>CM067550.1:44175135-47175135 GCA_034509755.1 Anisodus tanguticus | reverse complement strand
TTGAATAAAAAAGAGATGTAACTCCAGTTCCTTCGAAATCAGTAGTCAATCTTATTTCTGATAGGGGCAGGTGACAATTGAATCTGATTTTGACCATTATTTTCATATTCGTAATAGTGTGAAAAGAAGGACTGACTGCAAGTTGTTCAAGAATAGTGACGTTGCATTTCTCGACCCTTTGACTTAGGATTAGTCAGTTCTATTTCTCGATGGGGCAGGTAAGGGATATAACTCAGCGGTAGAGTGTCACCTTGATGTGGTGGAAGTCATCAGTTCGAGCCTGATTATCCCTAAGCCAATGTGAGTTTTTCTAGTTGGATTTTCTCCCCCGTCGTCGTTCAATGAGAATGGATAAGAGGCTCGTGGGATTGACGTGAGGGGGCAGGAATGGCTATATTTCTGGAGCGAACTCCGAGCAAATATAAATCGCATGGATACAAGTTATGTCTTGGAATGAAAGACAATTTCGAATCCGCTCTGTCTATGAACAAGGAAGCTATACGTAATGCAACTATGAATCTCATAGAGAGTTCGCTCCTTGCTCAGGATGAACGCTGGCGGCATGCTTAACATTTGCAAGTCGGACAAGAAAAATGATAAATCATATTTCTAGTAGCGGACAGATGAGTAACTCATAAGAACCTTTCCTTGGGAGGGGACCAACAGTTGGAAACGACTGTTAATACCCCATAGGCTGAGGAGCAAAAGGGGGAATCTGTCGGAGGAGGGCTCATTTTATATTAGCTAGATAGTGAGGCAATACCTTATCAAAGCAATGATCGGTAGCTGGTCTGAGAGGATGATCAACCACACTAGGACTGAGACATGGCCCAGACTCCTACGGGAGGCAGCAACGAGGAATTTTCTGCAATGGCAAAAGCATGACGGAGTAATACCGTATGGAGGTAGAAGGCCCACAGGTCATGAACTTATTTTCCTAGAGAATAAGCAATGATGGTATTTGGGGAATAAGCATTGGCTAATTCTGTGCCAACAACCTTGGTAATACAAAGAATGTAAGCGTTATCCGGAATGATTGGTGTAAAGCGTTTGTATGTGGCTTCAAATCTCAAGGCTCAACCTTGGACAAGCGATGGAAACTACCAAGCTGGAGTACGGTAGGGACAGAGGGAATTTCTGGTAGAGCGGTGAAATGTATAGAGATCGAAAAGAACACCAACGATGAAAACACTCTGCTGAGTCGACACTGACACAGAGAGATAAAAGCTAGGGGAGTGAATGTGATTAGATACCCCAGTAGTCCTAGCCATAAACGATGAATACTAGTCGATGTGTGTATCGACCCGTGAAGTGTTGTAGCTAATGCGTTAAGTATCTCACTTGGGGAGTATGTTCGCAAGAATGAAACTCAAAGGAATTGACGGGGGCCCGTACAAGCGGTGGAGCATGTGGTTTAATTCGATACAAAGTGAAGAGCCTTATTAGGGCTTGTCATGCTGCGAATCCTCTTGAAAGAGAGGGGTGACTTCGAGAATGCGGACACAGGTGGTGCATGTTTGTCATCAACTCGTGCCATAAGGTGTTGGGTTAAGTCCCACAATAAGCTCAACCCTCATTTTTAGTTGCCATCATTGAGTTTGGAACTTTGAACAAACTGTCGGTGATAAGCCAAAGGAAGGTGAGTATGACGTCAAATCAGCATGCCCTTTATGCCTTGAGTGACACATATGCTACAATGGTCGAGACAAAGGGTCGCGATCCTGCGAGAGTGAGCTAACGCTGAAACCCCGTCTTCAATTCGGATTGCAGGCTCCAACTAGCCTACATGAAGATGGAATCACTAGTAATTATCGGTCAGCCATACGATGGTAAATTCGTTCCCAGGCCTTATACACATCGCTCGTCACACTATGGGAGTTGTCTATGCCCGAAGTCATTACCTTAATAGCAAGGAGATGGATGACGAAAACAGGGCTAGTGACTGGAGTGAAGTCGTTAATAAGGTAGTCATGCATGAAGGTGCGGCTGGATCACCTCCTTTTCAGGGAGAGATAATGCTTGTTGGGTATTTTGGTTTTACACTGCTTCACACCCCAAAAAAAAGAAATGAGCTACGTCTGAGTTAAACATAGAGATGGAAGTCTTCTTTCCTTTCTCGATAATGAAGTAAGACCAAGCTCATGAGCGTATTATCATAGGTCGGAACAAGTTGATAAGACCCCTTTTTTTACGTCCCCATGCCCCCCCCCCCCCCCCGTGTGGCGATATGTGGGCGAAAAAATAAAAGAGAGGGATGGGGATTCTCTCTCTTTTGGCATAGCACGCCCCTAGTGGAAGGCTTCCATGATGGGATATTAGCTCAATAGTAGAGTGTGCTCCTAATAATTATGTCGTTGTGCTTAGGTTGTGAGGGCTCTCAGCCATATGAATAGTTCAATGTGCTCATCGGTGCCTGACCCTGAGATGTGGATCATCCAAGACACATTAACATGACATACTCCTCCTATTCGAACCGAGGTTTGAAACCAAACTCCTTCTTAGGAGGATAGATAGGGCGATTTGGGTAAGATCCAACTTTCAATTCACTCGTGGGATCTAGACGGTCCAGGGGGACCACTACGGCTTCTCTCTTCTTGAGAATCTATACATCCCTTATTAGTGTATGGACATCTATCTCTCGAGCACAGGTTTAGATTCAGCTTCAATGGAAAAATAAAATGGAGCACCTAACAACGTATCTTCACAGACTAAGAACTATGAGATCACCATTTTCATTCTGGGTGACGGAGGAATCGTACCATTCGAGCAATTTTTTTCTTGACTCAAAATGGGAGCAGGTTTGAAAAAGGATCTTAGAGTGTCTAGGGTTGGGCCAAGAGGGTCTCTTAACGCCTATTTTTTTTCTTCTCATCAGATTTATTTCACAAAGACTTGCTAGGGTAAGGAAGAAGGGGGAACAAGCACACTTGGAGAGCGCAGTACAACAGAGAGTTGTATGTTTGGATGAAACGCTCCTGAAAAAGAATCTATTGATTCTATCCCAATCAGTTGGACCGTAGGTGCGATGATTTACTTCATGGGCGAGGTATCTGGTTCAAGTACAGGATAGCCCAGATGCGCTAGGGAAAAGAATAGTAGAAGCATCTGACTACTTCATGCATGCTCTACTTGACTCAGGGGGATATAACTTAGTTGGTAGAGCTCCGCTCTTGAAATTGGGTCATTACGATTACGGGTTGGATGCCTAATTGTCCATGCGATAATGATAGTATCTTGTACCTGAACCGATGGCTCACTTTTTCTAAGTAATGGCGAAGAGGACCAAAATGTGCCATTGAAAGACTCTACTGAGACAAAGATGGATTGTCAAGAATGTAGAGGAGGTAAGATGGGTAGTTGGTTAGATTTATTCCGGATCGTACATGGAGGGTAGTTGGAGTCGGCGGCTCTCCTAAGGTTCCTTCATTTGAGATCTCTAGGAAAGAGGATCAAGTTGGCCCTTGCTAATAGCTTGATGCACTATCTCCCTTCAACTCTTTGAGAGAAATGCGACAAAAGAAAAGGAAGAAAAATCCTTGGACCGACCCTATCATCTCCACCCAGTAGGAACTACGAGATCACCCCAAGGACGCCTTTGGCATCCATGGGTCACGAACTTACCATAAAACCCTGTTTAATAAGTGGAACGCATTAGCTGCCCGCTCTTAGGTTGGGCAGTCAGGGTCGGAGAAGGGCAACAGCTCATTGCTTTTTGAGTGAGATTTTGAGAAGAGTTGCTCTTTGGAGAGCACAGTATGATGAAAGTTGAAAGTTGTGTTCGGGGGGAGTTATTATGTATCGTTGGCCTCTATGGTAGAATCCATCGGGGGACCTGGGAGGCGATGGTTTACCTTATGGTGGATGTTAGTGGTTCGAGTTCGCTTATCTCCAACTCGTGAACTTAGCTGATACAAAGCTTTATGATAGCACCCAATTTTTCTGATTCAGCCGTTCGATCTATAATTTATCATTCATGGATGTTGATAACATCCATCCATTTAGCAGCACCTTAGGATGGCATAGCCTTAAAAGTGAAGGGCGAGGTTCAAATGAGGAAAGGCTTACAGTGGATACCTAGGCACCCAGAGACGAGAAAGGGCGTAGTAATCGACGAAATGCTTCGGGGAGTTGAAAATAAGCATAGATTAGGAAATTCCCGAATAGGGCAACCTTTTGAAATGTTGATGAATATATGGGCAGGCAAGATACAACCTGGTGAACTGAAACATATTAGTAGCTAGAGAAAAAGAAAGCGAAAGAGATTCCCGTAGTAGCGGCGAGCAAAATGGGAGCAGCCTAAAACGTGAAAAGGGGTTATGGGAGAGAAATACAAGTGTCGTGTTGCTAGGCAAAGCAGCCTGAATGCTGCACCCTAGATGTTGAAAGTCCAGTATCCAAAAGCATAACTAGCTTACGCTCTAACCCGAGTAACATGGGGAATGTGGAATCCCGTGTGAATCAACAATGACCACCTTACAGGGCTAAATACTTATGGATGACCGATAGTAAAGTAGTACCGTTAGTGAAGGGTGAAAAGAACCCCTATCGGGGAGTGAAATAGAACATGAAACTGTAAGCTCCCAAGCAGTGGGAGGAGCCAGGGCTCTGACTGTGTGCCTGTTGAAGAATGAGCCAAGGACTCATAGGCAGTGGCTTAGTTAAAGGGAAACCACAAGAGCCATAGCGAAAGTGAGTATACATAGGGAAATTATCACTGCTTATGGACCCGAAGATGAAGCTTGGGTGAAACTAAGTGGAGGTTTGAACCGACTGATGTTGATGAATCAGCGGATGAGTTGTGGTTAAGAGTGAAATGCCACTCGAACCCAGCGCTACCTGGTTCTCCCTGAAATGCGTTGAGGCGCAGCAGTTGACTGGACATCTAGGGGTAAAGAACTATTTTGGTGTGGGCCGCGAGAGCAGTACCAAATCGAGAAAAACTCTGAACACTAGATATGACCTCAAAATAATAGGGGTCAAGGTCGGCTAGTAAGATGATATGGGATAAGCTTCATTGTCGAAAGGAAAATAGTCTGGATCACCAGCTAAGACAACCAGAAGGTTTGCCTAGAAGTAGCCACCCTTGAAAGAGTGCGCAATAACTCACTGATCGAGCGCTCTTGTGTCGAATATGAACGGGGCTAAGCGATCTACCGAAGCTGTGGGATGTAAAAATACATCGATAGGGGAGCGTTCCGCCTTAGAGAGAAGCCTCCGTGCGAGCGATGGTGGATGAAGTGGAAGCGAGAATGTTGGCTTGAGTAACACAAACATTGGTGAGAATCCAATGCCCCAAAAACCTAAGGGTTCCTCCGCAAGGTTCATCCATAAAGGGTGAGTCAGGGCCTAAGATCATGCCAAAAGGCATAGTCGATGGATAACAGGTGAATATTCATGTACTGCCCCTTATTAGTCCCGAGGGATGGAGGAGGCTAGGTTAATTGAAAGATGGTTATCGATTCAAGAACGTAAGGTATCCCTGCTTTTTAGGGTAGGAAGGGGTAAAGAAAATGTCTCGAGCCAATGTTTGAATACCAGGTGCTACAACGTTGAAGTAATCCATGCCATACTCCCAGGAAAAGCTCAAACGACTTTGAGTAAGAGGGTACCTATACCCAAAATTGACGCAGGTGGGTAGGTAGAGAATATATAGGGGCGCGAGATAACTCTCTCTAAGGAACTCGACAAAATAGCCCCGTAACTTCGAGAGAAGGGGTGCCTCCTTTCAAAGAGAGTCATAGTGACCAGGCTTGGGCCACTGTTTACCAAAAACACAGGTCTCCGCAAAGTCATAAGACCATGTATGGGGGCTGACGTCTTCCTGGTGCGGGAAGGTTAAGGAATTTGGTACCCTGATGACAGGGAAGCCGACGACCGAAGTTCTAGTGAACGACGGTCGTAACTATAACGGTCCTAAGGTAGCGAAATTCCTTGTCGGTAAGTTTCGACGTGCATGAAAGGCGTAATGATCTGGGCACTGTCTCGAAGAGGGGCTCGGTGAAATAGACATGTCTGTGAAGATGCAGACTACCTGCACCTGGACAGAAAGACCCTATGAAGCTTCACTGTTCCTTGGAATTGGCTTTGGGCCTTTCATGCACAGCTTAGGTGGAAGGCGAAGAAGGCCTCTTTCTGGGGGGGACCGAACCATCAGTGAGATACCACTCTGGAAGGGCTAGAATTCTAACCTTGTGTCAGGACCTATGGGTCAAGGGACAGTCTCAGGTAGACAGTTTCTATGGGGCGTATGCCTCCTAAAAGGTTAGGTTCGATTTTGTGACTTTCAGGATTTGCTGATGTTTCAAACATGTTAGAATGGTAAGAAAATTGGAAGAATATGAAAGGTTATTTATTTTTTTCAAATGTTTTTTGGGTCGGGTGGGGTTGAATCTTTTAGATTAAAATTTTATTTATTATATTTTAATTAAAAAGGAGTAAAAATAAGTTATTCACGGAAAAGTGGTTTAGTTAGTGACACCTGAAAGTGGTTTTAGTGACTTTTTTGTGTTTGTTGCTCAAAGTTAAGTGACTTTTGTATAAAAATGATAGTTAAATGACTTTTGTGAAAAAAACCGATAGTTAAGTGACCATCTGTGAAATTTACCCATATATGAACTCAAGTCTAATGCTAGACAAAACATCTATCTATTATGTAAACTTAGTTAATAAAAGGAAAAAGGGTCAAAAATACTCATCTACTTTGTTTTATTGGTCAGATTTATCTTCTGTTATAAGTTGGGCTTTGCCGTTACTAAAATTAACAAAAGTGCCCGTCAATTTAACGGATTCCCCCAAAATCAACCTCAATTACCCAATTTCAATTGAAATTATCCGATTTCGGATAGATCTCGATTAAACCGGGTCATTCGCACAAATGCCCTATTTTGGGGTGGTCTTTAATTTTTTCCCTTTATTATTTTTGGCGCGGCATATTTAGAATTTCGCAAGGCATAATTAGTGTTTATCTCGACATATGTATTATACACAATCCACAAATTATGCAGGAAATGCATAACTTTCAACACTCAACATAATATGAAAAATGCATAATTTCATATTTCATCGAGCATAGTTAGCGTTTAATTTCAACATATGTATCATAACATCCACACAAACTATGTCGGATAAGGCATAATTTAAAAAATTACTATAAAGTTATGCCGCATAATTTAACTTCTACATAATTTATACCACGCGAGACAAAATTTCAGTTTTCAAAAAGAAAAATATTATAAAGACTATGCCTTGTGAAGTAAACTTGGATACTTTCATAAAATATATGGCAGGGCAAAAATAAAAGAGTACAGATATGAAGAGTAAAAGTTAAAGGTCAGTGCGTTTGAAGGGAAATCCGCACAAAAAAAATGAACCAGACCCACTAAACTAATTAAACCCATAACCATTTTCCCTTAATAAAATTAGGACTACCACATGAGGTAGGAGTTCTTGCATGGATAAGAGCAGAGGCAGATACACAATTTAAACATAATTCCAAAGTTTTGAATTCTTTAATATTTTGAAACTTACATTTCTATAATTGTTTTACATATATCTATAGTTCAAGAAAAAGAAATGATGGATTCAATGTTTGTTTTGTGCGAATTGTTATTCCTTTGAGCTGGTCTTTAATATTTGCTCCACAAATCAGTGGTCTTTAATTTTTTGCTCCTAATTCATATTTAATGAAAATTTGTGAGTCAAAGTATTCTTTATTCGCTGGTATGCCAAATCAAAGATCTGGGTTCGAATCCCAGCAAAGTTAAAAAAAAATTCAAGACAAGATTTTCATAGAATTTTTATGTCTGTTCGGCCAAAATTGCGTAGAGATTATGCCTTAAGAGGCATAATTTTTATATAACTAGCCGGACAAGACATAATCTTAATTTTCAATGAAATTTTGCGCATAATTATATAAAAACTTACCGAATAAGCATAATTTCTAATGAAATATTCCCTTGCGAATTTGTTTTTAGCCTTCAGGCATGTTACATAGAAATTATGCCACTTAGGCATAGTTATTGTACAACTTTGGCCGAATAGGTATAATTTCTAATAAAATCTTGTCTTGCGTATTTTTTTCTTGATTATGCTGGAATTCGAACCCACAACCTTAGGAATATTTTCGGTCATTTTTAAAGTTAAGGATAAAAATTAAAGACCACCAATTTACCGGACAAAAATTAAAAACGACCCTAAAATAGGGGCAATCGTTCCCGGATTCAATTAATTCGAAATCCAAAAATATAGGTCCACCCATGGTTAACGTAAGATTGTGGGGGAAGGGAGGAAGAAAACGGTGACCCATTATTCTTGTAAGACACAAGGACAATCTTGGAAGTTTACAGGTCATTGATTTGATTTTGCGTTCTTTATCAAACTTGCAAAGGTTAAAGATAAGTTGGGCCAAAAGTGACAGAAAAAAAGATTATATGTTACCAAAAGCAAAAGGGAGATGATGTGATTATTAGATTCTCTTTTTCTTCCTTTAAACAGATGCTTTTGCAGTTTGCATGGCCATATTTTCATCTCACGTTCATATCTAATATCACAATAATATATTCAAGAAAAAGAATCATTCATCAATAAATAATTCAATCAATCTTCCTTTAATGACAGGACCCCGCCAGCAAAAATTGTGAGCTTGTGATTTTCGCACTGCTAAAAGGTACTGGTGCAGATGGAAACACAAGATCTCCATAGAACTGGAGTCGCAGCTCTACTTATGAACTTTCTTTCCCACGTGGGTTACATTACAGAATTGGTCAAATCAACTAGAAGAAAGAAACAAAATTAAAACAGATGGAAAATGAAACATATAAAAATGGACAAATATTGTTTCCTTGCTTTCTAGTTAGCAGTGGTGTCAACATACTAAAAATTCTTTTCCAAAGCAAAGTGAAAAAGGTGAAGCTGAAGGATGAAGTTGAATTCCTTCTACCTTTGGAAAAAGCTGATTTCAAAATATTCAAAAGAATAAATAGTATATATACAATTTATAATTTTTTCATAATAGAAATTTTTTATTCGTATTCTACTCTCAAAATTCTATAATTATGGTAAGTTTACAATACTAATTTAATACAATAATGTTACACTAACTATGGCACAAAACCGTGACATACACTGGTATGTATACTGTGTTTATCACGATTTCACACTAGGTAAATTGCCTTGTGAAACCGTGATATACATGGTATACAAACCTATGTATATCACGGGTTTTATCACACCCCCGCAGTCATAGCGGGCGGTCTTCCTACGCTAAGACTGTCCCTAAAATCTTCAAATAGAACTGATGGAAGACCCTTGGTAAAAATGTCTGCAATTTGATACCTGGAAGGGACATGCAGGACACGTACTTGTCCACGAGCTAACTTTTCACGAACAAAATGTATATCCATCTCAATATGTTTAGTGCGCTGATGTTGAACCGGATTTTCAGAAAGGTATACCGCACTAACATTATCACAATAAACCAAGATAGCTTTGTGAACTGGAAAGTGAAGCTCTAAGAGGAGATTACGGAGCCAACATGATTCAGAAACCACATTGGCCACCCCTCGATACTCGGCCTCTGCACTAAAGCGGGATAAGGTAGCCTGCCGTTTGGCAGACTATAAGACCAAGTTATCACCAATAAACATACAATAACCAGACGTAGGACGTCTGGTGTCCGGACAACCACCCCAATCAGCATCTGTGTAAGAGACAAGTGTAAAAACCGACGGGGGATATAAATTTAAGCCATAATCAAGAGTGCCTTATAGGTAGCGGATAATGCGTTTGAGCACATTCATGTGATAAATCCGAGGATCATGCATAAACAAACATACCTGCTGCATGGCATACGTAATATCCGGTTGCGTAAAAGTGAGATATTGAAGTGCCCCTGCAAGACTACGATAGTGGGTGGGGTCCTCGTATGGGACGCCGACCGCAACACCTAGCTTGGGTTTAGTGTCAGCTGGCGTAGACGTAGACTTACAAGAGGACATACCAACCCTTTTAATTATCTTTGCGGCATACTTTCGTTGTGATAAGAATAATCCACCTGCATGACGAGAAACAGCAATCCCCAAAAAGTAACTCAAGGCCCCCAGTATTTCATAGCAAACTCAGAACCGAGCATGGTCATGATAGACTTGCGCAAAGGATCAGTAGAGGCAGTCAAGATAATATCATCCACATATAATAGAATATAAGCCAGGGCAGAACCACGACGATAGATGAACAATGAATTATCAGACATGCTGTGCGAAAACCCAATAGATGAAACATAGTCTGCAAATCTCTTATTCCAAGCCTGTGGGGCCTGTTTAAGCCCATACAAGGACTTCTTCAATAAACATACATGATGAGGATATTTGGGGTCTCAAAAACCCAATGGTTGATATATGTAAACCGTCTCCTTAAGATCACCATGTAAGAAAGCATTCATCACATCTAACTGATGAATGAGTCATGCTTTGGAAAGAGCCAGACTAAGAACAGTACGGATGGTAGCCGGTTTGACCACCGGCCTAAATGTCTCACC
The DNA here is from genome assembly GCA_034509755.1 of Anisodus tanguticus. Lineage (NCBI taxonomy): Eukaryota > Viridiplantae > Streptophyta > Magnoliopsida > Solanales > Solanaceae > Anisodus > Anisodus tanguticus. Next base: position 47,164,601 of record CM067550.1, on the reverse strand, counting down.
ACAATCCACGCCAACATGTTGAGTTTTACCATCACCTGCAAGGCGATCCTTATGTCTCGCAAAAGAGCCATCAGAATTGTCTTTATGAGTAAAAATCTACATAGATCGAATAATATTAACACCAGAAGGACGGGGGACCAACTCCCACGTCTTATTCGCAATAAGAGCATCATACTCGTCGGTCATAGCTAATTTCCAATTCGGGTCATTTAAGGCAGGCACAGGGTTACGTGGTAGAGGGGATTTTGACACATTAGAATTGAGATTAAAATGTCTTTTTGGTTTAAAAATGCCCCGTTGACTACTAGTAACTGGACCTTGACTCGAGGAGGAAGTTGGTGGATTTTGGGCTGGTGACGGACTGGCCAGCAGGCAGTGAGCCTGCTGGCCCAATAACAAAAACTGGATCTGGAACGGTGACTAGAGCAGTGGGCTGGACCATTGGACCAGTACTAAGATCGGTATTGGGCCGGGAGTTTGGCCCACTGGGTTGGTTCGACGGAAAAGCAGGGCCAGTGGGCAGTGGGCCAGCTGGCGGATTTTGGGTGCGGGACACGTCCGAAAAATGGTGGATAATACACGGGGAGACCTCGTCATCTAAAAAATTATACGAACTAGGCCCGGGACTACTCACTTTAGCAAACGAAAATTGGATTTCGTCAAAAAGAACATGGCCTACAGAACTCAAAATGGGAGATGTCCATAAATCGCTATGAATAATATCAAATGACATTAAAGTACGAGAAGTAGAAGCTACGAATGGTAATCTAACATGTTTTCCTAGAGGATGTGACTGACAAATTGGAGTACTATGCGTACCCTTACAAGAAATAAAATTATTTTTATGTAAGGAAGAAACAATAGACGACCCAGGGTGACCCAAACGTGCATGCCATAAGGAATGAGCTAGAGGTGCAAAAGTGGATGGCAAGGCTTGACTCGAGAGACCGAATGTTGGCGTTATAGGATAAAGATATCCCCTACTATCACATCTCATGAGAGGAATACCCGTCTTGAAATCCTTCACAGAAAATCCAAAAGAATCAAAATCAACAGAAACCCAATTATCAGTAGTGAATTTACGGACATACACCAAATTTTTAATTAAGTTAGGGGCATGAAGGGGATTTTTCAAGACAAGACGTGGATGGGGGGAGACAAAGTTTTATGACCGTAACCACGAATTGGAATTGAGTTACCATTATCAATAATTATGCCACGATTGTTGCTCAAATTGAAATAAGACGAGAGAGTACATTGGTCAGACGTCATGTGAGTAGTGGCTCCGGTGTCCATGTACCAATTTACGTTCGGGGGATTTAATCCAAGGGTGTGCTTAGCGGCTTCAATGTCGGTAGGGGTGGGGCCCACTGCATGCTGGGCCTGCGGAGGCCGAGGCCAAGCACCCCCGCTTGCTGCCTCGGCCTAGAACTGCCTCTCGGGTATCACTACTGACCCGATATATTGGGCATGTGGGTTTGGGGGAATTTCTGCCTAATTCCCCTGGTAATGTTTCTACGACGGAAAATAAGGGTTAGTTGGGCCAGGCCCATTGGCCCAGTTCCACGGCCATGGGCCCCAAGGCTGTGGCCAGTTGGCTTGCGGCCCACTGCCCCGAGACCCATTGCCACCCCCATTATTGCCACCTTAGTTTCCACCACAGTTTTTACCATTATTTTTGCAATACTGACCCTTTTTGCCGCCACCGTTGTTGTGGTTCGGAATTGTTGGAGACGGAGGGAGAAAAGTTGGACTCGGTCATCATGATGACCGAAGGGGCCCAGTGGCCGCTTTCTTAGCCAAGAATGCTTCTTCGAGCGTGAGCATGGAACGAGCCTGATAAAACTGCGGAAGAGGACTACTCTGACGAAGAAGCGTACCGACGCCACTATAGGCCTCAGATAGGCTTGCAACCATTTGAAGGACAAGACGATCGTTGGTGACGGGTGCACCAACGTTGCGGAGTTGGTCCGCCAATTCTTTCAACCTTTTGCAATATGCTGAAACGGTAGGGAAATATTTCATATTGACGTGGGAGAATTCTTGCTCAAGGGTAATAGCACGAGAATTTTGATTATCTTGGAAAATATCACGCACTCGATTCCAAGCATCCATCGCTGTAGCGTCTGGTTCGATAATCGTTTGCAACAGGTCGGTAGAGATAGTGGAGTAAATCCACTGAAGAATGGTAGCATCAAGGGTCGTCCACAACTTAGGATCATCCTTGGGTTTAGGTACCTCCGTATCCGTAGGAGCCGCGGGGATAATGTGATGTATGACTTGATGCGAGCGTACGTGAACTTTGAACAGTTCGGCCCACATCGCGTATTGGACTTTTTCTATTTCAAGAATGATGGGATGCGATTCTTGATATTAGAAACAGTAAGGGCAGGGTGAAACGTGTTCTTAGCCATAATAGCAACGCAAGACGTGATGTAGGGATTGGGAAGAAAAAATTGGGAAGAGAGAAGACACCACCGGTCACGAAAAACCAAGAAGAAAGGCTGGGAAATCGATGCAAAGTGAACGGAAAATTGGGAGAGAGTTTGAGACCTGGGTCGTCTATTGTGGACGGAAATTCTCGATGCAAAGTGGACATAAATCGATGTAGGGTGAGGATTGTTCAAGTCCATATAAGGAGACCAATTACCCATCCCATATCCGATGTGGGACTCTTAACACTCCCCCGCACGCCCAGACCTCGTTAACTAGAGCGTGAACAATATAATATGGGGGTCCAACATCGGTGAACAAAGAATTGGGATAGGTCTGGATATGATACCATGAAAGAAATAATCCCTTTATTATTTTCATTAATGAAAGAGTATATATACAATTTACAATTTTTCCATAATAGAAAAATCATATTCCTATTCTACTCCCAAAATCCTATTCTAGTAGTACAAGAATCTTATAATTATGGTAAATGTACAATACTAATTTAATACAATAATGTTATACTAAATATGGCACAAAACCTTACACTAAATATGGCACAAAACCGTGACATACACGATATATATACCGTGTATATCACGGTTTCACACTAGGTAAATTGCTTTGTGAAACCGTGATATATATGGTATACAAACCTATGTATATCACTGGTTTTATCAGAAATAGTAATAAACATAGGAATGTGAGTGAACATTGCATAAGACTCCTCAATTAACAAAAAAGTTAAAGGTAATCCAAGAAAGATAATTAAGATCCACTTTTAGGGAGTCTTGAACAACACTGAAATACTAAAATATTATACCAGTTTATCAGACAGGACACAACTTATCTTCTTCTTCTTCATCTTCCATGGATTTCATTTTACAATCCTTTGTTTTACTTCTTTGCTTCACTTCAGCAATTGTGTGCCAAGTTACAGGTATGTCCTCTTTGCATCTTTACTCTTACTATACCACATAATCTGGCAATAATAACCAATCTTGGCTTCAAACCATATTTGTCACATCTAGAAACAACTACTTGAATTTCATTAGGTCATGATAGAGGGGCTCTCTATAGAGCAGTATACATTTTAGTCATGTTAATACGTTTACTTTAGGCACTATGTACTCTAGGAGCTTTTTCATCATATCATAGATTTATATGTCAGTAGAAAATAGTTAATTTCTAGTGTTTCTTTTTTTTGGTTATTGGTATAATATTGGTTGGAGATGAGCTGAAATGGAACGATATGGTTAGTGAGGATTCATATAGCCGATCCAACTTGTTTGTGATTGAGGCGTAGTTGTGTGTAGAAACAACTAACTTGATTTTTATTTGGTCAGGACAGAGGGGTTCTATATAGGTACCAATTAGTTGAGAATAGATTTTAGTCATGTTAATAAGTTTACTTTAGGTACTATGTTTTCGAGCAATCTTTTAATCATGTCAGAGATTTATATGCCAGTAGAAAACATGAACTTCTAGTGTTTCTTTTTTTGTTTTATAATATTGGTTGGAGATGAGCTTAAATGGAGTGACTGGTCAGTGAGGATTCCTATAGCCGATCCAACTTGCTTGAGATTGAAGCATAGTTGTGTGTGTGTAGAAACAACTAACTTGAATTTCATTAGGACAAGATAAATGATTGGCATTCTTGTTAATGAAATAAAGCTTAATAATGCAGAGTTTGTAAGTATAGACTGTGGAAGTGCAAGCAATTATACCGATCCGAGTACAGGATTAGCATGGACTTCAGATGCTGGAATCATGGGGCATGGAAAACCAGATGTAGTAGTGAATTCAAATGTAAACTCACAACAATATCAAAGGCGCAGAGACTTTCCAGCAGACAACAAGAAATACTGTTATACTTTAAACACCAAGGAGAGAAGGCGATATCTTGTCCGAGCAACATTTCTATATGGAAGTCCTGCAGCAGAAGGAACATACCCCAAATTTCAGCTCTACTTGGATGCAACAAAGTGGGGAACTATAACCATTTCAGAATCTTCAAGAATATATGTGAAGGAAATGATCATAAGAGCACCTTCAAACTCCATCGACGTGTGCTTGTGTTGTGCAACAACAGAGTCCCCTTTCATATCTACTCTCGAGCTGAGACCTCTAAACTTGTCAATGTATGCCACAGACTACGAAGATAACTTTTACTTAAAAGTGGCAGCAAGAGTAGATTTTGGAGCTCAAAGCAATGAACCTATAAGGTATAGCAGATTTTCGGAATATGGTATAGTCATGTTAGCACGTTTCTTTGCATCCTATGTTTTCTAAAAAGTCTTTTAGTCCTGTTAGAAATTTATATGCCAATAGAAAATATAGTGAATTTCTAGTATACTATATTTTTATTTTGTTATTGTAATATTGGTCTAATATGATCGGTGAGGATTTATATTGTGTAACTTGTTTGGGAATGAGGCATAATTATTGTTGTTTATGAGGTGATACAAAACCAGATTGTTAAGAGTCCAAGTCCATATAAGAAGTCCATAGTCCATATCCATATGTGGGACTCTTAACACTCCCCCGCACGCCCAGACCTTGTTAACTGGAGTGTGGATAATATAATTTGGGGGCCCAACGTCGGTGAACAAAGAATTGGAATGGGTCTGACTCTGATAACATGTAAAGAATGGATCTTGGGCCTAACTCAACCCCAAAAGCTAGCTTGTAAGGTGAGAATTGTCCAAGTCCATATAAGTAGTCCATGTTACCATTTCATTTCTGATGTGGGATTCTTAACACAGATAAACCATAAGTTAGACATTTTCAGCTCTCACAAGATCATAACATGAATTAGATCTGTCTCACAGGTATCCTGATGATCCCTATGACCGTATATGGGATTCGGATCTAGAAAAAAGGCCAAATTTTCTAGTAGATGTGGCTGCAGGCACAGAAATAATCAACACAACAAAGTACATAGACACAAACACAAGAGAGTACCCACCCGTTAAAGTAATGCAGACTGCAGTAGTTGGGACTAAAGGGATGCTAAGCTATAGGCTGAATCTTGATGAATTTCCAGCGAATGCACGAGCTTTTGCATACTTTGCGGAGATTGAAGACTTGGGGGAAAATGAGACCAGGAAGTTCAAAATGGAGCACCCTTATGTTCCGGACTACAGCAATGCAGTGGTGAATATAGCAGAGAATGCAAATGGAAGTTATACTTTGTATGAACCTAGCTACATGAACATAACATTGGATTTTATACTGTCATTCTCCTTCATGAAGACTCGTGACTCAACTCGAGGTCCACTACTAAGTGCAATGGAAATATGTAGATATATGGCAATTGCTACAAAGACCGATGAACAAGATGGTAACAATGACCATTCTATGCTTAGTCTAGTTATTTCTCTCTATCTATCTATGGTAATTGTTCTACTTCAACACATATTTTTACCAAATATAGCTAATTGATTTAAAGCTGCTACTTGGAAGTGAGTACTCTCAACGCCTTCCGCTCCATGTCATTGGGAAGTGATTGGACAGATGAAGACGGTGATCCTTGTGTACCCACACAATGGGAATGGGTGACTTGCAGCACAACTAGTCCACCAAGAATCACAAAAATGTGAGTTATATTGCTAACATATGAGATATGGATATAATGCTAGTCACAGGAAGAAAACAAAAGGACATTATTTGCAACAACAACTTACCACTGTCCTGCTATAATCCGACAGTGGGATATAGAGAAGAGATGATATAAAACTTTTATACAACATTAGACTGAAAAGGAACCTTGGATCATAGTGCTTATAGTCTTTCCTAGTCAATTTGACATTTTACTTTTATTTCAACAGTACACTGTCAGGCAAGAATGTTAAGGGTGAAATTCCTCGCGAGCTACAACATATGGAAGGATTGACAGAGTTGTAAGTCTGCTTATAAAACAAGTCAAAATCTAATCTTACTATTTCGGTTCCTCATTTTTCTACTCTATAGGTGGCTGGATGGAAACTCCCTGACCGGACCAATCCCTGACTTGAGCAGTCTTGTAAATCTGAGAACTATGTAAGATAAATTTTACTAGTGGCTCGCTATTACTACTCCCTCCGTCCCAATTTATATGATGTAGTTTGACTCGGCAAAAAGTTTAAGAAAAAAAAAGAAAGACTTTTGAATCTTATGGTCTAAATAAGCCAAAGATATTTGTGTGGTTATAGATCATCTCGTTAAGCGTAAAAGATAAAGTTTAAAGTTAAATTGTTGCCAAATAAGAAAATGTATCATTCTTTTTGGGACTGACTCAAAAGGAAAGTGTGTCATATAAATTGGGACACACGGAGTACCATTTAAACAAGTAAATCTTTTTCTTTTTTTCCTTTTTAACTGGATTTTTGTATTTTGTTAACATGCAGACATCTTGAGAACAACAAGTTGACTGGTCCAATACCTTCATTCCTTGGAGGTTTACCAAGCTTATTAGAACTGTATGTTGTGATCTGGATTACAAAACCTTAGCTTGATATAAAGTGGCATTCCATATTGCTTGTGTCCTCCCCACCCTCCAATCACACCTCATCTTCACCCCACCTTGTAGCCCTCATCCCCACCACCCCACGCCCCTACCCTCCCACCCCAGTATTTGTCTAGATTATATACAAATGCTTCTAGGATAATATTTTTTGTTCACATACCGAACAGAAGAAAATAAGTAAGAACCCATTATTTTCCTAGAAAATATTTTCCAAGAAAACATTTTCCATGGAAAACATTTTACTTCATGCCAAACACACCCTTAGTATAAAATGCTTTATAATTTGGTTACTTCATATTTAAAGTATCCGAGATGGATAATTGATAGTCTTATTTATATCTTTTGCTGTCATGGAAACAACTTGTATTAAACTTGGAAATTTTGTTTCATTATGGCAGAGATATCCACAATAACAGCCTAACTGGAGAAATACCGTCATCTTTATTAACAGGAAAAGTAACTTTCAAGTAAGTATAACTTTAATCCAGTACTGGATTGTACCCGTAATACCATGAGAAAATGTCAGCAACTAATACAAAGTAGTTATTATACTATAGACTGATTATATTCCTTAGTTTGGATATCTATATCATAAACAATTCTGCATGTAAATCCAAAGTTTTTTACCAAAAAGAAGGGCTATGTCAGTGGTCTAGCATTTAGATATACACAGCATTTTTATGTCACATTATGCTAGGAAAAGGGCAAATAAAATTCCTGAATTTTCATAAATTCTTGTAAGTGATAACTAGGAAGTGACATTTACATTTATCTTTGAACATAGTTAGGGAAAGAATACCTTTCTTGTATCTTTCTGCAGTACCACATGGATGTGTGTACACTGATGGAATATCTGTTACAATCAGGAAAATAACTTCACTTGAAAGTTGTGTTCCATGTCTGACAGGTATGAAGGAAATCCTAATCTAAGACCCGAGTCAAAGCATAGTAAACGTTACAAAGTGATACTAGGAGCTTCAATTGTAGGACTTGTGATTATATTTGTTCTATTTGCCGTCAGTATATTCTTGTTGTGCCACTTCAGAACAAAAGTATCTCATCAAAAAGGTGACGCTAAAGGTGCACACATCACCTAAAGTTTCTTCTTAACTTTTAATTCTACTGCTCCTCACTTTTTCATACAAATCATTTCATCTATACATCTCAGGTGAGTCTATGCGCACAAGCGCTAAACCTACAACAACTGGTTCAATCGCACGAGGTGGATCCTTAATGGATGAAGGTGTTGCATACTATATCCCACTATCCGAGATAGAAGAAGCTACAGAAAGTTTTTCAAAGAAAATTGGAAAGGGAAGTTTTGGACCTGTTTATTATGGAAGACTTAGAGATGGGAAGGAAGTTGCAGTTAAAACTATGGCAGATTCATCAAGCCATGGAACCAAACAGTTTGCTACAGAGGTATATTATTTAAGGTTGCTATACTTTTGTACCATCTCAATGAGACAATTTTTTTTCCATATCGAGGATGTACTTTACATGGTGAACTAAGAGCTACCTTTACAGAGATAAAACACGTTAACTTTCTATTTGGAGTAACTTATTTAAGCAGCTAATTGGCGTTAAGCCCAAATAGTAGCAGTTGACACAGCTATGGTAATAAGGATTAAGCAATTTTCTTTAAAGCTAACACATTTGACTCGGCGTAAAACTGATCCCAAGTCAGACTTCATAAATTATATGACATAACTAAACAACTATAATCTACATTTTCTGACTCATCATAATCACAATCATAAGCTTAAGCTGGATGAGAAGAATAAATAATGCTGCTCATTTCAGTGTTTCAAACTTACCTCATTTAATTTGTAAGAAAATCCATGCCGTACATATTTGATACTTAGATGCTGTAAAGGTCACGGAGCTAAGAAAGTAAACTACCATAATTTCACAGATGGATAAAGCCATTTTCATCAAGAAATTTGCAAATACGAACTATGATAAAGGGAGAGCATGTGAAATATATCACTATATGCTAGAAGAAGCCTATAAGAACAACTAAAAAAGTAAAAGTAACATGTTTTTCTCCATTGGAGTACTAAAACTTCTTGATTGGTTTTCAACATTCTTGTACCATAAAAAAAAGGGTAGCCCGGTGCACTAAGCTCCCGCTATGCGCGGGGTCTGGAGAAGGGCCGGACCACAAGGGTCTATTGTAGATTTTCAACATTCCTGTACAAATTAGAAAATTCAAAACTTTATAAGGTTTTCTTTTGGTTGGAAATTTACACATTATTTAAATTAACAAACTTCCAGGTGGCTCTCTTGTCAAGGATCCATCACAGAGACTTGGTTCCATTGATCGGATACTATGAGGATGACCACCAACGCATGCTTGTCTATGAATACATGCATAACGGAACTTTGAGGGATCACGTAAATGGTCTGCACCTTTATGTATACTATAATTGCTATACTTTTTTCTGCATTATTTCCTCCTTGAACTTAAACAGCGTCTAAAACTTATCACACCACAATTTTGTGAACAGAATCCTCTGATAAAAAGCATTTGGATTGGCTAGCACGTCTTCATATTGCAGAAGATGCTGCCAAAGGTTACCAGAAATTTTTTCATTGTCAAAAACTTACAAGTATGTATTCTCCTAGTTAGCCATGAATCACAAAATAATTTTTTATCCTTCCTCGTAGGCCTTGAGTACTTACATACTGGATGCAACCCCTCTATCATTCATCGGGATGTGAAAACTAGCAACATTCTCTTAGATATAAATATGAGAGCAAAAGTATCTGATTTTGGACTATCAAGGCAAGCTGAAGAAGATTTAACACATGTCTCAAGCGTGGCACGAGGAACTGTTGGCTACCTTGATCCTGAGTAGGCCATAATAAATTATGAGATTGAATATTTTTCTAGTCATTTTCATTCTTCTTCCTCATGTTTCTCCATTTCCAACAGGTACTACGCAAATCAGCAATTGACAGAAAAAAGTGATGTGTACAGCTTTGGGGTTGTCCTTTTGGAATTGATCTCCGGAAGAAAGCCTTTTTCTACTGAGGAATATGGTGCTGACTGGAGCATTGTTCACTGGGTAAAGTTTACCATATCTCTTTCTATACACTTCCGCGATGATAACATAAGTTGAGCTTAAACGGGGAAAAATGGTCAGTGAGGATCAACTTGTTTGGGGTTGAGGAATAGTTGTTGTTGTATATATCACCCACTGGAATCACGTGTTCATAATGCACATAAAGAAATTTCATATATCTCTTCTACATAAATCACAACAAGTATCAAAGTGAAGCCAGCTAGTAGAACTATTAGGTTGTGAACTAAGATAAAGGGGGCATAGCTCAGTATAAACTATAAAGTGCAGCAAAGCACAAGAAATAAATAAGAAGCTTATCAAGGAATATAAATTTTCGGGGTTGATAGTTATTGTAGTAATAAATAAGGGATTCAGGAAATAGAATTAAGAGAAGTTAGCGATTTCAAATTTTGGTCTAGTGGTGAGCACACACATAAAGTTCTGTCTGGCGGAGAAGAGAATTGAAAGACAAAAACAATGATTCTTTACTGGATAGAAACTGAGAATACTCTATTAAGTTCTGTATGAGCAGTAGTTTGCAGGTCAATGAAAGTTGGTGTTTCTATGAAGTTGCTAATTGGACAAAAAGAACAAGCAAGGTTGATTACAATCAATGTTCATCAAATAAACATGAGCAATAATAGAGTTTACCAAGGTGGAGATCATTTCTGATGAGGACAAATTTTTATGTTTTGCAATAATAACTTATCAGCCAGAGTTTTTTCTTTTCAAATGTCTTTGATTTGTTAAGTTTGATTATAGTTTCTTTTGATCTTCTTATTACTTGAATATTACTTGTGCCAAGCACAAAGTTATAAAAGCAAATTGATCATCTACCGATGACAATCTTGTTGAAGTGTGTGACCATCTCATATAAGTTGTTATACAGAGCACACTTTAAGTTAATTATTTATGTTTCAACAGATCTGACTAACAGTATTTTGCAGGCAAGATCATTGATTCGCAAAGGAGACGTGATCAGTATCATGGATCCTTCACTAGTAGGACATGTCAAAATTGAGTCAGTGTGGAGAATAGCAGAAGTTGCAATACAATGTGTGGAAAGGCATGGCTCATCCAGGCCAAGAATGCATGAAATCCTGTCAGCCATACAGGACGCGATCAAGATTGAAAAGGGGATTGATAATTTGTCTTCATCAGGAAGTTCAAAGGCACAATCTTCCAGAAAAACACTCTTAACAAGCTTCCTGGACGTAGAAAGCCCTGACATATCCCATAGCTCACTTACCCCTTCTGCTAGGTGAACAATTAATTTAACAATCACTAGCTTTTGAAACTTCATGGTTTATGTCCTGTCTTAACTTGTTTTTTTTTTTGGGATGTACATTAGTACATAGTGAGTATTATTTTAACTGTACATTAACACATACACATACACTAGTAGGATGTGACACACTAACAAGTATGCATATTTTGGTGGCAATAGTCAGTATATTATGTCTCAACGTAGAACCTGCAGTGACTAAATTTTGGATATGTGGTTGGTAAGGAAGAAGAGGTTGCAGTGAGAATCTGATCATATACCTCGCGTTTGCACGAATAATAACCATAGCTTGCATGAAAGTAGCAATCATTGAGCTGTCTTTCATCCTCAATGTCTCCTCCTTCTTGTAGTTTTCTCCCTTTCCTTGAGAGTTGAGATGTATTAATCGTATTGAAGTTCTTGTGTGCTCCTAAGAGTAATAAGCTACCGCAGATGATAGGTAGTGCAATTTCACAGTTGGCACAAATGTACAGATTTTTACACCAATTTGCACCCACTTAACCAACAAACACATTTTGCAACCACTAACCAGAAGAGCTCTTATACAAACGCGCGCAAAATCCCAGCACTATTCCTCGCAATTCTTTTTCTGATTTATTACAACAGCTTCATTGACTTCCTTCCTTAACTTCTTTTCTCTATTTCTTTTCCCTTATACCATAAACTTTCTCTTCTTTTAAGTGTCTTTGATTGAACCTCCAGCGTAAATACACTTTGATTTGGTAAACAGTTAAGAACCACCACTAAAGACTCATTTGAAGCTTCGGTTCAAACTCAAACTTTTACAAAAAAATTATTGGGTGTGGTTGAAATTCGTTGGTAATACATGGACAAAGCAATATACAAAATTTGAAGAAGATTGAAGTGATTTGAACTAATTTAGAGTTAAAATTCATAGCTGAAAAATGTCAGTGCTAGACTATATATCAATGAAAATCCATGTATATCACCAAATAGATACACAATATTGTCTGAAATATAGAAGGGACTCCAATGTGTTGCGAATTAGTCCTAGCATCTCACCACTGAAAGTCTCCGGGCAACTCCAATGCTCCCTCCTAGACTCCATTGGTACCAGGGTCAGTATCTGCACATATAGTGCAGAAGTATAGTATGATCAGTATATCAACACGTACTCAGTAAATATCATTAGTCGTCCACAAAAAAGTAGTGGCGAAGGTTGTACCAAAAGTACTCACTTTAGTAAACATGTGCAGTAAGTATATAGCAATGACAGAAATAATGCATAAAACTAGCATAATTAGATATGCACAAATACAACATTTATATGAAATGCATTATGGGAGTCCATACATCAAGTATACATGATAAGGACTCAAAACTTTACATCAAACCAGCATTCCCCGGGCCAAATTAAACATGCGCGCACACTGCCCGTGGTAATTGGGTGATAAGTAACTCATAAGGGACAGATCCATATCCACACGCAGTATCGTAGCCTTAGGCTCAACCGAATGTGATCAACTCATATGTATATCATAAACCACACGAACAAATCACATCCAGATGTGAAATCATATAGTATGCGATTTGTAATGCATATATGCAGTGCATGACTATGAGCTAATCATGTAATTCGACATACATATAGCCTATAATGTTAAACTAGCATGTGCGAAAGACATGCTAATTTATATTACGTTATACTATCATGATAGAATGCACAAATAGTCACGCTACTGAGAAAGACATGTTAGGCATGTATAACAACATTAATCTATATCTCATATAGCATATATAACCCTGGTATCCGGATATATGATCATCACTTCACATATACACTACCCCATATACATAGTAATATCAAACAAGTCAATTTGGGAATAGTTTCACTCATTAAGATCAAAGCCTTTTATCTCAATTCAAGCTAGCCCTAGCTTTTAAGAAGTGCATTTCCTCACTTTGAATCCACCAAACAAACTCGATCTATCCAAAGAATGTTCAACGAGGTTCAACAAGTCCATTGGACTCAATTTCATAATTTTAGGCCAAGTCAAGGTCAAAGTCCACAAAAAAGGTCAATCCGAGCTCACGTGATCAAATCTCGAAATAAATTATATTATTGAATTACACATAACTCCACAAGCCCAAATCAATAAGTAAATTTCTAATTCAAGTTTATTTATGTATTGGGCAGAAACGACGCTGGAGGTGTTAGCGTATTCAAGAAGCCTGATAGTTCAGAAAGCCATAGAACAACTGTCTTCCACTCCCAAAAACCCTCATCACATCAGCCCTCCTAGATCAAAGTACCGCGGCACGCGTGGGCACGGTGACGTCAGTATGCTCACGTCTTCATAACTTTAGGAGTGCATAATAGTCTAAGTTTTGTCTTATATATGCAAGACTTAGAAGAGAAGGAACACATATTGTATTCTCTCTAAGCTCACACTTGTAACTCAGATCTCTATCAAGCAAATATACAACTCTTAGCTCTTATGCTTACATTATTCATTATTTTATCTCAGATCTAGCATATTTACTCATTTTACTTGCTTATTCCCATATTTTACTTAGCTTTTAATATTACATACCCGTGATCTAGCTAGTAACTCCGGACTCATCCAAGAGGGTCTCTGGATCAGATACAACCTACATGTCTTTAAACCCTTAAATACAAATTTCTTAACTGTATTTTTGGTTAGAATCATTTTCGCCGAAGAACAGTTTTGTGATGTCTGTGGGGATAGACAGTTGTGGTGTTTTCTCGATCTGTAGCTGATCTTCTCGAAAAACCCTAAACGGAAATGCTACACTAAAAAAATGTTAGAAAAAAACATCATTACTCACGGATCGCAGGAACTTATAGGGTGTTGTACCGTACGAAATAATTGTCAATGAAGGTGGATGTGAAGACTTGTTGAGATACTGGAGGGAGAATGAGAAGACATTTCCGACACTAACAAAGATGGCTCGAGATGTGTTGAATATTCAAGTGTTATTAACAGCTTCGGAAAGCGTTTTTTCTGTTGGAAGGTTTCAAATAAGAGAGCATAGACACTCATTGACGGGAGACAGCTTGGAGATTGCAGTTTCATTCAGAGATTGGATTAGAGCGGAGCGTAGAAGGTGCGGTCAACCAGAGATCAACGAAGAAGACGACTACAACTACAACACAATCTTATCTGAGGGAGATGGAAGCGACGTCGAACAATTTGACCAATAACTTTCAATTCCGACAGAAGATCCTTAAGAGATTGTGAGGAAATTAGAAAGAGTATGGTTGACTATGTAATTTTTTTAATGGCAATTTTACTATGTGATTTGCAACTTTTGAACTACGAAACAAAGTTGCAATTTTGAAATTGTATTACAAAAAAAATCATATTTCTATTAAATAATATAAGAAGCACAAAAACAGCTTTGGGATATTTTTATTCACTATCTTGTTCAATTATTTAAGTTTTAAATATATATATTTTTTAAATTAAGTGTCTAAAAAAAACTCCCAAATCCCGCAACCCGACCCGTCCCGTCCCCTCAAATCCCGACCCCTCTTCAAGCAGGATGTGGGACGGGACGGGACCTCTTTCCATCCCGATAGTCCAGCCGGATCCCGATACCGGCCACCCCTCCCGTCCTGCCAGAGCCCGTCCCGCCGGATCCCGGCCCGCCCCGACCCGGCCCACTGGCCACCCTTATCCGTATCTACTCGCGTGTCTTATACAGATGCTGATCGGGGTGGAAGTCCAGATACCAGACGTTCGACATCTGGTTATTGTATGTTTC
Source organism: Anisodus tanguticus (assembly GCA_034509755.1). Taxonomy (NCBI): domain Eukaryota; kingdom Viridiplantae; phylum Streptophyta; class Magnoliopsida; order Solanales; family Solanaceae; genus Anisodus; species Anisodus tanguticus. The sequence continues at coordinate 47,149,555 of CM067550.1, read as the reverse complement.
TTGGTGATAAATTGGTCTCTTGGTCGGCTAAATGCCATGCTACTTTATCACGCTCCGGGGCGGAGATTGAGTATCGAGGAGTAGCTAATGTGGTGTCTGAGTCATGTTGGTTGCGTAATCTACTATTAGAGCTTCACTTTCCTATTCAGAAAGCTACATTGGTCTACTGAAATAATGTTAGTGCGGTCTATCTCTCAGGGAATCCGGTCCAACATCAGCGCATTAAACATATCGAGATGGATATTCACTTAGTTCGCAAAAAGGTAACTCGTAGACAAGTACATGTCTTGCATGTCCCTTCACGGTACCAAATTGCTGATATCTTTACTAAGGGTCTTTTCTTGGTTCTGTTTGAAGATTTTAGGGACAGTCTCAGCGTACGACAACTACCCGCTATGACTGCGGGGGTGTGATAGAATATGTATATGTATATATATTAGTCGTGTATACCGTGTATATTCTTGCCATATATGCACAGTACTCTCTTACCATATTGATAGAATTCCTGTACATGTGTAATTATGGTAGTAGTCATGTATTAGAAAAAAGTAGTAGTCTTGTATTAGGAAAATGTATATTTAATTTCCATAATTAAATATTGCATATCATGTATATATACCTTTGACATTTAATGAAAATAATTAAGGGATTATTCTCTTTTAACTGACCTTAAAGAGCGCTCATATCCCAAAGATGAATGTGGTGGAGATGAGAATGTTTAGATGGATGTGTGGAGATACTAGGAGAAATGTGAAAGGAACAAAGTTATAATGGGCAAGGTGGAAGTGGCTTCTATGGTGGACAAGATGAGAGAAGCGATACTGAGATGGTTTAGACATGTGAAGTAGAGATGTGTGGATGTGCCAATAATGATGTGTGAGAGTTTGGCTGTTACAGGAATTAGGAGAGGTAGGCCGAAAAAGAATTGAGAAGGTGATTAGACAGGATATTGCACAACTTCAGCTCACTGAGGAAATGATCCTAGATAGGAATCTGCAGAGATCAAGAATTAGAATAAAAGGTTAATAGGTAATCAATGGTTCCCCCTATTAGTAGTATATAGTTAGTAGTCACGTATATAGTTTCTTTTCTTCAATGTGCATTATTATCTGTTGTTTCATTTACCTTATATTTTACTTTTGTGCCATCATATTTTACTTGATATCTTGCTTCAAATTCTTTTCTTTTCTTTTGAGCCGAGGGTCTATTGGAAACAATCTCTCTACGCCATAAACATAGGGGCAAAATCTGCATATATCATACCCTCCCCATATCCCATTTTATAGGATTACACGGATACTTCATTGTTGTCATTTCAGGCCTACTTCGCATGTTTATCTTATTCAATCATATCATACAACTTCGAATATTGTTTTTAAATTGTTATTAACTTCAGATGTCTGAAGTTGTTTGATGTAGTGTACACGTACAAAACATCCACACTCATGTAATATTTGTTTGATTTCACATTAAATTGCAATTGAAAAATATATAAACTCATACATGACAATACATGCCTTAACAATGCAGCTTGGTGAAAATATTTATTGTACTCCACAAAGGTTATCTATCAATATTCCTATTATTATCTCGCTCTCTTGATTAGTGTGTCCGGAGCGGTATTATTTACTAGGTTACATTGAGTCCAATCTACATGCCACTCTTACTTTTGACAAGCGCACTAAAAGATGGTTGACAGAAGCCTTGATTGAGGAAAAGATCAGTGACTTTCCGATTCATCGCTTCTGTAAGATGAATACCATCCCAGCTGATAAATTTGCTCGGATCATTACATTTAACAGTGCCAGGTGAGCCACACAACGAATGCAGGTTGAAGTTCAATGGTCCTCCTGCAGCTCCACAGCAAGGTTTGAAAGCTTCCTCAAATTGGTACTTTTGTAAGTTCATCTTAATTGTTAGATATGCATTCCAGTAGTCAGCATATAAGATATGACAATTAGGATATAATCTACGGTATTTTTCCAATCTCCTTTGCAGGATCTGGTTGTGGACCATTACTGCTGTGTTGACAGCTGCTGCACATCCCATATGATCAAGAGCAGCTTTCGCTGGACATAATGAGATATGTAGTGGAAGGCATCCTATTGGTGGTAAGCCTTGAACTACCATGTACTTTGCTCCACTTTGCAGCACTTCCTATACATATAACACTCTCTACTTAGCATTGTTGTCATGTCTAATAGAATGTTTGGCCAAACTTCTACAAGTGCTTATTCTTAAAAAACAAGAGAGCTTATTTTGGAAAGTTAAGGTGTTTGGCCAAGATTCTGAGAAATATAAGCTACTTTTGAGTAGTAGTAGAAACTGTTTTTTCTGTTGTGAGGAAGAAGCCGGGAAAAGTAGCTTCCTCTTAAGAGTAGAAGCAAAAGTTTTTAATATCTTTTTCGGAATAAAAGTACCTTTACCAAAACTTTATCAAAACTGTCCTCACAGTACAAACATAAACTTAGCTCATGCATTTTAAACAATAAACTTATTCCCTCTCTATGATTTTAGTTTTTACATTTTAATTAAATGAAATTGAAAATTCTAATTAAGGTCTCTCATAATAAATATTGCAAATCATTTGTCTATTTAAATAATTGTAAAATCTTTTCATATCTTTCTTCATAATTCGACACTCGAAAGCACTTATGAGAAGATTGGCCAAAGACAAATTGTTTTTATAAATACTAGCAAAAGCGGCTTTCAAATGATTTGACACAAACTGGTACTATCCGAAAATACTTTTTCTAAAACTTCATTTGACAAAAAGCACTTTTCAACACAAGCAGATCTTAGAAGCTTGACCAAAGAGGTTTTAGTACTAACTGTCATAAATAGTACTATGTCAAAGCTTCTTTGGCGACGATTAAGTTACTTTTCATGTGCATACCTCGATTAATCTGCTAACTTGATGGATGGACTGCTGTGTGAGCCAACGTGTAGATAGTAAGGACCCTTGTATACGAGCATAGTCACTAACGCCAACGGAGCCTATCCAGAAGAGTGCATTCTCCAATTCAGCCTTGCAACTTTTACCGCTATTATCTGAACATCCCATCTGCTGCTTCAACTTATTGAACCAATCAATCTGAGTTTGAAAGTTCAAGGGTATTCCTTTCCAGAATAGGTTAGCAATTTTCATAGTTGAAAAATCCTGTTTGGAGAGAATTGTTGCTCCGGCTATTGCAAAATTGACCCCGGCTGTGAAATTTTCGGAGGTACTTTGAAAGGGTGGCAAATGTGGTAGCTTAAGAGCATCACATAGAAAATCTACCATCAAATGCCCATCACATAAACCATTGTTCTTTTCTGAACTGCTCGATGTGTGAGTGGAATTTGCCTTGAGACCACCCACTAAATTAGCATTTCCTGTATCAGTGTAGGAGTCTCCAAAAGCATAGACCTTGTGGAAGCATCCTATATAGTTGTTATGCCTGGTGGAAGTGTCTTGGCTATTGCTATTAGCAGGGGAAGAGTTACCTGTTATAAAAATAAAATAACAGGAAGTCAGAAAAGGAAAAGCTTTGAGGCGTGAAAACAACTTTCTTAAAAAGATATTGTCCATAATACTATTTGCGGATATACAGACAAGTCTCTTCCGGATACAACAAAGCCTACAAATTAACTTAGCCACTATCCAGAGGAGGCATGGATTTGAAAGGTCAAGGGTATTCAGGGTGTGTTTGGTATGACGGTAGTCATTTTCCATTTTCTTTTCTTCGAAAAATGACTGGAAAATATTTTCGTGGGAAAACGCTTTGGAGTGTTTGGTTTGAGTGTGGAAAAGAACATTTATTGAAGATTGATAATAATATTTGCAAACCGGATAGGTGTTTTGCTGTAGTTTTGCATAATAAAGATTGATAATAGTGTCTAACTGATGGTTAAAGCAATGATATAAAGTTAAAAGCTGAGATAATTGCGAAGGAACTAACTTCCCCCAAAAAGCGGTAAAAGACATTTTTCTCTTTTTGGTGTAAGATGTTTTCCTTGCAAAATATTATGGCAACTAAACACTAGAAAATGACTTATTTTCAGAAAACTTTTCTGTAAAATATTCTCAGTCATACCAAACAATATAAGTTTCAAATTCATATTCTCTTTCTGATGTGGGACAATCTCACATCATATATATTGCGAACTATCTAACGTGAGAATTGGGAAAAATTACCAGGCTTGACGGGAACTTCATTGCTGCTGTTATGTGCGGGGGAAGAATTACCGGGCTTGGTGGGAACTTCATGGCTGCTATTATGCGCAGGGGAAGAATTACCAGGCTTGGTGGGAACTTCATGGCTGTTGTTATGTGCATGGGAAGATTTACCGGGCTTGGTGGGAACTTCATGGCTGCTATTATGTGCAGGGGAAGATTTACCGGGCTTGGTGGGAATATTTTCATGGCTATTGTTATGAGAAGATTGACAATCACAAGGGGGATTTTCATGGTTCTTGTAATGTGCATATGAAAATGAGAAAAATAGGCAGAAACAGAAGAAGAGAGTAAGAGGAAAATGTGGGGAAACCATATTGGACATAATTTTTTTGGTACCAAGTTTGTGTTATTCTTTCTTTTATTTTTTTGTATTTTTTGTGTTATTCAAAGGAGGTATGCTATAGCAAGAAAGTTATTTATAGTATCCAGTTTTAATCTGTTGGAGTTAAGAGGCTAATTATGTAGAGAGCCTCCTTTGTTTTAGGAAATCATAGGTATTCATTCTTTGAGGCAGTAGAGACCAACAGCCCACAGCAAAATGTTTTTGGAGATATAATATCAGTCACAATATCACCACTTTTCTCGAGCATAAGTAGGTGAATAACCGTAAAATAAAGAGCTTTTAGTTTAGAATTGTACTTGTTACTATGAAATAGCTAAATGATATAATCTTTTAAAAGTATATTGTAGGGGTGGCTAGTCGGGCCGGGATGGGCTCTGGCGGGACACGGGGGGAGGGGGTAGCCGGGATCCGACGGGACTGGCGGGCCAGGATAGGCGGGACGGGAAGAGGCCGTCCCACATCCCGCCGGAAGAGGGTCCGGGATTTGGGGGGACGGGTTGGGTCGGGTTGCTTGATTTGGGAGATTTTTTTTAGACACTTAATTTAAAAAATATATATGTATTTAAACACTTAAATAATTGAACAAGATAGTGAATAAAAACATTCTAATGTTGTTTTTGTGCCTCTTATATTATTTAATAGAAATATGATTTTTTTTATAATACAATTTCAAAATTGCAACTTTGTTTCGTAGTTCAAAAGTTGCAAATAACATAGTAAAATTGTCATTAAAACAATTACATAGTCAACCATACTCTTTCTAATTTTCTTACAATCTCTTGAGGATCTTCTGTCGGAATTGGAAGTTGTTGGTCAAATTGTTCGACATCGCTTCCTGCTCCCACGGATAAGATTTTGTTGTAGTTGTAGTCTTCTTCTTCGTTTATCTCTGATTGACCGCGCCTTCTACGCTCTACTCTAATTCAATCTCTGATTGACCGCACCTTTTATGCTCTCCTATTTGAAACATTCCAGCAGAAAAAGCGTTTTCCGAAGCTGTTGATGACGCTTGAATATTCAACACATCTCGAGTCATCTTTGCTAGTGTTGAAAATGTCTTCTCATTCTCAGCAAGTCTTCATGTCCACCATCATTGACGATTGTTTCATACGGTACAACACTCTGCAAGACATAAGCATCAAACTCACTAATTTGTGAAGAAGTTGAACCAATATACATTCTATTTCTAAGGCCTTGAATACTTGAGGCAGAAACAACATGTCTTATATAAGGTTGCAGCGAAGTAGAAGAAGATGGTACATAAGTCGGTTGATTATTTGCACTTTGTTCTTTGTAATATATATATTTTTATTGCATTCAATGTGTATGCTAGACGTAACTACCTCTCTAGCTAGTTCGTGAGTTGGTTCTTTATTTGGGTCTGTTGGACTTGGAGGTGGGAGTATTTCTATACTTTCATAAATTGTTTCAACAAGTGTTTTACAACTGTCTACTTTAATAAAAGAATTTAATACAACACCAATAATATAAATAATGGGAATAGGAAAAAAGTATTTTTTAAATTTTATAAAAAAAATCAATAGATGGAGCGTAAGATGATTTTTGCATATATTCACTAATTAACAAAAATATTAGAGTTATATAAAATAACATAGTTGAAATAGTAGGATAATAAATAGCAGAAAATTATTTAGTAGCTAGAAAAAATTTCTCTAAAAATCCAATAAGTTCTAAAAAAAATTCCCAATAATTATCTACAAGCATATCTCTTGGATTTTGATTATGGGCGTTAAATAATAAAATTATAGGTCTTCTATACTCGTGAGCAACAAGTAGTTGTTCATATAGAGAATTCACATAGTCGCTACTTTTTTTGGAATTTTTCTATAAGGTAATCCACAATCATGACAAGTTTTTTTATACTCTTTTAGTCTTTGTATTTTATTACCTTTAAAAATAAAATTTATAGCAAATTGTACTTTATCAAGAATGTTTTCAAAAAGTTTTAGGCCACCTTTTACAACTAAGTTATAAATATGACATGCACATCTTATATGAAAGTTATCAGGAAAAGATGGAGTTAATCGAGTTTTTAAAATGGTTACAACATAATCATTAGAAGTAGCATAATCGAATGTAACAATCATAATTTTATCAGTTATTCCATGATATTCATAAATTTCATGAATATTTCTTGCAATAATTAATCAAGTGTGCCTACCATCAATATATCTATATGCTAAAATACGTTTTTGCATAGACCAAGTCTGGTCTGTCCAATGACATGTTACTGTTAAATAATCATTACTGCTAGTACTACAGCCTATATCAGAAGTGATAGCCACTTTGCCATAAAAATGATATAATAAATAACGTAATTACTATTGATATTCACGTGCAAAATTAAAAACGTCTCTTCTAACAGTTGATCTAGGAAAATCGTTAAAAGCAGGATTATATGTTTCTCTAATGTAATGAATAAAACCAGGAGAGGAAGGAAATGAAAAAGGAAAACCCTCCACAACAACTAATTTTGCTAATTTTTTCCTATCTCTGTGTATATCATATTTAGGACCTATAATTCCCCCGCCATCGGGTTAATTCAACTTTGTACTTGGTCGGGGACACTATGTGAACCTTGTCCCGACTCAAAAGGCATTAACACACTCGATTTTTCAGCCATGTATTGGTTATACCTTGCTTTGTGAGAGTTTTCTACATGTCTCATTAAACCTCCCGTCCCACCTTGACCTTTTCCGATTTTAAATTTATAAATTTTTTGATAAATTTTACATCTAGCTAGTTGATTATCAATGTCCCTATCAAAAAAATCTCATGCATGTGATTTTAATTTTCGTTGACTTGGGCTTCGACTCATACTGGGGGGAATAGGAGGCATTCCAGTTTGAGTTTCAGGATAAGACACAGTCTAAGCCTGAGGTGGAGGTGCACTAGTGGGTATGTTATCTAAATTATCTTTTAATTCATTTTCTAAATTAAAGTCTGGTTCATATGCAGAATACACCTCATGATCTAATGGTATATTAATATTAACATAAAAAAAATCAGTTTCATCTACATGGGAGAAATCATCGTAATTAGGATTACTAGAAGATACACCCTTACCCCTGTTACCCTAATACCTCTACAAGAAATAAAACGTCTAATTCGTTCCATTATAATTATGCAAATAAATAATTAAAGATAATAAAATTAAGTACGATAATTAAAATTAAGTAATAATAATAATTTAAAGAAGGAAAGAAGGTATCAAACGCCGACGTAATGTCGACGTGTAATCGAGGTTGAAAATTAAAACTTTGCTCGATGGATGATCCTCAAGCTAGTTGCCAACTTCACTCCCAATTTTTGAACTTTTATATAAATAAGCAAATAAAATAAAATATTTAATATGCAATGTAGACTTGTAGAGGGATAGATAGAGAGATTAGAGAGATGGTAGGAAGATTTGTGAGAAAAATGAAGAGAAAAATGAGGTATTTAGAGTTTAAAAATAGGGTTAAAGTGTAAATATATAAACTTAGGGGTTAAAATAAATATTAAGGGGGTAGGGGGGCCAAAATGGCCGTTATAGACGCTGTACAACGGCCAAAATGTAAATTTAGTCATTGTGCAACGGTTATTTTTGCAGGGGGGAGGATGGGGGCGGGACGAGCCCTAGTCCCGTCCCGAATTCGAACCCCGCTACTATTTTTTTTTTAGGGGGATCGGGGCGGGGCGAGCGGTAAGCGGGATGGGCCGGGCGGGATCAGGCCGACCTGGCCCACTGGACAACCTTAGTATATTGTGGGCCAACACCGTGGCATGTATAATTTGATGAACTGCCCTTGATTAATTGATGTATGGAATTGAAGTATAAATTGAGGATATTCCGTAAAAGACCAAGATAAAAGGAAAAGATTGCATGTCTCACTTTTTTTTATTCGGACTACACATATGACTTCCAATTAATTTCACTTTCAATTAATTAAAAATGTAATTGTTGAATCGTGTCTCTTATAAGCCATGCTAAATACGGAGTTTTCCCGAAGTTAACAGGGGTACGTGCTCCGCCACCCCACCATGTAGGTCCGCCCCTTCCTGCGATGTAGGATAATTAATTCCTTGGGTATTTCATTCCAATGATAGCAAATATATACAATATTACAATGTAGTACTAATCTAGGTTTACCTAAAATATAAGATGCTAATCTACCTAATTGATGACAAATTGATTTACAATGATGATTACAAGATTACATCTTAATTAGTAGTGATTGGAAATGTCCCATAATTATTCTTACAGTCCGACGCAGTCTTAGCGAGAGGTTCTCGAATGCTAAGACTGTCCTTGAAATCATCAAAAAGTACGCGCGGAAGACCTTTCGTGAAGATGTCGGCAATCTGATAACGGGCTGTACATGGAGAATCTGGACTTGGCCACGAGCAACCTTTTCTCGGACGAATAAGATATCCATTTCGAAATGATTTGTGTGTTGATGCTGAACTAGATTACCGGATAAGTATATGCACTCACATTATCACAATAAACAACAGTTGCCTTCTCAATCGGACAGTGGAGCTCTAAGAGAATATTACGGAGCCAATACGATTCAGCGACCACATTGGCCACCCCCCAGTATTCTGCATCACCGCTTGACCGAGACAAAGTTGGCTGGCGTTTGGATGACCATGAAATCATATTATCCCCCAAAAATATACAATAACCCGAGGTAGAACATCGAGTGTCCGGGCAACCACCCCAATCCGCATCAGTATAAGAGGATAGAGTCGAGATGGAGGATTTATACAAATGTAATCCAAACTGAATAGTACCCTGGATGTACCATAGAATTCGTTTAAGAGCCCCCATATTTTCCTCTTTCGGATCATTCATATGTAAACACACCTGCTGAACATCATAGGAGATATCAGGTCTCGTGAAAGTGAGGTATTGCAAGGCCCCTGCGAGGTTGCGGTAGTGTGTAGGATCATTGTATGAAACCCCTGCAGTATTACTCAATTTGGCTTTTGTATTCACTGGAGTATGTGATGGCTTGCAGGATGACATATCGGCTTTTTCAAGTATCTCATCGGCGTATTTCTTCTGACTTAGAAACAGACCACCTGCATATTGAGTGACAGCAATGCCCAAAAAATAATTTAAAGGACCCAAATCCTTCATCGCAAATTCTGTTGCGAGAAAGGACATAATAGACTGGCGAAGGGCGGTATATAATGCAGTGAGAATGATGTCATCTACATATAGGATGATATACGTCATGTCACTGCCCCTTTTTATAAATGAATAATGATTGATCGGACTTGCTGTGGGAGAAACCAAGAGTGGATACAAAACATGCAAACCTGTTATACCAAGCCCGTTGAGCTTATTTCAAACCATATAAGGACTTTTTCAGAAGGCAGACATAATCTGGATGTGCAGAGTCTCAGAAACCCAGCGGCTGGTGCATGTAAACTATTTCATGTAGATAGTCATGCAAAAATGCATTTTTGACATCTAACTGATAAATGGTCCAAGATTTGGATAGTGCCAGGCTAAGAACCGTCCGGATAGTTGTTGGCTTAACCACCTGACTAAAAGTTTCTCCACAATCTACTCCAACCTGTTGAGACCTGCCATCACCAACAATACGAGCTTTGTATCTCACAAAAGAGACATCAGAATTCCTTTTGTGACAGAAAACCCACATAGACCTAATAATGTTCACAGTAGATGGACGGGGCATTAATTCCCATGTCTTATTATCAATAAGAGCATTAATTTATTCTAACATGGCAGCTTTCCAATTCGGGTCTGATAAGGCTGCTTTGGGATTTTTTTTTGTATGGGTGATGGTTGAACCGAAGATAGTAAGTTAAACTGACGTTTGGCTTGAAAAATCCCGTGCATGGCACGGGTTTCAATGGTCCGAGGTTGTACTGTCATTGGTTGGGTGGTAGGAATCTCAGGGGGTGGAGTGGAGTCCAAGTTTGAAGGTGTGGGGGAGTGATTTACCGAGTGGTTATTGGGCCGGGGTAATGGGCTAGCTCGGTTTATTGGTGAGGGAGCAGTGGGCTCCCCCACATGTGCCTGGTTGTTACGGGGATTTAATTGGGCCAAGACTACTAGTCCAGTCCCGTGAAGTAGTGGGGCGGGGTTAATTTGGTTATTAGGTTGTGGTGGGTCAGCTGGTGGTTGATTATTGAGATGGTGGTGTAAAATGGGATGTATTCTGTTGTCCAAAAAATCATATGAAGGTGAGGATGCCACATGAGACTTAGAAAATAGGAATTTAGACTCATCAAAAACTACGTGACGAGAGATAATAACTTTCCCCATTGTCATAGTAAAACATTTATATCCCCTATGATTTAATGAATATCCCAAAAACATGCAAGGAGTCGACCTAGCCTGCAACTTGTGAATGGAAGTAGAAGGAAACAAAGGATAACACAAACACCCGCAAATGTGTAAACGATGGAAGACGATGATACAACATTTGTGTAGGGGACACATTGAAGAGCAGTTTACTAGGAAGAATATTTAAAAGATATGTTGCCATTTGAAGTACATGGTGCCAAAAAATTGGTGGTGTGGAAGAATGCACAAGGATGGTGCGTATCATATTATTAATTGTTCGAATTTTTCTTTTGGCTTTCCCATTTTGTGGTGATGTATGTGGACACGAAATACGCAAAGACATCCCATTTTGGTGACAAAAATCTTTAAAATGGGTATTTATGAATCCCCTCTCCCCATTGTCACACTGAAAACATTTAATGGATTTTCCAAATTGAGTTCTGATAAAAATACTAAATTGTTTTAAAATGGGATAGGTTTGTGATTTATGTCATAAGGAAAATGTCCACAAAAAATACGAATAATCATCTAGAATTAGCAGATAGTACTTATGACCTGCAGAACTCAAAACATGTGATTTTCACAAACCACAATGCAAAATATCAAATGACATAAAAGTATGAGAAGTAGAGGACGCAAAATGGAGCTTAAAATGTTTACCAATCACACAAGATTGGCAAACATAAGAGTCCAAAGTCTGGTTACAAGCAAACAAATTATTCTTCCTAAGAGAATTAAAAATTGGAGCTCCTAGGTGACCAAACCGATTGTGCCAGACAATAGGAGAAATGGCAGCAAAGGTGGATGGTTGGTTATGCGGTTGTTGGAAACAGAAGTGATGAGATACAGGTGCTCTGTTCTATTACATCTCATGAATGACATCCCCGTCTGAAAATACTTCACAGAAAAACCAAACAGATCAAAATTCACAAAAACATTGTTGTCAATTGTAAAACGTCTAACAGATATCAAGTTCTTAATTGATTTTGGTGCATGTAGGACATTTTTCAAGTATAATGGAGGGTGTGGAGAGGGTAGTGTTACCTAACCAATACCACGAATTTGAATTTTCTGACCACTGCCGACAACAATATTTCTATTATTGCTCATATTGAAATAAGACGAGAGATTACCTTGAGATGCCGTCATATGTGATGTAGCCTCTGTATCCATGTACCATGACTCATCTGGAACATTTAGATTCATGTGGTTCATGGCTTGTTCGATGTCAGTGGGCGCATAGCCTACCGAAGATAGTGCCTGAGCCGCAAACGCATATTGGGGATGAGACCCTAGAATTCCTGGTTGGCGAGTTGAAGGTGGAGGCCTGGCCCATGAAGAAGTAGGGTACAGACATGGCGGGGCAGCCCACTGTGGTGCCTAGGCCCATGGTGGGTATTACCCCACTGATTACCGCCGATGTTGCCTGGACGCCACTGCCCGGACAGCCCGCTGCCACCGGCGGGTTGTCCGCCTCTGGCGTTGTCCGCCACCGGCGGGTTGTCCACCGCCACGGCCTCGTCCCTTTCCACCACTATTTTTCCCTTTGTTATTATTACAGTTTGAACCCCATTTTTTGCCATTATTTTGATGATTATTATTGCCCTCCGAACCAGAATTTTAGGGCTCCGAATCCATGGAAAATGAGTGGGTGGAGACGAGAGTAGTGTTTCCTCGATAATTAACCTCGAATGGGCCTCATAGAAAAAAGGAAATGGATTGCTTTGCTGAATGAACGTAGCAACCCCATCACATTATTCATTTGATCCTGCAATCAACTGAAGGACCAACCTTTGATTTGTCACAAGCGAACCAACGTTGGATAATTAGTCCGCAAGCATCTTCAATTCCTGACAATAAGAGGAGATATTGGAAAAATCATCCAGTTTAATATTCGTAAACTAGTGTTCAAGATAAACGGCTCTAGAAATTTTGTTATCCTGAAATATATTTTGTAGACGTTCCCACGCCTGTTGAGCCGTAACATTCGGATCCAAAATGGTATGTAAAAGGTCGTTGGATATAGTGCCATAAATTCATTGAAGGATAATAGCATCCAACTGGGACCATAGCTTTTTGTTCACCAAACCGGCGTTTAAGGATGACTCGGAAGGTATGATATGATCAATCACCTCATAGGCGCGGCAATGAATCTTGAATAATTCCGCCCATATTGCCCTTTCTCCATTTCAAGTGTTATGGAGATAAAGTTCTTGACGTTATTAACGGCAAGAGCGAGATGGAAAGTTTGTTTTTCGGCCATAGGTTCCACAAGAAATCACAACTAGATAAGAAAAGAGGTATTATTGATGTTTTGATGGATGGGAAGTGAACACCCTTTGTATGTTCTAGGGTTTTAGAGTAGGAGTAAGCCGAAAGGGGTGGGTGGGTTGGAGTTTAGTGGTCGGCTAGATGTTTTTAGAAGTGGTTTAGGTTTAGGATTTATGGGTGGTAGTAAACTACAACCCTAAGTGGCCGAAAAATGAATTAGAAAATAGAAGAAAAAATCGGTAAAGAGAAGAGGAATTAGGGCAAGCGATCTTTGGCTCTTGATACCATGTAGGAGAATTAATTCCTTGAGTATTTTATTCCAATGATAGCAAATATATACAATATTACAATGTAGTACTAATCTAGGTTTACCTAAAATATAAGATGTTAATCTACCTAATTGATGACAAATTGATTTACAATGATAGTTACAAGATTACATCTTAATTAGTAGTGATTGTAAATAATTATGGGATTGTCCCATAATTATTCTTACATGCGAGGCAAGGATGGGAGGCGACCTCGACCATTCTTCAATTTTTGTTTTCTTTCCTGAACATGCACCAGATTATCTTTTTCCGGTTCACTTTCATCCAATGACTTCTTACACATTCAAAACACGTAATAAGCTCAAAACACACTAATAATAAAGTAAATCACATAATTATGCATAAGATGAGGTGATAATATACTAGTATTGCAGACTTTTAGCCGAATATCAACAATCATATTTTAAATTATAGTGTAATAATTTTTAATTCACCCAACCAGACATTCACAAAATATAATTAGGGATGGCAACGGATAGGATCTGGACCGGATCCTACTAGATCCAGATCCATCGGGTACATAAAAATCATATCCAAATTCAGATCTATCGGATACACCGGGTCCACGGATCGGATCTGGATCCACACGTGAACATTTTTTTAGATCACCACACTTGTATATATATAAAGCGAAGTGAACCATAATAGTGATAACTGATTCATCATTGACAGAATGAGAAATAAGCTAGCAAACCGGAAAGTTCTTTTTCTCAATATGGTGGAAGGGTCACACTGCCACTGGTTGAAGTTTTAGCATCATAAGAATGACACCATTCTACAACAATCACAAGAATGACACCATTAGAATGTTCATTCAATCAACCTACACAAACGATGCAATTACAAAGGTCTTGAAATTAAATTCTACAACAATGTTCTTTAAAATGCAAGCAACGTCTTCTATAACCTTCTGCCAAACTTCATAAATTGTCTTCGAAGTCACTAGTTTTAACGTCATCAACATCTTAAAATAACAAAGAAACAATCATATTAAAAAGAGATAACTAAAAAAATTCATCTCAATAAATATTTGAAGTATCATTACTTACAAAAAATATTTGAATACATTACTTAACCACATAACAGAGAAGTATCATGCACATTTTAGTCCAATCAAACAGTGAATTTAAATGAACTGGACATTGGCCACAATAACGCAAAAATGAAAATTTTCCAGTAGATAAATAAGACAACAATTTTGACAAAAAGAAATGAAAATTTTCCAGTAACTCTTCTAGTACCAATTCAAATCAATAACTCTTCTAGCACCAATTCAAATCAATAACACTTCTAGCACCAATTCAAATAAGACAACAGTAATGCAAAAAATGAAAATTTTCCATTTTACCAAATTAGCAAGAGAATACTGAAAGCAAAATTTCTAACTTCGATTGATGGAGTTTCAAGAATAACTAGATTGTTGCTTGCATGCATTATATCACTGGCATTTTCAACACATGAATTTGAAGACTCGAAAAGAACACTATCAGTTTTCTGATCAAGCCAAAACAGACGAATTGTAAATAAAAAAATAAAAATCGAACTCACTGTTTAATATATGGCAGAAAGTCATGCAGATATGCTGGGCTTCGGTCCTTTATGGTAGAAAGTCACGCAGATGGGCTACGCAGATAAAGCCACGACGACGGCTAGGGTTTGAGTCTTATAGGATGTTAAACGAAATGAGCTCTTTGCCCTCTTTCGTTGGCTTAAAGACACGCAGATGTGCTAGGCTTCGGTCCTTTATGGACTTGGGCCTGGCCGAGAAAACTAAAGGAACTCGCAAAGAACACTAGGTTATGGATGTATAATGTATTTAATAAAAAACGGATCCACGGGTCGGATCTGGACTAGATCCGGATCTCAAATACAAGATCCAGATCTGTCAGAAATGGATTCGGGTCCGATCCGGATCCGTCGGGTCCAAATTTTGAAGATCCATATCCTATAAAAAGGATCTGGATCCGCCGGATTCGGATCGGGTCCAGGATCCACTGTCATCTCTAAATATAATATGTGTTATACTCCATATGCTAACGATCCACACATTGCAATATTTGCATTATTAATATATACATAAGTTGTCACTTAAACAAACAAGGAAAATGTTTTTCTTGAAAAATAGGTGATTTTCTTACTTATTTTTTGGTGTTAGGTAAATAAGTAATAATAATAGTTGTGCCAAAAGCATTTATATGTAATCTAGAAAAATACTATGGAGGAGGTGGGTGGTCAAGGTGTTCAAGGGTTGGGGGTTGTGATGTTAGGATGGAGAGGAGACAATGAGCTTGGAATGTCACTTATGAAAGTTTTATTCCTAGTCCCACAAGAAAAGTCATTTTTCTTATTCTTAAGGAACTTGTTTTCCTAAATATATTTGCAAAAATATCTTGACTAACCAAAACATGAAAAAATTAAAAAACATTTTTTGAAATATATTTTCCTCCATACAAATACACCTAATTAAGTGCACACTTTATGTTTGGATAGTTTAAAATTTAATTTCTTTAAATATTTTCCGTGACAAATTTTTACCAACAAAATGAGCGTGAATATGATAAAAATATAATGCATAAACAAATCCTCAAACTTGACCTCAGCTGGCAAGTATGCCCTCTAACTTTGAGTGTGCATAAGTAGGCACTGCTAATATGTCGGGTCGCGGCGGAGTGAGGGTATATACCCTCCGAACATACTTGACTCAGTAGACTGCGGTGGCCCCTATTACAAATTTTACTAGGAGCTGATTGTTGTTTGTCATGACCCCTTTGTATTTATTGATTATATTCTGGGCATCTTGTTCTCGGATACATCGTGGAACTTAGTAGCGTTCTGAGTTTTTTGGACCGTCTAGATAGCTTGGGGACCTATTGTAGGGGAGGTGTTGTTTTGACGAACCTCTATAGAAATCTCTGTCATGCATCTCTTGGCATTATTACTGATCTCTGTGGATTTATTCCTCTCATCTAGATAATATATTTAAGTGTGTATTCCTAACTTCTAAAAGTATCTCTTGAAACGACAACTAAGAAATCATATTTACTTTATTGACACTTTCAAATATGGGCTTGAGAAAGAATCCTCCCTTTTCAGCCCATAAGTAGGGAGCACCCTGCGCCCGAAGGTGAGGCTGCACCCATAAATGATGAATTATTGTTGTAACGCCCCGAACCATGGTCTGGGTGAAACACAACATTCGGTGTCTGACTGCATGTGACAAAGCGAACCACATGGCTTGCTGATCAATACGAGCATCAAAACATACACTAATAGTGACTTAGAAATGTAAAACACAAATATTGAAAATATAGTCTGAAATATAATAGCAGAAATATCTTATAAAATATAATAAGTCTGAAAGTAATACTGACATGAGTGACATGACATGATAACTAGTCTAGTCTATGGAACCTCTAAATAAGAGTCTGACTACAAAATTGTTCACCAGGACAAAGCCCTGACATACCTCTACTATAAATCATGACACGTAAAATAAATAGACCAACACCCCGAATGAGATGGAGCTCACCAATGGTTGATATTGAGATAATCCTAGTGAGCAGATTCGTCGTCCTGAAACTCAGTACCTGCACCGTGAAGTGCATGTCCCGGGCAAAGGGACGTTAGTACATTTGAATTGTATTGTATGTAAAGCAACTGAAAGAATAACCAGGCACATGATATAATAGGAACATGAAACTAAAACTGAACACGAATGTAAATATGTAAGATATGTAAACTGTATATATGTATATATGTATATCTGTGGGGAGAGCAGTAGTATAACCGACAACATGAAATCACCACGTGAGTACGTGTAGTCGAGTACCTAGCCCGACCAATAGAGCGCTCTCATACCTTGCCGGGGTATGAGACATGAACATAACATAAAATGATCCAATAAATAATATGAAGGTATCGTCCTATGGGCGGTGCGACCCTTATCGTACATTTTCATATGTAGTTTCAGGTTGTAAGAGCTTTCTTGGTAATCTATGCAACTCCCAAAATATGTACTTGAATATAGTTGACTTGTAAGTCCATGAATTTCTTGAAAACAACTTGTAAAATATGGTTTGCAATTATAGTTTAACATGTGAAAGGATATATTATATAACTTACATAAATCATGAAAAAATATATAATTTCATGAAAATTGAGTAAATAGTAATCATAACTTGTGATCAAGAACTCATGAAATTCAAAGCAGGCGTTCATGAATTACGGAAAGGTTCGTGACAATCATAATAACCTATCATGAATACAATTGATGAATTGTACTATAGACATGACATATATTATTACATGTATTAGGGTTATCATGATAATGAAATAAAATCATAAACTTATTAAGAATTCGTGTTTCATGGAAGAACGTGGCGTGTGGAAGAACGTGGATATTACCACACGTGGATAGAAGCTCTACATACCTTATTCGCTCCAATACTCATCTTAAAAGTCTGAACATGGAAGAAGGAATCCAAAGCTTGAACCTTGAAACCTTTAGAAGAGTTTATCTTGAAAACCCTAGGCTAAGAACAACGGATTCTACTTAGCATTCATAATGATTATGTTAGAATCATTTAGAATCGCATGAAAAAGGTTGTATGGTCCGATATATCTGGGATTGTGCTTCCCTTTCTTACCAACCCTCATGACACCTTTCATAGGTGAAACTTTCAGAAACACCCAATCATCAACTTAAAACTCCAAGTCTCTACGCCTCACATTCGAATACGAATGTTGGCGACTCTGAGCTGTTTTTAAACCTCCTGGATCACTTTGACTTTTTTCCATAGCCTGATGGACCAAGTCTGGTCCTAACAATTCTGCCTCACCAACTTCGAACCAACCAATTGACGACCTACATCTTCGCCCATACAAAGCTTTGAACGGTGCCATCTGGATGCTAGAATTATAACTGTTATTATAAGCAAACTCAATGAGGCAAATGATCATATAAACCTATTGCCAGATATATGATAGATAAGAATCTGCAATTGCAACTTAGTTCTAAACATGCCGAAACATCATATAAACCTATTAGAAGTCTTAAAATATGAAACGGAACACAAATACCTAAAATTAGGGGTTGAGTTGTTACTAAGAAGCAAGAACATAGTTCTTTTCAAGACAAAAGTATTAGTATACAAATTAGGATACTTAGGGGTCGTTTGGTAGAGTATATTAGAGAATAATTCATGCATTAACTTTTTTATTAACAATACCTTATTTGGTACACGTTTTCATCATATATATAGTTAATGCAAGCATTAATTATATACCCTATTTGGTATTATGTTATGCAATACCAAGCAAACCATGGTATTAGCAGTGCAATAGATTTTAATACATGCATTAGCATGGTTAAATACATAATTGCCCATGAAGTCCCTCACATAGTATAGTATGAAGGATATTTTTGTAAATAACTAATTATTTTTAGAAATTATGCACTCATGTTATTTCTAATACATCAAACCAAACGATGGATAAAAAATAATTCCTACATAACTAATGTCAGCATTACTAATACACCCTATTTAGCATTATTCTTATACATTCTACCAAATGATCCCTAACATTTTTTTACCTCTCAAAAGAATAATAACCAGCAAATGTATAGGCTTTGTTTATTAAGTATAAACATATAATATACATGTTAAATATACATATGATATACATAAATATACACATAGTAATATATAATCAGTGCATATATTTTGCATATTTTTAATGCGCCCGTAATTAATTTCGATCGACGGGTCAAAAATGAAAAAATTCCTAAGAAATTATACTTACTAAACTAGCTCTCATTAATTTTATTCATATATCTCTTAAATATAAATACAACTTCTACTCCTCTTCCTTTTTTAAATAGAGTATTATATTTTATACTGATAAAAAATTTAATACTTTTAGTTTATGTTTTAGATTTTAACTAAATAAAGATAAAAATTTAATTAAAGTATTTTATAATAAATATTTGAAATTATTTTTCTATTTGAATAATACTAATTTAAAATTTACCCCAATACTGTATTTTATCATAATTTGACACTTAAAAACATTTGAGCAAACACAATATGTTTATCAAATACTTGGTTGGCCTATATATTTTGCACATTTTTTGTTGTCTAATTTTTTATATTATTCTATTTTTCTAGTTTTTCCGTACGCACAAGTTGCTGACTATGAACAACTACTTGAACAGTTTGATTTTATCTTGGAGCTGCTTCATATTTTTTTTTGGTAAAAAATATTTTGACTAGATACACTGCTTTCATACTTGTGGTCCGGCCCTCTCCGAACCCCGCGCATAACGGAAGCTTAGTGCACCGGGCTGCCCTTTAAACTGCTTTCATATAATTATCTTAAGAAAATATTTAGACAATTTTGTTTAATTGGTGCTAGCCTACTAGGTTGTATTTGCACTATTAGATAAATACTAATTTTACAAAATAAAAGTTCTGTAAATAATTATCTATTAACGACTTATTGTATCAGTATCCGAAAAGCATTTCTTTTGCCTACAAAAGAAAGACAAGGAAACTTGACAAAATTTTAATATGGCTTTGCAGAAAAACTTTAAAACATATAAAAAAGAACGATATTTTTATTTTAATTATACATGACTTATGTATTTAGATTCTATGTTATTTGAAATTTTTAAAAATGTCGACAAGTGCGTGCCGGATCCTCTAAAAATAGTGTATTTTTTAAATATCCAATACGGATGCGGCTATATTTTTGGAGAGTCCGAATAACTTAGTTTAGATTCAAATTGAAGAAACAAAGTTTACTCTTTCCATGTATGCTACTTGACGACTACATCATTCCTGGATAAGTGGATGGTTTTTCTATTAAGTTGCTTATTCTCCAAGTAGAAAATATTATATTTTAGAAGTCCTCATGTTTACTTTGGATTTTTTCAATTCACAAGAATGTCAATGAGATTTCTGTCCAAAAGAGATTTCTAATGACTGTATTTTCATATAATACATATTACTCTATGATTGTTGATTCCATTAGACAACATTATTGAAAATATGAAACCAGAGAATTCGTCCTTGAAATAGTCCCAAAAAGAAAAATCAACAGAAAAAAATAATAACGAATCAATATAAAAGAGATTAAAAAGGAAGAAAAGTGTTTTAAGAAGTACCTTTCTAGAATCCTCTTTTGTTTTATTGAAAAATATTTGTGCAAAGATGATATAAAGCTCCAACCTTATGATAAATTACACACATATAATCAGTGACTCATTTTCTAAGGAAATGTGGATAATTCCAAGTAATGTTTTAATTTATCTATTTAAGAAACAGATTCTTGCTTTCCACGTGTATCTTGGTCCACCAGCAATATTATATCAATCACATTACAACAGATTGTCAACACACCTACGGTTTTCTCGAGTAGTTCGTATTGCTTGTATAACATCATTTGTTACAATTGTATATATTATTCTTATTTAAGTATGCACTGATTATTATACGGTTCAGATTCTTTAAACATTTTGTTCTCGCTTCACTTCAGGTCTATTTGGGCAGAGCGCTGGCCAGGGGCGGATTTGAGGAGGGTGTTCACTCAAAGACGCTCGATAAAAAGTTATACTTTATATATATGGTAGATTTTATGTATTTACGTACGTATATTAATTTTAGAATATCTTGGACAAATGCAAAATGTTAGCTCATGCAGTTCAGGTGTTCAAAATTATTTTTAGCATCTTAGGTTCAATTCTCGGGAACAATATTATTTTTTATTTTTAACTTTTGTTGTTGTTTTTTAACTCCCTGAGTGAAAATTCTAGATCTGCCACTGACATTGGCCAGTCAAGAGCGCTCATATCCAAAAGATGAATGTGGCGGAGATGAGAATGTTTAAATGGATATGTGGACATAGTAGGAGAAATGTGATTAGGAACAAAGTTATACTGAGCAAGGTGGAAGTGACTTCTATGGTGGACAAGATGAGAGAAGCGAGACTGAGATGGTTTAGACATGTGAAGTAGAGATGCGTGGATGCGCCAGTAACGATGTGAGAGTTTGGCTGTAACAGGAATTAGGAGAGGTAGAGGTAGGCCGAAAAAGAATTAACAAGGTGATTATACAGGATATTGCATAACTTCAGCTCACCGAGGAAATGATTCTAGATAGGAAGGTGCGGAGATCGAGAATTAGACTAGAAGGTTTGTAGGTAGCCAAGAGTTCCCTATTAGTAGTATCTAGTTAGTAGTTGTCGCACCTATTTTTTACCACGGTTCGCGACGTGATGGGTCGATTCCCTCTGGATTGATTAAAAATGCTTTGTTGAGGAGTCGCCACCTAATTATTCTAAGGTGAATTAGGGCACCTAAATGTTAACTAAATGCGGCAAAATAACTCCGGTTTTATGATCTGCGAAACTAATGAGATTCTAGGTAAGGGTTCTTTATTATCCTAAAGGGAAGGGGTTAGACATCCTTTAAGATCCGCTAACTTGTGGTTATCCGGTCAAACTCATATTTAATTATTGTACTAAAAATGTATGTTTAAAAATATAAAGTTAAAATGATGTTGCAAGTATTTAGTAAAAGGATGCATTTTGTACAAGTATGCATTTGTATGGCATAAAAAAAATACATGTAAAGTTGATTTTGGATAAAAGTATGCATTTGTATGAAAGTTGATAAAAATATATACAAGGTGATTTTTTGGGCGAAACATATATTTGTATTGTATTATTTACAAAAATACATGCAAAGTAATTTATTGAAAAACACACACACTTTAGATTGCATTATTTACAAAATATATGCAAAGTGATTTTTTTGGATAAAACATGCATTTGTATGGCATTGTTTATAAATATATATAAAGTGATTTTTGTAAGGAGAAAAACAACTTATTAGTAATGCAAAGAAAATGATATTTTGGAAGTCATTTAAATAACGAATCGGATAAAAATAAGACTATATTTTGTATGATTAATAGTGAGAATAAAAGATGACCAATAGTTTTGAAAATTCTGAACAGTTCAAAACAAAGCTAGCGTTTTGAAGGTATGAGCGACGAACCTAAAATAAATAAACTAACGTTTATGAAAGTATGAGTGACGGGCCTAAAATAGATAAACTAGTGATTTTCGATTTTAAATATATTCTTTCTAGATTATTAATTCTAAGTCTACCTATTCTAAACATTTCAATAATTACACAAGTACAATAAATAATATTAAAATACAAAATAAAATAAAGCTGAATTAAAGAAAATAAAACAGCAATAAAATAAATCATCTCCGAGGGGTAACTTGTCTTCTTTAACTTTCGTAAGTGTTCCTTGCAAGCCCTTTCTTTCGAATTTTGAACTCGTTTTTCGATCTTATTTTGATTTCTTTTGAAGTGACTTCGGACTTCGAAAACCGACACCAAAATAGGCCTGAAAACCACTTCGAACCGGACTATTTTTGGCCCCCAAAAATCCCCTCTTTTTCGATTCAGACTCCACAAAAACTAGACCCGAACCCTTTTTTTTTTATTTTTAGGTCCCCCTAAATAGAAGACAAATGGGGGATTTTATAGGTGGATTTTCCCCCTACCGTTCAACCCATACCCCCCTCTAATTTCGAGTTTGAAATTCGAAATTAAAAGGGGCAAAAAGTCGCGGATTTGAAGGGTAGGTTGCGGATTTTCGGGGATAAGGGTATGGGGTGTGTCGGGTGTCAGGGGTTAGTGGTGGTGAGGTGAGGTGACTGGCGGTGGTGTGGGTGACAGTGTGGGGTCGACGGGTTAGGGGTATGGGGGGGGGGGGGGCAGCGATTTGGGTGAATGGTGTTAGGGTTGTTGGGTTTTAGTTTTAGGGTTATTTTGGTGTAGTGTAGAATAAAAGGGATGTGGGGTTGGGCCGGTTTGGTGGGACGATTGGGATTGGGTTTTCGGTTGAGGTTTTGGGTCGATGGGGGGGGGGGGTGTTTTGTGGGTGGGTAAAATTGTTTTGGGTTTAAGGGAAAATGTGTTGGGTTTAAGAAAAAATGTGTTGTGGGTTAAAATAAAAAAGTTAAATTTTTTTTTGAAGAAAGAATGTAAAATTATTTAAATAAAATATAACGATGTGATAATAAATAAAAACATAATATTTACGGAATGCTTAATGCTTAATAAGAATAAAAAATGCGATTCAATTTTGCAAAAATAAAATAACATGGAGTGTTAGGTTAAAATTATGATTATGATTATGATTTTAAAAGGCGAATGATAGTAAAAAAAATGTGAATAATAATAATATTAAATAATAATATTAAAAATAATATATATATATGTATTAAAATTGATTTGAGGTGTCAAAAATATTTAAAATTGTAAATAAATCGGAAAAGACGGGACAAAATTGGGTGTCAACAGTAGTCACTGTAAAGAATGAATGTTGGGTCTAGCTCAACCCCAAAAGCTAGCTTGTAAGACTCTTACCAGTCCATATAAGTAGTTCATGTTCCAATTACATATCTGATGTGATACTCTTAACAGTCACATATATAGTTTATTTTCTTCAATGTGCATTATTATCTATTGTTTCATTTACCTTGTATTTTACTATTGTGCCATCATATTTTACTTGATATTTTGCTTCAAATTTTTTTCTTTTCTTTTGAGCCGAGAGTCTATTGAAAACATCTCTACATCACAAATATAGGGGCAAAATCTACATATATCATACCATCCTCAAATCCAATTTTATAGGATTACACAAATACGTCATTGTTGTCATTTCAGGCCTACTTCGCATGTTTATCTTATTCAATCATATAATAACTCAGCACCAAATGACTGGTGTAACTAAAGCTTTTACACAGCACATGACCAAGTGATTTTAATGTGCTAAATGCGCCTTTAACAGAATGTAATAATTTCTAAAATAACAAGTGTTATATGATTACAAGCTCATTTTATTGTTTTCATCTTTTCAGAGAAATTTCATTGAGTCGGTCTGTTTTGATATTGCTATTTAATTTATACTCTTTTTTTAAAAAAAAAATTATGTATATATATTCACTTTAAATATGCGATTTCTGAAGTTAGAGATATCTGAAGTTACATATGAAAGAAATTCATGCATTTCTGCATAAAGTTCAGACATAAATAGTTGGACTGTCATTTTTATCTGAATTTCAGTCATATAGTACTGAAATTCAGTCATATTTACCTGACTTTAAATCTTTTGCCTTGAACTCCAGTCATATGTGCATGAACTTCGGATATAAATGGTTGAAGTTAAGAAAAAATTACTCCAATCATACATGACTGAAATAAGACAAAAATGGCTGAACTTCAGCAATATATGACTGAAGTGAGACAAAAATAACTGAACTTCAGCCACATCGATTGAAGTTCAGGCAAAAATAATGGCTTAACTTTAGTCATATGTGTCTAAACTTTTACCTATAAAACTTCGAATATTGTTTTTAAATTGTTATTAACTTCAGATACGGAATGTCTGAAGTTGTTTGATGATAATACACGTACAAAATAAATGTAAAAAGCGGACACAAATTAAATGACAATATCAAAATGGAGTATCACACTTCACAAACGCACCGTGTGGATTTGGGTCTTTAAAAGCCCAACATCCACACTCGTGTAATATTTGTTTGATTTCACATTAAATTGCAATAGAGAAATATATTGTATAATATAGTTAAATGAATTAATTTGACAAAAAAGAATATCATTAGTTAGGTTTAGTTTTTAAAAAATTAAATATATTAAATGATTAAAATTGGAAATATAATATTATAGAAAAGTGTATTAGCGAATAATCACATACACCAAATTTCCATATATCCAATAAGTCTGAAAAGTCTAAAGAAATAATGCGACAGGTACGTAAAATATGTGAACAACTTGTACATTTAATAGCCACCAAATTAAATAGTATTAATTTTGATGCCATATATTTTGCTGGATAATGACACCTAACATTAATCATGATTGTACTTAAAATAGAAAAATAATATCTCTATCCACTTCTTTATTTCTCTTTAATTCTTATCTAGTTTATCAACTGCTCACCTTCTCTGACTTCTTGAATGAGCAAACTATAATGTGAATAAAATCAATTTATTAACAATTTCTTCGACCAAATGCATAATTAATTTACTTGCCTAGTTCAGCACAATAAACTAGAGGGGATCTTAATAATCTCAAAAGCATACTAAGCATACTCCTCCGTGTCAAATTATCTGTCGCTATTTTGTTTACACGTTTTTTAAGAAATATTAATCAGAAGGGATATTTGACTAATTTATTCTTAGTTATTTCTAAGTTATAATCTCTCCGTTAAATATTCACTCTATTTATGTGTCATTTTTATTAATAATAAAATTTTACTAAGCATAAAAGAAGGAAAAAAAAATTAGTTATACTTTAAACTTCTAAAAGAATAAATATTTTAAAATAATTATTTTTAGTAATCACGACACATAATAATGAGTTGGCAGAAATATATGATAAGAAAACTTTTAATAGTTCTTGAAAGGATAATAATTTTAATTAATTTTCCTTGTTTTATCAGTCTTAATTTTTTATTTAAGTTAAAGGTTCTTGGTTGAAAAACAATCACCCGTGATGACAGCAAAAGAATCATAGTACCAAAACAAAAAAACAAAAACCCAACTCAATTTACCTTTCTTCCAAGAATCAATATATGCAGTTCTTTCAGTCATTATTATTGTTTTCTTTATGACCATCAAAAACTAGAAAGCTAGTCACATTCAAAGCCAACCCTTTAGAGAAATAAAGATAGTGTTTATAGGCTTGAAAAAGGGTGGAAGTTATCAAAAGGGGTTCTTGATTTCCTGCTATTCTTTCATTATTCATCTTCTTTTTGCTTGCCCAAAACAATTAAGGCTATTTTCTTGATAAAATTAGTGGTAAAGGTACCAACTTTATCAAATAAATAAACCCAAAAAAAGAAAAAAAGAAAAAAAAAAGAGAGGGGGGATGGAGATGATCAATTATGATTCCTTGAAAAAATCTGGAAACTGATATTCAGTATGCCAATACTCTGTAAATTTTTATTTTACGTATATTTTCTGTATGTTTTCCTTACTCTTTATGTGTGAATTACTATGTGTTGCTCCATTTGCTTATATTTGAATATTTCGTTATTTTATTTTTCTTGCAATCCTGCCTGTAGGACTCTCATTTTGAGCACTTTTCATTTTTGCTTTCTAAAGATTTGATTTTCTTGCTGTCTTGGTTAATTTAGTGATATGCTTTTCAGTTTGGATAGTTGCTTTGATAATAAAGACCATGGTTTTGCTATTATGTAATTGGAGGGAGATAATAATTGTACTTGTTTAGGAGTAATTAGGGGTTTGTACTATCCTTTTTGGGTTATTGATGCTTTAATGTTGCTCTACAATTGACAAACCAAGAATTTGCCTTGTTTAGCTTCAGAAGTGTTTTTGCTTGTGGTCTGCCCTTCCCTGGACCCCGTGCATAGCGGGAGCTTAGTATATCGGGCAGCACTTCTCTGGGAAGGAAAGCCTTGGAGTAACTGGTAAAGTTGCCTCCATCTGACCAGGAGGTCACGAATTCGAGCCGTGGAAACAACCTCTTGCAGAAATGTAGGTTAAGACTGCGTACAATAGACCCTTGTGGTCCGGCCCTTCATCGGACTCCGCACATAGTGGGAGCTTAGTGCATTGGGCTGCCAAGTGTTTTTGCTTTTTGTTGATATCAACTTTATTACATTTATTTGTTTGGAATAAGGAAGCTTAGTTTCTTATTTATATGGTTTTGTTATAAGGAATAAGATTTCATGATTGTTAGTGTTTACTTTCCCTTAGAGGTCATATTCTGATGTTGTAGCCCCTGATGGGGATTGAGATTACAGTGTACCGGTCTTTGTTTTTCTCCAGCATGTTCATGCTTGTAACTTGTAGCATTTGAAGCACCCTTGGTATCAAATCATTGTGCATTTTTCCTTTTTTGTCTTTGTGTTTTGTGCCAAGGGAATTTCTTGTTTCTGTTTAAGAACTCATTTGGTCTTGAACTAATATGTTGCTTTGCAGGGCTGCTGCAATTCCGAGATAAAAGGGTGGAGCACGTCTTCAAATGAAACTGGCATACAATGGATTGGCTCCTGTGTTTCCGTTTTTGCTCCGTTGGATAGATAGTTCCTGCACATGTTTGCTTCCTGGATATCTTAATTTCCTTCATGTCCTCAAATACAAGGTTTGATCCTTAACTTTTCTGTTGATTTAAAGAGTTTTCCTTCTTTTCGCAACAAGTCGTAATTCTATTCATGTGTGGGCTATGCATTAGAAGAGTCAATAGGTGTGTTCTGATGTATCAGTCAAAGGCCACTTGCCAAAAAGGAATCATGAAACTCTAGTTAGCTCCTGAATATATAAAATATCCTGTGTTTTTAATTTCTTTCCCCACTTTAGTAGTGACAATGAAAATTATAGTTGCACTATCTAGTCTTCTGTCACTTTTTACCTGCGTTTGTCATTTTTCTAAATATCCCTCTCCTTTGGCAGGTGCATACAGATGGGGGACCAAGAATATCTAGACATGGAAGAAGAGCAACTATTAGTGACTTTTATGGTTAGTCGCTCATTCTCTTATTATGTGCTAAGCTTTTTACCCATTTTCGGAATAGGTCCTTTCCTTGATTGTGCTTAACCAGTACCCTTATAATGACAAAATTACAGGCGTTATACTGCCATCACTACAGCAGCTACATTCTAAGTTAGTAGAGCTGGACGATAGTAAAGTCGTAAATCATGGCATAGAAAATTCTTCGGAGAAAATGAAAGGAGACTCTAAATTCTCCAACTTTGAAGCTGAGAGAGAAGATGAATGCGGAATATGCTTAGAGCCGTGTAACAAAATGGTTTTACCAAATTGCTGCCATATAATGTGCATTAATTGCTATCGTGATTGGTAAAATACCTACATTTTCTTAGAAATAATGAATCATACCTACATTCTCTCTATTCGTGTCTTTCATTATTTTGAGAACTTGGCTGAGAACAATATTGCTTTCTCAACCTTGCAGGAATACAAGAGCAGCGTCCTGCCCCTTTTGCCGTGGTAATTTGAAGAGAGTTCAGTCAAGAGACTTACGGGTCCTCACCTGCAATGATGAAGTTGTTGATCCTGAGACTGTTTCCAAAGAGGATTTATTGCATTTCTATCTGCATGTTAACAGCCTGCCTAAGGATTCTCCTGATGCGCTGTTCTTGATGTATTATGAATACCTAATATGACATAAAGTACTTGAGATAAGTAGTGTACAGATAGAGAAATCAAACCTTCAAATGTACATAATTCTGGTGGGAGAAATTCTCCTAAATTTCACAGAGAAGTAACCACCCTCCATTATTGTCTTTGTGGTGGTATTCATGCCACCTTCATGATCAATATCAGATTTTAAAATTATGTCCCAAAGCTACTTATTTAGAATTTAGCATCAATTACATATATTATATCTCCATCGATAGTGCATAGCCTTTGCTTTTGATGAATTGCAAATTATACATTCTTTTATTCTGCTAGAGCTTTATAAGGATGTGCTATGTAAAAGGTACATGCTTCCTACAATTCTATGTTTTAGCAGTATAGTTAATTTGACATGATAGAGCAATATCCTGATGAAGGTGGGGAATGGAAGGAAGATAAAAATTTTGGTGCTGACTGGTGACAGAATATCAAATGCTTATTATCTGATCGGCAAGATAGAATAGACAAAAGACTAAAGCAAGTTTGGAAGACCATCCCCTTATGCATCATGTGGATCATTTCGCTAAAGAGGAATAGAAGTTGTTTTTATGAGAAAAAGCAGCATTCTTCTTTTGTAAAGTACAAATGTATACAAGACTTGCAATTTTGGTGTAGGAGCAGTTAGCTGGAGTGTCCAACCTATTTACAGGTAAAACCACTAAAAGCTGTTGAGAGTCTCAACAAAGGAAGAGTATCCTTCCAGTCCATTAAATTACCACATATATAAAATCATACATGACAATACATGCCTTAACAATGCAGCTTGGTGAAAATATTTATTGTACTCCACAAAGGTTATCTACCTATTATTGATAAATAAGGTAATCTGCCTACTGTAAAGTTTCAATATTCCTATTATTATCTTGCTCTCTTGATTAGTGTATCCGGAGCGGTATTATTTACTAGGTTACATTGAGTCCAATCTACATGCCGCTCTTACTTTTGACCAGCTCACTAAAAGATGGTTGACAGAAGCCTTGATTGAGGAAAAGATCAGTGACTTTCCGATTCATCGCTTCTGTAAGATGAATACCATCCCAGCTGATAAATTTGCTCGGATCATTACATTTAACAGTGCCAGGTGATCCACACAACGAATGCAGGTTGAAGTTCAATGGTCCTCCTGCAGCTCCACAGCAAGGTTTGAAAGCTTCCTCAAATTGGTACTTTTGTAAGTTCATCTTAATTGTTAGATATGCATTCCAGTAGTCAGCATATAAGATATGACAATTAGGATATAATCTGCGGTATTTTTCCAATCTCCTTTGCAGGATCTGGTTGTGGACCATTACTGCTGTGTTGACAGCTGCTGCACATCCCATATGATCAAGAGCAGCTTTCGCTGGACATAATGAGATATGTAGTGGAAGGCATCCTATTGGTGGTAAGCCTTGAACTACCATGTACTTTGCTCCACTTTGCAGCACTTCCTATACATATAACACTCTCTACTTAGCATTGCTGTCATGTCTAATAGAATGTTTGGCCAAACTTCTACAAGTGCTTATTCTTAAAAAACAAGAGAGCTTATTTTGGAAAGTTAAGGTGTTTGGCCAAGCTTCTGAGAAATATAAGCGCTTTTGAGTAGTAGTAGAAACTGTTTTTTCTGTTGTGAGGAAGAAGCCGGGAAAAGTAGCTTCCTCTTAAGAGTAGAAGCAAAAGTTTTTAATAACTTTTTCGGAATAAAAGTACCTTTACCAAAACTTAATCAAAACTGTCCTCACAGTACAAACATAAACTTAGCTCATGCATTTTAAACAATAAACTTATTCCCTCTCTATGATTTTAGTTTTTACATTTTAATTAAATGAAATTGAAAATTCTAATTAAGGTCTCTCATAATAAATATTGCAAATCATTTGTCTATTTAAATAATTGTAAAATCTTTTCATATCTTTCTTCATAATTCGACACTCGAAAGCACTTATGAGAAGATTGGCCAAAGACAAATTGTTTTTATAAATACTAGCAAAAGCGGCTTTCAAATGATTTGACACAAACTGGTACTATCCGAAAATACTTTTTCTAAAACTTCATTTGACAAAAAGCACTTTTCAACACAAGCAGATCTTAGAAGCTTGACCAAAGAGGTTTTAGTACTAACTGTCATAAATAGTACTATGTCAAAGCTTCTTTGGCGACGATTAAGTTACTTTTCATGTGCATACCTCGATTAATCTGCTAACTTGATGGATGGACTGCTGTGTGAGCCAACGTGTAGATAGTAAGGACCCTTGTATACGAGCATAGTCACTAACGCCAACGGAGCCTATCCAGAAGAGTGCATTCTCCAATTCAGCCTTGCAACTTTTACCGCTATTATCTGAACATCCCATCTGCTGCTTCAACTTATTGAACCAATCAATCTGAGTTTGAAAGTTCAAGGGTATTCCTTTCCAGAATAGGTTAGCAATTTTCATAGTTGAAAAATCCTGTTTGGAGAGAATTGTTGCTCCGGCTATTGCAAAATTGACCCCGGCTGTGAAATTTTCGGAGGTACTTTGAAAGGGTGGCAAATGTGGTAGCTTAAGAGCATCACATAGAAAATCTACCATCAAATGCCCATCACATAAACCATTGTTCTTTTCTGAACTGCTCGATGTGTGAGTGGAATTTGCCTTGAGACCACCCACTAAATTAGCATTTCCTGTATCAGTGTAGGAGTCTCCAAAAGCATAGACCTTGTGGAAGCATCCTATATAGTTGTTATGCCTGGTGGAAGTGTCTTGGCTATTGCTATTAGCAGGGGAAGAGTTACCTGTTATAAAAATAAAATAACAGGAAGTCAGAAAAGGAAAAGCTTTGAGGCGTGAAAACAACTTTCTTAAAAAGATATTGTCCATAATACTATTTGCGGATATACAGACAAGTCTCTTCCGGATACAACAAAGCCTACAAATTAACTTAGCCACTATCCAGAGGAGGCATGGATTTGAAAGGTCAAGGGTATTCAGGGTGTGTTTGGTATGACGGTAGTCATTTTCCATTTTCTTTTCTTCGAAAAATGACTGGAAAATATTTTCGTGGGAAAACGCTTTGGAGTGTTTGGTTTTAGTGTGGAAAAGAACATTTATTGAAGATTGATAATAATATTTGCAAACCGGATAGGTGTTTTGCTGTAGTTTTGCATAATAAAGATTGATAATAGTGCCTAACTGATGGTTAAAGCAATGATATAAAGTTAAAAGCTGAGATAATTGCGAAGGAACTAACTTCCGCCAAAAAGCGGTTAAAGACATTTTCTCCTTTTGGTGTAAGATGTTTTCCTTGCAAAATATTATGGCAACTAAACACTAGAAAATGACTTATTTTCAGAAAACTTTTCTGTAAAATATTCTCAGTCATACCAAACAATATAAGTTTCAAATTCATATTCTCTTTCTGATGTGGGACAATCTCACATCATATATATTGCGAACTATCTAACGTGAGAATTGGGAAAAATTACCAGGCTTGACGGGAACTTCATTGCTGCTGTTATGTGCGGGGGAAGAATTACCGGGCTTGGTGGGAACTTCATGGCTGCTATTATGCGCAGGGGAAGAATTACCAGGCTTGGTGGGAACTTCATGGCTGTTGTTATGTGCAGGGGAAGATTTACCGGGCTTGGTGGGAACTTCATGGCTGCTATTATGTGCAGGGGAAGATTTACCGGGCTTGGTGGGAATATTTTCATGGCTATTGTTATGAGAAGATTGACAATCACAAGGGGGATTTTCATGGTTCTTGTAATGTGCATATGAAAATGAGAAAAATAGGCAGAAACAGAAGAAGAGAGTAAGAGGAAAATGTGGGGAAACCATATGGGACATAATTTTTTGTTTTTTTGTATTTTTTGTGTTATTCAAAGGAAGTATGCTAACTAGATGTATATATAGCAAGAAAGCTATTTATAGTTTCCAGTTTTAATCTGTTGGAGTTAAGAGGCTAATTATGTAGAGAGCCTCCTTTGTTTTAGGAAATCATAGGTATTCATTCTTTGAGGCACTAGAGACCAACAGCCCACAACAAAATGTTTTTGGAGATATAATATCAGTCACAATATCACCACTTTTCTCGAGCATAAGTAGGTGAATAACCGAAAAATAAAGAGCTTTTAGTTTAGAATTGTACTTGTTACTATGAAATAGCTAAATGATGTAATCTTTTAGGGTAATCTTTGAAGAATTGCCCTTGATTAATTGATGTATGGAATTGAAGTATAAATTGAGGATATTCTGAAAAAGACCAAGATAAAAGGAAAAGATTTCATGTGTCACTTTTTTTTATTCGGACTACACATATTACTTCCAATTAATTTCACTTTCAATTAATTTAAAATGTAATTGTTAAATCGTGTATCTTATAAGCCATGCTAAATACGGAGTTTTCCCGAAGTTAAATATGGAGTTTTCTCGAAGTTAACAAGGGCACGTGCTCCGCAACCCCACCATGTAGGTCTACCCCTGCCTGCGAGGCGAGGATGGGATGCGACCTCGACCATTCTTCAATTTTTGTTTTCTTTCCCGAACATGCACTAGATTAGCTTTTTCCAGTTCGCTTTCGTCCAATGACTTCTTGCACATTCAAAACACGTAATAAGCTCAAAACACACTAATAATAAAGTAAATCACATAATTATGCATAAGATAAGGTGATAATATACTAGTATGGCAGACTTTTAGCTGAATATTAACACTCATATTTTAAATTATTATGTAATCATTTTTAATTCACCCAACCAGACATTTACAATCTATAATTTGTGTTATACTCCACATGCTAACGATCCACGCATTGCAATATCCGCATTATTAATATATACATAAGTTGTCATTGAAACAAACATTTTCTTGAAAAATAGGTGATTTTCTTACTTATTTTTTGGTGTTTGGTGAATAAGTAATAATAATAGTTGCGCCAAAAGCATTTATATGTATTCTAGAAAAATACTATGGAGGAGGTGGGTGGTCAAGGATTGGAGGTTGGGGTGTTAGGATGGAGAGGAGACAGTGAGCTCGGAATGTCACTTATGAAAGTTTTTTTTTCTAGTCCCACTAGAAAATTCATTTTTCTTATTCTTAAGGAACTTGATTTCCTAAAAATGTTTGCCAAAATATCTTGACTAACCAAAACATGAAAAAATCAAAAAAACATTTTTGAAATATATTTTCCTCCATACAAATACACCTAATTAAGTGCACACGTTATGTTTGGATAGTTTAAAATATAATTTCTTTAAATATTTTCCGTGATAAATTTTTACCAACAAAATGAGCGTGAATATGATAAAAATATAATGCATAAACAAACTCTCAAATTTGACCTCAGCTGGTAAGTATGCCCTCTAACTTTGAGTGTGTATAAGTAGGCACCGCTAATATGTCGGGTCGCGGCCGAGTGAGTGCATATGCCCTCTGAACATACTTGACTCAGCAGACTGTGGTGGCCCCTATTATAAATTTTACTGGGAGCTGATTGTTGTTTGTCATGACCCTTTTGTATTTGTTGATTATATTCGGGGGCATCTTGTTCTCTGACACATCGTGGAACTTAGTAAGCTTGCGTGTTCTGAGTTTTTTGGACCGTCTGGATCGCTTGGGGACCTATAGTAGGGGTGGTGCTATCTTGACGTACCTCTACAGAAATATATGTCGGGCACTATTACTGATCTCTATGGATTTATTCCTCTCATCCAGATAATATATTTAAGTGTGTATTCTTAGCTTCTAAAAATATCTCTTGAAACGACAACTAAGAAATCGTATTTACTTTATTGACACTTTCAAATATGAGCTTGAGAAAGAATCATGCATTTTCAGCCCATAGGTAGGGAGCACCCTGCGCCCAAAGGTGAGGCTGCACCCACAAATGATGAATTGTTGTTGTAACGCCCCGAGTCATGGCCTAGGTGAAACACGACACTCGGTGCCTGACTGCATGTGACCGAGCGAACCACATGACTTGATGATCAACATGGGCATCAAACCATGCACTAATAATGATTTAGAAATGTAAAACATAAATATTGAAAATATAGTTTGAAATATAATAGCAGAAATATCTGATAAAATATAATAAGTCTGAAAGTAATACTGACATGATAACTAGTCTAGTCTATGAAACCTCTAAATAAGAGTATGACTGCAAAACTGTTGACCAGGAAAAGGCCCTGGCATACCTCTACTATAAATCATGACACGTAAAATAAATAGACCAACACCCCGAATGACATAGGGCTCACCAATGGTTGATACTGAGAGAATCCTAGTGAGCAGATCCGTCGTCCTGAAACTCAGTACCTACATCGTGAAGTGCATGTCCCGGGAAAAGGGAGGTTAGTACATTTGAATTGTAATGTATGTAAAGCAACTGAAAGAATAACCAAGCACATGATATAATATGAACATGAAACTAAAACTGAACATAAATGTAATAACATGTGTAAGATATGTAAACTCTATATCTGTATATCTGTGGGGAGAGCAGTAGTATAACTGACAACATGAAATCACCACATGGGTACGTGAAGTCTAGTACTTAGCCCGACCAGCAGAGCGCTCCCATACCTTACCGGGGTATGAGACATGAACATGACATAAAATGATCCAATAAATAATCTGAAGGTATCGTCCTCTGGGCGGAGCGACCCTTATCGTACGTTGGCATATGTAGTTTCAGGCTGTAAGAGCCTTTTTGGTAATCTATGTAACTCCCAAAACATGTACTTGAATATAGTTGACTTGTAAGTCCATGAATTTCCTGAAAATAACTTGGAAAATATGGTTTGCAATTATAGTTTAACATGTGAAAGGATATATTATATAACTTACATAAATCATGAAAATCATATATAATTTCATGGAAACTGAGTAAATAGTAATTATAACTTGTGTTCAAGAACTCATGGGATTCAAAACATGCGTTCATGGATTACGGACAGGTTCATGAAAATCATAATGACCTATCATGAATACAATTGATGAATTGTACTATAGACATGACGTATATTATTACATGTATTAGGGTTATCATGATAATGGAACAAAATCCTAAACTTATGAAGAATTCATGTTCCATGGAAGAACGTGGCGTGTGGAAGAACATGGATATTCCCACACATGGATAGAAGATCTACATACCTTATTCGCTTCAATACTCGTCTTAAAAGTCTGAACTTGGAAGAAGGAATCCAAAGATTAAACCTTGAAACCTTTAGAAGGGTTTATCTTGAAATCCCTAAGTTAAGAACAATGGATTCTACGTAGAATTCATAAGGATCATATTAGAATCACTTAGAATCGCATGAAAAATGATTACCTCGAAGTAGGAGAAGGTTGGGAAGAGAGAACCTTCGTTCTAGGGCTTTAGAGTATGAAAAACTGATTTTGGAACTAAGTTTGTGTATTTATACTGTTCAGTCCGTCGGGACTTTTACGGTCAAATTCGACGGATCGTCAAATTTTCTGCGGTAACTTTTTCTATTATCCAAGGAGGGATCGTATAATTTTGTACGATCTGTAAAATCGGACTGTCACCCAAATGTAAGATTCTAGTGAATGACAAAAGCTGGAGGGTATGTTACAATTAGAAAGGCCGAACCACAACTTTTTATACGATCCATATAATTTTACTGAGTTCCGTCATTTTCAAAAATATAAGTACGGTTTATTTTAACAGACCGGTACAAATTCTATGGTCCGTATAATTCAGGCGTGAAATTGGGTCTGCTGAACTGAAACTGACCGCCTTGGTTTCCTAAACTCCTGAATCATACACATGTCTTAGTTTAAGATACGAAGTGTTACAATATCTCCCCCTTAGGATCATTTGTCCTCGAATGATAGGTCATGATTAAGAATAAGACTGAGCATGGCATGAGTACATGAACATGGAATAAAATATGGGATCTGAATAACATGATTACATTAAAATATGAACCTAGGGACATAGAATATGGGTATTAAATATATGAACGTGGAACATGAGACATGAATACGCAAAGGACATAACATGAATACTGAAGATATTTACCTTATTTGTTTTCTGCTTGCTCTTTAAATAAGTGGATATCTGGACTTCATGTCTTCTTCGGCCTCCTATGTAGCCTCCTCAACTTTCTGACTTCTCCACAACACTTTTGCTGAGGCAACTTTCTTAGTTCTCAACTTTCGAATCTGACGGTCTAGAATAGCCACATGGATCTCCTCATAGGTTAGGCTATCCTTAGTTATGATGGATTCGGTAGAGACAACCAATGATGGGTCTCCCACACACTTCCACAACATGGATAATGAAATATTGAATGCACAACAATTAAGTCTTGTGGCAATTCAAAATCATAAGTCACTTGGTCAATTCTTCTCAAAATCCTGTATGGTCCGATATAACTGGGACTGAGCTTCCCTTTCTTACCAACCTTCATAACACCGTTTATAGGTGAAACTTTCAGAAACACCCAATCATCAACTTGAAACTCCAAGTCTCTACACCTTACATTAGAATAGGACTTTTAGCGACTTTTAGCTGTTTTTAAACTCTCCTGGATCACATTAAAAAATTTCCATAGCCTGATGGACCAAGTTTGGTCCTAACAATTTTGTCTCACCAACTTCGAACCAACCAATTGGCGACCTACATCTTTGCCCATACAAAGCTTCGGACGGTGCCATCTGGATGCTAGAATGATAACTGTTATTTTAAGCAAACTCAATGAGAGGCAAATGATCATCCCAATTACCTTTGAAATCAAGAACACATGCCCTCAACATATCCTCAAGAGTCTGAATAGTACGTTATGCCTGGCCATCTGTCTGAGGATGGAAAGCTGTGCTGAGATTTACCTTGGTACCCAATCTTTTCTGGAATGACTTCCAAAAGTGCACAATGAGCTGAGCACCACGATCCGAAATAATGGACACTGGGTCCCATGAAGCCTGACAATTTCTAAAATATACAACTTAGCGTAATCCTCCACCGACTCTGTGATTTTAACTGACAAAAAGTGGGCTGATTTAGTCAGTCGGTCCACAATCACCCATATCGAATCATGCCTTCGGGCTGAGCGAGGTAGACCTGTTATGAAGTCCATGTTTATCATCTCCCATTTCCAAACGGGAATATGAATATTCTGAGCCAACCTAATAAGCCTTTGGTATTCAACTTTCACCTGCTGACAATTTGGACAATTGGCTACAAAATCTACCACATTCCTTTTTATATCATTCCACCAATAAATTTCCTTAAGATCACGATACATCTTGATAGAACCTGGGTGGATAAAATACCTGGAATTATGCGCTTCTGCCATGATTCGCTCTCTCAGTCCATCCACATCTGAAACACATAGCCTGTTGATATGCTCAAATTACACCTAAGTTATGGCGTAAAGCGGACGTTGTCAAATATAGTAATCCAACAAGGTTGGAGTCGAATCCCACAACGAATATGGTGAGAAAAGGTTACTATCATAGTGAATTACTTGAAATAGGTCTTTGTTCTGATTCCATAAAGGTTGTAAAGAGTTGAATAATTCTAACAACTATATTGACTTGATGTAAATTAAGATAATTAAGAAACCAAGATTGTGTCCCCGTTTAGGTCAGATGTTATGCTCTAGGTATTAATGTGATATACTCCTCATGGATTGTGTATTGTATGCACTTAATCTCTATGTGACTTTCTAATATTTTCTAATAGTTAGAAAGTATTTATCTTCATGATTTTTCTAAATATAGAAGACTGATACTAAGAACGATTAATTATGCCAAGTAAAACTCCTATTATACCTGAGTGAGTTTATTAAATAAGAGTTAACGTCCCGAGTCCTTGATAATTATTCCTACCGAACCCTACTAACTTTCTCAAGAAAAGTAGAATTTATTGGCTTAGATTAATGTTTGCCACCACTAATCAACATGAACAAATAAGAAATAATTAAATACTAACAATCCACGATTCGTATATCAATATCAAAATAATATTCGCATAACACCCACCGTTGAGTTCATAATCTCATAGAAGAGTTTAGCTACTCATAGTATCAAAGATAACAAAAAGCTTTAAAATTGTCATTGGAACTTACAAACGAATTTGAAGATTAAACAATGATAACTTGTTCTTGAAAGCCTCAAAATACGCTAAGTACTTGATACTATCGATACAGGTCTCAAAACAGATGATAAAATAATTATAAAATCCTAAAAGGGTTTTATACAAGTCTTAAACTTGGAATTAAAATTTGACAAAATAACCATTGTCGCTAAATACAGTCCGTCAAATATTTGACGGCGTATATCGACGGCCAGAAATACAATCCATCAAAACTTTGATGGGACTGTAAAACAAAACTTTGAGAACAATATGATTGCAGTAATGGAAATGACGACATGATTATCCGGTCCGTCAAAATATTGATGGGACGTCAAATCCCACCGTCCCAAATCTGTCAACATGCAAACTCTTTGCTTCTTTCGATTAGGCGTTTTGACGGTCCGTACAATCCTCAAAATTGGGGCTTTTGCTAAAAGGGAAAAAAGAGAAAAGAGGGGGAGGGGGATTCATCACCAATATTTGATTGGATCTCTAATCTTCTTCATTCCTTCCCATGACAATAACTAGAATGAAAAAAAGTGCATGACGGAATCGACGGTGGTCAATCTTCCTTCTTCTTTGGCATCTCGACTGGGGAGCATGAAAACAAGATTGGAAGAGGGCTCATGTATCAACGTCCTTAGCCCGCATTGATCAATATCAATAAGAATAGTCAACCCTTTCTTTTTTGAATTCTTAATGTTTATTAATTAATTCATTATTATATTATGTCTTTTTTAAGGTAAATAGAGATTTTAGGCGCAATACAAAGGAATGTTGTAACCGGGGTGGGTGAACCCTCATAGATATTAGGTGTTTTCCTTATTTTTGCTTCCTTAATGACACTTACTTGAAACATACATAAAATACATCAAAACAACACAAATTTGCTTAAAATAAGTAAGACTTATAGTTAAAAAACATCAAATGTGTCGTAATTCTATGGCACGTCACCTGCCTTGGTACCTCAAAGTACCGTCATCTCCCTCTTGTTCAAAAGCCATTGTCTTATGCTTGTGGATACCCTCTTTCAGCTACAATAAGTAGGGATCATTAAACTGTTTCTCCTTCACCTCGGCTACTAAGGAGGATTCGGACTGATTTTGGACAACAACACCACTATCTTTAGAGTCCATGTGTCAAACTCCTAGACTGGATAGTCGGTGAATCTCCTTCGTCATGATTTTTTTTATCTTCCTCAACATGAGCTAAACTTCCCATGGATCGCCGACTAAGAGCATCGGCTACCACATTAGCTTCCATGGATTGTAGAGAACATCTACATCATAATCATTTATCAATTAGAGCCATTTCTTCTGTCTAAGATTCAACTCCCACTGCTTGAAAATATACTGAAGATTCTTGTGATATGTGAAAATATCAACATGAACTCCATACAAATAATGACGTCATATCTTGAGTGCAAAAATCACGACTGCCAATTCTAAGTCGTGCGTTGGATAATTCATTTCATGAGGCTTAAGCTGTCTGGATGCATAAGCTATAACCTTACCATACTGCATTAAAACACATCAAATACCAACTCCTGAAGTATCACAATATACAAGTTACAACGAACCCCTCAATTTCTTCTGGAAATGTTAACACTATAGCGGAAGTCATCTCGTTTTTAATTTTTCCAAACTACACTCATAGACATCTGACCACTGAAATTTGACTTTCTTCTGAGTTAATCTAGTCAACGGAGCTGAGATGAAAGAAAAACCCTCTACGAAATGCCTGTAATAGCCTGCCATACTCAAGAACTTCTTATCTCATAGGCTGAGGTGGGTCTGGGTCAATTCTTTACAACATCAAATTTCCAAAAATCAACTTGGACGCCTTCGCCTGAAATCATATGGCCTAAAAATGCCACTGAGTTTAGCCAAAATTCACACTTGGAAAACTTCGCGTAAAGCTCGCAGTCCTGAAGTGTTCCCAACACTATTCTGAGATGTTTTGCATGATAATCCCCACTACGGGAATATACTAGGATATCATCAATGAATACAATGATGAAAAGGTCGAGATAAGGTTTGAAGACCCTGTTCATAAGATTCATGAAGGTAGTTCGCGCATTCGTCAATCCGAACAATATGACACAAAATTCAAAATGACCATAGAGAGTTCTGAAGGCGGTTTTCAGAATATCCACTTCCTTAACCTTAAGCTGATGGTACCCTGATCTGAGGTCAATCTTGGAATAACACTGGGCACCCTGAAGT
Source organism: Anisodus tanguticus (assembly GCA_034509755.1). NCBI lineage: Eukaryota > Viridiplantae > Streptophyta > Magnoliopsida > Solanales > Solanaceae > Anisodus > Anisodus tanguticus. The sequence continues at coordinate 47,108,504 of CM067550.1, read as the reverse complement.
TGATCCAATAAGTCATCGATTCTAGGAAGGGGATATTTATTCTTAATGGTGACCTTGTTCAACCGTCGGTAGTCAATACACATACACAAAGACCCATTATTATTTCGAACAAACAAGACCGGTGCACCCCATGGAGAGATACTTGATCTAATGAATCTCTTATCAAGGAGATCTTTCAACTGAGATTTTAACTCTTTTAGCTCTGGCGGAGCCATTCTGTATGGCAAAATAGATATCAACTTAGTGCAGGAAGTAGATCAATTTCAAAGTCAATCTCCCTATCGGGAGGGACTCTGAGAAGATCTTCTGGAAAGAATTCTAGAAACTCATTGACAACTGGTACGAACTGAAGAGTTGGGGTCTGGGTATTTTCATCCCTAACATGAAATAGATGATAAATTTACCCCTTAGATATCATCTTTCTGGCTTTAAGATAGAAAATAAATCTACTTATAGGTGCTACTGCATCACCCTTCCATTCTATGACTGGTTCCCCGGAAAATCCAAAATTGACAATTTTGATTCTACAGCCTACTGTGGCATAACATGAAGACAACCAATCCATATCTATGAGTACATCGAAGTCTACCATTTCTAACTCTACCAAATCGGCTACGGTAATGCGGTGATAAACTTTAACTGGACAACCCCTATATACCCGTCTGGCTATAACTAACTCGCCAACTGGAGTGGATACTTCAAAGGATTTATGCAACATTTCTGGTTCTATCCCAAATTTCTTAGCAATGAATGGGGTTACATATTATAGAGTGGATCCAGGATCCATAAGGGCATAAATATCAAAAGCAAAAATGGTTAATATACATGTGACCACATCTGTATGGGCCTCTATATCCTGACGACCTGATAGTGCATACAAGCAGTTGGAGCCTCCGCCTGTGTTACCAGACCTAGCTGGACCATGCCCTGATTGAGCTTGAGAATTATGAGGAATTGTTGAATTTGTGGACTGAGCCACATTAACAAATGTTCATGATCCCTACTAGTTCAGGTTACTGTTCTTATATATGTATTGGTTGGACAAGTTGAATAGAGAAAATATGAATCCATTAAAAAAAATAGTGTGTGTGTGTGGTTGTTGAAATACATTTTGTATGTATATAATTATGTATGTATATAGGTAGTTTATGGTTGGAAAAAGTGGTATTAGGTTTGGTTGTTGAAATACATATGCACTTTGATTATTTTTTATGTTAAAAGAAACACCTTGGATGTATAAAATCCGAATTGAAGTTAATTTTTATGTTGAAATACATGTGCACTGTGATTAAAGTTATTTTTCTTATTGTTTTATCATAAAAATTTACTTTGTGCATTTCTTTATTATGTGGTCTCCATTTGATCTTGTTTGTTTCTTGTTGACTAAAATAAGTGTTCCTTTGTCTGTTTCTTAGGTGTTTAATGTGCAGTTTCTTTTTCTTCTTTTACCTTCTTTGTTGACTTATTCCTTTGTTCTTTAACATTTATTTTATGTACTCAAGTGTTGTTACCTGTTTTCCCTATATTAAATTTACTGTTTATGTACTTAACTTTAATCAAATCATTAGTGTTATTGTTTGTTGTCTGTTTTGCAAACAATAATGGAATATTTATTGTTTGTTGTCTATTTTGCAGATCATTGTCATGGTAAGACTTGTGGTGAATTTTCACTATGGTGGAGAGTGAATTAAAGTTTCAAAGTTGGTCTATTCAAGAAAATTTGTGCACACATGGGAAGGGTATGACTTTGACCTTCTGTGCTTTTCAGACTTGGTAGATCATTTTAAGAAGTTAGATTTCTATGGGGTTCAACAACTTGTAGTGACTGGTCCATCAGGGAAATATTATGAGATGGAATTTGATACAAGGATTAGGACATTGTTATATCTTGTTAGTGATAATTTTTATGTGATTAATATATTTGTTGTAGATGAATTTGAATTAGGGATAGATGTGACTAACATTGTACATCATTCTGAGTCTTATTCTATTGATGCTGAGGTTGACACAGACTGTGACAGTGCCAATGAAGCATTAAACTCTTCTTCTGATGATTCTAGTGATGATGATTTTGATCTTGAAGAATTAGAGCTTATTAGACTTCAAAATAAAATGGATATTACACTTAAGTTAGAGCAGTTCAAAACAATTTATCCTGGAATGTCTTTCAAAGATACTCTTGAAGCTAGAATGTTTATGAACCTTTATGCCTTGGCTGAAAATGAAGGGTTAGTACTGTTGAAAAGTGACAAATCTAGGGTTAGATACAAGTGTGTTGAGGGCTGTCCCTTTAAATGTTCCATCTTTAAATGTAAGAAATGACTTAGGGTTTTTGTTAAAAAATTGGTCACTGAGCACAGCTGTCAACCAGCCTTTGAATGCAAAAGAGCATATTCTAATACAATAGCTTATTACTTTCAAAAGAAGCTACAAAATGATTCAAAAGTGAAGGTCAAAGAGATGAGGACAGAACTGAAAGTAGCCTTTAATGTTAATGTTAGTCATCAAAAGTGTAAGAGGGCCAAAATGATGATTTTGGAAGAACTTGGTGGTTGTTGCAACGATGAGTACAATAAGTTAGAGAGTTATGCCAATGAATTGAGGAATATCAATCCTGGAAGTGATGTTGCAATCAACCTATCTAGGGATGCACTTGAAAAAAGGATAAGAAAATTCCTAAGGATGTATTTATGTTTTAATGCAATGAAGAATGAATTTAGTAGTGGGCTAAGACCTTTCATAGGATTGGATGACACATTCTTGAAAGGAAAGGCTAAAGGGCAACTATTGGTGGCTGTTGGTCAGGATTCCATGAATCATTTTTATCCACTAGCCTGGGCAGTAGTCTCTAAATAAAACAAAGTTATTTGGAATTGGTTTATGGGATTACTCAAGAAGTCACTGAACCTGCAGCAAGGCTAAGGAATCACCTTCATGTCTGACATGCAAAAGGTAAAATATTATTGTCTTTCCACTTTGCTGTTTGTTTAACTGTTTTAGTCCAGATTTCAGTTTACTGATTGTTTGCATGCAAGGGTTAATTGATGCAATTCAGACAACTTTACCAAAAGCAAAGTACATGTTTTGTGCTAAACATACAGAGCACAATTGGTTGAAGAGATGTGGTGGTTCTGAAGCATTGAAGAAGAAGATGTGGCATTGTGTATGGAGCTCTTATCATGAAGAGTTTTGTGACCATTTAAAGGTTATAGGTGAGATGGATTAGTCAGCTACTGAGAACATGTTAACATACCCAGTTGAGACTTGGGTTAGAGCCTACTTAGACACCACTTGCAAGAATTAAAATGTGGAAAACAACATCACAGAGTCATTTAACAAGTGGATTTTGGAGGCAAGGCACAAGCCAATTATCAAGATGCTTGAAGATATCAGGCTAAAGGTAACACTTGCCCATTTCAAGTTTTTAATTTAGTTTTAACACTTCAATAATGTGTAGGTAATAGACATGTTGGTAGCCAATGAAAGTCAGGTGTATAAATGGGCTACTGACTACAGTCCTACAACATTAGAGATTTACAAGGACTTTGTGGTTATTGCTGAAAATTATGAGGTCCATTTCAATGGTGATGATGGGTATGAAGTGTCTGAGGGAACTGACACACACATTATGGATCTCATGTTGAAGAAATGCAACTGTAGGACATGGGCCCTTAGTGGAATCTCATGTCCTCATGCTATAAGAGCATACAAGCATAGAAACAAGGATCATATTGTTGAGGGAGCCTTTCACCCCTATTATAGTAAGGCAACCGATTTGTCAGTCTACTTACACAAACTTCAACCAGTTTAAGGATCAAAATTCTGGAAATATAAAAAGAGTCATGATATGGAACCACTAGAAATATGTAAGATGGTAGGTCGACCCAAAGTTAAGAGATGAAGGGTGATGAATGAAAACTTGAAAAGACAAGGTGAATGTCCTTCTTCAAGGAAAGGAAAACCTATGACATGTTCTACATGCCATCAAACTGGACACAATGCAAGGGGATGTGCTAAGGTAACACTTTAAACACAAGTATTTGTAGCAGTAGCAGTATTTGTAGCAGTAGGAGTAGCAGCACCAGTAGAAGTATTTGTAACAGTAGCAACACCAAGTAGCAGTAGCAGTAGCAGTAGGAGTAGCAACACCAGTAGAAGTATTTGTAGCAGTAGCAGCACCAGTATTTGTAGCAATAACAATAGCAACACTATTGTATTTGTAACTGGACACAAGTACAATTCACTAATTTAATTTTTGTGTAATGACAAAAAAGTAAAGGGAAACAAGTTGTTGCACATTCAAGGTTGGTGGATGATCCAATTGTGAAGAGGTTTAAGGGTAGCAGCAGCACCACCACCACAACAGTGCTAGAACCTGAAGACAATTTTCCAAGCAGCACCACCACAACAGTGCTAGAACCAGACCCATCACTAAGGCCAAAGTAATTTTCTAAATCTAATACTAGGATACTTGAAATGATGAAACAACCATTAGCTACACTAACAAAAAAAAAATCATATGTTGGTGATTCTACTGGAATGAATCAGCCAACAACATGCCTTATCAACCACCAAAGCTAACTTGGCAAAACAAGGCTGTTGTTACAGGGAATAAGCTGAAGGTGAGAAAAGAGAAGATGAAGACAAGGAAGGGAAATTGGAAGTCTCAAACATTATGAAAACTTATGATTAGTGAAGTCTGTTTTTTTGTGAAGATGAATTTACCGATGTAACAATACAAATTAACAATTTTGATTTATCTTTTGGTAAACATTTAGTTGGGTGGTGACAATAGATGCCATGTTATAATTTACGACTATTTTTGTGGTTATGTGACATCTTAAACTTCATATTTGTATATAATACCAGTTTAGTGCCCTTGTTTTGGTTATGAGATCAGTTCAAAGGCTTTCAAACTTTGCAGACAAATATGTAACTTTGCACATATAATAACTTTGGTAAAAATGGTGGGTTTGAATGGGATGTGTTGAAGTTTAAGGAGAGAGTTTCTGATAGTTTGAGGAATTTGAGTACAATGTGTTTGGGATATCATTTTCTTGCATTCATTGCTTAAACAATAAATATAGTAACAGAAACATAAACTTAAGATTAAAACAAATTGGCTTAACGAATCCGCGGAGATTATAGAAAGTAGAAGTCTTTGATTCATTATGTATAAGTGTATAAAGATGTGTTTCATTTGTCCAGTGATAACTGGTATTGTCGCTCCTCTAGGTCCAGCAAGAACTTGCTGATTAAACTTCGTAAATAGACTATCTGAATAATGTTTTGTAATGCCAAAATGTCTGAATGGATACTTTACGACTATGCTAAAACTTCATATTTGGACAAAAATGTTGCAGACAAAGTTATACGACTATGCTTTTACAGACAGTAAAGAAAGTTTCACATCAGTAGCAGAAGGCAAGAATGGTAAACAAAATGTCACCAACATGACTTAGTTCATAACATAACACAAAAAGCCATAAATGGTGAGCTAACCACCGGATTTAATGGCACAATGGGGTACAAACATGAATTTAGTTCATAGCTACTAGTACTTAATCATAAACAACACATTAAACTTCCTTACGCAGCTACAAATACATATTCATTTCATAATCGACGCCGCAACAAATTCAACAAATAACACCCATAAAATCATCATAAACACGCGCATCTTCAAAACTTTATTCATTTCAGCTTGATTTATACCCTGCAACGCAACTATTTCTTCCTTCAACGTATCTCTTTCATTCTTCAGATCTGCTATTTCATTCTTAAACGCATCCAACGACGACATTAATTCGTCGACGAAACTTTTGGAGTATTTTTATCCTCCCATTGCCAATATCCACAAGAACTTCTCTGTAAACAAAAAATGAAGCAAGAATCAACAACAAAATTAGTCCAAGAAATGACCTAAAATGCAGCAATAGTCGTCGAAGTAAATTGAAGAATTACATAAACATTACTTACCTTAGGCTTGGGGCATTTGAAAATTTTTCTTCCATGATTGGAAGGGGTCATCGAAGTAAATTGATTCGCAGTCAACCAATATTGCACCTTCTTTGTGAAGAACAACTCAGTTGAGACATTTCTTACTCAGAAACAACAAAAATTAGGATTAAAGAAACTTGAAGATAAAATAAAATCGAAACAAAAAACACAATAAAGTGGAACACATAGGAATAGGGATGGCAACGGATCGGATCTGGACCGGATCCTACTAGATCCAGATCCAGATCCGTTTTTCATATCTGAATCCAGATCCGTGGGGTCCATAAAAATCAGATCCAAATCCGGATCCAACGGATCCACCGGGTCCACGGATCGGATCTGGATCCACATGTAAAAAAATTTGCCTTGCTAAGAATTTTTTATTAAACTGACAAACAATTTTTACTTAGCTAACAGTTTATTGTGTTTCAATTTTGATATGTTCATATGAGATATTTTGTTCGTTGTCTCGTTTTGATTGTGAGCTATTAATTGAAAATGTTGGACAATGACAATAATTGTGGAAAATGCTGACTAGTATTTCCACAATGCAGAACTTGCATGTGTTTGAAATCTTCACAAATGAAGTGAATATAATTTTAACTACTTGTCTATGGAGATGTTAGTCATTCAATATATAACATTGATTTTATTATCAAAGTTACCTCTTTATTTTTTGGTTTTTGAGTTAACGCGGGGATAAATTAAACTTGTTTTGAGAATTAAACTTGCAAGGATGTGCTTAGCAATTTTAAGAAAATACTTATAAAATTACATTCTAGATTATGAATATATTTAATAAAAAATGGATCCACGGGTCGGATCTGGACCGGATCTGGATCTCAAATACAAGATCCAGATCTAGATCCGATCCGTCAAAAATGGATCAGGATCCGGAACCGGATCCGTCGGATCCAAATTTTGAAGATCCATATCCTATAAAATGGATCTGGATCCACCGGATCCGGACCGGGTCCAGGATCCATTTACATCTCTACATAGGAACGAATGCTAAATCGGAACGAACACACAACATGATGCGCCTTCATTTTCCCAACATTCCAAAGTGCGAAGCCCGAGGCAATCTTCTCAACTTCTAACAGTAATAACAACTGGCACTTTGAGCTCTTGAGCCATACGACGTCGTTAGGTCAACGGAAACAGTACTGTAACTCAAGAAATACAAAATTGCAATCGTTCACGTGATTTGCACATCACCAAAATCCACGATCCACACACGCCATCGTCTTCTTCAACAACTTCAACACTAATCATATCAAACACAAACTCAAGAAACCCAACAAAAATTCCCCCTTCTTCATTTAGGTAAATTTATTCACATCATTTCCCTAGGTTTCTTATCATTTTCTTGTCTTGAACATTTGGAAAATATTTTCTGTACTGTTACCAAGAAAGAATTAAACTTTTCACTTTTTAGGAAATATACTTACATGGGTACCTTGAAAGATTGATTCTTTTTCACTTCTTTATAAATATATCGACACGGGTGCCAAAAAAGATTGATTTTTTTCAGTCATTTCCACTTCGTTAGAAATATATCGATATGGGTGTCAAGAAAGATTGATTTTTTTTTTTGCTTTTTCAGAGACCCTTTTTGTTTCTTGAAAGGAAAAGTGAAGCTTGGTTTGGGAAATTGGGGCATGCAATGTCAGAAAAGAGTGATGCTGAGAAGGTCAGAGATAATTCCACATCTGATGAAAATGATGAGCTTATTGCTAGTTCACGTGGAGTTGTAGAACCAGCTGCTCTTAATAAGGTCTTATATGGTGGAATTTTGCTTATTTTAACTTTGTATCTTGATGTTTTATGTGTCGGTGATTTAATGTGTCCTTTTCCTTATAACTTTGATTTAGTATTGTATTCTAGAGTTGTTCATGTACTGAAAAATAGATTCCTAAAACATATCCTGCTATTACAATTTGCACTTAGTTACTCCCTCTGTCCCATTATAACTGTCGCTTTAGCTCCAAAATTTGTCCCAAAATAATTGTCACTTTAGGTATTCAAGATTTGGCTATTGTTTCCAACTATACCCTTAATATTAATGAAGAATGCACGGTATTTAAGAGGAAACAATCAACCTACGTTTATTAAATAAGTGTAACTTAGTAAACTATACCTTGTATACATTATTTTCTTAATGGGCGTGAAATGAGCTAAAGCGACAGTTAAAATGGGACGGAGAGAGTATATGGACTTCATTAGTTATGGTGCGTAAAGAGTGATTGCTTTGGCACTTGTTGTTTCTTTGGAGGAGGCACATTAGTGGCTGTTCTCCGGTTGTTTTATTGAAAATTAACTGCAATATTTGATGGGATTGGGTTCTTGATGATTATGTGTTTACTTCCTATATATTAGAGAATACTTAGTGGAGAATATGAAATCATTCAACTTGAAGTGTCTAAATGTTGAGGTAAAGGAATGGCAGGACAACAATTTAGGGTTATATTCGCTTGCCTGGAATTTGCATCTTAAGAAAAGTCTTGTTTGGTTCTTCTTTATCTAAAACCTTGACTATTGTATTATCATTTTCATATTTGTTCCAATTACATTTCAGTAACTTGATAGCTCATATGTTACTGTTGTAAATAAATATCTCAAGAACTTGTTTCTTGGACAAAATCTTTGCAGGTGGATGCTACGGATCTAAATGGTGGGGTTTCATTGGCTGAAGCAGGGAATGTAGAGAGTGATACAAAAGATACAAAAATGGCAGAAGATGGGGGAAGGGAGGACATGTTTGTTGATTGCCCTGATGTCATAGAAAGTCCTGAAACACCGCGGTATGTAGAGGAGAGCAATGATGCACAGGATATTCAACTGGAAGGATTGAGCAATGGAGCGCATGATCCGGACTTGAAAGCTGAAGTAGAACACTTGCGCAAAATGCTAAATGACAGTGTTGCTGAAAAAGATCGGATTGCTCGAGAAGCTGAGGTTGGTTTCATTTAAGGTGTTTCCCGTAAATACTGCTATATTCAATGATATTTATTTTCTCAAGTCAGGCTCTCTGTGCAGGAAGAAAGAACAGCATCTAATGACAAGATGCATATGAAGAATCAAGAAATTGATGCCCTCAATTCAAAGGTTTCCGAGTTGTCAATGGCACGAGATGTTGCTCTTTCTCATTTAAATTCAGAACAAGAAAACTCTGCTTGCTTGTCTGAGGTTCAACTTCAGAAGGATCATCATATGACAGAGATTGCTAATGAGATCTTAGCTTCTCTCGCTTCAGTGGTTCCTCAAGAAAAATTCTCTGATGAGTCGGTTACAGGAAAAATGTATCATGTCAAGAATAGGATCTCATTCTTAGTTGAAAAGTATAATGTTTTCCTTTCTGAAGTTGACCAACTTAGATGGAGCTTAACTGAAGTTGCACCAGACCACAATTTGCAGGATGAAATTGGGGTGTTGGTTGCTGCACGTGATACATTGGCTGAATTTAGAACAAGAGAAGTGAATCTAAACCAACATCTGAGCTTTTTAAGTGATGAAAATGGAAAACTGTCTGAGGAACTTAATAAGAATAAATTGACGGTTGAGAATGCAAATGCTGAAATTACAAAGCTGAGTGCTGAAATTGAGCAGGAGAGAACAAGGTATGCTAATACAAAAGAGAAGCTTAGCTTGGCTGTGACAAAAGGAAAGGCGTTAGTTCAGCAGCGTGATGCTTTGAAACAGTCACTGTCTGATAAAACTAGTGAACTGGAGAGGTATCAAATTGAGTTGCAAGAAAAGTCGAATAGTCTTGAGGCTGCTGAACAAACCAAGGGCTTACTGGGGAGAAGCGAAAATTTAGCTGCTTCACTGCAGGAAGCTCTCATTCAAAAGGAGATGACACTTCAAAAATGTGAAGAAATATTGTCCAAGGTCACTGGAAGTGAGCAATTTCAGTCAACAGATACAATTCAGAAAGTCAAGTGGCTTGCAGATGAGGTGAATGCATTAAATGAGACATCTTTGCAACTCCAAAGAGTGGCAGATTCCTTGTCATTATTTGAATTCCCCCAGTTCGTACAATCAAATGGACCTGATGCGCAGGTTGCTTGGCTCCTGGAATCATTTTATCTGGCTAAAGAAGAAGTAATAAAATTAAATGAGCAGATGGGAGCAGCAAAAGATGCCGCAAATAATGAGATAGGTCAGCTTACTGCTTCTCTTGTGGTAGAAGCACAGGATAAAAGCTATCTTCAAGAGGAATTGGAGGATTTAAATGATAGATATATAGTGCTTGCCCAGAAAGAGCATCAGGCTTCAATGGATAAGGATCAAATCATCAGTATGCTGCTAGAGGCTTCTAAGATCAGCACACATGATCAAGAATTGGTGTATCAAAGCCAATCTGACATGACTGAACTCATTAAGAAATGTGTAGAAAATATAAAAGAAGAAAACAGTACCTCTCTTGAATCCTATAAGCATCAATTCGAGTCCTTTGAACAGATCCAGAGTAACTTGTACATTAGAGATCTGGAATTGAGGCTATGTGGTCAAATACTTACAGAAGAGATGTCGGATAAAGCAGAGTTGAATAGATTGTCAGACCATTCAGTCAAGGTTACCGAGGAACTTTGTGCTTTAAAGGAAGAAAAGGAATCTCTGGAGAAGAATCTTGAACAATATGAGGACAGAGTTTCCTTACTTAGGGAAAAGTTGTCCATGGCAATTAAAAAAGGCAAGGGGCTTGTTCAAGAACGAGAAAAATTGAAAGGAGCATTGGATGAGAAGAATGCTGAAATAGAGAAGCTGAAGTCAGATTTGCATCTGCAAGAATCTCTATCTAATGACCACAGGTTGCAGATTGATAAGTTCTCAGCTGAGATGGACCATATCCCTCAACTAGAGGCTGATCTTGTTGCTATGAAGGATCAAAGGGATCAACTAGAGCAGTTCTTAGCGGAAAGGAATAACATGCTTCAAAAGGTTATCGAGTCACTTGATGGGATTGTTCTTCCAGCTGATTTGGGTTTTCAAGATCCCATAGAAAAGGTCAAATGGCTTTCAGGATACTTAAGTGAAAGCCAAACTGCAAAGGTAGAGGTGGAGCAGGAGTTGGGGAGAGTAAAAGATGAAGCAGATTGTTTAGCCAACAAATTGCAGGAGGTCCAGACAACCATTAAAGCCCTAGAAGATGCATTATCTGCCGCGAATAACAACATCTCACAACTCCTGGAGGACAAAAATGAGCTAAAAGCTGCTAAGGCATTAGTTGAAAAAGAATTAGAGAATGCGGATAGAAAATCCGTTGAGGATGCTTTGTCCCTTGCAGAGAAGAATGTTTTAGTGCTAAAGAATGAGAAAGAAGAAGCTTTACTTGGTAAAGATGCTGCTGAGTCTGAGCTACAGAAAATCAAGGAGGAATTCACTTTCCATACCAAAAAACTAAAGTTGGCAGATGAAACTAAACAATCCCTTGAGGACGCACTAGTTCAGGCAGAAAAAAACATATCTCTTCTTACTGAGGAAAATAACAGGGTACAAGTTGGTAGAGCTGATTTGGAGAACGAGATAAACAATCTAAAAGAGGAAGCTGATTTCCAAAACAGTAAGCTAAATGATGCTTCCATGACTATAAAGTCATTAGCAGATGCTTTGCTGAATTCAGAAAACAAAATTTCCAATCTTGTTAATGAAAAGAAGAACGCAGAAGAGGAAACTGTAGTTCTGACTTCCAAGTTAGATGCCTGCATGCAAGAATTGGCTGGATCACAGGGCAGCATAGAAACTAAAGTTCTGGAGCTCTCTACCCATCTTAGCCGTCTTCAGTTACTTCTGAGAGATGAGGCTTTGTTTTCCTCTCTCCGAAAAACTTTTGAGGAAAAGTTTGAGAGCCTAAAAGACATGGATCTTCTTCTTAACGAAATCTGGGATTCTTTTCCTGAAATAGATACCGAAGTGCTGACAGATTCTCCTACTAAGGTAATCATGTGATAGCCTCATCGCACCTTCTTCTTCCTCTTCCTTTTTTCCTTGTTCTTGCTTTTCTCTTTGAGTAATCTTCCACCTCCTTGCCACAACCTCGAAAGTTTATTTGAGTGGCTGATTGCTTGGCTTTTTTCTTATTGATTTATGGTGTGGTTTCTTTTGTGAGAAAAATAACCCACCTGAAATATCTCTGAAGTCCGAAGTAGTTGAGGAATTTTGAAATTATCTAAATAGCTTTCGTCATCTTATCTTCGTTTTGTGAGGTAGATTAATCATATGATGGTTCATTCATAATATATCTCTTAAATTGTAATTTTTTATATATGTATTATATGAAATCGTTGGTCATTTTAATTCCAGCTTATTACATGTTCATTTGCTGGTGGTTTGCCTGCTTGTTTTTTTTTGTTTATTAATGAACAACTTGCTGGCAAATTGTAGGTCATTTTGATCTTTATCTACTTGGAATCAGTTACATGCACTTCTCCCTTGCTTGCTCGTTCTGTCTTTAGAATGATTTTGTTTTCGAGTTTTGCAGTTGACAAGTGGTAGATTACAAGTTGACTTAATTATAGGAAAACTTGTGCCTGTATGGTTGTACTTATCTTACCTATACTTGTAATATGATCAGGTGATCTGCATGTTCTTGATGCATCTTCTCTTACCCTATCTGCTATGTTCTCTTTGTAGGATGACTCCTCTTTCTCAATTCCTTCAGTGTCCGTTGTTAATGATTCTCTAAACAAGGAAGTAGCCAACGGTGAACCAAATGCAACTGATGGTGACAATATCACATTGCGTCTTGGGAAAATTGTGGATGGATTCCAATTGAGAAACAAGATTCTTGGTGAGCACATTGGATGTTACTCTGTATTGATGGATGATTTGATCAAAGCCATACTTAAAAAACTAGAGTTGACAAAAAGCAAAGCTCTACCTGTGATTGAACTGACAGAATCTCTTAAGCGAAAGGTCAGAGATGCAGAAGTTGGTACGCTGGCGCAGGAAATTTCTATACAATTGTTGGAAAGGGATCTTAAAGTTCTACTTTCTGCTTTTAACAATGCAACTAATGAACTGGCTTTAACTCAGAATACATTGTCTGAACTTGGCTCCAACTTTGACCTCGAAAAGTTGAAGGAAACCTCACCCGAACAATTAGGAAATTTTGGTGAAGATTCTGTACTACATCATCATTTGGCGCTTGATAGCAGTGAGTCCGCAAGGACTGCTGAGAAGCTGCTATTGGCGGCTAGACAGAGTCACCATCTTACTGAACAGTTCAAAACTGTGATGGATGTGATGGTTGGTACAATTAAAGATTTGCAGGTTAAATTGGAAGAAAGCAATAATACTTGTGTGAAAGTCTTGGAAGAAAAGGAGATTCACCAAGAGAGGATCTCCCATCTGGAGACTAATTTAGAAGTGTTGAATGATCTTTTCAATGAGATGAAGCTTAAATTAGAGGATTATCAGGCAAAGGAGGATAATATCAAGGAGAAAGAAGCTGAACTTTTGTCTCTCAATGCTAAAGCTTCACTGCATTTTCAAGGTACAAATTGTGTTTACTATGTTTTACTTTTTTCCCGCCTTAAGTTATGAAAATGTTGGCTGACTGTGACTATAGTAGTTTTCTCATGGCCTGTTTTGATACTATTCTTTCAGAGGCTGAAGACTTAACCCTCTCAACATCTCATATGAAATCTCTTTTTGATAAACTAAATGAGATTGAAACACTCAGGGGGCCTGATGTGGGAGATGCAGAGGCCTATGATTCACCTGATGTCAGGAAGCTCTTTTATGTAGTTGATACTTTTCCAAGATTGCAGCTCCAGATGAGCTCACTGTCTCATGAGAAAAAAGAATTACAATCAAGCCTTGAGAAACAGGCGCTGCAAATTGAGCATTTGAAGGAGGAAGTTGAAGAGCACATTAGAGATGAGAAGGACTACGACACGATGAAGAATGAGTTGTTAGAATTCACAATTGGCTTAGAAAATATTACACAGAAGCTGGGGAGCAATAATTTGATTGGTCTCCAGAAAATGGCTCCGGTGACAGGGTTGTTACCAGTGCTTGACAAGCTGATTGTTGCCAAAGTCTCGGAATCTGAAAATTTGAAAGCAAAAGCAGAGGAACTGCTTGCTGACTTGCATGATACCCAAAAGGTTGTTGAGGAATTGTCAAGTAAGGTTAAGTCACTAGAAAATTCTAATCAACTTAAGGTTGCACCACTTGAGATCAACCAGGAAAGAGGCATCTTCGAAGCAGCTTCCTTGCCTACTCAGTCAGAGATATCTGAAGTTCAAGATGTGGTAATTTTGATTGCAATACATTGCATTCCTTTTTCAGTAGAAGTCATTACATTGCCTTCTTTCAATATATTTCACGGCCATTGCCGGTCAGTTATGTGTTATACCTTAGCAATGTCATCTTTTAGTTGGCTTGCCCTTTTATTCTTTTTGTCTAAGGATACATCTGCTAGAGTATACCTAAAGAGTCCGAGAAATGGTCTTCGAAAAATTGATAAAAAAAGACTTTTGACAAATGTATAATAATTAAGCAATGCTCTAATTCCTTTGTTCTTTTAAGTTGGAAAACCTATCAAAAACAAAATTGGTTCCTATTGGAAAAATTGAATGGCAAGATATAGTAAATTATGGTGGTATATAATGTAATGCAAGATAAATTAGAAAATGCATAAAAAAGATAATCACATGCAAATAATGTGATTTACTTAGGCCACCATGAAATGCCCAAGTGGCATACTTGAGATAAGGTTAAACAAAATTGCAACCAATTCAGTTGACCTTCTGGCCGTCAAGATATTTGATGTGCCATTTTCTACCGACAAAGATCTCTTTAGGACGGTCATGACCAAAGTTTCTCTTCTCATATAAGTTAGGGTTGGGAAATATGAGCCATCTATGCATTCTGAAGATTTAGTCTTTGTGCCTTTGAGACTGCATACCTTTGATAACACCCCTCTTTCACTTATGTGTGAGAAAGCAGCAATATTTTTGTTGATTTAGGTCTTGATCACGATTAAAAGTAGGAATACAGTAAGAGAGTTTAACATATGTGCAATTTGAGTCTTTGATTATGCATATATGTATGTGCACCCTACAATTACCTTGATTTTACGAATCCCCGGCGTCCTGCTGTTCTGGAAATGATTCTATATTTATTTTTGGGCCCCTCTCTAATCTGTATTGCAATTATAAGTATAAAAAATTACTACTTAATAAGACTTCCAAATTCTCTTTAATATAATATTTAAAAACCCAACCAAGATTTCTTAATGTACATTGATGGAAGATATAAAGAACCTTTAATGAATAATATTTTAGGTTAAATAGTAAACTTTAAACTTTTTTCTTTCCACGAGCCGAAGCAGACCACATGTTAGGTAACATTGGTGTATCCAACAGCAATCTCACTGCATAAATCACTTGCGTTTATTTTCCAATGCAAACTTCTCTCTTTTGATCATTACTCAAGGAGCTCTCAAGCCTTGAGTGGCTGCATTTCCTCCCAAAGTAGCTGCGGAATCTGATATAAATTCTTTTACCTCTCTGCAACAATATACTATTGCAAAAATGATATATGCTTGTATTTTGCAAACAAATATAAAGTGTAGTGTTATGACTTGAGAAGGGGAGGCTCTTAGAGAAACGGTAAAGTTGTCTTTGTGGGACCTATAAGTTGCGGGTTCGAGTTGTGGAATCAACAACTGATGCTTGCGTCAGGGTAGACTGCCTATATTATACCCCATTGGGGTCGGCCCTTCACCGAACCATGTTTGAACGTGGGATGCTTTGTGCATCGGGCTGCCCTTTTTTATTGTTCTGACTTGACATTTTTTCTATAAACTGGGAATAAAATGTGTGCGCAAAGCAGTCTAACCCTCTACATTCTTGTTGTTGCAGGTACCAGTTAGTAAGAATTTAGCCTCTTCTTCAGTTACATCAGCTGCTCATGTCCGGACATTGCGGAAGGGATCTACAGATCAACTTGCAATAAATATAGATTCTGAATCTGAACGGTTGATAAATGACCAGGACGCTGACCAAGAAAAAGGTATAGACACAGATCTTTGAAAACTTTGGAAGAAAAATGTAATGTTTAGCGAACTTAAAAATTCGATTATGTCGTGCAGGTCATGCATTCAAGTCACTCAATACGTCAGGTCTTATTCCAGGGAAAGGGAAGATGATTGCGGACAGAATTGATGGAGTTTGGTAATATCTTAGAGCTACTCTAGCTAGCTTCTCATTGATTTTATGGATGAAATTACAATTTTGTCTGCATTTCTTAAAGTCTAGGAATAACATTTACCAATCAAATTATAGAGACATTAGATTCAGGTCAAGCATTGTTGATTCTTGCAACAATGGAAATAGTGATGCTATCTGCCAGGTTCTCATTCATCATACCATGATTTTCACTTTACCATTTCGAAGTCTTAACAATCTCTGCCATTTGTTACTGACATGTTTTTTGGAGAGTGGGGTGTGTGTGGGGGGGGGGGGGGGTTGTTCTATCCAAGATTTATATGCTAGACTTGTATATGCCTGTAGAGTATTTGTAGTACTTATTATTGTGTGTGTTGAGTTTTTTTTTTTTTTTTTTTAGTATATTGGTATGATGTAAGCTTAAATATGTTCAGTGTGGACTCGTCTCTAGATCTTGTTTACGATATTGGTGCCTACTTGATGTTTGTCGATCTAACACTTGGTTTCCAATTTTATTCAGGGTATCTTCAAGTCGAGCTTTGATGAGTCATCCAACGGGCAGGCTAGGTCTTATTGCTTATTGTTTGTTTCTGCATATTTGGTTATTGGGCACCATTTTGTGATAATCCTGATAATTGATATCTTTAGAGAGATTGTTTTGCAGTTGTACATTACATATTGTTGTCATTCTTTTTTTTTCCTTCCTTTTTTGACCTGGCTCTGTGCCTAAATGTAAATGTTTATAAGGTCTCAGCAAGTTTGATTCTCTGCATTCACATTTTTAGGGATTCAGAGAATGCATTTTGTAGAATGTTGGATAGTTGTTCCATTAGCCAATAGCTGTACCAGAGTTGAATGCAAACATCTGCTTAGAGCTAGGTTTCTCTATGTTATATACTGTCCAGTACAATGCAATAAACTAATGTTCTGAAGCTTTAGTACTCCATCAATTTCAAGTTTCAATTTATGTGATGCTCTTTTATTTTGTGACTTGACACAAGGATCGATGTTATTTAACACATTTTTTACTTCTAAGATTTCAAATTCGTTTAGCTATTTAAAATTTTCAATTTTGTTACGATGTTTCCTCAATCAAACTAACTTTAACAACCATTTCCTAATATTTTATTCTGCGGTCACTAATATAACACATCGTCAGATTAACATTTTAATTGTTATGGATGAAGTAACATTTCACGTTGAATTGGTCCCTATGGATTGCGTCTCCTATCTCCACGATTTTTGTGACCGCGATCGCGATGTAGTAGATGACAGCAGAAAAATTGCAATTCCAAATTTGCTGAAACGTCACCGAGCTCCTCAAGAGAAACAAAATATACCAACAAGTTCCGAAAATAGACTTATAGAAAGTCTCAAAGTATGAAATAAAGGATAGTCCGGTGCACTAAGCTCTCACTATGTGTGGGGTACGGGGAAGGGCCGGACCACAAGGGTCTATTGTACGCAGCCTTACCTCACATTTCTGCAAGAGGTTGTTTACACGGCTTGAACCCATAACCTCCTGGTCACATGACAACAATTTTACCAGTTACTCCAAGGCTCCATGTGCGTGATCACTGTTTCCATACGAATTTTTATCACTTAACTATGATCAAATGATATATATTATTATATTAATTTTTTATTCTCAAGGTGAAAATATTTGTTTTATGTGAACACTGAAAACAAATACGTAAGTTTTTAATAGAAAACTTGCTTCAATGCAGGAACTGTTGGATATAATTGCAGTACGGGAAGTAAATAAATATTACAAGTGTTCGAAAGGATGAACAAACAACCAATATTCGTAAGCGCCGCAAGCTTGTTGAGTCTTGAATCTTGATAACCTGAAATCAAGAAACACTAAATATGGATTGTTACAACTGTGGCTGAGTCGAGAGATGACTCTCTGTCTTTAAGACAAGATTGCCCCGTATATATCCTTTTACGTTTTAGACAATAGTCTCCCAAGATAAAACAACAACTTAACAAATGAGCAAAGGAAACTCAAGTATTACTTTGAAGAACTTAGAGTAACGAAATGATGTTGGATAGTAGGAAGAAGATTTATGTTTTGTTTCTGATTTTCCGTTTTTTGATTCTGTCTTGTGTAGTCTCAACAATTGAGCCAAAGGCTTCAATATATAATGCATGGAGGGGACTTGTCAACTGCCCAACTAATTGCTGTTAATGGCCATGTAATGGCAATTAGTGAGGAGTAATTCAGCCAAGTAAAATGACTGAATTAAATGTGCAACGTATTGGAGCTTTAGTGAGGAGTTATTCAGCTAAGTAAATGACTCAATTGATGTGTAGATTAATGGAGGTTTAACGTTCCACAAACCAACCCAAAAGGCACAAGTTCTCTTTCCAATTTTATCTTACCTGAAACATCAGGGACCAAACTGTAAATATGAAGCAATTTGGGTTCCAAAAAGATAATATCAGAAGAAGCCCAAAGCCCATGACCCACGACCCGAGCCCGGACGGGCGGCGACGACGCGCGTGTGGACTTAGCCTCGAACCAAAACACATCTAGGCCCTCCCTCCTTCAAACACATGGGTTACCCCTTGGGGTCCCAAACCCTTAGTCAATTCTGAAACTTATAAATTAAACAAATCTTCCTTCCCCCACCGATGAGGGAGAAATGGTCCATACCACATATTCTCATGCTTCAAACACCTCACTTCGTGGACCAATATCTCTTTCATTTCTCAACGAAATTTGACGATCTTTGGCCCTACGGTCATCTACTCACTTAGTAGATTATGCACGTGTGAAGAATCAAAGTCTCCAACATGCGGAACCCTAGTGTTTAAGTCATTAAATATGGGTGGACGCAACTCTCACCAAAGGCAAATTCCAACAGTAACTTAATCAACAAGTAAAACATATTAAATTGTCCATTTTCAGGTTCTGAAAGCGAATGATACAAGTTACAGTTTGTCCAAGAGTCCTTGATTTTCCATCTGTAGTAAACGACTGCCATTTGGTTTTTATTTCACCATTTTTTGTTTCTTTTGATAAGTATAAGTAGTAGAATGGATTTCGAGGACTTTTATCAAAATATATGACATGAAATAAAAATGCCATTCAACATTGCTAGAGCTAATTGATAAATATTTACTCACACCAAGCGTTTACACTGAACCAACTCAACTCAATTTGTCGCACCCATGGACAGATTGCCGAAACGGAATCATACAAATGAAAGTGGCACATGGAAGAAGCTTACACAGTTGTAAGTTACCTGATACGCGACTTCAATTGTTCACTTCTGTTCCTGTTTGTATTCTTGCTTTTTCACATATAAGGGCTAGTAAAAATCAACTTCAAATATTTACCTAATATAAAAGATATACAAGATACGGGAATATTTTGAAAATATTCTATTACACCTCCGCAGTCGAAGCGGGAGGTTCTCGTACGATGAGACTGGCTCGAAAATCATCAAAAAGTATCCGCGGAAGTTCTTTAGTAAATATATCAGCAATCTGATACCTAGAAGGAACATGAAGGATACGAACTTGTCAACGAGCCACTTTTTCACGTACAAAGTGAATATCCATTTCAATATGTTTAGTGCGCTGATGTTGAACGGGATTGCCGGAGAGATATATCGCACTGACATTATCACATCAGACCAATGTAGCCTTGCGAATTGGGCAGTGAAGCTCCAGCAGAAGGTTGCATATCCAACAAGACACAAAGACAATATTCATGACTCTTTTGTACTCGGCTTCGACACTGGATCGAGATAGAGTATGTTGTCTTTTAGAAGACCAAGAAAGCAAGTTATATCTGATGAGGACACAGTAACCTGACGTGGATCGACGAGTGTCCGAAAAACCACCCCAGTCAGCGTCAGAATAAGAGGTGAGACCAGAGAGTGTGGACTTGTACAGGTGGAGGCCGAAGTGAAGAGTACCTTGTACATAGCACAAAATACGTTTGAGCGCATTCATATGTGCATCCGTCGGGCTGTGCATATGTAAGCATATTTGTTGCATGATATAAGATATATCTGGCCTCGTGAAAGTGAGATAATATAATGCTCCTGCTAGACTGCGATAGTGAGTCGGGTCGGCATACAGAAAACCCGAAGAGACACTGAGTTTGGAATTAGTGTCCACCGGTGTGGGCCGATTTGTAAGACGTCATGCCTGCTCGATCATGGATCTCTTCGGTGTACTTCCTTTGACAAAGAAATAAGCCACATGCATGTCTCATAACAGCAATATCCAAAAAATAGCTTAGGGGGGCCAAATCCTTCATAGCAATCTTAGAGGCAAGGAGTGACATTATGGATGGTTATAATTTAAGAGGTCTTTTTCTTTTCCTTTGGATGAACTAATTTCATTAAGAACTTAGTCTTAGGTGATGAAAGGTTAGAGGAAAAAATATAAAACAGAGTGTTAATAATAAATGAATTAAAACTTAAAATCTTATCTATTTGGATTTTAGGACTAAAAATAATTTAAAATATTTTTAATTTTCAGATATAGTAAAAATATTAGTTTGTAAATGTAATGAGGTCTTGCCTAATCGCGCGAAGCGCGGTCAAGTGTAAACAAAAAGCACGGTTAAGTTTACTAGTAATATAAGTAAGAATCAAAATTATACTAGAAACGTTGATTAAAATTATTGTAGCGCTTTATTATTTTCAGCTGAGTACAAAATCGCCTTTGTTAGATAGTGCTTTGCACCTAATATGAGATTTTTCGTTGCGAATTTAAATTTAGTCGAGTCCCAATGGGAGAATCGAACATCCTTGGAAAACCAAAAAAAAAAAATAGAGTTATTACCTTAAGCTTATTAATCAACATTTCCAATGTCTTAAAAATTAAAAATGGGTGATTTCCAAGAGTAGCTTGTTGACCAAGTTAAAACACAATAGTAAACACATACATAGCCAAGCTCTTTCTTCTTGTAGACATTTCTACAAACATTTTATGGGCAGTACAAAGGCAGCAACCAAACAATACGGGGAGGTACAATGGCAGCTTGTGCTAGCAAAGGAGGATGCCCAAGTGACTACGTAGCTCTTTCAATTGCCCTACTGTCCATGATTTTGTAAGTTCTCAGCAAAAATATTTGTTTTTTTTTCATTCAATAGCTTTAATTATTAGTCTATTTTATCTCCTTTTTTGCTCCTCAGTCCTCTCTAATGGGTGTTAATTGTTTGTGGAAATTGTGAAGTCAAATACTGATATAGGTATGCAAGCTTGGATAAATTGAAAGACACTGTTTTTTTGCCCTTTGGTATTATGAAAATTGTGCTGAATTCAAGGAAAATTGAATTTTGTTGGAAATAATCCAATATGGGTGATAAAAGATTGAAAATATCAAACTCGGGAATAAGAAGCAAGATCGCGTTCCTTTTGATTAATCATTTTGATAAAGGGGATAAAGAAAGTGGACAAATAAGACTCTTGTGTGTTAAATGATAAATGAAATTTTAATTTAGGGTTTTTGGCTTTCGTTTTCCCAATTGATTCCTTTTAACGTCCTCAGTTGTTTTTGTCATACATAATAGTGGATGTAATACGAGTCGAGGGTCTATCGAAAACAACCTCTCTACCTTCCAAGGTAGGGGTAAAGTCTGTGTATCTCTATCCTCTCCGGACCCCATTTTGTGGGATTACACTGGGTATGTTGTTGTTGTATAATAGTGGATGTAATACTAGTGTCTGTTTACTAGTTGATTAAGAGTTTTCTCTTCCCACTCAAATGATAAATGAAATGTATAATGGAAAAATGATAGTATTGAATGGTGATATAGCAAAAGATATTTTACATAGTAAAGGAATTAGTAACGATAAAAAAGTAAACAACAAATTTATGAGAAAGAAAGTTTAATACAACAACAACATACCCAGTGAAATCCCACAACGTGGGGTCTGGGAGGGTAGAGTGTACGCAGACCTTACCTCTACCTTGGTAGGTAGAGCGGCTGTTTCCGAGAGACCCCCGGCTAAAGACAAAGCACAAGCACAAGACAAAGAAAATGAAGTTTAATATGGCCAAAAAATAGAATAGAACATTAAGGAAGGGAGCGAGGTTAGTTGTGGCTGGTGAAATCATCCCCTTTCCCTCATTGACGTTCCACACATTTTTATCTTAACTTTCTCCCATTTGTAAGGATGGTGCTGCCTGAATTTTCTTGTCTTTTCCCCTTCTTTACTTTATTGTGGGGTAGCAGAGGTTCAAAGACAGTCTGCATATCCAGGAACATAGAGGCGAATCTAGAATTTCAAGAGGATGGGTGCACCATTATAAAAAAAAGACACAAAAGTGTAGCAAGTTGGGTTTGATCCCTTGACCTTAAAGAATTAAAGGCAGTGCTTAACCAATGTACCACTCAGTCAAGTTTGACCATGGTTCCTTCAGTTAATATTAGATATATTTTAAGAATTATACACATAATATACCGAGTTTAGTCAGATGACCATGAGTTCACGTGACCCATTTTTGTACATAGATTCTCCCCTGCAGGGACATGGTGGCAATAGAAAGTAGGATGTAAGGGAGGGGGTGAGGAAAAGAATAGGAATCTGCTCCATCTTTTCTTATGTTGTAAAGGGTGAGAGAAGAGGAGGTTGGTAGATTTGGAGTATCTTACCCGGCTTAAAGTTCATTCCTTCTATTTTCCCCCCTTATGTTTTAGTGATGTGTTGCATGTCAAGGTGTGTGATTGTGTTCTACTATTAGAATTTAAGTTAACAATTAATATGAAACATGTGTGCGACAATAATGAGATGCTCACTGAATGCATGTCGCCTTGTCTTTTATTTATTCATGAAGTACTTTGATTTTTCTTGTGCTGGAGCTTTTTATGATTAATTTTCTCAATTATTGTTTAAAGTTTCATTATTTTGTATATCCGTTCAATGCATTAGCCTTTATTTCCATTTAAGTCACCTAAGATGTTGGCATTAACCACTTGAGTTTCCTCTGCAGACTTCTCCTGAAAGCGACATTACCTTACATGATTCACAAGATTCCTAGGCCCAAAGGCAGTAGCTTTTGGCTTGTGGCAGTTCAAGTTATTGCAAGCTTAAATCTGGTGTTGTCCATTGTGGTATCTGCTTTTCATTTCCTTTATATGGTGTTATGCTTCAGATTCAGATTTAATGTTCCAAGACACTTACGAGACTATATTTTAAATTTCCGTGTTATTCATTAGCGCGGGATGTAGTTAACAAGCTATGGGTTCAACCGAATCCAATAATTTTAATACGAAGGTTAGATATATATGTAAAAAATCACCAAAATTTCAATAGATATACATTTGAACCGATGTTGCTCGGACTCTCAAAAAATATTGCCGTACCTGTGTTGGATTCTCCAAAGATGCACTACTTTTGGAGACACGCACCCGTCAACATTTTGAAAAGTTTGAGAAACATAGATTTGAACAACAACTACAACAACATACCTTTCTACAAAATATAAAGCGGTTCTTACCAACAAGCAAGTAAATCTATTGCCAAGTTAAACAGAACTAGTCTGCAGCAAATTATGGATGAATTCTATGTTATGAACCAGCCCGAGCCTACAAGTATGTTATTGTTCCGAGAACAAGGCCTTCATAAAGGTTGATTTGGGACCCAGGTCCAATTGTTCCAATTAACAACTTGTTAAAACCTAAATAGACAAATGAGCTAATAAATAATACGTAAGTGCAAAAAGAATAAACAATATTGTCTCAAGTAACATTCTTTGGTCCCCCACTTCCCCAACCCAAGAAAGTAAGAAAGAGGGGAATAAAAAAAAAGCAGACAACCCCTCTAAGCGGAAATTGCGAGAAAAGGAAATCAAGACATAATATGAAACTACAAAACTGTAAAGCACCTCCTCTTTTGGAGCAAGAAGGACTGATCTAAGATTCTTTAAAATGTCAGAATCATCAGAACCATTCTGGGTTCGTTTTTTAAAATGGTAGCATCTCTTCAATTTTCTCTTTAAACCTATCAAAACTGCGCAGAGGATTTTGGATTGGCGCTGATGTTGGTGTAGCGTTATGGGGCTATATTTTTTTAGTTTTCTATTATTATATACTCCCTCCGTCCCAAAAATATTGTCTCACTTTTCTTATTAGTTTGTCCCAGAAAGATTGACACATTTCTATATTTAGAAATAATTTAACTTTATGAGATGATTTACAGCCACACAAATATCTAAGGCTTGTTTTAGACCACACATTTCAAAAGTCTTCCTTTATTTCTTCAACTCTGTACCAAGTCAAACTAAGACAATCTTTTTGGGACGGAGGGAGTAGTATTATATATATAGAAGAATGGCTGCTTAAATTTAGTACTAGTAGTTTTTGCACTGTTCGCTCAGAAGCTTAGCAAATCCAATTAGATTTACATAATGTGATCCAAATGCTTACCACTCTCGTGGCATCCCAACATCAGCATGGGGGTACGGATCCAGCACTTGCAGGTGAAGGAAGACTTAAGCATTTTTTGTGGCTGCATCCGCAAGTTCTTTGGTTTGCGAGAAGATGATGGCCCACAATATTTCATGGATGAAACTTTTAAGGCTCTTAGGGCTATGGGTACCCATAGTTTTGAAGCTATGGAGTTTGTAGCGTATCAGTTGAGGTACCAATGCTTCGGCTACTACTTGGGCTGAATTCGAGGAGGCGTTCATTGAGACGTATTTTTCTAATGAGGAGCGGTTTTCTCTTACCGCTAAGTTTGAGAAGATTGAGCAGGACACCATGTGTGTTCGTGAGTATAAACTCGATTGGCAGGGTATGCAATGTATATGATTCCGATAGAAAAGCATAAGTTGAGCAGATTTGTGCGTGGTTTAGCACCACATATTAAATTTGTGTGTTGTGCTGCTGCTATGCCCCCTACTTGCACCTTTTCATCCTTGGTTGGTTTTGTTGAACAACAAGAAAATTGGAGAGGTCAAGAAGTGTTGGAGAAACAACAGAGTAAGAAGGCCCGATCTGTGGGTGGTTTCAGTGGTGCATATGATGGAGAGCAACCAAAAGGGTATTCTGCTCTTGATCAATCTGTTGCTCAGTCAATTAGTGTTTCATCTGGTGGACAGGGATGGAGAAGCGACAATCGGAATAGGTATTCTCAGGATAGAGATCGACATTCATCTGGATGGGAGGATAGTGTTTGTCATCATTGTGGTATAAAGAATCATATATCCTCTGGAGTGTGGGAAGTGGCTACGTGAAATGGCTAACTCTTCTGGCCAGAGGAATAATTTAGTTGCTCCTATTGTTGCCAAAAATCCGCCTGATAGTAATGCTAATAATGTTCCTAATGCTCGTGGTAATGGAGGAGGTAAAGAGATGCTAACACTACTAATGGGGGTCAAGCTTGATTTTATGGTTTGGCTCGTAGGGAGGTGGCAGAAGCTTCAGACGTTGTGGTCACAGTTATTCTAACTATTTGTTCTCTTTGAGGCGTATTCGTGAATCGATCCGGGTTCGAATCCTTCTAATATGACTTCGTACTTTACCCTTGATTTTGGTAGGGAACCCAAATAATTGTTAGAACCCTTTTTTTGTGAATATGGCTGATGTCCTGGTTATTTCTTCTAGAGTCTGTAGAGACTGTGTAGTTGTAGTTAAGGGTCGTGAGACTACGCTGATTTGTCTGAATTAGAGATGGTGAACTTTGATGTGATTATGGGAATAGCCTGGAACTCTAAATTGTCAATAAAAAATAGTTAGGCTTGAATTTTCTGATGAACCCGTTATAGAGTCGAAGAGTGATATTGCTAAACCTCGAGGTAGACTTATTTCGTATTTTAAGACTCACAAAATAAACTCGAAGGCGTGTAGTTACCATCTAGTTGCCGTTAATGACACTCAGGCAGTAATAACCTCACTTATTCCCTATCCCAAGTATGTGTTGAACCTTTTGGTTATCGATCTTTTACGAAAGTGTAGACTAAAGGTATGAATCCCCCATTTTATGTTTAGGCTTGTTTGTTGTATTTGTGGCAGTCCCTGTGAGGGCCATATTGTTATTGCTAGGTTGTTAGCTGAGTTTTATTTTGGGATAGCTCGTAATATAAAGAAAACCCTGAAAATTTGAGATTTAGTGAAAATGTTAGGCCATAACTCTAATTTGAGCACGAATGATCCTGAAAGAGGGATAATGTAACACTCCGTAAATCTAGGTTAGGCGTGAATGTGTTAAATGAGTATTAATGTGAAATTATAGACATAAAAAGTCCTATCAGGATGAGTTTGGGTGGAAATAGTCGTTTTAAGATCAAGACGAATAGTGAGGTGCATAAGATTGGATAGAATCGACTAAGTTTATGATAGATCTGACTTCCGGCTTGTGTACGTGAAAATCCGTTTGGAGTTTGAGAACACTTAAAACATGAAAGTTGTAGCCCTTTGAAATACATTTCCAACCATATATGGACCAGCTCAATCGGAGCTCTGTGCTAGGAGTTATGCCTATTTTACTGAACGCTGTCAAGAGTCGCGGCACCCTTGCATCTCTGTGCTAGGGCCTGCTTTTTTCAACTTTTATAAGCTTCTAATTTCGTCAAAAAACTTTTCCCACTTCGTTTTGGACGACTTTTTGTGTTTTGATGTACTGTTAAGGGTATTTAAGGAAATTATGGGTACATTGCTAGCACCTTCATGTAGCATGTTAGCAAAACCCTATATATATATATATATATATATATATATTATCTCTTTTATCTTAACCAAATTTATAAAAAAAGATTGTTGCTAAGTATTTCTGCGCGGACAATTTCACTATTCGTCTAATAGAGTACTGGAAGATGGAAAGCCCGTGCACTACATATTGATACCCAAACCTTTATTCACTCTTCTTTAATGTAGTAAGTAAATATTTTTAATTAAATTTCTAAATAATTTATTTAAAAATAAAACAATTTCCTGTTCACTGCAAACTACAAAGAAGACAAAATAGAAACAACATACGTGATTGCTTATTTAAAGTAACAATCCGTGTTTCAATTATGTAAATCTAATTGGGTTTGCTAAGCTTCCGAGCGAACAATGCAAGAACTACTAGTACTAAATTTAAGCAGTCATTCTTCTATATATATATAATAGTAGAAAACTAAAAAAATGTACCCTAGATCAACGCCAATCCAAAATCATATGCGCAATTTTGATGAGTTGAAAGAGAAAATTGAAGAGATGCAACCATTTTAGAAAACGAACTCAAAAGTGTTCTGATGATTCTGGCATTTTAAAGGATCTTAGATCAGTCCTTCAAGCTTCAAAAGAGGAGGTGCTTTATAGTTTCATATTATGTCTTGGTTTGCCCTTTTCTTGTAATTTTTGCTTAGGGGTTGTTTGCTTTTTTAATTCCCCTCTTACTTTCTTGGGTTGGGGAAGTGAGGGACCAAAGATTGTTACTTTGAGACAATGTTGTGTATATTTTTTGCATTTACGTATTATTTATTAGCTCATGTGTCCTTTTAGGTTTTAACAAGTTGTTAATTGGAACAACTGGACCTGGGTCCCAAATCAACCTTTGTGAAGGCCTTGTACTCGGAACAATAACATATTTGTAGGCTCGGGCTGGTTCATCACATGGAATTCATCCATAATTTTCTGCAGACTAGTTCTGTTTAGCTTGGCCATAGATTTACTTGCTTTTTGGTAGAACCACTTTATATTTTGTAAAAAGGAAGTGTAATCCCACAAGTGGGGTTTGGGCCTCCGGGGAGGGTAGAGTGTACGTAGAACTTAACCCTACCTTGTGGAGGTAGAGTGGCTGTTTTCCAGATATACATTTTGAACCCATAATTTTAAAAGTGCAATGGGTTCAGTGATGAATCCATCAAGTTTAATCCTGGATACGCCTCTGATATTCATATGGCTTCTGCAGATGGCCCTCAATATTCTGAAGTTTATAAATAGACATTGGTGGAGGTCTTGCTATCTTTGGGCAGGTAATTTACTCTTCAAGCCATGATCAAATATGATTTGGTTTTCAAATTTCTTGCTTTTGCCTTTATCTGGTGCTTACTTGATTGGTTATTCTGCAATACATCTAATCCTCATTGCTTCCAGTCTGGATTGAAGGTCCACTCGGATTTGGTTTGCTGTTGAGCTGCCGTATTACACAGATATTCCAACTATATTATATATTTGTGAAGTAAGTTTGACTTCTTTAAGAAATCATTGGTAACTTTTGTTCTTTGTAATTGATGAGATGATTATGTAACAATTGGCCTCATCAATATTCAATTGAGAAATGTTAAATGGTGCAGCCTCCTCAATCCAACCCCCTTTTCCCTGAAAGAAAATAAACAAATAGAAAATACCTGCAGGTCTCCTGAGGAAAATAGAGTAATGGACTATCATGAACATAATTCCTGCTTCACATTAATGGAAAGAGGATTACCTGCAGAAATTATATGTTGCTCAAAAATAGTACACCAACCCTGAGATAAAGTAATACTACAACTGCCTGTTGGCATGGCCCTCCTAAAGATATGTTACAACTCTGAAATAAAAGAAAAAAACTCATCTACTGTGTCTTTTCTGTACTTCTTTTCCCCTGCCTCCTTGTATCTCTCTCTCTGGTTTACTTTTTATCTTTTGAAAAATATAAGAAATAGCATTAAAAGACTGTCTTAGTACTATTATTGGTGCATGTTATGTGGAAAAACTCTTTTGCGATATTGTCTTAATCTTTTTTTTTGTATGATGCTTCAGGAGACGTCTGCCACCAATTAGATCCTATATTTTTCTTCCGCTGATTCTCTTGCCGTGGATAGCTGGTGCAACCTGTAAGAGTCTTCAAGTTGAACTTTATAAAGAAGTCACCTTTAAAGTTTCTTTTCTTGAAAAACTAATATATTTCTTAAAAGATAATGAAATCACATTGAAGTATGTCTTGTCTTTTTCCTACACTTTTGCAGTTGTACTACTTTATGCATTTTAATTTTGTGTTTTACATTTGTTTAGTCTTTCTTTCAGTTGAGTTGTGCCAAAACTTTGCTCAAGTGTATCAACAAATATATTTTTTTTGAAACTGGTAACTGTATCTTTTATATTTCAAATGTAGCAAAACAGTACTTAGGTATTACTGAAACCATATTTACAACACAACTCTAAATCTTACTGTCCTCTTTCTATATTGAATCTAAAACATCAATAATAGTGACAGTATCATTTGACTAGATCTGATTGCACCAAAAACCAAAAAGCAAGATAAAGTTTAGCTTAATCTTCTGCAACCCATTCTCCACATTCTCAAAACATCTGAAATTTCTCTCCTTCCAAATTGTCCACCAGATGCAGGCAGGGATAATTCTCCATCTGCTCCTGTCCTTTGCATGTAAGCCTGTTTCCTCCCAACTTTTGAGAGCATCTGTGACCTTTCCAGGCATGGTCCAAGAGATGCCTTTGAGGTTTAGAATAATACTCCACGGTTGAGTTGTAAACTTGCAATGAAGGAATAGATGGTTAACTGTCTCTACTGTTTCTCCATACAAAAAGCATCTGGAACATAAATGAAGTCCTCTTTTCATCACATAGTCTTGTGTAAGGGCTGCTTCTTTATCAAGAACCACACAAAACATGCTACTTTGTGGGGAATTTTAGTTTTCCAGATGTGTTTCCAAGGCCAGTTGACTATCTGCCAATTAGAATGATTCATCTTATTGTAGGCTGCATTGACCTTGAATATTCCTCTGCTATTGCCTTGCCACCATAACACATCTTCACTTGTCTGTATTCCAAATTGCTCTATTGTACTGAAGAAGTCAGCCACTCTTTGTATTTCCCAGTCATTGATTTGTCTCCTAAAAATGATATCCCAACCTTGAGGTGTCCACATTTCTGCTATATTCCTTTGTTGGTAAAGCACTATACTGAAGATGTCTGGAAAAGCCGATTCCAAACTGCCCATCTCATGCCAATTGTCCTTCCAGAAGCTATTTTTACTTCCATCAAGCACTTTGATCTTGGAATTAGCCCTCAACTCACTCCACAGTACTCTAATAGATCTCCATAGACTCACCCCATATGGTGTTGTGACTTTCTTAGTCATCCAGTTATCTTCCTGTTTATACTTGGCTCTAGTTACATTGCCCCACAAGAGCTGATTCTCATTGGTGAACTTCCACAACCATTTCATTCTGAGAGCTTTACTCTGAATCTTCAAGTTCTTGATCCCCAAACCTCCATATCTCTTGCCACAAGTATGTGCTTTCCACTTAACCAAGTGGTAACCCTTTTTTTCTTTGTTCTCATGCCACAGACAATTTCTCCTGATGCTATCCAACCTGTTGATGACCCCTGTTGGGATGGGGAACAGGGACATCATGTATGTTGAAGTGCATCAAGAACTGAATTGATTAAAGTCAATCTACCACCCATAGACATATATTGAGTCTTCCATCTAGTCAGTTTTTTTCACATCTCTCAATAACATTGTTCCAAATCTCAACAGCCTTTGACTTAGCTCCCAAAGGCATTCCCAGATAAATGGTTGGTAGAGCCCCTACTTCACCACCCAAAACAGCTGCCAACAGATCCATATTTGTAACATCATTAATGGGATATAGAAAGCTTTTCCTCCAATTAATGTGTAAGCCATATATTCCTTCAAAGAGAACCAGAATCACCCTAAGGTATTTCAATTGATCTTCTTCAGCATCACAAAAAATCAGTGTATCATCAGCATATTGTAGATGAGTGACCTCTAGACTGTCATTGCCAATTCTAGATACATCAAAACCTTTTATCCGCCCATTCAAGGTTGCTACTTTGATCATATTGTTAAGGCTTTCCATTGCAATCACAAACAAAAAAGGTGAGAAAGGGTCACCTTTCCTGAGACCCCTTTGTGCTTTGAAGAATCCTGCCGGGGACCCATTTATAAAGACAGAGAAACTAACCGTTGAAATGCAGAATTTAATCCAGTGTATCCATTTCTGGCCAAAACCCATCTTCTACAACATACTCAAAAGAAAGCTCTAGTTAACATGGTCATACACTTTTTCAACGTCAAGTTTGCACAAGATACCAGGTTTCTTTTGCTTCAATCTCGAGTCTACAACTTCATTGGCTACAAGGACAACATCCATGATCTGTGTGCCTTTAATGAAAGTCATTTGTTGAGATTTTACCAATTCTGAAATCACACCTTTTAATCTCTCTGTTAGAACCTTAGAGAATAGTTTATAAATGCTTCCTATCAAACTGATGGGCCTAAAGTCCCTTAGTTCCATAGCACCTTTCTTCTTAGGAATGAGAGCAATAAAAGTTGCATGAAGCTTTTTGCAAAAACTTCTTGTTCATAGAAGTTTTGAAATTCACTATTTCCCAGCACTTGATGAAGACACCCATAGTAAAGCCATCTGGACCAGGAGCTTTGTCAATTGCACACAACTTCAAACACCTTAGCACTTCATTCTCTTCAAAGTTGCGTTGTAGGGATTCCTTATCCTCCTCAAATAAGACTGGACAGTTGGCAAAATGGCAAGTAGGTCTCTATTGAACAGTTTCTTTGTACACCTTTTGATAATAATCAATAATTTCTCCTTTTATTCTTTTCAGCTCATCTATTATTTCACCCTGGATCAACAGTTGGTCAATATTGTTGAATCTCTTGTGTGCAATGGCAGTGAAAAAACTTGGTGTTCTTATCATCTTCTTTCAATCACAGTGCTCTGGATTTCTGTCTCCATGAGATTCTCATTTTTTGATCAATTCCTCATATTCCATAAATAAAGCTGCCTTCTTTACTGTTTCTTCCTCTGTTAATGCTTTGTCTCCAAGCACCTCATTCAGTACTGCCATATCACTTAGCAATTTCTTCCTCTGAACACTCAAGTTACTAGACGCACTTCTACTCCAATCCTTGAGCTTAGCTTTGAGAGCTTTTAGTTTGCAGGCAAGTATATAGTTAGGCTCGCTTGAAAAATTGAAAGAGCTCCACCAACCTTTAACTCTGTCATAAAAGCCTTCTGATCCTAGCCACCAATTTTCAAACTTGAAATAGTTTTTGCTCCTATTCCAAGAACTCCCCCGTAAAGCTACTGGAATGTGATTAGATGCCAATCTTTGCAATGGGATTTGTTTTATGTTACTAAAACTGTCATCCCATTCCTCTGAAATCAAGAACCTATCAATTCTGGAAGCTATGTCTTGATTATCCCCTTTAAACCAAGTGTAAGATCCTATCTCCTAATTGAAGATCAATTAACTTCATGTCTTCAATGAAATCAGAAAATTCCACCATGCCCCTTGTTCTCCTTCTACAGTTCCTCTTTTCTGAGATGAATCTGGTGACATTAAAATCACCACAAACAGCCCAAGACCCTTCTATTAGTACTCTAACATCTCCAATCTCCTCCCACACTGATCTTTCAATGTAGTTGTTTGGAGCATACACCCATGTTATATGACAAGTAAAGTTTTAAAGTTGTGCCTCAAACTTATAAGTCAAAGTATAGGTACCAATTTCCAGGACTTCCCCCTTCCAGCTTCTACAGTCCCACATAAACAAGATACCCCCTCTAGTGCCACTAGCCTCCAAATAAGAAAATCTGATCCATCTTCCTCCCCAGACCTGTTTCACTATGTTTGTGATGTGCCCCTCAAGTTTAGTCTCTTGGAAGCATATGATGTCTGCATTCCAGACAACTACCAAACTCTGCACAATTCTCCTTTTGTCCCTGTTATTCAGTCCCCTAACATTCCAAGATACTAGTTTGAACTGCATGGATCAGTGGTAAGTATCTTCCTTCCCTTGCTCCTATCCCCCTTACTCTTGAATCAAAAGTAACTAAGGCTTTTAACTCATGTGCCCCTTTGAATCTAGTCTTCTTACTAACACTGTCCTCACCCATCCTTCTAGCTTGTCTGCAGCTATCGACTTGTAATAGCAATTCTAAGGCTTCCTCTTCGTGACCCCTAAAATCTGCCCCAAGTAATTTGCTCAATTTAATCATGTTCTGTTGAACCCAGACTGATGTCTCCCTGCCTTTGTCAAGAATGGCATGTTGTTGCTGTATAAGAAGAGGTTGAATCTCCCAATTTTCTGTGGTTGTAATTGAATTTTGTTCAGTTAATTCAACCAATCTTTCGCTCATACAACTGCTGTCATCTTCTCTCACCTCTACAATCTCTGCTGCTCCAATTATCTCCTGTGAAATTCCTCCGTTTACCTCTTCCATTGTGTTTGAAGTTCTTTATTCACAGAACTCCCCCGTAATCCAGCCTCCACAGAACTCCCCCGTAATCCAGCCTCCACAGAACTCCCCTATTTCTTGAAAAAATTTATGCGACCACAGATGGAGAGGGATTCCGACTGCTTTAATTCAAAAAACATTTATCGCAATGGAATTTGAAATACACTCCATCGTAGGGTTCCACCATTCTAGTTGCAGTCTGAGTTTTTTCCAATACCATTGCCCTTGAATGGTCTTCTCTGCCATGAATCTTGTAGGGAATTTGTGAGAAATTATGGGAGAAAATATATTATTGAATTGTGTATCTATATTATTACATGAGCCCTATTTATAGACACTACATCCCAATCATTTTCCATGTAGGATACTATATACAAATTCTATTCCTATTCGTATACTAACACTCCCCCTCAAACTGTGCATACAAGTCATATGTACCGAGCTTGTTAAAGATGTATCTAATACGAGGACCACTGTGTGACTTGGTGAAAATATCTGCAAGCTGATTAGTCGACTTCACAAATTTAGTAACAATATCTTCGGAGAGTATCTTTTCCCTGACAAAGTGATAGTCAATCTCAATGTGCTTAGTTCTCTCATGAAATACCGGATTTGATGCGTTATGAAGGGATGTTTTGTTATCACACACAAGTTTCATTTGACTGATTTCTCCAAATTTTAATTCTCTGAGCAACTGCTTAATCCAAACTAGCTCACAAGTTGCTACCGTCATTGCTCGATATTCTGATTCAGCACTAGATCGAGCAACGACACTCTGTTTCTTACTCTTCGAGGACACCAAATTACCTCTTATTAACACACAATATCCAAATGTGGAACGTCTATCAGAGGGTGATCTTGCATAATCAGCATCTGTATATCCAACAATATCTTCAAAAAGTAGTCCTTTACCTGGAGCTGACTTAATATATCGCATAATGCGAACAATTGCATCCCAATGACTATCACATGGAGAATCCATAAACTGACTTATAACACTCACGTGAAACAAAATGTCAATTCTAGTCACTGTGAGATAGTTTAACTTACCAACCAGTAGCCTATATCTTCCAGGATCACTAGTGGCTCCCTCTGTCCTGGCAGGAGTTTAGCATTCGGATCCATATGAGTGTCAATGGGTCTACATCCCATCATTACTGTCTCCTCAAGAATGTCTAAGGCATACTTGTGTTGCGAAATAACAATATCTTGACGTGGATTGGGCAACCTCAATACCTAGAAAATACTTCAGTCTGCCGAGATCTTTAGTCTGAAAATGTTGAAAGAGATGTTGCTTTAAATTAGTGATCCCATCTTGATCATTGCTAGTTACAATATCGTTATAACTACTCAAATCTGGAGTAGAATGTCGATAAAACATAGAATGATCTGCTTCACTGCGAGTCATGCCAAGCTCTTGAATTATTGTGTTGAATTTACAAAACCAGGCTCGATGAGACTATTTTAGACCATAAAGTGCCTGACGCAATCGACACATCAGATTAGATTCCCCCTGAGCAACGAAATCAGGTGGTTGCTCCATATAAAATTCTCCCTCAAGATCACCATGGAGAAAAATATTCTTAATGTCCAACTGATAAAGAGGTCAATGGCGGACAACAGTCATGGATAAAGATGGCAATGGATCTTGGACTCGGTCCGGATCCGGTGGATCCAGATCCGTTTTATAGGATATGGATCTTCAAAATTTGGACTCGTCAGATTCGGATCGGACCCGGATCCGTTTCTGATGGATCGGATCTGGATCTTGTATTTGAGATTCGTATCTGGTCTAGATCCAATCCGTGGATCTGTTTTTTATTAAATATATTCATAATCTAGAATGTAATTTTATAAGTATTTTCTTAAATTTTTTTCATAATTTATGTATTGGGTAAAGGGTTTAACCAGGATAAGGCACAAGTCACACAACCATGTAATTTGTCTTTGAAGTTCATTTCTTTTACCTATATGCTCTCTGCAGTTTTTCATATTTTCATTTCTATAAAAAGAAAAAATTATCACTCTTCTGTAAATTTTCCTTTCTTGAATCTGCTAGCCGTAAGCTTTAAGTATCTTTCTCTCATTTGTTTGATCAGCAAAAAAAAAACTGGGGCTTTTGATATATGACTGACATTGTTTTATGTTGTTTAATGAAGTCAATCAGTAGAACTACAAGTGGAGCATTACTAAAGCCTCCAAAAATTAGCTCAAAGTTGCAACCTGTTCAGCATCACTAATGAAGTTAATCGTCTTTATTTTCTTGTGATGCTAAAACTTTGTTCAGGATTTGGAAGAATGGTGTCATGTTTGTGTAGGTTGATTGAATGAACTCAATCATTTTTTTCAATCAGATTGCGTTTCATTTTGTCATAAAAGTTTCAACATGTGGGAATATTATTCAAGCCAAAAATATTTACATGTAGATCCAGATCCGATCCGTGGACCCGGTGGATCCGATGGATCCAGATTTGGATCTGATTTTATGGACCCGATGGATCTGGATCCAGGTATCAAATCTGGATCTGGATCTGGATCTAGTAGGATCCGATCCCGATCCCGATCCGATCTGTTGCCATCCCTAGTCATGGATAGAAAAAGACGGTCATATGCTATTTTAGTCACGGGAAAGAAAGTATCACTGTAATCAAGTTCAAATATCTGTGTATACCCCTTCGCAACAAGGCGAGCCTTAAGCCCCTCTTCGCAACAAGACGAGCCTTAAGCCGATCAACTTGGCCGTTCGGACCAACTTTGACTGCATAAATCCAACGACAACTAACAGTAGATTTACCTGAAGGAAGAGGAACAAACTCCCAAGTACCACTTGTGTGTAAAGCAAACATCTCGTCAATCATAGCCTATCGCCATCGGGGATGAGAAAGGGCTTCACCTGTAAACTTGGAATGGGGACAGAGGACAATGATGATACAAAGGCATAAGGGAATGATGATAGACGATGTTAACTTAAAAGGGTATAATGTGAGTTAGTATTACAAGTGTACCGTTTACCTTTCTGAAGTGCAATTGGTTGATTAGGAGGAGACAAGTCTGCAGTAGATGTAGGGTCTGATGCATGACATGAATCATCTGGACCTAATGTTGGGTCTGATGCTGGACGCGGTCGACGATGATAAGTCAGAAGTGGTGGCACTATGACTGGAGATGTAGAAGTAACTATGGATTCCTCAAAGGTCGGTGTGGGTAAAACCTGAGGTATATGTAAGACCTCAGAGATATTAGGATGATCAAAAAAAGACCTAAAATAAGGTTGAGACTCAAAAAATGTGACATCGCCAGACATAAGATATCGACGAAAATCCGGTGAGAAGCAACGATACCCCTTTTAAACCCGAGAATAATCAAGAAAGATGCATTTAAGAAAGCGAGGGGCTAATTTATCTTTCCCCGGAGTTAGGTTATGCACAAAACATGTGCTCCCAAAAACACGAGGAAAAAAGTATAGAGATGACTGAGGATATACTATGGAATAAGAAATTTGATTCTGAATAGAAGATGAGGGCATTAGATTAATTAAATGGCAAGACGTAAGGACTGTATCACCCCAAAAATGCAGCGGAACATGGGATTCATTGAGAAAAATGCGATCAGTCTCAATGAGATGCCTATTCTTTCTTTTTGCTAACCTGTTCTGTTGAGGGGTGTAGGGACAAGATGTTTGATGAATAATTCTTTGTTGAGTCATATACTGCTGAAACTGGGAGGATTTGTATTCTAAGACATTATCACTACGAAAAGTACGAATAGAAACACCAAATTAATTTTGTATTTCAGCATAAAAATTCTTGAATATGAGAATAACTCGGAGCGATCTTTCATTAAGAATAGCCAAGTACATCTGGAAAAATCGTCAATGAAACTAACAAAATAACGAAATTCTAAGGGTGAACTGACTCTACTAGAACCCCAAATATCAAAATGAACTAATGAAAAAATGGACTCTGCACGACCCTCAACTCTACGTGGAAAGATAGTGCGAGTGTGTTTCCCAAGTTGACACGACTCACAATCTAATTTGGACAGACAAGACAAACTAGGCACCATTTTTTGTAGCTTGAACAGACTCGGATGTCCCAATCGTTTATGGATTAAATCTAGAGGATCTGTAACCAGACCTGCTATGGAGGAATTAGGAGTAGATGTAAGATAGTAGAGCCCTTGTGATTCATATTCTGCACCAATTGATTGTCGTCCTGCATAATCAAGAAATAGTATGGCACAATTTAAGGCACGAGTCAAACGATTGACCGATACAAGATTAAAAGGACAACCATGTACATAATAGAGAACATAATTTAGAGTGACAGAGGATATGAGTTTAGCTTGTCCAACTCTTTTTGCTTTCGTTTGGATCCTATTAGCTAAAGTAATAGCGGGAAGAGACGATGAATAATCAATATTCGACAAACGTGATTTATCACAAGAAATATGATCAAAAGCGCTAGAGTCTACAATCCACGATCCAAGGGTATTAGAGTGTGCGACTGAGGCTACTTGTGGAGATGTCTGCTTACTCGCTCGATACTGAAGGTACTCATTATATTCTTCATTGGATAAATGAACCCGTTGATTACCTGTAGTGGCAGTCTGAGCAACATGAGCATTCTTGGGTAGTTGACCATGTAGAGAATAGCATACTTCATGAGTGTGTTCAAACCTATTACAATAACTATACTTAGGTCGAGACCTTCCAAAACGACCTCTTCTTCGTCGATTTTTCATGGACTGTTTTCGATTTTCCTATTAATCATAGGACTTAAATTTCCGGTTCTCGTATTTTTAGAGTTAAAAATATCAAAACCGAGAGACATAGCTCAACTTCAAGTATCAGTCAACTCGGAATCTCTGTGTGACCCTGACAGGGAAAAGATTTCTCGAAAAATACTGGTCGAGAAAATTGCAGATTTACCGAAAACTGTGCAACAATCGCCGGAAAAGTGACTTTCTCGTCGGAAAGTGCGCGGAATCCGGTATAAACTGGATGGGTGACACGGAATCAAGAGACGAGTAGATCTGGAAAAAGAAATTCACCAAAAACTGGCCGGAAAAGCTCACGCGCCGGCGCGTGGGTAGATCTCGCCGGAGGTACCAACTTTCTGGGTGGCGCGTGGCTGAACCTTTGCCGGTGATGTTGACTGGGCTTTGATCGCCTGAGGTTGCTGAACCTTGTGGTGGTGTTGGAATTTGCACAACACCAACGGAAAGAGAAGAAGACACGGACAACCACTCTGGTCACCAGAAAATTGCACGGTGACCGAGTTATTTCTTCTTGGATGTCGCTGGAATGAAACGCAGAGATAATTATCTCACCAACGCTCTGATACCATGTGAGAATTTATGGGAGAAAAATACATTATTGAATTGTGTATCTATATTATTACATTGAGCCATATTTATAAACACTATATCCCAATCTTTTTCCATGTAGGATACTATATACAAATCCTATTCATATTCCTATTCTAACATGATTCAAATAAGAAGGTTTCTCCATACATCTCATAGATACTTACCCCAAAAACATTCTTCTATGTGGCAGTTGACCATCTCCTTATATCGGCAAGTGTGGGTCTTTCCATAGTCTCTTCTCCGAAGCACCCCACTAGACATCTCTTCAGAAGTCCATCCTCTTGGCCATCATCATCTTGAGAAATAACAATATTTCCTTTCTTGCTAGTCACCTCTGCTTTACGAAGACTCTTGGACTGCCATTTACTATCTTGTACTGCCTTAGCATAAGGGTAGTTGGCCTCGGTTAATCTCGGAGGAGCATTCAATGCCGGCTTTTTGGAGCATTTAATGAAGTTGTCAATCTTAAATGCTATCTCATTCCACCCTGCATTCAAGACTTTTCAGGAATAATGACTGATCTTCCCCCACCATTTAAGGACAAAATGCTCATACATCTCCCATGCTCATTATATTCTGGTGCAAAAATGCTGAGTCCTGTCCTGTGACTTTCCATCTTCTGACCACTCTTTTCTGATCTTTTGAAGCCTCTTTGAGAGTGAAACATATCCATTCCATGGTCTTGTCACTCATGGTCGATCTCCTCATCATCGTGCGACTCCTTTCCACCCATTCATTCCACACTGAGTTGCTGGAGGACCACCTGGTGATATCAAATGACTTAAAACCAGCATTAAAATAGATCCTGTTATCCCCCATATTTGTGAAGAAAAGAAATAGGCTAAAAATAGGAAGAAAGAAAGATAAAAACTATCACTGAAGGTAATAGCTTAAGTATAAAGGAAAAAAAGAGAAGTTCTCCGGCAAGGAGTCACCGGAGAAGGGAGTTTCCCCCTCCTAGGAAGTAGGAGAGAGAAAAGTTCTCCGGCAAGGAGTCACCGGAGAAGGGAATTTCCCCCTCCTAGGAAGTAGGAGAGAGAAAAGTCTTGGGGAATGTGCCTGGGAGCATATCTATAATAGCTAATTCCTGAGTGACTTGAGATGTATACATGTTAAATTTTTTTTTTTTATATATATATATATATATATATATATATATATATATATATATATATTGATTTTAGCTCATTCAAACTGATGTTGATAATCGGCATTTAAAATTGCTGGAAAATTGCAAAACAGCTACGATTTTCAACAGTTAGTTGATTAGTGTTTTCTTCTCTTTACATATTTTCTCTTTGGCACGTGAATTATCCTTGTTTACTTTCATTTGCAGTAAAATCCCTGATATTGATATTATAAGCTTCATTTGCTACATTTGCTTATGTAAGAAAGCCTTTTTGATATTAATACAGAGTTTGTCTGATGTAGTTATTCATATAAGAAAGCCTCTAAATCACCAGTGCCACATGGGGACTGTGTGGATCATCCCTGTTATGGGCCTTCATGCATTATATGTTGTAGCTTTGATTGCTTTTACTGGGGCTGTGCATCATGTGGAATTCAGATTTCATGAACTCAAAGACCTTTGGAGAGGAATTCTTGTCTCTGCAGCTTCCATTGGTTTGTTTCTATCCATTTTCTTTGTTTGGCTTCTGTCCTGGCATGCTTCTTTGTCTTTCTGCATGTGCTCAAGTAGGTGAATGGCATATTGAGGAATGAAATCACAAATACTTAGTTGGTCGTGTAAAACCACTTTTCCGATATGGTCCAAGCATCTAAAGATATTCTTACACGTATTGGAAGCACCAACATAATGCTACGTGAATAACTGTAATTTATGTCAAGGAAAAACAGAGGAAAGTAACTAGTTTCGGTGTAATGTTAGTTATAGTGGCTGACTTTCAGATCTGATAGGTGAATTGACAGTCATGACTGAGACACCAATTTACAGTACTTATCATGCACTCCCTTCAAGTTGGAATACAAAACATACAATTGCTTACAGATAAAATCCTATCTAAAATCTCAGAAGAAATTGTTATTAATTGCAGCTTGATATACACGGTTCAGATATCACATACCACAAAAGCTTCGAGTGTAGGATCTGTCTATAAATTGTGAGTTGTTTTATATACAAAGGCGAGGTTGGGAACCACTTGGTGAAAACCCACCACATTACGTGGATGTGAACTCAAATCAAAGTTCTTGATGCAAATGTCTCAGTCATATAAATTCACATGAAGTATGTGTTAGCTTTAGAAACATGACTTTGGGCTTGGTTCTGAGAAAGCAGATTATTTATTGCTTATTAGCTAGACTTTGTTTTTTCCTCCAAGAGAAAATTAATACTCCCTACAGTGTCACATGTAGCACCCTATGAATCACCATGTGATCTTTGACTAAGTTCCTTTGATATATTTTTCATCATTATCATGTGATGAAAACTGCGACTTAGACATTTATTGTAATTTTGAAACATCTAAATTTTAAGTTTAAAAATGAAAAATCTATATCCGATTATCAAAGAAAGTTGGTCAAAATGGCCATAAGCAAAACTGACAACCAAATTGGGTGGGGAACTGGGGATGTATAAAGAAGATTTTTTTTCTTTGGCTTGACATCTTGCTCACAAACATGTACATACTCTTCGTTCCGTGTGATCAGATGCTTTTGACACACCCCAACTTCACAAGAAAACTAAACTGTGTGTATTAGAGACAGTCGAGAAAAGGTTTGGTGTGTGAGAGTTCTTTGATGAAGATAGGGTGTGTGAAAGGGATTCTGTTACATGTTTGGGGGGCAAAGTATGTATTGAGCCATTTCTCGATCACCGAAAAGAAAATCAAGTGTCATTACCAGGATTAACTGCTAGACGCTCTGACATTTATGATTGTCATCCTGGCTGCCAAAAATATTTACGCATGCCTAGTTTGTAACCCATTGTAGCAGGCACAAGTGTATACTAAATGTATACGAAGTGTATAACAAGTATATAATAATTGTATAATCAGTGTATATCGTATACACAATGTCACAGATTATGCCGTGATTATACTGCTAAAGTTTGTAAAAATAAAAATTAGTTTTTTTAATGGATCACTTTGGACTTCTGTGTAGTGTAAAAATTCCTATAATATACTCCCTCTGTTCCAGTATGTGGCAACATTTTCTTTTTATTCTGTTCCAAAAAGAATGGGTGCTTTCTAAATTTGGAAACAATTTAACTTAAACTTCTCACTTTACTTTTCATGAGAAGATTTTATAGTCACACAATGTTATGGCATGTTTAAGACAACAAGTTTGAAAAGTCTTCATTTCTTTCTTAAACTCCGTGCATATTCAAACATTGCCACATAAAGTGGGATGGAGGGAGTAGCAATCTTGCACTTGTTTTTTCAAACTACAAATCTAGAATAGCGTAAAGCATCCATCACTAGGATGCTTAGATATTGCTTTCAACATTCAGCGAATGCCCATCAAGAAGATTTGGAAGATGATACCAGCTGCCATCTTTTGAACTATTTGGAATGAAAGGAATAGAAGATGTTTTGATGGTCTCTCAACTAGCCAATCTATGCTCAAAGCTAGATGTCTTTTGTATTTATATATTGGGTTTTTTGTCCCCAATGGATTCCCCTGATGGCTTTTTAGATTTTGTTTGCTCTATGGTTTTGTACTAGAGCTAACATACTTTTGCTCACTCTTTTGCAACTTCATTGCATCTTCTGGATGCCATGCATGGAATCAATCACTTCATAAAAAAAAAAAATCAGCGAATGTCCAACTTCATAAACCTGTTTCTGTGTAGTTGAAAATGCAATCAAAACCTTCCACTTAGTTACTTCACAGTTCCCTCTTTGTTAACAGTAGTAGTATGGAAAATGGTTTTTCCGTACTTACTTGATAGAAAGGCCCATAAGAAGATGCAAAGAAAGACAATGATACTCTGGATGATGCCAAGTTGGCTGCAAAGGACTACTCAGTGTTTTACCCTTATGCACGCCTGATCCTATCTATAAAAAGATCAGCATTCACCTTCTGGAGCATGGGACTTTTGAAACACTTGATATACTATGTTACTCGGACTTTCCAGAATTATTGCCGCACCCTTGTCGGATCCTCGAAAAATACACTACTTCTGGAGTACCCGACACACACCCGTTGACAATTTTGAAAAGCCCAAGCAACATTGCTTATATCCTAGTATTACAGGGTAACGGAGATGTCCGATGGTGTTGGTCCTCCCTGCCCTTCTACCATGTGATGGTGCACAGTTACTAAATTTCATGGGTGTAAGGGCGCTGATTGGGCTCATGTATCCTCTTTCATCATGATAGATATAACCACCCGTCTCTTAGTAAGAAAAGGATAGAAAATAATATTCAGATATTAATGCTTTGTGGTTTTCCTTTTTAAATATATTAAGGCATATAAAGCTCTGTAATGTCATAACTTGCTTTTTAGCTTACATATTATTTGGTTTGTTACATCATGCTTTATTCAAATACATATTTTATGGCTTTCATCTATGTCTGTTTCCACATTTTCTGTTAGTCACTTGTAGTTCAAAGCATAATAGAAGTCTAAAATGATATTTCTTCATAGACATTTCCCAAGAATTTTGTGTGCTGATACCACTGGCTGTTTTCTCTGTATCAAGGAATATGGGTGGCTGCTTATGTTATGAATGAGGTTCGCGAGGATATACCATGGCTGGAAATTGCCTCTAGATTTTCGCTATTGGTTATGGTACAATTTCCTGATCTTCTGCTACTTCGTTGATATGTGGGTATCAGAATATTTTTGCTGATTACCTACAGTTTTTCTCTTGTTATTGCAACAGTCAAGTGCCCTTGTGCTGGCATTCTTCTCTTTCTCTATTTCTCAACCTCTAGTCTCACTTATGAGCTTGAGGAAGAAGGATCATACAGAGTACAGGACAATGAGTCAAGCATTAGGCATACCTGATAGCAGGATTCTATTACAGAGGGAATCGACA
Source organism: Anisodus tanguticus (assembly GCA_034509755.1). NCBI lineage: Eukaryota > Viridiplantae > Streptophyta > Magnoliopsida > Solanales > Solanaceae > Anisodus > Anisodus tanguticus. The sequence goes on along the minus strand of CM067550.1, from coordinate 47,064,766 downwards.
AGCATCTTAGATCCCAATGAACCATTGGATAAGCTCCTGCTAAACCGAAGGTTCCGTCAGTCCTTCATGGAATTTGCAGACAGGTTTTATTCTTTCACCTTTTGCGAAAATATCATCACATCTTTGTGTTGTGTGCATGGATCAGCTTATCATATTGAAGAGAGAAGATGGTCCTGTCTTTTCTCCTTAATTTAAACATAATGGAATATTAAATGAAGTTAAATGTATGTGACATTCTTGGAAACAAATAAAAGGAAATCACTGACGAAACAGATCATTTTTTCTAAAGATAAACTCTGACAGACAGGTAATCAACCCTGTGACTGCTTTAATTGACGTCTCCACATAGTAATGGATGCCCCTTTTTTATTTTTTTGCCTTGTTCACATCGTAGTTGTTTGGCTGGAGAGAGTCTGCATTTCTATGATGAAGTGCAACATTTTGATAAAATTCCTATTCAAGATTCAGTTAGGAGAATTTACATGGCACGCCACATAATAGAGAAGTATATAGCTGCAGGTATGGTCGATTCTTATATGAAGCAAATTTTGATAGTCGTATTAAAATCTTCTCTTCAATGATTCTTTAAACCAAGTTTCTTGGTAACTTGATGGATTATACACTTTGATTTTTCTACTCTATCCTCTCTCTAGAAAGTATGCCCGTGTCTAAATTTGGATGGTTCTCTGACCTGCATTTGCTCATTAAACACCTGTAGGAGCACCAATGGAGGTGAACATTTCTCACCGAATCCGGCAGGAAATTTTGAGTACTAATGATCTCTCCCACACTGATCTCTTCAAAAATGCTTTAGGTGAACTGCTGCAGCTGATGAAACTGGTTGGTCTTTTACCGTCTAACACATTACTTGCTTGATCACAATGGTATTTTGCATTACTTCAATTGTCCTCCTATCCGTCCTTCCCTATCTCACTCTCATCATTTCTTGTACTCATATTCATGGTTCTTCTTGTGGACATACGAAGAATTTAGCAAAGGATTACTGGTCATCAATGTACTTCATGAAGCTGAAAGAGGATATACGCATGAGAGCAGTTGATCAAGAGCTGGAACATGCTAGTGGTTGGAATTTTCCCCCAAGATTGAGTTCTGTCCATTGCAGTGATGACCCTTTCCAGCATGAACATAGCCCCAGAAATTCTGGCTGCCATAATCATGATTCAGAATTGCGATGACAAAACATGTGAGTGGGCTCATGGCTTCCAACGTGATGCAGTTGCATATATTTGGCTGTGAACAGGAAGAGGGGGCCTAAAGAATCCTGCATATCCCAATAGATTGAACAAAAGAAGCATGATATCGTCTTCACATGATGTGCTCCAGCAGCCTGATTCTCTTGTTCGTAAACGATAGGAGCCTTCAAGACCAAATTTTGCTCTGTGGTGCGGCCGCTCATGCTATTTGGACCTTGAAGAGTAACACAAGATCCTTGCATGTAAAAGCACATGGCTCTGGCTGGCAAGACTGAAAGTGGGCTTCTAGTATCAAATTGAGGAAACCATGTTGTCAGTTGTGGGTGGCAATTTATGTTGGCTGGTAGATTCAACATGAATGAGGTCATATACTTGTGGTTATTTAGCATACTTTTGTATCTAATTGGAACTTCCGAGATGTATCTTACTAGACTTGTATATAAATCAACATGTGAAGGGGAAATCATGTTTTAAGTTTTCAAAGGAAAAAATTAGAAAGTTCTCTAACGTTTCAATGGGAGCCTTTATCCTACTATATGTTTTCCCAGTGAGCTGGTTCGGTGAGAATGAAGGGGAAATCATGTTTTAAGCACAAATATTTTATTGAATATCGGTGGATAAAACCTCTGTTTCTAGTAGTGTAAATTATTTTTGATAAATGTGGCACCTTACATGCAGTCCTAATTCTTATGTATGATTTGAAAATTTGATAAATAGCTAACAGTGAGACTTTAATCTAAGACCTCTTAACTTCTCTGATATGATGTTGAATTTTGTGGTCACTCTAATTTAAAAGTTAAGTTGTTAAAAAAAAAAAAGTTTTTATTTACTTAATTATATCTTCAATATGTACCACCTCAGTAACAATGGCGGTTTTACCAAGAATGATACTCGAAGAAAGGGTGCCATCGTGAATAGGGGTTCTAGTGCCTCCATTGTTGTATCTTCTCATCCTCTTTACACCATCTATGCTTCAACTAAAGCGTAAGTCATTCTTCCTCTTGCCATTTAATTTCATTTCATGCATGTCATGTGAACATATCTGTGAAAGTTATTTTCTCGTATCTTTCTTGTGAATTAAATTAATAATTTGGTTAAATTGCAAAAACTTAATCATTTTGCAGATTCTTCTTTAGTCAGAAAAATACACAATAACGACGCAGCTCATATAAATTTTCAAGTCTTACTCATTGATTGATGGAACAGGTCCTCTGATCTTAAATAATTCTCTTGATGTCTAACTTGTTGATATGGTATCAAAATTGGTTGCTTAAAAATTACAATATATATATATATATTGATGGAACAGGTCCTCTGATCTTAAATAACTCTCTTGATGTCTAACTTGTTGATATGGTATCAAAATTGATTGCTGAAAAATTACAATATATATATATATATATATTGATTGATTGAACAGGTCCTCTGATCTTAAATAATTCCCTTGATGTGTAACTTGTTGATATGGTATCAAAATCGGTTGCTTATATATATATATATATATATATATATATATATATATGTGTGTGTGTGTGTGTGTGTCTAACTTGTTGATATAGTAACAAAATTGATTGCTGAAACATGTCCTCTGATCTTAAATAATTCTCTTGATGTCTAACTTGTTGATATGTTATCAAAATCGGTTGCTGAAAATTTATATATATATATATATATATTTGATATCCAGCTTCCTGACTTACGTCAGAATATTCCTGGAGATAGTAGTCCCGGTCCCTCAGCACTACTACTAGTAAATCGCGGGATGTGCCTGAATGACCAGGGTTTGAGAATAGAGCAACTGATATCACCTACAAGGTCTTACCCCAGAAGAGAGCAAATTACTCCCACCAGGGTTCGAACCCACGTTGCAGGCCTCCACCCCAATTTTAAACTACCCTTACTTTTTAATGTTTTTTAAAAAAACACAACTATTAAGCTGCAAATCTAATCTTTCAAATGAATAAAACTGCAAAAGAGGAAGAAGAAGATTGGTTAACTTACCAAATCAATGGCAAACAACATATATTGGTCAATATAAAATCACAAATTTTGATCGCTAGCTTTGTAATACGCACGAGTGAGTCCTGAGGCGGTTTCAGGATTTGAAATTTGGAGGTTCAGGATTGTAGTTGTTGTAAGTTACTGGGTCTAAGTTAATAACTTGTACGTATTAAATAAATTTTTAAAACAAAAACATGATTTTGAATAAAAGTTAATGGATTATGCCGAACCCGTATCCGAAACTGTACATCCGCCTTTGTGCCCTACCACTAGTTTTGTTTGCAAAACAATTGTTATATAGTATTGATGTTTATGACTGATGGAACAAGAAATTATTGTTGCACAGGAAGGATAACTTTAATATGATGTCATCTTTACTATTACTATAATAAAATTGGATTTAATATGACTGGATTGGGTCTAGATAAATGAAAATTTTAAACCTTCTGAAGTAGGACAACAAGAAAATAAAAACAAATGGTAATCCCAGAGGTGGTGGTGTATCGTGTATGCGCCCTCTATGAGTCTTCAATTAATTAAAATACCTTCATTTTAGTTCTTCCCGTAAGTTTGAAATTAAGGAAATGACCTTAATCGACCAAGGAGGAGGTCGATTGTCGACCATAGGTTGGTGTCCCTACTACTTAGTCATTCACTCAGACTATATTTTTCACCAAAAATGAGGTTGATAATCGACAAAGGAGGTTGATTAGCAATCATGGGTCGATAAACCACCAAGAAGGAGGTCGATGATCGACCACAAAGAAGGTCGATTTATTGACTATAGTTGATAATCGATCACGAAGGTGGTTTATAATACACAAAAAGGAGGGATCGGTTATCGATAATTGCTTGATAATCGATCAAGAAAGTGGTTGATTATTGACTATAGATTGATAATCAACCATGAAGGAGGTCGATTAACAACCAATAAAGAGGGTTGAATATAGACAATAGGTTGATGAATATAGACCTCCTTCGTGGTTAAATATTGAATCTACAGATCTATCATAACCTGGATGTTTTTTTGTTCATTGTGGTAGTACAAGAATGTAGTTTAAGTTTCGGGTATAATTGAATACCTTATTGAATATAAGAAAAAGATCATCTTAACCGAAAATAAATATTTGTGTAGCATGAAAAACCGGATAAACTCCATATGATTGATCAAATAAGTATCATACCCAACACATTGAATTAATGAAGTTGCGTAGAATGCTGGCTAATGGAAGATTAATAATTTAGCACTAATATATATAAAATCTCCAAGCTTCAACTTTTACTAAGTGAAATTCTTAAGACAGAGATTCATGCCTGCCATAGTGAATTGATCAAGGAGGAGATTCAAACTACAACTTAATTCTGACTTCAATAGTGATATGATGAAAGTGGAGAATCGAACTACAACATAACAGAGAATAAAACAACCAAAGTGTTACTAACAATTTGCAACAGATAAAAAGGATCAATAGCACATATAAAGCTCACCAAGATCCAAAGATAAATAACTTCTGCATAGAACCAAAAACAAAATTGCAGGCAACATAATCCTATACTACCAGCAATAAATGAGAATGAAACAAGAGGATTAATAGCTTATTATTATAACATGCGAAGTTGATTGGACAAACACTAGCCGTTCTTGCAGCACACGAAATAGAAGGAATTGACATGAACTGCTGATGGTCCTGGTTAGATTCAAATGAATTCTAACACCTCCAAAAAAACCTCACTTTCTTAACACTACAAGATGGATAACGAGGTGTTAAAGAACAGTTGACCAAGGAAACATGCCAAACCATTTTCTTGAACTCTTACCCGAACGAAATCCAAACGTAAGAAAACATGTCCATAAAGCCAACTGGAGAAATGACTGGAAGCTAAAGAAAACTAAAAGTAAAGAGCAAACCGACCTTAATCAGAAATGATCAAACTCCGATCACACAAACACAGGATAACTGCAACAAGTGAGCGCAGCACCCCAAATAAATCAAATTTAAAGGATGAGGTACCAGACAGGTTTCACAATCCAAAAACATATACAATCCCTAAAAAATATGTCTGAATAGCAGCTCGAGTGCATCATTAGTTATAAACCAATTAGCTCAAGGCATATGTATTTTGGATATAACTACTGGAAATTTTTTCTTTAGCATCATCAGAACACATGGTCAGACCAGAATATAGAAGTTTGTTGAGCATCCTAACTTCAGCAGAAATTTAAAGCTGCGATGGTACTTCGGCGTCACTGCTATTGAGCTACTTTATTCCAACAGTATGGATGACATCAAACAAGAAGTTTTACTACGCACAGAAAAATAATGTCATATTCAGCATTACTAAGTGTACTTCACATAATTATGTTGAAATATCCCTACATCCTTAACCAGAGGCCTCGGGTTCGAGCACGGGAATGGAGTCGTCTTTGGTAGGAAACGCTTTATCCAAGTATCACGAAAATCACTAAACTATTTTTTATAACAAAAGAAGTCACTCAAATTTCAGAAGACTTTAAGCTTGCCATGAATACGGATATGACCAAGTAGAAAATAACACAACAAACTCACAATAAACATTAACCAAGTAGGGTATCAACTCGAGAAGACAGAAGTGAGTCCAAGAACACTTCGTATTGTAATGAAAAATTATGCAACGCACAAATCAAATCATCCATCCAGATTCGCAAATTTTCCCACAACTAATGTTCATAGTTTCTAGCTATTCACTTTAACTTGCAACATATTTGAGCCAAACATCATGGTCCGATTAAAGATTCCTGAAGATCAATAAACAGGATTGTAATCATGCACTAGTTTTCGATGAAGACAACTTCTGCTTTAGGTGATGCACACTGAAATTTTGTTAGCTCAGCAACGAGTTTTTTTACTGTTGCAGATCCTTTGACTGCACATGACTTGAATAGCATTCTCACCAGCACGGAAGACTTGGCTAACAGAAGCTTGGCAAGCTGCATCTCAATGATTGAGCCACTAGCAAGTGTTAGCTTAACTTCCCTAAGGTGATTAAACATCATATCCGAGGGAAGTTCCACTCGATAATCTGCTATTTCATATTTATAATAAGCCTCCTATAAAAAATTAACAAAACTCGATTCTCTGAACTTTTTGATGATTTAAGTAGTATGAAAATAAAAAAGCCAATAATAAAGAGAGAATAGTACCTGAATTTCCATATATTCTAAATATGGGAAGCTTCTTATCAAGCAAAGAGCACATGACACCTCAGTCGAGTTATACAGATCAACATTTATGTCAAGTTTTTTGACACAGTTAAGATTAAAGGGAAGCCTTGTTGGTACTTCACTTGCTTCTGCAGCAAATAAGGAAGAAAATATTAAAACATCAGTATGACATGAAACCCAAAAGATTAAAAAAAAATGCATTACAATGAAGTCAGGAAGCAACATTTACCATATTCAAGAAGAGATGCTCGAGAGCAGAAAAAAACTCAAAAAACTTCACAATATCCCATTTTTCTGCCCCCAAATAATCTGTTTCACTATATGTAAGTGAAAGTTTTGCCAGAAGAAGGATATTTTTAAGAAGATATATCTCATACTGCCTGCGAAGTAAAATGATCTCAGCCTGGGAGCATTAATTTCAATGACATTGCTATAAGAATCTGCAATATGCAGCACCAAATGCTCGAACAACAAGCAATGAGAGCATGGCAATAAAATTCTCACGAGTCAAAATAACACTCCCCAAAACCATTAGTACTTGACAAGCTAAAACATTGTTTCTAAATTGGTGACGAGAGAGGGCGCATGCAAATATGAAAACTAAAAGCACAGCAGATCAGTCAAAATAACAAACTCAATTACTGACTAGTGTTTATGCATGGCAGGCTTCATCAGATATGGGACCTCGGATGCTGAAAGAGACATTTCGACAAAATCCAATGAAGGAATAAAGGACAAGCTTAGAAATATTTCATTCAGCTTTATGATTTGTACAAGCCGACTGCAGCAGATACAAATTTTCTGGATCTGCAATAGAGTTTGCTGTTTGAAATTGGACTAGAACACTAAAGAATAAAATAGAATAGAACTTTGCAATTATTTTACTAGGCATGTATTGCAAACTGATGCCACTCACCAATGGCCAAAATCACTTGCAAGAAGGAGTTTTGATCAACTATAAACATGTATTGTTATGAGACAATGAGAATTTAAGCAATGATAATGAAAAAGAAGACACACAATTTAATGTGAAACCCTCAAGGGAAAGAAAACCACGGTCATCACCAACTCTTATTTCTCAATGAAAGATGTTTTTACAGGATACATAATTATGCGGAAAAACCATGTATATATAGGCTGTGAAAGACCCTAAACTCAGTCGAAATCGGATGTCCTCCAAGCTGTTTTTACACCATGTTTGAGCTTGTCCCACAATTCATATATACTAACATAAATGAAACCCAAACCAAAACCAAATGTTCTCCGCCCTCCACATATATTAACTGAAATGCAACCATTGCACCCTAAAAATTTCCTTGTTCCTGGCTGCAATCCGTCCATTTTAAATCAAGTTTCTCCGTGTATATAAAGTTTATAGAGTTGGAAAGAGCTCACTTCTAAAAGTTCAATCTCCCAATGAATGATATGAATTTTTCTCACTTTTTTGGTGTTGTGTAATTCTATGTGTAATTGATTACAATGAACTGGATTAGCAATGATTGTATGAAATAGTGAGACATTTAGATCATTTTACAAAAATCAAATTTGATATATGTTGAGAATTTGATAGACGATGATGACTCTCTTAACAGATAACAAAGCAAGAGGAGATGGGATGAGGTAGACCCATCGGGTGAGGAGACAAAGGAGGTGACGAGGACTAGGTTGCGCCGACAGGAGGAGCAGGATGTGCGCGTAACCATGCACAATTCACTGTTTGATAAAACTTTGTTGTAAGATGCTCTTCACATCGAACCACAAAAAAAGAACCGAAAAATGCGAAAAAAACCGAGAATGAAAAACCCGACTTTTGTTGGTTTGGTTTGGTTTGTACATATAAAAAACCAACATAATTGGTTTACTTTGGTAAATGGAAGAACCAACCCGACCTCTGAACATCCCTATTTGTGATTGTGTCAATTGTGGGCAGCTAAAGACAGTAGAAGCTCCTTAAGCTGTGTAATTCAGCAGAAACTAGTGACATAAGAGCTGATTTACCTATGTAATGTTCCGAAGAAAAAGATCAATCAACACAAGGGGAATGATGCAACTTTAACAATACAGAGTTTGCACATGTGATTTATATCTTCTTTTTTGTCACTTGGCCCTTGTTTCACAGGAAAATGGTATTACTGATTTACTGTGTTGCCCTTGTTTCTCATGGACAAAGTTATCATGAGAAAAACAAGACTGCTCCACACCTTCACCATCAAAGCTTGAAATGTAATGCTTTCGACATTACATGAGTTGTTCTCATATGTCGATGCTGGAAAAGTTGTGAGCTAACCACCTGAATTGCTATGCATGGTAAGGTTGTTATTCGAAACATTAAAGTCACTGAGAAATGATAGATTGTGAAGTGAACCTGGAATAAGTCCTTGAAGATTGTTGCAAGAGAGGTCAAGTAACTCCAACTGTTTTCAATCTTCCCAAACCGGAAGGTATATTTCCAGCCAACTTGCTGTGATAGATCAAAGTGAGATATGACAGATCCGGTGATCGATTAGGTAGCCAATTGAAGGACATCCAGGATAACCAGATAACCAATTATCAGGATAAATTTCACCACCAAGCTGATTGTTGGACAGTGAGAACCAAACCAGACTAGTGCGATTGATTATAGATTTTGGAAGTGGTCCACTAATGAGATTCTTTCTGGAATTTCTCCTGTGAGACTATTACCCCACGCGACTAAGTCCGAGAGACTATTGGTAGATTCCAAACCTCCTTGCTCCTTTCTTTCACTCACTGGCCGTCTCCAAGGAAAAATAAGAAAGAAAAAGGAAATGCATAAAACAGAATAATATGGTACTTAAAAGATACTTCCTTAATACCTGGATGCGTGTGGACTTGTCTTTCAATCTGTTATATGTAATTGTACCACGTCATAGAAGCAATGGACGAGAAGACTTGCTGGAGGCTGGAAACAGATCGAAGAATGCTGACAGTGAAAGATGAATATCCAATATTGTTTTCAGGCAATCCTTAATTCACAAATTTGTAAAATCAGGTAGCTTCTGTATATAAAAACAAATATAAACCTTTGACACTCAATGCAACACTTTAGGTGGGACTGGTAAATCATCTAGATTTCTCACTGTAGTCTATAATCCACAAAAGTATACTCATGTACTCTTATACACCAGAACATCAAGCAGACTACCAATGTACTTTATCTTTTCCTCTGCAGGCAGACTGCCAATATCTTTTTCTTTTTTTTTGGCCTCGGAAGGTTGCTAAAATTATTCATCTTAAAGCATTTTCTCTCTTCGTTTTGGTTACAAATGGCTACAGAAACAATGGAAATCTGAAAAATAAGGTAGGTAACTTGCTACAGGCCTACAGCTTGTTAAAACACATTCATAGTTTAAAAATCTATAAAAATATGTTACGATGTGAAAAGATTGAGTAAGGGATCCAACACAGGACAGTTAAAATATAATTCACCAGTATGGAGCCAACCATTGCTATCTTTAAGAGGCTTAGTTGTCTCAACTGTCAAACAAATAATTCTCCTACTTGCTTAAAGAGCACAAATTGCTGAAGGGAAACAAGAGATATTGGAACTAACTATTTAGATTATTCTGTTTTTGTGTTGTTTTTGGAAGCATTATTTTCATAGTTTGATACACTCCAGCAACATGTGATGGTTACTGTCAGTTGCAAAATATACATATTTGGAAGATCTAAGGCTGCATTAATACATTGGAGAAAAGCATCAATACAGGACAATAGCAAAAATAGATCAAGGCAAAATAGAAATATAGAGGTTGAAACTAAAAGCCAAGCAGCAATGAAAAGAGCCCATCCAATCTAATAAACATACTACAGGTCAACTGAAAATCTATTGAACACATTAAAAGCTAAGAAAGTTTTATGATGAATTATAAACATATAAATAGCATTCCAGAGATCACCCATGCAGTTGGGAGGTAAGAATGAACCTGTGATGTTCACTAGTTTAGCTTTTTCACTACTGAAGAACAATGAACTTTCTCAGTACTGGAACCATTCCAGCAGCAATTAACTCAAGGAATTACATATCCCTGGATTGAACAATAACTATGAACAGTTCTGGAATCTAATGGGAAACTTACCAAAAAATAACTTTGGAAAACACTTATTAAATGATGATAAATCTTCTGACATATCACAAAAAGGAAGATATAAATAATCTGCTAATCTGTGTAGCATTTGACATAGTTGATGATTCAGGGGAAGTACCTGAGCAAAATCTACATGGGGGAGAGTCTTACAGTACTCTTCAATGGATTTTGTGCATAAAAGAGCTAAACCAGTTTCTGTCCATTTATACTGCTAACAGCACCATGCCATCAATAATGGTGGGACATACTGCTGAGAAGTGGGAGGCACCGTATCTTACCATCTTATCAACACTAAATTTATGAATTGTACAAGCCGATAACAAAAGATACAAAAATTTATGAATCTGCAATGGAGTATGCAGTTGGAAAATGGACTAGAACTTAACATTAGTGAATAGAACACAACAATATTTATTGAGGCATGTATTACAAACTGATGCCACATATCAATGGCCAAAAACCTCACATATAAAAGTTTAGGAATCAGCAACAGAGCTTACAGTTTGAAATTGGAAAAGAACTTAACATTAATCAAAGAAATATAATAGAGTTATGCCACTGAGGCATGTACTACGAAACTGATGCCACTCATCAATGATGGCTAAAAATCACATACAGCAAGTAGCCTTTCTTTGTAAGGAGTGTTGATCAACTATAAGCATATATACAGTATATTCTTTTTAAACTAAAAGGGGCTGCACCTGAGGGGATCAAGCCAGCACCTAGTTCTTAACTTACATACATTACAAAACCGATGTTCTATATTCAATCTATCTAATATTGTCTCTAACCAGCAGCCTTCCACGAGTTTCTACCTTCAGACTCAACATCAATGCTCAATAATCAAATCATGAAGGTGTGGCTGTGTCTTGAATGCTCTCTTCTGGTGTGGCCTACGTAAAATGGATATGTAACCCCTTTGCCTCTTCCTCGTTTTTGCAGGCTGGAAATTGTCGGCTGATTTCAGAAAAGAATGGTTCAAGAGCATGTCTGCAGTCCAACGCGAATTCGGATTCTTGACGAGACAATTTCTTACAAAATCTTTTGCCTCCGTAGAAAGTTTCACATTCTCAAAACTCAGTTCCTCATACTTAATTCGGTGTAACACATCATCAAACTTCTCATCAGAATTGGATGATTTCCAGAGGGGTGTCCCAGTGATCAGCTCGTACACAGTACATCCAAGAGCCCAGATATCTGTATCTGGACCATACTCCTGCTTAAGCACGGATTCAGGCGCCATCACGGATTCAGGCGCCATCACGGATTCAGGCGCCATGTACCCTTTAGTTCCTCTCAGCCCCTGCTTCTGAGTCCAGCTCTGTTCTAAAGTCAGGGCGAGGCCAAAATCAGCGATCTTTGCAACCTCTTCCGTAACAAGAAGAAAATTATCGGGCTTTATGTCACAGTGAACGATTCCTTTTCCGTGAATGAAATGGAGACCTAATAGGACATTCTTGGTGTGTTTCTTGACTTCAAACTCAGGCAGTCCTTCCCCTGAATTATAGTTACGAAGACGATCAGCAAGACTTCCACCGGAGGCATACTCCGAAACAACAAACAACGTGAGGACAGTCTTCAAACATTCGTAGGAATTCCCTTTCATCTTGAAGGGACTGAGAGCGGCTCAACATGCAAGATTTTACGGCAATGATCAATGGAAGCCAACGAAACAAAACAAAACCAAACCCTCCTTTCCCCAATGTTCTGCCCCTCTTCCACACCACTTCCACTTCTCGTTCTTCCGCCATTGATTGGAATCCTCTGTAGGCTGTATCCATTCCACTCTTCAGGCAATTTCACTCAAAGAATAAGCAAAACAGAATTCAGATAAGTGGAGATATAGTCCATCATGTTCAAGTGATGCAACTACAAATGTTGGAAGCATTATGCCAAAAACTGATGTAGATCATACAAATGAAATAGGGAAGGAAGGCAAATCGTCAGTTACTCAAGTTGCTGAGACATCTGTTCCTTCAGATATCAATGAAGCAACTGGGCTAACTGAAGAACAAATTCTCTCAGTCAAAGTAAGTGCCGTTTAGAACTTTCAATTTTCAAGAAGTGAGAATTAGAGGAAAGACATTCATGGTCATTTATGAACTTTTGAACTAGACTATTATCAGTTCCGAAATAAATATAGAAATTTAGAGAACCATGGGAAAGAAAATTTTGCGATTGAACTGAATGCAATGATGCGAATTGGAATCTCCTTTTTTCATTTAAAAAAAAAAGTAAATTAAAGATTGTATTGGGTGTAAAATGCACCGGGGATAATCGACTTATCCGGGAGCTCATAGGACTCGGAGACATCTTACAGCTGTTCTCTACTCCCACCAACTACTGTCACATACGTCAGTCTTGATCAGAGTGTCGCGGTGTGTATGGCCGTTCGGACGTCAGCAGGGTCACGTCATCATAACTTTAGAGCTAAAAAAGTCTAGACTTATATATGTGAAGCTTAGGAAAGAAGAAAGATCTATCTTGTTCACTTCGTAACCATAGCATTATTTTTCTCTCAAAGCAATATACATGGAGATTCATTGTCTATTCACTTATTTTTGCTTGACTCTTAGCTTATTTATTATTTTTGTCTCACTAATCAGTGTACATATTTATTTTTCACTACTTAAACCAGACTCGTCAAGGGGTTTCCCGGATCGGATACAACTCACTTGTCTTCAAAACCTATAAAATGAATCTCTAACTAAATTTCTGGTTAGAACCATTTTCACCGAAAAACAGTTTGGCGTCGTCTGTTGGGATAGACAGTTGTGGTGTTGCCTCGATTCGTAGCAGATCTCCTTGATCACCGTACACAGAAAAACATGTCAGGACCAAGTGGCAGCTCCCACGGATCACAGGGACTCGAGAACATTCGAGCACCAGCTAATGATCAAGGCATAGTAGATCCGTTGGAACTACCGGTGTCAGTGCATAACGAAGAATCTAAACAGGAGCAGAGGAACAGCAAAGGCAAGCTCCCACAAAGACAACCTAGCAAAGAACGATGCGGGGGTGTTTCAAGTGACGAGGAAGCAGAGAGGTCCCGGAGGCACACGCTCGAAAGAAAGAACCAAGTCAAATCTCGGACTAAAGGGCCTAGACCTGCCATAAAAAGAGGTTCTTTGACGGACGACACAATCGTAGCCATGCTCGAGGCCCAGAATGAAATGATGCAGCGTATGGAGAGGGATGTGGCCACTATAGCCAACCATTCCAGGGCTAGGACACCGACGTCGAATCAGAACGCGGCAAAATCCCCGGCGTCACTAAAAACCAACAAGAGAGAGGCTGATGATGCAAAAGAGTGGATGGATGCATTCACAGAGGGACTCCTCGGGGTGGAAAGGGAAATGAAAGAACGAATGAACCAAATATTGAGAGCACCGCATGTAATAAAGGGCGAGGGGGCTAGGAAATATAGGATATTACCATATCCAGAAAGCACGGCCCCTGTCCCTGTCCCAAAGAGATTCAAAATACTTGTCATACATAAGTATGATGGAACCACGAATCCTGAGGAGCACGTGATAACCTTTGAAGCTGCCATCAAGGGACACGATCTGAAACAGCACGAGATCGAATTCGTCATGCTGAAAAAATTCAATTAGACGCTCATAAAGGGAGCACTTTTCTGGTATACTCATTTGCCTGAAAATTCTATTGATTCTTTTGCTACTCTTGCAGATGCTTTTGTCAAGGCTCACGCAGGATCCCGAAAGGTGGAAACACATAAATAAAACGTATTCGCGATAAAGCAACGAGGAGATGAGTTGTTGTGAGGATTCTTAGACATGTTCCAAAGGGAGAGAATGTTGCTACCGGCCATCCCCGAAGACTGGGCTGCGGCCGCGTTTGCAGATGGTTTGAACCCAAGCAACTCAAATGCCTCTAGGAAATTGCAGGAAAGCTTAAAGGAATTTCTGGCCAAAACATAGAGCGAGATAAATCTCATATACACGGCCAAGATGTGCATTGAGGAGGATCAACGGGTGGCAACACCAATGGATGTAGGTAGCCGCCTCGCGAAAAGGCCGGACCAAGGGTTAGCGCGCACGGCTCAAATCATGGGGGACGGTTCGAGTCGTATGATGCTCTCAGATTCCCTAGCCAGGGAACAAGCCGGGGTAGCAGCAGAAATCACCGTGGCCTCATCGAAAAGGGCCCTCCGCAGTCCGAAGGACCGGCCCCGAGAGGAACTGGCCCTCCAAAGTTATCAAACCATAACTTTAGTATAAATGCGGCAGAACTAGTGGCAGTAATTAAAACAACGAAGGAAGCGAGGTTCCTAGAAGAAATGCGAACGAACTCGGACAAGAGAAATACTAGGCTATGGTGTCACTTCCACAACACACATGGGCATACTATCGAGGACTGCGTAAATGTAAGAATCGAGGTGGCCTAGTTACTACAAGCAAGGCACTTGAAAGTGTACATCAGTGATCGGGCAAAGCTTAATCTGAGCTGAAATCCCGGACTGAGGCAAAACAAAACGCCTCAACTCACTCACAATATTAACATGATCTTCATATGAGATATGGTGAATAAAGTCATATACATGTCGCTCAGGAAGTCCAGAATTTCTGTCGCAACTATGAGCCGTACCTGGGAGCCTGTAGAATGCAGAGATATCTCCTTCCCAGTGATGATTGCAGGCCTTGCCTCGCTTCACAATGATGCTCTGATAATATTTATTCAAATTAAAAATTCTCTCATTAAACGTGTGTTAGTTGATCCAGGAAGCTCAACGAACATCATCCAGCTACATGTTCTGAAAGAGATGAAGGCGGACGGATCGATCATCCCGATAACAAAGGTATTAGTAGGTTTTAACATGTCGAGTAAGCTAATAAGATGAGAAAACGAGTTGCCAATACATGCCGATGGTATGGAGCAGAACACAACCTTTGACGTCGTATCTGGCGACATGGCTTATAACGCAATACTGGAAAGGTCGTGGATACACTCAATGCAAGCGGTCCCCTCCACCTTTCATTAGAAGATCAAGTTTCCTACCCCTTTGAGGGTCGGTGAGATCAGAGAGAACCATAGCATATTCCGAGCAGATGATGCCTTGGAAATAGCAACACCTTGAGAAAGCAAGATAGACAAATAACAATCACAGCCCCCGGACTCACTTAATATGTCTGAAAGGGAAAAGAAACAACATATAGAGGAGGCGGTCACAGAAGCAGGCCCCAGGATCAGACCATCCCAAAGAGTTTTGTTGTGCCGGTAGATAAGAGTCTAGTGGATTCTATGGTAGATGAGCTAGAGCAAGCAATGCTATTCGAAGAGTATCCCGAAAAGAAGGTATACTTGGGTTCGGGGCTTTCACCCGAGCTCAAGGATGCATTATTAAATTACTTAAAAGCTAACTCTGATTGCTTTGTTTGGTCTCACCTTAATATAAAAGGGATCCCACCGGAGATAGCTATCCATAGGTTGAGCACCGACCCCAACCATCTCCCGATAAAATAAAGAAGACGGGTGATATCCGTCGTTAAGGATCAGTTCATAAAAGAGGAAGTGATGCGCTTGTTCAACATAGGATCAGTACGGAGAGTGGAGAATCCGGATTGGTTGGTCAACATGGTAGTGGTCCCCAAAAAGCTTAATAAATTCAGGATATGTGTGGATTTCAAAGATTTAAATGAAGCATGTCCTAAAGACTCTTTCTCGTTACCACACATCGACCAAACGATTGACACCACAACAGGGCATGAGTTACACAGCTTCCTGGACGCGTATTCCGGTTATAACCAGATTACCCTGCATCCGAAAGATCATGAAAATACCTCTTTCATGATCAATCACAGTAATTTCTGTTATAATATAATGCCTTTTGATCTTAAAAATGCAGGGGCAACCTACCAAAGGTTGATGAACAAGATGTTCGAGGGGCAAATTAGCCGGACCATGGAAGTATACATTGACGACATGCTAGTCAAACCCCGGGAAGTACAAACTCATTTGTCCTCTTTGCAAGAAATCTTCGACATCCTTCGTCGACATGGTATGAAATTAAACTCGGAGAAGTGTGCCTTCGGCATCAGGTCGGGTAAGTTCTTGGGTTTCCTAGTTTCTAGCCATGGCATCGAGATGAATCTCGATAAAGTCAAGGCTATCTAGGAAATGTCGGACGTATTGAACAATGTCAAACTGGAGCAGAGACTGATAGGGAAAATCGCAGCCCTGTGAAGATTCGTGTCCCGAACTTCGGACCGGTGTCGTGAATTTTTCAATCTAATGAAGAAGGATAATAAATTCAGATGGATGCAAGAATTCGACAAAATCCTGCAAGATCACAAAGCTTACCTGGAAAACCCTCACGTAATGGCAAAACCAAAATGAGAGGAACATTTGTTCGTCTACATGATGGTTTCGACAGTGTTGACGTCGCGTTAGTAAGAGAAGAAGGAGAAACACAACTCCCTATCTATTATGCGAGCAACACATTGACTGGGGCGGAATCCCGATACTCGGGTCCGGAGAAGCTAGCCCTGGCCCTCATCACGGCCACGCAAAAATTGTGATCGTATTTTCAATGTCATCTGATGACCGTAGTTACGAATACCTCACTGCAAACGTCGTTGTAGGGAGAGAACCTTACGAGTCAACTATCTAAATGGTCGGTCGAAATAAGCGAGTATGGTTTGACATATCAACTCCGCTCAGCAATGCGCACGCAAGGCCTACAGGAATTTTCAGACGACTTCGTCACCACTATACGGCCTTGAAGGTCACGGATATGAATTGATAACTCATCTTCTTTATCTTTTCCCCTAACTCTTTGATAGCAGGACTGGGACTGGGACTGAGATTGGGATTGGCTGAAGAAAGGACTCACTCCATTAATGGTAGATTAAGCTAATAAAATACGTGTTGCACTCTTTTCCTTCACTGGGTTTTCCCCCGGTAGGGTTTTTACCGGCAAGGTTTTTAATGAGGCAATGACTGTAAAATGTATTACGCTGATAAGTGCGTCCGGAACTCCGTATCAAGAATCAAAGCTCCTCCCATGATGTTCTAAGCCGATGCCTTTTGCTTTTTTTTTTTTTTACTAATAAAGAAAAATATATCCAGGCTTTACGCCTTGCCTTTCATGAATGAAAAAAAAAACTCAGGCCCCACTGGTTATGCTCTAAAAATTATTGGTACTAACGCATCCTCTCGGAATCGAAAATATCCTCCTCGAACACACGACACGGCCTGTGGGCCTCAGAGCGTGAAGGAAACATAAACCTTATGCCAAAAAAAGATAAGGCCGAGACGTCCTCCTCATCGGCGTCGAACAAAGAGGGTCCCTCCTTTTATTATGAATCAGACGAATATAATCCATGATCATAAAATACGCGGTTGGAAGTAACATTCTCGAGTTGGGAGAAATGATTGCATAAAATGTCATCCGCAAATGATAAAATAGTACAATCATGGAACTAAACACTTGTGTCCGAAATTGCTATAGAGCATAGTCCCGAAGAGGGAGTCCTTGGGTGGAAGGATCCCTATGGTTGAACTACTCCCCTTCAAAGGACCAGGTAATTTTTACAAACATAATCAAAGTGATAAGCAGTAAACACGTCCCCGCATGGGTTCGGATAAAACAACTAAATTTTGGCTTACAAAAACAACGATGTACGCAAACGGGTAATTGCACGAAAAACCCAAATTATATAGGCCTTAAAGCGAGGGTAATACCAACATCCAAATATTACAAATATCTTTCAAAAAACAAGAACATGGCGAAATGCCCAAAACAAGTAACATAAGGAAAATATAACAAAAATGATCAAGAAATAACACCATTAACAAAAGCACTGGGTCCATCGGCCTTAGAGGGTTTCTAAGCTTTCGGAGCTGGGAGAACAGGCTGGTCTCCACGAGGATCCCTCTCGGAAATATTTTCCATGGGCTCGACCCCATCACCATAAATCAGGGTTTTAAGAGGTTGTTCTCTAGTCTCTACCACTTCCTCTTCATCCTCAGACGACTACCCCTTGCTATCAAAAGCATAGACGGAATCCTCAACCGGAGTCTGAACGGGCAAAGTTATGAAAAGGGCCTCCTCCACAGTCGGTGTGGCGGCCAGCTGGGTGTTGATATCAATTACCCTATCCCAAGCTTCTTGGAGGGCGAATCTGCGAACATGGTACACGACATGGGTCTTCTCAAGAGTAAAATCCAGCTTCATTTTATGCATCATGGCCTCCACATCCGATGAACTCATATCTAGGTCTTTTGTAGAGAGCTCCGGGGGGGAACATTAGTGTCTGCGAGACGCTGGTTATTTGCAAGTTGATCTTTGTACCGGGTCATCAAGGCTTGAAACCTCATGTCAAAGAGAGCCCAGGCTTCTTCTGCAATGACTTTCTCTTTTTTACATGCCTGCAACTCTGCCTTTAGAGTCCGGACCTGCTCCGCCAATCCAGTCTCCCTTTGCATAACGGTGGCACAGTGATCCTAATGATCAACCCACTTCTTTTGCAACTTCGAAAGTTCACCATGGAACTTGGCCACCTCCTCGCTGTGGATCCTCATATCCTGCTCCGACTGAGCTAACCTAGCCTCTAGCTCCTCTGTAGCTACCAGCTGGCCCTCTAGGGCTAGAAAACGCTCCTACAGGTTCTAGTATTCTACCATCCTCACCCTCTCCACGCCAAGCTTACGTTCGAGTCCCTCCAATATCAGGAGACTAGTCTGACACAAATGAAACACCTGAGGTTACAATCTGGCACGGCAACGGGAATGGATACTAAGGAAAAAAGAAATACTCATATACTTGGGTGGCTGCATAACCACCAGCGTTGAGAAGACAATCCCCGGAGACGTCCCTCATTTTCCTCTAGTCCTTATCAGTAGCCAGTGACTTCAGGTAATTGGCAACCCCCACCGAATGGGGAAGGAGATGACATTTCTTGGGAAAGGGTGAAGTCCTCTCCGACTCATGAAGAAAGGTATCGGAAACACGCCATTGTTCTCCATACCGCCGGCTCGACTTGGGCCAGGCAAATGTTGTACTTTTTATAAAAATCCAAAATTATAGGGTCAATTGAATCACTGACCTCACGAAAAAAGATAAGTGTAAACAAAGGAGTATCCCTGCCGATAAGAAGTGATAGTTTCCCCTTTTCTTGGGATAATTACCTCTATGTTGGTCCATCCACAATCTGCATTTACTTGGTCCAGGCTGTGATTGCGAATGGAGGACTAATATATGTTGGCCGGTCGAACCCGTTCACGACTAGGATTAGTAGAGGTGTCATATTTAGTAAGGTCCTTCCTGCCGGTCCATTCTTTGGGAATGAACAAGTTGTCATGTTGAGCGGCGGAACTAGATGAACGAGTTTTTTTCTTCGAAGGTTTACTAGGAGGCAGCCGACAAATCCCGATCAAAACTTGGTGGATCGAAACATCAGAGTCACTATGAGTAGTGTTTTGTGCCCGACCGCCGACACCACCAACAATAGAAGAATCTGAATACATGGTGATGGTTTATAAAAAATGTTTAAAAAGGCAACGAAGAGTTTTTCAGGAGCAAAGAAGGGAGAAATAAGAAGTCATAGATTTGAAGAAGAGTGTATGGAATTTCGATTATGTGGCGATATATATGAGTTGTAAAAAGGAAAAAACTTCACCTAAAATAAAGGGAATTTTTTCATCATTACGAGTTTGATAATCAAGAGAAAAGACTTGGTTGAAGACACGACACGTGTAAAATGGATTTTGCAAGGGAGTCATAGCATTTAATGTGAAGAGCCGACGTGCAGAGAAGGCTAATCGCCTGGTCAGATGCACTAGGTTCGAGCGATGACTCGACATGATAAGAATTGACTGACCAACTCTTTCACTCCATGGGCTCATGGAATGAAGTGCCCGAAAAGTGGGGGACTATTTGTATTGGGTATAAAATGCGAGAATCGACGTATCCGTGAGCTCAGAGGACTCGGAGACATCTTACAGCTGTTCTCCACTCCCACCAACTCTTGTCACATCCATCAGTCTCAATCAGAGTGTCGCGGCACGCATAGCCATTCGGACGTCAACAGGGTCACGTCATCATAACTTTAGGGCTAAAAAATTGTAGTATTGGCTTATATATGTGAAGCTTAGGAAGGAAGAAAGATCTATCTTGTTCACTTTGTAACCATAGCATTATTTTTCTCTCAAATCAATATACACGGAGATCCATTGTCTATTCACTTATTTTTTCTTGAATCTTAGCTTATTTATTATTTTTGCCTCACTAATCAGTCTTACATATTTATTTTTCACTACTTAAAGCGGACTCGTCAAGGGGTTTCCCTGATCGAATACAACTCACTTGTCTTCAAAGTTCAAACCCTATAATATTTCATTGGGATTCATCAAGCAATGATATGAAAATGATACTATCTAATTTTTGTATCTCTGTCGGATTTAATCATATTTGCCCCTCTACTATTGAAAAACGTTATATTGCTCGTTATACTATAGTTCATATAAGCCCCTAACATTAGAAAAGTGGCTTAAATCTATTCTTCCTCCGCTAATCTTATCTATTTTGGCCGAAGATATGCCAACACACCATCCATTCCTTCTTCTTCCACCACCACCCAAAAGCATCAACACCTTCACCAGAAGTACCATCATTACCAACATAAATCATCTATCTATTTATAATTCCTTACAAACAAATTTTCGTATTGAAGTTTAACAACAACAACAACATATCCAGTGAAATCCCACAACATGGGGTCTGGAAATGGTAGAGTGTACGCAGACCTTACCTCCACATTGGTAAGTAGAGCGGCTATTTCCAGGAGACCCTCGGCTCAAGACAAAGCATAATCACAAGCAAAGAAAGCAAAGCAAAGCAAGAGAAACAGTCAGACTCAGACAAGAAATTAAAGCAGTATGAACATGCTGATAATAAAATTGAATACGTCATGGTAGCGCATTCTAACAAAAGGAAGCAGTAGCTAACATAGCTAAATAAGATAAACAAAGTGCATTAAAGAACACATAGCAGAAGAAATCAAACTACAAGTGACTATAAAGCAATACGACGCCTATAAGTGTGATAGGCTAATCGGGCCTACAGTTATAACACTACAACTATCATTTTATTACCCTTCTACCCTAATTCGTGTCCTCCTCAACCCTCAATCTAAGGTCATGTACTCAGTGAGTTGCACTTGCGACATATCCCGTCTAATCACCTCTCCCCAATACTTCTTCGGCCTAGCTCTACCCCTCATGAACCCGTCCATAGCCAACCTCTCACACCTCCGCACTGGGGCATATGTGTCTATCCTCTATACATGCCCGAACCATCTCAACCTCGCTACCAACCTCCGTATTGAAGTTTAACCAAAAAAATCCGTATTGAAGTGGATTTTGAATTTTTGATTCGTTGCAAAGATTCACTACCTAAGATAAAACCTTTTTGCAAAAAATATGTAATTCGTCATTCTTTTGGAATAGCAAATAAGGTAGATTGGTAGTGAAATTAAATAGAAGCTTAGCTTAGAGCTTTTATATTTTTAACAAATCTAATTTCGAACAAAAAGAATTAGAGGTAGCAGTAATATTTAGCAACCTGAAAGCTGAAAGCAACCTCAAATATCAGATTCAAACTTTAGAAGCTTATTTTTCTGAATGTTAATGGTTTATGTTTATAGTTTGACCCCACTTTCTTGAATAATTAAAGGGGTATTCGCGGTTTGGTTAAAATCTGATTCAAATCAATTATAATTGGTGTTCTTTTGAGTTTGATTTGGTTTGATTTTAAATTTTAAAAACCAAAATTATTTGATTTGGTTTGATTTTATGGAAAATAAACTTAAAAAAAATCGAACCAAATTGATAAATTATGTACAGAAAACCGATTTTTGTCTACACCAAAACACATTGGCTTCTCAATTCTGATCCACGAGAAACCATATTTCATGCTTCTTCTACTCTCTAACACGCCGAAAAAACAGATAGTGGACCATCTGTCTATTGAATTTATACTGTTGAAGTTTTTGGACAGCTTCCAAAATCGACCAAAATAGGAATGCTCGAACCATTTCATAAGTTTTTGTTCTTTCCATACTATTTTCAATTCACAAACCAATTTTTGTCTGGACCTTATAAATATTTTTGCTAGAAAACTTAGGTATAATTCACAAAAAGAACAATGTACTTTCACAATTCAAAACTTAACGAGGTCTTTTAGCCAACTTTATCATGAAAAATACAAGACACTAACTAAAATAATTGAGACTATATAATAAATACATACAAATTGCAATAAGGTAGTGAATGACTTCAATGGGAACTCCTGATAGTAATTAAAAGCTCGTGCTGACTAATTTAAAAAGAAAAGGTCAGAAACCAAATAACCAACTTGAGTGCTTAGCCAGCATTCGTGGCCGAAAGTGGTATCATAAACAAAGTTTGTGCCCTTTGTTTTCGCATCATGCTTTGATTGGTCCAATAGCAATACCACCCAAAAAGATATTACTATATGCTTTTATACAGCTGTCACCATTCCACTTGCAATGGACATTTACACCCACTAAAACTCTTATTCATTATTGTAATCCTTCCCTTAATTAGCAACCTTTCATTTTCTCAAACGCGTAGAACTAATGAGTACAAAATGAGTTATAATCTTCTTATGCAAGAAATATATTATTATTATTTAAATTACTTTTTGGGACTATATTAATTTCAAATATGAAGTGGTAATACAAAATCAACATAATTCAGAATTTTTAAAAGAAATTCACAAACAAAGAGATCAAACATGTATATTTTAATTGATTAAAAATTAAATGTGCTCGTCTAGTTATTACAAGCCCAAAATTAGCACTTACTAATAGCTGTTGGGATACAATTGTTGCAGCGAACGGGAAGTAAGTAACTATTACAATGGTAGAAAGGATAAACTAACTATTACAATAAACTGGAAATCAAGAACTTAACAAACTGCTTGTGTGATTTGCTTAGTTGAGTGATGGCACTCTGTCTTTAAGACAAGATTGCCTCGTATATCTCCTTTTACGTTGTCAGGCAATAGTCTCCCAAGATACAACAACAACTTAACAATTGAGCAAAGAAAACTCAAGTGTTACTCTTGAAGAACTTTGAGTATAGTAACTTTGCTAGAGAGGAAGAAGATGAACTCTGAAAATTCTGGAGTATTTTCTAAGTGTTGAGTAGTGTTCTTCAATTGAGCCAAAGCCATCAATTTATAGTGTAAGGAGAAGTCCCCTCAACTAGCCAACTAATGGCCTTCAATAGCCATGTAATGGCATTTGATTGAGGGGTTACATTCAGCCAAATAATGGCTAAATTCATGTGCCAAGTAATGGAGAATCAATGCTCCAAAACCAGCCCAAAGGTCAGATCTTTCCAACTTTCCGTCGCAGCATTCTGCCTCCGAAGCGTCGCGGCTCTGTGAATTAGCGCTGCAGCTCCAGTGACTGGCCAACCAATTAGCGTCGCGGCTCCGCGGCGATTTTCGATACGTTTCATCTTACACTTCTTCCTTCTTTTACCAACGTGGAATACTTTGTCATTTGGCCAATAACCGTCAATAATTCTATGTCTCAAACGTATTACATACGTACCAATATCTCTTTCACTAATTAAATTTGTGATACTTGGCACTACGTGTGCACGTGTATGGAAACGACGTTTCCGACGTGCGGGCCCAAATTGTTCGAGTCATAAATTAATGGGATAAACTTAATTCCACATTAGTAAATTTCCAACAATCCCCTATTGAAAGAGATTTTGGCGCACACATATGGTGCCTTTTCCAGTAATCTTTCAGCGAACCGATGTTGCATCTGGATAGGTAGCATACGCTTTAAACCTTCCATAGTTGAATACCATCGTACTTACTTACTGCATGGTGAACGTGATTTCTTGAACCGTCAGTGTTTAGTGAAATCCAATTCAACGGTACCAACACAACAACTTCCCTTACTCAGTTCTTCGTAATGTTTTATCCGTTGTGGCCGTGGACACTTCTTGGATTCTTAAGTGCGTTCATTTGAGGCGTCCTATCCTCGCACTTAAATAGGTGGTCTCCTACAAGGTATCCTGCTATACCCCACTTTACAAGTGTTAGGAACCATTAAAAATTTCTCCAAACCTAACCCCAACCGGTGATGACCATTAAAGGTTTTGGAAACTTAACCTTCACCCACACTGCAGATAGCATTTATTTTCTATCGTGTGAACGAGTTTGGATTTGGTGTTTCTTCACAGAAATCACTATCTGAAGTGCTCATGTTTCCACCGAAGCGATCAACTGAACCTTTACAGCTTAGTTTTCCCATTGAACCTAATTCTTGGGATCTCCAGTCAGTAAGGTTGGGTTACCACCGTATTGGTCCTTATACCTTGGGTTTTAAGCTCATTCCCCTAGACAGTCAGAACAGCTGATCCTTAGGTAAGCCCTTTGTTAGTGGGTCAGCTATGTTATCCTTTGATTTTATGTAATCAATAGATATTATACCCGTGGTGATCATCTGTCTAACGGTCTTATGTCTCCGTCGAATATGACGAGACTTGGCGTTGTACATAGAATTCCATGCCCTTCCTAGAGCCGACTGGCTGTCGCAGTGGATCATTACAGAAGGTACGGGTTTGTTCCAATAAGGAACATCCTCTAAGAAGTCATGAAACCACTCAGCTTTTTCTTCTGCTTTGTCTAAAGCAATAAACTTCGATTTCATCGTGTATCGGGTGATGCAGGTTTGCTTAGAGGATTTCCAAGACACAGCCTCACCACCAATTGTAAATACATACCCACTGGGGGACTTGGTGTTCTCTATGTCAGATATCAGTTTGCATCACTGTACCCCTCTAGTACAACTGAATATCTCGAATAATGCAACCTGTAAGTTAGCGTGTATTTCATGTATTGAAGTACCCGATTCAACGTCTTTCAGTGATCATTACTCGGATTATGGGTAAACCTGGACAATTTGTTGACTCCATAAGCAATATCAGGTCGGGTGCAGTTTGTTAAATATATCAAACTACCAATCACATGTGCATATTGCTCCTGGCATATGGGTGCACCATTATTTTTATCAAGCTTTTGATTTCTATCCATTGGTGACTTTATAGGCGAACTGTCAAACATCTCGAACTTTCTCAAAACATCCTCGATGTAGTGAGACTGAGATAAGACCAGTCCGTCGACGTCTTAGAGATTTTTATCCCTAAGATGACATCTTGCGATACCCATATCCTTCATGTCGAAGCATTGTTTCAACATGTTCTTAGTCTCTAGAATTATGCAAGGACTGCTCTATGTGATCAACATGTCGTCTACATACAGTCATATCATAACAAACGAGTCAGTTGTTCCTTTCATGTAGACACGTTTGTCACTCATTAATGGCGAAACCCTTCGATAGTTGAGTACTATCAAATTTTTCGTGTCATTGCTTAGGGGCTTGTTTCAGCCCGTACAGAGATTTGACAAGCCGACAGACTTTCTTCTCTTGCCCTGGAACTACATACCCATCGGGTTGTTCCATATAGATTTCTTCTTCCAAATCACTATTTAGGAAGGCTATCTTGACATCCATTTGATGTATCTCAAGGTCACGCAATGCTGTGATCGCAATAAAATACTCATATGGACGTCATCCTAGACACCGGGGAGTACGTAAGTAGTTAAGGCCTTTCTTTTGACGATAGCCCTTGACTACCAATCTGGCCTTGTACTTATCTATATACCCATCTGCTTTATACTTCCGTTTGAGTATCCATTTACAACCCAACGGTTTATTTCCATGAGGAAGATCAACCAACTCTCAAGTATGGTTATGCAGAATGGAGCCTATTTCACTCTCAATAGCTTTTTTCCAGAGCGGTGCCTCTGGAATTGATAATGCTTTAGCAATTGTCCTTGGTTCATCATCAACCATATAAGCTACAAAGTCAGGACCGAAGGATTTATCCTTCCTGGCCCTTTTACTTCGCCTTAGTTCCATCTCTGGAGTCTCCAAGTTTTGAGAATCTGGAACACTAGATTACGGATATTCATCCACTCCGAGATTCACTAGATCTGAACCATCTAGATTCGGGCCGTCAACGACTCCCGGTTTCTGAGAGCTTTGTTCATAACTTCATTTGCGAGAGGTTATGTCTTTTTCATTTCTAGGAAAGGTACCTTCAAAGAAATAGCATTCCTTGATTCCATGATTGTACCCCCGTGGATATCTGGAATATCTGACTTATGCACTAAGAAGCGATAAGCACTACTGTTATTTACATATTCAATTAATATGCAATCTACAGTCTTAGGCCCAATCTTCACCTGCTTTGGCTTGGGTACTTCAACCTTTGCCAAACAACCCCACACCTTTAAATATTTATAGGTGGGTTTCTTTCCCTTTCATGATTCATATGAAGTTTTGTCCTTACCCTTATGTGGGACTCTGTTAAGAATCGTATAAGCGGTAAGGACGGCTTCTCCCCACATGTTTTGGGGAAGATAGGAATTGATGAGCAAGGCATTCATCATTTCCTTCAATGTGCGGTTCTTATGTTCTGCCACACCGTTTGACAAAGGTGAGTATGGAACCATCGTTTGATGAACAATGCCCGATTCGGCACAATATTCCTCAAATGGCGCTATATATTCTCCCCCTCTATCACTACGAATGGATTTAATCTTTATGCTTAGTTGGTTCTCAACTTCTGCTTTGTAACGTCGGAAAGCTTCAAAAGCTTCATTCTTACTTTTCAACAAGTAAAGGTAACAATACCTTATGCTATCATCAATGAATGTCACAAAGTACTTGTTCCCCCTCTAGTTTGTGCAAACTTTAAATCACATATATTTGTGTGAATAAGTTCTAGAGGAGCAGTATTCCTTTCGACGGATCGAAAATAAAGCTTTGTGAGTTTTGCCTCTACGCACACCTCACACTTATATTGAGGGTTTACGTCGATAGACGGCAACAACTCCAACTTTACCAACCTTTTGGTGGATTTATAGTTGACATGTCCTAATCTATGATGCCATAAATTAGACGACTCACGCAAGTAAGAAGAAGAGGCTTCAATATTATTTCTTGTACATAATACAGACATGGCGTTAACTTTGAAGACGCCTTCACAGACGAATCCTCTTCCCACAAACATTCCATTCTTAGTGATTATCAATTTATTAGACTCAAACACTAGCCTAAAATCAGCATTAACCAATAAATGACTCGAAATTAAATTTCTTCTAATCTCAGGAACATGCATCACCTCCTTCAGAGTGAGCTCCTTACCAGAAGTCATCTTCAGGACTACCTTTCCTACCCCCAGCACGTCAGAGGAAGCGTTGTTGCCCATGAACAACTTCTTATTTGTAACCGGTGTATAAGTGGAGAAGGCATCTATATTGGAACAGATGTGTCTTGTAGCACATGTGTCCATCCACCATTGCATGGGATTCTCAAAAAGGTCTGCTTCTAGCACCACCTCTGAGAACTCTTCAATCATGTCGTTCAGAAACTTGTCTTTGACGACGTTAACATGTGTCTTGCCCTTAGCCTTGGCCTTCTCTTGCTGCTCAGTCTTGAGCTTGCGGCAATCCTTGATCATGTGACCAGGTTTCCCACAGTGGTGAGAGTTTCCTTGGAACTTCTCCGCCGCTTGGGTCTTGCCGTCTTTCTGGAACTTGCGCTTCTTGCTTGGGTTCTCTTTGGCCTCAGCCAGATTTGCCTCAGCGGGTTGTTTACCCCTAGGCAAGGTCTTCTTATTATCTTCCTGAATTTGGTGTTTGATAATAAGTTCTTCAAAGGTCATCTCCTTTGTCTTGAGTTTTAAGTAACTCATAAACTCATTCCATGAATGAGGTAACTTTTCAATCAGTGATGCAACCAAAAATTGCTTATTTGGTTTCATTCCGTCCAAATCCAGGTGATGTAGAATCATTTGGAATTCTTGGACTTGGGACATCACTGTTTTACTATCCACCATTTGAAATTTCAGAAATTTCCCAATGATGAATTTCTTAGTACCTGCATCTTGTGCATTGTACTTCTTTTGTAGCTTCTCCCGTGACTCTTTAGCAGTGCCTACGATGCAATACACCATGTAGAGAGGGTCTGACAAGTAGTTCAATATGTAATTCTTAAACATGGAATCACTATTTCATGCCATTAATGACATGGATACCTAGGCCCCCTTCAGCCGTTTCAGAAGGCGAAGGGTCCATTTCATCTCCAGCTTGTGGAGGATCTTCTGTTAGGAAACGTGTCATTCCCATAACAGTCAGATAGAATAACATCTTTTGTTGTCATCTCTTGAAGTTTGAGCCCATGAACTTTTCAGGGCGTTCATGGTGGAATCCAGCGGGTGGAGGAACGACAACGTTCCCTTGAGCGACAGTAAAGGCGTTGGATGAGCCTTGAGCAACCGAAAAGGCATTAGGTGTGCCTTGAGCAGTGGGGAAGGCAGAGGGATTGCCTTGAGTAGCCGCAGCAGCAGAATCAGAAGTAGTTTGATCTCTTCCAGTCATCTTTCTAGGTACTTACAACAAAATCTTATCTTAAAATTATTGGGATATAATTATTGCAAGGAACGGGAAGTAAGTAACTATTACAATGGTAAAAAGAATAAACTAATTATTACAATAAACTGGAAATCAAGAACTTAACAAACTGCTTGTGTGATTTGCTGAGTCGAGTGATGGCACACTGTCTTTAAGACAAGATTGCCCTGTATATCTCATTTTACGTTGTCGGGCAATAGTCTCCCAAGATACAACAACAACTTAACAATTGAGCAAAGAAAACTCAAGTGTTACTCTTGAAGAACTTTGAGTATAATAACTTTGCTAGAGAGGAAGAAGATGAACTCTGAAAATTCTGGAGTATTTTCTAAGTGTTGAGTAGTGTTCTTCAATTGAGTCAAGGGCCTCAATTTATAGTGTAAGGAGAAGTCCCCTCAACTAGTCAACTAATGGCCTTCAATAGCCATGTAATGGCACTTGATTGAGGGGTTACATTCAGCCAAATAATGGCTGAATTCATGTGCCAAGTAATGGAGAATCAATGCTCCAAAACCAGCCCAAAGGTCAGATCTTTCCAACTTTCCGTCGCAGCATTCTGCCTCTGAAGCGTCGCGGCTCTGTGAATTAGGCTCCGCGGCTCCAGTGACTGGCCAACCAATTAGCGCCGCTGCTCTGACGGGGCTGTGCCGCGGCCCTTTGCGGCGATTTCCGACACGTTTCATCTTACACTTCTTCCTTCTTTTACCAACGTGGAATACTTTGTCATTTGATCAATAACCGTCCATAATTATATGTCTCAAACGTATTACATACGTACCAATATCTTTTTTTTACTAATGAAATTTGCGATACTTGGCACTACGTGTGCACATGTGTGAAAACGACGTTTCCAACGTGCGGGCCCTAATTGTTCGAGTCATAAATTAATGGGATATACTTAATAACACATTAGTAAATTTTCAAACAATAGCTAAGGACCAAAAGTGTATTATCCCAATACTTTTTCATGTACACTTTTTTTGGTTGAATTTCTTTGTCGTTTCTTCATAATTCTAAACTCACATAAAAGAGAATAATCACAACAGGTGTGACATTAACATAAACTTATTAAGCATAGCAGAAGAAAATATGATCCACGACTAATGCTGCAGAAATTAATACTATATTTTTATAGTATTAGATTGATACAAACATAAATGAAAAAAAAATAGTTGTCACTATTCGATGCCAAAAATAAAGAATAAGAATGAAGTTTTTTGTACTATTTCTCTTCTTACTTTTAAAAAATAAATATAGAAGTAATGATAGAAGCCAGCCACATGGCAATAACCAAACGTCAGCAAAAGACAAATTAAAAAAAAAATCCCAAACTTGTTGTCTTGTTCTTCAAAGAATAAAAGCTATATTGACTACAACTACTAAAGTTCAAAAAAGAATTTAATGTTCAGCATTACTCCAACCTGGAACAAAAATGAAAAACTTAAATTTAAAAAAATAAAAAATAAAAAGCCGAACCGGTTCGATCATCTCTTTTTCCTGAAAACAACTTCCGTATCTAAACCGAACCCATCAACGGTTCTCGTATGAACCAACTCGGACCGTTTAAACAGTTTCTTCAACGGTTCAACACTATACAAATCATTAGCCGAATACTTATCCGCCCGTCTAGATAACGCCACGTGTAAAACACAAACCCCACCAGGCTTTAACGTCCGTTCAATTTCCGACACAAATTTCTCCGGGCTTAACGCGTGATCAAACACATTAGAAAATTCTAAGTCAAACTTTGCATCATCAAATGGTTGATTATGAAAGTCACCTTTAACCACTAAAGGCGGGTAAGGTACAAGATCCATTCCAATTGAATTCGATACCCCGACCCGTTTAAATGCTTCAACTTCCTGTCCCATTCGGGCACCAATGCAAAGCACTTTCGATGATTCTAATAGAAGTTTTCTATTTTTAAGCTCATTAAAGAATTTCGAGAAAACTTGAATCTTTCTATCCCAATCACGTGTTGTCCATATTTTTCGGAGTTTTGGATTGAGGGTCTTGTTTAGTTGTCTTTGGAGGTAGGAATCGTAGGTGGAGTATCCGGGTCGGATTTTGAGATCTGAATCGGTTGATGATATTGTTGTGGTGGTGGAGATGAGGGTGGAGGATGAGTTTCTATGAGAGAGGAAAAGAAGGATCGGTATTGTTATGAGGACACCGAAAAAAATGCATTTGGATATGGTCATGGATAGTTTTGATGATACACTCATTTCTTTCATCTTTACATACAATTGAATGCACTATATATATATATAGACAACAATTATGCAAAAATGAAAAGCGATCTCTTTCTATATATATAAACTGTTGAATCCTCTGATCGCTACCGGGAAAACTAGAATTTTATGGATTCCGACGAAATTCAGGCAGTGGGGATGAGAAGAAAAAAGGGAAGGTATATAGAGGAGAAATATATGAAAGCATGCATGCATCAATGGAGGCGGTTTTTTATGCGTTTTGGTGGGTAGTGTACTAACGCGATAATAGCAATGTGGTGTCACACTATTAAACTATGTACCCCCACTAAAAAATAAAGTGAATGATTTATTTAAAATTAGAATATTTACTTACTATATAGAAAATAAATTGTTTTAACTTTTATACAATAATAGTTTTTTTTATTTTAAATTTTAGGTTTCTATTAAGTAGGTGTTTGGTGAGTAGCTTCCTAATATTTTTCAATTTATTTGGAATTGATGGCGTTTTGACATTGATTTTGGAGTTGTATTTTGATTATACTTTTTGTAAAGTATATTTGAAATAATGTATATGTTTGAATATACTTAAACATAACTTCAAAAGTGAAAAGAGTTGGAATACAGGTTATAAGATATTTTTCAAATTTAGTTGAATTTGAAATTTTTCATGACCAAACATTGATTTTCA
Source organism: Anisodus tanguticus (assembly GCA_034509755.1). Classification (NCBI taxonomy): domain Eukaryota; kingdom Viridiplantae; phylum Streptophyta; class Magnoliopsida; order Solanales; family Solanaceae; genus Anisodus; species Anisodus tanguticus. The sequence goes on along the minus strand of CM067550.1, from coordinate 47,032,792 downwards.
AATAAAGTGAAATAATATTCCAAAAAAATACTGAATATTTTTTACGAAAACGGATCCTTAAAGTTAATTACATGTGTTATCTCACTATAATATTATGCAGATATAACAACCAATTATCAGCTACAAATATGAAGATCGTGGTTGGCTGGCTGGTACCTACAATTGCTACAAATAATCAAAAAATTATAGCTATTTACATTTTTATTGTTATAACAGAAGTTTGTAGCTAATTACTATAAGTTTTTGTCGTGCTTTTGAATTTACTGTAGCGATGAACGATGATTAGCCAGAATATATTATTTGAAGAAAAATATTTTAGCTAAATGGATCGATATCTTTGCTTCAAGTTATAAAAAGTAGTGATAATTATTGGTTTAATAGCTATAATTATTTGTTATGGAAATGGTATAGCCACAAACTTAGAACTGCAAATAAGTTTTATACCTAATTATAAGTTTTTGGAAACATTTGAAGTCATCATAATAGCGGTTGTTATCTTATAGCTATAATAAATTAATTGCAACATGATTTAATTGCTTGAGAAAAAAATTCTAGCTTCAATCTACAATCATAGCGGTAATTATTAATGCTTAATAGCTAAAGAGAAAATTTTTCATATTAAATGATGTAACCATGAATTTAGAATGACAATAAATTTGACAGCTGAAAATTATAATTTTTTTGTCATTCACTTAAAGTTACAACTGTATAATAATTTTAATATTTTAACTTCAATAAAGTAGTAGTACAAAATTTCATAATTAGATGCATATTTTTGCTTCGATTACAAAAATCATGACAAAAAATATAAAACAAGGATTGGTATTCTAAAAAAAAATAGAATCTCTGACCTATTACAATGGTTTAAACTGTAAAAATAATACTCATGAATATCTTCTTTTCACTGTCAATTAATATAATTAATTTAAATATATTTATGTTGAGTCTAGGTTAACCAGTTCCAGTAAATTACTCACCTATTTTTCAGATTTTGAAGATCTACTTGGATATACTATACACTTTGTTATATATGGTTTTTAAGTTGGAAAATAGTGTTTTTTATATTGTTAATAGATAAAACTTATGGAGAGGTGGCAAAAGTTCACTCTTCTTTAATTATTCTTTTATTAATTCTGCTTTGGTTTAATACGACCGTGCTTTATGGAAAGGGGGAAAAAAAGTAAAAGAAAACAGTCAAGGGATAGAACTTTGGGACAACAAGAATTGAATTACGGTAATTAAATATGTTAATAATCCATCTTTTCTATCTGCAATTATATACTCCAATACTATAATAGTATATTTTCATCTTTTATTGGAAAAATTGGGGTGTGATGGACCCCAAAGAGATTATTGTTGATTAACCTAACCGGCAACTTAATTATGAAGTTTTAGTCTAAAGCAACATGGAATACAATGCACGTAAAGGTGCTTCAAAATTCTGTTTCCTATCTTTTCGGCACATACGTATATGAACAACTCTCATACTCTAGTATTTGAACAAGTCATGTTCACACTTATTAAGTACACTAACTTAGTCAAAATATATGAAATACTTTATGATTGGTAAAAATTATTACACTCTACCCTACTCATATCTCACTTGTAAAATTATATTGGGTATATTATTATTGTTATTATTGTTTATGATTGATCATATAATTGTCACAACTCTTACAACAAGATGCTTATTACTTTTCACGTGTATAAAAAATGATATAGATCTATTATGATAAACTTTTTTTTTTTTGAAAAAAATCATTCAGTATCCGAATTCTGCTAGTTCAATTGGATCGCATCAAATCGGTTCAAAGGTAAAATGCTCCCCGTCAAGAAATTATTCATTTTAAGAATTCAAACCCGTAATATTTTATAAAAAGTAAATAAATTTCGATCATCCTACTACATCCTTTGGTAGGGGTGGGCGTATATCGGTTCGGTTCGATTTTGTGTCAAAAAAGTATGAACCAAATAAAATTCGGTTTTTAAAAATAAAAACCGAATCAATTTTTTTTTAAAAAACCGATATATCGGTTTATATCGCCGAACGTATCGGTTTATAACGGGGGTTTTTTCAATTCAAATATAAAGTCCAAAAAAAATAATTTAAAGTTCAAAAACATAAAGTCTGCATCACATATATTCATATAAAAAAACTCCAAATTAAATGGTTTCTGTTTTTTTAAACATCAACATCAAATGGTTTCTGTTTTTTTAAACATCAACATCAACAATTGGTTTCTGTTTTTTTAAACATCAGCATCAAAACCTTCCACTTCTGCCTTGCAACAACAGTAAATTATTTATGTTTTTTTAAACATCAGCATCAGCAAATTTCAGCAACATGAACTTTCAACAGGAATTTCAGAAACAACACCAGCAAATTTCAGCAACATCAACAGGAATTTCAGCAAATTTCAGCATCAGCAACAACAACAACGTTTCATCAGTCAAAAATAAACTTTTATCAGCAGCCAAAAATAAATTAAGACTGCTATGAGTCAAACGCAGATAGATACTAACAACAAAAACTAATTTGAAGGAATGTAGATTTGAGAACTTTACCATTATGACGTCAATATCAATCCATTGTCAAGTCCTCCACTGCTTGTGGTTGTTCTACTTCTTGTGATTGCGGTACGATTGAAAGTTTCTCAAAATCTACATACAATTTGCCAAAACGTCAATATAATAAATAAAATGTTAAAGTATAATCATTCTATTAAAAATAATATATAAAAACAGTATTGTTACCCAATTCAACTTCTTCATAAAACTCAGTTTCTTCTTCAGTTGGTTGCACAATTTGTTCTCCTATAAGAGTTTAGCGAAGTCAATTCTGTGTGCAAATTAATGCCTCAACTATCTTATGAGTTAATGTACTCCTAAAAGGGTAAAGAATGCCTCCCCCCCCCCCCCCCCCGTGCTAAATGCCGATTCGGAAGCCACGGTAGACACAAGAATTGTCAAAATATCTTTGGCAATCTTTGACAAAGTCAGATACCTAGACTAATACACCTTCCACCAACTTAAAAGATCAAAATTCGGATCATTAGGACTTTCATTCCGCTCTGACAAATATTTCTCAACGTTATTCTTATCCCAAAATCATTATTTTCAGTTGCTTTCATCATTTTAAATAGTTGAAAATGGTCAATTGATTCTTTTATATTGCTGTCACTATCACAAACTTCATTTAACTGAACATATGAACTACTACTCATACCACTATTTGGGCCATCATCATTATAACTTTCAAATAACCATAACAACAACTTTCTGATATCAGCTTTAATTTCACCAACCTTCCTATTATTAAATATACTTCCAAATCACTAGTTTATAAATTCAAATTTACACCAAGGATCAAGCACATTTGCTAAAATTAATAGTTTGTTCACCTTTTCTAAAGAAGTACCCCAATATTTCACAAACTTATCTCTCATGCCATTAACAATTTTTTTCATCAACAAATCATTAGATTCCAATAGTGAGCTAAGATTAAGATAAACTTTCCACAGCTCATTCAAAAAATCACTAGAAGACACACATTTTTTTATGCTAAATTTTAATGTCACATCTTTAAAAACTGACAAAAAATATACTAACCTCTTAGCATTATCCCAATCCACAAAAATCGGTGGCCCAACCCTTTTTCTTTCATTCTCATCTTCGTCAAACTAACTTTTGTAGTGGTCATCGTCCTCCTCTAACCTATCAAACATTTTTTTCAAATATCACCGCTTTTTCCAACATTAAGTATGTCAAATTCCATCTGGTTGGCACATCCAAAACCATAAGTCCCTTATATGAGATTTTCTCTCGCTCAACACATGTCTTGAATTTTTGCAACCTTGTCGGAAAAGATCTTACATACTTCACCGCATTACGAAAAGCAGCTATTGAGTCCTTCACTTCTACCAACTCATCCTGAACAATCAAGTTCGCTATATGTGTTACACACCTCACATGCATATGACCACCATTTAAAATCATCGCATTAGGACTCCAATTTGTCAGTTTCTTCTTCACATAAGCAATTGCAACTTGATTAGCACTTGTGTTGTCCACAGTAATTGTGAATACCCTATCAATATCCCAATCCAATAAACATTTCTCTATAATCTTTCCAATACTATCTCTTTTATGATTAGAAATTGGTGTAAAAACAAGTATCTTTTTATGCAACACCTATTCACAGTCAATAAAATGCTAGTTATTACCATGTAGCTACTCATTTGAACTGATGTCCATGTGTCTGTTGTAATACAAATCCTCTGCTAGTTTGAGTTCATGATTCTTTTAATCAAAGTCTTCTCATTCTGATGAAACTAAAGAATATCTCGTGCAATCGTTCTTCGTGAAGACACCTCAAAACTGGGAAAACAAACCCTCATACTCCACAAAGTTCTGACTCTCCACAAATCTAAAAGCTAATTCATCCTTAATAATCAATTTCACAAGTGCGGCTCTACAAACATCTTTATTAAACCCCACAAATACAACTTTACCATTGTTCTTACCCTTATCACGAGTTAATACTTTTTTTATTCTTATCCTCTTCAAGCTTCGATTTCTTGTTCACTTTGCATCTACCCAAGTGGTTCCTTAAATTAGTTGTCCCAACTAACGAGCTATCACAAGCATAATCTTTTCGGCAAAAATGACATTTGACTTTCTTTCCTCCAGGTAGCTTGGTAAAAAAATTCCAAAACTTTTGATCTCAATTTTCCCCCACCGGTTCGTTTCACCTCTTTTGTTCCATCATCCAAAATGTCTTCAATTCTACAATATTAGAGAGTTCATGAGCATTTTATCAAATACACAGTGAATACAAAACATCAGACATCAGTGAATACAATGACTTTAGATAATGTTTCGACAAACATGATTCAAACATAGCATGAAACATATGAGAAATCAGAATTTTAAATAATACACAACCAGAAATGACCTTAAACTTAGAGCAACGAACAATCGAACATGACTTTAACAACATCATTGAATACAAAATGCCTAATTCATAACTTCTCCATAATGTTTCGACAAATATGGTTCAAACATAGCATGAAACAGATGAGAAATCAGAATTTTAAATAATACACAGCCAAAAATGACTTTAAACTTTGAGCAACGAACGGTCGAACATGACTTTAACAACATCAGTGAATACAAAACGCCTAATTCATAGCTTCTCCATAATGTTTCGACAAACGTGGTTCAAAAATAGCATGAAACAGATGAGAAATCGGAATTTTAAATGATACACAGCCAAAAATGACCTTAAACTTAGAGCAACGAACAGTCGGACATGACTTTAACAACATCAGTGAATACAAACACCTAATTCATAGCTTCTCCAAACGAGAGAAAGAAATGAGTAAAGGGATTTGATTTACCTTTTGTGGTGGCACTGGCAGTGAACGGGACGTCGGGTCGGGGCCTCGAAGCTCGAATCTATTCTCTCGTTAATGTTATGAACAAATCCAGACCAAAAAAAATTAGGGAAAGAGTAAGAGAGATAGCAATAGCAGTAGCACATCGCCCATCGGCACTTTGTCTGCACATCGACCAAAAGAGAAAAGACCAAAACGATTTAGGGGTTAGGGTAAAGGTTCCAATTTCAATTTATATTGGATATGATTAATTACAAATGTGCCCCAGTTTTTCGGTTCGGTGCATCAATATTCGATTTTTTCGATTCTCCAATTTTTTTCAGCCCTATCCTTTGGAGATGTACGATAATAACTCTATTAATTAGGACAAGACTATCAATGACGTCCTAAGTTTCATGCTAAGTAATTAATATTATCTGTCCTTATAGTATTGGCATCTTGATTATTGTAGAAGTGATTTCACTTCAACTCTAAAATGTACTTGTTGAAAGACGATTTGGTAACAAAGTACATAATTAATTAACGAAAAGATCAAAGAACATTTGAAAGTAAATAAATGTTCCATTAATAGCCAGAGAGAACCTATCGGTGGTATTTGCCTATTCGGTGGCTGGCACCACTAAATGATTAGAGTAATAAAAAATAGATACAACAATCATGAACTAAGCAAAGCTGGCATTCGGCCCCATTTTCATAATATTGAAATATAGATTAATAAAAAAAATTATTCAACAATCATTAATGATATTGAAAATTCTACATGTTCGATATTCCTTTTATATACATTATTGTCTACTCTTATAATAATTTTATGAGATACTCTTTTAATTTTTCACTTTCAATACAGCTGTTATGAATGGTTCTGCTGTGGCTACTAAGCCTTGCCAAACCTCCCATGTGGAATAGCCTACTTTATGTAGACATCCAAAATGGCATACTATCTTATTTTTCATAAATAATACACGACTTTGAGATATTAATTAAATAATAAGACCAATAAAAAAATATATTTTCCCACTTTTGTCAACGCATTAAACTCTCACTTATGGTGTTCACCTTACTGCACATTCAATGAATAATATAATTAAACATTTTGTTTTGTTCTTCCAAGAAAGAAAGGTCAAAACTCCGTTTGTCACTCATCATGTGGAGCTAAAGAAATAATGCTCCCTCCGTCCACTTTTGCTTACGAATTAAAATTAATAATTTCTTTTTTATTTTCATTAATAAATAGGTCTATATATATAATATATAATTTTTAAATATAAAATTTATTATTTTATTATAATATTAATATTTTAATTATATAAGAATTTTATAAAATCTAAATCAATACAATTTAGGTGTATACACGGTCGGTTTCTATCACACCCCCGCAGTCATAGCGGACGGTTGTCGTACGCTGAGATTGTCCCTAAAATCTTCAAACAGAACCAAGGGAAGACCCTCAGTAAAGATGTCAGCAATTTGTTACCGTGCAGGGACATGCAAGACATGTACTTGTCCACGAGCTACATTTTCGCGAACAAAATGAATATTCATCTCGATATGTTTAGTGCGCTGATGTTGGACCGGATTCCCAGAGAGATAGATGACACTGACATTATCACAGTAGACCAAGGTAGCTTTCTGAATAGGAAAGTGAAGCTCTAATAACATATTACGCAGCTAACATGACTCAGACACCACATTGGCTACTCATCGATACTCGGTCTCCGCACTGGATCGCGATAAAGTAGCCTGGCATTTTGCCGATCAAGAGGCCAAGCTATCACTAAGAAACATACAATAACCAGAAGTTGAACGTCTGGTATCTGGACATCCACCCCAATCAACATTTGTATACGACACGAGAGTAGAGACATATGATGTATATAAATGCAACTCATAATCAAGTGTGTCATGTATGTATCGTATAATGCGTTTGAGCGTATGCATGTGCTCAATCCACGGATCATGCATAAATAAACACACCTGCTGAACTGCATAAGTAATATATGGTCTCGTGAATATAAGATACCGAAGAGCCCCTGCAAGACTACGATAATGGGTGGGATCCTCATATGGTGTGCTAGACGTAGCACTCAGCTTCGGTTTGGTATCAACCGGAGCAGAAGAGGACTTAAAAGATGACATGCTAGCTCTCTCAATAATCTCAGCCGCATACCTCATCCATGATAAAAATAGACCACCTGCATGACAAGTGACATCTATTCCCAAAAAAATAACTCAAGGGCCTCAAGTCTTTCATAGCAAATTCTGAACTGAGAAGTGTCATAATAGATTTGCGCAAATTATTAGAGGAGGCAGTCAAAATAATATCATCCACATATAACATAATGTATGCTAGAGAAGTACCACGGCGATAGATGAATAGAGAATGATCAGACCTGCTGTGAGAAAACCCAATAATAGACACGTAATCTGCAACCACTTATACCAAGTCGGTGGGGCTTGCTTAAGCCCATATAAGGACTTTTTCAACAAACATACATGATGAGGATAATTGGGGTCCTTAAATCCCAAGAGATGATGCATGTAGATTGTCTCCTCAAGATCACCGTGTAAGAAAGCATTTTTCACATCCAATTGATGAATGGGCCATGCTTTTGAAAGAGCCAGACTGAGAATCGTGTGAATGGTAGCCGGTTTCACCACCGAACTAAATGTATCACCACAATCCATGCCAACATGTTGAGTTTTACCATCACCTACAAGACATGCCTTATGCCGCTCAAAATAATCGTCAGAATTTTCCTTGTGAGTAAAAATACACATAGAACGAATAATATTAACACCAGGTGGATGAGACACCAACTTCCACGTCTTATTTTCAATAAGAGCATTATATTCATCATCCATGGCCATTTTCCAATTCGGGTCATAAAGGGTAGACACTGGGTTACATGGTAGGGGTAATTTAGTGATATTAGAATTTAAATTAAAATGTTGTTTAGGTTTAAAAATACCTCTTTTGATATGAGTAACGGACCCTAGACCCGAAATATAAACGGACTGAACCGGGGATGTCGGGGGACTGCCGCGGGATGGGCCAGCAGGCAGTGGGCCTACTGGCCATGAAACTGGGTCAGGTTGGGTATTTACGGGGCCAGTAGGCAGTGGGCATGCTAGACTGGAAAATTCAACGGATCCGGGGGTTGAAAAATTGGGCCAGCAGGCAGTGGGCTTGTTGGCCGAGGAACAGGGGCAGAATATGGACCTGAGTCACGGGAGGGAACAGTAGTGGTATTATTTGGGCCAGCATGCAGTGGGCCTGCTGGCAGATGTGACTCATGGGTAGGGTAGGCCCATTGTTGGAGAATATACGGGGGAGGGAGCATCGTCCAAAAAATTATAATTACTCGACACGAAATTACACACTTTAGCAAACGGAAATTGGATTTCATAAAAAATAACATGATTACTAATGATGATTTTATTGGAAGATAAATCAAAACATTTGTAACCACGATGATTAGACGGAAAACCCAAAAATACACAAGCGGTAGACCGAGCTTAAAGTTTATTAATTGTAGTGGACAGAAAAAGTGGATAGCACAAGCACCCAAACACCCTAAGATGAGAATACGAGGGATCTTTATTGAAATAATTCTAAGTGGGATTGATAAGCTAAACCTTTATTAGGGAGAATGTTAAGGAGGTAAGTAGTCATTTGTAACGCATGATGCCAAAAGGAAGGAGGTACATAAGCATGGGCCAATAATGTTCAGACAATATTATTGATAGAACGAATTTTTCTTTCGGCCTTCTCATTTTGTGAGGTTGTATAAGGACAAGAAAACCGAAAATATATACCATTAGTGTCACAAAACTCTCAAAATGTCCCATTATCATATTCCTTCCCATTATCACATTGACTATTTTTAATTTCCCATTCGACAAAGGAAAGGTCCATAAAAAATTAGAATAATCATCCAAGAATAACACATAATAACGATGGCCCAAAGAACTTAAAATGAGAGATGTCCACAAATCACTATGAATAATGTCAAAGGCATCGACGTACGAGAAGAAGAGGCTACAAAAGGTAAGCTAACATGTTTTCCTAATGGACAAGACGGACAAATTTGAGTACTGTGTGTACTCTTACAATCAATAAAATTTCTCTTTTGAAGAGAAGAAATAATAGACGACCCCAGATGACCTAAACGTGCATGCCACAAATAAGGAGCAAGGGCGGCAAACTTTGACGGTGTGGCTTGACTCGTGAAAATGGTGGTGGTGGTGATTGAATACAACTCCCACGACTATTACATCTCATTAGAGGTATTCCCGTCGTGAAATCCTTCACAGAAAAACCAAAGGGGTCAAAGCTAACAGAAACCCAATTATCAGTGGTGAATTTTCAGACCGGCACCAAATTTTTAATTAAATGGGGGGCATGAAGGACATTTTTTAGGACTAGAGGTGGATGTGAGGGGGGAACAAATTTGTGTGACAATAACCACAAATTAGAATTGAATTGCCATTACCAACCATTATGCAATGATTATTGCTCAAATTGAAATAAGACGAGAGGTTACCTTGTGCGGACGTCATATGAGAAGTGGCGCCGATGTCCATATACCAATTTGCGTCTGGGGATTTAACCCAAGTGTGTACATCACGACCTCAATATCCGTAGGTGTTGGATCAGAAACTAGGCCCGCGACAATGAAGGCCTACTGAGGCCGAGGCCCAAGCAGGCATGCCTGCTGTCTAGGCTGGGACGACGGGAACTGGAAATTGGGCCTCTGGCCAGCCCAATTCATTGGAAACGCTGGGAACATGGGATAGGCCGTGTTGGGCCACTGGCCCAAGAGCCCCACGGCCAGTAAGCATTGGGTCGAGGCTGCGACCAGTGGTGATGTGGCCCAGCCGACCCACTGCCACCTATACTGCCACTGCCACTGCCACCGTCGCGATTCTTGCCATTAGTTTTTCGATTTTGACCCTTTTTGCCGCCATCGTTGTTACGGTTTTGGCTAGAATTATCCGAGAATGAGTGAGGGTCATCGGATGTGGCCATCATCATGATGAAATTAGCTCCAGTAGCAGCCTTTTTTGCCAAACCGGCCTCTTCCAATGTAAGCATAGAACGGTCTGTTAGAACGGCGGAAGTGGATTACTTTGACGAAGAAGTGTCCCAATGCCATTATAAGCCTCAGATAGGCTTGCAACTATCTAAAGAACAGGACGATCATTTGTGACGGGCGCACTAATGTTCCTGAGTTGATATGTCAATTCCTTCAGCCTTTTACAATAGGATGAGACATTCAGAAAATCCTCCGTATTGACATGGGAAAATTCCTGTTCAAAAGTGACGACACGGAAATTTTTGTTATCTTGGAAGATATCACGCACCATATTCCAAGTTTCCATTGCCATAGCGTTGGGTTCAATAATCATCTGCAAGAGGTTCGTAGAGATAGTGAAATAAATCCATTGGAGAACCGTGGCATCAAGAGTCATACATAACGTAGGGTCATCCTCGGGGGTAGGCACCTTCTCTTTGCCTGTTACCGAGGGGATGATGTGATGAAGGATTTGATGCGAGCGTGCGTGAACTTTAAATAATTCGACTCACGTCGCGTATTGAACGTTTTCCATCTCAACAACAATAGGGATATGGTTCTTGATATTGGAGACTGCAAGGACATGATGAAACGTGTTCTTTGAGGTAGACATGACGAAAGAACAAGAGGAGAATGGGGGATTTGGAAGAGAAATTTGGGAGAGAAAACGAAAAGAAAAAAATTATTTGGTCGTCGGCCTGTCTCGGTAACCGATGAGGAAGGGAGGGGGGCAGCGGAAGGGTTTTTGGAGAAGGTATTTTTTCTATAGACTTCTGATACCATGAAAGAGAATAATCTCTTGATTATTTTCATTAATGAAGAGGTCTATATATACAATACACAATCTCTAAATATGGAAAATCTTATTCCTACTATAAAACTAATATCATAATTATACTTGTACAAGAATTCTATAAAACCTAAATATATATAATTTAGGTGCATACACGGTCAGTTTCTATCAATCACATATTGACTTTACACGCTTATTAAGGAGTCAAAATAGAATGAAAAGTTTACCATATTACCCTTAATTATTGCTAATTGAATAATGATTGAAATTAATTAAAGCTTATTAAGAAAATATGGAACCAACTAATTAAGTAATGAGTTCCAACAATTTACAGATTCCCCATAAAAAGTAGTGTTGGAAAAAAGAACTGAAAATTTTGACTTATTAATTACTAAGGGTAAAATAGGAAACAATTGTAAATTATCTTTTGATTTTCTAAAACGGACAAGTAAAATTAGATAACTATTTTTAGTATAGTGGATAAATAAAATAGGGTAGAGGGAGTAAAAGAGAAGGCAAAATATGAAATACACGAAGGGAGGGGTGAATTGTGTCTCCTTTTGAAGAATTAGTCGACTGTGAGATGAATCCTAGTTAACTGACAAGTTTTCGTTTGCAGTATTAACTTTTATGATTGTCGGGAAGATAATAATGAAAACTCTCAAGTCTCATTGTATTCATGTACGGTATATATATATATAAAAAAAAACCAGAATTACTTTTTAGATGTAAAGGTTGCAAATTAGATAATCTAGATTTAGAACAAACAGTAAAACATTTTAAGACTTGTGATAAAAGAAAACTGTTCTAGCTTTATTAAAGCATTCTGTAAAATTACTAAGCCGCTATTAGGGTCTTCACCTGTGATTAAGGTGTGTATTTTATTTGTAAAATTGTATAGTATAGAATGGACAGCATTCACTTGTCCAGAAGGACACTTCGAATGGCTAGTCATGCCATTTGGCCTCAAGACTGCCCCACCTATTTTCCAAAGAAAAATGGTCTCGATTTTTGGGGATTACAAAAGATTCGTAATAGTATATGTAGACGACATACTAGTATTTAGTAGTAATATGACCGAACACCTAGGACATCTGCAGACAGTATTCCGACTTTTCGTAAGTAATGGAATTATAATCTAAAAGAAAATGGAATTATGTAAAAAATACATAAATTTCTTAGGAGTAACTTTAGGAGAAGGTAAGATAAAGTTACAGCCACATATAGCTAAAAAGGCCCTAGACATGCCAGACAAGCTAGATAATACCAAAGACTTACAAAAGTTTTTAGGAATTTTAAATTACGCTAGAACATTTATAAAAGATTTAGGAAAAGTGGCAGGACCTCTGTACTCAAAGACTGGGTCAACAGGGCAAAAACACTTTAATGTTGAAGACATAAAAATAGTAAAACTGTTAAAAGAACAGATTAAGAACATCCCAGACTTAAGCATGCCTTTAGAAACAGACTACCTTATCATAGAAACAGATGGCAGTTTCGAAGGATGGGGAGCTGTATTAAAAGCCAAAACAAACAAATATTGTAATAAGACCACAGAAAGAATTTGCGCTTGGGCGCCATGTATTAATCTAGAGAAAAACAGTAACAAAAGACTAATGACAGAGATGATGAACAGTAGCTAAAGACTAGTGACTGGACAAGGTCCAGATTAAAAATAAAAATTAATTATTCTACTTTGGAGATAGCTTATTGATTATTCAGACTAACATAAGGAGAAGTATAACAGGAAGGGAGTACCGAGTAGGATTACACACCTATACTCACCCCCTCTATTGAAAAATTATTGAAATACACACCCCCCTCTAGTTTCCATTAGTTCTTTTTGGCTAATTTCTGAATTAGTTTCACATTCTTCATTATTAAAATTTATGTCTTTCCAGATTTCTTCAAACATAATTGTTTTTTCTTTTGAAATCTGTTCTTCTCTATAACCTGTATTATCGGTTCTTTTATCACAAGTCTTAAAATGTTCTACTGTTTGTTCTAAATCTAGATTATCTAATTTGCAACCTTTACATCTAAAAAGTAATTCTGGTTTCTTCTTTTTCAGGTTTCTAGCTGTTTCTATGGCGACATCTACTTCATAACCTTCTTGGATTATTTCTATGTTCATGAAAGTAGTTATTTCACCTTCTTCTATTGTACTTTCTTCTTCACAGTCTTTCTGTGGAATGTAGTTAAAGTCTGTAAATCTTATAGATGTTTCTCCTTTAGGGTTTGTATATTCTAGATGTGAAGTTGGCTGTAATATTTTATTTTTTGTAGTGAACTGTTCTAATTTCCATTCTAAACCTGCGTATTCCTCTGGTTTTATTTTTTCTGGTTTTATTAAATTGATTCCTTTGTTACTCATTAGTTCTACTACATCATTTATTTTTATCTTAAATTTTGTATTGCTATTATTTGTCATTTTTCCTAGAAATCCTAAGCACAACAGTAGGTTATTGCCGCTATGCATTTCTTCGTAACCTTTTGTCTGGATTCCTATTTTAATATGTTTACCGAATTCTGCTAAGTTCATTAAGAAGTCTGGGCTAATGTAAAAGATTCCTCCATTATCTGTCATGTCTATTTCTGTCATACCTATAATGGATTTCTTCATATCTGTCCATCTGTCATCATAAATTATTATGAGGACTTTACTTCCTAAATTCTTTCTAGTTAAACCTTTAATTCCCACAACCATTAATCCCATATGCATGAGAGTTCTGGTGGTTCTTTTAATATGTTTAAAAGATTCTATATTTATTAAACTTATATTTTTTGCTGCCAGGGGTGAGTATAGGTGTGTAATCCTACTCGGTACTCCCTTCCTGTTATACTTCTCCTTATGTTAGTCTGAATGATCAATAAGCTATCTCCAAAGTAGAATAATTAATTTTTTTTTTTAATCTGGACTTTGTCCAGTCACTAGTCTTTAGCTACTGTTCATCATCTCTGTCATTAGTCTTTTGTTACTTTTTTTTTTCTTGAACATACTATACTTATTCACTTCTCTTTCTGAACTGTTCATCTCTTCCTTCAAACTTTACCCTATCAATGACAGTCGTCTTTAGCCACACCCTAACTTTGTGTTGTGTATATTACACTTTTGCAGAAATTTAGTTCGTTCTGTTTCAATTGTTTTTGTATCTGCAAATGAGTACACTTTTCTTGTAAGATCTCCATAACATGTTGGATTCTATGTCCTATTGACCATTTTGCATTAGGGTTTTGTATTACCCCATCGCGCTTGTTCCAACGTTCTTCTATTTCTCTACCTAAGGCTCCTGGTAATTTATTGAAAAGTTTGATTCTCATAGGAAAGTTTCTAAGTATTTATACATAGCGTCTGTCTCTGTATAGTTTTGTATATAATCTGCTACTACTATACCCGATGTAAAGGTTGCAAATTAAGATTATCTAAGATGTATATCCTAACCATACACTACTAGGAGATACAACTATATCGTAACGATTAGAACTATGATACAATAATACTCCCTTGCAAACTAAAGGTAGCTCTTTCACCTTGACTTTGTCACGAAAAAAACTGAAATCAAATCAAAGCTAAAGGTTTAGTGAGGAGATCCGCCAGTTGATCTTTGGTGAAAATGAAGCGAACATGAATATTCTTTCTAGCAACTCCACCTCGAATAAAATGATAATCTATTTCCACATGTTTCACCCGAGCACAAAAAATTGGATAACGAGATAAATAAGCCGCATCAATATTATCACACCAGATAGTCGGGGCATTAGGAGATGAATGCCAAGTTCAAATAGAAGAGACTGAGTCCAAATTAATTTCGCTACCGCATCCGCTAATGCCTTATATTCTAATTTCGGCTAACGAGCCTTAGTGCACTGCTTCTTGGAGACCCGAGCAATTAAATTTCCAGCTAAGAAAATTGCAAAATAACACGATTTAAAACACAAGAAAAGGGAGCAAATATACCCCTCAATTTTGCGATATAGAGCAAATATATCCCTCGTTAAAGAGTGGTGCATATATACCTCTACATTTAAATAAATAATACAAATATACTCTTTTTGCTGATGAAATATTTTTAAAATCATTTAGTTTATTTTGTAATTAAAGAAAATGTCACATAGCTTTTAAAAAAGTCAACCTATTTTTTATAGGTTGACTTTTTTTTAAGGCCATGTGGTAAATATTTTTCCTGATTGGTTGAGTCTGGTTCGTTTAAAAATGGAATAATGGATAGACTTATTTTTTTAAAGCCACAAAAATATTTTTTCAAACGAACTAGATCTGATCCACTAGAAATTTATTTACCACGTGACTTTAAAAAATAATTCTACTAAAACAATAGGTAGACTTATTTTTTTAAAGCCTCGTGATATTTTTCTTAATTAAAAACTAAGCTAAATATTTTTTTTAAAAAAATGTTAGTCAAAAGGATATATTTGCACCATTTGTTAATGACATGGGTATATATGCATCATTTTTTTAACGAGTGTATATCTGCTCTAAATCATAAAGTTAAAGGGTATATTTGCACATTTTCCCTGAAAAATATATGCAAATAGCTTTACTATTTTTATATTAAGCAGAGTTTTAAAAGTATACGCAAATTGAATGCCTATGATATCTTTTTATTATATATATTTTGGGGCAAATCTAACAAGCCTATGAATGATCTACAAATTTTTTTAGCCAAATCTGTGAAGCGTAGTGTGAACGATGAAATACTGGTCCAATCTAAAGTATAAGAACTCTTCTGAGGTCCAAGGCACCTAATCTAAGTCCAAAATTTGGGGTCCAACAACAAACTAGTAAAGTCAAATAGTTCAATTTTAAGGCCCAACATTTTTGGATTAATTACGCCCAAATACACCTCGACAATATAATTTACCATATATAGCTCAGCTACCCACTTTTTACCGATATATACATTTCTTCTCCAAATTTACTTGTCATCTTCCTCACGCACATTGTACCTACAAGAATTTTGGTATACAGAAAGATAGACCTTTGGAATATAGCATTAGACGAAGGTTGTTAGGTGAAGCGGGATTCGTGTTTTATGCAAAAAATAAAGAAATAGTGGGAGGTGAAAATAGGAAGGATGAACAGTTTGTGATAAGCAAGAATTACGTTTTTGTTGCTCTCGTAACACTCTACCCTCTTCAGACCCCACATTGTGAGATTTTTCATTGGATATGTTGTTGTTGTTGTTGCTCTTGGAACACTAAGTGCATGTTTGATTTCGATTATGGCAACCCAGAAGTGCTTTCTGGGTTGCTACTTTCGTGAAAATGAGCAAAATCTGAGTGCTTGGATTTCCTCTCCAAAATCAATTCTGCTCTTCAAAATTAATTCAGGAATTCTAGCTTCTAATGTGAGTAAAATCAATTCTACATTTATTTCAATTTAATTTTTTTACTTTTTCTTTCATTACCCTCTTTAATTTTCATCAACAACTCTACACACCTTCATTGCCCTCTTTAATGTTGCTACATGTCCCTTTTTAATTCTTCCTTCAATGCCTCTTTAATTTTTGCTTTTTGATTGGTGCAAAATTAGTATTGTAATAATAATTAAGTACTATATTGCACTTTAAATTAGTATTGTAATAATATTCTATTAATATTTAAATACTATATTGCACTTTAGAGTACATCAATATTGGATAAAACTAAAAAATTCTTTAAAAAGGAATTTCAATATTGGATAACATTTAAAACTTTAACTAATATTATAATCAATGATTCATGCAACGTCCTTTTCTTTTTTCATGGCTAAAAGTCCAATCCTTAAACATTCACCAACTGTAGAAAATTTTGACTCTGCATATTGCGCACATATTTGTTGCGTTATGCAAGTCTTTTTTTTTTAGTTTTTTGTTTCTTTTTAAGTTCGGGTAACGTAGGTTAACGGGGACGTTAACTCATTTTTTATATTGCGCACAAAAAAGTTGCACAAAAAATATTTTGGTAACTTATTTTTTTAGGGCAAAGGTGCAAATATACCCATCAACTTTGCAATTTATAGTAGATATACCTCTCATTAAAAAAATGATGGATATATACTCCGCCATTATAAAATGGTGCAAATATACCCTTTCTACTGACATAATTTTTTTAAAATATCATTTAGTTTATTTTTTGTTAAGAGTGCCACATCGGTAATGAAATGGGAACATGGACTCCTTATATGGACTTGGACAATCCTTATCCTACAAGCTAGCTTTTGGGGTTGAGTTAGGCCCAAGATCCATTCTTTACATAGTATCAGAGTCAAACCCGTCCCAATTCATTGTTTTCGATGTTAGGCCCCCTCTTATATTGTCCACGCTCCAAATGTCCAGCCCTGGCGTGAGGCGGGGTGTTTAGTTCTCCCACATCGGTCCTTATATAGCTTGGGCAATCCTCCACCCTTTGAGCTAGCTTTTGGGGTTAAGTTAGGCCCAAGATTCATTATTTACATGGTATCAGAGCCAGACTCATTCCAATTCTTTATTCATCGATGCTAGGTCCCTAAATTATATTGTCCACGCTCCAGTTAACGAGGTCTAGGCGTGCAGAGAGTGTTAAGAGTCCCACCTCGGAAATGGAATGAGAACATAGACTCTTATATAGACTTGGACAATCCTCACCCTACAAGCTAGCTTTTGGGGTTGAGTTAGGCCCAAGATCAATTCTTTACATTTTTTAATTAAAAAAAATGTTGCGAGCCTTTAAAAAAAGTCCACCCATTTTTTTTAGTAAACATATTTTTCTAAAGCCACATAGTAATAAATCAAACTCAATCCATCAGAAAAAAATTATCATGCGCTTTAAAAAGATATGTCTAACTAAAAAATGGGTAGACTTTTTTTAAAGCGACGAGACACTTTTGTTAATTAAAAAATAAGCTATATCTGCTCTAAATCACAAAATTAAGGGATATATACACTGTTGAAAAATGGTATATTTGCACAATTTGTGTAACGACAGGGGTATATTTGCACCATTTTGTAACGGCTGATGTATATATCCATCACTTTTTTAATGAGGGATATATCTGATCTAAATCGCAAAATTAAGGAATATATTTGCCCTCTTTTTATGAGATATTTTGGTCACTTTTGACTTTTTAGGAGTTATTTATGTTCCTGACTCCACTCTATGCCATTATCCTCAACAAAACTTTTGCAATATAGCATATACACATACATTGCATATTATTGCATGTTGTTCATTTTTCACTTACAATTGATAGATTATTTTTTTGTCAAATATTTGAATAATGTTATGACATTATATGTATAAATATTAATCTTTTTGTCAACATCCGGCCCATAATGTTCTTACAAAATTATGTTCTTTTTATATTTATATTAAAATAAATTAAATTATTATTAATTTAAGAATATATACAATTATTCTTACAATATTATTTATAAATATGTGATTAATTAATATTTTTCAAGAAATCTTAAATACCTAATTTAATATATCATTTATTAAGGCACATATTTGTCAAGTATTATAATTTATTTTAAAACTAATTTAACTGTGTAATTACACACGTGCAACCAAATAATATGTTTGTAATTACACGGTAATTACATTATGACAAACAAATAAGTCGTCACAATTACTATACTATGTAATTACAAGGCTGTGTAATTACTACCCCGATAATTACACCAATTTCAAACGTGTAATTCATATGCATAGACCCTAGTCTCTGGTGTGAATGATAAACTGGTGTTCCATTATTAAAGAAATTGGAAGACTAAAAAAAGGGCAATTTCGTGCACTAAAATTCCGCTATGCGTAGAGTTCGGAAAATGATCAGATCACAAGGATACACAGTTTTAACTTGTATTTCTATCAGAAGTTATTAAATTGAAAAGACTACTTACCAGTTTATTTGCAAAAAGTAACTAACCAAAGACACATAACTAGATGAAAAAATAAAATAAACATGAAAAAATAGCAAGTGTTGCAAGTCTTGAGATTGCTTATAAACATTTTTGTTAACATAATCCGCTATAATTCAACCTTTTGTCATTTCGATTCGAAGCCTCATTTGAGTGTTTGATGTAAAAGCTGTATATGTTTTTTCATATTTATTCCACGAGCTTCCTCTTTGTTATCACATGTCTACTCAAGATTTCTTTTCTATATTTTTGATTTTTCTATCAATATTTATATTAAAGCTTGATTATATTCAGATTTGATAAAATTTATTTCTACTCAAACCCACATAATTATTTTTCTTGCTTGACTTAAAATTGGGAACTTTTAAGACTTCTCTACATAATTAAAAATGTAATTTCCTTTTTTGTCCTATTTGAAATTTCTTCTCTTTTACACAAAACTCATAAAATCAAACTCAAATCTTTCTAAAATCCCAACTCATCCAACTTCAAGGGTTTTCAAGAACCAACACAAAAATGGCAACTTCTTCCACTTCTCTTGGACCCAATTCAATATTATCTCCATTTATAGACCGTTCAAGAACCTTAAACCCAGTTTCCTTTCGAACCCACTTTGGAAATCATCCAATTAACAAACCCTTTTCAAGGGGCATGCTCGGAGTAGCTAAATTCGGGTTGGGTCAGGATCCTTTTCCTGACCCGGAAAATGCAGAGATGATTTTTAAGGACTTGTTTGCTCGGGCTGAAGGGTTGTTGTATACAGTTGCTGATGCTTCTGTTTCGGGTACTGCTGATACTGTTGTTGTTGATGCTACTGAAAGTGCTAAACAGAATAGTGATTGGCTTTCTGGTATTACTAATGGAATGGAGTCTGTTTTGAAGGTTTGTTTAATGTTAAAGTTTTGTGTTTTACTATGTTATGATGCTCCTTTTGTTGTTCTTTTTTTCTTTCTTTCTTTCTTTCTTTCTTTCTTTGTGAGTTGTAACTTTGATAGGTTTTAGAAATTTCAGTTGGCTTAATTTATTCTAGAAATTTATATGTTTTCAAGGAAAAACGAAGACAAAGTTGCTAAAAGCTATACTATGGGGGTTGGTTAGCCCTATTAGTGAAACTAGTATATTGACTATTGGAACTAAGGGTGTGTTCCATACAAGGAAAATGTTTTTTCTGGAAAATAAGTGAGTTTCTTATTTTCTTTTGTGTTCGGTATGCAAGAAAAAATATTATCCTAAAATCATTTGTATATAATTAATGACTAATATTATGGGAGGTTGGGGTGGGGAGTGGTGGGGATGAGGTGTGTTGGAGGGTGGGGAGGGCACAATCAATGGGGAATGACACTTGTGGAACTTGTTTTTCCTATTTCCACTAGGAAAAATATTTTCCAAAAGTTTTGACCAACCGAACATGGAAAAATTTGAAAAAAAATATTTTCCTCCTTACCGTACACACCCTAAGACTTGGTTGTTATTGTCACACTGTTTTTGAAGGAGCGATAAATGTAAGTTTTAGAGAAACTCTAATAGTGTTGGAATGAAATGAACTCAAGTAGAGCTGAACGAATACCAAAGATTCATATAGCCTACTCTAACTATTTTGGGATAGACATGTTGTTGATTGATTGATTTATGAATTTTGTATTGAAGTTAGGTGTTTGGTTGCAATTTTTATGGAAGGATGTAATTGTTCTTCAAAACATAATGTTTAGCGGTTAAGAATTGTGTATATGGCTATTTTGCTATTCATCTTTAAAGTGTAACAACAATAACAACATACCCAGTGAAAATCTTACACTGTGGGGTCTGGGGAGGGTAGAATGTACACAGACCTTACCTCCACCTTGGTAGGTAGAGTGATTGTTTCCGGGAGATCCTCGGCTCAAGACAAAGCATAATCACAAGCAAGACAATCAAAACAAAGTAAGAGTAAAGCAAGAGAAACGGTCCGACTTAGATAAGGAATTAAAGCAGTATACAGTGCATTCGAACAAAAGGGAGCAGTAGCTAACACAACTAAATAAGCTAAACAAAATACACTAAAGAACACATAGCAACAGAAATCAAATTACAGTGGATTATAAAGCAATAATATGCCTAAGTGTAGGCTAATCGGGCCTACAGTAATAACACTACAACTATCAATTTGTAAGCATAAGTTGGACTACACTCTAGTACCTACTACTCTTCTACCCTAATCCGTGTCTTCCACAACCCCCTATCTAAGGTCATGTCCTCAGTAAGTTGCACCTGCGCCATATCCCGTTTAATCACCTCTCCCCAATACTTCTTCGGCCTATGTCTACCCCTTCTGAACCCCTCCATAGCCAACATCTCACACCTCCGCACTGGGGCATCTGTGTCTCTCATCTTTAAAGAGTAAGGTTGTTAAAGTTGGTTGCTTTATTTGGTATCCGGAACTTATCCGGTTTATTAGTTGCTTCATTTGGTGGTATGATTGGGATGAGAGGATGAAGTAAGAAAAATGGTTCATGCCTCTATCAAATGGAAAGAGAAAGCTTGGTTAGTCAAACTTTTAAAAAAATATTTTCTCTAGGAAACAAGTTCTTTAAAAATGACCTCCCTAGTGCTACTAGGAAAAACAAGTCTCACAAGTGGCATTACTCACTAATTGTGTCTGCCCCACCCTGCCCATGCCAACTACCCCACACCTTACCCCCCAACTCCATAGTATTTGCCTAGATTATATGCAAGTAGTTTTTGGACAATATTTTATGCTTACATACCAAACACAAGAAAATAAGTAGAAACCACTTATTTTCCAAGAGAACATTTTCCTTATACCAAACACACCCTAAATGTCACATCCTTCTTCTCAGTGTTGGAAAGGTAGCATAATTATATCCAACTCTAATATATGGGCTGTTCCAAAGCTTAATTCTATCTCCTGCTTCTGTCTCTCACTCATGTTACACGCATTAAAGAAAAAGGAAAAACAGAAAACGATTAAGGAAGTGTTGTGTTATGTACAGGTTTTGAAGGATGGGCTCTCAACTTTACATGTGCCATATTCTTACGGTTTTGCAATCATTCTACTAACAATACTAGTAAAAGCTGCAACTTTTCCTCTAACCAAAAAACAGGTCAGTCGTTTACTTCATGTTTTCTCTTTACAATATTTCTGTTCTCCATATTTCTGTGTAGCGGATAGTATTTTGGAAGAAGTTAATTGAGCTGTACAAAGTACAAATCATATTCTTGCTTATGATGGCTTACTATCGTCTAAGAATCATTCTTAGGTAGAATCAGCAATGGCTATGCGATCTATGGCACCACAAATAAAGGCTATTCAGGAGCGATATGCTGGAGACCAGGTTAATTTGAACCCAGGCTTCACATATTTTCCACCTTTAGCCAGTAGAGTATTACTGGAGGATGTACATGCTTAAATTACCCTGTGGCATTTTCTTATATTTGTCCGGTGTGTAATCTTTGCTTCAACTACTTTAACTTCTTATACATCTATTTCCAGGAGAGGATTCAACTTGAAACTGCTCGACTTTATAAACTAGCTGGCATTAATCCACTGGCAGGTCTCATATGTACTTTCTTTTTCAATCCCAAAGCTTTTTATGGTTGACAATTTTGGTTGTACATCCTTACACACCATACATATATGTATATTGGTCTGACAATTTAGATATTGTTGGAGTTCAGTAATTGTTGTTATCTTTTAATCATTTCAATCATCTACCTCCAGGATGCCTGCCGACCCTTGCCACTATACCTATATGGATTGGACTTTACAGAGCCCTCTCAAATGTAGCAAATGAGGTAAAACTGCTATGTTTCTACTTGTGCACCCATTCTCTCTGAAGGCTTTTGAACTTGAATAACACTTGCTAAAAAAGGAGGCAGTTTTGGTTCTCAAATGAGAGGCATTTTTTTTTTGATAAGTGGAAAGTGTACTACCGCTGCTGGCAATTTCACCCTTTTATATACTTTAGTAAGCTCTTTAGATTTCTATAGTTTCATTCAAGCATCTCTAACACTTAATTTTTCACTATTCTTTTTATTACATCAAGGGACTTTTGACAGAAGGCTTCTTCTGGATACCCTCGCTAGCTGGTCCAACAACAATTGCTGCCCGACAAACTGGAAGTGGCACCTCTTGGCTTTTTCCTTTTGTAGTGAGTCATAATCTGCTGTCCAGCCTTTCCTCATTTCTCTCGTTCATTCTTTCTTTTCCTTTGTTTTCTTTTTGGGGTGGGGTTGAATTTTAGCTTGAAAACTTCATGGACATTTTAGTGATGTAGCATCGCATCTTTTGTTATTTAACTTGTCTTTTCTGTTTCATTCTCTTTTGGGTTATAGTGTCTGCAATATAAGCATGTGTTTCATTATGCTTTATGGCTCTCCTATGCTCCATTGATCTTTTAGATGCATATAGAATACGATTTTCTCTAGGGTGTGACTCAACACATCAAATTTTGTTCCTTCAACTAGCTAAAAAGGTGGCAATGTCTTATTTGAATAACTCAGCAAGTGAGGCTGTCTGATTAAAGAAGCATACTGCATAAGAAGGATGAAGTTTGTATTAATAAAATAATCTGGAACAACCAAATCTTGCAATTCAGTTTATTAGTTGATGCATGTTGCCATATTTCTTAGTTGATTCACCTTGAAGAATGCGTTAGAACTGATTCTTATTGTTGGGTTTTGCAGGATGGTCATCCTCCGCTTGGTTGGTCTGATACTTTTGCATATCTTGTCTTGCCTGTACTGTTAGTTATTTCCCAGTACGTCTCTATTCAAATCATGCAACCATCTCAACAGGTTGGTCAACAAAATCTTTTCCAGACTCCTTTTATGCAGGACAAAAGAGATTCCCCCTCTCTTTCTGCATTTACGATGATTTCCTTTAATTCTATTGCTTTCTATGTCATGTTGTTAGTCTGATGTTGTTTGGTTAGTCTGGGTTACCTATACTGAACATGGTAAATGTACCATCTTGTACCCTGTATTCACGTATTCAATTCCAGCTGTCAGTACACGGTTCATTTACCATCTTGTACCCTGTCTCAACCATTGCAATATTGCATTCAATTCAGTTGTTAATCCGTAAATGACTATGCTCGTACGTGGAGTCAGGTTCCTGTATGTCCCCCTCTAACTGGAAACTGAATTTGGTGGTTTTTGCAAAGTGAATTCTCTGGTTATCTTATTCATTCCGACTCTCGATTCTTTTCAATCTGTTGGTCAGTTCGTAGTTGATTAATCTGTCACTAAGAAGTGAATTTGACTTTATAGAATTTATTTTCTAAATCATTTTCATTTTTTTGGTCTTTTTTCCTGTTTAGTTTTTTCTAATCCTTTATTTATTAATTTCCAGAGTGATGATCCAAGTGTGAAGAACTCTCAAGCAATAACTAAGTTTCTCCCTCTAATGCTTGGTTACTTTTCACTGTCAGTTCCATCTGGTCTGAGCCTATATTGGTATGCACTTCTCAATTACTTGTTCAGAAACAACAGTTTTTTCTATCCTTTTATACTCTTAGGGGTCGTTTGGTAGGGTCTATGAGCATATGGTGTGTTAGTAATGCAGAGATTAGTTATGTTGAGATCTTATCCACTGTTTGGTGTGGTGTATTAAAAACTACTCCTTCTGTGGCACCATTTGACCAAGCAGAATTTAAAAAATAAGGGAAGACCTTGTTATGTTACCAAATTGTCCTTACTTTAGTGCCTACTTTTGTTGACTTTTCTTCAAAATAAGTACATCTTTAAAATTAAGTGGGACCCAATAGCGTAAAATAAAGATGGTGTCATCAAGTAGTTGTCAAATAAGGAAATGTGACCATATTAGGACGGACTAAAAAGGAAATGGTGCCACATAAATTGGGACGGAAGGAGTAACATGATTGCATAATTTCTAAAACAATTATTTGTTTACAAAAATATCCTCCAGATTCTTTAATTTTGAGAGACTTCAAGGGAATTTTTGTCTTTAACCATGTGTATGCATGTATTAATAGTCTTGGTATTGCTAATACCATGGATTACTATGTATTAGTTATACATAGGATAATACCAAATAGGGTGTGTATTAGTTATACATAGATTGAAAAAGTGTACCAACCAAGGGATTAGTAATACCAAAGCTAATACATGCATTATTTTCTCAAATACTTCCTACCAAACGACCCCTTAAAGTCTTAATTATCCATTTATTGAGCACTATTTTTCTCCTATGGTCAATAATCTCTCAGTAATGTTTTACCACTTATGCAGGTTCACAAACAACATACTTAGCACTGCTCAACAAGTATGGCTTCAGAAGTTTGGGGGTGCAAAACTTCCGTCCCTTAAATTAAGTGATGATACTTCTAGGAAAGAGAAACCCGGGGGTGCAAAAATTCCAACCCTGAAATTAAGTGATGATAGGAAAGAGCTACCTCAAATTCAGAAATCAATCTCTGACGCAACAATAACTAAAAAGAAAGACGAGAATCCTACTTTAGATAGGCCCCGCCAGGGTGAAAGGTTAGAAAGATTTCTAGACCTTGTTTGGAGGTGAGAAGTTTGTGGTTAGTACTTTATTGTTAATATTTTTTTTCAGGTTTAAACAGTTGAAGGAACAAGAAGCAAGAAAACGGCAACAGGAGGAGGAGAAGAGGAGAGAAGAGATAGCAGCTAATACGAAAGAAGACATGTCAGTTGAGATAGAAAATAGGATTGGAACTGACTCTATTAATGGTGATTCTAATGCTTCCACTTCTGAAAATTATCGTATTGTAAATGGTGATAGTGCATCTTCGGAAGTGAAGGAAGATGAAAGAATTCAGACTGGTGAAATTTCAGATGATCACAACCATGGAGAAGATCAGCAAGTTTCTGACGAAAGAAAGAAGGTAAAGTTAGCATCTTTTGGTTCAAAGCCGAATTTCAGTATTTGTGGACAGATATCACTTGCATCAAAAGGTCGATATTGTCATTTGCGATTCGCCCAAATCTTTAGGGTCTCGTTCGCTTCTATTTTTCTCTGCTGAGAAGTCAAATTTTGAAAGTAATATTTACTTGTGTGCGACTGAATATAAGACTACAATATTGTTACTTGATCAAGTCCTAATTATAGATTTCCATTCCCACTTTCAGGGCGAAACTGTTACTTCTACCAGAGCTACAGATAACAACAAACTTCCACTTGAGGATGCACAATAAGACAGAAGCAAGTAAGCAACTTAAACAAAATGCTATACAGTTTACACACGTAACGTGAGGCTACTTGAGTCTAGCTGAAGTGCATCAGAAACCTGATGCAAATATCGGGTTCACGAGGTTTGGAGGACCAGGTTCGGACAAAATTTTACATTTGGAGGCTTCAGAGTTGTAAATTATGATGTTCAAGAGAACGAGGAATGACAAATGCTATTGATTCTTTTACGAGCATAGTTGGATAAGTAGTGTAAAGAATCTGCTTTAGTAGCTCAAAGAGTAGCGTCATAGGTTTGATAGTAATGTACTTGGCATACACAAATGGAGTAGAATTGTTGTAGAACAGTGCTATATTTTTGTCAAATTTGTATCTCATGTGTCAGGGGGCGCTTTTTATCTTGTTTGAAGTAATTATTGGAACCTAGAAATTGATAAGTGATATGAGGAACTTTCTGCATCTAATATACAACTTGAATTATTTTTTTGGATATCCAAAGTCCACTGATCCAATTGTATTACTCATGTTTTTATTACTATAAACAAAGTTGTCAGATAGCTTATGGTTCCAAAATTTGGGCTATGAAGGAAAAACTGGTTTATGAAAATCCTTTTGGGGTATCAGTAAATGTAACTCTTAACATATCATGACTTGGCGTGTACGTAAAAGCATAGTGCTGGTACCCAACGCATATATTCATTGTTCCTCATAACACATGTTCGTGTCAATTATATTCACTACGTATTCAAAAAGTCTAAGATGTATACATTGTATTTTTTTTATACTATCAAGTCATGCATAACTTGAACTCATATTTTAATTATATCAGTACAACGAGTCAATGATTGCCCCTATGTTCCCTTAAACATGTGCACAAGCATATGTATGCACACATTTTAAACTTGATTTGTGATCCAAGTATTTGATTAAATGACTTTCAGGACCATGCGATTGCGTAATTAAAGTCCAAAAACAAGATGCTCTTCTTTGGAGTAGTTTCACAGAGTTGGTGGTTCCATTAATAATTATAATAGACAATTTTGTATACGTATAACGACTCGTTGAGAAGAAAAAGAAAAGGTTCCATTTCTAAAGATACTTTTGAGGGTAGGACAGAAAAACTTGCATTTTAAAGATACTTTTGAGGCTAGTATAAAAATCTATCAGTGAATTGTTATTCAATTATCGTATAGAAAAGCTTTATAAATACGAAGATCGATTTGATATCAAAGAACTAGTATTACTCATGAAATTCTATTCCTATACGATAATTGAAGCTTTATAACTATCCTACCATTTTAACGGGGTATTCTATTCCTTCGAACGTGCACAACTTGTATATGTGTATACTTGTTTGACACATTTCCAATGGAAATACCTACGGTGGTCCTTGCTTTAACTTGTGCAAGCTGATTTATTTTTGAACCCATAAGGGATTGCTTTGCAATTTCGCAAATTGGTTGGAAACATTAGTTAGTCATTACAAGTAGTAATTAAATTAAGATAAATGATTACGTAAGCTAATTTCACGTCCTTAATTATTTTGATAACATTATTTTTTTTAAAAAGGAGAAAACCTAGCCGCGTGTTTGTGTGTTTCACAATCTCCAGCATCTCAAATTGATGTTTTCAACATTCTGTACCTGGTTTGATCAGCTGGAAAATGTTATATTTTTGTTCATGTTCTTATTGCTTAGACTTACGGTAGCCCAATTATGTACTTAATTATTTTGCAATTAAGATTAGCAATCTAATCTTTTAAACTTTATATTATTTTTGTTTTTCAAATCAAGGATTATTTGGAATTATTGGATCACAATATCTAACACTTCCGATTATATTCTTATAATAGCTGTAGAAGTACATAGCAGATAAGAGTAGAACTGCACACTTTTCTTGTCTGAAAAATGAATATAGACAGAGGAAAAAAAAAAGCAGAAAAAATTGGGCGAAAAGGGAGCCTTTGCTCTTTAACTATCAGAGCCAGGTTTCGATCCTGGGACCTGTGGGTTATGGGCCCACCACGCTTCCGCTGCGCCACTCTGATGATGTTGTTGATAAAAAGCACAAAAGCATAATCAACCATGACTATTATTTCTTCGTTGATAACTTCAGGGGATCAAAGTGCCACATTTACAAACATTGAGGGTCGTAGGTAAATTTTCTGGGTTAAGGAACTAGTATCCTTTATCTTGGGTTGAATAAATATGCTAACCCTGTAACCAGTTTTTAAATATGAGATGACCATGGAACCTCTAATTGATTATATAGAGGTTCTTTTTAAGAATGATGCTGCCCAAATTTCTCCACTTCTCATGTACTCTATAATGCAGCATGACGGTGCCCGGGCATAGCTGGATGGCAAAAGAGGGGAATTTAAAATTCAGCCGGAGGCTTGCAGCGTGGGATCGAACCTTGGTAGTAGTGCTGAGGTACCGGGATTACTATCTCCAGAAATAGTCTAGCGTAAGCCAGAAAACTGGATATCAAAAAAAAAATATATAATGCAGCATGACATAAAAAGAGCTAAAAGAAAACATTAAAAGCTTTATTATTCCCTCAATCTCAAATTATTTGTCGTGCTAACTAAGAATAGTTGTTCAAATTATTTATTATTTTAGAAGTTTAAGACATAATTAATTATATTTTCTATATTTTATCCTTTGTCATTAATGAAGATGACACATAAATATAGTAAATACTTAATAGAGAGAGATTATAACTTAGATATAAATAAGGGTAAAATTGGTCAAATACTCTTTCCAATTAACATTCTTAAGAGGCGTGTAAATAAGAAAAACAACAAATAATTTGAGACGGAGGGAGTACATACATTTTATCCATTTGCCAACAATCAAACATGTTTAAATGGTTCACTCGCATAATCTAAATCAATAATATTACAATTTCAACTTCTTTTATGTTTTGTTTAATATCAAAGAAGGGAAAAAGAGCTAGTGATTTGTTAGCTAATTCAATATGGCTCTTCATAAATAGGGGAGAAAATTATTGCTTCAAAGTAGAATACATTTCTATCTTTTTTTCCGGTTTTCCGTCCGTTATCTTATACTTGCTTTAGGGCATCAATTAATCTGAACAATTTGTTCCGAGTAAGGCCCATCTAGCAACTCATTTGTGCAATTATCAACGAATATATATTAGTGAATATTAGAATATATTCATCATATATTTTGTAATTATTAGTGTTGTATAATTATGGTAGATATAAGATCTATTGTATTAGGATTCCACACTGTACATATATATATATATTTGTATTAATGAGAAAAACTCTCCAAGAAGATTAATACAATCTTACATGGTATCAAGAGTCAAACCCTAAAAACACCTAACTTTTTCTTTCTCTCTTTTCTCGGTCCAGCCGCCGCACCCTACCTCCCTCGGCCAGCGACCCCACCCACAACCGAAACTCATATTTTTTTCTCTCGTCTTTCCCGTGTTCCCGTTTGTGTTTCCATGTCTACTCCAACCTCCCCTAAGGATGTCGGCTCCTCCTCCATAGTTGTCATAAACAACCCCCCTGCTCCCTCCTCCACTTCTTCTTTCCATCCGGCGTTCACCGTCACGAACATCAAGAATTTCATTCCCTTAATTCTTGATAAAAAAGATGGTCAATATTCGGGTTGAACACTTTCACATTCACGCATGTGCGTATAACGTGTTTGACCATATTGATGACTATATCCTTCGCCCTCTAGATGTTGCTGACTCGACATGGCGTCGTCTTGACGCTATTGTGAAACAGTGGATTTATGGCACTATCTCTAAAGACTTGCTTCACACAATCATGAATACAGGTGCCTCGGCTCGTGAGTTATGGGTATGTTTGGAGGAAATATTTTCGGATAACAAATATACGCGTGCCGTGAAGTTGGAGGAAAAGTTCAATAATACACGTCTCGAGAATTTTGTCAACATGTCCGAGTATTGTAAACAATTGAAACTAGTTGCGGACCAATTATCCAACATGGGGACACCCGTTTCCAAAACCAAGATGGTCCTAAAACATGTTGCTGGCTTACCGAAGGGTGAATACGATACTCTCGCGACTATGATTCAACAAGCCGACCTACTACCGAGTTTCAACAGGGCACGTTCACAATTACTTTTGGAGGAAACCCGATGTGCCAAACAGGATGAACACAATCAAAAGGTGTTAGCGGTTGAAATTCGGCAACAAACGCCGCCCCCACCACCCATCCGCCCCCACCACCCATCCGCCACCACTGGACAACCAACAACCGCGGGACAGCCGCAGTGGTGGCAGAGGCGGCAGAGGAGGAAAGGGCCAACAACAGTTCCAGGCCCCTGCCCAGAATTTCCAGTGGGCCGGCCCAACAGGTTGGTCCAGCTCGAGAAATTGGGCCTCACCCTCTGCCCGTTTCCCACACCTGCGGCCCAATACCCGCAGGCCTGACATCCTAGGCTCGGCACCAAGCCCACGCCAGGCATACCCGATGCCACACCAGGCTCACACTAGGCATACCCGATGCCACAACAAGCTCACGCCAAGCGTACCCGATGCCACAACAAGCCCACTTGGTCTCAGCCCAGCAGCAACCAAATGGACACGGCGTGGCCCCTACTGATTTGGGCCAGGTCTTCAGCACATTAAACATTCAGCAGTCCGATGAAAATTGGTACATGGATACAAGAGTCACATCTCATCTCACCCGCTCTTCAGGTAATTTCTCCAAACTGTATCGATTAAAGTATCCTCAATTTATTATGGTCGGCAATGGTCACCACATTCCAATTGAAGGTTATGGTACCACCCACACAAAACCACCTCATCTGCCCTTCTCCTTAAACAATGTCCTCTATGCCCCTAACATCATTAAAAACTTAATATCTGTTAGGAAATTTGCTCGTAATAATTTCGTATCTGTTGAGTTTGACCCTTTGGTTTCTCTGTGAAGGATCTACTTACGGGGACACCTCTTACGCAATGCAATAGTGTGGGGGACCTCTATCATTTCTCATCATCTTCCGCTGTCAGAACCCGATCACCTACCTCTTTTGATGTAATCTCTCCGTCAATTTGACACAATATACTTGGACACCCAGGAGCTCCTGCTTTTAATTTTCTTAGAAACAATAATGTTATTCGATGTAATAATGGAAAACTTGCCCAAAATTGTTTTTCTTGCCCGTTAGGAAAACATGTTCGCCTTCCTTTTAAGTCATCTTTAAGTGTTATAATTTCTCCATTTGATATTGTTTATGCAGATTTATGGACATCTCCCGTTACTAGCTCACTGGGTCATAAATTTTATCTTGTGTTGATGGATGACTTTTCTCACTTTACCTGGGTTTATCCACTAAAATTCAAGTATGAAGTTTTTGCCAAGTTTCTTGAG
The DNA here is from genome assembly GCA_034509755.1 of Anisodus tanguticus. Lineage (NCBI taxonomy): Eukaryota > Viridiplantae > Streptophyta > Magnoliopsida > Solanales > Solanaceae > Anisodus > Anisodus tanguticus. The sequence goes on along the minus strand of CM067550.1, from coordinate 47,001,081 downwards.
TTTCGTAATTTTATCAAAACACAATTTGAAAAAGCTATAAAATCATTCCAATGTGATAATGGTCGTGAGTTTAATAATTCCATGTTTCATAACTTTTGCACCAATAATGGCACGATGTTCCATTTTTCATGTCCCCACACCTCCCCTCAAAATGGAAAAGCCGAACGAATCATCCGCACTATCAATAACATGGTTCGTACCATCATTTTTCATGCCTCTCTCCCCCATCCTTTTGGGTCTATGCAGTCAAAATGGTAGAATACATCCTTAATATTTTACCTACCAGTACTCTTCACAATAAAACCCCTATTGAAATTCTCTACAGTCGGATCCCCTCCTATGATCACCTTCGGATTTTTGGTTGCCTTTGCTACCCAAACATTGCCTCCACTGCCCCTCATAAATTAGCACCTCATACCACTCCATGTATCTTCATAGGTTTCCCATCTAATCATAGGGGATATATGTGTTATGACTCGTCTTCTCGTAAAATCCTCATGTCTCATAATGTCACGTTTAATAAAGCAATCTTCCCGTTTGCAAACATCCAAAAATTCTGAAACACGGATTACATATTTCTAGATGAGTTCAAAGTCTCCCCCGTCGTCAGCACCCTCCTCCGTCGTGATGCTACTATTCCATCACGACCGACCACTACTGTTCCGTCCTACCAAATTTCGACACTTACATCCCTGCCCCGTCGAATATCCTATCGCCGGCTACAATCTATTCCGTCACTGCCTCATCCACACCCTGGCTAGACAACCCGACACGCACCCCGGTACCGTCACCCACCAACCACCGTCCTGAGTCAGATCTCAGACCACCCCCAAACCCACTGTCCTCCCACCGTCGAACCCTTAATCGGACATCGTTCCTAGTCAACATAACAACCTAGAACTAGTCACCGACATCGCATGAAATCCACAACCTGTCACCGACATCGACCCCCCTATAAATCTGGTATCCCAGTCCTTGCCCTCACTCGAGACCTAGCCTACACAAAACTCCTCTGCCCAACCTACCCTATCCCCACGCACTATATGGAAACCTGTGCCCAACACATGATTTTCAAAATCAACGTCCATTTTAACCTATCCACACAAACCATATCCCCAATTTTCAAAACCCCAAAATTAGCCAAACTAGACCCGAATTGGAATGCATCAATGCATGAGGAATTTTATGCTTTAACAAAATAACACACTTGGGATTTGGTTCCTAGATCGGATGAGGTGAATGTGATCCGATGCATGTGGCTATTTCATCACAAATTCAGAGACAGTGGTGACCTCGAGAGATATAAGGCGAGACTTGTGGCTAATGGTACTAATTAACATGAGGGTATTGATTGTGGTGAGATGTTCAGTCCGGTTATTCGCACAGTTCTGAGCATTGCTATGGGCAAGCATTGGTCGATTCATCATCTTTATGTAAAGAATGCATTCTTACATGGAGACTTGAAAGAAACTGTGTACATGCACTAGCCGCCAGGCTTTGTCTATCCGGAGGCCCCTCATTATGTCTGTTGTCTTCGCAAGTTACTTTATGGTTTGAAACATGCCCTAGAGCGTGGTATGAATACTTTGCTAATTACATTATGCAGATTGAGTTTGTATGCATTAAGTGTGATAATTCTCTCTTTATTTTTTATCGAGGTAGTAACATTTCTTATTTGTTGTTATATGTGGATGATATTGTTCTCACTGCCTCCTCTGATGCGTTGAAAATGAGATCATTGCTCTGCTTAAATCTGAATTTGCTTTGAGTGACATGGGGAAGTTGAGTTACTTCTTGGGGATCTCTGTGACTCGATCTGCAGATAATATGTTCTTGTGTCAGTGTAAGTATGCAGAGGATATTGTGTACAGGACTATAATAGTGAACTGCAAGATCATGCCACTCTGATTGACTCTAAATCGAAGTTCAGTGTTGTTGACGGTGATCCAGTGTCCGATCCCACTCTTTATAGGAGCCTTGCAGGTGCACTTCAGTATCTTACTTTCACCAAGCCTGATATTGCTTATGCTGTTCAGCAGGTGTGTTTGTTTATGCATGCCCCAGGGAGCCTCATTTTAATGCTCTTAAACGTATCATTCGATATGCTACAGGCACACTTAATTATGGACTGCATATCCGTATATAAACAAGACACTTATCTAATAACACAATATAGAAAAGTTAACAAGTCACTTATTTAGTATCTATATATAGTTCCTTGTTGTTAATTAAGAATATAATGTTACTCCTTGCATTCCATTTCATGGGACAAATTTTCTTTCTCAGTTTGTTAAAAAGATGATGTAATTTTAAATTTGAAAATAATTAATTTTAGATTTTTTATTTAATTTTTAATGAGAAACTTTTATAATCATATAAATATTATGATATGTTTAAAATTACAAATTTAAATTTCTTATAACCACCACGAGTACTTATTTTAAGGTTGTATATGCATTCACATACAAATTAAATTCTTTTTTCAGTTTCATTTGTGACATATCGTTAATTTAAATTAAATTATTGTTTTTACAAAAAATATGGATCGAAAAAATGTTGATTGGAGAGAAACCGAATTCGGTTGTTAAGTAGGGACTATTAGCTCAGTTGATTGGTTACCTAAACTTTCACATTGTTGGTGACGATTAGAATCACCACATTGTAATTCCCTCTCCATTTCTCATTTCTCTACCTCTATGTAATAAAAAAAAAGAATTCGGTTGTTAATGTGACCTGAAAAATATGGACAACTTCTTGCAAGGAAGAACATGACGTATGTACAAAAGTTTCCTACTTTGTTTATTCAAGAGATTATTATATAAGTACATCCTATTGTATATGGATAAAGGTCACAATTGTTGGTGCTGAATATGACTCAATCTCCATCTAGAGTGCAATTATTTAGCTAGAAAGAACAGAAAATTAGAAAACAACCCAACCAAAATATTAAAATGCCCGAAATAGGAAAGTAGTCAAAAGGATACATTAGGTCAAGGCAATTGAAGGAGAATATGTGTAAAAATATTCTCTAGAATTTTGATTTAAGATATAAGAGAATGCACCTAAAGATTTTCAACGATACATAAGCAACTTTTGCATCTTTAGATTTAAGACATATTTTGCCATAAACCATGGTACAAAAGATATAATCTTGTTGGCTTTAATAAGATCTATATAAAATTCTTCTTGTAAAAAAATTCTTTCTTGATAAAGAAGCAAAAAAATCAATTTTTAAAAGGCTCCCATCTGGATTTAAAGAAATATTCACTTATCATTTTTCTTGCGGGTAATCCCCGACTAAAATCAATTTTTTGTGGTGTATTCATCATGTCAGGAAAATTCATGTCTGACTCAGTTATTTCTGGGTCTTCTTCCTGGATACCACGAACTATATTGTCCTTATCAATTCTATTATCAGTATGTTCTCTAATTTGAAAAGTGGATGCTCTTGATGGAGATCTTACCACATATTCAACTGGTGAAATATAAGAACGAATTGAAATATAAGATCTAGTAGATCTGGATCTTAAACTATCAACATCAATTTTTTCTAACCTATAACATGATTAAGAAAATCTTAACTTAATAGTCCCATCTGGGGTCTGCTCAATCTCTATAATATCAGAATTAAAATTATTTTTTGGAGGAGCAGCTCCCTCTATGACCCATTCCTTGGGAAAATCAATTTCATCCCATTTGATAGGTCTTCTAGTTATAATCTTGGATTTACCAAAATTAGTTTCTACAAAAATTGGGAAAATCAATTTCATCCCAGTGGACTGCAACATCAGCAACAAGCCTAGAATGGGCCTCAAAATCATTTGGCCTGGCAACAACCTGGCCTGCTTGGGCCTCGGCCATAGCAGGCTTTCGCTGTTGTGGGCCCAACAGTCTCTCTGACCCACAAGGATATCGAGGCGGTAATGCATACACTTGGACTAAATCATCCGGATGCAAATTGGTACATAGACACCAGTGCTATTTCTCATATGACATATGCGAAAGGTAATCTCTCGTCTTATTTCAATTTGAGCAAAAATCATGGTATAATTGTTGGTAATGGTCATTCAATTCCAATTCGTGGTTATGGTCACACAAATTTGTCTCCCCCAAACCCGCCTTTAGCCTTGAAAAATGTCCTTCATGCTCCTCAATTAATTAAAATTTGGTGTTTGTTTGGAAATTTACAACTAATAACTCGGTTTCTGTTGAATTTGATCCTTTTGGATTTTCTGTGAAGGATTTCTGAGCGGAGATACATATAATGAGATGTGATAGTCGGGGCGAGCTCTATCCCATCACCACAAAACAAGCCACACTGTTAACGTTTGCTGCTTTAGCACCGTCCTTATGACATGCACATTTGGGTCATCCGGGAGCGTCTGTTTTTTCCTCCCTTAAAAACAATAAATTTATTGAGTGTAATAACGCTCGTAGTGCTAATGTGTGTCCCTCTTGTCCTCTTGGAAAATATGTTAAATTGTCGTTTGTTGCCTCAAATTCTAGTACTATGTTGCCATTTGATATTATTCATAGTGATCTTTGGACGTCTCTCATTTTGAGCTCTTCGGGACACCGTTATTATTTTTTGTTATTGGATGATTATTCTATTTTTTGTGGACATTTCTGTTATTTAAAAAGTCTCAGGTTTATTCCACATTCCTATTATTTAGAGCATTCATCCGTACTCAATTTGAACGGAAAATTAAGAACATTCAATGTGATAATGGAAGGAAATTTGATAATGGGCCATTTATAGAATTTTGTAAGGTTAATGGTATATCATTTCGGTTTTCATGTCCATATACGTCATCACAAAATGCGAAAGCCGACAGAAAAATCCACACCATTAATAATATTGTTCATACATTACTAGCCCATACATCATTACCACCTTCATTTTGGCATCATGCATTACAAATGACGACTTACCTTCTTAACATACTCCCAAGCAAATGATTAGCATACCAATCTCCACTCAAAATTCTTTATCAAAAAGACCATTCGTATTCTCATCATAGGGTGTTTGGGTGTTTATGTTATCCTCTATTCTCCTCCACTACCATTAACAAACTTCAAGCCCGCTCTACCGCTTGTGTTTTTTTAGGTTATCCATCTAATCATCTTGGTTACAAATGTTTTGATTTATCCTTTAATAAAATCATCATTAGTCGCCATGTCATTTTTTATGAAACCTAATTTCTGTTTGCTAAGTTGCATAATTTTGCATCAAAGTCTTATGAAATTTTGGATGATGGGCTATCACCGTATGTAGTCCACTATTTGGTCCAGCCCACACCTCGGAACCTAGACAAGCAGGCACAGTCCGGCCTACTACCTGCTGGCTCAAAACACACTCGTCCAAATTTTCTGCCAGCAGGCCTACTGCCTGCTGGCCCAAATGATTTTGGTCCTAAGCTTCTGCCAGCAGGCCCACTGCCTACTGGCCCAAATACTCTTGGTCCACTTTTTCTGCCATCAAGCCCACTGCCTGCTGGCCCAAATAATTTCAGCCTCCAGCCGGCTCAATTCCTCCCAACCCAAATCGATACCGACACCACTACACTGACCCAGATACAACCCACTTCTATTCCAGGATAAGGGCCCGTTACTTGTAGCCAACAAGGTATTTTTAGACCAAAACGACAATTTAATCTCAACTCTATTGGCACTAAATTACCCCTACCACGTAACCCCGTGTCTACCCTTCGTGATCCGAATTGGAAAATGGTCATGGATGATGAATATAGTGCTCTTATAGACGTGGGAGTTGGTGCCCCATCCACCTGGTGTTAATGTGATTCATTCTATGTGGATTTTTACTCATAAGGAAAAATCTGATAGTTATTTTGAGAGGCATAAGACCCGTCTTGTAGGTGATGACAAAACTCAACAAGTTGGCATGGATCGTGGAGATACATTTAGTCCGGTGGTCAAACCGATAACTATTCACACTGTTCTCAGTCTAGCTCTCTCAAAAGCATGGCCCATTCATCAACTGGACGTAAAAAATGCGTTCTTACACGACGAACTCAAGGAAACGGTATACATGCATTAGCCTTTGGGTTTTAGGGATCCCGCTCATCCTAATCATGTGTGCTTGCTGAAGAAATCCTTGTATGGGCTAAAACAGGCTCCCCGGGCCAGGTATAAAAGATTTGCAGATTATGTGTCTACTCTTGGGTTTTCTCACAGCAGGTCTGATCATTCTCTGTTCATCTACATCACGGTACTTCTATGGCCTACATTTTGTTATTATGTGGATGATATTATATTGACTGCTTCCTCTAACAAACTACGCAAGTCTATCATATCTCTTCTCAGCTCAAAATTTGCTATGAAAGACTTGAGGCCTTTGAGTTCTTTTTTGGATATAGTTGTCACTCGTCATGCAGGTGGTCTATTTCTATCTCAGAAGAAGTATGTAGCAGAGATCATTGAATGGACTGACATGTCAGCCTGTAAGTCATCTCCGACTCCGATTGACACTAAACTGAAGTTAAGTGCTACTTTTAGCACACTATACGAGGATCCCTCCCACTATCGTAGTCTTGCGGGGGCTCTTTAATAACTCATGTTTATGAGTCCCGATATTACTTATGCAGTGCAACAGGTGTGTTTATTCATGCATGATCTAAGGGAAGAACACATGCACGCTCTCAAACACATTATGCGCTATATTTAGGGAACTCTTGATTATGGTTTACACTTATATCTATCATCGGTATCTACTCTCATGTCTTATACTGATGCTAATTGTGGTGGATGTCTAGATATCAGGCGTTCGACATCTGGTTATTGTATGTTTCTTGGAGATAACTTGGTCTCTTGGTCGGCTAAACGCCAGACTACTTTGTCGCGTTCTAGCGAGGATGTCGAATATCGAGGGGTCGCTAATGTGATGTCTGAGTCCTGTTGGTTGCGTAACCTCCTCGTAGAGCTTTATTTTCCTATTCGGAAAGCTACCTTGGTCTACTGTAATAATGTTAGTGTTGGAAATTTACCTTTGGCGGGAGTTGCGACCGACCAACTTTAACGGCTTAAACACTAATGTTCCGCATGTTGGAGAATTCGGTTCTTCACACATGCATAATCTACTAAATAAGTAGATGACCGTAGAGCCAAGGATCGTCAAATTTCATTGAGAAGTGAAATAGATATTGGTCCACGAAGTGAGGTGTTTGAAGCATGGAAAGTGTGGTATGGGATCAATTCTCCCTCATCGGTGGAGGAAGAAAGAATTGTTTTGTTTATAAGTCTCAAAGTTGGCTAGTGTTTGAATCCAATAGGTTTGTACTCACTAAGAATGACACTTTTGTGTGGAGAGGCTTCGTCTGTGAAGGCCTCTTCAAAGTAAATGCCATGTCTGTAATGCGTCCAAGTAATAAAGTTGAACCTTCTTCTTATTTGCTTGAGTCTTCTAATTTATGGCATCATAGATTAAGACACCTTAACTACAAGTCTATCCAAAGGCTGGTAAAGATGGAGTCGTTGCCGTCTATCGACGTAAACCCTCAACATAAGTGTGAGGTGTGCGTAGAGACAAAACTCACCAAGCTTCCTTTTTGATCCGTTGAAAGGAATACCGCTCCTCTAGAACTTATTCACACAGATATATGTGATTTGAAGTTCGCACAAACTAGAGGGGGGAACAAGTACTTTGTGACATTCATTGATGATAGAACAAGGTATTGTTACCTTTACTTGTTGAAAAGTAAGGATGAAGCCTTTGAAGCGTTCCGACGTTACAAAGCAGAAGTTGAGAACCAACTAAGCCTATGGATTAAATCTATTCGTAGAGATAGGGGGGAGAATACGTAGCGCCATTTGAGGAATATTGTGCCCAAGAAGGCATTGTTCATCAAACGACGGCTCCATACTCACCTCAATCGAACGGTGTGGCGGAACGCAAGAACCGCACATTGAAGGAAATGATGAATGCCTTGCTCATCAATTCCGGTCTTCTCAAAAACATGTGGGGAGAAGCCGTCCTTACTGCTAATACGATTCTTAACAGAGTCCCACATAAGGGTAAGGACAAAACTCCATATGAATCATGGAAGGGAAAGAAACCCACCTATAAATATTTTAAGGTGTGGGGTTGTTTGGCAAAGGTTGAAGTACCCAAGCCAAAACAGGTCAAGATTGGGCATATGACTCTAGATTGCATATTCATCGAATATGCAAATAACAGTAGTGCTTATCGCTTCTTAGTGCATAAGTCAGATATTCCAGATATCCACCAGGGTACAATCACGGAATCAATGAATGCTCTATTCTTTGAAGGTACCTTTCCTAGAAAGGAAAAAGACATAACCTCTCGCAAATGAAGTTATGAACAAAGCTCTCAAGAACCGGGAGTCGTTGACGGCCCGGATCTAGATAGTTTAGATCTAGCGATCTCGAGATGGCTGAACATTCGGAATCTAGTGTTCCAGATTCTCAGAACTTGGACACTCCAGAGATGGATCTAAGGCGAAATAAAAGGGCCAGGAAGGATAAATCCTTCGGTCCTGACTTTGTAGCTTATATGGTTAATGATGAACCAAGGACAATTGCTAAGACGTTGTCAACTCCAGAAGCACCGCTCTGGAAAGAAGCTATTGAGGGTGAAATACGCTCCATTCTGCATAACCATACTTGTGAGTTGGTTGATTTTCCTCCGGGAAATAAACCGTTGGGTTGTAAATGGATACTCAAACGGAAATATAAAACAGATGGGTCTATAGACAAGTACAAGACAGGTTGGTAGTCAAAGGCTATCGATAGACAGATTGTCTTGACTACTTTGACACATACTCCCCGGTATCCCGGATGACATCCATACATGTATTCATTGCGATCGCAGCTTTGCGTGACCTTGAGATACATCAAATGGATGTCAAGACAACCTTCCTAAACGGTGATTTGGAAGAAGAAATTTATATGGACCAACCCGAGAGGTATGTGGTTCAAGTGCAAGAGAAGAAAGTCTGTCGACTTGTCAAATCTCTGTACGGGCTGAAAAAAGCCCCGAAGCAATGTCACGAAAAATTTGATAGTACTCTACTATCGAAGGGTTTCGCCATTAATGAGTGTGATAAATGTGTCTACACGAAAGGTAACTCTGACTCATTTGTTATGATATGCCTGTATGTAGATGATATGTTAATCACATAAAGCAGTCCTAGGGTAATCCTAGAGACTAAGAACATGTTGAAACAATGCTTCGACATGAAGGATATGGGTATCGCAGATGTCATCTTAGGGATAAAAAATCTCTAAGACGTCTGACGGACTGGTCTTATCTCAGTCTAACTACATCGAGGATGTTTTGAAAAAGTTTGAGATGTTAGGCAGTTCACCGATAAAGTCACCAATGGATACAAATCAAAAGCTTGATAAAAATCTTGGTGCACCTGTATACCAGGAGCGATATACACAGGTGATCGGTAGTTTGATGTATATAACAAACTGCACCGACCTGATATTGCTTATACAGTCAATAAGTTGGCTAGGTTCACTCGTAATCCTAGTGATGATCACTGGAAGGCGTTGAATCGGGTATTACAATACCTGAAATATACGCTAACTTTCGGGTTACACTATTTGAGATATCCAGCTATACTAGAGGGGTACATTGATGCAAACTGGATATCTGATATAGAGAACACCAAGTCCACCAGTGGGTATGTATTTACAATTGGTGGTGGGGCTGTGTCTTGGAAATCCTCTAAGCAAACTTGCATCGCCCGATCCACAATGGAATCAGAGTTTATCGCTTTAGACAAAGCAGGAGAAGAAGGTGAGTGACTTCATGACTTCTTAGAGGATGTTCCGTGTTGGAACAAACCCGTACCTTCGGTAATGATCCACTGCGACAATCAGTCGGCTCTAGGAAGGGCACATAATGCTATGTACAACGGCAAGTCTCGTCATATTCGACGGAGGCATACGACCGTTAGGCAGCTGATCACCACGGGTATAATATCCATTGATTACATTAAGTCAAAGGATAATATATCAGACCCGCTGACAAAGGGCTTCCCCAAGGATCAGATGGCTTGCCTGTCTAGGGGAATGGGCTTAAAACCCAAAATATAAGGACCAATACGGTGGTAACCCAACCTTACTAACTGGAGATCCCAGTATTTGGTTCAATGGAAAAACTAAGCTGTAAAGGTTCAGTTGATCGCTTCAGTGGAAGCATGAGCACTTCAGATATTGATTTCTGTAAAGAAACACCAAATCCAAAGTCGTTCTCGCGATAGACGTTAAGTGCTATCTGCAGTATGGGTAAATGTTAAGTTTTCAAAACCTTTAATGATCCTCAACAGTTAAGGTTAGGTTTTGGGAAACTTTTAATGGTTCCTAACACTTGTGAAGTGAGGTATAGCAGGATACCTTGTAGGAGGCCACCTATTTAAGTGCGAGGACGGGCTGCCTCAAATGAACGCACTTAAGAATCCAAGAAGTTGTCCATGGACACAACGGACAAAACATTACGAAGAAGAAAGTATGGGAATTTGTTGTGTTGGTACTATTGACTTGGCTTACACTAAACACTGACGGTTCAAGACATCACGTTCACCGCGCAGTAAGTAAGTCCGATGGTAGTTAACTATGGAAGGTTCAAAGCTGAAGCTACCTCTCGTTATGCAACATCGGCCCGCTGAAATATTGCTGGAAATGAAAATGCACCATGTGAGTGCGCCAAAATCTCTTTCAAGAGGGGATTGTTGGAAATTTGCCTTTGGCGGGAGTTGCAACCGACCAACTTTAACGGCTTAAACACTTGTGTTCCGCATGTTGGAGAATCCGGTTCTTCACACATGCATAATCTACTAAGTAAGTAGATGACCGTAGGGCCAAGGATCATCAAATTTCGTTGAGAAATGAAAGAGATATTGGTCCACGAAGTGAGGTGTTTGAAGCATGGAAAAGTGTGGTGTGGGATCAATTCTCCCTTATCGGTGGAGGAAGAAAGAATTATTTTGTTTATAAGTCTCAAAGTTGGCTTGGGGTTTGGGACCCCAAGGGGTATCCCATGTGTTTAAATGATGGAGGACCTAGATGTGCTTCGGTTCGAGGAAAGCCCACACGCGCGCCGCCGCCGCCCGCCCGTCCGGTCGGGGTCCGGGTTCTCGGGTTGTGCTTCTTCTAATATTATCTTTTTGGACCAGAATTCTTTCATATATACAGTTTGGTCCCTAAAGTTTCAATATGTACAGTTTGGTCTCTGAAATTTTAAGAAAGTCAGATTGGGCAGAAACAGAACGTCAACAGCACTCAATTCAACCATTTATTTTGGCTGAATTACCCTTCCTAAATGCCATCCGTTGCACATCAAATTCACCATTTATTTTGGTGAATTACTACCTCCATAATTGCCATTACTTGGCCAGTAATGGCAGTAATGTGGGCAGTTCATGAGCCTCTTCTCCAACTATATAAAGGGCCCCTTGCACCATTGTTGACACACAGAAAAACATACGAAAAATAGAAACAAAGAATCAGTTCTTCCTACTACCTTCCAGCATCATTTCATTACTCAAAATTCTTCACGGTAACACTTGAGTTTCCTTTGCTCATTTGTTCACTTGCTGTTTTATCTTGGGAGACAATTATCCAGGACGTAGAAAGGATACATACGGGGCAATATTGTCTTAAAGACAGAGTGCAAACACTCGACTCAGCATACCCAAAAACTGTTCCAGTTTATTGTTCAAGTTCTTTGTAATTTCAGTTCTTGTAATACTTAGCAATTACTTGTAATTTTCATTTCCTGCATCTTTGTAACCAACAGTTAGTGCGATATATCTTTCGGGGAATCCTGTACAACATTATGTTTTGTTGTTCTTCGAGATTACTACAATAATTATAGATATACAAAATCACTAATTATATCAAAAGAATATATTTACATATATTCTATCAAGCTGCTATTCAAAAAGCGCTTGAGATAGCTCTACAACATCAAATCCTTCCCCTTGCAATTGAGATGGACTCCATAGAAGTGCTACAAGTTTTGGAACACAATTATCCTAACTATATTTCTCTTTCCAATTTTTGCAGGTACCTATTGAGGAAGTTGGGGAATCCAGTGCTACGACATAGCTTTAGGCAAGGGATCAAGCTGGCGCACCTTTTGGCTAAACCCGACTCTAACTTTGTTATGAAGCGAGTAGAAGCAGATCATGTGGAACTGCTTGTAGTAAACTAGTTTCTACCCATGTCTGTATTAAGTTAGCTGCTCTAGTTAACCTAATGTTCTACCCATAGTACATGGGAACTATGTATCGTCTACTACTACTGTTGTAGCCATGTTATTATGAATAATATATTCAGTTTATCAACAAAAAAAAATATAGGAATTTCTCATTTTTTTACAAATATTTATTGTTCCGCTTCAGATATTTTAAATGTATTTAGTTAGACGAACATTTCTTTCTATAGGATTTGTATTATAATTTATTATGAGTGGTTTAACTTTCTGATTTTGATATAATAAGAATAAGAATAATATATTTGTGTAGGATTTTCATAATTTCCTAGAGAAGTTCATTTGATTAAAATTTAAAAATAAAATCAAAATGTACTTTAAAGTTAAAAGCTACGAAAAAGAGTGGTGTTTCTTCAAACGAGTTGAAGTTGCATTCAGCCTCATTATCCAAGAGTCCATATATAGACGATACTAATTGCTTTTTTATTTATAAGAATAAATGCAGTCAAGCCCCTCACAATTTTACTTTATTGATAATTTTCCCTTGAATATATTTCATACCAAAAGAAAAAAATCATCAATCATTTCACAGTATAATACTATAATCTGCATTTGTGTTGCCTAAATGGAAAAACAAATAATACTCCCAATAGTACATGGGAAAAAAAATCAACTTTTTATTTGAAACAATATCATTATGGTTTCCTACATTTATACCATGCAGTTGAGTAACATCGATCTAGCCAAGTTGCAAATATTCGACAAAGAAAACAGCTGCAATTTGTATGAGATGTAAAAGCTAGCAAGTTCCCTCTCTCCTCATAAGCTGGTCCAATATCATCTTGTTTGCTTGCGATTAAGTCGAAGGAGGTAAATAAGTTTTTTTAATTTGTGTAAGAGAACTTTTGACCTTGTATAGTAATTTTCCAGTTTTTTTTTTAAGTAAAAGATCAATAAAATTAAGTGTAAATTAACAAGACGTCCCTTTAGATAGTCCTATAGTTGAGAAGTCACAATATGAATCCAAATACCACGAGTCTATTCCCATTAATCTTTTGGTCACTACTCCTTCTGTTTCAATTATTATGGCGATATTTAACTGGACACGAAACTTAAAAAAGAAAGACATGTGTAGTTAGTGATTTAACACAAATCAGTATGACTATAAACAATCTCATTAATTAAGATTAAAATATAAAATCTAAAATTAAGTTATTCCTCAATAAAAATATCATTGGGACATGGGGAAAGCGAAGGGAAGGGGAAGAGAGACGGGGTACCATCAAATTATAAGTTTTACTGCATTTTTCAACTTATATGTGGACATAAAAAAAGTTTAAAAAGAAAAAGGAGCAAAACACAGATCTCTGTAAACTAGTAAAATTGTCAAAGTTGCCTAAGGTAAGCTGTGTAAAAGTAAGTTGCATGCTACAAAATTCTTGGTAGGAGGAAAGCCCAAAAGGCCATGTTCCTAGAATCCTCTGCTTAGATTTCAATCTCCTTTTCTACTATTTCCTTCATCTAAAAATTAGAGTCATTTGTCAAAAAATATTTATCCGAAAATAATGATCGCTTTAGAAATTCTAGATAATAAATAATACTCCTTCCGTTCACTTTTATTTGATAACAATGGACTTTGCACACTTTTTAAGAAATAATAACTAAAATGTATATTTTATCATGATACTCATATTAATTGATGTATAGTCTTAATAAGATTTAAAAAATGAGTAATTAATGCTATGAGTAAAATAGAAAAAGTAAATTATTTTTCTCTTAATTTGAGAAGTAAAAGTGAACATCTATTTTTAGAATAGTTGACTAGTAAAAGTGAAATGGAGAGAGTAATTATTTTTAACTATACCCTTATATTTATTAAAGAACTACTTCTTTTTAATACTCCCTCCGTCCATTTTTACTTGTCACATTTTGACTTGGCACAGAGCCAAAAATAGAATGATAATTTTACTATATCACCCCTAAATTATTGTTAAGTAACCTAATGATTGAAATAAATAAAATATACTTTAAAAGTTGTGTAACCACTAAAATTTTCTTGAACTTGTCAACAATGGTAAAATAGGTATGAAGTGGTAAATTATCTCTTGATTTTCTAAAATGGATAAGTAAAATTGAATACTATTTTTAATATAATAGACGAGTAAAACTAGACGAAGGGAGTAATATTTAATTCTCAATAAAAATCTAATAAATATGAGCAATTTAATAATAATACTTTATATTTATTATTTGTTTTTAATTGGCTTGAAAAGAAGTGAATCAACACTTATTTTAGGCTTGGGGGAGTACATGAAAACAGCATCACCATGTGCTTAGGCGTTTAGTTTCCCTAAGTTGCATATGAACAGAACTCTCCTTATTCCAATCAAATTCAACAACATTAGTTCATGCCTAATGGATTTCAAAAATTAAAACTAGGATAACCAGGATCATTTTGGAGAGGCTTAATACATGTTTATCTTCGAGCTTGTAACAAGTTTATTATATATCTTTTTTATGGATACTTATTTATACATCAAACGTTTCTTCAAATGACAAAAATAATGGTAACTAAACGTAACCATGCGAGTATTTTTCGTAAATATAACAATACTTCATGCACGAGCAGATCTACGCTTTATATAGTGGTTGCAATTCTTTTACTTGGATTACATAATATATTTTCCCTTCAATTCTATTTATATGGCATAATTTGGTTGATTACGGTATTTAACAAAGAAAGACAACAAAATTTTGAAGTTAAAATTGTTTCTAGATAAAGAAAGATATAATTCCTTTTAAATAAACTAATAAGCAAAATCAAGAATTTTCACCGGGTATTCTTTTTAAGGACCGGTATTTAACTTTTGTCCCCATTTAGAGAAGTTTATATTGGTATCCACCATAATTCCTCCCCATTTTCCCCCCTTCCTCATTCATTTATGTGTAAAAAGTTAAAAACTCATTATTTATTTGTGGTGGGTTTGATTGAATAAGTTTTGAAGAATATTATTGTTGGGTTTCCTTTGAGCTTGATTGTTGAAGAATGCCGAGTGGATCTATTGATTTTGAAGGTTTGAGTTGAATCTAACCATTTAGAAATTGTTGGGATTGCTATTACCATGATTTGTCACAAGTCCATCTGTCAGAAACTTCTGGTGATCCGTCAAAACTAATTTATACTAAACTTTTGATGATCTCTATGAGTTGCATCCCGTTGAACTTCTAACGATCCACTAAGACTTTGCGGCCAAGTTCTAACCCGAAATTGTTTCCGCACAATTTATTTAAATGAGATTGAAACTTAAATAATGACATGAAAATAGCTTATTTGTGTAAATCTTCCTATGAGAATTATGCAATATAAAATAGAACAGAAAAAATATATAAAAGTTTTCTTTAAAATGTGATAGACTACCTACTTGGACCTTTTAACTTTAAAGCATAGATCATTTAGGATATCATGAAAACGTTAGATCATTTAGTATCAATTTGAAAACTTAGAACATTGGTGCTGTGGGGCTATAGGTTGAAAACCTAGAACCACGATGTGCTCATATGGAAGTACTAAAAATAGTATTAGGTTGTACATCATTCCTACTAGTTTATTACTTTCTCAGGTTGATATATTTAAAATTCAATAATTTATTTAATTTGAATTTGCATAGTCATTAATAGAAAAACGCTTGCTTCTAGACATTTCTCGTTTAGTAGGATTTGAATAAATAAATTTTTATTTAAGTATAAAGATATCTCATCCATCCTACACCTCCTAATCACGTGATATATCATTATTTTGGGTTATTATCTAATACACAATTATCTTTCAGTGTGTGTTTGGTCGGAAAGAAAACTAAGTTTGAAAAATATATTCTCCAATTTTTTCATGTTTGATTGACTTAAATATTTTAAAAATATTTTTCTAATAGACTTATCACCTCCAATTTAAGGAAAATGACTTTCCTACAAAAAGTAGGGAAAACATTTTCCAAAACTCTCGTTCAACTCTCACCACCACAACCATCAGAACCCCCGCCACCTGATCCACCCACACGCCAGTCCGACGCCCAGCCCCTTAACCTACTTCTTTGTCAAGCGCCTTGATGCACCCCAACCAAACCCTCACCTTACGCTCAGGCCCACATCCTCTCTGCTAATCCACCACTCGCTTCTCCCTTCTACCGTCTCGGCCTTCGCCTTCCCGCACCCCCACCCTCCGCTTAGCGTCACCCTTTCCCTGCCTCCATCGAGGCCCGAGCCTTCAACCTCTACCCCGATCCTGACTCAAGACCCGACCCCGTGACACCCTGATCCCAACTCGAAATTTGATCCTCGACCCAAGACCCGAACCTGAACCCGTCC
This sequence comes from Anisodus tanguticus, assembly GCA_034509755.1. NCBI lineage: Eukaryota > Viridiplantae > Streptophyta > Magnoliopsida > Solanales > Solanaceae > Anisodus > Anisodus tanguticus. The sequence goes on along the minus strand of CM067550.1, from coordinate 46,984,517 downwards.
CAAACTAAGAACCTGATCCTGATTCAGGAATCGACCCCCGACCCAAGACCTAACTCTGCTTTGGGATCATGTCCCGAGTCGGGGTCAGTTCTCGAGTCAAGGTCGGGTATGTGCTAAGGAGTCGAGGTCGAGTCCCAAGTTGAGGAATGAGTCATGAATGTGTTTTGGAGTCGGAGATTAGGGCGAGGATTCAGGTCCCGAGTCGGACTTGTGTCTTGGGTTTGGGTAAGGGATTGAATGTTGGGTTTGGGATCCGGTCCCACGTTGAGTGAGGATTGGGTTCGAGTCCGTGGTAGTGGGTGGGGGTTTGGGTCCTGGTCTTGAGTCATAGTATTTTCCTATATTATAGGGATAATGTTTTCTCCTTTCTAATCAAATACTAGAAAATAAGTAAAAAAATCACTTATTTTTTTAAAAAAAATCTAGGAAAACATTTTCTTCATACCAAACACACCCTTAGACGATCTTCTTATGTGAATATTGTATTGAAACTTAAACTCTATTAGTAATCCATAAAGTATTTGTAGTAAAAATTACTAGAGTTACCACAAGGTAACAAGAAGGTGACGTGCAAAGAGCAACATGCGTTGTTTGAGGATATACATGAATGATGATATGCAATGTGTGGGTGTCAGTATATATATAATATAAGCAAAGGCCATCCAAGCCTCTAGCTTTGGTTTTCTCTTGAAAGACACCTCATCATCTCCCCCCCGCCCCCCGCTTCGGTTCCACCTTTATATTTCTCACACAAACAACTATCCCATTTTTAGCTTAATAATAAACATCATTTAGCCCTCTTTCTCCCCTTGAAAATTGAAATTCTTCAAGAACACATCCCATCAAATCACCTATCAAAAAAGTAAAATTAAATAGCAGATTATTGCTTGATCAGTCTTTTGATCTGATACCCACTTGGTTACTAATCTTGTTTGATCACAATTTTGAATTTGGTTGCAAAAATTCACATGGGTTTTGAGGAATCTTTGATGCTCTTTGTCATGTAATAATTTTTTGTTTTTTTTGTTCTCTCTTAGTTTGATGTTTTCTTGGATCTTTTTGATGATCAAAATGTACATACACTTAAGAGTTACCCATATATAGTTATTATATGGGTTGGATGATGAATTGAACTTGTAGTTATAATCATCTGATGATCTTTACACCTTTGATACCATAAAGATCAAAACTTTATTATGTCAAGATTGATCTTTTTACCCTTCTTTGCCTGTGTTAAGTGATAGATCATCAATTTTAATTAGAATTTCTTTGAGGGTTTGTTTCTTTTATGCGTGGGTTTGCATACGCATAAAGACCATAAAAAGAGTTTCGTTTTATGTTTCTTTCATATACGTTTGTGGAATATCCTCTGTTGAAAGATTAGTATTTTTGGTATCTCACGTTACAGTTACCTTTGCATTCCTGTCTCTGTAAATTACTGTTCCTCTTGACTTTTATTGTTTTAATGTGAGTGTCTGTTTTGAACGGGAGCCTTAGCGTAATTGGTAAAGTTGTTGCCATGTAATCGGGAGTTCATGGTTCAAGCCGTGGAAACAACATCTTGCATATATATAGTGTAAGGCTGTCTATAATAGACCGTTGTGGTCCAACCCTTCCACGGTCCCCGTGAGCTTAGTGTACGGGATGCCCTCTTTTAATGCAAGTGTCTGTTTTGAGTTTGAACATTATTTGATATGATCATAGTATTTTCTTTTCTTGATTTATAATTTTCTTTTATGTTGGACCAATCTAATGTTGAGTGATGATGATTTCTGTTGTTTGTAGGTCTGAGGCTTGAAATTTTGTGATCAGCTTCTAATTTAAGGTAAAAGTTCTTGACTTTATAAGATTCTTGCATTTGTACTTGCTAAAAATGGAAATTTTTCTAGATAATTGTTGGGAATAAGCTCTGAGTGTAATTTGTTTTTTCCTATGTATGTCCTTTTTTGGGGTTTTTATAGTGATTTAGAAATCCTCCCATTGCCTAATTTGGGCACTGCAGAATCTAGCAGTGCCCATGGACGCTTCGACGAGTGGAACCTCGAGTGTTCAATACCATAACATTGCTGAACAACCGATTGCTACTATTGTAACCTCCCCTGTCTCGACGTTTCAAAGACAAGTGCGACATTGCTTTGGGAATGCGACTCCTGGCGAATTCCCATTGTCAGCCAACCCGTCTATCGTTCTTCATGTGCTTACCGGATGTAATTTGGATCCACATGACCTTGCAACTCTAGAGGCAAGTGTTTATTTACTCGGTGTTGTAACATATTGAATCATTAATTTGGCTTAGAATTGATGGTGCTGCTGATTTCGTTTATTATAACGTGTCTTGCAGGCTACCTGCTCCTTCTTTCGGCAGCCTGCAAACTTTGCACCTGATAATGAGCTCTCCTTAGCTGAGCTGGCAGCTTTTGATATGTGCCGAAAAAGAGCTATATTTAAGCCAATGATTCAGGAGCAACGTCAAGATCTGAAGGGAAAATGTGGGGGCTCCTGGAAGCTTGTTTTAAGATTTCTGTTAGCCGGGGAAGCGTGTTCCAGGCGGGGAAATTCACACGCGGTAGCTGGCCCTGGTCATAGTGTTGCTGTGAGTTCAAAAGGAGTTGCATACTCATTCGGGTCTAACAGCTCAGGGCAGCTTGGAAATGGAACCACAGAAGAGGAATGGCGGCCGCACCCAATTAGGTTGCTAATTTTCTATATATCTACCTCAAGTTGTACGGCAAGTGAATTGAGAAACATAGGGAGTTTAATTGAGATTTCTATTTTCCAGATCACTTCAAGGCATTCGTGTTATTCAGGCAGCTGTAGGGGCTGGCAGGACTATGCTGATTAGCGACACTGGGAGGGTTTATGCGTTTGGCAAAGATTCGTTTGGCGAAGCTGAGTACGATGTCCAAGGAAATAAAGTAGTGACTACTCCTCAGCTGGTAGAATCCTTAAAAGACATCTTTGTTGTACAAGCTGCGATTGGGAATTTCTTCACTGCCGTATTATCAAGAGAAGGAAGGGTTTATACATTCTCTTGGGGAAATGAAACTAAACTTGGTCATCAAACTGAGCAAGCTGATCTTGAACCACGTGCATTATTAGGCGCACTAGAGAATGTTCCAGTTGTGCAAATTGCAGCAGGATATTGCTACCTTCTTGCTCTGGCTTGTCAACCTAGTGGCATGTAAGCTCCCTCATTGTCTTGAGAATAATAGCAAGCACTTTTTGTCAGAAGTGCTTCTTGAAAAAGTACTTGTGAAAAATAGCAGTTTGTGTTTGGCTAATCAATTTGAGAAGCATTTTGCCAATACTATAGCAGCAGTATATTGTGATTGGCCAATGTTCCAAAAGTGTGTTCGGGAAAAGCTACTTTTTTTAGCTTTTGACAAACCGCTTTTGCTACTACTCGAAAAACACTTATTTTTTCCCTAAAATCTTGGTCAAACACCTCAATTTACTAAAACAAGCACTTTTTTAAGGAAAAAAAAACACTTTTAGCTTCTCAAAAGCTTGGCCAAACAGGCTATAAGTCACTTTCTGTACCAAATTACTGCTGATATAAGCATGTTGATCACTCCAATGTGCTAACCTAGCGAGCAATCATTTTGAGTACTCTTAAACAGGAATCTGAAGGTGTATTCCTTTAGCATCACATATTATATGTAATATATCAATAAATGAGTCTCCTAACAATTTTCTATGACATATTCTTTTGGTCAACGTCAGGTCTGTGTATTCTGTTGGTTGTGGATTGGGTGGAAAGCTTGGTCATGGAACACGAACTGATGAAAAGGTCCCGAGGTTAATTGAACAATTTCAGACTTTGAATCTTCAACCTGCAGTTGTTGCAGCTGGGGCTTGGCATGGTGCAGTTGTTGGGAAGGACGGAAGGGTTTGTACATGGGGCTGGGGCCGTTATGGGTGCTTGGGTCACGGTAATGAAGATTGTGAATCAGCTCCCAAGGTAGTCGAAGCACTAAGCAACGTAAAGGCTGTTTATGTTGCCACAGGGGATTATACAACCTTTGTGGTTTCTGATGACGGAACTGTTTATTCATTTGGTTGTGGAGAATCATCTAGTCTAGGACATAATACTGCCGCCGCTGAAGCACAGGTTTGGCCTTCTCATAATTTTGGTTTCTCTTATTGTTTTCTCGTCTACACGCTGAATATAGTTTTTAGAAGTCTACTCCCGTGCATACTTTATCCAGCTTACTTATTGCTTTTATCTATTCTGGGAACTTTTTTCCCCTCCCTCTTGAATATTTTTCTTGTATTCGGGTGCATGGGATTTGGATCGACTAGTAATAGGAGAACATTCAAGTTCTTTTTTCATATTGCCCGTTGGCTGAAAACTAGTTACAGGCGGTACCCAAAATATACATAACATATACACTCATTATTATGTTATGTATATTATGTGTATATTTATGTTATATTATATGTATATTTATGTTATATTATATGTATATTTATACTTAATATACAAAACCTATACATTTTCTGGCTATTATTTTTTGAGCGGTTCCAAAAATGTAATTATCCCAACATTAAATATCTGGTATAAACACAGAGTGGTCACCTGAATAATGATCCTGTTGGATATCAAGTGAAATATTTAAACGTTGTCCTTTTTTTCCTGTCCCGCTAAAGTTGAGTTCTTCTAACTTTTTGTTTACAAAATGACCCGGATTCCAGGGTAACAGGCATTCAAATGTTTTATTCCCTGAGGTTGTAACATCATTGAAGCAACTGAATGAAAGAGTGGTGCAGATAAGTCTCACTAATTCAATATACTGGAATGCCCACACATTTGCATTAACAGAATCTGGTAAGCTTTATGCATTTGGCGCGGGCGATAATGGGCAGCTAGGTGTGGAGCTCAGTGCCAACCAAACTGAAAGGGCAATCCCGGAGCGGGTTGACATTGATCTCAGTTAAAACATAGATTATTCCTGCTCTTTTCACATATTTATGCATTGCTAGTTTATCATTCTCATTAACCTCATCATGCGTTATGTCTGCTGTTTTACATTTCCATCTGTAAATAGAAACAAATGATTGTGAAGAAGCTTAGGTTTTAGGATCTGCACAAGTTTAACCTCCTAAGAATTTGTTGGCTCTCTTGGCCACAAGCAGTAAATAGTTGATACATTCGTTAAGGTTGATTTTAAAAGTACTCATTTGTTCTGGTCATTTTAACCTTTCAATTCTACGTTCTTCTGGTAGTGTCAAACATAAATACAGGGGTGGACCTTGCTTTTGACTCGAACTTATATACATATAAAAAGGGCAGCCTGGTGCACTAAGTTCCCGCTATGCGCGGGGTCCGGGGAAGGGTCGGACCACAAGGGTTTATTGTATGCAACCTTACTTCACATTTCTGCAAGAGGCTGTTTTCACGGCTTGAACACATGATCTCCTGGTCACATGTCATCAATTTTATGAGTTACTCAAGGCTCCTCTTCCGAACTCATATACATATGCGGAAAAAAATGTATATGTTCTAATATTTTAGAGCACAATCATTCTGAACTGACCGACTTTAGATCCTAAGTTCGCCTCTCATACACACTATAATCACAAGGATTATGCTATAGAAGTGTCGACATTGGCTTCGAGGCTTGAGGGGGTTGGGTTGGAATGCTAGCGGAAATTTGTGAATTTATTTATTGGTTTAGTAAGAAGGGGTATGTCCCCTATTTCACATAGGTTCAGTATATTTCTGCATTTTTTGGGGATGTGAACTTGCTTTCTAATTGTTCTCCTTTTTGGTGTTTATTTTTCTTCTGTTTTGTGTGGTTTCTATTGGTAATGTAACTTTAGACAATATTCCCTCGGTCTTAAAATACTTGTCTCATTACCCTTTGTAAGAGTCAAACTATATGAACTTTGATCAACAATTTAAGTTATATTTTTTCATTATATTATAGTACTTTTCGTATAGTTTTTGAATATCTAAATTTTATTTTAAAATATTGAATTAATCTAATCTAATTTAGCTTTGAAATTTGGTCAAATTAACTTTTAAAAAGAAAAACATGACAAGTATTTTGGGACGGAGGGAATGCTATTTAGTAGGACCACATAATAATTTATTGCATTCTTGCCACTTTGGACCAATGGTTAATTGCAACCCTAATGTTGATTAACAGTTTTAGTTGCTTTATTCATTTATTCATTTATTCTCCCTTTATTCTGTTATGGTTGCTTCTAAAACATGAGGATCTACGTGATATGATGTGGAGATGTCTAATCTCTACCTTTTCTCTTGGTAAAAGAAGAGCTATACCGTTACACGTATTACTATTATGTGGTGATGGGGGTGAGATTAGTAAATACGTAACTTCTTTAAATTAGTTAACTATATATCGATTTCAAGCCGACAAATAGAAGTGGTTTCACGATTTAAATTTAATGGATTCAACTCTTAAGATTTTTAGTATTAAATTTATTGTATTGTAAAAATTATGGGTTCAGTTATAATATTTATCAAAATTTTAGTAAATTTTTACATATATAATTATATATTGTGCTGAAAGTTATGGGTTCAGTCGAACATGCGCCTATAATATAATGCAAAGACATCATGATTTTAATTTGATGGGTTTGGCCTTTAATATTAGTAACACTAATTTTATTATAATTTTAAAATTATGAGTTCGGATCTAATAGAACTTTTAAAGGTGTATTCTAAGTGGCAATGGAATGAAATAGAACTTTTAAAGGTGTGATCTAAGTGGCAATGGAATGAAATTTATCATGAAAAAATAGAGTTCAAAGTTTAAACACAAAAGACGTAAGGTGATTTTCTTGGCCTATGTTTTGATGGACTAATAATATGTGTGGGTGGTTAAATTTTCAAAATCGGCTTATTTTGAAGTGTTTTTAAGTATCTTAAGCTCTCAAAATCAAGTTATTTTGAAAAGTGTTTCTAAGTATATTTTAAAAAAAACTTTTAGTGAGATCAATCTAAAACAACATTTTATAGCAGCAATTAGTATTTGGTCTAAAAAGTGTTTCTAAGTATATTTTCTTATAAGTGTTTTTAAAAAAAGTATTTTCGGGGAAAATTTCCTTTTTAGCTTATGAAAAAAAATCTCCTGCTACTTCACCAAAATTACTTATTTTCTCTCAAAAACTTGGCCAAACATCTTACTTTTATTTTTGAAAAAACTAAACACTCTTGACCTTTTAAAAACTTGGTCAAACAAGTTATAAATATTATATACTTGTGTTGATGAGAGCTATTAGATATTCTGCAAAATAGTCAAAATTTCACACAAGTTGCTTTAGACATCACTGTTATATATATAAAAAAATGTAATGCACGAGTAAGATAGAAAGCTACAGTATTAGTTAAGCGTACTGCATTTACCACAAAGCTTTTGGGAATATTTCCCCAAGTAAGAATATTTCCTAACATGGAAAAATCTCACGTCAAGAATACCCCACAAAATTCTGGCAGATTGAAAGATTGCTGGTGGGAACTGGGATTAACTTGGAAACCCAAAATGGAGAAGGCCTGCTTAACCAGGGAATGGTTGCGGGCTAAATTTCGTGAGAATTTACACGGATAAGTTACTGGGAAAAGGACATGGTGTGGCCACCGTAAAAAAGAAAAGCCCCAAAAAGTCCTATTTTGGGTTAAATACCCGAGCTGGCCGTTCGGTCCATTTTATTCCCAGGCGCTACTCCATTCCAACCCACAGTAAAAATAAAAACGGACTTCGCCACAAAAGGTTCGCAATAAAATAACAGACTATTTGTGGCGACTTTAGTCGTCACTAAAGATCAAAGGAAAAAAACATATTGAACCTTCAAAAAATATCCAAAACATGTATAATTAGTAAATATACATTAATTGAGCCTTCAAGAAATATCCCAAAACATATATAATTAGTAAGTATACATTAAATATACATTTTATCAAAACATAAATTACACGTTGATATACATTTATTATACATAAATTATACAATAATGTATCATTTTCTATACATATGCCGTAATGATACATCTTCTATACAACAATGATACATTTTCTGTAGTGATAAATATACAAAAATAATACATTTTATATATATTGCTGGAATTAGTTGAAAATGGTTAGAAAATGAAATCATTTTAAAAGGCTAAAAATAATTTTTAAAATTCTTGGACCACCGGATGTCAATAATTTCACCCGATTGACCATTTGTGTCCATGTCCCTTAAATTTTCAAGTCTTAATTATTCAGGATGCATGCATTTAATTACTATAAAACATAACCATACTTAATGAATTATAGAAAAAATAATAGGAAAAGTAAGAGATCAGGCTTCAATCTTTCCCATTTTAGGCTCTAATCCCCCACCCCCTCTCACACGCACACTCACACCAAGCATACCAAAAGTTGTAAAGTCCATTAAAAACTTCATTGACATCCATTAAAAGCTTCAAAATTTTTATTTAACTAACAGGTTATGTGAAATTGTTATATGTTTGGATTGGGTGTTGTTTCAAACGATTGAAAGTATTCTTTAGAGTTTGTGTCAATTTTGAGGTAGTTTGGTGAAGATTAGAGTTGGTTTTGATTGAAACTTCAAATTGAAATTCGAAGAAGAAGAAGTTATATGTATTTTGAATGCCGGGTGTATTTTATTTGAATGTTTATGTATTAGTGGATATATACAGTAACATACCTACGAATACATGCAACAACATAATTGTATAACCAATTGTATATTTTTATAGGATTGTATATATTTTTTAAAGCATACTGTGTTACTTATTATTAAACATGTTATTCCGCTAAATTGGTAATTTTGTATCTCTAGGTAAGTTTCAAATTCCATTGTAATGAAAAACATACAAAAATATTCAAGAAATTGTAGAAAAAGAATATTATATGGAGTGGTCTTGAATTTTTAGTTCCCGTAATAATTTTTTTTAAAATGATCTATATTTTCTATCGGGCATAATTCTAATTATAATGTTGCGCATACGTTAGTTTTACCAATGTGACAAGAGTTTAGGGATATTTCAAGTAACAGAAGTGAATATAGTGTAATGTGTTGTCAACTAGGCAGGAATTTCAGTTGTATTGGCTTGTGAATAATTGAGCAATACATGTAACTTTTTTTATGAGGGAGAATTTGTGAGCAATTGAGCAGAACTTTTGACGTATAGGAAAAACTAATTTATGCTTTAAGTTGGGCTAAAAGTTCAAGACCAACCCTTGTAGAGATTATTCTTGCAAATTACCCTAAAATATTTTCTTTATGGCCCACCGTCAATACTACCTAGTCAATTAACTCTTATTAAATTTAAATAATCATGAGTGTAATCAAGACCTAAGAGATTTACATGTGCTTGGTTGGATTCAACTGCTTTACAATTTTGATATTTTGTATATAGTCACTGATTTTGAGTTACTTTCATCTTTTTCTTTTTAATTTTTTCAAAAGGATTAGTATAAATGTTTAGTTAATTTTACATCACATGACGATTTAGAAGCATTAATTATAATTTTATAAATATCATCTTAAAAATATTTTTCATTTTGCATCAACTTAAGCTAACCATTATATCCCTTGATTTTAGGCTCTAATTTTGGTTAAAATCATCCTTTTAAATATTTTCTCTCCCTATAATTCCCCTCTCTCTCTCTCATAATATATCAACGACCCCACCATTGAATGAAATTTGAAAACCTAAAACTAAAAGAAACATTCAAACTTTACTTGGTTGACTGAGTTTCGAATCACCTATGCCGTTGGGTTCCTTTGTGTTTGAGTCAATTGAGTGTTGTTTCAAAAGCTTGGGTACATCTTAGAGAGCTTATATATCAAATTTGGTGCGATTGGAGATGGTTTTGAGTGAATTTTCAATGACATCTGACGGTGTATGTCATATGTATACATATGAATTCCTCTATATATTTGTGTATATCATATGTACGTCACTATATACATGACATACAAAATGATGATATACACGTGACATATGTTAACATACAAATGATGATATACATGCGACATACAATATTTTTCAACTCTGAATTTTAACTCCAAACCAGTCTAACATTACCTCCCATCTTTCTTAAATTTTGTATATAGTCTTGTCGAGATGTTTCCTACGAGTTCCAACCACACCTATTAAAACAAATTACTAAATATTTTCGGAGTTGAATTGATTAATGGCATGAAGATCTGTAAAATCCCTAATTTCTCAGTTTTGTTGGAGGTATATATATATATATATATATATATATATATATTATGTGAGATTTTATTATAATATTTTGAAAGTTAAATAGTACCGTGAGTAATTATTATAATACGGGTTTTATTTCGTATAACTTTATAAATCTCCCAAATATTTATTCCTCCTTGAATGATTCTTCCCGAATAGATAGATATTGGTACTTGGGAGATTATTTCCTTTTGGAGAACAAAGAAGAGGGTCCAAGGGAGAGAAGGGGGAAGGGGAAAAAAAAGAACTCTATGTGGAATTGATTCAAGCCATGTTTTAAAACAAATGAAACTGATAATTTCCAAACCAAATATTTAGACAGTTACATAAATACTATTCCTCCTGTTCCAATATGTTTGAAACTCCTCCTTACTCAGAATGAATTTGATCAATTTTTAATACTAAATTATCTTAGATTAAATCACTTCTGAAATTTTTAATACTACCTCCGGTCTCAAATATTAGGACTCGTTTGGCCATGAGAATTATTCATTTTTTTCGAAATAATTTTCACTTTATTTGAAAACCAGTGTTTAGCCATGAAAATTCTAAATCCAACAACAACAACATACTCACTGTAATCCACAAGTAGGGTATGAGAAGGGTAAGATGTACACAGACCATACCTATACATTTGTAGGATAGAGATGATGTTTCCGATAGACCCTCGTCTCAAGAGGAATGTAGTCAATGCAGGAAAAATAAGATAGCAAAAAAATAAATAAATCAAGAGACAAAATAGATGGCGCAGTATAATAATAGCCACATAAAGATAATGATCTATACGATACCGATTAGTACAACTAAGAAAATGAGACGAGGAGATGGGAAGGCTAGCCCCCCCTCTCACATACACAACGCGACAAAACTCAAATACCTATTAACATTCTATCATAATCCTCGATCTCCAAGTCTTCCTATCTAAGGTCATGTCCTCACTCAGCTGGATCCGAGTCATATCCTGTCAAATCACCTCACCCCAACTTTTTTCGGCTTATCTCTACCTCTCCTACCTCCTGTGACCGCTAATCTCTCGCACCTCTTAACTAGCGCATCCTCACCCCTCCTCTTCATATGCCCGAGCCATCTCAATCTCGTTTCCCTCATATTGTCCTCCACGGAGGCCACTCTGACCTTGTCTCATATATCTTCCTTCCTAATCATATCTCTTATAGTATGACCACACATCCATCTCAACATCCGGATCTCCTCTACCTTCATCTTCTAAACGTAGACGGTCTTGACTAGCCAACACTCCGCCTCATACAACAATGCTGGTCTAACAAGCACTGTAGAACTTACCTATCAGCTTAGGCTCCACCTTCTTATCGCAAAGCACCCAGAGACGAGCCTCCATTTGATCCACCTTGCTCTAATACGCTTGGCACATCATTATCAATCTCCATGTTTCCTTGGATAATAGACTCAAGATACTTGAAACTCTCTCTTTTAGGTATAACATGTACCTCAATCTTCACTTACACATCTGTCTCTTGCGTCACATCACTGAACTTGCACTCCATGTACTCTGTCTTAGTCCTGCTCAACCTGAAATCCTTGGACTCTAAGGTTGTTCTCCAAACTTCGAGCCTATCGTTAACACCACTACACGTCTCGCCAATCAAAACTATGTCGTTCGCAAATAACATACACCGCGGCACCTCATCTTGAATATGTTGTGTCAATTCATTCATCATTAAGGCAAATAGAAACGGGCTAGGGGCTGATCCCTGGTGCAACCCCATCACGACCGAAAAGTGTTCTGAATCACCTCACACTGTCCTAACCCGGGTCTTGGCACCCTCAAACATGTCCTTGATTGCCCTAATGTAGGGTACATGCACACTTTTAAACTTTAAGCATCTCCAAAGGACCTCCCGATGGACTTTGTCATATGCCTTATTCGGGTCAATAAACATCATGTGTAAGTCTCTCTTCTTGTCTCTATACTGCTCCACCAATCTCCTGACAAGATGAATAGCTTATGTAGTCCATCGGCCTGGCATGAATCCGAATTGGTTTTCAGAAATAGATACATTCATTCTCATCCTCAACTCGGCCACCCTCTCATAAACTTTCATATTATGTCTTAGAAACTTAATACCCCTATAGTTATTACAACTCTGAATATCGTCCTTATTTTTGTACAATGGGATCATTGTACTCCACCTCCACTCCCATGGAATCCTAGCAGTCTGAAATATAACATTAAACAACCTAGTCAGTCACTCCATACATGTCTCCCTTAGGCTCTTCCAAAAGTCTACCGGGGTCTGGGATCTCATCGGGCCAGATCTCTCTTCCCTTCCTCATCGTACAAATAACGTCCTTAACCTCTGCAATCTTGATACTTCTACAATACCCAAGATCTCTACGACTCTCGGAATTCTCCCACACCCCCAGAACGATAGCCCTGTCCCCTTCTTCATTCAAGAGCTTATGGAAATACGTCTGTCATCTCCGCCTAATGCGTGCACCGTCTACCAGCACTTCGACATCCTCGTCCTTGATGCACCTCACCTGGTTCAGGTCGCGAGACTTTCTCTCCCTCGTCTTGGCCAGCCTAGACAACTTTCTATCCACACTTTTGCATTTGAGCTCCTTATACAAGTGCTGATGTTTTAGCCGCCGTGACCGCTAGCTTCGCTTCCTTCTTCACTGCCTTATACCTCTTCCTATTCCTCCTCTTGTCGTCCTCGTCGACGCTCTCCACTAGTGTCGCGTACACAACTTTCTTAGCTTCTACTTTTCCTTGTACCTCTCCATTTCACCACCAATCCCCTTTACGTCCACCTAGGTTTCCCCTCGAGACCCCTAGTACCTCTCTAGCTGCTTCCCTGATGCATCCGGCTGTCCTAGCCCACATGCTATTAGCATCCCCGCCACTCCCCCAAGCCCCTATCGCTCCCAACTTCTCCCTTAACTCTAGAGCTTTAACCTCAGTCATGCCTCCCCATGTAATCTCTGATCGTTCATGAGCAACATGAAAATTCTAAATCCAACTTCACAATTTGAAAAACAACTTGTTTTTCAATTCCATCTTCATATTTCCCAATAAAATGCTCTATTCTCTTTTTTGCAAAAAATATAACCAAACATGACTAGACTCCATCTTCAATTCCGTCTTCATAAATTTTAAATAAAGTGAAAAATATTTGAATCTATAAACAAACGCCTACTTAGTTGTTTGTGCAAACCTAAATTGTCTATAGGTATTTAGCATTTTCTTTAGTAAAACAAGACAATTCTTTATTTTTTCAAATCTATCCTTCCAATTAGTAAAGGATTTAAGCATAGATGAGAGATTGTTTCGAGACATTTTAAACTCAGACAAATGCTCTTATGATTAAAATGGTGAAAAAAAATACGTACATTTTAAAATGTTAATAATCATAAGAAATGAACAGTGATAACACTAATTAATTGTGGAATCAGAGCTTGGTGATTGATGAGCAGTGGGGTTTAATTTTTTCTCTACAACAATTGGTGGAGACCCTACACATCTCTTTTTACAACGACAAACATATAAGACGTCCATATATGCCCTTCATATTTTCTTCATAACAATTAATACTCAGCACCAATAATTAATGCCACTTTCTCATTTTTCTCATACACATGTCTTCAGATTTCTGCACTTCTTGGGTTTTGCATGTCTCATTTAATGGTCACTGCTGAAAGAAAAGATAGGGTACTGCCGCAGAGAAAAATTCTAAAAATGGAAACTCTAACTATAATTTGTCGGCAACACAATTAGTATCTCTTTAATCCAATCCCAAATTTTTAATCAATTGTTTCTATCAATATTTTACAAACAAGTCTGTTTTACTATAAGCTACTTATACACTATTAAAAAATCACTATTTTCTCACTAATAAAATTTAGTGTCTATTCTCATTTAATGTCGGTGGGAAAAACCTAGTATTTTCTCTGTTCCAATTTATGTGATACATTTTCCTTTTTAGTCTGTTCTAAAAAGAATGACACATTTTTATAGTTAAAAATAATTTGACTTGAAGCTTCCCTTGTTACCCTTAATGAAATTATTTACAACCACAAATATATATATATGACTTGTTTTAGATCACAAGTTTCAAAAGTCTTCATTTTTTTTTCTTAAAATTCGTGGCTAGTCAAACTATATCACATAAATTGAGACGAAGGGAGTAGTTGTTTCGCACGAAAAAATTATAAAGTTTCTCAGAGTTTCAATGAGAACTTGTTTTCCACCATGCATTTTTCCAGTAAGTTGATTCGGTGGGAATGAAGTGATTAAATTATATTTTATAACACAAATTTCTTATCGAATGCAGGTGAAAAGAACATTTATTTTAGTAGTGAATAGTGATATGAAATAGCGTTTTTACGGGCATGTGCTTATACATGCCGTGGTTTAGTAATATTATGAAGTTAGTTTTTGAACATTAATGACCCATATGATTAAGACTACGTTCTATAATACTAAGAATCACTTACTTATCATCACTAGATTATTTGATCATGATATTAATCACGTACCTTAAGTTTTATAAAAATGTCAAATCACGTGCACTACAGCCACATGGGACTCTTCGATCCACTCTATCGTTGTCCTAACAGTTTATCGTATAAAGAGCATTATATATCATATGGTGTTTATGACTATTAGAAATGACGACGTCGACCACCACATGCATGCTCTAAGCACATGCAGGTAGCTGCTTTATTCCTATGAGCCAATATTCATACATATATTTTTGTGGATGTAAAAGATGCAATAATTCAAGCGAAATGGCACTGAAGACGTTTTATGCAATATAAATAAACTAAAATTGATAATTAAAGATTCTAAGGATAAAGCAATAAAAATCTTATCCAATGGGCGTTCTCAAGCAAAAATGGTTGAGTTATGGTGACTTGGTCAATCGTGCTAAACGATACATTAGACGTAACAGTGCATCAAAATATGTTGGTCCGTCCGGCGAAACAGAGAGACTTTAGCCACATCAACACCCGAATGAGGCGATTAAGAAAATTGTGTAAGTCACAATGGTGCATCAAGCTATGTTGGTCCGTCGGGCTAAACATATGTTAGTTGCAATGGCATATCAAACTATGTTGTCCGTCAGGATAAAGGATATTTAGTCACGACAGTACATCAAGTATAGGGTTTGGTTGAGTTCAAAACACATAAGTAAGGCCCAACGGAAGTTTAAAATTTTGTTCTTACTTACCCCAACAATTTCTTTTGATATGGTTATATGACAATCATAAACCTGTAACATAAAACATGAATACTTACAGGTTGTATTATCTAGAGTCTTTACTTAGGGATTACACGCGACTGTCCCTTCAATTGCAAGCACTATGCTATGGTGTATTCCTTTGTCAAGAAAGTCAGGAAATCTCGGTAGAGGTTTGAGAGAGTTTCGTCCTAGACCCTAAGTCTAGAATTAGTTTATAGAATTGGTGTGTCTTAATTAACAATGGGAGTGTTGTATTTATAGTTAACATTAGGTCACAAATCATATTAGGATTGGGCTATAAGCCTGGCCCAAAAACCGAGGTGTAGTGGACCAGTCTGACTGGGCCCACTGCCGGATCGACGCCTTACATAAAATTATGTTTCCCGTTTTCATTTAATATATATATTCAGCACATTAAATCCAAAATCTAATTTTGATTTAATTAAATAATTTCCATCTAATAGAAATTATCTCATAGTTATTATCAATTTAAATATCTCGATCCCAAATCGAATATTTAATATTTTCTCAATACACTCTTAGATCGAAGAGACAATCAACATAGTGTGACCTTATAGGCCTTCATATATCGACACTAATCCAATTAAGGTCCATACAGAGCTCCTAGACTGCGCCGTACGACGAACTCAATATATGAAGTACGTTTACATGAATCCAGCAAACATAACCTTTATGTGAGATGATAAATTCCTTTCATTCGCGACACACTCGATCAAGCTTAGGATTTGCCATGTGTCTATCCAAATGGCTTGATCACTTTATCTCATCTATATTAGTCAACAACTAGATCATATTCTAAATATGTCTCTTGCATTGGCCAATGACTTGGTCGACCTAATATCACTGAGAAGTTGAGTGCTCTCTAGAATATCCAATCGAGGAATGAATCCTATTCTTGGCTCAATTACCACCTTAATTTACATTATAATGTACCCAACACAAGCTGTGTCTTATCCTATAAGGAGTTTAAGCTTAGGAGAGAGTCAAAGTACATTACTCTGTAAACAAGGTGCGTATTGACATCAAGTCAAAGGACCTTTATATCTCACACGCTGACAACACTCTAGACATGTCTAACAAATAGTTTATCAGCAGGGTATACCAGTACTTTCCAAAAGTATCCATGTGTCCATCACTAGTAACCATTACTAGTAGCATGTGAGACATACTACATTATCTAAGAATGTGATGCAGAACATATGTCGACTTATAACATATCATCGATATCCCATTCTCGATGATCATTAGTCGATGTTATTTTAGAGTTACGCTCTATCATCAATATCTCACGCTATTAATGACAATGTAAGCTCAAGGGATGCACATTAATTAATAATTACAAATAATCAAATAATAATTCAATAATCGCAAATGCCATAAATATTAATCTTATTAATAATACGAATGTGTTCAAGTACATTTGTCCCTAATAATGATTGTCTTTAGGACATACATACTTTCATTCTCCCACTTGGCCTAGAGCCAATCTCCGATGTATCTAATACCCATGTTTTGAAAATGACCATTATGCTTAACTAAGCTTAATGGTTTAGTAAACGGGTCAGCTAGATTATCATCTGTGGGAACATAGTCTAATCTTATTTCTTCAGTTTCCACCATCTCCCTGAGTATGTGGTATTTCCTCGGTAAATGTTTATTTCTGTTTGTTGATCTTGGTTCCCTAGCTTACGCAATCGCACCAGTGTTGTCACAATAAATCGTTATTGGACAAGTGACACTTTGAACAATCCCTAGTTCCTTCAGGAACTCAGATATCACGGCAACTTCTTGTTGGAAATTAGCCTTTGACGGGGAGATGCGTCCACCCATCTTTGATGAATTAAACACTAGTGTTCCGCATGTTGGAGACCTTGTCTCTTTGCACATGCATGATCTACGAAGTGAGTAGATGACCGTAGGGCCAAGAATCGTCTAATTTTGTTGAGAAATGAAAGAGATATTGGTCCACGAAGTAAGGTGTTTGAGACATGGAAATGTGGTGTGGGACAAATCTACCACATCGGTGGGAATAGGAAGAATTGCTCTCTATATAAGTCTCTAATGTGGTAAAGGGTTTGGATCCCCAAGGGGTATCCCATGTGTTTAAAGGAGGGAAGACCTAGATGTGCTTGGGTTCAAGGATAAGCCCACACGCGCCGCCGCCGCCCGCCCGTCCCGTCCGGTCCGGTTCCGGGTTCACGGGTTCACGGGCTGTGGGGCTTTCAGATATTATCTTTTTGGACCAGAGAACTCTGTCAGATGTACAGTTTGATCCCTGAAGTTTCGGATATACGGTTTGGACCGAATTATTTCATATGTACGAGTTTGGTCCCCGAAGTTTCAATATTTACGGTTTGGTCCCCGAGTTTCGGAAAGGTGACGGAAGGCGAAAGCCTACCGTTGGGACTATTTTTTGAGGCATTAATCAGCCATTACTTGGCTGATTAACTCCTCCATTAACACCCATTACTTGGCCATTTACAACCTTAAATCGGCCTCCTTGATGGCCTTTTATCGCCTTTACTTGGCTGTTTTAATGGCCTCCTATTGGCCATTAACAGCCATGTTTTGGGCAGTTGTACAACCCTTCTACTTGCTATATATTGAGCCTTCTTTGGCTCAAATCAGAAGCAGAAAATAGACGAAAAACAGGCAAGAAACAGGCCACAAAACAGACGAAAAAGACACAGAAAAAGCGGCGAAATTCAAAGCACAAAACAAAGTGAGAAAAAAAACAGCCACAAAACAAGTGAGTGAAATTCAGCGAAAATCAAGTACAATTTTCGGTGAAAAACAAAGTGACAAACCCTCACGTATACACAAGATATACATTACGGAGACACAATATACACGAGAGACAAAAGAGAAGAGTAGAGAGAAACTCTTCCTTCCTATTCCATATCTTCAGCAAGTCGAGTCATATTTGTTTTCTTCGCCAGGCTCAACCTATTGGCTTTGTAGTGTTGAGATTAAAGTGTTGTTTTATCTTGGGAGACTATTGCCCGCTAACGTAAAAGCATATATACGGGGCAATCTTGTCTTAAGGATAGAGGGCTATCCTCGACTCAACACACAACGTTGTAACCATCCAGATTTAGTTGTTTCTTGATTTCAGGATATCAACATTCAAGACACAACAAACTTGCGGCAGTTCTCAACATTGGCTTTGCAAGGTGATCAAGATTCAAGACACAACACACATGCGGCAGTTTGAAGATTGACCACTTATTTATTCTTTCGAACATTTGTAATAGTTATTACTTTCCGTACCGCTCTATAAAGTACAATAGAATAACCAACAATTTAAGACAAGATCGCCCAGTATTACTATTAGTGTTCGAAAGATGTCGGTCAAAAGTTGTGTGACCAAATCTGGATATGGCAATGGTTTTCTGGTAGAAGAGAGTGATGATGATGAACGTGTTCATGGTGTCACCGCTACCAAGATGGTGGGAACAAGCGCTCTCGAGAGCCCGAGGATGTCAAGCGGGACAAGAGGAGAAGGCTGAAGATGTACTTCTATCTTGCAGCAGAAGGCCTGTATCTATCCCAGACAAAAGATTCGAATAATGGTGAGAAGGAAATGGACACTCAATCTGATGAAGTGACTGAAGTGAGCCAGAATTCGAAATTGGGATAAGTAGTTTTTCTTACTTGTCAAGAATAAAGATTAAATGATGTCGATTAAAAATGGATTAAAGTAAGGAGGAATATGAAAATAATTTATATTCCTTACGCTTTAACAAATCGAAGTTTAATCTCATCTTCTTTTCCGTTTAAAGATTGGATTTTGTAAACGACTTAAAAAGATCCGTTCTTTTAAGTGTAGTGATTAAAAGTGTGTAAAGTAGGTTCGCACATACGATGGAGAAAGATCCACTAAGCGTGCGAAAGCTGTTACCACTCTTAAGTAAGCGCCAAGAATTATCACGGGCACCAATCTTAACGGAAGGAGTCTAAAAGTTAAAGACGTAGAACTGTCATACTATTTGGCAGAAGATCCTTCATAGGGTGATATTGGACACTCAGTCATACAAAGCCTCCGGGCGACTGGAGTGGGGCCAGAATTCATTTCATAGGAAAAGTAAAGGACACCTAGTGTGGTGGGCCGAGTTTCAGTGTCTTAAATGATCCGAAGGCCTAAAGAAAGGCGAGAAAAGAAATTGGACACTCGGTACCGCCAAAGCAACTGGAGTGGGCCAAAGCATCCAGATCTCATATGATCCGGTTACGCCCTAACCACGGGCAAGAGGTTGTTCATGTGAAGCAACACCACCTCTAAAATCAAAGGGGCTGGAGAGGTTGTCCTCATTAGGACTTCAATGAATAAGATCACTCTAAAAGAGGTGTTACATGTTCCTAACTTGGTTTAAGGGACGCTGTTGGTCAAGTTGGTTTGAGACTAGTCCAACAGGTCTGTAATAACTAAGAATGGTACACAACGTCTGTAGCCAAATGAATGATATATTTGTAATCCGTGCATCTATGCCATCATAGATTAAGACACGTTAAATAGCAAGTCATTCAAAAGCTAACGATGTTGAGATTGTTGCCTTCTGTCGAAATAAACCCTCAAAATGAATGTGAGGTAGACGAAGAGGCAAAATCACCTTTCCAAATTCCGTCAAAGGGAATAGCGAAAGAAGCATCGCTCCTCTAGAACTTAGTCACACCTACTTGGGTGATTTGAAGGTTATACAAAATAGAGGGGGGAGACAAGTACGTTATGACCTTCATTGATGATGGTACAACGTATGGAATCCTTTGTTTGTTAAAAAGCAAAGATGAAGTTGTTGAAGCGGATAAGCGCTACAAAGCAGAAGTTGAAAATCAACTAAGCCTACGGAATGAGTAATTCGTAGTGATAGAGGGGAGAAAGTGAAGCATCGTTCATTAAACGAGTTGTTCATTTCTCACCTTAGTCCAATGGTGTTAGCCAAGCGCAAAGTCGTACGCCCAATTTATGTGGGGTTGCTTGGTAAAAGTTGGAATAATGAAACAGTCAAGTTGTACCTAAGGCTGTAGATTGCATATCCACCGGATCCGCAAATAACGATAGTGTTGATCGCCTCTTGGCGTCAAAGAATCGAATTCTTTGAAGATAGCTTTCCTTGAAAAAGGAAAATGGAGTAATTGCTCAAGGTTAACAAGAACCCGCGAGGGCTTCGTTGTCCGGAACTAGATGTTCCGTATCTACGAGACTCGAAAGTTGCGGCTATCCGAAACTTAATATTCCGGATCTGAGAACTCGGGGATTCTAGATGTTGAACCGAGAAGGAGCAAAGAGGGGACAAAGACTTGTTCCATACCTTCTAGCTTGTATGGTTGAGAACGAACCATGGACAATTAACAAATAATTGTCATCTCCAAAAGCGCCGCTTTGGAAAGAAGCTACAAAGAGAGAAATAGACTCTATCATATAGAACCATACTTGCGTAATGGTTGATCTTCCTCAGGAAAAGAACCTTTGGGTTGTAAGATGTGCTCCCCTGTAAGTAGCTTCATATCCGGGGCCATTGCGGTCTTGCGTGGCATGGATGTTGAAACGACTTTCCCAACCGGAGAGTTGGAAGAAGAGAATCGGACTTGGTTTTGGGGTTGTTGGGCTTCTTCCCGAACTTTCATCTTGGTCCCGAAATGTTTACATTTTGGTCCCGAAAGTTTCGGATAAAACAGAAATAATGAATCGACCACGAAACATTGGCTCGAAATTAGAAAGCCAACGAGTTGGAGAATCAACGATCGAAAGTAAAAGTCATATTGAAACAAAGTCGGATATGAAAGATATGGGTATCACAGATGACATCTTAGGAATTGGATTTCTAAGACATCTAACGGACTGGTCCGATAGTTGACATTCTCGTTGAAGCCACCAATGGATATGAATCATAGAACTGATTGGAATCATGGTGCACCCATAAACAAGGAGCGATATGCTCAGGTCACGTGTAGTTCAATGTATTGTACACACTACAATCGACCGGGTATCGGTCTACAAAGCAGATCAGTTGAACTAAGGTTCACTGATGATTTTAATACATGATCAATAGAAGGCGTTAAGTCGGATATGACGATATCTGAATTATTCGCTTAACTACGATTATAGTATTCGGATGTCCAACGTTTCGGGAGAACATAGTGATGCAAGCGGACATCGGATCGAAGAACACCAAAGCCACAAGTAAATGTGTATGGTAGGTCTTGGAAAATCCTCTAAGCAAACTTGCATCGGCCGATTCATGATGGAATCGGAGTTTATTGCTTTATACAAAGCATGAAGGAAGTTGAGTAACTTCACGACTCTTTAGAGGACGTCCCTTATTGGGAGAAACCCGTGCCTTCAGCAGTTATACACTGTGGCTAGTCGGTCGGCTTCAGGAAGGACACGGATGACGGCGTCTGGGCATATCTATCAGGATCTGTCAAGAGACATAAGACCGTATGGCAGTTGATCATCACGGGTGTCACTTCCTTATTTACTAACTAAGGGACTACCCAGAGATCAAGTGTTCTGCCTGTCTAGGGGAATGGGCTTAAAACCCAAAATATACAGACCAATACAATGGAAACCCAACCTTACGAACTGGAGATCCCAATAATTTGGTTCAATGGGAAAACTAAGTTGTAAAGGTTCAGTTGATCGCTTCAGTGGAAGCATGAGCACTTCAGATAGTGATTTCTGAAAAGAAACACCAAATCCAAAGTCGTTCCCGCGATAGACTTTAAGTGCTATCTGCAGTGTGGGTAAAGGTTAAGTTTTCAAAACCTGTAATGCTCCTCAACAGTTGAGGTTAGGTTTTGGGAAACTTTTAATGATTCCTAACACTTGAGAAGTGGGGTATAGCAGGATACCTTGTAGGAGATCACCTATTTAAGTGCGAGGATGGCCACCTCAATTGAACGCACTTAAGAATTCAAGTGTGCCCATGGCCACAACGGACAGAAACGTAAGAAGGAAAATGAATAAGAAGAGTTATTGTGTTGGTATCATTGTCTTGGCTTACATTAAACACTGACGGTTCAAGACATCACGTTCACCGCGCAGTAAGTAAGTCCGATGGTATTCAACTAGGGAAGGTTCAAAGCGAAAGCTACCTATCCTGATGCAATATCTTTTCGCTGAAAGATTGCTGTAATGTAGGCACCTTGTGCGTGCGCCACAATCTCTCTTTCATAGAGGGGATTGTTGGAAATTAGCCTTTGACGGGGAGATGCGTCCACCCATCTTTGATGAATTAAACACTAGTGTTCCGCATGTTGGAGACCTTGACTCTTTGCACATGCATGATCTACGAAGTGAGTAGATGACCGTAGGGCCAAGAATCGTCTAATTTCGTTGAGAAATGAAAGAGATATTGGTCCACGAAGTAAGGTGTTTGAGACATGGAAATGTGGTATGGGACAAATCTACCACATCGGTGGGAATAGGAAGAATTGCTCTCTATATAAGTCTCTAATGTGGTAAAGGGTTTGGATCCCCAAGGGGTATCACATGTGTTTAAAGGAGGGAAGACCTAGATGTGCTTGGGTTCAAGGCTAAGCCCACACGCGCGCCGCCGCCGCCCGCCCGTCCCGTCCGGTCCGGTTCCGGGTTCTCGGGTTCACGGGTTCACGGGTTCACGGGCTGTGGGGCTGTGGGGCTTTCTGATATTATCTTTTTAGACCAGAGAACTCGTCGATGTACGATTTGATCCCCGAAGTTTCATATGTACGTTTTGACCGAATTCTTTCATATGTACGATTTGGTCCCCGAAGTTTCAATATTTACAGTTTGGTCCCCGAGTTTCGGAAAGGTGACGGAAGGCGAAAGCCTACCGTTGGGACTATTTTTTAGGCATTAATCAGCCATTACTTGGCCGATTAACTCCTCCATTAACAGCCCATTACTTGGCCATTTACAACCTTAAATCACCTCTTTGATGGGCCTTTTATCGCCTTTACTTGGTTTGTTTTAATGGCCTCTAATGGCCATTAACAACCATGGGTCGTGGGGGAACGTGGGGCTTTCGATATTATCTTTTTGGACCAGAGAACTCTCGTCGGATGTACGATTTGATCCCCGAAGTTTCGGATGTACGGTTTGGACCGAGAATTCTTTCATATGTACGATTTGATCCCCGAAGTTTCAATATTTACACTTTGGTCCCCGAGTTTCGGAAAGGTGACGAGAAGGCGAAAGCCTACCGTTGGGACTATTTTTTGAGGCATTAATCAGCCATTACTTGGTCGATTAACTCCTCCATTAACGACCCATTACTTGGCCATTTACAATCTTAAATCGACCTCTCTTGATGGCCTTTTATCGCCTTTACTTGGCTGTTTTAATGGCTTCCTAATGGCCATTAACAGCCATGTTTTGGGCGATTGTACATGACCCCTTCTCCTTGCTATATATTGAGCCTTCTTTGGCTCAAATCGAGAGCGAGAAAATAGACGAAAAACAAAGGCAAGAAACAGGCCACAAAATAGACGAAAAAGACACGAAAAACCGATCGAAATTCAAAGCACAAAACAAAGTGAGAAAAACAGCCACAAAACAATGAGTGAAATTCAGCGAAAATTAGTACAATTTTTGGTGAAAAACAGTGACCAAACCCTCACGTATACACAAGATATACACTACGGAGAGACACACTGATATACACAGAGACAAAAGAGAAGAGTAGAGAGAAACTCTTCCTTCCTATTCCATATCTTCAGCAAGTCGAGTCATATTTGTTTTCTTCGCCAGGCTCAACCTATTGGCTTTGTAGTGTTGAGATTAAAGTGTTGTTTTATCTTGGGAGACTATTGCCCGCTAACGTAAAAACATATAAACGGGGCAATCTTGTCTTAAGGATAGAGGGCTATCCTCGACTCAACACACAACGTTGTAACCATCCAGATTTAGTTGTTTCTTGATTTCAGGATATCAACATTCAAGACACAACAAACTTGCGGCAGTTCTCAACATTGGCTTTGCAAGGTGATCAAGATTCAAGACACAACACACATGCGGCAGTTTGAAGATTGACCACTTATTTATTCTTTCGAACATTTGTAATAGTTATTACTTTCCGTACTGCTCTATAAAGTACAATAGAATAACCAACACTTCTTTACTAGCTTCCGTCAGTCTAAAGGATATGTTAGTCATGATAGTGCATCAAGCTATGTTGGTCTGCTGGCTAAAGCATATGTTAGTTGCAATGGCATATCAAACTGTTGGTCCGTCAGGCTAAACGATATGTTAGTCACGATAGTGCATCAAGCTATATATGTTGGTCTGTTGGGCTAAATCATATGTTAGTCGCAAAGGCATATCAAACTATATTGGTCCGTCAGGCTAAACGATACGTTAGTCGCCACGGTGCATCAACCTGTGTTGGTCCGTCAGGTTAGGCTAGGCTGAGGCTAATTTTTCCCTCCACAGCATTCATTTTAAGTTCGTATTTTCACAAAGAAACAGTGAGTATGTGGTGATCATACTTATTACATTCACAAAGTTTACTTTACAAATCATAATTTGTCACTTAATTAATGTATGTGTATGCGTATATTGCTTAGGGTTTGGGATTTAAATGATTGGCTACAAATGATTGAACATACGTGTGGCTAATGTCTATCCATAATACATACTCACCCCTCCGTACCAATTTATATGACAAATTTTTCTTTTTAGTCGGTTTAAAAAAAGAATGACACACAATAATTTAACTTTAAACTTTATCTTTTACGCTTTACCAGATGATCTATAACTACACAAACATATTTGGCTTGTTTTAGACCATAAGATTAAAAAAATCTTCCTTTATTTTTTAAATTTCGTGTCCAGTTAAATTATATTATATAAAATGGGACGGAGGGAGGGGTGTATATTGCTTCAGTCTCAGTTAGGAGCAAAATGAATGACAACGTTGACATGTTTCAGAGATCAATTATGAAAACTACTTTCCCCACTAAATTATTCGACTACATTTGGACCCATCATTCTTCTCACCAAGAATTTCCAATGTGTTTAACAATAATTATCGTGTGAAATTGTTAATTCCTATATCCCTAAGAAGTAAGAAGTTATCTTGATTTCAATTCTAATTTTCATCTAATTGTTAAAAGAGTTAATGATTAATTATTTTGTAAAGCTTGTGCTTAAAGTTATCACAATTTTAAAAAATCGTTACTTGATCTCATTCATCTCCAATGTATTTTTTTCGTAGACCTATTTCTATATGACTTGGTAAAATAGTGAAAAATTAAACAATTGACATTTTTAGTCCGTTCTAAAGATATTGACATCTTACAATATTTCAAAACCTTTTAATACTAAAATTACTATTATTATTTTATATGTTATGTATATTTAACTTGTGCATTAAAAGTGGACTTTCTTTCTTAGACTTTATATCTAGTCAACACCGTCATTATATAAAATTGTCTTTACAAAATTTATTAAGAATTTAGTGACAAATAAAAAGGCAGAGAGAACAACTCACATGGGAACGTGCCTTTCCCCCTAAATGCGGCCACGTCAGCACAATTGACATTTTGAGTCTTTGGTACGGACTAATACGGTTTCATACGGGTCATCAAAATCAGTTTCAGACACATGGACACGTCAGCACTTTTTTTTTTTTTTTTACGTGTATACTGTAATCTTTTAAAATTTAAATCGTAAGGAGAAGATAAAAAATGAAAGCAAAAATAATGAAAAAAATTAAAGAAAAAGATAAGGATATATATAATATCTACACACTCAAACGATATAACGAGTTAAAACTTTTTTTTAAAATATTCATTTTTTCTGTTATATCTACACATAATAGCGGAGTTAGGAGCACATTTGAACCCTTTGACCGAAAAATTATTATATTTATAAAATTAAAATTATTTCTTATTATATATAATTAATGTTCAATCTCTATACATTTTTTTTTAATATTTTAAATTCTCTTAATAAAAATCTTAACTTATCCGCTACTTGCACGTCTTATTGACATTTAAATAATATTTCAATGTTATAGACAAAAAAAATACATAAAACGTAACTTTTTATTTTTACTAATTGTCAAATCCTAAACTTAATAACATTTTGTATAAGGAAGAAAAATCTCTTAAATAATATTCTCAGGGTGTTAATTCACATTTTGTTCGATATGTGTGATAGATTTAATTCAAACTACATCTAGTTTCATTATTTCCCATATGAAAAAAATTCTTCCTCGTAAAACATGGATTTAACTTGATTTCAAAAAGTATACACGAGGATCTTAAACGTTTTTTAATGAATTTTATGCGACGTGAATTTAAGTTAATCGCATCTCAACTTAAATACTGACACCGCAGAAGGTCAGTGAGGTTCCTGCTATGGTGAAGTGAAAGATCTTTCACTATAGTGGGAAGAAGACAGGTGGGAGCGAGCGGAGCGAGAGCAAAGCAAGCTCTAGTGGTGGGTTGTCTTCGCGGTCCCATTTCATCGACATAGTCAGAAGCAATGGATGTTGTAAACGCACAAGTGAAAGACAAATGAGTTTAGCTTGAAGAGGAAAGGAGTTTTCGTTCTGATCTGCTCCGGGGGTTGCTTCGGTTAGTTAGAGGGGTGGTCAGTTAATCTTTTCGATTGACGCTCTGGAGAAGCGAAGAGTGAAAAATTAGGGGGGAAATCAAGTATTTCCCAATCCAGTCTAATTGAGATGGTATATGATTTATCTGTCAATTTCTATTCATGGTCATTTTCAAAATACTACATATTAGTCTTTTGAGGAAATTAGGAATTCTTTAATCTAGAAGGTCCTTCAGATCTCATTCTTATTTTGTCATGAGAATTAAGTCTATAACTAGAGGAAAATGACTCATGGCAGCAGACCTAATGTAAACGCAATATCAATAACCTTCGCCTTAATCCCAATTAGTATTATTTATATACATTTGCTTTAGTTTCTTTATTCTTAACTAAATCTGTATTAATTTCGAGAAATTAATTTTTGACAACTTCGTCCCGGTGTAGAGGACAAGTCCACCTAAGAACTATTATACACTTGAGAAAAAACAAAACTCATTAAACAAAACAGTATATTTGATAAGCAAAATTAGTCATATGACAATCTTTTATATTAATTGTATACACATTTGCCAATAATTGCTACAGAAAATATTAAAGTAAGAGAAGCAAACGTAATATTGTAAATTATCAGTGATACAACAAAAACCATGAGGAATGTTACTGTTAGTCTTATTAAATTAAATCTGAGGAGAGATTTATAAATATATATATATATATATATATATATATATATATATATATATATATATAAAGGACAGAAGAAGTAACTTTTTTATAATGGACGGAAAAGAAAACAGGGGTCCGGAACTTAAATGACCCAAAAAGTGAGAAAGTGAACAAAAATAGCCCAAAAAAATGCGACACAAGTACTTTTTGTGCAGCGATTTACTGCGCAATAAGGGATATTATATACTAGGGTAGACTTCTCCATTTTCTATTTCACACTTCACCTTCTGCATTTTCACTATTTTACCATACTTTAGCCCCCAAAAAATCATGTCTCAAAGCTCTGAAACGTCAAAGTTTGCTAAACAATCCCATGTTTGTTGTTGCGGTTATTATTGTCAGCTCAGAACATCAAGGACCCAAGACAATTCGGGGCATCATTTTTGGCGTTGTAAAGTGCCCGACATAAGTGTTTTTACAAGTATTTAGAATTTAGGGTTTTTCACATTAGCTACATATTTTACTTTCAAAACTGATTTTTTTGTAATGTTTATAGGATATGAGTGATTGCAAATACTTTCGATGGGAAGATGAAATTTTCGTGGATAAAACAGTGGCGGTGAATTTTAAAAAGCCTCATGTTGATAGAGAAACTGCGACTTCACGTATCACTAGAGATACCGTGAAGTTGGACTTGCAGTTTAAACTTATGGAAGCTCAAGAAAAAATTGACAATCTAGAGGTCTTGCCAAAAGAAACCGAGGAAAAATAAAGTTTTTTCAAGAATAGTCTTAGAGACACTCAACACGAGAAAAATACTTTGTAAGAGAAATTAAAATTTTGGAAGATGATATGTGCTCTCTTATTGTTGTTTTTAATCTTGAAATGTTGCATTGTCGGTTAAGTTTATTATTTTTATGTATTTTATTTTTACTAGTTGTACGTTTTCATGTATTATGTATTTTCTATCACTTTTTAATGTATTATGTAATCGACACATTTCATGTACTAATTTATTTGTGTTTTCGTTAGAAAATGTGAATTGTTGAACTTCTTATTTGTGTTTCTTGAAATGTACTAATATTGCACATATTGTTGTATCAATCAAGCAAATGCTCATAATGATGATAGTTGAGATCTAGACTACAATGAGGAAGATGGAGAAAGAGATGAAGGGGAAGAAGATGAAGAAGAGAATGCAAGTAAGGAGGAAGATGAAAATGATGACGATGACGAGGTGGTGCCAGAAAGCGACGAAGATTAGATTACTTTTCAAATTATTGTATTTTATGAGTTTTTTATGAGAATTTTATTTCTGAATTTCTTCATTCAAAACAATCTTAAAATACTTAAAATGCATAATTCAAGACGCTTCATTAAAAAGACAAAATACATCATTCATAACAAACAGAAAAATACTTAAGATTCATCATTCTCCGTAATTTTGACTAAATTATTGACTTAAAATTTCCAGCGACATTTGACCAGACAAAATGTCTCCATAAGAACTCATGTCTGGACAAGTGTTACCATGAGTAGGCTGGACTTCAGAGATTTGAGGACGAGGCACAATCGGCACTTCCTGACGAGTCTTGGTCAAGACTTCACGATGATTAATAGGTATCTTTATACATTTCAAGCACATTCAGGGTGATTAAGTCCCTATATTCTTCCGGCGCCCTCAAATATTCACTCAACGACTCGTCATCAATGATATTCCACACGCCATATAGCACTAAATCTTGTGGTGAAAACGATATTGTATATCTTCCTATTACAGATAATGCAAACTCACACCTAGTAACTCTTATTCTTTTATGTATGGCAGTGAATAATGTTGAGTAATTCAAGTTGATTGGAAACTTAACATGGAATTTAGGTGGAATACTATAACGAACAATATTATGATCATGAAGAATTTCTCCTTCCCAAAATAATGAAACCTTAACAGTTGGAAGAGGAGACGCCATTTTTTAAAGAATTTAGAATTTTGATGACTGAAACTTTGGAAATGGTTGAGTCATTCCCTCATCCAAAATTCATGTTAAATAGAAAACGGTTGGGTTCGCAATAATTTATTGCGTAATTAGATTAAAATAGACCTTTTAAAAAATATGATAAATATCCCTATTGCGCAGTAATTTACTGCACAATAGGACTTAACCAGGCCGTTACGGTTAAGTTCTATTGCGCAGTAAATTACTGCGCAAAAGATACTTATGTTATTTTTTTGGATTATTTTAATTCACATCCTTACTTTTTGGGACATTTAAGTTCCGGACTCAAGAAAAAGCCACCACCGTCAATCAAAATAGACATGTCCGAACGGAAAATTTCCTTTATTAGCCTCAACAACATTAGCCATGTAGAAATGAAAGTTAAAAGCCCCCAGGGGCACAAGCGAGTTGATAAGTGGCAAGGTGATTGGGGTACAACCACTCCGACGTCGCGGGTTCGAATTCGTGTGGTGACAGTCTTTGCTGAAATATTGCAAGGGCTGTTGCTGGGTTTATGTCTCGTTGGTCCTCTCCCTTGCAGGACTGTCACTCGCGCATATCCCTCGATTTACATCCCACCTGACCAAGGGGCCTCTAGTATAGGTGGGGGGTTTCGCCTTCGGGACTTTCCCCTTCACAAAGAAATGAAAGTTAAAAATAGTTTAACAAAAACTTTTAAAAATAATAATCTTAGAAGAAAATTTTAAAGAAATAAACTAACCGACCGACAAATTATATTGAAGGAGTGAATTTGTCGGTGTTTCTGTTCATGCCTAAAGTCTAATCACTAACCTATCGAGGCCCTAATGTGTAATCTGTCCTCTTTTTCACAAGTTTCTTATAAAAAAGAAAACAACCCATCTTATTTCAAAAGAATATGTCATTTTTTACTTGAAGAGAGCCTTGACGTAACTGATAAAGTTGTTGTCATGTGATCGGGAGGAGGTCACGGGTTCGAGCCGTTGAAACAGTCTCTTGTAGAATGTAGGGTAAGGTTGCGTACAATAGACTATTGTTGTCCGGTCTTTTTTTGGATCCCGTCCATAGCGGAAGCTTAGTGCACCGAGCTGCCGTTATGTCCTTTTTTACCCGTTGAGAGGTTTTCAGGTAGTAGTTGTTATAGAAGAAATCTATTAGTATGCACTACTTTCATACTCGTTCTACATTTTTATATTAAAAAAAATTAACAAATATAATAACTCATTAGTTTAAACATCAACCTGTTCACATAAAATCTGGGGGAATTGGGGGGGGGGGGGGATTTGTGCATTGCTTGTTCCATTTTAATGCATAATAAATTTTGGAGTATCTTTGAAACTTTTTGTTTAAAAGAGAATAAAATAAGGGAAAACTTTCCATTGGATTTAAATGGATTTTTGCATTATCTTATAGAGGCAATTAATTTTCATATTGTAAACTTCATGCCATCCAATGAAACGATCCTAATCATAATAGGTGGAATAATTTGAATATTCACGTCAAGATCTAATTTTAAGAGGATATTCATTAGTTTCTACATCAAAAATACTACAAACTAGGGACTAAATAATTGAAATAATAGTTAAGCTTTATGCACAAAACATATTTATATATATAAAAGATTTTCTATTCGGTGTTCGATATTTGTATTGAAATCCATTTAAATTTGGATTCGCATACTCGAGACTTCTAGTTAAGGATGAATGAGTATTTATATATCACTCCACCACAATCCTTGTCCTTAAAAAAAATCTATAATCAGATCAATTATAAGATTACATATAAAATTTTATGATTAGCTAACTTACTATACATATTAATTCATTTCGCTGATAGTGTAAAACTTGTTTATATGGAGTATAACTTAAATCCAGTGAACCAAACTGCAAAAAGAAATTAATATTCTGTTTATACGACGAGGGAAAACTTTGATTAAGAACTAAAAATAACATGGGAGGTTGAATAGGACATATTATTTCCCAATAAAACCAAACTTGATCATGTGCTTCTATTCTTCATCAGTTTCTTTGGAAAAAAGTTCTAAATTCTCAAAATGTTACGTACAAATCACGAGTCACAACAATTTTTGTTTTAATTTAGAGTACTATATTTTTTTTTGTTTTTCGAACTCAGATTTCAGGGGAAATGGAAATGGATCCCAATGTTTATAGCCCCTATATCTTGTGAAACAAATGTTCATTACTACCACAAAATGAGAAATTCCCTTTATATTATTCGTTCATTCATACTATAAACACAATCTTGAACTATTAAAAGAAATATGTTTATTAGTGTGTCACGTTAATTGAGAAAATAAGTTATATTAGTATCTCTTTATATGATCATGGACGACATTTCTCACCTCATGAGCTGACTAATTAGGTCTAAAGTTTAATTTTCATAACATGGTATCATAGTTCAACTCATATTCACTTTTGATTTATCTTATATTGGATCTTTTTATTATGTTGTCCACGCTTCATATGTTTGAGTACGGAAAGAGTGTTAAATGTCATACATGTGCTGAGAAAATTGAGAAAATGAATTGTTTATCTTCTTTTATTGTTTTGGATTATTTTCAGCTCTTAGGCTAAGTTTTAAAGTAAAATTTTTATGACAATAACCATATTCTCTGTACTCGATTTAACCCAAAAATCTTTGTAAATTTCATTGTGCAAATATATCGCTTTCTAGTCTAACGTACAAAGTGTCAAATCCCTTTTGCATCATCTCAAATTGTCACTAAGGACAATAAAAGATCAATCCAAGTTATAAGAAGTCTAGTTTACATCACAAAGTCCTAGCTTTTTTTACTTTATGGCAAATATGTCATCTCTCATCTTCATCTCAGCCTAAAGATGTGGGAATAGATTAATCATCATTCTTATAGGAGAATAAGTATTCTTAACTTCCTTTTCTCAGTTCCCTTATCACAAATTTCACACCAAGACTCAAAAAGTTTACTATATATATAGAGAGAGATGGGTACTTAACTATAGACTATAGTAATAATTAGTAGAAAATGCTCATAACTAAGGTTTGTGTTTAGCGGGAGGGAAAATGACACTCACAAAAATAACATTTACGAGAAAGTCAATTTTTGGTATTTGGTATGATGAAAGTCAATTTTCATGGAAAACACTCCCCATAAAAAGAAAAATATGACTTTTCTCATGAATCGTGGCGGGAAGTCATTTTTCTTACAATTATCTTAACTTTTAAATTTATATTACTTGTTTCAACTAATAGTTATACATTATTATCAATCTTAAGTACTCAAAAATTTCATCAAATTAAATACTCTCTGATTTGTTGATATTATTATTAACCTATAATTTATTTATTTTTGGGAAATATGTTCCATTCATTAACCAAACCTCAGAAAACAAATTTCCATGAAAAATGATTTCTTTCGCCGTACCAAACGCACTCTAAAATAAGACATCTTATATTTAATACTCCATCCGTCCAGTTTTATTTGTCCATTATACTAAAAATAGTTATTCAATTTTATTTGTCTATTTTAGAAAATCAAGAGAAAATTTATCACTTTTTTCCTATTCTACCCTTAGTATGAGCCAAGTTTTTTAATTCTTTTTTTTCAACTCTTTGGAATTATACATACTTTTATGGGGAATATGTGAATTTTTGAAACCCATTACTTAATTGGTTAACATCACATTAGTTTTATAAGCTTTAATTAATTTCAATCATTAGGTAATTAGCAATAATTAGGTAATATGATAAACTTTTCATTTTATTTTTAGCTCCTTAATAGACGTGTTGAATCAATATGTGACAAGTAAAATCGAACGGAGGAATTACTTAATAGTAGTAGAAGCTTTTGGTGTAGAGAGAAAGAGACTCGAGCCAACTTACTTTCGTGTGTGTAGTAGTCTCACATTAATTACGTGAAAAACGAAAGCCACTTTTACCTTTCCAATGTAATCCCTCATTTTTAATTTATGTGTTATAATTTAATTGGATATGGAATTTAAGAAATAAAGGAAAATTTTTAAATTTTGTAGTCTAAAATAAGTTAAAGATATTTGTGTGGTTATAAATCATTTCGTTAAGCGTAAAATGTAAAGTTTAAAGTTAAATTGTTGTCATATCAGGAAACTTATCATTCTTTTTGGCACGGATTAAAAAAGAAAGTGTATTGGCACGGATTAAAAAAGAAAGTGTATCACATAAATTAAGACAGATGGAGTATATTTTTTATTATATTCTTCTACCTGTTAGCCAAACTTCTAATAACTGCTTATTTTAAAAAGTGTTTTTCAAAATAGTATGGTGAGAAACAGTTTGTGTTTGACCAATTAATTTTAAAAATATTTTTGTGTAGCAATTAGTGTTTCACCAAACTTTTAAAAGGTGCTTTAATGTATTTTATCGAAATTATTTTTCAAAAAAGTAAAGCTACTTTTTTTAGCTTCCGAAAAATGGTTTTTGCTACTCCTCATAAGCACTTATTTTCTCCCAAAAACTTGGCCAAACACCTCATTTTATAAAATAAGCATTTTTTGTAGAAAAAAAACAAGCATTTTTGGCTCCCAAAAGCTTGGCCAAACAGGCTATAAGATTAGTAATCTTCATTTGACAACATAAAACTTACATTAGATAATTTGATATACTTTAGCCTCATTTGTTTGCACTTAATGAGGTCTGAATCTGAATGTTTCATACATTGGCCATTAAGTGCATTTGTTTACATTAAGATATAAACATTTATTATGCCTGAATAGGTCTTAATCATTAAGATTTTGAACAATGTCTTAATATCATTAAGAGATAATTTTTGTATGAATAATTTTTACCACATTTATGTCCACAACCACCACCCTCCCAACCCCAACCCCCTCCTACCCTACCTCACCACTCACCCCTACCTAAATCCCACCCCTTCACCCCTACCTCATCATCACTAACCACTTCTGTCATAATAATCACCACCCCCAACCCACCACCACCAGTCACCCATCCACCCCACCTAATCACCCCTAATCACCTCTGTCATCACTACCACCACCACCCGCCCCAACTACTCTCTACCCACCCCTCTCCCCCTTCCTCACTCCACCACAACTAACCACCCCTGCCATCACAACCACCACCATCACCACAACTTCAACCATCATCACCATATCCAACCACCTCCACAATCACAACTATCACCACCACCACCTTTGCTAGCCACTAGAATCAACCATCACCACCATTACTAGAGAACATAAATTTTTTATTCTTTATTAAATAGCATTTTTATTTTATTAAATTTATATTTAGTTACTTTTTAAATTGAATTGTATATTTATTATGTTTAAGTGGGGTAAGGGGTAGGGGTAAGTGGGGTAAGGGATATATTAGGCTGAGAATAGGGTCTTGGAATATTTGGACTTTAACGGGGAAGGCCATAGAGCTAGTTAAGATTCTTAAGAAGATGAAGATTAATATAGCATGTGTCCAGGAGACCAAATAGGTAGGACCTAAGGCTAAAGATGTAGAAGGGTATAAGTTATGGTTCTCCGGTAGGTCGAAGTATAGGAATGGGGTAGGTATTTTGGTAGACAGCGAACTAAGGGATCAAGTGATAGAGGTGAGGAGGGTCAATGACAGAATGATGGCAATTAAGTTGATAGTTGGAGGGTTCACTATGAACATTATTAGTTCTTATGCGCCACAAGCGGGCTTGGACGAGGAGGAGAAGAGACGCTTTTGGGAGGATTTAGACGAAGTGGTGGGTGGTATACCACTCACTGAGAAGTTATTTGTAGAAGGGGGTTTCAATGGATATATCAGGTCACTTCACAGGGTTATGATGACGTGGATGGAGGATTTCGACTCGGGGTCAGGAATGGGGGAGACGTCTCACTTTTAGAGTTCGCTAGAGCTTGTGGGATGGTGATAGTCAATTCTAGATTCCTGAAGAAGGAGGAACACTTGGTGACTTTTCGTAGTTCGGTTGCTAAGACTCAAATAAGCTTTTTGCTCCTTAGGAAGGTTGACAAAGGTCTTTGCAAATACTGTAAGGTTATTCCGAAGGAGGATCTTACAACCCAACATAATCTTTTGGTGATGGATTTGGAGATTAAGTTGGAGAAGAAGAGGGTTATGGATGACAAGTTAAGAATCAAATGGGGGAGTTTGACCATGGCTAGTGCAAATGAGACGGGGGCGAGGTTGATGGCCAATGGGGCTTGGGGGAGTAGTGGGGATGCGACCGGTATGTGGGACAGGACGGCCAGTTGAATTTGTGAGGTATCTAGAGAAGTGCTAGGAGTTTTACGGTGTTATCGTGGTGGACATCGAGGGGACCGGTGGTAGAATGGTGAAGTTCAAGAGAAGGTGGAAGCGAAGAAAGCGGCGTATGTGAAATTGGTAGAAAGCAGAGATGATGTGGAGAAGTGTACGAATAGGGAACTGTATAATATGACGAGAAAGGAGGCAAAGCTAGCAGTTATGGCAGCGAAAATGACGGCTTTCGAACGCATGTATGTGGAATTAGAGGAGAAATGTGGGGTTAAGAAGTTGTACCGACTAGCCAAGACAAGAGAGATGAGGGCATGTGACTTGGATCAAGTGAGGTGTATCAAGGACGAGGACGACAAAGTACTGGTGGAGAAAACGCATATTAGGCGGAGGTGGCAGTCTTACTTCCACAAACTCTTGAACGAAAAAGGAGATGTAGATATTGTGCTGGGAGATCTGGAGCATTCTGGTAGGCACATGGACTTTGGGCATTGTAGAAGCATTAAGGTTGAGGAGGTTATATGTGTTATTCACAGAATGCGCAGGGGACGAGCGATCGGGCCTGATGAGATCTTAGTTGAATTTTGGAAGAGCGTAGGTAGGGCTGGTTTGGAGTGGCTGACTGAGTTGTTTAACGTCATTTTTAAGACGACAAAAATGCCCGAAGAATGGAGGTGGAGTAAATGATTCCCTTGTACAAAAACAAAGGTGAAATCCAGAGTTGCAAAAACTATAGAGGTATCAAGTTGCTGAGCCACTCTATGAAAGTTTGGGAAAGAGTCGTAGAGACGAGGGTGAGGAGAGACGTGTCTATTTCCGAGAACCAGTTTGGATTCATGCCGGGGCGTTCGACTACCAATGTCATTCATCTTATTAGGAGGTTGGTGGAGCAGTATAGAGAGAGGAAGAAAGACTTACATATGGTTTTCATCGACCTCGAGAAGGCATACGACAAAGTCCCTAGGGAGGTTCTATGGAGATGTTTGGAGGTTAGAGGTGTAACTGTGGCATATACTAGAGAGATCAAGGATATATATGATGGAGCCAAGACTAGAGTACGAACAGTAGGAGGATACTCGGAACACTTTTCAGTGATGATGGGGCTGCATTAGAGATCAACCGATTCATATTTGCCTTGGTGATGGACGGACTGACGCGACAAATCCAAGGGGAGGTACCATGGTGTATGTTATTCGCAGATGATATAGTCCTGATTGATAAGACTCACAGCGGAGTGAACGTCAAGCTGGAGGTTTGGAGACAAACTCTGGAGTCTAAAAGGTTCTGGTTGAGTAGGACCAAGACAGAATATTTGGAGTGCAAGTTCAGCAAAGGGAGCGACCCTGAGACAGGCTTGGATGTAAGGATTGGTACTAGGTCATTCCAAAAAAAAGAAGCTTCAAGTACCTAGGGTCTATTATCCAAGAGAATGGAGAAATTGATGACGATACCACACATCGTATTGGTGCAGGGTGGATGATATAGAGGCTCGCATCTGGAGTCTTGTGCGACAAAAATGTGCCACCAAAACTTAAAGACAAGTTCTATAGGGTAGTGGTTAGACCGACTATGTTGTATGAGGCGGAGTGTTGGCCAGTCAAGACTTCGCACATACAAAAGATGAAAGATGCGGAGATGAGGATGCTGAGACAGATGTGTGGGCATACAATGAGATATAGGATTAGAAATGATGATATCCGGGAGAAAGTGAGAGTGGCCTCGGTGGATGATAAGATGCGGGAAGCGAGGTTGTGATGGTTCAAGCATGTGTAGAGGAGAGACACGGATTCCCCAGTGCGGAGGTGTGAGAGGTTGGCTATGGACGGATTCAGGAGGGGTAGAGGTAGGCCGAAGAAGTATTGAGGAGAGGTGATTAGACGGGATATGACACATGTGCAACTTACTGAGGACATGACCTTAGATAGGGGTTGTTAAGGACACAGATTAGGGTAGAAGAGTAGCAGGTACTCGATCATAGTCTTACTTATGCTTACAAATGGATAGTTGTAGTGTTATAACTGTAGGCCCGATTAGCCTATCACACTTATAGACATATTATTGCTTTATAATCCATTGTAGTTGATTTCTGCTGCTATGTGTTCTTTGGTGTATTTTGTTTAGCTTATTTAGTTGTGTTAGCTACTACTCCATTTTGTCCGAATGCACTTTATACTGCTTTAATTCCTTATCTGAGTCTGACCGCTTCTCTTGCTTTACTCTTTACTCTTGTTTTACTCTTGCTTTGTTTTGATTGCCTTGCTTGTGATTATGCTTTGTCTTGAGCCGAGGGTCTTCCGGAAACAACCGCTCTACCTACCAAGGTGGAGGTAAGGTTTGTGTACACTCTACCCTCCCTAGACCCCACAGTGTGAGATTTTACTGGGTATGTTATTGTTGTTGTTATTTATTATGTTTAAATAAATGCATTATGCACATGCAGATATTTAAAAATAAACTGTTTTAATCACTCAGTGTTAAGATCTAAAGACAACATCTAAACCATTCAGATGTACATTCAGATTAAACGTCTTAATCTTATTGAAAACAAATGAGACCTTAGTTAAAATACACTACTTGTGTAACAAAAACAATTTACACTATAACAAATATATGTGTTAAATCCTTTTATAAATGGTGATATAATAATGTGGAAAGAGGGAAATAACCAACAAAAATTGTGGTTGGTGAGTGGTAAATACTCTTTCATTCTTAATTAAAGGTTTCGGGTTTGAATACTACCGGAAACGAAGTCGTTTTTATTGAGAGAAGGGCTTTATGCCCCACTCAAGTGTGGGGCTTTCTGCTCGAATATGAATTTAATCAGAACCCAATATAAAATATTGAACACTACAAAAAAAAAAGTGAAAAAGAGGGAAATACCAAATTTATGGAACAGTAGATACAGGTAGGTCCAAGTGGTGTTTGCTTGGTTCATAACTCCCTTCATCCACTCTTCCCCTGTATATAAAACCCCTCCAAAAATCCCACATCCCCTTCATTCTAAACTTATTAGCTCTCCATTATTTTCCAAAATATTTTCTCTTCCCCTAACAACACAAAGGGGATTTCAATGGGAATGCCACTTTCCTTTCTTCTCCTACTTCTTTCTCTTTTTTTAGCTCCTATCTTCACATTCTCCTCCCATGTTCCTGACCCTGAAGTTATAGTCCAAGAAGTTAATCAGTATGACACATACACCCTTAGTCTTATTCCCCATTTCATTTTTTGACTAACTCCTTTTATTGTCAAAATTAGTTAAGTTCGATTATATGAATCTTTATCATAACTTGCTTATTTTTACTTCAGTTGTCGACCTATCGCAACCTTGATATGTTTTAAGAAAAAAGTAAATAGATCAAGGTCTTTACGTACTTACATTATGAAGGGTGCAGGAAGGGGACAATGGGAAGGCCGGCTCCCGGACCGTGTGTCCATAAGAAATCGCGGAGCCACTCATTATTATATAAGTTGCTAACCTTTGATCACATACATTGCCCCTAACATCTGACTGCATTTTTCAATTGAAATGAAATATTACTATCGAAATTACATTTTCATTTTTTTCCGGATTTTGGACCGACTATGCTTTAAATCTTTAACTAAGATTTCAACTTTTTTTTCATTTTTCTTAATTTTTGCAGGAAAATCAATGCATCAAGAAGGAACTTAGGATATTTATCATGTGGAACAGGCAACCCCATTGATGATTGTTGGAGATGTGATCCCAATTGGGAAAAAAACAGGCAAAGATTAGCTGATTGTGCCATTGGCTTTGGCAAACAAGCAATTGGTGGAAGAGATGGCAAAATCTACATAGTTACTGACACTAGTGATGATCCAGTCAATCCAAAGCCAGGAACTTTAAGATATGGTGCAATTCAAGATGAACCACTTTGGATTATATTTGCTAGAGACATGGTCATTAAATTAAAAGAAGAATTAATGTTGAATTCATTCAAGACTATTGATGGTAGAGGTGCTAGTGTACATATTGCTGGTGGTCCATGTATTACTATACAATATGTTACAAATATTATTATACATGGATTGAATATTCATGATTGTAAGCAAGGTGGGAATGCTTATGTTAGAGATTCACCAGAACATTATGGTTGGAGGACATTATCAGATGGTGATGGAGTTTCTATATTTGGAGGAAGTCATGTTTGGTTGGATCATTGTTCTTTGTCAAATTGTAGAGATGGATTGATTGATGCTATCCGTGGATCCACTGCAATTACTATTTCCAATAATTATATGACACATCATAATAAGGTAATTAATTTATCAGTGGCGAATATGTAGTCTTTCTTTCTGTTTGTTTTGATTTCGACTTGAATCATGTTTATATATAGTTGAGAAATGCACAACCGAACAGTTGTTATAGTGATATACTATACGTACTGACTGAAAATTATATGACTCACCATAATAAGGTAATTAATCAGCGGCGGATATCATCTTTCTTTTCATTTTCGACTTGAATTGTGCATATATAGTTGAAAAAATGCACTATGAAATAGTTGTTGTAGTGATATTTAATACGTACCGACTTTAATTAAATTTTGAATTTGTCTCTGTAGGTAATGCTTTTGGGACATAGTGATTTATTCACTAGGGACAAGAACATGCAAGTTACAATTGCTTTCAACCATTTTGGAGAAGGGCTTGTGCAGAGGATGCCAAGGTAAAAAAATAAAATGTTGGATCTAATATGCTCTATTTGTTTTTCTAGTACATTAATTGGTGTAATGAGAAATGTTTTTTGGGATTTATAGATGTAGACATGGATATTTCCATGTGGTGAATAATGACTACACACATTGGGAGATGTATGCAATTGGAGGAAGTGCTTCTCCAACTATCAACAGCCAAGGCAATAGATTTCTTGCTCCTAATGATGTCTCCAACAAGGAGGTAGATTTTACTATTACCTAAAAACTCTTACTTCCCAATGTTTTGAAGAAGATTTTTTTTTTAAAAAAAAAGGTGAACTTTTGTTGTTTAAAGGTTACAAAGATACTTCCTCCGTTTCAAAATAAGTGGTTTTTTATGTTTTTCATTTTGTTTCAAAATAAGTGGTGTTTTAAAATTTCAAAAAGAAATTGGCCTTATTCTTTCAAAAATCACCCTTATTTACATAATCAAGAATCATTAAGTAGAAACTTTTCTTTTTCTAGAAAGAGGTAAAATTTAATTAGGGGTAAGTTAATAAAATCACTCCTAATTTTCTAGGAGTGAGTAATTTTTTAAGGGGTGTGCTCAAGCTAAAAACATCACTTATTATGAAACGGAGGGAGTATATAACAATAAAAATATAAAAAAGGCAAAAAGAAGCAAAATCTTGTCATGCTAATTCGATTTTGCAAAATATTTGTGATTTTTCTCTTTACTTTTCAAGATTTTAATTTTTTTTTTTGTTAATAAAATAAAGTAGCATTTTTGTCATCTTTATTACTCTGTATAAATTTTTATTTTATGCAAATGTCTTGACTAGTTCTGATACTTTTGTCAAATTCTACCGGATCAAACCTAAGGGACTTAATAATTCATATAGAAAAAGAGAATTTCTATATAGTGATTTCGATTTTTTTAACATTCTTATAAAATTTAGCAAGTTAAAAATAAAATTAAAAGTTGACTAAATTTTGCTTATTCTTTGGCCCTTAAAAAACATCTCCTTATACCAAACTTCGCCTAATTAGAGTTGATACTTTATAATGTCAATCACCTAGTTATTACTTGTCATAATTGTACATAATAATAACCAACTTTCATAAAGATGAAAGTGCAATGAAAAAATTACTGAAATCAAAAGTATGGTTACAATTAACCTATTTAAGGGACTAAATGTTTGTTAAAAAGGTGACAAAACATGAGGATGCAGCAGAAAATGAATGGAAGAATTGGAATTGGAGATCTGAAGGAGATTTAATGCTTAATGGAGCTTATTTCACAAGATCTGGTGCTGGTTCTTCTTCTAGTTATGCTAAAGCTTCAAGTTTAAGTGCAAGGCCATCTACTTTAGTTAATTCTATTACAATGAGTGCTGGTGCACTTGCCTGCAAAAAGGGAAAAAGATGCTGATTTTGATTTATATGATTATTTGATAATCCTAATTAGCACTATATGTTCTCTCTCTCTCTCTCTTTTTTTTTTAATTGTGAAATATTATGATCTTATGTCAATTCCCCATATGGTATAAATGGGTTGATGAGTTTGTGACTTGACCTCCCCCATTGTTATGTTATGTGATAATCAAGGATCAAGTGTGAATACTACCACCATATTTCAACTAGAAATAATTGTGCCCCACCCCTCTCCCTACCTACACACACAACTGATGCTTTTTAATTGTTACTAGTACTACTCGCTCCGTTCACTTTTATTTATTTATTTATTTATTATTTTGCACGCCTTTAAGAATTACTCCCTCAGAATAAAAAAGAGTGTTCACTTAGTCTTTTTTTTTTGTCAAAAAGAGTGTCCACTTATCATATCAAGAAAGAATTAACCTTATTTTTTCAGATTTTTCCTATTAAGTGTTATGTGATCAAATCTCAAACCCTATTTAATTATTGACATTTAGTCAAATTACGTGTTTTTGTCTGGGAGGTAGTATTTTCTTAAGGGTTGTGCAAATGACTAAGTGGACACTCTTTTTTATCTGGAGAGAGTAATAAATAAAGTATATATTTTATCATAATACCCATATTAATTGATGTATATTCTTAATAGACTTGAAAATAATTTAGAAATAAGTAATTAATGTTAAGGGCAAAACAAGAAAGAGGGTTTGTCTTTTCTTGATTTACTAAAGTGGACTAATAAAAATGAAAATTTATTTTTAGTATAGTGGACAAGTAAAAGTGAACGGATGAGTAATTTTCTATCACTTGTGCCCTTCCATAAAGGTTACATTGATGATTTGGTCTTTTAATGATTCCTATGGACATCAATTTATGTACATATTATTGAAGCCATAAATGATATTTTGATATTTGTAAATACTTATAGTAAAATCTCGATAAATGAATGTTCGATAAATGAATAATTTTGATTAATAAATAAATTCTTCCGACCTCGACTTGGGTCAGTGTACTAAATGAATAATTTTGCTAAATGCATAAGATAATATATACTTTCTTAAATCCTTAAAGGCCCAACAATAATATAAATGAATA
Organism: Anisodus tanguticus; assembly: GCA_034509755.1. NCBI lineage: Eukaryota > Viridiplantae > Streptophyta > Magnoliopsida > Solanales > Solanaceae > Anisodus > Anisodus tanguticus. The sequence continues at coordinate 46,941,421 of CM067550.1, read as the reverse complement.
ATTGATAAAATATAAAATAAAATGTTAATTGAAAATAACACATAATATTCTTATTTTTATTGATAATACTATGACAACTTCTCAAATTCAACTCTTTTGAGAATATTCATCTAATTTTTTTTTTGTTTTTTCTTTGATCCTATGTTTAACTCAATCTCATCTTTAATTTTCTGCAAAGTATGCACTGCATTTGATGCATCTTTTTCTTGTTGTAAAAAATAGTTATTTAAGACTTCCACTGCTTGTATTGCTTCTTTTGTTGATATCATTGGCAAATTCTGACTATTATATGGATCTTGATCATTATCAGCAAATGTTTCCATTACTCCTTGAATAATCTCTTCATCAGTAGGAGACTCCATCGATGCATCATTTTCACTATGATAGTTTAAAAGGTCTTCCACATCCATTGCATTTCTATAACCTAACTCATTGATAACTTCATGTAATCCCTGGATGCCTTTAATAATTTTTTTGTTACAATGTACTTTGTTTTATCAATATACAATTCATGCGTTTCATTTTTTGAAATTGTTTCTTACAAAGTACTTAGTTCAAATTTTAGTTTCTAAATTAATAATAAGTAAATATTAATATAAAGTTCATGCATGTATTACGTATTTACTAGCTTTTTTGTTAGATAGTTTAACTTAATTTCATCTTTTAGTTTCTCAATAATTATAATTAATAATTATTAAAAGGAAATTCATGCATACGTGATAGTTCTTGTTCATCCTTTACTAAATTTGTTACAATGTACTTAGTTTAATTTTTTAAATTTTTCAATACATATATTTAAAATTACATGCATGAACTTTAATTAAAATAACAATGAAAATGTATAACAAAATGCATGTCACACAAAAAAATAAAAATATTATCGATAAATGAATAAATTATTCATTTATCGATAAATGAATAACCTCGTTAAATGAATATTTTTTGCCGATTCCAATAATATTCATTTATCGGGGTTTTACTGTATGTACAATATTTGTAAATACTGGATTAACCATCAATATTTGCAAATATTAAACTTTAGTATTTGAAATACAGGTGAGATCTTGAAAAAACTTGTTTGAAGAGTATTTAAAGTTAACTAATGATTTACAATTTTACATTCACAAATCTTCAGCTTTTGTTCCAAGTGAAAAAATCATGTCCAAACACATTATTATAATAAAGAGAGTACTTTCAATAATGAAGATAAAAGGTATTCGTAGCAGCTTCGGAAATGCTTTTTTTAAAAAACTTCTTTAAGCGCATCTATAGCATAAAGCACCACACTCCTATTGGATCGGGGTCTTTAACGACTTTCACTGAAAAGAAGAGATTACTTTCAGCTAGACGAATTTAGAATAATTGAAAACGAATTTACTAAGTAATCGGAAGCAGGTCAAGGCCGGCGAGCATACCCGAGCTTCTTAAATTTGAGAATTGTGCCGAACTAATGCTACTAGCATCCGGAATCCAATGAAATATTCATACAGTAGCTCATATAAACTTTTCATTCAACAAGTATTCATAAAGTAACACAATATCGGCCGAATTTCCTTCACCTATGGTCATTTAATTCTTCTGTTGAAGATGTCCTACTTGGTGTTTTCCTTCACATGGGGTGGTAGATCAACATAAATGCAACTTCACCTTTTTTTACACATTGAATAGGACCATGATTTGGTAGACTGAAATTGCAGTCACCAAAAAGAATTCTTTTGACAAAAGTTGCAATGACCATAAATGCTGAGATCTTGTTTTTTGCAGAGAGCAATTGCGCCCAAAGGCCTAACCGCTCAACTACCAGTAGCAACTAGCAACTAACATGCACATATTAAAAGCTTGTCTCAACCCCATTGATTCCTTATATGAACTACGAGATATAAATTTATCACTATTCTTGCACCACCCCCCACGTTGTAGGATTTCACTGGGTATGTTGTTGGATGTAAAGCAGTATGGGAAATAAATAAATATTATAAGTGCTTCGAAAGGATAAACAACAAAGATTACAACAAGAAGTTGTCAATCTTTTAATTTTGTACAAGAACTTCAAATCTGGATCTTGTATTAAAAAATACAAGAACATGAACGCTACACTTGTGACTTGTAAAATTGCTGAGAATCCGAACGGTTAGAGTCCTTTGAGTTTCAAGTTCACAGTTGAAACACTTAGCAACCAATTAGATAATCACATCACAACACCACCGGCTGAGTCGAGAGATGACTCTCCGTCTTTAAGACAAGATTGCCCCGTATATATGTTTTTACGTTAGCGGGCAATAGTCTCCCAAGATAAAACAACAACTAATCAACACTACAAAGTAAATAGGTTGATTCTGATGAAGAAAACAAACATGAAACGACTTGCCGAAGTATGAAAATTTAGAGGAAAATGAAGAGTTTCTGCTCTTGTTCAAGACTTGTGTTTTCTCTTTTTCTCCACTCTATTTTTCTGTCTTTTTCTCTACTGTCCCTCTACCCTCAAAATTAGAGTAAGCTTTTCTCTTTATAGTGTTTAGGAGGAGGAGAGGTATTAAGAGGTTGTTAAGAGGTACATTCAAGGCCATGAACGTTTTGTAATTAGTACAAAACGTTGCAGATTGACTTTCCTGTTGCTAGCAGCATTTCCTGAAACTTCAGGGACCAAACTGTAAATACTAAGCAGTTTGGGATCCAAAAAGATAATATCAGAAACAGCCCAGCAGCCAGCAGCGGCGCGTGTGTGAGGCTAGCCTTAAACCCAAACACACCTAAGTTCTCCCTCCTTCAAACACATGGGTTACCCCTTAGGGTCCCAAACCTTTATCCATTTTTTAGGCTTATAAAAAGAACAATCCTTCATTTTCCCACCGATGAGGTAGATTTGTCTCACACCATATTTCCATGCCTCAAACAACTTACTTCGTGGACCAATATCTCTTTCATTTCTTAACGAAATTTGACGATCCTTGGCCCTACGGTCATCTACTCACTTAGTAGATTATGCACATGTGAAGAACCAAAGTCTCAAACTTGCGGAACCCGAGTGTTTAAGTCATTAAAGATGAGTGGACGCAATTCCATCAAAGACAAATTTCCAACATATGTTGTTGTTATTCTTGCACCACCCTACCCATAAATAGCATATCGAGGTTCTCCCATGAAACTTATGCCAATTCGTTCTGGATTACAAATTGCAATCTACTCTTCTTCGATGTTGGTGTCAAGCTCATTCTGGATTACAAATCGCAATCTACTCTTCTTCGATGTTACTGTCAAGCTCAACATTGTTATTTTTCTCAATAGATGATAAATTCCACAAGACCGTAACACACGATTCAAAACTCAATGAATAATAGACAACCCATCTATCCTGTGCTCCACTTAAACACCACTTATGTTCGCGGCAACACTTACCACTAGATCAAAGTCCTAGGAGCTAGCATCAAGTTCAACGTCAAAATGTACAAACAAACTCAACTAGAATATCCAGAAAGGAAAGGTTCAGTTGATTGTTATGATATTTATATTTAAGCTGAAAACTCCTATAGCTATCCGACACAACTTATAGTCCAAGCTAAGCCAACGCAACAAACTGGGTCAATTCCTTAAACTGTAGTCCATTGGAAATTTTGTAAAGCATGTTACCGTCTCTAGATGTATAACATTTATTGAAAATTATCTACAAAAGACGACCAAAAGATATTGGAAATGAAAACCACAGCAAACATATCTCAGCATTGAACGTAGGATGATAAAGAAATTAACAGATTTCACTTTTTTTCTTAAACTTTTAAAGAGTCAACCATCAACAGCAAAATGCACTTAACGTGTTTCCTAAATTGTTGTTGGTTTCATTACATTTTAAAAGTCATTATCAGAAAAATGGTTCGGAGGTATTTAAACGCTCCTCCATGTTGATAACTGAATAATAACATTCCTAGAACTCATCGACCTTGAGAAGGCATGCGACAAAATCTCTAGGGAGGTTCTATGGAAATGTTTGGAGGTTAGAGGTGTACATGTGGCGTATACTAGGGCGATCAATGATATGTATGATGGAGCCCAGACTAGAGTACGGACAGTAGGAGGATACTCGGAACACTTCCCAGTGATGATGGGATTGCACCAGGGATCAACCCATTCATATTTGCATTGGCGATGGACGGACTGCCGCGACAAATCCAAGGGGAGGTACCATGGTGTATGTTATTCGCAGATGATATAGTCCTGATTGATAAGACTCACAGCGGAGTGAACGCCAAGCTGGAGGTTTGGAGACAGACTCTGGAGTCTAAAGGGTTCAGGTTGAGTAGGACCAAGACAGAATATTTGGAGTGCAAGTTCAGCAACGGGAGCGACCCTGAGACAGGTGTGGAGGCAAGGCTTGGTACTCAGGTCATTCCAAAAAAAGGAAGCTTCAAGTACCTAGGGTCTATTATCCAAGGGAATGAAGAGATTGATGACGATGTCACACATCGTATTGGGGCAGGGTGGATGAAATGGAGGCTCGCATCTGGAGTCTTGTGCGACAAAAAGGTGCCACCAAAACTTAAAGACAAGTTCTATAGGGTAGTGGTTAGACCGACTATGTTGTATGGGGCGGAGTGTTGGTCAGTCAAGACTTCGCACATACAAAACATGAAAGTTGTGGAGATGAGGATGCTGAGATAGATGTGTGGGCATACAAGGAGAGATAAGATTAGAAATGATATATCCGGGAGAAAGTGGGAGTGGCCTCGGTGAATGATAAGATAAGATGCGGGAAACAAAGTTATGATGGTTCAGACATGTGTAGAGGAGAGACACATATACCCCAGTGCAGAGGTGTGAGAGGTTGGCTATGAATGGGTTCAGGAGGAGTAGAGGTAGGCCGAAGAAGTATTGGGGAGAAGTGATTAGACGGGATATGACACACAGGTACAACTTACTAAAAACATGACCTTAGATAGGGGTTGTGAAGGATACGGATTAGAAAAGAAGAGTAGCAGGTACTCGAGCGTAGTCTTACTTATGCTTACAAATTGATAGTTGTAGTGTTATTACTGTAGGCCCGATTAACCTATTACACTTATAAACATATTATTGCTTTATAATCCACTTTAGTTGATTTCTACTGCTATGTGTGCTTCGGTATATTTTGTTTAGCTTATTTAGTTGTGTCGACTACTGCACCCATTTGCTTGAATGTTAATTCCTTGTCAGAGTCTGACCACTTCTCTTACTTTACTCTTGCTTTATTTTGATTGCCTTGTGATTATGCTGTCTTGAGCCGAGAGTCTACCGGAAACAACCGCTCTACCTACCAAGGTGGAGGTAAGATTTGTGTACACTCTATCCTCCTCAAATCCCACAGTGTGGGATTTCACAGGTATGTTGTTGTAAACATTCCCAGAACATTTGTTGCCACCAGACACGACATAGGCGCATAATCCTTTTAATATAATTGATACATCATTGCATATAAACTAACGAGGAAGTACACCATGACTAAGTTCAGAAGATAGCGCACACAGAAACTTTAGTTTTTGAGCATTCTAGTTCTAGCAGAGACAAATTGGTAAAAATCTGAGTCTAGCAAATAATATATTGATGGATCACACTGACGGCAACTGATCATCAAGTGAAATTCATCAACCACCAAAACTGTACTCAAATAAACAATATAGAAGCCAAAGCATAAGATCGTGAAAGTTTCACCCAATCAAACTTCTGGTTTGCATAGCCAGAAGGAAAACGTTCATCTTCTCTTAGGCAAAGAAAAATTTGCATTTTCCGTACTTAACATCAATACTCAGACGGAGAAATCACATCATCAATCTTTAGGATCATCTTGACAACCTGAGTTGCAAGCAAAATCTGTTGTTGCTTCCCAATTAGAGTCTCAAAGACATTTTGCTCACGCATGTCATTTGTGCCAACATCATTACAATCTATTCCACAGCAGGGATTATTCTCCTGCATATAAGATTTGACGTTAAGGATACATACATGACAGTCAGAAATGGGAAAAGAACAGCTTCTGTATTTTTTCCTTTTTCCAACACTCAAAACAGCTGGAAGTGTCATAGAACTGACTCCTCAATATTGGACTAATTTAATATTGCTCCGAAGTACTAATAAGTTAGGATTACCTTATTTTGCTGAGCCTTAACAGCAGATAGAGTTTCAATGGGCTGGAGACCACTGTTCTCAGCAAGTGCCATTGGGACAGAATCCAAAGCATCTGCAAATGCCCTGATTGCATACTGCAAAAAGAAGGATTGAGGCTTCAGCTAAAGACACTTAAATACAAAAGACGGATACAGAAACACACAAGAAACTAAAACTATACCTGTTCAACTCCTGGGTGTTTATCAGCAGCCGCTTCCACGGCAATTGAGCAAGAAATCTCTGCTGAACCACCACCATATACAATTGAATTGTTGCGAATAAGATTTCTAGCAACGCATAAAGCATCATGGATACTACGTTTCGTCTCCTCTATCATCATCTTGTTGCCTGTACAGTGATCACATATCAGTCCAGACATCCTAATCCATAACAGTCATCATATGCAATGTCATTTCATATAGTGCTGGATAATCTTTAGCACAAAAACCTCAAAATCTGCACAGGTAAAAACATGCTGCACCATGTGCTCCACGCCAAAAAATGGCACCACCCTTAATGACAGAAAACTATGCTTTACTTCTGCGTGTAGTCCCCATCTACCAAGTTAGTTACAGTTAAAGGGGGGAAGGGGGATGTAATAAACCAATCGACCAAACAAGACCAAAACCCTTGTAGAAATTAAGTGGTTTGTTTTCATTTTGGTTCTGGCAATTAAAAATGTGGAAAACCGAAATTGAACTGATTGTTTGTATGTCTTATGAAATACTCTAAGCTTGGTAGGACAGTGAAAATATAGTTTTAGAATGTTTGGAACATTCTGGCAGAACTTTTCCAACTCGACACAAATTGGAGTTGTCAGTCACCTCCCAAACATGAAAAAAGGTTTCGAAAGAGAACTAAATCTTGCTACCCTTATTTTTTGCACGCTTGTTAAGGAGTATGTCCCTCCCTCGCTAGTAGTAAGGTAAGGTTTGGCCCCTCCTGCGTAATTTCGTTTTAAGGTATTATTAATAAAAGTCCACACAGGAACTGTCTGGCTGGTTATATTAGAACAAATCGCAATTAAGGAAGCATTATTGGAAGGGTCATCACATTTTGTACCACGATTTAGATTCAGGGAACACATACTTGTAGATTTCAATCGTAAATAATACTGTCACAGTCGAACAAAACATGGACAAACAGGGCAAGGGAAAGTAAACTAACTCCAAAATTTAAGTGAATTTCTTGTGAATATTGATCAACAAATTAAAAAATAGACCAAGAACACATGCTATTTTCATTAGCAGCAGAATAAACTAATAAGGCTTTCAGGCAGGCAATATTAATCAACAATTAGAAAATAGAAAAAAAAAACATAAAATTTCCCTCAACAGCAGAATGAACTAATAAAGTATTTCAGCAGGCAACCAACTTACCACCACGGATGAATATAGTTACTGCTCTTGAATTTGCACAATGCTCAATGTAAATCATTCTATCCTTTGTTGTACCGAAAGACTTCTCCCGAACAATACCAGCCTGAGTTATAAAAAATCATCTTTAGCCGGTAGAGACTAGAGAGAACTACAAATCTACAAGAGCATTTCACAATAGAAAGATTAATGAAATGGTGAAGCTACATGGCAAGATATGATGTCTGTTAATCCTACATATGAATGAATTAGAAATACTTTCACAATAAATTTTGTGGAAGTCATTTAAAATATATAGGTAAGAAATGCATTACATATCCATAAACTTTAAGATAAGCCAGTTATTAGCTTTAATAAAACTAACCAACCCTCTTTTAACAACGTTCACATACAACTCTACAATATTTCATAGATACATAATGTATGTCCACAAACAGCACAGAAAGAAAGGGATGTACCCTGCCAAGTTTTTCAGGTGTCAACTCTTGAAACCTTGGTACTATTCTCCCACCTAATCAAATGCACAGATACCAAGAAGAAATGCAATTAAATTAGCAGATCCAACAGAAACTGTGAAAGACGCAAGGCATCATAGTCAATAAGCAGACACAAACCTGTGGCAATTGCTATCAGCTCCAATTCCACACCACCTACCCATCTAACAGCAGGCAAATTTCTATGCATTAATAAGTGATTAGCTTCATCATCAAAACCCCACTGGCAGATAACTAAGGTGGCACCAACATCCTGTTAGATATGGCACCCTTGTTAGACAAATGAAGCTCCAGAGAAGCCAAACCACCAGAATACAAGGAAAATAGGTCCAGATAAAAAATAGACAGCATGTAAAAACACAACCCTAAGAAGACACATCAAATATCTCATATCATTAACAGATCCTTTGGATGGTTGTTACTTATCATTTCATAATGTATTGTATTGTATTGTATCTTGCTATATTGCTATATTGTTTTGATGAATACAATGTTTGGATAGATTGTATTGTTTTCCGTCATTACATAACACCACACACCAGCAATTTGAAAAATAAAACTTACAATATTAAAAAGAAAAATTACAGTACAGGTGGAGTTAATATTAAAAAAATGCAAGGTAGATTAGATCAGATTAGATACAATTGGTAACAACCATCCAAACAAGCCGTAAATGAAGTTCCCTTATATATGACTCAGTGGTAACTGTGAACATAAACGTTGGCATCCCTACTGCCTCTACTTGTTTATGTTAATAGCAGACCACATTGTGTAACCCTCACAAGACAAGAGGCAAGAAGGAGGAGAACAGAAATCACAGAATTTCATTCTTATAGAAGTTTGCATATACAACAATAGGCTGGGAACAGAAAATCCTTTGCTAAGAGAATAAATAGATGTGAGAGAGTAATGGGAATTAGTTTTGCAACACCATCACCTGAAATTCAAGGAAAGCGCTATTAGTTTTAGCGGATCATAGACTTTTCACTACTCCAATTTTATATAAGGGCCAAGAAAATGTCTCAAGCTTTTGTTGCTCCAACCCTCCCATTTTCATTCACATAAAACAACAGATTAGCTTCAACTCTTTCCTTATTTTCTTTTTGAAAAAGTATTCAACTATCTCATGTACATATTCAGCAATTTTACCTTGCATTTCTGAACCATGTCATCAAAGTACTTCTGCTCCTGTAGGCGTAAAGTTTGAAACTTTTCCACGGTATCAATGTCAACCTTATGCTTGGTCTTTGGCTTAGGAGGCTCAAAAGGACATGTCAAAATAGCAATTTTGGCATCCTCAATTTGCTTTGGCATCTGTGGATGACTCATATCTTTGTCAACTATAATACCATAAATTAGCTCTGTGTCCTCCAACTTTCCACCAACTTTGCCTTCAACTTTGATTAAGTCCAGGTTTACATCCTTTCTCTCTAAATCAGCAACTGCTAAAACCGCTTTAACAGCAATTTCAGCCATGCTACGTTTGCATCTATTCACACTGCAGTAAATTAATCATGTCAAAACAAGTACAAGTTTTGTTGCAAGGTCTTCAGCATTATAATCAATATCAAAAGCAGCAAAATACCATGCCTGATGCATGTACCAAATAAATAACATGCATGTCCGTGAAGCCATAAAGTACAATTTCATAACAAAGAAAATTCTAACCAGTATCTGAAATTGACTTGTCACTTACATCTTAGATGACAAAGTAGTCATGCAAGTCTGAACCAAAGGCTCAACATCATTCAGACTGAATTCAAACTTATGTGCTACCCGCTCCAAATGCTCAACTGCAATCCTAGAAGCCATTTCATACCCTTCTGCAACCCGAATAGGATGAATACCACGTTCTAACAACTTCTCAGCTTGTTCTAGAAGTGCCCCAGCCATGACAACAACTCCAGTGGTTCCATCGCCAATTTCATAATCTTGACTTCGTGACAACTCAACCATCAACTTTGCAATCTGATTGTCAACATCCATCTGCTCCAAAATGGTGGCACCATCATTTGCTGACAATTGAAATCTCCATTATTAGAAACTTCAAAACAAGATATGAGATTTATGCATAGGTTAGATCCAGAAAGGGAAGAGCTCATAGTAGTTTCAACTATGTGTTCAAGTAACTACTGCTCTTCCCATACACAAGTAGACAATCAAATAGAGGCACGTCTGGCAGAAAGAAGGGAAAGCTGAACGCAACCAAAAGCTTGCCTCAATTGGTTTGCCTTTTGAATTAGGCAAGGCCCCACAGGAAACTTATTGCATATTGGCCCAAGGTTCACCTCAAAGCTCCTTTTAAACATTGATTAAAAGATCTTAAGAAGCTGGGTCGACAGAGCTACATTTTGTAGCAAAGGAATCTTATATGTCAGGCATCAAAGAGGCTAGAAACAGCAACGCTAACCCCCCCACCCACCCACAGCAAAAGAGATATTCAAAATATGAAGTGCTCCAAAAATAGTCTCCTAAGCAGTATTGCTACCTCTTAATCATATATTAATATACCTTTCACACTTGAACCTTGTACAGAAATGTACAAGAATAGACATACAGTTAAAGATTTCCTTCCTTAATTGTTCAAAATTATGAGTAACTGAATTACAAATACTTAATACAATCTAAAAACATATCCTAATAGAAAAAATCTAATTTCCATAAATAAAATGGAACAACGGCAATCGAAAGATTGAACATCTACACCGGCTACGCACTATCCCCTTTGAATTCCTCCATAAACAAAGTATGATTACAGGCACTCATATGGTCATACATCACATCAAACAGAGTAAATGAAATGGACGCACTTAAACAACCAGTGTCCTGTGGTGGTTCCAACTATAGGGGCCTAACTAACTTGACTCTAGAGCTGTGTAGAGTCGTATACTTGACATTCTATCTAAGCCTAGTTACTAGAAAAAAAGGAACTCATAAGCTCATTCACTGCAACCTCAGACAAAATTTCTTAGAATCAATAATGCATCTACAACAAAATGACATACACAATACAGAACCAAAGCTCCTACACTTACAGCTCCTCACATCGTTATTCAGAACACTAGGATTACCACTAGAGATGCAGAATCCAGTTATTCACAAATACAATGTGCCAAACTATTTCCCATGAAGAAGTCAGTTTCTGGTGTTTGGTTACCAAAAACTATTTTAGAATTCCTCAACAATTTCCAGCAAAATGGTGAACATCACTTCCCTTAGATAAGTGCAGATCCCAACTCTAACTCATTATCACTTGCTCCAACTAATACTTAGACATTGTTATCAATCATTAATACTCAGAGATCTTATTAAAACACAATCCCATTCACCGACGCTATTATCAATCTCGGAAAAGTATTTTTTCAGAAAACATTTTCAGCTCACCAACCAAACATTCCTGGATAACACTTTACACTAAACATTTTCCTTCATACCAAACACACAATATGCTTTCTAGAAAAAGCAAATCTAAACCACAAACGAAGTTTATTAATAACGTAGATCATCAAAACTAGTACTAGGCAGCTATAATAAGGTAAATCAAACTTCAATTAATGAGTAAAAAGAGTATATACTGATGGTGACATCGCCGTCGGGGCTCTGAAGCATTTTATCCATGCCTTTAGGACCAAGTGAGGTACGCAAAATACGTGCGACAGCTTTTCCGGCGGAAATGTTAGCCTTTTGAGCATCGAGCCCTCTTAATCTGGTTTTCTGTTCTTGCTCCCTTAGTATTATAAAGGGCCTTCCGAATTCATCGAAAGCTAACGCCATTGTTTCCGGTGACCTGCTTTACGATCAGATCGGAAACCAACTATCTCCGGCGAGAGTTGCTCTATGAATCTTTAGAACCCTAGCATGCTTAAACCCTTAAATGTAGATGCTCCCGCTACTTGTAGTTGTTTATTCATGCCCCGTTTCTCAATCGGGTCGGGTCGGGTGAGCTCCGGGTCTAAGTTAAAAATATCTACATAGCAAGGTTTTTATTTTGATTACAACAACCTACCCAGTAAAAAATCTCACATTATAGGGTCTGGGAGGTCAGAGTGTACACAGAACTTATCTCTAGCTTGTTAAGTAGAGAGTTGTTTCCGAAACCCTCGGCTCAAAACAAAGCACAAGCTCAAGCAAAATAAGACACACAAAGTGCATAAAAAAAAATCTTGCTTTTTTAATTTTGATTGATTTCTTAAAAGAATACTCTGTCTCTTTTTAACCATCGTTTTAGCTTAAAAATTTATCTCAAAATAATTATCACTTTAGGAATTCAAGATAAATTTGATATTTGTTTCCAACTATATTCTGAATATTAAATAAGTAATTCTTTTTAATAATCCGCAATTTTTAAAAAGCAACGACACCTTATATTTATTATTTTTCTTAATGGACGTGGAAAGAACTAAGACAGTTAAAATAGGACGGGGATAGTATAAAATAAAGTGTACCTATTAACAATTAACAACAAAAATTCTACTTAATTAAAAAATATGATAGTAAAAAAGATAAGGATATTTTTCAAACATTATTAGTTAGTGTCATATATATATGAGATAGAAGTAGTAGTTACTAGTTAGTAACTAGTGATACTATTTTCAGTTTCTTTTAATTTTCTCTTTTTGGAGATTTAATCAGCATCGGCAAACTTTTGATTTTGCTGAAATTCTATAAATGATCAAGGTTTATTTTTAAAAGTAAATCAAATGTACACAACGATAAACGCATAGTTAATTGACAATTGAGTTTTTTTTTCCACATTTCCTCCTCCCTTTTCGAGCATTAGTTTAGTTAGGAACTTTAAACATAAATATTATAATATCGCTTTTGATACAAAACTTATCCGACCCACCAAGCAAGGACATGTTGCGTGATAATAGCCAGTTCAAGGAAGTGAAATTAGATTAATTAGAATAATCCGAATCAACTCAGTCTTTTAGGCATATTTAAGACACACACGCTGCTAATAATTATTGGCAAGATTTTAGCCAAAGGTTAGTCTAAGCAACTATAGCCTTAAAAAGTTTCAGCAAATAGTTCAATCCTAATTTTTTTATCAATATTGAATGTACAACCCACCACCAACTAGACTGATACATTTGGCCCTTCATTGTCCAACATCTTTTAAATCACTGAATCTCACCATTGTTATCAAAAGAATTCTCCTAGTTCATTAAAGACAAAATTTCACCAAAATATCAATCTTGAAATTACAACTAAACTCAAATATGAAATACTAATAATTTTGTTAATGGGTCTCGTCGGAATTCATTAAAACACCTAAACCAAGCGATACACAAAATTTGAAGAAGATTGGAGACGATTTGAACTGAATTTGAGTCAAAAATCATACTTGAAATCTCTCACTAAGACATGTGCATATCGTATATATAACATAGAGTTTCCGTGCATATACATAGATATACATTATGTACCTATAAGGAGATATATGGTAATAAATGATAATATGCATGGTTATATACACTGATATATTAAGCGGGATACACGAATAAAGTCTTTGTCCACCTTGATTTTACAATCTGAAAATCATCTCAAATCTGCTTCAAATCATCTTCAAACACCTCCAAAATTAATATTCAAACTTCTTCTGATCTTTCCAACAGAATTCGATAATACTCAATTAAAGCAAAATGCAATTATGTAAAGATATACAAGTGTAGATATGAATTTGACTTTAATGAAGGAAATCTAAAAGAAACGATTGACCTCTTTCTTGTTGGAGAAGACGGAAAAGAGAATACTAAAAGTAGAGAAATACAAGTGTAGCTATGAGTTTGATTTTTCTAGAGGCGATTAGTGATTTTAGGGTCCGATTAGAATTGCTAAAAAAAAAAAAAAAATTGCCCCAAGGGGCACAGGCGAGTTGGTAAGTGGCAAGGTGATTGGGGTACAACCACTCCGACGTCGCGGGTTCGAATCCGTGTGGTGACAATCTTTGCTGAAATATTGCAAGGGCTGTTGTTGGGTTCGTGTCCCGTTGGTCCTCTCCCTTGCAATGCTGTCATTCGCGCATATACCTCGATTTACATCCCATCTGGTCAAGGGACCTCTGGTACAAGTGGGAGGTTTCGCCTTCGGGACTTTCCCCTTGACAAGGAATTGCTAAAATTTTAAGAGTAAATATTAAAATATTCACAATTTCAAGAAAATACACCCACTTTTAGTATTTTCAAAATTCTTCTTCTTCCCTCCTCTTCCTCGTCTTCCTATTTTTCCTTTTCCTCTTCCTCTTCCTCTTCCTTTTCCTCTTCCTCATCCTCATCCTATTCCTTCTCCTTCTCTTCCTTCTCCACTTCCTTCTTTTTAGTGGGTGATATTGAAGCAACGTCTAACTATTCAATTGAGTGCAAAATGAATTATGTTGTCCTTGACCTCGAGCCTGGGGTAAAGCAAGGGATTCCAATGCTTTGGACTCCTCTAGATATTGCAATAATGACAATAAAGATTTCTCCACACTATGACATTAAACATCCCCCCATCAATTGCCAGACGACCACTTTCACTCCAGGCAAAGATCAAACAGATCACTTCGGTAAATTCAAATACGATCTAAACCTATAGTTACCACCATGAATCCACCCAATACACATACTACCAATAGCTATACTTAAACACCACCCATAAAACCACAATAACTTCAGTTTGTTACACCACCAAAGGATTACACCCCAAACTCTTAGTTGGAAATAGGACTTGAGGGTCATGACTGATGTACTAGCCTTTAAACTGGACATTAGAGATATCAGGTAATGGTGGTCATAAAAAATACATCTTCCTTGCACAGATGGTGTTGGAGGCGATGAGGATGGTGTTGGACAACTTTGGACATTACCTATGGTTATTGACGATGACTCAAGGTTAAACCTTATTTTTTTCAACTGTTGAACACACCATGGACCGTCTCATTAGTTATAAACCCAATTATTCAACAAGTTTCACAATAGTTGTCTTTTTCCTGCAAGTCGTTCGAACCCGCTATACTTTTTATCGTGCCCTCAAATTGTGGCGGGATATGATTGACACACAACCTATACTATACATTAATAAACCTGAAACTAACTGTCTGATGGTTATTAACAAACTTATCATAAAAATAAATGATATTTATTTATGTAATTAATATAGTTTGAAAATAAAAGTACGTAAAAATGTCTTAAAACTAACTCACTGACAAGCCAAGAGCCTCTAAGTATTGAAGTCTAAATACAAAGCCTTCGGAACATTTCCCAAAAATAACATAGCATCTAAAATTAATTAAATCTTGGGAAGAGTCTACTACTGCTGGAATAAATCAGTAGAACTTGTCACTGAAATCTAGGAGTGTTTGCCTCTAGCCATGTACCTCGTTACTCACACACTCAACACTTGTCACACGACGTGTGTAATGACATGTTAGGTCGTTTGTGATTTAGGACCCTTTTCTCCTATTTGAGACTTTTCATAGGTTTATTTGATGTTTTATGAATTGCGGGTATGGATGGCACGGGTTCTGAGGGGCTTGGGTGCATATCGGATTGTTAGAACTAAAACTAGAAGTTTCAAAAGTTAAGAGTTGACCAAAGTCAAAATATGTGATTAAATGAGTTTGGATTCATGATTTGAAGGTTCCTATAGGTTTGTTTGACTATTTTAGACTTTTAGGTATGTTCGTATTACAACCTAAGGTGTTTGAGCGAGTTTCGAGAGCTAAAATCAAGTTTGGGTTACATCAGATTTTTATTTTTTCTAGTGCAGCATTTTGACCTGTGCGATCGATGGGTTGGAGATTGTGTTAGTGAAGGGTTGTCAGGCTGGAGTCACGGTCGTGTGAGGGTGTTCGCAATTGCATTGGATCCTCACTGGATTGCTCTTAACAATCATGAGATAAATCATCGCGGTCGCAAAGGGTCACCTAGAAGATTAAAACATTTCAAATCGGGATTAAGTCATTTCTAAACATATTTTGGGGATTTTGGAGGGGATTTCAACCATTTGAGTTGGTGTAAGAATTTTAACCTTAAGATTTATTTATTATACTCAATTAACCACTTAATTTAAATGTTTAATCCATGATTTCATGGTATAAATATGAGATTTCTTGCCCTAGATTAAGAGGCGGTTATTTGATGATTTGAAGGTCGAATTGAGGTTGGATTGACTTGTAATTTTAGATTTGGAAACTTTTATAAGGAATAGGTAATCCAATTTTGTACAGAAGTTGTACAGACTAGCCAAGGCAAGGGAGAAGAGAGCCCGTGACTTGGATCACGTGAGGTGCATCAAGGACAAGGACGACAAAGTAATGGTGGATGAATTGCATTTTAGGCAAATGTGGCAGTTTTACTTCCATAAACTCTTGAACGAAAAAAGAGATGGAGACATTGTGTTGGGATTTGGAGCATTCTGGTAGGTACCGGGATTTTTGGGTATTGTAGAAACATTAAGGTTGAGGAGGTTAAGGGTGTTGTTCGCAGGATGCGCAGGGGACGAGCGACCGAGTCTGATGAGATCCCAATTGAATTTTGAAAGAGCGTAGGCAATATAGGTTTGGAGTCGCTGACTGAGTTGTTTAACGTCATTTTTAAGATGGTAAGAATGCCCAAAGAATGGAGGTATAGTACAATGATTCCCTTGTACAAAAACAAAGATGATGTCTAGAGTTGCAACAACTATAGGGGTATCAAGCTGTTGAGCCACACTATGAAAGTTTGGGAAAGGGTCGTGGAGATGAGGGTGAGGAGAGGCATGTCTATTTCCGAGAACCAGTTTGGATTCATGTTGTGGTGTTCAACTACTGAAGACATTCATCTTATTAGGAGGTTGGTGGAGCATTATAGGGAGAAGAAGAGAGATTTACATATGGTTTTCATCGACCTCGAGAAGGCATACGACAAAGTCCCTATGGAGGTTCTATGGAGATGTTTTGAGGTTAGAGGTGTACCTGTGGCATACACTATACCGATAAAAGATATGTATGATAGAGCCAAGACTAGGGTACGGACAGTAGGAGGAGACTCGGAGCACTTCCCAATGATGATGGGGATGCACCAGGGATCATCTCTAAGCCCATTCCTATTTGCCTTGGTGATGGATGAGCGGACGCGATAAATCCAAGGAGAGGTACCATGGTGTATGTTATTCGAAGATGACATAGTCCTGATTGATGAGACTCGCAGCAGAGTGAACACCAAGCTGGAGGTTTGGAGACAGACTCTGGAGTCTAAAGAGTTCAGGTTGAGTAGGACCAAGACAAAGTATTTGGAGTGCAAGTTTAGCAATGGGAATGACCCTGAGACAGGTGTGGAGGTGAGGCTTGATACTCAGGTCATTTTAAAGAAAGGAAGCTTCAAGTACCTAAGGTCTATTATCCAATGAAATAGAGAGATTGATGACGATGTCACATATCGTATTGGGGCACGGTGGATGAAATGGAGGCTCGTATCTGGAGTCTTGTGCGACAAAAAGGTTCCACCAAAACTTAAAGGTAAATTCTATAGGGTGGTAGTTAGATCGACTATGTTATATGAGGCGGAGTGTTGGCTAGTCAAGACTTCGCACATACACAAGATGAAATTTGCGGAGATGAGGATGCCGAGATAGATGTGTGGGCATACAAGAAGATATATGATTAGAAATGATGATATCCGGGATAAAGTGAGAGTGGCCTCGATGGAGGTTAAGATGCAGGAAGCGAGGTTGAGATGGTTTGGGCATGTTCAGAGGAGAGACACAGATGCTCCAGTGCGGAGGTGTGAGAGGTTGGCTATGGACAGGTTCATGAGGGGTAGAGGTAGGCCGAATAAGTATTGCGGAGAGGTGATTAGATGGGATATGGTGCAGGTGCAACTTACTGAGGACATGACCTTACATAGGGGGTTGTGGAGAACACGGATTATGGTAGTAGGTAGTTGAGCGTAGTCCTACTTACGCTTACAAAATGATAGTTGTGTGTTATTACTGTAGGTCCGATTAGCCTATCACACTTATAGGAGCAATATTGCTTTATAGTCCATATAGTTTGATTTTTGCTGCTATGTGTTATTTAGTGTACTTTGTTTATCTTATTTAGATGTGTTAGCTACTGCTTCCTGTTGTTAGAATGCGTTACTATGGCGTATTCGATTTTGTTATCAGCATGTTCATACTGTCCATACTGCTTTAATTCTCTGTATGAGTCTGACCGTTTCTCTTGCTTTGCTTTGCTTTGCCTTGCTTGCTTTACTTGTGATTATGCTTTGTCTAGAGCCGAAGATCTCCCAAAAACAGTCGCTCTACCTACCAAGGTGGAGGTAAGGTCTGTGTACACTCTACCCTTCCTAGACCCCATGTTGTGGGATTTCACTTGGTATGTTGTTGTTGTTGGGTAATCCAATTTTGGTATCAATTTCAGATTTTAACCTTAGGGCTTCGGTCTAACTTTTTGATTCAGTTATTTTATATTGCAATATGAGTATTGTTGGACTCGTTTAACTCCGTAGAGTACACTTTTGAATAGATTGAGAGCTTTCGAAGGCTTTGAGAAAGGGAAAAATCATTTGTAGTGCTTAAAAGGCTTTGGATTAATGTAAGTTAAGACTTCAATTATGTCAACCTACATGCAATAACTCTAAACAATCCTAACATGGCATCAATATTTATAAAGGCCTCGCTTACCATAAAATTCCTTTTAATGTCAGTTAATTAAGTAATTCAAGCAATTAAATACATAAGTCTCATAAAACTCGACATGTCACCCGATGTTCGCATAATTCATCACCTCACATATATGTCACCCCTATTGTAAATTCATTCATTAACATCTATTTGAGAAAAACATCCCTTATCGGTGGTCAAGTCATAACTTACCCCGATCCGAAGTGCCACAAAGTCAACAGACACCTTTGACTTTCCTTAACGTTTCTGAAAGCTCCCAATAAATAATTTTTGTACGATCAAACAGAGCTAACATTACCAGATTTTCATATAAAAAAGGGTCAAAAGTCAACAAAAAGTTATACCTGAGCTTCGGGATTAAAATTGGGAATTTCTATCAAAATTGAGTTACACATAACCCAAGGGCCTCATATCTCGAATTTTATCCAAATCCAACCCTTAATCGACCTTCAAATCCTTCTAATTATGTCCTCTTAAGTTCTAGGGCAAAACCCACCAAATTATAAACTCAAACATGGATTAAAACACTGTTAAATGTAAGGAATCACAATAAATAACCAAAATTAAGATTAGATGCTTTACCCCTTGTCAATTCGAGAAGAACTCCTCGAAAATTATCCAAATTTGAGCTCTAACACTTAAGTTCTGAAAGGAAATGTCAAATTCTAATTTGAAAATATTTTAATCTGGCCAGGCGTTGGCCTTTGTGACTGTCGGCGTCATCCGCCAAATCGCGACCCTTCATGGCCAGGCCTCATACGAACGTGCGCACCCACACACAACATGCCATGTGCGCTTGCTGGCTCCCCTACGCGACTGCAAACTTCTGTGCGTATACAATCATGTCCACGCGAATGCGAGGCATACCCGACACCAGAAAAATAAAGTCTCAATGCAACCCGTTTTATGGGTTTATCCCCTGAAACTCACCCAAACCCATCAAAAATAGATCCAACAACCAAATCACTCCAAATTTACTCTACACACCTGTTGGAACCCTCAAAACACCATTCTCGGATCTTAAAGACACATATTAGATCGTAGTTAACTCCTAACTTTCAAAATTACTAATTTTTAACTTAAGCATCTTAATCACTCCCAAGCCCCTGAAGACCAGTCCAAACTATCCAACTAACTTTCAAAACACCATAAAGACCTATAGGAACTCCGAAACCTCAATTTCGAGCCCGTTAACCTCAAATATTGATTTCAATCAATTCTTAATTTTCAAATTTCTACTTTGATTTTCTTCTTCGAAACGCACCTAAGTCGCTTGGGATCTATGTCATCCATCCCCAAAAGTCATAAAATATATATTTAACCTATTGAAAGTGTTATTTAGACAAAAAATCTACTAGTCATAACGACCGGATGGGGTCATTACGATTTTACCCTATTCAACAAATTAATTATTTTAGGCTTTCAATTAGACTCTGATAGTTTCATTTGTCAAAACAATCTAAGAATATTAATGTATGTGACTTATGGGGATGGGTGGCATGCGTTTCGGGGTAAATTTGTATGGGTTTCGGAAAGAAAATCTAAAGTTAGAAGTTTTTTATTTATTTTTTAAATAAAAAGGGTTGATTAAAAGATAACTTTTGGGTAAACTTGTTTGTTTCAGAGTTTCATCAATTTCATTAGGTTCGGAATGTCATTTATTACTTAGTCGAGTCTTTGATTGCTTTTTGAGGCGTTCAGATATGTTGTGAGTCCTTAATTTATTAAATATGAGTCTTGGAAAATTAGAGATGATTTGTGGGAAAAACATGTTGTAACAATGTCATATTGATAATTTGAGTGTGTGAACAAGTCTGTAGCGTCGTCTATACTCTAGTGGCATATTTGACTTGTATCTGAGAGGTCTTGAATGAGTTTCGGATGTTGGATCAGAAGTTTCTTGAAACTTAGTCTTTCCAGGTTCTGGTGTGACCACTATTGTGAAAATATCACCACACATGCGGAGCCGCTTCTGCGGAGGTTGGTTCACAGATGCGAGGTTCTGGGAGGATGGGTAGTCCGCTTTGGCAGAATATCATGCGCAGGTGCGAGACCGCACCTGCAGATCTCCCCCCGCCTATGTGTGCTATTGATGCTTTAAGTGGAGGTACCTCTGGTGGCGTGATTCGCTATAGGCAGAATTCCTGCTTTTCCATTTCGAACCCCATTATTTCCAAACACATTTTTGGGAGCTTAGTGTGGGCATTCAATGAGTTCATAAACCACCATTGTTAGGTAACTTCTAAATCACTCTCCAAGCTTTAACTGTTGTACTTTCTTTGCTTTGAGGGTTATTTATTATTGTGGGTAGAAAGAAACTGAGATTTTAACCCAACTTCTTAAGGGGGTGTGGTCATAAAATTTAGTGCCAAGGTCTAGACTTTATATATTGACTTTTTTTATCTAGATTAGTTAATTCATGGGAAACTATTAATAGGCTTGAATTTCAAATTTCAATCCATGATTTTTATATGAGATTTAGGGTTATTCCATAATTGGAGGTTTAAATATATAGTGAAATTGAAGGTCTAATTGTGATTAGTTTTTTATCAAATTTAAGAATATGATTAAGTAGACTATGAGTAGCATATTTCTAAACTAAATTTTTTATTTTTCTCTTGTGGGTCCGGGATCACTTTTAAATTGCGCTTTGGGGTCTCGTTTGAAAGCTTAGCGTTATGGGTGTCTTTACAATTGTATTTTTTTTTAACGTAGAATTTACAATATCTAGACTCGATGATTCGGAAGCACCCCAAAAAGGTAAAACATTAGCGTGAGGATTTGTGGCACCCGTTCGGCATTGAGGTAGGTTATGATTTACTTTTTAGACTCAGATAGAGAGCATGTATAGCTTATAATCATTGATGAGTGTTGGGTGTGATAAGGATCCCACCTTAGTGACTGTGATGAACACTTAAGTGGGTACTGATGTATCTTATTGTGGGGATAATTTCAATTAGGTTGGTATTGATAGCTATTAGGTGGGTTATGATAGCCGTGATTGAATTTATGCTTGGCGCGTAAATTGATTATCTAATCGCTCTATGTCTTTTATAAGTGGAAAGACCGATCTTTGGAATCATTGTGGAACTGATGGTATTAAAGCACTTGATTATTCATCTCTATGTACATGATCATTTTTCTCATACTTCCATGATAATCGTTTTACTTATCGCATTCATACCAATACTGTGACTGAGATGAATCTTGATATGATATGTTTTTTGATTCAATGATATCGGAAAGGAAGGTAAATGAACTGATATGAGATGATTTGCTATGATATGATGCTCTACCAGTCCGAGGAATCATACCGGATGGTTGTGAGTAATATATGGACTTTCTCTCTCTTTCTCTCATCCTTCCATTTATCTACATTTTTTTTCTATTTTTCTTTACAACTTAGAATCAGATTTCTTTTTTTTGTTTATGCAAAATATTTCAGTTGCTCCAAAGATATGACTTATATATCATATCTTGACTGATTCTTTAGATTCAGATAATGCAAAGTGATGGGTTGGTTATTAGTTCTATAATTTTTAGTTCATACTATGTGGGCTGGTCTTAGTCTTCCATGGATCATGACTACTGGGCAACGTACCGTAGCATGTGTGTACCAGAATGATTTAATCAATTTACTGTATTCATGAATTCATACATCATCATTCATTTACTTTTATGTGATATGTGTTTATATGATTATCCATGTTCTCAAGAAGTGTATGTGTTAGACAAGAAGAAATCTGAAATGATAGTTATTTGTGAAGTAGACTCAATTTTATATGTGTTACGTGTATTTTATCGTTGTCGGCCTATGATGCCTACGGGGTACGTTGTGTACTCATACTACACTTGTTGCATCTTTATTGGATGCAGATGCAGTTTCTTGTTCCAGTTCTGATCCCCGGAGCAATCTTGGAGGTTTTAGGGTGAGCTATATGTCCCATCAGTAACTCTGGGTCTCCCTCCACCTTATTGTTTATGTTCTTACTTTTTCAAGACAAATGTTGTTGTTCAGTGCCTTTCAAGTTGTAATAATTGTTAGACGCTCTTGTACGAGTCAAATCAGGTTTTGGAAATAAATTAATGTTCTAGTATTTGATGTTTTAAAGCATTTTTATGGCATTTCAGTTAAGTATTAATTTATCATTTTTTTTGCTTTTATTTCTTAAAATTGATTAAATGATTTTAGGAATGGTTCGCCTACGGGTGGGATAGTGTAAGTGCCATCATGACCCGCGATTTGGATCGTGACAGTTCTAAAAAGCTTTTTGATTTTTTTTTACAACCAATAACAATAATTATATCTTTATCCAAGCAAGTTAAAATTAAATATAGTAGTCGTTCTTTTCCATTTTACTTCATTTTATGTTAGTACAATATTAAAATTTTACAACTCTTTCAAGAAGAATTTGTTAGAATTCAAATTCTTTTCCTTCAAATCTATTCTCAAAGTACCAATAGCAATTGAGAATTATTTCAAACACATATGATTTGGTTTAGCGCAAATATATTTCCAAATATTTCTCCGAAAAATATTTCAAATATTAATTATCAAAAGTTGGTTAAGACCTAAATATCACAAGTCTTACTATTGTAAGTTAAAAGTAACAATTCATCATACATTAAAGAAGAAAAGAAAAGTCGATTCAATCATTTTTCTTTTTTTTCATTTAAATTTCATGGTTTACAAAGATGATGTCTTTTACATATTGTCCAACATTACATGTAACATAACTCCAAAAGGATTAAAGACAGGAAAATATGTAACCAGAAAAAAGATGTTAAACAAGGATTCATACTCCTCATGTTTGATTCTTGATTAATTATCATTCAAAAGAAGAATGAGCCAACAACAGTAGCAGAAACAATAGTTGTGGCAATGGTGATGAAATCAGGAGTGCTAGTGGTGGCACCATTGGGTGCTGGTGGTAGGCTTATGTTGGGAAAAATATGTGCAGAAATTGGTCCACCAACAGGTGCAGCAACTACAGCTTCATTTTCGTAGGATCCATTAATGGTACCTATTAAAATATAAATGCTTACTCTCTTTAGCAATTTAATCATATAGTGAAAGTGTCACACAATTCAATATAGCAGCAGATTCGGCACAATAAAATTGATAACATAAAATCAAATCTCCATAAAAGATCTTTAAAATATCGTTAATCATAGTACGGATCAACGATACAAAATACTTATTTTCTGATCTATGTACAGATTAATCGGGCGGAACCAAACAAATAATTAATTTAGAAAAAAGGAGTTGAAATCAAAAAGTAAAATCATAATATTATGAAAAATTAACAAATATTCATAGAGGAGGAAAATCAGTATTGAAAAGTGGAGATAAATGTACAAAAAAAACTTTTTTACCATAATTTACTCACTACGACCACAACCAAATCTCAAAAAGAAATGACATAACATTTGAAACCTTCTATTATTAGTAGTTATATAAATTAAAATATTTAATATATATTATAAAATATAATATGGGGATCTTTAATTTTTGGAGCCTAAAGCAAAGACTTTAATTGCTTTGCCCTTGAGCTGGCCCCAATGATAACATGCAAGAAGTTTTATAGCCTGATTGAGGAAGTTTTTGACGAGTCAAAAGTGCTATTTATTTATTTTTTTAAAAAAGTTATTTTAGAGAAAGGTTCAAATCTCACCGTCACAAAAGAAAATATAAATTTTGGACCATGAAAAAAAATAGATCCACACAAAGAATGAGTATTGTTGAGATATAATATAATTAAGTAATTAAAATTTACTCATAAAATTAAATAATACCAATGATATTGTTATTTTCAACTGCAATTGGAACACCCGCTGCATCTTTCAAAGGTGTTGTAACATCATCAATGGCGGAGGCCATGCAGATCATGGCGAAGAAAACGAGAGCAAGAATCATAATTTTATGTGCCATTTTTCTTGCTAGAACGTTTTCCTCCTTATTGTATTTATTTTGAATGCATCAATTCTCTCAAGGGAATTGAAGAAATAATGCAGTGTAGGAATAAGAAAATGTAGGAATTAATATAGGATGAATGGATCGCAAAATAGTATACCCTTATGGTTGAGAGAAGTCCAAGCGTAGCCATGCAAAACCCTATTATTTTTAAAACCAATAAAAATTAACTAATATTTTTTAATCAACCACATTAACTAACTTTTTTCCATCAAGCACAAACTTAACTAATAGTTATTTCATTTTTCCTTTAATTTCTGTTACTATCTGTTGTTTTTTAACTTCGATTATCTTATTATTTTATTGTGGTTACTGGTCACTTTTCCCAGCATACTTTGTTATGCTTTCTTTATTTTTTTCATGGTCTCTTCACTTTCGTATTTATTTTTCCGAACTACTTTAAAATGTTTTTTCTTGAGCCGATGATCTATCAGAAACAACCCCTCTACCTTCCAACATAGAGGTAAGTCTTCGTACACGCTACCCTCCCCAGACTCCACTTGTGGAATTATACTAAGTATATTATTGTTGACCAATGGTTTGCTTGTCTATGTCCAATTATTATGAATGACGTTAATAGTATGAAACCAATAATACGAGAGAGTTATCTTACGATCAAGAATATGTTATTGATTTTCATTTTAAAAAAATAAAGATCGATATTTCGATGGGAATTCAATTCTAAATTGATTCAATTTTTCAGAACTTATAAATCAGGAAAAATGTAAGTTCGCCTAGTGTTGTTATTACCTTTCATTAATTGATTTCTCTCAAATAGTAGCAAAAATAATACAAATATGTAACCTAGGTGGTTCCAATCTCTGTGGGAGATATCTTAAACTTTAGTATAATTTGACAGAGTACGAGCTT
Source organism: Anisodus tanguticus (assembly GCA_034509755.1). Classification (NCBI taxonomy): domain Eukaryota; kingdom Viridiplantae; phylum Streptophyta; class Magnoliopsida; order Solanales; family Solanaceae; genus Anisodus; species Anisodus tanguticus. Next base: position 46,915,928 of record CM067550.1, on the reverse strand, counting down.
TAAAACATATACACATTAGCTTCGTCAGCAGTCTTCTCCTTACATGGCTATGAAAAAAATACTTAAGACAAATCTCGGTGGAACAATGTCTTACTCAGTCTTATACCTTTACTAGTATTGTAATGACATGTTTGGTCATTTTGAACTTTTGGACTTGTTTTGCCAAGAATAATTGTTGTTGATATTGTAAACTAGTGTTATATTATGCTAGTGGGTTATGTTTAATTGATTAATTCTATGTTAGAAACCTTTTTGGGTATTGGGGGGAATTATAGGGTTAGAATTGGAGATTTTTGCTAATTCTTAAAATTGAGAATCCAATCGGGCTTAGTTATTAAATTAACTTAAAGATATGATTATCTAGCATGTTATGGTACTAGTTGAGTAATAAAGCTCATATTTTGATATTGTGGGTTTGGGGTTCCTTTGTAAATCAACTTGGGAATTCTAGTTTCGCCTATAGATATGGTATTGTTAGATCCGTGATCTCATATAGTTAATATAAATGGCCAGAGTGGGCTCGCGAGGAGGCTCAACAGAAAGAGAAAGTTGCTGCGTGATTCTTCGGCTTCGAATCAAGCAAGTTGAGACTTACTAGACTCTACTATAGTGTTATATGCTGGTATGTTGTTAATGATTTAATGGGAGTAATGGGGGTATAGGAAGTTCCGTATTAGTGAGGTGACGAGCACTAATACAGGCACCAATGAACTTAACTTGGGTAATTAATGAACTAGCATGATATACTTGAAGGAGATTATGTGTTTAGCCTTCGGGTCGTGAGCGCAGTGCATAAATCCTCTTAGGTTTGGTATGATTGTTGATTACTTGAGCTCGTAGCCATGTCTGATACTTCTATCCTTGATTTGACATCACTCTACATCTCGTCTAAATACTTGATAAGGAATTTACATTACTGATTGTATTGATTGCATGATGTATACATATTCATATCATTCATACATATTACATTAGCATTTGACTGTTGAGATACTACTGAATAGGGGCTTGAGAAGCTTGTTATTGGATATGGTACATGATACGAGTGTGATGACTGATGAAGACACTTCAGCCACAGAGCTAGTATCCGATGGGATCGGATAGGTATATGGACCTCATGAGTCCCCCATGGGTTACGTGACATCTACTGCAGTAACGTGTGTATACCGGGACATATGGCCATTGCATTGCATACATATCATCTGCATAGCATTTCATTCATACTTCTTGACATGTAATTATTGTTATGTGTACTCGGTGATGTAAAGCTGTAGAGTTTATGATCATGAGACTTTTAAGGAAAGAAATACTTGCACCTTTTAACTTATTCTTGATGTAAGACGAAATATGAGACCATATGGTAATGATATAAAGATGGGACCTTTATGACCTTGATTGCTAGAAATGCTAATAAAGATGGGATCTTTATGACTTGGATTGTTAAGAACGATATAGAGATGGGATCTCTACATGTTCCTTAGTAGAATAACTAAAAGATTGAACCTTTAATGGCAAACTTGTTTATTTGGATAAAAGATTGAGTCTTGATAGTGATTGTGCCTTAATTTGTAAAAGGATTGGAGCTTTATAAGTAGAACTTATTACTTAATGAAAATATGTAATCTTTAAGGACTTAGATGCCGATTTGGTAAAGGTTGAAACCTTATTACTATATCTATCATAATTGTGGTAACATTAGAAACTTTATAATGTTCATGAAAAAGCAATGAATTTTATGACTTGTTGGGGTTGTAGAATCTTTAATTTAATGGTATGAATTATTTATAAACTGTACATTTAACTAACCAAGCAAGAAGAGAAGTATTGAGAGTACCAATCCTCGCCACCGCTATAGTTAATTATTGGTCACATGAGTACAAGAGTGGTGTCTAATCGAGCCTTGTGGATCGGTACGAAGAGCTCTCGTACCTATCTTCGGAGGGCTATACGACATTTAGAAAACTTTAATTCTTTCATTCCTTATCATGCATATGTGATTCAGTCTAAGGTCTAAATGTCTTTGTTTCAATCTCTCACCAGCGGTGAAGACACATTCTCGGATTCGCCTACGAGCGTCTGGATGTGACATCACGCGGTATAGTACAAGATGTGTCACCGTGATAAGGACGCAAGATTGAGTTCAAATTGGAGCTATGATTTGAAGATTCGGTTGAGCAAGGTTGTGATTTAGATAATTGTGTTCAGTGATATCCCTAGAAAATAGAAGTGATGGTACGAAAGATCTTCAATAGTTAGTTACTCGAAGGTCGAAGAAGTGCATATATGGTATAATAGGTGATGGGGAAGGAGTTGAGATTTGAATTCATATGGTTAGCGAAGTAACCAAGTAATAAGCATTACGACTTTGAGGACTACACTTGAGGAGGTTTGACATATCAAGGATGCTTTACTTGAGGTGTGATTGATGTGGGGATACTTCATTATAATTCAGATTTGTTGTGATAGTCTTGTGACGAGGGTGTATCAACGACGAGCCAATGATTCAGTAGTGGAAGAGTTCATAGGTTAGCATCTTGAAGACAAGATTAGACTTGAGAAGACAGAGACCATGGTGATGTTGTGATGAGAATTTGATAAAAGACAACGACATGAAAGGTGATCCTTGGTAATGAGGTCAGAGGTGGCAGGACTTGTTACAAGATTCGTCTGTCGATTTTTCTTTCCATCTTAAGGTGTTATCGGTGGTTGCACTTAATTTTGGATAAGGGATGTGTGCATTGTACTTATTGCTTAGGGCCATGCAAATTTTCCATAATTTATAGTGATGCGATTTCTGGAGTTGACGGAATGAGGGGGATAACTCCATGATTTGTTAGAGGCATTCTATTTTGGCGAAACAAGGCAAGAGATGGTTCTTCTTGGGCAAACATCGTTTAAGGACCCTTGAGTGAGGTGTCAATCGATAAGGATATTTAAAGTGGTAGATCAATGGTAGACAATACCTAACTTGAGTCTTGAAATGCATTTTAGAAAATTGGAGTAAGGATCAATCATAGCGGTTGAAACCAAGGAAAAATAAATTCACTATAGTACTTTGTGTGTTGATATTTGATTGGTGGACTTGTAAGATAAGGTAGAAGAAGAATTTTTCAGTTAAGGAATCATAGGCAAGGATGCTGGTAAAGAATCGTATGAGAGTGTTAGTAGAACTTTGTGAATGGTAAGTGAGATTGCCCTGCAAGTTATGCACATGCAGTGACAGTTTGGAATATTATAGAGGCAATAATAGAAATTCTTAAGGTAACAGAGGTTGATCAATACTTCTAGTGGGAGGCTTCGTGAAGGATTGTTCATATGATGTGCGTGATTTAGAAAAATATTTAGTTTTGAGATTTGAATGAGGTAAGAAAAATCTTCAGTTGTTCGATTTTGTGGTTTACCACCATCTCCAGGGTTGACCCTACTATTTTGCAAGATTTATTGATATTTTGATACACTCTCGAGTGGGTTCGAGTGATTTTCAGTCGATAGCGGTGAATGTAATTTTGGAAAGAATATGGAAATTGAAGAGTTAAGATAAATGCATGTTGTACCTTGAATTGGAAGGCTTAGGGTACACCTTAAGAAAAGGAAAGGATTTGAATTTGAAGTAACATGATTACTTGAATCAAGTAAGAGTCACAGTGGAATTATCTCGCATTATTTCAGATAGGGTGTAATTGTTAAGTAGGTTGGAAGAACAAAGTCTACTAGAGTTGACTAAGTGTTATGACGATCGTGAAATTCGGGTTTCAGATGACTGACGTGATAAGATTGATGGGAAGACGGCTTGTGTGGTACCAGTGGATAATTTCATATTATTTTTGAAAGAATGCGTTAGAGTTAATTAATAATAGGAAGCTTGAAATCTCTTAAGTTTAAAAGTTAAAGTATATTTTTGAAGTGAAACAATGTTCGTGATAGTAGATTGTGTCGAAGAGTTACTGGCTGGATAACATGGTTAAGTACATCAAGTAATAATGGCGTGAGAGTATTTGCGTGTCGTAAGGCACATGGATTGTGAGAATTGATACTTTTGGATTTGCTTAAGCGTAAGAGTATTACCATCAGAGATTAAATGATTACGAAGGGGGAATATAAGGCTTCAGGCCTTGCGTCTAAGTATTCAGAGTAGTGAACGAGCTAGGTCAAAGCTTAAGAAAGAAGATTCGATGTATTTAGATTCTATGGAGTTCTATCAGATTTTTGTATCAGTTGTGATTTGAGAACAAGAAGATTTAAGTTGTAAGGTGTAGTTCCTCGGTACTACGTTGATTACTCGGGTAGATTTCAACTATTGAAATTAGGAACATCATCGTGGCATTGAACATTTATGAGCAATGGATTGAGATCGGTCACCACAGACTGATGAGAGTTCTATGATTGGTTTTGTGAAGGAATTGAGTCAGTTCGGGTGACCATTGGCGACATTCGAGGAGTTGTGCACTTTGCATCGAGTCAGAATCGTTCTGGTAATACCAAGCGGCTTATGGGTATATTGTCATTATTTATGGTTAATCCAGTAATCTATTTTGGAAGCTTCGATGGATTTACAGTTCAAAACAGGGGAATATCATAGTTACCGGGCTTTATGTGGAGTTTGCAAGTTGATTAGATGATATTTTGTCAATCGCTACTATTTGGACATTTCTAATGGTCTATGCAGGTACTTGGTGATGGTTTGGGAAGGTACAAATGGTTAAGGAAAACACTAGGATGATGCACATATTATGATACTTGGAGGTTTAAGAGGAATTTAATGACGAAAGTTAGCTCAATAGCTTCAGTTCGAAAAAATAGAACTAACGAATCTGGAATTAGCACAATTGACCTTGGGTAAGGTCAACTTTTGGCTTAAAATAATGGAAATTGGCTCAAAACAAGCATATTCTTTCTGGTGAGAGAGAGCCATGATTTGGACTCTCGGCGTATGACAACATGTTTTCTATGGATTCTTAGTACAAAAGATGACTTGGATGGTGTGGAAGAGAGATAAGCAGAATTGGAATATTTGACCGATAAAACCTTGATGATGGGTTATGGCTACAACTAAAGGACTGGAGTGATGATAATGGAAATTATGGAATCAATTAATTATTTTTGGAGGTGTGGTTAGGATCAGAACTAAGGAATTTGAGCGGAGTTAGTTCAGATATATGAAAACCAGTTGTGGAGAAGTTTTTGTTACAAAAATGGATATTTGAGTATTGATATAATTCAAGGAAGTTTTGAGTGGTAAGGTGGAAAAGTAGTGCTATTAGCGTGATTCTTGCGTGTGAGGTCTTTTCATGAGGTTTATGACGAAGGTTCCCCGACAACTCCACATCTTTTTTTTTCTTTACCGTTCGAGGACGAACATGTGTTTAAGTGGTAGATGATATAACGACACGTTTGGTCATTTGAACTTTTGGACTTATTTTTCCAAGAATACCCTTCCCTTAGCTTTATCTCGGTTTTTATAACTTGCGGGGATGGGTGGCATTCCAGAGGTGATCGGGTAGGTTTTGGACTCTTTTTGTAAGTTTAGAAAATGCTAAGTTAAGAAAATAGGAGAATTTGACTCATAGTTGACTTTATAATAAATACACTCTTTTCATAGTTCCATTAGCTCCATAACGACGTTTATAACTTAATCGAGCCTTTGGTTCGATTCCCAAGGCAGTCGGGTGTGTTTTGGGGGTTTGGTTGTGAAATTATGAAATTAAAACTTTAGAGTTGACTTTAGTCAAACCCAAGCTTTAGAGACCTTTTTCAGGAATTTTGAGTGTGAGAGCATGTCTGAAATGTGTTTTCTGATAGGAATGCATGTTTGGTTTGTATCCGTGGATGTCTCAAAAATGTTTCAGAGGTCTCGAAAGATATGATTATCTAGCATGTTATGGTACTAGTTGAGTAATAAAGTCCGTATTTTGATATTGTGGGCCCGGGGTTCCTTTGTAAATCAACTTGGCAGTTTTAGTTTCGCATATAGATATGGGTACTATTAGACCCGTGATCTCATGTAGTTAATACAAATGACCAGAGTGGGCTCGCGGGGAGGATCAACGGAAAGGGAAAGCTGCTGCGTGATTCTTCGGCTTTGAATCAAGCAAGTTGAGACTTACTAGATTATAGGATAGTGTTATGTGATGGTATGTTGTTAATGATTTAATAAGAGTAATGGGGGTATAGGGAGTCCCATAATAGTGAGGTGATGAGCACTAATATGGGCACCGTGAACTTAACTTGGATAATTAATGAACTAGCATGATATACTTGAAGGAGATTATGTGTTTAGCCTTCGGGTCGTGAGCACAGTGCATAAATCCGCTTAGGTTTGGTATGATTGTTGATTACCTGAGCTCGTAGCTATGTCTGATATTTCTATCCTTGATTTGACTTGTCATGCATTCATCACTCTACATCTCGTCTAAATACTTGATAAGGAATTTATAATACTAATTGTATTGATTATGTTGATTGCATGGTGTATACATATCCATATCATTCATACATATTACATTAGCATTTTGATTGTTGAGATACTACTGAATAGGGGCTTGAGAAGCTTGTTATTGGATATGGTACATGATACGAGTGTGATGACTGATGAAGACACTTCAGCCACAGAGCTAGTATCCGATGGGATCGGATAGGTATATGGACCTCATGAGTCCCCCATGGGTCACGTGACATCTACTGCAGTAACGTGTGTATACCGGGACATATGGCCATTGCATTGCATACATATCATCTGCATAGCATTTCATTCATACTTTTTGACGTGTAATTATTGTTATGTGTACTCGGTGATGTAAAGTTGTAGACTTTATGATCATGAGACTTTTAAGGAAAGAAATACTGGCACCTTGTAACTTATTCTTGATGTAAGACGAAATATGAGACCATATGGTAATGATATAAAGATGGGATCTTTATGACCTTGATTGCTAGAAATGCTAATAAAGATGGGATCTTTATGACTTGGATTGTTAGGAACGATATAGAGATGGGATCTCTACATGTTCCTTAGTAGAATAACTAAAAGATTGAACCTTTAATGGCAAACTTGTTTATTTGGATAAAAGATTGAGTCTTGATAGTGATTGTGCCTTAATTTGTAAAAGGATTGGAGCTTTATAAGTAGAACTTATTACTTAATGAAAATATGTAGTCTTTAAGGACTTAGATGTCGATTTGGTAAAGGTTGAAACCTTATTACTATATCTATCATAATTGTGGTAACATTAGAAACTTTATAATGTTCATGAAAAAGTAATGAATTTTTTGACTTGCTGGGGTTGTAGAATCTTTAATTTAATGGTATGAATTATTTATAAACTGTACATTTAACTAACCAAGCAAGAAGAGAAGTATTGAGAGTACTAATCCTCGCCACCGCTATAGTTAGGGTCGGTCGACAATGTTGTTCGGTACACGTGCTTTTCGTACTCACTCTATACTTGTTGCACTCTATGTGCAGGTACTGAGTCGGATACCAGTGGAGGAACTTGACGCAGATCTTGGTGATTCTTCTTGGAAGTCCAGGGTGAACCGTAGATTCCATTCTGACACTGGAACTCTTTATCTTGTTATTTTACTTTTCTGTCCTATATCTCATACATTGATTATATTTAAAGTTTCAAACTTGTATTTCAACTTGTGGCTATGTACTCATGGCAACTACATTTTGGGAGATATTTCTAAGATTCATGCTTTAAGTGTCAAGACTTTGTCAGCACTTCTGTTGTTATTTACTTCTTCCGTAGTTACATTTATATAATTTTGTCTTGTATGATTAGTAGTTTGCCTAAGGGTTAGGGTATGTTCCCTCACAACACAAATGGAATTTTGGATCGTGAATGGTAAGCACTCATAGCATGGACAATCAAGCACAGACAACACATACAACGAGGAAACTAGTCAAAGAACCTGATTCACATGACTATCGGGTATGAAACTTCTTTCCAATTAAAAGTTGTGTCAATATGTCTATATTTCCAATTCATATCCTAGTAAGTCATAAACATCCTCTCCAGGAAGAAACTAATTTAAATTGTCTTATATCAATACCCAAGTTCAAAAACCTCTCCCTTATTTGCAAGTCCATATCTATTAGTCGGTAGACACCCCAATTCACATTAGACGATCACCAATAGAAAACTCTCAAATTCACGTATGCTAAAAAATTGAAATATGGAGAAGGATAGAATTGAGTGTTTGAAAAAATAAGAGGGAGACATTGAACATGGAAAATATTAAAAGAGTTAGGGTCTAGGGGTAAACGGATTAACAAGAGGGAAGTTTTCAATCAGGAGTTAAAAAAGGTTGACTCCAAATAAAGTTGATAGGTATGAAGAAAGAAGAAGATGAGGATGGTTGAGAGGAGAAAATATATTGAATAAAAAGAGTACCAAAAGCGGATATATGTGCTCACCTACATAGGGACTTATTAACCAAATTGAGCTTAAATAAAGAATCTGGTTTCTATCCCCTCATAGTTTATATCAAGCCTAAATCCTATCAAATACCGACATGAATCCCATATCTTTCTTGGCAGTGTAGAATAGTATGTAACAATCTTTTGATTTGGATCTTCTGACTTAAAGTGGTGCATGGAAAATTCCTCTTAAGATTTTAACTAGATTAAGTTGTTACAGCTCTTGTATCATGTTCATGATAATGCAACATAAGTGGCTATGATTTGATATTGATCATTACAGTGGATCTTCTTAACACACTTATTTTTTATGATGTCAAAAGAGGGAAAACTCAGTTCATAAATAGATCATGTGCCAACATTAGAGATATCAGACACTAACAATACATTGACCATATGAAGATTGAAGATGGTCCAAGATGTTAACTAAAAAATGCACAATATGCATATCCAGTTGCCATTTAGCACTTCATGTAAAGGAACTATTTCTTATTTATAAAAGAACAATCCTATTAGAAGACACTCAATATAAAGGAATTTGTTCTTATTTATTAAAGAACCCAATCCCATTAGAAGGCACTGAATGAGGAATTATAAGGGAGGAAAACAATTGGAGAGATAAGGTTGGAACATTGTGTCCTGAATTGAAGAACCTGGTCCTTACACATCCTAGGACACATGTCATTTTACAGGTTTCATACAATCTAGCCGCCTATAGGGTTGCAATGAGCGGAAGGTTAGTCCCTAAAAGATTAAGTAAGTCATCATACTTGCTTAATCATACAACTTAGCTATCAAGCAGGTTGCAATGAATGAAAGATAAAGTCCTAGCACTATTCCACTCAGTGAGCTTACGAATCTTACTGAACTCGAGGATGAACTACTACGAACTTACAAATCTCGTGTAATAAATCCTTAGTTGTATCAACACGAAGCTGTTGTATTAGAACAACATGGAGCTGATTCTAACGGGAAAGATTGTCAACATTGGAGCAACGCCTAAGGTGGAAGTACTAATCTAGAATTGAAGAAGATTGACATAAGCATGTAAGAGGGCACATGAAAATGTTTGTCATCATGGGAAAAATTGTTGAGTAGTTGTTGGCTCAATGATAGATTATGAGCTTACGTTGAAGTTTTGATGATTTGATAAATAATATACTCAATGACAATTAAGGGAGACATAAGGAAGGATTCATTGAAGAACTAGGTATCCAGCAGATCTCCAAAGGACTCGGTGAAACATAATATCAATAAAAGAACTGCCAAAGGAACTGATCCTTATTATCACACAACTGGAGACTGGAAGTTATTTCATGCCGACGTTGGAGAAGATGGAATACTCACTGATTCTTATTTGATGAAGAGTTGAATTTTAAGTGATGGTAATATTTTCATAAAGTAACATAAGTTGATCAACATGGAATTAACATTGAAGTAGGAAATAATTTGTCAACGCACATACAAGGAAAGAAGAAAGATCCAAGTCAAATAAGGTTTGATTTTTGGGTACAATTATGAAACCAAAACTTAGTTGGATTCTACATTCAAGAGGTGACAACTAATTCTATATATACATAACACGAACAAGTTTTGGAGCTTGACCACAACCACAAATCACAACATTCCAACAAGAGACTTAGTGACTGTCAATCTTTAGAAAAGTCAAATGTACGACAATGAAGAACCTAAGCTTATCAAGAAATTATCGTTACGTTCTTTAGTTTGTCTAGGTTGGGTTCTGTTGTGGTTACCTCTATTTACTTTGCAAGGATTGTGTAATACGTATTCGTCGGTGAAGTTTGTTACTTTGCGATTATAGGTGGACTGTTCAGGGAACAGGTCTCTAGGTTATTTGTAACCATTACAGGACTCCGGATTATAGTGAAAAGATTTGAACAAATCATATATAAGATAGATCATGATTTTTAACTCTCCTAAGCAAGGAGTTTTTCATGTGAAAAATTCTGTGTTAATTTATATTTCACACCATTACCTTCTTATGCAAATATTTTAAGAACCAAATTCTTAGAGTGTATAGGAGTAGCCAATCCTAACAGACATGAAAACATTTTACAAAATTTAACTTAGATAAAGAGGAAGCACTGAAAAAAATTCAAAAGGAGATCATGATGGCTGCATATGGAGCACTTAATATATTTACCATACTTGAATAGATAGAAATTGAAATTTTTTTAAACACTGCATTGTACAGATATTCATAGTACAATATACGATATTAAGGAAAGATCCTAGAGGATCAAAGAGGGAAAGAGATGCACAAATTTCATTCATATACTTTGTAATTTGTTTGTTTCTTTCTGTTGATGCCTACTCTGGTATAAGGTGCTATTTGGATGTATAAAACAGTTCTTGTTTGTTCTGATAATATTCACATTTGGTACCAAAAAAAGAAAAAGAAATTATGCTTATTATATCCAACTGCAATAATAAAATAATACATAAACATGATAATTAAGTATGCATAACCAAAGCGTATAAAGATATAGACATATAGAGCATGTGACGGAACACAATATCTCAACTAGCCAAATTTCATAGCATGATTGAATGCACCACAACCATAGGTACAATCAAACATCTCTATAACATTCTTATAAAACAACACCAGAGTCGTTCCTATATTTTTAAGAGTCCGGTGCGAGAAATAAAAAGATGTCATTTTTTATTCACATGAAAAATTAACTTGGTTGAGGGCCCTTTTTAAACAACTTGCAACAAAAACAAAATGTTTTGTCAAGCGTCAAATCTGATTTTGTGTTTAAAAAAAAAAAAAGAGTTTCGCTTCTCATTGCATTTGATTCGAACACACGACCTCTCACTAGGAAGAACTTTTGAAGGAAGCTCTCAACCACTAGACTACAGCTCTCACTAATAAAATTGGAGTCATTTTTAATACATATCTTAATATTTGAAACCAATAAAAGAAAAATGAAAATTCTAGGGCGGAAGCCCCGCCGACCGGCGGCCCTGTGCAGCGGCACCGTCTCGACCACCCCAGGGACGGCTCTGAACAACACCTCACTATAAACAATTAAGTTTTTCTCGAAACCAAATTTTTATGTTATATTTTACCTCTTTATAATTTTGTTCACCTATAACAACAACAATCATCTTTTTAACAATACACTCTTTGTAAAATCATCCCGCATAACTTTTTTTTTATAATATAATAATTAACCATCTTTATATAAAAAATCTCTAAGATTACCAAGGTCAAAAGATTTTGATCAAATATTTAGATCTTTAATACACTAAAAAGGACAGTCAGATGCACTAAGCTCCCACTATGCGCAGGGTCCAGGAAAGGGCCGGACCACAAGGGTGTATTATACATTATTTATGAGAAAGAATATTATATATATATATATATATATATATATATATATATATATATGCATCATTAAAAATTCCCTTCTTTATAAAAAAATGTGACTAAGCTTAGCATTTGACATTAAAATTCCCACATTCATAGCTTTTCAATTTGTGTAGTGTGAGGAAGCATATTTTTCCTACTTCAAAAACTTTTTACTAAAGCATTAACATTAAAAAATAAAAAATAAATTGTATTCATCTTTTTAGCCTAGAAAAACCAAATAATATTTAAATATCAAATATTATTATAGATGTATAACATCCGATTGCTATAACCATAAAAATAATCTCATAACCAACATTGTTGTTATAGAAAGGGTTGACCGTATAATAATATGCACAACTTAGCATTTATATAAAATGAATGAACATGGGTCAAAATCAAATGCATATAATATTGACTCCCCCACCTACTGCGGGCACACTATCCGAGGTGTCCAGTAAAATACAATAGTTCTAAAGGGACGAATTCATATCGACACGTTGAAATCCAAGTCATGGATCACACCAGACTCATCGACTCATACTCATATCAGGTGAGAACATAACCGTTGACACCTAAGTCATGGATCATACAATCTCATTAGCTCAACTACTGACACCCAAGTCGCGGGTCACACAAACTCATAAACTCTAACACTTGTATGAAATGTGAATCACATATGCAAGCAATTAGACATATGTAAAGTGAATGACAACAACAACAATAACAATATACCTAGTGTAATCCCATTAGTAGGATCTAGAGAAGGTAGTGTAAGCAAATCTTATCCCTACCTTGGAATGTTGAGAGATTGTTTCCTATAACCCTCATCTCAAGGACAAGCATATCAAAGCATTGTGAAAAGAAATAACGGAAGTAAAGAAGTCACCGCAAATTACTAAAGATAGCATGACAAAGCAATTTGAAAAAAAAAAACCATTAATTACAATAAAATAATATTATAATCAAAATATAAGAAACATCGATAGTCACAGAGATCGAAGAACAAAAAACTACAAGAATAATACTATGACGAGTAGCTTTCTACTCTAATCCGTGTTCTCCGTAGCCTCGGAGAGTTTGTTGACTCGGATTAAACCCCAAGTGGGATTGTGCAGGCAAAGTAGGTAATATTGCAAGCGCATCGTGCCTCAAAGGGTAGCACCAAACTTACCACTACACTTCTCTAATGATGTAATAATCTTTACTAATTACTCATATAGTTAAATCTATGAAACCTAACGCATAAGTAACATTAAATCGGTATGACCTCAATTGTAGTGATAACTTACTATGGGACTGATTAAACTACGCTCTTAGATGCATTTCAATTTTCATTTTTCAAGTTTGACAAATCTGTCTTTCGATGAATACTAGTCCGTTCGAATTACAATACTGCTCGTTAATTATTTTGATAAGTATTATAAGGTGACTAATCAACTTCGTTAATCAGTCTTAGTGTCATCCTCAAATAAAGTGAGATGGATGTATTTCTAACCAAGCTATTATTGAGAATGAAAACAATTGAAATCCAACACCAAAGACAACCATACCACACATATAACCAAACTTCTTTTCATTTCAAATCACACTATTCAGCAATTTCAGTTAGGGTAATAAGTTAATTAAATCTAAAGAACAAAACTAAAAATTATCTACAAGTTGCAAGAAAGAACATGCCAAACGTAAAGTCAAACAATGACAATACATATCATTACTACTTAACATTAACTCTCCAAGACCAGATGTTAATATCAAGCATGATTAAGACACAACTTCTAATCACTAATTAGTGATTTGGAACATCTAAATAGCTCGTCGCATTTCCTTTTCAAGCCAATGAATCGCCTTAACTGCAGAACCCCTGCAGTTCATAAGTTGGGGGTAACGAAGGGGAATGGATATAAGCAGGTAATAGTCGATAGCGCACACAAATTCTTCTCATTTTCTATTTTTTCCGGGTCAGAAACACGGCCTGCTAGGGAAATGAACCAAAACAGGGAGAAAAGACTAATATACATTACACTATTAGGCAACACATGAACCGAAAGAAAAGATGCCAAGATGTACATTACATGGTAACTAAACAGCAAGAACTGCAAATAAATCAAGAATAGAGCATTGCCTCAGAGCAGTTAATGCAGCTTACATTGAATGAGAATTTTAAGGCAAGGATACTAGAAAAAGATGAATGTAAAAGAGATATCTTGTGGATTCAATGTTTCTCTGATCAACTCTAGAGACTTGCACTAATTGGTGAAACATCAAATTTCGCGCTAATTAACAGATGTCTCAGCAGCTAACAAGCACTAACTGAAGCTAAAAACCGATAAAGGAAGAGATATTAAGATACAACAGGTTAAAGGCAACGAGGATCTGGTACTTGTTTCCAGGCCCTTTGATACATTTGAACCCACAACTTGTTACTCCTAAATCAAACTATGTTAACATTATATACAGCCAATGCGGTACAAGATTACAAAATGAGTTACAAGGACGCAGAAAAGACCAAATCAAACATTTTCAGATATTACAACAGAAATTTACACTTGTTGTATGATCTAACTACAAAAAAAAAACGTTTTTACAGGCCTACAGGGAGGTTTCCGCAGATGCAATCTGCAGTCATATTTTGCATAACTGCGATGAATAATAAGCCGAGTCCTCCAGATGTTACAGCAATCACCTATAGTTCGGATTACAGCACCATACAAAAGTTGCTAACCGACCACAACTAACCTAGACTAGCATTACTATGTACAAACCCACCATACCGATGTCTACAAGACAAAGTGCTCAGCAGACTTGGTACAAGATCCTTACAAAGCTCAAAGAGGAGCAAAAAATACGCGTATGAAACATTACACATTGTGGAACCTACTACATGATCTACAATACATAGCTCAGAATAGAGCTGTTAAAGACTAGTGGGCCTGCTGATGCATCCCTATCTAAATTGGATGCCCACAGTGTTACATGCTAAAGGAAACAAAAAATTACAGCCAAATATCTCAGGCGCACTAGGCACTAGGCAGAGACTAGCATTTTCAAACAATTGTCCAATTTAACTCAACTTCCTCCAGATAACCAAAATATGCTGATTTAGTCACGAAAAACAGAGAGTTGCCTCGCGGCTCCCTGAATACGATAATTGGAGAAAATTCCCATGTCAATATTCATGAAAACTGATAGAACCCAAAATTCATATGACTGCGTCAGTTATATGCCAATAACAGTTAAGAGATGCATTTAAACTGACATAAAACCCAAATGGAAAGAAGGAATAAACCAGCTCCATGCAAACTGATCTTTAACTGTCTCAGAAAGCAGGTAACTTAAATGGTCAAACCCTCCCGAACAACATTTCAATCAGAGCAACATACAAATAAGAATTCAGAATTGTACAAACAAATGCACATCAAGCAATTAATCTACTAGATTCAACAAAGTCAAAATTAGAAGTGGCATCCAATGTCTGTCTCTGCATTTCTGCCTGTACCAAGGCCATTCAAGAATAGATGAAACAATATCAATGTAGCACAAATAATCAAGCATATTAAAAAATCTTTTAGTTATACAACCATGCAGATGTGCCGAATTTTTTAGCTATATCTATCAGGAACAGAGAAACGCAACTTTAAATCCTTTGCATGAACGCATATGAGGGCCAGCTTGAAAACATGAAGGATCTATAAGTTAGTACCCTATCCTCTTCTGGAGGTTCGGGAGGAGGAGCTGGTGGTGGTGTCAAATGAGAAGTTTGCTTGGTCCATAAAGTAAATGTCAAAAGCCCTCAAAATGATACTGCTATTAAAGCAATCTTTACTTTAAACACAGAGAAATAAACAACAAAGACCTAGAGGATCTTTCGGTAATTCAAAAAAAAAAAGACCAACATGTAACAAATTGTCAGCTAACCCATGACTCTGCCATATATAATCGTCACGTAAACTTAAAGTTGCTAAATAAATTCTCCAAGACAGTATGCGTAAAAGTTACCGGCACAAGAATTATGACTCCCTAACTAGTTCACAACTAAATAGACTTCATATTCATAAATAAGATGTGCTAGTATGCACCCATAATGGTGGAAGATCCATACATATAAGCACCACTTTACCACCCAACAGCCACGACACAACCTATTTACAGAACACCACACTTGAAATCATTAATTTCACAGCTTTCGAAGAATACTATCGTGAAAATAAGTTTCTTCCCTGGAGACATAATCAAATAAGGACTAAATTTGAACAAAAAAAAGAAGCAATAGTACCTCCAAGCATACCTAGATAGCAAGGTCTGGCAGCCTAGAGATGAATAACCAAGATAAGACAACCCCCCTTCCCCCGGCCAACACGTGCGTGCACCCAAACAGGCAAACAAAAGAAGAAAAAAGCACATTTTAATGTCACATGAGCAGCAACTTGAAAAGCCAAGCATCAAGATACATTAAGCCTATTTCTCAGCTTTCGGACTAAGCTAAAAGAACTTAGCCACCAAACCATCGTACACACAAGGGCCCGCAACTATAAGATAATAAACAACAAGAAGTAACATACTCCAAAGAGCTAATTTATGGGAATAGTCATAAAACCTACAAATGATTAGCAACAAGCAATTAGAAAGCTTAACTCGTCACCCATAGAGTATTTTAATAAAGTTACTCATAATCTTAGCACAAATAGAAGTTCTGCATCAAATGACGTTTATAGGGAGTAGAATAAAAGGATCTATATCTACTTCCTGGAACCGTAGTAATACTTGACTTACTTCTTTAAGTCCTGAAACCACAGAATATCAGCACCAACACAAAAGAGGAAGAAGGCCACTGCATACAAGTAGCTGAAGGAAGGACATCATAATTGCGCCTGTAATCTTCTAAAAGACTTGGAACAGATGCATGGCAGCATAGATGACATCATTCAGAAGGTGCACGTCTACGTTTCCCATAATTTGTGTCTCTTGATCTAGACCTATGATCCTCCTCCTGTGCTGCTCGGGATCTGCTACGGGATCTTGAAGAAGACTGTCCACGGTCATAGTCTTCCTCATACTCTGGTTCACGCTCCTTTTGACAATAGTCCCGGAAACCATCCCTTTCTTCCCTGTATCTGTGCTCCCTATTATCATGCCTCTCTCTGTCATGGTCTCTTTCATCACGATGCCGCCTCTCAGAGTTGTCACGCTCAGAACCCCGTTCCTTTTCCCTGGACACAGCACTTGACCTGGCTCCTTTATCATGGCTAACCTCTCCATAGCCATACTCTGATGCATTATCTTCACCACCATAACTGGACTCTCTAGTTCTCCTGCCATGTTCTTCTCCTACCCATCCACCCCCGCTTGTGTCAGTCCACATTCCTGGATGAGGCCCATCCATCCCAGAAGTACCCATCATTCCCATCCCATTTGCCGCCATTCCTCGACCAAAGAATGCAGGGTTGACATGAGGAGACACCCCAGGAAGACCCATAGGATAAACCGCTGGAAATGGAGGCATCATCCCTGGAAATGCAGGACCTGAAAACCCCCCATAACCAGCTCCTCGACCCATAAAACCGGGATCAAAACCAGGATCCATCATTCCCTGGGGATGCATTAGACCTGCAGGAGGACCACCAAATGCTGGACCTCCAAGTCCTTGCCCAAAAGCTCCACCAGCACCATTGCCAGCACCAGGATTCCCCATCATATTCTTCGATCCCATGGCTCCTCTTCCCCTCACAGGTCCTCTGTTAGGCATTCCCGGCCCTCCACGCCCCCAACTACCTCTTCCAAAATTCCTCCCAGCATCTCCAGGGGTGTAATTCGCCCCACCACCTCTACCAACTCCCTCATTCATGGGTCTCCGCCCCTGTGGTTGAGACTGCACCTGGTTTTGAGTTTTGTTCACATACGAGGAACCCATCTGTTTTATAGTTTGTGGAGTTGCAAATGCGACAACACAGGCTCGCCCATTGAAAATATGACCATTCATTCCTTCTTTGCAAGCAGAAGCAGAAACTGGCTCAAAGAACTCAACTTGACAATAGCCTTTAGACTTGCCACTTGCTCTCTCATCAAAGAATTTGATCTCCTTTACCTTCCCATATTGAGTCAGCACACTCTCAAGCTCAGCATCAGTAGTCCACCAGTGCAATTCTCCAACAAAAAGAATGGTGTTGCCATTCTCCAGAGATGGCCTCATAGGAGTCTCATTAATAATTGGGCTATTCATGTTAACATTCCCGCTTGAATTCAATTGATTAGTTGGCATGTGCGGAACAACTCTTGGTCCAGAATTCACCAATGGTGTAGCTTCACTGGCATTTTTTCCTGGCACAGCGATAGGATCAGCTCCAGTTTTCTGGGGCATTGGCATGGATCCTTGGTAACCAGAGTTTCCCACTTGAGAATTGAGAGTCATCGTAATTGCTGAAGGCCTTGCTGATTGCGCAGCATCAACGAGTCGTTCAATTTCCCTTTCAACTACAGGCCCACTCTTTTGCTCGGGGAATCGGACTTCAGTGCCAGCATACTTCCCTTCTGTAGCAACACCAGGGATTTTCGCCTCCTCTGATCCTATACCACCAGCCCTTGAGTCAGGAAAATTAGCTTTCTGGGCTTGACAATTCCCATTTCCCGCATCAACAGAAGGGGCTGGACCCTCTGATTGCTGCAGCTGTAGGAAACCTTCCCCAATATTAACATCATTGTAAAGATCATCATATTCATCATCTTCACCCATCATTTCATCCTCTGCTAGTGCAGGAATTGTCCCACTTCCATGGTACTGGTGCATCTTGTGGCTTCCTCCATATTCCTCATCACCATAATCCAACTGCTCATCTGTTGTTGGATCCATCTAAGGTAACTGAGACTATAAATTAGGAAACCTGCTTTTTAAAGGCATAAAGATGATAGTTAAGTTCATTGCTTTACAGATTAAGAAACAAAGAACTTGAATTTCCATCTGCAACAAATATACACGTGTCTTGATACATATGGTCATTAATGTACAAAGGATGAGACAGTCTGTTCCATTATTCTTTTTCTTTCGATTTGATATACCCCAACCCCCAACCCCAAAATCCCTACTCCTCAGGGGCCAACAATGGCTTTTTCCAACTTCCACCTTGGTCATTCAAACTCCCAACCTCTTGGTTGTCAAAGATGACTGTTTTAACAGAGAGAATAATAAGATCTTAATGTATTGAACAAATATGTGATAGCAAAAGAGCATACCTTTAACTTTAATTTACCAAAAAAACTAGAACACAATTGCTGAGTGGAGATTAACTTAGCATAGAACAACTGCAGATAGATTTCCACTTTCAACAAACAAAAAAGAGAGAAATGAAAGTTTAAGCATCTGCAAAGCAAGGCATCTATAGATCTGACGTTAGAAAAAGTAACAACAACACATGGATCTTTACAAACAGACAAATCAGTAGGAAAAATGGAGACCCACCTACACACATCCAAAAGTCCCAAAAACAAAGTGAAATTTTGTCCATCATGTAATGAAAACATCAACAAAATGAAATCTTGTTCAATACCCAGATCACAAAAATCGATCTTTTTCAATACCCATATCATAATTTCAGATAAATTTGAGGAAAATCTTGAACCTACTATAAGATAACAAATATTTTGAACATGTAGATAGGCAACGGGTATCCTATTGTATGTATAAGTCAACAGATTACAATTTATCATTGACGAATAGTATTGGAAAATTGAAAAGGTAAGAAAAAGTTGGGGCATACCAGAAAAATAATCTACTTTCATTAGGTGATTTATTACATAATCGAAAACAGACGATTTTGAATCCAAAAAATAATTAGGGAATAAGTGAAAACAAAATGAGAATGAGTCCTTTTCTTACTTTCTCCTCTCAGCTGTAGAGGTTAATCTTCAACTTTGCCCCAATCTGTCTCTCTTGCGTTTCGTTCTACACTGGTTTAATTTTGTAGTCGTCACTGGCCAATCTTTGGAGTGGTAAATTGGTTAATAGGTTTATGAATATTATCCTATATTGTATATTGTTCAGGAGAAATATTATGGCCAATAACTTTGTGACTAAGTTAATTTTTTTCTATAATTTCTTAAATCTCCTCTCTTCTCTTTTTCTCAGTATATTTTTCTTCTAGTTTTATTATTATTATTTCATAACACGTTATCAACACGAGATTCTAAAAAATTGAACATCATAAAGCCACGGAATATTTCCACGTTTGCTCACAATTGTTCTGCATGTATGAATTGTTTTATTAAAGACTTGTGTAGGTTTATAAAGTACTGTAAATGACTACAAGATTTCTGAGGTAATTAAATTTTTCTCCCGAAGACAAAATAATCGGAAGGACATTATTAATATCATATATATACCTCAATTTGCTCCTGAAGTAGTAATATCTTAAAAGATGTTCTAAGCATGCTTAAGGCACGTTCTTATATATGCCTCGATTTGCTCCTAAAGTAGCAAGATCTTAAAGAAGTTCTAAGTTATCATTACTTGATACGTTTAAGACATGTTGAGATATGTTCCATTCCTGAAGAATGAGAACTTTTGATAAATTTTATAAGTACAGATCCATTCCCTGAAATGAATGTGATCATTAGTAAATATTATAAAGACAGAAGTGCTCTTTATTGTGAAAATATCACGACCCACCTCCAGAAGAGGTAGTATAATTGAGAAATAATATTCTAAATATTTTATGTTTTGCTCCCGAAGTAGCAAATTTAGAATTTTGCTCCCGAAGTAGCAAACTCAGAAATCTACTCCCGAAGTAGCAAATTTTAAACTCTACTCCAGAAGTAGTAAAACTTTGAAATTAGTAAGACTTTGAATTTACTCTTAAAGTGGTAAATCTTTGAACTTCACTTTCGAAGTAGTAGAAATTTTAAATTTTACTCTTGAAGTAGTAAATATGAAATTTACTCGTGAAGTAGTGAATTCAAAATTTATTCCCGAAGCATTAAGTCTCTGTAATTTACTCTCGAAGTAGTAGAACTTTGAATCTACTCCTAAAGTGGTAGACTTTTGAACTTTACTCCCCAAGTAGTAAGCTTTTGAATTTTACTTTCAAAAGTGTTCAACTTTGAAAATTTACTTCTTTATTTCACATATTAAAAAAAGTTTATATTTGAACTCACAGACATATTTATGAAATAATAAGTTGTAGAAACTTAAGAGACAACTAATTCAATCGTTTGAAGTATATTGCATTCTTATCATTTGATCTATCAAGTAACAATTCTGTTAGCGGTGGATCTCATTTCCTTCATAAAATGTATGCGGGCTCATTTTTTTTTCCTTCTCTCTGTTGAGGTATGTCACTCTCTCGATTTTTAAACTGCGGTTACAGTTGTACTTAGTGATTTTGACAGACTAACTTTTACTCTCTATTAAAGTAATAGATGAAAGATTTGTAATGTATGATATATAATTAGCATAAAGTATCGTGCTTCTGTTTTGAAAGTATTCAGAAAAGTGAATTCAAATGTTTCATCACTTGATCTCACAAAGGTTGGTATTAGACATTAGTTTTTCCTTGCAGTGCATGTATATATGATTTTCAAAATAGATTTAATATTAAAAATACAAATGACATAGTGAATCAACATTTAATATGTTAGTGATATGTATGCATACAATAACTATCTTCATACTTATGTGCATGGTTTGTATAGTCATAAATTTTTGGTGCCTTTTTAACTTTACAAAATATGTGAATCTATCATCACTGGTTGTGCATATGTATATGAGTATTATGAATGTATACAAGCATCATTGGAATATGTGAAGACCGGAATTCATTAAACGAAAAAGGGTGAATTCGCCCGTATACCTATCGCACGTCAAATAATCTTAAATTTTTTTATTATGTATCATTCTAAAGAAAAAGGATACAAATTGTGTAGAATATTATCTACTATAACCACATTGATGTATTATGGTTATTGTAGCAGCTTTGATGATAAATATTCGAATGTTAATGGTATTCTCCCTGAATGAGATGTCTGAAATACTAAAGTTTAGAACTTACTTTTCATCATTATAAATTGTATTGTCTTTAAATGTCCATTTGATTACTATTTACTTCATGATACCAGCAGTGTCTAACTATATCTTCTTTTATGACACCAGCAATATCTAAGCAATATTTGGTTGTACAAAATTAATGATCAAGTCCTCCAGAAGAGCTAACTATTTATCTAGAAGATCATGACACTATTTATCTAGAATATCATGATACTATTTATCTAGAAGATCATGGCACCAATAGTGTCCAAATAATACGTGTGATTATGGAGAATAAAATAGAGGCTCCTGAAGAGCCTATATATATTATGTCATTCGTTCTAGATTGTAAAAAGTTGTTATGATTGAAGCACAAGTTGTAGTAAACCCGAAGTTTACTAAAGTAAATGGCTATCATATTGAAGCTATAAATGATTGGATGACTAAATATCTATGAAAGCATAGCGGGTAAGAAATATGTATTTGAAAGGTTAGCCTCTTTATTCTCCAAATTGTATTACACAAATATAAGCACGGTGAAACCACATGTCACGATAAACCAGAAGTTTATTGTACAAAAGAGAATTCATGTTATAGTAAACCAGAAGTTTACTAAAACAAATAGCACATGACATGGTAAACTTGAAGTTCACTAGTACAAATAAATTTATCAATTGACGTGATAATTTTGATTGTCCAAATTAAAATATGATGTGCTAAGTTTGTACTCGGATATATTGAAGAACTAGAAGATTCTTCAAGAATTAATTTGCGTGTTCTCATGATAAGTTGATTACACCAGCTAATGTTAGGATTGAGTTCCCTAAATTCTGAAAAATATAAAAGGTGAATAAGGGCCCGTTCACTTGTTATGTGATGTCTTAAATAGATGCATCGATAAGATGGTCACATAAGCGTTTATTGTCAACCTGCAGTTTGACATTTACAAAATTGCTTGCTCAAAATAATTGAGTTGAGAGCACAATCTTCAGATTATGCAATCAAGATAATTCATCTTGTTAATGCTGGTTTATATTCAAGTTGGTTTAGCGTTGAACGACTCTGAAAAATAGCTAAACCATTGCGAATAAGAACAAAGCTTCACGTGTTGATCTGAAATATGATATATTATATACAACATCAATTGTATGCTTCAGACCAATAAATTATGATAAATTCTCCCCTCATAATTGGTTCAATGTCAGGAACCAAATATTTTCATCTAATAGTTTTGTTGTGCGGTATATGATTAATGAATCTACCACGATGCACACAGATGGATTCCCCAAAGAAGATGAAAATGTATGTTAGTTTTTCTAATATAAGGGTAGAGAGAATAAACAGCTAAGAAATATATTGTGAATTATCATCAGTATGTTCTTCGTTCTAACGATACTTCAAGTCAAATGCTAGAATCATTTGTTGACCCAACTATTCCATATTTCAGCTGCAAGATGCTCCTAAATGTCTCGGAAAGACAGGGTTTACAACCTGCGTGAAACATGGTAGACAAATCGGTTTCAAACGCAATAATCCTTGAAAAATGAGAGGATCAAATGATCAAAATAATCATAATAAGGAGGCAATGTGATCTTGAAGAGCCTACGACATAACACTTCATAAACCTCGTACGAGATTCAGGTATCTGAAAAATAATGAAGTGATAATATCTCAATAAGTTATGTCTAATTGCAAACCGATACAAAATTATATCTCGTCGATGATATATTTGATACAATATAGTGCGCAATATTGTATAATATTATGAGGATCTAAATTCTACGTCTCTTAAAGCATGCTGATGTAGAAATAATTATCAAGTAGATGTATCTTGGTAAGAGTAAATTTAATGGACCTGCAGTCCTTACATTAGAATATGTCATGTAAATGAAAATTGTCTCAGCCTATATGGCTTACGTGACAAAATTTATATGAATTTTTTTTGAAGGATTCAAAATGCCTGAAGCATATACAAGTTATTGAAAAACTTGCTTGTTATCCATAAACGAATTAAATGAACTAAGATTGATGTACTGAAATCACCTTAATAAATATTTATTGTTGAAGGGGTACAAAGATGACTCTGTTTACCCTTATCCCTTTACGATAATCAAAGTCTTCCATAATGTTTGTGCAAGTTGCTGATTTGAATATTATTGGAGCTTTTTGAAAAGCATTAGACTACTTGCTAAAAGAAATTCAAATAAGAAAATTAGATTGGTCCTGAAGTATCATATATTTTTTCAATTGATGAATCTATTTATCTTGCTATAACTATGAGCAAGATATAATTTCTTCCTTACATGGAGATATTGAACTAAGACCAATTGCATATTATCGATTTGATGAGACAGTTATTCCAAAATTAAGGGGAGAGAATAATGAAATAAAAAGAGAAATTTTGTGAAATAATCCATCATTGTCTCATCTTGATCCACGTGCTTCTATTTGTGAGCAAGAAAGATTATTCACTTGTAGAAAATAACAAATCAAATGCCAGACGCATTTACAGATTTGAAAAGGATTATCAAATCACATATCCCTGCAGAGAATGTCACAATTCGGATTGATGTCCATGTAGGACCATCTACTAGTGTCATAGCAAATGAGTCCAAAGCACGCCTGAAACGTGATAGACCATTGGATTCTAAGGATCGAAATCCTAGAAAAGAAAAATAAATGGTCAAGATGACACTAAGAAATAATTTCATAAATAGATGCAAGATTTGATCAATCCTGATATTCTTGAAGAAATCAATGAGCCGCAAACTCAAGAAAATGAAGAAATATCAATAAATCCAATTGATGAAGGATTCATAAAAGGAGAAAGGACAAAACACATTTCACCAAAGTTGTTTTTCGCAACACGAGCTCCAAAAGAATGGTTATATCAACGTGCAACAGATTCGTTCAAGTGATAATATGGCTGATTTGTTCACTAAGTCTCTACCAACTGCAACTTTCGAGAAGATGGTGTACAAGATTGGAATGCAAAGACTCAAGCAGGGGGGGTTAATACATGTTGTACTCTTTTTTTCGTATAAGGTTTTGTCCCAGTGGATTTTCCTTATAAGGGTTTTAATGAGGCAACCAAAATGTGTATCATTAGAAATGTGTACTCTTTTTCCTTCACTAGAATTTTTCCCATTGGGTTTTTGACTTTTTTCTAGTAAGGTTTTATTGAGGCATATTATATATCAAAATAGACATCGAAGGGGGAGTGCTATGGATATTATCATATATTGTAGATGTCTATCTTTAGGATAAATATTAGGGCCAATAACTTTGGGACCAAGTTAATTTTCTCCTATAAATAGAGATGTTTCTCTCGTTGTATATGATCCCTTAAGAGAAATAAGAACTCTCATCTCTTCTCTCTTTCTCAACAATATTCTTGTTCTAGCTTTATTATTATTATTATATCATAACATACTATCTATTTTTAGATGAGAATTATAGTAATTCTTTAATTTAGTGATACGTTTAAACGAAAATAATTAATTACAGGTCTCACGTATCTTTTTAAAGTTAGTTAAAAAGTTAAAATATATGTATATTCCATTGGGGCCTGGGGGTCTCATTTATCGCTTCGGAGTCGTGGCTTGCTATGGTTAATATTTTATTAGAAAATTTATCTTTGCACATGAAAGTTTACTTGTGAAATAACAGAAAAAGTAGAAATACATATATCATTCTAACATAATTTAATTGAAAGGATCCTAAATAAGAAAAATGTTATGATAAAAAGCTACATTTGAAAGAAAAAAAACAACTAAATTTGATAGGCCATATACCCTGATGGTTTAACAACCGATATATTTAATTTAAACTTTTTATTTGTTTGTTTATAGAGTAATATTTTCATTTTTTCCTTCAAATAAAAACATTAGTCAAACTAAGAACGAATTAAAGAAGAAAATAATTCCTTTTTTTCTTATTTGTTCTTTTTCCTCTCCTCCTAACGTGATTCCCCCCCACCCCACCCTAACCCAACCACTCTCCCTCTTTTTGTATTCATACTATTCATTTAATTTTCTTCGTCGATTCACTCTCTTTTTCTACTCTGCATGTGTGCCTATTAGGATTATGAATAGGATACAAAAAGTCAAAAAGTGGATGATAAACATATTTTTCATATAATTTTAGTAACAAAACAATGAGAAAGAAAGGAGTATCTTCCACATCATTCACCCTAAGAAATTCTTTAAAGGTATTTTCTCCTAAACTATACACATGTTGATGTACACCTACTTTTAATAACAAAAGAGGGGGGGGGGGGGGGGGGATTCTTCATAAGCCATAGCAAAATTAATCAAAATTTACATTAAATATTCCTTTAGGGGGTTTCTCCCTAAATTATACTAATATTTCTTTTAATAGTGACAGAAATTTCTCTCACTACTTGAAAGTCGAGGAAGAAAAGAAAATGAAAAGGAAAAAGAAAATAGAGGAGAAAGAGAGGTTATTTTTCAATTTAAATCCTTTAATCTGGTTTAGGTGTAAGGAAAAAGTATAGTAATATAAACACATAAAACTTTTATTAAACCTTCTTTTCTTTTCTCTAAATATAAATTTGTAGACGAAGTCACTATATTATTTTTTATAATTCAATAATAAAATTTAGTGTTTGTTAATAAAAAAATTCATATAGAGATGTCCATTGAAAGTGCACAAAATGTCCACTTGAATGGGTTACTATACTCAAGTTAGTATAAAACAAGTTAGTTTTCTTACCTATAGTAGGAAGAAATATAAAATAACAAAATAAGGGGCAAACTTGTCCAGATAATAGTTTTGTTACACCAAATATGAAAAAGGGCAGGCAAGTGTAATATCGTAAACCACAACGGGAATAAGTATTATAAAGTTAAACATGGAGGAAAGTCTCAAAAATGCCCCCTTATATGATATTACATAATTTATCTTTTAAGCTAAATAAGGCACTAATATATCTTCTTCATTGTAAATAAGAAATTACAAAGGGGGGCGGGAGAGGGGTGTGGAACGATATAAAAGAGTCGTTGGCTTCTCTGAACTTTCAAAAGTCTCTGCTAAGCCCTGGTACGTCTGCCTATATCAGGGCTCCATTTTAGTTAGTCTGTACTGAATCGAGCTTTGAGCGTAAACTAGAGATAACTTGTTTTGTTTTGTTTCTCTGAAGAACGATTACTTTGAACCGTGACAATTAAGATCAGTTCAAATTCCAAGTCCCAGCTGAATGATTTCAAACTTTCCTTGAGATAAAATGTCTAGCTGAACTGACATGGACGAATACCCTAGAGAGAGCTATTATACACATTAAGATGGATAGCATCGTCGTGAAAGAAAATGTCAGAACTCAGAAACCTAATTGCTAGAAAAGTCATATGACATAAACCTCCATGAGAAATGAAGAGCAGGCTTAAAAGGCAATTACTCTTCGATTACTGGAGAAGGATCACTTGTGTGCCCGAATATATCAGATATGCCCTCCCAATTATGTTTCTCCTTTGCTTCCCAGTATCCACCCAAGTAGTGATAACAACCATTCTCATCCTTGCCGAACCATCTTGGTCGCCAACCCCTCTCCTGTAGTTTCCTTGCCTGCAGCAGTAATTATAATTTGGTTAATCAGTGAAATTTATAATCACCATAGACTCCTTAAAGATGAAATTCAACAAGTTGCAAAAATTAATGTGTTTAGGTAGGGTAACTAAACAAAAGCTTCATGATCATGGTCAGTACAAATATTCTGAAGCTAATAGGAGGAATAAAATGTAGTGCAGTTAATACGCATTCTGTTTAATAAACTCTTAAAAAGCCTCTAAAATTGTAGAATCTCCTCTCTAATTGTGTCTCCCTCCATTCCTCTTTCCCCCACTCCCCCCAAGGGAAAATTGATTCCATGTGGACAAATTTGGTATCACCATCCTCAAAACTTTTGTTGTTGCTATCCTAGTGTTAGGTTATGAAATTTCAAAGGCCCTTCAATTCCACTTGGGTAGAATGTAGATCAAAGCCAAATATGTTTTAGCTTTATCTAGATTTCTTCTATCTGCTTTAATAGCCATTTGCCTCTCTTTTTTCCAAGGTTGGGGTAAGGTCTGCGTACGCTCTACCCTCCCTAGACCCTACTTGTAGGATTACACTGGGTATGTTATTATCGTTGTTGCTTTCATAGCCATTATGAGATAACAGAAGTTATCCCGTATTGCACTTTGGTTCATTGCATAGCTCCTTTTTTCATTTTTATGTTTGTGGTCTTTGAGCCAGCTTTAGCGCTACTCGAATATTACACCAATTGCTTGCTACCTCCCACCAAGCACAAGTATCGAGTAACTCTGCCACCAAGCACAAGGGAAATGGGAAGAAATCAACTAATTTTTTTGTCTTTGCTGGATTTGAACCTGAGACCTGATCTCCTCCCACTTCATTGACCACTAGGTCACAGTCTTGGGTGCAGTTCTTTGCAGAGCTCTTAAGAAAGATAGTAAGAATAGTAGCTCAAACAAATAGCTAACAGTGCATCAATACTATCTCAACTTTTTCAAGTTAGATCCAAAGCAAATAAATATCAATATTGTTGACATGGGTGGTGTTTAGACACAAGGACCATCATATGATCTATTTGTACATATATAAAAGAAGTAAGGTTTTGCTAGAGGAAAGTTGCATTTGAATCAAATGGTTGCCAAAATGTTCACATTTTTCTTCATCATATTTTTATGTTTCAAATAGCACTAATAAAAGCAGTGCACGCACAAACTACAGTGAAAAAAATGAATGAGTACCTGTCTCTGCAACTGTTCAAGTCTAAGCTTCTCTGCATTAGCCAGCTCATACTCCCCATTCTCTAAGTGGCGCTGATCAGGCCTCAGCCTTGAGTCAGTTGGTGGCAGCTTCTCTCTTAAGCCAGGGGTCAATTCATTTAAAGATATAGCAAAAGGTGTGAGGTTGTATCTTGTTTTGGGAGTAGAATTGTCCCTCTCCCATAATAATATGGCTTCAGTCATGGGATCATAACCCTTTGGCTTTGTAGTTGGATCTCCCAACACATAATACATAGCTTCATCCCACTTCCCCAATAACATGGCCACTTTTTCTCCTGTCCTGTTGTCTTGCACAAATCCATGAACCTTTTTTCAACAGAAGATAGGTGTTAATCTTTTAATTTGGTTGCAAGAAGAAACATATGCTCCTCCATTCAAATTGAAATGGACGCTTCACATACTTCTCATGATTTAATAAATTAACTATTAAGATTTAAAATAAATAACTAAGATTTTCAAATATGCAGCATTAGAAAAAAGCAGCAGTTCATCAGCATTTATTTAGTAAATGACTATTTCCAATAGGGCTCTGGTAGTGCCAGTTCATCCATCGGATGCTATTAATATAATCTGAAAAAATAGGAAGTTCTATACTTCTGTACATTGAATATCTGACTACTTTTTTGGATTTAGTGAGTGGATAGCTTATAAGGTTTTCTATTCCACATATATACTAAAAGAATAGATAAAGTCTATTAGTAAGTGAACCAGTATTACCTGATGAGGATTTCGATCAATAATAGACTGCTCCTTGAATTTGAGCTTGCAAGAATATTTACCACTGCCTTTGATCCGCATGGCGCCGTAATGGTCACAATAGATTTTACCAATAATTATGTTGTAAATTGAAGTAGTGACCTTGCTCCACTGAAATGTCTCACCATCTTCAAATTGGAGGGTTAGAACCCCCACAGGATCAAGCTGAATTGAACGTCCCCAAAACTTCCCTTTGAGATTAGAATCTGCCCAGAATTTCCACCCTCTGCCCTCACAGTGGCAGGCAACAACCATGGGGTGATGACTAACCTGAAATTCATGCACCGAAATCAGGTATCAAAAAGGACAGGCAAAAGAGATATGTGCCATCTAGTATGTTACAGGAGCAAAAGCGTTATATGAAGGAAGTTCTTCACAGATCAAATCTTTAGTCATTTCACAAAAAAAAAGTCCTACTTTTTCAGAAAAGAAGTGTAGACCCTTGTCTGGATAATCTGCCTCGTAAGTTTCACCAAGGAGAGGATTAAAAGGTTTGCATTGCCTGCCCTGAGTCGATGCATAACCAGATACAGCAAAAGCTGCAATCTTGAGAATTCTCATCAGATCATTCCCCTGCAGAAAATTAATGATGAAGCTCAATTACTTTATATAAAAACTTACTAAAGATGCAACACAAAAATGGTCTAGGCAAAACCATTGGTAACCATATTTATCAACACAAGCAATTTCAGGGACAATATATGTGAGAATTTAAATACAAAAACTCAAAACATCTGCACAAAACACTAATTTCAAGACAGTGGCAATGTGATACTCATGACTCACAACAAAAACTTTTTTCATGAACACTTGGGACCAACTACGCCTTCGATACTAGAGGATAATGGGTCTGCCCCTCTATTCTTCTCCACTTAAATACCAGGCTTAGTTCGTATGGCGTAGGGTTTGAATCTGTGACCTAAGTAACAAGTCCCTCAACCTTTACCACTGAACTAATCCCTGGGGGCCACAACAAAAACTATTTAAGACTTCCAACCAAAAAGGTAATTAGAAAATGGCAACAACTGAGGAGCAAGCAAAATATTTAACTTCTAGGTTAACAGACAAACTTATAGTGTCTAATTCCTATATCTGATGGCCGCCAAATATTTGGAACCATCAAGGTTAGGACTGAAGATATGCTGTAAAAACACATTATCGTGTTCCATTTTACAAGATCAATAGGATCTTATAGAACAACTTAGATGAAAACTGGATCAATTTCTCAATATTTTACAGGAAAGATCCAATCACTCAATAATAAGCTTGCTACTCAAACCCCACGTTGAGGGATTTCACTGGGTATGTTGTTGTTGTTGACTCAAAAGAGCTTTGCAGTTTGCACACTTGTAGCTATTTTCTTCACGAAATAGCCAAATTCACATAAAAATCTAAAACTTTTTACACTTAGATAGCAAATACTGCTAACAGCATACTCAGTTTATCAAAAGGTTCAACTGATAGCCTATTGTGCACAGTATTGTAAACCATAAGATCGCAAGGCAAGTGAACCGCCTGAAATAGATAGAGGGAAACTAATTCAGCTGTTTCATCTGCATAGCAAAACAAGCATTTTTTAAAAGCTAAAGAGAGGAGAGAGGGAGAGAGAGAGAGAGAGCTGATGAGTGACCTGCTTTCCCCACTCCAGTGCCTGATCAACCAGGTGTGAGTACTCCAAATCTTCAAAGCATTTCTGCAGTGAAGATAGTGGCTCATTGAAGTACACAGGAAGGCACACACCAGACAGGTCTTTCCCAATATTATCCTTGATTATTGACCACAAACCAACTGGCTTCTCTTTTTCCTTTGGTTCTGGCAGACTATCCCTTCTTTTGATATAGGGATAACTGATTGCCTTCACTTCCATTTCCAATTCCCTTGTACGGCCAGTAAAGGTCTCATTCTCAGAGGTTAATGAGCTACAAGCATTTCCAGTACCCTCTCTACTGCGATAAGAAGCACTTCTAAGAGATTCAGCAGACAGAAAATCATTAGTATCAAAAAATGCACCATCTTCTTCGTCTGATTCAACAGCTCCTCCACATCGGCTTTCATTGTCAGCATCAGAGTCACTAGCACTGCCTTCAGACATAATGGAATAAAAATCTGCAACATTCACAAAGAGATTATGAACTGTTGAATCTTACTATAAACTAATAAATGAAAAGTTCAACCTAGTTGAAAGGAAATGTAAGAAAATCCAGCAAAAAATTTGTCAACTGCTCTTCAACAACAAACTTGTAGAAACCATCCTCAGCTGTAACAAGCGAATTGACTCTTTCACTTGGACACAACTTACAATTTACAGCAAGGCCTAAGTTTTGAAATGGTTTTCTATAAGCTGCAATGTACAAAGTCAAGGACCCTTCGATTTTCAAATGAAAACATCTACGTTTACAGACAAGAACTCTGACTACCACTGTGCAACCTAAGAAGGGATAAGGAGATTAAGCAGGTGGGTAATAGCTGAAAACTAATTAATCATTCGTTTTATAATGTAAACCCCCTCCTCCTATCCCACGGATCAATGACGGCATTTTGCACTTTTTCCCCCTTGCTGACTCAAACCCCAACCTCTGTGTGGAGGCAGAGGGTCTCTTCCAATAGGCCAGCCTTCTGTTGTTTTAAAAAATTAAGAGGGACCAACTTAACATCAACTTTCCTAGTTATG
Organism: Anisodus tanguticus; assembly: GCA_034509755.1. Classification (NCBI taxonomy): domain Eukaryota; kingdom Viridiplantae; phylum Streptophyta; class Magnoliopsida; order Solanales; family Solanaceae; genus Anisodus; species Anisodus tanguticus. The sequence goes on along the minus strand of CM067550.1, from coordinate 46,883,882 downwards.
AAATAAGAATACAATTTAATATATTCCAGTTCAGGGATTAAGATCACCTGCAATAACATGGCATGTTAACTGAAATTGAACTACAAATGGAATGGTGTCCACAGATACATAAATTTTTGGACTACGCAATGCGCATAAGTGCTTTATGTTCCCCAAATTTAAAGTTTATAGGATAATTAATAATTATTAATGCATCAGATAGAGGCTCCCAACCATGTAAAAGCTATTGGGAACATACTGTAACAGATCTTTAAAATTTTCAACATTATTGATATACAGAAAAATTGGACAAAAATATCTGAGTCTAATGTATATAAAAGGAGTGGGAGGATAGGAACCAACCGCTAAATCTTCGACCTTGTCCACAACATGAATCTCGTTCTTTTGTTTCATCCACAACAGTTGTTTCCAGCTCAATTTTGTCCGTCTGCCAGAAATAGTGAGAACTGAGAAGTAATACCTTAATGTTCAAGTTGTAGATACATTAAGAACCCCAAGTCAACTGAAAACTAAGTAGCAATTGATACTCGGAGCTCAAAACAAGACAGCATGAAATGAATAAAACTTCAGCAGAACATAACTAACAAGCCCCATACATCAAGGGACAATCTCAGTTTCACAGGTGTTTTTATCTTTCTTACTTGGCGCTAAAATAAACATGTACTTTCTCTCCTAAATCACATGGATTTTCTTTGTGGTCTCAAAATCTGGCGGAGGAGTGATAAACAAAAATCTAGCAAACAAACTTGGAGAGCATTGCAATACCTTTCAGTAAAACAGCAACCAAACCACCTTCTCCTGACAAATTTAGACTTCAATTTTAGGGGCATAATAATGAAGAGATACCCCTATTGACCAAGGAAATCAAGAATGGCACTGGCTCCCATTGCTGGAAATCCTTTAGCTCAGAATCCTAAAGACATATTCTTATGTTTTCTTGAACCCAGGAAGTCTAGGCTTGAAAAGAGAACATAAGAAACTCTTGCCAGAAAACTCGGGCATGAATAGAAAGAATAGACGAACACCAAAATGATAAGAAAAATAATCCACTAAAGGAAATTTCATGCATAAAAAGAAAATACAGACTAACATCAAAACTTTCGTTTCATTCTCTTAACTCTTAACATTAAAACTTTTAAAAGTTTAAATTACCTCTAACTGTCTTAGAGTGTCCAGAAGCATAATATGCTTAAGTTGAAGAGCCTTCATCTGATTTTGTAGCTCAGCAACCTCATGTAGCATGATAGACTCACAATCTTTTATCACTGCCTCACCAATCCCTTCTTGCACCAATTTTGATCGTAGCTTCTCTGTTGAAACAATAAAATCTTCTGAAGATGCAAAATCACCACTTGACAACAACCTGGGGAACTGATCTTTAGCAACCCCAAGAGCCTCAATCCACGTGGTCCTATCCTCTCTTGATTGACATCGCAAATGGAGCGTCTTTGTTCCCGTGAATATAGAAAGCCTTTTGTCATCTGACTTGCTTGCCCGAACTGAGGAGACCTGTATGATATGTTGTTGCATTTTGCTAGTTGATCAGAATATATACCCACAGCCTACCACAAGTAGAGGTAAGGAAACAGATACACGCATACTTCCAGAATCTGTACAGGGTAATTTATGAATTACATTAAGGATGCTTGAAAATTAGGAGAATTAACCCTGGAAGAGTGAACCGGATATTTAGAAAATAGAGGAACAGGGCAGATATGGAAGATCAGCGGCCAATGAGTAATTCATGTCATCTGAGATGATTTAGAGGGTGTTTGGATAGGCTTATTTTAAGTGTTATTTGGCTTTTAATCTCTTTTTTACTTTTTGAGGTGTTTGAGTGAGATAAAAAGTGCTTTTAAGCACTTATTTTTAGGCTAAAAAGTACAAAAATAAACCAAAAGCCAAAAGTTGGGTAGAACCAACTTATGACTTTTGGCTTTTAGCTTATAAGCCACTTTTAGAAAGCCAATCCAAACACCCTCTTATTCACTTCTCATATGTTGGATAAGAAGATACTCTGGTAGTAAAGAAAGCAGCATTTTCTTTCGTCAAAAAAATAAATACCCTTAGATATTTGTTGTAGGATTGTTTCCTCTTAAGATATATAATCATCCTTCATCTCCTTCATCCAACATGCATTTTATCCAGTCAACAATTTAATTTCCTCAATCAATAGGCTATTATTGGAAAATATTATGTCGTTTATCTCCTACCAGGCATATGCATGCATTTGCATAATGAATTTTATAAACATTTTATTCTGCTCTTAGGATACCTACAACAACAACAAACCCAGTGTAATCCCACAAGTAGGGTCTGGGAGAGGGTAGAGTGTACGCAAACCTTACCCCTACCTTGGGAGGTAGATTAGAGAGGTTGTTTCGGATAGACCCTCAGCTCAAGAAAAAGCATTTCAAAGAAGGCAGACAAGAATCAATGGATACCTAAGCCACAATTTATAGGAACAGGAACAGAAATTAAGACAAATTTCCTTGATCTTTGTCTTGTTGGTGCATTTCTGCATATTTGTGTCCTGTGTCCAAACTCTTTGACACTAATATCGTCTACAGACTGATAAATCAAAGCTTGCATTTTAAGATAGCAACGCAATCCCATTAAACAAACAAATTGATGCACCGCATGAGTTGCTCAACTACTTTATTTCGCGATTACATTCCATTTATGCCGGAAAAAGTTAAACTCGCATATCACAAACTAACTTACAGTTAAGAGAAAACTAAACAATAAACAGACCTTCAAATGTATCTGAACCAAACTTCGACACTAATTTCCTGTCTACAGACTGATAAATCAGTCAAGGATCTATCCAAAACAGTCTCTTTATCCCGTAAAGTAGATGTAACGTGTGCATACATCCTACCCTCCCCGGACCCCACTAGTGTATGTTGTTGTTGTACAGACTGATAAATCAAAGTATGCATTTTTAAGATAGTCAAACGCAATCCATTAAGCAAACAAATTGATGCATTCCGTGAGTCGCTCAACTACTTTCTTTCGCGATCACATTCCACTAATGCCAGACAAATCTTACTCATATATCACAAACTAACTTACAGTTTAAGACAAAACTAACCTTCAAATGTATTTCCCCAAACGGCTTCCACTTATTAGATCCATTGTTAGCCTTCCTCATATACCTCCAAGACTCATCTCCAATAACCTTTAATCCCTTTTCTTTCCCTCCACTCATAGCAATTTTATCCGGTCCATGAACTTTATAATACGATAACACACCATCTTCAAGCACAAACCATCTCGCTCGCCATCCTTTTCCATAGTTCACCCATTTATATAGCACTCCAGCTACACTAACACTTCCATTTCCACAACTATGCCCTTTCGAATCATTCCAATTTTCTTCATTTTCATGAACCAAACCCGAATCCGAATCCGTATTCACTTGTGCATTAGAAAAGCTCTGTCTCGAGCTGAAACTCGCCGGTTTTACAGCCACATTGTTATCAAACCCTAACTGACTTTGAGTCACCGATTGTGACTTTACCACCGCCGGATTTCCTTTATCACGGTCGATCGATACCGGTGCAATGCAACACAGTGGATTCATCTCCACAAAAATAAACTCAATAAAAGAAAAATAATCTCAATTCATCTCAAATAATGCAAATCCATCAATGCTGATCTCTTAAGCATCGACTGATCTGATTCTCTTCGTTGTTTGAAAATGCGATGCAGATCAACCGATCGGAGATCGAATCGGCGATACAACCAGAACAATATTGATATGACATAAGATCGAAAACCGATACGTAACAGCAAAATACACTCTTTTTTTTATAGTAATTAATGTACTGTTTGTGTAATTTAGCATATAATAGTAATTAACTAATGATATTAATATGAATATGTATATGTATAGGTGAAGCAGCTATATGTATAGGGGTGAAGAGCTTTTTACAGATCCAGTAATGTCAGTGGGAAGAGTACAAGCATGGGGGAGGGTGGTGCGTAGGTTAGCAGAGGGTGCAGTGAAATGACTTAAATGCATGGGGCTTTGTGTTTTTTGGATGCTTAGTGTATATGTAATGATTGGGGAAACAACTAACATGCGCAGTGGTTAACATTGCCGGGGCCCAATTATATTATTCCCTGCCTTTTTTTTATAGTGTTTGAATGATGTTTTAAATTTGACTTATAAATTATAGGAGTAATATTTATTGACGAGACGTGCGGTACATTTATAGGCCGTAAGTTTGGAAAAAGATCGAGTCTAAAAGTTTAGGATTAAAATAGAGTACATGGAGGGCAGGTTAATGCAGGAGGTAAACATGGAAGTGAAAATTGAGGAACTAATCACACCCACGAGAGAAAGTTTCAAATGTCACATATTGAATTAGAGCATGTTGGATGAAATAGAGACTCGTCTGTAGGGTATTATATGATAAGAATGTGTCGGTAAGGCTTAAAAGGTAAGTTCTACAGAGTGGTAGATCAAAATTATTGTATATGACAGAGTGATGGGTAGTCAAGAACCTCAATGTTCAGAAGACGGAGGTAACTGAGATGATAATGCTCAAATGAATGTGTGAGCATACTCGGAGAGATATGATTATGAATGAAGTTATGCGGGGTAAGTTGCCATCAGTAGCGGACAAGACGAGGGAGACATGTGAAGAGAAGGTGCGAGGATGCGCCAGTGAGAAGGTGCGAGAGGTCAGTTGTAGCAGAAGTTAAGAAAGTAGAGGTAGGCCCATTAAAGACTAGGGATGTGATTAGACAAGACATGACACAACTTCAACTGACTGATGACATGACTTTAGATAGGAAGATATGAACGTCGAGAATTAGGGCTAAAATGTTAGTAGATAGTTGTGTGTTGTCGCACTCTATGTGGAAGAGGGAGGGGATAGTCTTTTCATCTCCTCTTCCTTTTAGCGGTAGTGTAGCTTCTTACTTTTCAATGTGTATTACCATGTATTGCTATATTTGTTTTGTATATTGTTATTTTGTTGTCTCTTTTATTAAAATACTATATCAGATATTTTTCTTTTAAGACGAGTATCTATCGAAAATAGTTTCTCTACCTCACAAAGATAGGAGTAAGGTCTACGTACATTCTATTCTCATCAAATACCACTTATGAGATTACACCAAATATATTATTCTTGTTGTATAAATTAGTAATGTAAAAGTATAAAAAATGATGGCTAAATTATTTTAAAAAATGTTAAAGTTAAAGGTTAAGGGTCATTTTATTGATGGTTCAGAAGTAAATATCTATATACTACAAACAACATAATTAGTATATGTTTGCTAATATTTTATTGCTATTTATGAAATTTATCACATCTTTCCTTGCCCTTGCCTTTTTGGTTCCCACTTCGTAGGTAAATCTTGTGACGCCGTCTCTGTTCTTCTTCGTCGCGCTCGCTTAAGCTCTTTTTTCTCGGAAAGATGTCCACTCAAAAGTTGTCAAACAAATCAGTTCAAATTTAGCAAAAATGAGAAGAGAATGGGTGTTGAGGGAGTGAGTAGCAATGATTCTCTTCTTCAATTTCACATTTATGCTCTGAATCCTTTTGAATAGAGTGGATGTCCACAAATTCTCATGTATTTCAACCCACTCTTTTCCTGTTTCTTCTCTCCCCAACAATTGTAACAGTTTGTAACTCTTAAGCAGACGGATCTCTTACCAGTTACGCCACTCAAAGGTGATATTTCTTGCCCTTCTTCTTTATTCGTTTGAATAAATTGGATTAAATTAATTCCTGAAATGTGAATTTGGATGGATTTTTTTTATGATATTGCAGATATTCATTAATGTTCCTGTTTGGTTTTTGACAGTCTATGCTCTTAACATACGAATGATCACAAAAAAACAACAATACCTCATATTTGTGAAGCCATCAAAAGATACAGAGAACCTTCTCAAGTAATTAGTAAAAATTCTTTTAATTTGCTCAAGGATTTGTTTTTTTTTCATACATTATCTTGGATTACTTTTCTTGTATCATGTATATAGGTATATTTGTAAGAAATAGTCTTCCTCCCTTATTTCCTTCCAAAGTGGTAGTAAATATACTAAAATACAAACATAATCCTAGGCTATAATTACGGTAAGTAATCTACCATATACAGAATATACATAATTATGACTAATTATATTTTCCTATTCTATCACACCCCGCAGTCGAAGCGTAAGGTCGGCGTTTGCTGAGACTGTCCCGAAAGTCTTCAAATTAAATCAGCGGAAGACCTTTTGTAAAAATATCGGCAATCTGATAGCGTGACGGGACATGTAAGACACGTACTTGTCCACGAGCAACCTTTTCGCGAACAAAGTGAATATCCAGCTCAATATGTTTAGTGCGTTGATGTTGAACCGAATTTCCTGAGAGGTAAATCGCACTAATATTATCACAATAAACCAATGTCGCCTTCGGAACCGGACAGTGGAGCTCCAAAAGAAGGTTCCGTAGCCGACAAGATTCAAACACTACATTGGCAACTCCTCAATATTCTACTTCAGCACTTGATCTGGACAAGATAGCTTGCCATTTGGAGGACCAAGATATCAAATTGTCATCGAGAAATACACAATAACCAGACGTGGACTGTTTGGAATTCGGACATCCACCCCAATCAACATATGTGTAAGAAATAAGAGTGGATGTCGAAGACGGATATAAATACAAGCCATGATCGAGAGTCCCCTGAATGTAGCGCAAAATGCGTTTGAGAGCATGCACGTGATCCTCCATCGGATTATGCATGAATAGACAACCCTGTTGCACATCATAAGATATGTCGGGCCTTGTGAAAGTAAGATATTGCAGGGCACCTGTAAGGCTGCGGTAATGTGATGGATCGACATATGGCTTGTTGGAAGAAGCACTCAACTTTGGTTTAGTGTCCACCGGAGTGGAAGACGACTTACACTTGGACATGCCGGCTCGTTCAACAATCTCTTCTGCATATTTCTTTTGAGACAAAAATAGATCACCTACATGACGTGTGACAGCTATCCCCAAGAAGTAACTCAGTGGCCCTAGATCTTTCATTGCAAATTCTGAGCCAAAAAGTGACATGATAGACTTACGAAGAGCATCATATGAGGCAGTCAATATAATATCAACCACATACAGAAAAATGTAAGTTATATCATTACCCTGTCGGTATATGAATAGAGAATGATCAGACCTGCTGTAAGAAAATCCAATATTAGAAACATAATCTGCAAACCTTTTGTACCAGGCCCGATGAGCTTGTTTGAGCCCATACAATGATTTCTTCAGTAGGCACACATGATTAGGATAAGTGGGGTCTCTGTGTCCCATGGGCTGATACATGTATACCGTTTCATTGAGTTCTTCATGCAAGAATGCATTTTTTATATCAAGCTGATGAAGCGGCCATGCCTTCGAAAGAGCCAGACTTAGTATCGTGCGAATAGTGGTTGGTTTGACCACCGGACTGAAAGTCTCACCGCAGTCCACACCAACCTATTGCGTCTTCTCATCACCTACAAGACGGACTTTATGCCTCTCAAATGTACTATCAGATTTTTCTTTATGACTAAAAATCCCCATAGACCGAATCACATTAATATCAGGAGGACTGGGCTCCAAATCTCACGTCCTATTATTAATAAGAGCATTATATTCATCATCCATAACCATTTTCCAATTCGAGTCATTAAGGGCAAACACAGGATTACGGGGCAACAATGATTTGGTAACATGGGCGTGAAGACCGTATTTTTTGTTTGGCTTAAAAATTCTGTGTTGACTACGAGTGACTTGCCGTTGGGCCAGAATTGGAGTTGGGCCGCGATTGGAGATGGATCCGGGGGTGGCAGGGACGGACTGCCCGACAGTGGGCCGGCAGTAGCTGGACTGCCCGGCAGTGGAGATGGGCTATGACCCAGCGGACTGTTCGACGCTGGGCCTCTCGGCAGTGGGCTGCCAGTGAGAGAGGCTCGGCTGGCAGCCACTGGGCTCGGTAAATAGGCCAAGCTGTCGGGAAAAATTGGGCTTGGTTGAGAGGCCAATTTATGGACCAAGTACGGGGCAAGCTATTATCAAGTAATTCGTAAGTAGGAGCCACATAATCATACAGTTCGGCAAAGGGAAAATTTGATTCATCAAAGACCACGTGACGACTTATGATTATTTTATTAGATGATAAGTCGTTATATTTGTACCCACGATGGTTTAACGGATATCCCAAAAACACATACAGAGTAGATCGGGGTTGTAGTTTATTGATGGTAGTAGAGGGAAAAAAGGATAGCATAAGCACCGAATACTCATAAATGAGAGTAAGATAAGATGAGTCCCTTAGATATAGAGTTTTGAGAGGGGATGTATAGGCTCATTGTTTGCTCGAAAGTATGTTAAGGAGATAAGTTGACATTTGTAATGCATGATGCCAAAAATGATGGTGGTATAGAGGCATGGGCAAGTAATGTTCTGACAACATTGTTAATGGTTCGAATTTTTCTTTTTGCTTTTCCATTTTGAGATGAGGTATGTGGACACGATAGACGAAATGACAAACTATTAATTTTGCAAAAATCCCAAAATGGCCCATTATCATATTCTCTACCATTATCACATTGAATATTTTTAATATCCCGTTTAAATTGAGTGCAGATGAAAGCTCTAAAGGATAGAAACATGGAAAAAACTCGTGACTTTTTAGACAAAGGAAACGTCCATAAAAAATTAGAGTAATCATCCAACAAAAGAAGATAATATCTATGGCCCGAAAAGCTCAAAACGGGAGATGTCCAAATATCACTATGGATAATATCAAAAGGCATAACAATACAATAATTAGAAGCAACAAAAGACAACTTAACATGTTTTCCAAGAGAACATGAGCGACAAACAGAAGAATTACGAGTTCTAGTACACTCAATAAATTTATTTTGTTTAAGGGAGGCAAAAACAGGTGCTCCCAGATGATCCAAACGTTTATGCCATAAAGGAGCTAAAGCTGCAAAAGTGGATGGTAACGTGGCTTGATGTGTGGTTGTGGTGATTGGATATAGCTTGCCCTGACTATTACATCTCATTAGACGCATCCCCGTCCGAAAATCCTTCATGAAAAATCCAAAATGATCAAATTCAACAGAAATCGAATTGTCAGTGGTATATTTTCTAACTGAAATCAGGTTTTTAATTAATTGAGGAGCATGAATGACCTTCTTTAAAGCTAATGGTGGGTTCGGGGGAGATAAGTTTGTATTACCATAACCACGAATTGGAATTGAATGACCATTTCCGATAATTATACCACGATTATTGCTCATATTAGAATAGGACGAGAAATTTCCTTGTGAGGACGTCATATGAGATATTGCTCTGGTGTCCATGTACCAGTTGGCGTATGGCGGATTGAGCCCAAGAGTGTGTATCGCAGCCTCGATGTCCGCTGGGGAAGCCACTACCGCATGGGCCTGCTGCCACTGGTTCGGCAATGGCCCAAGTATGTTGGGCCCAAAACTGTTGGGTTACTGGTTGCTTGCTGGCTTCTGGACCGATGGACTGGGCCTAGCCCAGTTTGTTGACGGGAAGGGGCATGGAGGTACGACCCAAGGCCACTGTCAGGCCCACGGTGCCGGCCCACTGCCCCATGGAGCCCTCGGTTGCCACTGGCCGGCATGTGGTTGTTGGCCGCCGCCTTTTCCACCATCGTGGCCACCGCCGCGGTTTTTGCCTTTATTATTGCCATTTTGGCCCTTCTGACCACGGTTTGTCGGCAAATTTTCAAATTGTGAAGGATTATCATCGGACGGAACGGCAACCATGGCGGAATTCGACACGGTGGTTGTCTTTTCGTCTTTTTGGCAAAACCTGCGTTCCCAAGCCTCCATAGCCGTGGAGTCAGGCTCAAGAATAGTATGCAGCAAGTCACTCAAAATTGTGGCGTAGATCCTCTGGAGGATCGTCGCATCAAGTGTCAACCATAATTCATTCTCATCCTCGGTTTTCGACACCTTCTCCTTGTCTTTTTTCAGCGGAATTATGTGATGGATAACCCGGTGTGAGCGACAATGGATTTTAAAAAGTTCTGTTCATGTCGCATAATGGACGTTTTCCATCTCAAAGTAATGGAGATATGAGATTTGATGTTGGAGACAACTAGGGCTAGGTGAAAATTGGAATTCGAGTCAGACATGGCTCTCGGAAGAGAAGAGGTGGCCGGCGGCGCACAAGGAAGGGGAGGGGGGGAGAAAAAGTTAGGGTTTAGGAACTTTTCCTAGAATCTGATACCATGTGAGAAATATTCTTTCTCTCTTATTTCCTTCCAAAGTGGTAGTAAATATACTAAAATACAAGCATAATCCTAGGCTACAATTACGTTAAGTAATAACTAAAATGTACATCTACCATATACAGAATATACATAATTATGACTAATTATATTTTCCTATTCTATCAATATTTGCCCGGAGAACTTATTGGCTGATTATGGTGGACTCAAAAACAGAGAACAATGTTGAGTTTTCAACTGATGATGAAGTTCTAGAGATAAACGTCAAATCATGTTCAATTGGCCTCATTCAAATTTCCGTCGAAGGTTACTTGAGGTCTCCCCAACATGTTTTCCAACTGAATTTATAATACTTATTCTTCTATCCTTTTCCTTTCTCTTATATATCTCTTTACTAGATATAAAATTTCTAAAAAAATATTAATACCAGTGATTCTTCATAATAATTTAATATGTTTTTAATTACCATATGTAGAATCAAATCAATGTTGAGCATTGCTATTGCAAGTGGGGATGACGTCGATCACCTGTTTTTGTAGAATTGCTGATGTGAATTATTAGACAAATAAGAGAAATTAGGACATCCATGTTGTAAAAGACTTCTCCTCATTTTATATACTTTTGGTTTGTTGTCTTTTGTTTACTAAATAAAGGTTGTATTCCGTTTTATGATTTCGTGACTTAGTACATATGGATTAGAGTATTAAATCTAAGTATTTTACTCTTACAGTTATGAAACTTCTGGTTTTCAAGCATTACTTGGAGGTTTCTAGCCAAGAGAGAGTAAATAGAAAGTAGTAGCAACGTCAATAACATAATGTGATGGACATGATGGATACTACGAAACACAACAGGCTTTTGGAGGTGTTGCGACACGATGAAGGTAAATTAAAATAGATTATTACATTCTTAGTATAATTATCTCTTTTCGTTGTTTGTCACAGTTATTTTTTTAGCTTTCAATAAAGCTCAATAACGTAATACTCAGCGATTATGATATCTACAAATTATGTTTGATAAAGGATAATGGATTCTCTCGGATCATTTACATAAAGGTCATATTCTAAATTCTTCTGAATTTGTCATTCTTTCGGATCATCTACATAAAGGTCATTTTCTAAATTCTTCTGAAATTGTCATTCTTTCAGGATAATCTAATTTATGTTTAATGCTAAATTAGCAATTTGTTTTTTTATTTGAAGTTTCTTAATTTACAGGCTTTTAAACGATCTCCTACATGATGCAGGTATGGTACTCTTTATTTAGAGAGGGTTGTTCGTCGCTTATTCATATTTTTTCGTAGTGAAAAGATATAGTTCGGGGTTGATTTGTATTGAGTGAGTCCCAACCTTTTATATATATAACTTTTACAATCTGTCATGTTTCAGCTCAAGTTTGGAGCAAACTGTTAGTTTGGTTGGGCATTAGAAGAAATCTTAGCAACTGGGATAATGAGCTACTGTGGGCTGAACAAGGACAAGGTGCAAGGGGCAAATTTCCTCAGGCTTAAGTTTATAGAATGATGTTGGCAACAGTTGTTTACCATATATGGAAGGAGAAAAACATGAGTGTATTCCAACAAAAACAACTGAGTGTCCAATGTATAGTGAAGCTCATTATACAAGAGATTTACACTAGAGCAGGAAAACAGGCAAAGCTTACAATATGGCTTAACAGTTATAATTTCTATCCAGTTTGATAGGCTTTGTAGTAGTTCCCTTTTGCTAGCAGTTGTGTTGCTGCTATTATGTTTAGATTGGTCTTATGCTTGAGAAACTTCAATTTTCAGTATAAGAAAAGATTCAAGTGATTTATGTTGAAACCCAACTAACTTCGATAATTGTTTTCCATCTTCAACATCAAGTATTCAATTTGTTCAATTTTAACTCATATATTGTTCAAACACATACATAATTTCTTCAGGACAGTATTGAAATTTGCCACGAAAAATTACCGAATTACGAGGATATGATCAAGAAATTCTTTAAAGAACACATGCACATTGACGAGGAGGTACTTGCTGTCTTGATGGAAGTGGTACTGCTAAAATTCATTGATTGGACTTTATTTAGTGATAGACAACTCTCTCAAAATAATAAAAATATGGTAAATATCAAGGGCTTCATAAGGGGATATGTAAAAAATAATTAGCGACCGACAACTCTTTTTAATTAATTAAAAGTAGTAAGCTAATTTATTTAATGACCGCGCAAAAAGCGGGAAAATGTACTAGTATATATTATGGGTGGCCAGTGGGCCGGGATCGGGACGGGTCGGGTCGGGACAGGCGGGATTCGCCGCGGTCCCGTCCCTGATCCCGTCCGAATCGGGTCGGGATCGAGATTTTTTTTTTGCACAACTCAAAAATTAAACAAGATAGTATAATAAAAAACATCCCAAGACTTGATTTTCTTCTTGATTTTCAGTCTGGTGGGTACCCAACTATTTTGAAGCACTGCTCATTGGTATGTCCTTTGTAACCACACACCTATACCAGAAACTATTTTTGTGCTTTGTTGTAGTTTCCATAGTGAATATTACCAGGTCCACTATATGAACCACATCCTTCTGGACCTCCATGATTACTACCTCTTGGTCCACCACTGTTACCATATCTGTTTCCACCTTCATGACAACAAAGTTGTACTGTCTACCATATTAGAACCTACACTAGTATACATAAAACTAGCAAGGTTTCTCTAACTTTCCTGATATATCATTAGAGAATATACTTTATTTAGGTGGGGGTGGGTGACATCATGAGAATCTGACCCCTATATTGAGAGTAGGACTCATTTAAGCCCATTAGAAACGGTAAGAGTCTTTGATATTCAAGATGTTATAGGAAATTCTTTGATTCTAGATATGGACAGCCAGGACAAGGCATAATAGCATCAAATTCATTCCACACATCTCTTAGTTTTGAAAAATAATCAGATATGTAGAGAAAGAAATATTACATTTGTGAGATTGCTAAATTGTAAATAGTGAAAAGTAATTTATTTAGTCTTAGATCAAGTACATACATATAGTAGCTTACTTAACTAACTAGGCTAGTTACATTGACTAAACAACCATGATAGCTTTACACAATCATACTTGTTAACAAGAAATAACAAGATTATGCACGCGCTGCAGTGCATCTAAAGCTCAATATGAATTTAAAGTTCAACTTCTTATTTTTTTAAACAAAATTTATATATTTTAATATCACATACAATATTATTATCATAACTAAATAATAAATTGTAGTACAAAAATATTTTTTCTTAAAATTTTGAATTAGTGTTAATTAATAATTTGGCCAAATCCATCACTAGCCACCTGTGGTCGTTCAGATTTGTTACTTGAACACCTCAAGTAATGCTTGTTCCATTTAGACACTTCAGGTGGGCCTCCGCTGTGCCATTTAGACATTGTTCGCACAATCAGCCAAATATATAAAATGTGTGTAACACACTCGCCGATGATGTGGCAAAATGACAAATTAAATTAGGATATGTGGCGTTTGATAAAATAATAATTTTAAAAAAAAATTGATTTTTTTTTAATATTTCAGAAAACAAAAGAAAACATGTTCTTTACCATCTTTATATGTGTTCTTGTTCCAGCTACGATTTTAATTCAAAATTTTAAGCGAAACTTATCCAAATTTGTTATAACTTCAGCTAAAGATTCTCTACAAAGACCCAAAGACAATCTCAACTTTAATTTCTTAAATTTTTCATCAAATAAAGTAACTTATTTTAAACCTTCAAGCTTTCTAAAAATTCCATTAATGGTGTTTAGACCCAATTAATTCAAAGAGACAAAATGGAGTTGCTAGATATGAAACCCAGATTGGAAAAAGAAAAATAATGAAATCAGATAAAAAAATAATGGAGTTTCGACGGATAATTACTTGAAAAAAGAAAAAGAATGAAGAAGAAGAAGAAACAAAAAGAAAAAGAAAAATCTATTTTTTTGGCCTTTTCACGTACCTTATTTATGTAAAAATCACGTAAGTTGTCAAGTAAACAAAAAATATCTAAATAACACAACAATGCTTCGTCTAAAGTGTCTAAATAGAATAAGCGTTATTTAATGTGTTCAAGTTTAATGTGTTCAAATGGAAGACCACATGTTACTAGCTATGAGTTTGACCTAATAATTTTACATATGAAGAATGGCTAAATTGAGCCTATTTGGGGAGGTGGCCCGTGGTACCATACCACAGCCGACCAGACACAAAACCTTGGGTTGTGAAACTGAAAGAGTCAGCTGAATTGTTGATTGGTAAGAAAAGAATCCAAATCTCAATGTACTTACTACTCAACACCAAATAAACAAAGCTATAATTGAGGAGAGTATAAAAGTGTTTGATGAATGTTCCTAATAAGTCTCTTTACTGCTACTTCAATTCTTCTCATTGAAATGGATGGATTATTACATCTTTCACCCACCTCCATTATCCTCACCTTCTGCTTCCCTATTGTCCATTCTTTCCTTCATCTTTCGGACTTTCTTCACTTGACGTAGAAATTTGAGCAAGGAGCCTTCTTTACTATCTCCATATAGCTTCTTTGCTCTTCTAAACGAGGAGTGGAACTCTCCCGGGATGGAGTTGACTATTATTTGTAGTATGACTCCAATCGAATAATTGAAAAAGGTCGGGTCAAATGAACGCCTCTTCCGTCTAGCCCTAAGCAAATATGTACAACTTGCGATTGTGTCATCCATATACGCACCAAAATCATCTCCTGAGTTCATCCTACGGTCCATGAACTCCTCCTGAGCTTGAATTATCCTTTTCATTTCTATGAGCACTCTTGGTTGGAACTTGTATTGTAACTATATCTACAAAAATAATTGTTAGTTAGTTTATCGTTGCACAATCCCCCTTTCATAATCTTTTGAAGGAGGTAATACGAGAACCAAGTTTTAAAAAAAACTCAAGATAGGCACGAGGAGAGTATGAAGAAAATGAAATTGTTTAGGATATTATCCCGTTCACTTATTACTAAGGTGGCGCGCACACCGTCGCAATAAATAACCGTTCAAACACCCAACTCAAGGAAATTTCTTAGAATCTCCTAACCTGGTTTGTCTCTGATACCAACTTATCTCAAGTCTTCCCTTAGGGCGTGATGACAACTATCCCTCCCTAGAACTTTTATTTAGCACAATCTTTCAGATTCATTACCGATTTGTACCATTTTTCGTTATACGTTCTGTCTCTCCGGATTTCAATCGATCCGAGGCAGAAACTTTAAACAGTGATAACGCTCAAACCGTATATCGATTTTGGCCCCGTTTGGACTCAATCTAACCGTGAAAGAGAGATATACAACCCTGGAAAATTCGTTCCATTCTAACAAGGATAACTCAGCGAAAACAATCCGCAATCACCATGACTCAAACTTCTTACAAGATAATACTATATCAAATAATTCATCACAAGTTATACTACACCTTTTTTTTCATGATTTCTCTTCCGACATCCATATTATATTTTAACATGCATTGTAACTCAGAACCAAAGGGATTTTACTAAGAATTTGTGAGTGAGAGAACTCACCTTTATTTCTTCACAATTTTTATTACGCTGCCACTATTTTCTTTCTTGCACACTTGATCTTTTCCAACCTTGCTCTTGGAAAATAAAAAAAGAAGAAGACAAACTTCACCAAAAAGGCAAAATTTTCGTCCAAGAAGGTGAGGGGACAACAGATGTTTTTCTTTGAAGTTTTTGGCTTTTGAAGATATAGTGAAAAGTTTAGTGTTTTGAGTCCTACAAAACTCCTAAGTAAGGAAGACCTAGAGGGATATTCAGATCTAGTAGAAATCTAAGTTAGATATAGTTCTTCTAGTTCAAATAAGAGTGTTTTTAAATATATATATATATATATTTATTTTTTTTTAAATCCGGGACTTTACATTCTGGTCAGCACAATCTTGGTGTTGTTAATCAATAAAATTTTGCCGGTAGGCAGGAAGTGACCAAGCGAGCCTTGGGGAAACTTGAGGAACAGAAGAAAAAGATCTAAAGGAAAGTGGAAAAAAAAAAAGGAGAGATGAAAGGAATAGATTTATGGGGTGGGGAAATGGAGAGGGGGAGAAGCAAGAAAGAAGGGGGGAAATTCAGGATATGTTTCTACTAAGATGACTAATGCCAAAATATAGACCCTGGTCAATCAAGTAAGAGTTATCTTATAAAGAGAAAGCCTCAAGTAAGAGTCACAATGCTATTAGGTTGTCTCATTGTATGTAAAATAATAACAAGGTTTAATGTTACGTTGATTAAATTTTTTATTAGAAGAGCTTGTACATATGCAATGTTCTAGCAAGTTTTTTGATTTACATGACAAAGATTGCAATAACTCAAGATGTGAACTCCTAATACTCTTTACCCAAAAATAACATTGTTCCACCTTAAAACAATTATTGAGTCGAAAATTTGCAGTTCAAAAGACATAGAATCTGAAAAAATAACATGTAGCATTTCTAGACTTTTTGGAAAAGAAATATAGACTTGATATTTCAGATATCACAAAAATAGAAGGGAAAAACATACCTTGGTGGTTTGCTGGTAAAGATTGCCGGAATCACTTTAGTTTAATAGTAGTAGAGTATGTTTGAGTGTTACTTGTAGCAATTTCCATCCGAATCCATCCCCAAGCCCAGGGCAAAAAAATATAATGTTTCATTATTTTTAAATTTAATATGTAAAATACATTTTATGACATAAATTTATTCATTTTAGGATATTTCAGTCTCTTACGGTACGGTAATAGATTTATATCGAAACCTTCGATTTTAAACTAATAATCAGTTCAGCAAGGTTTGGTTCAGTCAGTTTTAAGAGAAGCATTGATGCCCCTATCTTTTATAATAAAAGGATATGGTTGTGTGGTCGAAGTCATTACTTTTTCAATGAGATGTTATCGTGATTTTTAGCAAAAATGCTACATGTATTAGGGTGGGAAAGAATTCTCATAGTATCATAACCAGAAACGCGTTTTGCAATAATATCATCCAATTCTTAAGGGCCGTCATGACGCCATCAATATTAACATTATAACATGCCAGCAATCTTGTCTTGCATCGTGAGTTATTCCTTACACATAGGGATGTAGAAGAATTCCTAAGACAATGTCATAGTAGGAATGGCCATGGCCAGTGCAAAGGAGATGGGGAGATGTTGATGGCCAAGGGGCTTTGGGGGGAGTAGTGGGGATACGACCGGTACGTGGGACAGGACGGTCAGTTGCATTCGGGAGGTAGATAGAGAAGTGCTAGGGGTCTCGCGAGGTAGCCGTGGTGGGCATCGAGTGGACTGGTGGTGGAATGGTAAGGTTCAAGAGAAGGTGGAAGCAAAGAAAGCGGCGTATACAAAATTAGTAGAAAGCAAGAATGAGGTGAAGAAGTGGACGAATAGGGAATTGTATAAGATGGCGAGGAAAGAGGCAAAACTAGCGGTTACGGCGGTGAAAACGACGGCTTTTGAACGCCTGTATGTGGAATTAGAAAAAAAAACGGGAATAAGAAGTTGTACAGACTAGCCAAGGCGATGGAGAGGAGGTCCCGTGACCAAGTCACGTGAGGTGCATCAAGGACGAGAACGGCAAAGTATTGGTGGAGGATGCAAATATTAGACGGATGTGGTAGTCTTACTTCTATAAACTCTTGAACGAAAAAGGAGACAAAGATATTGTGTTGGGAGATCTGGAGCAATCCGGGAGGTACCAGAATTTCGGATATTGTAGAAGCATTAAGGTTGAGGAGGTTAAGGGTGTTGTTCGCAGGATGCGCAGGGGACGAGTGATCGGGTTGGGGTGGGACGAGCCCAGTTCCCGTCTCGAGTTTGAACCCCGACACCGAATTTTTTTTGGGGGATCGGGGCGGGGCGGGGCGGGGCAGGTATCGGGCCGACCCGACCCACTGGCTAGCCTTAGTTTGGATTCATGCCGGGATGTTCGACTACAGAAGCCATTCATCTTTATTAGGAGGTTGGTGGAGCAATATAGGAAGAGAAAAAGAGACTTACATATGGTTTTCATCGACCTCGAGAAGACATATGATAAAGTCCATAGTGAGGTTCTATGGAGATGTTTGGAGGTTAGATGTGTACTTGTGGCGTACACTAGGGCGATCAATGATATGTATGATGGAGCCAAGACCAGGGTACAGACAGTAGGAGGAGACTCGGAGCACTTTCTAGTAATGATGAGGCTGCACCAGGGATCATCTCTTAGCCCGTTCTTGGTGATGGATTGACTGACGCGACAAATCCAATGGGAGGTGTCATGGTATATATTATTCACAGACGACATAGTCCTGATTGATGAGGCTCGCAACGGAGTGAACGCTAAGCTGGAGGTTTGGAGACAGATGTTGGAGTCTAAAGGGTTCAGGCTGAGTAGGATCAAGACAAAATACTTAGAGTGCAAGTTCAGTAACGGGAGCGACCATGAGGCAGGTGTGGAGGTCAGACTTGGTACTTAGGTCATTTCAAAGAAAGGAATCTTCAAGTACCTCGGGCCTATTATCCAAAGGAATGGAGAGATTGATGACGATGTCACACATCGTATCGGGCAGGGTGGATGAAATTGAAGCTCGCATCTGGAGTCTTGTGCGATAAAAAGGTGCCATAAAAACTTAAAGGCAAGTTCTATAGGGTGGTGGTTAGACTGACTATGTTGTATGGGGCGGAGTATTGGCCAGTCAAGACTTCACACATCCAAAATATGAAAGTTGCGGAGGTGAGGATGTTGAGATGGATGTGTGGGCATACAAGGAGGGATAAGATTAGAAATGATGATATCGGAGACAGAGTGGGAGTGGCCTCGGTGAAGGATAAGATGCGGGAAGCGAGGTTGAGATGGTTCGGGCATGTGCAGAGGAGAGACACAAATGACCCAGTGCGGAGGTGTGAGAGGTTGGCTATGGACATGTTCATGAGGGGTAGAAGTAGGCCGAAGAAGTATTAGGGAGAGGTGATTAGACGGGATATGACGCAGGTGCAACGTACTGAGGACATGAACTTAGATAAGGGGTTGTGGAGGACACAGATTAGGGTAGAAGGGTAGAAGGGTAGAAGGGTAGTAGGTAGTGAGCGCAGTCCTACTTACGCTTACAAATTGGTAGTTGTAGTGTTATTATTGTAGACCTGCTTAGAATATCATACTAGTAGACGCAATATTTCTTTATAGTCCCATGTCGTTTGATTTCTGCTGTTATGTGTTCTTTAGTGTACTTTGTTATCTTATTTATATGCGTTAGTTACTGCCTCTTTTTCAGAATGCGCTATCATGGCTTATTCGCTTTTGTTACCATCATTTTCATAATGCTTTAAATTTCGTGTCTGGGTCGTTTTTCTTGCTTTGCTTGTGCTTGTGCTTGTGCTTATGCTTTGTCTTGAGTCGAGGTTCTTTCGGAAACAACCGCTTTATCTACCAAGGTAGAGGTAAGGTCTGCGTACACTCTACCCTCCCCAGACTCACGCTGTGGGATTTCACTGAGTATGTTGTTGTTGTAATGTCATAGAAGGAACCTGAAATGGATATAGTCGTAAACATTATCAAACTTTGAGCCTTATCATTGAAGAACCATCGTATAAAGGTTCTAGCGAGCTCGTTTTACATCTTCAGTTAGACCCTAGATATTCCTTTTCCCTTTTTCTTGAACTATGAAGAGAAACTGCTAGGCGTTTGGTGACATTTTGTTGTTGGTACATCCATTACTTGCATGTTCAATATATATTTATTTTTCGTCTGCTTCCTGACTGGCCTTTTATTAGATCTGCATAAAGTTTCTTGATATACTAATTAGATATTTCTTGTCCTTTTTTAGTGTGAGATGACTGGAGTTGTAGTGGATGTTGGAGATGGTGCTACTCATGTTGTACCTGTTGCTGATGGTTATGTTATCGGGAGCAGCATTAAGTCAATCCCCATTGCTGGAAGAGATGTTACACTCTTCATTCAACAGCTCATGAGGGTATGTACCACATCTCTCAGAATTGGTTGGAAGAAAAAATGTGTTATTCTCTTCATTCAACTCCTTCCTTAATATGTTTTCTATCGAGCAGACAAATAAAACTTATTTAAAAAAAGAATTCAGACGAATGAAATAGAATTCGGATATCCTGCCATTTGGTGTCTCGTTGTTCTTGTTATGATAAAACAGATTGGAGTTCAAAAAGGATCCAGGAGATCGAAAAAACTAAATTATGTAATAAAAAAAGATGTGGAAACTATATAGTAATTGCACCCTCTAGAAATGACTACCCTCTTTAATTGTAGGAAGAGGAAATAAATTCCATAGTGTGCAAGCTTCTCTAGTTGTAGTGATTAAGGTGAGAGTGGCAATACTTGGGTTCAATATTTTGTTCATTGCGTGATATATCTCACTTATTTCATCAGAAAAAAAAGATGTTCATAACGTGAGAACAGGACAGTTGTTTTCTGTTTATCTCCTCCTTCTATAAACATTCTCGGTAATAGATCAGAGCATTCTTTGCCCGAATAATAATACGTCGTTGTTCTCTACCTATCAAACATCACTGTTCTCTTATCCAAGTGCAAAATTTAAGTTTGGGAGTGTGCCTTGTTAGTTGCTGTAGCAAGTGTCATCTTGGAAAATTTGTAGAAAAAGCAATCCTTCATCAGCAGTTCCCAATTGATTCTCTATTGCTAAACCTACAGCATATTTTCACTAATGGTAGCACCATTACATTGGTTGATTCACACTATGAATCTGTTTTTATTGCTTTAGAATTTTGATTCCAAAATCGGGTTTGTCTAGTGTTTCCTCATGGGTTTCACAATCATTCTAAAGCTTGCACAATTGACTTTGTCGGGTACCAGCACGCAGGCGTGTTTGAGGTGTCAGTTTGAACTTTGTACTTTTGAAAAGGTGCTTGTTAGCAAGTCAGCTCTTAAATGTTCAATCTAATCTATTTGATTCAATGTAGGAAAGGGGGGAGCACGTCCCACCTGAGGATTCCTTTGAAGTAGCCCGGAAAGTGAAGGAAATGTATTGTTACACTTGTTCAGACATTATCAAGTTATGATTCGTTCATAACATTGTCTAGTATACATCTAGCGGAAAGGGAAAAAAGAACCTTGAATAAGAGGGAAAATAAAAGCTTGACGTTCCTTGTGATAGTCCCTACTCTGCTTATTGTTCTTCCACCCTGATCTTGAGTTGAAGAATCTGTTCTACGTTTCTGAGAATGAGAGCAACTAATTTTGTCAAGATTTAAGCTGCTTATCATCCTCTTCTTACACTGAGATTGAATTAGCAACTGAGGATCACTTGTGATTTATTTTGTTCCCGCAAATGATTTCAGGAGTTTAATAAGCATGACAAAGAGCCAGGAAAGTACATAAAACATTGGAGAGGTACAAAACCAAAGACAGGAGCACCTTATTCATGTGATGTTGGCTATGAACGATTTCTTGGTCCCGAGGTCTGCTCTTCGCTTCAAGTCTCTGATCTCTGGTAATTTTGAGCTCCAAGGTTTTCTTGCGGCTTGTTTTAAGCAGACAAATCATGTAGTTGTAGTCATTGCCCCACTTATTTACAGATGTATACCTCAGATACTGCTGATTTGCTGCATGGCAGAGTGAAATCTAAAGCTCTAGTAATCAACATAGCCGTTGCCAAATAAGAAAACAAAGATTGTAGGGTGATGCATTATCACTAGGTCAGGTAAACATCTCTCTGATTTAAAGCTGGTTTTGCAGGTTTTCTTCAATCCCGAAATATATAATAGTGAATTTACAACTCCTTTACCTGAAGTGATAGACAAACTATAGACACACGAAGAGCTTTATATAAGGTAAAGTTATTTTGTTGGTTAACCATATAAAATTTCCGTTAGTCAAGTGATCCAGCATTTTGTGACCAGTAGAAAAGTTCCCCTATATGGTTGAGCTAAAAGTCATGATCTCAATATCATGCTCTTTGAAATACTAGAATATTGTTTTATCTGGAGGATCCACCATGTTCAAAGATTTCCATAGAAGATTGCAACGAGATATCAAGAAGATTGTGGATGCATGTGTTCTTGCATCAGATGCTCGGTTAGGTGGAAATGTAAAAGTATCTGTGCTTTAGTTTATATCCTGAATTAACTGATGAATGTATCTTTAATCTCTGTTACTTAAAGAAGCTCGCCTGCTGAAAAATATTCACTCAGGCACAACCAGTTGAAGTGAATGTGGTCAGCCATCCTATTCAGAGATATGCAGTTTGGTTTGGAGGATCTGTACTTGCTTCTACTCCTGATTTTTTTGCTGTAAGTTAATCATTTGGTTTCTGTTACTTGAGGTTTTATAACTGCAACTGAAGTTACTCTTTGTAAATTGCTGGTGTACTGTGTCTGACCTATTTAGTTGTTTCCTTATATCAGGCTTGCCATACAAAGGTTGAATATGAGGAATACGGAGCTAGCATATGTCGCACAAACCCTGTATTTAAGGGAATGTACTGATAGTAACTACAATTGCAGTGTAAGGCATTTCTCATCATCATGTTCTCCTCCCAAAACCTGATCCTTGCCCTACTTCTCAGCTTCGGTTTGAAATCCTACATCTGTAAGCAACTGTGTATGTCAACACGTTATTGGAGGCAGTGTATTGTAGATTTCAATCATTGAACTGTGAGAAAACAAGATTCTTATATTCTTTCCATAGGGAGCTCATCTGTCCTGCGCCTGCAGGATATGATTGTGGTGTCCTTGGCAGGGTCGGTTGACACTTCAATGGCAGATAAGTTTCACCGAACAATTGAACATTGCCTGAGCCGAAGGTCATTTTTTGAGTGTCCGGTTTATTGAAGTGTGTGACCATCTGATCTAAAAGCTTAAGCTGTTAGATTGAACACACTTTTAATATTATATTCTCAACACGGTTGAGTCTGAGGGTTACAAGTATACTTAGTTCAAAACGAAAGATGATAAGCTGTTATACTATTGGGTGTAGTCCTTTTAGCTTGTTGGAGTTTGATTAGAGGATTGTAGGATCATTTATATTCTTTTTTTTTGTGGCTTTAATTGAAATTCTGAATATTATAGCTACACTTGTACATTATTCTCACTGTTGGGGTACCCTCTCTATTCTTTTCCAGGAATATTGTATCCTAAATTGGAGTTTGTCCAGCTGAAGATAATTCTTTATTTTGTGTTTGCTTTTGGTAACAGATTTTGCATTTCGTTCACTGCATAATAATTGTTACTGCTTGTATTTCTGGAACTTAAACATAAGTACTACTGAGTTTCCAATTGTTACAGCACTATTATTAACTTTTCACTCTTTATTACCTGAAGCATCCTTTTAATATCAATATGTAGTCTAAGGTAGAAGAGGCATCCACAAGACACTTGGGAAAAAGCACCTATCTTTATGTGTCTCTTTTCACAAAAAGACAGAGATTGAGAAATAGTATATATCTAGGAAGTAGGAAAGTAATTTTCTGACCACATTGGGTTTATAGCTTTCCATATAGTAATTGATTATTTTTGCATTGAATATTCTTTGTGGAGGGGAAAGTCCCGAAGGCGAAACCCTCCAACTGTACCAGAGGCCCCTTGGCCAGGTGAGATGTAAATCGAGGGATATGCGCGAGTGACAGCCCTGCATGGGAGAGGACCAACGGGACACGAACCCAGCAACAACCCTTGCAATATTTCAGCAAAGACTGTCACCACACGGATTCGAACCCGCGACGTCGGAGTGGTTGTACCCCAATCACCTTGTCACTTACCAACTCGTCTGGTCATAGTGTTGAATATTCTTGGTCATAGTGTTGGAGGAAATTAAAAATGTCACCTTGAATCTCATTCCAAGCTAATTATAAACATTTGTCCAGACCCTTTGACAACACAATTCGCCACGGTAACCGGACACGACAAGAGTCCACATCGGAAACCTCGATTCTCTAGATTCTATTGGTCGTGGTTAACGGCAATTAAAATTATTGGTACCCTATGTTTATGAATGTTAAAGTGGGGGTCCTTGGGGATTTACACGTCGACCATAGAGGGTTCCAATTTTTGTAAGACGTTCTTTTTATTTGTCTAAGTTTTGATTAACAAAATTGTATGATACTTGTGGCGTAGAATATGATATTATTTGGTGAAATAATTAAGATGGCTGAAAGCTGACATTGATATCATGTTATAAAAGAAGAATTATAAGATTAACACCTCAATTGGTAAGACCATATGTATCGTGTATGTTTCAAGTCTTGAGTTATCTGTTCCCCTATACTCAGAGGACACTTGGTGAATGATTTATGCTTTGGATTTGTACGTCGGAGAACATCTTAAAGACTCTCTTTCGTGTTTGATTATGTAATGTATATGATTTATTTCTCTATAATTAAGAGTTTGGTGACCTATAATTGTATTAGATATATTATTACGCCTAAATAGTTAAATCAAAATTGAACATTTTTTTGCTTTAGAATTTTACTAACTTCAATGTGTTTTACTCTTCTTTAAATTAAGTCATTCTTAAAATATACACAAATTATAGGAAGTAAGTCCTATACTTCGGGGTTAATACACGTTCTAGGATAGATAATATTTCTCACCTCACTGCCTTTTAAAACACATCAGATACAATGATATATCACTACGGTGTTTGACTAAGCTTATAAGCTGGTCAAAGTGGCTTATAATTTTTTAAACTTATTTACACGTTTAGTAAAAATCAAAGTGTTTATAAGCCAAAGTCAAAAAGCATAAGTTGATCATCTCCCACTTAAGATTTTTCACCTTATAATCACTTTTGATTTGATAAAGTATTTTATATATCCGTAACATCTTTTCTAATTCTCAAAATATTTTTCCCAAAACAAAGTTCCTAACTTTTTCTTCACTGCATATCAGTTGTTCCTTCTTTTCTTTACGCGGATACTTTAAATTTATTATTTTTTTACAAAAAATTTAAGGTATTTTAGTTATTCTAATAAAAGAACATTACATCAATATTTTTTTATCGAACGCATTAACTGCTTATTAACCATTTCAACACTTCTATTCAAATACATAATTGCTTATTTATAAAATCAATATGAACACGTAATATTTTTCAGAACTTAAAATTTATCAGTTATTTACGATCAACTAATTCAAACGGACTTTATATATGGTTATGGTGGGGAGCAGCCTACTTTTTTAGCCACATACCATTGGAAGGAGTTGGGTGGGGATGGTGGCAGCAAATTTCCAGATTATAAGGTGGAAGCAAACATGTATGGTCTCTTGGAGTCGCTGTCTCCAGCTATCTTGATGTGTTATGCAGAAGTTAAGTGTGCCTAGGGTACTATAATTTTAATCAGTTTGTTAGTGGTGTTTTAACTGTCTGTCTTTTCTTATTTTGTTTAACTTTTAAACTTAATGTTTATGATAGGCTTGTTAAATGTCCAAGGAGAGCAAAAACGTACTTTGTTCTATCTTTTTTGTTTATCATTTAAAGTTTCCTATTAAGAAAAATATCTAATATCATTAATTATAATGGTTATTTGATTAATTACGCTTTATCTCTCCTCAAAATTAATTTTTATCTCTGCTAAGATTTTTAAAAAATTATATAGATTATTTTATTTCCACAAACCCTAATTTTTTTTATAAAATGTAGTATAATTTTTTGGTTCCTAAATCGACACTTACCTTAGATCAAATTGGTTGGCTAAAAGGATAATTTTTCGGAGGGGAGAGAGTATTTCAGAGGTGATAACTCTCAAACTCCAAAAACTCGGCACAAATTTCTTTTTTATGTGGTCAATTAGTTAAATAGACTTCCACTTGCAGTTTGAGATTATCAGCTAGTACCTTTCTTCTTTTAACATAAACTAGTAAAATAATTCGTACTTCCAGCTGTCGTGAAAAACATACATTCCCATTATTAAAGAAACTATTTTGATTTATTTCTCATCTATTACAATTAACGTACATTTGTCTTTTATTGTGTCTCCTTCGTCTTCAAATCCTGAATCCACCTCTACCTACAAGTTTGGGGTAACTAGCCATGACTTCAGCGACACTCACATTCGAGGAGATTGACTACTTCTCCCATGTTGTATGTGATCACATTATCTAAATCTATGTTGAGTGTGAGCAATATAAATAATTACATACACAATAAACAATTAAATCAAATCATGTAATTAATCACTTCCTATTATTTTGAGCTAACTGGTTAAATGTATGCACATGACTGAGTTTTTTATATTATTCATCATGATGTGTAAGACTATCAGTTCAAACACTTCTATTGCAAATGCTTAGTATAATGTACAAACATATAGGCTTTGACTTTATACCTAAGTAATCTATCAAATTCTTAATATGCTCATTCTAATAAAGTTTTTTGAGTTAAGAAAGTTTCCTCAACTTACCTCCAATCAACTATTCAAATTTTGTTCCAACAATCCTCGTATAGCCAACTCTTCAAAACCTACAATTTAAGTGTATAAAACTGTTAATTCAACTCAATTCCTCCATCAAGGTCTTATATAATCATTTACGACTTATAGTTATTTTCATCCTCAAACTCCATCAATCTTGTTTTTTATAATTCTAATACGATCAACAATTCTAACTCTACCTATAGGAAGTGATAGATATTATCTTGAGTAAAGGTCTCACAAAATCCTACATCCCCCCCCCCCCCCCCCTTCCTCTTGCTTGAAGTTTTTCTTTGAAATCTAGGAATTCGGCAAGTGGTTTTAGGTTAAAAGCATCAGTAAATGATGAATATATGTATATTTAATCATGAATTACTCACATTTTAAGTATCTTGAAGTGCCTAGATCAAAATCCTTTCAAAAGCTCTCAACAAGGTCCGAAAAATAAAATGTTTCTATCTCCCGTCATGACTTGTATTTGAAGGAAATAATTTTCATGCCTTATTTCATTCCAAGAATAAAATATATATACAACCATACAAAATCAATCTAGGCTACTATTAAGGAAGATTGTCCTAAGGATATGCTAATCATCTTTACAATCCTAATTATATAATAATTGATTTAATTATCCTAATTATATGATAATTGATTTAATTACAATGTATGATATGATATGATGGAGATAATTATGGATTATGTCCAGAATTATCTTAACAGTCCTCCACAGTCTTAGCGGGAGGTTCTCGTATGTTGAGACTGTCCCTAAAATTATCAAACAGGACGCACGGAAGACCTTTCGTAAAAATATCTGCAATCTGATAACGGGACGGTACATGGAAAACACGGACTTGTCCATGTGCAACCTTTTCACGGACAAACAAGATATCCATTTCTATGTGTTTTGTGCGTTAATGGTATCACAATAAACCACAGTTGCTTTTTCGATTGGACAATGAAGTTCTACAAGAAGATTATGGATCCAACATAATTCAGAGACCACATTGGCTATCCCTCGATATTCTGCTTCAGCACTTGACCGAAATAGTGTCGGTTGACGTTTCGACGACCATGAAATGAGGTTGTCTTCTAGAAATACACAACAACCAGAGCTGGAACGCTGTGTATCCGGGCAACCACCCCAATAAGCATCTGTATAAGATGTGAGGCCAGAAATTGTGGACTTATACAGATGCAACCCAAAATCAAGAGTAGCCTTAACATACCGCAAAATTCGTTTGAGAGCCCCCATATGCTCTTTATTCGGGTCATGCATATGTAAAAAAACTTGTTGAACTGCATATGAGATGTCAGGTCGCGTGAAGGTGAGATACTACAATGCTCCTGCTAAGCTGCGGTAATGTGTTGGATCACTGTAGGGAGAATCTGCAGAGTTACTCAATTTTGCCTTGGTATCAACCGGAGTGTGTGACGGTTTGCAAGATGACATATCGGCTTTGTCAATAATCTCCTCGGCATATTTCTTTTGACAAAGAAATAGACCACATGCATATTGAGTTACAGCAATTCCCAAAAAATAGTTTAAAGGGCCCAAATCCTTCGTAGCAAATTTCGAAGCAAGGAAAGACATAATAGACTGGCGAAGTGACTCAGATGACGCTGTGAGGATTATGTCATCCACATAGAGAAGAATATATGACATGTCATTCCCTTTCTTATAAATGAACAAAGATTGATCGGACTTACTATGTGAGAACCCCCAGTGTGGAGACGAAACTTGCAAACCTGTTATACCACGCCTTGAGGGCCTGTTTTAAAACATATACTGATTTTTTCAACAAGCAAATATAATCGGGGTGAATAGAATCTCATAAACCAATAGGCTAGTGCATGTAAACTGTTTCCTGTAGGTGACCATATAAAAATGCATTCTTAATGTCCAATTGATGAATGGACCATGATTTTGACAGAGCCAGACTGAGAACTATCCTGATAGTTGTTGGTTTAAATATTGGGCTGAATGTTTCACCTCAATCCACGACAACCTGTTGAGACCTGCCATCACCAACAAGAAGAGCTTTGTGTCTCGCAAAAAAAATATCATAATTCTTTTTATGACAGAAAACCCATATAGAACGTATGATGTTCACATTAGATGGACGGGGCACCAACTTCCACATTTTATTTTTAATAAGAGCATCAATTTCGTCTAACATGGCGACTTCGAGTCTGATAGAGCAGCTTTTGAATTTTCGAAATTGGTGATGATTGTATTAAGGAGGTTAAATTAAAATGACGCTTGGGCCAAAATATACCGTGCATGGCACGGGTTTTAATGGACCGAGGTGGGGCCGAAACGTGAGCTGTGGCTAGGGATTTATAGGAATTTGACTGCCGATAGGGACTGACCCGGTGTGCTTGTGTTATTGGACATGTTTGTTCGGTTGGTGAAGTGGATGAGGGAGCAGTGGGCTCCCTCATTTGGGCCAGTTGGTTGCGGGAAGTGGACTGGGCCGAGGCCGATGAGTAGGGAGTAGTAGGCTCCTTGACTCGGACTGGCCCAGTTTTATTTTCTTGCTTGGCCGTCAAATATTAGGGTCCATTTGGGGTCGAAGAAGTAGTGGGGCCCCTCGGGTGGGCTTGGTGAATTGGGCTATTTAGATGGTAATGCAATAATGGATGTAGCCCCTAGTCCAAAAAATTGTGTGAAGTCGGGGATGACTTGTGAGAGGTAGAAAACGGGAATGTGGACTCATCGAAAACAACGTGACGAGAGATGATAACTTTCCCAATAGACATATTATAAAACTTATAGCCCCTATGATTTTTTGGGTATCCCAAAAAGATACATGAGGTGGAACAGACTTGGAGTTTGTTTATGGTGGTGGGATGAAACAATGGATAGCACAAACATCCAAAAACCCTCAAATGTGTATATGAAGGAATACGATGGTACAAGAGTTGTGTGGGTGATAGGTTTGAGAGTACCTTGCTAGGAAAAATGTTTGAAAGATATGTGGCCATTTGAAGAACATGATGCCAAAAAGACGGTGGTGTGGATGAATGTGCAAGAAATGTTCGAATTAAATTGTTGATTGTTCAGATTTTTCTTTCGGCTTTCCCATTTTGAGGAGAAGTATGTGGACATGAAAGACGCAATAACATACCATTTTGGTGACAAAATTCCTTAAATTGGTCATTTATGAATTCCCTCTCATTGTCACATTGAAAATATTTAATGGACTTCTCAAATTGGGTTTGGATGAAAATACTAAATTGTTTAAAAATCGTGGGGACCTGTGATTTTTTTTCCAATGGGAAATGTCCATAGAAAATTAGAATAATCATCCAAAATAAGCATATAATACTTATGACCTACCGAACTTAAAATCGGTGTTGTCCACAAATCACTATGCATGATAACAAATGGCATAATAGTATTGGAAGTAGATAAAGAAAAGAGAAATTTAACATGCTTCCCAAAAATGCAAGCTTGGCAAACATGGGAGTCCACAAGTTCATTACAATCAATAAATTTATTTTTTCTAAGAAAACTGAACACCAATTCTCCTGGGTGTCCCAAGCGGTTATGCCATAAAATAAGAGAAATAGCAGCAAAGGTTGATGGATTGGTGACTTTGTTGTTGGAGATGGTGGTGATGGGGTACAAATCTCCAGTGATCCCCGTCTAAAAATCCTTCACAGAAAACCCAGATCAATATTAATAGAAACATTGTTGTCAGTAGTGAAATGACGTACATATCAAGTTTTTTATCAGTTTGGGTGCATGTAGGACATTTTTCAAATGTAAATGTGGGTGAGGGGGGAGGTTTAATTAGCCAATACCACGAATTGGAATTTTCTACCCACTACCAACGATAATATTTTTATTACTGCTCATATTGAAATAAGATGAGAGAGTACCTTGAGATGCTGTCATGTGTGAGGTTTCCCCCGTGTCCATGTACCACGAATCATCGGGAACATTAAGATTCATATTGTTCATGGCTTGCTTGATGTTCGTGGGAGCATAACTCGAAGACGGTGGTCCATGGGCTGAAAATGCTTGTTGTGGACGACTGCCTAAGACGTCAGGCTACCTGTTCGGAGTGTTGGGCCTGGCCCACTGAGATGTCAGGTACTAGCAGGGTGGGCCCACTGCTGCGGGTTCTAGCCCCATGACAGGAATTGGCCCCACTGCCTGCTGCCACCAAACTGCTGCGGCTGCCAGTGGGGACGGTTCTGCCCCTGCCCACGGCTGCCTCCCCCGCCGGATGTGTTACTGCCGTCGCACCCCCGTCCCTTTCCACCATTATTTTTCCTTTGTAATTGTTGCAATTTTGACCCCTCTTTTGTCCATTATTGTTGCGATTAGACGCTCCCGAACCAGATTTTTGAGAGCTAAAATCGTTCGTAGACACATTGGTGGAAAGTAGAGAAGTGTCGGCATTGTTTGCCACCGTCGCCACCTGTTTCACCTTTCGTGTTACTTCGAGAATCAACCTCGAACGAGCCTCATAAAAAAGTGGTAACGGGTTACTTTGTTGAATGAATGCAGCAAATCCATCATATTGTTCATTCAAACCGGCAATTAGTTTAAGAACTAACATTTGATTTGTCACCGGTGCACCAACATTCGATAGTTGGCCGGTAAGCATTTTTAATTCTTAACAATAGGCGAAAACATTTGCAAAGTCATCCAATTTGACATTGGTAAATTGGTTTTCAAGATACACTACTCGAGAAATCTTATTATCTTAAAAAAAAATTGCAAACGCTCCCAAGCTTGTTGAGCCATAGAGTCCGGTTCCAAAATTGTGTGTAAAAGGTCATTAGAGATGGTACCGTAAATCCATTTAATGACTATGGCATCCAAGCGAGACCATAGAGTCTTATCAATAGTAGTGTCCTCCGATAGAGACTTCAGAGGAAGACTATGGTTAATAACTTGGTATGCGCGACAAAGAATTTTAAATAACTCCGCCCAAGATGAATATTGCCTTTTTTCCATCTCAAGAATCATCGGAATGAAGTTCTTGACATTGTTTAGGGCAAGAGCGGTATGAAATTTTTGTTGGTCGGCCATTGTTATCCAAGAAGAACAAATTGGAGGAGATAGGATATTTTGGTGATTAGAGTAAGGGAAAGAAAGAACCTTAATGGGGGGGGGGGGTGACGTAGTTTTGGCTAGGGTTAAGGTTGGAGCCGAAAAATTGGAGAATTTCGGCTAGGGTGGGTAGGGCTGACGGGTAGTGTTAGGACAAAAAGAATTGGAGAGTTAATTTGTGGGTCTTGATACCATAAAGGAAATAATTTCCATGCCTTATCTCATTCTAAGAATACAATATATATACAACCATACAAAATCAATCTAGGCTACTATTAAGGAAGACTATCCTAAGAATATGCTAATCATCTTTACAATCATAACTATATGATAATTAATTTAATTATAATGTATGATATGATATGATGGAGATAATTATGAATTTTGTCCCGAATTATCTTAACAGTATTTATAGTATTTCACTCCGGTGCTATACTAACCACTTCATGGTCAAAATGTGCTCAAACGGACTAGTTCTCTATTGGTAATATGTTGATAACTTTTGTAGGAATGTTTAAATGGTGAATGGTTTGAAACATTGAACTCTAGACTTCAAGGGCCATAATTTGATTATTGTTTCATGGATAAACTCCTTATACATTGAAAGTTGTGATTGTTTAAAATTAAAATATGTGCGACTAAGATTTTCTTCTTCCCTTAAACAATTTCAACTGGTTCCATACTAATTCTTCCCTCTTCTAAATATCCATACAACCTTTCAAACATAAGATTTATGTATTCTACACCTTCATAACTTTGATAATCCTTGTACCCGACTTAGAAGACGTAACTCTCATTATTTTTTGGGGGGCTTTACATTAAATACATAGTTCTAAAAAATATATTTAATAATTACTCTCTCCGTCCCAAAAATATGACATTTTTCTTATTAGTTTGTCCCAAAAAGATTATCTCCTTTCTAAATTTAGAAACAATTTAACTTTATGAGATCATTTACAACCACACAAATATCTAAAATTTGTTTTGGATCACACATTTCAAATATCTTCCTTTATTTCTTAAAATTTGTGTCAAATCAAACTAGATCAATCTTTTTGGACGGAGAGAATATAACTAATAATGTAAAGAGTATCAGTATCTTCTTGTGAATATAATGATGTTCATGACTTTTCATTTTTCAAATAACAAAAATGAATGAGTTGGGAAAGTATTTTTGATAATACACATTTGTACTATTAAATAGTTAAAAGGCGAGTAAAATACAAAATTATTTTTAACAAGTGTTTTTCACATATTTGAAAAGTGTAAAAGAATGATATATTTAACGAAAAAAGGTCAAAAACGTCCTTAAACTATGTGAAATTGAATAAAAATGCCCCCAGGTAATAGTTTATTAAAAAAGTCCTTTTCATAATAAATATATTGTTTCTTTTATTTTAAACACATTCTTTTGCTAATTAATATTATTTTTAAAGAACTCCTCTCCTGTCTTTTCTTTTAAAATCCAATCTTTAAAAATAAATTTTTATCAAAAAATGTATTTAAAAAGAAAATAAATAATATTTTTATTCGAAAAGGGACATTTTTTAATCCAATTAAGTAATTACTAGGGGGACATTTTTGGACTAAACTATTAATAGAAGACATTTTTATTCAATTTTACATAGATTAAGGGCATTTTTATAATCTTTTCCGTATATTTTAAAAAATAAGAACAAAATACTATTTAAAAAAATAACTGAATGTTCAATTTACTATCAATTCTCATGTCCCGTCAATTACATCCAATTCCATGATGATTAAATAATTACTTGGTCAAATAAAGATAGCCTAAAATTGTGTAAATACATTCCATTACACACAAATTCAATTAAAAAAAATTCTTTCAAAAGGCTCTAAATGCCTTTCTCTATTCTTGGTGTACTTGTTTATCCCTTTCTGATGAATTCACCCTTCATCGTTGAATATAAACCAAATAACAACCAAGTCGCAAGAAAGAGAACTAAGCCGAGATTTCTCTCGGGAGATTTTGTTTTATAATTGATTATAAATATTATTTTGGTTATGATCTTTATTAATTGGAGATCGAAAAAATTGAAGATAATTATAAACAACATATGACATTATAAAGATAACAATATGAGATCTGGAAAAATAATATATGAAATCTTTATAAGGATATATTTTTTTCTATTCAAATTGTAAGTAACCATGTAACATCATTTCCTCACTTTTCTCAATGTTGACCATGTTATTTCGAAAAGCTCACTCTATCTCTTCCATTCAGCCAAAAACTATTTTTATTATGATCAATTATAATTTAAATAGAAGAAATAGCCCTAAAACAATCTCCTATATTATATTTATTGTTTTCTTATTACTTCGTATTTTATGAAATTCCTAATAAAGGGTCATAAAATCGATCTTTCATCACCAAAGAATGTGATGCAGGGTTGCTCCTCCCGTAATCAGAGGTCTCAGTTTAAAGCCCTTGAAAAATCTTCGATAGGGAGCGCTTCTCGAATGGGCCCTACGTGGTGCGAATCCGGATTGGTCGGGCTCCAAATGCAGGTACCGGGCATTGAAAAATTAAAAAAAACATCTTAAAATGTAGTAGGTAAACGAATAAAAAAAGGAAAAATGTCTTAGGCAGCAAAAGAGTAACAAGGAGGAATGTCTGCTGTGGGCATGGAACCAAACATTGGTAACCTTCTTAAAAGAGGGAGAAGGGAATGGAGGAGACATATCCTTTTCACTTACTTTTTGTCAAGTCAAAGGGTCCCTCCCACTTTAGGCTAATTGTAAAATATGACCCATGACCTATGTGCTTCAAATGGGGAACACAAGAACAAAACCTAGCAAGCTACTTCCATAATTTATGAAAATCATCCTTAATAAGACAAATTATACCACTAATAATTGTTTAAAAGGATTGTTCAAGCAATCGTCATGAACTTGTCATATTTTGATTGTTGACAAATCATTTGACAACTGAAATTATAATGTGATTATAAGCTAAAAAAAATTGTTTTCCCCTTCAAAGTGTCTGAAATTATAGTACTGGAATGTGAAAACACTTATGACCGACTTATTTGTGAATAAATTGATTAATCAAGCGTTATGTTTTAACTTCAAAATGCTTTTAACCTTAAAAATGTGGTTTTTTCAAAATTACAAAACTTTGTTCTTCAAATCTACTTCGAAGTACCACGTCTAAGACATAAATTCTCTCCTTGATTGAATGTAACTAGTCAATTCACTACTAATATTTTTCCGCTTTAGGTTTCTTTAAGAAGGTGTCACAAGTATCTAAACACGTACTTTCCTATATCCTCCCGTGTTTTATTGACATGAGATTTACCTAAAGTGTGTTATATTTAACATTTAAAGCACCTACCATAACATAATAATTTCTGATTTCTTGATCGACGAAAAAACAATGAAAAGCAAAAAATATGATGTAGATCATTAGTTAACATGGATAATATTACCATTTACCACCAAGGTTCCAATGGGATGAATAGACTCCATCTACTTTTAACTAGAGGTGTCAGAATCTAAATTTTGATAGGGAGCGCTTCTCTCTTTAATGTGCTATAAGCTGTGGAAATTCGAATTAGTTAGGATCTCAAAGCGAATGACATGCATTGAGTGGAAAACTTACAAAATATGAATAATATATGAAAAATATGCTTGAGAAGGAAAAGAAAAGCATGATATGTTTTCTGTCAATGGTTATTCATTTAAGTTTTCAAGTAGTACCACTAAATTTTCCGAGGTATATATTCTTGTATTTAGTATTCTTTGGATGCTTATTACACTTATAATAATAAATAACACATGAAGGAGTATGGCCTCTTAAATTATCAAAACCACGATGTTGGAAGCTCCAAGTCTGCACATGATATAGACAAGAAAGGAATGGAGCACTACGTACTTTATAAATTGCATATACATAGGAAGAACATAATAACATGGACATAGTAGTTTTAAATATGATACAACCCCAACAAAAAACACATCTTAGTATGTAGTAATTAAGATATATTGGTACTAGATACGATATAATGGAAGACAAAAGCGTGCAAAGCAACAATGACCAATATTTCAATCTTCGCCTTTCATCACTGGTCCATTTCTTGGAATTCACAAGTCTTTGCTGTTCCTCTCAATTTATAATCTTTTGTGCACGTGTGCCTCTTTTCTCGTTTGGTTATGTGTATTTTATTTTCTTGTCTTTCGAGTTAATTAATGATTCATACTATTAGTATATTACTTTTTTCATCCCAAAATAAATATCACATTTTTTATTTATACGCCCTTAAAAAAATATTTATAAGAATAACATTTTAATTAATTACCCTCTTAACATAATTCATCTAATCTTTCCTCAATAAATATCTACTCCATCAATTGTGGGAATCTCTTAAATATTGCTAATTAATATAAGGGTAAAATGGGGAAAAACTACTTAATTAATTTTGTCTTGATTAAATAAAATGACAAATATTTTAAAACAAATATTTTTAGTATGGATCATGAGTATTTTGAGACGGAGGGAGTATATTATTAAAATCCAACGAAGGTTATTAGTTCCTACATTATTAGTATCACAATTAACAAAGAAAAATTGAGAAGACATTGCCAATTAAATTTATTCTCAGGCAACAAAGACTGATATCATATAGTAATTCCTTAGTCAATTTGAGTGTCGTCCTAAGAGGGGGCTAATTACAAACAAACAAAAAAACATAATCTCACAATTTGCACGTCACCAATATATTACACATCTTGCAAAAAAGGAAACAAAGAATGGGATGACATTCAGTTTGAATTTGACTTTTTACATCTTGAAAGAATTTTTTTTAAAACCCTCAAGAATAACGAAAAATATATTTATGCAAGGAGACCAACATTTATTGCAATAATTCAAACTTAAATCTTACTGGTCTATTCACTAAGTTGATATAAAATTTAAAGTATTGAGTCGATCTAATTTATATGTACATACTTTTTATTTTATATATAGTTTGAATCAAATGTATTACTGGTAGTTACGATGGTACTCGTTGCTCATTTTGGTTTGCCTTGATTTCACCCGAAACTTGACACTTAGAAATATTCAACCACTTTATATTTAATGTAATCTTATAAGAAAGTCGGGATTTGGGGAGAATGGTGTGTACACAGCCTTACCCCTATCTTGTGAAGTAGATAAATCGTTTTCAATAAGTTTTGATCGACTCAAGTAAAATATATCAAATCAGGTATGAAAAGAAAATATAATAGTGAAGAAGTTATGTTGATGACACTAGAAAAATTGGTGGGACTTAAATCATCCCATATTACACACTATTCTTGAGTATTGACATCGTAAAGTTTCTTATTCATACTCATATATGCTTATACATTCTCATTAAATTAGTACGTATAAATGTGTTTATCCATTTAACAAAAACGAAAAAAGTAATAACTAGGGGTGAGTGTATATCGGTTCGGTTCGTTTTGTATCAAAAAAGTATGAACTGAATAAAATTTGATTTTTATTTTTTAAAAATCGAATCAAAATTTTAAAAAAAATGATATATCGGTTTATATCGCCGAACGTATCGGTTTATATCGGTTTTTTCAATTTAAATATAAAGTCCAACACTGAAATAAAATAAACGGGTCGGGGGATTTTAAAAAAAAATGAATTTCCAACAATGAAATTGACATTCACACCTACATTACCACGAAATTTCGACGTTGAAACCTATTGTATATCGTGAGATCTTTACTAAAGAAAAGGGAAAATTAGAAAGCGATTTGGGGGAAAACACAAATTGATTGGGAAAACTGACGTTTTCCTAAAAATTGGCGGCGCCAAACAGCCAAACCGCCTAGCGGCTGTTTGACCAGCCACGTCTCGAAAAAATACGCAAAATAAAAAAAATCGGGTAAAACGGATATCCGAGCGCGGAGTTATGACCATGTAAAGTTGTACCAATTTACAACTACTTTCTCTCCCTACATTTTATGTCAATGCTTATGTGATATGTTAATTAAGTTCATGCCACATTCGACTTCAATAAAAGCTTGATAGATTGATTTCAATGGCTATGATTCAAAAGATAATTGTAGCCTAAAATCAAAAATAAAATTAATTACATATTTGCCCCCAATTTTCGGTTCGGTTCATAAAAAATTCTAAAAAACCAAACCGAATTATTTAATCTTGATTCGGTTCGATTTTTTAAAGAACCAATTTTCTTTTTTAAAATCGAATAAAAACCAAACCGAACCGGTGATTCGATTTGATTTTTTTTTCCGATTTAACGGGTCAATAACAATATTATAATTTCCAAACATAAAATAAAAAAGAAGCAATTCGTAATGAGTAATCAAGGGCCCCTCATGACGGAGAAGTGACTGGTAATGTGTGAGTTGTGAGATGGGTAATAAGAGTGGTAGTGTCCTTGTGATCTTATTTTACTTCATTAGTCCCTTTTTGGGCTCATCAATATTCTAGCTAGTCTCATTTTTATGTGTAATACATATACAATTTTTTTCTTACCTTTATTATTGTAGGTTTGCTTAGCCTATCATACTAATAGTCACAATATTATTTTATAGACACTTATTATTTGACTTATGTTGCTATGTGTATTTCGTTTGTCTTAAGCATTATTTATTGCTTCTTTTCCTCTTTCAGAATTCGCTATCATGACTTACTCACTTTGTTTGTCTTACTTTGCTTAGGCGTGTACTTTGTCTTGACCCGAGGGTCTCTCGGAAACTGCCGCTCTACCTACCAAGGTAGAGGTAATGTTTGCGTACACTCTACTCTCCCAGACTCCACATTATGGGATTTCACTAGTATGTTGTTGTTGTATATATATGAAAGTATACCGTGATATACACGATATACACGACATATACAATGTGTTGTGTATACCGTGTATATCACAAAAATACAAGAGAAATTGGACAAAACAGTCTCTGATATACATGCCATGTATATCACGGTTTGGAGTATATTTGGTAACATATTATTTGTATTTAATTAGCATTGTACTACTCACTTTGGCAAACGGAAATTGGGTTTCATAAAAAATAACATGGCGACTAATTATGATTTTATTAGATGATAAATCAAAATATTTATAACCACGATGATTAGATGGATAACCCAAAAATACACAAGCGGTAGAACGGACTTGAAGTTTGTTAATTGTAGTTGGCGGAAATAGTGGATAACATTCACACTGTTCTCAGTCTGGCTCTTTCAAAGGCATGGCCCATTCATCAGCTAGATGTAAAGAATGTTTTCTTACATGGTGATCTTAAGGAGACAGTACATGCATCAGTCCTTGGGTTTTTAAGACCCCAAATATCCTAATCATGTCTGTTTATTGAAGAAGTCCTTGTATGGGCTCAAGCAGGCCCCACGAGCTTGGTATAAGCGATTTGCAGACTATGTATCTACTATTGGGTTTTCTCACAGCAGGTCTGATAATTCTCTATTCATATATCGGTGTGGTACTTTCTTGGCATATATTCTATTATATGTGGATGATATTATCTTGACTGCTTCTTCTGATGATTTATGCAAGTCTATCATGACACTACTCAGTTCTGAGTTTGCTATGAAAGACTTGGGGCCCTTGAGTTACTTCTTGGGGATTGGTGTCACTCGTCATGCAGGTGGGTTATTCTTATCCAAAAGGAAGTATGCCGCTGAGATAATTGAGTGAGCTGGTATGTCCTCGTGTAAGTCTACTTTCACTACAGTTGATACGAAACTCAAGTTGGGTGCTGCGGCTGGCTCACCTTACGAGGATCTCACCCACTATCGTAGTCTTGTTGAAGCTCTTCAGTATCTTACTTTCACGAGACCAGACATTACATATGTCGTACATCATGTGTGTTTGTTTATGCATGATCCTAGGATTGAGCATATGAATGCGCTCAACCGCATTATCCGATACATCCAGGGAACACTTGACTATGGCTTGCATCTATATCTATCGACGGTCGCTACAATTGTCTCGTATACAGATGCTGATTGGTGTGGCTGTCCAGATACCAGACGCTCCACGTCTGGTTATTGTATGTTTCTGGGTGATAACTTGCTCTCATGGTCTGCAAAGCGCTAGTCTACATTATCACGCTCCAGTGCAAAGGCTGAGTATCGAGGGGTAGCCAATGTGGTATCTGAATCATGTTTGTTACTTAATCTTCTCTTAGAGCTTCATTATCCCATTCAGAAAGCTACCTTGGTTTATTGTGATAATATTAGTGCTGTCTATCTTTCTGGTAATCTTGTTCAAAATCAGCGCACTAAACATATCGAAATGGATATCCACTTCGTTCGAGAAAAGGTAGCTCGTAGACAAGTATGCGTCTTACATGTCCCTTCTAGGTACCAAACTGCAGACATCTGTATTCCCTCGGTTATGTTTGAAGATTTTAGGGACAGTCTTAGCGTACGACGACCCGCCCGCTATGACTGCGGGGGTGTGAAAGTATACCGTGATACACACGATATACACGGC
Source organism: Anisodus tanguticus (assembly GCA_034509755.1). Lineage (NCBI taxonomy): Eukaryota > Viridiplantae > Streptophyta > Magnoliopsida > Solanales > Solanaceae > Anisodus > Anisodus tanguticus. The sequence goes on along the minus strand of CM067550.1, from coordinate 46,843,658 downwards.
ATATAGTGTCTTGTGTATACGGTGTATATCACGGAAACACAAGAGAAATTAGACAAAACACTCTGTGATAAACAGGCCAAGTATATCACGGTTTGGAGTATATTTGGTAATATATTATTTGTATTTAATTAACATTGTACACTTATCATAATTGTAGAATTTTTATACAAATAGAATATGATTTTAAGAGTAGAATAAAAATAGAATTTTTTATATTATAAAAATTAAAAATTATATATATACTTATTCATTAATAAAATATTATTTCTTTCAATATCGGTGGATTCTGTTTTCTGGAATGAAACAAATCCAGGACCAGCCTTTACATTAAAACACCAACAGCAAAAGCAAAATGAGTCTCCGTGAACCAAACAGACAAAATTAATCATATACTCACAACCTTTTACTCCATCCTTTTCATTTCATAGTACCAAAGTGTTATTAAATTCGTAGTTTAAAAAATAAAAAAAAGACTTTCATCTCATACCACTGTTGAAAGAAGAGCTAAACGGAGCCAAGGGCGTTTAATTGAATATTCGTTGTTAAAAATTTATACTGTGAAAATATGATTAAGAATAATCATTATAGTGATAAAGGGGTTCAAAAATTGACTTAGCTTACGAGTTCAAATTCTAGGTATGACACTCTAGTAATTATTCGAATCTAAGAATTTTTAGCTACGCTATTGACCACAATATCATTATTATAACCGTGGTTTTAAACATGAAATAACATTTTTAAGACACTAAGAGCTCACATACATTGGACGTACAATTAAGTTTAAAGCTAAATAATTCCTAAATATAAAAATTATCATTCTTTTTCTTCTGGGCTAAAATAATAATACTTTCATATATTAAGAAATGAAACAAAGTGAACATAAACTACACAACGTTTAATGACAAAAGTCAAAACATTGTCGTTAAGGTTATAAGCAGATTCACAATTTTAAGAATAAACATATACGAAGTATTAATTGTACACATTATTTCTTTTTGATACTGATTATTAATGGAAAAAATGATATTTTAACTTATATATACATATCTTTCAAAACCTCTTGCAGAAATATATGGTAAAACTGCGTATAATAAATTCTTGTAGTTTGACTGTTCTCCAAATCCGCACATAACTGAAGTTTAGTACACCGTACTGTCCTTTTTATTAGTATATTTCAAAGTGAAATAAAATGAGTATTAGGTGTACCGGCTATTGGTCTTGAATTTATTTGACGAAAAATAAGATATAAAAAGAAGAAATTATAATAACTTTCAGAAAGATTCAGAATAAAAAGAGTTACTCTATATTCTATAATATGTGTGAACAGCAAATTAATATAAAGCCAAATATGGATTGAGTAGTCAAAATAGCCACATGAAAAAGTACTCTCTACACAGAGCAATTATTATCCTCCCACGTAAACAACAACTTGTCCTACTGTTCTCCTTTTTACTTACTTTTTTTATTTTCATTTGTTTTTTGGAAGAAGAAGAACCTGATCCACAATCAACTTTTCCAATTATAATTGGCAAAAGAAAAACATAATAAGAGAATAATAAATTTAGCATTATCTAGCCACTGGATTGTGTTAATCTTTTTAATACTCCTAACTTAATAACTTTGACCGGTCCAACACTTATAATTATAAATAATGTATCTTGAGCCTAAGTCAATCCAAAAAATTAGCTTATAGGGTGAGGATTGTACAAGTCCATACAAGGAGTTCATGTTCCAATTCATATCTTATGTGAGACTCTTAATACTCCCCGCACGTCAAAGTCTTGTTAATTGGAGCATGTATAATATAATTTGGGGACCCAACATCAGTGAACAAAGAATTGGAATGAGTCTGACTCTGATACTATGTAAAGAATGAATTTTGGTTCTAACTCAACCCCAAAAATTAGCTTATAGGGTGAGGATTGTCCAAGTCTATATAAGGAATATATGTTCTCATTCCATATCCGATGTGGTACTCTTAACAATAATTGACTAGTATTGTTGTAATAAATTTGATGTTGACCAAAAATCAAATTCGCTATTGAAATATTCCGAAATTTTTGTATATATATATATGGACAAAGAATGAATTTAAAATCAGATTGTTAAAATCTTATTTGCTTTGAAACAGGTCGGACAAATTTAACGGGCGAAATGATAGTATTTTCACTGGCCAAATTTAACTTTTAAATAAATGCGTTTATGTGTTTTTGCATTTTCCTTTTGTGTACTTCCTTTTAAGTTAACAAACTTGATGAAAATAAAAATGATGTATATTCTATACTGTAATTGGTTTGATAAAAAACTAGTTTTACAGTGTATAATAATTAAAATTACCATTAACTAGTTTCAGACTTGCTTAATAGATTTTCCTTTTTTAAAATTAATGGAGGATTTCACACAATACAGAGTTCTTCAAAAAGGAAAAGCCCGGAAGAACACAATTAAATGAATGGGATAAGAAAGGGCATTCATGGGAAATTGAAAAAATATACGCAATTTAAAAATCAAATTGTTTGATTCAATTTTGATTTTTCATTTCAAGAAACTAAAAAAAAATAGTTTGTTCTTTATTTTTAGCCAAAAATAATAATACCAAAATCAACTAGTATGTAAATACCTATTTAATTACATATATGTTTATATTTATATAAAAATTTAAATGACGGTACATATTAATCTTTTGGTTTGGTTCTTTGCATGTATAATAATTTAGTTATTTTGCCTTTAGATTATAGTTTGATTTATAGTTCTTATATTGATGTCAACAAATCTATTTCATGTTTAAAATAATTTGTTTTTAATTGAATCCTTAATTATTCATCATTATTTAATTTAATTATCATCAAAATATCTTCATAAATGACATAATGAGTAATTGGTTTGTTAGTGTTATGTTGAAAACCCTGGAATATAGTCACTGTATATGTGCTTGGCAGTGTGTGCCACATAATTTAAAGAAAAACGACAAACAATGAAAGACAGATGACACCGTAAAAAACTAAATCGATGATAAACTCACTTAATCGATTTGATTTAGTTCTAATATTTGAAAAATAAAATAGTTTGATTTCTTTATAGGAGGAGATCGACTTAAATTAAATCGTAAACACCCATATGGATAAGAAATATTTTTTCCATTCCAATTTATTTGACCAATTATCAGAACTAATTCCAACTAAATTAACTAATTTTCTCGCATCTAAACTCTAAAAATTACAAATATTTTGAGACAAAAGAAGTAAAACATCTCCGCACAGAGAAGTACTCCTTAAACTATTATTCAGTCATTTTTATAACAGTTTCGTTTGTTCGGATTTCTTTTATACATTATAGTTTGACAGTCGCATAGTTATAATAGTATGTGAAATTAAATTATTTTTTTACCATTATAGAAAAAAAATTCCTTTATTCTAAAGAAACAATTTGATGTTTAGACGTCCTATGGCACTTATGATAATGAAAAAATGGAAAAAATGATTTAATGATCTAAGATATAATGTGTGAAAAAAATAGAAAACAAATATGTCCCCACTCCCCAGTTCCATTTGTTTAATTTTCTACTAGTTCACAAGGGTTTTTTATATTTCGTATTCCTTCTTGGAATTTATAAAATTCATTTGAGTTATATTTCTGATAAAATATAATTGATTGATAACTTTTTCTATCAAAAAATAATAAGTGCATATATATTTGAAAAAGATTGTTATAGAGAGTAACAATATATAAAGAATATACCGTTAGAATGACGAATTGTTATTTTTATAAACAAAAAAAATTACTAAAGGTAAAATATAACATAACAAATTGATTTAATTTTTTTTTGTATATTATAGAGAAGTTTAACTACACATGCAACACACGGTAAATTCAAAATTTATTTAAGAATGAAAAATCATAATCTTGCATTGATATCAACATTTAACAATAGAAGTAGTATTGAACATTGTGTTACGATAACAATTTCCCAAATACTACTGGGCTAATGGGTTATGTGTTCTATCATAAACGTCAAACTACAAGAAAAGGAAAATTAGTTTTATTAAGAAAGAAATAGAAAAACACAGCACAGTAGTACTGGTAATTAATAACATGGCACTATCAATTAGTACAGCTATTATTATTATAAAAAAGGCCACTTCTTTGCACTTGGTATTTTAATTAAAGTTATTACATTAATGTAAAACCTAATTAAGTGTTAAATTAAAGTGAATAAATATTACTACTAATTAAGTATAATAATAAAAACAAATCCAAATGGGTTCATTTCTGTAATTAAAATAATACAGTACTAGAATGAAGTGATAAATTAAAGTAACTATTACTACTAATTAAGTATAATAATAAAAAAATCCAAATGAGGGTTATTTCAGTAATTTGAAAATTACATAAAAATAATATAAATCATAATAATTAATAATTTAAAATATTTAAATAATAAATAAAAAAGTCATGGTCAATAATAACCTCATGAATTTGGAAATCTGAAAGATGCTGCATAAATTGGGAGACCATAATGAGGGAGTAGTACAATTATATTTTTATAAAAATGTTACTCTTCTGACGTAGGATTTTATAGGCGATATCCGTTGCTCAATTTTCAAATCCTGATCATTCAGGCATATTTCATGATTTAACTGATAATAGCGCTAAGAGATCGAGACTATTATTTTCAGAAATAATCTAGCGTAAGTCGAGAAAATAGATATAAAAAAAAAACAATCCATATGGGGAGTTTTCTTCTATAATTGACAGTCCCAAACATCATTTGTAGCAAAATTTGGTTGAAAAGATGGTCGTGATTAGTCGTCTCATTTGTTCTTTTTAACATTCTTGAATTTGTTTTCCTCTCTCTCTCTCTCTGATGTTACTTGGACAAGACTCTACAGACTTCAGTGTATATAGACTCTGCTTCAGACCATAGACCCTAGAGAGAGAAACATACACTCACCAAAAAACCAAATATTACTGTTCAAAAATAGACTAGCTCTAGTTAGATTAATTATCTTCTTCTATTTTATGTCTACTGTACCCTCCACCATATAATTAACAAAATTTCAAGAAACCCCATCTCGTAGATTGAAGGAAAAAAACCCATCTTTGGTGTAGAAAAATGGATGAAAATGGTATGATACATGGAAATCTTGATCCTAGAGCTCAAGAATTCATACCAAGATATCCATTTAACCAACCCCATAACAACAATTCTTTACCTTTACTCCCTAATCAATTTTACTATCCTTACTCATGTCCACCACCACCCTACGGTGATGTGGTAGGGTACCATCAAGTGCCACTCCCCCCTCTAGCGTACGTTAGCACAAACCCACCTATTCCTACGCCTATTTTGCCACCACCAAGTTCAATGTCTACTAGAACTTTGTTGTTAAGTATGGTACCTATTAATGTGAGTGAATCTATTGTTAGAAGGGATTTAGAAGTATTTGGTGATGTTAGAGCAGTACAAATGAGAAGGGTAAGAGAAGGGATTGTAACGGTTCATTTCTATGATTTAAGACACGCGCAAGCAGCGTTGATTGAGATTCAACAACAACACATGCAACAACAGATGCGTTTAAGGAGACATTATGAGAGTGTTAATTTGGGGCAAAATTGTCATCTTTCACCACTCCCTTCACCGGCGCGTGGACTCATTGCTGGTAGAGCTGTTTGGGCTCAGTTCACTTTCCCAGTTACTTCTGGTCTTCCTGATGGAAATAACCAAGGGACACTTGTCATTTTCAATTTGGAACCTCAAACTTCAACTGGTTCTCTTAGAGATATTTTTCAAGCTTTTGGTATGCTAATTTTATTACAGTGAATTTTTTCTCCTTAGTTCATGAATGTTTCCCACATGCCTCACCATTAGTTGATCGGACTCTTCAAAAATATCTACGGATTAGTAGTGTATTTTTAGAGTTTCTGATACGGGTGCGGTAACATTTTCAGAGGGTCGAACAACAGAGGTTGTAGGTGAATGCTATTTGTTTGTGTTTTAGTATTCTTGATTGTGTTTTTTTTTGGTTGAATTTTGTAGGGCATGTGAAGGAATTGAGAGAGACACCAATGAAGAGGCATCAAAGGTTTGTGGAGTTTTATGATGTTAGAGATGCAGCAAGGGCATTGATGGAGATGAATGGAAATGATCTAGATGGGAAGCAATTGTTGATTGAATTTAGCAGGCCAGGTGGACATAGCAACAGAAGATTCTCAAGACCTCAATATTCACCATCTACCAAATTCAATACTCATATTAACAACAACAATTACTCTTCAAGAATATCCAGATATAATAATTTGTCACCAACTAATTCTCCACCCTCACACTCCTTTAGAAGACCTCAAAGGGGGTACAACAACAACTCACAATCCCATCAATTTCAAAATCAAAAATCAAATTATTTTAAAGGAAACCCTAGTGGTGGATATAGTGGAAGTGAAAGTTCAGGTGGTGGGTCAGTTCAAGAATCATTGGCAAATGTTAGGCCCGGGAAGAAAAATGCCAAAAAGTATAACAACATTAGTGCTAGTAGTAGCAGTGTTACAACTTCTCCTCCTTCAAAGCAGACACAACAAATTTTCCAGCAAGCTAAGAGCATCAATAGGCCATGGAAAAGGTGCACATCGAAGCAGGCAAAAAATTATGATCCTCGTTTTCTGATTAATGAAGATGCAATTATGGAATCAAATTGCATAGATTCCAGAACTACTGTCATGATAAAAAACATACCCAATAAGTACAGGTAATTCGTCTTGTCTCTCTAAATTCAATCTTTTATATATAAATATTATTCTGATTCCTTTGTTTTTGCTTGACCTAAAAAATCTGAATGATGGTAATTTAGCAAGTCTCCTGTGAAGTATTCATAGGCTAGTGTAAGGGGAAGTAATAACAAAAAGATTATTATTATTAATATTCAAATAATAATATACTCCTATGAATACTGTATTAAGGTAATCCTTACTAAGCTTTTTCTTTTTTATCTTTGTATTGCCTTTTGTTTTCTTTCCACATTTCATCTCGTATAATATACATTGATCTTAGTATAACATAATATTGGTATTAAATAATGTCAGATAAAATTATGATGCAAGAATGGTCAATCAAGAGTTGCATAAAGCTAAAGCAAGGATTGGTTTTTTAATCCCACTTAACCAAATGTGGTTTAAATTTATGTTACTCCAATATTTTATGTTGAAATTAATTTTTCAGTACCTTGGTAAAGGAAAAAAAATATTAATGTATATTGGTATTTGGTATATTTGACTGACATATCTTTGGGGTCTGGTGCAGTCAGAAGTTGCTGCTGAACATGCTGGACAACCACTGCATTCACTGTAACGAGCAGATTGCCGACGGCGATGATCAGCCAAAATCCTCCTATGATTTCGTTTATCTTCCCATCGACTTCATGTGAGTTTTAATAATTAAGATTGAATTTTTATCCCTTAATTTTGTTTTTACTAAGTTGTAGTAATGATTGTTATGTTAAGTAACAAGTGCAACGTGGGATATGGATTCGTGAATATGACTTCACCACAGGCAACATTGAGACTCTACAAGGCTTTTCACCTTCAAAATTGGGAGGTCTTCAACTCCAGAAAAATTGGTCAAGTTACTTATGCTAGACTACAAGTATGTTCCAGTCCCCCCCCCCCCCCCCCCCCCCAAATCAAACAATTTAAAATTCAGCATTTTTAATATAATGTTTGATTGGTACTTTTCTCATTTTTTATAAATATTATCTGCATAAATTATCTTAGAATTTATGTTTTATTTTTATGAAAAAAAGAATGTGAAATGATATTGCTGCTGATAGTAATAATGGATAAGAACACTATATGAAAAAAAAAAACTAATTCTTGTAATGCTTAATACTTGAATATTTATTTTGCTTAAAAAGTAAAAACATATTTTAAATTATGCATGCATTGTTAATTAATTCCAATATACCAAATATTTAACAAGAAATGATGATGCATATTACTCCCTCCGTCCCAAAAAGGTTGTCACGATTCGGATTACATGGATCATACTGACTAATGTTTAAAAGTTACGTAATTCGAAATTATATAAAAGATACTGTAAGTCATAATAGTTAATAATTCAAAATTGTTAGAAATTAGTTTTTGAAAAAGTTACGGTCAAAGAAATTATTCTTGGCTGTCTAAATAATAATTAACACAATCTTTTTCAGATGGAGTATTAATATTTGTGTTACGGAGTATTATGTTCTGTATTACTAATTGAATTATTTGTGTGATGTGAAGGGAATTGAAGCATTAAAAGAGCATTTCAAGAACTCAAAATTCCCATGTGAAGCTGAGGAATACATGCCGGTGATATTCGCACCACCTCGAGATGGGAAGTTACTAACGGAGCCAAATCCTATAGTGGGACTACGTGGAATTAACTCTCCGTTACTCCTCTCCGCCGTCAGTTCCTCTAAAGAAGAAGAAGAAGAACATCTAGTGGATGTCGATATACTCATAGATAATGAAAATGGTGGCTATAATATCATCAATACAAGTAATGATGACCATGATGAAGAAGCAAGTAACGGCGGCGGCGGTAGTGGTGAAAATTACGATGTTGGCAATAGTTATTCAACATTTGCATCCATATGCATGTTGGCCTCTTCTGCTAATTAAAAGATTTTTGATGTTGTGTTGGGTTATCATTTAAATGGACCATTGGTCATGGCTGAAAAAACTGGCAGAAAAGAGAGAAGTAAATTAAAGAGCACCCAATGGGTTTTGTAGAACTTTGTAATTCTCCTCGTTTGGAGTCTCTCATTAATGTAATATATATAATTGTTTATAATTTTAATTCTACGAGAATATTTACTTTATGTAATTACATTAAAATAATAATTACATAATTATAGAGAATATAAACGTATTCTTTATCACAACCTTCAGTCGTAGCAGAAGGAGGTCGGACGCTCAGACTGAATTTGAAGTCAAGGAATAGTTGTCGAGAAAGTCCCTTGGTAAATATATGTGTATTGATAGAAAGAAGGAACATGTAACACCCAGGCATGATCCATGATAACTTTTTCACGAACAAAATGAATATCCATCTAAAGTAAATATGTTTGGTTCGATGATGTTGAATCGGGTTATTAGACAAGTAGACAATGAAGCTCTAGAAGGAGGTTTCTGAGCCAATAAGTTTCGGCAACAACGTTCGCAACGCTTCTATATTCTGTTTCTGCACTCGAACAGAAAAGCGTGGCTTGCCGTTTTGCAGACCACGAAATGAGTTTATCACCCAAAAATACATAATAGTCGGAAACAGATCGATGTGTATCGGGACAGCCGCCCCAATCGGCGTCCGTATAGGATATCAGTCTGGCGGTGCAGATGGATAAAGGTGTAATCCATAGTCAATAGTACCCCTAACGTACTGAATGATACGTTTAAGAGTGGTAAAGTGAGGCTCCCTGGGAGCATGCATGAACAAACACAATTGTTTAACAAAATAGGCAATATCGGGCCTAGTGAAGGTAAGATATTGAAGTGCACCAAAGAGACTCTTATAAAGAGAAGGATCAAGCACCAGATCCCCATCATTGGTGCTGAGCTTGGACTTCGAGTCGACTGGAGTATGCATGATCTTGCAGTTTGCCATTTTAGCCATATATACAATCTTTTCGGCATACTTACGTTGACACAGGAACATAGCATTTTCGGATCTGGTCACGGAAATCCCCAAGAAATAACTCAACTTACCCAAGTTCGTCATGGCAAATTCGAATTTGAGCAAGGTAATGATCTCGTTTTTCAACACATCAAATGAGGCAGTCAGGACAATGTCATCCACATAAAGCAAAATGTATGCAGTGGCATTACCTCGATGAAAAATAAAAAGTGAATTATCACTTTTGCTGCACCCGAATCCGATCTGTATGATGTAGGTGGCAAATCGCTCATACCAAGCCCGGGGGCTTGTTTCAAGCCATAGAGTGACTTACGAAGACGGCAGACATGCTGAGGAGCCTAAGGATACACAAAGCCAGATGGTTGATGCATATCGACGGTTTCTTTCAAATACCCATGTAAGAACACATTTTTTCACATCAAATTGATGAATATGTTAGTTCTTCCCTATAGCAATGCTCAAAACAATACGAATAGTGGTTGGTTTAACCACTGGACTGAAAGTCTCACCACAATCAACTCCCTCTTGTTACCCTATGCCATTTTCCACAAGTCTCACCTTATGACGTTCAAGCTCACCACTATCCCTAAATTTGTGATGATATAGCCACATACAACGAATCACATTAACCCCTCTGGTTTCGGGACAAGATTCTAAGTGTGTTGTATAGTGAGCGCATCAAAATCCTCACGCATGGTCGCATTCCAATTTGGGTCAAGCTTGACTACTTTTGGGTTTTTGGGTAGATGTGAGATGATTTGAGTGGATAGGTTAAAATGGACTTTTCGGTTTGAAAATTCCGTACTGGGCATAGGTTTCCATGCGGTGTGTCGGAATAGGGACCATGGGCAGTGGGCTGTGGGGAAGTGACGGGGGCAGTGGGTAGTGAGCCGGGCTACTAGCTCCATGTATTACATTTCTAATGAGAGAGGAAGCGTCTGAATCGTCAAGGAAGCCATAGTCAGTGACTTGAAATTTTCAGACGTTTGCAAATGAGAAAATGTTCTCCTCGAATGTGACATGGCGAGAGACTAGGATTTTACTTATGGACAAATCATAGCATAAGTACCCCCTATGATTCGACGGGAAATCCAAGAAAACGCAGGGAGTAGTCTTAGGTGCTAATTTGTGAGGGACCGTAGAGGTGAGATTCGGGTAGCATAGACAATAAAAAATCCGAAAGTGATCATAAGAAGGGATCCGACGCAAGAGAATTTTGATTGGAGTTTTATTTTGAAGAGTACGCGTTGGTAAAATATTAAGAAGGTAAGCTGTCATGTGCAATGCCTAAACCCAAAATGATGCGGAATGGAAGCATTGAAGAGTATAGTGCAGATCTTATTATTGATGATGCGCAGGATTCTTTCGACTTTATCATTTTTAAGGTGAGGTATAGGGGCAAGAAAATTAAAACACCATGATGTTGTCCGCACAAAATTTATGAAAGGAAAAATTGGCAAACTCATGACCATTATCACATTGAAATATTTTGATGATCTTCTCAAATTGGATTTTAACATATGTTTGAAATTCAAGAAAAATGGAATAAATTTGGGACTTATATTTTAGAGGATAAACCCAAAGAAAATGAGACAAATCATTCAAAAACACCAAATAATATTTGTGACTCAGTTTGCTAGTAATGTGAGATGTCCATAAATCCGCATGAATAATATCAAAAGGAGAAGAAGTTACACTCAATGAAGATTGAAAAGGAAGTCTACCATGCTTTCCTAAAGGACAAGAGTATCATGCATGTGTAAATTTCCCTTTATTACATTGAATGAAATTCTGACTTCTAAGAAAATTAAAATTTGGTGCTCTCGGGTGCCCGAGTCTACTGGGCCAAATTGATGGAGAGATTGCAGCTAGAGAGGTTGGTGGATTGACACTTGCAGCGGAATCGGATGAGAAAGGATATAGGTTCCCCACACCATTGCATCTCGTAAGAGTTTTCCTCGTACGTAGGTCCTTCACAAAAAAAACCAAAAGGGTCAAACTCAATAGATACATAATTGTCACTAGCAAATTTCATAACAGAGATTAAGTTTTTATTGATGTTAGGAGCATATATGACATTTTTAGGGTAAAGGGAGGGTGAGGTGGTGGTGTTTGAGTGGTGCCATAGCCTTTAATTGGAATGTGATTGCCATTTCGACCAAAACAAATTGAGGATTGTTCAAATTAAATAGTTGAGAGAGATTACCAAAGTCACGAGTGAGGTGGGATGTGGCACCCGTATCCATGTACCAGGCGTCATCGGGCTATTGGAGATTCATAGTGTTGTAGGCCTGATTCAGTTCGGTACAGGTCATAAGACCGTATGCATGATATTATTGTTGGGCAGGAGAGAACTGGGCCTGGTGTGGTTGACCCGTGTGGGCCTAGAAGAGGGCCCAGTATGCTCGGTGTCGGATGTGGACTCATATGTTGGGCCGGGGCGGTTAAGTAAGGGTATGAGGGGGGGAGGGGGGGAGGGAAGGCCCAATTTTTGGGGGTTGGCCACAGCATTGGGCTGGCCCACGGAGAGTGGATTGGGCCTATCGTGGCTGTCCACCGGAATTGGATCGGCCTCCACGACCTCTTCCTCTATTGTCGCGCCTATTGTCGTGGCCTCGACCCTTGCCACCGCGCTGATTTTGGTGGTCCGCATGTTGCGGTGGTCCGACGAGTGCATCAGTGGTCCGGCGGGTGCAGCAGTGGTCGGCGGTGCATCAACTACCAACACCTTTGATTATGTTCGTCTTGTTTGGCACGTCTAGTCCCTTCCAATAGTAATTGTGATCAGGCTTTGTTGAAACTAGGGAGGGGATTAGCCTATTGGATCATCTTCGCAAGTGTATCGTACTCACCCTTTGGCAAACCATTAATTAGTTGCAGAACCATCTTTGTTTCTGAAATCGGATTGCCAACATTAGATAATTGGTCTGCAACTAATTTCAATTGTTTACAATAGGCGAAAATATTCACAAAATTCTCAAGACGGGTGTTATTAAATTGCTCCTCCAGATACACAACACGTGTGTGTTTGTTGTCTTGAAAGATTTTATTCATAATTCGTGAGTCGAAGCACTTGTCTTCATAATAGTATGAAGTAAATCCTTGGATATGGTGTCATTTATCCATTATTTGACGATTGCATCTAGCCGCTTTCACGTCGGGTTGGCGATGTCGGGTGGACGAGGTATGGTGGCATCGATGTGATCAAGGACGTTGCATGCACAAGCATGTATTTGAAATAGTTCACCCCACGATGAGTATTTTTCATCCTCTTGATCAAGAACAAAGGGATAAAGTTCTTGATATTTGTTACGGCAAAGGCCGGATGATAGGTGTTAGGAGAGGAGGAGGGAGGAGGAAGATGTGTGACATCGTGGGTGGAGGAGGAACATTCGGGAGAAACCATGAATATTGGTTGTTCGGCGTTGCAAAACGAAGGGGGGTCGCCGGTTCGCCGGTTTTTAGGGTAGGAAGGGGATTAGGGTTTGACTCTGATACCATGTAGAACTGTGTAGTTCTCCTTGTTTTGAGTATTTCCATTAATGCAATATATATAGTTGTTTACAATTACAATCTTAATTATATAAAAATATATACTTTACATAATTATACCAATGTAATAATTACAGAATATATGAAAATATAACCGTATTCTCTATGTAAACATATTTTCTCTCTTCTGCCTCGGGGGAAGAGGCCCTTCCTTTCAGTCACTCCATAGCCATGTCATACTCAAATACCTGTGTAGTTCTAGCTTTACTTAGCTTTTTAGTATTTTGGTTATTTCGTTTTTCTTTATAAAACTAGTAAAGATTTCAGTCTTTTACGTTTTTCTTTTCCAATGATGTGCATGTGTTTGTTTCTCTTTGTTGATCAATAATTCTTGTATTAATCCTTTTAGTTATTATGGGTGCAATTACTTCTCTATCTTCTTATGAATAAAGTTGGTGTATACTTACTCTCCTCATATCTGGGAAATACAATGGGTATGTTGTTTTTGTTAGCATGTTTTAAGTTGTCATTTAGTTTAAGATACCAATCAATTTTATAATGAGTTAATTTTTTCTCTATATGCAGTTTTGTAATAAAGTTTATATCATTTTAAAAATAATTATTAATGAGTTTAAGTTATGTGCAATATAAGAAAATTTACACTATCAGTGATGATGTATATAACTTAGAATATGAGATTTTGTAATTTTTAAAATAAATAAAATAACAAGAAAAGATGATCTGATGTTATATAATTTACTGATGATGTATATAATTTAAATTTTAAATTACAGTAGTAATAAAATTGATATCTAATTTAAATATAATGGATTAAAAGATGCTTATAAAGTTATGTCTATTAAATATTTATATGTAATTAGTTTTTGAGTAACTTGTGGAAATGTTATTACTAAAAGAGTAGCTTAAATTCTATTAGTATCACGAATAACGAATAAGAGTTGTGAGATAAATATGATTCATTCTTTAATTAGACGTTTGAGTCTTGAATATGAAAAAAATCTATTAGGATACATTAAAAAAAATAAAAATTAAGCGGCATGAATTTGAATTAATCCAAATCTGATACCGAACACGAGGAGGAAAACTTAAAGGATTGTGTTAGTATCTCTCACTATTGGTGGATACTTTCATTTTTCTTTTGTCACAGTATGAAAGTCTAGGAGAGAGCGGTAGAGTTGAGCATGAGAAGGGATATGTCGATATCCGAGAGTCAGTTCGTATTCATGTCAGGCCGATCGACTACAGAAGCTATTCACATTGTCAGGATATTGGTGGAGCAGTATAGGGACAAAAAGAGAGACTTACACATGATTTTCATTGATATGGAGAAGACATGATAAAGTCCATCGGGAAGTCTTTTGAAGATGCTTGGAGTCTAGAAGTGTGCATATGGCCTACATCAGGGCAATTAAGGACATGTACAAGGGTGCCAAAACACGGGTTAGGACAATAGGATGTGACTCAGAACACTTTCCAATCGTGATGGGGGTTGCACCAGGTATCAACCCTTAGCCCGTTTCTATTTTTCTTAGTGATGGATGAATTGACGCGACATATTCAGGAGGAGGTGTTGTGGTGTATTTTATTTACAGAAGACATACTTTTGATTGACGAGACGCGTAGTGGCGTTAACGATATGATGAGAGTTTGGAGAACGACCTTAGAATCTAAAGACTTCAGGTTAAGCAGGACTAAGACGGAGTACATAGAGTGCAAGCTCAGTGAAGTGACGCAAGAGATAGATGTGGAAGTGTAGCTTGATGCCCAAGTTATACCCAAAAGAAGGAGTTTCAAGTATCTTGGATCCATTATTCAAGAAAACTGAGAGATTGACAATGATGTCGCCCACCGTATTGGAGTAGGGTGGATGAGATAAAGGTTCGCCTCCGGGGTGCTTTACGATAAGAAAGTATCGCCTAGGCTGAAAGGTAAGTTCTACAAAGTGGTGTTAGACTAGCATTGTTTTACGAGGCAGAAATTCTGGCCAGTTAAGAACGTTCACGTTCAGAAGATGAAGGTAATGGAGATGCGGATGCTCATATGGATGTGTGACCATACTAGAAGAGATATGATTAGGAATGAAGATATACGGGACAAGGTTGAAGTGGCCTCCGTGGAAGATAAGATGATGGAAGCGAGACTGAGATGGTTCATGCATGTGAAGAGGAGGTGTGAGGATGCGCCAGTTAGAAGGTGTGAGGGATTGGCGGTCGCAGGAGTTATGAGAGGTAAAGGTAGATCGAAAAAGAACTGGGGCGAGGTGATTAGACAGGATATGCCTCAGCTCCAGCTGATTGAGGACATGACCTTAGATAGGATGATATGGAGATCGAGGATTAGGATAGAAGGTCAGTAGGTTTTTAAATTTTGTCGTGTTGTGCGTGAGAGAGCTGGGGGGGGGGGCTAGCCTTTCCATCTCCCTTCTCCTTTTCTTAGTTGTATTATTTTGGTATCACGTAGATCATTATTTCTATGTGTGTGTTACCTGCAATCCTGCAATGACTTACGTTCCTTTTGAGCCGAGAATCTATCGGAAACAACCTTTTTACCCTACAAAAGTAGAAATAAAGTCTGAGTACATCTTACCCTCTCTAGACCAAATTTGTGGAATTATACTGGGTATGTTGTTGTTGTTGGTCTTTCTCCCTTTGTTACATTGATTATCGTTGTAAAATCAAAGGACTAAATCTTTTTCATTAAAAGAAGTCATTCTTTTTCGGTTTTCCTTTCCGAGGATATTGAGCATGATTTGTTTTTCTACGCTAGTGTTCAGGTTTGTATGTTATTCATAATTATTACTTCATCGGAAATATTAAAACTGACTCTTTATGTATCTGGCATTAATTGGAAGTAAAGAGAGAGTTAAGAACCAGTTATCATTGTTCACTTGTCCATTCATCTCCTTCTTTTACGTCTAATGTAGTACGTAAACTTATGTAAAAAATCTTTTATATATGATCTTTAACTCTGGGAATAAATAGGATATTTTTAAAACAGATATCACGTGTTAATAAGTAATACTATGTCTGTCTCAAAAAAATTATCTTACCTTTCTTATTAATTTATTTACACATTTAGAAATAATTTAATTTTATAAGATAATTTAGAGCAACCCAAATATCCAAGGCTTGTTTTGAGCTACACATTGCAAAAGTTTTTCTTTATTTTTTAAAATTTCGTGTCAAGTCAAATTAAAGACAACTTTTTTGGAGACGAAAGAGTATTAATTATAGTGACAAGTGTATGTAAACGGTTAAATACAATTACACATGGTTTAATTTTCTTAGTTTAGTGGTGTACTAGTAGAATGCTTCTCCCGATCACTCTCTACAAGAGAGAGAGAGAGCGTTAATATACAAAATGAAGCTATGGTACATATTTACGAATGGAAGTGAAATCTTGCAACCACACCTGAAGAAACATGCAACAACAAAGCTTTTTCCCGAGTCTATCCTACCGATGTATTAGAAATAATATATCTGAATGATTGTAAGGCTAAACAAATTGCTATTGCAATGACTCAAATTGCTTAATTGGTTCTTTTATTGTGGGTCGACTGGTTATTATCATCACCGATTTAGCCCATCAAATATTTTACTTTCCAAGTAGTGAATCTCTTTAGTCTATCAAATATTTTAGGTACTTTATTATATACATACACACCTAATAACTGCTCAGTTAAAATCAAGTCCACTTATATTCCATGTTCAATTATTACGACGACCCAAAACAAGAAAAAGAACAGACAAAAAAGCTGATCCAAACTACACAAGGAATGTTATTTAATGGCATCATTTTTATAAGAGATCCAAACAATAACAACAATAACAATATATCCAGTATAATTTTACTAGGTGGAGACCGGAGATGATAGAGTGCACGAACACCTTATCCTAGTAAAGATAAGAAGACTGTTTCTGATAAACACTCGGTTGAGGAAAAGATGCAAAGACAATAATAATAATAATGGACAGTAATAACAACAAGATAATAAGATAAACGAATCACCAATATTAATCTGATAACGAGACACATTGGATTAGGAAAAATGGATCATATGTTTCTGGCGTTTTTTTTGTGTGTGGATAAACTCTCTGATCAACTGCAACAAAAAGAAAATAAACAAGCTAAACAAAGAGAGAAAATTTGATACAATTCCCACAGCGAATATAAGTGTCAGCACTACACAAGATATCAAAAATATACTGGAAAGGACGATTTTTCTCCTACGCTAAGGAAAAAGGACAAGAAAAAAGAGGGTTCAATAAAGTGGAAAAAGAAATCGAAAAAATTCTCTTCAAAATTCTTTTTTTTCTTGCTTTCTATTTTTTCCTTTAAGGGGGTTCTTTTCTTTCCACTAAAAGGAAAATTTGATGTTAACCTTTAAAGTGTGTTGTTTCCTAGCTGAGTTTAGAGGGAGTGAAATGGAACATAACATCACCATCAAAATACGCTCAAAGTATGTTCATTCTAAACATGTTTAGTGCAGTGATAATAGTACAATGATTAACTCATTCAATCTTATTGTGACCTGATTAAAACTTATTCCTCCATTCTTGAAAATAAAAGAATATGAAAGAAATAATTTCTTAATTATTTTCATTAATTGAAAGATAATATATATAATTTACATATTTTCATAATAGAAAAATCATATTTCTATTCTAATACCAAAATCTTATAATTATGGTAAGTGTACAAGACTAATTAATGTAATACTTACACTAAAATATTACCTAAAACTATACATAAAATAGGGTAAATACACGGACTGATTTTGGACCAAAACCGTGATAGCGGACGGTCTTCGTACGCTGAGACTGTCCCTGAAATCTTAAAAAAGGAATGAGGGGAGACCCTTTGTAAAGATGTCTGCAATTTGATACCTGAAAGGGACATGGCAAACACATACTTGTCCACGAGCTACCTTTTCGCGAACAAAGTGAATGTCCACCTCGATATGTTTAGTGCGCTGGTGCTGAACCGGATTACCAGAAAGATAGATGGCACTAACATTATCACAATAATCCAAGGTATCTTTCTGAATATGACAATGAAGTTCTAAAAGAAGATTGCGCAACCAACATGATTCAGAGACCATATTGACTACTCATCGATACTCGGCCTCTATACTAGAGCGGGACAATGTCGACTGACGCTTTGCAGACCATGAGACCAAGTTATGACCAAGAAACATACAATAGTCAGACGTAGACCGTCTGGTGTCCGGACAGCCACCCCAATCAGTATCTGTATACGAGACAAGTGTAGATGTCGACGACAAATATAAATGTAAGCCACAGTCAAGTGTCCCCTGGATGTACCGAATAATGCGTTTGAGCGCATTTATGTGCTCAACCCGGGGATCATGCATAAACAAACACACATGCTGTACGGCATACATAATATCTGATCTCATGAACGTAAGATACTGAAGGCCCCCTGCAAGATTGTGATAGCGGGTCGACTCCTCATAAGGTGAGCCAACCGCATCACCCAACTTGGGTTTAGTGTCAACCGAAGTGGAAGTGGACTTACAGGATGACATCCCAGCCCTCTCAATGATCTCAACTGCATACTTCATTTGTGATAAGAACAACCCACATGCATGACGAATGACAGCAATCCCCAAAAAGTAACTCAAGGGCCCCAAGTCTTTCATAGAAAACTCAGAAGTGAGCATTGTCATGATAGACTGGCGTAATGCATCAGAAAAGGCAGTCAAGATAAGATCATCCACATATAATGGTATATAAGCCAAGGAAGAACCATGATGATTTATGAACAATGAATTATCAGACCTGCTGTGAGAGAACCCAATAGACGAAACATAGTCTGCAAACCTCTTATACCAAGCCCGTGGAGACTGCTTAAGCCCATACAAGGACTTCTTCAACAAATCGACATGATAAGGATATTTGGGATCCCTAAACCCCAAGGGTTGATGCATATAGACTGTCTCCTTGAGATCACCATGTAAGAAATCATTCTTCACATCTAACTGATGAATGGGCCATGCTTTCGAAAGAGCCATGCTGAGCATAGTGCGAATGGTAGTCTGCCTGACCACCAGACTAAACGTCTTACCACAATCCACACCAACCTGCTGAGTCTTACCATCACCTACAAGACGAGTCTTATGCCTCACAAAAGAACCGTCAGAATTATCCTTATGAGCAAAAATCCACATGGACCGAATAATATTAACACCAGATGGAAGGGGTACCAACTCCCGCGTCTTATTATCAATAAAACCATTATATTCGTCGATCATAGCAATTTTCCAATTCGGGACATTTAAAGAAGACACAGGATTACGGGGTAAGAGTGATTTAAGAACATTAGAATGTAAATTAAAATGTATTTTTGGTTTAAAAATACCCTGTTGACTACGAGTGACCAGTTTATGACTCGGGAAAGAATTGGGTGGATTTCAGAAACAACCGGGACACGTGACGGACCGGCCAGCAGGCAGTGGGCTTGCTGGCCCAATACTGGAATCTTGTGACGGTAATGGTCTGGGACTCTGGCCCAATTACCGTCATTGGCCTAGTTACGGGACTGGATACATCGGCTGGAACATTGGGGCCAGCGGGCAGTGGGCCCGCTGGTGAATTTGGGGTGCGGGATACGTCCAAAAAATAGTGAATAATATACAGAGATTTACCATTATCCAAAAAATTATACGAACTAGGTACGGGATTACTAACCTTAGCAAACGGAAATTGAGATTCATAAAAAATTACATGGCGACTAATGATGAATTTATTATATGATAAATCAAAATATTTGTAACCACGATGATTTGACGGATAACCCAAAAACACACAAGGGGTAGACATGACATGAAGTTTGTTAAATGTGGTGGATGGAAAGAGTGGATAACACAAGCACCCAAAGACTCTAAGATGTGAATACGAAAGAGTCTTATTATATAAAATTTGAAGAGGGGACGAATATGTCAAACCTTTGGAAGGAAGAATGTTAAGAAGATATGTATCCATTTGTAGAGCATGATGCCAAAAAGAAGGGGAACGGAAGCATGAATCAATAAAGTTCGGACAATGTTATTAATGGTACGAATTTTACGTTCGGCTTTCCCATTTTGTGAAGACGTATGTGGGCAAGAAAAATGAAAATTGATCCCATTATTAGCACAAAATTTCCGAAACACCCATTATCATATTCTTTGCCATTATCACATTGAATATTTTTTATGTACCGTTCGAAATGGGTTCTAATGAATGCTCTAAATTGTAAGGTGGAAAAATCTTGAGATTTTTTCGCTTTACAATAAGTCCATAAAAACTTAGAATAGTCATCAAAAATTAGAACATAATACCGATGACCCAAAGAACTAAGAACAGGAGACGTCCATAAATCGCTATTAATAATATCAAATGACATTAAAGTATGAGAACTAGAGTCTACAAATGGCAACCTAACAATTTTTCGTAAAGAACAAGATTGACAATTCGGAGTACTACGCGTACCCTTACACGAAATAAAATTATTTTTATCTAAGGAAGACAAAATAGATGACCACAGATGACCAGGATGAGGATGCCACAAGGAAGGAGCAAGGGCTGCAAAAGCAGACGGCAATCCTGGCTCGAGAGACCGGAACATGGCGTGATAAGATAAAGATCTTCCCTACTATCACACCTCATGAGAGGACTCTCCGTCTTAAAATCCTTCACATAAACCCAAACAGATCAAATTCAATAGACACGGAATTATCAATGGTGAATTTACGGACAGACACTAGATTTTAAATCAATTTAGGGACATGAATGGTATTTTTCAAGATAAGGGGTGGATGGGGGAGAGAACGTTTTATTACCATAACCATGAATTGGAATTGAATTACCATTACCAATAATTATGCCACGAGGGCGGCTCAAATTTGAATAAGACGAGAGATTATCTTGATCGGATGTCATGTGGGTCGTGGCTCCGGTGTCCATATATCAATTTGGGTCTAGTGGATTTAATCAATGTGTGTGCATTGCGATTTCAATGTCGGTTTATGTGGGGCCCACTGCATGGTGGGTCTGCTGAGGTCGAGGCCCAAGTACACTGGCCTGCTGCCCCGGCCCATAAACTAGTCGATACCCCGAGATTGGATCCAAGAAACTGGGCCTGGGCTGCTGAGGAATTGGGGCCCAGTTTCCCGGGTAATACACTGGATCGCCACTGTTTGGCCCATACTAGCCGGCCTACTGCCATTGCATAGGGGCCCACTATGAGGTTAAAGACTGTTGTTGCTGCTGACTGCCCCGAGGGCCACCACCACCACCACCACTGTTCCGGCTGCCACCAGTGATGTCGCCGCGATTCTTGCCATTATTTTTTCGATTTCTCCCCTTTTTATCGCCACCGTTGTTGCGGTTTTGGCCCGAGTTGTTGGAATCGGAAGGAGGAAAATTGGACTCTATCAGCATGACTACGGGACTAGCACCGGTAGCCGCATTTTTAGCCAAGCCTGCTTCTTCGAGTGTAAGCATAGAACGAGCCTGATAAAATTGCGGAAGAGGACAGCTCTGACGAAGAAACATGCCAACATCATTATAGGCCTCAGATAAACCTGCGACTATCTGAAGGATGAGACGATCGTTCATAACGGGCGCACCAACGTTGCGGTGTTGGTCCACCAATTCCTTCAACCTTTTGCAATATGCTAAAACGTTAGAGAAATCTTCCATATTGACGTGGGAGAATTCCTGCTCCAAGGTAACAACACGAGAATTTTGATTATCTTGGAATATATCACGTACTCTATTCCAAGCCACCATCGCCGTAGTGTCTGGTTTGATAATCGTTTGCAACAGGTCGACATAAATAGTGAAATAAATCCACTGAAGAACAGTAGCATCAAGTATCGTCCATAACTTAGGATCATCCTCGAGTTTTGGTACCTTTGTAGTCGTAGGAGCCGCGGGGATAATGTGATGGAGGACTTGATGTGATCGTGCATGAACTTTGAGCAGTTCGACCCACGTCGCATATTGGACGTTTTCTATTTCAAGAATGATATGGATGTGATTCTTGATATTAGAAACAGCAAGGGCAGGGTGAAACGTGTTCTTAGCCATAATAGTAACGCAAGACGTGATGTACGGATTTTGAAGAAAGAATTGGGAAGAGAAAATAATTTTTGGGTGCGGAACCCGAGGAACGGAGCTCGGAAACTGGACTATTTGGATGGAAATTAGGCACGGAAATTGAGGTATGTTCTCGGGAATAGTGCACGACAAGTAGGAATTTTGGGAGAAGAGAATTTAACATAGACTTCTGATACCATGAAAGAAATAATCCATTGATTATTTTCATTAATTGAAAGACAATATATACAATTTACATATTTCTGTAATAGGAAAATCTTATTTCTATTCTAATACCAAAATCTATCATAGTAGTACAAGAATCTTATAATTATGTCTAAGTGTACAAGACTAATTAATGTAATACTTATATTAAAATATTACCTAAAACTATACATAAAATATGATAAGTACACGGACTGATTTTAGACCAAAACCGTGATATATATTAAATGTATATCACTATAATATTATGTATATTTAACGTTATACAAGAAAGCGAAGAAGAGTATAAGAGACCGGTGCTAGTGATAATATATGGTCGTAAGGAAATCGTGTATGACATCAAGCCAACAGAGAATTGAGGGGAGGGGGAGGGGGAGGGGGGAATAGTTTCTTCGTACACCCTATTGTTTGTGTTAGTTTTTTTCTCTTTAATTGTTTGTGCTAGTCTAGATACTCCTTTTCCTCTTAAATTATATATCCGGTATTCCAATTTATGTGGCACTTGAACTCAAGTTGATTAAGTTTTGAAGTTAAATTCAGGCCGGCTCAACGGATCTCGTGGCTTAAGGCGAAACATATTGAGAGACCCTTAAATTTATTTTATATATAAACTTTGTGCATCTAACAAAAAATTACTTTCTAAACAACAAATTAATCATTTAAGACAAAAAAAAACAAAATTTTAAAATAAAAAACTAAGAAGAAGAGGACAAAGAATAAAGTGGTTGATAATTCCGGTACTCAAAGTGAAATTTTTTTGATTTGGCTATCATCACAAACAAGAAAAAGAACTGACCACACATAATGTAATAAGTAGTTTAAGTTTGAGCATTGACAGTATCAAAAATATTTACAACTTCTGATCAATGTAAATGAAAATTGCATGTTCATCCTATTAAGCAACACTCATTGGTGAATATCTAAAATATAGTGTAAATAATTATAATATAATAAGATAAATTACACTAAAAGAAAATTGGTGCATAAATACGTTTGTGTTCATGCAGTTTAAGAGAAGATGGTAAAAAGAAATTTGTTATGTTGTCGATGTATATAACTTAATTTGTAGGAGTATATAAAAAGGATAAAACTAAAATTGAAGAGCGAAGCAAATATACTAATTAATGAGTGAATAAAATTATCATAACTTATGAATTTATTGGTGAAAAATAACCTTATCAAATAACAAAAAATATTGTAACACTTTATTTATAATAATTCTTTATATGAATTATATAGTATATAATATTAAAATATTATTATTATTAATAATAATAATAATAGTTTTAAAAAATTTGAGGCCTTAGGCAATCGCCCCACCGACCTAGCCTTAGAGCCATCATTGGTTAAATTGAATTAGATCAACTTAACATCTTAAAATTAAAATTTAGATATTCAAAATTATACGAAAAGTACTACTTCCTCCATTCCAATTCATGTGATGTACTTTCATTTGACACGTAATTTAAGAAATAAATGAAGACTTTTGAATCTTATGGTGTAGAATAACTCAAAAATATTTGTGTGGTTATAGTTTATCTCGTTTTGCGTAAAAGATAAAGTTTAAAATTAAATTGTTGCTCAATAAGAAAATATGTCATTCTTTTTGGGACAGAGAATATAAGTTACAATTTTTGTCATGCCAATATGATAAAAAATACATTTTAAAATATGTCAAAGTTTACATAGTTTAAATCTCAAAAAAGGAAAAGTGTCACATAAATTTGGATAGAGAGAGTAATACTTTCTATTATTACTTTGGGTTGTCTAAAAATATAATATTTTCTTAATATTATTATTAATACGACTAATCTAAATGTTTATTTACTAATTAATTTAAGTTTTGATGTGATGTTTTCTTTTTCTTCAAGACAAATTTTTAACAACATTTTATTGTTTGTCACTCTTTTCATCACACAAACATTTATTACTATTGTGACAATGAAATGACCATATATATATTCGGAAAGAGTCAACAAAGTGTAGAAATGACAAGTGTTTATTAATAGGTAGGTCAAAGGGCAGTAATAAAATGTAGGAGAGGAGAAGACAAAATTAAAGGAGGAGGGCAAAGGCACGAGGAAGAGAGCATCTGAAAGGATACAGAATGTAATGGTCTTTCCAGGTAAATATGCATGCAGAATACTGTAAAAGTAAAATATATTGGCAGTGAATTTCAACACTGTTTTTGTTTGTTTTATAGCCAGCACACTGGCTGTCCTTTAGGGTCAACCCCAGATTTTAACATGTAAATGACTGGATTATTATTGTTCAAGCTCGGTTTTCAACACATCTACTCTATACTATACCCTTGCCATGTAATTCAGTACAGTTCAAAATAATACAATTGAATGGGATAATAAAAAATTTCCTTTTGAACTTCTTTCTAATTTTAGTTATATAAAAGTCCGATCCTTTCTTTTATATTTGAATTCAAATTGAGTTTTGGATATGTATATAAGTTTGTATAACCATTTTGTACTTATTGAGATGGTTTGAGTTAGGACCCGTGGGGATCGGGTGGATTTCGACATCGCTTGGGAATAAGTTGAATAAACAAAAATATTGTAGCATGTGCTCTGGTGTGTGCGGCAAATGCCTATCGCACAGGCAGGAACTCGTGCAATGGATGCACGCTACTATATGTGCGCCACATATATAGGCCATAGCACAATAGTCAGTTTTTGCAAACAATACATAGTCAATGATAATTTTAGACCTAAATTTTTCCATTTGAAATTTCTAAGTGTGAAATTTCAACCCAAACTATTGAAGCAATGATTCTACGACATCCTGTGATTATTACTCTTAATTTTAGTGAAAATATAACTCATGAGATTAACGGTGGGAATTGGGGATTTGTGACCTAACTTCCTAATTGAGTTATTTAGGATTTGACTAAGTAATTGGACCCGAAATAACAATCTAATCATACATTTAAAATCGTGAACTAATGTGTAATCGGGCTCTACAATTTATGTTGGGGTTCGACTCGAGGGTTGACTTTTGTTTGACTTTCTATTGACTTGGATTTGTGCTTGATCTAAAATTATAGGTGATAGAAATTGTGTATATCACGGACAAACTAACGAATTGTGTATATTTAGGTTACTTACAATATTTTGTATAATTTTTGTACAAGTGTAATTAGGATATTAGTATTATAGTAGAAATATATTTTTTCATATTTAGAGATTGTATATTGTATATATAAACATTTTCACTAATGAAAATAATCAATGGATTATTCTCTTTCATGTATCAGAAGTTTAGGGCTAAAATACATTCTCCACAACAAGCTTCCGCTGCCCGTTTATATCCTCGGTATCCGAGCCTTTTCTGTCCTCTGAATCCAAGCCCTTCCCTTCCCTCCCCTCTTCCCAAATTCTCTTTCAAATCCTTGATTTTTCTCTTGTTCTTTTGTCATGTCTACCTCAAAGAACACGTTTCATCATGCCCTTACAGTCGCCAACATCAAGAACCACATAAAAATAGGGGTGCCTGATATCTTCCAAGATAACAAAAATTCTCGTGCCGTCACTCTTGAACATGAATCGTCCCATGTCAATATGGAGGATTTTTTGAATATCTCAGCCTATTGTAAACGACGGAAAGAATCGGCGGATCAACTCAAGAACATTGGTGCGCCCGTCACAAATAATTGTCTTGTTCTTCAGATGGTTGCAGGTCTATCCGAGGCTTATAATGGCGTTGGGACACTTCTTCGTCAAAGTAATCCACTTTCGCCGTTCTACTAGGCCTATTCTATGCTCACGTTAGAAGAGGCCAGTTTGGCCAAAAAGGCAGCTACCAGAGCTAATTCTGTCATGATGATGACCATATGCGATGACCCTCACTCGTTCTCGGATAATTCTAGCCAAAATCGTAACAACGGTGGCGGCAAACAGAGTCAAAATTGAAAAAATAATGACAAAAATCGCGGCGGCTGCCGTGGCAATGGTCGGCACAGTGACGACATTGGCGGTGGTCCGAGCAGTGGGCCGCAGCCTTGGGCCAACTGGCCGTGGGGTGGGCCAGCGGCTAGTAGCCCAACTCACCTTACCCCGTCAACATAAGATTATTTTATCCTGTCTCCCATATATGATAAATTAGTCCAAAGACTATAATTTCAGAATAATCTAGTGCGCGTACCAAACGACCCCTAAATATTTGTATGCTTTCTTATTATACCATCTTGTCCTAGTGACTCATCATTTTGTTTTTGTTTTTTCAAATTGTAAAACAATGTTTCTCTTTCGTTTGCAAATGAATTGGATTTCATCTCGAATCAGAGTTATAGAAATCTTTACTGGAAAAGGTTACATGAGATAAATGTGTAGCCCAACTTGGTCTTACTAATTTCATAGTAACATTTATTTTTATACAAGCGTTGAGATACCTTCTCCTTGATTTGAATTGTGAAGAACTATATGCATGGAAAATAACTAGTATTCCTTTATATAACTACAGAAATTTCCAATCTTGTTGGTTTCTTTAATTACTCCCGGAAATAGCTGTTCTATCTATCAAGATAGAGATAAGGTATGCGTATACTCTATCCTTCTCAGACTCCATGTTGTGTAATTTCATTGGATATGTTATTGTTGTTTGTTTCTTTAATTATATGCCTTTAACGGTTAATTCATAGCCAAGGTCAACAAACCCATTAGGGTATTGACTAATGAGTCGTGACCCCATTAATTGCTGTTTCACGGAGCCTGAAACTATGGTTGCAGTGATTTCCTTTTTCTGTTAACCAAACTGTCATTTGCTCTATGCTTTATATTTACCTCCAAATACCTGGTCATGTTCTGGGGGACTTCCCACGTGTACGGTCAGATGTCTGCCACTTGATTCCCATGTACTTCCTAGTTCGGTTACCTTCTTTTGGCTAATTGTCTTCTAGTCTTCTTCTTTTCTCTCCTTATTAATAAAAAGTTAAAAACAACAACAATATACTTAGTATAATTTCACAAAATAAAATCTGGGGAGAGTAAATTATACGCAGATTTTATCTTTACCTTCGTTCGATACTGTTTCCAAAACATCGTCGGTTTAAGAGAAAACATGAAAAAAAGTTTAGAGAAGATTTGAAGAAAGTGAGGGCTGTTAATTAGTCCGTTAATTAGTCCATTAGCTTATTTTCCTTCTAAATCCTAATCCTTAGCATACTATTATGAGTGTTGGAAAATGAAATTTTTATTTATATACAGCGGCTAGAGTTTACACGAAAGAATCTTTGTATTTTTCTAGTGAGGATTCTTAGGCTGTGAAAATATGAGGACTCGTATGAGAATTTTTTACCACCAGTGACATGAGTTATGATTATTGCAAATTCATTTTTATTATTGAGAAATCCTTAAGTCTCTTAACTAATATTTTTCTATTGAAATACTACATCTATGAAGTAGGACTAAATCTTATTTTCAATTGAAGTGGCAGTCACGCTGACTTATGGACAGTAAAAAATATATACTCAGACAGTAACTTGATTAAGAGTAAGACGTAATTGTTGTTATTTTTTAAGGCAATAAATATGATTATCCTGTGAGACGTCCACAAGTGTAAGTTGTTTGCTCTATAGGTATCGTTTGATTATTGATTAGTGTGGAAATTATTCATATATTAAAATTACCATCAATTAATCTTTATGAGTCTATCAAGTCTCGAGACCAAGGGAGATTTCTTAGTGATTTTCCGTTGATTCCACTGACCATCTTTTTGCTTTTAGTAGTGGAACTGTGGAACCTTTCAAATCCTTAGAAAATTTTCGTATATATCAATGTTTAATTCAAGAAATACAATGGATCTGTTGTCTTTTTGCTCGGCATTGAGGTGCTTAAGTGAAAAACATACGATTTCTCTATAACTGCTTCAACAAATCAGGATTGTATTTATCCAAGGCATTTGTACAATGGCTCTCATATGTCACTGATCCTTCTTCTAACTTCATTTTAGAGAGTTAGTAATCCTAATATGTGAAGTGGAAATATCCTTTATCGGACTTTGCTAGTGTTTGGTCATAGATTTTGGATCGGATACTGAAAAGTTGATTAGATTTTGAAAATTTGTCTTTAAAATATTTTCAAGTTCCAAAAAATGAGCCAGTCTAGTTTTAGGAGAAATTTCACTCAACTCACAAAAATTTAAATTTTTTGTAAGTAAATTCATGTCCAAACACAATTTTAAGTTTCAAAAATTTAAATTTTCAAATTTCAAAGTTTCAACTTCAACATTTATGGCCAAACGGGGAGCTTGGTCTATTTAGAACTTGAATTTAAACTCACATACAAATTTTAGTTTTTAATTTGAATAAACCTATCTATATATATCCATGAAATAAGATAGGCTATTCTGAATAATCTTCTTAAACTCTATTATTTCAAGATTTCTCTAAAAAGTAGTAGTAGTAGGTAGTAGCTAAGTTAATTTGCACTATACAATGACTTTGTCGTATGTTAAAGGAATTTCTTTGTTTTTCAACAAACAGTATACCAACAATTTCTCGTTAAGGACCGTGATTCTTTCGCAAATCAAAGCTTTCCTTCAATCATATACTCATGTCTTTCTGTTATCTAGCAACAACATTAATCTCATTGTCCATGAATTTTCATTGTTCATGTCACTATACTTAAGTCCGTCTAACTAAATATTCTTTGCAAAACTTATAACTAAACACAACTTCAACTTCAACTTCAACTCGAACTTCAAAATTCCCAATGTCTCATAAGAATTCCTTGATTTAGATAAACAAAAAGATGTCGCTCCATCAATAGGAGTATAAGAAATTAAGAATTCCTTGATTTATGATAATTCGACTACAAATGCAAATGCTGCAGCTTCTGCAACAGCTTTTTATCCAGATTTGACAAGTGTGCAATGTAGAAGAGCAGCTATGTACACAGAGAAAAAGGAAATTTGATGTGGTTATTGCATCCTCTTTCTCTACAAGTCAATTTGACGGCGATGGTCATATTATATCTTTGCGTGCGCAGCCTACTATTTCCATGACAATTTACACAAAATGATAAAATAAACATAGGTAGCCTTTATTTTTTTATATCGAAATTTTCTACTTACGTCAGACTATTTCGAAAAATAGTACCCGATTCCTCAGCACTATTATCAGTAAATCGTTGGATGTGTGTGAATGACCAGGGTTTAAGAACAGAGCAACTGATATCACCTACAAGGTCCTACTTCAGAAGATAGCAAATTGCTCCCACCAGAATTCAAACCCACGCTGCAGGCCTCCAGATGAATTTTAAGTTTTCTTTCTTTATCATTCAGCTATGCCTCGTGGACAACATATGTATCCTTTATTATATGTATTGCATGTGATTTGATTTATAATGACTTTTAGCCAAGCAGACTACTCCTAGACATGGAGTAGCAACAGGTCTTTATCCACAATTTTTGGACGCTATTCTGATGGCTGAAAATAGGGTTTAGGATGAGAATATTGTTTGAGATGGTTCATCACCTAGGCAGCTAGTTAAGAGTTAATTAATACGGTCTAACTTCGTTTGATCATTTTATTTAAGAACTTAAATCAAGATGTTAAAAATAAATTTGAGCCTAATTAAGTTAATTTCAAAAAGTTAGTTCAAGAACAACATATTCAGTGAAATCCCACAACGTGGGGTCTGGGGAGGATAGAATGTACGCAGTCCTTATCTCTACCTTAGTAAGTAGAGCGGCTGTTTGCGAGAGACCCTCAGCTCAGGACAAACAAAGCAAAAAACAGTTAGACCCGGTCAAAAAAAATTAAAGCAGTAAGCAGTAAGAAAATACTAATAGCAAACGTGAATACGTCATGATATCACATCCAGAAAGAGAAGCAGTAACTAACGCAGATAAATGAGATAAACCAAATACATTAAAGAACGCATAGCAGAAGAAATAAAACTAGAAAAGATTATAAAGCAATACTACGTCTATTCATATGATATGCTAAGCATGTCTACAGTAATAACACCACAACTACCAATTTGTAAGTGTAAGTAGGACTACGCTCGACTACCTACTACACGTTTACCCTAATCTGTATCCTCCACAACCCCCTATCTAAGGTCATGTCCTCAGTAAGTTGCGTCTGCTCCATATCCTGTCTAATCACTTCTCCCCAATATTTCTTCACCCTATCTCTACCCCTTCTGAACCCGTCCATAGCTAATCTCTCACACCTCCGCACTGGGGCATTTGTGTCTCTCCTCCGCACATGTCCAATTCATCTCAACCTCGCTTCTCACATCTTGTCTTCCACCGAGGACACTCTCACTCTGCCCCGCATATCATCATTTCTAATCATGTCCCTCCTCGTATGCCCACACATTCATCTGAGCATCCTCATCTTCGCCACTTTCAAAAAATTATTTTATGAGATGAAGAAACTTTCAAGATTATATATAACGAGACAGACAATTTATTCCATCAACAAACATGAGATAAATAGCAATCTCCATAAATTTGTTCACGACATGACATATATGTGCATGAGCAATAAAATACGGGGTTCAACGTAAGCAACCTAACATTATGAATGTGTCTAACTCTAATTAATATCATGTTAATATTGTTGGAAATTTATTAAATATGGAATTAAGTATATCCCATTAATTTATGACTCGAACAATTAGGGCCCGCACGTCGAAAACATCGTTTCCACACACGTGCACACGTAGTGCCAAGTATCGCAAATTTCATTAGTGAAAGAGATATTGGTGCGTATGTAATACGTTTGAGACATAGAATTACGGACGGTTATTGGTTAAATGACAAAGTATTCCACGTTGGTAAACGAATGAAGAAGTGTACGGAGTGTAAGATGAAACGAGTCGGAAATCGTCGCGGAGCCGTGAAGGGCTGCGACGCTAATTGGTTGTCCGGTCACTGGAGCCGCAACGCTAATTCACAAAACCGCCGCACTTCGGAGGCAGAATGCTATGACGGAAAGTTGAAAAAATCTGACCTTTGGGCTGATTTTGGAGCATTGATTCTCCATTACTTGGCACATGAATTCAGTCATTATTTGGCTGAATGTAGCCCCTCAATCGAGTGCCATTATATGGCTATTAAAGGTCATTAGTTGGCTAGTTGAGGGGTCTTCTACTTACACTATAAATTGAGGCATTTGGCTCAATTGAAAAAGACAAAACACTTAGAAAATACTCCATATTTTCTGAATTCATCTTCTTCCTCTCTAGCAAAGTTACTATACTCAAAGTTCTTCAAGAGTAACACTTGAGTTTCCTTTGCTCACTTGTTAAAGTTGTTGTTGTTTCTTGAGAGACTATTGCTCAACACCGTAAAAGGAGATATACGGGCAATCTTGTCTTAAAGACAGAGTGCCATCACTCGACTCGGTAAATCACACAAGTAGTCTGTTAACTTCTTGATTTACAATTTATTGTAATATTTAGTTTATCATTTCTTACTATAGTAATAGTTGCTTACTTCCCGTTCCCTGCAACAATTGTATCCCGCCAATTTTAAGACAAGATTTTGTTGTAAGTACCTAGAAAGATGACTGGAAGAGATCAAACTGCTTCTGATTCTGCTGTTGCTACTCAAGGAAATCCCTCTGCCTTCCCTACTGCTCAAGGCATAACTAATGCCTTTCCGGTTGCTCGAAGCTCATCCAACGCCTTTACTGCCGCTCAAAGGAACGTTGTCGTTCTTCCACCCGCTGGATTTCACCATGAACGCCCTGAAAAGTTCATGGGCTCAAACTTCAAGAGATGACAACATAATATGCTATTCTATCTGACTGTTATGGGAATGACACATTTTCTAACAGAAGATCCTCTACAAGTTGAAAATAAAATAGACCATTCGCCTTTTGAAACGGCTGAAGGGGGCCTAGGTATCCATGTTATTAATGGCATAAAGATGATTTTTTATGCATGGAGTCATAATGATTTCATGTGTAAGAATTACATATTGAACTGTTTGCCAGACCCTCTCTACACGGTGTATTGCACCATAGGCAGTGCCAAAGAGTTGTGGAAAAAGCTGCAAAAGAAGTACAACTCATAAGATGCAGGTACTAAGAAATTCATCGTTGGAAAATTTCTGAAATTTCAAATGGTGGATAGTAAAACAGTGATGTCCCAAGTCCAGGTATTCCAAATGATTCTACATCACCTGCATTTGGAAGGAATGAAACCAAATGAGCAGTTTTTTGTTGCATCACTAATTGAAAAGTTACCTCCTTCATGGAATGAGTTTATGAGTTACTTAAAATTCAAGACAATGGAGATGACCTTTGAAGAACTTATTATCAAACTATAAATTCAGGAAGATAATAAGAAGGCCTTGCCTAGGGGTAAACAACCCGCTAAGGCAAATGCAAATCTAGCTGAGGCCAAAGGGAACCCAAGCAAGAAGTGCAAGTTCCAGAAAGACGGCAAAACCCAAGCAGCGGAGAAGTTCTAAGGAAATTGCCACCACTGTGGGAAACCTGGTCACATGATTAAGGATTGTCGCAAGCTCAAGACTGAGCAACAAGAGAAGGCCAAGGATAAGGGCAAGGCACATGTTAACATTGTCAAAGACCAATTTCTGCACGACATGATTGAGGAGTTCTCAGCGGTGGTGCTAGAAGCAAACCCTGTTAAGAATCCCATGCAATGGTGGATGGACACATGTGCTATAAGACACATCTGTTTCAATTGAGATGCCTTCTCCACTTATACACCGGTTACAAACAAAAAGTTTTTCATAGGCAACAACGCTTCCTCTGACGTGCTGGGGGTAGGAAAGGTAGTCCTGAAGATGACTTCTGGAAAGGAGCTCACTCTGAAGGAAGTGATGCATGTTCATGAGATTAGAAGAAATTTAATTTCAAGTCATTTATTGGTTAATGTTGGTTTTAGGCTAGTGTTTGAGTCCAATAAATTTGTAGTCACTAAGAATGAAACGTTTGTGGGAAGAGGATTCGTCTGTGAAGGCCTCTTCAAAGTTAACACCATGTATGTATTATGTACAAACAATAATATTGAAGCTTATTCTTACTTGCTTGAGTTCTCTAATTTATGGCATCATATATTATGACATGTCAACTACAAGTTCATCCAAAGGTTGGTAAAGTTGGAGTTGTTGCCGTCTATCGACGTAAACCCTCAACATAAGTGTGAGGCGTGCGTAGATGCAAAACTCACAAAGCTTCCTTTTTTGATCCGTCGAAAGGAATACCGTTCCTCTAGAACTTATTCACACAGATATATGTGATTTGAAGTTTGCACAAACTAGAGGGGAAAACAAGTACTTTGTGACATTCATTGATGATATGACAAGGTATTGTTACCTTTACTTGTTGAAAAGTAAAGATGAAGCCTTTGAAGCGTTCCGACGTTACAAAGAAGAAGTTGAGAATCAATTAAGCATGCGGATTAAATCCATTCGTAGCGATAGAGGGGGAGAATATGTAGCGCCATTTGAGGAATATTATGCCAAATCGGGCATTGTTCATCAAACGACGGCTCCATACTCACCTCAGTCGAACGGTGTGGCGGAACATAAAAACCGTACATTGAAGAAAATAATGAATGCCTTGCTCATCAATTCCGGTCTTCCCTAAAACATGTGGGGAGAAACTGTCTTTACTGCTAATACGATTCTTAATATAGTCTCACATAAGGGTAAGGACCAAACTCCATATGAATCACGGAAAGGAAAGAAACTCATCTATAAATATTTAAAGGTGTGGGGTTGTCTGGTAAAGGTCGAAGTACCCAAACCAAAGCAGGTCAACATTGGGCCTAAGACTGTAGATTGCATATTCATCGAATATGCAAATAACAGTAGTGCTTATCGCTTCTTAGTATATATGTCAGATATTTCATATATCCATGGGGGTACAATCATGGAATCAAGAAAAACACAATTCTTTGAAGATACCTTTCCGAGAAAGGAAAAAGACATAACCTCTCGTAAACGAAGTTATGAACAAAGCTCTCAGGAACCGGGAGTCGTTGACGGCCCGAATCTAGATGGTTCAGATCTAGTGGATCTCGAAGTGACTGAATATCCGGAATCTAGTGTTCCAAATTCTCAGAACTTGGAGACTCTAGAGATGGAACTAAGGCAAAGTAAAAGGGCCAGGAAGGATAAATCATTCGGTCCTGACTTTGTAGATTATATGGTTGATGATGAACCAAGAACAATTGTTGAAGCATTGTCAACTCCAGAGGCACCGCTCTGGAAAGAAGCTATTGAGAGTGAAATATGCTCCATTATGCATAACAATACTTGGGAGTTGGTTGATCTTCCTCCGGGAAATAAACCGTTGGGTTGTAAGTGGATACTCAAACGAAAGTATAAAACATATGGGTCTATAGATAAGTACAAGACCAGGTTGGTAGTCAAGGGCTATCGGCAGAAAGAAGGCCTTGACTACTTTGACACGTACTCCCCGGTGTCTAGGATGACGTCCATACGAGTATTCATTGCGATCGCAGCATTGCGTGACCTTGAGATACATCAAATGGATGTCAAGACAGCCTTTCTAAATGGCGATTTGGAAGAAGAAATCTATATGGAACAACCCGAGAGGTATGTGGTTCCAGGGCAAGAGAAGAAAGTCTGTCGGCTTGTCAAATCTCTGTATGGGCTGAAACAAGCCCCGAAGCAATGTCACAAAAAAATTGATAGTACTCTACTATCGAAGGGTTTCGCCATTAATGAGTGTGACAAATATATCTACATGAAAGGTAACTCTGACTCGTTCATTATGATATGTCTATATGTAGACGACATGTTGATCACATGGATCAGTCCTAGCATAATTCTAGAGACTGAGAACATGTTGAAACAATGCTTCGACATGAAGGATATGGGTATCACAAGATGTCATCTTAGGGATAAAAATCTCTAAGACGTCTGACGGACTGGTCTTATCTCAGTCTCACTACATCGAGGATGTTTTGAGAAAGTTCGAGATGTTTGACAGTTCGCCTATAAAGTCACCAATGGATAGAAATCAAAAGCTTGATAAAAATTATGGTGCACCCATATGGCAGGAGCAATATGCACAGTTGATTGGTAGTTTGATGTACATAACCAACT
The DNA here is from genome assembly GCA_034509755.1 of Anisodus tanguticus. NCBI lineage: Eukaryota > Viridiplantae > Streptophyta > Magnoliopsida > Solanales > Solanaceae > Anisodus > Anisodus tanguticus. The sequence continues at coordinate 46,808,084 of CM067550.1, read as the reverse complement.
ACACCCAACCTGATATTGATTATGCAGTCAACAAGTTGGCTAGGTTTACCTGTAATCCGAGTAATGATCACTGGAAGGCGTTGAATCGGATACTACAATACCTGAAATACACGCTAACTTATGGGGTGCATTATTCGAGATATCCAACTGTACCAGAGGGGTACAGTGATGCAAACTGGATATCTGGCATAGAGAACACCAAGTCCACCAGTGGTTATGTATTTACAATTGGTGGTGGGGCTGTGTCTTGGAAATCCTCTAAGCAAACTTGCACCGCCCGATCCGCGATGGAATCAGAGTTTATCGCTTTAGACAAAGCATGAGAAAAAGCTGAGTGGCTTCACGACTTCTTAGAGGATGTTTCTTGCTAGAACAAACCCGTACCTTCTGGAATGATCCACTGCGACAGCCAGTCAGCTCTAGAAAGGGCACATAATTCTATGTACAACAGCAAGTCTCGTCATATTCGACGGAGACATAAGACCGTTAGGCAGCTGATCACCACGAATATAGTATCCATTGATTACATAAAATCAAAGGATAACATAGCAGACCCACTGACAAAGAACTTATCCAAGGATCAGATATTCTGCATGTCTAGGGGAATGGGCCTAAAACCCAAAGTATAAGGACCAATACGGTGGTAACCCAACCTTACTGACTGGAGATCCCAGGAATTAGGTTCAATGGGAAAACTAAGTTGTAATGGTTCACATGATCGCTTCGGTGGAAGCATGAGCACTTCGGATAGTAATTTCTGTAAAGAAACACCAAATCCAAAGTCGTTCCCGCGATAGAATATAAGTGCTATCTGCAGTGTAGGTGGAGGTTAAGTTTCCAAAATCTTTAATGATCCTCACTGGTTGAGATTAGGTTTTGGGAAATTTTTAATGGTTCATAACACTTGTAAAGTGGGGTATAGCAGGATACCTTGTAGAAGACCACCTATTTAAGTGCGAGGACATGCCGCCTCAAATGAACGCACTTAAGAATCCAAGAAGTGTCCAAGGCCACAACGTACAAAACATTACGAAGAACTGAGTAGATGAAGTTATTGTGTTGGTACCGTTGACTTGGCTTACACTAAACACTGACGGTTCAAGACATCACGTTCACCGCGTAGTAAGTAAGTCCGATGGTATTCAACTATGGAAGATTCATAGCGTATGCTACCTATTCAGATGCAATATCGGTCCGCTAAAAGATTGTTGAAAAAAGGCACCAAGTGTGTGCGCCAAAATCTCTTTCAAGAGGGGATTGTTGGAAATTTACTAAATGTGGAATTAAGTATAACTCATTAATTATGACTCGAACAATTGGGGCCCGCATGTTGAAAATATCGTTTCCACACACGTGCACACGTAGTGCCAAGTATCGTAAATTTCATTAGTGAAAGAGATATTGGTACGTATGTAATACGTTGGAGAAATAGAATTATGGACGGTTATTGGTCAAATGACAAAGTATTCCACGTTGGTAAACGAAGGAAGAAGTGTACGGAGTGTAAGATGAAATGAGTCGGAAATCGTCGTGGAGCCGTGAAGGGCCGCGACGATAATTGGTTGGCCAGTCACTGGAGCTGCGACGCTAATTCACAGAGCCACGACGCTTCCGAGGCAGAATGGTGCGACGGAAAGTTGGAAAAATCTGACCTTTGGGCTGGTTTTGGAGCATTGATTCTCCATTACTTAGCACATGAATTCAGCAATTATTTGGCTGAATGTAACCCCTCAATCAAGTGTCATTACATGGCTATTGAAGGTCATTAGTTGGCTAGTTAAGTGGTCTTCTACTTACACTATAAATTGAGGCCTTTGGCTCAATTGAAAAAGACAAAACACTTAGAAAATAATCCAGATTTTCTGAATTCATCATCTTCATCTCTAGCAAAGTTACTATACTAAAAGTTCTTCAAGAGTAACACTTGATTTCCAGTTTATTATAATATTTAGTTTATCCTTTTTTATTATTGTAATAGTTGCTTACTTCCCGTTCCCTGCAACAATTGTATCCCAATAAATATTAGACTAAAAAAAATGTCTTGGACACGATTTGAAAAAAAAAAACGTGCAAAAGGTTATCTACGGAATTAAAGCGTGTCGAAGGAATTAAGTACAAGTTGAGTTGGGAGCAAAGTCTGGATTAACCCGACATTACTGTTCCATAGAATGATAACGAGACAAATAATGATAATAAAAAAAATCTCAGATAGAAACATCATATTTTCAATAAATTCGAAATCACAAATATATCTTTTTGTATTTGAGGAGTTTTCATGTATTACTACTGTTAATTTTAGATTTGATATTGTGACATTTGACCCAACATATCTCCTATAGTATTGATTTTAATGTATAAGAATCTTGAGACAAATGTTGCACAACATTCGGACCAATATTTTCAGAACTGATTTTACCTTACTTCACGTAATGATTACTATGTAATAAATATGACTTGACAAGGTAAAAATGAGTTGGTAAACACGTGTGACTAACGAGTCAAGGCTGCTGCTTTTCGTGAGGAACAAGTAAACGTTGTTAGAGGTTTTTGCTCCTTGATAGTGTTGGATATAATTGCAGCACGGGAAGTAAATAAATATTACAAGTGTTCGAAATGATAAACAAACAACCAAGATTATAATTGTCGCAAGCTTGTTGAGTCTTGAATTTTGATAACCTGAAATCAAGAAACAATAAATCTGGATTGTTACAACTGTGGCTGAGTCGAGGGATGGTCTGTCTTTAAGACAAGATTGCCCCGTATATATGCTTTTACGTTAGCGGGCAATAGACTTCCAAGATAAAACAACAACTAATCAACACTACAAAGCAAATAGGTTGATTCTAACGAAGAAAACAAATACGAAACGACTTGCTGAAGAATGAAAAATTTAGAGAAAAAGAAAGAGTTTATGTTTCTGTTCTTTTCATTTATGGCTTCTGCTGCTTTTTTTTATCCTTCCCTGCCCTCAGGCAAGAGTAAGGTCTCAATATATAGTGTTTAGGAGGAGGAGAGCTGATTAAGAGGTCCTTTAAGAGGTGTATTCATGGGCCAGAAACGTTTTGTAGTAAGTGCAAAACGTTTCAGAAGTTTAATGCCATAAACTGTTGGCTTTCTGGCTGCTGACCACCATTCCTGAAACTCCATAGACCAAATTGTAAATACTAAACAATTTGGGGTTCAAAATATAATCTCAGAAGAAGCCCCGCAGCCTGGACGGGATGAGCGGGTGGCGGCGGCGCGCGTGTGGGGCTATCCTCGAACCCAAGCACACCTAGGTCCTCCCTCCTTCAAACACATGGGTTACCCCTTGGGGTCCCAAACCCTTATCCATTTTTAGGCTTATAAAAAAAACAATTCTTCATTTTTCCCACCGATGTGGTAGATTTGTCCCACACCATATTTCCATGTCTCAAACACCTTACTTCGTGGACCAATATCTCTTTCATTTCTTAACAAAATTTGACGATCCTTGGCCCTACGGTCATCTACTCACTTAGTAGATTATGCTCGTGTGAAGAGACAAAGCCTCCAACATGCGAAACCCTAGTGTTTAAGTCATTAAATATGGGTGGACGCAACCTCCCCACCAAAGGCAAATTTCCAACAGATAGTCTCTTACAAATCCTACCAGCTGCCCACCTTTCCTTCAACCTCCACAACCGATCGATGAGCCTTTCAAGGAAGACTATCTACTATAAATAGAGAGGCTACTATAGTGAATCGATATCCAGAATCAGAATGCAAAAATACCAAGAGAGTTCTCGGGATTTCATCTCAGAAATCTGGATCACTAGTGTTGACAACATTCTGTCCAACATTACATTTGCTATTTAGATTCTAGATTAGTTTTGTATTGAGCAATTGTAATGAGAGGTTGTCTTTGTCTACTTAGTTAGATTTTTCAGGCAGAAGTCATCTGTTACTTCATATTTTAATTCCTTTCCGTTTTATCTTATAAATTTGTAAAGAAAAGAATTTATACTTTTATATATTATATATATACAATACATTTGATAATTGACCATAATAAGTTATATAATATATATAACTTATGAAAATTTAAATATTCGTGTTCTTTAAATTCGGTGCATTTACTTTTTAAAATTTTTATAGTGCTAAATGTTGTTACTGGTGTCAGACGACATAATTACCGATATTTGAAAACAAAATTGATATTCAATTTATTTTCATCTCTTATTTTTAGTTTTCCTAGCATTTTACACCCTTCAACTACTATATATAAGCGATTAGAAGCAGGCACCTCTTCCTCAACATGTCTGCTTTCGCCGAGGATATTTTTATAAATTCATAATTTCTATACTTTATCAAATGTTGCTTTACTATTGTTTTTTTGCTTTTTTTTACTGCTGAATTCCATGTTCAACTTTAAATACCACGCTATATATTTGCAACTTCTGAAATTTGTTTTTCAACATGCGGGCCCTACTTCAAGCTTCAATTTGAGTCTCCGTTTGATTGACGACAGGCTTCTTCACCTTACTCCATTTGCTCTTTCTATAAATGAGAATACATCACAGCTTTTTTGGGTGTCTTTGAAATTTTTCATTAAGAGTACTATTTTTCTGCCACATCATATCATGATAAAAATATTAATAATAATTGTTGTTCTAAATAATATTTTTATTAATATTAATAATAATACTTATCCGCTATTCATTTACGCTTAATGAGATGACTATACATAAATATATAACTTATCAAAACATTTTAAATAATTTGAAACAAAGAAAATATACTATAACACAAATTATTGAACTAGTTTCTACCTATTATAGCATCGGCAATCGAAGTCGAGCATACATACGACGATATTCCTGGAGCTACCTCCTTACAACGATCGTTCGTTCCCCAATCCAAATTCGGATCAATTGTCAAGTGGATTTCGTGCTGTCACTGGTTCGATATCCAGTCTTATAGAATACTCCACGTAACTAACTTCTGAGGGAAGTGCTCTTTTCTTTGCAAGAATATGCCCAATAATAAAGAAAGAGAAAAACTGAATATATCATTCTTAAAAGTAACAGACAATATAGGAGTAATTAATTTTACTTTTTAACATTTTCGCTTTTGGAACCTAACACATGAATAAATTTTAGAAACAACATACATGCAAGAAGCTGCAGAAATGTAAACTCAACTTTCAATATAATGACATTTTCAATTTGTACGGCACATTCATAAACTTAGATTTCTTAAGTTGTATTTTTCTTATAAACATAAAAATTTACAAGTTTTAAAAATCATCAAAATCAATCTTATCAAATAAGTAAATTATAGTTCATAACAAAATTAATATGCTCTAGAAGACCTTTCTAAAAAGTATAATTTCTATTAATCGAATTGTATTCAATAAAAAGAAAATTGAACATGAGTTATAAAAATAAATTTAGTGGGTAATGATTGGTAAAAGTAAATTTTGTTATAAATATACTATCAACTTGTAAATGTTTTTTTATATGTGATATAAATGGTTGACAAGATAAATATATCTATTAACTTATAGATCTTTTTTTTATAATATATAAATTTATGATTCAAGTTTTACATTTAAATTTTTTATATTCATGATTTGATATACTAAATCATGCTTTTAAAAAAAATGGAATTTGAAATTATAATATAAAATTAAAGTTGAAATTTTATGCAAATTTTAAATAAATACTGATTTAAAATTAAAATATGAAATCATGATTTCTGACGGCAAAACGCCTACTTAGCTTGCTTTTTCATCAACTTTCCTATAGGAATAGAAAAAAAGGTGAGTCCCCCGGGCATAGTTAGATGACAAAGGAGGGAAACTTAAAATCCAGTTGGAGGCCTGCAGCGTGGTTTCGAACCCAGGTGGGAGCAATTTGCTCTCTTCTGAGGTAGGACCTTGTAGGTGATATCAGTTGCTCTGTTCTCAAACATCATTAGGCACATCCCACGATTTACTGGTAATAGTGCTGAGGGATCGGAACTACTATCTTTAAGAATAGTCTGAAATAAACCGGGAAGCTGGATATCAAAAAACAAAAAAAATGGTCTCCAGCGCAGCTTTTACATTTTTCGAATCATGAAGATGAAGCAACTACGTACGAGAAAAAGCAAAAATCAAATAAATAAGAAGAGAACAAAGAAATCATTTTCATTCTTGCCACTCACTTCGAGTTTGGTTAAATATCAATGACTCAATGCACATTAAGCTAACCTTGGTCGGGGTGCATGGAGGTGCTTTTGGCTCAAAAGGTTTTGAGATGTGTGAATCTTTTTTCATTTACAGTAAATTAAATCAAAATTTAGATACATCAACTATATAAATATAGTTTTATCGTCCATATATTGTTAGTTATAAGCACTTTATTTTTTGTTTACTTATTTTACCTTTATTTTCATAAGTGTCGATCTGCTTATTTTTAATGAAGTACATATAATCTCTTTTTTGTTGATAAGTGGATGCGAAACTTGAATATAGAAATTTTGTCTAGTTTGATACCTTTGTTGAAGCGTGTGAATTGATTTATTTAAATGTTTAAATTTCCCTTCTTCTTTTTTTGCTTCAAGCATCCAATATCAAATATTTTACTGAGTTATTTAATTCAAATTCACGCCATAAAAGTCTATTATTATAAAGTTGTGTACACCTTATTGAAGAGGCCAGAGTCGACTGAGCCTAAAGCCACTAAAACATGACTTTAAAGTTTAAACCCCAAATATATTAAGGCCCAAAAATTATTTGTATTATTTATATAATTTAAATAATTATATAATATTATTAGTGACAAATAATTCTCTTAATAATTTTTATTGGGGATGACAAATAATCATCCCATTTTCTATCGCATACCAAATTATACTTAGATAATTAAATAGTACTTATTTAATATCTTTTTTTAGCTATATAAAAATTTACTTATCTAAATAAGATTAAATTAAAATAATAATATCTTTTTGATTATGTAAAAAAATAATTTATCTGAGTTAAATATAAAAATTAAAAATATTATATAACGGAGGAAGAGTAATATTTTTTATATGGTTTAAATATTTAAAAAGAAAATATATATTTACCAATTTGTTTACTCTGGCAGTGACATAATTATCAGCTTTTCGAAAGCTTAGCATTAACATGATATTTTGTTCTTTTCCTAAGTGACAATTTAAGTGAAACAAAACGGTGTATGGTAAATGTATAAGATTTTGTTTCCTACTTTTAGTGATTTTGTTTTTGTTATTGCAGTTTGTTCGAAGTGCGATATTTGCATTGCTTTGACCTAAACAGGAAAAAACTGGTAAAGGTCAAAGATATAGAAGCAAAAAGTTTGGGCCCTGCCAAGTGGTAAATGTTGAGGGGCGTGGCCCTTTTGAGCCATTCAAGGACACACGGTTGGCCATCTGAGCCCAGCCCATGCATCTCCTTTTAATATTCTTTGTGAAGGGGAAAGTTCAGAAGATGAAATCCCCCGTATCAGAGGTCTCTTGGTCATGTGGAATGTAAATCGAGGGATATGCGCAAGTGACAGCCCTGCAAGGGAGAGGACCAACGGGACACGAACCCAGCAATAACCCTTGCAATATTTCAGCAAAGACTGTCACCACACGAATTCGAACCCGCGACATCGGAGTGGTTGTACCCCAATCACCTTGTCACTTACCAACTCGTCTGTGCCCCTGGGGGCTCCTTTTAATACTATCTCCATACCAAAATATTTGTGATGTTTTTCATTTTAAAAATCATTTTGATTAAATTTTAAATTTTAAATTTAGATATTCGAAAAACTAGACGGAAAGTATTATAAGTTGTAAATTTTCTCGTATTAATATGATAAAAATATATAGCTTAAAAATATAAGTTGTAAATTTACTCCTTAAGAAATACTAATTATGAGGTGTATTTGATCTAATTTATCTTTATTTATGTCTAAGTTATAATCTCTCACTATTAAATGATAACTATTTATGTGTCATTTTCATTAATGACATGATAAAATTGAGAAAATATAATTAATTATGTCTTGAGCTTTTAAAATGATAAATAATTTGAGATACTTATTTTTAGTAATCACGATAAATAATTTGAGATAGACGGAGTATAATTTGACTTTGAAAAACGTAATAGGATAAATATTTTAGGACAAAGGGAGTACAAAGTGATCTTAAATTAATAAATAATTAAACTAATTTACTACTACAAGAAGATTAGAACAAAAGAACATCTCATATTAAAAGGGACACTTCTTCTTGGTTACGAGGAAGCTTTGGGAAGACCACATTTGTACGGCTCTTTGTCTTATTTTGTCTGTTTTGTGTTGTTAGTTGGTTTAATTTTTCTTTAACCCTTTTTTACCCTTATTCCATTTTTACCCTCTTTCTTTATCTTTCTTCATTTGATATTAATTTAATATCCTAGAACCAAGAAAACTTAAGTGTTATAAAAATACAAATTACAAAGCAAAGAATAAATAAATAGTGAGTGATAAATATGATTTCACTTGAAATTGATGTACAAATGAAAAAATTGAGCTCCCTCATAAAGAACTTTTTTTTTGGGTAACTAACTTAACTTTTATTAATCTCTAAAGTGAATCTTTACAAAAGCTTAACTTAGTTAACTCAACCAGCTGTCTCAACCCAAAAGAAAAAACTAGAGACAACACTTCTGACCATGCAATCGCCGGTGCCAGCAATTTGGATCTAATGAAGCATTTTGAAAGATCTAGGTCAGCAGGATCGAACTCAAACGGCGATAACATGGGGCAGTGGTGGTTCTCCAAGAGGCTTGGGATAGACCCATTTTGATCTAGAGGTTTTAGCCAAAAATTCTGCAGCATCAGCAGAAGACTCGCTCCGGAGCATACCTCCTTTAACTCTCACACAGAGATAGGCTCAGCAAAGCATAAACCAAGAAACAAAGAACTAAAAAAGGCATAATTGCAGCAGTCTTGTAATACCAGGAGATGAGATGTTCTAACGTTGCAACCAAAAACCATTGCTTTAGCAATATTCTGCATGGATCAAATACTCTTTGATTCCTCTCTAACCAGATAGCATGTATTACGAACTTGAAAATCTGAGATGTCTATGATATTCCCTTGGCCTGTCTTTTACCAGTCACTACTTCTTGTTGGATCTGAGAACAAGTCTAGCCTCAATAATCTTCTTGACTATCCAACTAACTTGCCTACGAATAGGCATTTGGGTAATTGGTTGATTCTTTATATAATAAGTACGCACCCATTTGATTCACATTTTGTCATGTTTATGGGATAATCCTAATGACTCTTAGCCAATGCAGCCATGTTCCACAGTTTCAAATTGATAAGATTCAATCCACTTACATATATAAGAGAGCATAGTCTATCCCATATATAACTTTACAGTGAGCCTCCTCAATGAGTTTTATTACCTTTGATGGAATCTGGAAGAGTTGAGACCAATAAGCTTGTATGCCAAACAAAACTGTTTGAACTAACTAAATTCTTCCAGCATAGGAGAGCTGTTTTGCAGTCATGAAGAGATTCTTTCTACCATTCTTTCAGTCAGAGATTTGCTTATCCAGGGCCATATTCTAACTAATTGAGTATAACCGCTCTATTCTCTTGTAGTTATTAGCAAAGCTGAGATGTTTAATTACCCGACTTAGCAAATCTTGGATGATACTTGAAATTCTTATCACTCTGTTAAACAGAGTAATATACCTGTGATATACACCCAATATACAACAGTGTATATCACAGGCAAAGCAGTGAACTGGGCAGCAGGGCCTCGGCAGTGGCTGAAGCAATGGACTGAACAAGGCAAGGCAGTGGGCCTCGGCAGTAGCTAAAGTCTAAAGGCAGTAGCTGAAGCCCATTACAGGCAGTGTTGGATTTTATATATTAGGAGTGTATATTGATGTAATATTGTAGTGTAAAGGTTACCTTAATTAGTGTTATACACTTACCATAATTGTATAGTTAGAATTATGGTAGAATAAGGATTTAGAAATAGAATAGGAATAGGATTCTCCTATTATGAAAATATGTAACTTGTATATATAGTCTTTCAATTAATGAAAATAATCAAGGAGATTATTTCTTTCATGGTATCAAGAGACTAGGTCTAAACAAAAGTTTTTTTCTCTCAAACTTTTGCCTCCCTTTGGCCGAGACCCCCCCCCCCCTCCTCGGGTTTCTCTTCCAAATTTCGTCTTCCGCTCTAAAAAACACCTCTCTTAAATTTCCCTTTCTTCTTTGTTCTTTCAATATGTCTAAGAACAATTTTCACCCTGCCCTCACGGTTTCCAATATCAAGAGCAAGTATCCCTATTGTCCTTGAGATGGAAAACGTCCAATATGCGACGTGGGCGAGTTGTTTAAAATTCACGCTATATCTTATCAAGTTCTTCATCACATCATTCCTCCCGCTAGACCCCTTCCTGCGGAGGATCCTGAGTTATGGATTACACTTGATGCTACCGTTCTTCGGTGGATATACGCCACTATTTCGCTGGACATTCTACAGACGATTATGGAGCCGGATACCACGGCTATGGCTGCATGGAATAGATTGCGTGACATATTCCAAGACAACCGACATTCCCGTGTCGTCACACTCGAGCAGGAATTCTCTCTCGTTCGAATGGACGAATTTCCAAACGTTTCTGCATATTGCAAGAAACTAAAGGAGTTGGCGGATCAACTCCGTAATGTTGGCGCACCAGTAACAAATAATCGTCTAGTTCTACAGTTGGTTGCCGGTCTTTCGGAGGCCTACAATGGTGTTGGAACTCTCATTCGCCAAAGCAACCCTCTTCCAGACTTTCATCAAGCCCGCTCCATGCTTACGTTGGAAGAAGCCGATTTGGCTAAAAAGGCGGCTACCAGAGCAAGCCCAGTTGTCATGGTGGCGTCCTCTCCTAGTTCTTCAGGTTTTGTGAATAATTCGGGCTAAAACCATAATAATGGTGGCGGCAAGAATAATCGCAAAAATAATAACAAAAATCGCGGGGGCAAACGCGACGGTTCTGGTGGCGGTTCCGGTGGTCAACAAGTAGGCGGTGGGTCCCAGCCAGGGTACAATGGCCCACCACCGCCATGAGCCCAGCAGTGGAACCCGTGCCATCCAAAGCAGCAGTTTCCGGCGGCCGGTGGGGGCGGCCAACGGTCCGAGCCCAATACCCAGCAGTGGTGGCCCACTGGCCAGTGGCCCAGCAACGGTAGCAACAGCAGCTACGGCCCAGGTGCACCACGGACATGAGTTCTTGGGCCCCGACCACCGCAGGCCCATCATGCAGCAGGCCCCACTCAGACTGATATCGAGGCCGTGATGCACACGTTGGGGTTGACTCAACCGGACCCATATTGGTACATGGACACCGGGGCAACTACTCACATGACTTCTGAATCAGGTACTCTCTCCTCTTATTCCAATTTGAGCACCCCTCGGGGTATAATTGTTGGTAATGGCAACTCTATTCCAATTCAGGGTTATGGTCAGAAAACGTTGTCTCCCCCAATCCACCCCTTCTCTTGAAAAATACTTTACATGCTCCTAAATTGATTAAAAATTTAGTGTCGTCCGAAAATTCACTACCGACAATTCCGTTTCCGTTGAATTTTGATCCTTTTGGTTTTTCTGTGAAGGATTTCAAGATGGGGAGTCATCTCATGAGGTGTGATAGTAGGGGGATCCGTATCCTATCATGCCGGTTTCGATCCATCGAGTCAAACACGGCCGTCGGCCTTTGCGACCATCTCTCCTTCCATGTGGCATGCTCGTACGGGTCATCCGGGATCTTCTATTTTATCGTTTTAGATAAAAATAGCTTTATTTCCTGTAAGGGTACGAGTTGTACTCCACTTTGTCAGTCTTGTTCATTAGGAAAAATTGTTAAGTTGCCATTTGTAGACTCCAATTCTCATACTTCAATACCATTTGAGATTATTCATAGCGACTTATGGACGTCTCCTGTTCTCAGTTCATTGGGTCATCGATATTATGTTCTCTTTTTAGATGATTATTCTAGATTTTTGTGGACGTTTCCAATTGCGAATAAATCACAAGTGTTTTCCGTCTTCATCCAATTTAGAGCGTTCATTCGTACTCAATTCGAAAGAGAAATAAAAAATATTCAATGTGATAATAGGAAAGAGTATGACAATAGGGAGTTCCGGGAATTCTGTGCTAAAAATGGGATTAATTTTCGGTTATCGTGTCCTCATACATCTTCACAAAATGGGAAGGCCGAATGCAAAATTCGTTCCATCAATAACATTGTCCGAACTCTCCTAATTCATGCCTCCATACCTCCATATTTTTGGCATTATGCTCTACAAATGGCCACATATCTTCTTAACATAATTCATTCTAAAGGTCTGACATATTCTCCCCCCCTTAAAATCCTATATAATAAGAACCCTTCTTATTCTCATCTTCGGATTTTTGGGTGCTTGTGTTATCCGTTATTCCCATCCACCACAATTAACAAACTTCAGGCTCGGTCTACCTCGTGTCTGTTTTTGGGTTATCCGTCAAATCATCGTGGTTATAAGTGTTTTGATTTATCCTCCAAGAAAATCATAATCAATCGCCATGTCATTTTTGATGAAACTCAATTCCCATTTACGAAAGTTCATACTCCCGAACCTAAGTCGTATAATTTTTTGGATGACCAAATATCCCCGTATATTATTCGGAATTTTTCGGACATCCTCGTACCCAAAATCCTCAGCGGGCCCACTGCCCGCTGGACCCACAGTACCGCCACACCCAAAAATTCCAACCACTGGAACAGTTCCAGCAATTGGGCCAGTCCAGCCCAATTCTGGAACTGATCCAGAAACCGAGTCCAGCCTTTACCGATTTGGGCCGGCCAGCCCCCGCACGCTTGGCCGTCCGTCCCGAGCCCAGAAAATTCCCAAAATTCCCTCAATTCTTCCTCGAGTCATTGACCGGTCACTCGTAGTCAGCGGAGTATTTTTACACCTAAAAGACATTTTAATTTACATTCGGATGTCTCTAAATCCCCCTTGCCCCGCAATCCTGTGTCCGCCTTAAATGACCCTAATTGGAAAATTGCTATGACTGATGAATATAATGCTCTTATTGATAATAAGACGTGGGAGTTGGTGCCCCGTCCATATGGTATTAATATTATCAGGTCTATGTGAATTTTTGCTCATAAGGAGAATTCAGATGGGTCCTTTGCTCGACATGGGAGTTGGTGCCCCGTCCATATGGTATTAATATTATCAGGTCTATGTGAATTTTGCTCATAAGGAGAATTCAGATGGGTCCTTTGCTCGACATAAGGCGCGACTTGTTGGTGATGGTAAGACTCAGCAGGTTGGGATAGATTGTGGTGAGACGTTTAGTCCGGTGGTCAAACCGGCTACCATTCGCACTGTGCTTAGCTTGACTCTTTCACAGACTTGGCCAATTCATCAGTTGGATGTCAAAAATGCTTTCCTACACGATGATCTCAAGGAAACAGTCTATATGCATCAGCCGTTGGGTTTCAGGGATCCAAACCGTCCTCATCATGTATGTTTGTTGAAGAAGTCCTTATATGGGCTTAAGCAGTCTCCAAGGGCTTGGTACACGAGGTTTGCTGACTTTGTTTCAACTATTGGGTTCACTCACAGCAGGTCAGATAATTCCTTGTTCATCTACCCCCGTGGTTCGTCCTTAGCCTACATTCTGTTGTATGCGGATGATATCACCTTGACTGCCTCTTCCGATGCCTTGCGTCAGTCTATCATGACCATGCTCAGTTCTGAGTTCGCTATGAAAGACTTAGGGCCTTTGAGTTATTTTTTAGGGATTGCCGTCAAGTGTCATTCAGGTGGCTTGTTTTTATCTCAACGAAAGTATGCTGCCGAGATCATAGAGAGGGATGGGATGTCATCCTGTAAGTCCACTTCCACGCCAGTTGATGCAAACCCCAAACTGAGTGCCGCAGCAGGTGCACCATACGAGGACCCGACCCGCTATCGCAGTCTTGCAGGGGCACTCCAGTATCTTACCTTTACCAGACCGGATATTACGTATGCGGTCCAGCAGGTGTGTTTATTCATGCATGATCCCAGAGTTGAGCACATGAATGCAATCAAACGCATCATTCGGTATATTCGGGGGACACTGGACTATGGGTTGCACTTGTATCCTTCATCTACATCCACACTTGTCTCTTACACGGATGCTGATTGGGGTGGTTGTCCCGACACCAGACGGTCGACTTCTGGCTACTGTATTTTCCTTGGCAACAACTTGGTCTCGTGGTCGGCAAAGTGTCAGGCAACTCTATCACGCTCAAGTGCAGAGGCAGAATATCGAGGGGTAGCAAATGTGGTCTCCGAATCATGTTGGCTACGTAATTTGCTTTTGGAGCTTCATTGTCCCATTCAGAAGGCAACCTTGGTATATTGCTATAACATTAGTGCCATCTACCTTTCAGGTAACCCAGTTCAACACCAACGCACCAAACATATCGAAATGGACATTCACTTTGTCCGTGAAAAGGTTGCAAAGGGTGACGTTCGCGTATGCAATGTCCCGTCTCGTTATCAAATTGCAGACATCTTTACAAAGGGTCTACCAGCGGTTCTCTTTGAAGATTTTAGGGACAGTCTCAGCGTTCGAAAACCGCCCGCTATGACTGCGGGGGTGTGTTAAACAGAGTAATATACCGTGATATACACCCAATAGACAAGCGGTGTATATCACGGGCAAAGCGATGAATCTGGGCGGCGGGGCCTCGGCGTTGGTGAAGCAATGGACTGGACAAGGCAAGGCGGTGGGCCTCGGCAGATGGCCGAAGTCTAAAGGCGATGGCGAAGCCCATTACGGGCAGTATTGGATGTTATATATTAGGAGTGTATATTGATGTAATATTGTAGTGTAAAGGTTACCTTAATTAGTGTTATACACTTATCATAATTGTATAGTTAGAATTATGGTAGAATAAGGATTTAGAAATAGAATAGGAATAGGATTCTCCTATTATGGAAATATGTAACTTATATATATAGTCTTTCAATTAATGAAAATAATCAAGGGAATTATTTCTTTCACACTCTTTAAACCATTCAGCTCCTGCTCAAGTACTTCATAGACATAGCAAATAAAAATGGGGAGATGGTATTCCCTTTGCAGTAACAAAAGGTTCTGTTGGTTCACCATTCACAATTCTCACATATTTCATGATCCACGAAACTATTGCAAGTCTCTTAAGAAAGTTGTTGCGTAACTTTTCAGGAAGTTGCTTGCATGAGCTATTTGTAAGTTATTACTTTATTTGTAAGTTTCTTTAAAAGACGGCAAGAATATTAAATAGGCATCCACATTAGTGTTTTCATAATACTCCCCCTAGATGTTCATTAACAGATAACATATCTCATAAAAAATCTTACTAAGAAACATTTGTGTGAAACAAATTCCAGTGAAAGAAAAAGAATATACATATCTAGCAATACATAATAGTTGGTTGTCTCATTAAAAAAATAATTTCAATCTTGTATATCATCTCTCAGAAATTGAATATGGGAAGAATTTGATGAATAAATTTGTTGAATTATCACTTTAACGGATTTGTTACACATTAATATCATTAAATTCCTAGAGATCATATATGGAGAATGATTTTTGTGAATTGTGTGTCGTTTTATTTCATTTTATGAAACCTTCTTTTAATTTGGCTATGCATGTTCGTATAGGACTAGGGTATTTTGGCATCACATTTCAGATCATATCTTTCTTGAATGAATGAATCATTAATCTCATTCATATATATATTTCTTACTTTTTTATGAATAGCTATTATCTCAACATAATTTGAAGAAGTAATAACAATGGACCACTTTGTAGAGGCTCTTGATATTATAGTGCCTCCTCATACAAATAAGTTTTTTATTCAAGATCCAACTTTATGCGGGTTTCACAAATAACTTGCATATGTATGACTAACCAAATATATACCGATCCATATCAATAGTTCACTTTAGATATCACAATACATGTTTGATTTCGTTTGCCTCTATTTATAAGCAAATTATAACTGACAAGTATATTAACAGAAAACATTATGTCAAGCCGTGTAGCATTAACAAGATAAATAAGTGCACAAATTACAATATGGTGCTTCAAAATCAAGAAATTTAGCATTCTCCTTTTGATCGGTATGAATCCTTATTCACTTCTAGTGATGGACCGATCATGGGAGTACCTAAAGGATGCTCTTTTTTCCATGTAAAACTATTTCAACACCTTCTCTATATAGGTAGATTGGATAAAGACTTGTCTGCTAAATGCTTAATTTGTAAAAAGTTTTGGGAAACTAACTGAAATACCCCTCAAAAACAAATTAATTACCCGCCCATGCTCTCCTTAAATTAATTACCCGTTGTACCACCTCGCCCAAAATTATTTACCCGACATACCCCCTCACCCAAACTCCTTCCTTTGTAATACCATCGCAGTATATTTATATATCAGGATAGTATCATGAAGGACTAAGAGAAGGACTGAAGTAATCCTCCATGATACCATCTCAGTATATTTATATACCACGATAGTATCATGGTCCTGATAAGTGTCCCATTGAAGGACTGAAGCAGCTCTCCATGATACTATCACAATATATGTATATAAGATAATGGTATCATAGAGTTTTTTTCGAGAAAAGTGTGTCTTTTTTTAATAAACGAACATGATCATCCATGATATACCATCTCAGTATATTTATATACCAAGATGGTATTATGGAGGACTAAGAGAAGGACTGAAGCAGTCTTTCATGATACCATCTGAGTATATTTATATATCATGTTGGTATCATAACTGGGAGGGAGGAGGGACATCTCGGGTAAATAATTTTAATGTTTAGGGGGTATGAAAAATAAGACGGGTAGAGACAGATAAATAATTTGATTTATGAAGTATAAGTAATGTTTTTTCAAAAGTTTTATCTTTTCAATATCTTTCATTTTAAATTATTTTTTAACTACTCAATTTTCTTATGGATATAAAACAAATAGCTTGTGTAAATTTTGATGTTGTTTTCTTTATAAAATCACAAGAATAAATGATATTACTTATATAACCTTCCTTCACCAAATACTTACTGAGGCGATATATCATATGTATGATTTTTAAATCGTACAGAACTTTTTGTAATATGACTGAGTATATTTTTTGAGACTTTGAACTATATGCCTCAAACATTTTAAATAATTTTTAATTTTTTTTAGAAATTTCATTATCAAAATAGCCACCAAGTAGGATATAACCATATCCATCAAATGTATATCAATTTTTTTGTGTACATTTAAACTGATGAGTAACAAAGTCTATTTATAATAGGTGAATATGTTTCTCCATAATTAAAATTGAGTTTTTTGCAAGAACCCTTGTCTAACAAGACATATATTATATCTTACTATTTCAATTTTCGAAAAAAGACTCGTTTAGAGCCAACCAGTTTCATACCATTAGGTGTTTAAATTACTAGTCCAAAAATTCTAACGTTTAGCCGGTGAGTTGATTCTGATTGATTTACCTTTTGTCATTTTGAATAATCACATTTTTTGTCGTATTCTTCGGCAAATTGAGGTGTAAGATCTCAGTATCTTGCATAATGTTAAATGCAACATTATATGCAATATAATTATCCACCAGCATTTCTAATCAATTCAAATTTATTCCATTACCAGTAGAACTTATTGATGGTTCCTCACTCACTTTAGTCTTGCATTCATTGATTTCTTCAACAACCTCAGATCTTGAATCACTTTATGAGATCCTTTCATGGTGTCATCTTGATTAGGGGTGGGCATAAAATCTGTTCGAATCGAAAAAATTGAACCGAATCGGCGGTTTGGTTTTTATTTGATTTTAAAAAAACCGGTTCTTTAAAAAACCGAACCAAATCAGGGTTAAATAATTCGGTTCGGTTCTTTAGAATTTTTGATGAACCGAACCGAAAATCGGGAGCAAATTTGTAATTAAACTTATTTTTTATTTTAGGCTACTGCTATCTCTTGAATCATAGCCATTGAAGCCAATCTATGAAGCTTTTATAGAAGTTGAATGCGGCATAAACTTAATTAACATATCACGAAAGCATTGACATAAAATGTAGGGAGAAAATAGTTGTAAATTGGTGCAACTTTAAATGGTCATAACTCTGCGCTCGGATGTCCATTTTACCCGATTTTTTTAATTTTGCGTATTTTTTTGAGATGTGGCCGGTCAAACAGCCATGAGGCAGTTTGGCGTCGCCAATTTTTATGAAAACGTCCGTTTTCCCAATCAATTTGTGTTTTCCCCCAATTCGGTTTCTAATTTTCCCTTTTCTTTAGTAAACATCTCACGATATACCGTGGATTTCAACGTCGAAATTTCGTGGTAATGTAGGTGTGAATGTCAATTTCAATGTTGAAAATTCAATTTAAAAAAAAATCCTCCGACCCGTTTATTTTATTTCAGTGTTGGACTTGTTGGAAATTTGCCTTTGGCGGGAGTTGCGACCGACCAACTTTAACGGCTTAAACACTAGTGTAACGTATGTTGGAGAATCCGGTTCTTCACACATGCATGATCTACTAAGTACGTAGATAACCGTAGGGCCAAGAATCGTCAAATTTCATTGAGAAATGAAAGAGATATTGGTTCACGAAGTAAGGTGTTTGAAGCATGGAAAGTGTGGTATTGTGTGTAATTCTCCCTCATCGGTAGAGGAAGAAAGAATTGTTGTGTATATAAGATTCGAAATTGGTTTGGGGTTTGGGACCCCAAGGGGTATCCCATGTGTTTAAAGGAGGGAGGACCTAGATGTGCTTCGGTTCGAGGAAAGACCACACGCGCGCCGCCGCCGCCCGCCGGTCCGGTTCCGAGTTCTCGGGTTCACGGGTCACGGGTCACGGGTCACGGGTCGTGGGCTGTGGGTCTTCTGATATTATCTTTTTGGGCCGAAAACTTTGCCGGAAGTACGGTTTGATCCCGAAGTTTTAGATATACGAGTTTGGACCCGAATTCTTTCGGATGTGCGTTTGGTCCCGAAGTTTCAAGATGTACGTTTGGTCCCCGAAGTTTCCAGAAAATCGAATTTCGACGGTCAAAAACAGAAATGCCAAGCACTCAATTCAGCCATTTATTTTGGCTGAATTACTCCTCCTATAATGGCCAAAACGGTTGGTCTTTCTCCCATTTATGTTGGTGACTTTACTACCTCCATAATGACCATTATTTGGCTATTATGGAGGCAGTTTCAGCAGGCAATAAACAGCCCCTCCCTCTCCTATATAAACACCCCATTACACCATTGTTGAGCACTAAGACATATGCACGAAAATACATAAACAGATGCGAAAAAAAAAGTGCACGAAAATACACAACCGAAATAGTTTTCTTCCTACAACTTCCAAGCATCATTTCGTTACTCAATATTCTTCACGGTAGCTCTTGAGTTTCCTTTGCTCAAGGGTTCCATTGCTGTTTTATCTTGGGAGACAAATTGTCCGGGACGTATAAAGGATACATACGGGGCAATATTGTCTTAAGGACAGAGTGCCACACTCGACTCAAAGATAAACCGGTTTCCATTTTTTCGGTCTTCAACAAAATCGTAATTTCAGTTTTGTTGTTATATTGTAATTTTCAGATTTCTAGTCGAAAATATTGTATTCTTTGTTTATCCTTTCGAATACTTGTAATAGTTAAATACTTCCCGTACTGCTTTATAAAGTACCATAGAGCAAAATCTCCCAACAACTTAAGACAATATTTGTATTGTATTACTATTAGTATTCGAAAGATGTCGGTCAAAAATTGTGTGACCAAATCTGGATATGGAAATGGTTTTCTGGTAGAAGAGAGTGATGATGATGAACGTGTTCATGGTGTCACCGCTACCAAGACTGGTGGAAACAAGCGCTCACGAGAGCCTGAGGATGTCAACTGGAACAAGAGGAGAAGACTAAAGATGTTATTCTATCTTGTAGCAGAAGGCCTATATCTGTCCCAGACAAAGGATCCGAATAATGGTGAGAAAGAAATGGACACTCAGTCTGATGAAGTGACTGAAGTGAGCCAGAATCCAAAAATTGGGATAAGTATTTTTCTTACTTGTCAAGAATAAAGAGTAAATGATAAGTATTTTTCTTACTTGTCAAGAATAAAGATTAAATGATGTCTGATTAAAAATGGATTAAAGTAAGGAGGAATATGAAAATAATTTATATTCCTTATGCTTTAACAAATCAGAAGTTTAATCTCATCTTCTTTTCCGTTTAAAGATTGGATTTTGTAAATGACTTAAAAAGATCTGTTCTTTTAAGTGTAATTGTTAAAATGTGTAAAGTATGTTCGCACATACGATGGAGAAAGATCCACTAACTGTGCGAAAACTGTTACCACTCTTAAGTAAGCGCCAAGAATTATCGGGCACCAATCATAACGGAAGAAGTCTAAAAGTTAATGACGTTGAGCCTGTCATACTATTTGGCGAGAAGATCCTTCATAGGATGATATTGGACACTCGGTCACATAAAGCCTCCGGCGGACTGGAGTGGGCCAAAATTCCTTTGATAGGATGATATTGGACACTCAGTCATACAAAGCCTCCGGCGACCGGAGTGGGCCAAAATTCCTTTGATAGGATGATATTGGACACTCGGTCATACAAAGCCTCCGGCGACCGGAGTGGGCCAAAATTCCTTTGATATGATGATATTGGACACTCGGTCATAGAAAGCCTCCGGGCGGCGGAGTGGTGCGTAATTCATTTCATAGGAAAAGTAATGGACACCTAGTAAGGTGGGCCGGAGTTTCCGTGTCCTAAATGATCCGAAGGCCTAAATAAAGGCAAGTAAAGAAATTGGACACTCGGACCGCCAAAGAAACTAGAGTGGGCCGAGTATCTAGATCACATATGATCCGGTTATGCCCTAACCACGGGCAAGAGGTTGTTCATGTGAAGCAACGCCACCTCTAAAGTAGAAGGGGTTGGAGAGGTTGTCCTCAATAGGACTTCATGGATTGTGATCACTCTAAGATGAGGTGATACATATTCCTAACTTGGTTTAAGGGACGATTGTTGGTCAAGCTAGTTTGAGACTAGTCCAATAGGTCGTAATAACTAAGAATGGTACAAAGACGTTTGTAGCCAAATGAATGATATATTTGTAATCCGTGCATCTATGCCATCATAGATTAAGACACGTTAAATAGCAAGTCATTCAAAAGCTAACGATGTTGAGATTGTTGCCTTCGTCGACATAAACCCTCTAAATAAATGTGAGGTAGATGAAGAGGCAAAATCACCTTTCCAAATTCCGTCAAGGGAATAGCGAAAGAAGCACCGCTCCTCTAGAACTTAGTCACACCTAATTGGGTGATTTGAAGTTTATACAAAATAGAGGGGGAGACAAGTACGTTGTGATCTTCATTGATGATGGTACAACGTATGGAATCCTTTGTTTGTTGAAAAGCAAAGATGAAGTTGTTGAAGCCTACAAAGCGAGAAGTTGAAAATCAACTAAGCCTACGGATTGAGAAATTCGTAGTGATAGAGGGGAGAATGTGAAGCATCGTTCATTAAACGAATGTTCATTTCTCACCTCAGTCTAACGGTGTTAGCCAAGCGCGAAGGTGTACGCCCAAATTATGAAGGGTAGCTTGGTAAAAGATGGGCTACCGAAATAGGTCAAGTTCGACCTAAGACTGTAGATTGCATATCCACTTTGGATCCGCAAATAACGAAGAGTGTTGATCGCCTCTTGGCGTCAAAGAATGCTGAATTCTTTGGAGATAACTTTCCTTGGAAAAGAAAAAGGAGCAATTGCTCAAGGTTAACAAGAACCCGCGAGGGCCTGACTGTCCGGAACTAGACGTTCCGTATCTACAGGGACTCGAAAGTTGCTGGATATCCGGAACTTAATTTTCCGGATCTACAGAACTCAGGGATTCTAGATGTTGAACCGAGACGGAGCAAAGAAGGGGACAAAGACTTGTTCGAGTCCTTCTAGCTTGTATTGTTAATAATGAATCATGAACAATTAACAAATAATTGTCATCTCTAAAAGCGCTGCTTTGGAAAGAAGCTAAAGAGAGAAATAGATTCCATATATAGAACCATACTCGTGTAATAGTTAATCTTCCTCCGGGAAAAGAACCTTTGGGTTGTAAAAAGTGCTCCCCTGTGAGTAGCTTCACATCCAGGGCCATTGTAATCTTACATGGCATGGGTGTTGAAACGACCTTCCAAACTCGGAGAGTTGGAAGAAGAGGATCGAAATTGGTTGCTAAAGCTGTTGGGCTTCTTCTGAACTTTCATTTTGGTCCCCGAAATGTTAACATTTTGGACCCGAAAGTCTCGGATAAAACAGAAACAATGAATCGATCACGAAACATTGACTACGAAGTTAGAAAGCCAACGGTTGGAAAACCAACGGTCTTAGAGTGAAAATTATATTGAAACAAAGTCTCGATATGAAAGATATGAGTATCACAGATGACATCTTAGGAATTGGATTTCTAAGACATCTAACGGATCGGTCGAGAAGTCGATAGTTGACGGTCTCGTTGAAGCCACCAATAGATATGAATCATAGAAGCGATTGGAATCATGGTGCACCCATAGACAAGGAGCGATATGCTCGGGTCACGTGTAGTTCAATGTATTGTACACACTACAACCGACCGGTATCGTCCTACAAATATATTAGTTGAACTAAGGTTCACTGATGATCTTAATACATGATCAATAGAAGGCGTTAAGTCGGATATGACGATATCCGAATTATTCGCTTATCTACGGATTATAGTATTCGGATGTCCAAAGCGGTTCGAGAGAACACAAGTGATGCAAAGCGGACATCGATCGAAGAACACCAAAGCCACAAGTAAATGTGTATGGTGGTTCTTGGAAAATCCTCTAAGCAAACTTGCATCGACCGATTCATGATGGTATCGGAGTTTATCGCTTTATACAAAGTATGAAAGAAGTTAAGTAACTTCACGACTCATTAGAGGACGTCCCTTATTGGGAGAAACCCGTGCCTTCAGCAGTTCTACACTGTGGCTAGCCGGTCGGCTTTAGGAAGGACACAGATGACGGCGTACGGACATATCTGTCGGGATCCGTCGGAGACATAAGACCGTATGGCGGTTGATCATCACGGGTGTCACTTCCTTATTTACTAACTAAGGGACTACCCGGAGATCAAGTGTTCTCGCTCTGTCTAGGGGAATGGGCTTAAAACCCAAAATATACGGACCAATACGGTGGAAACCCAACCTTACGAACCGGAGATCCCGTAATTTGGTTCAATGGGAAAACTAAGTTGTAAAGGTTCGGTTGATCGCTTCGGTGAAAGCATGAGCACTTCGGATAGTGATTTCGAAAAGAAACACCAAATCCAAAGCCGTTCCCGCGATAGACGTTAAGTGCTATCTGCAGTATGGGTAAAGGTTAAGTTTTCAAAACTGTAATGATCCTCAACAGTTGAGGTTAGGTCTTTGGGAAACTTTTAATGGTTCCTAACACTTGTGAAGTGGGGTATAGCAGGATACCTTGTAGGAGACCACCTATTTAAGTGCGAGGACGGGCCGCCTCAAATTGAACGCACTTAAGAATCCAAGACGTTGTCCATGGCCAAAACGGACAAAACATTACGAAGAAGAGAGTAAGGGAATTTGTTGTGTTGGTACCGTTGTCTTGGCTTACACTAAACACCGACGGTTCAAGACATCACGTTCACCGCGCAAAGTAAGTAAGTCCGATGGTATTCAACTATGGAAGGTTCAAAGCCGAGGCTACCTCTCCTTATGCAACATCGGTCCGCCGAAATATTGCTTTGGAAATGAAAAGACACCATGTGAGTGCGCCAAAATCTCTTTCAAGAGGGGATTGTTGGAAATTTGCCTTTGGCGGGAGTTGCGACCGACCAACTTTAACGGCTTAAACACTAGTGTAACGTATGTTGGAGAATCCGGTTCTTCACACATGCATGATCTACTAAGTACGTAGATAACCGTAGGGCCAAGAATCGTCAAATTTCATTGAGAAATGAAAGAGATATTGGTTCACGAAGTAAGGTGTTTGAAGCATGGAAAGTGTGGTATTGTGTGTAATTCTCCCTCATCGGTAGAGGAAGAAAGAATTGTTGTGTATATAAGATTCGAAATTGGTTTGGGGTTTGGGACCCCAAGGGGTATCCCATGTGTTTAAAGGAGGGAGGACCTAGATGTGCTTCGGTTCGAGGAAAGACCACACGCGCGCCGCCGCCGCCCGCCGGTCCGGTTCCGAGTTCTCGGGTTCACGGGTCACGGGTCACGGGTCACGGGTCGTGGGCTGTGGGTCTTCTGATATTATCTTTTTGGGCCAGAAAACTTTGCCAGAAGTACAGTTTGATCCCAGAAGTTTTAGATATACGAGTTTGGACCGAGAATTCTTTCGGATGTGCGGTTTGGTCCCCGAAGTTTCAAGATGTACGAGTTTGGTCCCCGAAGTTTCCAGAAAATCGAATTTCGACGGTCAAAAACAGAAATGCCAAGCACTCAATTCAGCCATTTATTTTGGCTGAATTACTCCTCCTATAATGGCCAAAACAGTTGGTCTTTCTCCCATTTATGTTGGTGACTTTACTACCTCCATAATGACCATTATTTGGCTATTATGGAGGCAGTTTTCAGCAAGATAAACAGCCCCTCCCTCTCCTATATAAACACCCCATTACACCATTGTTGAGCACTAAGACATATGCACGAAAATACATAAACAGATGCAGAAAAAAAATTGCACGAAAATACACAACCGAAATAGTTTTCTTCCTACAACTTCCAAGCATCATTTCGTTACTCAATATTCTTCACGGTAGCTCTTGAGTTTCCTTTGCTCAAGGGTTCCATTGCTGTTTTATCTTGGGAGACAAATTGTCCAGGACGTATAAAGGATACATACGGGGCAATATTGTCTTAAGGACAGAGTGCCACACTCGACTCAGCATAAACCAGTTTCCATTTTTCAGTCTTCAACAAAATCGTAATTTCAGTTTTGTTGTTATATTGTAATTTTCAGATTTCTAGTCGAAAATATTGTATTCTTTGTTTATCCTTTCGAATACTTGTAATAGTTAAATACTTCCCGTACTGCTTTATAAAGTACCATAGAGCAAAATCTCCCAACAGGACTTTATATTTGAATTGAAAAAATCGATATAAATCGATACGTTCGGCGATATAAACCGATATATCATTTTTTTAAAAAGTTTGATTCGGTTTTTTAAAATAAAAACTGAATTTTATGCGGTTCATACTTTTTTGATACAAAATCGAACCGAACCGATATACGCCCCCCCTAATCTTGATCAACTTTCATTTTTATTTTCTAGAATTTCGATCCGTGGAACTAAATGATCTATCATACTTCAAGTATGCATGAAATTTAATAACTATGACACTAGTAGATGATCCTATCGAGACATTTTTATTGAATTGTACGCTATCTATATGGATATGCGACTTCGTCATCCTTTTCAAATAATAGTATCAAGCTTTTGATTTGCTATTTTCTGCAAATGAATAACTTCTGAATCTATTTTATACAAAAACTTTGGACCTATTGACAAAACTAGTTTACGTTGTTCAATTGATTACAGGTAATGCCAGATTGGCAAGACTTGGTATTATCTTTATTCTACCTGTCTTATTAAATTATTCATAAGTACTCTCGTATTGGCATGATTTTCCTATGTTGCTCAATTGTTCTTTGATGAAATAAATCATTTAGGTCCTTATGTAAACCAAAATACACGTATGCTCATACTTCTATACTAATGTCAGCATCTGTTTTGATCACTTGGCTGAAGAATGAAGATTGATTCAACAAAGTGCTACTATAAGAAGAAGAAGGAAGAGGAGGAGGAAGAACCGAAGAAGTAATGCCACATCTATTTTCACACAATTTTTAAAAATGTGAAAATAAGTTCAACATTAACCCTTAAAAGGGACAGTTGGTGAAATTTGGCTTCCCCAAACTTTAATGTGTGGGCTTGGCTTGTTGGGCTAAATCAACCTAAGGATACTCTTTATATGGTGTGATATTGTTTTTTTTAGGCTACGTTCGTACGGTTTTAACAACATAATTTATGGACTAATTCAGAGATTAACTGTGCGTCACCCACATCAACCGAATATTTATGACCATCAAAGTGACTGTTTTTTGTGTGTGTATGCGTCTTTGAAGCTACCGGTAAAGGTAGAAAAATGCCTCGTACATGGACAAAGACACTAAGTCGGACCCACGTAATCACTCAGCTATCTCCATACTCGTCTCATTGAACCATTTGCTATGATACCAATTGTTGGGCTAAAACAGCCTAAGGATACTCTTAACATGTGATATTTTCCGCTCCACACGTTTTTTCTCAAAAAGCCTCGTCCAACACCTTATAAGTAACTTCTTTTTCTTTTCAGCTATCAATCTGAGACTTTGTTCACAAGCAACCAACATGAGTTTCTACCAAAGACGGGCAAGAATTAGCCCATCCATGGGTCAATCTTTGTTGTTCTTTTGTAACCAAAATGGAGTTAAAAGTAGAAGCTGAAGGCTAGAATTTACAAACATTTGCAACCCTATGGAAGATAACATTTTATTCATGCAAACCAATACAAAAGAACTGATAGATAACATATATGTGTTGCTTTTCTCCTATGTTTCTTTCTAAATACTATATCATGCTACGCTGTAAAGCAGAGACCAATCTAGAGTTCATCCTTAGAGGGGGCTGGTTTTGGATTGTCTGCGGATAACTTGACCGGATATGAAGCTTCCATGGTTATGCCACAGAGTCCTTCTTCAGCATCGATGCCTCGTTGCATCCGGAAATAACCTTGTTCTCCCCAGTCAGTCCCCCATGAGTTCTTCACTATCCAGTACTTTGTCCCATCATGAGTTGCTCCATAGCCCACAACTGCTACCCCATGGTCTAGCTCTGTGCCACAATTTCCATTGAACACTCCCTGCATTTTCACATGTTATAAGTTTGTTGTCAAATTTGATATGGTATTTCATCGATTGGAATCAAGCGAGAGCAGAATGGATATAGATGATTCGTATAACATAGCCCAAACTAGTTGAGTTGAGGCATAGTTGATTGGTTTATAGAGCCTATCATGTGGAAATCTGTTTGGTCACATACTTCAAAGTGTCGTATGTCATCCAAAAATTATCTGTTTTATGTGTTATATTTAGGTAATGCTCAGGCAGCGGTATGTGACCAGAGTCAGATGCAACCTTATTTACTGAGTCAATGAACGTAGTAATTTCGACACAATATAAATATTTGCGAAAAATTAGTAAAAGTTCCAACAAATATTAAATTTTGAACCCATCGTTTCAAGACCGCGATGAATTCAATAGTAAGAATTTAAAAGGTTAAACTCGTCAAACTAAATTTTGAAGAATCACCATGTGGTAAGTTCATCCTGATTGGTTTTGTTAGCAGTTTATGTCCCAATTAACAAAGTAAAATTGCTTTTACCTCAGAGTAAAATTGCAGATCGGAACCACTAACATCAATAGCAACAGATACTGGTTGGTTGGCAACAGCTTTCATCAAAGCATCTTCGTCGTTTGCAGGTACCATTTCATGTCCATCGATATTAACCACCGGGGAATTGCTCTAGACGAGATAAAAAAATAAGGGTTAAAGAATACACTTCTAGGAAAGTGAATATTAATTATGTTTTTTAAAATGTAATATCTACCTTTGAAGAATCACAGCGACTGTCTGTGGCTCTGTAAGGATATATCCTCTCAGTTGTTACTCCTCCATTTTTCTTGATGAACTCATAGGCATTTTCCATTAGTCCTCCATTGCATCCTTCATTGTCCTTTTCACAATCAACAAGCTCTTGTTCAGATAGGGATACTAATTGGCCAGTCTTTATTTTGTTTATTCCTTCAACCCCAACAATTGTAGAAAACGCCCAACAGCTACCTGCATATATATATATATTAGTCATGTATTTAACCAAAACATTAAATCAAAACATAAAGGAGACTTGGTGTTGGTTCTGTTGAGACATAATAAAATTAAGTAATTATTCTCTAGAAGTAGATGTGATGGTCACACAATTCAACTTCTTGAACTTACCGCATTTGCCTTGATCCTTTACACCAGTAACGGCTCCTTGCTTTCTCCAATCGACAGATGCTGGCAGATTATCAGCCTTCTCGTGCATAAATCTGGTAGTAGGCCGGCTACCATGGAGCATTCTAAAGTGTTTTACCTTAGAGCTATAATAATTTCTGAATTCATGGTTAGTCATATCAGCAAACTTGTTGAGTTTCAACTTATAAGGCCTGTCCATCTTGTTCACCGTGTGAATGTGCATCACGTTCGCCTTGAACACATTGAAACGTTTTTGTTTCTCGGTTAGGTCTCGAGAAACGGTGTGATGGCTCCTCCATCTCTGGTACAAATCCCATAAGCTCTCTTCAGATGCTATGTCTCTTTCAGTGAACTCCAAGCTATTAACTAGCCCAAATACCATAGCCAACGAAAGAGAAATCAAGAAAATTTTCCCCAACTCCATCTCTCTGATAAAAAACTGAAAATGGGAAATTGATATAATAAATCTAAGTGTAAATATTATTAGAACTATAATATGAGGATAACATATGTTAACATGCTATTTATATAGAGTTAGTCTACATCACATTCTTGCATCAGCTAGAGATTAGTTATAGTCTTTTAACAGATATTAAGGGGTAAAGTGTCTTTACATTGTGCAAAAGTGAGACCTGCAGAATATCAGGCTGTGATTTAATCTAATACAGTCACCACGTTATTTTTGCTAAGTTTGTTTATAGATAATGACGACTGGCATGTTTTTGGAGGCTGCTGGACACGATTTCTAGCAAGCCTGCATGACACAATGACTTTTTGGCTACTTTCTTCTATTTTTAGGATGTCTATAGATTTGCAAAAATCCCAAGATGCATCATTTGTTCACAGATCAAAATTTCTTTCCATTATGTAACACAGATTCTACTACATTTCCACTTTAACAGTGCATGCTGCTTCTATTCGACTGTAACAACTTATATTTGTCAATCATATCTTGATGCTACTGATTTAATTAACGATGCCAAAATCACAAACTTATTAGAGACTTCTGTATCCATAACATCACAGTTCTTGCTCAAGAAACAGACTGAAGTACCTAACACATACTACTCACTTTCTTTTTTTATAACCGCAGTTCATTTCTACTGGTCCATTAAGATACAGAGATTCGGCAGAAATAGTATTGCAACTGGGTAAATACTCAAGTACACACTGTGCTTATACTAAACAATTTTTTTTTAACTATAGTAGTTAAAAATTATTGCGAGAATAATATCATTTAACCATGATTAAGTGATGAATATGTATATGAGAGACGCATCTTGCACTCATTAGTTGGTGTACACACGGGTACAGGTAAAACTTTACCTTCAAACTGCTTATTTAACTCCCTCAATTGGGTAAGGAACATTTTGCTTGGGATGGGGAGGGGAGGGGGTTGGGGACGACTAGTGATTAAAGTGCCTGGTAATAGAAATACCAAGACTTTGTCCCTGTATACAGTTTAGATATGTATATGTAATCAGCTGATTCAGGAGCATGAGCAGTGGGAAGTGAGATAACTTGTAATATTTGCTGCATGACAAACTCAGAAGTCCAACTTTTGCACCAAATACAGGAAAAGTGAACTCCAGTAGAAATCATAATCATATCTTTCACCTAAAACAAGTGCAGAGTTACGGCAATTACCAAGCAGAGACAACTTATGTTCCCATAAGCTGACATCACAATACTTGGAACTTAAAGACCAGAATGAGTGAGAAACAAAGGGAAGACGTTCATCTTCACAGAATCAAATTTTCGAAACTTTGTCAAAGTCTTGATCAGTAATCAACATGACTTCAGGCAACAAATAGTAGAAAAAGGTCAACAAGAAATGTTAATTAAATCAGACTCGTACCTAAGGAGAATAATTACAGCAAAGCAAGTGATTATTTTTATTAATGAATGAGTATATATACAATTTACAATTTTCATAATATGGAAAATTCTATTCCTATTCTACTCCCAAAATCATATTCTATAAATACAAGAATTCTACAATTATGGTAAGTGTACAATGCTAATTAAATACAAATACTATGTTGCCAAATATACTCCAAACCGTGATATACTTGGCATGTATATCACGAACTGATTTGCCTTGTATGTCTATGATATACACGGTATACACAAGGCATGTATATGTCGTGTATACCACGGTATACTTTCACAACCCCGCAATCATAGCCGGCAGTCGTCGTACGCTGAGACTATCCCTAAAATCTTCAAATAGAACTGAGGGAAGACCCTTAGTAAATATGTCTGCAATTTGGTACCTAGAAGGGATATGTAAGACGCGTACTTGCCCACGAGCTACCTTTCCCGAACAAAGTGGAAATTCATCTCGATATGTTTAGTGCACTGATGTTGAACAGGATTACCAGAAAGATAGACGACAATAATATTATCACAATAAATCAAGGTAGCTTTCTGAATGGGACAATGAAGCTCTAAAAGAAGATTACGTAACCAACATGATTCAGATACCACATTGGCTACCCCTCGATACTCGACCTCTGCACTGGAGCGTGATAATGTAGACTGGCGCTTTGCAGACCATGAGATCAAGTTATCACCAAGAAACATACAATAACCAGACGTGGAGCGTCTGGTGTCTGGACAGCCACCCCAATCAACATCTGTATACGAGACAAGTGTAGACGTCGATGATGGATATAAATGTAAGCCATAGTCAAGTGTTCCCTGAATGTATCGAATAATGCGTTTGAGCGCATTCATGTGCTTAACCCTGTGATCATGCATAAACAAACACACTTGTTGTACGACATACGTAATATCAGGTCTCATGAAAGTAAGATACCGAAGAGCCCCTGCAATACTGCGATAGTGGGTTGGATCCTCGTAAGGCGAGCCAGCCGCAGCACCCAGCACCCAACACCTAGCACCCAGCTTGGGTTTAGTATCAACTGGAGTGGAAGTAGACTTGCATGATGACATACCAGCGCGCTCAATGATCTCAGCGGCATACTTCATTTGTGATAAGAATAACCTACCTGTATGACGAGTGACAGCAATCCCCAAGATATAACTTAAGGCCCCCAAGTCTTTCATAGCAAACTCGGAACTGAGTAGTGTCATGATAGACTTGCGTAAATCATCAGAAGAAGCTATCAAAATAATATCGTCCACATACAAGAGAATATATGTCAAGGAAGTACCACGACGATATATGAACAGAGAATTATCAGACATGCTGTGAGAGAACCCAAAGATACATAGTCTGCAAATCGCTTATATCAGGCTCGTGGGGCATGCTTAAGCCCATACAGGGACTTTTTAGATAAACAGACATGATACGAACATTTGGGGTCTCGAAAACCCAAGGTTTGATGCATGTAAACTGTTTTCTTAAGATCACCATGTAAGAAAGCATTATTCACATCTAGCTAATAAATGGGCCATGCTTTCGAAAGAGCCAAGCCGAGAACAGTGCGAATGGTAGCCGGTTTGACCACCGGACTAAATGTCTCACCACTATCCACACCAACCTGTTGAGTTTTACCATCACCTACAAGACGAGCCTTATGTCTCGCAAAAGAACCATCAGAATTATCTTTATGAGTAAAAATCCACATAGATCGAATAATATTAACACCAGAAGGACGAGGCACCAACTCCCACGTCTTATTTTCAATAAGAGCATCATATTCGTCGTTCATAGATAATTTTCAATTCGGGTCATTTAATACAGATACTAGGTTACAGGGTCGGGGGATTTAAGGACATTAGAATTTAGATTAAAATGTCGTTTTGGTTTAAAAATACTCCGTTGACTACGAGTGAGCATTCTGTGACTCGGGGGAGAATTGGGTGGATTTTGGGAAAAATTCGGACGGGGACGGACTGGCCGGCAGGCTAGGCAATGGGCCTGCCGGTCCAACACGGGAAACTGGACTCGTGATAGAAACAATAACAGGAGTTGAAGTAGGCGAGGGAGTGGGCCTGCTGGTGGGTCGTGGTCACTGGATCCGCCAATTAAGTGGTGTGTAATGTACGGGGAGATGTCGTCATCCAAAAAATTATACGAACTAGGCACGAGACTACTCACTTTAGCAAACGAAAATAGGGTTTCATAAAAAATAACATGACGACTAATTATGATTTTATTATATGATAAATCAAAATATTTGTAACCACGATGATTAAAGGGATAACTCAAAAATAAATAAGGAGTAGAACAGACTTGAAGTTTGTTAATAGTAGTTGATGGAAAAAGTGGATAGAATAAACACCCAAAGACCCTAAGATGTGAATACGAATGATTCTTATTATAGAGGACTTTAAGAGGAGACGCATATGCAAACCCTTTGGTAGGAAGTATGTTAAGAAGATAGGTAGTTATTAGTAGAGCATGATGCCAAAAGGAAGGGGGTACGAAAGCGTGGACCAATAAAATTCGGACAATATTATTTATGGTACGAATTTTTCGTTCGGCTTTTCCATTTTGTGAGGACGTATGAGGACAAGAGAAACGAAGAACTATGTCGTTAGTTTCACAAAATTCCCGAAACAACCCATTATCATATTCTTTGCCATTATCACATTGAATACTTTTTATTTCCCGTTTGAATTGGGTACGGATGAATGCTCAAAAATTGAAGAATGTGGAAAAAATGAGATTTTTTCACTAACGGATGTCCATAAAAAATGAGAATAATCATAAAAAATAGAACATAATAACGATAGCCCACAAAACTTAAAACGGGAGATGTCCATAAATCGCTATGAATAATATCAAATGATATTAAAGTACGAGAAGTAGAGACTATAAATGGTAATCTAACATGTTTTCCTAAAGGACATGAATGACAAATTGGAGTACTACGCGTATCCTTACAAGAAATAAAATTATTTTTATGCAAGGAAGAAACAACAGACAACCCAAGGTGACCCAAACGTGCATGCCATAAGGAAGGAGCTAGAGCTGCAAAAGTAGATGGCAAGGGATGACTCGAGAGACTGGATGCATGCGTGATTGGATAAAGATCTCCCCTACTATTACATCTCATGAGAGGTATCCTCGTCTTAAAATCCTTCACAGAAAATCCAAAATGATCAAAATTAACAGAAACTCAATTATCAGTGGTGAATTTACAGACATACACCAAATTTTTAATTAAGTTAGGGGCATGAAGGGCATTTTTCAAGACAAGAGGTGGATGGGGAGGAGACAAAGTTGCATAACCGTGACCACGAATTGGAATTGAGTTGTCATTACCAACAATTATGCCATAATTTTTGCTCAAATTGGAATAAGACGAGAGTACCTTGGTCGGACGTCATGTTAGAAGTGGCGCCGGTGTCCATGTACCAATTTTCGTTTAGAGGATTCAATCCAAGTGTATGCATGACGGCCTCAATATTTGTAGGCGTCGGGATAGGATTAGGGCCCATAGCATGGAAAGCCTGCGGGGGCCGAGGCCCAAGCAAGCCTCCTTGTTGTCCAGACCCAGCACTGTTTCGGAACCCACTAGACTGATGTGAAGAATTGGGCCTGAAAGGCTGCTGGGCGGCCCACTGTCCAGGAAAAGTTGATGCTGGAAAATAGGGGTTATTGGGCCACAAGCCACTGGCCCAACCCCACTGCTAGGGGACTCACGGCTGGAACCAGTTGGCCTGCGGTCCACTGCCACCGTGCCGAGGCCCGGTGCCACTATTTTGGCCTCCCCATCACCGCCGGTACCACCACGATTGCCATCGCGATTTTTGCCATTATTTTTACGATTTTTCTTGCCTCCGACGTGAGTACGATTTTGGCTCGAATTATCAACAAAACCTTGAGAATTATCGGATGAAGTCATCATCACCACGGAACTGGCGCTGGTAGCCGCCTTTTTGACCAAGCCGGCTTCTTCTAACGTGAGCATCGAACAAGCTTGATAAAAATGTGGAAGTGGATTACTTTAACGGAGGAGAGTCCCAACGCCATTATAGGCCTCAGATAGGTCTGCAACCATTTGTAGAACAAAACGATTATTGGTAACAGGTGCTCCAACGTTACGAAGTTGGTCTGTCATTTCCTTAAGTTGTTTACATTAAGCTGAAACATTCGGAAAATCTTTCATGCTGACTTGTGAGAATTCCTGCTCAAGGGTGACAACTCGGGAATGTTGGTTATCCTGAAATATATCACGTAATCTATTCCATGTAGCCATAGCCGTAGTGTCTGGCTTAATGATCGTCTGTAAAAGGTCAGTAGAAATAGTGGAATAAATCCACTGAAGAACGGTAGCATCAAGAGTAATCCATAATTGAGGATCCTCAACGAGAGTAGGGGTAGCGGGAGGAATTATGTGATGGAGGACTTGATGTAAGATTGCGTGAATTTCGAACAACTCAGCCCACGTCGCATATTGTACGATTTTCATCTCAAGAACTAGGGATGTGGTTCTTGATGTTGGAAACAGTAAGAGCAGGATGACACATGTTCTTTGACGTAGACATAACGAAAAAACAATAGGTAAATGAGGGATTTGAAAGAAAAATTGGGAAGAGAGGAGGTAAGATGCACGGTTGCCGAGAATTTGACACGAAAATCGAGGCAGCGGAAGAGAGGAAAATCGGTAGAAGCACCTAGACTTCTGATACCATGAAAGAAATAATCTCTTGATTATTTTCATTAATGAATGAGTATATATACAATTTACAATTTCCATAATATGAAAAATCATATTCCTATTCTACTCCCAAATCTCTATTCTATAAATACAAGAATTCTACAATTATGGTAAGTGAACAATGCTAATTAAATACAAATACCATGTTGCCAAATATACTCCAAACCGTGATGTACTTGGCATGTATATCACGGATTGATTTGCCTTGTATGTCCGTGATATACACGGTATACACAAGGCATGCATATGCCGTGTATACCACGGTATACTTTCAGCAAGGACACATCTTTATAGTTTGTCTTGAAACAAAGCAAGCATGACAAAAGGAAAAGAAGACTCGCTAAGAAGCATTCCTGAATGTAACCAACACTGTATAGATGTTTTCTCAGACTAACCATCCTTCACTGCTAGCACAAACAAGATTAGCAGTTCTTTTTCCCCCAAAACTCCAGAACCAACCAAACACATGAATTGCACAAATAACCTTGAGTATTAACCTGTCCTAAGTGTAACAGCGAAAACATTGAGGATGTGAGAAGAAAGTGTACAAGTTGCACTGGCTATGAATAATAACCAAACCATAAGTTACTCCAATCAAACCAAGAGATTAAAAGTAGCTACAGGTTTAACAGTGCAGGCATAATCATGTTACTGACACCAGAGTGCTGAAGTCCAAACTAGAGTGCATTGAAGACATTCGTGACCATCATTACATGATTTTTATGGAAATTCAGAATAGAAGCAGAAGTCCAGAAACATTCAAAAAGACAGCAAAAACAAATTGTTGAATTGAATGCCACTAGGTTTGCAATTCTTGGCAGTTTAGGAAAGAGACTCCCGCTCTTTGTTTTCTCTGATTAGCTGTGCTCTCATTCTTCTGATGTCTGCTTCCTTCTCCATTCTCTCTTGCTGCAGTGAGCCAAACTCATATAGTTATCAACATTTTAAGCATAAAGGATACAGGAAAAAAATGAAAAAAGGAAAGACAAGAAAAGGCATATTACAACTTGATAAAGTAGACAATTTTGACGCACACGAGTGAGGCTTTATGTGGCTTGCAGGAGTATGGTTTTAACAAGCCCCTAACTGTAGTAGTAAAAGAACCCTTGTCATATCAGTCAGTAGAAGACTCCCCAAGATCCATTCACAATGATAACACTTCGGATAACAGAAAAACTGATGTTGTCAGTTCTATATGTACTACGTAGTTGACACCAAAGCTGGTAACTTCTGGACAAATCGATATAGACTTTAATCCAATGTTCAAGTGGATTTGCCAGTGATAGACCAGGAGTGAGAAGGATAAAAGCCTATTTCTTGCCTTGTACTTTCGGCATGAGGAATGTTGATTAGCATTTCGCATTGTTCACTGGGGATGTGGGCAGTATTTCTGCAATGTCCTATTTCTTTTTTACAAAACAACTCTGCCGATGGCCTTATGAAGGTATCAGTCGTCAGTCTAGGCTTCAAAAGGACTCAAAAACAAAATGGAGGTCGGATCACAAATATGGGTTTTCTACTAAGAGCCTGTAGCATGGATAGACCTTTAAGCTAGCATGCCAACAATGCGGATATTTGGATGCTGCACTACAAGATTTTTTGTTGGGACGCCCTGCGATTATTTTGATCATGCATGTGGAAAAGTGACAAGTTTTCAAGTACATGAAGGTGCAGGTCGGTACTGTTATGCAAGAGAGGAAGCAACTCTTGGGTGGGCAGAATACTACTTGTTATCTACTCCTTACTCAAAAAAATTCAAGGCTTTCACTAAGGAGGTCCTCAAGAAGAAAAGGAAAACATCAGTAAGTAGACTAGTTCTGTCCAAGCATCTAGATTATAAAGTATTCTCCCCCCACCCCCAAAAAAAAAAAAAAAAAAAAAAAAAAAAAAAACTAAGAACATACAAGTAAAGCAACAACATTGCCAAGTCTACTTACAAGATTAACACAAAAATTTAACAAACTTTCTTTTAAAGAGCCCATAAATCTGAACATTAGAAAGTCTATACTTCCCCAAAAATCCATAGATACAAGACAACATGAATCCTAAAAATCTGTCGAATTGATAAATTTGAGAAACCAATAAGGACTAAAAGACAAGCATTTAATGGGTCATTCATACTTATTAGTAATTTAGTATTTTATACAACAACAAAAACAACTATTAAGCCCAATCCCAAGCTAGTTGGGGTTGGCTATATGAATCCTTACTATTCATTTCACTATATTTAGAGTCGTCTCCTTTCAATATCTAGTAAATAGGGTTCTCCAGTTCTATATATTTCTCCATATTTTCTACTGACATACAAATCCTCCAAGAAGATTAAGATGACTCCTAGCATATATTGGACTAATGCGAGCGTACCAACAAGACTAAGCCTTAAATTCAACTAGTTGGTATCACTTATATGAATACTTTTCTTCCATTGAGCTCTATCTTTTGTACATTTATATACATTCTAGGAGATTGCATGTCTTTCTAGACAACTTCTTTTCATCATGGGTTCTTTTTTTTTTTGTTGGGTGAATGAAACGACCAAACCATCACATGATCTCCACTCATTTTATCTTTTATGTGTGCTATTTGCACATTTTGTCTAATGTGATCATTTTCAATCTTATATAATAGCACACTTAGCATTTGCATTTTAGGACACTCACCTTATGGATATGTTGGATCTTAGACGCTCATTACCATATAATTCTGGCTCTATAGCCATTTCATAGGACTTGCCTTTCACTTCAATAGGTATCTTCCTATTGTATATTACTCTGGTAGCGGTTTTCTTTTTCAACCAGGTCTACAAATTCTGTGTTACATCATTATCTATCATCTAATTCTCTTGGAACGTCATGCCCAAATATATGAACTGTTTGCATTTAGACATTATAATCCCGTTTGATCTCACTTCGATTTCACTCGTCTTATGTTGGCTAGACTTGCAGTGCATATATCTTATCTTAAGACCCTTAGTCTCTAGAATGTTTCTCCACAACTCAAGTTTTTGGTTGACATGCTCGCTAGCTTGTTAATTAACACGTGATCGCCCACAAACGACATACAATATACCTCAATTTGTACACTATCAGTTAGCTCATCCATAACTAAGGTAAAGATATATCTCCTACCACAATTTTCACACATGTGACAACTTGGTAAAAATCCTTTATGACATTTATATATTTGACATGAATTCTTTGCACCCCAATACCCATCAAAGGACGTTAAAATAAATCGTGGTGTTTAGGTTAACGTGTACACACTTCTAAGGTCAATGAATACTATGTGTCGGTCATTCTTCCTCTCCCTATAAATTTCATCAATTATCAAGAGTATGGCCTATGTTGTAGATCTAGCTCCTGTAACATCCCTAAGTCTACGCACGAAGAAAGAGGAAACATTGTTAGGTACAATGTCTCTTATTAAGCATCTAAACAATGAGTATCCTCCGCAACAACATCGCAAAGTTTCTTTCTATTGATAATTCAAAAACAGCAAATAGACTTGAAGATACTCTAACGTCTGTAGATTATACACAATACTATCATAAATTTCTTTCGAAAAACACCATAAAATCTAAACTTTAAGAAACACAAAGCAACAATAAACTAATTATGATCCAGATCGAAAAATTACCTTTTCATCCTGATGAAGAGCGATCCAGACATGAATTTTGTCCATGGTTTGCCAGAAAGCGAAGGCTCCAAGAGACATAGCAAAGAACGTTGCAACTTTCACCATCTTTTCCAATAGCCCTTTCTGCTGACACAACAAGAGACGTCGTTTTGTTTTTTCTGGCTTTAAGATTTGGTCCACTATAGATGAAGTAATTTGAACTTTTGGTCCCTAATGTTTAGGAATGTGCAAACTTTGATGTATATTGGATCGGGTAGTCAAGCTTGATATTAGGCCAAGTGGCGTATTGGAAACCACTTATTAGTATTATAGAAATATTTGTTGGATTCTATTTGTATTACTAATTGTAGTTCAAGTATTGTAATATAAAAAAATAATATTAAAGAAAATTCATATAATATTATTTCTTCTATGAAATTGGAATATTTATAATTCAAATATTATCATATAAGAAATATTGTTATATGACAAAGAATATTTATATA
Source organism: Anisodus tanguticus (assembly GCA_034509755.1). Lineage (NCBI taxonomy): Eukaryota > Viridiplantae > Streptophyta > Magnoliopsida > Solanales > Solanaceae > Anisodus > Anisodus tanguticus. The sequence goes on along the minus strand of CM067550.1, from coordinate 46,769,168 downwards.
ACAACAACAAAATATCCAATGGAATTTCACAAGTGAGGTTTGAGGAGGGTAGAGTGTATGCAGATCTTACCCGTATCTCGAGAGGTATAAAAATTATTTCCGATAGACCCTCGACTCAAGTAGAATCATATCAAAGAGGTTAAAAAAGGAAAATAATGGAAGACCAGCAACCATGACACAACAATAAAGAAATCATGCAAAAGAAATTGTAACTACAACAAAATGATATGATAATAAGGGTTAAATAGGTATCAAATGGTAATTATTTCTTAATTTTCCAAATTGAACACGTAAAAGTGAACTTCAGTTTTTAGTATATTGAACAAGTAAAACTAGACGGAGAGAGTATTATTGAAAAACTTTATATAGTTTACGCAAAATCGCAAGTAAATTATTAGACAGTGATATAAACTAGAAGAATAGTAAGGGCACTTACCTTGATCCATTCTAATATTGATTGAAGGAAGGCAAGATCTTCTAAGTCTTGTTACTTTCTTTATGTACACTTCTCTTAATGGGACGAAGAGGAAAAAAATCGGTAACAGACTTAGGGACCACAACTAAATATATAACAGTGAAACACCTCTTCGGAAGAGACATAACTCTTCAAATGTAACCTTTCAGAGGAGGTTGTAACTCTTCAGCTATGAACCAATCAATTATAAGTTATAACTGAAGAGTTAACTAGGTTTTTATGCATATAAAATCCATACCTTATAACATAAAATTTATATATAGCCCATTAAAATAACACTTTATTTTATCAGAAAATGAGCATCTTTAATTGATAGCATATCTATATACAATTATATTAAATATGTGAGTCCACTAAATATAGAATTTCTAACAATCTCCCACTTGGATCACATATATTTTTGAAAAATTGTACATAGCCAAAAACTTTATAGTGCGTACAATTTGTTATCTCTAAGCAATCTAGTTCACTAATCGTACTAATATGGGATCAAAGTGGTTTTCTTAACATTTATTTGTCACTAAACCCATCAATGGTCACAATATCAATAAAATCAATGACATAGATCAAGTATGGATGCATAGCATGAAATTGCATGTAAAATGATTTAATTCATGTCTATTTTCAACTGGTCCTCCTTTATGACTTTAAATATTCCAAAATCACTTTCTTACACTTTATGCAAAAACCGCAGTAGAAAGTCAATAACTTTATTTTTATAGTTTTTAATATCACTAAAAATTCATAAATTACATAAAATTTTAATCTATACAGAAAATATACTTAAATATATCAAAAGCATAAATAAGACAACAAACTCTTTGTCTGCTATGATTGTTGATTTTTCCAATTTTTTTTGTCTTGTTGTAATCTTTTTCAAAGCTGTCTCTTTCTCTTTTTGATTCCTTTGTTTGGTTGCTTTTGCTAAATGCTTTCCAGGTGTTCTTCTTGATAATATCTTCTTGGTATTCTTTGATAACTTCATCAGATTTCTTGCTAATGTCTTCCTTGTCACTTTCTTGATAATGTCTTCCTTGTCATTTTCTTGACAATGTCTTTTGTCTTTGAGTGATATGATTTGTAATACATGATAATACGTAGTAATACATGATAATACATTGGACTCCAAGTAATAAAATTACATGGTCCCTGCCGGAGTAGTAAATTGGGCTGCAAGTAGTAAAACTACATGCTCTCTGCCAGAGTAGTAAATTAGGCTTCAAGTAGTAAAAACTACATGATCCTTATCAGTTTATTAATTTTTTACATCCTTATGCAAAAGGATCAGAACTTCCTTCTTTTTTTCTTTGTACTGGTAGTAGTAGTATTTTTAGTATTTAGTACATGCCTTTTTGTTTGTCCAGTTGACCTCTGGTATTGGTCAATAGTCTCATTTGCATGTTTGTGCTTTAAATTTATGATCTTGTCATGTAAACCTGTTAGTTCCATAGTATCTTGTGATTGGATGTCATTGTCATAGTACATCGTAATAATTTCTTCCACTTTTCCTCCTTTAGAGCTTCCAATAATGGATGCTTTTCTGGCTCGTAGCATGTCTTCTATCCAGTTTTTCAATGTTAATAATCCAAATGTTCTTTTTGTACTGAGCCACTCTTAGAATTTCTCCAAGGTGCATGGTATTTTCATGTTCAAATTCCCATCATCTCCGCTGATATTACTATTTCTTTCAGTTTTGAATATCTGGCATATCATAATGGGTTTTCCTATTAAGTCAGTTGATGCATCAAATACATGTATTCCATAAACTCCTTTTCCAAATGATTTCATCATGAGTGTTGTAGATTCGACAATAATACTTGGTAATCTGGCAATGTTGTACATGTTATCATCCATTAATAGTTTATCAATAAAATCATAAATGAATAATTTTGATACTATGTCCAGGTTAGCCTGTTCACTGCACAAGAATCTGGGCTTGCTCAGTTTAGCACTGCGTAAATTAGAGGGTTAGTCTTATAATCATAAAATTTATTAATCTTCTCATAAGCACTGCTACATTCTGATGTATATTTCAGTTTGTCAGCCATTGATATTGTTGATGAAGAGGATGGTTTTGAGGATGACATAGTTGCAAGTTTTGTTACAAAAGGTGCTAAAGTTTTAGTAGGGTTGTTTGGCTTTTCAGTTATAGGTGATCTGGACTGGGTTTCATTTTGTAAGATTCTCAGGGTTTTTAAATCTTGTATGACTTCTCTGAGCTGGTTTATAAGCTGTGTATTTTCTTGTAATATGAATATTAAGATTTCATTGGTTTGTATAATAGAATCCATGGCATTGGTAATATATTCTTCAAGGTTATCACTGCTGATCGACATTGTTATATCGGCTAAGAAAATCAGCTAAAATATTTTTAGTTCCAGATATATTCTTAACAATAAAATCATAACAACAAAAGAGTGACTGTCATTTCCTCCTTTTATTCAATTCTGGTAAAGGATCTACCTTGTTTGTAATAAAAGCTTTTACTTGTGTGTTGTGAGTTCTAACAATAAATTTTACTGGTAATAAATGGTAATGAAATCTTTTTATTCCAAATTTTACTTCTAATAATTCTTTTTCATTAATATGATAATTTTTCTTTCCATGTTCCACCTCCATATCCACCTCCATATCCACAAATTAGTGGTTTCTCTTTATCTATATCATCTTTATCATATGATGTGAGGACTGCTCCCCATCCTATATCACTTGCATCAGTAAAAAGTTCCAGTTGATCTTTTTCCGTTGGTATTCTCTGTTTTAGTAATGTTTTTACTTTTTCCTTGATTTCTTTTATAGCTTTAGTATGTTCTTCTTTCCATTCAAAGGTTATGTTTTTCCTTGTTAATTCTTGTAATGGTTTTCTTAGGAGTGATAAATCTTTTATATGGTCTGAAGCATAATTTATTACTCTTAAGAATTGTTGTACTTCTTTTTTACTTTCTAGTTTTTCTTTGAAATTCTTTATCTTCGTTACTATGTGTTCTTGTAGTTGTAATCCTTCATTATCTATAATATATCCTAAATATTCGATATTGTTTTTAAAGATTTCAGATTTCTTTTCAGATAATAATATTCCGTGTTGTCTTACAGTTTTTATAAATTCTTCTAAATGTTTTATATGATTGTCTAGATTATAACTAAATATTAATATGTCGTCAACATCTACTATACAAAATTATGTTAAAAATTTTCTGAACACTTGGTCCATTCTTCTTTGAAATATTTGTAGTGCATTCTTTAATCCAAAGGGTATTACATTTCATTCATAGCGTCTTTGAGGGGCACTAAAGGTTGTTAAAGATTTTGATTTCTTTGTTAGTTTTATTTGCCAAAATCCACTTTTACAATCAAACTTACTAAACCATTTTTTATTTCCTAATCTGTTAATAAGGTTTCTTTTATATGGTAAAAAATATCCATAAAATATTGTCTTTTTATTTAGTTCTCTATAATCAATTACCATTCTAGCTTTTCCTCTTTTTTGTTCACTATGTTTCCTTACTAAAAATGTTGGGCTACTATGTGGGCTTTTACTTTCTTGTATCATTTTTATTTCTAATAATTATTTTATTTGAGCTTCAAATTCTTTTTGATCTGTTGGACTATATCTAATAGATTTGGATCTAACTATATCATTGAGATTTATTAACTTAATTTCTGCATATATTTTTTCTTTTTCCCATAGTTGAATTGGATTTTCTCCAAAGTTCATTTTTAGTATATTAAGATATTTTTGTTTTAATAGTTGTAGGTTATTATTCCTATCGGTTTTTATAGTACATAATCTTAATGTATGTATTGGTAATATTCTTTTTAATACTATCCATTTATTACAAGGTGTTTGTAGGCTAAATGTATTGCTATCTATAACTTGTGTTTTAAAGTAATCTAAGAAATTGTTTCCTAATAATACATGTTGTTTCATATTATCTAATTGATATATTATTGGTAATCTGAATATTGTCTTTCCTAATACAATTCTCATGTTTTCTGTTATTATATCTAATTCTTTTGATTGTTCATTAAATCCTGATACTCTTGCTCTATGTGATCTGGTTCTTTTCCATATGTGTGATTCTAATACATCTTTTCTAGCTAAGCATAAATCTGCTCCGCTATCAATAAAGAATTTTTATTTATCATTTTGTTAGGCTTATATTCTATATGGGCTTCTATGTATATTGCTACCATTTTATTAGGTATTGATATTTTGTCTGATATCCATTTCCCTTAATCTTTGTTGGAGATTTTCATCTTGTTCTAATTCTCTTACCTCTTGGCGAATGTTTTTATCTTCCATTATTTCTTCTATACTCCTTCTTATTCTAATAAGTTGCCAATTTATCTCACTTAATCTTTCTCTTATTCTACTAAGGTTTTAGTAACCTTGTTATATCTGTCATTATAATATTTATTTCCTGTTTTACTTGTAGTTGTAGTTGTAACAAGCTTATAGAGAACATGTCGTTCACATTGTATCCAATAATTTCTTTCTTTTAATAATTTTTTTTTTGTACGTTCATTTTACTCAGAACCACTTTCACTATTTGAGTGTTGGTTAATAAAATTAACATTTTCTAATTCCAATTCACTTTCTTCATCAGTTTGAGTGACATAAAAGTCTTCGTATTCATACCATTTATCATTATCTTCTCTAATTTGATGTAAACTCATTATAAATTGTGTCGTATTTATATATTTTACCCCTTTTTTCTTTAGCTTTGGACATTTATTAGCATAATGTCATTTTTCATTACAATTCCAGCATTTACAATCTTTAACTTTTTCTGCTTCTACGTGTTTTACATATTTTCTTTTTCTAAAATTTCTTTTGTATCTAAATTTATTCCTAGTTTCAGGGGTATTTTTATATCTTTTAAATCTATTTTTCCTATAGGGTTTGTAATAAGGTTGTTTGTTATTATAATTTGGTTTGCTATTATAATTTTTATAATTATTATTTCTTCTATATTTCTTTGTTTGATATCTTTTATTACTTTTCTTATATTTCCTTTCTTTTCTTTTATCATCACATCCAAATACTAGTCTTCTTTCTGTGAATCTACATATTTTTCTTAATCCTAGTTTTTTTTATCCTTTTTAATCTTTTGTTGCATTCTAAATTTTTCACATTTTCTCATTAAGTATGTTCTTAGTACTCTTATTCTTTCTCCTAATGTGTTTTCTTTTGGTTCTAGTTGGGTATATTCTTTTGGTACTTCAGTATTATAAGGTGTTGGCAAGTGGTCATAATAAAATTGTTGATATATTAAACCTTCTTGTGGTAAAAATCTTGCTTCATAAAAGAACTTACTAAAACTAATTGTATATTCTGATAATTTATTAATCTTGCAACATTTCATATTATTCAAATTCATTACTATTTCAGTTTTTCTTTCTGCAATTACGTTTTCTCGAGCTACTAACCACCTTTCCTAAAAATTCTCTTTTTAGTATAATATCAAATATTATTAACATAGATTTTCAATCTGTTGCATGGCTAAGTACTTCTCCTCTTAATTGATATGCTATAGATTCTATCCAATATGCTACTCTTCCAATTAATGTTTTAGATATTAAGTCATACATGTATTCTAGGTTTTCTGTTTGTGTTGAGTACATTAATGCTATATACATTCCAAGATTCCAATCAGTTATCCTTCTTCCTATTTCTTGTTCATCATAAACATTATCTAGGTCTAAAAAATATCCATTGTAGTTTACTCCTTGTGTCATTGATCCTACAAATTCTTTAAATTCAGCTTGTTGTCCTATTGGTATGTGGTTTGGTAATCTAGTTCATTTTCTTGTCATTATTTCTAAATTAGGGTCTACTAATTCTTCTTTAGGATAATCATTTGCATCTTTATTTATCACATCATCTGTTTCTATAGGTCTATTAAATGCATCTTCTACATCACTTTCAGGTTCTTCTTCTATGATTGCATTTACTCTTTTCATTTTTTGTAAAGCTTCTATTAATTTTGTTGTTTTCTTTTACTATTTATGAGTTTTCTTCGTTCTCTACTTCTTTTATAAATTCTACTACTTGTATTTCTTGGTTAGCTAATTTATCGTTGCTATCTTTGTCTGAGTCACTATCAGTTTTTTCGTTACTACTATTTGTACTATCATCACTTGTTTTAGTATTTTTCCTTACTTTATTTTTTCCTTTTAACCTTCTTATATGTTCTCTAAGGATTTGTATTTCTTCCTTTAATTCTTCTAATTCTTGTTTTACCTCATTTAATTCTTCTTTTGTTTGTTTTAATTCTACCTTGGTTTCCTTTAATGTTTTCTTCGTATCTTTAAATTTGTGTTTATATTTTTTTTATATATATCATACCATTCTTCGTTATTATGTGATCTCAATTTTGTATTCTCTGTTTTTAACTCACATATTTGTTGTTCTTGTTTATCTAGTTTTAGGTTTAAATATTCATAGATTATTTTTTCTGTGACTTTTAAGTAGATGTTTTCTTCTTTTGAATTTTTATCTTCTTTTGGTGTCTTTGTCCTTATAGGTTCATACTTGTATCTTTCTTTTTCTATTATATTTTCTCATGATTTTTTAAAAACGTAAGTACACTGGGTACATTAGGTTCTTGTTTTTTCATTAAAATTGTCCTCTTTTATTTAATATCGTTAGACTATCCAATGTTTTTTCTACTTATGTGGATAATTTTGGTTTTATTTTACTAATATCTACCATTATAGGTTATTTACTTCTTCTCCACGCATCTATTGGTACTAATTCTGGTTGTTGAGTAGTAGTACCAACTATTGTATTTTCTTTACTTGTACTTGGTTCATTGTCTCCTGCTACTTGTTACCTTTGTTTTTCTCTTCTATTAACATATTAAGTTTTTCTAATATTATCTTAAATGTTGGTATTTCAGATACATTCCATAGGTTAGTCAATTCTTCTCTTATCACATGTTGTATTTGAGTTTGATTTTCTTTTATTTCATCCATTATTATCAATGTATTTTTCATTTTTTCTTTTACTATTATTTCTTCCCATAACTCGTTTATTTTTTCGTTAGGGTTAGTCAGGATTATTTAGTCATTTCCTCCATCCGTTTCCCATATCTATCCATATTTTATCAAATTTATCACATTGTTGTTCTAATTGTTTTATCTTTTCTTCTAATTTTATTTCTTTTGCCTTGTATTTTAAATTTTAGTTGGGAAAATATATCTTTTGATAAAGTTGTCTTTATTACCTTTGATTTATGTTTTTTCACTATTATTTCTCTTTGTATATTCATACTTTATTTACGAATCTTATTTTTCCTTGATCATTTATTTCAATTCCGTTATTATTTATCTTATAATTTATCATGGTTAAAAAGTCACTTCCTAAAAGTAGTTCATTGAAACTGTCATATTCTATTACTCCTATATTTATCTTATATTCTAAATCTTGGATTTTGAATCTTAAATTAATACTTTTGATAATTATTATTTCTCTTTCATTTTCAGGATAATTATAAGTTTGTGGGTCTATTAAATAACAATCATTTTCATTAATCTTACTTATATGTATAAAACTTTTAATAGCTCTAGTATTTATTTCAGCTATACAATATGTTGTTATCAGACCTTTAAATATTATTACCTTAATTTTTAATTTATTTGTGCTTATATTTATTAAATCTAATATTCTAGGTTGTATAACGCTAGTTTGTCGTGACATTATTGGTTCTTTTGTAATACTCAGTCTAGATCCTTCTATTTTTGGTATTAATCTTTTTGATGGTGTCAGGGCTCTGGTATTAAAATTCATATATATTTCTTCTGGTATAGTTATCTTGGAATTTTCTTTATGTTCTATTTGTTCTAATATTTCTTGGTACATTCTTGGTACTAATATATTCATTTCATGTTGTTTCTTTACATGATGGTTTCAGGTTAAGGCATATACCATTTTTGTTTCAATACTTATAACTTTACTTCCTGGTGGCATTGTTATTCCATCTAGTTTGTAATATAATGTTAAAGCTAAGTCTTTGTGTTCATCTTTTACTGATATACTAAAGTCTGGTTGTATCGTAAATTTTAGTTTTTGATATATTAAATTTCCTTTGTTACTGATATTAAAGCATCTTGTAAATTTTCTAATATCCTATCATCTAATATGTATATTTGTATAGGTGTATCTATGTTTTTCTGAAAGTATGCTTTTATAGTAAATTCTACTCCAAAGTATATGTTTCTATATTTTCTAGCTTCTTTAGTAGATAGTTTTGCTAACTCTCTTTTTATTACTTCATCTGTTATCAAGTTTATTTTTGTTCTTCCATTTACACTCATTGTGTCTATTATCCCTTAGACACAATGAGAATTTTTACTCATAAGGAAAAATCTGATGTTGTTTTGAGAGACATAAGACCCATCTTGTAAGTGATGGAAAAACTTAACATGTTGGCGTGGATTGTGGAGAGACATTTAGTCCGGTGGTCAAACCGGCAACTATTCGCATTGTTCTCAGTCTAGCTCTCTCAAAAGCATGACTCATTCATCAGCTGGACATGAAAAATGCATTCTTACACGGCGAACTCAAGAAAACTGTATACATGCATCAGCCCTTGAGTTTCAGGGACCCAGCTCATCCTGATCATGTGTGCTTGCTGAAGAAATCCTTGTATGGCCTAAAACAGGCTCCTCGGGCCTGGTACAAAAGATTTGCAGATTATGTGTCTACTATTGGGTTTTTTCACAGCAGGTCTGATCATTTTTTGTTCATCTACCGTCACAGTACTTATATGGCCTACATTCTGGTATATGTGGATGATATTATATTGACTGCTTCCTATGATAAACTGCGTAAGTCTATCATATCTCTTCTCAACTCAGAATTTGCTATGAAAGACTTGGGGCCATTGAATTATTTTTTGGGTATAATTGTCACTCGTCATGCAGGTGGTCTATTTCTATCTCAGAGGAAGTATGTCGCAGAGATCATTGAATGGGCTGGCATGTCAGCCTGTAAGTCATCTCCTACTTCGGTTGACACTAAACCGAAGCTGAGTGCTACTTCTAGCACACCATACATAGATCCCTCCCACTATCGTAGTCTTGCGGGGGCTCTTAAATATCTCATCTTTACGAGGCCTGATATTACTTATTTAGTGCATCAGATGTGTTTATTCATGCATGATCCGAGGGAAGAACACATGCACGCTCTCAAGAGCATTGTGCGCTACATCCAAGGCATTTTTTATTATGGTTTACACTTATATCCATCATCGGTATCTACTATCATGTCGTATACATATGCTGATTGAGGTGGATGTCCAGATACCAGGCGTTCGACATCTGGGTATTGTATGTTTCTTGGTGATAACTTAGTCTCTTGGTTGGGCAAACACCATGCTACTTTGTCACGCTCTAGCGTGGAGGCCGAGTATCTATGAGTCACCAATATGGTGTCTGAGTCCTGTTGGTTGCGGAACCTCCTCTTAAAGCTTTATTTTCCTATTCGAAAGCTACCTTGGTCTATTACGTTAATGTTAGTACGATATATCTCTCGGGGAATCCTATACAACATCAGCGCACTAAACATATCGAGATGGATATTCACTTTGTTCGCGAAAAGGTAGCTCGTGGACAAGTACGTGTCCCTTCACGTTATCAAATTGCTGACATATTTACTAAGGGCCTTCCCTTAGTTCTATTTGAAGATTTTAGGGACAATCTCAGCATACGACAATCGTCCGTTGTGACTGTGGGGGTGTGATAAAATATATGCAAATATATTATTTTGATATAATTAGTGATTTTGTATATCTGTAATTATTGTAGCATATTTTGTATTAGTTAGGTGAATATTTTATTTCCGTAATTATAGCCTAGGATTACTATTGTATATCATGTATATATACTAATTACATTAATAAAAATAATCAAGGGATTATTCTCTTTCAAGAAGGAGCTTAATTGGAAATGGTTGTTGAAGCTGCTAAGGATGCAAATGCACATGACTTTGTAGCCTCTTTACTTGATGGATATGATACTCATGTAAGCCAATATATTTTGCTTGTTATATCCGTTCTTTTTGTTATTCGACTTGGATTTGACAAAGTTCTGATTGGATTTAGGTAGGACAATTTGGTTTTCAATTGTCTGGAGGACAAAAGCAAAGGATTGGTATAGCAAGGGCATTGATTAAAGACCCAAAAATTCTTTTACTTGATGAAGCTACAAGCGCGCTAGATGCACAATCAGAAAGAATTGTTCAAGAGGCCCTAGACCAAGCTTCACAAGGAAGGACAACGATCATCGTTGCCCATCGCCTCAGTACAATACGTAGGGCTGACAAAATTGTAGTCCTTCAGTCAAGGAGAATTGTTGAATCTGGTTCTCATGATGATCTAATGAGTAAGACTGATGACGAAGGAGGAGTTTATCTTAAAATGTGTTAAGAATCCCACATCGGATATGGAATGGGAATATGTATTCTTTATATGGACTTGAACAATCCTCAACCTACAAGCTAGCTTTTGGGGTTGAGTTAGCTTCAAGTTTCATTCTTTACATGATATCAAAGCCAGGCCATTCAAATTCTTTGTTCACCGATGTTGGACCCCCAAATTATATTCTCCACGCTCCAGTTAACAAGGTCTGGACGTGTGGGGGAGTGTTAAGAGTTGAGTTAGCCTCAAGATCCATTCTTTACATGGTATCAGAGCCAGACCCATTCAAATTCTTTGTTCACCGATGTTGGGCCCCCAAATTATATTATCCACGCTCCAGTTAACAAGGTCTGGACGTGCGGGGGAGTGTTAAGAGTCCCACATCGGATATGAAATGGAAACATGGACTCCTTTTATGAACTTGAACAATCCCCACCCTACAAGCTAGCTTTTGGAGTTGAGTTAGGCTCAAGATCCATTCTTTACAAAATGGTCAAATTGCAGCAATTAACAACAAACGGTGAAGGGCCATCTAGTCCGTATCTTCCTAAAGAGACAAGAAGCTACACGAGGAGGAGTTATAATATGCCTAGATCCCCTTATGTTGTCACGTCAAGTTGGCAAAATAGCCCTGCCTCTCCTTTTAGCCCAGAAATAAGCGTTAGTTATGCTCCCTCCATTCATACATGTTCTTATTGTGATAGTGACGATGAGTATTTAGAGCATTTCTCTCATCCAAGTCCCTCAACACGGCGTTTGCTACAAATGAGTGCACTAGAGTGGAAGATAGCGTTGTTGGGATGTTTAGGAGCTATTACCTTTGGTGTACTTCAACCACTTTATGCATTTTGATTGGGATCAGTTGTATCCGCATATACATCAAATGATATTCCAAAGATTAAGTCGGAGATCAAAATTTATAGCAGTATCTTTTGAGCATAGGTGTGACAAGTTTCATTGCCAATCTACTCCAACATTACAATTTTGCTAAAATGGGAGAGCAATTGACCAAAAGAGTCAGGGAAAAGGTACTTTCAAACATGTTGAGATTTGAAGTAGGATGGTTTGATCAAGACCAAAACACGAGTGCAGCAGTTTGTGCTAGGCTCTCCACTGAAGCCCGTATGGTTCTATCCCTTGATGGTGATCGTATGTCATTGCTAATACAGGTTTCTGCCAGTGCTTCAGTCGCTTTTGTGCTAGCATTAATTGTAGCATGGAGAGTTGCTATTGTATTAATATCTATACAACCTTTACTCATAGCAAGCTTCTACTCGCGAAGTGTTTTGATGAAACTAATGTCGGAAAAATCCCAAAAGGCACAGAGTGAAGGAAGCCAGTTAGCAAGTGAAGCGGTGATCAATCACCGGACTATCACTGCCTTCTCTTCTCAAAATAGAATGTTAGACCTCTTTGCAAAAACTCAGAAGGCCCCAGAAAAGAAAATATTAGACAGTCATTGCTTTCTGGTACTGGCTTGTTTTGCTCTCAATTTCTAACCACAGCTGCCATTGCCTTAACATATTGGTAAGGGGGAGACTAATGAACAAAAACTTACTCACTTCAAAGCACTTGTTTCAAGTTTTCTTCCTTTTGATGAGTACCGGGAATAACATAGCAGATACTGGAAGTATGACTTCTGATTTAGCAAGAGGTAGCAGTGCAGTTGCATCTGTTTTTGCTATCTTAGATCGGAAGACTGAGATTGAACCTGAAAGTTCTCAAGGGCTTAAAGTCACAAAGGTATTAAAAGGAAAGATAGAGTTGAAGAATGTCTTCTTTTAATATCCGTCTAGGCCTGATCAAGCTATCATCCAAGGCATGAATCTGAAAATTGAATCCGGAAAAACAGTAGCACTCGTCGGGCAAAGTGGTTCTGGAAAGTCCACCATCATTGGCTTGATAGAAAGATTCTATGATCCAATAAAGGGACAAGTCTTGATTGATGACAAAAGACATCAAAAGCTACAACTTGAAGAGATTAAGATCACAGATTGCTCGAGTGAGCCAAGAACCTACCCTTTTTGCTGGATCAATACGCGACAATATCATTTATGGGAAAGAAAGCTGCAATTCGTGCTAATGCTCATGAATTTATAAGGTATGATCATATAACTAAAAATCTGCTAATTTCATTCATTTCTGAAAGAAATAAAACCTTGATTATTTTCATTAATGAATGCGTATATATACAATTTACAATTTTCATAATATGAAAAATCCTATTCATATTCTACTTCCAAAACCCTATTCTATTTGTACAAGAATTCTACAATTATGGTAAGTGTACAATGCTAATTAAATACCAATAACATGTTACCAAATATAGCTCCAAACCGTGATATACTTGCCAAACTGTCTTGTATTTCCGTGATATACATGGTATACACAAGGCATTGTATATACCGTGTGTATCGTGTATATCACGGTATACTTTCAATTTCATTTAGAAACAAATGCTTAAAAAACTGCAATCTTGTAATATAGTGCTATGGAGGATGGCTATGAAACTTATTATGGTGAAAGAGGAGTCCAACTTTCAGGAGGGGTATGTGAGACCTAGACTTCTGATACCATGAAAGAAATAATCCCTTGATTATTTTCATGAATGAATGCATATATATACAATTCACAATTTCCATAATATGGAAAATCATATTCTTATTCTACTCCCAAAACCCTATTCTATTTGTACAAGAATTCTACAATTATGGTAAGTGTACAATGCTAATTAAATACAAATAACATGTTACCAAATATAGCTCCAAACCGTGATATACTTGGCATGTATATCACAGACTGTTTTGTCTAAACTGTCTTGTGTTTCCGTGATATACACGGTATACACAAGGCATTGTATATACCGTGTATATCGTGTATATCACGATATACTTTCACACCCCCGCAGTCATAGCGGGCGGTCGTCGTACGTTGACACTGTCCAAAAAATCTTCAAATAGAACCAAGGGAATACCCTAGTAAAGATGTCTGCAATTTGGTACCTAGAAGGGATATGTAAGACGCGTACTTGTCCACGAGCTACCTTTTCTCGAACGAAATGGATATCTATCTCGATATGTTTAGTGCGCTGATGTTGAACATGATTACCAGAAAGATAGACGGCACTAATATTATCACAATAAATCAAGATAGCTTTCTGAATGGGACAATGAAGCTCTAAGAGAAGATTACGTAACCAACATGATTCCACATTGGCTACACCTCGATACTCGACCTCTGCACTGGAGCGTGATAATGTAGACTGGCGCTTTGCAGACCATGAGACCAAGTTATCACCAAGAAACATACAGTAATCAGACGTGGAGCGTCTGGTATCCGGACAGTCACCCCAATCAACATCTGTATATGAGACAAGTGTAGAGACCGATGATGGATATAAATGCAAGCCATAGTCAAGTGTTCCCTAAATCTATCGGATAATGCGTTTGAGTGCATTCATGTGCTCAACCCGAGGATCATGCAAAAACAAACACACTTGTTGTATGGCATACGTAATATCCGGTCTCGTGAAAGTAAGATACTTAAGAGCTTTGGCAAGACTGTGATAGTGGGTAGGATCCTCGTAAGGTGAGCCAGCCGCAACACCTAGCTTGGGTTTAGTATCAACTGAAGTGGAAGAACACTTAAACGAGGACATACCAGCCCGCTCAATTATCTCAGCGGCATACTTCTGTTGTGATAAGAATAACCCATCTGCATGACAAGTGACAACAATCCCCAAGAAATAACTCAAAGGCCCCAAGTCTTTCATAGCAAACTCAGAACTGAGTAGTGTCATGATAGACTTGCGTAAATCATCAGAAGAAGCGGTCAAGATAATATCATCCACATATAAGAGAATATAAGCCAGGAAAGCACCACGATGATAAATGAACAGAGATTTATCAGACCTGCTGTGAAAAAACCCAATAGTAGATACATACTCTGCAAATCACTTATACCAAGCTCGTGGGGCCTTCTTGATCCCATACAAGGACTTCTTCAACAAACATACATGATTAGGATATTTGAAGTCTCGAAAACCCAACGGCTGATGCATGTAGATTGTCTCCTTAAGATCACCATGTAAGAAAGCATTCTTTACATCTAGTTGATGAATGAGTCATGCCTTTGAAAGAGCCAGATTGAGAACAATGCAAATGGTAGTCGGTTTGACCACCGGAATAAATGTCTCACAAAATCCACGCCAACCTGTTGAGTCTTACCATCACCTACAAGACTAGCCTTATGTCTCGCAAAAGAACCATCAGAATTATCTTTATGAGTAAAAAATCACATAAATCGAATAATATTAATGTCAGAAGGACGTGGTACCAACTTCCACATCTTATTTTTAATAAGAGCATTATATTCGTCGTTCATAGCCAATTTCCAATTCAGGTCATTTAATGCAGACACTAGGTTACGGGGTAGTGGGGCTTTAAGAACATTAGAATTAAGATTAAAATGTCTTTTTAGTTTAAAAATACCCTGTTCACTATGAGTAATAGGTCGGTGACTCGGGGGAGAATTGGGTGGATTTTGAGAAAATTCGGATGGGGGATGGAGTGGCCAGCAGGCAGTGGGCTTGCTGGCCCAACACTGGAACCTGGACCGGGTACTGGAAAAGAAACAGGGGCAGAATTGGGTTGGACGATTGGCCTAGTTGTTGGACCTGGGACGGGGAAGGGATGGGTTGTGTTTGTTAGCGGGCCAGTAGGGGCCAGCAGGCAGTGGGCCTGCTGGCGTACCGGGGGTACTAGATTGGCCTATTAAGTGGTGCATAATGTACGGTGAGACTCCGTCATCTAAAAAATTATACGAACTAGGCAGGGACTACTCACTTTTGCAAACAGAAATTGGGTTTCATAAAAAATAACATGGCGACTAATTATGATTTTATTGGACGACAAATCAAAATATTTGTAACCACGATGATTAGATGGATAACCCAAAAACACACAAATGGGCTTGAAGTTTGTTAATAGTACTGGACGGAAATAGTGGATAACATAAACACCTAAAGACCCTAAGATGTGAATACGAATGATTCTTATTATAGAGGATTTTAAGAGGGGATGGCTATGCCAACCCTTTGGTAGGAAGTATGTTAAGGAGATAAGTAGTCATTTGTAGAGCATGATGCCAAAAGGAAGGGGGTACGGAAGCATGGACCAATAAAGTTCGGACAATATTATTAATGGTACGAATTTTTCGTTCGGCTTTCCTATTTTATAAAGATGTATGAGGACAAGAGAAACGAAAAACTATGCCATTAGCATCACAAAATTTCCGAAACAACCCATTATCATACTATTTGCCATTATCACATTGAATATTTTTTATTTCCCGTTCGAATTGGGTACGGATGAATGCTCTAAATTTTAAGAATGTGGAAAAACTTGAGTTTTTTTTGCTTACAGAAAGGTCCATAAAAAATTAGAATAATCATCAAAAAATAGAACATAATAACGATGGCCCACAGAACTTAGAACGGGAGAAGTCCATAAATCGCTATGAATAATATAAAAAGGCGTCAAAGTAGAAGAAGTAGAGGCTACAAATGGTAATCTAACATATTTTTCTAAAGGACATGAATGACAAATTGGAGTACTACACGTACCCTTACAAGAAATAAAATTGTTTTTATGCAAGGAAGAAACAATGGACGACCCAGGGTGACCCAAACGTGCATGCCACAAGGAAGGAGCTAGAGCTGCAAATGTCGATGGCATGGCTTGACTCGAGAAACTGGTGGCGGGCGTGATTGGATAAAGATCGCCCCTACTATTGCATCTCATGAGAGGTATCCCCGTTTTGAAATCCTTCATAGAAAACCCAAATGGATCAAAATTAATAGAAACCCAATTATCAGTGGTGAATTTACGGACATACACTAAATTTTTAATTAAGTTAGGGGCATGAAGGGTATTTTTCAAGACAAGAAGTGGATGGGGGGGGGGGGGGGGGAAGACAAAGTTGTATGACCGGAACCATGAATTTGAATTGAGTTGCCATTATCAATAATAATACCACGATTTTTGCTCAAATTGAAATAAGACGAGAAATTACCTTGGTCGGATGTCATGTGAGAAGTGGCGCCGGTGTCCATGTACCAATTCGCGTCTGGAGGATTTAATCCAAGTGTATGCATGACGGCCTCAATATCGGCGGGTGTCGGGCCCGCAGAAGTGAAGGCCTACGGGGGACGAGGCCCAAGCAGACCTCCCTGCTGACCCAACCCATCGATGTTCGGTGACGCCTGAAGGACCAAAAAAATTAGGCATGTGACTGGGCTGGACCGGGGCCCAAGCGCTCGGGAAATCTTGGGCGGGGGCGTAGGGCCGGACCGGGCCACCGGGCGCCGTCCAACCCACTGCCAAGGGGCCCAGGGTTGAGACCAGGTGGGCTGGGACCCAATACCTCAAGGCCCACTGCCGATATTGCTATTGTTCCGTCCGTTGATGTTGTTGCCGCCGCGATTTTTGCCATTATTTTTACGATTTTGACCCTTCTTGCTGCCATCGTTGTTGCGGTTTTGGCCCGAACTATTAACAAAACCGTGGGAGTTATCGGATGAAGTCATCATCTCCATAGAACTTATGCCGGTAGCCGCCTTTTTTTGCGAAGCCGGCTTCTTCTAACGTGAGCATCGAACGGGCTTGATAAAAAAAGGGAAGCTGATTACTTTGTCGGAGTAGAGTCCCAACGCCATTATAGGCCTCAGATAGGCCTGCAACCATTTGGATAGCAAGACGATTATTGGTAACAGGCGCTCCAACGTTATGGAGTTGGTCTGCCAATTCCTTGAGCCATTTACAATAAGCTGAAACATTCGGGAAATCTTCCATGCTGACTTGTAAAAATTCTTGCTCAAGAGTGGCCACTCGGGAATGTTGGTTATCCTGGAATATATCACACAATCTATTCCAGGTAGCCATAGCCGTAGTGTCTGGTTCAATGATCGTCTGTAAAAGGTCGGTAGAAATAGTGGAGTAAATCCACTGAAGGACGGTAGCATCAAGAGTGATCCATAGCTGAGGATCCTCCGCGGGTGTAGGAACAACGGGATGAATGATGTAGTACTTGATGTGAGATGGCCTGAATCTTGAACAAGTCCACCCACGTCGCATGTTAGACGTTTTTCCATCTCAAGAACAATAGGGATGTGGTTCTTGATGTTGGAAACCGTAAGGGCAGGATGAAACATGTTCTTTAACGTAGACATAACGAAAGAACAATAGGTGAATGAGGGATTTGGAAGAAAATTTGAGAAAAGAGGAGGAAGAAATTGGCTCGAAAACCGAGGAAGGGTCTCGGAATTTGAGGGAGCCGAGAGTAGCGGAAGATTTTGGGGGAGGAGGTATGTGAGACCTAGACTTCTGATACCATGAAATAAATAATCCCTTGATTATTTTCATTAATGAATGCGTATATATACAATTTACAATTTTCATAATATGAAAAATTCTATTCATATTCTACTCCGAAAACCCTATTCTATTTGTACACGAATTCTACAATTATGGTAAGTGTACAATGCTAATTAAATACCAATAACATGTTACCAAATATAGCTCCAAACCGTGATATACTTGCCAAACTGTCTTGTGTTTCCGTGATATACACGGTATACACAAGGCATTGTATATACCGTGTATATCACGGTATACTTTCAATTTCATTTAGAAACAAATGCTTAAAAAACTGCAATCTTGTAATATAGTGCTATGGAGGATGACTATGAAACTTATTATGGTGAAAGAGGAGTCCAACTTTCAGGAGGGCAAAGGCAAAGAATAGCACTTGCACGAGCGATACTAAAGAATCCAACTATACTTCTCCTAGACGAGGCGACTAATGCACTTGATAGTGTATCTGAGAACTTGGTACAAGAAGCATTGGAGAAGATGATGATCAGTAGAACAAGTGTAGTTGTAGATCATCGCTTATCAACGATACAGAAGGCAGAAAACATAGCTGTGATTAAAAACGGAAAGGTTGTGGAACAAGGATCACATTCTCAGTTGCTTGCCCTTGGAAAGAATGGATCCTATTATGGACTGATGAAGTTGCAATCTGGCCATTCTCCTTATAGGTGAAATATTCTGATGTTGCCATTGTTTAGCTCAATGTCTTAAAGAATATGATTCTGTTTAATATATAGGATCCATCATGTAACCACCTTTATTTTGAGCAATTTTGAAATGCCAGCTGCCCAATATCTCTATGTTATTTTTGTTCAACTTTATTGGCACTTATTTTCAAGTCTTGATATGAGTACTTAGGTATGTTGTTCATCAAAGTTTACTCTTTGATACCTTCTGTATGTTAATATTCTTCTTTTGTGACGTATAATTTGACTTACAAAATTAAAGATTGTAAAAAGAGAGAGAAAGCCACAACATCAGGTAGCTTGTTGTTACTGTCAGACACCAAAATGACCTGAAGTGCCGGTCATAGACTTCAAACTTCAGGTTATAGTGTCCTGAAGTTCAAACCATAGACTTCGAACTTCAGAACACAACATCCTGAAGTTTGAACATGGATCGAACTTTCAGGACACAGTTTTTCATGATTGTGTTCTGAATATCGAACTACAAAGTTTGAATTTTAAGACACAACGTTCTGAAGTTTGAATCATGGACTTCGAACTTTTTGATACAATGACCTGAAATTCGAACTGCAAAGCCTGAACTTCAGGACACAGTGTCCTAAGTTTGAACTACAAGGTTTGAATTTTTGGGCAGTGTCTCCTGAAATTTGAACTGTTGAATTTTCAAACTGCTCTTATAAATTATGTATTGGAAGAAGATACCTTGAACAAAACAATTTTACCCTTAAACTCTTTCGGCGAAGAGTATCATACATGATTTCCAATTTCTTTTCGACGTAAGTACTTCACATGCTTCCGTTTCATCCAAACTATTAGTACTCAGAGAGATGCAGGAGAATATTTGGCAAAGAGCTTTTACTTATACAATCATGATTATCCCATGTACTAATAGTTATTGGAACAACTCAACATAATTGTAATAAGGCTTGCAGCAAGTCTGATAAGGTTGAATACAAGTCATGGTGCAAGCCAAACTTAACATAGAAATGTAATACAACTCTAACTAGTATTTGACTTATTAATTTGATATTCATGAAAAGTGATTATAATGCATTGAGAAAAATTGGGTTAACGTTGTTACACTTGGTATAAAATTGAACAAGAAAATAAGGAGAAGCTTAGATTAGACGTTAATGGTCTGAAGACAAGTTATTCAACAGCAGTAATTTATCTACTTTGACAAACAGATAAAGTTGAGGCACACGTTATTCATATTTATCTAACTTTACCTGATACGTACATTTCGGTACAGGGTGAAATATGTTTGTTTCCTCTCTAGCTAATTAGACTCTTTTTTCCTTTTTTTGCCAATATACGTTGGACGTTGCACTTGGTAGCGAATTCATATTTAAATCAAGGAGTTTTTATACTGTAGCGCCGCCCACTAAGATAATAGCCGGCAAATATATTTTTATATATTAATGTATATATACATATAATATGCATATTTTACAAGTGTATATTTTTTGTATATAGCTAGTCAGCTGTAAATCAAGAATTTTCACTAAGAGAGTTCAAAAAATAAAAACTTAGAATTTGAAATTTGAACTTGAAACCACAATATAAATTTTTTACTCTCTTAACCAGTGAGCAAACCTCTAGTCTTAGTGTTTAAGGGATTTAAAATTTATAAACACTTTAATTTTGGTATGACGTGAACCATATCATGCATGACTTTTGGTAAACATTTTCAGCAGCCACTGTATAGTAGTGTTTCTCTATCATGAGTTTATCGTTGTAATTTTTAAAGGGATAAGAAATGATAATTTCTTATATATTTTTTCCCTGCTTTAAAATTTGCGAACAACTGTTTATGCACTAATTTAGTTATAAGTAAATATTTCAAAGTCATAGGTTGGAATTCTCCGGCTCTGACGTTGTGTGCTGAAAATTTGGCCAAATTGAATGAAATCCTTGGCAGAGATTTGTTGGTATTTTCTATGTACTTTATAGAGCAGTACGGGAAGTAATAACTATTACAAATGTTCGAAAGGATAAATAAATGGTCAATCTTCAAAATTGCCGCATATGTGTTGTGTCTTGAATCTTGATCACCTTGCAAAGCCAATCTTGAGAACTGCCGCAAGTTTGTTGTGTCTTGAATGTTGATATCCTGAAATCAAGAGACAACTAAATCGGATGGTTACAACGTTGTGTGTTGAGTCGAGGATAGCCCTCTATCCTTAAGACAAGATTGCCCCGTATATAAGCTTTTACGTTAGCGGGCAATAGTCTCCCAAGATAAAACAACACTTTAATCTCAACACTACAAAGCCAATAGGTTGAGCCTGGCGAAGAAAACAAATATGACTCGACTTGCTGAAGATATGGAATAGGAAGGAAGAGTTTCTCAATACTCTTCTCTTTTGTCTCTCGTGTCTATAGTGTGTCTCTCGTAGTGTATATCTTGTGTATACGTGAGGGTTTGGTCACTTGTTTTTCGGTAAAAAATTGCACCGATTTTATTTGAATTTCACCGATTGTGTTGTGCTATTTTGTGGTCGTTTTTCGAACTGTTACTTGCGTTTTTCGCCTCTGTTTCTTTGTCTGTTTCTCACTTTGTATTTTCATCTATTTTCTTCCCTTGAATTGAGCCAAATGAAGCTCAATATATAGCATAGAGAAGGGCTGTCCAAGCTGCCAAAACATGGCTGTTAATGGCCATTAGGAGGGCATTAAAAATGCCAAGTAATGGTCGTTAATGGCCATTGAAAAACGCCAATTGCCTAAGTAATGGGCTGTTAATGGAGGAGTTAATCAGCCAAGTAATGGCTGATTAATGCCTCAAAAAAGATCCCAACGGTAGGCGAGAAAAAGTCTCCGAAATTGCGGGGACCAAAGCGTAAATATTGAAACTTTAGGGACCAAAGCGTACATATAAAAGAATTTCGGTCCAAAGCTGTACATATGAAACTTCAGGGATCAAACTGTACATCTGGCGAGTTCTCTGGTCCAAAAAGATAATATCCCCCGACCCCCGGAACCGGACGGGACGGGCGGCGCGCGTGTGGGCTTAGCCTTGAACCCAAGCACATCTAGGTCTTCCCTCCTTTAAACACATGGGATACCCCTTGGGTTCCCAAACCCTTTACCAATTAGAGACTTATATAGAGAGCAATTCTTCCTATTCCCACCGATGTGGTAGATTTGTCCCACACCACATTTCCATGTCTCAAACACCTTACTTCGTGGACCAATATCTCTTTCATTTCTCAACGAAATTAGACGATTCTTGGCCCTACGGTCATCTACTCACTTCGTAGATCATGCATGTGTAAAGAGACAAGGTCTCCAACATACGGAACACTATTGTTTAATTCATCAAAGATGGGTGGACGCATCTCCCCGCCAAAGGTTAATTTCCAACAAGATTAACACAGTAATGAAAACGTGGAGCAAGACTAAATTTCGTAATAGTAAAAACCCACCCATATTTACATCAAATGTGTACATTCTTATTTCATTAATCACTCAATCATGTTGACAAAAAAATTTAGCTGGGTGTGTTTGGTACGAAGAAAAATGTCTTCCCATTTTGAAAATATTTTTCTAAAAAGTAAGTAGAGTTTTCTTACTTATTTTCTTGTGCTTGATAAGTAAGTAAAACATTTTATCTCAAAAATATTTATATATAATTTAAATAAATACTATGAGAGTTGGGGTGGGGATCAGGGGATGGGATGGGTTGGCTGGTAGAGAGGAGACAATTTAGTGTTGAATATCACTTATGAAACTTATTTTTTCCATATCCACTAAGGAAGTCATTTTTTTCATTTGTAAACAAAAATGTTGATCAACTATGAAAACTAGAAAACATTTTCTATAAATATTTTTGTATGTCATGATAAGTTAATATGATTTGGTTTAAAAATCAGGCATGACTTATCTTTATCGACAAGTTGATAAGTAAAATATAGTGGAGTACAATTTTAACTACTAAGATGCATGCACATTAATTTTTTTTAGGGGGAAGAACGTATATGCCCTTCAAACCAAATTAGTTACCCACCCATACATCCATTACATTCGTACGCTCACAAAAAATTAAAACTATTTACCCTATCATGCCTCTCAATTATGATACCAACATGATATATAAATATACTGAGATGGTATCATGGAAGACTACTTCAATCCTTCTCTTAGTCATCTATGATACCATCATGGTATATAAATATACTGAGATGATATCATGGATGATCATGTTCGTTTATTAAAAAAAGACACTTTTCTCAAAAAAAAATCTCTATGATACCATTGTCTTATATACATATACTATGATGGTATCATGGAGGACTGCTTGATCAGCCCTTCAATTAGACACTCCTCATGACCATGATACCATCGTGGTATATAAATATACTGAGATGGTATCATGGATGACTGCTTCAGTCCTTCTCTTAGTCCTCCATGATACCATTATGATATATAAATATATTGCGATGTTATCACACAGGAAGGGGTTTGAGCGAGGAGGTATGTCGGGTAAATAGTTTTAGGCGAAGGGGTACGACAGATCATTAGTTTAGAAGGGCCATGAGACTGGTAATTATTTTATTTTTGGGGGTATTTCAGTTATACATTGAAGGAAATATTTCCCATCCTGATTTAATTCCATAATGTCTTCGTATATACAAGTGTACAAGCCTCAATTTAGGCTACAATTATGGTAGAATATCCTAATAATATACTAATGATATTTACACCTAAATGTAAATTATTTACATTGATTATAGAATAATCAAATATTATTTCCATAATCTATCATTCCCCCGCAGTCTGAGCGGGAGGTTCCCGTACGCTGAGACTGTCCCTGAAATCATTAAAGAGTATCCGGGAAAGATCTTTTGTGAATATATTGGCAATTTGATAGCGAGTTGGGACATGGAGAACACAGACTTGTCCACGGGCAACCTTTTCACGGAAAAAATAAAATATCCATCTCGATATGTTTAGTGCGTTGATGTTGTACTGGGTTCCCTGACATATATATCGCTCTCACATTATCACAATAAACCATGATTGCCTTTTTGATCGGACACAATAGAGCTCCAATAGCAGATTACGGATCCAACATGATTCAGAGACAACATTCGCAACCTCTCTATAATCAGCTTCAGCACTAGACCGAGAGAGTATGGGTTGGCGTTTGGATGACCACGAGATCAAATTGTCTCTGAGAAATACACAATAACCAGAGGTAGATCGTCTGATATCTGGGCATCCACCCCAATCAACATCGGTATAAGACGTGATATCGGAGATGGCTGACTTGTACAGATGTAAGACAAAATCAAGAGTACCCTGAATATACCGCAATATTCGTTTGAGAGTCCCTATATGTTCCTCCTTCGGGTTACGCATATGTAAACATACCTTTTGAACATCATATGAAATATCTAATCTCGTAAATGTGAGATACCGCAATGCCTCATCTAAACTGCGGTAATGTGTCAGATCACTGTAGGGAGACCTTGAAGAGTTACTCAACTTAGCCTTGGTATCCATCGGTGTTGGTGACGGCTTACATGAAGACATGACGGCTCTGTCAATTATCTCCTCAGCATACTTTCTTTGTGAAAGAAATAGACCACCTGCATGTTGAGTTACAACAATGCCAAAAAAATAGTTCAAAGAACCTAAATCCTTTATAGCAAATTCAAATGCAAGCAGGGAAATTATGGACTGGCGAAGAGAGACAGATAACGTTGTGAGGATGATTTCATCCACATAGAGAAGAAGGTATGCCATGTCATTCCCTTTCTAATAAATGAACAAGGACTTATCGAATTTGCTATGTGAGAATCCCAGTGTTGAAACAAATCCAGCAAACTTGTTATACCATGCTCGGAGTGCTTGTTTCAGACCATATAAAGATTTTTTTTAACAAGCAAACATAATCCAGATGAATAGGATCTCAAAATCCCAACGGTTGGTGCATGTAAATTATTTCCTGTAGGTGACTATGTAGAAACATATTATTGACATCCAACTGGTGAATGGACCATGATTTTGATAGAGCCAGGCTGAGAACTTTCCAGATGGTTGTTGGTTAACCACTAGGCTAAACGTTTTATCACAATCTACTCCAACCTGCTGAGACCTTCCATCACCAACAAGACGAGCTTTGTGTCTTTCAAAGGAACCATCAGATTTCTTTTTATGATAAAAATTCACATAGAGCGTATTATGTTCACATTAGAAGGACGGGACACCAACTCCCACATCTTATTTTTAATAAGAGCATTAATTTCATCTAACATGACAACTTTTCAATTTGGGTCAGATAGGGCAGCTTTTGATTTTTTTGGAATTGGTGATGGTTGGATCGAGGATGTTAGATTAAAATGATGCTTGGGCTGGAAAATCCCGTGCATGGCACGGGTTTCAATGGACCGAGGTGGGGCCGAGATGGATGGCTGAGGCTGTGGATTTTTGGGAACTGCACTTAGCCGAGAGAGACTGCTCGGATGGGCTTGAGGCAGTGGGCCTGTTGTCTGAGTTGGTGAAGAGGTGGAGGGAGAAGTGGGCTCCCTCATTTGGGTCAACGGATGTCAGGACACGGACTGGGCCGAGATTGATAATGAAGGTGCAGTGGGCTCTCTTAATTGGAGTGACCCAGTCCGGTTTGGTGGATGGATCGATGAAAAATATGGCCTCATTTGGGCTGGTTCAGTCCGGTTCGATGGTTGGACCGACGGTAATGAAGAAGGTGTAGTGGGCCCCCTCATTTGGGCTTATGGAGACGTGTTGTTTAAATGGTATCTCAATATTGGATGTAGCCCGTCGTCCAAAAAATCATATGAAGGAGGGGAAGACGTGTGAGTGTTAGCAAATGGGAATGTGGACTCATCGAAAAAATGTGATGAGATATGATAATTTTTCCATTAGACATGTCATAACACTTATATCCCCTATGATTTTGTGGGTATCCCAAAAATACACACAAAGTGGAACGGGCCTGAAGTTTGTTTATGGTTGTGGATGGAAACAATGGATAGCACAAACACCCGAAAACCCTCAAATGTGTGTAGGAAGGAATGCGATGGTACAAAATTTGT
Source organism: Anisodus tanguticus (assembly GCA_034509755.1). NCBI lineage: Eukaryota > Viridiplantae > Streptophyta > Magnoliopsida > Solanales > Solanaceae > Anisodus > Anisodus tanguticus. Next base: position 46,743,095 of record CM067550.1, on the reverse strand, counting down.
GTGGGTGATAGGTTTGAGAGTAGCTTTCTAGGGAGAATGTTTAGATATGTGGCCATTTGAAGTGCAGGATGCCAAAATGATGGTGGTATGGACGAATGCGCAAGAAGTGTGCGGATTAAATTATTGATTGTTCGTATTTTTCTTTCGGCTTCCCCATTTTGAGGAGAAGTATGTGGACATGTGAGACGTAATGACATACCATTTTTGTGACAAAATTCTTTAAATTGGTCATTTATGAAATCCCTCCCATTGTCACATTGAAAATATTTAATGGACTTCTCAAATTGGGTTTGGATGAAAGTACTAAATTGTTTGAAAATAGTGTGGACTTGCGATTTTTTTCCAATGGGGAATGTCCATAGAAAATTAGAGTAATCATCCAAAATAAGCATATAATACTTATGACCTGCCGAACTTAAAACTGGGGATGTCCACAAATCACTATGCATGATATCAAATGGCATAATAGTGTTTGAAGTAGATAAAGAAAAAGGAAATTTAACATGCTTCCGAAAAATGCAATACCGACAAACATGGGAATCCAAAGATTGTTTACAATCAATAAACTTATTTTTTCTAGGAGAATTGAACACATATTCTCCCGGGTGTCCCAAACGGTTATGCCATAAAATAGGAGAAAGAGTAGCAAAGGTTTATGGAGTGGTGACTTGGTTGTTGGTGGTGACGGTGATGGAATACAAATCCCCAATGCTATTACATCTCATTAGTGGCATCCCCGTATGAAAATCCTTCACAGAAAACTCAAACGAATCAAAATTAAAAGAAACATTGTTGTCAATGGTGAAATGCCGCACATATATCAAGTTTTTAATATGGTTGGGTGCATGTAGGACATTCTTTAAATATAAAGGTGGGTGAGGTTTAATTGACCAATACCACGAATTGGAATTTCTTGCCTACTGTCAACCACAATGTTTTTATTACTGCTCATATTAAAATAAGACAAGAGAGTACCTTGAGATTCCGTCATGTGTGAGGTTGCCCCCATGTTTATGTACCATGAGTCATCCGGAACATTGAGAGTCATATTGTTCCTGGCTTGCTCGATGTCCGTGGGAGCACAATTCGAAGACAATGGTCCATGGGTTGAAAATTCTTGTTGTGGACGGCTGCCTAGGACACCAGGTTGCCTGTTTGGAGTGTTGGGCCTAGCCCACTGGGCCGTTGGGTATGGGCAGGGAGGGGCCTACTGCTGCGGGTTCCAACCCCAAGGCGAGAATTGGCCCCACTGCCCGCTGCCACCAAACTGCTGCGGCTGCCAGTGGGGACGGTTCTGCCCTGCTGCCCGCGACTGCCTCGTCCGCCGTAATTTCTCCCGCCGCTATGGCCCCTTCCCCTTCCATCATTATTTTTTCCTTAGTTGTTTTTTCGATTTTGACCCTGTTTTGGTCCATTGTTGGTGCGATTTGAAGCACTGTCCGAACCAGAGTTTTGAGGGCCAAAATCATCTGCAGACTCGTTGGTGGAAAGGAGGGAGGTGCCGGTATTGTTTGCCGCCGTCGCCGCCTATTTTAATTTTTGGGTTTCTTCAAGAATCAACCTCGAACGAGCCTCATAAAATGGTGGTAACGGGTTACATTATTGAATAAACGTATCAACTCCATCATATTGTTCATTCAAACCCGCAATTAATTAGAGAACCAACTTTTGATTTTTCACCGGTGCATTGGATAGTTGATCGGCAAGCATTTTTAATTCTTGACAATATGCGGAGGCGTTTGCAAATTCATCCAATTTGACATTGGTGAATTGGTTTTCAAGATATACCGCCCGAGAAATCTTATTATCTTGAAAAATATTTTGCAAACGCTCCCATGCTTGTTGAGCCGTAAAGTCCGGTTCCAAAATGGTGTGCAAAAGGTCATTAGATATGGTGCCGTAAATCCATTGAAGGATTATATCATCCAAGCGAGACCATAAAGTCTTGTCAATAATGGTGTCCTCCGATTGAGACTTAGGAGGAAAAATATGATCGATAACTTGATATGCACGACAATGAATTTTGAATAACTCTACCCAAGAGGAACATTGCCATTTTTCCATCTCAAGTATTATTGGAATGAAGTTCTTGACGTTATTTACGGCAAGAACATGATGAAATTTGTGTTGGTTTGTCTTAGAGAAAAGAGGGGGGGGGGGGGGAGACAAGGAAAAAAATTAGGGTTTGATCGAGTAGGGGGTGGGGTGCGGCGGAACTAGGGTTCCGTCGAGAGTCGGCCGCCGGAGAGAGGAAGAAAAAAATTAGGATTGGGCTAGGGTTAATTTTTTGCTCTTGATACCATGAAGGAAATATTTCCCATCCTGATTTTATTACATAATGTCTTCTTATATACAAGTGTACAAGCCTCAATTTAGGCTTCAATTATTGTAGAATATCCTAATAATATACTAATGATATTTACATCTAAATATAAATTATTTACATTAATTATGAAATAATCAAAGATTATTTCCATAATCTATCATACAGTAGGTATATAATCTTCCTAATATCAAATCTCATATATATATATATATATATATATATATATATATATATATATTTATTAAATTTAGTTTATTAAAAAGACAATTGGAATGGTCATCGGACAGTACATATAATTTCCTTGTTTTGGTTCCCCTATGGACCGATCCGCAGTTTGAAAGTAATAAAGGAACAACACTGAGAATCTTCGTCTATAGTTTCTACGCTGTTGACGTTCAATTCCACGCACAAGTTGTCCACTTGCACTGATAACTAAATTTTCTCCTTTTTATATTTATTGTTATATCAATCAATACAGGTCGTCCGTACGCGTATCCATCAAACAAAAACTATCAACATTTCTTCCTCGTATTTTCTTAATTTGACATATCCTTTAACAGAAATTTATTTTCCTGTTCCTCTTTACTTTACTTGTTCACTATGTATTTTTCACTCTCTCTAAAAAATATTTATTTTAAATTACTCATAGTTACTATTTAAAAAAATCTAAGTTTGAGTATACGGATAAAATTGAAGAAAATAAATATTCTCTCCTAATTTATTAAAGTGACCAAGTAAAAGAGAGAATCTAATTTTAATATACTGAAAAAGTAAAAAAGAATGGAAATGTATTTCAGTGCGAGCAATAAATACCTACTCCCCCAAACAAAACATGGACACAATTTTTCAGTGTCTGAAAATCGGTATTCAAAATTTATAATCACACAAACAAAATGAAGGATCATTGCGAGCTTTTAATTAATTTAAAATGCCCCCTTGAAGATGGTGAAAGAATACACACGTCATTATCGTGTATATTGAATATATTTTGTATAATTCTTGTACAAGTGTAATTATGATAGTAGTCTTGTATTAAGAAAAGATAGTAGTCTTATACTAGAAAAAGATAAATTTAATTTTCATAATTAAATATTGTATCTCATTATATATACATTTTATATTAATGAAAGAGAATAATCTATGGGAAAAAATTTCCTTCTCCAAAAACCTTTGCTTCTGCCACCCTACTTCCTTGGCCGTCGGCCGTACCTACCACCCCCTCCCTTCAAAATTTTTCCGGATCCCTAATTTTCCTTTTGTTCTTTCATCATGTCTACCACAAAGAACACCTTTCATCCTGCCCTTGCAGTCTCCATTATCAAGAACAACACCCCTATTGTTCTTGAGATGGAAAATGTCCAATACGCGACGTGGGCAGAACTGTTTAAAATTCACGCCCGATCTAATAGAGTCCTCCATCACATCGTCCCACCGGCGAAAGGCGAGGAGAAGGTGCCTTCCACGGATGATGAAATTGAGATGTGGGCAACTCTTGATGCTACGATCCTTCAATGGATCTATTCCATCATCTCTACAGACCTCTTACAGATAATTATTGAACCCAACGCTACGGCAATGGAAGCCTGGAATAGGTTGCGTGATATATTCCAAGACAACAAAAATTCATGTGTTGTGACCCTTCTCTCACATAAATATGGAGAATTTTTCGAATGCCTCAGCCTATTGTCAACAGCTCAAGGAGTTGTCGGATCAACTCAAAAATGTTGGTGTATCTGTCACTAATGATCGTCTTATTCTTAGGATGGTTGCAGGCCTATCTGAGGCTTACAATAGCGTTGGAACTCTCCTTCGTTAAAGCAATCCTCTTCCGCCGTACTATCAAGCACATTCCATGCTCATCTTAGAAGAAGCAGGGTTGTCTAAAAAGGCGGCTACAATAGCCAATTCCGCCATGATGGTGGCCACATCCCGTGAAAGTGATGACTCTCAATCGTTCTCCGAACATTATGGTCAAAACCGTAACAACGGGGGTGGTAAAAAGGGTCAAAACCGTGGAAAAACTTGTGGTGGCGGACGTGGCGGCATCGGTGGTAGACCGGCAGGCAGTGGCGGACAGTAGGGGACCAGGCCACTGAACCCGTGGTAGCAGGCTTGGGCCGCTGGGCAGTGGCCCTGGGCAATGCCGTGGGTCAACGGGTAGTGGCTCATATCGGCCCACTACCTCTTTCCTTTTTCTACTTGGGCCGCTGGCCAAAACAGGCCCATTAGACCAAACAGGCAGCAGCAAACTGGGTCGTGGCAGCAGGCTGGCCTGCTTGGGCCACGGCCTCAGCAAGCCTTCACTACTGCAGGCCCAACAGCAGTCCCGACCCACACGAATATCGAGGCAGCGATGCATACACTTGGATTAAACCCTCAGATGCAAATTGGTACATGAACACCGGTGCTACTTCTCACATGACATCCGCACCAGGTAATCTCTCGTCTTATTTCAATTTGAGCAAAAATCATGGCATAATTATTGGTAATGGTAATTCAATTCCAATTCGCGGTTATGGTCATACAAATTTATCTCCCCTGAACCCACCTTTAGCCTTGAAAATGTCCTTCATGCTTCTCATTTAATTAAAAATTTGGTGTCTGTTCGAAATTTACAACTGATAATTGGATTTCTGTTGACTTTGGCCCTTTTGGATTTTCTGTGAAGGATTTCACGATGGGGATACCTCTAATGGGATGTAATAGTCGAGGTGAGCTCTATCCCATCACCACTACTACCACTAATCAAGTCACTTTGTCAACGTTTGCCGCTTTAGCACATTCCTTGTGGCATGCGCATTTGGGTCATCCAGGAGCGTATGTTCTTTCCTCTCTTGAAAATAATAATTTTATTGAGTGTAATAGTATGCGTAGTACTAAAGTTTGTCCTTCTTGTCCGCTTGGGAAATATGTTAGATTACCGTTTGTAGCCTCAAATTCTAGTACTTTGATGCCATTTGATATTATTCATAATGATTTGTGGACATCTCCCATTTTGAGCTCTTTGGGCCACTGTTATTATGTGTTATTTTTAGATGATTATTCTAATTTTTTGTGGACCTTTCCGTTGTTTAAAAAGTCTCAAGTTTATTCCATATTTCTGTAGTTTAGAGCATTCATCCGTACTCAATTTGAACGGGAAATTAAAAACATTCAATGTGATAATGGAAAGAAATTTGATAATGGGTTGTTTAGGGAATTTTGTAATGTTAATGGCATATCTTTTCGGTTTTCTTATCCTCATACGTCCTCCAAAAATGGAAAAGCTCAGAGAAAAATACACATCATTAATAATATTGTTCGGACATTACTCGCCCATGCTTCATTACCACCTTCATTTTGGCATCATGCATTACAAATGGCTACTTACCTTCTTAACATACTCCCTAGCAAAGGACTAGCATACCAATCTCCACTCTGAATTCTTTATCGTAATGATCATTCATATTCTCATTTTAGGGTATTTGGGTGTTTATGCTATCCTCTTTTCCCATCCACTATAATTAATAAACTTCAAGCCCGTTCTACAACTTGTGTATTTTTTGGTTATCCGTCTAATCATCGTGGTTACAAATGTTTTAATTTATCCTCTAATAAAATCATAATTAGTCGCCATGTCATTTTTTATGAAATCCAATTTCCGTTTAGTAAATTGTATAATTTCGTATCTAATTCTTATAATTTTTTGGATGATGGGCTCTTACCGTATATGGTCCACCATTTGGCTCGGTCCACACATAATTTTCTGGCTCAGCAGACACCAGCAGACTCACTGCCTGCCGGCCCAGCACACCCTCTTCTACAATTTCGCCAGAAGGCCCACTGCCTACTGGCCTAATTCGGTCTCCTAGAGTGTCTCGGCCAGCAGGCCCACTGCCTGCTGGCCTAGTTTCTACGTCAACGTCCAGCTCCTCAATCCAGCCCATCCCACCCCTCCGTCAGTCCAGTCTATCGGCCAGCAGGCCCACTGCCTACTGGCCAATCCCGAGACGTCCATACACCGACCCAGGTCCGATCCACTTTTATTCCAAATCAAGGGCCCGTTACTCGTATCTAATAGGTTATTTTAAACCAAAATGACATTTTAATCTCAATTCTAATGTCACTAAATCACCCCTACCACGTAACCCAGTGTCAGCCCTTCATGACCCGAATTAGAAAATGGCCATGGATGATGAATATAATGCTCTTATTGAAAATAAGATGTGGGAGTTGGTGCCCCGTCCTCCTGGTGTCAATGTTATTCATTCTATGTGGATTTTTACTCATAAGAAAAAATCTTATAGTTGTTTTGAGTGGCACAAGGCTCGTCTTGTAGGTGATGGAAAAACTCAACAAGTTGACATGGATTGTGGAGAGACATTTAGTCCGGTGGTCAAACCGGAAACCATTCACACTGTTCTTAGTCTAGCTCTCTCGAAAGCATGGCCCATTCATCAATTGGATGTGAAAAATACTTTCTTACATGATGATCTCAAGGAAATAGTATACATGCATCAACCCTTGGGTTTCAGGGACCCCGATCATCCTAACCATGTCTGTTTGTTGAAGAAGTCCTTGTATGTGCTAAAACAGGCCCATCGGGCTTGGTACAAAAGGTTTGTAGATTATGTGTCTACTATTGGGTTTTCTCACATCATGTCTGATCATTCTCTGTTCATCTATCGTCGTGGTACTTCTCTGGCATACATTCTGTTATATGTGGATGATATGATATTGATTGCCTCTTCTGATAAACTGCGCAAGTCTATCATGTGTCTTCTCAGTTCTGAATTTGCTATGAAAGACATAGGGCCTTTGAGTTATTTTTTGGGTATAGCTATAACTCGTCATGCATGTGGTCTATTTCTATCCTAGAGGAAGTATGCAGCTAAGATTATTGAACGAACTATCATGTCATCCTGTAAGTCATCTTCTACTCCGGTTGACACCAAATCGAAGCTGAGTGCTAATTCTAGCACATCTTACGAGGATCCCTCCCATTATCGCAGTCTTGCAGGGGCTCTTCAGTATCTTACATTTACGAGGCCCAATATCACTTATGTAGTGCAGCAGGTGTGTTTATTTATGCATGATCCAAGGGACGAACACATACACGCTCTCAAACGCATTGTGCGTTACATTCAGGGTATTCTTGATTATGGTTTGCACTTATTTACATCCTTCATATCTACACTCATGTCTTATACAGATGTTGATTGGGGTGGATGTCCAGATACCAGACGTTTGACATCTGGTTATTGTATGTTTCTTGGTGATAACTTGCTCTCTTGGTCGGCTAAACGCCAGGCTACTTTATCGCGATCCATTGCGGAGACCGAGTATCAAGGGGTAGCCAATATGGTGTCTAAGTCCTGTTGGCTGTGTAATCTCCTATTAGAGCTTCACTTTCCTATTCAGAAAGCTATATTGGTCTAATGAGATAATGTTAATGCGGTCTATCTCTCTGAGAATCTGGTCTAACATCAGCGCACTAAACATATCGAGATGGATATTCACTTTGTTCATGAAAAGGTAGCTCGTGGACAAGTACGTGTCTGGTATGTCCCTTTACGGTACCAAATTGCTGACATCTTTACTAAGGGTCTTCCCTTAGTTCTATTTGAAGATTTTAGGGACAGTTTCAGTGTACGACAACCGCCTGCTATGACTACAGGGGTGTGAAAAGAATATACACGACATTATCGTGTATATTGAATATATTTTGTATAATTCTTGTACAAGTGTAATTATGGTAGTAGTCTTGTATTAGGAAAAGGTAATAGTCTTATACTAGGAAAAGGTAGATTTAGTTTCCATAATTAAATATTGTATCTCATGTATATATACCTTTTACAGTAATGAAAATAAGGAGGGGATTATTCTCTTTCAGATGGAATGGACTCGTCTTGTAGAGTTCATTCTTTGAAACAAATTTTGATATGCTACAACCACAAATAAAATATGAAGAAATATATATTTTGTTGATGAATATTTGTGAGTACAAGATCTGTTTATTCGAACATAGGAAGACAACCTTGTGATGTATTTTATCATCAAGAACGTCGTCGGACAGTTTGATAAAGAGAGTATTTGTTGCCTTGATCTCATTATAAATATCCCATGAATTTGTGGGATTTTGAAGATGCCTTTTCAGGGGAATATGTGTCCCTTTATATAAGCGTAAGTTAGGGTTTAGGGTAGAGTACCATCCAAAAAATTCTAACAGATTTAGAGTTTGAAGATGGAATACTATTGCCTTTTCCTTCCATTCCATTTCCATGTTTTATAATGAATAAAGTCGTGCATTGAAACATGATAAAAATTAGAAATTATATATAAGGTACACTGGCTGAAGAAATTTGTTCGGGTTTAATTCAAAGCGACAGTATAACAACCATCTTTTGGCTGGCTTATTACAAGTAAGCAAATGTAATGACATTCGGTAGTCATTTTGATGGTCGTTCAAAATATAATCAATAATTACAAAATATTTAAAATGTAGTCACTTTAATTTTTTGTAAGCCAACTTCGTTTTCTTCTTGCTAGAGTTGTTGTCATGGATGATATCAATTTTGTTATACGTGATTCTTGAAATATCTCACAATGTAGAACTATTGAAACCAAGAAAATCAATAAACTATGGATCAAAGTTGGCCATTGTAGGCCTAATATTTCTATTGAGTTCAAAAGCATGATTTCATTGTAACGTTCTAAAAATTTATGGGATTATTCGGAACTTTACATGATTTCTTTGCTCTTTGGAGAAGAAGTGCAGAGAAGAATATGATAGGAGGACGACGACGAAAAAGAAATGGGATTGAAATTTGTTTCATCAACTCGCTAAATATATCACAAATATTGGTTATGTTCTTAATAACAGTCCTAGAAGTGGTTACTGCTGCAATTAACCTTAAACAAACTAGTATCTGTATGAGGAGTATGAAGACCACGAATAGTAGCTCGATCATGTCACAGCTCATGAATAGCTATAAAACAAGCTTGATGGAGTGATGCTGTGAAACAAATTGGTTAATTATCTTTATCCATAATGTCGAGACGCACATATAGAAAAAGTATGTGGCTTTGGTGACCATAATATTAACATGGTGTGCTTTGATGGTTATAAATGCTAATATGATATGAGTAACACACAATAAATTTCTAGATACATTTAATATTGTGAGGTTTTTTAAAAAGTCGTACTAACTTAATCCAAAATGAACAGTATCACATTACTTAAGAATAACTTTAGACTAACTTAGCTAAACACCCCTTTCATCAAAAACGAAAAGAAAAACGAAGACAACTCAACTATATTGTTGTGTATTATGTGTGATACACAAAAAAATTATTTTGTGATTATGTTAATTGCTTCAGGTCTCACTAGTTCAAATGACAACCAAAAATAATTGCTATATACATAGAAGCAATTTCTTGAAAAAGTTCTATTTAAATGTCTATGATTAACATGTTCAATTCATGAATTAAAATTAGATTAGATTAATTTAACTTATTAGATAAATTTCACAACTTGCAACTTATATGAAAATATTTGAACAAGAAAGTGGGGTAGAGTGGCAACTGGCAAGTAAAAGATAGAAAGAAAGAGAGTTCCATGGTCTTAGCTGAATGACAAAGGAGGTGAACTTAAAATCCAGCTGAAGGCCTGAAGCGTGAGTTCGAATCCTGATGGGAGCATTTGCTCTCTTCTGGAATAGAACCTTGTAAGTGATATCAGTTGTTCTGTTCTCAAACCCTGGTCATTCAGGCACATTCCGCGATTTACTAGTAGTAGTGTTGAGGCACATTCCGTGATTTACTAGTAATAGTGTTGAGGGACCGATACTACTATCTCCATGAATAGTCTACCTTTGTTATTCAGGCACATCCCGCGATTTACTGGTTGTAGTGTTAAGGGACCGATACTACTATCTTCAGAAATAGTCTGTCGTAAGCCAAAAAACTGGATATCAAAAAAACAAAAAAAAAAAAACCAAGCCACAACTCCACCAAGTCCAAATCAAGACTCTTTATATATTCCTTCCTCTTTCTATACACACAACACAACACACACAAACAAACACTCAGTTTAATACATATTCTTTTCTAATTCTATACTCTATACCAATCTCTCTTCAACATGAAATTCCGATCTTGGATATCAAATTCCTCCTCTTCCGTCAACAGTTCACCATCACTATTTTCTCAAGAAACAAATTCCCTTAGCAGTTTACAAAGCAATCTCTCCCTTTTAACCTTACCTTCAGTCCCTTCTCTCCAAAATCTCTCTCCTGGAAATTTAAACCTCGTAATCTCAGCTCGCTGCCTTAATTCTCTTAATCCCCGAAATGCCCATGTAACTTCCCTTGCTATGCACAACAATCTCCTATACGCTGCTTCCTCCAATGAAGTCAACGTCTTTGAGCTCACAAACTTCACCCTTATGGATACTTTCAATGACAAGGACTCATCTTCCGGCTCAATAAAATCGGTGGCCTTTGTTGATGGTAAAATCTTCACAGCCCATCAGGACTGTAAAATCCGTGTATGGAAATTAACACCCGTTAAGAAGCATAAACTAATCGCGACGCTCCCAACGCTCGAGGACCAATTACGAAGATTTGTTTTTCCTAGCAGTTACACAAATGTGAGAAGACACAAGAAAAAAATGTGGATCGAACATCACGATGCTGTTTCGGGTTTAGCTGTGAATGATCATTTAATGTGTTCTGTTTCGTGGGATAGGTGTTTGAAAATTTGGAGTGGTGAAAATTTACGGTGCACTGAATCAATTAGAGCTCATGATGATGCTATTAACGCTGTTGTGGTAGGTAAAGATGGTACAATATTTACTGGGTCTGCTGATAAAAGGATTAGAGTTTGGAGCAAAGAAAAAAATTCGAAAATTGGATTAATTGCTACATTAGAGAAGCATAAATCGGCTATAAATGCATTGGCATTAAGTTGTGATGGTTCAGTTTTATTTTCGGGTTCGTGTGATAGGTCAATTTTGGTCTGGGAAAGGGAAGATAGTGCTAATTACATGGTTGTTATGGGTGCATTAAGAGGTCATACAAAAGCGATATTATGTTTGATCAACGTTTCTGATTTGTTGTTTAGTGGATCGGCGGATCGGACGGTGAGAATTTGGACACGTGGGAATAATCAGGGACGGTTCTGTTGTTTAACGGTCCTTGATGGACATCGGACACCGGTGAGGTCATTAATGGCGACGGCGGAAACCGGTGGATCTGATGGTGGTGTTAAGTTGTTTAGTGGAAGCTTTGACGGAGAAATTAAAGTGTGGCAAATTGTTGTTTCTAGTTCAAGTGGCAGTCCTATGATGTCATGATATTTGTATTACTATTCTTTTTTATATTTTTAGAATGTAAGAAACAGATTTTACGTACTAACAAGTTAAATATCTTCTTTAATTTCTTGAAATATTTAAACTTTGTTGCTGCAATTTTTTCATTTTTTCCAAGTGTGATTTGGGAATGGCTAATTAGGAAGTTAACTTGACTACTTAGAAATGGTCAAGAAACTTATTTTGGACTCTAGTGTTTTATAGTAAAAAGTTAATACCAGCATCGGTATTTATATCTAGTCAATAAAGTTTGCATATAAACTTTATAGCACTATATCATGACTAATAATTAACATGCATTTTTATCTTATTTAGGCACTTAACTATAGTAAATTTATAGTATAAACACCTACGAATAAGTATTTACCATATTTTATTTTCCTATTTATCCAATGACGTTTGACCTTTTTAATTTATCATGTTCTATCAATTTTGATATCAATGTTCAATAATCGCAGGTCTCATTTACAGAATTTCGAACCATCCAATAGGATTGCAAATAAATATTAAATACGAGTCTTCCCTTTATCTTGGATTTAACAAATATACGAATACATTATCAATATATTTTAATATGTAAGTTTGTAAGAACATTTATATATGAAAAAATAATTACATGATATATTAACTTATTTTACTCAATTTGTGTATAAGTTAAACTCTAACGAAAAAAGTGAGCAAAAGTAAAAATTCTTTCACAATTTTAAGTTAAACTCTTCAGCGGAGTGAACGTTAAATTAGAGGTTTGAAGACATACTCTGGAGTTTAAAGGGTTCAGGTTGAGTAGGACCAAGACAGAATACTTGGAGTGCGAGTTCAGTATCGGGAGCGAAAGTGAGACAAGCGTGGAGGTGAAGCTTGGTACTCAGGTCATTCCGAAGAAAGGAAGCTTCAAGTACCTCGGGTCTATTATCCAAGGGAATGGAGGGATTGATGATGATGTCACACAACGTATTGGGGCAGGGTGGATGAAATGGAGGCTCGCATCTGGAGTCTTGTGCGATAAAAAAGTGCCACGAAAACTTAAAGACAAGTTCTATAGGGTGGTGGTTAGACCGACTATGTTGTATGGGGTGGAGTGTTAGCCAGTCAAGACTTCGCACATCCAGAAGATGAAAGTTGCGGAGATGAGGATGCTAAGATGGATGTGTGGGCATACAAGGAGGGATAGATTAGAAATGATGATATCCGAGATAGAGTAAGAGTGGCCTCGGTGGAGGATAAGATGCGGGAAGCGAGATTGAGATGATTCGGGCATGTGCAGAGGAGAGACACAAATGTCCCAGAACGGAGGTGTGATAGGTTGGCTATTATCACGACCTAACCTGGAGGGTCGCGACGGGCACCCGGACCCTACCCCTCGAGTACCACTAGCCATACATTTAACATCCACCCGTAATTATGCGCGACCACAAGGGCCGTCACTCAGTACTCTGCTGACATATATAAACATAGAAATAATAAATCAGAAACCCAACTTATATATATATATACACCAAGGCCGACAAGGCCATACAAAACTACTACACACAGGACACCTGTCTACAAGCCTCTAAGGAGTATGTGATATCAAAAGATCGGGACAGGGCCCCGCCATACCTAGATATACCAGAAAAAATATACCGTACCAAGATTAGGCCGACACTCCAAAATCCGCTGAGTCAGCAACCAACTAACGTGGATCGTCCTCCTGTTTATGTGAACCTGCGGACATGAAATGCAGCGTCCCTCGACAAAAGGGACGTCAGTATGACTGATGTACCGAATATGTCAGGCATAAGAGACATCATAACATAGATATATATATAATAATCTGAAACAGAAACAGTCGACCAAGATAGCTGTTAAAAACAGCTGACCAGCAGTAAATGCCTCTGAGGGCCCTAATACATATGCCTATATGTTATGCACAATGCAAATGCGGTATACATATAAATATTGGCCACACAAGGGCATCTTCATTCCCATAACCGCCTCTGTGGGCATCAGGTTATATCGGCCACACAAGGGCATCATATCATATTGGCTACACAAAGGCATCAATATTGGCCTCACATGGGCATCTTTCTTTTCGTGATATATGTACCAGCGGCAGATGCACGTATATAACGCATTTCCCTTTCCCCATCCCCTACATATATATATTGATACCATATAGTAGTGTATATAACACAAGTGGATCCACGGTAATATATGAATATAATGCAAATGAAAATGCATGAATGACAACAAAACATCCTGAGTGACATAATATCCTTGTACCTTCGGCTAACACTGTGAATATCAACATCTTTCTCACGTACCTCAATAAGGATTTAAGAACATATTTAGACATGCTTTTAACATAGGAACCAATAATATGAACATTCCTTAACTACTAAGAGTAGAGTAATTTATGGAACAATATTACGGTTACGTTTCGTACATAGAACATGCCAAAAGAAGAAATAATTTGCCCTAACATACCTTAATTCCACTTAAAAGTTAATCACGTCCAATTAGAAAGGAGCAACCTTTCTTTTTCTTATACTGGAACGAAAAATGGACAATTTGGTATTTTCTTGAAATATCAAAGTAGTGGGATCTTTTGCTACACTTCACAAAACTTTAAAAAAAGAACAAGATAGGCTGCTGAACGTTTCAAACAATTCCCAAAGCCAAGATATAAGCTCCCAAATTGAAAACAAAGTGCATTCCCATCATAATGTCTCCCACTTAGCAAATCTTTGACGGTGGAGAGCATTATTTGATGCCACATACCTCTTTAGTAGTGATTAGTTATTAGGTTTGTCTCCCACAATTATTAATCGATCCCACAATTAATCAATTATACAAATAATTAATTTCATGATCCCAATTCACTTAAACCTTAATAACTTATAAGACTTTCATATACTCAATGTCATAATTTTATGATATGACACTAGCCCATAACCTCTTTGGGGATATAAAACTATTATTATTAAACCCCATCGTCACACTTGTTACGTCTAAAATTATTTCGGGATCGCATTCCTTTATATACTAAGCTCTTTATTAGCATACGTAAATATAACATAAATTCCCTGAGGCCCGGGTCTACTTGCCTACGTTTAGGTGCTCAAACCATCGCAAAAATTATGGGATGTTACATCTATGGACGGGTTCAGGAGGGGGAGAGGTGATTAGACGGGATATGACACATGTGCAATTTACTGAGGACATGAGCTTAGATAGGGGGTTGTGGAGGACACGGATTATGGTAGAATGGTAGTAGGTAGTCGAGTGTAGCCCTACTTACGCTTACAAACTAGTAGTTGTAGTGTTATTAGTGTAGGCCCGCTTAGCCTATCATACTAGTAGGCGCAGTATTGCTTTATAGTAGCGTTTGATTTCTACTGCTATGTGTTCTTTAGTGTACTTTATTTAACTTATGTACCTGCATTAGTTACTGCTTCTTTTTTAGAATGCGCTAGCATGACTTATTCGCATTTGATACCAATATTTTTATATTACTTTAAATTTCTTGTCCGGATCTGACCGTTTCTCTTACTTTTCTTGTGCTTATGCTTTGTCTTGAGCTGAGCGTCTCTCGAAAACAACCGCTCTACCTATCAAGGTAGAGATAAAGTCTGCATACACTCTACCCTCCCCAGATCCCACGTCGTGGGACTTCACTGGGTATGTTGTTGTAATTATATGAATCTTAGCATGGTAGAAAAATTGAAATGTGAAGGATTTTTTTAAAATTTTTTTAATTATTACATAGGGTGTAGGGGAAGGAAAAACGTGTGGATTCGAACCTCAAATGTGAAAGGTTAAAGGGTGGCTCCCGCATAATAAACAATGCCGAGGTGAATTTGAATGCTGAAACTGAACGGAAAAGAAATAAAAAATTAGATAATTCATAATCGCCATGTAAAAGGTGACGAATGATGTAGCATTAATCGAGATAAGGTCAACGCTTAATGCGAATGCATGTGAGTAATCACGTGAAGATGAGTTATCAATTTTGTTTTTATAATCCTAATTATATTTTAATAGCCATTGTACCTTTTAAACTAGATATCAAGAACTTAAAGACAAATTAACCTTTTATAAACTCCAAAATAATTGGCTTCATCTTTCAGAAAATGGTAATTGTTGCATACGAATTAGGAGTAATAAAATACTAGTTTTTTTTGGTTTCTTGGTTTTGCCAGATGTATGCGTAGACAAATGTATTGTCACCTTATAAAGTCAAAAACCGGAATATTTGCCGACAATTCATTGTTGTAAATAAGGATTACTTTATTCAGACAAAAATTTCTGCCGAATTCAAGTTCCACTATCTAAATAAAGAATTAAAGATTAATTAAACCTTGTTAAGTGTGTTTAAATCGGTCGAAGGTCTAAGCTTTTGCGACAAAAAGAAAATAAATATAAATAAACAAAGAAAGAAAAGAGAAGAATATGCATGAAAGCTCTTGACTTTAAGGATCTGCCTCACCTCAAGTCCCCCAATGCAGTCTTATAATCTTACCAGATCTGTTTGATTAACTATAAGCTAGTTCGGTTTAGTGAATTTTGTGTTATAAAAGATAGTTAAATGACTTTTGTGAAAAAAATGATAGTTAAATGACCATATGTGAAATTTACCAAAAACTAGTTGGGTACTAACTATTTAATTTATTTTCAAGATGGAGTGAATACATTGGAGGATACTTTTTCTTAAAATGCTTTACAATTATGTAGAAGTTAAATTAAATTACAACTACTTGAGTTTATACTGTTGTCTTACTCTATCAGCAACAAACACTGGATTTCACGCAATAATAGTAATATAGAAAATACAAGAGCAAATAAGTAGATATGTGCATCAAGGCCGGATGTGCAGGGAAATGTACGAATTTAGCTGACCTCTATAGCTTTAATCAAAATTTTATAATATACTTATTAAATATTTACAAAATATGTATAAATATTAAAATTTCAACCAATCTCTCAAATGGTCAATGGATTTAGTAGCTGTTAAATATACCCGTGATATACATGAGATTGTATACCACAATCTCATGTATATCACGGTTTCACAAAGCAACTTTACCATATGTGAAACCGTGATATACACGGTATACAAGCCCTTGTATATCACAATTTTGGAGCATTATTTTGATGTAAATATTGTATTAAATTAGGATTGTACACTTACCATAATTACATGATTCTTGTACAACTAGAATAGGGTTTTGGGAGTAGAATATGAATATGATTTTCCTACTATGGAAAATTGTAAATTGTATATATACTCTTTCATTAATGAAAATAACCAAGAGATTATTTCTTTCATTGTATAAGAAGTTTAGGTTAATATTTTTCTCCCCAATTTCCGTCCACATTGTGCATCGGTTTCCGAGCCCATTCTCTCGGTTTTCATGCCCGGCGGAGTCTTCCCTCTCCCTAAATTCTCTTCCAAAATGCCTACATCACGTCTTGCGTTGCTATTATGGTTAAGAACACGTTTCACCCTGCCCTTACGGTTTCTAACATCAAGAATCACATCCCTATTATTCTTGAAATAGAAAATGTTCAATACGCGACGTGGGCCGAACTGTTCAAAGTTCACGCACACTCGCATCAAGTCTTCCATCACATAATCTTTGCGGCTCCTGCGGATACGGAGGTGCCAAAATCCGAGGATGATCCTAAGTTATGGACGACACTTGATGCTACCGTTCTTCAGTATATTTACTCCACTATATCTACCGACCTGTTGCAGACAATTATTGAACTAGACGCTACGATGATGGATGCTTGGAATAGAGTGCGTGACATATTCCAAGATAATTAAAATTCTCGTGATGTTACCCTTGAGCATGAATTCTCCCACGTCACTATGGAAGATTTCCCCAACGTTTCAGCATACTACAAAAGGTTGAAAGAATTGGTGGACCAACTCCGCAACGTTGGTGCGCCCGTTACCAACGATCGTCTTGTTCTTCAGATGGTTGCAAGCCTTTCGAGGCCTATAGTGGCGTCGGTACGCTTTTTCGTCAGAGCAGTCCACTTTCGCAGTTTTATCAGGTCCGTTGCATGCTCACGCTCGAAGAAGCCGACTTGGCTAAGAAAGCGGTCACTGGGCCCCCTTCTGTCGTCATGGTGGCCGAGTCCAATTTTTCTCCATCCATCTCCAACAATTCCGGTCAAAACCGTAACAACTGTGGAGGCAAAAAGGGTCAGAATCGCAAAAATAATGGCAAAAACCGTGGCGGAAATTGAGGTGTAAATAACGGGGGTGGCAATGGGCCTCGGGGTAGTGGGCCGCAAGCCAACTGGATTCAGCCCTAGGGCCTATGGTCGTGGAATTGGGCTAATGGGCTTGGGCCACACAACCCCTATTTCTCGGCGAATGCCTAGCATCCTTATTGGGCCTAGTTTCCGACTTCAGCTTCCAGGCCTAATTCTGCCAAGAATCAGTGAGTAATGAGAGCAGGTTCTGGGATGGGGCAGCAGGCTAATGTGCTTGGGCCTCGGCCTCCAAAAGCCCATCATGCAGTGAGCCCCACACCTACCGACATTGAAGCCGCGATGCACACACTTGAATTAAATCTCTCGGACCCGAATTGGTACATGGACATCGGAGCCACTACTCACATGACGTCCAACC
Organism: Anisodus tanguticus; assembly: GCA_034509755.1. Lineage (NCBI taxonomy): Eukaryota > Viridiplantae > Streptophyta > Magnoliopsida > Solanales > Solanaceae > Anisodus > Anisodus tanguticus. The sequence continues at coordinate 46,724,795 of CM067550.1, read as the reverse complement.
AAGGTACTCTCTCATCTTATTTCAATTTGAGCAACTCTCGTGGCATAATTTTTGGTAATGACAATTCTATTCCAATTCGTGATTACGGTCATAAAATATTGTCTCCCCCCCCCCCCATCCACCTCTTGTCTTGAAAAATACCCTTCATGCCCATAACTTAATTAAAAATTTGTGTTTGTCCGTAAATTCACTACTGATAATTGGATTTCTGTTGTTTTTTATCCTTTTGGATTTTCTGTGAAGGATTTCAAGACGGGGATTCCTCTCATGAGATGTGATAGTTGGGGAGATCTTTATCCTATCACGCCCACATCCGGTCTCTCGAGTCACGCCTTGCCATCTACTTTTGCCGCTCTTGCTCCTTCCTTATGGCATGCACGTTTGGGTCACCCTGGGTCGTCTATTGTTTCTTCCTTACATAAAAACAATTTTATTTTTTGTAAGGGTAAGCGTAATACTCCCATTTGTCAATCTTGTTCTCTGGGAAAAATTGTTAGATTACCGTTTGTAGACTCTACTTCTAGTACTTTAATGCCATTTGATATTATTCATAGCGATTTATGGATGTCTCCGGTTCTCAGTTCTTTGGGCCATAGTTATTATGTTCTCTTTTTGGATGATTATTCTAATTTTTATGGACTTTTCCATTAGCGAAAAAATCTGAAGTGTTTTCCACTTTCTTAAAGTTTAGAGCTTTCATCCATACTCAATTTGAACGTGAAATAAAAAATATTCAATGTGATAATGACAAAGAATATGATAATGGGTTGTTTCGGGATTTTGTGGCAATAATGGGATAAATTTTCGTTTCTCTTGTCCTCATACGTCCTCACAAAATGGGAAAGCCGAACGCAAAATTCGTACCATGAATAATATTGTCCGCACTTTATTAGTCTATGCTTCCGTACCTCCTTCCTTTTGGCATCATGCTATACAAATGGCTACATATCTTCTTAACATACTTCCTACCAAAGGTTTGACATATTCACCCCCCTTCAAATCTTATATAATAAGACTTATTTGTATTCCCATCTTAGGGTCTTTGGGTGCTTATGTTATCCACTATTTCCATCCACCACAATTACCAAACTTCAGGCCCGTTCTACCCCTTGTGAGTTTTTGGGTTATCCGTCTAGTCATTGTGATTACAAATATTTTGATTTATCGTCTAATAAAATCATCATTAGTCGCCATGTTATTTTTGATGAAACCCAATTTCCGTTTGCTAAATTGAGTAGTCCGTGCCTAGTTCGTATAATTTTTTGGACGAAGCCGTCTCCCCGTATGTTATCCACCATTTTTTGGACTTGTCCAGCACCCAAAATCCGCTAGCAGGCCCACTGCCCGCTGGATCTACTGTTCCGCCTAACCCCACTATTTCCACTTCAGCCCCAGTTTCGGTTGTTGGGCCAGTGCCCAGCCCAATACCATCCCTGGTCCAGTCACTGTTTTGGCCTCTCCTCTTTCCAGTGTTGGGCTAGCAGGCCCATTTCCTGCTGGCCAGTCCGTCGCCGATCCCGATATTTCCCAAAATCCACCCAATTCTCCCCCGAGTCACAAACCGATCACTCATAGTCAACGGTGTATTTTTTAAACAAAAAAGATATTTTAATTTAAATTCTAATGTTCTTAAATTCCCCCTACCCCGTAACCCAGTGTCCACCTTAAATGACCCGAATTGGAAATTAGCTATGACCGATGAATATGTTGCTCTTATTGCGAATAAGACATAGGAGTTGGTACCCCGTCCTTCTGGTGTTAATATTATTCGGTCTATGTGGATTTTTACTCATAAGGATAATTCTGATGGTTCTTTTGTGAGACATAAGGCTCATCTTGTAGGTGATGGTAAGACTCAGCAGGTTGGCATGGATTGTGGTGAGACGTTTAGTCCGGTGGTCAAACCGGCTACCATTCGCACTGTTCTTAGTCTGGCTCTTTCCAAAGCATGGCCCATTCACCAGTTAGATGTGAAGAATGCTTTCTTACATGGTGATCTTAAGGAGACCGTTTATATGCATTAGCCTTTGGATTTTTGAGACCCCAAATATCCTCATTATGTCTGTTTATTGAAGAAGTCCTTGTATGGGCTTAAGAAGGCCCCACAGTCTTGGTATAAGAGATTTACAGACTATGTTTTGTCTATTGGGTTTTCGCACAGCAGGTCGGATAATTCATTGTTCATATATCGTCGTGGTTCTTTCATGACTTATATTTTATTATATGTGGATGATATTATCTTGACTGCCTCCACGGATGCTTTGCGCAAGTCTATCATGACCATGCTCAGTTCTGAGTTTGCTATGAAAGACTTGGGGCCCTTGAGTTACTTTTTGGGGATTGTTGTTTCGCGTCATGCAGGTGGACTGTTCTTATCTCAACGAAAGTATGCAGCAGAGATTATTGAGCGTGCAAGCATGTCCTCGTGCAAGTCTACTTCCACTCCCGTCGATACTAAGCCCAAGCTGGGTGTTGCGGCTGGCTCACCTTATGAGGATTCGACTCGTTATCGCAGTCTTGCAGGGGCTCTTCAGTATCTTACTTTCACGAGACCAAATATTACATATGACGTACATCAGGTGTTCTTGTTTATGCATGATCCAGGAGTTGAACACATGAATGCGCTCAAACGCATTATTCGATACATTCACGGGACACTTGACTATGGCTTACATTTATATCCTTCATCGACTTCGACACTTGTCTCGTATACATATGCTGATTGGGGTGGTTGTCCAGATACCAGACGTTCCATGTCCGACTATTGTATGTTTCTTGGGAATAACCTGGTCTCCTGGTCTGCGAAGCGTCAGTCTACATTATCACGCTCTAGTGCAGAGGCCGAGTATCGAGGGGTGGCCAATGTGGTCTCTGAATCATGTTGGTTACGTAATCTACTTTTAGAGCTTCATTGTCCTATTCAGAAAGCTACCTTGGTTTATTGTGATAATGTTAGTGCCATCTACCTTTCTGGTAATCATGTTCAACACCAGCGCACTAAACACATCGAGATGGATATTCACTTTGTTCGCAAAAAGGTAGCTCGTGGACAAGTACGCATCTGCCATGTCCCTTCCAGGTATCAAATTGCAGACATCTTTACAAAGGGTCTTCCCTCGGTCCTTTTTGAAGATTTTAGGGACAATCTCAGCGTACGAAGACTGCCCGCTATGACTGCGGGTGTATGTTAAATATACCGGTGATATACATGGGATTGTATACCATGTATATCACAGTTTCACAAGGTAACTTTACCATATGTGAAACTGTGATATACACGGTATACAAGCCCGTGTATATCACGGTTTTGGAGCATTATTTTGATGTAAATATTGTATTAAATTAGGCTTGTACACTTACCATAATTATAAGATTCTTGTACAATTAAAATAGGGTTTTGGAAGTATAATAGGAATAAGATTTTCCTAATATGGAAAATTGCAAATTATATATATACTTTTTTATTAATGAAAATAATTAAGAAATTATTTTTTTTAGTAGCATCCCAAAATTATAAAATTTAAATAATTCTAAGTCCAGTGCATCACTAATCCATAAATCTAATTTTGGATCCACCTCCGTTAGCTGTGATAAATCTCACGATGATTGGGCACATCGATCTGATAATTTTCCGTACACGAAATGTAGTCTGTGTGCATATGTATCCACCCAAAAATACAACCTTAATATCCACTAAAAATAGGTAAGAAAAGAAAACAGAAAATGGCTGTATTGCACCAACTTTAATATAGGCAATACAATAGATTTCTGACAATTCATTTTGTCTCAATCTAAATATCTAAAACTATACAAGAGAGTTGAGCACATAAAGTGGCTACAAATGCCTTACGATTTTTTCGTATATGTACGTTCAAATGCACGAAATAAATTACCTTAATTATTTTCTTTCAAAACATTCAGATTTTTTTTTAAAAAAAAAGTCGGATGTGGCACTCAAGAAAAGACAACGGCTAAAAAGGAAAGAAATTCAATTGGTGTTATTATTATTAATTAGTACGCGCTTCAGTATTTTGGCCATGAATATAATAAGTCCTCAAAAATATTATTCGCTTTCTATTTCACTAGTTCATGTTTAAGTGTGTGATCATCTCATCTAAAATTTAAACCATTAGAGAGAATATACTTTTATTCACTTAATTATATGCTCAACATTGACACTTATCATGTAACGATTGGATCATTTTAGGTTTGCCAAGTATGATCCACTTTAATTTGATACGATAATTTAATTTTATATATAAACTTATCCTCTAAAATACATTTCTTAATTAAGATAAATGAACTTCTTGTTCATAGTAAACATCAAATATAATTGATTTATACGTTCCTCAAAGCAACAGGCAATGATGTTTGCAGTCCACAAATGCCATATAATACAGGGATCCTTTTGCTGAAAGAAGCCAAGAAGGTCCCAAAAAACTGCAAGTCTTCTCTGTAAAGTGTAAAGACCAAAGTGAAAGGATAAAACATTAATTTCGATAACTATTTTTAAATACTAAAAAAAATGAAAAAATTACTGCAACTTGATAATCAAGAACATAAAGACAAATGAACCTTTTATAAACCCGTTTAATATGATGGTTTTTGCCTTTTCAAACTAAGGCTATCCAGTGGGCAGGGACGGCCCGATTCTGCCCGACCCGCAAAAAAAAATCATGATGTACAATGTTGGTAGCAGGGTTCGAATTCGGGACGGGACCATCCCGCCAGTGACCCCCCCCTGCAGAATTAGTCGTTGCACAATGGACCGCTTTCAATTTTAGCCGTTGGCAACGGCTAGTAACGGTCATCCCCCCCCCCCCCCCCCCCACACCATAAACCCCCTACCCCTTAATATTTATTTTAATCCCTAAGTTAGTATATTTACACATTTACCCTATTTCTCAACTATAAATACCTCATTTTTCTCACAAATCTTCCTACCATCTCCCTAATCTCTCTCTCTCTACAAGTCTAAATTGCACACTAAATATTATATTTTATTTGCTAATTTTTATCAAAGTTCAAAAATTGGAAGTGAAGTTGGCAATTAGCTTGAGGATCATCGAGCAAAGTTTTAATTTTCAACTTCGATTACACGTCGATGTTACGTCGTTGGTACCTTCGTTCATTTTTTTATTTAAATTATTATTGTTACTTAATTTTAATTCGTACTTAATTTCATTAGCTTTAATTATTTATTTGCATAATTATAATGAAATGAAGTAGATGTTTTTCTGGTAGAGGTACTAGGGGTAACAGGGGTAAGAGTGCATCTTCTAGTAATTCTAATTACGATGATTTCACTCATGTAGATGAAACTGATCTTTTTAATGTTAATATTAATATACCATTAGATCATGAGGTATATTCTACATCTGAAAAAGACTTTAATTTAGAAAATGAATTAAAAGATAATTTAGATATCACACCCACTAGCGCACCTCTACCTCAGGCTCAGATTGAGTCTCAGGATGAAACTGAAACTGGAATGCCTCCTATTCCCCCTAGTATGAGTCGAGGAAAAAAATAACAAAAATTTAAATCACCTGCATGAGATTTTTTTGAAAGGGACATTCCTAATCAACTATAATAACAAGTATGCAATGTTACTACCTCGATGAAAGATAAATAGAGAATGATCACACTTGCTGCATACAAACCCAATTTGCATAATGTAGCAAAACGTTCATACCACGCCCTAGGGGCCTATTTCAAATAATACAGTGACTTACGAAGATGACAGACATAATAAGGAGCCTCCAGATGGACAAACCTTGGCGGCTGGTACATGTAAACAGTTTCTTTCAAGTTTCCATGTAAGAATGCATTCTTCACATCAAGCTGATGAATCAACCAATTCTTACCCATAGCTATGCTCAGAACCGTGCGAATGGTAGTCGGTTTAACCACCAGACTAAATGTCTCACCACAATCAATACCCTCATGTTGATTAGTACCATTAGCCATAAGTCTTGCCTTATGGCGCTCAAGGTCACCACTGTCTCTGAATTTGTGGTGATATAACCACATATATCGAATTACATTAACCCAATCCGGCTTAGGAACCAGATCCCAAGTGTGATATTTCATGAAAGCAATAAATTTCTCACACATGGCCGCATTGCAATTCGGGTCGAGTTTGGCTAATTTTAGTTTTTTTGGAAATTGGGGATATAGTTTATGTGGATAGGTTAAAGTGAACTTTGGGTTTAAAAATCCCGTGTTTAGCACAGGTTTCCATTCTGTGCGTAGGGGTAGAGGGTGTTTGGGTAAAGGGGTGTGGTGCGGTCTGTTGGGTTATCGGGTCAGGGGTTGGTTGTTGGGTTGGGGTCGTCGGGGCAGTGGCAGTGGTGGGTGATTATCGGAATAGCTCGATGGGATAGGGGTGAATGGGGGTCGGTTCCGGTGATTGTGACTAGTTGGGAGTGGGTGAGTATCGGGTCAGATCGACGGGATATTTGTAACTTGGTTTTGGGTCTGATGTCGATAACGGGTTTAAGATGGGTGACTGGATGAGAGGGCAGTGATGGAGTTGCGGTGGGGCAATCGTTGGGCTAGGTTGGATGACGGGAGGATGGGAGGCAAGCAATGGGGATACCGGGTTTGTCGAAGTGGTTTGCCGCGGGTGTGGGAGACGACGACGGGTCGGGTTGATGCTACCGAGGAATATTCTGGCAAAACACTGGTGGTAGCAGTGGGATTGGGTGGTGACTGAACAGTTGGGGTAGTGGCGGTGGTACGACGGAGTTCGGTGAGTACGATAGAGGAGGCATCCGACTCGTCGAGAAAGGTGTAGTTCGTGTTTAAGAATTTTTGGATGTTTGCAAACGGGAAGATTGTCTCGTCAAACGTGACATGACGAGAGACGTGGATTTTACATGTAGATATGTCATAGCATAAATACCCTCTATGATTAGACGGGAAGCCTAAGAATACACATGGAGCGGTGCGTAGTGCTAATTTATGCGGGGTCGTGGAGCAAGATTTGGGTAGCAAAGGCAACTGAAAATCTGAAGGTGATCATTGGAGGGGATCCGACGGTAGATAATTTTGGTGGGGGTCTTATTATGAAGAGTACATGTAGGTATAATATTAAGGATATATTCTACCATTTGACTGCATAGAACCAAAAATAAAGGGAGAGAGGTATGAAAAAGGATTGTACGAACCATGTTATTGATAGTGCAGATGATTCGTTCGGCTTTACCATTTTGGGGGGAGGTGTGGGGACACGAAAAGTGAAAAACCATGCCATTTTTTTTGCAAAATTTGTGAAATGTGGAATTGTTAAACTCACGACCATTATCACATTGAAATAATTTGATGGCTTTTTCAAACTGTGTTTTGATATAAATACGAAATTCAAGAAACTTGGCAAAACCTTCAAACTTGAATTTAAGTGGGTAGACTCAAATAAAGTGATAAAAATCATCTAATAAAATGAGATAATATTTATGACCCAGTGAGCTAGTAATAGGAGATGTCCATAGGTCTGCATGCATAATGTCAAAGAGAGAAAACATAACACTTAAAGATGACTGAAACGGAAGGCGAACATGTTTGCCTATAGGGCAAGAAAAACAATGTTGGGAAAGTTTCCCATTATTACATCGAATAAAATTATTGCTTCTAAGAAAATTAAAAACAGGAGCGCCTGGGTGTCCAAGTCTATTGTGCCAAGTTGACTGAGAGGTAGCAACGAGGGAGGTAAGTGAGTGGGATCTGGCAACAGAAGTGGATGAGAAGGGATAGAGGTCCCCCACACTATTGCATCTCGTAAAAGGTGTCCCCGTAAGTAGATCCTTCACAGAAAAACCAAAGGGGTCAAACTCAACAGAGACGGAATTGTTATGAGTAATTTCCTAATAGATATTAAGATTTTAATGATGTTGGGAGCATAAAAGATGTTATTTAGAGAGAAGGGTGGGTGAGGTGGTTGGGTGTAGGTGGTACCATAACCTTGAATTGGAATGCGATGACCATTACCAACTGTAATAAATTGAGGATACTTTAAATGAAACAGTTTGGAGAGATTTCATGAGGAGCAGGTAAGATGAGAAATGGCTCCCGTATCCATGTACTAATTTTCATCGGGCTGCTGGAGATTTAATGTGTTGAAGGCCTGACCCAAATCAGTGGGGGCCAAGCCGTAAGTGGACTGCTGGGCCATCGCTCATGGGCTTGTTGGGCTGGAAGTGGAGCTTGGCGTGGGCTTGGAGAGTGGCTCAAAATCCCAGTATGCTAGGCTGCTAGATACTGCGCCAATGCAGGCTGTCCTATGTAAGAAGGCGAGGCCCAGGTGCCTGGGTTGGGCCACTGCCCTAGGCCGACCCAAGTCGGAAAATGGCTGGACTACTGTTGCTGGTTGGCAAGGCATCCACGTCCGCGGCCTCGACCGCCATTTCTGTTGCCACGACCTCTGCCGACTCTACCACCACCGTGACCGCCCAGCGGTGGTGGTTGGGAGGTGGGGGCAGCGTTTGTCGCCGGATTTTCAACCGCTAATGCCTTTTGAGTGTGTTCGTCCTGTTTGGCACATCGGGTTTCTTCCAACAATAATTGTGAGCGGGCTTTGTTGAAGCTGGGTAGTGGATCAACATGTTGTATCGTGGTCGCTAGAGTATCGTATTCACCCTTCGGTAAGGAAGCAACTAGTTGGAGAACCATCTCCGTTTCGGAAACTGGTGTCCCCACATTAGACAATTGGTTCGCAACTAGTTTTAATTATTTACAATACTCGGACATGTTAGCAAAATTCTCAAGACGTGTATTATTGAATTGCTCCTCCAAGTATACGGCACAGGTGTGCTTGTTGTCCTGAAAAATTTCCTTTAACTGTATCCATAACTTACGAGCCGAGGCACCGATTTTTATAACCATGTGAAGTAAGTCCTTAGAGATGGTGTCATAAATCCACTGTTTGACAATGGCGTCAAGATGACGCCATGCCATGTCATCAACCTCAATAGGGTGAGGGGAGGAGTCGTCAATATGATCAAGCACGTTATAGGGATATGCATGTATGCGAAAAAGTTCAACCCACGAAGAATATTACCATCTTCCTGATCAAGAACCAAAGGAATGAAGTTCTTAACGTTGGTGACGGCGAAAACCAGATGGAAAGACGGAGTGGAGAAGGTAGTGGGTGGGGTGTGGATGACGACTGGGAAAGAAGATGAAGTTATGTGAGAGGTGGGAGTAGCCATGGGAGCCATTAGAGTGGCTGAATTTTGGTGAGGTATGAATCTCCTTTGGGGAGTATTTCTCATTAATACAAATATATAGTGTGTACAATGTTGAATCCTAATTGAATAAGGATCCTCTATTTACCATACTTATATACTACTATTAATTACAAAATATATGGCGAATATATGATAATACTCGCTAATACTGAGGATATTTTAATTTCTTCAAGATTTATGACTATTCTTCTCGTAGCAATCTATTGATCATCCGAAATTGGCAACTCCATTCGAAATAGTTTTTATTCTGCCTAATAAGGACAAACACTTTAGCACATAAAAGTGGTTACAAATGCCTTGTAATTTTTGCTACGTATGTACATTCAAATGCACGAAATAAGTTACCTTAATTATTTTCTTTGGAACATTCCAGAAAAGAAGAATATCCAAATGACATTATATATCATTAGAAATGGCTTCACATCCAAAGAGGCCAGCGTGTTGGCAGAGAGTCAAATTTGTGACCTTCGGGTCGCAGGTTCGATTCTCAACTCGGCGGATATCGTTCTCCGGGGCATATACATGTGGTAAAGCCTGGGCGCTAAAAGCCGCGCGGGCATGTTGCAGTGTGGGTTCGTTCCCCGCCTAGCCTTTGAGGGGGTCAGCCTTGTAGCATTGATCCGTTTGACGCAAGCAGACACTGACCACAGGTGCACATCCCGCAATTTACCTGGTGGTGGGGTGCTGAAGGACCGGTCCCATCATCCCCAGGAGCCTAGTACCAGTACTTGTACTGGCGATATGGAGGCACAAGTCGCCTCGAGACATGGGTTATCAAACAAAAAAAAAAAAAAATGGCTTCACTATTTTGGCCATGAACAGGAGTCCACAATAAATGTCGTCATAAAACAACCCAAAGAAGAAACTAAATATGCTCGCCATGTTGTACGATTTTTCTTGAAAAGTCACACACCACTAAAACACCATATATTTTTATTTATATAAATTTCTTTTCTTTTCAACTACTAATATATGACTTTGTTTACGCACCCAGTAATAACATCGTTCGATTTTTTATTTCAATAACGCTTATGTACAATTTGATCATTTTTATGCATGTTTGCCAAGTAATATACACTGTGACACGATAATTAATTAGAGTTTATGAATTTATCCGTTAAATGCGCTTATTAATTAAGATATATGAATTTCTTGTTCAAATTAATTAAACTTGAAATAAAAATGAACTGAGTGACCCTCAAAGTGAAAGGCCAATGATGTTTGTAGTCCAGAGTAAGGGTGTCCAACGGGGCGGGGCAGGGCGGCCAGGGGCGGGACGGGACGGGGGAGGGTCGGGGCTCGGGTTTCGACGGGCCTGGCTAGGCGAGACTGTGGGAGGTCCCGTCTCGTCCCACATCCCGCCGGAACAGGGTTAGGTTTAGGCGGGTGGGGTCGGGACTCGGGTTTTTTTTTTGCCACTTAATTTTAAAAATAATATATAGTTATATACAAACACTCCAATAATTGAACAAGATAGTATAATAAAAATATCCCAAGACTGTTTTTGTGCCTCTTATATTATTTAATAGAAATATGACACAGTAATACAATTTCAAAATTACAATTTTGTGGTGTTGTTCAAAAGTTGCAATTGACATAGTAAAATACTAAAATTGCAATTTAAAAAATTACATATTCAACCATACTCTTTCGAATTTCCTCACAATGTCTTGAGGATCTTCTGTTGGAATTGGAATTTGTTTGTCAAATTCTTCAATGTCGCTTTCTACTCTCTCGGATAAGATTTCGTTGTAGTTGTAGTCTTCTTCTTCGTTGGTCTTCAGCTGTCCGCACCTCCTACGCTCTGCACGAATCCAGTCTCTGAATAGAACTGCAATCTTCAATGTGTCTCCCGCCAATGAATGTTTGTGCTCTCCAATTTAAATCTTCCCGCGGAAAATGCGCTTTCAGACATTGTTGATGATGCTTGAATATTTAACACATCTCAGGCCATCTTTGTTAGCGTCGAAAATGTCTTCTCATTCTCCCTCCAGTATTTCAGCAAGTCTTCTTGTCCTTCAGCATTGACAATTAATTCGTACGATACAATACCCTGCAAAACATAAACATCAAATTCGCTAACTTGTGAAGAAGTTGAACCACTACACATTTTATTTCTAAGGCGTTGAATATTAGCAGCAGAAACCACATGTTTTTATAAGGTTGCAGCGAAGTAGTAGAATCATGACATATTTTTTATACTCTTTGCGTCTTTGTAATTTTTTACGTTTAAAAATAAAGTTTATAGCAAATTGTATTTTATCAAGAATGCTTTCAAAAAGTTTTAGGTCATCCTTTACAACTAAGTTATAAATATGGCACGCACATCTTATATGAAAATGATCAGCAAAAGATGGAGTTAATCTACGTTTTAAAAGTCTTATAGCATAATCATTAGAAAAAACATTATCTAATGTAATAATCATAATTTTGACATTTATTCCATTGTATTCACAAATTTCATTAATATTATCTGCAATAAAACTACCAGTGTGCCTATCATCTATATATCTATATGCTACAATACGTTTTTGCATATACCAATTTTGATCTATCAAATGACATGTTACGTTAAATAATCATTACCGTTAGTACTACGGCCTATGTCAGAAGTGATAACCACTTTGCCATTAAAATGATACAATGCATAACGTAAATACTGTTGATATTCACTTGCAAATTTAAAAACATCCCTTCTAACAATTGATCTAGAAAAATCATTAAAAGCAAGATTATATGTTTTCCGAATATAATGAATAAAACCATGAGAGGAAGGAAATGAAAAAGGCAAACCCTCCACCGCTATTAATTTTGCCATAATTTCTCTATCATTTTTTTAATCATATTTAGGACCAAAAATTCCCCCCGTTGTTGTGTTAATTTGACCCTGTACTAGGTCGGGGACACTATGGGAACCTTGTCCCGACTCAGATGACATTGACACACCCGATTTTTTAGCCATGTATTGATTCCACCTAGCTATGTGCTCGCCTTGTACATGTCTCAGTAAACCTACCATCCCACCTTGACCTTTTTCGATTTTAAATTTATAAACATTTTTACAAATTTTACATCTAGCTAATTGATTCTCTTCGTCCCTATCAAAAAACTGTCATGCATCTGATTTTAATTTTTGTTTTGTGTGCCTCGATTCATACTAGGGAGAATAGGAGGCATTCTAGTTTCAGTTTCAGGCTGAGACTTAGTCTGAGCTTGAGGTTGATGTGCACTAGTGGGTGTGTCATCTATATTATCGTCTAAATGAAATTCTGATTCATGTGCTTCATAATCTACTGGTATATCATTAAAAAAACATTTTCATCAATATTACTGAAATCAATCAAATCATCAGGACTAGGAATAGGATTACTAGAAGTACACTTACCCTTAATACCCATACTAGAAGAAGCACCCTTACCCTTACCCATAATCAAACGTTTAAATTCTTCCATTTTAATTACACAAGTAGATAATTAAATAAAAGAAATTAAGTGCAATAATTAAAATAAAGTAACAATAATAATTTAAAGAAGGAACGAAGGTACCAAACGTCGACGTAACGTCGACGTGTAATCGAGGTTGAAAATTGAAACTTTAATTGATGGATGATCCTCAAGCTAGTTGTCAACTTCACTATCAATTTTTTAACTTTGATATAATATTTAATAGTAGGAAGATTTGTAGAATTGTAGAGAGATAAATTGAGAGATTAGAGAGATGGTAGGAAGATTTGTGAGAAAAATGAAGAGGAAAATAAATTATTTATAGTTGAGAAATATGGTTAAAGTGTAAATATATTAACTTAGGGGTTACAAATAAATATTAAGGGGGTAGGGGGGTTTATGGGGGGGGGGGGCAAAAATGATTGTTATAGCCGTTGAACAATGGTTATTTTTGCAAAGGGGGAGGGGGACCGGTCGGGATCGGGATGGGGTTGGAACGGGGTCGAGATGGGGCGGGTCGGTCGGGATTGGGACGGGCGTGATTTAAACACAGGCCCCGTCCCGAGTTCTAACCCCGACCCCGATAATTATTTTTTACTTTGGGGGATCAGGATGGGCCAGGTCGGGATCGGGCCGACCCGACCCACTGGACAGCCTTAGTCTAGAGTACGGAGTACCTTTTGCTGAAAGAAGCTAAGAAGGTCCCCATAAGCCTGGAATTCTTCTCTGTAAAGATCAAAGAGAGGATAAACATTACTCCCTTTTAATATTAATACTATAAACAAAATATATTGTTGTTGGGGTGTGCGAATAAAGTCTTACATCATAAGTGGAAAGGAAAAAAGAGCTACATATAAGGTGTATGATTCTCTTAATGGTGTGAGGCCTTTTGAAGAAAATCGTGCGGGCTTGGCCCAAAGCGGACAATATTACATCATGTAAGAGTGTCTTGAGATTTTATTGGCCCAACAAAGTGGTATCAGAGCTTGTGATTGTATTTGATTGCGTTGATTGTCTATTTGAATGATGGAGGCAAATATAAGCAAGATGGTTTGTTTAAATGGCAGTAATTATCATATTTGGAAATGCAAGATGAACGATCTTCTATTTGTTATGAAAATGCATTTACATGTGTTTGCTTCTAACAAGCCCGAGTTTATCAATGATGAATATTGAAAATTTGAGCATCTACATGTTTGTGGTTATATCAGACAATGGATTAAAAATAATGTGCATACTCATATTGTGAATGAAACACATGCTAGAAGTTTATGGGATAAACTCGAGACACTTTATGCTTCAAAGACTTGCAATAACAAATTGTTCCTACCGAAACAATTGATGAATATCATATTCAAAGAGGGAAATCTTATTTCTGATCATATTAATGATTTCCAGGGTGTCCTTGACCAACTATCTGGAATGGGTGTCAAGTTTGATGATGAAGTACATGGACTTTGTCTTCTTAATACTCTGCTAGACTCTTGGGAAACTCTTCGGGTTTCTTTGACTAATTCTGCTCCTAGTGGTGTTGTAACTATGGAATATGTCAAGAGTTATGTCTTAAATGAAGAGATGCGAAGAAGATCTCAAGCCTCATCTTCTTCAGCTTCACACTCCGATGTTTTGGTTACTGAAGACAGTCAGAATGCCAGAGGCAAAAGTAGAAGAAAGTCAAGATCCAGGTACACGAATGTTACATGTCACTATTGTCACAAGGAAGGGCATATCCAGAAACATTGCTACAGGTTTAAGAGAGACCAGAAACAACAAAAGAAGGATGGCGATAATGAAAATCGTAATGCTATTATTGCTGAAAATGATCTTCTTATTGCTTGTGGTAAAAATGAAATCAATCTTGTTTGTGATGAGTCTGCTTGGTTTGTGGATTCAGCTGTCACTTCTCATGTCACATCAAAGAAGGAATTATTTTCTTCTTATACTCTAGGTAATTTTAGAATGTTACAAATGGGTAATGATAGTGAGGTTGAGGTATTGGGCATTGGTACAATTTGCTTGAAAAGTAAGATGATTCGAGGTTGGTTCTTAACAATGTCAAGCATGCGCCAGATGTTTGTCTGAATTTAATTTCTATAGGAAAGCTTGATGATGAGGGTTATGATCAAACCCTTGGTGGTGGCGAGTGGAAGCTCCTTAGACGTCAATGGTTGTGGCTTGAGGTGACAAGATATCTGGCTTGTACTTATTTCAGGGCTTCATTTATAGAGACTCGGAGTAAATTTGATGGAGAATGATACTTCATCAAAGTTATGGCATAGAAGGCTAAGTCATATGAGCGAGAAGGTGATTGATAGTTTGGCTAAGAAGAATTTTCTTTCTGGAGTGAAACAAGCAAAGTTAAAGAGATGTGTTCATTGCTTAGCCGAAAAACAGAAAATAGTTTCTTTTCAGAGTCATTCGCCTTCACGAAAGCTTGATTTGCTGGAATTGGTACATTCTAATTTGTGTGATCCTTTTAAAGTAAGGTCTCTTGGTGGTGCACTTTACTTTGTGACTTTTATTGATGATCATTCTCGCAAACTCTAGGTATATCCTTTGAAGTTCAAAGATCAAGTACTTGGTGTGTTCAAAACTTTTCAGGCCCTAATTGAGAGACATTGAAGAAAAAAACTAAAATGCATCTGCTCAGACAATGGTGGTGAATATATTGGTCCTTTTGATAATTATTGCAGAGAGTAGGGTATTCGACATTAGAAAACTCCTCATAAGACTCCTCAGTTAAATGATTTAGTAGAGATGGTGAACATAACTCTAGTTGAGAGGGTTAGATGTTTGCTAAGTTGCCAGATTCATTTTGGGCAGAAGCACTTAATATTGATGCCTATGTTATCAATTTATTTCCTACTGTTGCTTTGGATGGTAATGTACCTGATAGAGTTTAGTTTGGTAAGGATGTCTCTTATGCTCATTTGATAGTTTTTGGGTGTAAGACATTTGTGCATGTTCCTAAGGATAAGAGGTCAAAGCTGAAAGTTAAAACTAGGCAGTGTATCTTTATTGGTTATGGTCAAGACAAATTCGGCTATCGTTTCTATGATCCAGTTGAGAAGAAAATTATTAGAAGTCGTGATTTTGTGTTATTTGAAGACCAGATAATTGAAGATTTTGACAAAGATGAGAAGGTTGATTCTCAGAGCAGTGAGAGATTAGTTAATGTTAATCCAATTCCTGTGACTATTGCACCTGAAGAAAATCTTCAAAATAATGAAGATCAAATTGATAATGAAGATGGTGATCATGTTCAGAATGACCAGCATGATGTCGTTGATGCTCCAGGTGATGTGGTTAGCCAGCAACCAGTTGCTATTGATGCTCCATAGAGTTCTCTTAAAAGATCTACTAAAGAGAAAGTACTTTCATCTTGTTATTCTCCCAATGAGTTTGTACTCTTGACTGACGGGGGAGAACCTAAAAGTTTTGATGAGGCCATGAATAGTGAAGAAAAATAAAGGTGGTTTGATGCTATGCAAGATGAGATTAATTATTTACATGATACTCATACATTTGATCTGGGTAAGCTTCTTAAAGATAGAAAAGCTTTGAAAAACATATAGATTTTCAGGGTGAAACATGAAGATGGTAACCCAGTTCCACGGTACAAGGCTAGATTGGTTATAAAGTGCTTTAATCATAAGAAGGGAGTTGATTTTGATGAAAGCTTTTCTCCAGTTGTGAAGATGTCATCCATTCGGGTTGTTCTGGGTTTAGTTGCAAGTCTAGATTTAGAAGTTGAGCAAATGGATGTTAAAACTGTTTTCTCCATGGTGACTTAAATTAAAAAAATTATATGGAGTAGCCAGAAGGTTTTGAAGTCAAAGGAAAAGAGAATTATGTTTGCAAATTGAAGACAAGCGTGTATAGTTTGAAACAAGCTCCCAGACAGTGGTACAAGAAGTTTGGTTCTTTTATGAGTCAACATGGCTTCAAGAAGACTTCTCCAGATCATTGTGTTTTTGTGCGAAAATTCTCTGATGATGACTTTATCATTTTATTGCTTTATGTTGATGACATGCTTGTCGTTGGTCATAATGCTTGTAGAATTCAGAAATTGAAGCAAAAGTTGAATAAGTCTTTTTCCATGAAAGACTTGGGATCAGCAAGGCCGATTCTTAGCATACAGATTATCCGTGACAGAGAGGACAAAAAGTTGTTGTTATCACAAGAGAAGTACTTTCAGAAAGTACTTCGCAAGTTCAACATGGATAAAGCTAAGGTTGTCCGTACACCTTTAGCTATGCACTTCAATTTGAGCACGAAATAGTGTCCTTCCAGTGACGATGAGAAGAAAGATATGAAGAAAGTTCCTTATGCTTCAGATGCTGGCAGTTTGATGTATGCGATGATTTGTACGAAACCATACATTGCTCATGTTGTTGGTATTGTTAGCCGTTTTCTTTCTAATCTAGGAATATAGCATTGGAATGTTGTGAAGTGGATTATGAGATATCTTTTTGGCACTTCTAGTCTTAGATTGTATTTTGGGACAGGAAAGTCTATTCTTTGTGGTTACACTGATTCAGATATAGCTGGTGATGTTGATACTCGCAAATCTACTTCACGCTACTTGGTTACTTTTGTAGGGGAAGCTGTGTCATGGAAATCTAGGTTGCAAAAATGTATTTCTTTATCTACTACAGAAGCTGAGCTTATTGTTGCCGTTGAGAGAGAAAGGTTGATTTTGGCACATTAAAAATCTGCTACAGTAGTCCGCTTCAAACATCATTTTCCATTTCGTTAATCGTTGGATTGTTCTCAAATTTGTATTGGGGTTGTAAACATCTGTTTCTTCGACTTCAACGATGGAGATTGGATTTTGTGAGCAGCAGCGCTAGGTTTCAAACACGAACAATAGCTCATTTCTGGGGTGATTTCTCTCATTTCTTCACTAGTTTTGGTGCTATCTTTTATTTATTGTTGCTCCGTCTTTGTTGTTGATATTGTATCAATTTGGAGAACATTGTTGTAACTCTTGTTGATTTTAGTGGAGCTTTTGTGGGCGGAGGTCTTGTGGTTGTTTTCTCTTCAAATTGAAGGGGATTTTCCACGTAAATTTGATGTCTCATGCATTCGATTTATTTTTGCTTGCTTTGATATTTTATTGTTGGTATAGTTGCTTTTCATATATCCGTTTGTGCTTGAAATTAGTTTGCTCCTCTTTTTCAAATAGTGTGGGAAGTTTTTTGACTTGGGTATCCTTCCGCATTTACCTTGTCATGCAATTTGATTTTTGCTCATTTTTCCCAAAAAAATGGCATCAGAGTCAATGATTTGACGGAACGAGTATGAAGATGTCGGAGTGTCGTGTGGGGCCCGGCTTAATGCCTTTTCCCGTCTATTGGGTTGATACAATACCTTTACGCGTAGATTGAAGACTCTTACACAACAACGTAGCAGTGGACTTTGGCAGTCATAAATATTGAAAGATGATGTGGGTGGCACACAATTAATCTCCAAATTAGCCCATAACTGGTGATGAGTTGTGGAACTTAGTTCGAGGGGGAGATTGTTGGGATGTACGAACAAAGTCCACATTAGAAGTAGAAAAGAAAAAAAAAACCTATATATAAGGTGTAAGATTCTCTTAATGATAAAAATCGTATAGATTTAGCCCAAAATGAACAATATCACACAATATAAGAATGTAGTGGGGCTTACAATTGCAACTTGGCAAGTTGAAAGTGTTGGAAATGAAATAGTAACACAATCCCATTTTGTTGCCAATCAATCTATCCACTCTTATCTTTATGTTGTTTTTTGTTTATGGAAATTAATTAAATATCCCAATTTGGTGGCCACCATCTTCTGACTAGATGTTTCCTGGCTGGTCTTTCTCCATCTCCTGTTCAACGTCCTTTCTAATCTCAAAGATTTTGCAGCAACATTCCTTTTTCACCATATATTATGCCAGTCAGTCAGGAGTACGGGATTCATATATCCGAACTTCCTTTACCGAAAGATTATATTGTTATATAAATTTTTAATTTTAATTTTATTTATATATAGTAGATATTGAGCTTCATTAATAATACTTCTACTTCCACCACTTATAGAGTGTGAGCGTACTTTGCACGATTCACATATGTTAAAATTTATAAAATAGAGAGTTCTATGTATTTAATGTATAAAAAATATTTACACAATTAAGTCGCCTATTTGATAGTATTTCTTTTGATAAGCATTAATATATCATAGAAAGCAATGAGTTCAATTGATTAAACCCAGAACTCAACCTAAATCCTCTCAGAGCCAATGCCACCTTAATTAAGTCAAAATTTTGAATTTTAGTCGATAATTCGTTCTTGAGGAATAAGGTTTACTTGATCACACAAATGTCTACCTAATTCAAGTTCCATCAACTAAATACTACTTAATTAAAGAATTCAACCTTGTTAAGTGTGATTAATTGGTCAAAAGTCTAAGGTTCCGCAACAAAAAGAAAACATTAAAAAGAAAGAAAGAAAAAGTAAAGCAAAGTATGAAATTTCTTTAAAGCTCGAATATAAGGATTTGAATTTTTTAAAGCGCAAATTAATAGCTCCGATCAAAAAGGATTGTGGTGGGATGTATAGGGTCCCTCCATCCTTAACCAAATATTTTATATTCGAACCCTTAGTATGAAAAAACTCCTATTAGGGAGCATTTTCTTTTTAAATGGGTCTTACGCGATGTGAATTCGAATTAATCGAAGCCCCTAGGGAACCGAATGAAAACCATGTTGGAAATTTACTAATGTGAAATTAAGTATATCCCACTATTTATGACTCAAGCAATTGGGGCCTCGCATGTCAGTAACGTCGTTTCCACACACGTGCACACGTAGTGCCAAGTATCGCAAATTTCATTACTGAAAGAGATATTGGTACGTATGTAATACGTTTGAGACCTAGAATGATGGACGGTTATTGTCTAAATAACAAAGTATTCCATGTTGGTAAACGAAGGAAGAAGTGTACGAAGTGTAAGATGAAACAAGTCGAAAATCGCCACGGAGCCGTGAAGGGCCGCGGCGCCTCCCAGGCAGCGCCGCAACGCTAATTGGGTGGCTAGTCACTGGAGCCGCGGCGCTAATTCAAAGAGTCGCAGCGCTTCGGAGGCAGAATGCCGCGACGGAAAGTTGGAAAGTTCTGACCTTTGGGTTGGTTTTGGAGCATTGAATCTCCATTACTTGGCACATGAATTCAGCCATTATTTGGCTGAATGTAACCCCTCTCAATAAGTGTCATTACATGGCTATTGAAGGCCATTAGTTGGCTAGTTGAAGGGTCATCTCCTTATACTATAAATTGAGGCCTTTGGCTCAATTGTTCACTACACTTAGAAAAATTTACAAAATTTTCTAACTTCTTCTTCTTCTCTAGCAGGTTTACTACACTCAAAGTTCTTCAAGAGTAACACTTGAGTTTCCTTTGCTCAATTGTTAAGTTGTTGTTGTATCTTGGGAGACTATTTGCCGACAAAGTAAAAGGAGATATACGGGACAATCTTGTCTTAAAGACAGAGTGCCATCACTCGACTCAGCAAATCACACAAGGAGTTTGTTTCATTCTTGATTTTCCGTTTTATTGTAATCTTTAGTTTATCCTTTCTAGCAATTATAATATTCACTTATTTTCCGTTCCCTGCAATTGTTGTATCCCATAAACCACACACACAAATAAAAACTAGCAGCTCCATTCAAGATAAGGACAAGCAGTTGAACACATAAAGTGCCTACACGTAGGTTCTGTATGGATCCCAATAAAGTGTTTGCTATGTATGTACGTTCAAATGCACGAACCAAATTACCTATTTTCTTTCAAAAATTTCTTAGAAATTAAAAAAATGAAAAATCGAATGTGACAAACAAGAGATGACAAGTGATGAAAAGGAAGGAAATTCCATTGGCATTATTCACTAAAAGGGGTTTCATGAACTTGGCCATTTCTGTAGGTAAAAGTGTATCAGAAAGGTTAATCAAGAAGGAAAAACTGAATTGAGAGATGACTCTCTTTCTTTAAGATAAAATTATCCCGTATAGATGATTTTACGGTATTGGACAATTGTCTCCCAAGATAAAACTGCAACAACCAACAATACAAAGCTAGTAATGTTGATTCAGGTGAAGAAAAATAATATTGAACAGATTCCAAAGAGAGGAGAGGATTTTCTAGTTCTGTTTTTTTCGTCGTTTGAACTGAACAATAATGTTCAATTTATAGGTGAAGAAGAAGGCGGATTCTGAATAGGGTAGTTGCAACATTTTGAAATCTTCAGGGACCAAAGTGTAAAATAAAAACCATTTCGAATGCCCATGGCCCATGGCTCGAGACCCGAGACCCGATACGGACAGGACCGGGTGGGCGGGCGGGCGGAGGCGGAGCACGCATGGGGCTTAGCCCCGAACCTAAGCTCACGTAGGTCCACCCCTTCTTAAAACTTGGGTCACCCCTTGGGCCCCAAACCCTTACTCAAAACTATAGTTAATATAGTCCTTAATCCTTCTATATTCAACCGATGTGGGATTTATATTATTTGGCCAAACCAATCCATCTATTTGTGTCTCAAACACCTTACTTTGCATCAATATCTCTTTCATTCCTCAACGAAATTTGACGATACTTGGCACTAATATCCTCTACTCATTTAGTATATTAAGCATGTGCGAGAAATGATATTTCTTACATGCGGGGCCTAAGTGTTTAAGTCATTAAAGATGGGAAAAACTCAATCCCATATAGTTAAATTTCCAGCAATCCCCTCTTGAAAGAGAATTGGTGCACACGAGGTGCCAAAGTTCAATAATCTTTCAGTGGAAATATATTGTATCAGGAAAGGTAGCTTTCGGCTTTGAACCTTCCTTGATCGATTACCATCGGATTTACTTACTGCACGGTGAACGTGATGTCTTGAACCGATAGTGTTTATTGTAAACCAAGACAACGATATCAACACAATAACTCCCATTATTCATTTCTTCTTATAGTTTTGTCCGTTGTGGCCATGGACAAATCTTGAATTCTTAAGTGCGTACATTTGAAGCGTTCTGTATTCGCACTTAAATAAGTGATCTCCTATAAGGTATCCTGCTCTACCCCACTCGCAAGTGTTAGGAATCATTAAAAGTTTTAGAAACCTATCCTTTATCATTTATGCAGGTAGCACTTAATGTCTATCGCGGGATCGACCTTGGAATTATAAAAATAATAATCTGAAGTGCTCTTACTTCCAGTGAAGCGCTAAAACTGAACCTCTACAGTTTAGTTTTCCCATTGAACCAAAATTCTTGGGATCTCCAATCAGTAAGGTTGGGTTACCACCATAAAGATTCTTATTATTTGGGTTTTAAGCCCATTCCCCTAGACATGCAAAATATTTGATCTTTGGGTAGGCCTTTAGTTAATGGATCCGCTATGTTATCCTTTGATTGGACGTAATCAATGGAAATGACACTCGTAGTGATCAACTGCCTAATGGTCTTATGTCTCCGACGAATATGTCTAGACTGGTCGTTGTACATACTATTTCGTGCCCTTCCTAAAGCCGATTGGCTGTCACAGTGAATCATCACCAAAGGTACAGATTTATCCCAACAAGGGATATCCTCTAAGAAGTCGTGAATCCATTCTGCTTCTTCTCCTGCTTTATCCAAAGTAATAAACTCCGATTCCATCGTAGATCGGGCGATGCATGTTTGCTTAGAGGACTTCCAAGACATAACCCCACCACCAATTATAAAAACATACCCACTGGTGGATTTGGTGTTCTTTATGTCCGATATCCAATTTGCATCACTGTATCCTTCCAATATGGCTGACTATGTAGAATAATGTAATTCGTAAGTCAGCGAATATTTCAGATATTGTATTATCCGATTTAACGCCTTCTAATAATCAATTCTAGGATTACGAGTAAACCTAGCTAACTTATTGATTGGATAAGTGATATCGGATCGGGTGCAGTTTGTAATGTACATTAAACTGCCAATGACCTGCGCATATCGCTCTTGGGATACGGGTGCACCATGATTCTTATCAATTCTATGATTCATATCCATTGGTGACTTCATAGGGGGACTGTCAAATACATCAAATTTCCTCAAAACATCTTCAATGTAATGAGATTGAGATAAGACTAGCCCGTCAGATGTCTTAGAAATCTTAATTCCTAAGATTACATCTGCAATACCCATATCATTCATGTCGAAACATTATTTCAACATATTTTTGGTTTCCAGGATCAAGTTGAGACTACTTTCGGTGATGAGCATGTCATCTACGTAAAGGCATATCATGACAAATGAGTCAGAGTTCCCTTTGATATATATACATTTATCACATTCATTTATGTATAAACCTTTTGATAATAAAATATTATCAAGCTTTTCATGCCATTATTTTGGGGCTTGTTTGAGTCCGTACAGAAACTTAACAAGTCGACATACTTTCTTTTCTTGTCCTGGAACCACATACCCCTCGGGTTGTTCCATGTATATTTCCTCTTCCAACTCTCCGTTTAGAAAGGTTGTCTTAACATCCATTTGATGTATCTCAAGGTCACGCAAAGCTGCAATGGCAATGAATATCCTTATGTACATTAATCTAGACACATGAGAGTATGTGTTGAAGTAATCGAGGCCTTTCTTTTGTCTATAGCCTTTGACTACTAATCTGGCCTTATACTTGTCAATAGTTCCATCTGCTTTGTACTTCCTTTTGAGTATCCACTTACAACCCAAAGGTTTGCTTCCCGAAGGAAGATCAACTATTTTCCAAGTATGGTTTTGCATGATGGAATTTATTTCGCTTTCTATAGCTTCTTTCCAAAGCGGTGCTTCTGGAGTTGACAATGCTTCCTTAATTGTCCTCAGTTCATTTTCAACCATATAGGTTAGAAAATTTGGACCAAAGGTTTTGTCCTTTTTGGCCCTTTTGCTCCGTCTTGGTTCAACCTCTGGAACCTCTAAGTTCTGTAGATCTAGAACATTAAGTTCTGGATAGTCAGTAACTTCTGAGTCCTGTAGATCTGGAATGTCTAGTTTCGGATAATCAAAAACTACCAAGTCTTGTTGATTTTGAACATTTTATTCATAACTTCGTTTGCGCAAAATTATTTCTTTTTCCTTATGAGAAAGGTTTGTTCAAAGAATTCAGCATTCCTTGATTCCATGATCGTACCCTCGTGGATATCAGGTATCTCTAACTTATACACTAAGAAGTGATAAGCACTACTGTTATTTTCATATCCGATGAATAAGCAATCTACAGTCTTAGGTCCAATTTTGACCTATTTTGGTTTAGGTACTTCAACCTTTGCCAAACAGCCCCACACTTTTAAATATTTGTAAGTGGATTTCTTTCCTTTCCATGATTCATATGGAGTTTTATCCTTACGCTTATGTGGAACTCTATTGATAATTGTATTAGCGGTAAGAATCTCTTTGCCCCATATGTTTTGAGCTAAACCGGAATTGATAAAACATTCATCATTTCCTAAAACGTACGATTTTTGCACTCGGCAATACCATTAGACTAAGGCGAGTAAAGAGCGGTCGTTTGATGAACAATGCCGAATTGAGCACAATATTATTCAAACGGTGCTACGTATTCTCCCCCGCTATCACTACGAATTGCCTTAATCCGTAGGTTTAGTTGATTTTCAATTTTTGCTTTATAATATTTAAATGCTTCAAACGTTTCATCTTTACTTTTCAACAAGTAAACATAACAATACCTTATACTATCATCAATGAAAGTCACAAAGTACTTGTTCCCCCCTCTAGTTTGCACAAACTTTAAATCACATATGTCGGTGTGAATAAGTTCTAGAGGAGCGGTGTTTCTTTCGAACTGAATGGAAAGATGATTTGGTTAATTTTTCCTCTACGCACACCTCACATTTTTGTTGAGGGTTTATGTCGAAGGAAGGCAACAATTCCAACTTTACTAACTTTTAAATGGATTTATAGTTAACGTGTCCTAATCTATGATGCCATAAATTAGAGAATTCAAGCAAGTGGGTAGAAGGCTTTATTTCATTAGATGGACCGATTACAAACATAGTATTTATTTTGAAGAGGACGTCACACGCGAAGCCCTTCATACAAATATACTATTCTTAGTTATTACAAATTTGTTGGACTAAAAAACTAGTCTAAAGCCAGCCTTGACCAATAGTGGCCCTGAAACCAAGTTCTTGCGGAAGTCAGGGACGTACATCACTTCCTTTAGAGTAAGCTCTTTGCCTGAAGTCATTTTGAGGACAACCTTTCCAACCATTTGCACTTCAGAGGTAGCGTCGTTGCCCATGAACAACCTTTTGCCCGTGATTAGGGTGTATGAAGAGAAAGCACTCTTGTCATAGCAGATGTGACGAGTTGCACCCGTGTCTATCCACCATTGCCTTGGATTCTCCACCAGATTTGCCTCCAGCACTACAGCTAAGAAATCCATAATTATGTCGTCAAGGTTCGAAGGACCACCATCTCCTTGTACAACGTTAGCCTTGGCCTTGCCTTTGTTCTTGGCATTTTCCTTCTATTCTCGCTTCAGTTTGCGGCACTCTTTGATCACATGGTCAGGCTTTCCACAGTGATGGCGGTTTACTTTGAACCTCTCCATCGGTTGGCTTTTGTCGTCTCCCTGGAACTTGCGCTTTTTGTTAGCGTTCCCCTTTGAATCAACCAAATTTGTTTTTGGCTCCATTTGTTGTTTTCCCTTAGATATAACCCTTTTATTGTCCTCTGTATTTGCAGTTTGATGATAAGGTCTTCAAACCCCATTTCTTTTGTCTTTAGTTTGAGATAACTCATGAACTCGTTCCATGAGGGAGGCAATTTCTCAATCAAAGATGCAACCAGAAACTGCTCATTTGGCTTCATTCCTTCCAAATCCAGATGATGAAGAATCATTTGAAACTCCTGGATTTAGGACATCACTGATTTACCATCCACCATTTGAAATTTAAGAAACTTTCCAATGATGAATTTCTTAGTACCCGCATCCTGTACGCTGTACTTTTTCTCGAGTTTTTCCCACAACTCCTTTGTCATCTTCACGGTTCAATACACAGTATAGAGTGTATCCAACAGACCGTTCAGAATGCAGTTTTTGCACATGAAATCACTATGATTCCAGGCATCCAGTGTTAACTTTAGGGCATTTGTGACATGGATATCTTCTCCTACTTCAGTCGTTGTGTTAGACTAAGTGTCTATTTCATCGCCACAAGAAGGAGGATCTTCTGTCAGAAAGCGTGATAGGTTCACCGTAGTATAGAACAACATCTTTTGTTGCCATCTCTTGAAGTTGGTACCCAAAAACATTTTTGAGCGTTCGCTTTGGAAACTGGCAGGAGCAAAACCATTGGCAATGGTTGAAGAAGACATCTTTCGAACACTTAGAAGTAGATTTTTGTCTTAAACTGTAAGTAAACGTGTATCAGAAAGGTTAATCAAGAAGGAAAAGCTGAGTTGAGAGATTGCTCTCTTTCTTTAAGATAAAATTGCCCCGTATAGATGCTTTTATGGTATTGGACAATAGTCTCCCAAGATAAAACAGCAACAACCAACAATACAAAGCTAGTAATGTTGATTCAGGCGAAGAAAAAGAATATTGAATAGATTGCAAAGAGAGGAGAAGATTTTCTGGTTTTGTTTTTTCGTCGTTTAAATTGAACAGCAATGTTCAATTTATAGGTGAAGAAGATGGTGGATTCTAACTGTTGAAGTCAGATCCGTTGGTTGGCGCCGTTTGGAGAAGATAGAGATGTTGCAACGTTTTTGAAATCATCAGGGACCAAAGTGTAAAATAAAAACCATTTCGGGGACCCAAAGATAATTTCGGAAGAAAGCCCACGGCCTATGGCCCGTGACCCGATCGGGGGGGCGGCGGTGGAGCGCGCGTGGGGCTTAACCCCGAACCCAAGCTCACCTAGGTCCTCCCCCTTCTTAAAACTTGGGTCACCTCTTGGGGCCCAAACCCTTATTCAAAACTATAGTTAATATAGTCCTTAATCCTTCCATATTCAACTGATGAGGGAGTTCTATTATTTGGCCAAACCAATCCATCTATTTGTGTCTCAAACACCTTACTTTGTGCATCAATATGTCTTTCATTCCTCAACGAAATTTGATGATACTTGGCACTAATATCATCTACTCATTTAGTATATTAGCCATGTGCGAAGAAACGATGTTTCCGACATGTGGGGCTCATGTGTTTAAGTCATTAAAGATGGGGAAAACTCAATCCCATATAGTTAAATTTCCAACAATTTCTTCACTAATAATATGGTATACCAAAACTCCAAAAGAATGAGTAACCGAACAAATTAAAGTTCACAAAAACTTCGTTCACTTTACTACCTTTTACTAGCCGATTCTTTCTCCTCCTCCTTCTTTTTCATTTGGTGGGGGAGGGGTGGGTTAAACAATGTGGTTCTATACGATTTCATCCAAGTATTGCCCACTCTGAATATATTTTATGAGTTTGTTCACTTAGAACCGGTTCGTAAAAAATAATGAACTCTTTGTTCATGCATGCATAATCTAAATATAGGAGGTCACGTGCTCGAACCGTGAAAACAGTCTCTTATAGAAATGCAGGGTAAAGTTGTATATAATATTTTCTTGTGATCCGTCCCTTCCCGGATCCTGCTCATAGCGAAAGCTTAGTGCACCGCCCTTCATACTATCAAAAAGTATGTCTTATTTGATACTAGTAATACGTATAAATGATAGGACTTGAACATTTTGTATCCAAAACAAACATGATACTAAACCGCGCCAAATCTATTCAATTAAGTGTAATTGCAATTGTAGTGCCCCGGGGTATAGCTAGATGGCAAAGGAGGGAACTTAAAATCCAACTAGAGGTTTGCAGCGTGGGTTCGAACCCTGGTGGGAGCAATTTGCTCTCTTCTGGGGTAGGACCTTGTAGGTGATATCAGTTGCCCTATTCTCAAACCCTAGTCATTCAGGCACATCCCGCGATTTACTGGTAGTAGTGCTGAGGGACCGGGACTACTATCTCCAGGAATTAGTATGGCGTAAGCCGGGAAGATGGATATAAAAAAACAAAATTAAGTGTAATTGCAATTAATTCGTGTCTTTTGTATTCCAAAGGTTTATATCCTACATTGTTCCACTATTGGACGTGGAACACTGTTGATCTCTGCCCTCAAGTGGCGCCAATGATTTTGAAGTCCACAAATGCAATATAATACCTCGAGAACCTTTAATTTGTTGAAACAATCCAAGAGCCCCAAAAGCTTGCAATTCTTCTCTGTAAAGTGTAAGGACCAAAGAGAGGATAGATCATTAATTATTACTCTTTTTAATATACAAAAGAATACAGCAACTTGGCAAGTTGAACTTGTTCGCAATGATCAAATATCACACAACCCCAATAGCATTAGTTTTGTCTATTTATTTCTTTTCCAAATATCCCCTTATAACCAATTGAGCTGTCCAAGCGGACTTGTCTATTTATCTCTATCTATATACTCAGTTGGTTTTATTTTAGTTTATGAAAATATTGCAATCCAAGGCCACCAATCACCATTCTCTGACTAGACGTCATCTCATCTTCTCCTTTCTACTCTCCAATTTAGTTAGCAGAGTATGTCGTGCTAGCCTGAACACTGCAAGATTTGCATGTTTTAGAGTTTACAAAATATAAGAGAAATCAAGGAATGGCTGAAAAGAAAAAAGCTCTAAAATACTGTTGAAAATGCCAAAAAAATTAGAGAAGTATGACTATGACATGTTAAACTCATCATTCTTAGCAATAGTATTCCTGTTTAACTGGAAGGCTCTTTGGAAACACCGAAATTTATCAATGCTAACCCTTTCCAATTGTTCTAATTAACACATCGAGGAATATTCGGAGGTTAACGCATATAGTTATAAGGTAGAACTTATTCGCATCGGGTGTTTATATCAAATTAATAAATACATAACACATTATTACAAACTTTTGGTATATCCTGAGGCGCTACATTAATAAATTACATATCTCTATATTTCTTTTATAAATAAATGCTCGCAATTACATGTTATTACAAACTTTCATATATATATATATATATATACATAGTTCGGACAATCTCTTCACGTCGAGCATATAAAATGATAGGTCTTTTTATTTTACAAAATATATATTATAGGTCAATTTTTTTAAAAAAAAATATTTGAAATCAAGATTTGGAATTTCAAATTCTACTTTTTGGAGAATTTGAGATTTGAAACCAGAATGTGAAGTTGAAATTTTGTGCAGATTTCATAAACATACACTGACTTGAGATCAAAATATGAAATTAGACTCCCAAATCCTATGGACTAACGCCTACTTAGTTTACCGGAATGTTAGGCCCTATGTTAATTGTTCATGATTCAAAGTCCTGAATGTGCGGGAGAGAGTCCAAGATTGGTTGTGGATGAGGTATGTACTTGATCTCCTAATAAGGTCTTGAACGATTTACACCTTTTGAACTGATTTTTGGATTGAGTTAGTGTATTGGGTAGAAATGCCTCTAGGTGCAATAACGTATTCGAGAAGCCTAATAGTTCCGGAGCCTCATACAACTGTTTTTCACTCCTAATAAAGTCCGTCATATTAGTTGTCCTAGAACAGAGTGTCGCGGCGCGCGTGGACACGATGACATCAACACACTCACGTTGTCATAACTTTAAGGGGCATTATAGTCTAGTTTTGTCTTATATATACAAGACTTAGAAGGGAAGGAAGCACATATTGTATTCTCTCTAAGCTCACACTTGTAACCCGTATCTCTCTCTCTCTCTAAGCTCACACTTGTAACCCAGATCTCTCTCTCTAAGAACTATACCAAACGAAGCATTTGTCCATTATTTCCCATTGTTTACTCCAAATATAACTCATTTTTACTGATATTGCTTATTTATTTTTATACTAACTTATCTTTTTACGCTGACACCCTGATACCAGACTCACTGAGGAGGTCTCCGGATCAGATACAACCTACTTATATTTAAACTCTAAAATACAAATCTCTAATTGTGTTTTTGGTTAGAATCATTTTCACCAGAAAATAGTTTGGCGTCGTTTGTAAGGACAGAAAGTTGTGGTGTTGTCTCGATCTGTAGTTGATCTCCTTGAAAAAATTGAACGGAGTCACTATACTCAAAAGAAAAAGAGAGAAACATGTCAGGTCAAAGCAGCAGTGCTCATGGATCGTAGGAATTCAGAGAGGAATAGGTACCCATTGAATATCGAAACCTGGCGGATCATTCAGAGACATTGCGAACAGAGTCGGATGAGGGGTCCATATGAGAGCAGCAGAGCAATAAAAGTAGACATCCTCTAAAATAACTCGGAAAAGAGAGTGTTAATAAGGGAACCCTGGATAACGCAAAAGCAGAAGGAGCTCAAAAAAGGACGCCCGAGGGAAGGAGCTTGGCTAAATCTCAAATCGGTAAACCCAGGATTGCTGGTAAAGGGGGATCTCTCACCAAGGAGACAATCGCAATCGTCTTGAAAGCATAAAACAAAATGATGATTCACATGGAAGCGGCAGTGGTGACTATAGCTACTTGTTCCAGGACTGGGACTCCAGCGTCAAACCAGAATGCCGCAAAGACCTCGGCTTGGCCCGAAGCCAGCAAAATGAGGGTCAATGGAGGGAAGGACTAGATTGATGCATTCACAAAGGGACCGTGTCAGGTGAAAAAATAAATGAATGAGCGGATGAGCCAAATACTCGGAACACCACCCATTATAAAAGGCACAGGAGGCAGGAGGTATAGTGTCTTGCCATATCTAAAAAGCGCGGCCGGCCCTATCCCAAAGAATTTCAAGATGCATGACATACTAAAATATGATGGCACCACAGATCTAAAAGAGCATATCGTGACCTTCGAGGTAGTTGTCACTAATCTCAAACAACATGAAATTGAATCTGTTATGCTGAAGAAGTTCAGCCAAACGCTCATAAAGGGAGCACTCTCTTGGTATATTCATTTACCTGAAAACTTAATTGATTCATTTGCTACTCTTGCAGATACTTTTGTCAAAGCTCACGCAGGGGCCCGAAGGGTAGAAACGCACAAGCAGGACGTGCTTACAATAAAGCAGCGGGGAGATGAACTGCTGCGAGAATTTGTAAACAATTTCTAGATGGAAAGAATGTTATTTTCGGCCATCTAGAAGATTGGCCAGCATCTGCATTCATAGATGGGTTAAACCTGAATAGTTCAAATGCTTTCAGAAAGCTTAAGGAAAGCCTGAAGGAGTTTCCAGCAAAAACATTGAGCGAAATAAACCTCAGGTATACGGCCAAGATGTGGATTTAGAAGGACTAGCGAGTGATGACATCGACATATGTGGGCGGTCGTCCCCCAAGAAGGTCGGGTCAAGGATACAGTAATAACATCACAAATTGGGGATGGCTCGAGCCGTATGAAGCCAGAAGATTTTCTGGCACAAGGACGAACCGGGGAAGCATGCGAAGCCATCGGGGCCTTATTAAATGAGGTCCTCGTCAATCAAAGATGTCCATATCAAAAGGGACTGCCCCCAAGCTGTCTGATCACAATTTTAGCATAAATATAGCAGAATTGGTAGTGATAATGAAGATCAAGAAAGAAGCCAGGTTCCCAAACGATGTGCGCACAAATTTGGAGAAAAAACATAGGGTTATTGTGTTATTTTCATAGCACACACAGCCACACCAAGAAGGATTGGGCCAACTTGAGGATCGAAGTGGCACAACTGCTTCGAGTAGGACACTTGAGAGAGTATATCACTGACCTGGCAAAGCTCAATTAAAGAAGGAATATCAGATAAAGGCCCAACCAAGTGCCTCCGCCAACTCACACTATCAATATGATCATCGAGAAAAAAGTGGTCAACAAGATTACGTACACATCAATGAGAAAATCCAAGATCTCTGTCACTACTACGAGCCGCAGGCCGAAACCAGTAGAGAATCGAGATATCACGTTATCTATCAACGACTGTGAGGACTTCGCCTTACTTCATAACGAGGCTCTAATAATATATGTGCAAATTAATATATCTTTTACTAAGTGTATTTTGGTTGATCCAGGAAGTTCAACGAATATCATTCAGTTATTGGTCTTGGAGGAAATGCGAATGGATAAGTCTATTACCCCAATAACGAAGGTACTGGAAGGCTTCAACATGTCAAGCGAGCTGACGAGGGGAGAAATTGAATTGGCAGTTCACGCCGATGGCATGGAACAAAATACGACCTTCGATGTCATGTCCGAAGACATGGCATACAATGCAATACTAGGACGACTATGGTTGCACGCGATACAGGCGGTTCCTTCAACTTATCACCAGAAGGTCAAATTTCCCACACCTTGGGGGATCGAAGAAATTATAGAGAGTGGTAATAATCCCCGGTTTGGGACGCATTAACAGTGATAGTTCCACAAGAACATGAGGCAGACAAATAGCAATTATAGACGACGGGTCGGAACAAACTGTCCGGAGAAGGGAAAGAACGGTGTGCAAAGGAAGGGTACTCGCACCTGGTCATCTCGAAGGGATTCATCATTCCATCAGACAAGGACCCTGCAGACTCAACCATAGAAGAGTTGGAGAGCGCAACACTTTTCAAAGAATATCCCAAAAAGAATGTATACCTCAGCTCGGAGCTCTCGTCCGAGCAGTGCTTTTATGTTATTTAAAGACTAAGTCCAATTATTTTACTTTGACTCACCTTGACATAACAGGTATCCCATCGGAGATAGCCATTCATCGGTTGAGCGCTGATCCCAATCAAACCCTGGTGAGGTAAAACAAATGGTAAATATCCTCCACCAGGGACCAGTTTGTAAAGGAAGAAGTGACACACTTACTCAATATAGGGTCAGTTCAGAAGGTCGAAGACCTCTCCTGGCTGGCTAACGTGGTGGTGGTCCCTAAAAAAATTAATAAATTCAGGATGTGCATTGATTTTAAGGATCTAAATGAGGCATGCCATAAGGATTCATTTTCATTGCCGCACATCGATCAGATAATCAATGCCACGGCCGAACATGCACTGGTCAGTTTCCTGGATGCATACTCTGGATACAACCAGATAAACCTACACTCAGAAGATCAGGAAAAAACCTCTTTCATGACTAACCACGGTAATTTTCGTTACAATGTAATGCCTTTTGGTCTTTAAAATGCAGAAGCAACTTACCAGAGTTTGGTGAACAAAATGTTTGAGAAACAAATCGGCCATACTTTAGAAGTGTATATCGACGACATGCTAATCAAATCCCTAGAAGCTGAAAACCACCTGGCTTTCTTAGTCGAGAACATCGATGTCTTGTAGCGTCACGACATGTATGAAGCTGAATTCAGAGAAATGTGCCTTCGGAGTTAGGTCCGGAAAATTCTTGGGTTTCCTCATTTCTAGCCGCGACATTGAGATGAACCACGACAAAGTCAAAGCTATTCAAGAGATGCTAGACATATTAAATAACATCAAGATGGTGCAAAGATTGACAAGAAAGGTTGTGGCCCTAGGAAGATTCATATCACAATTGATGGACCGGTGCCACTATTTTCTTAAACTCATGAAAAAAAATCATTTCTAGTGGACGCAAGAGTATCTCCGGGGCCTATAGGACCTCAAAGCTTACTTGGGCAGCCCTCACCTGATGGCCAAATCCGGAAAAAAAATTTGCTCATATATGTGATTGTCTCGGATGTGTCAATTAGCATCGCACTAGTACGGGAAGAAAGAGAAGCGTGGCTCCCTATTTATTATGCAAGCAAGATGCTAATCGAGGTTGAGTCACGATAGCAGGATGCAAAAAAGTTGGCCCTGGCCCTCGTCACAGCCACACAAAAGTTATGACCATACTTTTATTGCCATTTGATAATGGTCATAACAGGTGCCCCGCTGCAAGCCCTACTACAAGGGGAGAATCTCACAAGCCGGCTATCAAAATAGTCAGTCTAGATAAGTGAGTATGATCTGACAAACCAACCTCGCTGTAACGCCCCATATTTTCGGGTAGCGATTGAACTCATAACATAGGTGAGTAGACCCGGACCCGGGAAATTTTTCGTTGTACTTGTGTATATTAATAAGTAGATCGTTATATAAAAGGGCGTGATCCCGAAATAATTTTGGGATTTAGTAAGTGTGACGACGGAGTTTAATAATAATTGTGTATCTCCGAAGAGAGTATAGGCTGGTATTTTATTACGGGAAGTATGATATTGACATAAGAAGATTTTAGTAATCGTCGGGATTTAAATAATTGGAGACCGGAAATTTAATTGTATGTATAATTAATTAATTGTGGGATTAATTAATTAGGGAGGGGACAATTTATAGTGGAATTTGGTACGTGTGTTCTTATAATCAATTTGGGGGTGGCTAAGCCCCAAATCGACCGACCGATATCAGCAACCATAAGCCCTTCTATTCTCCATTCATTCATTTCTTCAATTCCATTTCTTTAACCATCATCTTCATCAAGAATCTGTGAGGAATTAATGGTCACATTTCTAGCGGATAGAGAAAGTCTCGGTTGATGGGTTTTCTGAGAAGTTGCGGTCGAAATTGGGGGTTTTTGGGAGCTTCCATATAACCAAAACGAGGGAGAATTCTTGGTATTCTGGGTTTAAAATTCCAGTAGAACCGAACCATTAACAAGCTTAGGAACTCAGGAGCTTTACAAGAACCTCGAGTACCAAAGGATTCTGGCGCGAATCGATTTTTGGTTCTATTTCTGTTTGTCGGAATTCGGTGCAAGCGTAAGGTTTTCCGGCGATTCTCGTCACGGCGTCTAACAGAGGTAATCTTCTTTGTTCTTGAATTTTATTCAATATCAGAAGTCGTTTCTTGTTATTAGTTCTAAAGCCGATTGTCGAAAATGCGAATTTGGGTTGGGTGTTGTTGGGACCTGCCGTTACTGAGAGTTGCTGGAAATTGCATGTGAAATTGTTGCACTATTTTAAAGATTGTTGTAGTATAAGAAGAAGGATTAAGGGGACTGGATGTTTCGCTTTATGTTTAGATTTCTATATAGAAGGAATATAGGTTCTACGCGTTCGAGGTGCTCGCTAGAATGTCCCACTGAATCTGCTTTTAGTATGTTGAGTCGATTATGATTTAAAACATCTGTATGATGTAGATAAGCATTCATAGGGGCTTACAAGGACCCGCAGAACTTAGATAAATTCGGCAACAAGGTTGAAGTTCTAAAACGAGGCGTACTCTAATATTGAGTTGATTAGTTCATCTAAGAGGTATGTGAACTATTCCTTCTTTCTTTGGCATGATTTTTATTTAATGAAAGTACGGAGGACGTACTTGATTCTTATACAGTTTAATTCCTAAAGAGGATTGTTATGAGAAGTGACTATGATTTTTTAGCAAAGAGTTTATTATGACATTGTTATAATGATTTTATTGAGAGTCAAATGATAATTTTTACTTGCATATGGTTACTCATGAAATCTACTCGTGCTAAGTGTTACTACTTCACCTCACCGAGTCCCCAGGCCGGGTTATGTTCGTGCACAACCTTGCATTTTTCACCGAGTCCCTCACTAGAGGGCCGGGTTACATAGGATGGATCCATAGATGAGATATGACTTTACCGAGTCCCAGCATGGGCTGGGTTACGATATGACTTCACCGAGTCCCAGTATGGGCCGGGTTATGACATGATTCCACTGAGTCCCGCACTAGTGGGCCGGATTACGTTACAGATATATATATATATATATATATATATATATATGGACAGGCACTCATGTTTTCTTGACTTGACTCTCATTTTTATAAGGCACAGCTGACTTTTATGGTTTATGGCACAGTTGGATTTGGATCTTGATTTTTATACTGATCTCTTGTTTTCTGTTGGCTACTTATGATCTCTTTTACAGCTTCATGTTTTACATACTCAGTACATTATTTCGTACCGACCCCCTTTCCTCGGGGGGCCTGCGTTTCATGCCCGCAGGTATATGTTTTCAGTTTGGTGAACCTCAGGCCTAAGTTCCTACTCAGCAGGTTGGGAAGCTCCTTTGATCTAGGGCTTTGTCATTTTGGTACCGAACCTCTTTTAGACTTATATTTGTATTTAGGGGCACGACGGGGCCCTGTCCCGTCATATGTCGTTGTTCTTCTTATAGAGGTCTGTAGACAGTGGTGGGTTGTACGTATGTAAGGGTTATTACTCTGTTTTGGTCAGACATGTTATTGTATTCTGTGTTGGGGTGTTCCCATATATATACGTTACTATCTGGTGGTAGCCTTATCGGCTTGCTTGTTATGTTATATTGGTTAGTTGTGACTCCTCAGGAGACAGGTACATTCTTGGGTAAAGGCAGCCTTGTCGGCTTGCCTACCCTAGCATATGTTGTTATTGCAGCGTTATGCTGTTGGATTTTAGACTCATTAAGGGTTAGTTGGATTATGTGTGACAGGTTAGTATAATATGACGTCAGTAGGGCGGTTAGTCGCGGCCCGTCGGGTCGGGTCATGACAAAAGTGGAAACCTGCAGACCTGCGGGACTGGTTGCTGGAGTGCAGGGCAGCAGTGTCGCTAGTGGTGCAGGTGACTCGACTGGGGACTGTAGGGGCGAGCAGGGAGCTGGTGGGGTGGTGCCGGACAGTGGCGAGATTATCAAAACTGTGGGCTGCTGTTGGTATAGATTTTGGATGATCGGGGACAAACTTGGTTCATTGAGAAAGATGTAATCGGTGGTCTGAAATTTCCGGAGATTTGAAAAAGGAAAGGTTGTCTCGTCAAAGGTGACGTGACGGGAGACGATGATTTTGCGAGTAGCAATGTCATAGCACAAGTAGCCCCTATGATTAGGAGATAGACCAAGGAAGACACATGAAAGAGTGCGAGGGGCAAGTTTGTGGGGTGCAGTGAAGGCTATGTTGGGGTAGCATAAGCATCCAAAAATACGTAGGTGATCATATGATGGCTGCCTACGGTATAAGATTTCTGTAGGGGTTTTATTTTGGAGTGTGCTAGTTGGTAAAATATTTAGAAGGGATTCTACCATTTTGACAGCATAGACCCAAAAAGGCGATGGAAGGCAGGCATGAAACAGAAGTGTGTGGACCATGTTATTGATGGTACGTATAATTCTTTCAGCCTTTCCATTTTGGAAAGAAGTATAAGGACAAGAAAAATGAAAAACCATGCCTTGTTTAGAACAGAATTGTGAAATGCCGAGTTATTAAATTCACGTCCATTATCACATTGGAATGATTTAATAGGTTTTTCAAATTGTGTCTTAATGAATTTTTGAAACTCGAGAAATTTTGCAAAAACTTCTGATTTGAATTTCAGTGGGTAAATCCAGACAAAATGTGAAAAATCATCCAACAATACTAGATAGAATTTATGACCCAAAGAGCTAGCAATCGGAGATATCCACAAATCAGCATGAACAATATCAAAGGGAGAAAAAGTAACATTGTTTGATGACATAAAGGGAAGACGAGTATGTTTGCCTAGTGGACAAGAAAAACAGTGTTGTGTAATTTTCCCATTATTACATTGAATACGCTTAGAAGTCCTAAGAAAAGTAAAAACGGGTCTCCGGGGTGTCCGAGTCTGTTGTGCCAAGTTGAGGGAGAGATCGCCGCAAGGGATAGAGGTGCTTGCGGTCTGACAGCGGAAGATTGAGTGAATGGGTAGAGGCCTCCCACAATATTGCAGCGTGTAAAAAAATTTCCCGTATTGAGTTCCTTTACAGAAAAACCAAAAGGGTCAAATTCGACAGACACAGAATTATTGCTAGTGAATTTTCTAACAGAGATTAAGTTTTTAATGATGTTAGGTGTGTATAGGACGTGGTTTAGGGAGAAATATGGGTGTGGATGTTTGGTGTGTGTGTTACCGTAACCTTCAATTGGAATGCGATGATCATTGCCGACAGTAATAAATTGAGGACACTTTAACCGAAGTAGTTGAAATAGGTTACCTGACGACCGGGTGAGGTGAGATGTGGCTCCGGTGTCCATGTACCAATTGTTGTCGGGCTGTTGGAGGTTCACGGTGGTGTAGGCCTAGCCCAAAGCAGTCGGGGCCAGGCTGATGTGCTGCTGCTGCTGCGATTCTTTCTGCTCTTGGGATCGTAGCAGCCGAGTGGGCTCGCCGCCGCTGCCGCTTGGTTGCGTTCTGCTGGCCTGGCTGCTGCTGGTTGCGTTGGCCCTTTCCGCGGCCCTTGCCTTTGTTGTTACGACCTCTGCCGCCACGACCTCCGCCACGCGGCTCTTCGCGCTGCGGGACTGTTGCAAGCGCTGGGTTCTTTGGTGGCCGCAGGTGTTGTCATCCCGTCAACGGCTAAGGCCTTTTGATTGTGTTCCTCTTGTTTAGCACGTCTAGTTTCTTCCAACAATAGTTGTGAACATGCCTTGTTGAAACTTGGAAGAGGGTCGGCTTGTTGAATCATTGTTGCGAGTGTGTCATATTCACCTTTTGGTAAACCCGCAACAAGTTGAAGCACCATCTTGGTTTCTGACAGAAGTCCCGACGTTGGATAGTTGATCGGTTATGAGTTTGAGTTGCTTACAATATTCGGACATGTTGTTAAAATTCTCGAGGCGGGTATTATTGAATTGCTCTTCCAAATATACGGCCCGAGTATTTTTATTATCCTGAAAGATTTCTTCTAGCCGGAACCAAAGTTCACGTGCCGTAGCACCTGTTTTCATGATAGTGCACAACAGGTCTTTGGAGATGGTGCCGTAGATCCATTGTTTGACGATGGCGTCAAGACGACGCCAGATTGAGTCTGTAACATCAGTGGGACGAGGAACAGATTCGTCAATATGATCGAGCACGTTGTATGCACATGCATGAATGTAGAATAGTTCCATCCACATGGAATATTGACAGTCTTCTTGGTCAAGAATTATAGGGATAAAATTCTTGATGTTGTTAACGGCGAATGCTGGATGAAAAGAAGATATTGAACGTTGAGAGGGGTTGTCAAGTGTGTCAGTGGATGAACCGGAATTTGTGGGGGAAGACATGGTTGCCGCCTACCGAGGGAAGGGAATTTTCTGGTTTGGCCGAGAAGGGAGGAAGAAACCATAATTTATTTTTTTTCTGTGAAATCAGAAAAAAAAATGCTGATTTCGGCCGAGAATGAGGAAGAGAAGGGATTTCGGTTTTAGGCTCTTGATACCATGAAAGATGAAATAATTTCCCTTGAGGATTCCTTTCATTATTCACAATATATATAATTGTACAAGGTGATTCCTAATATGGTACGAATCCTAACTTACCTTACAAAGGTTGATTCCTAATACAATTAGAATCCTAAGTTATCTTAAATATACATCTATTATAATTACAAAATATACGGAGAATATTCGCTAATAGAACCCATCCACAATACACCACCACCATATTGAGTAAATTAAAAACAAAAAGACTTTATAACTGGAAAAGCTGTTTATTAATTTTCACTATTGCATAACGCGATAGCATTACATCACACACTCAAATCTCAAAACAAGTACAAGTATGCATATCAAAAAGCCAGTACATGGCATTTTTATTATAAACATACTGGTAAATATAAGAATAAATTAAAACACTCACGTGTTACTTTATTCAAATATATAGTCCTCTTGGAGCAACACGAATCCTCACTCAAATAAATCATCCACCATAAATCCTCATTCAATGCAGCAGCGGTACATGATAAACTTCTCCATCAGACGGCTACATTCAGCACAAACCACTCTCTCAGGAATATGTCCAGTGGTACCCGGCAGAATTAGTCGAGTGCAGTGATGAGGACTATGAAGATCACGAAGTTGACGGTCCAATGTAGGAACAAAAGTAGTAATGTCACTCACTTCATGTTTCCAACGTTCAAATCCCCTCATAACCTGCACTATCAGGTCACCTTTACCTCTAGTTATTTCAGCCAATCCGCGGCTGAAAACAGCCCATCCTTGGTCACTTCCATCATAACTCAAAATCGTCACGATTTCTTGAAGGATCGGGTCGGTTTCACCTGGGATGTCTTGTTGGGTCCTGGAGTGCCACATGCTTTCTAGCCTTTCCCAGAAGAACCAAATGAGAGTCTGGTCTTGCACCACGTGGCTAAGGTTTTCGACTTGGATAATCGCGCTGTTCTTGCGGACTCTTTCTTTTCCCCACGTAGAGCATCTCTAGTGGGATGCGGGCTGCATTTGCAACAGCCCGAGTTGCAGTTGTGAATGCTCTGATCCATTCAATGTCTTCTCCTCCGTACAAGCATATGCATTTGCTTTCTCCAATCTGCATGGAACCCAAGGGGAAAAAGGACCTTTAAAATATTACCTTTAGTTTAACACATTAAAACTAGTTGATAAGAATTAAATGCTGAAAAACATTTTTGAGTACTGTTGAAACTGAATTTTATAGATAGATGGTTACTTGTTTAGATAACATAAAAGTATTCGAACTAATAATAAATAGTACTTCCTGCGTCCCAATTTGTTTTAAGCTTGACCAGATTGCGGAGTCAAATAATTTTTTTTGACTTAATTTTAAATATAGATTCGTCAAGTCTCTTATAATAAAATTTATATATTTGAAAACTATATAAAAAGTATTACAAGTCTGCATAATTAATAATTCATAATATATTAAAAGAATTAGAGAAAATGATAGTAAAAAAAAAGAAATGTTTAACCCCAAACCTGGTCAACCTTCAAAATTGGGATGGAGGGAGTAGTTGATATGTTTGATAATAAGCACTTTGATATTAGAATAACTAAAATCCTCTTAAATTTATATTAGAAAATATAAATCCAAAATTATCTTTATAGGTAAAAAGATAGAATGAACATGAACGGAATGGAAAGGGAGTTGGTTTTATTTTGGGAAGAGTAATTCAACAATACAAAATAAGAAGGATAAAATAGTAGTAGAAACAAACATGGTCAAATCAAAAGATTTTGTATATGAAAAATCATAAGCTGGGAGTAAATATTTTGTATATTTTAGTGAGGATGATTTTAAAAATGCTTGACGTATAAGCTCTTTTGGTATTTATCAAATAAGTCAAAAACTACTTATAATTAAGCTAATTTTGATAGCTAATAATAAGTAGACGTGTTACGTACCCAAGTGAATATGTTTTGATCAATGGAGTCAGCTAATAGTTCAATATTCCAAGTTTGTTCCTTCCACAGAGCTTCTTCCCTAGGTTTGGTAAAAGGAAAAGCCAAACTTCCCCAAATCCACAACATGTGGTAAGCATTGTTGTTTGTCTCTTTTCCTTGAGGATCAAGAACAACAAGCTGAGGCTTCTTATTGAATCCCCACACCTCTTTGATGCATCTGATCACAGCAGGATCAATCATTGAAGGATGTGCCACTGAGTACCATGGCATTGAAGCTTGTACTTCTTCAAATTTCATTTGTTTTTCTTCAGTCCATGAAGTTAGTCTCTTGTCAACCACAGGGATCCAGACAACCTCGTAGTTGCTCTCTGGCCTGTTTGGTTGTGTCTTTGACTCAGCGTACATGTGGTGGAGGATAAAGAGCTCTTCTGGTGCAATGTTTAGGTCGGAGAGCAAAAGTAAAACATGCTTCCTCCTAAGCACATCAAGACTTACCTTTCATCGATCAAACAAATGCACATTTGTATGAGTTCAACTTTTGTACACAGTGCAATTATTGATACATGATTTATGTGGTTATGCATTCTAAAAATGAGAGTACAAATGAACTTAATCTGATTAGTTAAAAGATAACTATAGGTAACTGTCCAAAAATATATATAATTAATATCCTGAAAAATAAGATATGTTATCTACTAAGACATGTTAAATACATTAAAAGCGCAAAAAAATTATCATATTGTCAATGTATATATATTATATACTAAATCCCACATATATGTAGAAAACTTTAGAAAGTTTCATTTTCGCTAAGGTACAAAACTACTCCCTCCGTCACACTATATGAGATACGATTTGGAGTGATCAAACTATTTAATTTTTTGTGTGAATTCGACACATAATCTTCAAATTTTTTGCATTTTTAAAAATTATATAAAAGATACTTACTACATAAGTTACAATAATTAATCATTTAAAATATTTAAATACATAAAAAATCATTGTAAAAAAAGACTACTTTGACTTTCCAAATAGTAATTGTTGCAGGTAGAGTGGGACAGAGGGAGTAGGAGAGATTGGTATAAATAAATTACCCTTCTCTTATGGGTTCCATCAAAAAGTGGGAGCTGGTCATCCTTGGAGTAAATCAAGATGGAGAGTATCTTCATGTTATCAATATGGGGTGTCCTGAGAAGTCGCAGAAGTGTTTCAAATGCATCATGTTGCCTCTTCTCCTCTATATAATCACAAAATAAGATGTGCTGAATTGGTGCTTTTAATATATCGAAGTTTTCTTTTACATAACTTAACTAGTAAACATAACTTACCAATCTTTTGGTAACAGAGGTTAAGAACCTTCCTCAGGTGATCCAATATGTTTGCAAGCTTGTGAGCCAAACTAGATATCTCCCAAGACTCGGATGTTGAGGATAAATACCTAATGATATTATAGACACCGTTCATCAATTTCATGCATGGTCAAGAACTCACTTATATATTATGATAGTGTAAAGATTGATTAATTCTATCAATGTATTTTAACATGTTGTAGCAGGTAATTTGTAACATTTTTCATATTAATAATCTCACTTGTTATGAATGACGAGTTACTTGTAATTATCTTTTATATGACCATACTCTTAAGAGTTTAAATTTTATGCACTTAGGTAATTATATGTAAATTTCTATGATACGAAGTAATTGTCATTGTATGTAAGTTAAATTCAACTCTTGAAAGTATGATTAGTATTGAAAGAGTTAAGAAAACGTACTCGTTGCCGATAGCAATGAGATTCAAAACCATGGCTGCACACATAACAGCAGCCCTTATAGTCCAGTAGGCAGCAGTGGAAATATGGGCAGTATTAATCAACATTTCCAATTCTTGTGTAATAGCATACTGATGATGAGATGTTTGAATGTCTCTAAACTCGATAATGCACTTCGTAACATCCAACATTTTGTCGATCAGATCATGGATCGCATCAAATTTCTGCTTGAGAACATCGTGTCGCTCCATAATTTCTGGAAGTTCCATGATGATTGCAACTGACTTGGCCAATGGATTAGTGGGATATTGATGAACAAGCAGCCCAAATTCACCATATTGCTGGGCGAAAGCCGCAAATGTTATTGCTACTTTTGTGTCCCAGGCGTAGGTTGTCAGAGAGTGAAGCAATGACATTGTTGTTGAATGCGCATCTTCTTTGTCAGCACATTTGCATATTATCTGTCATATTTACATTTATATGAACCATCAAATTCATCTCAAATATTTAACTCTTCGAAGACAGTAAAATTTGTTTTAGGAAAATGAAAGAAAAGGATCTTAATTATATAGAAAGATATGTTGGGGTCATACAATCTACTACTGATATGGTAACCTGGAAACTAGACTAATAGTAACTTACTATAACTTGCTAAATTGCATTGATAGTATAAAAATCTTTCACAATTTGTTATACATGATCCACATTTTTTTTGTCATTCTATATATGGGTCTTTTTTTCATTTTCTAAATCAAAAGGTTTGTATGATTTATTTTCTATGCAACAAATTATGGCATAATATGTACTTGTTTCTATTAATTAACACATTCACCAGGATGAAAAAGATAATTGAACTTTGTCTTTACAAATGATAAGTAGTCCAAGTAAAAATAATTTAAACGAATATATAAGAATATTAACATCGGGATGTAAAAAAGCAAACCGAGTTATATTGAAAGTTTAGTGTACTTACCTCCATAGAAATTCTATGTATGGGATATGCCAAATAGTTGAGTATTTCAGTAAGTCCACTATGGGGAATGGCCTTCTCTTCCAATGCTTCCAGATGTGCTTGAACCTTAGCTCCCTAAAATTCCAAAAAAGAATTTTAAAAATCATGAAAATTAAAATTATTATTCTGATATAACAAAGTACTAGTATCACTAAATAAGAAAATGACTTATCTTATAGTATCCACTAATTGTTTTTAGTTTTACTAATTTCACTAATAATTAATGATTACCTTATTTAAAGTGATTTCATAGTTCAGTTTTTTATACCATCAGTATATAGAAATTAAGCTCGAAAGAGAAGTGAGATGATACGTACATGAACATGGCCAGCAATGGGAGTAGCACGATGCACAATTTCCTCAATAATGTAGACAAGAGGTTTAACATCAAAGTCACGTCCATCAGGGATATGAGTTTCTTCAATGTGCTTCATCATTGAATTATCATCAGATGTCA
Organism: Anisodus tanguticus; assembly: GCA_034509755.1. NCBI lineage: Eukaryota > Viridiplantae > Streptophyta > Magnoliopsida > Solanales > Solanaceae > Anisodus > Anisodus tanguticus. The sequence continues at coordinate 46,680,756 of CM067550.1, read as the reverse complement.
AGAAGAGATGATGATCACCTCTCCTGTGTGGAAGCCTAGCTGCTGCTAGATTTGAAGTCCGTGGATTGATCGGAGTAGCATGAGTTGCAGCTGGTACCTATTGAGATTTAATAATTAAAAGTATATTTTATTTAATAATTAAATTTTTAAATGAAATAGTGGCATAATTCAATATGATATTAGAGTAGGTAGAACTCTTGAATTCAAAAGTATTTACCCTATATCCAAAACACAAAATTGGAACACACAAAACCTTTTTTGAGGCCACTATTTAAATTCTACTACCGTTAGCCTGGTAGGTTAAATTTGTCTACAAAAAGAGAAATTCAGTCAACTACTTTTAAAGGCGAAATTTAGACCATTGGTAATTGGGACAACATTTAAAGAGTAATTTTAGCTCAAAAAGGTTATAAGGTGCAAATAATCCAAAAATATTTTTACGTGTTTGACGTATAAAGAAAAAAAGCGGATTCATATATAACTATATAAGGGATATGTTGAGATAATACAATTAAATAATTATAAAAATCCAATGAAAATGTCATTTGCTCAAATAACCTGCTTTGTGGCCACTATTTAAATTCTACCATTGTTAGCCTATATTTGCTTACAAAAAGAGAAATTCATTCAACTACTTTTAAAGGCAAAATTTAGACTAATGGGTTATTGAGGTAAAATATAAAGAGTAATCTCAAAGAAGATCATGTAAGTAATCAAAAAATATGTCTACGTGTTTGACGCTAAAGAAAAAAGTCGACTCACAAGTGAGAGACGTATTGAGACATAAGATAATTAAACAATAATTTAAAAAGTGGTCTAAGTATTTAAATGAAATGATCGTACAATTCAATCATACCATGTCATGGCTCACTGGTTTAACCATAGGATGATTCATGGCATGAGGATTGATCTGGGCATTCAAAGGGTTGATATGATGCCCAGCACTTGGGTGATGCCCAGTATCATGACTCATTGGGTGCATCCTGTTGGCAGCAGCTGATCCACTTGACAAATTATTCATTGGGTTAGTAGCCACTGGGTAGTTCATGGCTCCCTTTTCAGTCAATGGGTTAATACTCATGTCTTTTTGCTCCATTTCAGGGAGAATTTTTTTTTGTAAGGTTTTATAAAGGGTTTAAAAGGCAAGTGTAGTTAAAAATTGCTGTGTGTTGAAATGAAACCTATGAGAAGGGTTTATATAAGTTATTGAAATGGTATAAAGGTGGTGTGAATCAAGTTCATTGCTTCTAATGGGGTCTAAAGTTGTGAAGAGGTTTGGAATTAGTCTTATAAATGGCTCCTATGAAGCAAACATCTTTGTCCTTTCACAGTAAAAAGGATAAAAAGTAATTTAATTAGACAGCATTTTCCTTATCGATATCATTAAGATTTTGGTTCCCATTTCCCGTGATGCGTGCTATATATGCTTATGTTTATTTACATAAATGCTAAAATTGTATAACAAACAACATATTATCTTAGTCATTTACCTATAATTACTTAATGAGAAGTATAAGTATTCTTTGCACCCGTCAATACACAAAACTTAAACTCTATCATTCAGCTCAGTCACATAAAACATAGCATTATCTATATATAAATTCACTTAAATAGTCGGTAAGGGGATAAAGGGGGGGGGGGGGGGGGGGGAGTCTATAGCATAGCAATGCTCAATTTATTTGTACATGGTCATCCTTGCTTAGCAAAATTTGCATAATGAAGGACATGGAGGGTAAGTATCTAGATCTAAGGGGGCGTATCAATGAAATTAGATGAAGTTGGTGACATTTTGGAATTTTTTTAAGAGTTTAATTTGTACATACTGATAGGTGAACAATTATATCATCAGATTATTTTTATCTATTGTAGCTTAAAATTTTAAAAAAAAAACTACAAATCCAACTTTATATGAAAGGGTCACTTGTAGATACATTTGGGGCAACCTGATAACTAAAAATTTCTAATTGTTATTGGTATAGATAGATAAGTTAGATGCATTGTCTAATGCACCAAGTACAAGGATTTGTTATTTTATACTTCAAAAGTCCTAAAAGTAAATCCAGGAAAAAGGCATGAAGATACAATGCATTAAAGTTCTAGCCTAAGCTTCATGCACTGCTGAAAGACAACTTTAGTTGGTTAAAAAAATCACTAATAAGATATGGATTAGCTAGTATAAGTGGAATAAAATAGTTTTACAAAGCTTAACTATAAGAGATGCGTTTTAATGTTCTAAATTTCCTAGCTCATGTTATATTTGTTTTTAGGATAAGAGTGTTGGAAATTTGTCTTTGGCGGGAGTTAAGTCCAACCGTATTTAATGACTTAAACACTAGTGTTCCGCATGTTGGAAACTTCGGTTCTTCACACGTGCATAATCTACTAAGTAAGTAGATGACCGTAGGGCCAAGGATCGTCAAATTTCGTTGAAAATGAAAGAGATATTGGTCCACGAAGTGAGGTGTTTGAAGCATGGAAAAGTGTGGTATTTAGACCAATCCACCCTCATCGGTGGGGGAAGAAAGATTTGTTTAGTTTATAAGTCTCAACATTGGCTTGGGGTTTGGGACCCCAAGGGGTATCCCATGTGTTTAAAGGAAGGAGGATCTAGATGTGCTTCGGTTCAAGGATAAGCCACATGCGCGCCGCCGCCCGCCCGTCCCGTCCGGTCGTGGGATTTTTCTGGTATTATCTTTTTGGACCAAAATTGCTTCATATTTACCGTTTGGTCCCTGAAGTTTCTGGTAAGTTAAATTGGGCAGAAAACTTGTGCTTTTGCTGGCTGTTGATTTTTGGAACGTTAACCAGCCTTAATATGCACTCAATTCAGTCATTTATTTTGGCTGAATAACTCTCCCTAAAATCTAATCCGTTGCACATCAATTCACCATTTATTTTGGCTGAATTACTACCTCCATAATTGCCATTATTTGGCCAGTAACAACAATTATGTGGGCAGTTGGTAAGTCCTCTCCTACAACTATATAATGGAGCCTTTGCCAATTGTTGAGAGAACACAGAACATACAAACGAAATCAGATTCTTCCTACAACTTTTTAGCATCATTTCGTTACTCAAAATTCTTCAAAGTAACACTTGAGTTTCTTTTGCTCATTTGTCGAGTTGCTATTTATATCTTGGGAGACTATTGTCCAGAACGTAGAAAGGATATATACGGGGCAATCTTGTCTTAAAGACAGAGTGCCATCACTCGACTCAGCATATCAAAACTGTTTCAGTTTCTTGTTCCAGTTCATTGAAATTTCAGTTTGTTGTAATTTCATTGTATTGTAATTCTTAGCAGTTACTGTTGGAAATTTGCATTTGGCGGGGAGATGCGTCCACCCATCTTTGATGAATTAAACACTAGTGTTCCGCATGTTGGAGACCTTGTCTCTTCGCACATGCATGATCTACGAAGTGAGTAGATGACCGTAGGGCCAAGAATCGTCAAATTTCGTTGAGAAATGAAAGAGATATTGGTCCACGAAGTAAGGTGTTTAAGACATGGAAATGTGGTGTGGGACAAATCTACCACATCGGTGGAAATAGGAAGAATTGCTCTCTATATATGTCTCAAATTGGTAAAGGGTTTGGGACCCCAAGGGGTATCCCATGTGTTTAAAGGAGGTTAGACCTAGGTGTGCTTGGGTTCAAGGCTAAGCCCACACGCGCGCTGCCGCCGCCCGCCCGTCCGGTCCGGTTCCGGGTTCTCGGGTTCACGGGTTCACGGGTCTGTGGGCTATTATCTTTTTGGACCAGAGAACTCTGCCAGATGTACAGTTTGATTCCTAAAGTTTCATATGTACAGTTTGGACCAGAATTCTTTCATATGTACGGTTTGGTCCCGAAGTTTCAATATTTACAGTTTGGTCCCCATAGTTTCTGAGAAGGTGACGGAAGGCAGAAAGCCTACCGTTGGGGCTGTTTTTTGAGGCATTAATCAGCCATTACTTGGCTGATTAATTCCTCTATTAACATCCCATTAGTTGGGCAATTGAACAACCTCCTTCATGACCTTATTCACCTCATTCATGGCATTAAAACCTGTCATTACAGCCCTCCTTTAAGGGCCATTACAGCCTTGTTTGTGGCTGTTGGGCAGCCCCTCCTCATGCTATATATTGAGCCTCCTTTGGAGCAAAACAGTAGCCAGAAACAAGCTGAAAACAGACAAAAACACACGAGAAAATCAGCAAAAACAAAGTGGTGAGAAAATCAGCAAAATGAAAAATGGCTGAAAAATCAGCAAAACGGTGGTTGAGAAAATCGGTCAAAAAAAGTGACCAAACCCTCACGTATACACAAGATATACACTATAGAGACACACTATATACACAGAGACAAAAGAGAAGAGTAAAGAGAAACTCTTCCTTCCTATTCCATATCTTCAAACAAGTCGAGTCATATTTGTTTTCTTCGACGAGGCTCAACCTATTGGCTTTGTAGTGTTGAGATTATAGTGTTGTTTTATCTTGGGAGACTATTGCCCGCTAACGTAAAAGCATATATACGGGGCAATCTTGTCTTAAGGATAGAGGGCTATCCTCGACTCAACACACAACGTTGTAACCATCCAGATTTAGTTGTTTCTTGATTTCAGGATATCAAGATTCAAGACACAACAAGCTTGCGGCAGTTCTCAACATTGGCCTTGCAAGGTGATCAAGATTCAAGACACAACACACTTGCGGCAGTTTTGAAGATTGACCATTTATTTATCCTTTCGAACATTTGTAATAGTTATTACTTCCCGTACTGCTTTATAAAGTATAATAGAGTACACCAACAGTTACTTATTTTCGTTTCCTGCACCATTGTAACCAATAAAGAGTTGGGAAGATGTTATTGTCAAGTTTAAAAAATAAACATGTCAAATCGTAAAGTGCCTCCTATGTTTCAGTATATAGGCCATCAAGAAAAGCTAGCTAAGAATCAAGAATTTTTTGTCTGCGGATCTTTTCATCATCTATATACCCCTAGAGGCTAGAACATAGATGGTAATCTGTTTAATCAGACTTTTTTCATTGTTAATCATATAATAAGCATGTAGTCGGGTAGGTAATCTTAAGTGTACTGTTAAGTTCATCATCATCTTTTTATGATTAAGTCTATAATCCTTTATCAAACATTCAAACATCAACAGTATAATCTCTATCAACGTCGGAACAGTATAATCATAATCTAATATCAACGTCTAAGCAGCATAACAACAAGATAATATACTTATCAAAATCATGATTAGGAACACATAGTTTAAGCACATACCTTTCAGCAGATAATCAGATCACCAAAGTAGTCTCTACCCTCCTATGGCTGTTATTTCCCCTTTGCCTTCCGCCGTGGGTACTCTTTCGCCTGGGAGCATGGGAGTCAGTTATGGGTATCCTCTGATCGTCTTCCTGCCGGTGTTGTCCTTTTACCAATATGGTTCTAATCATAAGTTTTCAAAGTATTTAATCTATGTCTTTATGATACTCTTGGTTGATATAAGATTAATCTTAAGGTGTTCTTGGATGATATTTGATTATTCTTATGATGTTCTTGGATGACCTTTGGATTATAGCGAGGGAATATTAGATTATGATTATACTGTTCCGACGTTGATAAAGATTATACTGTTGATGTTTGAATGTTTGATAAAGGATTATAGACTTAATCATAAAAAGATAATGATGAACTTAACAGTACACTTAAGATTACCTACCCGACTACATGCTTATTATATGATTAACAATGAAAAAAGTCTGATTAAACAGATTACCATCTATGTTCTAGCCTCTAGGGGTATATAGATGATGAAAAGATCCGCAGACCAGACCAGTCAGAAATTGGTATCAGAGCTTGTAATTAGAACAAGTGTTTGAATAAATGAAAAAACATCCATCGTTTAGACAAGTTAGAATGTTAAATCAGATTTTATGGATACATAGAAAGATAATGAGACGACTAGTCATGAATAGAAAAAGTATAGAAATAAGAATAAATGCCCAGAATAAAATGATATCTGAAATAAGAAATTCTGAAATAGGATTTACTGACAACCAACTATACCTACTCGAAGGAATAATAGATAAAAACCTATACTTATACGAAAGATTGGCAGAACAGAATAACGAAATAATCCAGATGAATGCGTTTATAGATAGTATAAAATCAGATTTAAGAATAGAAATAGAACACTATGGATGAAGGATTAACAAAACAAAAAGTACAGTTAGAAAGAGTAGCAGAAAAACCGCTTACATATAATAGAGATATAAACCAACACATTATAAGTTGTAGAATAGGAATAAAAATTATAGAAGAACAGGAAAAACAGCTACTAGAACGACATATAACAATAAATACACAGGAAGAAAAGATAACTCTGTTAAAAAATTTATCAGCCCTAAGAGAAGAAAGAATTAGGCAGAAAGATGAAGAAATCGAAAAGATAAGAGAACAGAACTTAGCAAAGGAGATAAGCAGTGAAAACGAAATTAGAGAGCTAAAAGAAATTATACACGAACAATATAGATATATTGATCTATTGAAGTATGGATAAAGGAAAGCAGAGTGAATTAGAACCTAAAGACCTTTATTATCAATGAATATCTTTTGCTTGATACCAATTTCTGACTGGTCTGGTCTGCGGATCTTTTCATCATCTATATACCCCTAGAGGCTAGAACATAGATGGTAATCTGTTTAATCAGACTTTTTTCATTGTTAATCATATAATAAGCATGTAGTCGGGTAGGTAATCTTAAGTGTACTGTTAAGTTCATCATCATCTTTTTATGATTAAGTCTATAATCCTTTATCAAACATTCAAACATCAACAGTATAATCTCTATCAACGTCGGAACAGTATAATCATAATCTAATATCAACGTCTAAGCAGCATAACAACAAGATAATATACTTATCAAAATCATGATTAGGAACACATAGTTTAAGCACATACCTTTCAGCAGATAATCAGATCACCAAAGTAGTCTCTACCCTCCTATGGCCTGTTATTTCCCCTTTGCCTTCCGCCGTGGGTACTCTTTCGCCTGGGAGCATGGGAGTCAGTTATGGGTATCCTCTGATCGTCTTCCTGCCGGTGTTGTCCTTTTACCAATATGGTTCTAATCATAAGTTTTCAAAGTATTTAATCTATGTCTTTATGATACTCTTGGTTGATATAAGATTAATCTTAAGGTGTTCTTGGATGATATTTGATTATTCTTATGATGTTCTTGGATGACCTTTGGATTATAGACTAAAGGGTGCTTTAGCTAAACATAGAGAGAATTTGTGTAAGGATTGTATTTCAGAATTTTTCGAATGATCCTTTCGTCTTGACAAGAGGCTCCTTATATAGATAACCTCGACTATTCACTATTCATTACTTTTTGAAAAGTAAACAGTATTACTTTTTCAGAAGTCGTAAAGCAAACAGTAATCAAATAGTTCTAGACAAAATACTTTTCAAAAAGTCTTAAAGGCTACAGTGTGTACAGTGCCTTGTCTTGCTACTTTCCGTAAAGTTGTTTTGTCGTCTTCTCTTCTACTTTCCAAAAAGTCGTAAAGGTAATAGTTCCTTGTCCGCTGCTTTTTGTAAAGCTGTTGTCTTTATTCGGCTATTCTGGCAGCTGTCCATCCAGAGTGGCTGCTGTCATATTCTTGTCGGGCGGCTTTCCTGTGTAATACTTTCCAGCTGTCCGGTTGATTTTTGTTTAATCAATGGTGACTGAATAATCATGTTTTGGGCCGTAAGGCCATAATCTGATTTTGAGCACTAAGGCTTCTTTTGTTTGGGCTTTCTGTAGTTTAAACTACATTGGGCCATATTCTTTTGGGTCAGTAAGACCTCTTTTCCGTATTATCGGTTTTTGGGCTTTACCATAGTTTAAACTATGTTGGGCCATATTCTTTTGGGTCAGTTATGACCTCTTTTCTGTGTTACCGTAATTAGTCTGTTTGGGCCGTTAGGCCGTAATCCTTTGGGTCCGTAGGACCTTTTTTATGGGTTATGTAGTAAACTACATTCCTTAATTGATATGCTGTTGGGCTTTATCGTAGTATAAAACACTACGTTGGGCCATAATCTATTGGGTCGCTATGGACCTCTTTTCCTGGATTACCAGTATTATAATCTTTTGGGCTGCGAAGCCATAATCTTTCCAGGCCATAAGGCCTCTTTCGCAAAGGTTTACATTGTACCTGCAAAGATAATCTGTTTTCCCTCCTTAGTCAAAAGGATCAGGACTCTGTTCTTTCTTAATACTGTCAGTAGACGTTGATACCGTCTCTGTTTTGATTATTGGTCGTCGTCTTTGTTCAGTCATAGTTTTATATATTCTGATAGTCTCCTCAGCATGGGTATGCTTTAGGTTGGTAATCTTGTCTAATAGAAGGGTCAATTCAGTAGTCTCCTTTACTTCGATGTCATTGTCGTAGTAAAGGGTCATAATCTCTTCTACATCTCCTCCCTTGGAGGATCCAATCACGGATGCCTTCCGGTTCCGTAGCATGTCCTCTATTCTAGTTTTTAATGTCATTAATCCAAATACTCTTTTGGTACTTATCCAGTCTTGGAATTTGTCCAGTGCACAGGGAATTGTCATATTCAAGTTTTTATCATCCCCGCTTATGGTGCTGTTCCTTCCTGTCTTAAAAATTTGACAAATAACAATTGGCTTACCCTTTAAATCGGTTGATGCGTCTAAAATCTGTATTCCGTAGATTCCTTTGCCAAAGGATTCCATCATAAGTTCGTTGATCGGTGATAATCGAGGTAGCTTGGTGAGGTTAATCATTTTATCGTCGGTGATAATCTTGTCAATAAATCCGTAGGTGAATAATCGTTCCACAATGTTCGGATTTGCCTTTTCACTGCAAATAAATCTTGGATATTTACTCAGTTTAGCACTGCGTACAATATCAGGGTTAGTCTTATAATCATAGAATTTATTGATCTTTTCATAAGCAGTAATCATTTCAGGCCTATACTTCAGATTGTCTGCCATGGATACCGTTGCTGATGTTGAGGGTATTGCTGATGGCATTTTTGCAAGTTTAGACGAGAATGGTACAAAGGTTTTCTGTTGTAGTGGTGGTATGGTAGTCGGTGTTTTTTGTGAGGTTTCTCTTTGTAAGGTTTTGAATTTAGTAAAGTCTCTAATGGCTTCTGCTAATTTTCCGATGGTTTGAGTGTTTTCTTGTAATCGGGTAATCAGTATTTCATTTGTTTTTATAATCTCTTGCATAGCCTTGACTATGTATTCTTCAAAATCTTCGTTGCTAATCGACATTATATCTGCTAAGAAAATCAGCTAAAACATTTTTAGTTCCAGATATATTCTTAACAATAAAATCATAACAACAAAAGAATGATTGCCATTTTCTTCTTTTATTCAATTCTGGTAAAGGATCTATTCTGTTTGTGATAAACGCTTTTACCTGAGTATTATCAGTTCTAACAATAAACTTTACTGGTAGTAAATGGTAATGAAATCTTTTAATTCCAAATTTTACTGCCAATAATTCCTTTTCATTTATGTGATAATTCTTTTCATTAGGTTTCCATGTTCCTCCTCCGTATCCACAAATTAATATCTTTTCTTTATCAACATCTTCTTTATCATATGCTATTAGAACGGCTCCCCATCCTATGTCACTAGCATCTGTAAAGAGTTCTAATTGGTCTTGATCAGTTGGTACTCTGTGTTTTGATAATGATTTTACCTTATCCTTAATCTTGTTGATCGCTCGGGTGTGCTCTTCTTTCCATTCAAAGGTCACATCCTTTTTAATCAAATCTGCGAGTGGTTTTCTCAAATATGGTAGATCTTTTATATGATCCATTGCATAATTGATCACTCCAAGAAATTCTTTGTACTTCTCTTTTGTTCTCTAATCGTTCTTTGAAGTTTTTAATCTTTGTTACCACATGTTCCGTAATTGTATTCCCTCGCTATCCACAATGTAGCCTAGGAATTCAATAGTATTCTTGAATATTTCGATTTCTTTTACGATAAAAGTATTCCATGTTGGTTAATCGTTTCAATGAATTGTTCTATATGTTTGATATGATCTTCTAAGTTGCCATTTTGTAAACTAATATATCATCAACATATACGATACGAAGTCTGCAAGCTTTCTAAACACTTGATCCATTCTTCTTTGAAAGATTTGTGGTGCATTCTTTAGTCCCATTGGTAGTACATTCCATTCATAGTGTCCTTGAGGAGTACCGAATGCCGTTAAAGGTTTAGATTCATTAGTCAATTTAATCTGCCAAAATCCACTTTTACGATCGAATTTCTTTGAACCATTTTTTATTTCCTAATCTGTTAATGAGATTTCTTTTATAGGGTAGAAAGTATCCATCAAAAATAGTCTTTTTATTCAAGTTCTCGATAATCAATTACTAGTCGGGCTTTTCCTCGCTTTAGCTCATTGTGTTTCCTTACCAAAAAGGTGGGCTACTATGAGGGCTCTTAGTCTCTCTTATTACCTTCATATCTAATAGTTCTTTAATCTGTATTTCGAATTCTTTTTGATCCGTTGGGCTATATCTTATGGGTTTTGTTCTAACTAAATCACCTGAGTCTATTAATTTTATTTCTCCATATATCTTTTCCTTTTCCCAAAGTTGCATTGGATTTTCTCCAAAGTTGCTTTTTAGTGGACCCTTTGATGTCTGGGAATATTGCATAGTATAATTAATCATTTGAAAAGCAGGAAATTCTGCTTGGTAAAAAGAAAAATTAATTGAATATAACAAAGGGCACAATGTTTAGTACAAGCTGAGGTAAAATCTTTACATTCAGAATGACTGCTCAAACACCAATCATTGGGTTCTTTACTTTATTGGCAACAAATCTAGTTATAATTCAAATCTAGTTAGAGTGCTATTTAAGAATGTAAAAATATGCTATTTGGTTCACCCTTTTACTTTTTACTTCTATCTCTTTTGCTTTTTGAGGATTTTGATGCTGGTTTTCATTTTGGACTTCAGTAAGTGCAACAGCTAAGAAAGGAAATGATCAATTGGATATTCTGAGTGTTGAGGAGAAACGAGCAATAATGAAATTACACGACAAGGTAAATGCAGAAGGATATTCAAGTCAAAAAACTTCCCACACTATTTGAACAAGAGGGGCAAATTAATTTCAAACACAAACGGATATATGGACAGCAGTTATACTAACAATAAAATACCAAAGCAAGCAAAAAATAAATCGAATGTAAGAGACACCAAATTTACATGGAAAACCCATTCGATGTGAAGAGGAAACAACCACGGGAACTCCGCCCACAAAAGCTTCACTAAAATCAACAAGAGTTACAAAAATGTTCTCCAAATGGTTAAAACATCAACGTCAAAGACGGAGCAACAATACATAAAAGATAGCACTAAAACTAGTGAAGAAATGAGAGAAATCACCACAAAAAATGAGCTACTGTTCGTGCTCTAAAACTGGAGGTACAGCCAACAAAATCAAATCTTCACCGTTGAAATATAAGAATCCTATGTTTAGAACCCCCAGTTCAAATTTGAGCACGATCCAACGGTTAAAGAAATGGAAAACGTTATTTTAAGCGGACTGTTGTAACATATTTTAATGTACGAAAATCAGTTTTTCTCTCTCAAGTTTTCTCTATATGGCCGCTATAAATTCACTCTTGTGTATATGAAATAAGACCTAAGTTGTGTTGGATCTCTATTGTACTTTATAAAGCAGTACGGGAAGTAAGTAACTATTACAAGTATTCGAAAAGATAAACAAATATTCAATATTCAGAAATTGAATCTTGTTGACCAAATAGGCCAATCTTCAAAACTGGCGCAAGCTTGTTGTGTCTTGAATCTTGATAACCTGAAATCAAGAAACAACTAAATCTGGATGGTTACAACGTTGTGTGTTGAGTCGAGTGTTTGTCATCTGTCCTTAAGACAAGATTGCCCCGTATATATGCTTTTACGTTAGCGGGCAATAGTCTCCCAAGATAAAACAACACTTTAATATCAACACTACAAAGCCAATAGGTTGAGCCTGACGAAGAAAACAAATATGAATCGACTTGTTGAAGATATGGACTAGGAAGGAAGAGTTTCTCTTTACTCTTCTATTTTGTCTCTGTGTATATAGTAGGGCTGGCCAGTGGGCCGGGACGGCCCGACCCGACCCCGTCCCGACCCGCCACGACCCCGCTTAAAAAATAAATAAATAAATAACGGGGGCGGGACTCGAACTCGGGACGGGACGATGTCTCGTCCCGCCAGACCCGAGCCCGCCCCAGACCCCGCCTGACCCGACCCCGCCCCGAGCCCGTCTCGACCCCGACCCCGACCCCGCCCTTTTTCCCCCTTTGCAAAAATGGTCGTTGCACCAACGGCCATTTTAGGCCCCCCCCCTCCGCCAACCCCCCCCCCCCACCCCTTAATATTTATTTTTAACCCATAAGTTATTATATTTACACTTTAACCCAAATTTTCAACTATAAATAACTCATTTTCTCTTCATCTTTCTCACAAATCTTCCTACAATCTCTCTAATTTCTCAATATATCTCTCTACAAGTCTACATTGTTTGCTACATATTCAATTTTATTAATTCATTTGGGAATTGGGAGTGAAGTTGGCAACTAGCTTGAGGATCTTCCATCGAGCAAAGTTTCAATTTTCAACCTCTCGATTACACGTCGACGTTACGTCGGCGTTTGGTACATTCGTTCCTTCATTAAATTATTATTGTCTCTGTTTATTTTATATTTTTATTTAGCGCACTTAATTTTATTGTCTTTAATTATTTATTATCATAATTAAAATGGAAGGATTAAAAGGTATGTTTAAGGGTAAGGGTAAGGGTGCTTCTTCTAGTAGGGGCAACCAGGGCAAGGGTACTTCTTCTAGTCATATTATTCCTACACAGGATGATTTTGTTGATACTCAACATTTTCCTACAATACCATTAGATTTAGACCAGGAGCTATTTTCTGGAACTCAAGAAGACTTTAATTTAGACGATGATATACCCACTAATGTTGATGACAACACACCCACTAGTGCACCTTAAACTGAAATACCTCCTATTCCCCCTAGTATGAGACGAGGTCCAGCAAAACGACCATTAAAATCAGATGCATGGACATTTTTTGATAGGGACGTAGAGAATCAAGTAGCCATATGTAAAATTTGTAAAAATGTTTTAAAATTTAAAACTGGAAAAGGTCACGGTGGGACGGGGGTTTAATTAGACACGTAGTAAGTGCTCATCCAGCTAGGTATGCCCAATACCAGGCTTCAAAACCGGGTGCGCAAACGCCCGCTCCATCGGGACAAGGTTCACATCGATATCGTCCCGGACCAAGTACATGGTCAAATTAACCCTATGACGGGGGGAATTGTAGGCTCTAAATACAATAAACATAGAGATAGGGAAGCAATATCAAAATTAGTTGCTGTGGAGGGTTTGCCTTTTTCATTTCCTTCATCTCCCGGTTTTATTCATTAAATTAGAGATATATATAATCCTGCTTTTAACGGTTTTCCTAGATCAACTGTTAAGAGAGATGTATTTAAATTCGCGCATGAATATCAACAATATTTACGTTTTTCATTATATCATTTTAATGGCAAAGTATCTATCACGTCTGATATAGGTCGTAGTACTAAGGGCCATGATTATTTAACTGTAACTTGTCATTGGATAGATTATAAATGGTCTATGCAAAAACATATTTTAGCGTATAGATGCTAGGCACACTGGTACTTTTATTGCAGAAAATATTTATCAAGTGTGCGATTATTACGGAATTACCGATAAAATTATGACTATTACATTAGATAACGCTTCTAATAACAATTACGCAATTACAATGTTAAAAAATAGTTTAACTCCATCTTTTCCAGACCATTTTCATATAAAATGTGCGTGCCATATATATAACTTAATTGTAAAGGATGGTCTATCACTTTTTGAAGACATTCTTAGTAAAATACAATTTGCTATAAACTTTATTTTTAAAAGTAATAAAGTACAACGTAGAAAAGAATATAAAAAAACTTGTCACGATTGTGGACTACCTTATAGAAAAATTCCACAAGAAGTATCCACTAGGTGGAATTCTTTATACGAGCAACTACTTGTTGCTTATGACTATAAATTACCTATAACTTTATTTTTTAACTCTCATAATAAAAAGCCAGCTGATATGATTTTAGATAGTGATTGGGTAAAAATTTCCGAACTTATTGTATTTTTAGAGAAATTTTTTCAAGCAACAAAAGAATTTTCCGGTATATATTATCCTACTATTTCAACTATGTTATTTTATATAACTCTAATATTTTTATTACTTAGTGAATATATGGAAAAACCAGCTTATAAGGCAACTATTAAAAAAATGTTTGTCAAAATTAAAAAATATTTTATTCCTATTCCCTCTATTTATATTATTGGTTCTGTATTAAATCCTACTATTAAAATAGACGGTACTAAATCACTAATTGAAACTATTTATGATTGTATAGAAGTACTACCACCTCCAAGTCCCAAAAATCTAAATCACCCACCACCTATTGAACAAACTAAAGAAGAAGCGGTGTCTAGCGTAGAACACCAATGCAAAAATATATATAGATTTTATCAACAAGAAAATGCTAGTAACTTACCGGCTTCCATACCATCTTTTCATCTTCAACACAACCTCACAAAAGACATCTTGTTTCTGCACTAGTATTGAAAGCCTCGAAATAGAATGTGTGGTCGTACCTCTACTACTAACCAAATTAGCGAGTTGGATATTTTTGTTTTGTAGGGTTCTGTACCGTATCAAGAAGTTATCAATGAAGATGGACAAGAAGACTTGAAAATCTTTGGAGGGGGAATGAGAAGACCTTTCCGACACTTTCATTGATGGCTCGAGATGTTTTGAACATTCAAGCGTCATCAATCGCATCCGAAAGCGCTTTTTCTCGCAGCAGATATCAAATAGGAGACCACGAGACACTCATTGGCGGAGACGACTTGGAAATTGCGTATTATTCGAGAGATTGGATACGAGCGGAGCGGAGAAGGTGCGGTCAACCGGAGATCAACGAAGAAGATGATGAAAACAACAACGAAATCTTAACCGAAGGTAGTAGAAGCGACGTGGATCAATTTGACCAACAAATATCAATTCCAACCGAAGAACCACATGAAATCATCAAGCAATTAGAACAGGTTTTTTTGAGAATGTAATTTTTTTAATTGCAATTTTATTATGTAATTTGCAACTTTTGGACAACACCACAAAATTGCAATTTAGATTTTAGACAATTGTATTTGTATTACAAAAAAATCATATGTCTATTAAATAATATAAGAGGCACAAAAACAGCCTTGGGATGTTTTTATTACACTATCTTGTTTTGTTTATTGAAAAAAAAAATAAAAAAAAGGAAAACCCGACCGTACCCCGCCCCGAGCCCGAGCCCGACCCGACCCCCGCCCCCCCCCGCCCCGATACCGACGGGATCGGGATCGGGATCGGGATCGAGACGGGACTAGAGCAGGTCCCGCCAGACCCGACCCCGCTAGGCCCCGCTAGACCCGACCCCGACCCCGACCCCGACCCCATGGCTCGTCCCGACCCGAGCCCGACAGACCCGGCCCGCCAGACCCGAGCCCGGCCCACTGGCCACCCTTAGTATATAGTGTGTCTCTGTAGTGTATATCTTGTGTATATGTGTGTTTGCTCACTGATTTTCGTCACTGGTTATGCAGTGTTCTTGTTCATTGTTTTGTGGTTTTTTCCTGTCTGTTTTTCGTATTTTTCCAGTGCTATATTATTGTTTTTCAGTCCCTGAATTGAGCCAAAGGAGGCTCAATATATAGCATGGAGGAGGGGCTGTACAATTGCCCAAAACATGGTTGTTAATGGTCATTAAGAGGGCATTAAACAGCCAACTAATGGTTGTTTATGGCCATTGAAGGAGGTTGCTTAAATGGACATGAAGGGGGTGAAAATGGAGGAGTTAATCAGCCAAGTAATGGCTGGTTAATGCTCCATAAAATAGTCCAACGGTAGGCAGAAATTACCAACAGGGCCCAAAACCAACTTTCCAGAAACTCTGGGGACCAAACTGTAAATATTGAAGCTTCAGGGACAAAACTGTACATCTGGCAAAGTTCTCTGGTCCAAAAAGATAATATCAGAAAGTCCCCACAGTCCACAGCCCACAGACCCGAGCCCGAGCCCGAGCCCGAGCCCGAGATCGGACCGGACGGGCGGGTGGCGGCGGCGCGCGTGTGGGCTTAGCGTTGAACCCAAGCACATCTAGGTCCTCCCTCCTTTAAACACATGGGATACCCCTTGGGGTCCCAAACCCTTTACCACATTAGAGACTTATATAGAGAGCAATTCTTCCTATTCTCACCGATGTGGTAGATTTGTCCCACACCACATTTTCATGCCTCAAACACCTTACTTCGTGGACCAATATCTCTTTCATTTCTCAATGAAATTTGACGATTCTTGGCCCTACGATCATTTACTCACTTCGTAGATCATGCATGTGTAAAGAGACAAATCCTCCAACATGCGGAACACTACTATTTAATTCATCAAAGATGGGTGGATGCATCTCCCCGCCAAAGGCATATTTCCAACAATCCCCTCTATGAAAAAGAGATTTTGGCGCACACACAAGGTGCCTACATTTCAGCAATCTTTCAGCGAAAAGATATTGCATCAGGAGAGGTAGCTTTCGCTTTGAACCTTTCCTAGTTGAATACCATCGGACTTACTTACTGCGCGGTGAACGTGATGTCTTGAACCGTCAGTGTTTAGTATAATCCAAGACAATGATATCAACACAATAACTCTTCTTATTCGTTTTCCTTCTTACGTTTTTGTCCGTTGTGGCCGTGGACACACTTGGATTCTTAAGTGCGTTCATTTGAGACGGCTATCCTCGCACTTAAATAGGTGATCTCCTACAAGGTATCCTGCTATACCCCACTTCACAAGTGTTAGAAATCATTAAAAGTTTCCCCAACCTTAACCTCAACCATTTGAGGATTGTTAAAAGTTTGGAAGCTTAACCTTTACCCACCATGCAGGTAGCACTTTAATGTCTATCGCGGGAACATCTTTGGATTCATGTTTCCGTACATAAATCATCATCTGAAGTGCTTCTTGCTTCCACCGAAGCGCTCAACTAAACCTTTTGCCGCTTAGTTTTCCCATTGAACCAAATTCTTGGGATCTCCAATCAGTATGGTTGGGTTACCACCGCAAAGGTTCGTATTGTTTGGGTTTTAAGCCCATTCCCCTAGACAGGCAGAACACTTGATCTCCGGGTAGTCCCTTAGTTAATAAATAAGGAAGTGACACCCGTGATGATCAACTGCTATACGGTCTTATGTCTCCTGACAGATATGTCCAGATGCCGTCATCTGTGTCCTTCCTGAAGCCGACCGGCTAGCCACAGTGTAGAACTGCTGAAGGCACGGATTTCTCCCAATAAGGGACGTCCTCAAAGGAGTCATGAAGCTACTCAACTTCTTTCATGCTTTATATAAAGCGATAAACTCTGATCCCATCATGAATCAGTCGATGCAAGTTTGCTTAGAGGATTTTCCAAGACCCACCATACACATTTACTTGTGGCTTTGGTGTTCTTCATAGCTGATGTCCAGTTTGCATCATTGTGTTCTCCCAGAACTGCTGGACATCCAGAATACTATAATCTGTAGATAAGCGAATAATTCAGATATCGTTATATCCGACTTAACGCCTTCTATCGATCATGTATTAAAATCATCAATGAACCTTAGTTCAACTGATCTGCTTTGCAGGCCGATACCAGGTCGGTTGTAGTGTGTACAGTACATTGAACTACACGTGACCTGAGCATATCGCTCCTTGTCTATGGCTGCACCATGATTTCAATCAGTTATATGATTCATATCCATTGGTGGCTTCAATGAGGCTGTCAACTATCGACCAGTCCGTTAGATGTCTTAGAAATCCAATTCCTAAGATGTCATTTGTGATACCCATATCTTTCATATCGAGACTTTGTTTTAATATGACTTTTACTTTTAGACTGTTGATTCTCCAACTGTTGGCTTTCTAACTTCAGAGTCAATGTTTCTGTGGTCAGATTCATTGTTTCTGTTTTATCTGAAACTTCCAGTACCAAAATGTAAACATTTCGGGGACCAAAATGAAAGTTCGGAAGAAGCCCAACGATCCGACAAACCAATTCGATTCTCTTCTTCCAACTCTCCGGTTGGGAAGGCTGTTTCAACATCCATGCCACGCAAGACTGCAATGGCCCTGGATGTTAAGCTACTCACAGGGGAGCACATCTTACAACCCAAAGGTTCTTTTCCTGGAAGAAGATCAACCATTACACAAGCATGGTTCTATATGATAGAATCTATTTCTCTCTTTGTAGCTTATTTCCAAAGTAGCGCTTCTGGAGATGACAATTATTTGTCAATTATCCATGGTTCGTTCTCAACCATACAAGCTAGAAGGTATGGAACAAGTCTTTGTCCCCTCTTTGCTCCTTCTTGGTTCAACATCTAGAATCTCTGAGTTCTGCAGATCTGGAATATTAAGTTCCAGATAGCCAGCAACTTTCGAGTCCTGTAGATACGGAACGTCTAGTTCTGGACTGTCAGGCCCTCGCGGGTTCTTGTTAACCTTGAGCAATTACTTCTTTTTCCTTTACAAGGAAAGTTATCTTCAAAGAATTCAGCATTCTTTGACACCAAGAGGCGATCAACACTACTGTTATTTGCAGATCCAGTGGATATGCAATCTACAATCTTAGGTACAACTTGACCTGTTTCAGTATTCCAACTTTTACCAAGCCACCCCACATAATTTGGGCGTACGGCTTTGCGCTTAGCTAACACCATTAGACCGAGGTGAGTAATGAGCAGTCGTTTAATAAATGATGTTTCACATTCTCCCCCTCTATCACTACGAATTTCTCAATCCGTAGGCTTAGTTGATTTTCAACTTCTGCTTTGTAGTGCTTATCCGCTTCAACAACTTCATCTTTGCTTTTTAACAAACAAAGGATTCCATACGTTGTACCATCATCAATGAAGATCACAACGTACTTGTCTCCCCCCTCTATTTTGTATAAACTTCAAATCACCCAAGTAGGTGTGACTAAGTTCTAGAGGAGCGATGCTTCTTTCGCTATTCCCTTGATGGAATTTGGAAAGGTGATTTTGCCTCTTCATCTACCTCATATTTATTTTGAGGGTTTATGTCGACAGAAGGCAACAATCTCAACATCGTTAGCTTTTGAATGACTTGCTATTTAACGTGTCTTAGTCTATGATGGCATAGATACACGGATTACAAATATATCATTCATTTGGCTACAGACATACTGTACCATTCTTAGTTATTACAGACTGTTGGACTAGTCTCAAAACCAGCTTGACTAACAGCGTCCCTTAAACCAAGTTTGGGACATGTATCACCTCATTTTAGAGTGATCCCATTCCCTGAAGTCCTATTGAGGACAACCTCTCCAACCCCTTCTACTTTAGAGGTGGCGTTGCTTCACATGAACAACCTCTTGCCCGTGGTTAGGGCGTAACCGGATCATATGTGATCTAGATACTCTGGCCCACTCTAGTTGCTTTGGCAGACTGATTGTCCAATTTCTTTTATGTCTTTCTTTAGGCCTTCAAATCATTTAAGACCTGGAAACTCTGGCCCACCTTACTAGGTGTCCATTACTTTTCCTATGAAATGAATTCTGGCCCCACTCCAGTCGTCCGGAGCTTTATATGACTGAGTGTCCAATATCATCATATCAAAGGAATTTTGGCCCACTCCAGTCACTCGGAGGCTTTGTATGACTGAGTGTCCAACATCATCCTATGAAGGATCTTCTGCCAAATAGTGTGACAGGCTCAACGTCTTTAGTCTTCTTCCGTTATGATTGGTGCCCAGATAATTCTTGGCGTTTACTTAAGAGTGGTAACAGTTTTCGCACAGTTAGTGGATCTTTCTCCATCGTATGTGCGAACATACTTTACACACTTTTAATAATTACACTTAAAAGAACGAATCTTTTTAAGTCGTTTACAAAGTCCAATATTTAAGCGGGAAAGAAGAATAGATTAAACTTCTGATTTTAAAGCGTAAGGAATATAAATTATTTGTATATTCCTCCTTACTTTAATCTATTTTTAATCAGACATCATTTAATCTTTATTCTTGACAAGTAAGAAAAATACTTATCCTAATTTCGGATTCTTTGTCTGGGACAGATATAGGCCTTCTGCTGCAAGATAGAACCACATCTTCAACCTTCTCCTCTTGTCCCAGTTGGCATCCTCAGGCTCTCGTGAGCGCTTGTTCCTACCACTCTTGGGAGCGGTGACACCACGAAGACGTTGACTTTCAACGGCATCATCATCATTTTCTTCTACCAGAAAACCACAGTCATATCCAGATTTGGTCACACAACTTTTGACCGACATCTTTCGAACACTAATAGTAATACAATACTATCTTGTCTTAAATTGTTGGACATCTATTGTACTTTATAAAGCAGTACGGAAAGTAAGTAACTATTGCAAGTATTTGAAAAGATAAAAAAATATTCAATATTCAGAAATTGAATCTTGTTGAACAAATAGGCCAATCTTCAAAACGATCGCAAGCTTGTTGTGTCTTGAATCTTGATAACCTGAAATCAAGAAACAACTAAATCTGGATGGTTACAACGTTGTGTGTTGAGTCGAGTGTTTGCCCTCTGTTCTTAAGACAAGATTGCCCGTATATATGCTTTTACGTTAGCGGGCAATAGTCTCCCAAGATAAAACAACACTTTAATCTCAACGCTACAAAGCCAATAGGTTGAGCCTGACGAAGAAAACAAATATGAATCGACTTGCTGAAGATATGGAATAGGAAGGAAGAGTTTCTCTTTACTCTTCTCTTTTGTCTCTGTGTATATAGTGTGTCTCTGTAGTGTATATCTTGTGTATATGTATGTTTGCTCACTGATTTTCGTCACTGGTTATGCAATGTTTTTGTTCACTGTTTTGTGGTTTTTTTCCTGTCTGTTTTTCGTGTTTTTCCAGTGCAATATAGCTGTTTTTCAGTCCCTGAATTGAGCCAAATGAGGCTCAATGTATAGCATGGATGAGGGGCTATACAAATGTCCAAAACATTGAAGGAGGCTGCTTAAATGGACATTGAAGGAGGCTGCTTAAATGGACATGAAGGAGGGTGAAAATGGAGGAGTTAATCAGCCAAGTAATGGCTGGTTAATGCTCCATAAAACAGTCCAACGGTAGGCAGAAAGTTTTTGCCTTCCGTCACCCCAAAACCAACTTTCCAGAAACTCTGGGGCAAAGTTCTCTGGTCCAAAAAGATAATATCAGAAAGTCCCCACAGCCCACAGACCCGTGACCGGACGGGACGGGCGGGCGGCGGCAGCGCGCGTGTGGGCTTAGCCTTGAACCCAAGCACATCTAGGTCCTCCCTCCTTTAAACACATGGGATACCCCTTGGGGTCCCAAACCCTTTACCACATTAGAGACTTATATAGAGAGCATTTCTTCATATTCCCACCGATGTGGTAGATTTGTCCCACACCACATTTTTATGCCTCAAACACCTTACTTCGTGGACCAATATCTCTTTCATTTCTCAACGAAATTTGACGATTCTTGGCCCTACGGTCATCTACTCACTTCGTAGATCATGCATGTGTAAAGAGACAAATCCTCCAACATGCGGAACACTAGTGTTTAATTCATCAAAGATGGGTGGACGCATCTCCCCGCCAAAGGCAAATTTCCAACAAGTTGATCTTATATATTGTGAGTTTTATGGTAAAAGTGTACTGTCCAAATTGGATTGGGTTTTATTAATCCAATTCTACATAGGAAGGGAAAACCCAAAAACCAACACTGAGATAAGTGAAACTGTCCTCTTAAAACCAATCGAGAATCGTTCACTAATTTGGAAGCATTTTTTTTTGTCCGTTCCTTTTTTCTTTTATGTTTTTTAATTATTTATGTTTAAAATATAGGTTATGAAAAGGTGGATTTTTATCATTTTATGATAAAATTCTCTCGCATGGCATGTACACAGTGGCAAAATGATAATATGGCGATGACATGTCATTTTTCGGCAGTGAAAATTTGACTTTTTGATGATTTTGTATTTTTTGGACAACTAACACATATTAGTGACTTTAGTGTTACAAAAACTAGTTTTATCACTTTAATATTGCAAATAATTAGTTTAGTGACTTTACTGTTATAAAATATAGTATTGTGACTTTAATATAGTGACCATCGGTGAAATTAACCCTCGAGAGTTTCAAGGTTGAATTAGGTGATTCTCTCAAAAAAGAAATCCAGATTCAGGAAGTAAACCATTTGGCTAAGGTTGTACAAGCTATAGCCATCTAGTCTACTAAATGAAACTTAATTCTATGCAACTTTAGAGTTTCAAATTCAAATGCAGACAATTATGTTTATAAGCTTACTAGTTTGTGCGGGAGGTTCCCTAATAGTGATTAAACTTTCTGTTTGTTTCGTTCATTCTTTTGCCTGATGTGTTATATATATGTCATCCATTGATCAATATCTAGTATTATTTTAGACTATCTGTTATGTGTTTCAGAGATGACAACACTGGAGGAAAGGAAACAGCCCCTTTCACTTTTTTATAGACCTCTTGCATAGACAATTTCAAGCAGTGGGAGAAACCTTTTCCAAAACTTAGATAAAATAAAAGTATCCTTTGTTTTAGCATCTCATTGAAACAATTTCATCAAAAATACAAAAAAAAAAAACATGCATGGTAATGCATTACATTTGTTTTTGAAATTTGGCATTAAAGGTGATAGTGCAGTTAACTCATCAGAATGCCTACTCACAAGTCACAATGAGTGTAAAAGTTCTATGTAATAAGCAAACTTTTTTTACCCCACTATGAAAATCATTCCTGATATATTATTTCAAAAGTTAAATCAATCTTGGCCTACTGTTCTGCTGACTCTGTTACATTACATTGGTAGACAACAAACTTCTCCACAGGACGCTTACATCGGGAGCAAAATACAGTTTCTTCGGTCAATCCTTCTTCAGATGGAAGGATCTCATCATGATAGCACGGTTTAACAGGCAGAGGAGATCCCATTGCACATCTAATAGCACCAAATAAACCCAACTTCGCGACATTTTCAGCCAATTCTGGGAAATGATTTAAGCGTTCTTGGACTTCTCTCCCCTTGAGGATTATTACATCAGTTGATGATCCCTTTGCAATTATCATCCAATCATTAGAAGTGTCACAAGCATCTAGCAATTTTAACACCAGTTGTAAGCTGCTGCTAGCCTGCTCTAGTCTAGCAACTGAATTCTTTATGCTCTCCAGCCTAAGCCAAAACAACTTCATCTTCGCCGTAGATAGGGAAATACTCGAAGTTTCTTCAATGCTGATGTCTGAAACGTTCCCGAGGTCTTTAGATGGATTTCTATAGCCAACATATATAGCTTCAAGTTGAACTCCAGCGCTTCTGATTTTCTTTAATGTGTAGTTAAATTCTCTAATCCAACTAATTTTGTCACTTCCATAGATGCAAAAATGTTTACCCCCCTCCACCTGACATCAAAAGAATATATCTTCTATTGGTTAAGAACTTAAAGC
This sequence comes from Anisodus tanguticus, assembly GCA_034509755.1. Lineage (NCBI taxonomy): Eukaryota > Viridiplantae > Streptophyta > Magnoliopsida > Solanales > Solanaceae > Anisodus > Anisodus tanguticus. The sequence continues at coordinate 46,657,077 of CM067550.1, read as the reverse complement.
ACATGTGAGGAAGGCAAAGCTTTAACAAGGCCTTAATTTTCTTAAAAGGATTATTAATTATTGATGAAAGGACAAAAGGCAACATATAAGAAGCTTACCAATTTAGTAAATAGAGGGTCAATCCCATCAATTAAAAGCTGCAACATCCTGTTTTCCTGCTCCCACAACTCTTTTTCTCTTGAGGCTGAAAAAGGAAATGATTTGGCCCCCCATAGCCATACCATATTAATAGCATTTAAGTTTGTGACAACACCATCAGTGCTTAATACTACCATTACGGGCTCATCTTTATAGTTCCATTCTTGTCTAATAAAGTTTACCACGGTTGAATGTAGTGACCACGGGCGTCGGATTGAGAACCAGGGCAAAGAATTTGACAGAAACTTCAAATTCATCTCATCAGTCAAACTCCAAGTGTGTGAGGATGGAATTGGGACCCATAAAACTGCATAGCTTCCTCCAAATTTTTCATGCAAGGGATGATCATGCATTTGTTGCACTAGATAAAATATTTTCTCCGCAGAAAAGAGCTCTGGCTTTGAGATCAAGAGTATGACCACCTTGCTTTCCAGTTCTTGGATGCCACAGTACTATTGAAGACAGAAGTTATAACTAGTTATTATAAGTATTTGTCATTGTTTCATCAAACTGGTGGCTACCTCCTGGTTTCAAGTCTTAACATTTATCTCTTTTCCAGCGTTCAAGTGTCAACTCACAAGACCATTGATTCTCGACTTACATATTACAAAAATAACTTTTGGAAAGAAGAAGTACCTTTTCTCGTGAGCTTTCTTTCAATGGTAAGTCATTCTTCAAAGTGAATAACACACGAAGCACCTCTTGATTGTTAAAATGGGACACTTTGAAAAGATCGTGTATCTTTTCAGGAAACCTTCTATCTGAGAATAACAAAAGATTTTCAACTTCTTTTGATGAATTTTTTGTCTAACAAGATGTCTTCTATAATAAAGGCTCATAGAAAGAGAAATCACCTATTTGCATTTGGCACATACGTAAATTTTCTCTGAGGTCACTGCATAAGCCACTTAGCTTATATACCAAGCTGAAGAGAGCCCATGCTGCAATGGTTGTTGAATTCGAATGCCTGGAGTTAGGATTTTTCACGTCAACTTATTTACTGGTGAAAAGATAAAGAATTTACGTACTATTGAGATATATATACTGAATAACTAAATGAAGGGAAAGGGAAAACACATGCACTTGGTTATCTTTCATGGTCCTGAAATCTATAATCTGAGAAGCGCATGAGATCGAGCTTCTTAAAATCCAGTAGATTGTTATGTACATTTTCGACTTTGTAACAACAACTGCCTCATCATCCAGAAGTTCTTGTTGCAAAGGCAGGCCTTCAAAGTCGAGAACGAGATTTGCTGCCTCTATCATAGTATCGACCAACAAGTTCAAAGCTTTAAGTTGTATCTTTAACATGTTTAATTCTCTAGGCATTTGCTTAAGTGTTGCAGTTAAAGCTGCCAGATAATTGTGATGGACTAGCTGCATTATGAGCCAAAACTCGCCATATATTGAAACCAATGCTGCAAGTGTTAAAACTACTTTAGCATCCCATCTGAAAGGGCCTAAAGTTTCAAACAGCATCATAGTTTCTTCATGCAAGTCTCCATCCTCATAGCATTTGCAGAGAATCTAGTATAACCAAATTATTGTATTTAGAGCCATGAACATAAACAATGAGGCTTTCACCCTTCCTGATAGAGTGAAGGGAACAAAAGATATATGATTGTAAAGAAGAAAGAAAGCACTTACCTCATGTGAGATCTTTCTAATGGTGTATCCAAGCTTTTCTTCTAATCCAAACACTTCTATATTCCGTGAATTTATACAATTGCTTCGAGGATAAGAGAACTGAAACAAAAAAAAACATTCTGAGGTTGTCATGCTACATTATACTAAATTCTCAGATATATGTCTAACACTCACTTATATGTTGCTCGGACTCTCCAAAAATGTTGCCGCACCAGTGTCGGATCCTCCAAAAATGTACAACTTTTGGAGGATCCGACACGCACCCAATGGTATTTTTGAAGAGTTTGAACAACATATTAAGCCCATATTTCTTTTTTCTTGTAACGATTGTATGGTGTTGCACAAGCAATTGATAAATCCATAAGTGAAGGGGTAGCCTGGTGCACTAAGCTCCCGCTATGTGCGGGATCCGGGGAATGGCCGGACCACAAGGTTCTGTTGTACAGAGCCGATAAATCCATAAGTATTTAGTGTAAAACCTCAACGAATGCATAAACACACGGGACAAAAACTCATAATCACAGCTACTTCTGCAATGTTGCTGGCACAGCAGAATAATATGATTTACTGTACGAAACCAAGAAAATATACATGAAGAAAGAACATATCTGACAGAAGATTGAATAATTTGGACATTAAGAAAGAATAGATATATAACCTTAGGTGAGATGAAATGCATGGTGCTCTCAACAATAAGAATCAATTGGTCAGCATCTATCTTATAGCGACAATTAGGATCATGTGTTTGGAGAATCTTCTTAATCAAGAGATCTTCTTCTATAGATGATAAGAAACATGGATCAAATTGTTCACCTCTAAGCAAGCTCATGGCCAAAGTGAATAAGGTTGAAAGATTGAGAGGTCACATAAGCTCTGGATAATAGGACCTGAAGACTTACACTTGCAGCCTTGTTGTGCAACATGAACATGTCCATATATGTTCATGTGTTGGGAGAGAAAAGTGCTCCTACTTGTACAAAGTTCAGGAAACACAGTGATATAAAAATAAGTGGAGACCACCAAAAGAAGAGATGCTTATTCAAAGTCCTATCAGGGGACTTCTTTTTGGAACAGTAGATTAAAGAATCATTTTGTACTAATGTTCCTTCCAGCACTTTGTGTTTGCGTGATCCTGAAGAGACCAAATTAACACTTGAGGAAATCTTCTTCAGAAAAAACAACACTAAAAAAGCACAAAATTAGGTCATACATGAATATGACATAAATAAACAAAAGGACAGTACTCTAAATAAAGGTGGAAAATACCAGCAGGCACTGAGCTAGAAGGTTACTTACGCTTCGGTCACACCCAGTAGCTTAGTCCCAACCTAGTATATGTATTAAGAAATCTACTAATTATGTCCAAAAATTAAAATACTAACACCTGATGTCGAGAATTTAGAACTCATAAAGGAATTTGGCCGAAGGAAAGAGCTTCTCCAAGATAAGTATAGTTTTCTTCCTCTGTAGATTTCATGATTATCACCTCGGTTTCCTCCTGATCCTATCAAGTTGAAGATTACCTTGTGGTGAAGTAAGTGTTATATATCCCATATTGGATATGAGTATTTCCATCATAATTGAGTCACTTGTCCCACATTGTCATTTTTCCACATAGTCAATTGTCCCACATTGGTTTTTTGAAGTTAAGTAAAGAGTCATTTGTCCCACATTGGTGTTTGAGAAGAAGTTTGAACTTCCTTGTGCCTATAAAATGAGTTAATGCGTTTGACATATTAATCATGCTCTTGGGCTTCCATTCATTACGGAGCAAAACCAATAATAGCTTCAATAATTCAAAATTTTCTCATATATATATATATATATATATATATATATATATTGGAATTCCCCCTTCTCTGAGATTTATTCTTTCTTTAAAGTCTATATTTTATATGTGTGATTTCTGCTTCTGAAATTCGTTAGAGTGTAACTTTTGAATTATGAGAATATAGGTTTTGTATCCTGAAAGGTTAATTTCTTAGTGAACCTTTTACACCTGAGATGGAGGAATTAATACCTTTAAAGATAACATCGTTTTTCGGTGTGCCTAACTTATTCTTAATTCCATTACCCTATTATAGAATAATTTTTAAATGTAATAATTCTCTACAATTGAGTCAGTAATGGTTAAGGCGCAGTTGAACGATGGAGACAAATTGGAAAGGCTAAACGGACTCAACTACAAGCGTTGGAGTCTAAAGATGGAGTACCTTTTGACAATTGCAAAGGTATTCTATGTTCTGTTTCAAGGTTGTCCGGAGTAAGTCACTGATCCGGATGCAATCGAGGCACAAAAGACTAAGGCAACAGAGAAGGTGAACAAATGGAAAAATGATGATTTCATTTGCCGCTACACTATTCTGCAATCGTTGACCAACACATTGTTCAACATATTTCACATCCACAAAACTGTTGCAGAACTCTGGAATGCTATAAAACGAAGGTATGTAAATGAAGATGCTGATAATAAGTCTTTTTAGTTAGCAAGTATGTTGAACACAAGATGGTGGATTCTCGACCGGTCATTGATCAGGTTAACGAGTTAAATGATATAGCAACAGAATGTGTTGATGCTGGTGAACCCATTTTTGAAACTTTTCAAGTTTCAACCATCATTGGTAAACTTCCACCTTCATGGAAAGATTACCAAAAGAAACTAAAACACAAGAAGAGGTCTATCTCTTTGGATGAACTTCTTCAGGGCATTCAAATTGAGACTGAAAGCCTTAAAAGAGATGGTTCAGTTTCTTTGAAGAATGATGGTGTGAATCATGTTTATGAGAAAAACCTTCATGGAACTTCTAAGGGAAACCAAAGAACGTCCAAGAAGAGGAAATTCTTTAAGAAAAATGGGAATGAGGATAACATAAACAACAAAAAGAAAGGCAGTTGTTATGTTTGTGGAAAACCTTGCCATTGTGCTAGGGAATGTCGTCACCGTAAGGGAAAGACAAGAAAAAGGAACAAACCAATGTGATTGATGACAAAGACTTTGTCACTGTCATGTCTGAAGTATGCCTTGTCAACAATGGCACTACTGATTGGTGGGTGGACTCATGTGCTACCTGTCATGTTACCCCAAACAAGAGTTTATTCAAGACACATGAAATGGTGAAAGAGGCCAAGGCCATCTACATGGGAAATGCGTCATCAAGCGAAGTTCTTAGCGTAGGCACTGTTGTTCTTCCCCTCACTTCGGAAAATACTTTAACTTTGAGAAATGTGTATCATATCCCCTCTATGAGGAAGAATCTTGTATCGGTCCACAAATTGAACGAAAATAGTTTCAAAGTAGCATTTGGTTCCCAAAAAGTGACTATCACTAAGAATGGGAAGTTTGTAGGAAAAGGCTACATGAAAGACAAAATGTACTTGTTGAATGTTGACTATAATAAGATTGCATCTTCTGCTTACTTTTCTGAAGTTTTACTTAATGTTGATGATCATGATAATTGGCACTATATACTAGGACATATTGGTAAATGCTATGAATCGCAGGATTTCAAATGATTTTATTTCTGAGTCTTCAAAAACTTTTAGCACAAAAACTTGTGAATGTTGCTCTCAATCCAAATTGATTAAATCTTCTTTCAAAAGTGTTGTTAGAACAAATGGTTTACTTGAACCTATTCCTACAAATATTTGTGATAATAAAGAGCATATTACTAAAGGTGGTAAAAGATATTTCATAACTTTTATTGATGATTATTCAAAATTCACCTATGTGTATTTGCTTAAAACCAAAGATGAGGCTTTTAATAAGTTTAAAATCTTCAAGGAGGAAGTTGAAAATAAAACCAATTTAAGGATCAAATGTTTGAGATCGAACAGGGGTGGTGAATATCTATCTAACGAGTTTATATCATTTTGTTTACAAAATGGAATTGTTAGAGAATTTTCAGCACCTAATACTCCACCACAAAATGGAGTGGCCGAAAGAAAAAATAGATCCTTAATGGAAATGGTTAGTGCCATGCTAATACATTCAAAATTACCAATGAGTTATTGGGGAGAGACACGATTGAGTTCTTGTTACATTACTAATAGGATTGTAAACAAGAAACATATGAAAACTCCATTTGAGTAGTTTATTGGGCGTAAGCCTAGTATTAAACTTCTAATGGTATGTGGTTGTATTGCATATGTTTTGGACGCAACTTTGAAAAGGTCAAAACTTGGTAGTAGAGCAGCTAAATCTGTTTTTATTGGTTATTCTGCTATGAGTAAAGCATATAGATTTCTTAGGCTTCATGATAATAGTGTATTTGAGGCTACGCATGCTATATTTTATGAACACTTGAATATTCGTGATGCTGATAAAATATAAATAAATAATGATTTATTTGGTGAACTTGATATAATGAGCATGCAACCGAAAATGAAATTATGAATGATGAGAATTTAGAAGAAAAGGAGAATGATGAAATAATCGAATTAAGGAGAAGTAAGAGACATAGAATTGAAAAGAATTTTGGTCCTGATATGTTGACTTACATGTTAGAAGATGATCCAAAAACTTTTCAAGAAGCTATGTCACAATCAGATTTTGATACGTGGAAAAGAGCCATGGATGATGAAATCAAGTCTATACTTGAAAACCAAACCTGGACTCTTGTTGATTTACCTCATATGACTAAACCTATTGGTTGCAAGTGGGTTCTGAAAAAGAAACTCAAAACTGATGGTACTATTGATAAGTACAAAGCTAGATTGGTAGCCAAAGATTATAGTAAAAAAGAAGAGATTGATTATTTTGAGACATTCTCTCCCGTTTCTAAATTCACATCAATCAGAACCATGTTTGCTATTCCATCTATATATGGATTAGAGGTTCATCAAATGGATGTTAAAACTGCGTTCTTAAACGGAGACTTGGATGAGGCAATATATTTGCATCAACCTGAAGGTTACGTTGTTAAGGGTGAAGAACATAAAGTATGCAAATTTAAAAAATCTTTGTATGGGCTTAAACAAGCACCACGACAATGGTACAAAAAGTTTAAGCAAGAAATTAAAAGGTTCGGATTTAAGAGTAGCAAAGTAGAAAGTTGTGTTTTTACTAAGGTTACTCTTGAGTATAAAGTAGTGGTGACTTTATACGTTGATGACTTGCTTATCTTTGGTTCTGACATAAAATGTGTGAATGAGACCAAAGAGTTTTTAAAGCAAGCTTTTGACATAAAGGATTTAGGTCATGTTGATGTCATATTGGGAGTCAAAGTGCTCAAGAGAGGAGGAACTTACATTATAACACAATCTCATTACATTGAGAAAATGTTAAAGAAGTTTAATTACTTTGACTGCAAGGATAGTACAAGTCCTATCAATCCAACCGTAAAATTAGTTCCAAATAAAGGAGAAACTATAAATCAAGAAGAATATGTCAAAATAATCGATAGTATTATGTATGTGATGAATTACACAAGACCTGATCTTGCGTGTTCTATTGGAATATTGAGTAGATTTACTAGCAATCCAGGAGGAGATCATTGGAAGGAACTAAAATGAGTACTAAGGTACTTGAAGTCAATAAGGAATTATGGTATGAATTACAAATGCAATGCATCTACACTTGAGTGTTTTAGTGATGCAAATTGGGCATCAAATGCAAGTGACTCTAAGTCAACTAGTGGATGGTTATTCACTGTTGGAGGTGCTATAGTTTCTTAGGCTTCGGAAAAGCAAAGTTGTGTTGCTTTATCTTCAATGGAATCTAAATACATAGCCATGTCAATGGCAGACAAAGAGCTTCTGTGGTTTAGAAGATTCCTAAAAACTATTCCTTTTATAGAACCAAAGAAGGGTCTATAACTTTGTATTGTGACAATCAAGCTGCGATTTACAATGCAAAGAATGAGAGAATATCTTATCATAGTAAACAAACTTCTATGAGATATAATCATGTTCGAAGTATGGTTAAGAAGGAGAAGATCACACTTGAATATCTTCCAACAAAGAAAATGCTAGCAGATCCGTTAACAAAACCGTTATCGGGAGATAAGATCAAAAAGGTCATGCGAGATATGGGGCTATTACCGATATAAACGATGTCTTGATTGAAACCAACTCTATTCTAAGGTACAAGTTATATATTTGTCATCTTATTATGAGAGTTAAAAAGTCAATTCAATATTAGACATTGGCGAGATAGAGACTTGGATACATCTCAAGGTGCATAATTTGGAAATAGTGGGGGTGATACTATTTCGAAAGTTTTATATCTGACCTATGCACTTTTGTTTACCACAACAGGTAAAGGTTGGACTCTAAGTCCTTAATAGACTTATAGCTATGTGGAATGCGTTGTGAACATTCTTGACGCGTCTACCTATACAAGTATAGAAGTGAGAGACCGCTTCTTAAGGATCATTCGGTAAGATCCTAGAGTACTTGTGAATCCAGGATTCAGCATAAGGCCCATATTAAACGATGCTGCCAAGATTAAAAAGAAGCAAGAAATCATACGCAACGAGAATATGATTCCTTAGTGTTTCATATTCAACCATAAGTTAAAGGCCTAGTCCACTTCATGGCTATTCGTTGTGTAACACACATTATATATATATATATATATATATATATTATTTTCATTATGCATGTAAATAAGTGGGGGTTGTTATATATCCCACATTGGATATGAGTATTTTCATCATAATTGAGTCACTTGTCCCACATAGTCAATTATCCCACATTGGTTTTTTAAAATTAAGTAAAGAGTCATTTGTCACACATTGGTGTTTGAGAAAAAGTTTGAACTTCCTTGTGGCTATAAAAGAAGTTAATGGGTTTGATATGTTGGTCAAGCTCTTGGACTTTCATTCATTACGGAGGAAAATCAATAGTAGCTTCAATAGTTCAAAACTTTTTTATATATATATCATTTTTCGGTGTGCCTAACTTATTCTTAATTTCATTACTCTATTATACAACATTAAGGTGTCAGGAAGTTTTAAAAAAGGCGATCGAAGTTCAATTCATCACCTTCATAAAGTTTAAATCGCGATTCTGAATACCAGCATGTTAATAATGTTATAATAGTCAAATTACGATAATTCTTAATAGAATGAATAAAAAAAATCATACATTCGACCTTAATCACATCAGAGATTGAGTCACATTGATTGAGTTTGTTCATAAATAGAAACCACTCAAATTATAACATTTGTTTATGTAACTTTTGCCGCTTCGAGACTAGTGCAAATCTTGAACCTAACTTTACATTCAATTACGTTTTTCCTCATTTTAAAAAGGAAAAGCAAAATTATGATAGCCGTACCCACAAGAAAAAAGCAACATGCTTTAATGTAGATGCAAATATAAAAAGATGGCAAAAGAGTAAAGAGAAGAGAATATTGGCTAAAGAGAGATGTTAACAAAAAGACATCAGACAGGAGAACATAACATAATCATTGGTTACAAGTTACAACAACGTTTTACCAGAAGTCCAAACTGAACTTGAAATTGACTCTGGCGACCGTAACGAGAAAAGGACAGGTGAATATGCTTGGTAATGGAATATTTTTTTATTAATGATATATTTTCTAATTTAATTAATTATCTATTTTGTATCAAAGTAAATATTCTTGTAACTTTATATATATTGTAAATCATTTATTAATAAAATGAAAAACATATTATTTTAATGTGGAAGCTAATGCGTACACCATTATCAACCGAAGTAACTCAATTTACTCTAATTAGCAAAGTCCAACATTTCTAGTACAAAAGAATTGGTAAACTATAACCAATTATTCCGAGCAAAAGAAAAAAATGACCCCGTTTTAATGTGCTGACAAGGTCATTTAGAGAATTAAAAACTGACAAGGGTGTCCTATAAGGAGATAGTAGGTTAGTAAAACTAATACTCGTTCTGTCTCAATTTATGTGACACATTTTACTATTTAAATTATATAATTTTTTATCAACATTCTAAATATTTTTTTATCATTTCGACATGAAAAAATTATAATTTATAGTACTTTTTATAAAGTTTAGATATTTAAATTTTAATTTTAAAATAATGCATTATATCTTCAAAGTATAATCAAATTATTCTCGAGAGATAAAAAGTGGCACAAATTGGGACAAAGAAAGTATATAATTAGTGTATAATATACAAAAAGGGCAAAAAAAACTCTAACATATTCAAATTATTCCTTTCATCTACTGAATCATTATATATTGACGCATTAAATAAAAGAAATTACACGATTGGTCTTTAACTTTTACCCTTCAAATGGACTGATTTTTAATTTTTATCCTTTAAAATCAAACTTATACATAGATGGGCATAAGTTTTTTAAGGACATAATTTGCGAAATATTATGATGAAAAAATATATGGCGAGAAAAAGTTATTTATGTTAAGGGCCAAAAATTAAACACCATCACAAAATAAGGATCCTTTCAGAATCATTGTTTTCTTATTCATCAAGTCTCTCTCTCCCGATTCCCAATTTTGGTTTTCAGCTCATCACTCATCTGCAACAAGTAAGTCTGATAAGATTCACAGTTGTATTATAATGTAATGTATATTTTCTTTTCCTAATTTATGATATGTGATTTGGAGGTAAAATGGCGTCAAAGGCAACAATGGATGTTCCCCAAAAAGGTGGGTTTAGTTTTGATTTGTGTAAAAGGAATGATATGTTGGTCAGTAAAGGACTTCGCCCTCCTTCTTTTCTCAAGACTGGTACTACCATCGTCGGATTAATTTTTCAGGTAACCTTTTTCTTGTTCGCTGCAAATTTATTTTTGTTAAAATTCGATTTGGGTTAGTTTTTTTTGGGTCTTTTCTTGGACTACATACGTTAGTACTTTGGAAATTTAAAGTTTAATGGTCGCCTTGACTTCTTTACTTTCGTCGATTTTGTCTGCTTTCTCTTGAGCCCAGTGTGTTTCGGAAACAATCTCTCAACTTAACAAGGTAGAGGTAAGGTCTGCGTACACTCTATCCTCCCTAGACCCCACTTGTGGGATTACACTGGGTACGACGTTGTTATTTTTGTTGTTGTTGGTCTTATGTTGTGAATATTTCTGCAAACAATAAACAACTACAAGCAGTGATTTTAGTATTAGGGCCCGTTTGGTACAAGGGATAAGCGAGATGAGTTTATCCCACATTTGGTTGGGATCCGGGATAACTAATCGGGAGATTAGTTATCCCGGGATTGTAGTGTTACTTTTATCCCATGTTGAGAATGAGATAACAATACCCGGATAAGTTGTTCACCAACCAAATGAGCCCTTAGGGTTATAGCCCCAGCTGGGCCTCGGGGATAAGTCATATTCCTGATTTTCATCCAGATCTATCAGTTAACTAAGCCTCATCTCAAAATTAGTTGGGGTCGGCCAATGAATCTACTATCCTTTCTTCTTTATTTGGTTTATTGCATTCCAACACTACCTCATTTTCCTTTAAAGGTAAAGTAGGGCTTCTGAGATCTAATAGTTACTTCTGCGCATTTGAAATAACTATTAAACATCTTTAATTGCTCTATTCCAAAAAGAAAAATTTCCTAGACCCCGTAGTAGTAGCTAGAGTAAAGATCAACATGAGCGGCCATACTGTGATTGTCTGGGAGGGATGGGTTCCGAAAATAAGACCCCCTTAGTTCTATGTGACAAGAGTGGAGGATGGCCCTACGCATTCATGACTCTACATGTTAGAATCGAATCTTTCTGCTCGTGAAGGATTGCTATTGATGACCTGTCTACTTGCAACAGACCTGTTGGAAGTCGTTTAAATAGAGCTTCAATCTGAATTGTTGTATGATTGATTTTGACTTCTCAGAGGTTTATAGAGTTCCCGTCCCTCCATGTTGACCACATAACAGCTTGTGGGATGATATTTCATGCTCTTTTACCTCTGCTTCTCCTGCCTTATTACCAGCTTTATAGCAAGTGTTCCATAGTTCAAGGTAGTAGGCACAGTTCAGACTTTACAATAGATCAAGAAGTAATTTACATCCTGTCCAGTCTCTTACATCCAGCTAAAATGAATCTTTTTCCATGGCCTCAAATTTTCAAAAATCCAAATTTCTCTGATGTTTAGACAAATAAAAGTTCAATCTATTGGGTGTTTTTAGCCATACATTAGAAGCTGAAAAGTCCCTGTCCTCTCCTTTCAATGACTGTTGTAAATAACTTGATAGAGACCTGTCAGCAGGGGTGGTTCTCCCACATCAACAAGTCCCTGCCAGTTCTTTTTTATCATCCCAATTGTATGAGTATATAACAAAGTTGTCAACTCCTCCAGTTCTTCCCTCTTCTAAACTTGCAGGTCTCTTTTGAATTGTAAGTGCCAAAAAATTCATCATTCCATTTTGCTACATCCCACACTATCGCATTTTTTTATTATAGAGATAGAAAAGAGCTGTTGGAATGAAGCCTTTTATGTGCTGTTAGTTCTCCATCCTCCCCTTTCCATTCACTCAATGTTTTCAGTTCAACTTCTCTTTCTAAATATGGTATGTTCTGTTAATCTGAAGTAGGAAGATGTTGCACCTCCTACAGTTTAGTGGTTGTATTCTAATTTTTGTTTAAAATTGAAAAAAGGTGAGATGTATGCCTCAAGGCGTGAAGCGAACGCCTTTTAGGACTTTCTTCTCTTAATATGCTAAACATATTAATATGATGAGTCTCAGTTTCAAAAAATATTAATATGATCAGTGATACAGAAAAAAATAGGGAAAAAGGAAAATAGAAGCGATAGAAGCTACATTGATGAAGATTTTGTGGTCAAAAGGGAGAGGAGCCAGCATTAGGGGGGAGGCTGCTGGTGTTCGAAAAATTAGGACTTTCTTCGCGCACTTTGCTCTGCTTTAAACACAGAAATTAACAGAGATAATTTAAATGGTATTACGATGGAAACACCCTCATCAATTGATTTAGGGAAAAAAGAAGTACTCCTTTAACTAAGGGTGTAAAAACATCAGACTAAAACCACAGGTGAAGGTCTCAGTCATAAAAGCTAAAACCACAGGTGAAGGCCTCAGTCATAAAAGCTAACTCCTCTGTAGTTTCACTGCCGCCACACAAAGCATTTATGCAATGCCTTTTGCATTGTGGTGCGCCTAAACTATGTCTTTCATAACACTGCTCAGGGCCTAATTCAGTGTAGCACAACAACAACAATATACCCAATGAAATCCCACAAAGTGGGCTCAGAGCCTAATTCAGTGCAAAGGAAATATTATATTTCTAATGCAAAAAAGAGTGAATTTTGGTTTCTTCTGGCAATTCATAGATGTTTGAAATCTAGCTCAGAAGAAGTGAAAATGAGAACCATCAAGACGAAAGCTTTTTTTTATAAGTAAAACTAAAAACAATTTTGCACCAGGAAATGACGAAAGTGATTTGACATTATCGTGGTTCAAGTTTACCTTATTTTTTGTTTGACCATATGCATTGGGAATTCTTCTCAAAATAGTGTAGTGCTTTAGTGATAATATAGTAATAGAATCATATGACATGGCAAAAATCATTCAATTTGTTGAAAATAGTGATACTGTAATCAACAACAACAACATACCCAATGAAATCCCACAACGTGGGGTCTGGGGAGGGTAGAGTGTACGTAGACCATACCCCTACCACGGTTGGGAGGTTGTTTTCGAAAGACCCTTGGCTCAAGAGAAAGCATGAAAAGAGGTCAGATAAGGACAAAAAATTCAAAGCAGTATGGAAATAAAAATAACGAAAGAGACAAGTCATGATAAAGCAGTTTGAAAAAGGAACATTAGCTATCACAAATAAAATAGGATAATCGAAGTACAAGAAATAACAGATAGTAGCAGAAATCAAAGCACATAAAACTATAGAGTGATACTACGATTACTAATATGAAAGGATAAGCGAGACTACCTAGTAGCCTTCTACCATAATCTGAGTTCTTTATAATCTCCTATCTAAGGTCATGTCCTTGATAAGCTGTAATTGCGCCATGTCATGTCTAATCACCTCTCCCCAATACTTCTACTCGTATCTCTTCTAAAATCGTCCATAGTCAACCTCTCACACCTCCGCACTGGGGCATCTGTTTCTCTGCTCTTCACATGCCCAAATCATTTCAGTCCCACTTCCCGCATCTTGTCCTTCACCGAGGCCACTCCCACTTTGTTTCGGATAACCTCATTTCTAATCATGTCTCTCCTAGTGTTCCCACACATCCATCGCAACATTCTTATCTCCGCCACTTCCATCTTTTGAACGTGAAAGATCATAACTGGTCCACATTCCGCCCCATACAACAAAGTCGATCTAACCACCACTTTGTAGAATTTGCTCTTAATTTTTTGTGGCACCTTCTTATCAAATAGCACTCCGGAAGTGATCATTTCATCCACCCTGCACCAATACGTTGTGTGATATTATCGTCAATCTCCCCGTTACCTTGTATAATAGACCCAAGATACTTGAAACTACTTTTCTTCTGGATTCCACGCCAACTTCACGAGGTGCATCACTAAACTTGCACTCCAAGTATTCTGTCTTGGTCCTACTCAACTTGAACCCTGTAGACTCCAGAGTTTGTCTCCAACCCTCCAGCTTAGTGTTAACTCCGCTGCGAGTCTCATCTCAAGACTATGTCATCCGCGAAAAACATACTCCATGACACCTCACCTTGAATTTGCCGTGTCAATCCATCCATCACCAAGCAAATAAAAACGGGCTAAGAGTTGATCCTTGATGCAACCCCATCACAACTGGGAAGTGTTTTGAGTCTCCTCCTATTGTCCTTACCCTGGTTTTGGCTCGATCATACATGTCCTTGATCTCCCTAATGTACGCCACTGGTAACCTCTAGCCTCCAAGCATCTCCCTTGGAACTTTGTCGTAAGCCTTTTTTAGGTCGATGAATACCATGTGTAAGTCTCTCTTCTTCTCCCTATATTGTTCCACCAATCTCCTTACAAGATGAATGACTTCTGTAGTTGAGCGCCTCGACATGAATCCAAACTGGTTCTCTGAAATAGACACGCTTCTCCTCTCCCTCAGTTTCACCACCCTTTCCCACACTTTCATAGTATGGCTTAGCAGCTTGATACCTCTATAGTTGTTGTTACTCTGGATATCGCCCTTGTTCTTGTACAAAAGAATCATTACACTCGACCTTCATTCTTCGGGCATCCTCGCTGTCTTAAAGATGACATTAAACAACCTAGTCATCCACTACAAACCTGTCGTGCCTGCGCTCTTCCAAAATTCCCTAGGAATCTCGTCAGGCCCGACTGCTCTTCCCATGCGCGTCCTACGAACAACACCCTTAACCTCCTCAACCTTAATACTCCTACAATACCCAAAATCGTGACGCCTCTCAAAAAGTTCCAAATCTCCCAACACAATGTCTCTGTCCCTTTTTCGTTCAAGAGTTTATGGAAATATGACTGGCATCTCTGTCTAATGAGAGCTTCCTCTACCAATACTTTGTCATCCTCATCCTTAATGCACTTCACTTGATCCAAATCACCAAATCACGTGCCTTCCACTCCTTTGCCTTGGCTAGCCTGAACAACTTCTTATCCCTGCCTTTGTCCTCTAGTTCAACATATAGGCGTTCAAAAGCTGCGGTTTTTGTCGTTGAAATCGTCAATTTCGCCTCCTTCCTCGCCATCTTATATAGTTCCCTATTCGTCCACTTCTTCACCTTATCCTTGCTTTCTACCAACTTCGCATACGTCACCTTCTTTGCTTCCACCTTTCCTTAAACTTCTCCATTCCACAACCAGTCCCCTCGTTGCCCACCACGACTGCCTCTCGAGACCCCTGGCACCTCCCTAGCTACTACCCTAATGCAACTGGTCATCCTATCCCACATATTGGTCACATCCCACTACTCTCCAAGCCCCCATAGCCGTCAATTTCTCCCCCATCTCCAGGGCACTAGTCATGGTCCAACTCCCCATCTGATCCTAGGCCGTTCATCCACGACCCTCTTCTTCTTCTTCATCGTGATCTCTAAATCCATCACCAAAAACTTATGTTGGGTTGTAAGGTTCTCGCTCGGAATAACCTTACAGTCTTTACAAAGACCTTTATCGTCCTCCTAAGGAGCAAAAATTCTATTTGAGGCTTAGCCACCGAGCTACGGAAGGTTACCAATTGCTCCTCCTCCTTTGGGAAACTCGAATTGGCTACCACCAACCCAAAAGCTGTTGCGAAATCCAAAAGTGAGATTCCTCCATTCCTGTCCCTGAAGCCAAAACCTCCATGCACATCGTCGTAATCCCCGAAAAAGACCCGATGTGTCCATTAAAATCACCTCCCACGAATAGCTTCTCAGTAGGCGGTATAGCTCCCACCACCTCGTCCAAATCCTCCCAAAAGCACCTCTTCTCCTCCTCGTCCAAGCCCACTTTCGGCGCATAAGCACTAATAATACCACCTTAATCGACATCATCACTATCTACTAAAATGCCTACCCCATTCCTATACTTCGACCTACCAGAGAACCAAAGCTTATACCCGTCTACCTCCTTAGATTTAGGACCTACCCATTTGGTCTCTTGGACACAAGCTATATTAATCCTCCTCTTCTTAAGAATGATAACTAGCTCTATGGACTTTTCCGTTAACGTCCCAATGCTCCAAGACCCTACTCTCAGTCTAGAAGCTCCCTTAACCTACTTACGGTCCCCGACCGTGAGTGTTCGATAAGGTGACTGGTGACTGTAATGATTCAACATAATTAGCAGCTGACTAGAGTGTTAGATAAGGTGACCCTTGTCCTGACTGCTTGTATGATCTGCATTCTTTTGCTCTGATAAATAATTTAGCTCATCTGGCCAGAAGTTTGACATCAACACTACTGTGAAAAAGGGAGAAAAAGACAGATTAGAATGTCATTTAATGCTGTGTATTTCCTTGTAAGTTCTTTATTAAAAAAATGTTTTTCCTTGTAACCATATGCATGAGTTGTCCACAATCTATGTTCTTTTTACTGCAAGATGTTAGTGTAGAAATCTGAAGCTTAGTTCTGTTAGTGCTTGCTTCAGTCTCATTAGAATTCATCTACATAGGACATTAGCTAAACACTATAGCACTTTGTGATTCTTTTATTAATGAAACTCAGCACTTTTCAGTTTTCAGTCAGCTGCCTAGCATTAGAGGAAATTAGGTAGGGATTATCTGTACTTTTCTGCTTGAAAATGCAGGAAGCTTGAGAAAGAGCTATTGAGGAGGTCACAAGCAGAATTGAATCTTTAAAGATCTAGAAAAGAAGGGGCATCGTACTTATAGGGGGAAAAAGAAGGGGGATCATTAGGTCATAGTTCTGGAGTCTAGACCGTTTAGTTTCTACATTGTGATAGTAACTTCATTCAACTGATTATACTTCTCCATTTAGTTTCACTATCTATAAACACATTTAGTCCGTCTTCAAGCCCAGGGAATGAAATGAAAAACAGAGTGCTGATAAAAAACTGTGTGAGGAATTATTTGCATTTCAATGAGTAGTATTACTCAAAGATTGCCGCTCCTTCACATCTTTCTCTCTTTTTCCCTTTTTTACAGGATAAGCAGCATCTTCTGTCGTTTTTATGGACAATGTGGCTCGATAGTGCTCTGATTGTTTTTCACAAGGCCTTGCATAATGAATCAGCAGACTCTAGAAATAATGTTTAATTGACACATTATAACATGCTTGTTAGAAAATGTTACCTTTTTTGGGTACTTTATCTGTTCAATTATGCAAAAGTCATGCAGAATTTGGAGGTGATGCTTTTATAATCAACTCTTTAAGCATGATTCTTGTTCAGGATGGTGTTATCCTTGGAGCAGACACACGGGCAACTGAAGGACCAATTGTCGCGGATAAGAACTGTGAGAAAATTCATTACATGGCTCCTAATATATATTGCTGTGGAGCTGGGACAGCTGCTGATACAGAGGCAGTGACCGGTAATGAGTGTTATATCCATATTGTAGCACTTTTTGGAAATTGTTTGCAATATAGCTTCTCCATTTAAGTTTTAATATCCTGTCTCTCTCTCTCTCTCTCTCTCTCTCTCTCTTTCTATCAATCTATCAATCTATCTATGTCATTTCTTAATTAGCAACTGTTATTGTTTAGACATGGTCAGTTCCCAGCTGAAGCTTCATAGGTATCACACTGGTCGTGAATCCAGGGTTGTGACAGCTCTTACTCTTTTGAAGTCCCACCTTTTCAAGTAAGTTTCTATTGTTAATATAGGCATGGTAGTATCTTTGAGTTCATTAAAAGTCAATGCAACAAGCCTAACTATGTTCTTTCTGCCAGATACCAAGGGCATGTCTCAGCTGCTTTGGTCCTTGGTGGTGTTGATGTCACAGGGCCACATCTGCATACTGTAAGTAGTATTCAAATTTGTAGTTGAGTGTGTGTGTAAGTGTGCCATCTGTGTATTTTTCCGCATTGTCATCAAAATTCTTACTATTTGGTCAATGGATTGTCTCTCAGATTTATCCACATGGATCAACTGATACTCTGCCATATGCTACAATGGGCTCTGGTTCCCTCGCAGCAATGGCTATGTTTGAGTCAAAGTACCGGGAGGGGATGAGCGTAAGTTTGTTCTTTCAGCTACGGTAGTTTGCTGTATTTATCTGGTAAATGCATTGTGAACCCTGAATGTTGATGGGTATTTTGTTGCAGAAGGATGAAGGGATAAAGCTAGTAGCAGAGGCCATATTGTCTGGAGTATTCAATGACCTTGGTAGTGGCAGCAATGTCGATATCTGTGTGATAACCAAGGTCAGCTCTCCTTTAAGTGAATCTAATTGGAAAAATAATGCTCTATTTCAAACGATAATGGCAGAATTTTCAGATAGAATGCATAGCACCATTTTCAGTTTTTTATAGCATGTGGCTTCTAAACTCTTTATCTTGATTATAGGGAAACACAGAGTACTTAAGAAACCATTTATTGCCTAATCCCCGCACCTATCCACAAAAGGGTTACGCGTTCTCTAAAAGGACTGGTTAGTCTTCTCAGACTTGTCAACCTTCAATGTGATTAAGCAAGTATCATGGTTAGTAAGATTCTGAATGGAAATTTTCTAATACAGTCTGTTGGAATTGTTTGTGCTTGCAGAGGTTCTCCTTACAAAGATTACTCCATTGAGAGAGATTGTGCAAGTGATTGAAGGTGGAGATGGCATGGAAGAATGACTTGTACTGCAATGATAAAATCCATTTGGATTTCTTTGAACTATTATTATTACATTGTCAAACATCCATGAGTATTTGAAGTGTTGGAAAAGTTTCAATTATATGTTTAAATGAACTACTTGATGTTATCAGATGTAGCTTCCAAAGAAATTCCTCGCTAGAAAATGAATGATTGGTTTGATTTGAAGAAAGGATTTTGTAGTTTTTGTCGCCCTTGTGCTGTCAATTATTTTGAACCACTGCCTTCCAGGATCACATGTAGTATCATTTGTGCTCAGACACTTGCATGTTTGTGTGACAATGACATTGTTGGGATCAACATCCAAGCAAACACTAGTGGCATCTTGTAGCTTAGAAGACAGGTGCATCTTAGAGTCCGAAATGGTGTCCCATTTTGAGCTATAATCACTGCATATCATACTAAGTTTTGCTTGCTGCCCAAGCTTATCTGCTTGCAGGCAAAAGTAAGTTCCTAAGATCGTCAGTGTTTTTGTTGGAGCATAGCTCCATGCTTCAGCATCAGAGCATGGACCTAGCTCCAGTGGCTGCAGCAATGAGGTTCTTTGAACACAGAGCCCTGTCATAGGATGGAAAATTACTTTGTGTGAGCGGGTCTCTGTATATCCTGGTCCTGCATTTGAACCAAGGTAAACACTTACTCCTTTTTCTCATTAAAAAACTTCTGATAATTATGTTATCAGTTCAGTGTATACCTTGGAATGGAGTGCGGATGACTGAGATCCTTTGCAGAAAGCTTGAGTTCCTGATATCAAACCAGTTCCAATCTAAAACACCATAGTACTCATTGAGTCCCACAATACCATCTCTCAGATAATAGCTCCCAACAAGTGTCCACAGTGCCCAATCGAAGTCAAGTTCAGCTGCCAGTCCAAGAAAACAATTGAAATACCTGTTGTCATTCACATTGGTGCCTCTTTGATCCGCTCCAAACTCACTTACAAACAGAGGGTAGCCTTGTTCTAACACAAAAGCTCCTTTGCTCACCACTTCATTCAACACTTCTCCGCACGCTTGGTTTGCGTTGTCGTTCGACCAAGTGTCTCCGTCAGTGAAACCATATCGATGAATCTCAAAAACTAGCTTGCCGCTGAATGTCAAGTTCAGTGGTCTTTGGTGCAAGAAAGAAAGATCTTTGTCGAAACTTAGGCCAGATAGAATGACAAGAACATCAGAGTTAGCTGCATGCACTGTTTCAGCTCCTTTCTGCATGTACCTAGCTCAACAACCACCACCTTTTAGTTAGCACTACTGGTGGACATAGGTAGATCGATCTTAAGTCAGACAAATGCATTCAAAATTCAAATCCAGCAAAGTTAAAAAAAAAAAGTTCGATTTCTACCGTATATGTCAGCCTTAGTAGGAGAGTTATCCGATATTTATGCAGGTAGGAGGTACATTTATTTGAACTAAAGCATTCAAAGAAAGAAAAATAAAAAGAATCGGAACTTGTCAGAAAATGAGAAGTGGTTTAATACCTATACCAATCATCAAGATTTTGTAAAGGTCCACGAAGTTCATTTCTTAAGCTCATCCCTACAACATTTGTAGTGCCCTTAAAAGTGGTGGCTACTTTTGTAAGGCCTTGGATCCAAAGGTCAGGATCAAAGTACTGATCACCAAAGAAGCCATTGCCATCAAATCTGCTGCAGCACCAGCCAGGCTTGCTTATGTGATTGTCTAATATGATCATCACATTGTTTTTTGCAAGGCTAGCCACCACTGCCTGTCATACAACCCCCATTTTCCTTGTTAGATGGACAATTGGATATTTTTTCTATATGTAGTAAAAGAGTATTTGAAATAAACTTTCAAGAAATTTCAACTAACAGAGGAGACAATATTTCAACAAGAATGTTACTGCTGCTACTTGAGAAAAATCAATTTTTCTTGGACAATGATACTTTTATATATTTGACAATATTTTTACTTATAAAAAGCTGTAATTTATAGTACATTTTATGTAGTTTCTAAGTATGTAGTAAGTGTTATTTTTAAATAGAGAATAATGGAGTATCAATTTATAGATCAGCATCTCTATTTTTTTCATCTGAATTTTACATAAAATGAATTAAAATTGTATACCAACTTTGGGAAATGTAAATTGAATGGGATAGAGTCAGTTTTTATGAAAATAATTATTTACAATGTTGATAAGTCATTTGTGATTACATTAGTTTAGTTGTACCTTAGATTGTGTACGATGGTGTTAATACTTAATTGTGTATCTCTCATGCGTCGAACTTTGTCATTTTTTTAAAAATTTAATGAGTATCTTTTTTAAAAGGAAAAGTTTCAATGAGTTGGGGTTGTCCCACTGGCCACTTGAACACCAAGATCTAGAGGGTGTTTGGATTAGTAAAAGCTAAAGCTCATTAGTTGTTATTATCCAATTTTTGACTTTTAACTTTTCACTTATTTTTATACTTTTTTAGTTTAGAAAAAAAAATACTTAAATGCATTTTTTATCTCATTCAAATACTTCAAAAAAATAAAAACAAAAACTTAAAAGCGAAAAACACTTAAAATAAGTAAATTCAAATACCCTCCTAATTACTTTATGAGATGCATCTTCTCTTTTAAAAAAACAAAAAAAGAGTAGTGGCGTGCAAAAAAATTGATTTTTTGCTGGGGTCACCATCAGTACATAGTCATTGGTTATTAGGAGTAATAAATTAAGTGGTACATAGATACATATAGATAGAATAAAATAAATAAAATAAAATGGTTTTTTAATAATCCAAAAAAAAAAAAAAGTACGTTTTAGGCTGCAAATGAACAAATGGAGTAGCTCAAAGAAACTTTTCTCTATTTGATTCTTTCCAAAAGTAGACACATCAAGTTCTACAAAAAAAAAAAAAAAAAACGAATTGCAAAGTTGCACAAATTATTTTCTACTTTTTTGTTTTAATCTTGTTGTTTAAGAATAACTTCAGTTTTTTTCTCCTAGAATAACTATTGTCATTCCTACCTATCATTTTATCTTAAATTTCTCATTTCTTGTTTGACAAGAAAAAAAGAATAAGATATCACAAGTCATTAGTCGAGCAACAAACCAGCAACCATCTAGGAATTAACAAACAAATTTTAAATTATGTACCGACAATATTTATACGATCAAGTCATTTATAAGGTAATTATAAATAATAAACATTAGTTGGTAATTTGATAAATACGATAACTAACACACGAAATTTCACTTATAGTGTAAAAAACTTATTATACGTACTGTCTATGTATATAACTTGAATCCGAAAAAAAAATGTTACCTTGTAAGCATCAAGGACAGAGAGATCAACAATGGAGGGATTATTAGATTGAAGACCAACAATAGAGCTAAAAAGTCCAAGGTTCTTGAATGATTGTCTAACAGTTATTGAACCCAAAGATTCATTAGTAAACAAGAAGAGAGGCCAAGTAAGTCTAACACAATTAAAGCCCATGTTGATAATGGATTTAGAAATTGCATCCACTGGCTGATGGTTTAGCCCTTCTGCTAACATAACATCCATATGTGACACCCAATTTACACATGCTAGTTTCACTCTTTGTCCTGTTGAGTTCACAATCCATCTTGAATTTGTGTAAAGTGGCTGTGATGAAACTATAACAACATGTTGGTTGATGATTAAAACAAGTAGAAATAGTTGAATGTTGAAGAAGGAGATGTTAAGGGAAGAGGAAGAGGATGATGATGGTGATTTCAACATAGTTTAACAAAGTCTTGTATATCTGAGTAGTATTTTTTAGGACTATGGGGCCATTGCCTATGGGGAGATGACTTTTTATAGCTAAGATCAAATGGATTGAAAAATATAAAATGTCACTTTCAAATTAATTAGATAGATATTATATGGTTTTTTCTTTCTTCTTCTTGATGATAGTTTTATTTAATGAATATTTAATATAAGGGTGACTCATCTTATATCTTTTCAACCACCAAAGAATGTGGTTGAGATTGTTCCTTCCTTAATCAGAGAGTTTCGGGTTCGAGTCCTCGGTATGAAAAAATCTATGATAGGGAGCGCTTCCCCAAATAGGACCTACCCCTACGCGGCGTGAATCTGAATTAGTCGGGCTCTAATGCAAATATCGAACCCCGAATGAAAAATAAAAAAAAATGTTACACCTTTTGAGAAAACCAAAAAAGCTATTAAATCACCATCAAGAAATATGGAGTGAGATTGTACCTATACACAATATTACAATTTATGTAGTCCTGGTTTCAAGTTTTCCTGTATGTATATTTAAAAAATCTCTTATTTTGTATATCATGGGTACTGATATCACATGTTTTTTTTTATTTTGGCTATAGGTTGTGAATTTTTAAGGACACAAATTAGTTGGGGTCAAGGTTTTATTGTTGTTAGTTGTAGATAAAATTATATCGGGATAATGCATAAATTGTAATATGAGAATGAAAAGAAATTATTTCAGTTAATGTTTAATATAATTATGACTAGTTGTGGGAGAATTGTTATCGGAGGAAAAATCTAAAATAGTCCATTGTCTTTGAATTTTGGATCAATATTATCCTATACTTTCACATGGAATACTAATAGTCCATACGCTTTAGTAAAATAGTGCACTTTTAGTCCCAACCCAAACTATCATACGGGTTTTTAACAGTGAAGTTCGCAGTCATTTATCCCTATCTTTCAGTAAATAATGTTGAAAACATATTATATCTCAAAAAGAATGAGAATTATTTTATTAATTTCCTTATTGTCTACCATTCAATTTGGTCAAATAAATTGTTGCCCAACGTCTCACTATTCAATTTGGCCAAATACATTATCATTATTGTCAATTGCCTTTATGGCTTTTACTCCACTTAAATTTTTGGAACGTTGGCAGCATCAAAAGGAAGACATCAGTGTTCATCCTCCTTTTTTTTTTTTTTGACGAAGGAATCCGCAACCGCTACTCTCTTGAGTGCGCGCACAGGGTAAACCCCGAACTGACGCAATAGCCTGCAAATCACGTCAGCCGATTAACCACACTTGGCAAGCCATGTGTGACAGGCTCAACCAAGAAGGTTTATGCAGGGGATCGAACTCGTGACCTTGCGGTCCTCACGCTCTACTACTACACCAACTTGGCTACCCTTGCGGGTTCAGTGTTCATCCTCCTATATATATGAACTTGTGTTCATCTTGTGAGATAGAGAAAAAACCAAGAATCAAATTCTTTCTTCTCGTTTTCTTTTGCTGGGTTATCTACCTTTGTGAAATCTTTGTTAGATTCTGGCTTCTAGTTTTATATTAGAAGAGCTTATTGAATCTTGGGAATAAACCTACACCAACTGAAATATCTTTAAGAACAGTGTCTTTGGACATGCCTCAAGCTTTCAAGAATTCCGTATAGTATTTGTCATCAAGTATTTTCCGTAATGGAGGTTAAAACAATCAGGAGGCTAAGAGAAGGAGTAGAAGTGCAGATAACATGTGTGCTCAGAGAAGGGAACTCATTGGCAGATTATTTTACTAACTTAGTTTTTTATTTTGCAGATACAGTTCAATTCAATTCATTTCAAGAATTACCTTCTACAGGGAAAAGACTTCTCAATCTGGATAAACATTACACCCTAATATCAGAACAAAGACTATTAAAAGGAGAGCACCAGACGAAAGAGGTGCTAACATCTTAAACCATACTTTGAACTGGAAATCTTGTGACAGTTGAGCAGTTTTGAGATCATTGTGTGATTAAATAAACTATATCACTTGCAGAACCGTTCCAATGGTGGTATTAACATCTATGATGTTCATTCCATTAGGATGGAATTTTGAGTGATATTGTTCAATCCATTAATTGGATCAATTGATCAGGAAAATATTTAGGAGACTGCTGTTCAAAGGTTAAAAAGCTGAAGTTGGAATATGGCAGATCAGTGTTGCTAGCCTGAAGAAGATCCATTGGAATTGATTCCATTGCACCCGGTGAGAACTTATTGATACAGAATAAATAAATATTTTTCATATATTCTGTAATTATTATTCCATTGTAATTAGGTAAAGTAGAGATCCTTATACAATTAGGTTTGTAATTATAAACACCTATTCTGTATTACTATTCTACTATACAATTATGAGAAGCCTCCAAGCGAGGAGAATTACATTATTATACATGGTATCAAAAGTCAAATCCTAGCCTCCTCTCAAACCCCTTGTACCTTGTAAACACTATTCTCCGTTTCAGAGTTTTCTTTCAGCTATCAGAAAAGTGACTTCCTGCTTTGCCCCTTACATCAAGTCAATGCTCTAAGAGCTGACCTGGTCTTCTTCTGGTCAAGTAAGTCAAGTGTCTCATCGTCAAATTGATAAAACAGATCTTCCTGCAAACTCTTGGCTGCTTTTTGTGTTTTCTTGGACCATAATACAGATGCTTTGAAATCAATTTCCCCATTACAATTTGATGTATTCCTTCAACAACACCTTTCTCTCTCCAATCAACGAATTCCGGTAATTTTTCGCCTCCCTGAAAAACGTATCGCTCGCTTTTAGGGTTCTTCAACAACCTCGTCTTTCTATTTAACCTACCATCCACGAACATGGCATGGTATTCCTCGTTGCAACCCATCATCATGGGTCCACCTCCAGGCCAGCGGTACACGGGCCACCAGCACCAAGCTCACTTCTCCACGGCCCAACAGCAAGCCTACGACCCATGACCCCTACCAAACTGAGTCAGGCTTACATCACTATGAATCACCCTCAGCCCGACGACGCATGGTACATGGATACAGGTGCCACATCCCACCTCACTCGCGACCGGTAATCTCCCTCACCTATTCAATTTGAATAATCCTCAATTTATTTTGATCGGCAATGGCAATCGCATTCTAATTCAAGGCTACGACACCACTCAAACACAACCACTTCACCCACCCTTTACCCTAAAAAAATGTCCTATATGCTCCTAACATCATTAAAAACTTAATCTCTGTTAGGAAGTTTGCTAGTGATAATTCTGTATCTACTGAGTTTGACCCTTCTGGTTTTTCTGTAAAGGACCTACGTACGGGGACAACTCTTACGAGATGCAATAGTTTGGGGGACCTATATCCTTTCTCATCTAATTCCGCTGTAAGTGTCAATACACCAACCTCTCTAGCTGCCATCTCTCCATCCACTTGGCACAATAGACTCGAGCACCCGGGAGAACCATTTTTTAATTTTCTTAGAAGTCAGAATTTCATTCAATGTAATAACGACAAATTTACCCATGCTTGCTACTCTTGTCCTTTACTAAAGCATGTTAGACTTCCTTTTCAATCTTCATTAAGTGTAACGTTTTCTCCTTTTGATATTATTCATGCGGATTTATGGACATCTTCCGTTACTAGCAAATTGGATCACAAATATTATTTGATATTTTTGGATGATTTCTCTCACTTTCTTTGGGTTTATCCTCTAAAATATAAGTCTCAAGTTTACACAATATTTCTTGAATTTCAAGCATATGTTAAGACCCAATTTGAAAAGACCATCAAAACGTTTCAATGTGAAACGGCCGTGAGTTTGACAACCTTCCCTTTCATAAATTTTGTGCGGACCACGGCATGGTGTTTTGATTTTCTTGCCCTCATACCTCTCCTCAAAATGGTAAAGCCGAAAGAATCCTACGCACCATCAACAATAAGATCCGCACTATACTCTTCCATGCTTCCAACCCCCCTTATTTTTGGGTGTACGCTTTACACATGGCGGGATACCTCTTTAATATATTACCAATACGAACACTTCAAAATAAAACTCCAACTGAAATTGTCTTCCGTCGAATCCCCTCTTATGATCACCTTCGGATTTTTGGTTGTGTATGCTATCCGAATCTCGCCTCCACGGCCCCTCACAAATTAGCACCTAGAACTACCCCTTCCATTTCCCGTCAAACCATTGGGGGTACTTATGCTATGATTTGTCCACAAATAAAAGCCTAGTATTTCGTCATGTCACATTCGAGGAGAATGTTTTCCCATTTGCAAACTTACAAAAATTTCAAGTCTATGATTACTTCTTCCTTGATGATCCGGACACGTCCCCTCTCATTAGAAACGCCATATGTCGTGCCACCCATCTCGTCCCATCACTGCCCCAGCCCACTGCCCCACCGTCGACTACCCCCCAACCCCCGATGGCTACCTTCCCCCCATCCCGTCACTGCCCCAGCCCACTGCCCCACCGTCGACAATCACTGCCCCACCCTCAATTAGTCACAGAACATACCGTGTCCCAAAACACCCTACTGCCCATAATCACCCCACTGCCCGTAACCCAAACAATCTCGCTTTCAACACACCATAGAAAACCCGTTGCCAGCACGGAATTTTCAAACCAAAAGTCAACTTTAACCTCTCCACTGAGACTATCTCACTTATACCTAAAACTCAAAATTAGCCAAGCTTGACCCGAATTGGAATGCGGTCATGCGTTAGGAATTTAATGCGCTCACAACACATCCCACTTGGGATCTTTTCCCGAGACTAGAGAGGGTGAATGTGATTCGTTACATGTGGCTATATCATCACAAATTCAGAGATAGTGGTGAGCTTGAAAGCCATAAGGCGAGACTTGTGGCAAATGGCACGAGGCAATAAGAGGGAGTTAATTGTGGCGAGACCTTTAGTCCAGTGGTTAAACTAGCCACCATTCACAATGTTTTGAGCATAACTATGGAAAAGAACTGGCCGATTCATCAACTTGATATGAAAAATACGTTCTTACATGGGAATTTGAAAGAAATCGTATTTATGCATCAACCGTCTGGCTTTGTACATCCAGAGGCTCCTCAATATGTCTTCCGTCTTCGAAAGTCACTCTATGGCTTGAAAACAAGCCCCCAGGGCTTGGTGTGTGCGCCGTTTTTAACCCGGCGTCGGCACCCGGCTGAATCCCCTGGTGTTGATTCAATGTCTTTGAGGAGTCGCCACCTAATTATTCTAAGGTGAATTAGGGCACCTAAATATTAACTAAATGTTGCAATGTGAACTCGATTACTGGTCTGCGAAACTATGAAATTCTAGGTAAGAGTTCTCTATTATACTAAAGGGAATGGGTTAGGCATCCTTTAAGATCCGCTAACTTGCGATTATCCGGTCAAACCTAGGTTAATTATTATGCTAAGAAAAATGCATATTTAAAGTATAGAATTAAGAAAAAGATGTTGCAAAGTAGTTGATTTAAAAGATGCATTTTTGACAACGTAATAAATTTATTCTTTTCGAAAAGTATGCATGGTATCGTTTATAAAATACTTGTAAAAATTGATTTTTTGGATAAAACATGCATTTGTAAGACTAATTTTAAAATACATATAAACTTAATTTTTGACAAAGCATGCATTTTGTAAAGAAAGTTGGTAAAATATATGCAAAAATTGATTTTGGATAAAAAGGCATGTATTCGTATAAAATACACGTAAAGTATACATTTGTATAAAATATATGTGAAGTGGATTTTGAAGAAAAAAAGCATGCATTGGCATAACATTATTTATAAAATACATATAAAGTTATTTTTGGATAAAGGTATGCATTTGTATAGCATTCTTTATAATATACATATTTTATGCAATTTGATAGTAAGGAGAAAAGTAAAATTTTATTTGTAATGTGAAGAGATGCTTTTTTTTATGGAAATCTTTCAAGTTTACAAATCAGATAAAACGCAAACCTTCTTTTTAGGATTAAAAAAAAGTGAATAAGAGATAGCTAAATTATTTTTTTGAAAGAGATTAAAACATGCATAACGAGCCTAAAAATAGAATAAAGTAACTAGCGGCTAAGCTTGGAACATACAAGACGGCCCTAAATAAATAAAGCTAGCGATGTGTTTCCAATTCAAACGAGCCTAAGAAATAAACTAACGGCAGTTAAACTATCCTATTCATTCATCTATTCGCGGCCTAATTATTCTAAGCATTCTAATGACAGTACAGAATTAAATAATTGTTACAACCCGAATAATAATGAAAGACAGATTAGACAATAAATAAAGGCAGCGACTAGGGCGGATGACGATATCATCGCATCCTATTTGTTTTGAAGTTCCGAGGCCGGAGAATGCAATGAACGCGAATGTGGTTCTTCGTTTTGGACAAAGTCACGATGAGTCTCACAACGAGACTCTTCGTTATTCCCAATGCATTTCATGTAAATAAAAGAAAAGAAAAGAAGAATTAGTAGACAGAATGAAAATATAAACACATGAATATTCCCAATATATATATATACAAAATATACAACTTAAATGTACATAGGAATGCATACTCGTGTCCGTATATTTTATATATCCTTAAGACATATCATTTTTTCCAGATTTGGCACGTTAAAGTAGCAGAAGAAAGAGCGTGTGCTAACACATTCGGTTCCAAATTAAAACAGTAATAAAATAGGCAAGGAAGACCAATGTATAAGTTATGTAAACAGACATGATAAATTCAGTTGAACCCATCCTAATCTCAAAGAAACATGACATTCATAAACTTAAACCAAACGCACATACTATTATATAAACATGGATAAACAGACTCTTTCCAAATTTGCACATATTAATCTAGAATATAACATGTAAATATCGTCATTTAAATCAATTAAAGTATGCTATCATTGTTTGATTTAATAGGCAACAACCAAGCTAACAACATACACAACATACAATAATTTGAATATCAATAATCCACTAAGTGTCCTAAGAGTATTTAATCAAGTCATAGTTCCTTCCAAACACGTATGAATCTTACATTATCCGTATTGCACTTAATAATGAACCCAAGATACCTTACTAGAACAAATAACAGTAATTAGTTAGCAAAAACATCGAAGCAATATCATCTATCGCATATCAACTCCAAATCAGAAATACCCTAACGACATATATACAATTATGCAAACAAAGCATTTTATTATCATATTAATTAATCAAGACTACACTACTTAGCAAAATATCATACTAAATCAAGCGCAAAACACACAATCAAATAGACTTAAAGAAATATAGAAGAATTGAAATAAGTCTAACCTTTTCCGGGTAGTGAACTGAGACGTTGTTTCGAATCGTCGAATCCGCTCGGAAATGTTTAGAATTCTGATTTTTTGGATTTACCGAATTCTGATTTTTCAACCCGAACAGTCTACTGATATTGTATGGCTCTTTTGGTGACTCCTCCTTGTGCTGTTTTATCTTTCTTGTCTTGCTGTCTGCGTTCTTTTCTGGGCCGCGTTGGTTGATCCTTTTGGAGATTCATGGGTCCACGATTTGCGATTGGAGTTCTGTATATTTTTCTCGAGCTTATTATGCACATTTTAGAAAACTGTTCTTGGAATTAGGATGTAGAGGTTACATATTCATTTGGTATTCTGATTGAAATTAAAAATCATTAACATTTTCTGACTCTGCTCGTGATTGTGAGTGCGAATAATTATCCTTCAAATTTATTGTACTCAAGTCAACTTAATATCGATAACAATAGACTTAAAAAAACGATACAATATTTCTTAGATGATCATTATTTTTGCTATAACAGTTAACATTTCTTGTTGGTTGCTTCAGGTCTAGAGGAAAATATGAATCTGATTTAGGGATGGGCGGGGGCGGGTGTGGGTACGCTCCCCTGCATCCGTACCCGTCAGAAAATTTTATATCCGCCACGGGTGGCGTGTACATTTTCAACATTCATATCCACCTAGGCGGGTATATTCCTAAATCCATATCCTCTCCACCACCCAAGTGAATATCCGCCACCCGCCTATACCCGCCAGCCATATTTTGTAATCAATTCATTTGTCATGAAACAATGACTAAGGTGAGTAGGGTTTTGCCTCAAAATTCATTATTATTAGGCTTATGAGTTGCTAAAATTATGTGTGCCAAATTATGTGGGCTTTAGATAAATATAAAGTTGTACAAATAAAATTATAGTTAACGGGTATAAGGCGGGCGGATGGATTTGGGGCGGGTGGGTGTAACTGCAAATACACCACCTACCCATACCCGTCTACTACCCGCCAAAGTTATACTCATATCCGCCCCAACTGAGGCAAGTGCGGTACGAATTCGCAAAATTGTACCCACCTGCCATCCCTACTGATTAGTCCACGTATGTAAATAAAAAGGAAACATTTGCTATTCCTTGTTTGATGCTGGATCACATATAAAACACATAGTGTTGGTGAGCTTGTGATCAGTTACACAATTGAATATCAAGAAAGCTGAAGCTAAAGTAAGTGCCAAATGGCTAACTATCAAACATTCCATCACCCATTGTTAATGTTTTCCAGTAAGAAAAGGAAAAGGTTGAGTTCAACAAAAACTGTAAGTAACCCTGTTGGGCACTAATTAGAGTAAGAGTTGAGGTCTTTAACCTGTCTGTATAAACTTACCAATGCTCGATAACATCATAACAACCTCTGTGATATGCCACAGTTCGAACTAGTCTCTGAACCAAAAGACCCTTAAATGTTTTTTGTGTTGTCAATTGTTTGTCTTCAATACAAATTTTTTGTTTTGACACTGAAAGATAATAATACCTTCAACGACCTTGATAATACATTGTAAACGTCCAAATTGCATGTTATTAGCAAATATTCTCCGTATATTTTATAATTATGATAGATGTATATTTAAGGTAACTTAGGATTCTAATTGTATTAGAATCAACCTTTGTAAGGTAAGTTAGTATTCATACCATATTAGGAATCAACCTTTGTACAGCTATGTGAATAATGAAAGGAATCCTTAAGGAAATTATTCTATTTGACATGGTGTCAAGAGCCTAAAACCTAAACCCTACTCTTCTCCTCTATCTCTCTTTTCTCGGCCAAAACCAGAAAATATTTCTCGGCCAGAAATTTCCCTTCAACAATGTCTTCCCCCACAAATTCCGGTTCATCCACTGGCACACTTGACAACCCCTCTCAACGTTCAGTATCTTTTT
This sequence comes from Anisodus tanguticus, assembly GCA_034509755.1. Lineage (NCBI taxonomy): Eukaryota > Viridiplantae > Streptophyta > Magnoliopsida > Solanales > Solanaceae > Anisodus > Anisodus tanguticus. The sequence goes on along the minus strand of CM067550.1, from coordinate 46,625,187 downwards.
TTCATCCGGCATTCGCCGTTAACAACATCAAGAATTTTATCCGTATAATTCTTGACCAAGAAGACTGTCAATATTCCATGTGGATGGAACTATTCTACATTTATGCATGTGCATACAACGTGCTCAATCATATTGACGAATCTGTTCCTCGTCCCACCGATGTTACAGACTCAATCTGGCGTCACCTTGACGCAATCGACAAACAATGGATCTACGACACCATCTCCAAAAGACATGTTGTGCACTATCATAAAAATAGGTGCTACGGCACGTGAACTTTGGGTCCGGCTAGAAGAAATCTTTTAGGACAATAAAAATACTCGGGCCGTATATTTGGAAGAACAATTCAATAATACCCGTCTCGAGAATTTTAACAACATGTCTGAATATTATAAGCAACTGAAACTCATAACCGATCAACTATCCAACGTCGGGACTTCTGTTTCAGAAACTAAGATGGTGCTTCAACTTGTTGTTGGTTTACCGAAAGGTGAATATGACACACTCACAACAATAATTCAATAAGCCGACCCTCTCCCAAGTTTCAACAAGGCACGTTCACAACTATTGTTGGAAGAAACTCGACGTGCTAAACAAGAGGAGCATAATCAAAAGGCGCTAGCCGTTGACGAGATGGCAACACCGGCAACCAACACCACCCCGTCACAACCGCAACAACAGCAGCAGCAGCGGAGGTCGTGGCGGCAGAGGTCGCAACAACAAAGGCAAGGGCCGCGGCAAGGGCCAACGCAACCAGTGGGCTGGACAGCAGCCAGGCCCAACTCCAGCAATTTTCCGGTGGGATGGACGGAAGCAACCGGCGTGGCCCAACCGGCGAATCGGGCCTCGCCCGCAAGCCCATACCCGACCCGGGGGCCCGGTTCCGGCAGCCTTGGTCGGCCCGGCCTCTTGGGTCCTTCCCCAACCACTAGGCAGGCCCACCAGCAGCAGCAGCAGGCCCACCTGGTTGCAGTCCAGCAGCAGCAGCCTGGCCCCGACTGATTTGGGCCAAGCCTACACCACCGTGAACCTTCAACAGCCCAACGACAATTGGTACATAGACACCGGAGCCACATCTCACCTCACCCGGTCGTCAAGTAACCTATATCAACTACGTCGATTAAAGTGTCCTCAATTTATTACTATCGGCAATGGTCATCGCATTCCAATTGAAGGTTACGGTAACACACACACCAAACATCCACACCCGCCTTTCTCTCTAAGCCGCGTCCTATACACACCTAACATCATAAAAAACTTAATCTCTGCTAGAAAATTCACTAGCAATAATTATGTGTCTGTCAAATTTGACCCTTTTGGTTTTTCTGTGAAGGAACTCAATACGGGAAAAATTCTTACACGCTGCAATAGTGTGGGATATCTCTACCCATTCACTCAATATTCCGTTGTCAGACCGCAAGCACCTCTATCCCTTGCGGCGATCTCTCCCTCAACTTGGCACAACAGACTCGGACACCCGGAGACCCAATTTTTACTTTTCTTAGGACTTCTAAGCGTATTCAATGTAATAATGGAAAAATTGCCCAACACTGTTTTTCTTGTCCACCAGGCAAACATACTCGTATTCCATTTATGTCATCAAACAGTGTTACTTTTTCTCCCTTTGATATTGTTCATGATGATTTGTGGGCATCTCCGATTGTTAGCTCTTTGAGTCATAAATTCTATCTAGTATTCTTGGATGATTTTTCACACTTTGTCTGGATTTACCCACTGAAATTCAAATCTGAAGTTTTTGCAAAATTCCCCGACTTTCAAAAATTCATTAAAACACAATTTGAAAAATCTATCAAATCATTCCAATGTGATAATGGACGTGAATTTAATAACTCAGCCTTTCACAATTTCTGTTCCAAACAAGGCATGGTTTTCCTTTTTTCTTGTCCCTATACTTATTCCCAAAACGGAAAGGCTGAACGAATTATACATATCATCAATAACATGGTTCGCACACTTCTGTTTCATGCATGTCTACCACCGCCTTTCTAGGTCTATGCTGTCAAAATGATAGAATCCCTTCTTAATATTTTACCAACTAGCACACTAAAAAAAGACCCCTACCGAAATCTTATACCGTAGGCTACCATCATATGATCACCTACGTATTTTTGGATGCTTATGCTACCCCAACATAGCCTCCACTGCACATCACAAACTTGCCCCTCGCACTCTGTCATGTGTCTTCCTTCGTCTATCTCCTAATCATCGGGGCTACTTGTGTTATGACATTGCTACTCGCAAAATCATCGTCTCCCGTCATGTCACCTTTGACGAGACAACCTTTCCTTTTTCCAATCTTCGAAAATTTCAGACCACCGATTACTTTTTCTTAATGAACCAAGTATGTCCCCGTTCATCCAAAATCTATACTAACAACAACCCGCTGTCCCGACAACATCGTCCTCGCCATTGTTGCCTCCAGTCAACTGCTCTCGGTCGACAACACCACTGCTGTCTTCAGCAGTGTTGTGTGGCCCCAGCGGCAATGCTGCCACCCAGTCCAGTTCTATGCTCTCGGTCAACTACCCAAACACCACCCATACCGCCTCCAGTTGAGTCTCCTGCACCTCCAGCAACACTACTGCCCCTCAGTCCAACAATCAGTCCCGCAGCCATGCTGCCTCCCAGTCCAACAACATGTCCCGCAGCCCTGCAGCCTGCCAGTCTCGACCTCCCACTGCTGCCCTCTCACCGCATGGAGACTCGTGCACAACACGGGATTTTCAAACCCAAGGTTCACTTCAATCTCTCCACACAAACCTTATCACCCATTCCAAAGAATCCAAAACTAGCTAAACTGGACCCTAATTGGAATACGACCATGTACGAGGAGGTTAACGTTTTAACCAAGCAGAACACTTGGGATTTGGTACTTAGACCAGCTGGTTGAATGTTATCCGGTGTATGTAGCTATTTCCTCACAAGTTCAAAGACAATGGTGACTTAGAAAGGTATAAGGCAAGACTAGTTGTAAATGGCACTAATTAGCAGGAGGGTATTGATTGTGGTGAGACATTCATTCCGATTATTAAACCGGCCACTATCCGGACTGTTCTCAGTATTGTTATGGGCCTGCATTGGCCGATTCATCAACTAGATGTCAAGAATGCATTTCTTCATGGGGATTTGAAAGAAACTGTATACATGCATCAGCCCCATGGCTTTGTTCATCCGACAGTTTCGCAGTTTGTATGTCGTCTTAGAAAATCACTGTATGGATTGAAACAGGCGCCCCACGCTTGGTATGATCATTTTATCAGGTATCTTCTGCAGATTGGATTTATATATAGCAGGTGTGATAACTCTCTCTTCACTTTTCATCGAGGTAGCATCATTGTTTACTTGCTATTATATGTCGATGACATTGTTCTTAATGCCTCATCTGACAGTTTGAAAAATGAAATCTATTGCTCTACTTAAAACTGAATTTGCTATGACCGAATTGGGCAAGCTGAGTTATTTCTTAGGTATAACAGTGACCAGATCTGCAGCTAATATGTTCTTGTGTCAGCGTAAGTATGCAGAAGAGATAATGTACAGGGAAAAAATGACAAATTGTAAAATTATGCCAACTCCGGTGGACTCAAAATCCAAGCTTAGTGCCAATGACGGTGCGCCAGTCTCTGATCCCACTCTATATCGGAGTCTAGCAGGTGTTCTTCAGTATCTTACATTCACTAGGCCCGATATTGCATATGTCGTTCAGCAGGTGTGTCTATTCATGCACGACCCCCGAGAGTCCTATTTTGCCGCCCTCAAACGTATTATCAGATACGTTAAGGGCACACTAGACTTTGGATTACACCTATACCCTTCTGCCCCAACCAAGCTACTTGCCTACACGGATGCAGATTGGGCAGGATGCCCCGACACACATCCCTCCACCTCAGGGTACTATGTATTTCTTGGGGATAATCTTATCTCATGGTCCGCCAAGAGGCAAGCCACACTATCCCGTTCGAGTGCTGAAGCAGAATATCGCGGTGTTGCTAATGTAATTGCTGAGATCCGTTGGCTTCGAAATCTTCTTTTGGAGCTCCAGTGTCCACTCCGCAAGGCGTCTATAGTATATTGTGACAACATATATGCCATCTATATGTCTCATAATCCGGTCCAACATCAGCAGACTAAGCATATTGAGATGGATATCCACTTTGTGCGAGAGAAGGTTGCCCGTGGTCAGGTCAAAATATTACACGTGCCTTCCTCTTATCAGTATGCCGACATCTTCACAAAGGGACTACCGCGACAGCTCTTCACCGACTTCCGATCCAGCCTTAGCGTTCGGCCTCCTCCCGCTCCATCTGAGGAGGAGTATTAGCGAATATTCTCCGTATATTTTGTAATTATGATAGATGTATATTTCAAGGTAACTTAGGATTCTAATTGTCTTAGGAATCAACCTTTGTAAGGTAAGTTAGGATTCGTACCATATTAGAAATCAACTTTTGTACAGCTATATATATATTGTGAATAATGAAAGGAATCCCTAAGGGAAATTATTCTATCTGACACATGTGATAGAGCCGTTTAGTTAAAGGCTTGAAATGTCTACAGATTTATCAAAACTAAGTATTCAAGCAACAACTTAGATGTAACTAGCGATTCTCTACGTCTTCTATCCTACTCCAAAAACATTTTGAGGGTTACTACGTTAGCACTTCATGATAGAATACCGTGTAAATAGAAATTGTAAATTATGTTATATAATTATCATAATTGTAGAATTCTTGTACAAGTAGAACTATAATATTATAAGTTTAGTAGGAATATGATTTTCCATATTTAGAGATTGTAACTTGTATATATACATATTCATTCAATAAGAATAATCAATAAATTAATTATTTCACTTCATATGCAGGGGTGGATGTGATTCACAGTTTACCAGTTCATTTGAACCCAATAACTTCCGCTCGCACACGGTATATTATGGAGTATTGGCTTGAATGGAAGGGTTTTTACTTGTCATCGGAGCATACTTCCGTGTTTGACCCGGAGATAATTTCTTTGTCAAGAAGTTGTTTGTGAGGTTGATGAATCTGAAAAGGCTACTTTGACTTGTGGTAAAGAGTTTGATCCATTCTCTACTATTGCCGTATCATTCTTTCATTAGTGATGGATGCCTTGTTGAGAGTGAAATGAGTGCAAGGTTTACTTTCTTGAAGCACATTAATTCCATTGATCCCGACTTGTTCCATTACGCCAGTACTTTGGGATTCCAACTTGATTATATGTTGGGTTGGGCAAAAAATCCGGAGAATCAAAAAAATCGAATCGAAGTGAAATTCGGTTCGTTTTTTTCTCTTTTGAAAAATCGAACCGAATTAGGATTTAGCGATTTGGTTCGGTTTTTAAAATTTGGATATGAACCGAACCGAAAAAAATGAATTAAATATATAATTATTCTTATTTTTTATTTTAGGTTACTACTATCTCTTGAATCATAGCAATTGAGGTCAATCTATGAATCTTTTATGGAAGTCGAATGCGGCATGAACTTGATTAACATATCACGGAAGCATTGACATAAAATGTAGGGAGAGAAAGTAGTTGTAAATTAGTGAAACTTTAAATGGTCATAACTCTGCGCTCGGATGTCCGTTTTCCCAATCAATTTGTGTTTTCCCTCAAATCGGTTTCTAATTTTTCTTTTTCTTTAGTAAACATCTCACGATACATAATATATTTCAACGTCGAAATTTCATGGTAGTGTAGGTGTGAATGTCAATTTCAGTTTTGAAAATTCAATTTTTTTTTAAAAATAAAAAACTCCCCGATCCGACCCGACCCCGCCCACTAGAAAAAACTGATATAATTCGATACGTTCGGCGATATAAACCGAACATATCGGTTTTTTTAAAAAAAAAAGTTGTATTCATTTTTTTTTTAAAACCAATTTTTATTCGATTCATATTTTTCGGATATAAAATCAAACCTAACCGATATCGCCCACCCCTAATTATATGCCATTAGTGGATTGATGTGATGTGTATAAGCAAAAGCAGGCTAAAGAATTCTTGAATATTCATTCTAATGATGCTAAAAGGCTTGAAGATGTTGGAACTATTTTTAAGTGTGATGTCTTGAGCGCAGTGGATAAGGTTGTTACTTTCTTAACAAGAGGTTTAGGGAAATGTGTCCTATCATGCACAAATCAGAATATAATCGGGCTTCATTGCGGGTATCGGACATCGGGTGAGAAACAAAAAAAAAAGTGTGATGTATTGTACTTAAATAAGTATGAATAATTAAATTTAAAGCTCAACAAATTATTGAAATGCAGTAGAGTTATGATCTTGAACCAATAAAGGACAAATCCTGATTGGTCTCTTCCTATACATTCTTTTATTATAATTTTTAAATTTTACCATGTACACTATTTTCTTGCATTTATTAACTTATTCTTCATGTGTAGCATTATGAAATGAAGACATATAGTACAATTTATTTAAACATTAAAGCATAAATTATTTACCAAATAGAGAACCGCAAAGAACAACAGATTTAGTTGAACCCTCAAAGTTTCATTCTTTTCGTTTCCTGCACTTAATTTCTCCGAACTTAAATCTCGCCGATCATCAATCTCCGATTATTCTTACAATTAAGAAAATCCACTCCGGTAATCTCCGGCAATCAACATATCTTCGAAATCGCTTTCCGTTTATACTTAGTTGACTTCAGCTTTATCTTAATTCTAGGGTTTGAGGTTTTTGAATTGTCGATTTGATGCAGAAATCAAGTTTTTGATTGTGAATTTTGCGATGGCGAGCGCCGGTGAAGAAGATAACGATGCCGTATTGAGCGACGTAGAGGCAGATGATCCGTCACCTATTGATATAATAAATTCTTCTTCTCCGTCACCTGAAGATGTATCAATTGAGAAATTTCGTGAGATTCTAACGGAGTTAGATCGAGAGAAGCAAGCTCGATTAGCCGCTGAGGAATCTAAATCGCAGTTGCAAGTTTCGTTCAATAGATTGAGAGTTCTCGCTCATGATGCGATCAAAAAGCGCGACGAGCACTCGAGACAACGCGATGAAGCATTGCGAGAAAAGGAAGAAGCTTCGACAACAGTTGAGAAGGTAACGGGGGAACTGAAAGAAGCAATTAAGCAGAAAGATGAATTTTCTAAGCAGTTAGAGGAAGTGAAAAAGGCGAAGGATTCAATGAGAACTGAGATGGAAACTGCAGGTTCAATGTTAGTTACTGGAATTGATAAAATATCCGGAAAAGTTAGTCAATTTAAGAATTTTGTAGCTGGTGGATTACCGAGGTCACAGAAATACACAGGATTACCAGCAGTGGCTTATGGCGTGATCAAAAGGACGAATGATGTTGTCGAGGAGCTATTGAGACAGATTGAATCGACAGCAAAGTCGAGAAATGAGGCCCGTGAACAAATGGACCATAGGAATTATGAAATTGCAATTGAAGTTTCACAGTTAGAGTCAACGATTAGTGGTTTGAGAGAGGAGGTTGCAAAGAAAACTTCTTTTGTTGAGAATTTAGAGAAATCTGTAGGTGAAAAAGATGAGAAATTATCAGAATTGGAACGGGAGATGTGTGAGAAGCAAAAGGCTTTGGAGAGTGAAGTGGTTGAATTGAGAGATTTGGTGAGTGAATATGAGGGTAAGTTGAGTAGTTCAGAAACAAAGCTGGAAATGCAAAGATCATTACTTGCTGAGCAATTGAAATATGTTACGAAAATTCACAAACAGATTTGTAATGCTGTTAAAGTTGTTGATGCGAGGAAGGCATCTGAGTTGTCGGAATCCTTGTTTGTTGCTCAAGAGATGGACATGGAAGAGAATATAAGGGCGGTTTTAGCAGGATTGGAATCTATATATGAAATGAGTGAATTTGTTGTCCAGAAAACAAAGGATTTGCTAGAGGAGAAGAGCCATGAAGTGAAAAGCCTTAATGAGTCAGTTTCTCAGTTAGTAAAAGAAAAAGAACAAATTGGGTCTTTACTGAGAAGTGCTCTTTCAAAGAGAATTTCAGTGGATTTGTCATCCAAAACAAATGAATTGTTTAAGATAGCAGAAAATGGATTGAGAGAAGCTGGGATAAATTACAAGTTCAACAATCACGTTGGTGATGGTAAGATCCCTGCTTCTGATAATAAAATGCATGCAGCAAATATAGAAGAGGATGAAGTATATGCTTTGGTAAGTCCTGATTTTATACAAATTTGCTTTTAAAATTTCTTGTTATTTTATTAATTCATTGATGTTTTTATGTAGGCTGGTGCACTAGAGAATATAATTAAACAGTCTCAGGTTGAGATCATTGACCTTAAACATACTGTTGAAGAGTTAAGGTACTTCCTGTCAAGCTTATATTGGGTTAACCTGTTTGAGCTGCATTTCTTCACTATGTGATGCTACTCACTTCAAGCAGATTTAATGCATTGTCCCTTTGTCTTTTTTATCCCCTCTAGAAACGCTCGAGTATGAGCGTAACCTATTCTTACCCTGACTTGGTTGTTTTGTCATCTTGCTTTACTGAACAAAGGGCAGAGTCAAGTTTACTGAAGGAACATGTGGAAACTCAAGCGAAGGAACTCAGTCAATGGAAGCAACATGTGAAGGAACTTGAAGAAAAGGAGAGGGTGGCAAATGAAAATGTAATGCACTGCCTAATCACAATATAGTATTTCATCATGCTAGTACTTGGTTCACAGAGTTTAATGTCAGTCGTGTAGATTTGCTTATAATAATTTTTTGTCACATTATGAAGTCTTACAAATAACTGTTTCATGGTAGGTTGACGGGCTTATGCTAGACATTGCTGCTGCTGAAGAAGAAATTACACGGTGGAAAGTGGCCGCACAGCAAGAAGCTGCTGCAGGTAAAGCTGTTGAGCAAGAGTGTGCAGCACAGGTAATGGATTTCTAAATGCTTTTAATGTAATTAAACTAGTGATTCTGAAAGTCATAAATGCATTTTAACAAGTGGAATCTGATCTATATTGAACTGGTCTGTGAAATGTTGTCATGCTGGGGTGTTGTGTTTTTATGCTGTTCTGTTTTCCATTGGAGACAAGCTGACACATCTTTTCACAGTTGTGGTTGTTTCTTCAATCGCTAAGAAACTGTTAGCAAGTTTTTGATTTATTTGTCAGGCTAAAACAGGTTCATCACTCCTGCCAAAATCTTTCAACTTTTTTGTTGGCTACTGTATTTTAGAATGAAGATGAAGTATTTCCTTCTAGCAAATTTTTTCTTACATCCAGACACCTTTTCATGGGTTTCAAGTGTAATCCTTGTGCCCTTTGGCTGTCAAACCTCTTTTGAATGACAAAAGATATTTAATACTTCATAAGTGGAGATGGATCTTAATATTGTTTTAGTAATGTTCTTCACTTTCCCTTGTTCTTTTTTTTTTCCTTTGGGTTAACCTTTCTTTTGTGTGCTTGTCAGATGTGTTACTTAGTTAGGGCATGCGGAGGAACGAAATTTCTATGTAAAATTTGTATTATCCTGCTATAAATTAAAGATGACTGTAAGTTTGTAAAAGGGATATTTCAGATTTAGGATTTGAGAATGTGCCTCGTAGCCTAGAATACAGTGAAACTGCTGTTCTAACAGCTTATAGCTAAACATAACTGCAAGAGGTAATTTTTAGAAGCTTCGTGTCAAAAGTGTTCTTAAATTGCTTCGCAGTCTGTTTCTATTTTTGAATGAGGTTAAAGATAAGAACGCCAAAACGAGATATTCAACTTTACTTTTTGAGAATGAGAACGAGATATTCAACTTCAAAGTACTGTTTTGGAAGAGAAAAAAGGATCAACTCCAAACCTTATCAAAAAACAATTATATTGGTTCCAAAGTCTTGAGTTAGCAGGAGGAAGTACATTGTGATATAAAAAGAAAGATAGGTGAAATTTCATATTATTTAGAAAGTTGGCCCAAGCATGTAAAATCACTTGAGAACTTACCATGTGTAGTGAGATGGACTTCCTTATGTAAGCTACGCTTTTAGGAAACATCAATTTATTAAATGAATCCATGTAGAGCTGAATGGATATAGAAGATTCACACAGCCGACTCAACTTGTTGGGGATCGAGGCCTAGTTGATTGATTGATTGATTTTGGATTCAGGTATGATATATCTGCTGGCTCTTTTTAGATAGAATGTCCTTAGATAATTAAGTTCCTTTGCTGTCAGGCCAAAATTGCCCTCAAACTATTTGAAATAGCTCACATTTACCCTCCGTTTGTTTTTGGTTCCAAAATTACCCTTGCCGTCTATGTTATGGACCACAAATGCCCTTAAAACGTTAGCCTTGCCAAATGGCAGTCCAACAAGGTTAAATTTGCTGACATGACCGTCCAATTAGGCAGTCCAACATGACAAAAATCTCATGCTTTGTTCTTCCTTGTTGAATCCTAATCACAAAAAAAGAAATTAAAAAATTTAAAAAATACCAAATAGTTCTTGATTGATTTCATCTAAATCTTGCTGGGATTTATTGGATTTAAAAACTCCATTGTTCTTGTTTGTGAATTTATGATAGGTTTGATATGATTTTTAGCTTCTTATTCTCGCTTGACACTCGGAGCTTCACAACATCAACCCCAGCAAGATTTAGATCAAACCAATCGTAAATTCACAAAACCCATTTTTAGATTTTCAAGCTTTTAAGAACTCTTCCATGGAGGTTCTTTTTTTTTTTTTTTTTTTTTTTTTTTTTTTTTGGTTTTAGCTCAAATCAGGAAATCAGTTGTTAAAGTTCAACAAGGAAGAACAAAGCATAAAAGAGGGAGGGGGGGGGGGGGATTTTTTCCATGTTGGACTGCCTAATTGGACGGCGATGTCAGCAAAGTAACTTAGCTGGACTGCCATGTGGCAAGCTAACGTTTTAAGGGCATTTGTGGTCCAAAACATAGACGGCAAGGGTAATTTTGGTACCAAAAACAAACGGAGGGTAAATGTGAGCTATTTTGAATAGTTCGAGGGCATTTTTGGCCCTTTTCCGTCCTTTTAATTCTCCTGATCAGGAGTTTATTCCTTTAGAAAGGCTAGTTAGTCCGAACAATATATCCGGGTAAAACCATCCTCAATGAGCTCTCTTCTGGCAAAAGAAACTTGTGGGGATTTCCTGTTTTATGTAGTGTTATAAAAAATAAAGGAATAATAGATCTGAGGTAAAACAAGGAAGATATGGCACTATAGAATAGAAGAGTGTTGTCATCACCTGTCCCAAAAAAACTACAATAAAATAGAAGAGCATTGTCATTTGCTAGAGTAACATGCTTCAGTAAAATAGTCTTTTTGGTATTTTTAGCTATTTTATGTTCTATGATATACTCTCCTCTCTGTCTCTCTATTGTTGAATATGATTGATAATAGGGCCTAGAAATTGTTTAGAATATGATAACTGTGGCTACAAAGGGAGTGGAAGAGAATTAGAATTAGTAGAGTGCTCGGTATGAAGACTTTGGTTTCCTATGAAATAAGATAATAGTAGTGATTCATGATGTAATGTATGAAGGCTTGCTAAGCAGTATGAACTATGGCATGAGAAGTTGTTTCAAAAGAACTGCCATTTAGATGCTTGAGGTTATTCACTAGGTGGCAATTGACCATGCCTTGTTAGATACATTAAGCTAAGACACAAGATCGTAGTTTGATGTCCACAAGTTATTGCCCCTTTATCCAGATAACTCTCAAATGGCAAACCAAAGTTTTTTGGTATCTATTCTGTGGAAAATCAGAATCTACTAAAGCGCGGGAAAGCCCTTTTATATTGGGGTAACTCACTTTAATGTCTTAATTCTGCTAGGGAAATAATGCACATGGAGCAATGCCTAGACTGTCACATTTATTTACTGCATTAACAAGAATACAAGATAACCTACCAGTATGAATGGCCAAGCACCGCTGACCATAGACAGAAGAGAAAGCTCTCTGTATGTCAATTTGTAATGCAGGTCTTATGTGAATCTCTCAATTTCAAATGTCATAACTGAAATATATAGCCATTGTCGGAGAGAAAATCAGAGTCTAGTAAAGCTCAGGCAAGCACTTTTTGTTGGAACTCATGCACTTAGAAATTTACTTCTACAAAAAAAAAAAAAAACGGTGCAGCCGTGGAAGTGCATACAATATCACATTTTATTATATTAATCAACAAGATAGCGCTTACCGAAATGAATGAACATGCACCATTGACCATTTGTCCCCTATGCAAATAATTAGGAATACATCTCAGCCTATGAAACTTTGTGTGGTTCATGGTTTAGAGATATTGAGAACTCTTAAATCATCTATAAACCAAAAAAAAAGGGATTCTAGTTTCATGCTTTGCAATTTATAAGCAGACTAAAAAAGCAAGTATGCGTATGATTTTCTTTTCTATTCTCGAACAATTTCTTGTAAATTACTGCATATTCTGTTATTCCAGCTATTCCCTCATAGCCTATCACTAAGAAAATCTTCCAATGGTTCTTGTAGTTGTCGGCTGTACGCCAGGAGCTTGAGGCAGCTAAGGATGCTGTACTGGAGTCCGGGAAGAAACTCAAATTCAAAGAAGAAACAGCTGATGCAGCCATGGCTGCAAGGGATGCAGCTGAGAAATCATTGAGACTGGCAGATTTAAGAGCATCGAGGCTGAGGGATAAAGTGGAAGAGCTAACGCGTCAGCTTGAAGAGCTAGACGGCAGGGAAACATCCACAACTGGTCTAAACAGGCCAAGATACATGTGCTGGCCATGGCAATGGCTTGGTTTAGATTTCGTAGGTATGAGACGTGTAGAGACACAACAAGAGGGTGCCAATGAAATGGAACTTTCTGAACCCCTTCTTTGACACCCCCTCCTCTTACTTTGATAATAATATTCTTCTCTGAACCCCCGGTATTTTCTTTTTTTTCACATTTTTGTAATTCATTTTTATTATTCCACGCGCTGTATATTTTTTGTGATCTTTGTAAGAAAAGTAATTAGACAAATGATATAGAGCATTGGTTGTTCAAAGGCGAATTGGGATTGTTCAGTTCATGCAAGTTGAAAAAGCATACGTAGTTATAAAAGTTGCAGAAAACCTTTGGTTGAGAATTGCATATCAAATTTTTGGTCAGAACGTAAGAAGATTTCAACATACTGAGCATCAACATTCTCCAACAAAGTGGTCAGCTACAAATGCATGGACTGGAAATTTTTCATAAGTCTGTAGGTCACATTTTAAGCGCTTCAAAATCAACAAATCAATCATCCCTATTCACAAGCTAAAACTTTGCTATAGCTAAATCACCTACACATTTCTGCATCAATCGATTATTCAACACCGTCAAACCCTAGAATTAAGATAAAGCTGAAATCGACCAAGTATAAAAGGAAAGTGATTTAAAAAATATATGGTGATCGCCGGAGCGGATTTACTTTATTGTAAGAATAATCGGAGATACTCCTACTGGAAATGGGGGTAGGTTCTTCCTTGAATAAATTGTTTGGTTTAATCGTCTGATCATCTTATCTAAAAGCGTTAAAGTTGTTAGAGAGGGTATTCTTGTCCATTACAGGTGGCGGTGAGATTTGAACTCTATACCTTTGTCTATTGTGATATCATGTTTCATTATGTAAACATTTCATCTAAATCTAAAAGCTTAAACGATTAGAGAATATATTATTTTTCATGACGGGTGATTGTGTGGTTTGAATCCAGGACCTTTATATCCTTTAATATCATGTTTAGTTATCTAATTTATCTAATCTAAATGATTAAACTGTTAGAGAGTGTACATTTTTATTACTTAATTATATCTTCAACATATGCTTCCCATGTTTATGGGTTTCACGAGTTATTTTAATCTTATCCAATGATTTAAGATGTTTAATTTTGTTTCTGTGGGGTTCGCAATGATACTAAAGCTATTGGATATACAGCAAGGAAAAGTTTTAACTTGTTCTGTCCAATTTTTTATTTTATTTTCAAAGATAACTACTTTATCATTTGGACTTGGAAAACGCCTCGTGCAAATGGAGGTGACTTCAATATTTCTTGAAAAACTGCTTTTGTTATTTGTCAAAATTTGGCATCTTGCAGTCTGTATATCTTGGTTTTTGGTTTTAATAGCTAATCAAACCCATGATTTAACAAAAATCTAGACACTGTTTGTGATGCGGTTTATTTTCACTCTTTGATAAGTTGAAACAATAATAACATACTCAGTGAAGTCTCACAACGTGAGATTTGAGAAGGGTAGAGTGTACGCAGATCTTACCTCTACCTTAGTAGGTAGAGTGGTTGTTTCCGAGAGATCCTCGGCTCAAGACAAAGCACAAGCACAAGCAAAGTAAGACAAACAAAGCGACTAAGCCATGATAGCGAAATCTGAAAAAGAAGCAGTAACTTGTTGGAAATTTACTAATGTGGAATTAAGTTTATCCCATTATTTATGACTCGAACAATTGGGGCCCGCACGTCGGAAACGTCGTTTCCACACACGTGCACACGTAGTGCCAAGTATCGTATATTTCATTAGTAAAAGAGATATTGGTACGTACATAAGATGTTTGAGACATAGAATGGTGGATGGTTGTTGGCCAAATGACAAGTATTCCACGTTGGTAAACGAAGGAATAAGTGTACGAAGTGTGAGATGAAACGAGTCAGAAATTTCCGCGGGGCAGCCCCGTCGGAGCCGAGGCGCCGGAGCGCCGCGACGCCTCCCAGGCAGCGCCGCGACGCTAATTGGGTGGTCAGTTACCGGAGCTGCGGCACCACGGCGCTTTGTAGGCAGAAAGCTGCGACGGAAAGATGAAAAGTTCTGACTTTTGAGCTGGTTTTGGAGCATTGAATCTCCATTACTTGGCACATGAATTCAACCATTATTTGGATGAATGTAACCCCTCAATAAGTGACATTACATGGCTATTGAAGGCCATTAGTTGGCTAGTTGATGGGTCATCTCACTACACTATAAATTGAGGCATTTGGCTCAATTGTTCAACACTTAGAAATACCTACAGAATTTTCTGAAATCTTCTTCTTCCTCTCTAGCAAGTCTACTATTCTCAAAGTTCTTCAAGAGTAACACTTGAGTTTCCTTTGCTCATTTGTTAAGTTGCTGCTGTATCTTGGGAGACTATTGCCCGACAACATAGAATGATATATACGGGGCAATCTTGTCTTAAAGACAGAGTGTCATCACTCGACTCAACAAATCATAAGGAGTTCTTATCGTTCTTGATTCCAGTTTGTTGTAATCTTTAGTTTATCCTTTCTAGCAATTTATTATATTTACTTACTTCCCATTTCCTGTAATTATTGTATCCCACAATTTTAAGACAAGATTGTTGTAAGTACGTAGAAAGATGACTGGAAGAGAACAACTCGCTTCTGATACTACTGCTGCTACTCAAGGCAACTCATCTGCCTTCCCCACTGCTGCTCAAGGCATACCTAATGCCTTTACTACTGCTCAAGGCTCATTCAACGCCTTTCCTACTGCTCAAGGGAACGTTACAGTTCCTCCACCCTCTGGATTCCACCATGAACGCCCAGAAAAGTTCATGGGCTCCAACTTCAAGAGATGGCAACATAAGATGATGTTTTATCTGACTGTTATGGGACTGGCTCGGTTCATAACTGAAGATCCTCCACAAGCTGGAGATGAAGTGGACCCTCATCCTATTGATACGGCTGAAGGGGGAAAAGGTATCCATGTCATTAATGGCATGAATATGGTTCTTGATGCATGGAGTCATAGTGATTTCATGTGTAAGAACTATATCTTGAACTGTCTGTCAGACCCACTCTACACGGTGTATTTCACCGTAGGCACCGCCAAAGAGTTATGGAAAAACTGCAGAAGAAGTACAATGCACAAGATGCAGGTACGAAGAAATTCATCGTTGGAAAATTCCTGAAATTTCAAATGGTGGATGGCAAGACTGTGATGTCCCAAGTCCAGGAATTCCAAATGATTCTACATCACCTGGATTTGGAAGGTATGAAACCAAATGAGCAGTTTTGGTTGCATCACTGATTGAGAAGTTACCTCCCTCGCAGAATGAGTTTATGAGTTACTTAAAACTCAAGACAAAGGAAATGACCTTTGAGGAACTTATTATCAAACTTCAGATTCAGAAAGATAATAAGAAGGCCTTGTCTAAGGGAGAACAACCCGCTCGAGGCAAAGGCAAATCTGGCTAAGGCCAAAGAGAACCCAAGAAAGAAGCGCAAGTTTTAGAAAGACGGCAAGACCCAAGCGGCGGAGAAGTTCAAGGGGAACTGTCACCACTGTGGGAAACCTGGTCACATGATCAAGGACTGTCGCAAGCTCAAGATTGAGCAACAAGACAAGGGCAATGGCAAGGGCAAGGCACAGGTTAACATCGTCAAAGACAGACTTCTTGACGACATGATTGAGGAGTTCTCGGGGTGGTGCTTGAAGTAAACCTTGTTGAGAATCCCATGCAATGGTGGATGGACACGGGTGCTACCAGACATATCTGTTCCAATAGAGATGCTTTCTCCACATATACACCAGTTACAAACAAGAAGTTGTTCATGGGTAACAATGTTTCCTCTTACGTACCGGGGGTAGGAAATGTAGTCCTGAAGATGACTTCTAGAAAATAGCTCACTCTGAAGGAGGTGATGCATCTCCCTAAGATTATGAGGAATTTAATTTCAGGTCATTTATTGGTTAATGTTGGTTTTAGAATAATGTTTGAGTCCAATAAATTTGTAATCACCAAGAATGGAACGTTTGTGGGAAGAGGATTCGTCTGTGAAGGCCTCTTCAAAGTTAACGCCATGTCTGTAATACATTCAAGAAATAATATTGAAGCTTCTTCTTACTTGCTTGAGTCTTCTAATTTATGGCATCATAGATTAGGACATGTTAACTACAAGTCCATCCAAAGGTTGGTAAAGATGGATTTGTTGCCGTCTATCGACATAAACCCTCAACATAAGTGTGAGGTGTGCGTAGAGGCAAAACTCACAAAGATTCATTTTCGATCCGTCAAAAGGAATACCGCTCCTCTAGAACTTATTCACACACATATATGTGACTTGAAGTTTGCACAAACTAGGGGAGGGAACAAGTACTTTGTGACATTCATTGATGATAGAACAAGGTATTGTTACCTTTACTTGTTGAAAAGTAAATATGAAGCCTTTGAAGCGTTCCGACGTTACAAAGCAGAAGTTCAATCCAACTAAACATGTAGATTAAATCCATTCGTAGCGATAGAGGGGGAGAATACGTAGCACCATTTGAGGAATATTGTGCCGAATCGGGCATTATTCATCAAACGATGGCTTCATACTCACCTCAGTCGAATGGTGTTGTTGAACACAAGAATCGCACATTGAAGAAAATGATGAATGTCTTGCTCATCAATTTTGATCTTCCCCAAAACATGTGGGGAGAAGCCATCCTTACCGCTAATACGATTCTTAATAGAGTCCCACATAAGGATAAGGACAAAACTCCATATGAATCATGGAAGGGAAAGAAACCCACCTATAAATATTTAAAGGTGTGGGGTTGTTTGGCAAAGGTCGAGGTGCCCAAGCCAAAGCAGGTCAAGATTGGGCCTAAGACTGTAGATTACATTTTCTTCGGATATGCAAATAACAATAGTGTTTATCGCTTCTTAGTGTATAAGTCAGATATTCCAGATATCCACAGAGGTACAATCATGGAATCAAGGAATGCTCAATTCTTTGAGGATACTTTTCTGAGAAAGGAAAGAGACATAACCTCTCGTAAACGAAGTTATGGACAAAGCTCTCAGGAACCGAGAGTCATTGACGGCCCAAATCTAGATGGTTCAGATCTAGTGGACTTCGAAATGGCTGGAGATCCAGAATCTAATGTTCCAGATTCTCAAAACTTGGAGACTCCAGAGATGGAACCGAGGCAAAGTAAAAGGTTGATGACGAACCAAGTACAATTGCTCAAGCATTGCCAACTCTAGAGGCACCACTCTGGAAAGAAGCTATTGAGAGTGAAATAGACTTCATCCTGCATAACCATACTTGGGAGTTGGTTTATCTTCATCCGAGAAATAAACCGTTGGGTTGTAAATGGATACTCAAACGGAAGTATAAAGCAGATGGGTCTATAGATAAGTACAAGGCCAGGTTGGTAGTGTTGACACTCAATTTTGTCCCATCTTTTATGATTTTATTTGCAATTTTTAATATTTTTGATACTTTAAAACAATTTTAAAATATGGGCATATATATGTATATATATCATTATTATTATTATTATTATTATTATTATTATTTGCATTTTTTATTGTCATTTGCATTTTATATCATAATCATACTTTTATCTTAATATTATATGTTATTTTATTTTTCGCAAAACGCATTGCATTTTTATTTTTTTTATTTAAGCATCAAGCATTTCACAAATATTATATTTTATCGTATTATCATCTCTACAATTTATAAATTTTGCAAAGCTTTTTTTATTTATTTATTTATTTATAATAAAACCCTTTTTATATTTTAAACCCATAACCCATTTCATTTCCCCCAAAACAATTTCTACTCGACCCATTAAAATAAAAACAACCCATTTTCGGACCCCATCCAAGGCCCAACTGAAAAGGCCCAAAACTCCTTCTTTTATTTCCCCCCTTTTTATCCCCTAACCCTAAAAAAAAAACACAACACTACAAAAATACAAAAAAACTCTCCATCTTTTTCTCTCCCAAAAAATACACCCATCAGCCGCACTCTACAACAACAACAAAAAAAACCCTATCCTTTTCTCTCAACTCCCGTCGCCGCACACCCCCATACCCCTAACCCCGACGCGACCCTACACCCACATCACCGCCACGACGCCGACACCGTCACCGACACCACCATCACCATCACCCCTACGCCGACACCATCAGTTCACCCATATCTACACCCCCTAAAACCCGAAACCCATCTATAAATACCTCATTTTGTTCACTGTTTTGGGGGTCGGTTTGTGTGGATTTTTGTCCGAAAAGAGAGTTTTTGGTCGAAATTTAGGTTGGATTTTGGGTGGATTTTTCTCATTTTTTGCTCACTGTCGGATCGGGTCAACCCGATTTAGGTAAGTTTTTCCATATTTTTATGCTTTTATATCTTCTTGTTGGTTATCTGAAGATTTGGGAAAAGCTGTTCCGGGTCGGGTCACTATTCCGGGTCGGGTCACTGACTCGGGTCGGGTCGACCCGGTTTGAATGAATTTCCAGATTTTTATGTTTTTATGTGTGTTGTTGGTTACCTGAAATTTGAAGAAAATCGATTCGGGTTGAAAAATATCCGATTCGGGTCGACCCGGTTCGGTTAATTTCCAGATTTTTGTATGTTTATATTGTGCTGTTGGTTACCTGAAATTTGGAGAAAATCGATTCGGGTTGAAAAACATCCGATTCGGGTCGAGTCGACCCAGTTCGGTTAAATTTTAGATTTTTTGTGTGTTTATATTGTGTTGTTGGTTACCTGAAAATTTGGGAAGAATTTGATTCGGGTTGAAGTATCTGATTCGGGTCGGGGTCACTGTTCCGGGTCGGGTCGACCCGGTTCGAATAAATTTCCAGATTTTGTGTATTAATATTTTGTTGTTGGTTATCTGAAAATTCCAAAAAAAAATGTGTGATTCCGGGTCGGGTCAACCCGAATTCCCGGCCTGATTACTGTTCAGTGTCCGAGTCGGGTCAAATTTCAGAATTCGGGTCGGACGTTTTAATTGCAAACTGTTGGTTTATTTTGGCATTTAAATATTCATACACGGTTATCTTGTATTTTTGTTGTTTTATCATTTTAACTAATACTGCATTTAGGCCGATGAAATTAAATTCGAGGCCGCGCTTTTTTTTTCTTTCGTTTCGTTTCTTTCTTTTCTGTTTTCTGTTTTAAACATCGTGCCACGGATATGTGTTGTTTTACTGTTTACTGTTTTTGAATTAAGTACTGCATTTTGGCCGATGAAATTAAATTCGAGGCCGCGCTTTTTTCGTTTCTGTTTCAGTTTACTGTTTTGACATTTAAACATCCGTGCACGGATTGTCTTACTGATTTACTGACTTACTGATTTATATAAATACTGCATTTAGGCCGATGAAATTGAATTCGAGGCCACATTTTTTCGTTTTTCTCTTTCAGCAATTAATTCTCTGTTTCTGTTTGCCCTGTTTCAGTTTTGCTTTTTTGGATAATTTACTGATTTCTTTTTCGGTATTATTTTACTGTTTTTAACCAAATACCGCACATTGGCCGATGAAATTGAATTCGAGGCCGCGCTTTTTTTTTTATTTTTTTCACTATTTTCAGTTTACTATTTTTGGCATTTAAACATCCGTGCAACGGATATTTACTGTTTTATTATTTTACTAAACATCCCGTCTTCTCGGGAATTGCCTCTCTGTTTTGCTTGCTGCTTACTGTTCGATTTAATTTTGCTGATTTGAACACGATACTACACTGGCCGATGAAAAAATATCCGTCGATTTTTTAGGCCTCCACAGTTGTAAAGACGTAAAATAAAATTTTTGGACAATGATGAAACTTAAATCTTTTTCACCCGAGAGACCAACATGTTCGGTAGGCAAGGCAACTAAAATGACCAACGAGTCATATGTTAGCAGCCACGACGTGATTGGAATGATCTTTTCAAAATTTAAGTCTGAGTCCTCCGTAATCAAAACATTTATTGTTTTGGATACGGATCCGAAGTTATGTATATTCAATTGTTTCTAACCGTTTGTTCTTGACATCTTGCAAGGGATAAAGTCAAAGAAGGCAAATACCCCTCGGAGATTATTTATTTTGTTGTTGTCTTTTACTTTCTTTAATTCAGCTTTATTTTCATTCTGCATTGTAATATTATTGTACTCGTGAAATTATTTAAATATTTAGAATAGGTAGACATATAATTAATTAATAGGGTAGTCTAAAACTGGAAACTCATCGCTAGTTTAACTAATTTTAGGCCCGTCGCCCATAATAATCACCTTGCATACATTTTTATCAATTTTCATACAAATGCATACTTATACTTTTTTCAGCTTTACATGTATATTAATGCCATATAAATGCATACTTGTACAAAATGCATCATTTTATTAACATCTTGTAACATTATTTTTATATTTGTAAAAACATGTATTTTTCTTAGCATAACAATTAACCTGAATTTGATCGGATAACCGCAAGTTAGCGGATCTTAAAGGATGCCTAACCCCTTCCCTTTAGGATAATAAAGAACCCTTACTCAGAATTTCATTAGTTTCGTAGACCACAAAAATGGAGTTATTTTGCAACATTTAGTTAACATTCAGGTGCCCTAATTCACCTTAGAATAATTAGGTGGCGACTCCTCAAAGCAAGTATTTTTAATCGATCCAGAGGGAATCGACGCCATCCCGTCGCGAAGCTCGAGGTAAAAAATGGGCGCAACAGGTAGTCAAGGGTTATCGATAGAAGGAAGGCCTTGACTATTTTGACACGTACTCCAGGTGTCTAAGATGACGACCATACGAGTATTCATTGCAATTACAGCGTTGCGTGACCTTGAGATATATCAAATGGATGTCAAGATAGCCTTCCTAAATGGTGATTTAGAAGAAGAAATTTATACGGAACAACCCGAGGGGTATGTGGTTCCAGGGCAAGAGAAAAAAGTTTGTGTACTTGTCAAATCTCTGTACGGGATAAACAAGCCCCGAAGCAATGGCACAAAAAATTTGATAGTACTCTACTTTCGAAGGGTTTCTCCATTAATGAGTGTGACAAATGTGTCTACACGAAAGGTAACTCTGATTCGTTCGTCATGATATGTATGTACGTAGATGACATGTTGATCATAGGGAGCAGTCCTAGCTTGATCCTAGAGACTAAGAACATGTTGAAACAATGCTTCGACATGAAGGATATGGTGTATCACAGATGTCATCTTAGGGATAAAGATCTCTAAGACGTCTGACAGACTGGTCTTATCTCATTCTCACTACATCGAGGATGTGTTGAGAAAGTTCGAGATGTTTGACAGTTCGCTTATTAAGTCACCACTGGATAGAAATCAAAAGCTTGATAAAAATCGTGGTGCACCCATATGCCAGGAGCAATATGCACAGGTGATTGGGAGTTTGATGTATATAACAAACTGCACCCGACCTGATATTGCTTATGCAGTCAACAAGTTGGCTAGGTTTACCCGTAATCCGAGTAATGATCATTGAAAGGCGTTGAATCGGGTACTACGATACATGAAATACACGTTAACTTACGGGTTGCATTATTCGAGGTATTTAGTTGTACTAGAGGGGTACAATGATGCAAACTGGATATCGGATATAGAGAACACCAAGTCCACCAGTGGGTATGTATTTACAATTGGTGGTGGGGTTATGTCTTAGAAATCCTCTAAGCAAACTTGCATCGCCGATCCACGATGAAATCAGAGTTTATCGCTTTAGAAGCTGAGTGGCTTCACGACTTCTTAGAAGTTGAGTGGCTTCACGACTTCTTAGAGGATGTCCCTTGTTGGGACAAACCCGTACATTCTGTAATGATACACTGCGATATCCAGTTGGCTCTAGGAAGGGCATGAAGTTCTATGTAAAATGGCAAGTCTCATCATATTCGACGGAGACATAAGACCGTTAGGTAGCTGATCACCACGGGTATAATATCCATTGATTACATAAAATTAAAGGATAACATAGCAGACCCACTGACAAAGGGTTTACCCAAAGATCAGATGTGCCTGTCCAAGGGAATGGGCTTAAACCCAAGCTATAAGGACCAATACGGTGGTAACCCAACCTTACTGACTGGAGATCCCAGGAATTAGGTTCAATGGGAAAACTAAGTTGTAAAGGTTCAGTTGAGCGCTTCGGTGGAAGCATGAGCACTTCAGATAATGATTTCTGTAAAGAAACATCAAATCCAAAGCCGTTCCCGTGACAGACGTTAAGTGCTATCTACAGTATGTGTAGATGTTAAGTTTCCAAAACCTTTAATGATCATCAACGGTTGAGGTTAGGTTTGGGAAAACTTTTAATGGTTCCTAACACATGTAAAGTGGGGTATAGCAGGATACCTTGTAGGAAACCACATTTTTAAGTGCAAGGACAGGCCGCCTCAAATGAACGCACTTAAGAATCCAAGAAGTGTCCACAACCACAACAGACAAAACATTATGAAGAACATAGTAAGGGAAGTTGTTATGTTGGTACCGTTGACTTGGCTTACACTAAACATTGACGGTTCAAGACATCACATTCACCGCACAGTAAGTAAGTCTGATGGTATTCAACTATGGAATGTTCAAAGCGGAAGCTACCTATCCAGATGCAACATCTGTCCACTGAAAGATTGCTGGAAAGGCACCATGTGAGTGCGCCAAAATCTCTTTCAAGAGGGGATTGTTGGAAATTTACTAATGTGGAATTATGTTTATCCAATTATTTATGACTCAAACAATTAGGGGCCCGCGCGTCGGAAAACGTCGTTTCCACACACATGCACACGTAGTGCCAAGTATCATAAATTTCATTAGTGAAAGAGATATTGGTACGTACGTAAGATGTTTGAGACATAGAATGATAGATGGTTGTTGACCAAATGACAAGTATTCCACGTTGGTAAACGAAGGAATAAGTGTACGAAGTGTAAGATAAAATGAGTCAGAAATCGCCGCGGAGTCGCGAAGGTCCGCGGCCCAGCCCCGTCGGAGCCGAGGCACCGGAGCCGAGGCACCGAAGCGCCGCGACGCTAATTGGGTGGTCAGTTACTGGAGCCGCGGCACCGCGGCGCTAATTCACAGAGCCGCGGCGCTTTGAAGGCAGAAAGCTGTGACGGAAAGATGGAAAGTTTTGACTTTTTGGTTGGTTTTGGAGCATTGAATCTCCATTAATTGGCACATGAATTCAACCATTATTTGGTTGAATATAACCCCTCAATAAGTGTCATTACATGGCTATTGAAGGCCATTAGTTCGCTAGTTGAAGGGTCATCTCACTACACTATAAATTGAGGCATTTGACTCAATTGTTCAACACTTAGAAATACCTACAGAATTTTCTGAAATCTTCTTCTTCCTCTCTAGCAAGTCTACTATTCTCAAAGTTCTTCAAGAGTAACACTTGAGTTTCCTTTGCTCATTTGTTAAGTTGTTGTTGTATCTTGGAAGACTATTGCCCGATAACGTAGAAGGATATATACGGGGCAATCTTGTCTTAAAGATAGAGTGTCATCACTCGACCCAGCAAATCACAAGGAGTTCTTATCGTTCTTGATTCCAGTTTGTTGTCTTTAGTTTATTCTTTCTACCAATTTGTAATATTTACTTACTTTCCGTTTTCTGCAATTATTGTATCCCATATTACTAATGCAGGTAAATAAGACAAACAAAATATATGAAGAGTGATATGAGCATGGATGCAATTGCAAATGATGAAATTGACTTAAATTTGCTTTGGTGATGTAGAGAAGAAGCAACCAGGAGCTCTCATAAGCGTTGGTACTCTATTGTAGTAAAGCAGTACGGGAAGTAAATAAATATTACAAGTGTTCGAAAGGATGAATAATTCAATATTCAGAAATTGAATCTTATTGAACAAATAGGCCAATCTTCAAAACTGCAACAAGCTTGTTGAGTCTTGAACCTTGATAACCTGAAATCAAGAAACAACTAAATCTTGATGGTTACAACGTTGTGTGTTGAGTCGAGTGATTGCACTCTGTCCTTAAGACAAGATTGCCCCGTATATATGCTTTTACGTTAGCGGGCAATAGTCTCCCAAGATAAAACAACACTTTAATCTCAACGCTACAAAGCCAATAGGTTGAGTCTGACGAAGAAAACAAATATGAATCGACTTGCTGAAGATATGAAAAAGGAAGGAAGAGTTTCTGTTTTCTCTTCTGTTTTGTCTCTGTGTATATAGTGTGTCTATGTAGTGTATATCTTGTGTATATGAGGGTCTTTGCTCACTGTTTTTCCACACTATTTTTGCAGTGTTTTTCGTCATTGTTTTGTGTCTGTTTGTGCTCTCACGTTATTGAGCCAAATGAGGCACCAATATATAGCATGGAGGAAGGTTGTTCAACTGCCCAAAACATGGCTATTAGAGAGGGTTGTTAATGGCAGGTTTAATGCCATTAGTGAGGTTGTTTATGGCCTTGAAGGAGGGCTGATTATGGTCATTGAAGGAGGCTGTTTATAGAGTAGTTAACAGCCAAGTAATGGCTGGTTAATGCTCCAGAAAACAGCTCATACGGTAGGCAGAAACTTTCTGCCTACCGTCACTCTCAAAATCAACTTTTCAGAAACTCTAGGGACCAAACTGTAAATATTAAGCAATTTGGGGTCCAAAAAGATAATATTAGAAAGTCCCCACAGCCCACAGCCCACAGCCCGTGACCGGACGGGCGGCGATGGCGCGCGTGTGGGCTTAGCCTTGAACCGAAGCACATCTAGGTCCTCCCTCCTTTAAACACATGGGATACCCCTTGGGGTCCCAAACCCTTTACCACTTTAGAGACTTATAAAGAGAGTAATTCTTCATTTTCCCACCGATGTGGTAGATTTGTCCCACACCATATTTTCATGCCTCAAACACCTTACTTTGTGGACCAATATCTCATTTATTTCTCAACGAAATTTGACGATTCTTGGCCCTACGGTCATCTACTCACTTAGTAGATTATGCATGTGTGAAGAGACAAAGCCTCCAACATGCGGAACACTAGTGTTTAATTCATTAAACATGGGTGGATGCACCTCCCGCCAAAGGCAAATTTCCAACGATAAGAACAGTTAATAAATCAAAACTATATATTTTCTATGATCGTTTCTTTAATGCGATGAATTTGATTAGCGGCATACATCACAAAAACCTGATAAAAGCTATTGGGTTGCAGCATTACAGAACCAAAAAGTCTTCTAGTGATATATGAGTACGTGGCCAATCATAGTGTTTCGGATTATGTCTTTGGTATGTATGTAATTCACTTTAATTTATCAACACTTGGTGTAGTTCACAATTTAGTCCATTTAATCTGCACGGCAAGAGATTTTTCGGTCAACCAAGCTCCTCTACACAATCTTCTTGGAATAAATTGAAGGAGAGTTGGATCGAGCCTAGATAAACTAAGTGATCAAGAATTTTAATGAAATATGCATACAATAGTTATTTCGTTCTATTAAATTCATTATCTATTATGATTTGATACATGCAAATAAAAATGAGTCTACTTTACAATAGAAAATGCAATTCAAACTAGATATAACACTACATGGCCTATTTTGATCTTGAAAGAAAAACTGATGCACCCCTTTACTTTAGTAATATCGTAAGGTTCCCTCTTTACGCTTTTCTCAGCGTATTCTAATTTGATTATTCTATTAGTGAGTCATTGTTGTGTTAGATTTTCTAGTAGTAATTCTCACTAAAGATTATGGTGTTTAAATAGAATAATATTTAATTAAAGTGTTTAAATAAAAGGTTTTTTTCAATCACAGGTATCTCCCGATGAATTCAGCCTTCATTTTTAGTGCATTTTGTTTTTGTTATTTTCTTATGCATTGTCCAATTTCTGTTCTTCCTCTCCAATATAACATGTGATCTATGTACATAGGATTGATGTCCAATAACTATAATGGCAAACGGCCATGACAAAATCATTAAACTGTTATGGAAAATAATTACAAAAACACGTGATAGTGAATGAGGGTATAAACGTCAATCCAGTTTATTTAGTTTAAAAAGTAAAAAGATAATTAAATTGTACCATTTATATGTCCTTTTTAATAAAATAAACCAAACATTCGTTAAAAGATAATCTTAACATAATAATTCGTGCATAATTAATTCATGTATAACTAATTCCATCATAACTAATCTATAAATAACTTATTTCTGAACCAAACGACCCCTTAATGCTTGTTTGGTTGGGGAACAAGTTATTTCGGGATTAATTATTCTAGGATTAGTTATTCCGATAAGAAGGTATCGCCTAGGCTGACAGGTAAGTTCTACAGAGTGGTGGTTAGACCAGCATTGTTGTACGGGGCAGTGTTGTAACGCCCCGAACCATGGCTTGGGCGAAACACGGCACTCGGTGCCTGACTGCATGTGACCGAGTGAACCACATGGCTTGTTGATCAACATGGGCATCAAAACATCCTATAGTAATAATTTTAAAACATGTAAAGTATTTATAGTCTGAAATAATCATAGCGGAAGTAATCTGAAAATATTATAAGTCTGAATAATTGAAAACTGACATGACACGATTACTAGTCTAATCTATGAAATCCTGAACCATGAGTCTGACTGCAAAACTGTTTTACCAGAACAAGGCCCTGGCATACCTCTACCATAATGCATAATCATAAAAATAACTAGACTGACACCCCGAATGAGATGGGGCTCACCAAATAGCTGATACTGAAGCGATCCTACTAAGCAGATCCGTCTCCTGAAACTCAGCACTTGCACCGTGAAGTGCAGGCCCCATGCAAAAAGGTACGTTAGTACATTTGAATTGTACCGTATGTAAAATAACTGAAGAAATAAGCAGGCACATGGAATAATATGACATGAAACTGAAACTGTAATATGAGCATGATCTGGCATGAATATAAAACATGTGTAAAAATCTGTAAAGTTATGTATCTATATATTTGTATATATGTATATCTATGGGGAGAGTAGTAGCATAACCGACAACATGAAGTACCACGTGGGTACGTGGAGTATGGTACCTGGTCCGACCAGCAGAGCAATCACATACCATGCTGGGGTATGAGACATAAATATGTCTTGAAAGGATCCAATCTGCAATCTGAAGGTATCGTCCTGTAGCGGAGCGACCCTTATCCTACGGTGGCATACGTAGTTTAAGGCTATCTGAGCCTTCTCGGTAAACTACGCAACTCCCAAAACATGTACTTCAAAATAGTGGCTTGTAAGCCCATGAGTTTCATGAAAGCAACTTGTCAAGCATGGTTTGAAATCATAATTTAGCATGTGAAATAGATATAGCATATAACTTGTATAAATCATGAAAACATGTATAATCTTATGAACTGAATAACATTGATCATAACTTATAATTTAGGAACTCGTGAAATTCAAGCACGTGTTCATGGATTACGGACAGGTTCATGACAATCATAATGTCATATCATAAATACAATAACGAATCATAATAGAGGCATGATAAATATATATATATATATATATATAGTATTACATGTAATTAGGGTTATCATGATAATAGAGTTAAAACCCTAGGTTATGAAATTTTTGTGATTTCAAAGAAACGAGGCATGAGAAAGAACGTGAATATTTCCATACGTGGATAAAAGCTCTACATACCTGGTTCGCTCCTAGTCTTGTCTTAAAAATCTGAACTTTAGAGTAGAAATCCAATGCTTGAACCTTAGAACCTTGACATGGATTTATCTTGAAAACATAGGTTATGAACAATGAATTTCTATTTGGAATTCATGTATATATGTTAGAGTCCACTTGAAATAGGCTTACTTTGATGTATGAGAGTGATGGAAGGAGAGAACCTTCGTGTTAGGGCTTGAGAAGAGTGAAATCTGATTTTTAGAACTAAGTCTGGGTATATATACTTTTCAGCCCGTCGAAAATTATATGGTCTGGACATGGTCGTATAATATTTATACGGTGGGAATTATGGTCCGTACATTTTTGTACGGTTCGTATAATCGGAGCGTCTTGAAAATTATAAATTTCCAGTGATCTGTAAAGACAGAGGTTCTGATACGGTAAAAAAGTACGGACCATCAAATATTATACAGTCCGTATAAATTTACTGGATTCCGTCAATTTCAAAACAAAATTGACAGTTCATTTCGACGGACCATAACAAATTCTACGGTTCATATAATTCGGCGTAAAATCGTGTCTGCAGAATTGAAATTAGTTTTTCAAATTTAACACCCCGTCTTAATTTCTCAAACTTCTGAATCATAAACATGACTTAGTTTAAAGGTACGAGATGTTGTAAGAGAGCTGGCTAGTCAAGAAAGTTCACGTTCAAACGATGAAGGTAGCGGAGATGTGGATGCTCAGATGGATGTGTGGCCATACTAAAAGATATATGATTAGGAATGAAGATACACGGGACAAGGTTGGAGTGGCCTCCTTAGAGGATAAGATGAGGGAAACGAGACTGAGATGGTTCGGGCATGTGAATAGGAGGTGTGAGAATGCGTTAGTTAGGAGGTGTGAAAGATTGACAGTCACAAGAGTGAGGAGAGGTAGAAGTAGGCCTAAAAAGAACTGGGGGTGGGGGTGATTAGATAGGATATGGCTCAACTCCAACTGACTGAGAACATGACCTTAGATAGGAAGATCTGGAGATCGAGGATTAGGATAGAAGGTTAGTAAATTTTTGAGTTTTATCGTGATATGCGGGAGAGAGGTGGGGGGGCTAACATTTCCATCTCTTCTTCACATTTTCTAAGTTGTATATTGTTGGTATCGCGTAGATCATTATCTATGTGTGTATTACCATGTTGCGCTATTTGTTTTGTATCTTATTTTTTAATGTCATATTTTTCATGTAATCCTGCAATGACTTACATTCCTTTGAGCCGAGGGTCTATCGGAAACAACTTCTCTACCTCGCAAAGGTAGAGATAATGTATGCGTACATCTTACCCTCTCAGACCCCACTTGTGGGATTACACTGGGTATGTTGTTGTTGTAGTTATTCTGATATTATTATCTCACCCTCAATGTGGGATAAAAATAACACTAAAATTCTGAAATAACAAATTTCCGAATTAGTTATCTCAAAATTTTATCCCAACCTAACGTAAAATAAACTCATTCCAAATTTAATTTAGAGAATAATCATCTTTTATCCCTCGTACCAAACGAGTCTTTTGGGTCGTTTGGTACGCAAACTAAATTATCCCAGAATTGTAATCCTGGATTATAGTCCTGGAACTAATTTATCCCATTTGAGAGGTGGGAAAAATAATCCCAAGCTTGATGGGATTAGGTGAGATATCCCAGCACTAAGTTTGAGCTTCATTTTTATACTCTGTTTGGTAGAAGGTATAAACTTATCCCAAAATAAATTTATACCTTCTATCTAACAGAGTAGAAAATTAGTCCTAAATTTAATGGTGATATCTCATCTTCTCCAGCGTACCAAGCGACTAGAGTATTGAAATGCCAAGTTTATAGAAACCTTTTTCCCCCATAGATTTGAGAAAATGATGGGTATTCCCACGAGGATAGAAATGGAGACGCATAAGATAGAAAAAAAGTAAACACATTACAATAACAACAACAACAACATACCTAGTGAAATTCCACAATGTGGGGTCTGGGAGGATAGAGTGTACGCAAACCTTACCTCAACCTTGGTAGGTAGAGCGACTATTTTCGGAAGACCCTCCGCTCAAGATAGAGCACAAACACAAGCAATACTCCGCCCCATACAACATAGTCGGTCTAACCACCACCCTATAGAACTTGCCTTTAAGTTTTGGTGGCACCTTTTTATCGCATAAGACTTCGGATGCGAGTCTCTATTTCATCCACCCTGCCCCAATACGATGTGTGACATCGTCATAAATCTCACCATTCCCTTCGATAATAGATCCTAGGTACTTGGATCTTCCTTTCTTTGGAATGACCTGAGTACCAAGCCTCACCTCCACGTTTGTCTCAAGGTCGCTCTCGTTACTGAACTTACACTCCAAGTATTTTGTCTTGCTCCTACTCAACTTGAACCCTTTAGACTCCAACGTCTGTCTCCAAACCTCCAGCTTAGCGTAGACTCCGCTGTGAGTCTAATCAGTTAGGACTATGTCATCTACGAATAACATACACTATGTCACCTCCCCTTGGATTTGTCACGTCAGTCCATCCATTACCAAGGCGAATAAGAACGGGCTAAGAGTTGATCCCTGGTGCTGCTCTATTATCACTAGAAAGTGTTCTGAGTCTCCTCCTACTGTCCGTACCATGTTCTTAGCTCCATTGTACATATACTTGAGCGCCCTAGTGTATTCCACAACTATACCTCTAACCTCCAAACATCTTCATAGAACCTCCCTGGGGACTTTGTCATATGCATTCTCGAGGTCGATAAAAATCATATGTAAGTCTCTCTTCCTCTCCCTATACTGATCCATCAACCTCCTAATAAGATGAATGACTTCCGTAGTCGAACGCCCCAGCATGAATTCAAACTAGTTCTCGGAAATAGACACACCTCTTTTCACCCTCATCTCCACAACCCTTTCCCAAACTTTCATAGTGTAGCTTAGCAACTTGATACCCCTATAGTTGTTGCAACTCTGGATGTCACCTTTGTTCTTGTACAAATGAATCATTATAATCCACCTCCATTATTCGGGCATTCTCGTCGTCTTAAAAATGACATTAAACAACTCAATCACTCCACTCTTGTACCCTAAAACAAGCAGAAACCAATGGAAGCGAAAAACACAAGTTTGCAAGAATCTAGATGCAAGTCGAGCCACCTACGACAAGAATGATATAACTAAGGAGAAGACGATTAAAGGCAATAATGTAGAGTCAATATACAATGGTCAAACTCCCCCATTTGATTCTTAGCATGTCAACCACCCTCCTCTTTTTCTCCATTGTGAAAAATTTAACTATGAAGATAAGGACAAAGAATGAATCCTAAGGGCACCGAAAGAGGTACCTAACTCCAAGGTGAATCGAATTTCTCGTCCCCGAGGCCAAAGCCTCTATGGACATCGTCATAACCCTCGGAAGTGACCCGATATGTCCATTGAAATCCCCCAAAACTCGATGTTCAAAACATCCAAGCGCCTACGGCGCGTAAGCAATAATAATGTTCATAGTGGATTATTGTTCACCGACCCTCCTAACATCTACCACGATCCCTTAGCTCGTTGTCTACCAAAATACCTACCTTATTCTTATACCTCGACCTACCCGGAAAATTCTTTGTTCTCCGTCTCCTAGACATGGGCTATATTAATCCTCTTAACTAGCTCTATGGACTTCCCCCGTTAAAGTTCCATGTTCCAAGACTCTATTCTCACCTAGATTTTCTTCATCGTTCGAGAATATGATCCTAGTCTACCATCGGTCACCAAAGCCAATAAAGAGGATATAAACTAATCGACGATTTACCCTAAAACAAGCGAAACCAATGCGAAAAACACAAGTTTGCAAGAATCTGCAAGTGGTAGTGGATATAACTCGATTAAAGGCAATAATGTAGAGTCAATATACAATACCGCAAAGCATGAAAAATTTAACTATGAAGATAAGGACAAAGAATGAATACGGGCACCTAGAGGTACCAACTCCAGGTGAATCGAAGGCCCCAAAACTCAATGTTCAACGGTGCAAATTCTTGTTCTCTGCCGGAAAATTCTTGTTCTCCGTCGGAAATTACCGTTCTTGCTTGATTTTCTTTCGTCACGACCGGATACGTTCGTCGATGGTAACGAGTGACAGGTTACGATTGATAGTCACCGGCGACAATACAACCACATACTCCGATCGCCAGTGGTGGTGAAAAGATAAAGAATAGCAAGGTAAAAAAAAAAAGTAAACACATTAGTTAAGGTAAAACGAAGAGACAATAAGTTAACTTAACCATGGTTAGTATCCCCAACCACGACTCATTAAAGTCGGTCCTGATTAAAACTCAACTTTTTAATCCAACGGTGATCATCAATCCATCAATCAAATAATCTCAATCGTTCGCCGCTTGGAGCTCCCCACCATTAGCTTTTGCTGCTCCTTATCTCACAACAAATTGGGGATTAGGGTTTTCTCTGTTTACATGTACTCATCGATTTGATCGATGGAAATGGATTACGTAACGGAGTATCCACATTCGTACATGGATCGTCGCCCTAAGAAACGTCCTAGATTGGATTGGGATCCTTCCCATACTCCCAAGGTACTATTTTTCTTTTTTTGTGTTGTTATGATTTTAATTATTTTTTTTGTGTGAGAAGTTTTTCAATAAATGTAACATATTTAGCTCAAATTTGAGATTTTGATTATAATTGAAGTTATGGTTCAATGGAAGTTTGGTCTCATTGCTTCTCTTCTATTTTTTGATGAGATGTTGTTCGAAAAATGAGAAGTTTTTAGCGTAATTTCGATTTTTTATTACATTTCAGGTTATAGTTCAACGAATTTTTTTGTGTTATTGATTTTTTTTTATTATGAGAAGTTCAAACAAGTGATAGTACGATATTGAGTATTTTGATTACAATTGAAGTTCTGTTCGATGAAAGTGTTGCCAGCCTTAGGGGGTTTTAAGTTATTGGTGAATTAAGATAGGATATTGGAGGATAAGTTGATGCTTAAACTATTGACTAGAATGTATATTTCGGTTTGTAATATAAATTGGATATAAGTAAAATTTTGTTTATTTGAATTGGATCTGATATTTCACTCCAGCCTAGGGTCTATCGGAAACATCCTCTCTGCCCCACAAAGGTAGAGGTAAGGTTTGGGTACATCATACCCTTCCCAGACCCCGCTTTGTGGGATTATACTGGGTATGTTGTTGATCTGATATTTCACTCCATTTTGGGACTTTACTTTGAGGAAAAAAGAAAGAGAAAATTAGAACTTCTTTTTGGGCTGAAATCTGTAATTTTATAAGAATACAACTTTTGTTAGTGGTTCTTTTGTGTGTCATTGGCATTTGAATTATCATGATTAAAATATGAATGATGATGAAAGGGTACAAACCAATCTCAGTAGAATAGGAAGATTTATGTGAGATTTGTGTGAAATATTCATCTTGGTTGTTACTCTTGCAAATATTTCAAAATTCAGTTTAGTCTTGAATATAGGGTAGGTTTTATGTTGTCTTTTTCAGAAAAATATGAATGAATGGTTGTCTGTAGGCTCAGTCAGGAATATATTATGGGCAAGAGGTTGGCAATTCATCGAGCTATGTGCATTCAAGATTACTACCCGATCATGATAATTTATATGTAAAAGGACTGGCTCAAAAAGGATCTCCCCCACGGCGAGATGATGACAAAGATGGACATTACATGTTTGAGCTTGGAGAGAATTTAACAACTCGCTGTAATTACTTTTTTTTCATCACCATGTTATACATGTGTTAGGCTCTGCTTGATCAAAGTATATGTTAGGTTCTTTTTGGTTGCTCTTATATTCCAGTTCTTTCTGGAATTAATGTGTCAGATTCGTGCTGAAGTCCATTTCGTCCATAAGATATTATGTAATCACGGTTTTGTAATTAGCAAATAGAAACCAAAAAATACATAGAAGATCAACTATTCTTCCTGATCATTTAGGCGTATTTTATATTGAAGCATCCCTTTTTTTGATGCAAGAGATATCTTTACTTATTGAAGAAAATGACTAAAAAATAATAGTGGAGTACTTTTTCTTCTCAACAACCTATTTCTCTTCCCTGGCGTAATAAGCGACCATCATTGAAGTGTAAGAAATGATATTCCACATTGTTTTACATGAACTTCAGGAGTTGATCTTCCTTCCTTGTCAGAATACTGGAAGCTTTTCAAAATCTCAAAATTTATTTCTCTTCATATCTGTGTTAAGACTGCATATTCTGGACTCTTTAGCTTAGTTTCATTCAAGTATAGGCATGTTCCCTTGATAATGTTCTCACTCGTTTTCATTCCTGTAACTGCAGATAAAATTCTCAAAAAGATTGGTGAAGGTCAGTCTAATTTTCATTTTCCTGATTTACTATTTAATCACTTTTGTTTGTCCATGGATCTTTTTCTTCAATGTTTTATAATTCACCAGGTACCTTCGGTCAAGTTCTAGAATGCTGGGACAGAGAGCAGAAGGAATTTGTTGCCATCAAAATTATCCGAAGTATAAAGAAGTATCGTGAAGCAGCAATGGTAGAAGTTGACGTGCTTCAGTTGCTAGGGAGATATGATAGGGGTGGAAGCCGGTATGTCTTGTCTATGTTGAATATACCTGCTCTTCATATAAATGCAAGTTTGCATGTGATGGTTAAAGAAATTCCTTCTTTGCAGTTGTGTACAATTACGGAACTGGTTTGATTATCGTAACCATATTTGCTTAGTAAGTACATTATTGATTTGTGGTAACCTGATATCCCCAACTTTGCGGATTCTATGGGGACTTAAGGGCAATGAATTTAATGGTCTTAACAGGTGTTTGAGAAGCTTGGGCCAAGCTTATTCGATTTTCTACGGAAAAACAGTTATCGCGCATTTCCAGTTGATCTAGTTCGTGAAATTGGGAGGCAATTGTTGGAATGTATAGCATGTGTGTGGTCTATACTTCTTCAATTCACTTTTCTAGTATGAGATACTTGTGCATCTTTTTGTTCTCTTTCTCTCTAAGAGTTTTACCTTTTGCATTTTACTTTGCTAATTTGTTAGTTAAGTTACTGTCTTTATATTTGCACCACTGTGTTGAAGACACTTTATCATGAACTGTGAATGCTTATTGTGTCCTTTGTTTACAGTCATGCATGATATGCGTCTCATCCATACGGACCTTAAGCCCGAGAATATACTCTTTGTTTCTGGAGACTACATAAAAGTGCCCGACTACAAGGTATGTTGAGTTCTGCTTTTCAAGCTCTTAGAAGTGTGTTATACTCTTTATAATAACTAGAACTAACTAGCCCTCTGGAGATCATGCAACATCATTTATGTCTCTGTCTGTGTATGTTCCTTTACTTGCCTTTGCAGGGTACATCATGGTCACACAGAGACAAATCATTTTATAAAAGGTTACCAAAGTCAAGTGCTATCAAAGTAATTGACTTTGGTAGCACTGCTTATGAACGACCAGATCACAACTATATTGTGTCCACCCGACATTACCGTGCACCTGAAGTTATTCTAGGTGGGTTTAGATTTTCTTCCCCTCAGTGATGTCTCAATAATTTAGCATTGTTCTCTTACTTGATTACTGGATTTTATGTTTGTTTCAGGCCTTGGATGGAGCTACCCGTGTGATTTGTGGAGCGTGGGCTGCATCTTGGTAGAACTATGCTCGGTATTTGCTAGCATCTGATTTTCTCATTAATCTGTTTGTTCGAAGCTAGATGTTAATATGTTGATGGAAAATGCACTAGGTAATATGTGTGGTGGTTTTGCAGGGTGAAGCTTTATTCCAGACACACGAGAATTTGGAGCACCTGGCCATGATGGAAAGAGTATTGGGTCCATTACCATCACAAATGTTGAAAAAAGTGGAGTGAGTGCCGTTTTTAGTATGCTCATGTCATCAGTTATTATCAGCAATTGACCCTTTCTTTATTTGGATAGTCGACATGCAGAGAAATATGTAAGAAGGGGTAGATTAGACTGGCCTGAAGGTGCCACTTCCCGAGAGAGCATAAAGTCTGTGATGAAGCTGCCTCGTCTTCAGGTGGATTAATAATTTGTATTCTCCTTTTGCACTTGTTCTCTATTCACCAGAATCTTACGTAGATTCTCTGGGCTTTGCTGCAGAATATGGTGATGCAGCATGTTGATCATTCAGCTGGTGATCTTATAGACCTTTTGCAAGGTCTCCTTAGATTCGACCCATCTATCAGAATGACGGCTCGTGATGCCCTAAGGCATCCCTTTTTCACCAGGGACCAATTCCGGAGGTTATAAGAGGATACGATTTTGCTTGTCATTGCTCCTACATCAGGGCATCCCTTTTTCACCAGGGACCAATTCTGGAGGTTATAAGAGGATACATTTTGGTCTGTCATCTCTCCTGCATCAGTTGTTCAAACCTGTATTGTAGTCTCAAGGTATTGAGTTATTTGGCATTTCTAGGAGAAGAGGATATAGTTAGTGAAGTTATGTGCCTCTTCCGAGGAGAACTTGCATGTATTATGCCTTGAGAGAATGTCCTCTTTCACCATCTCTCAAGAAATTCTATTGTTGTGGCAGTCTCAATTTTTTGTTCAGAACCTTTGCCTTCTGCAATAAGATAATTATATCGATGTCCAATACACGATTTGTCTATTTCTCGTATCGATAGTAATATCATATTGAATTTGGATGTGTCTTGCAACCTCCAGCTTGCCTCTCTGTAGTCTATGATTCCAAAAATTATGCTGCTGCTGTAAATTCCTAGTAATTATCCTTTTTGTTATATGAATGTGTGCGCTACTGAACTATCGGCAGATAGAACTCCGACCATGGTGTGTGATGGAAAAAAATTGATTTAACAACCCCCTTAATAGTACTGGACAAAGAAAAAATACAAAAAGAATAGCAAGAGGTAATAAAGCTCCAATCAGATTTTACAAATCATATCTTTTGACTGAAAAGAAAAAAAATGGAACATGAAAACATGACTGAAAGAGCAGCACAAATAATAACTGAGCCATTTCTTGAAGTCAAAATATGCTCTGTTCACTGTTAGCGCTTTGTTACGCACCTTCTGCCAATCAAGACACCAGTTGGAGGGCTGGTAACTACGATAGTGCACCGGCTATACAACCAATAAGAGTATTGAAGGAAGCTCCCTAAATTAGACCTTGCTCTAAACAATCCCTTCACTTCAAACTTTACTCTTCCATTATCCACTTCCTTCTTCAGCTGTTGGCTGTTCTCTAAAGGAAGTCGAACTTGGCTACTCACCAAGTGAACATCTTGAAACCTAGACTCATGGCTCATCGTCGAGAAAGGGTTGATGTAACTGGAAGCCAATAGGTGTCCACCATGATAAAGATCAAGAATGGCATAATGGAAGTCCACCCTCCCTTTCTTGTTTGGGTTTGTAAAGTTTGCAAGTACAGTAATATCAGCATTGAGGAGGTATCCCATGTCAAGATAAGCTGTGTTGAGTGTGGCACTTGTTATGTCAAACTTGGGATTTCTTGGGCGAAATACAAGATAGATGATGAGGATTGCTAGGCCAGCTACTATTACCATGACCCAGAAAAGTGCACAAAATCCTGCTACTAGCCATGCAAGAGGCCTAGTTTTATGTCTTGTAGGCGCTCTCACTAGACCTAAACAAAGTAGTAAAAAGCGAAAAGAGCAAAAAAGCGTTAAAAGTTTGTTGGGTCTTCAATGCAAGAAAAAGTAACTAGCTATAATCACAAACAATAATTATTTGGCCAAGAGAATGGAAAACTGTAGTTAAACTATATATACGCCGTTAAAATCATGCCACTAAGCTCAAAATGTTGTGTTAGGTTTTTAGTGGCTGGCATCCTATACTAGATCCGTAATTTCTTATTCTTAATTGATAAAAGTTCAGTCATGATGTCTTTTGTCAACAATTAATGCAAAATTTTGTTAACCATATTTATTGTCTAGTGTTGTGCTCTGAAAGACGGAGCTCATCAGTGATGATGCATCTTAGGACCTTGATGCCTATGTTAAAGCAGGAATTAAGCAAGGTGAAGCGACCCAAGCTTCAGGGTTTAAGTGCGCTTTAACTCTTAAATGTGGACTGACCTGAAGAGTGACGATGATGTTGGCTATGTGGTCGAGATCCTGAATGTGGCTGATGTCGTGGTGGCGGTACTGGTGTTGGTAAATGAGAGTCATGACCGGAATGTGGCTGATGTCGTGGTGGTGGTACTGGTGTTGGTAAATGAGAGTCGTGACCAGAATGTGGCTGATGTCGTGGTGGTGGTACTGGTGTTGGTACATGCGAGTCATGACCGGAATGTGGCTGACGTCGTGGTCCTGAGTGCAGCTGTGGCTGGGGATGTCTTGTTGACACTGGCATTGTTGGACTTGGAAAATAAGAGTCACCAGGAGAATGTGGTTGTGGTGTTTGATCTTTTGCATTAGGCAGTACTGGTGGAAATTGAGAAGAGTAAGGAGGATGTTGTGGTTCATGTTGTTCAAGGGGAGGGACATGTGGTGGAAAAAAATACGGGTTGGTTTCGCGCTGACGGTACATTATGAACTACACTAAAATTTTAGAGATGGAAGAGATGATGAAGAAGATTGAAAACAAAGACAGAGTTGTTGTTGTTGTTGTTATTGTTGTGAAGTTGTCTGACGATGGCTTCATGAAGACTTGTAGTAGGAAGGAGGATTGATGAAAAGGCAAAGAATAAAAATTAGTGAAGCAAAGAAGGCAAGTAATCCTAAATGATGCCTCCTCTTTTTATATCTTACTGGTACCACATCACTTTTAGCACCCAAATATAATGTTCGGTTCTTAATTTGTATGTTTACCTTCTTTTAATTAGGGTCACGGTTGCTGCTAATAATAAAGTTCATGCTAGTTAATTTTCGATAGTTTAAGTTCTATGCACTTATATTGTACAACAACATACCTAATGTAATCACACAAGTGGAGTCTAGGAAGAGTAGAATGTAATCAAACCTTACCCCTATTTTGTGAGGTAGAGGGGTTGTTCTCGAAAGACCCTCGACTCAAGAGAAAGCATAATAAAGAAGGTCATGAGATAAGAATTGACGAAAGTAAAGAAGCAAGGCAAAATACTATAGATAAGCATTATGAAGAAAAATATATTATACTATAAATGCATTTATTGGTAACTTATCATAATAAACATTGATACGAGCTTCTCTTCCTGTAGGAGATCTCCGATAATATTGAAGATCATTTCATTTGGATAGAAAAATCTGAAGAAAATAATGAAATTTACACGTAAAGGGAAACTTTTATCCATTTTTAAGTGAAAGAAATTTTGTTAATAAATTTAAAAGAAGGGAGGTTGTGTAATATTTGAAACTATATCGGATATATGTGTTCCAAGCTAAAACCTCTAGGGAGGATGAGTGAATTTCTC
Source organism: Anisodus tanguticus (assembly GCA_034509755.1). NCBI lineage: Eukaryota > Viridiplantae > Streptophyta > Magnoliopsida > Solanales > Solanaceae > Anisodus > Anisodus tanguticus. Next base: position 46,585,407 of record CM067550.1, on the reverse strand, counting down.
CTAAGTTAGTTCATTGAGTGAAAATCGGTGCCACTTTTGTAAATTTATAATCTTTAAGAATTAGTGATGTCAACTTTAACTCAATTTACCACAATCAAATTAACCCATCTTAAAGTTTGGATATGCCAAAGTGACCCATAAGTTTGTTAAAACAACATGAAGGAATTGTTGGTTCGGTTTGAGCTCATGATCTGTTTTTTCCTTCTATAGAGAAAAGATGAGTCGATTTAGTTAGAGTGGATGTTTATACAAATTATTTTAAAAAAATAAGTTAGCAAATAAGAATTATTTCAAGTTACGCAAATTCAATAATGAATCATTGTTTAGCTTAAATTAATTCAGTTCCATCTTGACTCAAACAAACTCTGAATTGCTTCATTATAACAAGTATTTTGACTCTATACATTATGACTAACTCAAATCTGACATAAACCCTCCCTTTGACACCATATAACATTTCATGATGATTGCATGCCATGTTTCAACAACTGAACATCAGGACGCAGTGTCCTAATTTGAGGAAGTAGAGAAGAAGAAAAAGATTTTTTCCGCTTTTTAAGTTGTGACTAAATTTTAAATAATTTGTAAATACTGACTAAAACTTAAATAAGTCCCAAAAGTGGTTACCTGGTGCCATTTCCACCAGTAATATATGGCAATAGTATAGCTCCACGTTATATGGGCTTTCATATGGGCCTTTATTGATCTTGTGTTTGTACCGACACTTTTACTTGTGGAGAGGATAATTTAGCTACTTTCTTGCCCAAAAGGACCACTTTTTTTTCGTTTGTGTTCAAAGAAATTGTAAAGAAATTAATAATAAAAACTAAAGTCCTAAATTCAAATTTCTATTGAGAACGAGCAGGATCAAATTTGATCCATTCCTTTTATAATATTGTTTAAAATTAAACTATATTTAGTATGAACTAGCTCAAGTGTATCAAATGTGAGACTAACATATTGGAAGTTATATTTCCAAAACAAGAGTTTAAGTATATTGCATTTGCTCCTAGTAAATTTACAAATCTAATTGGATCTCATTTGTGCTTAATTTTGTTTGATCCGAATTTTATTGTCCTCTGACAAATTCATGGATCTTAGAATAATTTCCGTAATAGTTACATAGGCTAATAGTTCAATGGTAAATTCTTATCGGTATAAAATATTTACACCAAATTATATAAATTTAATAGGGTTAAATAATTTAATGAGGTGAAAATACATATTAATTAATCATAGGTAACTGTCAAAACACACAAACACATATCATGCATATATGAATTTGATATAAATATTGGTTGCGGATAAGTATTTAGTGTTGAATTTCTTTTCCTTCTTTTTCTTTTCCTTTCCAGTTTTTCAAAGGCAAGCACACACATTATAAACTAGAGTTCACAACTCATTTAATTTAATAAGACTCGCCGTGTATAGTTTGTGTATTGAAATTTGAACTATTTACCTCACATATTACGTATTTTTCACGTAAATTGACCATCACTATAGTAGTTATTAAAAGTTGTGAAAATCTCTGTTAGCCTAAGAAGATTTTGTCCACATCAATGGTAACTTCACTTTGATAGAAGGGACACGTTTTACACGCTTAGTTAGAAAACAAATTTGAAAAGAAGAAAAGTTTACAAAGTTAATAGGAAAGAAATTTGCCCATATTCGATAAATAAGAGCATATTTGTTCATAACATTTACATTTGTTTGCAATATATATTTGTTTGACTAATGACCTCCTGATCACACGACATTGTGACTATTAGTGTTGCTCCAACTTTTTCTCTCATATGTAAGGCATGGTGCATAAGGTAATTATGTAAGCTTCAAGAAATTCATAGCTTTCTTGTTCAAGCTTTTGAAAAATTAAAAGTGTTTATCAAAGGATTTACTTTAAAGATTAAGGTGTTTGGTTTAGAAAATTTTAAATATTTTTGAATAGTAACAGAAGCTGAAAAATAGATTTTTCATTTTTGGAACTTTGTTTAAGCACAACTACTATTCTAATATTGGCAAAAATGCTTCTAAAATTACTACTCTTTTGAAGTACTTTTTCGATAGACATTTCTAACAAAAAATACTTCTCAAAATAAACAGATTTTGAAAACTTAACTAAACATGATATTAAAGGCAAATTTATACATAGCCTTTGTGTTTATGTAAATAATTGTTTTCACGAAATAAATAAATAATCTCTTGATGACATGCACAATAATTTCGACTCTTATTATTGCGTCAACACTCTCTCTCATCTATTTATTATTGAAAATTAGCCTTTGGCGGGGAGGTGCGTCCACCCATATTTAATGATTAAACACTAGCATTCCGCATGTTGGAGGCTTTGTCTCTTCGCACATGCATGATCTACGAGGTGAGTAGATGATCGTAGGGCCAAGATTCGTCAAATTTCGTTGAGAAATGAAAGAGATATTGGTCCACGAAGTAAGGTGTTTGAGGCATGAAAATATAGTGTGGGACAAATCTACCACATCGGTGGAAATAGGAAGAATTGCTCTCTATATAAGTCTCTAAGTGGTAAAGGGTTTGGGACCCCAAGAGGTATCCCATGTGTTTAAAGGAGGGAGAACCTAGATATGCTTACATTCAAGGCTAAGCCCACACGCGCGCCGCCGCCGCCCACCCGTCCCGTCCGTACTCGGGCTATGGAGACTTTATGATATTATCTTTTTGGACCCCAAATTGCTTAATATTTATAGTTTGGTCCCTAGAGTTTCTGAAAAGTTGATTTTGGGAGTGACGGAAGGCAGAAACTTTCTGCCTTCCGTTTGGACTATCTTTGGAGCATTAACCAACCATTACTTGGATGTTAACTACTCCATCAACAGCCCTCCTTCATGACCATTAATCAGCCCTCCTTCAAGGCCATGAACAACCTCCTTCATGGCATTAAACCTGCCATTACAGCCCTCCCTTAATGGCCATTACAGCCTTGTTTGTGGCTGTTGGGCTGCCCTCCTCCTTGCTATATATTGAGTTGTTTTTGGCTCAATTCGTGACAGAGAAAAACAACAATATAAACAGCATATACTGCACAAAATAGTCACGAAATACAGCACAAAATAGTCACGAAAAACAGCAAAAATAGTGACGGAAAAACAGTGTTGAAATACACACATATACACAAGATATACACAACATAGACACACTATATACACAGAGACAAAAGAGAAGAGTAAACAGAAACTCTTCCTTCCTTTTTCATATCTTCAGCAAGTCAATTCATATTTGTTTTCTTCGTCAGGCTCAACCTATTGGCTTTGTAGCGTTGAGATTAAAGTGTTGTTTTATCTTGGGAGACTATTGCCCGCTAGTAAAAGCATATATACGGAGCAATTTTGTCTTAAGGACAGAGGGCAATCAATCGACTTAACACACAACGTTGTAACCATCCAGATTTAGTTGTTTTTTGATTTCAGGATATCAAGATTCAAGATACAACAAGCTTGCGACAGTTCTCAACATTGGCCTTGCAAGGTTATCAACATTCAAGACACAACAAGCTTGCGGCAGTTTTGAAGATTGACCATTTATTTATCCTTTCGAAGACTTGTAATAGTTATTTACTTCCCGTACTGCTTTATAAAGTACAATAGAGTACCAACAAATTTAAGACAAGATTTTATTGTATTAGTGTTCGAAAGATGTCGGTCAAAAGTTGTGTGACCAAATCTGGATATGGCTGTGGATTTCTGGTAGAAGAAAGTGATGATGATGTTGTTGATTGTCAACATGTTCATGGTGTCACCGCTCCCAAGAGTGGTGGGAACAAGTGCTCACGAGAGGCTGAAGATGTCAACTGGGACAAGAGGAGAAGGCTGAAGATGTGGTTCTATCTTGTAGCAGAAGCCCTATATCTGTCCCAGACAAAGAATCCGAAATTGGGATAAGTTATTTTTCTTACTTGTCAAAAATAAGATTAAATGATTTCTGATTAAATTGGCTTAAAGTAAGGAGGAATATGAAAATATTTTCCGAAATAATTTATATTCCTTACGCTTTAAAAATCAGAAGTTTAATCTCTTATTCTTTCCCGTTTAAAGGTTGGATTTTGTAAACGACTTAAAAAGATTCGTTCTTTTAAGTGTAATAATTAAAAGTGTGTAAAGTATGTTCGCACATACGAGGGAGAAAGATCCACTAACTGTGCGAAAACTGTTACCACTCTTAAGTAAGCGCCAAGAATTATCTGGGCACCAATCATAACGGAAGAAGTCTAAAAGCTAAAGACGTTGAGCGTGTCACACATTTTGGCAGAAGATCCTTCATAGGATGATATTAGACACTCAGTCATACAAAGCCTTCGAGCGACTGGAGTGGGCCAAAATTTCTTTGATATGATGATATTGGACACTCAGTCATACAAAGCCTCCGGGCAACTGGAGTGGGGCCAGAATTCATTTCATAGGAAAAGTGATGGACACCTAGTAAGGTGGGCCAGAGTTTCCATGTCTTAAATGATCTGAAGGCCTAAAGAAAGGTAGAAAAGAAATTGGACACTCAGTCTGCCAAAACAACTAGAGTGGGCCAGAGTATCCAGATCATATATGATCCGGTTACGCCCTAACCACGGGCAAGAGGTTGTTCATGTGAAGCAACTCCACTTCTAAAGTAGAAGGGGTTGGAGAGGTTGTCCTCAATAGGAGTTCAAGGAATGGGATCACTCTAAAATGAGGTGATACATGTCCCAAACTTGGTTTAAGGGATGTTGTTGGTCAATCTGGTTTGAGACTAGTCCAGCAGGTCCGTAATAACTAAGAATGGTACAGTATGTTTGTAGCCAAATGAATGATATATTTGTAATCCGTGCATCTATGCCATCATAGATTAAGACACGTTAAATAGAAAGTCATTCAAAAGCTAGCGAAGTTGAGATTGTTGCCTTCTTTCGACATAAACCCTCAAAATGAATGTGAGGTAGGCGAAGAGGCAAAATCACCTTTCCAAATTCCGTCAAAGGAATAACGAAAGAAGCACCGCTCCTCTAGAACTTAGTCATACCTTTATGGGTGATTTAAAGTTTATACAAAATAGAGGGGGGAGACAAGTACTTTGTGACCTTCATTGATGATGGTACAACGTATGTAATCCTTTGTTTGTTGAAAAGCAAATATGAAGTTGTTGAAGCGGATAAGCGCTACAAAGCAGAAGTTGAAAATTAACTAAACCTACGGATTAAGGAATTCGTAGTGATAGAAGGGGAGAAGGTGAAGCATCGTTCATTAAACGACTGTTCATTTCTCACCTCAGTCCAACGGTGTTAGCCAAGCGCAAAGTCATACGCCCAAATTATGTGGGGTGGTTTGGTAAAAGTTGGAATACCGAAATAGGTCAAGTTGTACCTAAGACTGTAGATTGCATATCCACTGGATCTGTAAATAACAGTAGTGCTTATCGCCTCTTGGCGTCAAAGAATGCTGAATTCTTAGAAGATAACTTCCCTTGAAAAGGAAAAAGGAGTAATTGCTCAAGGTTAACAAGAACCCGCGAGGGCCTGACTTTCCGGAACTAAACATTCCGTATCTACAGGATTCGAAAGTTGTTGGCTATCCGAAACTTAATATTCCAGATCTGCAGAACTCAGGGATTCTAGATATGGAACCGAGACAGAGCAAAAAAGGGGACAAAGACTTGTTCCAGTCCTTTTAGCTTGTATGATTGAGAACGAACCATGGACAATTGACAAATAATTGTCTTCTCCAGAAGCGTTGCTTTGGAAAGAAGCTAAAGAGAGAAATAGATTCCATCATATAGAACCATACTTGTGTAATGGTTGATCTTCCTCCGAAAAAAGAACCTTTGGGTTGTAAAATGTGCTCCCCTGTGAGTAACTTAACATCCAGGGCCATTGCAGTCTTGCGTGGCATGGATGTTGAAATAGCCCTCCCAACCGGAGAGTTGGAAGAAGCGGATCAGAGTTGGTTTGCTGAACTGTTGGGCTTCTTCCTGGACTTTTATTTTGGTCCCTGAAATATTTACATTTTGGTCCTGAAAGTTTCAGATAAAATAGAAACAATGAATCTGACCACAGAAACATTGACTTTGAAATTAGAAAGCCAACAGTTGGAAAATCAACAGTCTGAAAGTGAAAGTCATATTGAAACAAAGTCTCGATATGAAAGATATGGGTATCACAGATGACATCTTAGGAATTGGATTTCTAAGACATCTAACGGACTGGTCGATAGTTGACAGTCTCGTTAAAGCCACCAATGGATATGAATCATAGAACTGATTGGAATCATGGTGCACCCATAGACAATGAGCGATATGCACAGGTCACGTGTAGTTCAATGTATTGTACACACTACAACCAACCTGGTATCGGGCTACAAACGATTAAGTTGAACTAAGGTTCACTGATGATTTTAATACATGATCGGTAGAAGGCGTTAAGTCGGATATGACGATATCTGAATTATTCGCTTATCTACAGATTATAGTATTCGGATGTCCAGCGGTTACGGGAGAACACGGTGATGCAACCGGACATCGATCGAAGAACACCAAAGTCACAAGTAAATGTGTATGGTGGATCTTGGAAAATCCTCTAAGCAAACTTGCATTGGCCGATTCATGATGGAATCAGAGTTTATCGCTTTATACTAAGCATGAAAGAAGTTGAGTAACTTCATGACTCCTTAGAGGACGTCCCTTATTGGGAGAAACCCGTGCCTTCAGCAGTTATACACTCTGGCTAGCCGGTCGGCTTCATGAAGGACACGGATGACGACGTCTGGACATATCTGTCAGGATCTGTCGGAGACAAAAGACCGTATGGCAGTTGATCATCACGGGTGTCACTTCCTTGATTACTAACTAAGGGACTACCCGGAGATCAAGTGTTCTGTCTGTCTAGGGGAATGGGCTTAAAACCCAAACAATATGAACCTTTGCGGTGGTAACCCAACCATACTGATTGGAGATCCCAAGAATTTGGTTCAACGGGAAAACTAAGCGGCAAAAGGTTCAGTTGAGCGCTTCGGTGGAAGCAAGAAGCACTTCGGATGATGATTTCTGTTCGGAAACATGAATCCAAGATTGTTCCCGCGATAAACATTAAAGTGCTACCTGCATGGTGGGTTATGGGCTGTGGAAACTTTCTGATATTATCTTTTTGGACCCCAAATTGCTTAATATTTACAGTTTGGTCCCTAGAGTTTCTGGAAAGTTGATTTTGGGAGTGACGGAAGGCAGAAACTTTCTACCTACCGTTTGGACTATTTTTGGAGCATTAACCAGCCATTACTTGGCTGTTAACTACTCCATTAACAGCCCCCCTTCATGACCATTAATCCGTCCTCCTTCAAGGCCATGAACAACCTCCTTCATGGCATTAAACCTGCCATTACATCCCTCCCTTAATGGCCATTACAGCCTTGTTTGTGGCTGTTGGACTACCCTCCTCCTTGCTATATATTGAACTATTTTGACTCAATTCGTGACAGAGAAAAACAACAATATAGACAGCATATACTGCACAAAACAGTCACGAAATACAACACAAAACAGTCACGAAAAATAGCAAAAACAGTGACGGAAAAACAGTGTTGAAATACACACATATACACAAGATATACACAATAGAGACACACTATATACACAGAGACAAAAGAGAAGAGTAAACAGAAACTCTTCCTTCCTTTTCCATATATTCAGCAAGTCAATTCATATTTGTTTTCTTCGTCATGCTCAACCAATGGCTTTGTAGCGTTGAGATTAAAGTGTTGTTTTATCTTGGGAGACTATTGCCCGCTAGTAAAAGCATATATACGGGGCAATCTTGTCTTAAGGACAGAGGGCAATCAATCGACTTAACACACAACGTTGTAACCATCAGATTTAGTTGTTTCTTGATTTCAGGATATCAAGATTCAAGACACAACAAGCTTGCGACAGTTCTCAACATTGGCCTTGCAAGGTTATCAACATTCAAGACACAACAAGCTCATGCAGTTTTTGAAGATTGACCATTTATTTATCCTTTCGAACACTTGTAATAGTTATTTACTTCTCGTACTGCTTTATAAAGTACAATAGAGTACCAACATTTATTCCATAGGAACATAAACCAAAAGTTAAGTTGCATATGTAACGCATGATGGATAAGTTTATTATGCAACTTCAAAAATATTTAATTTGTATGTCAAAGATTATTATTCTGTAAGCCTTTCTTTTGTCTTGGACAAGGGAGAATATAAACAAAAGTTTGAAGTTTCCTCGGCCACTTTCCTTGACTGGAAAATGCATGCAATAATAATCCAAATGGGAAACTACTATAGTCTATATATTCCAAAGAAATGACAATCACTCACATCACTACGCATATTCGTTTTTATCCCATTCTTCACACATCACAATCCCTATAATAAAAAAAAGAGAGTAATAATCATCTCCCACTATCACAAATGTTGTCACTTTTCTCTAAGCTAACTACTATTCCCTCCATAACATTTATGTGAACGAAATTCGAAATACTAAATTCAAAATATTTAATTTTTTAAAATTGAATATAAGTTTTTAAAAAAATTTAAATTAAGACTAATATATCTGAAAGCTACACAAAAAATAATATAAATCAATATAGTTAGTGATTCAAATTACTTTAAAAAATTGAGAAAAATAAAGTGAGAGAAAACGGTTTAACTTCTCAAGCATTATGATCTTCACATAAAATTAGATAGGAAAAATACTAATATTTAAAATGCATCATTTTGCCATTTTTAATATTATAAAAATTGAATTAACTCGCGATAAGTGAAAAATACCAAACAGATTATTTTGTTTTAAAATTAGGTAGCTAGAAAACACAATTAGTCCTTGTTTTATTAAATAAAAAATTAGTCTACTAAATTGAAAGTCAGTAGCTCTTTTAAAAACAATGGATGTGGGGTATCCTTAATTCGAACTGTTCAAACATCAGCAGGTGTCAACTTGTGTGCATTAATTTAAATTTTGTAATGTTAATTAACATATTCTTTATAGTAAAATTTTGCATATCTTAAATAAACTCCCAACTGCTCTTTTTTCTTTCCTTTTTTTTCTTTCTGAAGATCGATTATAAAATAAGGGAGTTATTGAATGCCAAATAAGATAATAAAAATCAAACGAGACCAACCAAATGCCAGTTGTAGTCCACAGTCCAGAGTCTACTCTCAGTATAGGTTATGTTAATTTCATTTGTTGTTGTGACATTTGTACCAACATATATCTTTGAGTATTGATATGTATATATAAATATGTTGGGACAAATGTTACGCAATATTCGAACTAATATTTTTTAGAACAGTTTTGCATTACTTCACGTTAAGCAGTAATATTTTATTTACTGTGAGATAAAAATGACTTAGGCGTGGTGAATTGGAGCTGTGTAAAACGTGGGAGAAAGAGTCAAAGCTTGGGGAAGAAGTCGAGTAAGGAACAAGTCAAAGCTGTTGAGATTTTCACTCCTTAATCATCTACCACAAGCTACCCATCTTTTCTTCAACTTCCACAACCGATCGATGAGCCTTTCAAGTATAAATAGAGAGGCCACAACAATGTATCGACATCCAGAATCAGAAAGCAAAAATACCAAGAGAGCTCTCGGGACTTCATCTCAGAAATCTGGATCACAAGTGTTGCCTGAGTGTGTCGACAACATTCTGTCCAACATTACAATTGTTGTTTAGATTCTAGATTAGTTTTGTATGGAGTGATTGTAATGAGAGGTTGTCTATGTCTACTTAGTTAGATTTTTCAGGTAGAAGTCATCTGCGACTTCAACTTTTAATTCCTTTCCGTTTTATAATGTAAATCTGTAAAGAAAGGAATTTGTAATTTTGTATATAATATATATACAATACATCTGGTCATTGACCATCATATATTATATAACTTATGAAAATTTTAAACCTTTGTGTTATTTAAATACCGCTGCATTTACTCTTTAAAATTTTTGTTTTGCTAAGTGTCGTTACTGGTGTCGGACGACATAATAGACGACATTCGAAAATAGAATTGGCATTCGATTTATTTCATCTCTTGTATTTACTTTCCGTATAGTTTGACACCCTTATCAAGTGGTATCAGAGCCGACACTTAACACAATAAGTGCTTGGTCCTGTTGTCATAAGCGATGAATCTGGCAAATCCAACAATTGGTAGGCTTCCTATTTTAGATGGATCAAATTATGTCTATTAGAAGATTCGCCTACGTTCTCATATTAAATCAATTGATATTAGGGCATGGAGATCTATAACCAATGGGTATGTTGTTCCAATGTTGCCACCGGATGAGGAATGTGACATTCTTGTTAAACCTGAATCCGAATGGACTACAGAAGAAACCAATAATGCTAGCTTTAACGAAAAAGCCTTAAATGCAATTTTTGGGTGGGTTGACATGTATAGGTTCAAACTCATTCAAAACTGCCCCACAGCTAAGGACGCATGGATACTTTACAAATTTATTGTGAAGGTAGCTCAAGTGTTCGTCGAACAAAGCTAGGCATGCTCATGAGTAAATATGAACGTTTAAGGATGGAAGAAGCGTATGATATTGAATCTTATTTTGGAAAGTTGATTGACATCTCAAATGAATGTCAAGTGTTTGGTGAACCATTAACCCACACTCAACTTGTTGAAAAGGCTCTTCGTTCTCTTCCTGAAAAGTTTAATTTAAAGTTTTGTACTATTGAAAAAGCTCACAATCTTGCCACCATGGACATACATATCTTGATGAGCATTCTCAAAACTTATGAGATGAACATTGAGAATCAAAAGGAATTATATAAAAGCAAGAATGTGGCACTTCAAGTTCAATCCTCGGAGAGTCAAATCGAAGAAGAGGACGAGAATCTTGAAGAAATTGGTGAAGGTGCAAATGTTGTCTTAATCACTCGAAAATACAACTCGATGGTGAGGAAGTTCAACAATGAGAGAAATCAATCTAAATCTAAAGAGCACCAAAATCAAGTCTTCAATCAAAAGCCCACTAGATTCCTTCCAAATGTACAAAAAGGAAATCAACTAAGAAGAACCAACTCAGATCGTACCAAATTTGATCCCAAACAACTTGAGTCCGTGCAATGTCATGCATGCTCAGGTTGGGGTCAATATGCTAACGAATGTGTAAACACTCGTAGATAAATTGGTAAGAACCTATGGGTTTCTCTTAGTGATGATGAAGAAGAAGATGAAGGAGATCGTGAAATTGAAACACAAGCAATGCTGGCCACTATTTTCGAACAGTCTCTATCGGATAATGAAGATGTTGTATATAATGTTGTCTCAGATGTCACTACATTTGCTCCAACATCAGCAATGACATCAACATCCTCAGCGACATCCGAAAGGTATGAATTCTTTAACTATTCTGATGTTAATTGCTTTAGTGGTTCTATTTCTGTTAGTGACCATGACAGGACTCGATGAAGAAGCCCCGGCTAACTCCGTGCCAGCAGATGATATGATTAATTACTTACAAAGTATTTGTAAAGCCTTTATCTTAGAATCTAAGCAACTTGACAAAACGGTAAAATCTTTAACTCATGAGAATTTTGAATTAACAGGCACGATAATCCGACTTAAGGTTGCACTTACCAAAAATGATATTGAATTTGGTAAGATTCGTGCAAAATTGGATTTAGTCGAAGAAACCTTTCGCACGCTCAACACATGGGCTTCTAAATTGAATGAGATACTCAACTTTAGTAAACCTTCACATGCAGGTATTAGGTACGAAAACTCTCTTAAAACTATATGCTCTAATCTCTTTGATAAAAATGAGAAAATACGCTTTGTAAAAGAAAAAGGGATAAATAATATGTTCTCATAAATGTCAAAGAATATGAAGTTTGTATGTCATCACTGTAACTCCCCTGAACACTTAAAAGCATACTGTTTCAAACTTCAAAATTTTGTGAGCAAAATGTTACCTAAATTATTGTCCAACACTCCGGATAAACATCGAAGCAACATTTCTGAGCCAAAAGGTAAAAAAATATTTTAAGAGAGTTTGGGTTCCTAAAAAGGATGTAACTTGTAATGTTGTCATAACTGCATTAAGAACTAACATTTCAGGTTCTTGGTACTTTGATAGTGGATGTTCTCGCCACATGACATGTACAAAAGGATTTCTAAGGAACTATGAGTCATTCAATAGAGGAAACGTGACTTATGGAGGTGGCAGGAAAAGCAAAATAATTGGAAAAGGGATCTTGAAAGTTCCTAGTTTTCCAGCCTTAAGGAATGTCTTACACGTTGAGGGCTTAATGGATAATTTGATTAGCATTAGTCAACTGTGTGATTCAACAAATGAATTTAGATACGACTGAGAAGTCGATTCAAAGACTATGTCATCTACGTAGATTTGAACAATAACAATATCTACATCGTGTCGTTTAATAAATAAGGTACGATCATCTTTGCCACGGTTAAAACAAAATTCAAGAAGAAAGTTAGTTAAACGACCATATCATGCACGAGGGGCTTATTTCAACTCATACAAAGCCTTTTTGAGCTTGTACACATAGTGTGGATGGTAAGGATCTTCAAATCATTTTGGTTGTTCAACATATACCTCCTTGTCTAGATACCATTTAAGAAGACACCTTTTACATCCATTTGGTGTAAAGTAATTTTCAGATAACAAGCAATAGCAAGTAAAAGTCTAATTGATTCGATTCTAGCTACAGGTGCGAAGGTTTCATCAAAATCAATTCCTTCAACCTGAGTATAACCTTGTGCAACTAGACGTGCTTTGTTTCTAACAAATGTTCCTGATTCGTCTGATTTATTTTTAAAAATCCACTTTGTTCCAATTACATTTGTATTATCTGGACGTGGAACTAAGTCCCAGACTTCATTTTGAGAAAATTGTTCAAGTTCTTCTTGCATTGCTTGTATCCAAAAATTATCTTTAAGTGCTTCTACAACATTCTTTGGTTCTAATGTAGATATAAAATAAGAAAGACTAACCTCTTGGTATATGATTGACATACGCACATACGTTACCATTTCTCTATAGTTGAGTGGTTCTTTGCCTCTTGTTCTAATTTCTTCAAAAACTCCCCCTATCACTTGGCACGTTGGATGATTCTTCTTAATCCTTGATGAGGGGTCCCTACGAACTTGGTCTAACAATTCAACACTTGACTCCTCATCTATGGCCTCTGTGGTCTCTATTGTTGTTTCGGATGTTGCTCCAGGTGTGACAACATCCGATTCTTCTACAATCTGTGGACTTTTCACTGTATCTACAATGTTATTTTCAATAGTTTTTCCTGAAACATCAGAAAGATCAACAAATATAACATTTAGAGATTTAGTTGGAAAAAAAAATCCACCACGACCCGATCCCACCCCTTTCCCGTCCCGTCCCGTCCCGCCCCGACTCGATCCCGCCAAACCCGCCCAGACTGTCCTAAACCCGGCCCACTGGCCACCCCTAAATTCTTCTAAGCTTCTGCATTGGCTGCTACATTTCATATAACAACTTATTCTTTTAAATTATAATATATATATATATATTTGGACGAATTAGTTGTTATATGGAATGTAGCAGCTGTCAGTGCGTCAAAAAAATCGGAACATCGAGGAGGCGAATTCATAAATGAAATTTGAAGCAATTTCATTGAGATTTGACATGATTTTGGATCGATTTTATAGCAACTCTCAAGGTTGAAGAAGATGATTGATTAAATTTTGGATTACCGCAATCGAGCTCTATTTCACGTAAGTGATATCTCAAAAGAATCGGAACATGGAGGGGAGATCATATATGAAATTTGAAGTATTTTGATTAAGATTTGACGTGGTTTCAGATCAAATTACAATAGTTGTTCGTCCAAAAGGAAGAAGACGACACTGCTAGAAATAGTCTGGTAGAATTCTTATTCTATTCTAAAATAGGTTTATTAGCATCCTAGAATTTCTTCTAAGCTTCTGCATTGGCTATAGATATGTGTGTGCGTGTGTAGCAGCTATCAATCCCAATATCACGATTATTAGAAGTGACTACGATTATTAGTTGTTAATATGCATTGAGAACTCAAAATGGCAATATTTTAGCCAATAAGAAGCGACTACGGTTATTAGAAGCGACTGCGATTATTAGAATATACTACAGTTATTAGAAGCGACTATTATTTTTGTAAGCAACCTACGATTTCGATGAAATTATCTTGAAAATTGATGAATTAATTCTTGAAACTTATTGTTATTGGCGTTTAACTAACTATTTAACAAAATAATAATGTCATACTAATATCAGTGAAATAATACAAGTCGTTCGCTATTAATATAAACATTACAAGATGGTCGCATAATTATTTCACCTATTGCAATAAAGATAAGAACATTTCACATTGATCACATGTAATTATGTCATAAATTTCAATATAGATCATATATAGTATAGTAACCATTTGCAACATGACTAAAAAAATATATGTGATGTTCATATATAGTTATGTCATCAATTCCAAGTTGTTACATATATCTATGATCATCATAACTTTTTCTTCAACACATTATTAACATTACTCATTAATTAATTATTTTAGATTATTATAGTGTTGTTTCGCTAATTTCATGGTGATAACATATTTTTTAGTTACAAATATAAGTTTTATAATCTAAAATTAGTTCACTTTTTATTTTAAAAAATCTTTTTTGGTTACAAAAGATGAAAGAATACGGCCGTTCGCTATTAATCTAAACATTACAAATTGATCGCACAATTACTTCAACTATTGCAATAAAGATAAGAAAATTTCACATTTATCACATGTTTATCTCATCAATTTCAATATAGATCATATGTAGTATAGCAACCATTTGCATCATGGCTAAAAAAAATTGTGATTTTCACATATAGTTATGTCACCAATTCCAATTTTGTTACATATATCTATGATCATCACAACTTTTTCTTCAACATATTATTAAATTACTCATTAATTATTATTATTTTAGATTATTATAACATTATTTCACTAATTTCATGTTGATAACATCTTTATTAGTTATAAATAAAAGTTTATAATTTAAAATTAGTTCACTTCTTATTAAAAAGAAATTATTGCAAAAGCAAGTGTTACATTATAGATTATAATGTTACGTAGCTGGTCTCTAATAACTCAGAGTATGAAAGTATTGTGACATAGCTCTTTGAGAACTCCATTTTCCTGTCCCAAAGCATCACATTAACAAGTTTTAACTACTATCAATTCTCAATTCTTGAGAAGGCCAAAATGTATTGCTAGGATTCGATGGTAATGACCTCTTCTTGGTAAAGATATGAGGTAGACTAAGCGGTACAAGACATTCATGAAGGCATAATCATCAGTGAATGTATTTCTATTGTTGGTCTATGCATAATCGTTGTCTCCTCTATAATAAAAGTTATAAATCTTAAATGTCCATCTTCAACCTCAAGCTCAAATCTAAAATGTTCATCTTGCAATAATGTCAAAAGGTATTGCTAGGATTCGATGGTAATGACCTCTTCGTGGTAAAGATATGAGGTAGACTAAGCGGTACAAGATTAATGAAGGCATAATCAACAGTAAATGTATTTTTATTCTTGGTCTATGCATAATCATTGTCTCATCTATAATAAAAGTTATAAATCTGAAATGTTCATCCTCAACCTCAAACTCAAATCTAAAATGTTCATCTTGCAAGAAGGCCAAAAGGTATTGCTAGGATTCGATGGTAATGGCCTCTTCGTGGTAAAGATATGAGGTAGACTAAGCAGTACAAGACATTCACGAATGCATAATCAACAGTGAATGTATTTTTGATGTTGGTCTATGCATAATCGTTGTCTCGTCTATAATAAAAGTTATAAATCTGAAATATTCATCTTCAACCTCAAGCTCAAATCTAAAATATTCATCATGTACTTCAAGCTCAAATATGAAATTTTACGCAAAACCACTTTAATTCTTCTCCAAACTCCCATAAATTTGAGATTTAGACTCCTCGCCAACAAAACTCAATAACATCCGCTTGAAATAAATCACTCATTCATAAAATTCATTTCTTTAAGTTTGTAATTGTAGCTTTAATAATGGCTATACTCAAGCTCAAATTCAAAATTTAATCCAAAATCACCTTAAATCTTCTCGAAATTCTCTAAAATTTGAGATTTAAACTCATCAAAGGATCCCTTATAAAATTCAATAATACTCATTTAAAATTAATTACTCTTTCGAAAACTTATTTTTCCAAGCTTTAAGCTCAAGCTCCAACAATGGCTGTCAGTGAAGCATATTTCAGTTATAACAATAAAAATGTGGGAATGAATTGAGAGAGGGGAATATAATTTTATATTTCTTTTTTTATAAGGTGAAAGATATATTTTTAAATTTTTATTTTGGTTTATTTTATTATTTTGGAATGAATTGAGAGAGGAAAATATAATTTTATATTTTTTTATAAGGTAAAAGATATATTTTTAGATTTTTATTTTGGTTTATTTTATTATTTCTTATTTTGGCTCAAAATGTATTTAATAAAAACTTTGGGGTTGGTTTGGAAGCTTGTAATAGTTATAATTTTATTTTATCTTTTAAAATCATTCGACGAAAATATATTTTTTAAAATTGAGGGTTCATTTTGACGCTTCAATAACTTGTCTTCACTTAATTAACACTAACCCTAAAAAGGGTCCTGCCCCCTAATAATTAAAACTTGGGGTCCAGATTTTTTTTAAAAAAAAATCCTAGCTTTGGGCCATCAAACTTCCCCTAAAAACCTTATTTTTCTTCTATACATCCAAATATTTAGTATAATATATATATGACTAAACAATAATACTGGGATAAAATTATTTAACTCTAATGTGGTTGGTTTCTCTAATTCTCCACGCCTTAGGTTGTTTATAAAGAAAGTCCAAGTTGTAGGTCGGCAGTTTTAATTTGGCTATAATAAAATCTTTTTCCTTTCTTTTGTAAATGGAATAAATAAAATTCATTATTTTCGAAGCAGATTGTGTTCTTTTTTTTCCACATAGCTAATACTCCATTGTCACAAAATATTTATTGCATTTTTTATTTACACATTCCTTAATAAAAAAATTATAAAGATAATATTTTAATTATTTTTAACATATTTCATCATGTAATCTCTCCTCAATAAATATTTACTCTATCAATGATAGAACCTTTTAAATGTTGCTAATTAATGCAAGGGTAAAATTAAAAAAATCTACTTAATTTTATCTTGATTAAATAAAACATTAAATATTTTGAGACAAATATTTTTAATAAGAACGACAAGTATCTTGGGACGGAGAGAGTATAAGGATAAATAAGACTCTTTATGTAAACGTAAACATTTTGAAAGGAAATTTTGTAAGTTGAACACCTCAACCAGTACGTTGAACACGTAAACACAAATGTTGATGTAACATAAATTTTAGAAGACATTTTATAAGTTGGAGTGTTCACCTGACAAGGAGACCAATCAAGATGTATACTTGTGCATACATAAAATTAAATTGATATATTTGTCAGATAAAGCCAAATTTTAAGGTCTGTTTATATACTATGTTAACTGAAAAACACCATAAGTATTTTGAGAAGGGGGAGTAGATTAAAGTTGAAAATAGAATTCCATGAAGGAAAAAATGATCAAGTGATGAGGTGGCAGTTTGACCAATTCTGTTTTCAGTCTATAAACTGCCACCCTGTCATTTTCACTTTTTGTTTGGGCGACTCCTCTCTTCTTCTTCCTATTCAGCAAACTATGTCTTCTTTTTTCTCTCTCTATCAAACAAAGCTTTTAATTGGTAATTTTTCCATTTCTCTTTTCATTTTCTCTCATTTATTTTTCATCATAAAATCATTTTCTTTTATACAATTTTTGCAGTAATTTTCTGGGATTTTCAAGAATCAAATATCTGCAACAAGCACACCAACAACCATAGTTTTATTTTCCTTTCCAGTAAGTTTCTTCTAACTACTGTTTTTGTTTTCTAATTAATAATTATATATATATTATGCAATTCAAAGAAAAGGGCAGTCCGTTCCCTATGCGCGCCACAAGTGTCTATTTTAAGCCATTCAACAACCTGAATATTTGAATGGAGTTTTTTTATTCTTTTTTTATTATTATGTGGGTTGTTCTATGTTGAATTTATGTCCCCCCATAATAGCCGTTGTTTCAGGACGTTTACCAAGTAATCTTTGTGTTTGATTTACTCTTATTTTTCTTCATTAAACGTGTAGAAAATAGAGAAGAAGTGTTCAAGGGTTTTAGGTGGGCAAATGTTATAAAGTTCGAATCTTTGAATGGTTGTTGTTTATTTGTTTGTTTCAACTTTGAATTGCCACAAAAGGGAAATTACACGCTTCTTTGCAAGGATCCTCATGTGGGTTTCTTTGAATTTTGGATAAAAATTTAATCTTTTGCACCTCAAAGTTCACTTTTGATGTTTTCTTTGTTTCAACTTTGGATAGCCATTTTATACTTCTTGTTATTTCTCCTAGAATTTCTTTTTGAGCCAAGGGTATATCAGAAACAAACTCTCTATCCTGTAAAGGTAGAGTAAGGTCTGACATACAACTCTCTCCCCACCCCACTTGTGGGATTACACGAGTTATGTTGTTAATTTTCCTATAATGATCTTCGTGTGGGTTTCTTGAATTTCAGATAAAAATTTGATCTTTTTACCTCAAGCTCACTTTTGATGTTTTCTTTGTGTTTCTTATAGGTATAGGCCATCTGGGTTGTCATTGGATTTCTTGAATTTCAGTTTAGATTTGGATTGTCTTGTCCCTATGGTCAGCATCGCGAATTGAGCCTTTCTTGAACACACCCTATATGGCTGTGATTGGTTACTTTGAAGTTTAGAAATGTTGGAGGTGGATGAGAAGGATAGGGTACCTGGCGGGAATCGGAAAACATATGCTCGGTCTATTTCCTGGTCCGACAGGTCCCCTACAAAGTCCAGTGCAAAACCACAATGGAACAGCAAAGCACGGGCTTGCTTGCCACCCCTTCAGCCTCTTTCCATTACTAGACCAAGTGCTGAGGAGTGGCCTTGTGCTGGGTCAGATGATCTTGGCATATGGCCTAATCCCGCTACTCCAGGTATAAGGCTTGGATCAGTCAGCACCTATGAAGGTTCAGATGCTAAGCAGGCTCCACGAGAGTTTGAATTCAAGAAAGATAAGCTTGCTTTCTTCAATAAGGAATGTTCTAAGATTGTGGATCACATATATTTAGGAAGTGACACCATAGCAAAGAATCGAAATATTCTCCGTGAGAACGGCATCACTCATGTCTTAAACTGTGTGGGGTTTAGTTGTCCAGAATACTTTAAGGATGATCTTGTATACAAGACACTTTGGCTGCAGGATAGCCCCACTGAGGACATCACGAGTATCCTTTATGATGTCTTTGATTATTTTGAAGATGTTCGTGAACAAGGTGGGAGAGTCTTCGTTCACTGCTTCCAGGGGGTGTCCCGATCAACCTCCTTGGTTATTGCATATCTTATGTGGAAAGATGGGCTGAGCTTTGAAGATGCATTCCAGCATGTCAAAGCTGCAAGAGGAGTGACAAACCCAAATATGGGTTTTGCTTGCCAACTGTTGCAGTGTCAGAAACGAGTGCATGCTCTACCTGTAAGTCCGACTTCTGTGGTAAGGATGTACAGGATGGCACCTCACTCCCCATATGATCCCCTTCATTTGGTGCCAAAAATGCTGAGTGAGCCAAGAGCTCAAGGACTTGATTCTCGTGGAGCCTTCCTTGTTCTTATTCCTTCTGCTATATACGTGTGGATAGGGAAGCATTGTACCTCTGTAATGTCGGATAATGCCAGGGCTGCAGCCTTTCAGGTAATCCGCTATGAAAAGGCCCAAGGTCCTCTTTTAATTATCAATGAAGGCAAAGAGCCTTCTGATTTTTGGAGTGCTCTTAGCCATGAAAGCTTCTTTTCTGGTGGTTGTGGCAAAGAAAAGACCAAGGTGGAAGCCAGTTTCTTAGCTGGAAATAACATGAATACCAATTATATCAGCCAGTATATTGGTCAAAAGAATGAATATGATCTTGATTTTGACATTTTCTGCAAAGCACTTGCCGGTGGAGTTGTTCCACCTTTTCCATTGTCAGGTACTGAATCTGAGACATGTCTTCCTGCAAGACAGAATGGATGGAGTAGATTGAGACGGAAGTTTTCCAGTGGAATAATGAAAGAATTTATCACAGCTTCCAAGTTATACTGTCATACTGGCCAAACGAGTCCTGCACTCAACAAGATGGACACAAGTAAAGAACTCTCTCCTGCTTTGCCGTCATCACCTTCAAGTCCGCAGTGTGGATCGCCAGATTCCTTCTCTTCTTATGCAACCAGCAGTCCAAGTTGGACAAAGGATGCTTGTAGAGATGTGGAAAATCCTGGTGTTGATTCAGAGCCTGTGCTATCACCATCACCTTCATTTAGCTCACTCGATTCTCTCTCTTGTTTTCTTGTTAGTAAACCAAAGTCTAATAGCACATCCCCCTCACTCTCACCTTCAACCTCAGACTACTGCAGTTCTTTCACCTTTTCTCCCTCATCTTCTAATTGGTCTGACTTGGCATACCTATCTGCACAGCCTTCACCTACAAGATTTGAATGTGAGGATCCTAATTTTGTGAAGAATGATTTCTTTAAAACAAGTTCATCTTTACTTAGTAAAGGAACACCCCTTCCAGCAGAGGAAGCATTTCCAACCAGTCGTGCTCTTAGACGGGCAAACAGTTGTTTACAGTACAAAGAAGCTTCCCCTTCACTAGCAGAGCGCAGAGGCAGTCATCCTCCTCCTAGGATGATGTTACGTTCCAATGATGATTCCGCTCAAGTTTCAGTGAAGTTGGTGAGGTCATCGTCATTTTCTCTTCCTAATTTTGAAGACGACACAATGAAGTGTGTTGAGTGTAACAACCTTAATGACGGAGATTTTGTTGATTCTAGTAAAGAGGAGCTAATGTTAGATGCTGAGAGTTCAATTACTGACAATCAACTCCAAAATGGAGTTCAACCTGAAGATATATCTGGAAGTTTCAATGACCATCCAATTGACATTCCCATCCGAGTTGCAGAAGCAACTGATTTAGGTCTTTACCAATGGCCTTCTATGCATAGATTAGATTTGGCTTCTGGGGTCCTCGATTCAAGGTCCATCTATATCATAGTCATTCTCATTCCTGACTTGAGTTTAGATGAAAATACTTCCAATAGGCTGTACATCTGGATTGGGCGTGATGTGCAATGGAAGGAAAGTACAAATCAAGTAACCAACAATGATTCCATGTGTGAAGATGGTCATGTCCATTGGGAGAAAGTTGGACGCAGTTTCCTTATTCAGAAGGGCCTAGCTACTAGCTCTCTAGTTCAGGTGCTTATTCTGCCTTTTTCAATTAAAATGAAACAGAATTGGCAATGTATGATCTTTCGTTATGTATTCATTGTTACTTCCTTTAACGTCATGTGTAGATGCAACATCCTATTTTTGAATTTATCAAGTGGAATAACATCTTATGAAGTTCTTTTCCAGCAAGATTAGCTTAAGTTAAATTCCTTTATTTATTTTAAATATATCTCAGGATAATGATCTAGTTGTGCTATAATTTGGTTGATATCTAATAGGATATGGGATTGATTACTTAGAACTTGTTACTTTTCTGCTTGGGCGAGAGTAGTACTAGGATGTGTGACCCCCTGGGAAGTCCTCGTGTTGCATCCCTCTGATTATCAAAAAGAACTTGTTACTTTTCTTGACTGCAGGTAGTGAAAGAAGGTGAGGAACCTGAGCAGCTTCTTAAGCATCTGCGGCATTAGATGTTGGGGTCAAGTAGGTTTGACAAAGATGCCGTGGACACCATCTGAGGTATTATACAAATCTTTGCTTCAATCCTTCTGGCAAGGATCTTGGTTAGTGAGCATCCCAGGCGTTTAAAAGTTTGAAGGTTTCTGCCTGTGTGATGTGGTGATGATACAAGGAGAGGATTTAATTTCTCTCAAAGACGGGCATGTACAGGTAACAAGTTGCTGCTGTATAGGTGGAGTTAATAAGTATATATACTCTTGTTGGAAATAAGTATACAGGTCCCTTTTCCCTGTTCATAGCATCAAAGTTCAAACTACACTTAGCACCAAAAGGTGTAGTAGCCCTGCATTGGGACATTTAGCATTGTTACATAACCAAATTCTCTTAAATGTTTTCATCATAAATTGTTCAATGTAGAGTGGGGCTTGTTTGGCTCCCACAGCTTCTTCATTCATTATTGGAATGAACGTGCATGGATAACAAAGATATCAACTGTTTCTTCCTTATGCAACTTTGAACTGGCTTTAGCTTTGGCAGGGGCGACTTTCAGTATTTATATTCTTTGCTCGTTTCGCGGATATTTCATTAAACTTGAAAAAGAAATTAAACTTCGACATGAATTTCACTTCCAAAGAAAAAGTTAATCTTTTGTGATTTATTTTTGAAATGTTAATGATTGTATACAAAACAGCACTAAGAGTACTGCGAACTCTGTATGACATGGCAAAGTATAAAAAAATAAAAGTACATACCATCCCAGACACGTGCGGAAAACTGAGCACCGTAGAAATGCATGCTGTTCAGCCAAAGAAAGATAATGGAAAGTTGATAGAAATTTGCACTAAATACTTTTCTGAGAGATTACTCTAGTATCTCTAGAACAGAATTAGCTTCATTTGCAAGTTCTATTTTGCACCAAAATATAAAACGAAGTGATGATGTTAGTTGTTATCTTCTGAATGGAATTATATTTGTCTTAGACACATCTCAAGTTCTTCTCTTTCCAAAACTGTCTACCTGATTCAGACTGGCCAAACGGCAATCTCTCTCCAAGAAAGCCTCGCCATCTCACATTCCGTGAATTCAATTCTTGAAATTTAACATGTTTAATCTTTAGAAATATGTAGAAGTAAATAGTATGTCCACCAGAAAATGAAGTTATATTGACAAGTGAATGAAGTTATATTACTTGTCAGATATACTGAGAAATGGCTTTTAATATCCTTGAATTCCTTTACACAAAAGCTTTACCCGACTTTTAGGAACAGTTGACATAAAGGGATAATCAAGAACTCCATTTTTACACGGCAAAACTTCCCTGGATACGTTCATAATCGAGAAGTTAAAACATAGTTCAATCTCTTCATTAGTGAGAATTTTGCAAAACTTAGAGAATGAAGCATCATGCCTTATTCTACTTACGCTTGCAAACTGATAATGATAGTGTTATTATTGTAGGTCTGCTTAGCCTATCATACTAATAGGCATAATATTGCTTTATAGTCTCATGTAGCTTATCTTCTGCTGATGTATCCTTTAGTGTTCTTTGTTTAGCTTACTTACATGCGCTAGTTACTGCTTACTTTTTTGAAATGCGCTATCATGACTTATTCGCTTTTGATACCAGCATGAAAGCATTTTCATACTGCTTAAAAATTTCCTGACCATTTCTCTTACTTGCTTTTCTTTTGCTTTGCTTGTGCTTATGCTCTGTCTTGAGCCGAGGGTCTCTCGAAAACAGTCGCTCTACCTACCAAGGTAGAGGTAAGGTCTGCGTACAATCTACCCTCCCCAGACCCCACGTTGTGTAATTTCACTGAGTATGTTGTTATTATATTAGAGAATGAAGCATATTAATATATGATAATATGAACAAAATATGCAACTTCAACTTCATCTCATATTTTCTTTTGGGATCTTAGAAAGGCCATTGTAGGGTCTAGCGCAGTGCCTCTCATGGGTCGATATGACTACGGGCTCTTCCCAGGACTTGGCTTACCCCAACTACTTTCTTGAGATACTTCTGCCTTCTTGGCCTTTATAGTATCACTGAATTGCTCCCACAGGTTTACTCCGCCATTTTCTGCAATTCACATTGATGCATAGTCAGGATCTAACTATGAAATTACACTAAAATGGATTTCATAAGGACTTCGTTTTTTTTTTTTTTTTTAAACTGGTCACTTTTGGATTTCATAAGGATTTTATAAACCACTAGTCATCTCAGGAGTCTGGTAAAACATTAGTTCATACCTGAAGGAGTAGATTGTGTTTGTTTTCCATTGCTTACTTCTCCAGCTCCTGCAACAGTCAAACAAAATGCCCCATAAGAAAAGGAAACGGACTTGCATTCTAAGTAATATCTCCCAGCTTTAACAATCACATTCCTTAAGCATGCGAAAAACAATGAAAATTACCAGCAACTGGGGTTTCAGTTTTCTTTTTACTGCTTCCAAGCACTGGAGTGGACTCATTGGCAGCAGAACCTTCAATAACCCCACCAGGTACTCCTGCTTGGCCTGGAGTACTATTCACCAGACGAACTTCAAGAAGTGCTGAAAAATCTATCTGCAAGAAGATGTGGTTTTATATTGAGAACAGTCATATGCATTAAGACCTAAGGACTCTGCATCCCAGACGATGGCAACTTTAAGTTCAACACTCAATTATGCATAAATATAGAACACCAAGCATAGGAGTGAGTCAATTTTTACTGAAGTACCTCCAGAGATCCGTCTTCATTATAAATAGAGCTATCTGGTTGCTTTGGAGACTCATCATCCTCACTAAAAATGACTGGATATTCAGCTACTGGCATCAACAAAACTCTATTTGCTTCAGAATTTACAACGAAACTTTCCCAACCTACAGCAAAAGGGAACATCAAATTCACTATCTTGATGTATATCAATCAGAAGTACATAATATGATGGATATTAACGTATACCCGATAGGAGGAAACTTCAGGGGTCCAGGTTGATGATAACTCAAGCAACCGGTATGCAATCACAAGTCCTTCCTGCCAAATTGAACAGTTTTTCTAAATACTAAAATTTTGTGTTACCCAAATCAATAAATCAACCACCCAATGCCTGGAGTCTTAGGTAGTGTAGATTGTTGAATGCTTTGTGTAAAAAAAGGGGCAGCCCGGTGCACTAAGCTCCCGCTATGCAAGGGTCTATTGTATGTAGCCTTAACTCACATTTCTGCAAGAGGTTGTTTCCACGGCTTGATGTCGAATGCTTTGTGTAAGTCTCATTAATCTAAAACTAACCGCAGATATCAGTGCAACAGATACTGAAGGCTACAGGTACATGAAAAAAAAACAAGAACAAACCTCGGGCATGCCAGAAAGAAAAGGAAGTGTATTGAAGTCTATCGATTCATGAAGATGAGGCTCTTTTTCACCATTCACCATCTCAGGATGTTCTTTGTTAGAATCTAGAGAATCATTCTTTTGGGAAAATGAAACATTCTCTTCGCCCCATTTCTGTCGCCCACAATTCGTCATATCAGGATGTTCTTTGTTTGAACCTAGAGAATCATTTTTTTGGGAAAATGAGTCTTTCTCTTGGCCCCATTTCTGTCTCCCACAATTCATCATATCAGGATGTTCTTTGTTTGAGCCTAGAGAATCATTCTTTTGGGAAAGTGAAACTTTCTCTTGACCCCATTTCTGCCTCTTTTTCTTGCTCATCATACCGTTCCACCTGAAACTTTCCTACACATGACTTGGAAATTCATTACTCAAGAATAGGAGCTATCCCTTTAAGAATGCACATGTTTCATTCTTCATAAAAAAAACGCATATGTTTCATTTCACGGAGCATGCCTACCACTAGCCCTGTCTGACACTGTAAACCTATAGCATTATGCTAATCAGAGGTGGTGCAATTTCCAGCAGCAAATTTGTCGAATAAATTTTACAAAGGCGACCAATATACTGGTTTTCAAGCCATCACATCTAAAAGGAATATTTTTTTTATTGTAAAATTTCAGCACAGACAACAAATCATCTAATTGTAGAAAAAAGGAAAAGGAGGACCAAGCATCCTATTGAAGATAATTAATACCTATCACAGAAGATAGTCACCACTTTGTAAAGGACAAACATGTTTATGCAATCACAGTTAGTGAAGCAATTCTGAAATATCCACCGACAATGAAACACTACAGAAAAATTGATAATGATTATCATAAATAAACACGAATATTCAAATGGATGAAAAAAGGGTTGCCAGATTATTTTCTTTTCCCCAATCTGTTGGTATAATATAATACAACATGTACCATTTATTATCCAACATTTGAGATATGGTGAAAACCAATACGATTAATAGCATCATGTGAGCTTCTAAAAAGTATATCTACATAACTTTATTTAGTAGCATAATGTCGTTTTAAGTCCATGTTCCTCATAAAATGTTTGGTCCTCCCTTTTAGTTTCCCTCTTTGGTGCATCTTTCAGCTAACCATCCACTAAGCCTTTAAGCAATATGAATTTGAGCATCTTACACATTTTCACTTAGCACGGACAGAAAACAAAGATTAACGCCAATGACAAGCACCAAGTTCTGTCTAAACCATGATTTGCGTCTGTGTAAACCAGCTATTATATGTCTCCTGCTGCTCAATATATCCATGATCTCTTCTAGGTGAAGATGAACACATTACTGCTCAAACACGTTAAGCTCCATTCAAGATGTTAAATACTTAAATTGAAAAATACTGGCGAATAGAAACAATTTATGCAACTATAGGATCTGACCAATCTTGTGGGACAGATAAAGTGCCCCTTATACATAATCTGTTGGAAATTTGCCTTTGATGGGAGTTGCGTCCAACCATCTTTAATGACTTAAACACTAGGGTTCCGCATGTTGGAGACTTTGATTCTTCACACGTGCATAATCTACTAAGTAAGTAGATGACCGTAGGGCCAAGGATCGTCAAATTTCGTTGAGAAATGAAAGAGATATTGGTCCACGAAGTGAGATGTTTAAAGCATAAAAATGTGGTAAAGACCAATCCTCTCTCATCGGTGGGGGAATGAAGATTTGTTTAGTTTATAAGTCTCAAAATTGGCTTGGGATTTGGGACCCCAGGGGTAACCCATGTGTTTGAAGGAGGGAGGACCTAGATGTGCTTTGGTTCGAGGCTAAGCCCACGCGCGTTGCCGCCGCCCGTCCGGGCTCAGGCCACTTTTGATATTATCTTTTTGGACCCAAATTGCTTCATATTTACAGTTTGGTCCCTGAAGTTTCAGGTAAGTTAAATTGGGCAGAGAACTTGTGCTTTTGCTGTTGGTTTTGGAACGTTAACCTCCATTAATATGCACATCAATTCAGTCATTACTTGGCTGAATAACTCTCCCTAAAAGCTCTAATCCGTTGCACATCAATTCGTCATTTATTTTGGCTGAATTACTCCTCACTAATTGCCATTACTTGACCAGTAACATCAATTATGTGGGCAGTTGATAAGTCCCCTCCTTGCACTATATAATGAAGTCTTTCCACAATTGTTGAGACTACACAACACACAAACGAAAAATTAGATTCTTCCTACTACTTTCCAGCATCATTTCATTACACTAAGTTCTTCAAAGTAACACTTGAGTTTCCTTTGCTCATTTGTTGAGTTGCTGCTTTATCTTGGGAGACTAT
The DNA here is from genome assembly GCA_034509755.1 of Anisodus tanguticus. Classification (NCBI taxonomy): domain Eukaryota; kingdom Viridiplantae; phylum Streptophyta; class Magnoliopsida; order Solanales; family Solanaceae; genus Anisodus; species Anisodus tanguticus. Next base: position 46,557,911 of record CM067550.1, on the reverse strand, counting down.
TGTCCAGAACGTAGAAAGGATATATACGGGGCAATCTTGTCTTAAAGACAAAGTGCCATCACTCGACCCAGCAATCAGTTTCTTCTTCCAGTTTATTGAAATTTCAGTTTGTTGTAATTTCATTTTGTTGTAATACTTAGCAGTTACTTATTTCCGTTTCCTACACTATTGTCATCAACATAATCATTGCAATATCTCGCCTTTCTTATTAAGCATCTCATGTGTAGTGAAGATAAAAGAATAATCTAACTGCTTTGAACAATATTCTGACATGGATCCATCAAAATTTAGGACAAGGCGAGATATTTCATCAAAACCCTACCAAGCACTTCTCAATGAAGAAGGACGTGAAGACTTGCTGAAATACTGGAAGGGGAATGAGAAGACTTTTCCGACACTTTTAATGATGGCCCGAGATGTTTGAACATTCAAACGTCATCAACGGCATCTGAAAGCGCTTTTTCTGGCGGCAGATATCAAATAGGAGAACACATACACTCATTAGCCGGAGACAACTTGGAGATTGCAGTATTATTCAGAGATTGGATACGAGCGGAGCGGAGAAGGTGCAGTCAACTGGAGATCAGTGAAGAAGAAGACGAAAACTACAACGACATCTTATCCAAAGGTGGTGAAAGCAACGTGGAGCAATATGGCCAACAAATATCAATTCCAACCGAATAACCACATAAAATTATCAAGAAACTAGAACAGATTTTTTTCAAAATATAATTTTTTTAATTGCAATTTTACTATGTCATTTGCAACTTTTGAACAACACCACAAAGTTGCAAGTTTGACAATTGTATTTGTATTACAAAAAAATATAATGTCTATTAAATAATATAAGAGGCACAAAAACAGCCTTGGGAAAATTTAGTCTAATATATAAAATATTGGATTAAAGTGTAAAATTTAAGTAGTGGTGATGAATAATTTTTTTAAAATTTATGGTAACACTATTAGAAAGACATTGGTAAATGTTTTAATATGCCATAAAAATTGCAATGAACAGATTATTGAATTCGCGCCTGCACCATACTTTACCTGAATAATACTTTATTTATATTTTGTTTTTACAAAACAAAACTCTGATGAGGTCAAAGTATATCTATTTCTTTCGTTCAAAAGAAAATAACACTATTTATTTATTAATATGTTCCAACGTTTAATGGAACTTTTCTTAATTTCAAAATAATTTAATTTTAGTCTTTTAGTTTATCCTTAATGAAAAGAGAAGCTCGGACCTACTTCTATATTGCCAAAAGTTTCAAAAGTTTATAACTACACAGATATTAGCATGCTTAGCGTGATAATTTTAAAAATAACGTTCCTTCTTTTTCAAGTTGTATGACCAGTCAAATATCTTACAAATTAAAATGGATGGGAGTAATATTTGAGGTATAATAATAACAAAAATCATATAATGAGATAAAAAATTATTTTTAAGTAAATACATGTTTATAATAATATACATAAAAATAATGTAGGATACAATTTGGCGGCTCGAGCTTTTATGACTACACCCTCTGGCACCCGTCATTTATTTTTGGTAAATGTCTTGTCGCACGTATTTTTAATCACGTGTCTCACGGTAAAAGTAGAGACCTAACTTATTAAATAAATCGATGCACTTTTTTATTTATAAGTTATAACTATAGTATACTCTACTCCTATAATAATATATTAAATATGTGACCTCACACGGGGCAATTGGATACCAAAAAGCCATGGAAAGATACCGTCATCTGATTCTTTAATATCTGCTACAAATACAGCTAGTTCGTCATCAAAGAATCCCCATCGTATCTATTCGATGTGTAACGAGTACAGGGTACCCAGATACTCAATCGGAACCGACACTAACGGGTAGGTTCAGGGTAGATATATTATAATAACGGGTAGGTTCAGGTAGTAAAATTAGGAATCGATTAATGTCGGGTCCGGTTTCGGTTCCGGCAAATAGAGACAGGGTACCAGGACCCGGAACCGATACCCGATACCCGAAACCTATGAAATATTAAATATTTTTATTTTTTTAATTCCATTATTTTAGTTAATAAAAAAAAAGAAAAAAAGGTCATACTAAAGTACACCATTTAAGGGGGGAAACACCAAATGCAGAACAATCACTTTCACCATCAAGAAATAAATCAAATAATACAAAGTGACAATCACAAGCAGAGAAAAAGACAAAAGCGGTAGAAAACTGAAAAACTGAATCTTTTAAACTATGTAATCCTTTAAGTTATTGAAAAAGAAAGTTGATTTATTCCTAAACCAAATTGTTTAACACATCTCGGGTCATCTTTGTTAGCGTTGGAAATGTCTTCTCATTCTCCCTCTAGTATTTCAGCAAGTCTTCTTGTCCTTCAGCATTGTCAATTAATTCGTACGGTACAACACCCTGCAAAGCATAATCCTTTAAGCACTGGCTTTCAGAGGATAAGCAGACGAGTTTATTCCTAAACCAAAGCTGTTATTCGAAGGCATTATTTTGCACAAAGAAACACCAATTCCGGGTACCCAGGAACCTACCCGGAACCGCAGGGTCCGGGTAGGTTCCGGGTAATGATTGCTACAGGTAGGTTCTGGGTAGTAAATTTAGGAACCGATCTTTTACTGAGTAGGGTCCGGATAGTTCAAAAAATGTAGGGTATCCGGATCCGCTCACCCCTAATGTGTATAGTTGTCCTCTCTATTGTAGGCCTTATTTATTGGCAATAAACTTTTTATTTAATGCACTCATTATTCTTTATACTTGACGGGAAGTGAGGGTACTGAAGAGGGGTTGGGAGAGGGTTTAGGTGTATTTTGGATCACATTTACTATATTGGCATGCTATGATAGAGAGCAATGCCCCACAAATAGTCGGGGTTGTTTATGGAATTAAAGGTGATATATATTATGTTGGGTTTAAATGATAGATTGAATGGAAAATGGAGTGAGTTCATTCTTGCTTTATGAAATAAGCATTTGTCCCACATCGATAGTGAAAAGAAAAGTGGAAGTTCCCTCTTGCTTTATAAAATAAATATTTGTCCCACATCGGTAGTGGAAAGAAAAGTTCTTCTACTTATAAGTAGAAGTACTCCTCCTTGTTGCTAAAGGGTTAGGAAGAGGGTCTCCCCTCGCGCCGTCGTCGTCGCTCGGCTCGGGTTCGTTTCGGGTTCGGGAACTAAGTGGACTCGATTTTCTGAAAAATTACACTTTGAACTAAGTGGACTCAATTTTTTCAAAATTTTCAAAATTCTATTTATTTTAAGTTATTATTATTTAGCCATTTTTTTTGGAATACATATTGATAACAACATTTACCCGTCAAAATGCACTCTTCTAATAATGTAAGAGATTTTGGAGAAAAGAAAAATGAAGAAGTCAAGAGATCACCGATCTGGAACTCACCACTCTCTCACACACAGTGACAGAACAACCCAATAGCCGTTGCCGGAGCCGGAGCCGAATTCTAGGACATTTTTCAGTTACTCAGTCAACGTTAACTACTCGCCGGAGTCCGGCGAAGCAAACTGGAGTTCAGTCCGAAGCGAGCAATGGCGGAGCTACGCCACTCAAGCTCGATCGGAAACCGAGTTACATCGTCACCTAGGAAACGAGACGACGTCGTCCCTTCATCATCTCCTTTGGTTCCTGATAGTGGTGCTAGTAACGTTGACGATGACGATGATGATTATCGTGGCCGGTATCCTCGAGATCGATTTCGTTCATTCTTCTCTTCGCATCTTCAACCTCTTCTCCCTTTCTTCTTCCCTGATGACTCGAGGTCTCACCCTCACAAGTCCAAGATCTCGCTTTTCCTGCTTGTTCTTATCATACTTTCACTAGTCATCGCGATTTCTTCCGTTGTTCATCGATTAGTAAGCCTTCATTTTATTACATTTAGACATATACATTTATAAACATCACCTCAAAATATAGCATCTCAATTTGCTCACTGGATTTTCTTTCTAGTTTGGATATGTTAATAAAAGATTTTGAGGTTCTAATCAGTTTGAAGCTTGTATCAACTAGTTGCTATTAAGGCTAGATGTTGCTGTTATGCTCACACTAGGTTCGGGTAGGACCAAGTGTGGGATTCAGGGAAGGTGTTTTCTTAGAGAACTGGTGAATTACCTTGAATGATAAATTCTTGGCATAATACATAAACATGCCCTCAAACTTGGCTTGAACGGACAAATATGCCTTCCAACTTGGAGTGTGCACAATTAGGCAACTCAACTTGTATAAAGTTGAACACGTAAACACAAATGCTGACGTGACACATACATTCTGAAGGTGTCTAGATTATCATTTTGTAAGTTGGGAGTGTTTAACTGATAAAGTGGTGAGTTGAGGTGCCTACTTGTGCACACCCTAAGTTGGAGGTCAAGTTTAAGGGCATGTTTATGTATTATGCGTAAATTATTTACCAATGTTGGAATGATGAGCCTGAATAGAACGGAATGGAATAGAAGATTTTTGTAGCTACTTTAACTAGTTGAATGATTGGGCAATTTGAACCAACTAGAGATAATTTATGAAATGCTTTTGATAACTTTTGGTCAAGCCAGGACCTTGACTGCCATATAATGTTTATTAGAGAAGATGTGCAGTGACTAAAGGTAAATACAGGAAGTCCTTTTGATGAATATTGGTCAAGTTAAGACCATAACTCCATAGTATGTTTACTAGAGTAAAAATGTATGTCTTTCAGCTGCTAGTGTAATTAAGTAATGCCATATAATTTGGTAAATGCAAGCCAGTCTTTTGGAGTTTTTTTTATATGAACACAAACATGTCATATAGCTGAAGTTTGCTTTATATTATCTCTTAGAGGATTCTTGTAGCTACTTCATCTAGCTGAATGATTGGGCAATTTGAAGCAACTAGAGATAAGTTAGGAAGTGCTTTTCATAACTTTTGGTCAAGCCAGGACCTTGACTTCCATATAATGTTTACTAGAGAAGATGTGCATCGACTAAAGATAAATACAGGAAGTCCATTTGATGAATATTGGTCAAGTTAAGACCATAACTCCATAGTATGTTTACTAGAGTAGAAATGTATGTCTTTCAGCTGCTAGTGTTATTAAATAATGCCATATAATTTGGTAAATGCAAGCCAATCTTTTGGAGTTGTTCTTACATGAACACAAACATGTCATATACTGAAGTTTGCTTTATATTATCTCTGATATCAATCAAGTTGTGGGCCGTGTAAGCATCTTTCTTCCTTGACTTCTCCATATAAAGGATTTTATTTTTTGACATTGAAAAAAAAAGAAAAAGAAAAAGAAATCCTTTATATGGAGAAAGTCAAGGAAGAAAGATGCTTACACGGCCCACAATTTGATTGATATGAACACAAAGCTTGTTACTTCTGATTTCATATATACAAATAATTAGTTTTGATGAAATAAGGTGTTTCATTAGAAAGGCATCAAGTAGAGCAAAGTTACAAAAGCGAAAATCAGAAATACATGTAAATGAGAGTTTGTAGGTCCCTATACAATGTGTCAATCTATGACTAGGGAGGGAGCTAACAAATTCCAAAAATTGGTCAGTGCTAATTACATGGGTTACCTTAACCTAGCAAAAAAGACTAAGTAGACACTTAGCTTTGAGGGAGGAGTTTGGAGTTGGGATTTCATCAAAACATCTTCCCTTTTCTTTCCGTTCACAAACACCAAAAATAACTGCTTGAATCATGAATCCTATCATCTTGATGGCCTTACCTCAAATCTGTCTTGAAGTTTGCTTTTCAACAATGTTCTCGAGGGTGGTGAAATTTAAACACATAGTTGTTTAATAGGTAAATTGAAGCACATAGTTTTCAACACCATTTGCGGATGATATTGTATTGGTCGACGAGACGTGGAGCGGGGTGAACGCTAGGGTGTAGGTTTGGAGGCAGACCCTGAGTCTAAAGGTTTCAGGTTTAGTAGGACTAAGACTGAGTACGTGGAGTTCAAGTTCAGTGCGGTGTCGAGTGACGCTGACGTGGAAGTGAGGCTGGACTCACAAGTCGTCCCAAAAAGAGGGAGTTTCAAGTACCTTGGGGCCATAATACAAGGTAATGGAGAGATTGATGAAGATGTCACACATCGGATTGGAGCAGGGTGGTTGAGAGAGAGGCTAGCATCCGGTGTCCTGTGTGATAAGAAGGTGCCACTAAGACTGAAAGGTAAGCTCTAGAGAGTAGTGGTTAGACCGACGCTGTTGTATGGAGCGGAGTGTTGGGCGGTTAAGAACTCTCATGTCCAGAAGATGAAAGTGACGGAAATGAGGATGTTGATGTGGATGTGGATGTGTGGGGTTATTAGGAGAGATACGGTCAGAAATGAAGAAATTCGGAGCAAGGTGGGAGTGGCCTCCGTGGCAGACAAGATACGAGAGGCGAGACTAAGATGGTTTGGACATGTCCATGTCCAAAGGAGAGGCACAGACACTCCGGTGATGAGGTGTGAGAGGTTGTCGATGAAGGGTTGGAGGAGAGGTAGAGGCAGACCGAAGAAGTATTGGGGAGAGGTAGGCAAGATATGACGAGTCTTCAGCTTATCGAGTACATGACACTAGATAGGAGAGTGTGGAGGTCAAGGGTTAGGGTAGAGGGCTAGTATTAGGATTAGTATTATTTCCCTTTAGTGTAGGATCAATCTTATTTCCGTCATACTATTTTAGTATTCCCATAATTCTTATTCTTAGTTTTCTATTACTACTTGCCTGTTTCTTTCACTTCGTTATCTTATTTTCTTGCTACTATTACTGCTTATTATTACCGTTGCTCTTCACTTCTATTTGAGCCGGGGTCTATCGGAAACAACCTCCATATCCGTCAAAGGATAGGGTAAGGTATGCGTACACTCTATCCTCCCCAGACCCCAATTGGTGTGATTATATTGGGTATGTTGTTGTTGTTATAGTTCTCAACACCAGCTGTCAACGATCACGTGTATAGCTGCCTCTTTCCACGTGTAATAGTATTTCTTTTCACAATTAGGTGTTAAATAGGTTACAGATTTCAAGAAAATAATCTGAAATAAAAGGGAAAGTTAGTGATATAAATTAGATTAGATAATGTTTGTTTTGATTAAAGAGTTTGTCATCGGGGCTATTAATTGTTTTGTGTGCTACATTGCCTTTTTGATTTGGTTAAAACAAACTATTATTGGGAGGATGCGTAATGTATTTCCCTATCTGATGTTGTTTGAGTCTTGCAATTTCAGTGTTTAAAACATGTTTACGTTTTTTTCCTATGTAGAATGCCCCATATTTGTGCAAAAAGGATGGTATAACTCTTCAGTGTCCACGGGTAAGTTCTTGAAAGATTATCCTTTTGTCTGCTACTGCATCCTATTACATAATCACTACCATCATTGTAGTCAAACGTCCAATCTGTCTAATTTTAATAGGTGAAAGAGCCTCCTTCCTTGTGGGAGAATCCTTATTCAGCAACAACCTCATGGAAGCCTTGTGCGGAGCGACGTGAGGGACTGATATCAGGTTATGCTCCTTATTATATGTGTATGTTTGCATTGTCATGTCTTCTGGTCAAGGAAATTGGTACATATACTCCTTTAAGTTTATGAGTTTAGAGGATTTACCTCATCCACTCCCCTCTTTCCCAAATTGACCGTGCAAGGGAAAAAAAGAGAAAAATATCTTTAAGGATTACTCTCTGACTTTTATGTATAAGATACAAATATTGTTGATAATTTGCTTTATTAAGCCAATTGGATTAGACTTTTGAGTGGGTCTTCTTCTAAGATGCTCATGGAGTGATTCAGGAACTTGTAAAACTTTAAGAGTAGAAATAAGTAAAAGTTCCTCCAATGGTAATTCAGTGATTTGATAGAGAGGTAAGTGTTGGTTAGTAATTTTTTAACTCAATTTTTTTTCCTTCTCAAAAAATGATATGTGCATAGGTCAAACTTTCCTCTGGCTGGCAAGTGAGATTACAAATACGAGTGTTAACTTCCTGTTGAAAAGAGAGGGGCTTCTTGTAAAGCTTTGATAGATCCTTTCTCTTAGAACTCACATGGACTCGAATGTTTACAATGCAATATCCCTCCCTGTAAAGGAAAAGGGTAGAGGGGCAGGCCCATTATCCACCAAATTTCGTACTGCACAGTTACTAGCCCTCGGGGATTTCTCGGCTATCAAAAGAAAAATCCCTCCCTCCAATGCTGGATCTTGAATTCCTTAATTACAACTATTCTTTTTCCTTCAAAAAAGAGTTACTCCTTCGTCTTCTTCCTGCCATTGTAATAAATGGTCCAATATCTTCAAATTCTCTCCAACAGTCTCCTTGTGCCATGCCCTTATCAGCATTAGCTTTTTCACTAACCATTCTGTGCTCAAATTTTAATATTAGTGGTTGCACAAAATGCAGAATCCTTCTGGTTTTACTGCAGTTTACTTCCTCATTTTGCAAAATAGTGATATAGCTTGGTGCTTTGCAGATATTCCACCTGAGAACGCCACAAACGGTTATATATTCATACATGCTGAGGGCGGTTTAAACCAGCAAAGAATCGTTGTATGTTTCATGTCTTATGCTATGCTTTTTTCTTCCATCTGTGTATATTTGTGTCTGTAACATTTAGTTATTTCTTATTTTGCATGTCGATTAATGAATGAAAACTATCTATTGTATTTGCTAAATTATCTGCTTTTCTATGAAATCTGTTATGTGTTTTAGAGGATTTATAGCACTTTAATTAGTCATGCATTTCTTTGCAGATATGCAATGCTGTTGCAGTCGCCAAAATTATGAATGCTACCCTTATTTTGCCTGTATTAAAGCAAGATCAGATATGGAAAGACCAAACGTAAGGGAAACTCGATTGAAGCAGCTATTCTTTGCTCATAAGGATGGATGTTGTAAATTTTTTATGTTGCACCATTGTGAGATTTTAGTCGACTACATAGAAATTAAAATTGAGGTTTATGGTTATTGCATCAGTTACGTTTTTGCAAAAAACATTGCGGAGTAAATATTATTGTATTGTGAGAATTTTCCAAAAGATTGGTAAGACGTTGACTATTCTTGATACGAGTTAACTATGTAACAGGAAATTTGAGGACATATTTGATGTAGATCATTTTATTGACTACCTGAAGGATGATGTGCGGATTGTTCGCGATATCCCAGAGTGGTTTACTGACAAAGCTGAGCTGTTCACAAGCATAAGGTATGGTCTCCTTGCTTGCTTAGCATTTTACATTTGGATGCTAGTTTCATTTTCATGCAGCAGTTCTAAGTATGAATTCCCTGACGAGATTAATCAACATAGCGCTCTACAAATTCAAGTTAACATCATTAAAAAGTCCCCAGCCACCCTTGTTGTGGTGTAGTTGTAATGTTACATTGACTTAGAAGGGTACTGAATATGGATTTGGATCTGATAGTGGCTAAGTTTCTCGGACTCTTCACTTCCGGTGCCGCACCAGTGTCGACACGACGTGGGTGTGGGATTTGTACCGGATCTGGTCAACCGATTTTGGGTACTTTGACCAAAATCGACGGCAAAATTCGGGATAGATACAATGATTTTTGTAATCAAAACAAAAGCTGAGGTGAAATTGAAGAAAATGGAATACCTTGTATATAGAAATTTCTATGTCAGTCATTTTCCTTATATCTCCTTCTGGGATTCTCCTCTTGATCAATATTTTCTCCTTGGAATACCTTGTAAGTTTTCCGCCTAATGTCTCATAATTTAGACATATAACTCTATTTTTAGATATTTGAATTATTTTTAGCCGAATCCCGGCACCGTATCCCTACCTGGATCCATACCCGCGAATCTTAAAATCTAGGTCATGAAGGATCCGACACCCGCACCCGAGTCCGACATTGGTGACTAATAATTGATTTTATATCGTTTTTGTTATCGCACATTAAATAACAGATGTGAGATACACATGAACTCATCTTGCATGAATCATATAACTGCCCTAATATACGACACCTTACCCTACTTGTAATTATATCAAATTTCAATCTCTAGCCAAATCTCATCGGTCGCATTACTTGCATCACATATTTAAGACCCTGTCAAGTTTTCACCTTTGTGCTGTAAGCCTTTTTGTTTTATAATGGTATATAAAATCCACCAGCTGTGCTTGTTAGATCTTTTAAAGCTTCATAAAGGACAAGATAAAAAAAAAGATTGTTGTATCATTAGTTGTCATCATTGTGTAAAACATTCTTATAGGATCACCTTATAAAAAAAAAGACATTCTTATAGGATCAAGTTTGCAATCTCCGATTACATTCTTATAGGAGAACATTTTTATTGTTCCTAGTAGTTGCTGAACGTGATCACATAGTTGCTATTACATTTACAACAGAGTGCTATGTTTTGCATTTGTGTTTCTCAAGCTTGTACAATGCTTGCCAGGCGTACAGTCAAGAACATTCCCAAGTACGCTTCAGCAGACTTCTACATAGATAATGTTTTGCCACGCGTCAAGGAGAAGAAGATAATGTCACTAAAACCTTTTGTCGATCGACTTGGGTAACTTGATTTCCATACCCCTTTAATTTGTCTGATCTTTTTAAACTGGTATTGACCTGATAAACTAATCGTGTATCATTCAGGTATGATAATGTTCCTCCAGAGATAAACAGGCTGAGGTGCAGGGTCAACTATCATGCTCTGAAGTTCCTTCCTGAGATTGAGCAGATGGCTGATCAACTTGTTTCAAGGATGAGAAACCGCACTGGTAGTTCAAATCCTTTCATGTGAGTTATTATGCTTGTAACTGCTGTTGAACATGCTGTTTCACTTCTTCTGCTCTATAACGGAACTTAAAAGATTTTGTAAAAACTAGGGCTCTTCACTTGAGATTTGAGAAAGGAATGGTGGGTCTATCATTCTGTGATTTTGTTGGAACAAGGTCAGAGAAAGCTCTCATGGCTGCATACAGAAAGAAAGAATGGCCTCGGCGGTTTAAGGTTATCTAGATTATGATTATTATTCTAGGGAAAAGGTGCAAATATACCCCTCAACTTTGCTATATAGAGCAGATATAACCATCGTTAAGAAAGTGGTGCATATATACCCCTGCCGTTATACAAATGGTACAAATATACCCTTTTTGTTGACGGGATGTTTTTAAAAAATCATTTAACTTATTTTTTAATTTTAAAAAATGCCGCGTGGCTTTAAAAAAAAGTCAACCCATTTTTTTAAAAGCACGTGATAATTTTTTTTCTGGTGGGTTGGGTCTATTCGTTTAAAAAAATGGGCAGACTTATTTTTTTTACATCCACTGATATATTTTTTTTAATGAACCGGACCCGACCCACCAAAATAAATAAATTACCACGTGACTTTAAAAATAGAAATCTATTAAAAAAATAGGTAGACATATTTTTTTAAATTAAAAAACAAGCTAATTAAATTTTTGAAAAAAATCAGTCAGCAAAAAGGGTATATTTGCACCATTTGTGTAATGACAGGTATATTTGCACCATTTGTTAACCGCAGGGGTATATATGCACCACTTTTTTAACGAGAGGTATATCTGCTCTCTATCGCAAAGTTGAGGGGTATATTTGCACCTTTGCCCTTATTTCTATAAAGCCAACAGTGACCATTGCATTTGTGATATATTTATCTTCTGTTTGTTTGTCTGGCAGGATGGTTCCCATCTGTGGGCATTGGCGCTGCAAAAGCGTAAGGAAGGACGATGCCCTCTTGAGCCTGGTGAAGTAGCCGTGCTGCTTCGGGCCATGGGTTATCCTAAAGAAACTCAAATATATGTTGCTTCTGGACAGGTCTATGGTGGACAAAACCGCATGGCTCCGCTGAGGAACATGTTCCCAAATCTGGTAAGCTACTTGCCTACACTTCTGATCAAGGGACCTTTATCTATAATTTTGTTCAGGTTCTATTTGCTTGTAGCTAATCTTATTGACTAATACTATGGCCATCTTTATAAGAAACATGGATGGATTTGTTGTGTAAGAGATCCTTGAAAATTTCTGGATTTTTCACTTTTGTCATTTCATTTTTTTAGTGTCAATATCCTGTAAACATGTTTTACCCAGCATATTTTAATATGCCTAGTGAAATGTTTGTGTTTTTCTTGATTAATATTATATTTTGGGATCTGTAATAGGTCACCAAAGAGGAACTAGCTACAAAACCAGAATTAGATGGCTTCAGGAAGCATGTGACAAGCTTGGCAGCCCTCGACTTCCTAGTCTGCTTGAAGTCTGATGTATTTGTGATGACACACGGGGGAAACTTTGCCAAACTGATCATAGGAAATCGTAGGTACATGGGTCATCGTCTAAAATCCATTAAGCCGGACAAGGGTCTGATGTCCAAATCTCTAGGAGATCCATATATGGGATGGGCTGCCTTTGTGGAAGACGTTGTCATAACCCACCAGACCAGAACTGGTTTACCTGAAGAAACATTTCCAAATTATGATCTTTGGGAGAATCCTTTGACGAATTGCATGTGTAGAGCCTGAATTGACATCCTTTATTATGAAGATAAGCCCTTTAAGTAGTGCATATTTCTAGAGTTGTGCACAAGGAATTGCGAAATTTTCGCCGTTAACACTGCCAGAATTACAAGGCAATTTACACATGGGATCCCATAATGGATAGAATGTTGTAGTCTCTGAGGGGATAAGAGTATTAACACAAGAATTGCAGAAACTGGCTATTAGGAGTGGGCTCTCTTGCTGCGGCCCTGTATTGACCACACCTGTGTTATGATCTTCTTTCTTTGGGCGCGGACACCACTGCAGTTTTGTATTCTGGAATATTAATTTATTGTTTCATGATATAATGTATATTATTTTCAGTAATAGAAAAAGCCCTTCAATTTCATTTGAACACGGACCATATTTCATGCATAACAGAGTGGTGCATCACAAGATACGCAAATGTCTACATTTAGAAAATCAAAGTATATACCCCACCCCTACCCCCACCATCCCCCACCCCTGATGATCTACAGATAAGATTTCCAATCTTTGATTAATTTATATTGTTTGTAATATCCAGAATATGTCCCTGTCATTCAAAACACAATTTTAAAACAGAAATAAAAAAGAAACAGAAGAATATTGTGTCCCTTTGTGGGATCAGAACTGAGTTGTTCAAGATTATCCATTTACTTGAAGAGTGTTTTCTTGTGCTCTAGTTGCCTTGCTGAAAAACTCCAAGCGTGTTAAAATGGTTTTCGTAACATTATGACATTTCTTTTTTGATGGACTATGATTGGAAGTCAGTGTGCTATTTTCTGGATATGAATTTGTATTAGGCTATTAGCTACTTAGAGAGTTGTGATTTACAGATGTATAATCATTGATTGCTCATAAATTGGGATGCTTTGCATCATAAATTAGGTTACTCCACATTGAAAAAAGATACTGTCAGAGGTAGTGAAATAACAACTTTGGTTTGAATCTGTTGCATTCTTTGTCAGAGTTACCCATTTTCGATGCAAGAATCAAATTTAGCGAATTTCACATTATAGCAGGGAAGTTGGATATTTTAGAATTTAGAGAAGGAATCGAATGTCTATCCAGATTAATGGATGTGTTATCTACCGCAATCCTAGAAATATAATCATATATTTTTCTTGCTTAGATTTGTATTCTTCTTCACCTTAACTAATATAGTTATTTATTTCATTCAAAAATTTTCCCACGATGTGGGATTTCACTCAAAATTTTCTGCCCTAGGTCCAGCTCAAATTCTTGGGGACATGTTGTAACATCCTAGTCTACCAAATCGACAAAACACAGGAGAGATATTGATATTTAAAGGGGAAAAAAAAAATTAAACTATAATGACACGGTTTAAAGTCGTGCAAACCCAAGCCTAAAGAGCGAATAGAGTCACTCACGTCGTATTGATGGGACCTCCGGAAACTGTGGGCTGCGGGAGACTAGCATCAAACCTGATAATATCACTAATAAATTGAATTGTTAGAGATGCCATGATTAAACGATCACATGTTAATACGTTCAAGTTTTTTCTTCTATATGATTTCACATTGTCATAAAAGAACTTCCAATGCACGTAGATGGTCTTTAAATTTTTTGGTACACTTAATTGGAGTCTTTAAGCTGACATTTTGCGATTGAAATTGAAAATAAACAAAAAATGGTTAACAGATAGAGTAAGTTGGGTCAAAGGGTGCAATTCTTTCGGGAAAGCTGATATTATTCTGAAAAATATACTCAATTCGAGATAAACCGTATGTACAGTAATATTTTTCGTTGTCTCACAAATTCTGTCGTTAATAAGTTATTGCCTCAAAATTAGCAATTTCCACTTGACATTAGTTAGCATGTTCCTTTTAATTGTGATGCATTTTTCTATTTTTTTTTTGGGTTCGCTTGTAATTTGACTTAGTAAGTAGTTAGTACAATAATTTATGTTAATTGATTGAAATAGATGCTTTTGGAACTTTTTGTAAGTAACAATCAAGCCTTAATTTCAAATAAGTTCGGGTTAATGATATGAACTTTCATTGACTACGTTTTCAATTTAAGCTCATTTCAAATCTATATTATACAAAATAAAAATAAAAAACTAAAAGTTTTCATATTCTCTTTGACATATGAACTATTTGGGGCTTGTTTGGTAAGCAAGATTGTGAAAATAATCTGATATAAAATTCCGTATCATTTTATACATTATTTGATAATATATTTATTCTCGGTCGGGGACGGGGGAGAGGGTTAGTGGGGTATGGGAGATGCTAGGCTGAGAATAGGGTCTTGGAACATTGAGACTTTGACGGAAAAGTCGATAGAGCTAGTTAAGATTCTTAAGAAGAGGATGATTAATATAGCATGTGTCTAGAAGACCAAATGGGTAGGACCTAAGGCTAAAGATGTGGACGAGTATAAGTTATGGTTCTCTGGTAGGTCAAGGTATAGGAATGGGGTAGACATTTTGGTAGACAGCGAGCTAAGGGATCAAGTGGTAGAGGTTAGGACGGTCAAAGAAAGTTCAAGTGGAATGGTAACGTTCAAGAGAAGGTAAAAGCAAAGAAAGTGTCGTATGCGAAATTGGTCGAAAGCAAGGATGAGGTGGAGAAGTGGACGAATATGGAATTATATAATATGGTGAGAAATGAGGCAAAACTAGTGGTTACGGCAGCGAAAACGACGACTTTTAAACGCATGTACGTGGAATTAGAGGAAAACGGCGCGGATAAAAAGTTGTACAGACTAGCCAAGGAGAATGAGAGGAGGACCCGTGACTTGGATCACGTGAGGTGCATCAAGGACGAGGACGACAAAGTACCGGTGGAGGACGCACGTATTAGACAGAGGTGACAGTCTTACTTCCATAAACTCTTGAACGAAGAAGGAGATAGAGACATTGTGTTGGGAGATCTGGAGAAATCCAGAAGGTACCGGAATTTTGAATATTGTAGGAGTATTAAGGTTGAAGAGGTTAAGGGTGTTGTTCGCAGGATGCGCAGGGGACAAGCGACCGGGCCTGGTGAGATCCCACTTGAATTTTGGAAGAGCGCAGACATGGCAGGTTTGAAGTGGTTGACAGACTTGTTTAATATCATTTTTAAGACGGTAAAAATGCCCGAAGAATGGAGGTGGAGTACAATGATTCCTTTGTACAAGAACAAATGTGACATCCAGAGTTGTAACAACTATAGGGGTATCAAGTCGCTAAGTCACACTATGAAAATTTGGGAAATGGTCATGGAGATGAGGGTGAGAAGAGACGTGTCTATTTCCGAGAACCAGTTTGGATTTATGCCGAGGCATTCGACTACATAAGCCATTCATCTTATTGGAAGGTTGGTGGAGCAGTGTGGGGAGAGGAAGAGAGACTTACATATATTTTTTATCGACCTCGAGAAGGCATACGATAAAGTTCCTATGGAGGTTCTATGGAGATGTTTGGAAGTAAGAGGTGTACATGTGACGTACACTAGGGCGATCAAGGATATGTATGATGGAGCCAAGACCAGGGTACAGACAGTAGGAGGGGACTCAGAGCACTTTCCAGTAATGACGGGGCTACACCAGTTATCAACTCTTAGCCCATTCTTATTTGCCTTAGTGATGGATGGACTGACACGACAAATTCAAGGGGAGGTGGCATGGTGTATGTTATTCGCAGATGACATAGTCCTGATTGATGAGACTCGCAGCGGAGTAAACGCTAAGATGGAGGTTTGGAAACAGACTTTGGAGTCTAAAGGTTCAGGCTGAGTAGGACCAAGACAGAATACTTGGAGTGCAAGTTTAGTAATGGGAGAGACCTTGAGACATGCATGAAGGTGAGTCTTGGTACTCAGGTCATTCCAAAGAAAGGAAGCTTCAAGTATCTCGGGTGTATTATCCAAAGGAACAGAGAGATTGATGATGATGTCACACATCGTATTGGTGCAGAGTGGATGAAATAGAGGCTCGCATCTAAAGTCCTGTGAGATAAAAAGGTGCCATAAAAACTTAAAGGCAAGTTCTATAGGTTGGTGGTTAGACC
The DNA here is from genome assembly GCA_034509755.1 of Anisodus tanguticus. Classification (NCBI taxonomy): domain Eukaryota; kingdom Viridiplantae; phylum Streptophyta; class Magnoliopsida; order Solanales; family Solanaceae; genus Anisodus; species Anisodus tanguticus. The sequence continues at coordinate 46,541,414 of CM067550.1, read as the reverse complement.
GACTATTTGTATGAGGTGGAGTTTTGGCCAGTCAAGACTTCACATATCCAAAGAGATGAAAGTCGCGGAGATGAAAAATGCTGAGATGGATGTGTGGGCATACGAGGAGGGATAAAATTAGAAATGATGATATTCAGGACAGAGTGGGAGTGGCCTCGGTGAATGATAAGATGCGGGAAGCGAGTTTGAGATGGTTCGGGCATGTGCAGAGGAGAGACACAAATGCCCCAGTGCGGAGGTGTGAGAGGTTGGCTATAGACGGGTTCAGGAGGGGTAGTGGTAGGCCGAAGAAGTATTGGGGAGAGGTGATTAGACATGATATGACGCATATGCAACTTACTGAGGACATGACCTTAGATAGGGGGTTGTGGAGGAAACGGATTAGGGTAGAAGGGTAGTAGGTAGTTGAGTGTAGTCCTACTTACGCTTACATACTGGTAGTTGTAGTGTTATTATGGTAGCCCTGCTTAGCCTATCATACTAGTAGGCACATTATTATTTATAACCCCATGTCCTTCTATTTCTGCTGCTGTATGTTCGTTTGTGTACTTTGTTTATCTTATTTACATGCGTTAGTTAATGCTTCTTTTTTTCCAGAATGCTTTATCATGGCTTATTCGCTTTTGTTACTCTCATTTTCATGCTGCTTTAAATTTCGTATTCGTGTCTGACTGTTTCTCTTGCTTTGCTTGTGTCTATGCTTTGTCTTGAGCCGATGGTCTTTTGGAAACAACCTCTCTATTTAACAAGGTAGAAGTAAAGTCTGCGTACACTCTACCCTCCTCAAACCCCACGTTGTGAGACTTCACTAGGTATATTGTTATTGTTGTTGATAATATATTTATTTTTTATATAAGTAATATAATGTAATTCTCTATCTAAATTTTTTGTATAATTTGAGAACGCATTCAATGTGAGCAAACAATCTAAAAATAAAGTATACTTGGTAAATAAGTAAATTGACAAAAGTACCGTTATGCGAAACCCTTTTCAACCTTCTTTAAGATAAAATAGTAATTTTAGTCCTTTGTTATAGTTTTATTCCAGTTTTAGTCCTGGTGTAATTTGACTAAGCCTATTTGACCTTTAATTAATATATATGTGCCATTTTGATCCCTCATACTAACGGAAGTTGAAAACTTAACGGAATAATTATTTTATTCAAATAAAAAAGAGAAAAATAAAAATAAAATTGAGATTGGATCTACGACTCAAAGGTAAATTCTCAAAGTGTCACTTGGCTCCAAATGTTCTTCTTCTTCACAATTTTAAGGTAAAAATGGGAAATTTTTGTCAACTTTTGCAAAAAGTTTTAGGTTTCAATTTTTTTTTTATTATATAGTTGTGATGTTTTCAAATATTTTAAATTGAATTATATCCTTTTGGAAGTTATGATATGTCAAGACAAATCTGTTCATCCTTCCCAGAATTGTAGGATAAAATTAGTTTTATTAAAAAGCATATTACTCAAATACAGAACTATAGAAAGGTTGAAAAGAAGAAAATCTAGTAATGTTTATTTAAATGTGTACAAGAGAGACAAGAATAAAGCAAATTGATGAACTAATATCATCCAAGTTTTTATAAATGAAGAGAGAATATCGAAGGTGGAAAAGAAAACTTCTTGTACCGATTTGATTATAATTTTCATTTGACGGGATGAACTGATGATGGACACATCTTCATGGATATTTGGCGGCGGCTAGGGTTCTTAACGCATCGATTTTAATTCTTTAATTTCTTTATTTCTCAAAATTAATAAAAATAATGATTCCGTTAAGTTTTTAATTTCCGTTAGTTTCAAAATAGCACGTATATGCTAATTGAAGGTTAAATATGCTTAATCGAAGGATTAAAACTGGAATAAAGCTATAACACATGAACTAAAATCGATATTTCCCCTAAAGTCAAACATGCATTTTAAATCATGCACGATATATCCTATTTTGCACTAAACTAAACAAATTACAAAAACTAGATAATTATTTAGTATTGTGATGGGATGAATATGATTCTTTTACTTTTAATTAAATATTTCGAATTCAAATCCTTAAAATAAAAGACTATCCTAGTAGAGACTAGAGAGAGCTTTCCTATTTAAAATCTTAAGTGGGGCGTATTCGAGGGAGAAAGTGGCAAATAGTTGTTTTTTGAAACGCTAATCAAGATTTAGTTTTGATACACTTTAACGTGGAAGAAACATTTGGACAAAACACCCTTACCTAAACCACAATTCATTATTGTGTGTTGATATTCAAAACTTTTACAAATGAAACTCTAAACTCTAGCACGATTTGCTGGGGTTTGAAATTTTTAAAAGTGGACCTCCAACATAGTTTTAAAAGAACAAAATTCTCTGCTTCAATTTTTATAGCAAAGCTTGTTTGAACTCCATAGCATAATTATAAAATTTCAACTAGTAACTTGAAACTCCGGGCATTGTATTTGAGTTCAGAAGAGATACCATCAGTGAAATAATCAACAACAACAACAACTTATCCAGTGTAATCCTATTAAGTGGGGTCTGGAGAGGGAAGGATGTACGCAGACCTTATTTCTACCTTTACGGGGTAGAGAGATTGTTTCCAATAGAACTTCGGCTCAAAAATTTCTATATATAATGATACAATTTCTATATATATACTGAAATTAGTTGAAAAATAATTATAAAATAAAATTAATAAGGAATAACTTTTAAATTTTTTGAGCTATTCATAGTCAATAATTTCACCCTAGTGGCTAATTCTCTCCTTTTCCCTACTTTGTTTGTACAAGTGTTGAGGGCCTCACTCATAGGCACATATGAAATTGTATGCAATGACGTAATCCCCTCAATATCCAAATGCATCAAAAAGTTAGAATATGATTGATGAATTGAAGAGGAAAGACAACTTCGGAATATTCTAAATTTTCTTTATTAAGTGGGAAAAGATATCATTACTTGACCAAACTCATATTTACAAGAAAGTTTATTAAGCCTTAATTCCCGTCGTATTAAAATTAATATTAAAAAAAAACATAAAAGGTAAGCATTAGTTCCAAACTAATTTTTTTTACTATATGAATTCTCTATATTTGTTTTGTTTTATTTGAGTTCTTATATCATCACTTATTTGTTTTTAAGGTACTCTCTAATACTAGAGTTCTTTAATTTGTTTTTTAAGTAACATTCTGAAGTCTTAATTTTAATTTGTTGATATGTTAACATAGATTCTTTTCTTCGGCTAATAGACAATGTTTCCTCTTTATGAATTTCTGACTATATATATAGATCAAAATTTACATTCATTCATCATTTATATCAAATTATATTATTTTGCGATGATTAAATTAAAAATTAATGTCTAGAGGAAGCTAGAGTGAGTTTCAGTCTTTGTTTTGAAGGAAAAGAAAACTCCTCAGACTCAATATAGACTTGTTGCTCTTTTATTGGTTCATATAATTCCAACATATTTTTGGTACAAATGCCAAAGAAACACCAAAAAGAATTAAATACTTTTCTTAGTCTTGTGTGATTCTTGGAGAATTCAAAGTTAATTTTGCTAATAATCTTATTTGCTTGCACGGATTGTAGATGTAGTGTGGTTTTGTCCATTATCATCAAGTTTCAATCCACGTTTTTTCTATATTATGATAATATTCTCTGTGTCTTGTGAAAATATAAGATTCTTTCTAAACTATAAATTCTTATTGGTAAAGTTAAAGAATCGTATTCAATTTTTTAGGTACCACTTTTTTTTAATCAAATCTATTGGTTAAACTTTCGAAATATTTGGTCGAAATTGAAAAAAATATTTTTAATTAGAAAATTTTACGTTTGTCAACATCAAATATTTCAAATCTGCTACTATTTCACTCGAGAGGTGTTAACACTCAAAAATAATTTAAATGTTTAGCTAAATTCAGTGACAATCGAACTGTTCCAGAGCCGAATTTACTCCTAGCCCTCGACTACAAGAACTTCATCGGCTACTAAGGCATCTTAGCCGAGTTGTTAGTTAAAGGTACGACTGAGACCCACTCAGATGCAGACGCCTCAACGACCAAGTTAAAAGGGTTTCCGGATCCCTAGGAGCGGTCGTGCCTAGAAGCTAAAAGTAAGGGCCAACAACGATCAAAAGAAGGGGGCCATTATCCGATCAAGAGGAGTAGAGGGCATTGAGAAAATTGGCACCACCTCAAACCCCGTAGTCCGGTCATTTTTGAACTTAGTGGGTTACTTGATGGTCCGACATACGGAGGGGGGAACACATTGGGGGGGCACATTGTACAATTTTTCTCTCTTTTTTTGTACCATAAATAGGATCATTCTTTGTATATACAACACAACCAATCAATCAAACAACTCATCCTTTTTATCTATCTTTATCCTTTTCCTCCATCAACCCAAATTGGCGATATTGTGAAGCCGATGGTACATAATGAGGTTCAAGCAAGCGAGGGAGATGGAAACCAATCGAATGCACCCGGGAGAATGTTCGGCTAGTTCTGCCATCCCTCTGACGAGCGGTGTTGTTCAGCATGAGACCGTGACTCCCGGTGTTGTTCCTCAGCCGCATGTGCATCAGCTAATGCCTACTCAGGTGCAGCCAGTAGCGCACCTAGGAACACAAGCCCAATTGCCTAGCAACCAGCATACTGCGTAGTCGCCGCCAAACCTTGGGGGGCAAAATATGCCACTTGACCAAGCGAGTCTGCAGTATGGGCAGATCAACATGGCTCGGAGATCAGTTTAGGCTCTAGGACACTTTGGATTGCCACCCGTTATGCTGTACATTTCTATGAACGGCCCTACGATGTAGGCGGATAATGTTGGCCAGCCGATGGCCTCTGGCTATGACTTAGCTCGGCTATATGGTGACGGTGTTTACAGTGGAATATCATTCCAGCAGTCATTGCGAGTACCCAATTCATACATTCCAGGAAGCGTAAATTTTCTCAGAACGGCCAACGTCCGAGGAGAGCAGCCATGGAATACTATTCCACCTTATCCTCAGGCTTCGTTAGCCGTTCCAGGAGCTCAGGTTGCAGGCTTTAGTGGCCATACCCAACAGCATCAATGGGGCATTACCCCACCTATTGGTAATGACCAGTAGACCACCTACAACTTTCAAAACCATGTCCAACAAAGTGCAAAACGGAGGCCGCCAGTGCAGAACGCCTACCAGCCGAATCCAACCGAGAATCGGCAGGGACGACACAACTGATAAACCCAAAAATTATTGCTAATACCATGCGGAGGTACTTCGGCATCCAACTGAAACCTTTGGACATGTCTGTTTATAAGAAGCCTTACCCCGATTGAATAGATCGGATAGCACCTTTACCTAGGGGCTTCAAAACACCAGAGTTTGCCAACTTCTCTAGCGACGACGACAAATCCACTATCGAGCACATCGGTAGATTTACCGCCCAATGCGGCGAGGCTGGCCAGAATTAGTATCACAAGTTGCAGATATTCACTCTCTAACGGGAACAACCTTCATATGGTACTCCTATTTGGCTCCTAATTTCATAAAGAGCTGGGCTGACATAGAGGGTTGCTTTCATGATAGGTTCTATTGGCTCCAACCTCAGGTTACCGTGACTGATCTAACAAATCTTAAGTAGCAGGTCGATGAATCGGCTGTTGATTTTATTGAGAGATTCAGAAAGAAGGTTGGGAAATGCATCGTACACTTCCCCGAGTCTGAGTGTGCCTACATGATAATCAACAACATGCACCCTCAGTTAAATGAGAAGTTGGTGGAACAATCCTGCTCTGACCTGAGCCAGTTAGCCTAAAAGGCTAGCCAAATAGAGTAGTACGTCCAAAAGAATGAGCAGGGAAGAGCCACCCGAAATCGAGGCTCCCACTTGGTATCCATCATTGAAGCGGATGAGACCGATTAAGAGTCAGCCGACTGCACGGCAGACGCAATGGTGGCCGAGATTGTTAGGGGTAAGGTTTACTCTTGCCCAGCCTTGAAAGTTGTAAAAGCAAAGAGAAGAGTTCATCCGATGACAGGGTCAGTTACTCATTTGACATCACGAAGGCATATCAGATCTTTGATCATCTGCTCAAAGATAAGCAAATTCGGTTGCTTGATGGTCATAGGATTCCGCATGCCGAGAAACTCAAAGATAAGAAGTACTGCAAGTGGCATAATTTATACAGTCCCTCTACTTCTAATTGTGTGGTCTTCAGAAAGGCGATCCAAAAGCGCATCAAAGAGGGGTGGTTCAAGCTAGCCGACAAGAGTATGACTGAAATGTCCATTGATACCGACCCCTTTCCCGCGGTACCAATATCTATGGTATCTTTTGCTAAGCCCGATGAGTCAAGGGACACCAAAGGGAGACATCCGATGAAAAGGGTGTGGGTCCCAAAGAAACCTATCGAAGGGGAGAAGGCCACAGGGACCTCTGTGTTCAACCGGTTAGGCAGCCTACATGACATTCGTGATGACAGGCAGCCAGCTAGGAGCAGTTTTCATGGCCACCCTAAACACTCGAGGGACGTTGAAAGAGAACTTCATGAACAAACCATGAGGTTCAGAAACAACGCCAGGTATAGGCCTTGGGGGCAAGTACAGATGCCAACCAACCGGCAGTCGAGCATGCCTCGAATAGATGAAGAACCACTTCCTAAAACCAAACAGGGGGTGGTCGAGTTTAACGTAAATGAGGGTGTTTCATCCTTATGTATCACGGTGAGAAATGAGGACCAGACGAGACCTTGGAGAATGATTAAACAAGCCGCCAACATAGAAGAGGGGAAGTGGTTTGTCAATCAGGCTCCCGGAAAGAAAGAGGCACCACCGAGAGTCGCATCCAGGACTCAGAAAAGAAGGATACAATGTTCCAAGGCCTTGCGTAAGATGCAACAGACATTGCATCTAATTTCCAACACCAAGGCAGCCTAAAATTAGGAGATTCCTAAGTCTGACATAGCCGAGGCTATTGAGCGGGCATTCAGCTCAGTTGCTTCGGGGGCAATGTCACTTGAAGGAGAGACGTCGGGTAAACTAGAGCTGAATGAACAGCCTACCGACAACCTGACGGAGGTACCCCGACAAGATAACGTGGCCCCAAATGGACCTCTAACCGACGTAATCCCACAGATCGTGCAGAGGATTCAGTTAGATGATCCCATTCGATCCCCATCTGTCTCCAGGAAATTGAAGATATGAGCTTCTGGTCAGTCGAATTGGATGAAGAAGGGCACTCCATCCTCGATTTATTTATCCATGACCTGGTTGATGAGATGTGGGCAGACATTGAAATGGTCAGCCTAATCCCATGTGAATTATGGGCCAGCCGCTCCTCGCTGGATAGCCTAAAAGGTGATGTTTGCATGGAAGACGGAGAATGGACAACAATAGCCGATACCCCGGCTAGGGACACTTTGAGCACCGTATTTGGTGCACCTACATAAGATATGGTTAAACACATCAAACCCCTTTACGTCAAGGCTTATATTAATGATAAAATTATTAGTTGGGTGTTTGTCGACAATGGGGTTGTGCTGAATGTGATGTTGCTGCTTACCTTAAAGGATCTTAACAAAACAAAGGAGGATCTCATCCCAACTAACATGAAAATGGCTAGCTTTATGGGAGAAGCCTCTGAAGCATTAGGGATTCTAGTAGAAGAAATCATTGTAGGTCCTAAGACGGTCAGGTCTGCCTTCTTTGTAATAGATGGCAAGCCTTCCTACACCATTCTGTTGGACAGGGACTAGATTTACACCAGCCGATGTCTTCCTTCTACCATGCATCAAAAGCTCATCTTTTGGGAAGGAGACAAGATAAAAATCATCCCAGCGGATGATAACCCATTACGACCAGGGGTTCAAAACGTAGAGGTTATCCTCTATTCACCCTATATGGCTCTTATAGACGTCACGGAGCAGTATGAAGAAGGATCTTGGAAATCCTGTAATCTTACCTCGCGAGGGTTTGAAATAAAATAATTAGCCGAACCACGGCTTACCTTGGAGGATTTAAATGGTTGAAAAAACCGAACTCATACATGACCTGTGGCATCGGCTGACCACCATAAGTTCTGAGGCAAGGATAACCGAGGCATCGCAGATAGAGGACTGCAACAGAGAACCAACACTGGTAGCCGAGGACATTGAGTTGCCGATGGAACTTGAATCGCCCATAAAAAGGGCCATGCCTAGTTTTGAGTCTTAGGATCCCTTGGAAGGTATCAACTTGGGTACTGAGGAAGTCCCTCGGCTAACACATATTAGTGGCTTGTTGAATGAGGAGATAAACAAAGCATAACGCTTCTACTGCAGTATAAGGACTGTTTCGCGTGGGATTATCATGAAATGTCTGGGCTGGCACGTACTTTGATAGAGCACATATTGCCAATTAATAAGGGTTTCGCACCTCACAAATAATCGCCCAGGAGATATCACCCTCATCTAATGCCTCAAATTAAAGCTGAAATTGAAAGACTGCTAAAGATCGGGTTTATCAGAACGGCTAGGTATGTGGAATGGTTGGCAAACATCGTGCCAGTCAAGAAGAAGAATGACAAGGTTCGAGTATGTATTTATTACATGAACCTAAACCTAGCCACTCCCAAAGATGAATATGTCATGCCTATAGCCGATATGCTAGTCGATGCGGCCACCTCTAACGGCATGCTGACATTCATGGATGGATACTCCGGCTATAATCAGATAGCAGTAGTCGAGGAGGATATTCACAAGATTGTTTTTAGATGTCCAGGAGCCTTGGACATTTACGAGTGGATAGTTATGCCGTTCGGTCTGAAGAACGCGGGTGCCACTTATTATAGTGTGATGAATACAATATTTCACGATTTGATCGGCAAGACTGTGGAGGTATACATTAATGATGTGGTGGTTAGGTCTAAGGACTTCAAAGATCATTTAACCGATCTGGAACAGACACTAAAAAGAATGAGGATTCACAATCTAAAAATGAATCCAACCAAGTGCATGTTCGGGGTATCGGCTGGCAACTTCTTGGGTTTCTTGGTACACAAGAAAGGTATTGAGATAGATCATAACAAAGCCTGGGCCGTAATGGAGTCGACACCACCCAGGACAAAGAAGGAGTTACAAAGCTTGTTAGGGAAGATCAACTTCCTAAGGAGGTTCATATCTAATTCAGCTAACAAAATGAAGGCGTTCTCACCTTTGCTTAGGCTTAAAGGGACATAAGAGCTAGTATGGGGCCCATAACAGCAAGAGGCATTCGATCAGATTAAAAAGGCCTTAGCAACGCCTCTGTGCTGGTGCCTCCCATGCTAGGGAAACCACTGAAATTGTACATCTCGGCTGCAGAATTGTCTATCGGCTGCCTGTTAGCACATGATGCCTATGATGGAACCGAAAAGGAAGTGTACTACCTTAGCCGAATGCTAAATGAAGATGAAACTAGATATACCCCTATAGAGAAGCTTTGTTTGTCTTTATTCTATGCTTGTACAAAACTTGAACATCATTTAATGTCACATGTAGTTCACATTTTGTGCAAGATTGACATCGTCCGGTACTTATTGAACAGACCTATTTTGCAAGGACGACTAATGAAGTGGGCCATCAAGCTCACTGCATTTTCTCTAGAGTATAAGCCACGCAGGGCCGTCAAAGGCCAGGCGGTAGCCGATTTCTTAGCAAACCACCCCTGTGTAGATGTGGAGGACTCATGCGCATCATCTACCGTATGTATAGACGTCGTCCTTTGGACGCTGACTTTTGATGGGTCAAGAACCCAAAAAGAAGTCGGACCCAGAATAACGATAACCGATCCTAGAGATGAAATATGGAGGTTCTCTTATCGGTTAGATTCTGACTTGACAAATAACCAAACCGAATATGATGCTCTTATTATGGGACTCAAACTCCTAGTCTCTATGAAAGCGAAATACATCAAGATTCGCAGAGACTCTTAGTTGGTTATCAAGCAGTTGGACGGGGAATATGATTGCAAGGATCCGAATTTGTTGGCCCATTATGAAACGGCTAGAAGATTACTTAGTAGGTTCACATCATCTATATTAAGGCATGTTCCTAGAGGCATGAATTTTGAGGCTAACGACTTAGCGCAAGAAGCTTCTGACTTTAGAAAGTATCTACTCACTTTAGAGTATGACGAACTACCAGCCGAAGTGTTAGCCATAGACCAGATCGACGTGTAAGCAGGTGTTAATCGACTGCTTAAAAGATCCCTCCACATTCAAAGACCTTAAGGTTAAGAGGAGAGCCTTGAAGTATGTGCTCATTGATAATGATCTTTACAAAATGAGCGTAAATGGAGTGCTACTCAAGTGCATTGATAAGGCAGAAGCCTTAAGAGTCATGGGGGAGGTTCATGAAGGAATCTGTGGATCGCACCGAGTCGGGCCAACAATGAAGTGGTTGATCTATCGCCATGGTTATTATTGGCCTATTATCACAGCCGATTGCTTTCAATATGCAAAAAGTTGTGAAGAGTGTTAGAGACATGGACCAATGCAATTGGTACCAGTCGAGTTGCCGCACCCGATCGTGAAGCCCTAGCCTTTAGAGGTTGGGCTATAGACCTCATTGGCAAGATTCACCCACAATGGGCCAAGGGCCATAATTTCATTATCGTAGCTATCAATTACTTTACTAAATGGGTGGAGGCACAACCGATGAAAAGGGTTCATCAGACATATGTCATTCAGTTTATCCAACACCATATCATATATAGATATGGTATCCCTGAGACGATTACAACTAATCAAGGGACGGTGTTCACTGGTTCTAAAATGGCAGCCTCTGAGAAATTTGGGATTAAAATGATCATATCCTCGCCTTATTACGCACATGCGAATGGGCAAGCCGAGGCAGCCAACAAACTTATTATGGACATAATTAGTAAGAATGTTGAGGATAAACCAGGAATATGGCATCTCACTCTGGATGAAGCCATTTGGGCGATCAGGAATTCTAAATCTACAGTTATCGGGACGACACCTTATCGGCTAACCTATGGCCAAAATGCAGTGTTACCATTGGAAATTAATGTCAAATCCTTACGGGTGGCCAAACAGAACTCTCTAAGTTTAGAGGAGTATCAACAAGCCATGCTAATAGAGTTAGACCAACTAGATGAAGATCGACTGATGGCCCTATAGAAAATCGAAGTCGGTAAACGTAAAATGGCTAAAACATACAACAAACATGTTAAGCCTAAGAGGTTTGCCGAAGGAGACTTAGTTTGGAAAATCGTTTTGCCGATTGGAATTAAAGATCGTAAATTCGGTAAATGGGCACCAAATTGGGAAGGACCTTTCGTAGTAACCAACGGATCGCCGGCAACGCATATCGACTAATAAACATGCATGACGAAGAAATGGACAGGAATGTAAACGATAAGTATCTAAAAGTACTATCATTCCATTTGGAGCATGCATGAATAAACGACAGCCACAAACCGGCTGCTCGATCATAAAATACAGAGAAAGCCATTTCTTTCACACGTTTGTTTCGTAAGGTTTGTCGCACTGCTCAACCGAAGAAACGTCATACCAAGTGGTCAAAAGATAATGGCCCATCAAATCTGCGGGATTTATTCTAAATTTGCTCAAGAATGTTGAGAGAAATGTTGAAGTTAAAGGATAGGATATGGATTCCCACATCCAAGTAAACCAAGCACAAAAACAGAGGCGTCGCACATACCCGAGCCCGTCGTTACAGCGGAAATCAAATTCCGACAGTGTGGCGGCATCAAAAGGACCCATGTGCCTCCATTCGGCTTCTGTGACCAACTTCACTCGGTCCAACCAACCTGAATAATGAGTGACCTTAGTCGGCCAAGTACGAAGGTTAGTCGAACAACGGCCGCCGGTAAAACAGTCACAAGTAGAAAGAAAATCATGGTTTATCGGGCTGAGGTACCGAAACAAGAGAGAATCACCTTGTTCCGATCCACCGTACGGAGTCAGAACTAGTTGTTCATCAACGAAGGCTAAGGCAGGGGTCAGGTCACTATCGGCTAGAATAATTTTTCCTGATCTTCTAGATAAAAAAGATGGAGCCATGGTTTTCGATTAAGAAAAGGGCCAAAGTTTAGGTGAGAAACCTATTGGGGATACCTTTCTTTAAATAACATTTAGAGGCGCGACTGAGATTAATTTATTATTTTCAAAAGCACATCTGAAAATCATCAGAGCCAATTCGTAGTAATAGAGACGCATCGGTTAAAGGGGAAACACGTTTCAAGAATTGATCATCATTGCATGCACCGGAGACGAAACGATTGAAGTGACATGCGCGGCTGTCAGACTGAAACGACGGCTACTTTCGGATACATCAACTCAATAGTTACAATCGAGTTAATGTAGGGAGCAATTATTAACATTCAAAAATAATTTAAGTGTTTAGCCGAATTCAGTGACAGTTGAACTGTTCCACAGCCGAATATACTCCTAGCCCTCGACTACAAGAACTTCATCGGCTACTAAGGCATCTTAGCCGAGTTGTTAGTTAGAGGTACGACTGGGACCAACTTAGATGCAGACGCCTCAACGACTAAGTCAAAAGGGTTTCGAACCCCTAAAAGTGGTAACGGCCAACAACAACTAAAAGAAAGGCCATTATCCGAGCAAGAGGAGTAGAGGAGAGAAAATCGGCACCACCTCCCCCGTAGTCGGCCATTGAACTTAGTGGGTTACTTGATGGCCGACATGGGGGGAACGTTGTACAGTTTTTTCTCTTTTTGTACTATAAATAGAATCATTATTTCTATATACAACACAACCAATCAATCAAACAACTCAATTTTTATCTATCTTTATCCTTTTACTTCATTTTATCATTTAATTTACTGTACTCAGCTGCATTCATGTTTCTTACCTCTTAATTTATTCATACCACCGTCCTAATGATTTCTGGAGTAACTGGGGAACTCATTGCTGGAAATTAAAGTTCTGTTTCCAGTCCAAATCGCTTAAGTTAAGGAATTAATTTGTCTTCCGATTTCGTCAGCCGATAAAACGACAGAGAACAGAATTCGGAGCGAGAACAAAGGGAGTCTTGGATAGGGATGGCAACGGATCGGATCTGGACCGGATCCTACGAGATCCAGATCCAGATCCGGTTTTTATACCTGAATCCAGATCCGCATCCGATCCGTCGGGTCCATAAAAATCAGATCCAAATCCGGATCCATCGGATCCACGGGTCCACGGATCGGATCCGGATCCACATGTAAAAAAATTGTTTGCTAAGAATGTAACCTTGCTAAATTTTTTTTTTAAAGCTCGACAAACTATTTTTACTTAGCTAACGGCTTTTTTACGTGTTTCAATTTTGAAATGTTCATATGAGATATTTTGTTCGTTATCTCGTTTTGATTGTGAACTATTAATTGAAAATGTTGGACAATGACAATAGTTGTGGAAAATGCTGTCTAGTATTTCCACAATGCAGAACTTGCATGTGGTTGGAATCTTCACAAATAAAGTGAATATAATTTTAACTACTTGTCTATGGAGATGTTAGTCATTCACTAATATAACATTGATTTTATTATCGAAGTTACCTATTTATTTTTGGGTTTTTGAGTTAACGCGGGGATAAATTAAACTTGTTTTGAGAATTAAACTTGCAATGATGTGCTTAGCAATTTTAAGAAAATACTTATAAAATTACATTCTAGGTTATGAATATATTTAATAAAAAATGGATCCACGGGTCGGATCTGGACCGGATACGGATCTCAAATACAAGATCCAGATCCAGATCCGATCCGTCAGAAATGGATCCGGGTCCGATCCGGATCCGTCGGGTCCAAATTTTGAAAATCCATATCCTATAAAACGGATCTGGATCCAACGGATCTGGATCCATCGGATCCGGACCGGGTCCAAGATCCATTGCCATATCTAGTCTTGGAGTAACTGGTAAAGTTGTTGTCATTTGATCAGGAGGTCATGGGTTCAAGCCGTGGAAACAACCTCTTGCAGAAATATGAGGTAATGCTGCGTACAATAGATACTTATGATCCGGTCTTTTTTTGAATCCCGCACATAGCGGAAGCTTAGTGAACCGGGCTGATTTTTTTACTATAAAATGCCACTGCACCCTCTCTCGCTTTTGCTGCACCTTCTTCTTCTCAACCATTTTTTCAGCTTTCTTTTCTACAATTTGTGAAATTTCCCGCAGTTGAAGGATCATCTTCCCACTTTTATCTCTGAAAAAAATCTCACACGTCACCAACTACTAACTGTCACAAATCTTCAATTTTTCTCCAATTTTCTTCATCTTTTTCCCCTCTTAAACCAAACATGCACTGCAAACATCCATCACTTCCATTCCCATTGACAATTTCATCCATACCCACTAAGTCAAATCCTCAATTTTATCCCAAAAAATCAATCTTTTTCACTTCTCTGTACAATCCATCATCTTTCTTGACAATTTCATCGACACCCAGCAAGCCAAATCCTCAACTTTATCATAAAAAATCAATCTTTTTCACTTCTGTGACCAATCCATCTTTCTTGACAATTTCATTGACACCCACCAAGCCAAATCCTCAAATTTATCATGAAAATTCAATCTTTTTCACTTCTGTGAACAATCTATCTTCATTCTTGGAAATTTCATTGACACCCACCAAGCCAAATCCTCAAATTTGTAATAAAAATTCAATCTTTTTCACTTCTGTGAACAATCCATCTTCTTTCTTGACAATTTCATCGACACCCACCAAGCCAAATCCTCAAATCTGTAATAAAAATCCAATATTTTTCACTTCTATACAGTATTCATCAAATGGGTGTTACTCAAATTCAAGTTCAAGAACTAAAAGACTTGGCCTTTCCTCAGTTTCTTGCTTGATAATGGAAGAAGCACCATTGGAGGAGAGGTTAAGTGTTGTTGACAAAGTTCAAAGTTTAGCTTTGGAATTTAGGTCCTTATCAGAACCAATTGATAGAGTGAAAAGATTATTACACTATGCAAGTATTCTCCCTCCATTAAGTGAGTCAGCTAAGGTTCAAGAAAACCGAGTTTTCGGTTGTACAACACAGGTGTGGTTAGAAGTTAGGATGGATAATATGGGTTCAATGAGGTTTAGAGTAGATAGTGATTCAGAAATTACAAAAGGGTTTTGTTCTTGCTTGATATGGGTGCTTGATGGTGCAGAACCAGAAGAAATTCTAAGTGTTACAGCAGAGGATTTGGCAGATATGAATGTGGGGTTACCTAAAAAAGGTCGTTCAAGAGTTAATACTTGGCATAATGTGTTGTTTAGTATGCAAAATAGGACTCAAGATTTTGTTCAGGAGAGGAAGAGAGAGCTGTCTTTGGAAGATTTTCATTCTTTAGTTATTATTAGTGGTGGGCCTAGTGGCAATGGAAGTTACCTGGAATCTGAGGTTGGTGCTGAGTAGCAATTTTTAAAAGATGCATAAACAACCCCTTAAAATTGGAGAGCGTACACAAATAGGCACCTCAACTTGTATAAAGTTGAACACGCAGACACAAATGCCGACATGACACATAAATTTTGGAGGTGTTTAGATGATCATTTTGTAAGTTGAAGTGTTCAACTGACAAAGCAGAGATAAATTGAGGTACCTACTTGTGCACACCCAAAGTTGGAGGGCATACTTGACAGCTGAGGAAGTATGAGGTCCTATTTATACATTATGCATTGTTTTATTGGTTTGTTTATATTTTTGGTTGAATGTAGTTCACCATGATCATGGGAAGATCCAAGGGGATATTTGGATTCTGCTTTTAAAGAAATGAATTTGTACTTTTAATGATGGATGACATGGGATCAGACTTTGTTTGTTTTATAGTAGTTGGTATAGTAGTGCACTAAAGTTTGTATCTGGTTCAGGATAATGTATGTGGTAAATTAATACTATAGACTATAGTGTGGAAGTTCCACCAACCACCACTTTCCAGGAAAGATGAAAATTTTAATAAAATATGAAAGGAAAAAACACCAGTTGTTCATTCTTTAATCCATTATTCAGGCGAAAGCGAACATTTATGCTTAGAAGTCTTTTTTTTATATATATATCCAGCTTTCTGTCTTACGCTAACATTACTATCAGTAAATTACGGGATGTTCATGTATGTCATTATTATTTTCATGGTTCATTGGTTTGGGTCTGAAAAGCTAACATGAAGTAGAGGCAGGGTCAGTTGGCACTTCTTATGTTGTTGAGAAATAGAACTATTCTGGATATGGAACATTCTATTAAGATAGGAAACAGCTTGTAAACTGCAGAGTAGAAAATTTTTGGTTCCAAATTTCGAGTTGGCCTTGGGCAGTATCTATATAGGATATGCATCTATCACTTATTCTTGAATTCTGCTTAAGCTTGTAAGCTGATTTTGTGGCTTTGGAGTATTCAGGACTTGGTTAAATGTGGAGTAATATTGAAAAATTCATTTATTTATTTATTTTTGGTTAAAGAATAGTATATTATTAATATTAAGGCGATCTAGTACAGGAACTACTACTACAAATACATTCATATTGACCGAGGAGAGTCCCGATCACATAGTTTTCTTTACATGTCTATATCTGTTGGAACTGTGACAAAAACTACGCCCAAGTTCCAGAAAGTTGGGGTCGGCTATCCTATGTGTGTGGAACTGCTTCACCAAGAAGCACTATGGTGTATTGGTTTGGCTAAGATTTTCTGATTAGCTCAACATTCTGATACACATTCATTCTGCTAAAGTTTAAGAAAGGTTCTATAAAACGCTGTGCAGGTGAGGTGATAAAGAATTAATATGTAAAGACGCTTGAATGAGAGTATCAATTTTAAGTAATGCAATATTTTGCCATACCAGAAAATTTCTATGATGTGCTAACCTCACTGTTTATTAGATAACTAGAGAGGACATATATATAATGTTAGAAATCTGTTGGACTCATCCCATTCATGTAGAATGATTTCAAATTCAGAATCCGGGTTATTAAAATCTCAAAGAAAAGGCATTTCTGCTTATTTTTGGCATAAAACATTCCAGGGTGTGCCTTTTAGTAACAATGTTGTGTTGCATATTTCCTTGCTTTATAGTAGTTGAAGCAAGACCAACAGGTGGGATAAGAAATGTCTTTTTCTTGATCTGTTTCAACTTTTAAGTTAAGCAATATCCTTTATCTTGAGCGGCATCATGTATAAAGGATTGTGCTCAACTACTTTTCAGTATAGGACCTCTTACATTTGACCTTGTGGATATTAGATATAACTAGAAGATAAGTGCATCGAGTTAACTTTCATCTTTTAGGACGAGAACTAAAATAATTTTGGTATCTGATCTTGTCCAGTTAGTTAGAACAAGATTCTTAACGAAGTCAAGAAATTTGTGCTCCTCATTCCTTTAGACTATAGCCAACTAATAAAATATTTTCCGAATATTCTTTCATTAATTGTATATCTCATATTTTAGGTAGAATTGTATTCCTATTATAATTAGGTCTCCTATTTTAGGTAAAATTATATTTTCTATTGTAATTAGGCTGATTCACCCCCTGGACAGTCCCACTGCCCACCCGGTTCTGCCGACGGTGGCCCGGAACAGCCCGCCTCAGGGTGATTCCGCAGCCACCTCTCGGCAAACCGAACATCGGCCAGCCGGTCCCGCCACCCGCCACCCCTGCCCTTCCTTCTCTTCTCGACAGTCCCGCGGCACACCCCCTCCCATCCCACGTCCCGAGACACGGTTGTGGACCATGAAAACTCGTGTCATGCACGGAATTCATAAACCTAAACGACTGTTTAACCTATTCGTTTCAGTTGCCCCTTTCCATATCCCTCGAAATCTCCCTCGAAATCCGAAGGATGCCTTGTGCGACCCTAATTGAAAAGTCGCAATGATTGACGAATATAATGCTCTTATTGATAATAAGATGTGGGACCTAGTACCCCGTCCACCTGATGCTAACATTATTCATTCTATGTGAATTTTTAGACATAAAAAGAAATTTGATGGTTCTTTTGAGAGGTATAAGGCTCGTCTTGTAGGTGATGGCAGGTCTCAACAAGTGGGAGTGGACTGTGATGAAACATTCAACCCCGTCGTAAAGCCCGCAACCATCCGGACTGTCCTCAGCATTGCTCTATCCAAGTCTTGGCTCATTCATCAACTTGATGTCAAGAATGCCTTCTTACATGGGATCTTCATGAAACGGTATATATGCATCAGCCTATGGATTTCACGATCCTATTCATCCGGATTATGTGGGTCTGTTGCGGAAATCACTTTATGGACGGAAATAGGCTCCTCTAGCATGTTACTAGCGGTTCGCCGATTATGTCTCCTCTATCGGATTTTCACACAGCAGATCCGATCATTCCCTGTTCATCTACAACAAGGGTACAAACATGGCTTACCTATTATTATATGTTGATGACATCATCCTCACCACATCATCTGATGCTCTCCGCCGATCCATTATGTCTCTCCTTTCCTCTGGGTTTGCTATGAAGGATCTGGGGGCCCTGAGTTATTTCTTGGGCATCTTTGTCACTCGACATTCTTATGGCCTATTTCTGTGTCAGGAGAAGTACGCCGAAGAGATCCTTGACCATGCAGGCATAACATCTTGCAAACTATCCCGCACGCTAGTAGACACAAATTCCAAGCTCAGCGCTGATTCCGGCCCCCATATTCAGACCCGACTCACTATCGTAGCCTGGCTGGGCCCTGCAGTACCTCACATTCACGAGACCTGACATATCCTATGTTGTGCAACAAATCTGCCTACACATGCACAACCCGACGGAAGCACACATGCATGCCCTCAAACGTATTTTCCTATACGTCCAAGGTACACTTCACTTCGGATTACATCTATACAGGTCCTCGCTGTCTCACTGATTATTCTGATGCTGACTGAGGTGGATGTCTTAACACTCGACGCTTCACGTCTGGTTACTGTGTTTTCCTCGGAGATAACCTATTGTCTTGGTCTTCCAAAAGGCAACCTACACTATCCTGATCCAGTGTCGAAGCAGAGTACAGAGGTGTCACCAACGTCGTCTCTGAGTCTTGTTGATTTGTAACCTTCTACTTGAGATTCACTGCTCGATTCAAAATGCAACACTGGTCTACTGCGATAATATTAGTGCGATATATCTTTCCGGCAGTCCCGTCCAACATCATCGCACTAAACAAATTGAGATGGACATTCATTTCATTCGCGAAAAAGTGGCTCGTGGTCAAGTTCGTGTCCTTCATGTTCCTTTCAGATATCAGATTGTCGACATCTTCACCAAAGGATTTTCGCGCATACTATTTGATGATTTTCGAGTCAGTCTTAGTGTTAGTGAACCTCCGCTTCGACAGTGGGGGTGTAATAGAATATTTTCCGAATATTCTTTCATTAATTGTATATCTCTTATTTTAGATAGAATTTTATTCCTATTGTAATTAAGTCTCCTATTTGAGGTAGAATTATATTTCATATTGTAATTAGGTTGATTAGTTACCTAGTTTAAATATTCTTGTACTACTATATATATTATACATTATTGATGAATACAATCAATGAACATATTCCTTTACCAACAATCAAAATATCGAGTGAAGATGAATGAAATTGCTCTTGCTTTAGTTTTAAGAAACAAATTCAAGCAGAGTTTATATTGCACTGAGATTCATTCCCATTTCAAGATCTTACTGAATCCGTTGGGAAAGGTATCCCATTTATTTGATATTTGTATCTATCTTGTAAGCCTTATATTGCTTAACTAAGTAAATTAGGTGTCAAAGCATGTGTGGCCTCTAACAGAACCATTTGCTCATAAACGATTTTTATGCAATTTATGGCTGTCTATGAAATGGTATATCTTTAAATTCTGGCATTATCTTGTTGCTTGCAGCCTAAGTGCAGTTTTGAAGTCAAATGATTCTCAGCCAAGCTTTGTCCCGTGGTTGGATGAATCAGCTAAAGTTTCACCATCTTCTTCTTTTGTTACTGATAAGGCTTTTGTTGTCGACTATGCACATGTGGCAACTTCCTTCTCATTCTTTACCGGTGATATTCACAGGTAGAAATCTTGTTCTTATCTTTTCCTTTTAGTATATTGCAACTGATACTCCATATTGCAAACCTTACAACTAAAATGTCATTCTAAATACTTGAACTTCTTATATTCTAGACATTAAAACTAACATGTCATTCTAAAATTTTATGGATATGTTGCATGGAATTGAATTCACCGGGCAATAAAGCAGAAGACTGTTGATAAAATTTTTGTACTGAGTAAGCCTCTTTCAAGGCATTCAATTGAAGATGAGAAATGAACTTTTCCCTGTAGCATTAAGTTATTGATGATGTAATGAACATCTTGTTGTCTTCCTTTCTAAGGTGTAAGACATAGTTCTCACATGCTGTTTCTATCTTCTGGTAGAGACATTTCCAAATGAATATTTCTCTCTATTTTCATGTTCATACATTGGAATAAATAGTGATTTCGCCCTTAAACTTTGGAAACTAGGCATGGAGGGAAAATATAGATGTTTGGTTCGGAGGGAGTATGAGAAGTTGGGTTCTATTGAGTAATGCTTGAGTCGCAGCATCAAGGTCTGAGCCAAATTGAGCAAGGGCGGACACTTCGCGATATTGTGCCAATTCCATGTAAAGGGGAATAGGTTGTTTTGCGCATCCAACAACTGACGCGCGTGCAAGAGATTCTGTTTAGTCTAAGGTGCAAGGAATGTCCAGGGACTGCCGGAGGGAGCTTGCAACTAGAAAGAATATAGGCCAGAAAAATGCCCTTCCGCATAATCTTTCGTGTGCCACATGAGTAAAGAAACTGCTATCTGCTTTCTTCCCTGTTGGAAGAAGGCTATCTCGGCACGAGGCCTTATAAATTGTAGATTTGCTTGAGTCCAGTCTTTTTTTCGATTGAAGAGTCGGACTGTAAGGAGAGGGGGCTTTAGGCCACTCTCAGGAAGTGAAGCAAACTCAAAGACAATCATTTTCCAATACCAAAGGAAAGGTGAAAATTTAGTTGAGCCCAAAGGAAAAGGCTTGCTATGAAGATTTTCACATTTCTATCCCAAAAATGAGTGAACTTAGGTGGAGCCAACTTCTTCATCAACTACTGATATGAATTGAAGACCTTATAAAGGTTTTTGAGTGGTATTAAGTTAAAAGGATTTAAGTTACATCCATTGCTAGTGTAATGGTTTTTTTTTTTTTAGATTATTAGTGTAATTTAATCTATTATAGCAGGTTACTTATTATATATTAAAGATTATCAATTAATATTGTTAAATAAAGGTGCAATTCCTAGATGACATCTTTAAGTTGTCCAGAACGACCAAATAAACCCTGTAACTTTGTAATTCCAAATAGACACCTCTGCTTGACATAGGTTTGTCTCATGGATCCGTCACTTTGACATGACAAAATATGTGACTTTCATCCAATTTGAGAGGGTGAAACCTTTTATTTATTTCTAATTATTTTTCTTTTTAAAAAAAATTATATGAAGGTCCATGTTTTCACGTCATCCTCGTACTTCTTCTTCAAATTTGCATTCACCATTAAAGGATCATGAAAGTTTGAACTTTTTAAAGTTTTCATAGGATCTAAACAAAACTCATATCTTTTTTGATTCATCTACTTCACCAACACACCTAAATTTGACCCATAAAAACTAGATAACCCTAAGAAAATACTCTTTCGGTCCTAGTTTATGTGGCACGCTTTCCTTTTTAAACTGTTCTAGAAAAAATGACACATTTTTATAATTAGAAACAACTTAACTTTAAAATTGCCTTTTACCCTTAATGAAAATAGTCACACAAATGTCTAAAGTTTATTTTAGACTACAAATTTAAAAGTCTTGTTTTTTTCTTAAATTTTGTGCCAAGTCAAATGGTGTCACATAAATTGGGACTGAGAGATTTTTTTAAGAACACAAATCATCAAATAAAAAATTATTACCCGTATCTGCTATTTATGAAAGAATCTGAACTAAAAATCCGATAGTTATAGTTAGAGCTGCTAAAAGGATAGTTGCAGCCTTTGATTAATCATAAGGTTGGTCAGTGGGTCGGGTCGGCCCGATCCCACCTAAAAACAATCAGTGTTGGGGTTCGAACTCGGGATGGGACCTGGGCTCGTCCCGATCCTGATAAGATCCGCCCTAATCCAACCCCGTCCCGCCCCGCCCTACGCCCGTCCAGCCCCGTCCAGCCCCCTCTCCCTTTGCAAAAATAGTCGTTGTAACAACGGTCAAATTTCAATTTTGGCTGTTGTGCAACGGCTATAACGGTTATTTTTGGCACCCCCACTCCATAAACCCCCCTACCCCCTTAATATTTATTTTTAACCCCTAAGTTAGTATATTTACACTTTAACTTTATTTCTCAACTATAAACACCTCATTTTCCTTTTCATTTTTCTCACAAATCTTCCTACCATCTCTTTAATCTCTCAATTTATCTCTCTACAATTCTACATTGCCTACTAAATATTATATATTTTTTTGCTCATTTATATCAAAGTTAAAAAATTGGGAGTGAAGTTGGCAAATGTATAATCCTTTTGCATTTCCTTCCTCTCATTTTGCAAATGAATATCAACAGTATTTACATTATGCATTATATCATTTTATTGGCAAATTGGCTCTCACTTCTGATATATGACATAGTACTAACGGTAATGATTATTTAACTGTTACATGTCATTGGATAGATCAGACTTGTCTATGCAAAAACGTATTTTTAGCATATAGATATATTGATGATAGGCACACTGTAACTTTTATTGCACAAAATATTCATGAAATTTGTGATTATTATGAAATAATTGATAAAATTATGACTATTACATTAGATAATGTTACTTGTAATGAGTATGCTATAAGACTTTTAAAAGTTCGATTAACTCTATCTTTTCCTGAGCATTTTCATATAAGATGTGTGTGTCATATTTATAATTTAGTTGTAAAGAATGACCTAAAACTGTTTGAAAACATTCTTGATAAAATACAAGGTGCGGTCAACCGGAGATCAATGAAGAAGAAGACTACAACTACAATGAAATCTTGTCCGAGTGAACAGGAAGCGACGTCGAACAATTTGACCAACAACTTCTAATTCCAACCGAAGATCCTCAAGACATTGTGAGGAAATTAGAAAAAGTATGGTTAACTATATAATTTTTTTAATTGCAATTTTACTATGTGATTTGCAACTTTTGAACAACACCACAAAGTTGCAAATTTTGAAATTGTATTACAAAAAAATCATATTTCTATAACTAATATAAGAGGTACAAAAACAGTCTTGAGATGTTTTTATTACACTATCTTGTTCAATTATTGAAGTGTTTATATATATTATTTTTTAAAATTAAGTGTCTATAAAAAAACCGAAATCCCCCTACCGACCCGACCTCGCCTCGACCTCCCCTTTTCCGGTGGGATGTGGGACGGGACGGGACATCTGCCTGTCCCGCTAATCCCGCCGGAGCACGATCCCGACCATTCCCCCGTCCTGCCGGGATCCGCCCCGGACCGACCCACTCGCCACCCATAGTTAATCATAGACCAGCTATTAACGCAAATTAAGTTTAAATTTTTGTTGTCAAATTCAATAAAATTTGAAAACTTAAAAGTGTAAAATACAAATGTGTAAGGAAAATCAAATTTGGGAAGAAGAAGAGGGGGGGTGGAGGGGAGGTTTTATTGTTTTAAAAAAAAGTTGCAATTTTTTGATAAAAAGTTACTATTCTTTTTTGGAAAATATGTGTCATTCGCTAATTTATCTATTTAACACGTTATTCACAACTGCAGCTATATGTATAAGGTCTGTTCGATCCGGATGTCCACGAGACACGCATATGTCAAGTAGATGTGTCTATCTAATCATAGGCAAAATTAAGGCTTAATGCATCGATAGCTACATAATCTCGTAAGTAAATTTTATTTAAACACTCAAAACTACAATTTGTTCCAATTGAGTAGTTAAAGACATGATAAACTAGTTTTGTTAGACACTTTTGATTCAAAATTTGAAAACTCTTTTGTGCTTATTTAAATATGTCAGCTGCTATAATTCCATAAGTCGTAAAACCTAAGGTCTTTTTCAATTGAGGTTGATGTTAATTAATGGAGATGATATATTTTATGTGGTTAATTTTACTACCTAATGAATGCTTGAAAATACAAGCAAAAAAATTCGAAATTTGAACCAAAAGTATTTAATAGAAATATTTTATCATGTGTTCAGGTGCTCAGTTGAAACTAGTCGTAGTTTAAGTATCTAAATGAAATAGATTTTCTATGATTTAAGTCTAAAATTAAGGTATTTATTTAGTCATCATGGACAACTTAAAAGGATGATCTATGTATTTCTCCTTAAAAGATTACTTATAACTATTTAAACAGACTTTAATGTTTTGAAACCTTATGATATTAACAATTTCTAGTTATCGTTATAAGTCATGGAATAATTAAGTGCAAATATAATTGAGATAATAATGTTATTAAAATTGACTCATATTTTTTAAGTCATAATGATGTGCGAAGAAGAAAAGAGAACAAAAATCTGATCATTGCTTCGATATGGAATTTTCGGATACATGTTTCTCTGTTTTGGGAGTAACTTACTTCAGTAATTTTGTTTGAACAACAAATCTGAAAAAAAATATACATAGTTGCTTCATTGTGAGGAGTTTAAATTTGTCGAATAGGATATGTTGGAGAATATTGTTTGAAGCTGAAAACGTGGTTATCCATTGAATTTAAAGCTGAGAACGTGAACAGGAAGCAGAAATTCCATAGGCGGCCATTATCGAAGCTCGAAGCTTCAAAGATTGAAAATTGGGTTCCGCAAATAAGCTCCATTTCGAGTGGTTATTGTTGCAAAATATCGGTATATAATGAGGAGCTTAAATGAATTTAGAGTGATTTGGTGTAGCTTTTGAGATGTTTTGGATAGATTTGGTGCTTGAATTCAAGGAAGAAGACGAAATCAGTTTTAGTATAATAGTGTAGAATATTGCATAATAGCGTATATAGATGTATAAATACCTCTTATGATTTTGTATAATGTTGTATAATAGTGTATATGGGTGTATAAACATCTCTTATAATTTTATAAATATTTGTATTGGGTGTATAATATTGTATATCAAATTTCTAAATATTGTTGGAAAGAAAAAATCAAAGTTTTGTATAACGTTCTATATCAAATGTATAATATTGTATATTGAATTTTTGAACACTACTGTAAGAAATTTATGCGATTGAAAGCTTAAAAACTTAACTAGGTGTAATGTAATGTAATGTCGTGGGTTGTACCTTTATACAATTATCCCATATATCCATTGGTACACAAGAAATTGAAATCGCCTTCATACCATTTGACGGCATTCCACACCAAATATGAAAATGTTTATGTGCATAGCAAGATTCTTCCGATTATTAAGCAAAAGAATCAATAGTGGTGCACTGAAAATGAAAGATTCCGTTGATTTTCTTCCCACAAAGTAAACTAAGATGTCAAAACTTTCTTTTGGTACCTGTCCCTATTATATTGGATTTCAAACATGTAAAACGTTTGTACTAGCATCCTATGCAAACATCAAAGAAATAAATGTAAGATGTATGCACTCATCTATTACTTAACATGATTAAGTCGTGTGGATTGAAGAACTCACACAAGTTCAATGAAACAATAATGGAGGCTCGGTTCGAGACCTTCATGGAAAATATCTCAACTTGCAGAGAAAGAAAAAGGAACACTCAATTTGGGAAAATGAATTCACACCTCCTTTTTCTTTATATTGCATAAATGAGAAACCTCCAACCAAGGAGAATTATATTATTCTACACGGTATTAGAAGTCAAACCCTCCATGTCGTAAAATTATACTCGGCTACCACCCCCCTTCCCCCAAACCCTAAAAATATCCGCCGACTCCCACCTCTCCTTCATTGCTTCCGGCGGCCACATGCCTTCTCCCGCTTCCTCCTCCTCCACCCACAACGTCACACATCATCATCCTCCTCCTCCCCCTACTAACACCTTTCATCCGGCCTTTGCCGTAATAAATATCAAAAACTTTATCCCTCTAGTTCTTGATCAAGAGGATGGACAATACTCATCGTGGGTCAAATTATTTCAAATACATGCTTGTGCTTACAACTTCCTTGATCACATCGATGCCACCACCCCCGTCCACCCGACGTCGACAATCTGACGTGGAAGCAACTCGATACTATAGTCAAACAATAGATATATGGCACCATATCCAAGGATCTACTTCATACGATTATGAAAACAGGTGCCTCAGCTCATGAATTATGGACACTGCTAGAGGAAATCTTTCAAGACAACAAACATACACGTGCCGTCTATATTGAGGAACAATTCACCAACACTCGTCTTAAGAACTTTGCCAACATGTCATACTATTGTAAACAACTAAAATTGATTGTCGATCCATTGTCTAATGTTGGCACTCCGATTTCTGAAACAAAGATGAGTTTACAACTTATTAATGGTTTGCCGAAAGGTGAGTATGATACACTTGCGATGATGATCCAACAAATTGATCACATCCCTGGCTTTAACAAGGCCCGGTCATAAATACTATTGGAGAAGACTAGACGAGCTAAATAGGACGAGCACACTCCACAAGCATTGGCGGTTGTTGTAATGCCAACCGCAAACACACCCGCCGGTCCTCCGCAACCTACGGACCACCAACTTCAACGTGGTGGCCGAGGAGGCGGAAGGGGACACAGCTGCGGAAAGCGAGGCTGCGGCAAGGCCCACTTCTCCACGTCCGAGCAACAGGCCTACGACCCCATGACCCCTAATGATCCGAGTCAGGCTTACAGCACTATGAATCACCAGCAGCCCGACGATGCATGGTACATGGATACAAGTGCCACATTCCACCTCACTCGCCACTCTGGTAATTTCCCTTACCTATTCAATTTGAACAATCCTCAATTTATTTTGGTCGGCAATGTCAATCACATTCCAATTCAAGGATATGGCACCACTCAAACACAACTACCTCACCCACCCTTTACCCTAAAAAATATCTTATATGCTCCTAACATCATTAAAAATTTAATCTCTGTTATGAAGTTTGCTAGTGACAACTCTGTATCTATTGAGTTTGATCCTTTTGGTTTTTCTGTAAAGGACCTACGTACTGGTACAACTCTTACGAGGTGCAATAGTGTGGGGGACCTATATCCTTTCTCATCCAATTCCACTACAAGTGTCAATCCACCAACCTCTCTAGCTGCCATCTCTCCATCCACTTGACACAAATAGACTCAGGCATCCGGAGCACCAGTTTTTAATTTTTTTAGAAGTCAGAATTTTATTCAATGTAATAACGACAAATTTACCCCCGCTTGTTACTCTTGTCCTTTAGGAAAGCATGTTAGACTTCCTTTTCAATCATCATTAAGTGTAACATTTTCTCCTTTTGATATTATTCATACGGATTTATGGACATCTCCCATTACTAGCAAACTGGGTCACAAATATTATTGGTATTTTTGGATGATTTCTCTAACTTTCTTTGGGTGTATCCTCAAAAATATAAGTCCCAAGTTTACACAATCTTTCTTGAATTTCAAGCATATGTTAAAACCCAATTTACAAAGACCATCAAAACTTTGCAATGTGATAACGATCGTGAGTTTGAAAACCTTACCTTTCATAAATTTTGTGCGGACCACGGCATGGTGTTTTGATTTTCTTGCCCCATACCTATCCTCAAAATGGTAAAGCCGAAAGAATCCTACGCACCATCAGCAATAAGATCTGCACTATGCTCTTCCATGCTTCTATCCCCCCTTATTTTTTGGTATACGCCTTACACATGGAGGCATACCTCCTTAATATATTACCAATACGAACACTTCAAAATAAAACTCCAACTGAAATTGTCTTCCGTCGAATCCCCTATTATGATCACCTTCGGATTTTTGGTTGTCTATGCTATCCGAATCTCGCCTCCACGGCCCCTTACAAATTAGCACCTAGAACTACCCCTTCCATTTTCCGTCAAACCATTGGGGGTACTTATGCTATGATTTGTCCATAAATAAAATCCTAGTCTCTCGTTATGTCACATTCGAGGAGAACATTTTCCCATTTGCAAACATACAAAAATTTCAAGTCCATGATTACGGCTTCCTTGTTGATTCGGACACGTCCCCTCTCATTAGAAACGCCATACGTCGTGCCACCCATCCCCTCCCATCACTGCCCCAGCCCACTGCCCCACCATCGACTACCCCTCAACCCCCGATGACTACCTCCCCCCATCCCGTCACTGCCCCAGCCCACTGCCCCACCATCGATTACCCCTCCAGCACCTGTCGACTGCCCACATCCCGTCGACCACCCACCGTAATCAGTCACTACCCCACCTTCAATTAGTCACAGAAAATACAGTGTCCCAAACCACCCTACTACTCGAAATCACCCCACTGCCTGTGACCCAAACAATCCCGCTTTCGACCTACCGTATGGAAACCCGTGCCCAGCACGGGATTTTCAAACCAAAAGTTTACTTTAACCTCTTCACTCAAACTATCTCACATATACCTAAAAACTCAAAATTAGCCAAGATGCGTGTGGAATTTAATGTGCTCACTACACAGCGCACTTGATATGAAAAATATGTTCTTACATGGGGATTTGAAAGAAATCGTATATATGCATCAACCGCTTGCCTTTGTGCATCTAGAGGCTCCTCAGTATGTTTGTCGTCTTTGAAAGTCACTCTATGGCTTGAAACAAGACCCCATGGCTTGGTATGAGCTCTTTGCCACTTTCATCATACAGATTGGGTTCATGTGTAGCAAAATTTATAATTCACTTTTTATTTTTCATCGAGGTAATTACACTACATACCTTTTACTTTTTGTGGATGATATTGTTCTAACTACCTCATCTGGTGTGCTAAAATACGAGATCATTACCTTTCTCAAATCCAAATTTGCTATGACAGAATTGGGTAATTTGAGTTTTTTTTTTGGGATTTCAGTGGTCAGATCTGAAAATGCAATATTCCTGTGTCAGCGTAAGTATGCCGAAGAAATTGTTTACATAGCTAAAATGGCAAACTGGAAGATCATGCCCACTCCAGTCGACTCGAAGTCAAAACTCATTGCCAATGACGGGGATCCGGTGCTCGATCCTTTTTTTTATAGGAGTTTTCCTGGTGTACTTCAGTATCTTACCTTCACTAGGCCCGATATTGCCTATGTCGTTCAGCATGTGTGTTTGTTAATGCATGCTCCCAGGGAGCCTCACTTTACCGCTTTTAAACGTATCATTCGGTACGTTAAGGGTACTCTTGACTACAGATTACATTTTTATCCATCTGCACCGACCAGGTTGATATCGTATACGGACGTCGATTGAGACGGTTGTTCGGACACACATCGATCTACTTCTGACTACTGTGTATTTTTGGGTGATATTCTCATCTCGTGGTCTGTCAAACGGCAAGCCACACTTTCCCATTCGAGTGCAGAAGCAAAATATAGAGGCATTGTGAACGTTGTTGCCGAGATTTGCTGGCTCAAAAATCTTCTTCTAGAGCTTCATTGTCCCTTACGTAAGGCATCTCTTATCTACTGTGATAATATATTTGTTGTTTACTTGTCTCATAATCCGGTCCAGTATCAGCGAATCAAACATATTGAGATGGATATTCATTTTGTTCGTGAGAAGGTTGTCATGGGCCATGTTCGGGTGTTACGTGTTCCTTCTTCCTATCAGTACGCATATATATACGCATATATATTTACTAAGGGATTTTCCTCGACAGTTGTTCCTTGACTTTAGATTCAGATTGAGTGTCTGGCCTCTTCCTGCTCCAACTGAGAGGGTGTGATAGAGAATAAATAATTATTTTCCATATATTCTATAATTATTATTCTAGTGTAATTAGGTAAAGTAGAGACACGTATACAATTAGGTTTGTAATTATAAACACATATATATATTGCATAAATGAGAAGTCTCCAACCAAGGAGAATTACACTATTTTACGTAAAATATAAAAAGATGAGAAAACAAAGAAGAAAAACCAACTTTAATAGAGAAATCACTTTCAAGTGAAAGCAGAGTAAAA
Source organism: Anisodus tanguticus (assembly GCA_034509755.1). Classification (NCBI taxonomy): domain Eukaryota; kingdom Viridiplantae; phylum Streptophyta; class Magnoliopsida; order Solanales; family Solanaceae; genus Anisodus; species Anisodus tanguticus. The sequence goes on along the minus strand of CM067550.1, from coordinate 46,511,308 downwards.
TTAGAGCATTGGCATTCTAACCACTACAATATCTAAAGAAACAAACGCTAAAACACTAAGCTAGAATTTGAATTAAATATACAAACGTCTTAACTTAACTAAAGTGACTTATGTTGCTAAGAAGAACTAATTACTTATAAGATATTCTAAGCTCCTATAAATATTTTCTTCATCCAAAAAGATAAAATGAGCATTTATAGTTATGACAATCCAAGAGATAAAAATACACAAAGGCCTTTAATACTTTAGCATTCCAAGAAAGTGAGCTAAAAGCCTTATTAACTCGACTCTTCTCTGCATGGTTTATTTGAAAGATTTATTTTACTTAGGTTAATTTTTCAAATAGGCCAAATACCTATACACCCTCCTTAGATTTGGTTTTATTCCTTTCCCTCTTAAACTATATCTGATTCTAATTACTCCTATATACTTATTTTTTTTATAATTGTCCCTCAGACAATAAGTGATTCTAGTTGCCCCTATATACTTGACTTTTCTATAATATTTACCCTCTCAAAAGAAAATGGTAAAAGAAGAAAAAAATTGAGTTGTATTTTAATGGAGGAATAGAGAAGATATATAGAAGGTGATAAGAAAATAGCTGATGAAATTACTATATATAAAAGAAAATGCTAGTTTAGTTTTTTTTACACATCAAATTAATATAATATAACTGTTATTTTATATTTTTACGCGCCAAAAATCATTTGAAATCACTTTAATTATAGAAAAGTAAAGTACATGAGATGATTAAAGACAATTTATTATTTGAGGGGGTTACTATTATTAGAAAGCTAAGTACATGGGAAGTAATTAAAACCAAGCAAATTTTTGAGGGGATTGAATAAAAAGCACCAAATTTTGCTGCGTCTTTAAGTATACTACCTTTAAAAATATGTAATTTCTCCGTTTTATTTTAAGTGTCTTAGTTTGATTAAAAATGAAATTTAAGAAATAAAGAGAGATTTTTGAATTTTGTGATATTAAATTAAATATGTATATAATGTATTAAAACATTCTTTGATTTTTGTGGTTATAAACTTGTCAACTTTTTAAATATAGAAAAAGATATTTTTTTTAGAAAAGACCAAAAGAGAAAATAAGAAATTTAAATTGAGACGGAGGGATGATCATTTTTTAGTCAGAACTCAATAAGAAATTCTAGTCCCGAAAACTGACTTTTATATACAGACATCATTAGTAAATATTTAAGCGAATAAGAAACAATTTTAAATCTTAGTCGTGATCTTGGTCAATTATTATAATTAATAAATGTAATTCCCTTATTCTCTAATCATAAATGAAATACTACTACTATTTGTTTTGTAGGTACTAGTACTACTATAAATACTTGACTAAATTCAAAAGAAATTGGTTCCTAGGTAGCCACGTATCTCGAGGAGAATTAAAGAAAAAGCTAAACCTACAGAAAAAGAACTTTTGAGGCACTCAAGTGTTGACATTTGACGAATCATAATAAAGAGGTATTGGCCCTTTCCTTTGTGAAGGAAAGTCTGAAGGCGAAATCCCCATCTATATCCGAGGCTTCTTGGTCAGGTGAGATATAAATTGAGGGATATGCATGAGTGATAGTTTTGCAAGAGAAAGGATCAACGGGACACGAACTCAGCAACAACCCTTGCAATATTTTAGCAAAGACTGTCACCATACGGATTCGAACCAGCGACATCGGAGTGATTGTACCCAATCACCTTACCACTTACCAACTCGCCTGTGACACTGGGGCGGTATTGGCCCTTTCCTATATGCATTATTTTTTTAGTTTGACTTGAAGGAAATAACTACGTACGTGCTGACAACTTGCAAATTGCAAGGTAAGCAAGTCAGAAAACTATATAACATACTTCTTTTTTTTCTAATTTCAAAAAATATTTGTACTCCCTACGTTTCAAACTTTCTGGTTAACTTTTAACTTGACATAAAAATAAAAAAAATAAAAAATAAAGACTTTTAAATCTTATGATCTTAAATTAAAAATGTGTAGAATATAGCAAAATATTCTTTAATATTGTGATCTTAAACATGTCATGTAAAAAGTTTGAGTTAAAAAAGAGTTATCAAAAAAGAAAAGAGATATTTTTTGAAACGAACTAAAAAGAAAAATAAGACAAAAATTTAAAAAAGGAAGGAATATTATTTAACAAATAATTGTTTTTCAAATTCACCTAGTATTATTTCAACATCAAATTTGAAAGAGATAATGATCAAAAACATACTTTAAGTATTATTTTTTTAAAAGCTTTTTACCTAAACTATCGGGTATATATATTTTTATCTGAACTATCACCAATTATTTATCAAAACACACCTTAAAAATCTATTCATATAACATGTAAAGTTATTGTGGTTCAAAAGATTATAATTCAAATATTTTATGTTCTAAATTAGCACATCGCTAAAATAAAATAAACATAAAGAGTTGTCATATTATTTCCTATTTTTTTTTTTGGCTTTAAGTTGTCATTTTTTCTCATCAATCATAAGAAAATGTATAACTCAAAAGTCAAAACTCAAGAAGAAGTGATTTAAAAAAGACACAGAAATATTCATGAAATTATCATCATTAAAATTCATCACAACATTCAAGCAAACCTTTAGAGTAGTATTCTTCAAGCATGTGCTCATGCAGTTGAATCATGAATGAGTTGCATAGGCAATGCTTCTTTTCCGTCATGATTCACACCGTCACTCAGGTCTTCCTCCAGGCCAATAATAGAGCGACACTATCCACGTCTATGTTTATATTCGAGCTTGGTACTCCCTCCGTCCCATTTTACTTGTCGTTTTTACTCTATTCACGTCCATTTTTTTAAAAATAAAATAAACTATAATTTACTAAGTTAATTTATTTATTAGATATTTCTTGATAATCGAACACTATTAAGAAGAAGAAGTAATTCTTTAATATAAAAGTATAATTGAAAATAATTACTAATTTTTTTAAAATTCTTAAAGTGATAATTATTTTGAAACAATTTTATTTACTAAAACGATAATTAAAATAAAATGCACAGAATATTAGAAGCCGCATTTCCCAGTATTTTTTACTTTCTTCAAAAGGTAATTGAAAAATAAAGACTTTTTATTTTTAAAAAATGGACTTAAAACATACTTTGCCCCACCAGTTTAATAGTTTTTTTTTTAATACAGTCCTATTTTTTTTTAAAATATGTTGTATATATCAAATATTTTTCCACTCATATATAGTTATAGCTCTTTGATGTTTGACCATTTCAACCTAGAGGTTGCCTTACACGCATCAATCAACGTGTAACACGTGTCATCACAAAAAATATATAATTATAGTTATACACCCAATTGACAAATTCTCCAATATTTCCATTCTTTCTTTTCATCCTCCATGTTGTTGTTACGGGGTCAGTTTTTCTAGGTTCGAGGTCTCCCGATTGTGCGACAGTCAAGAACAAACACTTGGCTTCAGCCTTCTCAACAATTAGAATTTATTTAGGGTCTTTGTATAGAGTTTTGTTGGGTTCAAAGCATATAAGTAAGATATAACGGAAGTTTAAAATTTTTATTTCTTACTTAACTCAACATTTCTGATATGGTTATACAACAATTAAACTTGTAACATAAAGCATAAACTTACAAGTTTGAATATCTGGAGTCTTTTCTACTATAAGGTGCACACGCGGTTGCCATTCCGAATGCAAGCTCCAAGCTTCAATATATTTTTCTTTCGGAAAGCTAAAAAATTCGGCAGAGGTTTGAGAGAGTATTTGATTCTAAGTCTCTAAGGCTTAGAATGATTTTCAGAATTTGTGTGTGTGAATAATGAAGTGAATGCCTCTATTTATAGTTGAAAAATAGGTCAAAACCGAATTAGGATTTGACCTTGGACCTGTCCCAAAATTCGAGGCAGAGGCGCCGCGGCCCTAGGGTATGGGCGCCGCGACGCTCGACGTGCTTCTGCACTGTCTCGATTTATTTTCCGTGCATTCTTAATTAAATCCAAAATCCAATTTTGATTTAATTAAAATAATCATTGTTCATTTAAATATCTCGATTCCAAATCGAACATTTAATTACTCTTTCAATACATCCTTAGATCGAAACGGGCAATCGACATAGTGTGACCCTACATGACTTCTCATATCGACATTAATCAAATTAAGGTCTACGCGGAACTTCTAGACGGCGCCGGAAGACGAACTCAATATGTGAAGTACGTTTACGCGAATCCAGTAAACTTAACGGTAAGAAAAAATCATTTCATTCACGATACACCCGATCAAGCTTAGGATTTGTCAAGTGTCTATCAAAATGGCTTAATCATTGTATCTCATCTATATTAGTTGACAACTATACCATATTCTAAATATGTCTATTGCGTCGGCTAACGACTTAGTCAACCTAATATCACTGAAAATCCGAGTGTTCTCTCGAATATACATCCGATGAATGAATCCTAATCTTGGCTCAACTACCACCTTCAATCCACATCGTAATGTACCCAATACAAGCCGTATCTCAGCCTATAAGGCATTTGAGCTTAGGACGGGATCAAAGTACACTACTTTGTAGACAAGCCGCGTATTGACTTCAAGTCTAAGGACTTCTATCTCCACACGTTGATCATACTTTAGACAAGTATAACAAACAGTATATCAGCAGGGCATACCAATACTTTCAAAGTATCCATGTGTCCATCACGAGTAGGGATGGCAACGGATCGGATCTGGACCGGATCCTACTATCCGATCCAGATCCGTTTTTCATACCTAAATTCAGATCCGGATCCAGATCCGTCGGGTCCAGAAAAATCATATCAAAATCCGGATCCATCGGATCCACATGGTCCACGGATCGGATCTGGATCCACATGTAAAAAAATTTGCCTTGCTAAGATTTTTTTTTGAACTGACAAACGATTTTTACTTAGCTAACAGTTTACTGTGTTTCAATTTTGAAATGTTCATATGAGATATTTTGTTCGTTGTCTCGTTTTGATTGTGAGCTATTAATTGAAAATGTTGGACAATGACAATAGTTGTGAAAAATGCTGACTAGTATTTCCACAATGCAGAACTTGCATGTGCTTGAAATCTTCACAAATGAAGTGAATATAATTTTAACTACTTGTTTATGGAGATGTTAGTCATTCACTGATATAACATTGATTTTATTATCGAAGTTAACTCTTTATTTTTTGGTTTTTGAGTTAACGCGGGGATAAATTAAACTTGTTTTGAGAATTAAACTTGCAAGGACGTGCTTAGCAATTTTAAGAAAATACTTATAAAATTACATTCTAGGTTATGAATATATTTAATAAAAAATGGATCCATGGGTCAGATCTGGATCGGATACGGATCTCAAATACAAGATCCAGATCCGATCTGTCAGAAACGGATCCGGGTCCGATCCGGATCCGCGGGGTCCAAATTTTGAAGATCCATATCATATAAAACGGATCTGGATCCGGACCGGGTCCAGGATCCACTGCCATCTCTAATCACGAGTAGCCATTACTCGTAGCAGGTGAGACATACTACATTCTCTAAGGATGTGATGCAGACCACATGTCGACTTATCACATATCATCGATATCTCATTCTCGATGATCATTAGTCGAGACTATTCCAAGTGTGCTTGTTCCCCCCTTCTTCCTTACCCTGACAAGTCTTTGTGAAATAATTCTAAGCTTAATTATATTTTTGTATAAGAAAATCTTTTAATAATGAAAATAATATTCATATAATATATTTTATCATAAATATTGTATCAACGTATCGAAAAATTTGGTCAAATTTTTTAGACATATTTTGGAATCATAGAGATTCTATTTTGATAAAAATTATTAATTATTATATTACCAAAAAAGAAGATAATTATCATAAACGATAATTTCACAAAGAGCGTACTGTTATAAAAATCCGTTACAAGAAAAACTTGATTGTTATAGTTAAGTGCTATTATATAAGGATGCCTTCATAGGTGATATCAGTTGCTCTGTTCTCAAACCCTGGTCATTCAGGCACATCCCGCGATTTACTGATAGTAGTGCTGAGGGACCGTGACTATTATCTCCAGGAATAGTCTGGCGTAAGCCGGGAAGCTAAATATATATATATAAAGAAATGTATGAGTGTATACACATATATCAATTTTTACCATATTTAGATTTGGTAATAGTTCTTTAAAAAAATAAGGAGCTTTTAGAAAACAATTGTGTGATTGGATCAGTGTTTAGAATTAGTCTTCAGATAATGTTTGTGGAAAACATCTTACAAATGTTTATTGTTTTCAGAATATATTTTGATATGATTCTAAAATATCAAGTCTGTTTCAAAAATATAAATAAATTAATTACTATAGTCGGTACTCCAGATATCTGAATTGGAGCCCCGTTAACACCCGACCTGTAAATAGAGGTCATATATATATATATATATATATATATATATATATCTCATTTTAGAAATCAATTCCATTTGCTTTGCTCTCTTCGAAAATGTCGAAATCTCCATGGGGAAATATCGGCGCTTGGGCCGCCGAAGCCGAACGGGCCGAAGCCGAGGAAAAGGAACAAGCCACTGCCGAAGCGGTTGCCGCCGCCGCAGCTCCGCCACCGCAAAGTTTCCCTTCCCTAAAGGAAGCCAACGCAAGCACAAAACAAAAGAAAAAAACAAAGATGAGCTTGCAAGAGTTCACGATGCATAGCACCAATACCGGGCCGGGTTACGGATCCGGATCTACTAGCCGGTTAACTCCTGACGAGATGCTCCGCCTACCTACCGGCCCGAAAGAACGATCTGCTGAAGAAATGCAATATGGGAGACTCGGTGGTGGGTTTTCTAATTACGGTGGTGGGTCACGTAGTATGGGCGGCCCACTACCGGGTCGGGGCGGACGAGATCGGGAAGGTGATAGTGAGGGTTCGTGGGGTGGTAATCGGAGGTCGTATGGTGGATTTGATGATGATCGACGGGGCCCACCTTCTAGAGGTGGTTCGGATTTTGATCAACCATCTAGAGCTGATGAGGCTGATAATTGGGCTTCGTCGAAGAAATCATTACCCATGAGTTTGGGTTCGGGTTCGGGTCGTCCGAATCGTTATGAATCTTTAGGAACTGGTGGTGGTGGAATTTCTAGGGCTGATGGAGATGACAATTGGGGTGCTTCGAAAAAGCACAACCCCACCAATGTGGGTACACCACAACCAGGGAGATCATTTTTCCCTGATTCGAGGCCCGAAACGGAGGGTAATCATGAAAGGCAGAGATTGGTTCTGGATCCGCCCAAGATGGAAGTTGGAAGCGAAAATGTGGACGAGACTGTGGTGAAAGTGAACAAGCCGAACCCATTTGGGGCGGCGAGGCCACGCGAGGAGGTGTTGGCTGAGAAAGGATTGGATTGGAAAAAACTGGGTAAGGAAATTGAGGTGAAGAAGGGAATTGGAAGTAGGCCAACGAGTTCACAATCAAGTAGGCCTGGGAGTTCACATTCGGCCCGTTCTGAAGGCCCAGCAGCATTGCAAGGGGGAATGGTGGAAGGGGGTGGAGTTAAACCTAAGCCAAAGGTTAATCCTTTTGGAGATGCAAAGCCTAGGGAAGTTTTGCTTGAGGAAAAAGGTTTAGATTGGAGAAAGATTGATTTGGAATTGGAGCATCGACGCGTTGACAGGTTTGGATTCTTATCCTACAATTAAAACTTCTGAATTGGCTGGTTTAATGCAGTTGTAGTTTTGTTTTGATGTTTTCCTAAATTGGTAAACTAAAATGGTCATTGCTTAATGTGTGGTTTGGTATTTTTGGTGACTTGGTGCTATATCCATAATGTGCAGTTGAGGTACCATCTTATAGTAACTATAGTAGTGGCCATATTGGTATATTTTTTTCTCATTTGGTAAATAAGAGATTTTATTACTAGACTGAACGTATTAAAGCATTAGAATAAAACTGAAACAGTATGATTCAGCTTCAGCAGAACAAGCCAGATTTAAGTACACAGTAGTAATTCAAGGATTTCAGCTTCAGTTCTAGTATGGTATTTGAATTCCTCTGTAGAACACCCCTTGAATGACAGTTTTTTTTCCTCAGCATATCTTGTTTTGTTCTGAAACATATTTTCTTATTTCTCTCCTGCCAGATATGATAAACATACCCCACCACAGCCATTCTAAAAACGCTTGCACTAGCAGATTTACCCTTAATGTTAGCAGTCATCCAATCCAGCTCCTCTTACCAGCCCAAAATTTGTCTTCTGATCCTTCGCCATAGCAGTACTTCAGTCAAGATATAGGCAGAAAATGCACACTCAAGAAACAGATGAGAGATGCTTTCTAATCCTGTTGAACACAAGGAGCAAGCTTGACTGATATTCACACCCCAATTAGCAAGTCTTATCTTTTGTGTACAGCTTCCCTGGAACAGCTACTCTCATGATGAAGGGTGTTCCCTTGTTATTAAAATTATTCGCCTCCAGGGTACTATCTGGAAGTCACCTAGTAGTTTTTGGTACAACTTCTTAATAGAAAGCAACTCCAGTGTCTAGATATCACTAAGCTGCTTCTATGAAGTACTTCTTTGCCTTGAAAATTTTCTGTAACATCCATGAAGCTTGCTTGGGACAAACTTCCCAGATATTGATGTCTTTCAAACTGTGTTGGCTGCTTTTCTTTTTTTGGAAAATTAAGCTAGCTTCAGAGTGGAGAATGCAAGGAAATAAATGCTGGCTTACTACTGGGTGATATTTTACTTATGGCTAGCCTAAATTCAGTAAGTTAGACCCACATTGCAACTGCAAGGAATGTGTTTAAATCTTCTTTATCCAATCACCTGCTCTGAACCTTAGGTCCATGCAATTAATTCAGTGAAATTTCTATTTTCTTTCACGGGGACTTGAAAATTGAGATGTTTTTCCAGGCTAAAGATAATGCTCAAGGAAAAACTTTTATCATTTTAGTTGTTCTAAAAAAAATCCACATTTTAGTTAGTTATGAACAGGCTCAAAAGATGGTTTTCCTATTGCCATGACCACTGAAAAGCGGTTGATGCTATGCATTATTAATGAGTCTCTTTCCTGGGTCCATTCTGTCTAAAGATTTCTTGGCAGAAGTTCCAAAGTTCTTTCAGTCTGTTCCTTTCTTCCAACTCAGCCCAAATTTCACACCATCTGCACTTCTTTTAGGCTTCTAGATGAGAGACCCTCCTTTCAGCATCTGTATTGGTGTTTCTCTCCATCCCATCATCTTTACTTTTTAGAAGCATATTCAACTTCCTTTTCTCCCGTTTGCAATCCCAGGACTGAACATTTTAGGGCCAACTATCACTATCAATTTACAAATGGTGAAATCATTTGCGTAGAAAACAATGCTTTTTGTCTGGCTTCTTTGTGTAAAATTATAGAGAACCTAACTCATCTGGTGTTGAGAAAAAACAAACTATTTAACCTTCAAAACAGTGTTTGCTAAGTAGTGGTAATAAATAACCTTATAAAAGTATGGCAGTAAATAATTGAACTTTCTGATATTTGAACCAGAGTTTGATTTGGAGAATAAGGATATAACCCGCAACAGAACCTCAAACCCCTTGCTACCTTGCTTGTTGTTCTGCTTACTTTTAGACAAGAGGTTCTATTTACACATTCTTAGATGTGCTTAACAGAGAGAACAACATAAGATCAAGGAGTTGCTTCCAATTGTTACTTCCAATTGGTTCGCATCACCAGCATACTCCTGTTGCTGGTCATATATATATAGAAACGCTTACCTTATGAAATACATTTTCTGTTGGAAAGGGAATATTTCCCAATATTTTTTTTGATGACCCAGAAATCCATCTGGGGCCAATCACAACCTTCAAAACTTGGGAATATTGGGCCCAACCTCTACCCTTTTCCACATTAATTGAGAGAAATGGTTTTCATGCAGCCAACTAACTAGTACTTTTACCATCCATTTTGCGTAGAGTTCCTGATCAACCTTTTCATAGTTAAGGTTTAGAACTATGTTCCATGAAATGGAGTGGTAACTAGTGTTCATTAAGTTGATGATAGATATTAGATTACATATTAATAGTTCTATTTCTCTTTCTATTTTTTATCATATGTTTGTTTTCCTATATGAGTGATAATTAATGTTCCTTAAGTTGGATAAGGGGATAATAGGTTATTATTTATTCTGTGTCTCTTTTTTATATCATGTTTTTGTTTCCTTCTACGTGTCGGTTGGAGGAGGTATGGTTGGCTTTCCCTATGTAAACAGGCACTAAATGGTTTCTTCATTATCTGTACATGCTGGTTATTGCTGGTGAGTCTTGTTGATGCAAAATAAGGGTGACACCTAGGATTTGATTTATGTGAAGGTGACATGGTGATTCTCCCTCCCTCTTGCTAAGCATTGCTAGCTTGTACGAGTATATGTCACACCATAAATATGTAAGAAAAAATACAATGTCATGCAAACTTAAGTTTATTGTTGATTTCTTATCCAAAAAAAGAAAATTCAGCCTGTTATTAGGAGCACTACTCCTTTATCTGACCTTGTATATTTCTCATTTGCACCACATTTAACCTGCCCTTTCTAATGACAGGACATATGTGGACGCGGTAAGATAAAGGCGTTAAGTTCGTGCTATTTGATATTAATATCTGTCTTATCTTATAAAGCACTTGATTGCATCTTTGTATTCACCCTGTTACCTTTTGTTCTCACGTCTCTTTCACCTCAAAGAAAAAAAAATATTAGAACAAGTATGTTCAAGCCGGCACACCTGTATGTGAATTGTCATTTGCAATATTTGTTAGAGAATGTTGTCTACTCATTGTATAAGTTGAAGAGTTGGCCTGGTTATATATTCTATTTCATTAGAGAATACTCCGTCTGTTCCAGTAACAATGAATCACTTCCTTTTTTGGCTGTAATAGAAAGGTTAGTAGATATCGTCTACCTTCTTTTAATCAAACAAATGTAAGGTGCTCTTCAAACAAATTTGATGTGATATCTTTTAACTATTATATTATTCTTACCCGGTACCTCTACTGCTGAGAGGTAGCAGGTAGCCCTTGGAATTAGTCGAGGTATGTGCAAGCTGGCCCGGACACCACAATTATCAAAAAGGAACTAGTACTACATTTTTCTCATGTTCCAAACTAACCTTCTTTTGTGGAGAATTCATCACATTTCAAACTATTATTTGAACGATTTATCTGTCAAAACACAATATTTGAACAGTGTGCTCTTGATCGCCACACTGGTCAAATTTATGGGATGGAGTAAGTATTATTTAGTGTCCATAAGATATAGTGGTTTCAGTTAGTGAGTGAAAGCAAGAAATAGGTCATCTTCACTCCAAAAAGGATTCTACAGTTTTAGAGAATTAGAGAGAATAAGTGCTGAGATGTCCTTTGTATATGCTATGGGTACTCTGTTTGTACCATTTACCTATCAAACACCCAAGAAAAAGAAGAAACTGTTTGATTGCATTCATGTTCTATAAACAGGAACCTAATTGTATTCTTTCAGCTGTAACCTATTCATGTTTAAGTAGACATCTTTGTAGAATTGAAGTACTCTAAGGTACAAGGTTGGGTGATGTTTACCCTATTAAGAAATACTCAAAATGGAGATGCAGCTCTATTGGTTATTTAAGGCTTCTGAAGTTTATCTAATCATGTATTATAGTAGCAAAAAATAGAGAAAGAAATGTTAAGAAAATAAAGAGTTTAACCATCTTTCTTTTCCTGATAACTAAAACATTTCAGACCAGAGACGGAGGAGGAAAAGAATCTGAAAGAAGAAATAGAGCACCTCAAAAAGGAAACTACTCAGTGCTCAGAGGAGGACAAGACTAATTTACAGAATGTGATTAATCAGAAAGAGAGGGATTTGGAACTGCTGATCCGTGATTTGGATGACAAAGTTCGTTTCAGTCAGAAACCCATTCAAAGGCCAGGCTCTGGGTCAGGCAGGACTGGACTTTCTGATAGGAGCCCTTCTCATCCAGCACCTTATATGGATCGTAGAGCTGGTGATCAGATGGACAGGCCTAGATCACGCGGTGGAGGAGATGCATGGGCAAGGCCAAGTGACCAAATGGAGAGGCCTCGATCACGGAGTGGTGTAGATGCATGGGCCAGGCCAAATGAACAAGTGGAGAGGCCTCGATCACGGGGTGGTGGAGATGCATGGGCTAGGCCAGGTGATGAGAGAAGATCTTTCCAAGGAGGTAGAGGAGGATATTTTGGCAGCCGGGAGTCTGATAGGTAGAACTCTCTCTCTCTCTATATATATAGATACATACACCAACACATCCCCCACTCTTTTTTCCTTGCAACTGTAAGTTTGTTTTTCTACTTGCTTACTTATTTAGATGGCACTTGTGCCTAATATTTTTCTTGACTTGGAACTGTCTTTCTGTCTCGATAATCTGACATGCATACAACATACCCAGTGAAATCACACAAAGTGGGGTCTGGGGAGGATAGAGTGTACGCAGACATTACCCCTACCTTGGGAAATCCTTTTGGCTTTCTTGTTTTCTTTACATTTTTTTCATTTTGCGTCTGTTGAGATATAGGATTTTGTACTACTGTTTTAAGTGGCGATTGGAAATTCAAATATGGTACAGTCTAAAAATGTAGAAATTTGTTATTCAAGACTGGATGGGTCCAAGAAGACCGTTGGCTTGAAGATATTCCTGTTCTCTGTAATAAATTTAGTCTTAAAGCATCTGTTATCACATTGATTCTCCAACCAGATAGTGTTCTGGAGTTTGAAGATCTTATGTGGAATTGGCTTGCTAACAATTTACTTGCAGGATTTGGTTTTCTTTGTTTTATTTCTCTGATCATTTCGTGATTCTATCTATCTGATCTCATGAACTATATCACTGGAGAGTATGAATGTCCTGTTCTCAATTTCTGGTGGGCTGGTGTTGGGGGAAGGTATAGGACAAATGTAGCTTTTGAGTGGGGGATAGTGATCTCTATTCATAAATTGGTGATTGGAGTTTGATCACGACCCAAACCCTTGAGGTAATGTACTATATTAGCGAGATTATGGCCCCTGTTTGTTTCCATGTAGTGTTTAAATTTTTTCTTATAACCGTCATCAAAAATAAAAAATTTCTTATAATGTATCTTTAAGGATTCTATGTATTATTCTGATTCTTGGGAAAAAATTGTTGAGCATGTGGAAATATTTTCTCTTCCTTTGATAGTTGTATATAGCATTTGTTTGGCGTAGTTCGTGACTTTTGCAAAGAATTGAAATTACAGTACTATCAAATGATTGATATACCACAGTGAATGTGTGACCAGAATTGTAGTTAGGTGACGTCCCTCTTCCATACCCAGAGAAACTGTGAAAAGAAAAGGACACCTAAAAATGTAAAATGCTCATATAGGTGATGTATTCTTCTGTTATTACTGTATACATACAGTTTAATGTCTAAGATGTTGCTGAAAGTGGACACAAGGATGAGCAGTAAGTTTAGAACCTGTGGGAATATAGTACTTCATATTTTCTCAAACACCGGAAGTTCTTTGTGAGTATAACAAGACTGCGATGTTTACTTACCTGTTCAAAACCAGATGTGGTGTTTTAACAAGACTGCGATGTGAGTTGCTAATGATTCCTACAGGCAAAGTATATTCTAGTCTTGTCCTCCAGGAAACCCATCCATTAGAGTGTATTGCGAGTGATTTGAAGTCCCACTAAGGGAAGAAATGATATTCGGGACGTAATATGAGCTACTATGCACTCTACTCATCTATTTTGGTAACTTGTGCTAAATAGTGGCAGATATATGTTACTCAGGAAGTGGTTTATTTATTTTTCATGGTTTGATGCTTTCTGTTACTAAGATTTATGATGGTGCTATTAATGTCTCTGCGTAATTTTGCAGGACAAGATCCGGGGACAGATGGTGATCTTCAAGTACTGTGGATTCTTTGGCTTCTCTCGCCTGCTTTTTTTGTCCTGACAAATTAGAACAGTAATATATTTCAACTTCCATCTTTTTTGGCTTCTAGTTTTTCTGCAAGGATGATGCTATAATTACCGAGTGTTGATACGAGCATTTTTGCAGTGGTTAATTGTCTCGTCTCAAAGTTGTGTAAAAGTGCGTTTTTCCTCCATTTCTCTTTGGAGGCAGGGTACCTGTTTAGTTTATTGCTCCAAATGACTAATGTAAGGTGCAATTGTGATCATACTTTTGGTTCTCTTTTTTTCCTTATCCTTTTAGTAGGAAGATACCTTTTAAAAGCTTTGCTTATTTCTTTAAAGAATGGTTCCCATGTATTCAAATTTTTGCGCTTGATGTTCTATGAACCATTTAAGCATTTGTATTTAGGTGTACACCTAGATGCTGCCATTGATGCATTACTGACTTGCACTGAATACTGGCTTGTAATCATTGTTCTTTCCTTTTGGAGAACTGTATCTTGATTTTGATGCCAAAATCATAAATTGGATGTATTTGTTCTAATAAAATGGCTCCACTGGTTTTTGCAACCCTCTTCGTCATTTGTTGTCATATGGTCCCCAAGTTCTTCAGTCTCTCTTGCAGCATAGTTGCCACAAATCCTTGCATATTTCCATCTGCGTCTTCCAAACCAATAGTGGAATTAGATTGTAGGGGAAGGACAATGTAATATTACACAATTAGGTCTACTATGGGGATAATTGTGTGTAAATTGTTATGATAAACATTATTGAGTAACTTAATAAATATATACTCCTCTCTTTCCGTGAAGTCACTCTTCCATTTTATTTTTTGGTAGAAAAAAATTCATTCAACCAAAGTGTTTCCTTCTGTACAACTAGCTCGTTTGGACTAGGGAACTAGATCTCTAGAAAATTAAGTAAAACAAAATCAGAAAACTATCACTAAAAAAACTAAAGTTGCATGGCTATCAGCAACCAGAGTTCAGGCACTTTCCAGGAGTCCTTTAGCAGCAAACTCTATTGGTTTTCTAGCATGGAAAACTATTAAGCTTCTCCAAGATGCTCTTCCAATTGTCTTGCTTTTGCCCCACAAGATGAAGTTGTAGGACAATCTCCCTTACTATCTTCTGTGGCCTTTTGTCAAGTTGGTTGAATCTTCTATTATTTCGCTTGATCCAAATAGCATAAACAGAAGCATCAAACAAGAATTCCAGTATAGAAGTTCTCGGTCTATTCTAGGGCTGGCCAGTGGGCCGGGACAGCCCGACACCGACCCGAGCCCGTCCCGGTCCCGCCCCGACCCCGCCAAAAAAAAAAATAAAAAAAATTACGGGGGCGGGACTCGAACTCGGGACGGGACGAGGTCTCGTCCCGCGAGACCCGAGCCCGCCCCAGGGCCCGCGAGACCCGAGCCCGCCCCGACCCCAACCCCGACCCCGCCTTTGCAAAAATGACCGTTGCACCAACGGCCATTTTAGATTATGGCCGTTGGCCAACGGTCATTTTAGCCCCCCCCCCCTCCCCCAACCCCCTACCCCTTAATATTTATTTTTAACCCTATTATATTTACACTTTAACCCAATTTTTCAACTATAAATAACTCATTTTCTCTTCATCTTTCTCACAAATCTTCCTACAATCTCTCTAATTTCTCAATATATCTCTCTACAATTCTACATTGTTTGCTAAATATTCAATTTTATTTATTCATTTGGGAATTGGTAGTGAAGTTGGCAACTAGCTTGAGGATCTTCCATCGAGCAAAGTTTCAATTTTCAACCTCTCGATTACACGTCGACGTTACGTCTGCGTTTGGTACATTCGTTCCTTCATTAAATTATTATTGTCTGTTTATTTAGTTTAGATCACTTAATTTTATTGTCTTTAATTATTTATTTATTATCATAATTAAAATGGAAGGATTAAAAGGTATGTTTAAGGGTAAAGGTAAGGGTGCTTCTTCTAGTAGGGGCAACTGTGGCAAGGGTACTTCTTCTAGTCATCTTATTCCTACACAGATGATTTTGTTGATACTCAACATTTTCCTACAATACCATTAGATTTAGACCAGGAGCTATTTTCTCGGAACTCAAGAAGACTTTAATTTAGACGATGATCTAGATGATATACCCACTAATGTTGATGACAACACACCCACTAGTGCACCTTCAACCGAAATACCTCCTATTCCCCCTAGTATGAGACGAGGTCCAAAGCAAAACGACCATTAAAATCGATGCATGGACATTTTTTGATAGGGACGTAGAGAATCAAGTATCCATATGTAAAATTTGTAAAAATGTTTTAAAATTTAAAGCTCGGAAAAGGTCACGGTGGGACGGGGGGTTTAATTAGACACGTAGTAAGTGCTCATCCACTAGGTATGCCCAATACCTGGTTTCAAAACCGGGTGCGCAAACGCCCGCTCCATCGGGACAAGGTTCACATACCGATATCGTCCCGACCAAGTACGTGGTCAAATTAACCCTATGACGGGGGGAATTGTAGGCTCTAAATACAACAAACATAGAGATAGGGAAGCAATATCAAAATTAGTTCTTTGTGGAGGGTTTGCCCTTTTCATTTCCTTCATCTCCGGTTTTATTCATTACATTAGAGATATATATAATCCTCGCTTTTAACGGTTTTCCTAGATCAACCGTTAAGAGAGATGTATTTAAATTCGCGCATGAATATCAACAATATTTACGTTTTTCATTATATCATTTTAATGGCAAAGTATCCATCACGTCCGATATAGGTCGTAGTACTAACGGCCATGATTATTTAATCGTAACTTGTCATTGGATAGATTATAAATGGTCTATGCAAAAACGTATTTTAGCGTATAGATATATAGATGATAGGCACACCGGTACTTTTATTGCGAGAAAATATTTATCAAGTGTGCGATTATTACGGAATTACCGATAAAATTATGACTATTACATTAGATAACGCTTCTAGTAACAATTACGCAATTACAATTTTAAAAAATAGTTTAACTCCGTCTTTTCCAGACCATTTTCATATAAAATGCGCGTGCCATATATATAACTTAATTGTAAAGGATGGTCTATCACTTTTTGAAGACATTCTTAGTAAAATACAATTTGCTATAAACTTTATTTTTAAAAGTAATAAAGTACAACGTAGAAAAGAATATAAAAAAATTTGTCATGATTGTGGACTACCTTTTAGAAAATTCCACAAGAAGTATCCGCTAGGTGGAATTCTTTATACGAGCAACTACTTGTTGCTTATGACTATAAATTACCTATAACTTTATTTTTTAACTCTCATAATAAAAAGCCAGCTGATATGATTTTAGATAGTGATTGGGAAAAAATTTCCGAACTTATTGTATTTTTAGAGAAATTTTTTCAAGCAACAAAAGAATTTTCCGGTATATATTATCCTACTATTTCAACTATGTTATTTTATATAACTCTAATATTTTTATTACTTAGTGAATATATGAAAAAACCAGCTTATAAGGCAGCTATTAAAAAAATGTTTCTCAAAATAATTTTTTTTTTATTCCTATTCCCTCTATTTATATTATTGGTTCTGTATTAAATCCTACTATTAAAATAGACGGTACTAAATCACTAATTGAAACTATTTACGATTGTATAGAAGTACTACCACCTCCAAGTCCCAAAAATCTAAATCACCCACCACCTATTGAACAAACTAAAGAAGAAGTATTGTCTAGCGTAGAACACCAATGCAAAAATATATATAGATTTTATCAACAAGAAAATGCTAGTAACTTACCAACTTCCATACCATCTTCTTCATCTTCAATACAACCTCACAAAAGACATGTCTTGTTTCGCGGCTAGTATTGAAAGCCTCGAGAAATAGAATGTGCGGTCGTACCTCTACTACTAACCAAATTAGCGAGTTGGATATTTTTGTTTTGCGGGGGTTCTCGTACCGTATCAAGAAGTTATCAATGAAGATGGACATGAAGACTTGTCGAAATATTTGGAGGGGAATGAGAAGACCTTTCCGACACTTTCAATGATGGCTCGAGATGTTTTGAACATTCAAGCGTCGTCAACCGCGTCTCGAAAGCGCTTTTTTCCGCAGCAGATATCAAATAGGAGACCACAGACACTCATTAGCCGGAGACAGCTTGGAAATTGCAGTATTATTCAGAGATTGGATACGAGCGGAGCGGAGAAGGTGCGGTCAACCGGAGATCAACGAAGAAGATGATGAAAACTACAACGAAATCTTAACCGAAGGTAGTGGAAGCGACGTGGATCAATTTGACCAACAAATACCAATTCCAACCGAAGAACCACATGAAATCATCAAGCAATTAGAACAGGTTTTTTTGAGAATGTAATTTTTTTAATTGTAATTTTATTATGTAATTTGTAACTTTTGGACAACACCACAAAGTTGCAATTTAGATTTTAGACAATTGTATTTGTATTACAAAAAAATCATATGTCTATTAAATAATATAAGAGGCACAAAAAACGACCTTGAGATGTTTTTATTACACTATCTTGTTTTGTTTATTGAGTTTTTTTTATACATATGTTATTTTAAAGTCTATTCTGTCTGATCACATAGGATAGCCATTTGATTTCCTCAGTCCAATTTCCAATGTTTCTGTTGTATCCCATCCATATCAGCGGTGTACTCCATATACTTTTGGAGTAAGGGCATGCAAAAAAGAGATGTGAATGTGTTTCCTCCAGGCCAGTTGAGCAAAATACACAATCTGGTGATATCTGGACACCTCATTTCAGTAGTCTGTCCACAGTGGAGAGTATTATGAAGTCAAGCCATAGAATGAATTGATGTCGAGGTATCGACCCCTTTGTCATAAAGAGCTGCTTCCATTGTACCTTTGGATAGTGAGGCAAAAAGTACCATAAGTCTTTTTAATGCTGAACTTGCCTTTTGAGTACGAACTGATTCAAGGAACCTTTCCAGTTTACCATTGTGTTCCACCATTTTCTAGCATCAAAATTTTCTTAATCACCCAGCTTGCCTGCTTTGAGGAAGGAAATTGAGACAAATCCTTGCCTTTAATGTAGAAAGCATGTACCCATTTCACCCATAGCTGCTGTTTTTCCTTTGCCACTGTCTACAAAAGCTTACGAATAACAGCTCGGTTCCATAGGTAAAAGTTAAGAATATTCAAGCCCTCTACTGATCTTGGCTAGCACATAGTATCCCAGGCTACAAGTGCCTTATTTGAGTATTCATTTGATCCTGTCCAAAGAAAATTCCTACATATACTCGTGATCATGGAAAATATCTTCTTTGGGAGTAAGAAGACTTGTGCCCAATATGTTTGTATCTCAAATAACACACTTTTAATGAGCTGCAATCTGCCTCCATATGATAGAAATTTAGAAGTCCAACACTTGATTCTAGCTATGATCTTATCCACTAATGGTAGGCATTGTCTTATGTTGAGCTTTCTAGAGGATAAGGGTACACCCAAGTACTTGAAAGGCAACTCCTCTAGTTGAAATTGCATATCTGTCAAGAGTGCATCTCTCAAGTCATTTGACACCCCAACTACATATAATGAGCTTTTCTCAGCATTTGCTTTGAGTCCAGAAACATCAGAGAAGTGATTAAAAGATTTCAGCATGAGCTGCAGAGATGTTCTATCAGCTTTGCAGCACATAAGCAAGTCATCTGCAAATTAGATGTGTACTAGAATCAATTTGGCACACATTGGATGATATTTGAACTGTTACTCCTTCCCTAGTTGTTTCAATGACCTATGAAGGTACTCCATAGCTAATACAAATAAATAGGGAGACATAGGATCTCCTTGCCGCAAGCCCCTCTTAGCTTAGAAACTTGGGGTCAGGCCTCCATTGAGAAGTAAAGAATACCTCACAGTCGAGACACAAGTCATGATTAACTGCACCAGCTTTGTAGGTAGACCAAATTCCAGTAGGATCAATCTGTAAAAAAATCCACTCAACTATATCGTAAGATTTTCGAATGTCCACTTTAACAGTACATCTGGGGGACACATTCTTCTGAGAATAGCTTCTAAACAGTTCATGAGCAATAATGACATTGTCAAGAATATTCCTCCCTTCAATAAAAGCAGATTGAGAGTGGCCCACTAGCATATCCACTACTGTTTTTAGCCTGTTTGTGAGCACCTTTGCAATGAGCTTGTATAATGTTGTGCAACAAGTAATTGGTATGAAATCCTTCTTATAGGTAGGATTTGGTACATTTGGAACCAAGGTAACAGTTGTATGATTAATCATCTTCAGAAGCTTACCATTCTCAAAGAATTAAGTTGTGGCTTTGCTCACATTCATCTCCTATTAGTGACCAAAATTCTTTGAAAAACTCCCCAGGTATCCATCAATACCAGGTGCTTTATCATTTGGCATTTCTTTCAAGGCCTGCAATATCTCATCCTTTTCTATTGGCTGAATCAGTTGCTGTTGCTGATCCAAATATAGGCATGGCCCATCCCTGACAACTGTAACATCAATACAAGGCAGTTCTGCACTTGATTCTCCCAACTGTTGTTTGAATCAGTTGCTCTTCCATTTTTAATTTGTTAAAAGAAGATATATTTTAATATTGAGGAAATATTTAATTTTAAATCTTTCATTTTATTCTTAATGACATGATATTATGTTAAACAGAGCAATATACATGTGATATACACTGAATATACAGCATTGTATATCACATGTATATCAGTGGACTGAAGCAGTGAACTAAAGCAGCAGGCAGCAATGGGCTTGTTGGGCCTCGGCAGTGGGCCTCTCGGCCAAGCAGTGGGCCTCTCGGCCAGTTCCAACAGAATAGGAGACAATACAATATTGTATATATGGTATATATATTTGTAGTATATTGTAGTGTAAAGGTTACCTTAATTAGTGTTATACACTTACCATAATTGTATAGTTAGAATTATGGTAGAATAAGGATTTAGAAATAGAATATGAATAGGATTCTCCTATTATGGAAATATGTAACTTGTATATATAGCCTTTCAATTAATGAAAATAATCAAGGGGATTATTTCTTTCATGGTATCAAGAGACTAGGTTTTACAAAAAATTTCTCTCCCTAAATTTTTTGGACCTTCTCGGCCGAGAACCCCCACCCCCTCGGGTTTCTCTCCCAAATTTCGTCTTCCGCTCTCAAAAACCTCTCTTAAATTTCCCCTCCTTTGTTCTTTGAATATGTCTAAGAACAATTATCACCCTGCCCTCACAGTTTCCAATATCAAGAGATGTATCCCTATTGTCCTTGAGATGGAAAACGTCAAATATGCGACGTGGGAGGAGTTGTTTAAAATTCACGCTATCTCTTATCAAGTTCTTCATCACATCATTCCTCCCGCTAAACCCCTTCCTGCGGAGGATCCTGAGTTATGGATTACACTTGATGCTACCGTTCTCCGGTGGATCTACGCCACTATTTCGGTGGACCTTCTATAGACGATTATTGAGCCGGATACCACGGCTATGGCTGCATGGAATAGATTGCGTGACATATTCCAAGACAACCAACATTCACGTGTCGTCACACTCGAGCAGGAATTCTCTCTCGTTCGAATGGATGAATTTTCGAACGTTTCTGCATATTGCAAGAAACTAAAGGAGTTGGCGGATCAACTCCGTAATGTTGGCGCACCAATAACGAATAATCGTCTAGTTCTACAGTTGGTTGCCGGTCTTTCGGAGGCCTATAATGGGGTTGGAACTCTCCTTCGCCAAAGCAACCCTCTTCCTGACTTCTATCAAGCCCGCTCCATGCTTACTTTGGAAGAAGCGGGTTTGGCTAAAAAGGCGGCTACCGGAGCAAGCCCCGTCGTCATGGTGGCGTCCTCTTCTAGTTCTTCGGGTTTTGTGAATAATTCGGGTCAAAACCATAATAATGGTGGCGGCAAGAATAATCGCAAAAATAATAACAAAAATCGCAGGGGCAAACGCGGCGGTTCTAGTGGCGGTTCCGGTGGTCAGCAAGCAGGCGGTGGGTCCCATCCAGTGAATAGTGGCCCACCACCCCCCTGGGCCTAGCAAAGGCCGTGGGGTGGGGAAGTGTGGGCCGTGGGCCGGCGGCCCTTACAATCACGCGCGGTGAATTCCAACGGCCGCTGGGGCCAACGAGCCCGAGCCCAACACCCAAGCGGTGGCGGCCCCATCGGTCGGTGGCCCAACAACAGCAACTTCAGCGGTTACGGCCCAGCACCATCACGGACAGGAGTTCTTGGGCCCCGACCTCCGCAAGCCCATCATGCAGCAGCCCCACTCATACTGATATCGAGGCCGCGATGCACACGTTGGGGTTGACTCAACCGGACCCAAATTGGTACATGGACACCGGGGCAACTACTCACATGACTTCCGAATCAGGTACTCTCTCATCTTATTCCAATTTGAGCACCCCTCGAGGGATAATTGTTGGTAATGGCAGTTCTATTCCAATTCTAGGGTATGGTCAGAAAACATTGTCTCCCCCCAATCCACCCCTTCTCTTGAAAAATACTTTACACGCTCCTAAATTGATTAAAAATTTAGTGTATGTCCGAAAGTTCACATATGACAATTCGGTTTCAGTTGAATTTGATCCTTTTGGTTTCTCTGTGAATGATTTCAAGACGGGGGGGGGGGGGGGGGGGAGCCATCTCATGAGGTGTGATAGTAGGGGGATCCGTATCCTATCATGCCTGGTTTTAGTCCATCGAGTCAAGCCTTGCCATCAGCCTTTGCAGCCATCTCTCCTTCCATGTGGCATGCTCGTCTGGGTCATCCGGGATCTTCTATTTTATCAGTTTTAGATAAAAATAGCTTTATTTCCTGTAAAGGTACGAGTCGTACTCCACTTTATCAGTCTTGTTCATTAGGAAAATTGTTAAGTTGCCATTTGTAGACTCCAATTCTCATACTTCAATGCCATTTGATATTATTCATAGCGACTTATGGACGTCTCATGTTCTTAGTTCATTGGGTCATCGATATTATGTTCTCTTTTTAGATGATTATTCTAGATTTTTGTGGACGTTTCCAATTGCGAATAAATCACAAGTGTTTTTCGTCTTCATCAAATTTAGAGCGTTCATTCGTACTCAATTCGAAAGAGAAATAAAAAATATTCAATGTGATAATGGGAAAGAGTATGACAATAAGGAGTTTCGGGAATTTTGTGCTAATAATGGGATAAATTTTTATTTTTCGTGTCCTCATACATCTTCACAAAATGGAAAAGCCAACGCAAAATTCGTTCCATAAATAACATTGTTCGAACTCTCTTAATTCATGCCTCCATACCTCCATATTTTTGGCATCATGCTCTACAAATGGCCACATATCTTCTTAACATAATTTCTTCTAAAGGTCTGACATATTCCCCCCCTCAAAATCCTATATAATAAGAACCCTTCTTATTCTGATCTTCGGATTTTTGGGTGCTTGTGTTATCCGTTATTTCCATCCACCACAATTAACAAACTTCAGGCTAGGTCTACCCCGTGTGTATTTTTGGGTTATCCGTCGAATCATCGTGGTTATAAGTGTTTTGATTTATCCTCCAAGAAAATCATAATTAATCGCCATGTCATTTTTGATAAAACCCAATTCCCTTTTACAAAAGTTCATATTCCCGAGCCTAAGTCGTATAATTTTTTGGATGATCAAATATCCCCGTATATTATTCGGAATTTTTCGGACATTTCCCGCACCCAAAATCCTCCAGCGGGCCCATTGCCCGCTGCCCGCTGGACCCACAGTACCGCCAGCAATTCCAGTAACTGGAACAGTTCCAGCAATTGGGCCAGTCCGGTCCAATTCTAGAACTGGTCCAGACGAGGATTTCGGTTACCGATTTGGGCTAGCAGGCCCACTGCCTGCTGGCCAGTCCGTCCCGAGCCCAGAAAATTCCCAAAATTCCCTCAATTCTTCTTCGAGTCATAGACCGGTCACTGTAGTCAGCGGGGTATTTTTACACCTAAAAGACATTTTAATTTACATTCTGATGTCTTCTCTTATTGATAATAAGACGTGGGAGTTTGTGCCCCGTCCATATGGTATTAATATTATCAGGTCTATGTGGATTTTTGCTCATAAGGAGAATTCAGATGGGTCATTTGCTCGACATAAGGCGCGACTTGTTGGTGATGGTAAGTCTCAGCAGGTTGGGATAGATTGTGGTGAGACGTTTAGTCCGGTGGTCAAACCGGCTACCATTCGCACTGTGCTTAGCTTGGCCCTTTCAAAGACTTGGCCAATTCATCAATTGGATGTCAAGAACGCTTTCCTACATGGTGATCTCAAGGAAACAGTCTATATGCATCAGCCGTTGGGTTTCAGGGATCCAAACCGTCCTCATCATGTATGTTTGTTGAAGAAGTCCTTATATGGGCTTAAGCAGTCTCCAAGGGCCTGGTACACGAGGTTTGCTGACTTTGTTTCAACTATTGGGTTCACTCACAACATGTCAGATAATTCTTTGTTCATATACCACCGTGGTTCATCATTGGCCTACATTTTGTTATATGTGGATGATATCATCTTGACTGCATCCTCCGATGCCTTGCGCCAGACTATCATGGCCATGCTCAGTTATGAGTTTGCTATGAAAGACTTAGGGCCTTTGAGTTATTTTTTGGGGAATGCCGTCAAACGTCATTCAGGTGGCTTGTTTTTGTCTCAACGGAAGTATGCTGCTGAGATCATAGAGAGGGTTGGGATGTCATCTTGTAAGTCCACTTCCACGCCGGTTGATGCAAACCCCAAGTTGAGTGCCGCAGCAGGTGCACCATACGAGGACCCGACCCGCTATCGCAGTCTGGCAGGGGCCCTCCAGTATCTTACCTTTACTAGACCGGATATTACATATGCGGTTCAGCAGGTGTGTTTATTCATGCATGATCCCAGAGTTGAGCACATAAATGCAAACAAACCTATCATTCGGTATATTCAGGGGACACTAGACTATGGGTTGCACTTGTATCCTTTATTTACATCCACACTTGTCTCGTACACGGATGCTGATTGGGGTGGTTGTCCCGACACCAGACGGTCGACTTCTGGCTACTGTATGTTCCTTGGCAACAACTTGGTCTCCTGGTCAGCAAAACGACAGGCAACTCTATCACGCTCAAGTGCAGAGGCAGAATATCGAGGGGTAGCGAATGTGGTCTCGAATCATGTTGGCTACGTAATTTGCTTTTGGAGCTTCATTGTCCCATTCGAAGGCAACCTTGGTATATTGCGATAACATTAGTGCCATCTACCTTTCGGGTAACCCAGTTCAACACCAACGCACCAAGCATATCGAAATGGACATTCACTTTGTCCGTGAAAAGGTTGCAAAGGGTCACGTTCGCGTATGCCATATCCCGCCTCGTTATCAAATTGCAGACATCTTTACAAAGGGTCTACCGGCGGTTCTCTTTGAAGATTTTAGGGACGATCTCGGCGTTCGAAAACCGCCCGCTATGATGCGGGGGTGTGTTAAACAGAGCAATATACATGTGATATACACCGAATATACAATAGTGTATATCACATGTATATCAATGGACCGAAAGCGATGAACTAAAAAGAAAGCGGTGGGCTTGTTAGGCCTCGGCAGTGGGCCTCTCGGCCAGTTCCAACATAATAGGAGACAATACAATATTGTATATATGGTATATATATTTGTAGTATATTGTAGTGTAAATATTATCTTAATTAGTGTTATACACTTACCATAATTGTATAGTTAGAATTATGATAGAATAAGGATTTAGAAATAGAATAGGAATAGGATTCTCCTATTATGGAAATATGTAACTTGTATATATAGCCTTTCAATTAATGAAAATAATCAAGGGGATTATTTCTTTCATATTACATGCACAAAAATGTCATGAAATGTATAAGATTGTCAAGTTCCGTAGTTTTTTTTTTCTTTAGAAGTTTGTGTCATAAATCAAATGGAGCGAGTAACTATTTGCTATAATAAGTTAAAATTATATTGGTAGTTTAAAAGTATTTATTAATGTTGGGTTTGGTGTTGTGACATTTGACCCAATATATCTTCTGAAGTACTAATTTGAATGCATAAAAATGTTGAGACAAATGTCATAACATTCGGACCAACATTTTCGAAAAACAGTTTTGCCTTACTTCACGGTAAGCAGTAATATTTTACTGTGAGGTAAAAACGACTTAGACGTGGTGAATTAGAGCTGTGTAAAACGTGGGAGAAAGAGTCAAAGCTTGGAGAAGAAGTCGAGTAAGGAACAAGTCAAATTGTTGAGGATTTCACTCCATGATCTTCTCCAACAAACACAAGCTGCCCAACTTTTCCTCAATCTCCATAACCGATCGATGAGACTTTCAAGGGAACTATCTACTATAAATGGAGAGACCACAACAGTGGTGATCATCCAGAATTAGATTGCAAAAATACTAAGAGAGCTCTTGGGATTTCAACTCCGAAATCTGGATCACAAGTGTTGCATGAGTGTGTCGAAACCATTCTGTTCAACATTACAATTGTTGTTTAGATTCTAGATTAGTTTTGTATGAAGTGATTGTAATGAGAGGTTGTCTATGTCTACGTAATTAGATTTTCAAGAAGAAGTCATCTACGACTTCAACTTTTAATTCCTTTCCATTTTATCTTATAAATCTGTAAAGAGAGGAATTTGTATTTTTGTATATAATATATATACAATACATCTGGTTATTGACTATTATAAGTTATATATATATATAACTTATAAAAATTTAAACCTTTGTGTTCTTTAAATTCCGCTGCATTTACTCTTTAAAGTTTTTGTTTTGCTAATGTGTTGTTACTGGTGTCAGACGACATAACTGCTGACATTCGAAAACATAATTGACATTCAATTTATTTTATCTCTTGTTTTTACTTTAAGTAGCTTTTGACATACCCCTTCAAGTGGTATCAGAGCCGACACTTAACACAATAAGTGTATTGTCCTGTTGTCATAAGCTATGGATCCGGTAAATCCAACTATTGGTAGACTTCTTATTTTCGATGGATCAAAGTATGCCTATTGGAAGTTGAGAACCAACTATGCATGCAATTAAATCCATTTGTAGCGATAGATGGAGAGAATACGTAGCGCCATTTGAGGAATATTGTGCCTAATCAGGCATTGTTTATCAAACGACGACTCCATACTCACCTCAGTCGAACTATGCGGCGGAACGTAAGAACTGCACATTGAAGGAAATGATGAGTGCCTTGCTCATCAATTCGGTCTTCCCCAAAATATGTGGGGAGAAGCCATTTTTACCGCTAATACGATTCTTAACAGAGTCCCACATAAGGGTAAGGACAAAACTCCATATGAATCATGGAAGGAAAGAAACCCACCTATAAATATTTAAAGGTTTGGGGTTGTTTGGCAAAGGTCGAAGTACCCAAGCCAAAGCAGGTCAAGATTGGGCCTAAGACTGTAGATTACATTTTCATCAGATATGCAAATAACAGTAGTGCTTATCGCTTCGTAGTGCATAAGTCAGATATTTCAGATATCCACGGGGGTACAATCATGGAATCAAGGAATGCTCAATTCTTTGAAGATACCTTTCCTAGAAAGGAAAAAGACATAACCTCTCATAAACGAAGTTATGAACAAAACTCTCAGGAACATGGAGTCATTGACTGCCTGGATCTAGATGGTTCAGATCTAGTGGACTTCGAAGTGGCTGAATATCCGAAATCTAGTGTTCCAGATTCTCAGAACTTGGAGACTCCAGAGATGGAACCAAGGCAAAGTAAAAGGGCTAGGAAGGATAAATATTCGGTCATGACTTTGTAACTTATATGGTTGATAATGAACCAAGGACAATTGCTGAAGCATTGTCAACTCCAGAGGCACCGCTTGAAAAGAAGCTATTGAGAGTGAAATAGACTCCATTCTGCATAACCATACTTGGGAGTTGGTTGATCTTCATCCGAGAAATAAACTGTTGGGTTGTAAGTGGATACTCAAACGGAAGTATAAAGCAGATGGGTCTATAGATAAGTACAAGGCTAGGTTGGTAGTCAAGGGTTATCGGTAGAAAGAAGGCCTTGACTATTTTGACACGTACTCCCCGGTGTCTAGGATGACGTCCATACGAGTATTCATTGCGATCGCAGCATTGCGTGACCTTGAGATATATCAAATGGATGTCAAGACAGCCTTCCTAAATGGTGATTTGGAAGAAGAAATTTATATGGAACAACCCGAGGGGTATGTGGTTCCACGACAAGAGAAGAAAGTCTGTCGGCTTATCAAATCTCTGTACGGGCTGAAACAAGCCCCGAAGCAATGGCACAAAAATTTGATAGTACTCTACTATCGAAGGGTTTCATCATTAATGAGTGTGACAAATGTGTCTACATGAAATGTAACTCTAACTCGTTCGTCATGATATGCATGTACGTAGATGACATGTTGATCACATGAAGCAGTCCTAGCTTGATTCTAGAGACTAAGAACATGTTGAAACAATGCTTCGACATGAAGGATATGGGTATCACAGATGTCATCTTAGGGATAAAGATATCTAAGAAGTTTGACTGACTGGTCTTATCTCAGTCTCACTACATCGAGGATGTGTTGAGAAAGTTCAGGATGTTTGACAGTTCGCCTATGAAGTCACCAATGGATAGAAATTAAAAGCTTGATAAAAATCGTGGTGCACCCGTATGCCATAAGCAATATGCACATGTGATTGGTAGTTTGATGTACATAACAAACTGCACCCGACCTGATATTGCTTATGCAGTCAACAAGTTGGCTAGGTTTACCCGTAATCCGAGTAATGATCATTGAAAGGCGTTGAATCGGGTACTACAATACCTGAAATACACGCTAACTTACGGGTTGCATTATTCAAGATATCCAGCTGTACTAGAGGGGTACAGTGATGCAAACTGGATATCTGATATAGAGAACACCAAGTCCACCAGTGGGTATGTATTTACAATTAGTGGTGGAGCTGTGTCTTGGAAATCCTCTAAGCAAACTTGCATCGCCCGATCCACGATGGAATCGAAGTTTATCACTTTAGGCAAAGCAGGAGAAGAAGTTGAGTGGCTTTACGACTTCTTAGAGGATGTTCCTTGTTGGAACAAACCCGTACCTTCTGTAATGATCAACTGCGACAGCTAGTCGACTCTAGAAAGGGCACAAAATTCTATGTACAATGGAAATTCTCGTCATATTCGATGGAGACATAAGACCGTTATGCAGTTGATCACCACGGGTATAATATCCATTGATTACATAAAATCAAAGGATAACATAGCAGACCCACTGACAAAGGGCTTACCCAAAGATCAAATGTTTTGTCTGTCTAGGGGAATGGGCTTAAAACCCAAGCTATAAGGACCAATACAGTGGTAATCTAACCTTACTGATTGGAGATCCCAGGAATTAGGTTTAATGGGAAAACTAAGTTGTAAAGGTTTAGTTGAGCGCTTCGGTGGAAGCATGAGCACTTCGGATAGTGATTTTTGTAAAGAAACACCAAATCCAAAGTCATTCCCGCGATAGACTATAAGTCTATCTACAGTGTGGGTAAAGGTTAAGTTTCCAAAATCTTTAATGATCATCACCGGTTGATGTTAGGTTTGGGGAAACTTTTAATGGTTCCTAACACTTGTAAAGTGGGGTATAGCAGGATACCTTGTAGGAGACCACATATTTAAGTGCGAGGACAGACCGCCTCAAATGAACGCACTTAAGAATCCAAAAAGTGTCCACGGCCACAACGGACAAAACACTACGAAGAACAAAGTAAGGGAAGTTGTTGTGTTGGTACCGTTGACTTGGCTTACACTAAACACTGACGGTTCAAGACATCACGTTCACGCGCAGTAAGTAAGTTCGATGGTAATCAACTATGGAAGGTTCAAAGCTGGAAGCTACCTCTCCTGATGCAACATCAGTCTGCTGAAAGATTGCTGGAAAGACACCATGTGAGTGCGCCAAAATCTATTTCAAGAGGGGATTGTTGGAAATTTACTAATGTGGAATTAATTATATCCCATTATTTATGACTCAAATAATTGGAGTCCCGTACGTCGAAAACGTCGTTTCCATACACGTGCACACGTAGTGCCAAGTATCGCAAATTTATTAGTGAAAGAGATATTGATACGTATGTAATACGTTTGAGATATAGAATGATGGACAATTATTGGCCAAATGACAAAGTATTCCACGTTGGTAATCGAAGGAAGAAGTGTACAAAGTGTAAGATGAAACGAGTCGGAAATCGCCGCGGAGCCATGAAGGGCCGCGACGCTAATTGGTTGGTCAGTTACTGGAGTCGGGGAAAGTTGGAAAGTTCTGACCTTTGGGCTGGTTTTGGAGCATTGAATCTCCATTACTTGGCACATGAATTCAGTCATTATTTGGCTTAATGTAACTCCTCAATTAAGTGACATTACATGGCTATTGAAGGCCATTAGTTGGCTAGTTGAGGGGTCATCTCCTTACACTATAAATTGAGACATTTGGCTCAATTGTTCAACACTTAGAAAAATACTACATAATTTTCTTTCTTTATCTTCTTCCTCTCTAGCAAGTTTACTATACTCAAAGTTCTTCAAGAGTAACACTTGAGTTTCTTTGCTAAATTGTTAAGTTGTTGTTGTATCTTTGGAGACTATTGCCCAACACCGTAAAAGGAGATATACGGGGCAAATCTTAAAGACAGAGTGTCATCATTCGACTCAGCAAATCACACAAGGAGTTTGTTTCATTCTTGATTTTCAGTTTTGTTGTAATCTTTAGTTTATCCTTTCTAGCAATTATAATATTTACTTAATTCCCGTTCTCTGCAATTGTTGTATCCCACATATATCAGATTGTCAGAACTATAAGTTCTTTTGCTTACTGTCGGAGATGCTCATAGATAATGAGACTCGTGATGATAACGTGTTATGAAATATTAAAACTAAAACAAAACTAGAACTAGAATATTATGAAGAAATGAATGAGAGTTCTTTATTTCTTTTGACGATGAAATACAATGAAAGGACCTAGGAGAAAATTAATTTAATTTCAAAATTATTAGCTCTAATATTTCTATAATATCTATAACATAAATAAACTAGTGGTCTCCAACTTGTCTTTTTCTTATTTATTCATTTTCTGGATTGTCTCCGATCCCACCGAACACAAGAAACTCCAATCTTTCAATGTGTTGCACTGTTACTTTACTAGTTCATTTCTCAGATACTTACTACTTATATAAATTAGCAAAAACTCTGAAAAGCTTCAATCTTTGATACAATTTGTGGAAACACTTTGTTTCTTGAAAAAATGAACAAAATTTTGTGATTCAGAATAAAGGGTATCTTGTATACGTATATAATACAGTTATAAAAGCATGGCCACCGGCGCCGGCGATCGGAATATTCCTCTAAGTATGAGGACTGTTGCATTTGGTGTTATTACAATTTTTATTTTGTGGGTCTTACTGTTTAAGGGTGCTACTCTGTCTGATTATGAATCAGGGAGTTGTCATTTCCCAGCAATATTCAACTTCGGGGATTCAAATTCCGACACTGGAAGTGTATCGGCGACGTTTGGTCGAATTTTTCCACCTTATGGTGATACTTTCTTTGGTAAACCTTCTGGCAGGTACTCTGATGGACGCTTGCTAATTGATTTTATAGGTAACTTAATCAAAGCTAACTTGGCTCAACTTAACATGTTTTCTTCAATTGTCTACACTTCTAGAGTTCTAGTTGTAATATCTTAGGTTCATTTCTAGGTGCATTAGTCGAATGTAGAGGTGGCGATCGGGTGTGTTTCTGGGCCTTTTGGTTACGGGTGTAAGTTTCAACACTGACTATAGATATAAATATGTAAAAGTCTCAACATATATTAGATTTGAATAGATAATTTTAACATTATAATGAGTTCAATGTCGAGTATCTTAAAATTTAAATCCTACGTCCGCCTCTGGCGTGTTTAGGTGAAACCTGGCAGGTCAGAATTGATCAAAGCAATAAACCAGCATGGTTCAACCTGCTCAAAGTTAGTTTTGGTGAAAATTGGATCGGGTCAAGATAGGTTGAACAACTGATCATAACTCAACCTATCAACATGACCAAAAGTTCCTTCCTTCCTTATTTTGCTTTTTGAAAAAAGGAAATATGAAAGCTAAGGTATTTTTATTAAATTATTAGCTCAAGTTCTTCCAAATTTACATAATTTTCCATCTCCAAATTTAGTTTTGTGTTGTCCAGGTTTGGGTTGCATTTGACCCGTTGAATTACACTGTTTGACCTGTTTTGACCCGTAGTTTGACGGGTCATTTCGGGTTCAACATGTTGGGTCAAGTAGACAAACATGTCATAATACAATACGTTTAAACTTGGGCGGGTTACTAAAAAATGAGTCGATTTTGCCGCCTGTAGTCCAATACTGACAGGTTTATCTGGTCCTTTACTTTTTCTGTTTGTATTTTAGTGGTATGATTTATTTTTCAGCTGAAGAGCTGAGATTTCCTTACTTGAGTGCATATCTGGATTCTATTGCATCAAATTTCCAACATGGTGTAAATTTTGCTGCAAGTGGATCGACTATCCAGAGGATGGATGCCAAACTTTGTGCTGCTGGCTTCAATCCTCTTACTCTTGATGTACAAATTTCACAATTTGATCAGTTTAAAGCGCGAACCTTGGAACTGCAAGACCAAGGTTAGACATTAATCATCGTATGTGATACAAATAGTACGTCGAAGATTGACATAGTCTTATTCCTTGTGATAAAC
Organism: Anisodus tanguticus; assembly: GCA_034509755.1. Classification (NCBI taxonomy): domain Eukaryota; kingdom Viridiplantae; phylum Streptophyta; class Magnoliopsida; order Solanales; family Solanaceae; genus Anisodus; species Anisodus tanguticus. Next base: position 46,478,608 of record CM067550.1, on the reverse strand, counting down.
GTGTCCTTATAAACATCTTCTCAGCGAAAAGCTCAGACATCAAAAGCAAATTGCCTAAATCTGAGGACTTCGCAAGAGCACTCTACATGACAGATAGTGGACAGAATGATCTTCATTACGGACTGGCATTAACGACAGAAGAAGAAGTAAAGAAATCTATTCCTAATATTATTGCTCAATTTACAGTGGCCGTGGAGGTAAGTAGTGCTGTCGCTACAGAAATTTCTCTTTTATGCGTATCTAGTATGAAGCTGCAAGATATTTTCCTGCAACCTTTGACATAAAATATTTTGCCTTTAGGTTAGGGTTGTTATTCACAGATGTAATATTGCAGCATGATTGCTAGATCATTAGTAAAGGAACTAAGAAAATTTAAACTCTTTCTAATTATGTCAATTTCAGGCTGTACCATGTGAATGAAATATGCATCTTTGTACAATTTCATCGACAAGCCAGTATATGTGTTCAGAGGTTCATAATTGATCTTTTGATTCTGCTTGTTTTAATTTTTAAATGAACCTAAATCTAGAAGCTAGAATTTTGAGAAGCTTTTGGGAATTCACTTACACAAGGATAACACCTTATGAATGCTTAGCTAGAAAATATCGTCAATTTGACACTAAATGCTATGGACTTCATAAACTACAGAGTAGTAAACCTTGATTTAGTTACTTCTCCTCCCCATAAATTCTTCTTCTCCAACACTAACACCCCCCCCCCCCACCCCCCACCCCCCAAAACAGAAGTAAAAGAAAAGAAAGTTGAGAAGTATGCGATGGTTGTGTACAACCCAAGAGGTGTGATGTAGACAATCTACCCTAATGCAAGCATTAGTGGCTGCTTCCATGGCTCAAACCCATGACCTATAGGTCACATGGAGACAACTTTACCATTTCTCCATGGCTCCCCGTCAGCATTTGCTTTGTAAGAATTTGAAATAATTGTGCCACAATTGAATGTTTCTGTCCCATCGCTACGTAGACACAGTACAATGTCTTGCTTTGAGAGGTGGCCTAAAAGTTCAGTTGCTGGTGTCGATAGCACTAATTGAAGAATCAAGGAATTTTCCCCTACTAGGATCATAGATGTTTGCAAATCCTACATGATACCTTCAATGGAAGTTTCCATACTTCTGTCATATGAAACGCACTTTTAGATTTGTGTCTTTGGAAAATTTTATATTGGAAACACCTGAAATAGATCTTTGCTGCAACATCTTTACCATAAAATGTGTATGAAAGAGTACATAATTCATATATAAAATGTTCGTGTTGGTACTTACTTCCTGGCAAAATTGTTTTGGATTCTGCATAGTCACTTCATGTTTCTACTCTCCTTTATCTGTTTCAGCAACTCTATGAGAAAGGCGCTAGAGCTTTTTGGATCCATAACACTGGTCCCATTGGATGTTTGCCTTACTTTGTTGTCAAGTATCCACCAAGTCCAGACAATGCTGATCAAAATGGTTGTCTGAAGTCATATAACGAGGTGGCTCAGGAGTTCGACAATCAGCTGAAAGACAGTGTGTCCAAGTTACGCGACCAACATCCAGATGCAGTCCTTATTTATGTCGACCTTTACTCAGCTAAATATTCTTTAATTAGCAATGCAAAAGACTATGGTAAGATACTACTACTTGTAAATTCTAATTGTAGAGTTATATTGAGTTATTTGAATATGACATATGATTTTATGTGCATTATCTGGTCGTAGTACAGCTAACTTCTGAAGTTAAGCTTGATGTTCCAAGAATTTGCAATCATGTTGTTAGAGAGAGCACACTTTTAATTATTATTAAATTATATCTTCAATACCCCTTTCACGTGTGGGTCCAACTCCTTTTGATGGGTTAAACATGTGAAAAATCTTTTTGATAATGGCATGAGTGGTTTTGAGACTCGAATCTAGGACATCTACCTGCTTTGGTACCAAGTTGAAATGCGGAACCATCTCATCTAACAGTTTAAGACTGATAGAGACACACACTTTCTAGTTATTCAATGACATCTTCAACAAACACAACCTCCAAAATTTTAAAACTCACTTTGTGTGCTTGCAGGTTTTCTAGATCCCCTTGGGTGTTGCTGTGGGAGCGGTGTTGTTGATTGTGGGAAGAAGACAACAGCAAATGGTACGGAAACTTTTGGGTCTGTTTGCAAGAATCCATCAGAGTACATCAGCTGGGATGGCATACATTACACTGAAGCTGCAAATAAATGGTTGGCCGAACATATAGTAAATGGTTCATTTTCGGAACCTCGAGTTTCAATCACTGAAGCATGTACCAAGCCTTCATAATCATAGCATGGACTTTGAAAAATACAGTCTTCAATTTCTGGGCAAATTTGGGGTGTAACAGTTGTTTGTTGAGCTGGATTTTTTTGTGTTTCCTTATATAGTTATAGAAAATTTGTTTGGGAGTTCATGCAAGAAAGCGAAATATATATATATGAAATAAAAAGAAACATAAAACACTAGCGGCAACAATAACAACAACAACATACTTGGTGAAACCCACGGGAAACATAAAACACTAGGGAGGGGAAAATGTTTTGTTTTAATTTTTTTAAAAAAAGGAGAATAACATGCAAACGACTTCACTGGGGATCGAACCCAGAATCTCTGGTTTCGTAGACCAGCGCCTTATCCATTGGGCCATGAAGTCAACTTATTGTTGAGAAATACAAAATAAATAATATACACGTTCTTTATTATCATTAGATAAAAGGAATACAACCTTATATGAGGATCCTGATGCAAAGTAAGCAAAATTAGGACTGGGCATGAATACTAAAAAACGGAACCAGGCTGAATTAATTTGGTTTATTGGTTCTTCGGTTCTATTTTTCCTAAAAGTTCGGTTTTCGGTTCAGTATTCGGCTTTGAGGTCCGTTTCTTCGAACTTTTATTATTTTGCTACTCGTTTTATGTATCTTGTTCTTTCTTTGTTGTCATGAGCTTAGATGAAAGTAAAGACAGTGTTCAACATCTTGCTCTTGGGACCTATGTTGAACTCAGTAGGAGTGATGTTTGCTGGAGTTTTAGCTAATACCAGGGTCGTCTCAACAAGATTGGGGTCTAAAGTCAAACTTCATAAAGAGACCTTAATTTTTTTTAAAGAAAGATCGTTATATATATTTTTTATTTAAATCCTATTTTTCTAGCTTGTTTAGATAACGCAGTCATTAATACTGATTTATAATCGATTTGTTTTAACAAATTCTTTTCAATTGATAATATAGCTAATTTATTCAATATCTTCTTGAGACATTGTTGATCTAAGTAATATTTTATCAATTTTAATTTCGGAAAACTTCTTTCGGCAAAGGCAACAATTATTGAAATTATTAACATTACTCTGTAAGCAATATAAGTTTTGAAAAGAATCAAGACTTTTTATTTGTAACTTGAAACCGCAGTAAGTTGTCGTTTGAGAGACTTTTCAATATTGAGAATAAAAATAGTAAAAGGGAGAATGAACAAGATAAATAGATGAATAATAATTAGGCCCATATCAATTTTTACAATATAAATGAGATAATTAAATAGTTATCTAATTACCACATAAAGTTATTCTATTCCCAATTATCGCAAGGATCACCACATTATAATGTAAAAAGTTATTGTACTTTCTATCCGAAAAAAGTTGGAGCCCCAAAAGATTACATTACTTGTCTTATAGTCGGGTCACACTTGGCTAATACTAGATCTAATTCTATATAAACCAATAAAATCAGCTCCTGGAGGGACAAAAAAAATCTCTCTATCCCACAAAAATTGTCTTAGTTTGATTTTACACGGACTATAAGAAATAAAAGAAGATTTTTAAAATATGTGATCTAAAATAAACCTTAAATATTTGTGTGGCTATAAGTTATCTCATAAAATTAAATTATTTTTAAATATAAAAATATGTCAATCTTTTTTAGACTAATTAATAAGGAAACTAAGATAATTTTTTTGAAATTGAGGGAATAATTATTTAATTTTTTGGCTTTCGCTTCTTCACAATCATCACAAAGCAATGCGCATGGTGAGAATCCTGTAAATATAACTTACATGATTGAGCATTTGGCTGAAGCAAAAAAAAATCTCTTTGGGTGTGTTTGGTATGGAGGAAAATATTTTCCTAAAAAATGTTCTCTTAAAAAATAAGTGATTTTTTAATTTATTTTATAGCGTTTGGTATATAAACAAAAAATATTATCATGGGATGGGTGGGAAGTGAGTGTTTGGGGGTGGTGGGGTGGGATGGTCAAGGGATTGGGGGTTGGGGCGTTGGGTGGATATCGAGGGGACAATAAACTTGAAATGTCACTTTTGGACTTGTTTTCCTTATTTTCATTAGAGAAGTCATTTTTCTTATTTTTAAGAAACTTGTTTCGTAGAGAAAATATTTTCCAACACATATTGACCTACCAAACATGGGAAAATTGAAAATCCTTCATACCAAACACACCCTTTATGTATCATAATTTTTAAAAAAAAATTGAAAAAATCATTCTAGAAAAATCGAATTAAACCTAACGGAACTAAAAAAAATGAACTAGTGCACACTATTCCATAACTGAAAATCGAAGAACCAAATCAAAGTTTACAAAAATTCAAACCGAATCGAAGTTTAAAAAAATCGAACCGAAGAATCGAACACCTATCCCTAAGAAAAACTGCAATAGAGAACATAAGGTTGCTAACTAGTGTCCAGTTTCTTGTTATTAGCGTTTCTCAAGACGCGAGAATGTATTATGTTTAATGTGTCTTAGCTCTAGTTTTAAATCCAGTCTCTTTGATTCTTTATGAAAGATAATCCCTTGATTATTTTTATTAATGAAAGAGTATATATACAATATACAATTTATAATTTTCATAATAGAAAAATCATATTCCTATTCTACTTGTATAATAATTATACAATTATGGTAAGTGTACAATTCTAATTACAACAAAACATCTCCTAAAAGAGGGATGTATACACCTTGTATGTCACGGGTTTAACAACCCATCTTTGGTAAGTCAGCCCGTGATATACATGGCCAATATTCCATGTTTATCACACCCCCGCAGTCATAGCGGACGGTCTTCGTACGCTGAGACTGTCCCTAAAATCTTCAAAAATGATCGAGGGAAGACCCTTAATAAAGATGTCTGCAATTTGATACCTGGAAGGGACATGGCAGATGCGTACTTGTCCACGAGCCACCTTTTCGTGAACAAAGTGAATATCCATCTCGATGTATTTAGTGCGCTGGTGTTGAACCGGATTACCAGAAAGGTAAACGATACTAATATTATCACAATAAACCAAGGTAGCTTTTTGAATAGGACAATGAAGTTCTAAAAGAAGATTACGTAACCAATAGGATCTAGAGACCACATTGGCTACCCCTCGATACTCGGCATCTGCAATAGAGCGTGAAAATGTATAGTGATGCTTCGCAGACCATGAGACCAAGTTATTACTAAGAAACATACAATAGCCGGACGTGGAACGTCTGGTATCCGGACAGCCACCCCAATCAGCATCTGTATATAAGACAAGTGTAGACGTCGATGAAGGATATAAATGTAAGCCATAATCAAGTGATCCCTGGATGTATCAAATAATGCGTTTGAGCGCATTAATGCTCAACCCTAGGATCATGCGTAAACAAGCACACATGTTGTACGGCATACGTAATATCTGGTTTCGTGAAAGTAAGATACTAAAGAGCCCCTGCAAGACTGCAATAGTGGGTCGGATCCTCGTAAGGTGAGCCTGCCGCATCACCCATCTTAGGTTTAGTATCAACTGGAGTGGAAGTAGACTTGCATGAAGACATACCAGCTCGCTCAACGATCTCAGTTGCATACGTCCGTTGTGATAAAAATAACCCACCGCATGACGAGTGACAACAATCCTCAAAAAGTAACTTAAGGGCCCCAAGTCTTTCATAGCAAACTCAGAACTGAGCATTGTTATGATAGACTTGCGCAAAGCATCAGAAGAGGCAGTCAAGATAATATCATCCACATATAATAGTATATAAGTCAGGAAAGTATCACGACGATAGATGAATAATGAATTATTAGACATCTGTTGTGTGAAAACCCAATAGATGAAATATAGTCTGGAAATCTTTTATACCAAGCCCGTGGGCCTGCTTAAGCCCATACAAGGATTTCTTCAATAAACAGACATGATGAGGATATTTGGGGTCTCGAAAACCTAAAGGCTGATGCATGTAAACGATATCCTTAAGATCACCATATAAGAAAGCATTTTCACATCTAACTAATTAATGGGCCAAGCTTTCGAAAGAGCTAGACTGAGAACAGTGCGAATGGTAGCCGGTTTGACCACCAGAATAAACGTCTCACCACAATCCACGCCAACCTGCTTAGTCTTACCATCACCTATAAGACGAGCCTTAATCCTCGCAAAGGAACCATAAGAATTCTCTTATGAGTAAAAATTCACATAGATCTAATAATATTAACACCAGAAGGACGGGGTACAACTCCCACGTCTTATTTTCAATAAGAGCATCATATTCGTCGTTCATAGCCAATTTTCAATTCGGGTCAGTTAATGTGGACACTGGGTTACGGGGTAGGGGATTTAGAGACATTAGAATTTAGATTAAAATGTCGTTTTGGTTTAAAAATATCCCGTTGACTAAGAGTGATCGGTCTATGACTCGGGGGAGAATTGAGTGGAGTTTAGGAAAAAGTCGGATGTGGGACGGGCTGGCCAGCAGGTAGTGGGCCTGCTGGCCCAATACTGGAAACAGTAGCGGGGATAGAAGCAGGAGCTGAAGCAGTTTCGGTATTGGCCTGAGCAACTGGCCCAAAAGCCAAAACTGGGGCAGAAATCGTGGGATGTGGCGAAACAGTAGGTCCAACGGGCAGTGGGCCCGCTGGAGGATTCCGGATGCTGGATAAATCCAATAAATGGTGGATAATATACGGGGAGATGTCATCATCCAAAAAATTATACGAACTAGGCATGAGACTACTCACTTTAGCAAACGAAAATTGAGTTTCATAAAAAATAACATGGCGACTAATGATGATTTTATTAGATTGATAAATCAAAATATTTGTAACCACGATGATTAGACAGATAACTCAAAAACACGCAAGGGGTAGAACGAGCCTGAAATTTGTTAATTGTAGTTGACGGAAATAGTGGATAATATAAGCACCCAAAAACCCTAAGATAGAAATACGAAGGATTTTTATTAAGAGGACTTTAAGAGGAGACACATTTCCCAACCCTTTGATACGAAATATGTTAAGAAGATATGTAGCAATTTGTAGAGCATGATACCAAAAGGAAAGGGGTACGGAAGCATGGACCAATATAGTTCGGACAATGTTATTAATGGTATGAATTTTTCGTTCGGTTTTCCCATTTTGTGAGGACGTATGAGGACAAGAGAAATGAAAAACTATGCCATTAGTATCACAAAAATCCCAAAACACCCCATTATCATATTCTTTGTCATTATCACATTGAATATTTTTTATTTTCCGATCGAATTGGGTACGAATGGATGCTCTAAATTTTAAGAATGTGAAAAAAACTATTGATTTTTTCGCTAACGGAAAGGTCCATATAAAATTAGAATAATCATCCAAAATTTGAACATAATAATGATGGCCCACAGAACTTAAAACGGGAGAGGTCCATAAATCGCTATTAATAATATCAAATGGCATTAAAGTACGAGAAGTAGAGGCTACAAATGGTAATCTAACATGTTTTCCTAAAGTATATGATTGACAAATTGGAGTACTATGCATACCCTTACAAGAAATAAAATTATTTTTATGCAAGGAATGTCCAAGGTGATCCAAACGTGCATGCCACAAGGAAGGAGCTAGAGCTACAAAAGTAGATGGTAAGGCTTGACTCGAGAGACTGGATGCGGGCGTGATAGGATAAAGATCTCCCATACTATCACATCTTATGAGAGGTATCTCCGTCTTGAAATCCTTCACAGAAAACCCAAATGGATCAAAATCAATAGCAACCCAATTATCAGTGGTGAATTTATGGACAGACACCAAATTATAATTAAGTTAGGGGCATGAAGGGCAATTTTTAAGACAAAAGGTGCATGCGGGGGAGACAAAGTTTAATGACCGTAACTACGAATTGGAATTGATTTGTCATCACCAACAATTATGCCACGATTGTTGGTCAAATTTGAATAAGACGAGAGAGTACCTTGGTCGGACGTCATGTGAGAAGTGGCGCCGGTGACCATGTACCAATTTGCGTTAGAGGATTCAATCCAAGTGTGTGCATTGCGGCTTCAATGTCGATCGGAGTGGGGCCCGCAACATGATGGGCCTGTGGAGGTCGAGGCCCAAGTACACATTATTTGCTGCCCCGGCCCAGTGTTGTTGCGGAAACTACTGGGCCATGTCGAATTGGGCCGGAAGAAGGCTGGGCAACCCACTGTCCAAGGGCTGGAGTCGAAGAAAAATAGGGGTCGTTGGGCCACTGGCCACCGGCCCAAGCCCACTGGCAGGGGGCCCATGGTTGGGACCAGTTGTCTTGCGGCCCACTGCCATTGTACCTAGGCCCACCGCCATTGTTCTAGCCACCCCCACCCCCACCTCCCGGAACCACCATGATTGCCACCGCGATTTTTGCCATTATTCTTTCAATTTTTCTTGCCTTTCACCGTGAGCACGGTTTTGGTCCAAATTATCAACAAAACCAGGAGAATTATCGGAGGAGGTCATCATCGCCACAGAACTGGCGCCGGTAGCCACCTTTTTAGCCAAGCCAGCCTCTTCTAACGTGAGCATGGAACGAGCTTGATAAAAATGTGAAAGTGGATTACTTTGACGTAGGAGAGTCCCAACGCCATTATAGGCCTCATATATGCCTACAACAATTTATAGAACAAGACGATTATTGGTAATCGGAGCTCCGACGTTACGGAGTTGATCCGCTAATTCCTTGAGTTGTTTACAATAAGCGGAAATATTTGGAAAATCTTCCATGCTGACTTGGGAAAATTCTTGCTCAAGGGTGACAATATGAGAATGTTGGTTATCCGGAATATATCACGCAAAATATTCCAGGTAGCCATAGTCATAGTGTCTGGTTCAATGATCGTCTGTAAGAGGTCGGTAGAAATAGTGGAGTAAATCCACTGAAGGACGGTAGCATCGAGAGTAATCCATAACTAAGGATCCTCCGCGGGAGAAGAGATAGCAGGAGGAATTATGTGATGAAGGACTTGATTAGAGATTGCGTGAATTTTAAACAACTTCGTCCACGTCGTATATTGGACGTTTTCCATCTCAAGAATAATCGGGATGTTGTTCTTGATGTTAAAAACAATAAGGGCAGGATGAAACGTGTTCTTTGACGTAGACATAACGAAAGAACAAAGAGATTTGGAAGAAAATTTGGGAAGAGATGATGCAAATTTTGACATGAAATCCGAGAAAGAGGCACGGATATTCGATGCAGTTTTGGCCGAGAAGGTGCATGGAAATCGAGAATAAATTTGGAGAAGAGCGGAAGTAATTTAGTCCTAGACTTCTGATACCATGAAAGAAATAATCCCTTGATTATTTTCATTAATGAAAGAGTATATTTACAATTTGAATAATAGGAAAATCATATTCCTATTCTACTCCTAAAACCTTATTATATCTGTATAATAACTATACAATTATGGTAAATGCACAATTCTAATTACAACAAAACATCTCCTAAAATAGACCACGGTGTATACGTACCGTGTATATCACGGGTTTAACATCCCATCTTAACTAAGTCAGCCTGTGATATACATGGCCAATATACCGTGTATATCGCGGGTGTTTATCACTTTGATTAACTTGCTCCCTTTATTCAAAACTTGGTTATAAATTTTCGGCGTGGTACTAATTTACAAATGAGGAATGAGGAGTCAGAATCTCACAATAAGATGTGATCAATTTCATTCGTGTATATTTGTTGGCAAAAAATATAGATTTCACTTTAAATTATACTCGAAATTTTGATATCACATTCAAACTTTCAAGTCGACATATTACACCCTTGACAATCTTAAAAGTGAATTTAATATCACCCTGATACACATATAACCAGTTGCACAAGGAGATGTGTTACACACTCCCGCGCCAAATCATTGCTACGTCTGCTCCATGCTGGAAATTTTCTAAATTTAAATTTTATATTCTTTTCCTTTTCTTTATTCATTTGATTTTCTTTTATTAATTATATTTACACTAATTAATCCCTAATTAACCATTACAATCCTCCAATAATTATATCTTCTTCATTATCGTCACCCCATCTCACATGAACCACATCACCACCACCATTTCCGATTGAGTCCCATTTTTACATAGTTGAAATGGGTTTGTATATAATAATAGAGAAATGAAAATGTTTTCTCGCATTTCTCATTGGTACTCGTTTTACCCGAACGCTGTTTTGGCATAATTTGGGTTTCTTTGTTTGTGTTAACAATCATAATTTTCATTCCTCATCTACAGCAGCTTACAAATCACTGTAGTTTTGGTTATCAATTTTATTTTAAATCCTCTGGTAGGGCGTTGGGGCGGGGTGGCGTGAATGTGGAGGAGAAGAGAGGGGTGGGTGGGTGGTGGTGAACTTTTGAAGAAGAGTGGTAAATATCAGTTTTTATTAAAATTTAAAATTATTTTTATTTTAAATTTGACTTCACTCTTCTATTACTTAATTATAATTATTTTTATGTCACGTCAGCTTATAGGATGATATTAAATTTACTTTTAAGATTATCAAAAATTTAATATATCGTCTTAATAGTTTGAGTGTGATATCGAAATTTCAAGTATAGTTTATGAGTTAATCTAGCCTTTCCCTATATTTTTTTCCCACAAACCATCTATTTCAAACTTTAAAATTCTCTGTGAATTATTTTATTAATATGGAAAAATGATACAAAGAGAAAGTCAAACCATACCCCATGAATTCAATGAGAAGATACAAAGTACAAACATGCTGTGTTTCTGCGTGTCCCAATAACTGTGACAAACTTAATTGCCCAATTTATATTTTCCTAATAAAACAAACCTTTTAGACAATAAACAAAATCACACGAATCAAAAAACAATTTCTAATAAATACAAACACCCAGATGGTTTTTCTCAAAAGGGATCTTAATATTTTTAGTCAGCCAGCTAATAAAAATTTCACTTGCATAGCCGTAACAGTTTGTAGCGTTGCCAAGTCAGTATATTAATATATAAATATTAATTATGTACATATTATACAATGACTATATATTATGCATACTAGCTAAACTTTTTTAAAAATAAATACTAAAGTTATTTGTTGTTTTGCGCTTTGTTGAGCTGTTGTGTAACATAACAATCCCAAATTTTGATTGATGCAATTATTCGGTACTTGTACTAGATATACTCAATCGATTAATCGAGGTGCACAAAAATTATCTCAAATAACACTACTTTTTTAAAAATAAATAAAGAAGGAAACCAGCAAGGAGGGAGTGCAAGACAAATCACATGCTACACAGTCCACAGGTCCCCTTCTTCCTTTTCTCATATGGTTTTTTTTTTCTTCTTTTTCACTTTCTGCGCGTGCAAATGGTGTGGTGCCATTGCTTTTCCACACACTACCAATTTTGCTCTTTGCTATTGGAGTTTACAAATGATATGATTTCATATCAATATTTTACAAACTTTAACTACATACTTCCTACTTTATGTGACACAATAATCAGAAATTTCGTTAAAAATATTTTTAAAAAATGTTTATAATATATTACAACGACAGATGTTTAACTGATTATCATGTGGTTATAACACTTATAAGTGTTACTATTAACTATTGATCGTACTTTGTTACGGTAAATAAAAAATTTCTATTTTATGCATAGCATTACACACGAATTACTTCAGCAATTTTGACTCAAACCTTTTATATTTATATAAATAATAAATTTTAATATCAAATTTGAATATATAATATTAAAATTTTAAATCCGCTTCTAACGATCTTTATCCATACTAGCTGAAAGCTGATTTCAGCTGATCATTATCGCGAAGAATGTCTTTATCTGCTCAAACAAAATGGGTAACAAAAAGTTCCTATAAAGGCTGAAACACTGCAAGTTGCCGACGAAGCCTTTCGTTTGTTAGGTTCAGAATTCTAAAAATAGGAAATAACAAATACTAACAAGCTTATCTCAGGCTACAATAATCACCTGTCACCCAATCAGAACTTACACAAGCACTAGTTATATTCTACGTATTTGGTAATTTTTATTAATTTTAATATATATTTTATGTTTATATTAAAAAATATATATACAACCTAAAGTTGATGCCATGTGAACCGGAGGTTACGGGTTCAAGCCGTGGAAATAATCTCTTGCAGAAATTCAAGGTAAGGCTGTGTGCCCTTGTGGTCCGACCCTTCCTCGGATTTCGGGCATAGCGAGAGCTTAGTGCACCGGCTGCCCTTTTTTATATATACAACTTAAATTCAAAACCACTTACTAATACTTGATATCATTGTCCTAGAATCAAGAGTCATAAAATGTTATGAAATCGAAGAAATGGAAGAGAAAATCAAAGAGAGAATGAATGATACTCTCTCCGGATCAAAAAAAGTTGTTGGGAAAAAAACGAGCAATAACCAAATTGCACGACAAGGTAAACGCGGAAGAATACCCATAAAAAAAACTTTCTACACTATTTGAACAAGAGGAGCAAATTAATTTCAAGCACAAACGGATACATGGACAACCAATACTTTTTGCAACCTAGATTGTCAAGACACAACTCCCCCTGCAAAAGTAATCAAGTAGCCTGAAGTAGACTTGCAAGTATCAACATCACCGGCCATATCTGAATCAGTGTAATCATAAAGAATAGGCTTCCCTGTCCCAAAATATAATCTCTGATTAGAAATTCCACAACGATATCTCATAATCCACTTTACAACATTTCAATGCTCTCTTCCTGGATTAAAAAGCAAACGACTAGCAACAATATATGATCTCATACAAATCATCGTATACATCAAGCTGCCAATAGCTGAAGCATAAGGAACTTTCTTCATATCTTTCTTCTCATCATCACTGGAAGGACACTGCTTTGTGTTCAATTTGAAGTGCATAGCTAAAGGTGTACGGACAATCTTAGCTTTATCCATGTTGAACCTGAAGTACTTTCTGAATGCACTTCTCTTGTGATAACCACAAACTTCTTGGCTTCTCTGTCACAGAAAATCTGCATGTCAAGAATCTGCCTTGCTGGTCCGAAGTCTTTCATGGCAAAGGACTTATTCAACTCTTGCTTCAACTTCTGAATTTTGCAAGCATTATGACTAATGACAAACATGTCATCAACATAAATCAATAAAATGATAAAGTCACCATCAGAGATTTTTTGCACAAAAACACAATGATCTGAAGAAGTCTTCTTGAAGCCCTGTTGACTCAAAAAAGAACCAAACTTCTTGTACCACTGTCTAGGAGCTTGTTTCAAACCATACAAGCTTTTCTTCAATGTGTAAACATAATTCTCTTTTCCTTTAACTTCAAAACCTTTTGGCTGCTCCATATAAATTTCTTCATTTAAGTCACCATGGAGAAAAGCAGTTTTAACATTCATTTGCTCAACTTCTAAATCTAGACTAGCAGCTAAGCCCAGAACAACCCGAATGGATGAAATCTTCACAACTGGAGAAAAAAATTCATCAAAACCAACTCCCTTCTTCTGATTAAAGCCCTTTACAATCAATCTAGCCTTGTACCGTGGAACTAGGTTACAATATTCATGTTTCACCCTGAAAATCCACATGTTTTTCAAAGCTTTTCTGTCTTTAGGAAGCTTAATCAGACCAAATGTATGTTTATCATGTAAATAATATAATCTCATCTTGCATAGCATCAAATCATCTTTCTTTTTCTTCACTATCCATGGCCTCATCAAAACTTTCAGGTTCTTCCCCGCTAGTCAAGAGTACAAACTCATTGGAAGAATAATGAGATGAAGGTACTTTCTCTCTAGTAGATCTTCTGAGAGAACTCTCTGGAGCATCAATAACAACTGGTTGCTGGCCAACCACATCATCTTGCACTGGAGTATCAACGACATCATACTGGTCATACTAAGCATGATCACCATCTTCATTATCAACTTGATCTTCATTATTTTGAAGATTTTCTTCAGGTGAAATAGTCACAGGAACTGGATCAATATTAACTAAGCTCTCACTGCTCTGAGAATCAACCTTCTCAGTTTTGTCAAAATCTTTAATTATCTGGTCTTTAAAGAACACAACATCACGACTTTTAATAATTGTTTTCTTAACTGGATCATAGAAACGATAGCCGATTTTATCTTGACCATAATCAATGAAGATACACTGCCTAGTTTTAACTTTCAGCTTTGACCTTTCATCTTTAGGAACATGCAAAAATGTCTTACACCCGAAAACTCTCAAATAAGCGTAAGAGACATCCTTACCAAACCAAACTCTATCAAGGACATTACCATCCAAAGCAACAGTAGGAGATAAATTGATAATATAGGCAACAATATTAAGTGCTTCTTTCCAAAATGAATATGGCAACTTAGCATCTGAAAGAAAACATCTAACCCTCTCAACTAGAGTTCTGTTCATTCTCTCTGCTAAATAAATTAACTGAGGAGTCTTAGGAGGAGTTTACTGATATCGAATAATTATTAAAAGGATCAATATATTCATCACCATTGTCTGAGCAATTGCATTTTAGTTTCTTCCCTGTTTGTCTCTCAACCAGGGCCTGAAAAGTCGTGAACACACCAAATACTTGATCCTTAGACTACAAAGGATATACCTAGAGTTTGCGAGAATGATCATCAATAAAAGTCACAAAGTAAAGTGCACCACCAAAAAATCTTACTTTAAAAGGACCACACAAATTAGAATGTACCAACTCCATCAAATCAAGATTTCGTGAAGGCGAATGACTCTGAAAAGAAACTCATTTCTATTTTCGGCTAAGCAATGAACACATCTCTTTAACTTTGATTATTTCACTCCAGAAAGAAAATTCTTCTTAGTCAAACTATCAATCCCCTTCTCGCTTATATGACTAAGCAACCAGAAGTCTCAAGGATGTTTTGTAGAGCCCCTTGTCCTCACGTCCACTCCCAGGGATCCCCCCGTTCTCGGGTCCTGAAAAATACATCGATCAGAGATGAAAGTTACACTTGAGTTCAGGCTTTTTTTGTTAAGGAGTGAAAGTCACTTGACTGGTTGGAGAGGAGCTAAGCCTTCTATGCCATAACTTTGATGAAGTATCATTCTCCGTTAAATTTACAAGGTCTATACAAATGAAGCCCTGATATAAGTACAAGTCAGATATCTTATCACCTCGAGCCACAATCATTGAACCTCTAAGAAGCTTTCACTGGCCACAAGGGTTTGATTATATCTTCAAGCTTTTCTACATAAATTAAATTTAGACAAACATCTGGAGCATGCTTAACATTGTTAATAACCAACCTCGAACCATTTTTACTTTTCAAGCAAACTGTACCAATCCCAATACCTCAACCTCACTATCATTACCCATTTGTAACATTTCAAAATTATCTGGAGTATAAGAAGAAAATAATTCCTTCTTTGGCGTGATATGAGAAATGGCACCTGAATCCACAAATCAGGTAGACTAATCACAAACAAGATTTATTTCATTTTTACCACAAACAACAAGAAGATCTTTTTCAGCAACAATAGCAACACGATTTTCATTATCACCATCATTCGTTTGCTATTTTTTGTCTCTCTTAAACCTGTATCAATGTTTCTAGATATTCCCTTTCCTTGTGAAAATAGTGTTATGTAACATTCTTGTACCTGGATCTTGACTTGCTTCTACTTTTGCCTCTGGCATTCTAACCTCTAAAGTTACTTCTCCCCCTGTCTTCAGTAACCAAAACATCAGAGTGTGAAGCTGAAGAAGATGATGCTTGAGATCTTCTTTGCATATCTTCATTTAAGACACTACTCTTGACATATTTCATAGTTACAATACCACTAGGAGTAGAATTAGTCAAAGTAACCCGAAGAGTTTTCCAAGAGTTTGGCAGAGTATTAAGAAGCCAAAGCCCATGTACTTCATCATC
The DNA here is from genome assembly GCA_034509755.1 of Anisodus tanguticus. NCBI lineage: Eukaryota > Viridiplantae > Streptophyta > Magnoliopsida > Solanales > Solanaceae > Anisodus > Anisodus tanguticus. The sequence continues at coordinate 46,462,462 of CM067550.1, read as the reverse complement.
AAACTTGACACCCATTCCAGATAGCTGGTCAAGGACACCCTGAAAATCATTAATATGATCAGAAATAGGATTGCCCTTTTTGAATATGATATTTATCAATTATTTCAGTAGGAACAACTTGTTATTACCAGTCTTTGAAGCATAAAATGTCTCGAGTTTATCCCATAAACTTCTAGCATGTGTCTCATTCACAATATGATTACGCATATTATCTTCAATCCATTGTCTGAAAGACCACAGCCATGTAGGTGCTCAAATTCCCAATCTTCATCATTCATAGACTCGGGCTTGTTAGAAGCAAAGACATGTAAATGCATTTTCTTGACAAATAGAAGATCTTGAATCTTGCCTTTCCAAATATGGTAATTACTGTCATTTAAATAAACCATCTTTCTCATATTTGCCTCCATCATTCAAATGGACAATCAACACAATCAAATACAATCACAAGCTCTGATAACACTTTGTTGGGAAGAAACGAGCAATAATCAAATTGCACGACAAGGTAAATGCGGAAGGATACCCAAGTCAAAAAACTTTCCACACTATTTGAAAAAGAGGAGTGAACTAATTTCAAGCACAAATAGATATATGAACAACAACTATACCAACAATAAAATACCAAAGCAAACAAAAAATAAATCGAATGCTAGAGACACCAAATTTACGTGGATAACCCCTTCAATGTGAAGAGGAAACAACCACGGGACCTCCGCCCACAAAAGCTCCACTAAAATCAACAAGAGTTACAATTTTTTTCTCCAAATGGCTACAACATCAACGCCAAATACGGAGCAACAATACATAAAAGATAGCACCAACACTAGTGAAGAAAGGAAAGAAATCACCCCTACAAATGAGCTACTATTCGTGCTCGAAAACCTGGAGCTACAGACCATAAAATCCGATCTTTACCGTTAAGATCTAAGAACCAGATGTTGATAACCCCCAGTTCAAATTGGAGCACGATCCAACGGTTAACGAAACAGAAAACGATGTTTGAAGTGAACTGCTGTAGTAGATTTTCAATGTGCGAAAATCAGCTTTTCTCTCTATATGGATTCTATGAATTCACTCTTGTGTATATGAAATAAGACCTAAGTTCATACTATATATAGTGAGTTTTAGGGCAAAAGTGGGCTGGTCCAAATTAAATTGGGTTTTATTAATCTAATTTCACATACGAAGGGAAAACTCAAAAATCCGGCCTTCCTCAAGGGAGGAGTTCATACCTAGAGAAAGAAAGCAGACTACTAAATCTACTATTTCAATATATTGTTTGCACTAGTCTCATAGCCATCTCTTTTAACATAACCTTTCGGCGTCTTCCTTTATGCTTCCCTCAAATCAGTACCCCCTCGGTCGTCCCTTTATTCAATATCCGTCATGCTAAGAATAGGGGGTTTAGGAAGAATACGGGCTTTGTTTCGGTCGGGTGTCGAACTCTTTTATCTTCGCCAAGATGCTTTCTCAGCGATCTTTTCTCATCCTGAAGTTGATCTCCTGTCCTCTACTGACCCACCCCAATAAGCATTACTAACGATTTCAACTCTCCCATGGACATGATTAGTATAGATCATACATTTTCCAAGATAACCTTTGAGGTACCTCAAGATCCTGTATACTACATGTAGGTGTGCTTGACAAGGAGCATGCATATAATGGCTTACCAACCCCACATCATAGGTAATGTCAGGTCTAGTGATAGTAAGATATCTAAGTTTTCCCACAAGCCTCTGATGCCGGTATCATCCAAGGGTTCGACGTGGTAGCCATTCAAAAACTTAAGTTTAAAATACGGAGGGAATAACTCTTTGCATTGGTTCAAAATAAAAAACCGCATCATCACTATTTATGAAGAACTAAAGAAAATAAAATGTAAGATACTACTATTTTCCATTCTAACCTAAACAAAAAATAAATATTTGACCATTAGGTAGAACCTAAATTTCGAAGAAAAATAAATATTATGTATAAAATATCTTTAGATATACATAGCTTTAACATAAAGTTCAATTCCGAATAAAAGGAAAGTGTTAGTAAAAGATAAGTACTTCCATAATAATCTCATCATATATATCCGTTTAACCTTATTTCCTGTATTCCTAAATTTTTTGCCTTCCATATATAAACAATAATCTCATCATATCCACTTAACAACTTCAACTTCTTTCCTTTTCTTCTTTCAATTTTCTTATGGAGCTTAGTAACTCAAAATTAGTTTTTCTTCTTGTATTACTAGTTTTACTAGTTGTATTTCCATTTTCAAATGCTGCTAAGAGCAAGTCACCGTGTGATTTTCCAGCGGTTTTCAACTTCGGCGACTCGAACTCCGACACCGGTGGATTGTCGGCGGCATTTGGTCAGACTGGTCCACCTGCCGGAGAGACATATTTTGGTGCCCCTGCCGGACGGTACTCTGATGGTCGTCTTGTTATTGATTTTATTGGTAATATACTAATGTCACTTTCTCAATATTGAGTCATAGTAATTCTTGCTCTTCGTATTATAGTCTAAAAAAAAGATATTCTGATTAGAAGAAGAAAATGAAAATAGCTAAATTGTTCATCATCTTCTTCATTGTATTCAGAATATATAACCTCATCAGTTAAATGAGTATCAGGGGTGAAGGTAGGCTTAAATATATGAGTTCGGTAAAATTCAGTATCTTTAATTAAGATTTTATATATGTTTTAATTTTTTTATTATATGTACAAAAATTAACATAAAATTTAAATTTTATATCCGCTTTTTAACCGATGCACGTGAGCGTTGGAATAATGTGACTATTTTGGTTCTATTAGGAACGTTTATTTCAAAGCCTGAAAAAGAATCTACCGACGCTAATAGTTTCTTATGTCTTCTTGTGCAATTGAGTGATATATACTACTTTCAAATATATTAAATTAAAGTTCTTCAACTTTCTTTTATTTGCAATATTGGTTGAGAGTCATTTTAGTAAGTACTACAACTCTACAAGTTATGTTTGGACTAGGCTTTGATTTACTTTAATTTGTTTCTTGTGATTTGTGTCATGTGTGGATTTAATAGGCCTAAGTCAAGACACGAAGTTAAAGCGTGACTTTCCCGTAATTGGGGCGGGTATTTTGAGAGCATTATTTTTGGGTATATTTTGACTTTTGAGTGAATTTGTTTTTTGTTTTTAAAATAAAAGCGTTCACTTATTTTTTTTGGAAATAATTGTTTTTAAAACATAAGTAGTAACTATGAATGTTGTTCTTTTTTTTTTCTTGGGTTAAATTTTTTTGTCTTTTCCGTATATTTACTTCTTTGTATTTTATTTTCTCTTAATAAAAATTCTGGCTCTGCCACTATTATCTCGTTCATTCAAGATAATATGTTACAATTTAACTTATATACGTTGATCTTTTGCACAAAGTTCTTTACTCTTAGTTTACTAATTCCGCTTATTAATTTAGGTGACATGAGTGTATAAACTACTTATATGATATACCGAGCAAGACTGATATGGAATTTTTTCAGCTGAAAGCTTAGGATTACCACATCTAAGTGCATTCTTAGATGCACTGGGTTCAAACTTCAGTCATGGAGCCAATTTTGCCACAGCTGGTTCAACAATTAGACCCCAAAACACAACTCTACATCAAAGTGGTTTTAGCCCCATTTCTTTAAACGTCCAATGGTATGAATTCAACGATTTCCTTCGCAGGTCTCAGATTATTCGTACCAAAGGTAAATAAATACATTTACAACATTTGGGATGTACGTTCATACTTTGTTTCGTAGTCTTTCGATATTCTAATTTTCTTGATGTCTTTTTGTTTCTGACAAATTTTCAATAATGTACAGGGGATGTTTTTAGTCACTTGATGCCTAAGACGAAACATTTTTCCAAGGGGTTATACACATTTGATATTGGACAAAATGATTTAACTGCTGGTTATTTCCTTAACATGTCCACTGATCAAGTTAGAGCTTATGTTCCTGATGTAATCGATCAATTCAAGACTGTTATTCAGGTACGTCATTAAATCCAATCTTGATTAATTAATGACAAGATTTAGCATAGTACTTTTGAGAAGTTTCAGTTTCAGTTTATTGCAAAGTCATTGATCTAATTTTTGCAATGGAAAAATAACTTGAACTATGCCTATATAACACATACTTAAAATTTAGACCTCAAACTCCTTGCATAATATTCACGTGGAATTGAAAACAAAATAACTCATTTTTTGACCCACTAAAAAAAACTAAAAATCCATGATGTGTCACATGGTGAAAGACATCCGGTAGCCGTTTGGACATGATTTGACCATGAGATGAAACCATGATTTGAAATCACGGACATGAAATTTGGATTTCTTAAGTTGTATTTTTTCTATAGAAATAAAAATCTCATAAGTTGTGAAAACAATCAAAACTTTCCTAATTCTTATACAATCTTACCAAATGAGCAAGTCATATTTCATAACAAAATTAATACGCTACTAGAAGGTCTTTTTAAAATATACAACATCAATTGATCAAATTTTAATTCAATAATGAGGTTAATGAAGTTGGTAAATGGTTGGTGGGAGTAATTGGTTCAATAATAAGGTTAATGAGGTTGGTAAATGGTTGGTGGAGTAATTGTTAAAAATATCTACCAACTTATGGGTCTTTTTTTTTACAAAATATAAATTTATGGGTCTAATTTTACATGTAAGAATGTATTAATCTCCCTTGAGGAATCTTTGCATTAATACAATGTATATATAGTAGTACAAGAGGAATCCTAATACAATACAAATCTAGGTTTACCAAAAGTATCCTAGGTTTATCATAATTGTGTAATCTAAATATATACAGAATATTTATAATTATGGTGATGAGATTGTACAGGGATTCTACTACTGTTAAACTCCCCCTCAGTCGAAGCGAGAGGAGACCGAATGCCGAGACTGGATCGAAAATTGATGAAAAGTTGTCTCGGTAGACCTTTGGTGAAGATATCCGCGTACCGATAGGATGAGGGAACATGCCTTATCTTAAGTTGGCCACGAGCAACATTCTCACGAACGTAGTGAATGTCCAATTCGATATGTTTGGTACGTTGATGCTGAACTGGATTGTGAGCAAGGTATATGACTGATATATTATCGCAGTACACAAGAGACGCTTTACGTAAAGGGCACTGAAGCTCCAAAAGAAGGTTTCGAAGCCAACATGTCTCAGCAAACAACATTAGCAACTCCTCGATACTCAGCTTCTGCACTCGAATGGGATACCGTGACTTGCTACTTGGAAGACCATACAATGAGATTGTCTCCCAAAAAGATGCAATATACAGATGTAGAGCGACGCGTGTCCGGACATCCAGGCTAGTATGCATCTGTATATGATACTAACATGTTCGGTGCTGTGGGGTAGAGATGTAGTCCATAATCAAGTGTACCATTAACATAACGAATTGATACGTTTAAGGGCAGTAAGGTGAGGCTCCCTAGGGCATGCATGAACAAACATACATGTTGAACAGCATAAGCGATGTCTGGTCTGGTGAATGTGAGGTACTGAAGTACACCTGCAAGACTCTTATACAATGTAGGATCTGTCATTGGATTACCGTCTACTGCACTGAGCTTAGATTCAGAATCGACTGGAGTGGATACGGGTTTGCAATTTTCCATTTTAGCCCTGCACACGATCTCCTCTGCATACTAGCGTTGGCAGAGAAACATATTGTTGGCAGATCTGGATACTGATATCCCCAAGAAATATCTCAGTTTTTCCAAGTCAGTCATATCAAATTTGGCCTTTAGTAATGCAATAATCTAAGATTTCAACATGTCAGAAAAGGCAGTTAGAACAATGTCATCCATATATAACAACAAATAAGCAATATTACTACCTCTATGAAATGTAAATAAGGATGTATCACACTTGCTGCAGACAAACCCAAGTCGCAAAAGGTACCGTGTAAATCTTTCATACCATGCCCTGAGAGTCTGTTTTAAATCATAAAGTGACTTGCGAAGGCGACATACATATTGTGGAGCTTTTGGATGGACAAACCCTGGCGGCTGGTGCATATAAACAATTTCTTTTAATTCACTATGAAGGAAACCATTTTTGATATCTAGCTGATGAATCGGCCAACGTCTCCCCATTGCAATACTGAGAACTGTGCGAATGGTAGCTGGTTTAACAACCAGACTGAAAGTCTCACCATAATCAATGCCTTCCTGCTGAGTAGTACCATTTGCCACAAGTCTCGTCTTATATCTCTCCAAGTCACCACTGTCTCTGAACTTGTGACGGAAAAGCCACATGCATCAGATCACATTCACCTCCTCCGGTCTAGGAACCAAATCCCACGTGTGTTGGTTTATTAAAGCATTAAATTCCACACGCATGACCGCATTCCAATTAGGGTCTAGTTTAGCTAATTTTGGGTTTTTAGGGATTGGGGAAACGGATTGGGCCAACAAGTTGAATTGGGTTTTGGGTTTGAAAATCCCGTGTTGGGCTCGGGTTTCCATCCGGTGGGTGGGTGCTGGGTTGTAGGTGGTCTGGTGGTTGGGGTATGGGTTCTAACTAGGTTCTAAACGTCGTGGGTTTGGACTGGGTCAGCGGGCTGGTCGGGGTGGGTTACTGGTTGGGTTTTATGGGTAGGGAATGCTGGTACGGGTAGATGGGTTGGTGGTAGAGATGACTTTGATAGTTCATCGTCGTGAGGGTCGGGGCTGGTAGGGTACAGTAATGGCAGCGGAGTATAGGTGGTTGATAGGGTTCCAGTGGCTGAGTGGTAAGGGGAATCGGAAAGGCCTAGTACAGTAGACATGGATTGAGACGACCGGCGGGAGTATGATTGGGCTGACGGATGGTATGGTATGGGACGCCGACGACGGAGATGTTGGCGAGGACGAAGTGGACTGGGATGGTGTTGAGGGCTAAGTCGACGACTGGGATGTTGTCGAAATTGCAGGACTGGTGGTGTTGGGTGAGGAATCGATGAACTGACACAGTTCTCGGAGGATGGTGGGAGAGAGGTTGGACTCGTCCAGAAAATTGTAGTTCGGTTTTCATAATTGTTGGATATTCGAAAACGGAAATGTCGTCTCATTGAATGTAACATAGAGAGAGACATGAATTTGACGAGTAGACAAGTCATAACACAAGTAGACCCTATGATTAGGTGGAAAACCAACAAAGACACATGGAGTGGTTTGGGGTGTTAACTTGTGAGGGGCGGTAGAGGCAAGGTTAGGGAAGCACAGACAGCCGAATATTCGGAGGTGGTCATAGGACGGTACTCAACGGTAGAGTATTTCAGTTGGGGTCATGTTATGGAGACTGCTAGTGGGTAAAATATTGAGGACATATTATACCATTTTGACAGTATAGACCCAGAAAGAGGGAGGTAGAGAGGCATGAAACATAAAGGTACGGACCATATTATTGATGGTACGGATAATGCGTTCTACTTTGCCATTTTGAGAAGAAGTACGAGGACACAAAATTGAAAAACCATGCCATTATTTTTGCAAAATTTGTGAAACGCAGAGTTATTAAATTCACGACCATTATCACATTGAAAAGATTTTATGACTTTTTCGAACTGCATTTTTATAAAGGTGCAAAAATCAAGAAATTTGGCGAAGACTTCGGATTTGTAGTTAAGTGGGTAAATCCAGATGTAATGGGAATAATCATCAAGTAGAACAAGATAATATTTATGACCCAAGGAGCTAGTGATGGGAGAAGTCCACAGATCAACATAATTAATATCGAAGGGAGCAAAAGTAATACTAGTAGAAGAATTAAAAGAAAGACGAGTATGTTTGCCTAATTGACAAGAAACACAGTTTTGGCAAGCTTCCCATTACAATTAATAAAATTATTACTCCTAAGAAAATTAAAAACTGGAATCCCTGGGTGTCCAAGTCTATTGTGCCAAGTTGATGGAGACAGAGCAGCAAGAGAGGTGTGGGAGCGGAAGCTGGCGGCAGAAGAAGGTGTGAATGGATATAGGTCCCCTGTGCTATTGCATCTCGTGAGAGGAGTCCCCGTATGCAGATCCTTCACACTGAAACCAAAAGGATCAAAGTCAACTGACACATAATTATTACGAGTAAATTTCCGAATGTAAATTAAGTTTTTGATGATGTTTGGGGCATATAGGACATTATTAAGGGAGAATGGAGGGTGAGGTGGTTGGGTATAAGCATGACCATAGCCCTTAATTGGAATGCGGTGACCATTGCCAACTGTAATAAATTGAGGATGCTTTAAATTAAACAATTGGGAAAGATTACCTATAGACCGAGTGAGATGAGATGTGGCTCCTGAGTCCATTTACCAATTTTCATCGGGCTACTTGCTGCAGGGTCATGCTGCTAAAAGCCTAGCCCAGATATGTTGGGGCCAGGTTATTGGACTGCTGCAGATTGGGTTGCTGGATGAGATGGGCCTGATAGTTAGGATAATTAAAAATATGCGGACCTGGGCCTTGGCCCAATATCCCCTGTTGCTTACCATTATACCGTGCCGCAGGATTCAGGCCATAATTTGCCCAATTTGCTTGTTGCTGAAACTGTGTTGGTCCGGTCCAGGACTGGTTCGGCGATGGCAGCTGCAGCTGGGAGTTGTTGGCCGGCGACTGGCCGCCTCTGTCGCCTCGTCCTCTTCCTCGACCGCCTTTGCCTCCCCCACGCCTGCAATGTTAGCTTCTTTCTGCCGATGAGTGGCCAGCGACGGATGCGGCAGTGTGATTTGTGGCGTCAATGGCGAACACTTTTTGCGAGTGTTGTTCTTGTTTTGCACGACGAGTTTCTTCTAGAAATAACTGAGACCGAGCCTTATGAAAACTGGGAAGAGGATCGGATTGTTGAATCATTGTGGCTAGTGTGTCGTTCTCGCCTTTGGATAGACCAGCAACAAGTTGGAGAACCATTCTCGTGTCAGAGATAGTTATCCTAACGTTTGAAAGTTGGTCTGACAGGAGTTTTAGTTGTTTGTAGTAGTCAGACGCGTTGGAGAAGTTTTCAAGACGTGTGTTGTGGAATTGTTCTTCGAGATAGACAACACGGGTATGTTTGTTGTCTTGAAAAATATCTTCTAAGCGAAGCCAGAGATCGCGCGCAGAGGCACCAGTTTTCAGGATGGTCAGGAGTAAGTCCTGAGAAATAGTGCGATAAATCCATTATTTAACAACACCGTCTAGACGGTGCCAGAGTGTATCATCAACCTCACATGTTCGGGAAACATAATTGTCGATGTGATCCAACACGTTATAGACACCGGAATGAATACAGAACAGTTCAACCCATGGGGAATATTGTCCATGTTCTTGATCAAGAATTATGGGAACGAAGTTCTTGATGTTTGTGATCATGAGAGCTGGGTGAGTGGAGGGTGAAAAATAGGGTTTGGGATCGACAATAGATGAGGCGGAGGCTGATTGCGAAGACATGGTAATGGATTATTGTTGGTTGGGTAGAAAATAGGAATGAAGAGAAGAAACTTATGTCTTGGCCGAAAAAGAAAAGGGATGGCGCAGAGACCTAGAAGTTTTACGGTAATGGCTCTAATACCATGTAAGAATGTATTAATCTCCCCTGAGGAGCCTTTGCATTAATACAATGTATATATAGTAGTACAAGAGGAATCCTAATACAATAAGTATCCTAGGTTTACCATAATTGTGTAATCTAAATATATACAAAATATTTATAATTATAGTGATGAGATTGTACAGGGATTTTACTACTGTTAATATTACATTTAAATTTTTTGAAATCATGGTTTGAAATCCCAAATCATGTCTTTTTGGATGATTTGGAATTTCACTTATGACATGAAACCATGAGATGAAATCACATATCCAAACGATGATTTCATCTCATGACATGAAACCATGACATGAAATCGCATGTCCAAACACCTACTTAGTATTAATCGGTAATGAGTTTTTTGTTTTTCTTTTAAGTGGTGCCACATCAATATTACATAAGTGAATTAGTCACATGTCTATAGTTACATGGAAAATTTATACACTTGGCAGCCTACTTGTATTTTTCGCGCCAGCTTTTTCTCTTAATCAACCATAGTTGATGACAGTCTCGGCAGATTTCAACGGAAGGCTTTAATTTCCCTCCTTTCTTGCCCGACTCTTTGGGTTTTAAAAATGAGTTCTTCTGTTTTTTTAGGGGCGGGTGTGTGTGTGAGAGAGATATATGCATAGGTGAGTGTTGTCTTCTCATTACAAAAATTAGTTTTATGATTTTGATGCAATAAAATAAAAGTTAAATTATAATGTACCCGAAAATATCCGAGGTAACTATATGTCATGGTGAAAATTGCAGGACATATATGGTCAAGGTGGTAGATATTTTTGGATACATAATACTGGCCCAGTTGGTTGTCTACCTTACATATTAGATCGTTTGTTAATAACAGCAGGACAAGTTGATAAGGCAGGCTGTGCTTCACCATTCAACGAAGTGGCTCAATATTTCAACAGTGAGTTGAAGGAAGCAGTGATTCAGCTAAGAAAGGATCTTCCATTGGCTGCTTTTACCTATGTTGATGTGTACTCTGTCAAGTATGAACTAATCAGTCGCGCTAACAAGCACGGTATGTAAATCAATCGTCTCATCGGTCTCTTGTACGTATTATAAGATTGAAATTAATTAAAGTGCATGAAAAATTAGTGTTGACGTTCACGTATTATAGTACTGAAATTAGAACCCGTGACACTATCATTCAAAATGTAGTCATTTGGTAAGTGAATAGTCTCCTTCAAATAATCTTATTTAACTTGAATATTGAAATAGAAACAAAATAAGACTGGTGCCACTTCTTAATTATATCATATCTTATATTTTAAAGTATTGTTGTTTAGGGTTTGAGCATCCACTACAAGCTTGTTGTGGGCATGGAGGAAAATACAACTACAACATAAATCATGGTTGTGGAAGCAAGATCAAGGTGAAAGGCAAAGAAATAATGATAGGAAAATCATGCAAAAATCCATCACTGAGAATTAATTGGGATGGCGTACATTACACAGAGGCTGCTAATAAATGGATGTTTGAACAAATTGTGAATGGTGCATATTCAGATCCTCCACTTCCCTTGAACATGGCATGTCATAAACAATAAGCTTATATAATCATCAACGTTGTAGCAATTATTAATAATAAATGGTACTATACATTATCCAAATGTTGGAGAAATTAGTTATCACTTTTAGCTTTATGGATGCAAGAATCCTAGCTCAAATGGATATTGAATTATTTGATTTGTGTAATAGATTAGATCTAGAACGTTACCAAATGATTGTCAAAGTACGAGATCTGTTTATGTTTGGTTCTCAACTTCCCTTCATTTTTTAGTAGTAATTAGAATTTCACTTTGATTTTAAACTAGGGCTGGCCAGTGGGCCGGGACAGCCCGACCCCGACCCGGTCCCGCCCGACCCCGCCAAAAAAAATAATAATTTACGGGGGCGGGACTCGAACTCGGGACGGAACGATGTCTCGTCCCGCGAGACCCGAGCCCGCCCCAGGCCCGCGAGACCCGAGCCCGCCCCAGGCCCGCGAGACCCGACCCCGACCCCGCCCCTTTGCAAAAATGACCGTTGCACCAACGGCCATTTTAGATTATGGCCGTTGACCAATGGCCATTTTAGCCCCCCCCCCTCCCCCAACCCCCTACCCCTTAATATTTATTTTTAACCCATAAGTTATTATATTTACACTTTAACCCAATTTTTCAACTATAAATAACTCATTTTCTCTTCATCTTTCTCACAAATCTTCCTACAATCTCTCTAATTTCTCAATATATCTCTCTACAAGTCTACATTGTTTGCTAAATATTCAATTTTATTTATTCATTTGGGAATTGGTAGTGAAGTTGGCAACTAGCTTGAGGATCTTCCATCGAGCAAAGTTTCAATTTTCAACCTCTCGATTACACGTCGACGTTACGTCGGCGTTTGGTACATTCGTTCCTTCATTAAATTATTATTGTTTGTTTATTTAGTTTAGATCACTTAATTTTATTGTCTTTAATTATTTATTTATTTATTTATTATCATAATTAAAATGGAAGGATTAAAAGGTATGTTTAAGGGTAAGGGTGTTTCTTCTAGTAGGGGCAACCAGGGCAAGGGTACTTCTTCTAGTCATCTTATTCCTACACAGGATGATTTTGTTGATACTCAACATTTTCCTACAATACCATTAGATTTAGACCAGGAGCTATTTTCTGGAACTCAAGAAGACTTTAATTTAGACGATGATCTAGATGATATATCCACTAATGTTGATGACAACACACCCACTAGTGCACCTTCAATCGAAATACCTCCTATTCCCCCTAGTATGAGACGAGGTCCAAAGCAAAACGACCATTAAAATCGATGCATGGACATTTTTTGATAGGGACGTAGAGAATCAAGTAGCCATATGTAAAATTTGTAAAAATGTTTTAAAATTTAAAAGCTGGAAAAGGTCACGGTGGGACGAGGGGTTTAATTAGACACGTAGTAAGTGCTCATCCAAACTAGGTATGCCCAATACCGGGCTTCAAACCGGGTGCGCAAACGCCGCTCCATCGGGACAAGGTTCACATACCGACATTGTCCGGACCAAGTACGGTGGTCAAATTAACCCTATGACGGGGGGAATTGTAGGCTCTAAATACAATAAACATAGAGATAGGGAAGCAATATCAAAATTAGTTCTTGTGGAGGGTTTGCCTTTTTCATTTCCTTCATCTCCCGGTTTTATTCATTACATTAGAGATATATATAATCCTGTTTTTAACGATTTTCCTAGATCAATCGTTAAGAGAGATGTATTTAAATTCGCATGAATATCAACAATATTTACGTTTTTCATTATATCATTTTAATGGCAAAGTATCCATCACGTCTGATATAGGTCGTAGTACTAACGACCATGATTATTTAACTGTAACTTGTCATTGGATAGATTATAAATAGTCTATGCAAAAACGTATTTTAGCGTATAGATATATAGATGATAGACACACTGGTACTTTTATTGCAGAAAATATTTATCAAGTGTGCGATTATTACGGAATTACCGATAAAATTATGACTATTACATTAGATAACGCTTCTAATAACAATTACGCAATTACAATTTTAAAAAATAGTTTAACTCCTTCTTTTCCAGACCATTTTCATATAAAATGTGCGTGCCATATATATAACTTAATTGTAAAGGATGATCTATCACTTTTTGAAGACATTCTTAGTAAAATACAATTTGCTATAAACTTTATTTTTAAAAGTAATAAAGTACAACGTAGAAAAGAATATAAAAAAATTTGTCATGATTGTGGACTACCTTTTAGAAAAATTCCACAAGAAGTATCCACTAGGTGGAATTCTTTATACGAGCAACTACTTGTTGTTTATGACTATAAATTACCTATAACTTTATTTTTTAACTCTCATAATAAAAAGCCAGCTGATATGATTTTAGATAGTGATTGGGAAAAAATCTCCGAACTTATTGTATTTTTAGAGAAATTTTTTCAAGCAACAAAAGAATTTTCCGGTATATATTATCCTACTATTTCAACTATGTTATTTTATATAACTCTAATATTTTTATTACTTAGTGAATATATGAAAAAACCAAACTTATAAGGCAAACTATTAAAAAAATGTTTCTCAAAATAAAAAAATATTTTATTCCTATTCCCTCTATTTATATTATTGGTTCGTATTAAATCCTACTATTAAAATAGACGGTACTAAATCACTAATTGAAACTATTTACGATTGTATAGAAGTACTACCACCTCCAAATCCCAAAAATCTAAATCACTCACCACCTATTGAACAAACTAAAGAAGAAGTATTGTCTAGCGTAGAACACCAATGCAAAAATATATATAGATTTTATCAACAAGAAAATGCTAGTAACTTACCAAACTTCCATACCATCTTCTTCATCTTCAACACAACCTCACAAAAGACATCTTGTTTTCGCGGCTAGTATTGAAAGCCTCGTAAATAGAATGTGCGATCGTACCTCTACTACTAACCAAATTAGCGAGTTGGATATTTTTGTTTTACGGGGTTCGTACCGTATCAAGAAGTTATCAATGAAGATGGACATGAAGACTTTTGAAATATCGGAGGGGAATGAGAAGACCTTTCCGACACTTTCATTGATGGCTCGAGATGTTTTGAACATTCAAGCGTCGTCAAGCGCGTACGAAAGCTCTTTTTCGCAGCGAGATATCAAATAGGAGACCACGAGACACTCATTAGCCGGAGACGACTTGGAAATTGCAAGTATTATTCGAGAGATTGGATACGAGCGGAGCGGAGAAGGTGCGGTCAACCGGAGATCAACGAAGAAGATAATGAAAACTACAACGAAATCTTAACCGAAGGTAGTGGAAGCGACGTGGATCAATTTGACCAACAAATACCAATTCCAACCGAAGAACCACATGAAATCATCAAGCAATTAGAACAGATTTTTTTGAGAATGTAATTTTTTTAATTGTAATTTTATTATGTAATTTGTAACTTTTGGACAACACCACAAAGTTGCAATTTAGATTTTAGACAATTGTATTTGTATTACAAAAAAATCATATGTCTATTAAATAATATAAGAGACACAAAAACAGCCTTGGGATGTTTTTATTACACTATCTTATTTTGTTTATTTTATACATATGTTATTTAAAAATAAAAATAAAAAAATGAAAACCCGCCGTATCCTGCCCCGAGCCCGCCCCGACCCGAGCCCGACGGGATCGGGATCGGGACGGGACTTGCTCCAGTCCCGCTAGACCCGACCCCGCCAGAGCCCGCCAGACCCGACCCCGCCCCTTCTCCCGTCCCGCCCCGACCCCGACCCCGCCAGACCCGGCCCGCCAGACCCGAGCCCGGCCCACTGGCCACTCTTATTTTAAACTAGTTCAAAGTTTGTTAGCTTGCTTGTTTAATTTAGTCTCTGAAATTCTAGTAGTAGTTTTTAATTATAAA
Organism: Anisodus tanguticus; assembly: GCA_034509755.1. NCBI lineage: Eukaryota > Viridiplantae > Streptophyta > Magnoliopsida > Solanales > Solanaceae > Anisodus > Anisodus tanguticus. The sequence goes on along the minus strand of CM067550.1, from coordinate 46,447,452 downwards.
ATTGAGAGGCTGAAAAATAATTTACTACTTAATGAAAGTAAAGTTGGGATGTTGATTGAATACCTTAACTTTTACCTTATTGATCAGATTTTGATTTTAGATTTTGTAATTTCCTCTCCAGAAAAAAGTTGTGCCTTACGTTCAACACCATCTATTTGTACGTATCCTTTAAGAAGTGTAAAAAATTCTTTATGCTGACAGTATATATAACTTTAACTCTCAATTGAATACATCATTCACTTTGAATTTTAAACTAGTCCAAAATTTGGTTGGTTGGTTGGTTGCTTTTAATCTCTGAAATTTTAGTAGTTTTTAACTATAAAATTGGGTCGTTGAAAAATAATTTACTGGATAATGAAAGTAAAGTTGGGGAATTTTAGTAGTGCAGTTGATTAGCTACCTAATATTTTATCTTATTAATGAGAATTTGATTCCATATCTTGTAATTTCTTTTCCATTTCCTTTACTTAAAAAAAAAAAAAGAGTAAAGTTGCTCCTTACCTTCAACACCGTTTTATTTATTTTTTCCCTCTTTTTTCTGATGAAACTCTCCTATGGTTTTATATAGTCTTAGTTCGTTAATTGACCTTATCACGTGGAAAAAATTATTTAGGTTACATCCATTTCACCTTTACCTATCGTAGTAGTGACTTACCTTATTTTTAAGATTATATATTTCATATTTGAAGAAAATTTATTTGCAATTAGTATAAATATATTTTTTATACATTATATATAACTTAAAACCTTAAATGAATACATTATCCATCCTACCGGTTAGACAAGTTAGTAATTTACGAGTCAAAATTGATTGCATAACTTGAGGACCACATAGTGCAAGTCGAATCCCATGGAACATATATTTTCACATTACATATAAATTATGCCACATGATTTAGTTTATATCTTGAAATAGAAAAACAATTCACCACTTCCTTAAATTTCACGATAGAATCAGATCAATAGTCTTTCAGCAATAAAAAAAGACTTAACGAATATAGTTTAGGCAATCCATTGACTATATGACTACAAATTGTTGTCACAGTCTTAAAAAATGGAAGGACCAATTATTTAGCCAATACCTTTTTATGTCTTTGGCATCTACTGTATCAGTTTGTAATAGAATATTTGTGCCGACCCTCAAAAGAAAAGTTGAGATGGTAAAGTTTACAGAGATCTTGATACTGTTATTGTGTTTAGTGCCAACCCAAGTACTATGTCTTTGTAAATAATGAATCGTAAATAATGAATTGAGTCTAACTCAAACTCAAAAGCTAGTTTGTTGTTTCATATCCGATGTAGAACTCTTAACATTCCCGCACGCCGTTAATTGGAGCGTGGTATAATTTGAGACGTTAACTGGAGCGTGGTATAATTTGGGGCCCAACATCAGTGAATAAATAATTGGAATGGCCTGACTCTGATAACATGAAAAAATAAAAATAGCTTATAGGGTGAGTATTGTAGTGTCATGTTCCGATTCCATATCCGAGTGATAACAGTTTTAACAAGTGCAAATTTCCATCCATTTTCAATTTTGGTGACTCAAACTCAGATACAGGTGGTCTTTCAGTAGCATTTGGACAAGCTCCTTATCCCCATGGTGAAACCTTTTTTTCTGCGTCTGCTGGTAGCTTCTCAGATGGACGCCTCATCATTGATTTCATTGGTAAAACTAAGTCTCCTCTTTCTCTTACTATATACTTGTGTCTGGAACCAGCTGCAAGAAATTCCTTAGTTCTTGAAATAAAGGGTGTGTTTGGTATGACATAAGTCAATTTCGGAAAAATGTTTTCCTGCATTTGGTTAGAGAGTGGAAAATATTTGCTAAATGTTGATAACAATATTAGCAAAACGGATAGAGTCTTGATGAAATTTTTGAGTATTAAAGATTGGTAATGATGTTTAAATACTGATTAAGAACATGATGTGATTATTTTCCCTATCTGACGTCCAAGCGTTATCCGGTACTGATGGGAGTTACATTGTGAAATTAGTCGAGATGCGCCAAGTTGGTCCTAATAGCATTATAAAAAAAAATAGATTAAAGCCTCGATATGAAGTTAAGAGTTGAGATAATTGAGAAGGAAAATGAGTTTTTTCCCAAAGTGAGAGAAGTCATTATTTCTCTTTGGGAGGAAAGTGTTTTCCTTTAATATATTTATTGGAACCGAACACCATGGAAAATATTTTCCATTACCAAACACAGCCTTGAAACAAAGGACAAGTTTTTCTTTTCTTGTTATGACTTGTTTGTTTAGCTTCTGATCTTTCTTTTTGTGTTCCTGCCTTTTGAATTGTCAGCTGAAGGCTTAGATTTGACTTATCTCAGCGCATTTCTTGATTCGATCCGTTCCAACTTCAGCCATGGAGCTAATTTTGCCACAGCAGGATCAACAGTTAGACCTCAAAACACAACCATGGCTCAGAGTGGATATAGTCCAATTTCACTTGATGTACAAGGTGTTCAATTCTCAGACTTTCATTCAAGATCCCAAATAATTCGCCAGAAAGGTGCTAGTTTTATTGAGCAAAACAATAATAGAGTGTACATTAAAGCCGTATGATTCAATTCTGACAGGTTAAAGGTTTTGTTTTTCTGCACAGAAAATATCTTTGGCCAATTGTTGCCAAAGAAGGAAGACTTTTCTCAAGCGTTGTACACCCTTGATATAGGCCAAAATGATCTCACTGCTGGCTACAAGCTCAATATGTCCACTGAGCAAGTAAAGGCTTATGTTCCTGATTTACTCTCTCAGTTATCAAATGTTATAAAGGTCAGTAAAATAGAACCAAAATATAACAATTGGACTCACAAGCTCAAAAGCTTTACCAATTTACGTTAATTACTTATTTTCTGTACTAGTTTTATTCATCTGCTATAAAATGCAGAAAAATATGCAAAAGGCGGACGATCATTTTGGATTCACAGCACTGGACCAGTAGGTTGCCTACCATACGTCATGGACCCCTTTTTGGTCACAGCGGCACAAATTGATAAGTATGGGTGTGCTAATCCCTTCAACGAAGTGTCAAAGTACTTCAACCTTCTGTTGAAGAATACTATTTGTTTAGCTCAGGAAGGAACTTCCTTTAGCTGCAATCACTTATGTTGATGTCTACTCAGTTAAATACTCTTTCATCGGTCATGCAAAGAAGCTAGGTAATGGACATTGTACTTGAATTTCTTTTTAATCTTTATCAAGGCATTAACTTCTTGATTTTGAGGTCTTATGTAGAGAAACGACTTGCAGTAGTTTTCCTTGGACCAAAAATTATCACGGTTATCTAACTCGAAATGCAAATTTAAGGTTTTATATGAAATGACAGGATTTGAGAACCCATTTCTAGCTTGTTGTGGTCATGGTGGGAAGTACAACTACAACAGATTCATCAAATGTGGAAGTAAGAAAGTGGTGAATGGGAAAGAGATCGTGATTGCCTCTACATGCAAAGATCCTTCAGTTCGGGTTAGTTGGGATGGAACTCACTTTACTGAAACAACTAATAAGTGGATATTTGATCAAATTGTTAACGGCTCGTTCTCAGATCCTCCAATTCCTTTGAGTTTGGTTTGAAACAGAGTTAACCATTAAAAACTTTCATATACTGTCTTATGTTTCCTTCCTATTTGATTTTTATAGGATGAATATTCTCTTGTTTTTCAACAACTCTACCTGCCAGGTACATAGAGTTTTATTTTGAAAAGCACCTTGAGAAGTCTCTGGTTTTAAGGATGTAATTAGGAGGTATATACACAATTATCAGTCTCATCGAATCACATCAGGAACTAATTGTTGTTGTTTTTTCTGTCTATTTACTCTACAATGAATCAAAGAATGAGCTAATATTTGTTCTGCATCTATCCTGGAGATATGTGTAATAAAATCTACCTATAATCATTCATATCTAACGCCCGAATCAATCAAAAAAGCTTATTAATTTGATTCATCCCAGCGAGAGAGGGAGGTTGTGAGTTACCTAGGCTACGGATTTTTCGGTTTATTGATTCTCGAAATCACCTATTGAAAAAAAGGCCCTCGGGTCCAGACCCCAAAAGGTAACAGAGGCGTGCAAAGATTTCCTCAGGCCGGACGGAGATTGACCCTTGAGTGCAAAGACAGAAGAGAGCTATCAACACTGTAATACATCCAAACTAGTAACTACCCTTTGCAAGCAACTATGATCATCAAAATATCCAGCCTTTAATTCAAATAGCCTAATCGCATAACATATGTATATTATCATCTATTCTCTTCCTTTCATCTGCACTTCCAGCTCTATGATCTCTTATCAAGGCTGCGGCCATTCCACTTACGTATAAAAATTGCAGTCTCCTAATTTTTTATATTTAAATATCCTTTCCCTCAATCAAAGCTGTAATATAATACAACAGCCACCACTGCAAATGCACTGTAAACTACTCGGTCAGTACATAAAGACGTTGTGCATGAATTCATGATCCAGATTGATGAACAAGTTCTTATAAATACCTATGTATGATTAATACTCCAGAGAAATAAGGTTACTTAGATTTGGACCACCTAAATCAGAATTCCTCTGTTGTTCGGACTCTTCAAAAATGTTAACGGGTGCGTATGGATTATTCAAAAGTAATGCATTTTTTGAGGATTCGACAAAATGAGGCAACATTTTTTAGTGTACGAGCAGCATAGCAGAATCCTGGTCAGTTTCAAAGGCTTTTTCTCTAGATGTGCTGGAATATTTCTCCAGCTTTTTTAGAACTTAACAGTACAATCTTCCAAAATTTTGCAGCTTTGGTTCTTCCAAGTTCCATGTCAACCATTTAACTCCAAAAGTCCCTAGAATCTCAAGAACGTTTGAAATACAAACTCATACCATTTTCAAGTCACTCAAAATTTGTTTACTATGTTGCATTATCACTGTTTGGAAGTCATCAACATCCAAACGTAGCACTTGATCCATTTCAACTTATATTACATTCATATCATTTTAGAATAATAAGTACCCTTGTGCATATCTTGAACTTTCAGTTAGACATTTGTACTTACGGGAGTTCTATTACCTCTTATATTTGTTTGAAATGGAATTAATATCACCCTTATCGGGAACTGATATCATGGCCCAAAATTGGAGCTGGACGTGATTGGACACCCGTCCTAATTGACCTTCAAGCGAACCCCTGTATCTAACTGATTGAATTGTTTGATATAATGGAAAGGTTAACGTCATCACTAATACTTAATCAATTGTTCCAAAACTATAATCAATAATATCCACCAGGTTAAGTCATGAGTCTCTAAAAATGCTCAATACAAAACTATCTTCTGGGAATTCCCTGAAAATTAATAAAACTTGAAACAAACTAAAGTGGGGATCTCCCACTAGAAGATAGGCGGGGGTAAGCTGGACTGGAAGCTGAGCTAACTCATACTGTGTGGAATATGATCAGTTGTATCTGCAATATCCAAGAAAATGCAAGTAGGTCTCATGAGATAAGTACCACCGATGGAATATCAGTAAATCTCATAGACTACCTCCTAAAAAGGCAGAGCAATACTTTCTGGGATAAAGACACAATAAGCACGGAAACACATTTCACAAATAAACATGAAAATCATATAAAGTCGGAAAACAGACACAAGCTGATTACTTAGACTATAAGTTGATAACTAAAGTTGAAGCTGAGAATTGAGTAATTTTATAATAAAAACAACTTTTCTGAGTAAAAAGAGTTACACAAATTAAAGTGGCTCTGCGTATGGAGATCTTGCAACACGCCCGGAGGAATGTCGACCTATCTCCCCAACAAACTATAGCCCATGCAAGCACGGAGTAGCTACCCTGGCCCTCGTGGCACTCATGCAAGGGGAGCTCGGCGAGCTTTCCCTTCGGTGTCTGGATGTGATCACATCAATAGATGAACATGAATGTTGTTAGTCATTACACATAACAATTAGTGATGAATGTTGATAAATACCGTGATATACATAATCTTGTATATCACAGTTTGGCACGTTTTTGGTGTATTACATTAAGTATGATTTGTATTAAATTAGAATTGTACGCTTACCATAATTGTATAATTATTGTACAAGTAGAATAAGGTTTTGGGAGTAGAATCGGAATAGGATTTTCCTATTATGGAAATTGTAAATTGTATATATACTCTTTCATTAATGAAAATAATCAAGGGGTTATTTCTTTCATGGTATCAGAAGTCTAGGTTGAAAATTTTTCTCCCCTAATTTCCGTCGGTGCCAAGCCAGCCTTGCCTCGGTTTCCGTGCCAATTTTCAATCCCCAAAATTCTCTCTTCCAAATCCCTCAATCACCTATTTGTTCTTTCATTATGTATACCTCAAAGAACACGTTTCACCATGCCCTTACAGTTTCTAATATCAAAAATCACATCCCTCTTATTCTTGAAATAGAAAACGTCCAATATGCGACGTGGGCCAAACTGTTCAAAATTCACGCACATTCATATCAAGTCATCCATCACATAATCCCCGCGGCTCCTGAGGACACGGAGGTGCCTAAACGCGAGGATGATCTTAAGTTGTGGACGACTCTTGATGCCATCGTCCTTCAGTGGATTTACTCCACTATTTCTACCGATCTGTTGCAGAAGATTATTGAGCCGGACGCTACGGCAATGGCTACTTGGGATAGGTTGCGTGACATATTCCAAGATAATCAAAATTCTAGAGTTGTTACCCTTGAGCAGGATTTTTTCCACGTCAATATGGAAAAATTCTCGAACATTTCAGCATATTGCAAAAGGTTGAAAGAATTGGCGGACCAACTCCGCAACATTGGTGCACCTGTTAGCAACAACCGTCTTGTTCTCCAAATGGTGTCTAGCCTCTCCGAGGCCTATAGTAGCGTTGGTACTCTCCTTCGCCAAAGTAATCATCTCCCAAAGTTCTATCAAGCCCGCTCCATGCTTACTTTGGAAGAAGCCGGATTGGCTAAAAAGGCGGCTACTAGTGCTAGTCCCGTGGTTATGGTGACGTCCTCCACTAATTCTCAGAATTTTGGTGACCAAACATACCAAAACCGGTCTCAAGGGGGAGGCAAAAATAGTCGGAAAAATAATGGCAAAAATTGCGGGGGAAAACGCGACGGTTCCAGCAATGGTAACGGTGGCAGAAAGAGTGGCGATGGGCCCCATCCCGGAAATAGTGGGCCACCGACCCACTGGTCCCAGCCTTGGGCCCCTTGGCAGGCAGCCCACTGCCTAGCGGTGGCTTGGGTCACGGCCCAACTCACTGCCCACTGACAGGCAGTTCCGTCCCTCCTACTGGCCCAATTTCATTTCGAGTCCAACATCTAGTCACCCGTAGTCAAACCGGCATTGTCAAACCCAACACCAAATATAGCCTCCACACCCGGGGTACAAAATCAACATTGCCTCGTAATCTTGTGTCTGCTCTTAATGACCCGAATTGAAAATGGCTATGGATGATGAATTTAATGCTCTTATTAAAAATAGGACGTGAAAGTTGGTCCCCCGTCCCCTAATGCTAATGTAATTCGGTTTATGTGGATTTTCAATCACAAAGAAAAATCTGATGATACTTTTGAGCAGCATAAATCACTTCTTGTAGGAGATGGGAAGACACAACATGTTGGTGTGGATTGCGGTGAGACATTCAGTCCGGTGGTTAAACCGACAACTATAAGAACAATTCTTAGTTTGGCTCTTTCTAAGGCATGACCGCTTCATCAACTAGATGTCAAAAATGCCATCGTCAAGGAGAGTTAAATGAAACAGTATACATGTACCAGCCTTTGGGATACATGGACTCCACTTATCTAAAACATGTGTGTCTGCTAAATAAATCATTATATGGGCTGAAACATGCTTCCAGGGCCTGGTACAAGAGGTTTGCGAATTATGTTTCGCATATTGGGTTTTCTAACAGTCGTTTTGATCACTCTTTGTTCATCTACCGTCAAAGTAATAATATTGCTTACATTCTTTTATATGTGGATGATATTATGTTGACTGCCTTATCCGATGCTCTTCGTAAGTCCATCATGTCACTGCTTGGCTCTGAGTTTGCTATGAAAGATCTAGGGCCACTAAGCTACTTCTTAGGGATAACTATGAGACGTCATGTAGATGGTTTATTTTTATCCCAAAAGAAGTACGCAATAGAGATTGTTGAACGTGCTGACATGTCATCCTGTAAGCCGTCGGAAACTCCGATTGATACTAAACTCAAGTTGAGCGCCTCCTCCGGTAAGCCAGCCAATCCGACACAGTACCGCAGCCTTGTAGGGGCCTCCAATATCTCACATTCACAAAGCCGGACATTTCTTATGTTGTGCAACATGTCTGCCTATTCATGCATAACCCGATGGAGGATCACATGCATGCTCTTAAACGCATTGTACGTTATATTCAGGGTACTCTAGAGTATGCTTTGCATTTATATCCATCATCGACATCCACCCTTGTTTCCTACACGAATGCCGATTGGGGAGGATGTCCGGACACCAGACGCTCCACACCTGGTTATGATATATTCCTTGGTGATGATTTGGTATCTTGGTCCTCCAAACGGAAAGCGACGTTGTCCAGATCCAATGTCGAAGTAGAATATCGAGGTGTTGCAAATGTAGTGTCTGAATCTTGTTGGCTCCAGAACCTTCTTCTAGAGCTCCACTATCCGGTTCCGAAGGTATCATTGGTGTAATGTGATAATGTTAGTGCTATTTATCTCTCTGAAAATCCGGTTAACCATCAACGCACTAAATATATTGAGTTGGAAATTCACTTTGTTCGCGAAAAGGTCGCTTGCGGACAAGTGCGTGTCTTACATGTTCCGTCACGCTATCAAATTGCAGATATTTTTACTAAAGGTCCGCTAGTGTTATTTGAAGATTTTCGAGACAGTCTCAGTATACGCCTACCTCCCGCTTCGACTTCGGGGTGTGATAGAATAATTATAATTAATAGCATATTTATTGTAATTATTTAGTAATAATTGTAATTGATATTAGGATCATGTGTATATGGTAGGTAGATTAGTTAGTCAACTAATAGCACAATTCTAGCCTAATTATATCTTAATTATAGTCTTAGATGATGTTGTATTTGTGATATAATTACAACACTTTCTGTTGCGGCATGGAGTTTAAGAAAGAGAGATTTTAGAAACTTGTGGTCTAGGACTAGAATAAGTCATAGATGTTTGTGTAGCTATAAATCATCCCATTAAGGGTAAACTGCGCATTTTAAAGTATAATTGTCACTAAGTATAGAAATGTGTCATTCTTTTTGGAACCGACTAAAAATGAAAGATTTTCACATAAATTGGGACGGAGAGAGTACTATTGGAATGAGAAAGTGGAGGAGTAACCTCCCAACTACAAACCACTGCTAAAAAGAAATAGGAAACATAACTGACAGATAAGATGAAGTCATAATTTCCATGTGTAAACCGTTTGTAGAGGGTGCTACCAATCCCCCCCCACTCTTCTCCCTTAAGGTTGCCTATATTGATGCTTCTTGTATTGGTTGACGAGTCTCAGGAACACTCACTTAGGCAGCTACAGGTTGTCCTTTTTTTTTTTCTAGTTTGATGCCATTTGATGATTTATGTAGTGCTAGTTTGTGGAATAACTCTTCGGTTTTGGAGATTGTTAATCATTCTCTTTTTTTTTTTTTGTCTTTTCCCTGTTCACCTCTTCCCCCAAAAGACCATGCAATGTTTCTGATGTACTGGTGGATTTGGTGGGGCAGCGGTGGCACCTTTAGCACATGAGCAGAGGAGAGCTGTTTTACTTTCTGAGGTTCCAAGGTCTTTACAAGTACCCGTTGAAGAGCCTGCTCTACGACAGGCTTTGGGTAATTTGATCGAGGGTGCTTAATTGCGTATACAAGCTGGTGGGAAGGTTGAAATTGTTGTTGTAAACATGTAAATATAAGAAACAATATATTCCCTACCCATAATTAGAATATTTTCATATATTGTGTAAATATAATTATGGTAAGAGTGGATTCCTCTTTTGTATAGGCTTAGGATTCCTATTGTATAATGGATGAATATTATACTCTATATATACTTTGATATTAATGAAAGACTCCCCAAGGGAGATTAATATCATCTTACATGGTATCAAGAGCCAAATAAACAAAATCCTAAAAACCTTTCTCTTCCACGGCCGCAGTGCCGCCTCTCTACGCCGCGGCCCTCCCGGATTTTCTTCTTGTTTTTCGGGTTTTGTTCTTCCTTTCTTCTCTTCTCTAAATGGCTATCCCTGATTCTTCCACACTCTCTGACGCCTCTACCTCCACAAATCCCACCACAAAGTCATCACCCCCGTTTCATCCCGCCCTTACTGTTTCCAACATCAATAACCATATTCCCATTATTCTTGATCAAGAAAACAACCGAGTATTCTCCCCGGGTTGAACTTTTCGCAATCATACATGTTTCTATAACGTGCTTGACCATATTGATGACACTATTCCGCGCCCTACGGAGGTTGATGATTCTATCTGGCATCGTCTCGACGCCGGCGTCAAACAATGGATATATGGTAGTATCTCTCGGGATTTGCTCCTTACTATCATGAAATCGACTCCATGACCCTTGACTTGTGGAATCGTTTGGAGGAAATTTTTCAAGACAACAAGCACACTCGTGCCGTGTATTTGGAAGAACAATTTAACAAAACACGTCTTGAAAACTTCTCCAATGTCTCTGAGTACTGCAAGTAACTTAAACTTCTAGCGGATCAACTCTCCAACATCGGCACGCCTATCACTGACGATAAAATGGTGCTACAAATGATTTCTGGCCTTACTAAGGGCGAATATGATACTTTGGCCACCATAATTCAACAAGCAGATCCGCTACCGAGTTTTAACAAAGCTCGCTCACAAGTTTTGCTCGAAGAAACCCGTCGTGCTAAATAGGATGAGCACGCCCGGCAGTGTTAGCGTCGACGACGCAACCCCAAGATCGACGCCACCGGATAACTCCCAACGGCGGCGGGGCGCGCGGCGGCAAGGGTGGAAAAGGCCGCGGCGGTAGAGGAGGCCGTGGTTGTGGCAAGGGTCGCGGTCAACGAACCAACAAAGAAGAACAACAACAGAGATCGCAAAACAACTGGGCCGCGGCTCCTTAGCAGTTCGTCTACAGCGCCGCGGGGCCCCAGTACAGAGCGCGCGCACCCTAGTTTAGAGCCGCGACGCCAAGTCTATTCCAGTACCAACAGCCATACAATCCGTATTCTTACACCGGTTTGTTAGGCCCCGCTCCAGCCCCACAGCAAGCCCACTTCATGCAAGGTCAGGTCCCATGCAGCCCCTCCCGGCATGACACCCACTGAGTTGGGTCAGGCGTTCAACACCCTCTCTATGCAATAGCCTGACAATACTTGGTACATGGACTCAGGCGCCACATCTCACGTCACCCAGTCAGCATGTACTATTCCTAAACTGTTTAGTTTAAAACATCCTCAATATGTTACAGTTGGTAGTGGACAACACATTCCAGTTAAGGGTTATGGTACCTCATACACACAACCTCCTCATCCACCCTTCTCCTAAAAAAACACCCTATATGCCCCACACATGATTAAGAACCTCATATATGTCCGCCAATTTCTAGTAATAATTCTGTCTTTGTGGATTTTGACCCTTTTGGTTTTACTGTGAAGGATCTTAATACGGGGACACCTCTTACGAGATGCAATAGCACGGGGGATCTCTATCCATTCACTTCCACCTCTCATTTGCCCGGATCTTGCTCTCCCGTCACTCTAGCGGCCGTTTCTTCTTCAACTTGGCATAATAGGCTTGGTCATCCAGGAGTCCCAGTTTTTAATTTTCTTAGAGGCAAAAATTTCATTGCTTGTAATGGAAAACTTGCCCAAAATTGTGTTTCTTGCTCTTTAGGCAAACATATTCGTCTTCCGTTTAAATCATCTACTAGTGTTACATTTGCTCCTTTTGATATCATACATGTCGATTTATGGACATCTCCTATCTCTAGTTCTCTCGGTCATAAATACTATCTTGTGTTGCTTGATGATTTTTCACACTACGTTTGGTTATACCCTCTTAAATCTAAATCGGAAGTGTTTGTGAAATTTCTTGAGTTTCGCAAGTTCATTCAAACACAATTTGGAAAAGGCATAAAATCATTTCAGTGCGATAATGGTCGTGAATTCAATAACTCTATGTTTCACCGCTTTTGTACCAATAATGGCATGGTCTTTCGCTTCTCCTGCCCTCACACCTCACCACAAAACGGTAAAGCTGAAAGAGTCATCCGCACCATTAACAATATGATTCGCACCCTATTGATTCATGCCTCCCTCCCTCCACCCTTCTGGGTCTATGCTGCTAAAATGTCAGAATACACTCTAAATATTCTCCCTACTAGCACTCTTCACAGTATGACCCCTACCGAAATCCTCTACCATAGAATCCCCTCTTATGATCATCTACGGATTTTTGGTTGTCTGTGCTATCCCAACCTTAGCTCCACCGCCCCTCACAAGCTCGCTTCTAGGTCCACTCCATGTGTCTTTCTAGGATTTCCGCCGAACCATAGAGGCTATCTATGCTATGACTTGTCGACTCGTCAGATCCACATATCTCGTCATGTCACATTCGATGAGACCACATTCCCGTTTTCAAATCTTCCAAAATTCCAAAAATAGGACTACTCATTTCTTGACGAGTTTGCCATCTCTCCCCTCATAATCGAACAACTCACATCCTCTGTTCCGTCGTCAGAGCCGCGGCCTCTAGGGGAGGAGCCGCGGCGCCCAAACTTCAGAGAAACCTGTCAACCTTCTAGCGCCGCGACTCTCGATCCAGGAGCCGCGGCGCCTCCGACGGCTTCGCCCCCACCTTCTCCTTATCCGACTTTAACCCCCGTCTCAGATACACCATTCCGCCACCCACTGTCCCTACCCATCCAATGGAAACTCGTTCAAAACATGGAATCTTCAAACCCAAAGTCCATTTCAACTTGTCTGCCCAAACCATCTCTCCACTTCCAAAGAACTCAAAATTGGCCAAACAAGACCCTAATTGGAATGTGGCTATGTATGAGGAATTCAATGCTTTAACTAAACATCACACGTGGGATCTAGTACCTAGACCTGATGGGGTGAATGTCATTCGTTGTATGTGGCTATTTCGTCACAAGTTTAGAGACAATGGGGATCTTGAGAGGTATAAGGCCTGTCTTGTGGCTAATGGCACAAATCAGCAGGAGAGCATTGATTGTGGTAAGACCTTCAGCCCGGTTGTCAAACCGGCTACCATCCGCACAGTTTTGAGCATTGCCATGGGCAAACACTGGCCGATCCATCAGCTTGATGTGAAGAATGCATTCTTACATGGGGATGCGAGAGAGACGGTCTACATGCATCGGCCACCGGGGTTCACCCATCCAGTTCCTCACTATGTGTGCCATCTCCGTAAGTCACTATATGGCCTGAAGCAGGCCCCCCGTGCGTAGTATGATCGTTTTGCCAGGTATATCTTGCAGATTGGGTTTGTATGCAGCAAGAGTGATACATCACTTTTCATTTTTCATCGAGGCAGTAGCATTGCTTACTTATTACTTTACGTGGATGATATTTTTCTTACCGCCTCCTCCGACGGATTGAAAAATGAGATTATTGTCTTGCTCAAGTCCGAATTTGCAATGACTGATTTGGGGAAGTTGAGTTACTTTTTAGGGATATCGATGACCAGGTCTGCCAGTCATATGTTCTTGTGTCAGCGTAAGTATGAAGAAGAGATTGTGTACAGGGCTAAGATGGCGAGCGCAAAGAGGTGCCTACTGGGTTGATTCCAAATCTAAGCTCAGTGCTATGGATGGTGCTCCAGTCTCTGATCCTACTCTGTAGAGGAGCCTTGCAGGTGCACTTCAGTATCTCACATTCACCAGGCCAGACATAGCTTATGATGTTCAGCAGGTGTGCTTATTCATGCATGCCCTCAGGGAGTCTCATTTCACTGCTCTTAAGCGTATCATTCGATACATTAAGGGCACTCTTGATTATGGTTTGCACCTATACCCTCTGCACCATACAAATTGCTTTCATATACGGATGTAGATTGGGTAGGCTGTCCGGACACACGACGCTCCACCTCCGGCTTTTGTGTTTTCTTAGGGGATAATTTGATTTCTTGGTCTGCCAAGCGACATGCTACCCTATCTCGCTCCAGGGCCGAGGCTGAGTACAGAGGCGTTGCAAATGTAGTAGTTGAGATTTGTTGGCTCAGAAATTTACTGTTAGAACTTCAGTGTCCTTTGCGTCAGGCATCTATTGTGTATTGTGATAACATCTATGCCATCTATCTTTCTCATAATCCGGTTCAACATTAGCGAACCAAGCATATTGAGATAGACCGACACTTCGTTCGTGAGAAAGTTGCGTTAGGCCATGTCAGAGTGTTACATGTTCCATCATCCTATCAGTATGCAGACATATTTACCAAAGGACTTCCCAGACAGTTATTTCTTGACTTCAGATCCAGTCTCAGCGTCCGGCCTCCTCCCGCTCCGACTGAGGGGGTGTGTAAACGTGTAAATATAGGAAACAATATATTACCTGCCCATAATTAGAATATTTTCATATATTGTGTAAATATAATTATGGTAAGACTAGGATTCCTCTTTTGTATAGGCTTAGGATTCCTATTGTATAAGGGATGAATATTGTACTCTATATATACCTTGATATTAATGAAAGACTTCCCAAGGGAGATTAATATCATCTTACAGTTGCCACTGGAGCACCTGCAGGGGGTGTTCTTGTTATAATTGACGATGATGGCCTTGATATGCATTATATGGTATGTGTCATGAAATCTATTCTATATCATGATCATTGAGCCAATGCTTGATATTAAGATGACCAATTTGGCACTTAAATGAGAATAGGAACTTAAAATTTACATGAAAGGCATTGACATATTGACATATCAACTGGCTCGTGTATTTGTTAGAGTTGAAGTATTGTCTCCTTTTTATTTTGTATATACACAGATGCACTCTCTAGCACATTTTGGGGCAGATCTGTTTTCTGAAGATAAGGTAGAGGATAACATGACATGGAACTTTGTGGCTGGTCTAACTGTTTCTCGAGAAATACTGGAGAGTTACGGATATGTTGTGCGGGTGATCTCACCAAGACTAACAGATGCTGCAATTGGAACTGGAGGAACCCGTATAGAACTCTGGTTTCCCTCTTTATCTGCTTCATCTGTCGTAAATGGCCCTTCTCATGAGATTTAACAAAGATTGAGAATTCCACTGTCATTTATCTAGTTGTTGAAAGGTGCAGAACATACAAATTTCCTGCTTAATCCTCTGCGGATGCTGAGATGGAAAAATTTGAAGAGCTTGTACTCTTCTGATTCATCTAGTGACACAAATCTGCCAAATGACTAATTTCTCTCCTACTGGGACTGATCAAAATGTGGAAGGTATAGCTAATAATACTAGAAGGCTAAATGCTAGGGGAGCATGTCCTAATAAAATTTGGGTGATCCTTCTTTTGGCTTCGTCAAACACTTCCTCTCGCTGGTCAAGCCTTCTACAGAAAAAGCAATGCTAGAAGACTTTTGTATATACTTTAGCATAGTAGTTATTGCCATTTAGCTGTCTATTATCTGTTGTGTTGCTAAAAGATATCGTGATTTACTATGAACCAATTGCATGGACAAAATCTGCCAGTTGTATAAATCAGAGTACCTCTACAGATGTTCCAGATTGAACTATTTGTATTGCGAAGAGTAAACACACAAGCACACTTGATCTTAGTTGCAACAAGTTCCCAGAATCCCTGCCCTGCAGCCATGTTTTCCTGCAATGTTGGGTATCAGAGTGAAAATATATCAATGCCTTTCATGTAAATTTTAAATCGCAATAGCTTCTTTATCAGCTTATTCTGTTTTCTCTAATTTATTTTTCAGAATTGTGGCTGAAATTTATTTTGGAAAGGACTAGTATTTTCGCTTCTATACTTTACCTCATGCATCGGCAGTTTGATAGATAAAAGGGAAGTGTACTTAATGTGGTAATTGAGCAGGTTGAATGTCATAATTATCATACAACAATGTTGGTCTAAAGTTATACTCTTTCATTTCCAGATGCTTGCATTTTCTTCACTGTTAGATATTTGTAGCTTGAGTAGCTTATATATAGGAATAATAATGGTGTTACTTATTTTATAGTTTAGTATTATAGAATTAAATTATTGAAAAATGTTTCAAGGTTAAAGCAAAAAAGAGTACACGAAGAGGAAAGAAGCAAAAAAAAGAAACTTAACAAATGGATCTTTGGCCTGAGACAGTTTTGGTTAGTAAGGATACTGGATAGTTCACCAACCAAATGGTGCAAATAATTATAATACAACAATGATAATTTTCAAATTATTTAAGTCTAACCATAAAATCATATGAATCTGTAAAATAATATTGTGAAGAAAGATTAAGAAAAAAGAAGAAGAAGTCTCTGCCCATTAATCCACTTTTACGTGTTTTATCATTAAATTGATGAGCCAAAGAACCATAAGTGGTAAATTTGTTAAAATTGACTATTAAAATGGTTGGTATATACTTGTGATGTTAAAATATATTGACTGTTAGAAAAATGGAATTGGTATATACTTGTATATTGTGTAATGTAACATTAACATACAAGATGAATGGTTGGTATATACTTATGATGCAACATTAACATACAAGATGAATGTGGTGTTAATAGCAAAGAGTCGTGGGAATTTGATACAAATATGTCATGAGATGACCCAGCTACTTCATCTTGAATAGCTGTTCATTCCTGTTAGAACTCAAAATATGAACAAGCTTCCTCTATGTCTATCATATACGTCAAGAGTAAGAGTCACAATTCTACCATAACTTTACCTACTAAACCCAATCCAACACTACACGTACATATTGCTAGAGTGGATTCAGAGTTTAGAATTTATAAATTTGTATAATAATTTCAAGTTAATATACTATAATTATCTAGGTTCATAATCATATAAATATATCAATAAAAATATAAGATATGTACAAAAGCTATTGGATTGACGTGAACTCATAACATATGCTCTAGATCTGCCATTGGATATTCCAATACAAATTTAGTCAGATTAGTAAATTTCAACTATCAGATAGATGAAAAATACAATGCATCAAAATTGCAGTACAATGAAAGTAATACATTTGAATTGTTGACATATACGGTCTTTTAACTTACTTTTTTCAAATCATACTTTACAATCAAGTTAGAAAAAGACTAAGCAATTGGTGTGCTAAATGAAACGTGGGATTTAGTCTTTGTGATGAGGTCAAAGTCGCCGACCTTCTATTCCCAGCCAAATGTTCTGACTTTTCTCCCTTAAGGCCTCAACCATGCAAATAGCTACACATCAATTCATTTCATTGCTAGTATTTCTTTTTATATGTTCTCATTATTGTTAAGTAGCCAACCTTATGATGGTTACGCATCTTGCACATGTTATGAAATCAATTTAAGGTATTCCTTTACTCATAATATTTTAGATAGTTGTTTATTAAGTTGTTTGTGTTTGTGATTTGTCTTGAGTCAAGGGTCTCTCGGAAACAACCGCTCTACCTACTAAGATAGAGGTAAGTTCTGTGTACTCTCTAATCTCCCCAGACTCCACGTTGTGAGATTTCACTGGATATGTTGTTGTTGTTGTTTATTAAGTTCTTTAAATATATTACAAACAAACAAACAAATAAATAAATAAAGGAGCGTGAAGGGTCTCGTTAGTTTTTCGGTTAGAAAGTCCATGCCTAGATAGTCGACTCAACAAAATTATACAATTTAAATATGTTAAAAAATTACATTTATAGGGGCTGAAAGGAATTAAAATTCCCAGGGACGGTGCAATGATCAGAATATTGCAATTTGAATCGTACAGTCATACTTTTCTACTTTAAAAAAGGCCATTTGGAATAATCTCATTGTCCTCCTACAAATTTTAACAAGTGTACTTTGTTTTCAATTTAAATTGATAAATATGCAAAGGTGAATTTAAGATTTTAAATTTGTGTTTTTCCTATAAAACACTACAATAATAATCAAATAAAAAGACTCCAAGGGAAACCAATCTCGATATTAAAATAAGGTTCCTTCATAGCCACTAAGCCAACAACTCCTTTTAGTAATAGATTCCCAACTAACTATTCTTTAATATAATTAACGGACTCTCAATATAAATACAAGTTTCATTTTCTATAAAAACACGTACGATACTATTTTTTTTCCTTCCCTTTTCAATGTCTTCATTCTTCTCCAAGAAGAAACTTCAACGTTTTTCCTAATTTGCTTGACCTTTAAACAAATTAAAACTAGACTTAGTCAAATTTGTGAAGTATTAATTACTTTAAGGACCTATTGAATACTTTTATTCGTCAGCATTTATTTGATGGAACCCCAATTTCTGAAAAGAATGGCTTTAAGCACCAAGTTCTTGTTACTTTGTTGGACCACTAATTTTTGTTCTCTTACTAATATGAATTGTGGTGGAATGGTTAGAGTCCCTCTACCCTCGTCTGGAGGTTTCAAGTTCAAGCAGTCGGAATAGAAAAAATCATATTGGGAGCCTTACCCCAAAATGGGCCCTTCAATGCATGAATCCGGATATAATGACTTCAATATGAATACCGGACACAGAGTAGAAAATAAAAAAAAACTTTTGTTCTCCTGAATTTCCATATTGGACTTGGCCAAAATGATTCTTTACTGTAATTATGATTTATGAGAATTGATTAGGAAATCATATGAGGGAAAGAAAAAAGTCGAATTAAGTTTAAAATAATAATATAATAAGTAAATGGATTGATATAAAGTGCTCTTTAGGTAATAATGATCCTTCTAACTTTATTCATCCTTCACTTGTCACCACATCCACCAATTAATATTTTTGCTTTGAAGCTTTATAAATTAAGTAGTTAATAATTCATATTTTAACCTTTTATAGTTTACCTAAATTTCTCTAAAATATATGCCCTCCTTTCCGGAGGAAAAAAGGAGGAGTTGCTATGCAAGTATTGTTTACCTAATATGTATCTATTTTTCTTTACCTAATTTATTGGGAAGTAGCAAATATCTATTAGCATTAAATTAAAGGGCCTAATTACTTTAGTTTCAAAATCCTGATACCAGATTCAAATTGTATTGTTCTGCTCCATTTAGATTAATATTTAATCCAACTTAACTAATATAGATATTTATTGATTGTTGATTAAAAAAGGTAGAACATTAAAACCTTGGCCAAGTGATTAAGAAGTTAAGATCTAAGTGTTAGATATGTTTTCAGCAACAAATATTGATATTCCTTTCAACTTAGTTTCTATTAGAAAATTCAATATTTTGGTACTTAGTGATATAAATAATACTCCAAATATATAAAATTTTAGAGTGAGCTCAAATATCATTTTCTTAATTTTTCAAAACATATATTTAAGACGTTTTTTTAAAACTATAATAAAAAAGATTATTTGACTATTTTGGTCAACAAAGAATTAGTTGACTCAATAAATATATAGTAATAAAGTACTAATAGGAGTATTATTCTAATTAATATACCAATATTCCTTGCCACCTTGAATTAGAAAAATATTTGTCCAAACATAAAATAAATAAAATAACCAGCCAATAAGAATTACCTTTTGTTCATCCACGTCAGCGAATCAAAAGGCCAACATCTAATACTAGTAAACCAAATCAGAACCTGACACATCATCACCCTGAAATTACTATTTTAAGTCCCTAATTTAAACAGATACTTAATAAAGTCCATTTTAAATTTGCTCCCTTATTAGTCTTCAACATTAACTAATTTTGTAGATTAGTATAATCCAAATTAGACACTAATAATAAATCAACCTTAAATATAGGAAAAAAGGAGTAAATAAAAGCAATTCTACCTCTTTTGTGCTTCTTTCTCTGTCATTAACACAAGCTTTGTGCTTAGCACTTCACGAATTTTCTTCATCCCTTTCACTGATTTTTCTTGCTTCTATTTGGTTCTTTTTACCTATTTATAGATATCCAAAAGGTTAATATTAGTTAACAGGTGTTATAGTAGCTAAACCAAAGGTTTCTTTGCTTCCATTTGTTGTTTTAATTCAAGATTTTTGTGGGTTTTGCTTATTTTTACAGGTATGTCTAAAAAGACTCTGTCTTTTGCATTTCTATGTTTAAAAGTTGTAATTTTTGTGTGTCCTTTATGGTTATATATGTTTAGCTGGCAAGAGTTAATTTATTATTTTTGAGTTTTGTGCTTTTGTGTTAATTTTTGATTCTTGCTATCTTGTTGTCATATTTTCTTGATCCCATGCTTCACATCTTTGTCTTTTATTTTGAGCCGAGGGTTTATCTGGAACCTGTCTCTTTACCCCCACAAAGGTAAAGGTAGACCCTACCCTCCCCAAACTCCACTTGTGGGACCATACTAGGTATGTTGTTGTTGTTGTGTTGTGGTTGTAGTAGTAGTAGTTTTGTGCTTTTGTGTCTTGTTTTGATGAGAACTTGATATGTCAATTTAATTTGTTATGTCTGTTTTGGAGCTAACTTGGGCAGAGGAGAATATAATTTTAAGTTGTATGTACTGATATTACTTTAAATTTAAGATAGTATAGCCTGTTTTGTTTTGACAGATGGGTTGAATGTGTTGGAATAAGTCAAATAGACATACAGTGGCTTGTTTTTGGGGACATGGAATTGAGGAATTGAAATTAGTGTAGTGCTTGATCTATAGGGGGAGAGGGGTTGTTGAAGTTGCTGTAGTCAAAAGCCAAGCACATGGCCAATTTTCTAGTTGCTTGTGGATTGTATAGTTACGTGAGGCACGCGTTTGGTCTTTGCTGGCGTTTAAGGTTTCTAGTGTAAATAAAAGTCCACCGAAGGCAATCTAGGTACGAGGAATTGTTTTAGCATTTCTTTATTGGTTAAGAATCTTTTACCCTTTGATTTGTGTGTGTGGAGGAGGATGGGATGCTAAGAGATTGATGCAAAGGTAGTTAATTTCTAGTTTGAAACTAACTTTTGTATCTGTGAAAGCAAAAGGAGAGATGCTCATTAGCTTGTTCACTCTTTTTTAATAATCAAATGACAGAAAAAACTCGCTCACTCTTTTTGGTGCAACTTAACTTCTTGATTGCAGAGTAGATCATACTTTTGTTTTGATATTTCAGGTTCTTCGTGCCATTGTTATGTTCGCTCCCTACTGAAAGGTGGTTGCAAATTAACTTACTTGGGGTGCAGTGAAGCTTCTTTGACTACTTTGGTTGTACTTACAATTCAGATACTGTATTTAACATGAGGAATTTTGGACGCGGGTTCGTTAAATTGCAGCTTTTCTTTTGATAAAAAATACCAAGTTTGTGATGTTGTTTTTGTCTGTTCCATAATAGTTTGTCTAACTCTTGAAGCATGTTTTGCAGCTCCAATTCCATAAAATCAGCTGAAACTATGAGGCTTATTCTCTCCATATTTTGCGGAGTCATTTTTGGCTTATTCATAGGAATTTCATTTCCTACTAGCTCATTAACCAAGGTATGGATAATACCTTGCGTTCTCGTACAATCATATAGTGTTCTTCTTTGTGCAGGGTTCTAATTTCATATGTACAATAAAACTTCTTTTGGTTCCAATTTGGCAGCTAAATTTAACAGCCAGTATTGTAAGCAACTTCCCAATTACTAGAGACAGAAATAATGTTGTTTCAGACGAAAAGCTTACAGATTCTTTGATCACAAAGCAGAATTCTACAGATCAATTAAAGGTATATCCTTCCTTCCCAGCACCAAACTTGATTTTAAGGTCAAGATAAGTTTTTGTTTTGGCAAGCAGTATGAACTATTATTATGCTGCAATTGCTTAAAATATTTATTCTAGTATGCCTTATTTCTGCAGTTCTTCCAGAAGTGACTATTTTATAGAAATTTTAACCCGCCATGTTCTTGAGCGTGAAATATAGCAAGAAGAACAGGATCTCTTTAAATAAATGAAAATGTACAGTTTGAATACTCACTAAGCTTCTAATCATGAAATGGGAAGACACTTGTGCAAACACCTATCCTCATGCAATATGCGTCCTTCTAAGAACACAAAAGGAACTTATGTCTTGCTAGTTTCCTTTAAAAAGAGTTTGTATGTATGTTGAGTGACAAATGATTTACCAATGATCCCTGCTCGAGTTGAATATATAGTCATCAGCACTATTATATTTTTTTGGATAACCGAGAATCCCTGAGGGCCAGTGGAATACAATTCGGAATTCAGTGGATAATGGGCCCGCCCCTTTACCCCTCTCCACTCAAGTACCAGGCTTTTGTCTTGTCATGGTTTGAACCCATGACATGCGCCTAAATCGCACATGATGCACTGCACTGTTGGAGTTAGACCAAAGCCCTGGTGGCGGTCATCAACAATATATTGAAGCTAAACATTCCAAATTCAAGCCTATCCAGTATAGCAAATGAAAACAATGCATAACAATCTTCCAGCCCTTTTTTTCAATGTAACTTTTAAGTTGCACTCCCAATAGATGCTTTTGCATCATATTTAGGTAAACGGCAGACACTGCGGTTTGCCTTAGTTTACATTTCTAACTGCTGAAAATCAGTCCAGGTTGGATGATTAGAAGAATTTATTCTTTAGTCCTATAAAAAAAAAAGGGTAGCCCGGTGCACTAAGCTCCCGCTATGCGCGGGGTCCGGGGAAGGGCCGGACCACTATAGTCTATTGTATGCAACCTTACCT
This sequence comes from Anisodus tanguticus, assembly GCA_034509755.1. NCBI lineage: Eukaryota > Viridiplantae > Streptophyta > Magnoliopsida > Solanales > Solanaceae > Anisodus > Anisodus tanguticus. The sequence continues at coordinate 46,424,669 of CM067550.1, read as the reverse complement.
TGCATTTCTGCAAGAAGCTGTTTTCACGGCTTGAACCCGTGACCTCCTGGTCACATGGCATCAACTTTACCAGTTACTCGTCTCCTCTTTAGTCCTATATCTGTAGGAGTTCTTGAGATGTCTAGAATGCTACGTTGGCAAGTTCAACCATTTTGCATGTTTTAATCAATATTTCCTTTCAGTAGCAGTGTTCCTTTCTTCTCTAGCAGAGTTACCTGTGACAGTAGTCTTTATGCATGTCCTTTGTTTGTTCTGGATTTAACCGACTAGTTTTATCCTTTGAACACTGCGATTGATTCTTAAAGAAGTTCATTGACATTTAACACCATTCGATGTTATTCTTGCTTTGTCTTCTACACTTTTTTGCGACTTTCAAGTGTTGTCGAATCAACCTTCTCCAACTTTATCTTCTTTGCTTCTTCATGTATGTGACTAGGAGTTGCAAACGGGCGGGTCAGGACGGGTCGGATATGGGCAGGTCGGAAATTGGTTAAACAAAAACGGATAAAATATCTGACCCGCCCATACTTACCACGGATAAAAAATGGGTTAACCGACATATAATTTGAATATCCATACTATCCATGGTTTTAGGAATAGTTAGGTGAGAACACAAGCTAAAAGCCAAAATAAGCTTAGATTCTCAGAAAGCAAGAGTTAATGAAAACTAACAAGCAAACAAATGGGTATTGATAATATGAATATCCATATTATCCATCATGATATCTGTTTTTTAGTGGATAATATCCACATTTGATCCATTTTAAAAAGTCAGTTATCCAACCCATGTCTAATAGGTCCGATTGGATGGTTACTTGTTTTTTTAACCATTTTGCCAGCCCTATTATGTGACTGGGTTTATGTTTGCAAGCTATGATAAAGTCACATTTTTATCTGATAGTCATCCTTGTTCTGATCAGATTTGGGTCCCATCAAACCCAAGAGGGGCCGAATTATTACCTCCAGGGATCGTTACTTCTGAATCCGACTTCTACACCCGGAGATTGTGGGGAAAACCCAGTGAGGTAAGTGTTCTGTTACAACTTCTGTATAAAACTACACTCATATCCTCAGGTGCTTATTTCTTCACTTAGATCCATTTTATTAGTCCAGTTCGTTCAGAATTGCATGGCAAAAATTGAAAGTATAACATTTTTCTCTTTTCCGAGTCCTTTTTCTGCAAATCTAGCTATATTACACCTTACAAAATGTCGGATAATTAATATGTTAGGACATATCACAATTGCTTCTTGTCGCATGAGCTTGTAGGTGAATACTCTCTTATAAGCTTACAAAACTTATCTTTTTGCCTGTTACTTTAGGATCATGCTTTGTTCGTTACCCAAATCTAAGTCTTTTCTTTACCAAACACAAAACTTGATATTATTTGCAAACCTTAAGAATGAAGACATTTTACTGACAAATCCAGAAAAAAAAATTGGGAAGAGGCTTCTTATCATATTTTATCTGCAGGACCTACTCAGCAAGCCAAAATATCTGGTAACATTTACTGTTGGTGTTAAGCAGAAGCATAACGTTGATGCTGCTGTAAAGAAGGTACATCAATCTGTTTCCTTTCGTAGGTCCCTACTTTTCTTTCTCTATTCCCAATATTCCTCATCCTGACCATTTTTCCTTGTGCAGTTCTCAGACGACTTCACAATTCTTCTTTTTCACTATGATGGCAAGACAAGTGAATGGGATGAATTTGAGTGGTCAAAACGAGCCATCCATGTGAGTGCTCGGAAACAAACAAAATGGTAAGTAATATGATATAATTTTGGACTGGAACTTTAAGTGCTTTTTAGACCTTGTTTGTGACAAAAGTTTTACCTCTTTGTAAGGTGGTATGCGAAAAGGTTTCTGCATCCAGACATAGTTGCCCCATATGACTATATTTTTATCTGGGATGAAGACCTAGGAGTCGAGCATTTCGATGCGAAGGAGTAAGTTTCGTGTAATTTCCTGTGATTAACAGCCTGATTTGACCCAATATCTTAGTTTTCCTGTATTGGTCCGTCCAACCCCAGGTACATTAAACTTGTCAAGAAGCACGGTTTGGAAATTTCACAGCCAGGTTTGGATCCCAGGAGAGGAACAACATGGCAAATGACAAAGAGAAGAGGTGATCGTGAAGTTCACACGTAAGTGAAAGTATATATGTCCTAGAGACGATCTATATTAGGGACATAATATATTTGAACACATTCGTATTATTAATAAGATTAGTATTTATGACATTTGCAATTATTGAATTATTGTTTGATTGTTTGCAATTATTCATATATATATGCATCCCTTGAGCTTACGTTCTCATTAATAGAGTGCGATATTAATGATAGAACGTAACTCTCAAAATAGCTTCGACTAATGATCATCGAAAATGGGATATCAATGATATGTTATAAGTCGACGTGTGGTCTGCATCACATTCTTGGAGAATGTAGCATGTCTCACCTGCTACGAGTAATGATTACTCGTAATGGACACATGAATACTTTTGGAAAGTATTGGTATACCCTGCTGATAAACTATTTGTTATACATGTCTAGAGTGTTATCAGCGTGTGGGAGATAAATGTCCTTTGACTTGAAGTCAATACTCACCTTGTTTACAAAGTAATGTATTTTGACCCTGTCTTAAGCTTAAACTCCTTATAGGATAAGATACAGCTTGTGTTGGGTGCATTATGATGTAAACTAAGGTGGTAGTTGAGCCAAGAATAAGATTAATTCCTCGATTGGATATTCGAGAGAGCACTCAATTTCTTAGTGATATTAGGTCGACCAAGTCATTAGCCAATGCAAGAGACATATTTAGAATATGGTCTAGTTGTCGACTAATATAGATGAGATAAGGTGATCAAGCCATTTGGATAGACACATGACAAATCTTACGCTTTATCGAGTGTGTCGTGAATGAAATGAATTTATTATCTCACATAAAACTTATTTTTGCTGGATTTATGTAAACGTACTTCATATATTGAGTTCGTCGTACGGTGCAGTCTAGGAGTTCCGTATGGATCTTAATTGGATTAGTGTCGATATATGAAAGATTAAATATTCAATTTGGAATCGAGATATTTAAATTGATAATAACTATGGAATTATTTCTATTAGATGAAAATTATTTAATTAAAGTCAAAATTGGATTTTGAATTTAATGTGCTGAATATATATATTAAACGAAAAAAAAATGAGAAAACGTTATTGGCGTAAGGCGCCGCGGTGTTGATCCGGTAGTGGGCCCAGTTAGACTGGCCACTGCACCTAGGTTTTTGGGCTAGGCTTAGAGCCCAATCTTAATTCGTTTCTGACCTAATTGTAACTATAAATACAATACTAAACTTGTTATTTTATATCAATTCTCATAAACAAATTTTAAAGTTAAAGTCTAGGATAAAACTCTCTCAAAACTCTGTTAAGATTTCCGGCTTTCTTGACGGAGGAATACACCGTAGCATTGTGCTTGCAGTCGAAAAGGGAATCGTGTGTCCACACTTTAGTAAAGACTCGAGATATTACAGCATGTGAGTGTTCATGTTTTATGTTACAGGTTTTGATTGTCATATAATCATACCTTAAGAAATTGTTGGGGTAAGTAGAACAAAATTTTAAACTTCCGTTGTGCCTACTTACATGTTTTGAACCCAATAAAACCCTATAGTAAGAGTCAGGAATCCCATGATATTATTTAAACTGTTAATATAGTTCTTGATATTTGGGTTTCTCTCTATTTATTCTTTTTTCTTGATTTTCTGATCAGGACAACAGAAGAGAAACCAGGCTGGTGCAAAGACCCCCATTTGCCTCCATGTGCAGCGTATGAATAGTTCTCCTGTTGTCTATTTTGTTTCAGTTGTTAAGTTGTCCTTACCACATACTCTTCTCTGTTTTCAGATTCGTAGAGATCATGGCTCCCGTCTTTTCCCGAGATGCATGGCGTTGTGTGTGGTATATGATTCAGGTAGCGCACCTTGAAACATTAAACACGGAGAAGGTATTAGACGTTGTGCTTTGTTGAGATTGACTGTTGTTGTTTTGTCACTTGTAGAATGACTTGGTGCACGGTTGGGGACTTGACTTTGCGCTTCGTAAATGCATTGACGTAAGTTCAGCTCATCCAATGAACTTCGTCTCTTGGCTACTTTCTTTAAATGCATTTGTCTTAGTACCAAATTGTTCAAAGGCGCTAAGTCTTACTTTTTCTTTTGAAGCCTCCTCATAAGAAAATTGGAGTTGTAGATGCTCAATGGATTGTTCATCAAAGTGTCCCTTCCCTTGGAAATGAGGTAACAAACGAAGTGAATGTAGATTTATTGGTAAAAGTGGATAGAATCCTAGCTTTTATATGACTTGATATTGGAAAAATATTGAAAAGCATGACAAACCTAATCGACTTTTAATTTATAAAATTTATTTAGGCATCTAACATAACGTAGTGACCACCTTTTTTTTTTTTTTCCTTTCCTCGTTCACTCTATACAGGGGCAATCAACAGATGGGCAGGCTCCTTGGAAAGGGGTAAGTAATTCTCTGTTACATTTGTTTTTGTTATATAAGTAGCGTTACTTAATCACCCCCCCCCCCCCCCCCCCCCCCAAATCCTTTCCATCAGAAGGAAATTTGAGTAGGAAACCCGGGGGTGGGGTGGGGGGAGGGTGGGTTCAAGTTGTTGTGACATATTGTATATGTTAGGGGTTCATCCAAACCTACTAGTTTTGGTTCAGGCCTTATATATATGGTAAAAGAATCCATCAAATAAGCACAAATAATAGATTTCGAATCCAGTAAATCAAATAAATTGGGGTAGAATCCCGAACTCGAACCCATAAAATTCAAATCTTGAATTCGACTTGGCTCCTTAACCTTATATTTCCTTTTAAAAAGAATATAATACTAGATGGACTGAAAGATATACTAGACATGCTTCTCTGAACACTTGAGCATATGGTTTTTAGTAAGCATCCAATCCATTGACAGTTCACTTTTTTCCTTTGAAAATATGTCTGTTTAGCCTACTTGTGTGTCATCCTTTTGCACTATAAAACTTGAAGCAGGTAAATTTCTGTGTGATTAATTGAGCTTGTGTTTGTTGTGGCAGGTGAGGGAGAGATGTAAAAAGGAATGGACTGTGTTTCAATCTAGGTTAGCAAATGCAGAGAAAGCCTATTTCAAGTCAAAAGGAATTGATCCTTCCAAAATTGATCATTAAGTCAATATGATCAAAGTTGACAGTATACACTATACAGTCTTGGCAATTTTGCCTAGGAATATAGGGGTTCTATATTGTAAAATTGATAGTTATCGTTGTTAAGATACATCAATTTTTTTTAAGGAAAGAGTATTATAGAGCTTCTATAATACCAGTATCCTATATGATATCAACGTGCGTTTATAACAAACTAGTTTGAGAAAACATTGGTTATATTAATATAGTCAGTAGAGGTAGTTATGGTTATTAAAACCACTATACTTTCAATAATTCTCTACACAGAGGAGGTTGGTTTAAAGAGGAGAAATGCAAAGAAAATGGGGTTAAAGAAAAGATGAGAAAGCCAAAGAATTTTTTTGTGTGTTTAAAAAATAATCATTTTCACGGAGTTTTAAGTTCTATAGGTGAAACTTTAAGATAGAGGTTAATAATTATTCCATCAAATTTTTCTTTGATTGAAATTTCTTTATATAACTTTTAAATATTTTAAGTTAATTATTATGATTTATAGTATTTTTTACGTAATTTTCAAATATATAAAATTTATTTCAAAAAACATAAAGCTTCTATGTCCAAATTCATGATCAAAGTTTAGAAATTTGACTTTCAAAATTTTAATTGTGCCACGTAAATTGAAACCGAGAGAATATTATATTCATCAAATATATAACATGAGTACTTTCGTCTACACATTATTCTTTAAGTAAGATTTTGTAAGCTTTACTATATGGTAAATCCCCCAAGAATGCTTCCCTTTCACTCTTTGTATTAATTTTTTCGTTATCCGTACAAAAAGTTATGACCATTTTACTGGAGATTGTAGAGGTATTTGACAGCCTTTTCAGATTTGTATAAATTCTAGTTTTATGTTTTTTATTTCATTCTTCAGCATTTGAAGACTTAGTAGCTTAGTTTTGAGAAATAAGACAGGTGACGCTCGAAAATCACCGAATTGCAAATTGTTTCAAAAACCCGACCAAACGATATCGGTTTCCAACGAAACTTTACTAACAAGTTTAAATCCATCATACGGACTAATTGGGACCTTTACATGATAAATTCAAGTTCGTTTACTTAAATTATTGACCTTGATCAACTCTTAATTTTTCAATCCTCTAATTTTGATTCTAGTGCTCCAAAACGCTCTTGAGCCCCTCGGGACTCGTGCCACCATACTCACAAGTCATAAATCCCCAAAAGGAACTTATAGAAAGTCTCAAATAGAAAAGGGGGTCCTAGAACTCCAAAAGACCAGTTGAACTTCCACGAAAGATCTCAAGTTTGCCAAAGCATTCGCTTCACTGTTTTGTTCCCGGGATACGTGATTCATGGTTCATTCTTTGAACTAGTGCAAAAATACTTGAACTTTTTCTAAGTACTTTTTCTTTCTTTCATGTTTCACTTCGAACACACTGTTCACTTGATTTATAACCAAAAGAGAACCACATTTTGCTTCGATGACTTCTGCTCCCAAATTTCTTGCCAATTCTAAACCTGCAATCACTGCCTCATACTCGGCTTCATTATTAGTCAATTTCACTATTCTTATTGCTTGTCTAATAATATCCCCGCAGGTGTTTTGAGCAACACCCCTAATCCGAACTCTTTTACGTTCGAAGCTCCATCCGTATATAAGGTCTAGATTTCCGAAGTTGTTCTCGAGGTTATTATAAGTTCCCTTTTCACTTCAAAAATCATTCCGGGAGTGAAATCTGCTATGAAGTCCGCTAAAATCTGAGACTTTATAGCCATTCTAGGTTTGTACTGTATGTCATATCCATTAATTTCTACCGCCCATTTGGCTAGCCTACCTGATAGTTCTGTCTTATGCATTATGTTTCTTAACGGAAACGTTGTTACTACACAAATAGAATGGCATTGGAAATATGGCCTCAATTTTCTAGCAGCCGTTATTAGAGCTAATGCCAATTTCGCTAAGTGAGGATATATGGTTTCATCACTAGCTAAAGTTCTACTCACATAATAGATAGGAAATTGTGTACATTTTTCTTCTCGAACCAAGATAATACTTACGACTACTTCGGATACTGGCAGGTACATGAACAATTATTCATCCACCTTAGGTTTATGAAATAGTGGCGGACTGGATATGTACTTTTTCTGATCCTTCAACGCTTGTTGACATTTCGAAGTCCACTCGAAGTCATTCTTCTTTTTCAGCAATGAAAAAACCTATGACTTTTCTCGAATATCGAGAAATAAATCTACTTAGGGCGAACAACCTACCGGTGAGCCTTTGCACCACATTCACATCTTCAAGCACCTCCGGAATTTCCTCGATAGCCTTGATTTTGTCCGGGTTAATCTCTAGTCCACAGTTTAAAACCAAAAAAACCTAAAAATTTGCCCGAGCCAACTCCAAAAGCGCACTTCTCCGAATTCAACTTCATATTATATTTATGGAGTATGTCAAATATTTCATGCAAATGCTTTAAATGGTCCTCTGTCTCCAGGGACTTAACTAACATATCATCAATATAAACTTTCATCGTATTGCCTATTTGGTTTTCGAACATGCGATTAACTAACCATTAATATGTTGCTCTGGCATTTTTTAAATTAAAAGCATTACATTATAGCAGCAAGTCCCGTATCTAGTTATAAAGGAAGTTTTCTCTTGATCCTCCGAATTCATCATGATTTGGTTATATCCGGAGTAAAGGTCAAGAAAACTTAGCATCTAATGCCTTGCCGTAGCATCAATCATTCGATAAAAGTACAATAAGGGAAAATAATCTTTTGGACAAGCCTTATTTAAATCTTTAAAATCTATGTACATTCTTAGTTTGTTGCCTTTTTGGCACAACAACTACATTTGCTAGCCAATCCGGATATTCTACTTCACAGATTGAACCTATATCCAATAACTTTATTACCTCTTCCTTGACAAACCTATGCTTGTAGTTGGCGATAGACCTCTTTTTCTACTTTACCGGAGGGAAATTTGGATCCAAACTCAGTTTGTGAGTGTTAATCTCCTGTGGGATACCTGTCATGTCTTAATGGGACCAGGAAAAATAGTCAGCATTATCTTTAAGAAATTCAATTAATTTAAGCCCGAGCTCCAGGATAACCCGATGCCCAGGTATACCTTCTTGTCCAGAAGATATACGAACAATATCACTTGCTCCAGTTTTTGTATAGTTGAGTTTTTATTTTAGAATAATTCGTCAAGACAAATGACCTCGGAACACGGTAGTAATCTTCTTCTTCTTCTTCGTGATTTTCTTTCTCGCCTCCTTCTCTTTTCCGACTTGATGAATCTGAATCCTGTAATTGCTATTTAACTTTTTTATCCTTCTTTTCATCCTTAACCTCTCTTTGCTCTTCAACTGCAAACATTTCCCTAGCAGCCGATTTCTCTCCTCGGATTTGCTTAATTCCCTCTGGAGTCAGGAATTTTATCATCAAATGCAATATTGAGGGAACAACCTTTATGTCATGTATCTAGGGCCTTCCGAACAGTGCCTTGTATCTCATTTCCCCTTCGATAATGTAAAACTTTGTCTATCGGATCATTCTGGCTATGTTGATTGGAAGAGTGATCTCTACCTTCATTGTTTCACTAGCCATATTAAATCCATTCAGAACTCGGACCGCCGGAACAATTTTGTCTAGCATCCCTATTTGCTCTACCACCTTCTACCGGATGATGTTGGCTGAGCTACCTGGATCAATTAAAATCCGCTTATTTTAAAAATGTTCAATTGAAACAGAAATTACCAGCGAATTCTTTTGAGGCTGAATGATGCCATCTGCAGCTTCATCGCTGAACGAAATTGCTTCCTCATGCAAGAAATCTCTGGATCTCTTTTCACGGGTTATTGATACTTTCATCTTATTTGTTGTCATTACAAATGCTCTTGGAATATCCATCCATCCGATAATCAGATTTATAATGTGTTGGGGTTAAATCAGGTCTGCATGTTTATTTGCCTCTCTATTTCTAAAGTTTCCCTTAGCTCGAGCGCTAAAAAACTCTCGCAAATGGACATTCTTCAGAGAACGGGCCACTTCATCCCTAAGTTGTCTACAGTCCTCTGTTTGGTGACCATGCGTTCCATAAAAGTCACATAGCAAATTTGGATCCCTTTGAGTTGGGTCTGACCGGAGGGGTCTTGGCCACATTGCTTCCTTAATGCTCCTGATTGCTGACACCAGTCCGGCCATATCAACACTGAAATTGTATTCAAACAATCTTAGGCTCTTCATACTATTAGAAGACATTCCACCAGTTTTTATTTTTGAACTGCAGGCCTCTACTGGTAGGCCCTCGATTGTTGTGCATATCTCTAACTCCTCTATCGACGTGAAGTTAGGACTCTTGCGAGCTCGATCCGATTTGAAGTTTGATCTCTCGGGCTATCCATAAGGTTTGTACCTATCCTTTAGAGACCTCAACTCGAATCAGCTACCCATTTTGACTTATCGTTGCTTTTGATTTGATCCATTGATACCGACGGGAGTTTGAACTAATCATCCTCCACCCCGATCTTTGACTCATACTTGTTGTGCACGTCCGCCCACGCGACTACTGGAAATTCCAATAGGTTTTCCTTCAATTTTAGAGAAGCACTGGAACTCCTTAGGTTTAGCCACTTAATGAAAGCTTTGACTGCACATTCATCCGATACCGCATGAAGGAGCATCCATTCCTTTTGAAATCTCATCACAAACTCACGCAATAGCTCCGTATCCTTCTGAGCTATTTTGCATATGTTCTCATTTCTTGCTTGGACCTTTCTTTATCCGGCGTGCGCCTTTATGAAAGCATCTACAAGCATTTCAAATATATTAATAGAGTGTTCGGGTAATAAAGAGTACTAGGTTATTGCCCATTTGGACAATGTTTTGCCAAACTTCTTCAGCAAAATTGATTCTATCTCGTCAGGATGTATGTCGTTGCCCTTCACCACATAAGTGTACGACGTCACATGCTCCTGTGGATCCGTGATTCCATCATACTTCAGGAGATCTTACATTTTGAACCTTTGTAGTATCAACTTTGGAGCTGCCTTCGGTGGCGAAACGTTGCCCAGGATCGGAGGCGCTTCTAGATTTGTTAGTTAATTAACATTTGCTTCTAGATTACTACCTTTTCAAGACCGGAGGCGCTCCCGGGATCTAATCTATCTGTGAATTGAAGGTGTCAACCTTGTTTTCATTAGTCTCCATATGCTTATTCAAACTTGAAGCAATTTCAAGACTTCCGAGGACTCATTTGCCCCCGAACCATTGCCATTTCCTTTGACTCGATCTTCACTATGGGCATAATCTTACTCATGGAAGGGACAAGTTTCATTCATTGCACTTGCTCCGCTGCTCTTTTCTGTAATTGAATGATCACCTCATGTTGTTTCTCCAGGATGGTAAAAATTTGAGCCAAATCTACTTCAACTATTCACACTCCGTTATTCGCTTCATTACCATCATTTGGTGTTCTTTCATCGGTTCTCCTAGATCCCGGGGTGAAACTATGGGTGGCGAAATCAGAAGCTCGCAGATTATTGGATCAATTACCGGGGCATTGTTGTTGATATCATCATTGTTGTTGATATCGTTGTTGACATTGATGTTGTTATTGTTGTTGTTAGCACCAACTTGACTCTCGCCAGACATTTTGCTATTGTAAAGTAGCAACATGTTCACAAAATCTCAAGAGAAACAAGTGAAGTATGAACAAATCACCATAATTATTCTTAGCCCCACGGTGGGTGCCAAACTTTTGATCCCCAGAAAAGGTATAGTTGAATTGGTAAGTGATTTTAAAGATACGTGGATTAATTTATAATATAAGATAATGAACAACTTATAACAAGTAAGCAAAATTGAAATGACAAGAAAGAAATAGCCTGGAGTGCCTTGAACTCGGATGAATCCTCTAAGTTGGATCAGTCCGGGCTTTAATAAAATAACTTCGGTTATGAGCCAAAAATGATAGCTAAAGTGCAAACGTGTGTAATATTAATCGTGCAAGTACAAGTGGTAAGAATATGATTCCCTTCCAACATGGAGGTTGGACTTCTTTTATAGTCATGAAAGCAGGGCATTGATGCTGGAGAATCTTTCTAAAATTAAATGTCATTAATGTTAATTATAACCCCTAAATGAATAAAGACTAACGACTGGTGCCATATCCAGAACAGATATGGGTTATATGCCTCCAAATTCCACCCATTGTCAACTGATTCGGTCATATCCAGATTTGTTCCAACGACTGCCTCATCTCGGTGCCAAATCGAATCTGACTCAGAACCTAACCATCTACCTCGAACTTCTCATTCCAATCTTGTCACGTGTCACGCTGGATTTTACCGTGTACAAATATCAAATTGTTTGGTATGTTCATGAAAATTAGGATTGGCAGCAATCTAAATGACAAATTTGTTGTCACGATGAATAGGAACTAGAAGTTGGACTACAACATCTAACTCTTTAAACAGGCCAACATCCAAACAATTCAGCTATAATAGAAGTCATCTTTCTATATCTGCTTCTGTAAATCTTCTATATATGGTGGACTGCTTTTGGATTTTTATGAGATTAGAGAGTTGTCATATTCGACAAAGTTTCTTGTAATGGATCTTCTAGTGTTGGGACAAGATGTGCAATCAACATCATAATAAACAGAGAGTTGGGGAGAATTATTAGTGGCCATACAAATACCAAGTCCAGGAGCATGTTTCACATACTTCACCATTCTTGTTGCAACTTCCATGTGGGACACTTTCAGAGAATGCATAAACTAACTTAGATATGTACAACAAAAGCAATGTAAATATCATTAGTGATGCCAAAATGTGTTTCAAACTCTAATGTGGTAGGTATTTGATTCAACTCCATGGGTGCCCTAATTGGTCTAGCACTTGTAAATCCTAAATCTGAGACAAGTTCAAGTGCATACTTCTTCTTATGCATCAATATTCCTGCAGATTCTATACCTAGAAAGTATATCAAGTTATCAACCCCAAGTCTAGAGCTGACAATTTCACCCTAACTCGATGGATATCCATCCACCCGACTCGATTATATGGATGAAAAACCGACAAACACGGATTTTAATCGGGTGACGGATGGATTGGGTGACGGACCGGGTTGGATTCGGGTGGACATACATCCAACCCACCACCCGACCCATCCATCAACCCGTTTATAAATTAGTTATTTTTTGTGTAGTTCAGTGATAACATACCCCTGACTCATGTCGTTACTAGTACTTGGTTTTATTTCCAATAGTTCTCTTTATTTTTCTAAAGTGAACGGAAATTCTTCTTCAATTTCAACATGACAATAACAATGATTCCTAGTATCAAAAATGTTATTTTTGTACTACGTTATACATAATTGACATTTTCTATGTTTATCACTCTATATATGACTATAACTGTTAGCAATATAATATGTTGAGGAATATTATAATGGGATCAAGATCAAATTATAATGGTAAAGCAAGATAGTATGAAAACTGAAAAATAAATCAAAAGTACCAAACTGATTGTGCTATAATTTTTATCCGCGAAGCACCCGATCCACCCGATTCATCCGTAAATGATGGGTGGATCGGATGTGGATGAAGAAAATATAGGGTGATGGATGTGTCGGGTGGTGGATGAATGGTTGGCAGGTGGAGGTGGATTGAGCTCCACCCGATCCACCTCCGATCCATTGTCAGCCCTACCCAAGTCCTTAATTTTGAAACGGAAAAAGGTAAAAAAAAAATCATAACATATTAGAAATGGTTCGAGAATATTGTAGGGATCTAATAGCTCAGTTGGTTGGCTACCTGAACTTTCACCTTATTGGTGAGGGTTCGAATCCCCACATTGTAATCTCCTCCCCATTACCCCTTTTCCTATCCCTATCCCCTATGTAATAAAAAAAAAAAATTAAAAATGGTTCGAGAATGTCCTCCTTCCATCTATTGAAATCCCTAATGTACTAGAAATGACTCAAAAATGTAATTGCTCAACATGTTGGATCAAATTGCCCCTAAAATTATTTTCAAGTTTAAAACTGTCCCTCAATAAGTGTCACAATTATATGACTTTTAATTAAATTTTATTAAATAAGTGACATTTATTTATTGGTCTAAATGACACAACTCAAAAGGACTCGAATTATCCATGACCAATCCAACACAAAACCATATAAAATTAATGCAAACAAGCAAAATCGTTTAATCTAAAAAATAAAAAAGAAATATTTTCAACTTTAGAGAAAAAGAAGTTTCAACCAAAAAAATTACTCACTTTGTCCCAATTTATATGACACAATTCGGATTTCGAAATTTAAACCTTTTAGTTTTGGTCATGAATTCGAATATGAAATCTTTAATTGTTCTGAAATAAAATTGACATATTTAAAAACTATACAAAAAATATTATAAGTTACAATAATTGACAATTTAAAATATTTTTAAAAAAGTTATAAAAAAGGCTTATTTGAATCTCGATTCCATGTAAATTAGGAAGGAGGGAGTATAACTTTTCCCCCTCCTCAGCAAGTCGTCTTGTCCAAATTCCCCTCTTCATGAAACCACTACACTCTCACACACGGTGCACAAAAATCGACTTTAGGGGAAGACGAAAGGGGTGGGGTAGCGGGAGCGGTTTTTTCTTTTGAATTAGTAAATAGTTTAAAACAATTTTTTTCTTTTTACTCAAAATTCTTTTTTATAATAATTTTGGTCCCAAGTGACACATATCATTGTTTCATTCATCCATCCGCCTCAACGTTCGAGTGTGAGTTACACACTACTCCCTCCGTTCACGTTTACTTGTCATATTTGCATTTCGAGAGTTAAATTACATAAAATTTGACCAACATTTTAAGATGTATTTTTTCATCATGTTAATATGAGAAAAACAACTTATAATATTTTTTCGTATAGTTTTCGAACATCTAAATTTTAATTTTAAAATACAAAATTAAGCTAATTTAATTTAGTTATGAAAATTAGTTAAATTGACTATCGAGAATCGAAACGTGACAAGTAAAAATGAACGAAGAGATTATAGCTTTTGCATTGATTATTGTTTTGTATTTAATGGTTACGCATTTGTTAAGGTTGGAGTATCTAATAGGAAAGTAGGGAACAAGTTTATAACAAACAGTAACTTTTGTTACTATGGTAGTTAGCAAACTATAGAAAATATGAAGAATTAGCTTTGCCAATTCAACTTTTGTGGCTAGGAATTTCACGATTTTGTAAACAACCACGGAATGTTAATTGTTGTAGCTATTGCTAGATTCTAGCCACAATTTTGGAATTCGTAATTGAGATTTTAGTAGGTATATAGGCATACTATTTTAGTCAGAATTAAGCAATTGAAATTAGCCTTGATCCACGGGGGAGGGGTTATTCAAGTTGCAATTGTCAAAAAGCCAGGCACGTGGCCAATTTCTAGTTGTTTGTGGATTGTAAAAGGTGTAACCTTTATCTGTGTTTATGGTTGGTTATATTTGTTTAGCTGGCAAGAGTTCATTTGTTATTTTCTAGCTATGTGTTTTATGTCTTGTGTTGATGGGAACTTGCTAAAGAAAGCTTGCTCACTCTTTTTTTGTCAGATGGTGCAAATTAAATCTTTTACTATTTCAGGTTCTTCATGCCTATTGTTATGTTCTCTCCCTACTGAAAGGCGGTTGCTAATAAACTTTCTTGGGGTGCAGTAAAGCTTCTTTATCTACTTTGGTTGTACTTATAAATTGAGATACTGTATTTAACATGAAGGACCTTGGACGCGGGTTCGTCAATTTGGAGCTTTTTCTTGTGATCATACCAAGTTTGTGATGTTATTATCTGTTCCATAATGGTTTGTCTAACTTAAAGCATGTTATGCAGTTCCAATTTCTTCAAGTCAGCTGAAACTATGAGGCTTATTGTCTCTATAGGTTGTGGAGTCATGTTTGGCTTATTCATAGGAATTTCATTTCCTACTAGCTCATTAAACAAGGTATGAATAATATTAACCCACATCACGTGGGATATGAAAATGAGAACGTGGACTTGGACAATACTCACCCTACAAGCTAGCTTTTAGGGTTGAGTTAGACACAAGATCCATTCTTTACATATCAGAGTCAGGCTCATTTCAATTATTTGTTCACCGATGTTGGGCCCCAAACTATATTATTCACGCTCCAGTTAATAAGTTTTGGGAGTGCGACAAGTATTAAAAGTCCCATATCGAATATGGAACGAGAACATGGACTCTTATATGAACTTGATAATCCTAACCTCCTTTTTCATACAATTATATAGTGGTCTTATTTGTGTGGTGCTGTAATTTCATATGTACAATAAAACACCTTCTTTTGGTTCCAATTTGACAGCTAAATATAACAACTAGTCTTGTAAGCAACTTCCCAATTGCTATAGACAAATATAATGTTGTTTCAGCCCAAAATCATACAGATTCGTCGATCAAGAATCAAGATGCTACAGATCAATCAAAGGTATATCCTTCCTTCCTTCCTTCCTTGCCAACACAAAATTGATTTAAAGGTCAAGATAATTTTGGGCTTTGGCAAACAGTATGAGTATTATTTTGCTGCAATTGCTTAAATATATTTTTCTTGCACGCCTTCTTTCTGCAGTTCAGATAATTTTATAGAAATCTTAACTCATCATGTTCTTGAGTGTGAGATATAGCAAAGAGAACAGGATCTCTTTAAGTAAATGAAAATGCACTTATTTCTTGCTATTTCCCTTTAAAAAGAGTTTTTATGCACATTCAGTGACAGATGCTTTTCCATAGACCCCCGCTCGAGCTGCATATAGGGTCATCAACATTATTATTCTATTTGATAATCGAGAAATCATCAGGGCCAGTGGCACCCGGTCCGAACCCATGATGTGCGCCTAATCCAAAGATCATGCACTACATTGTTAAGAGTTAGACCAAAACCCTGGGGTGGTCATCAACACTATTATTAATCTACACATTCCAGATTCTAGCCTATCCTGCATAACAACTGATAACAATCTTCCTACTATTTATCCTCTTTACCTACTACCCATTCAATTTTATTCTCGCTTTGTCTTCTATACTTTTCCGCTTCTTTCAAGTGCTGTCTGATTAACCTTCTCCAACTTTGTCTGACTGGATGTTTCATGTTTGAGATTATGCAAGCTAAGATAAAATCACATTTCTCATCTGATAGTCATCCTTGTTCTGATCAGATTTGGGTCCCATCAAACCCAAGAGGGGCAGAAAGATTACCTCCAAGAATCGTTTCTTCTGAGTCCGACTACTATCTCCGGAGATTGTGGGGAAACCCAAGTGAGGTAAGTGATAGAATATAATATACTACGTATATAACTTGATATTATTAGTAATATTGTACATCTATAATTATGGTAGTAATTTGTAGTATTAGAAAAATGTATATTTGATTTTCATAATTATAGGTTAGGTTTAGTAGTGTATATGATGTATATAAACCTATTACATTAATGAAAATAATGAGAGGATTATTCTCTTTCATGGTATTAGCAGTCTAGGACAAACTTTTCCTTCTCCAAAATATCCTCCTTCCGCCGCCCTACTCAATCAGTGGTCGTCGGCCGTACCCCCTCCCTTCAATTTTTTTAATCCAAAACCCTAATTCTCCTCTTGTTCTTTCATTATGTCTACCACAAGAAACAAATTTCATCCTGCACTTGCAGTCTCCAATATCAAGAACAACATCCTTATCGTTTTTGAGATGGAAAACGTCCAATACACGATGTGGGCAGAACTATTTAAAATTTACGCAAGGTCTAATAGAGTCCTCCATCACATCATCAAACCGGAAAAAGACAAGGAGAAGGTGTCTACCACCGATGATGAAATAGAGTTGTGAGCAACTCTTGATGCTGCGGTGCTCCAATGGATTTATTCCATCATCTCTACGGACCTCTTACAGACTATTATCGAACCCGACGCCACAACAATGGCAGCTTGGAATAGGTTGCGTGATATATTTCAAGATAACAAAAATTTCCGTGTTGTGACCCTTGAGCAAGTATTCTCCACATAAATATGGAGGATTTTCCGAATGCCTCAACCTATTGTGAAAGGCTCAAGGAGTTGTCAGATTAACTCAAGAACGTTGGCGCGCCCGTCACGAATGATCGCCTCGTTCTTCAGATGGTTGTAGGCCTCTCCGAGGCGTATAATGGAGTTGGAACTCTTTTTCGTCAAAGCAATCCTCTCCCGCCGTTCTACCAAGTATGTTTCATGATCACCTTATAAGAAACAAGGGTTGGCTAAAAAGGTGGCTACCGGAGCCAATTCCGCCATGATGGTGGCCACGTCACGCGACACCGATGACCCTAACGGAAAATACTAGCCAAAACCGCTACAATAGTGGCGACAAAAAGGGCCAAAATTGGAAAAATGATGGCAAAAACCGCGGCGGTGGGGGCGGCAATGGTGGCGGCCGCGGTGGAGGAAGTGGTGGAGAACGGGGTGGCAGCCAGCATGGGCCTGGGCCGCAGAACCACTGGCAGTAGCCTTGGGCCAGTGGGTAGTGGCCCACTCCACCCTATCCATTTCCAGTGAACTATTGGGCCAGGCCCAATGGCTTTCAGCAGATTGGGTCTCGGCAGAATGGGGCCTGGCAGCAGCCTGACCTGTTTGGGCCTCGGCCACAACAGCCTTCACTGCTGCGGGCCCAGCAACAACCCCGACTCCCGCGGATATCGAGGCAGCGATGCACGGATGCAAATTGATACATGGACACCGGTGCCACTTCTCATATGATGTCCGTGCCAGGTAATCTCTCATCTTATTTCAATTTGAGCAAAAATTGTGGCATAATTGTTGGTAATGGTAATTCAATTCCAACTCGTGGTTATGATCACAAAAATTTATCTCCCCAAAATCCACCTTTAGACTTGAAAAATGTCCATGCTCCTGAGTTAATTAAAAATTTGGTGTCTGTTCGGAAATTTATAACTGATAATTGAGTTTCTGTTGACTTTGACCCTTTTGAATTTTCTGTGAATGAATTTTATGACGGGGATACCTCTAATGAGATGTGATAGTCGGGGTGACCTCTATTCCATCACCACCACCACCACCACTAAACAAGCCATACCGTTAACGTTTTCCGCTTTAGCACCTTCCTTATGGAATGCACGTTTGGGTCATCCGGGAGCATCTGTTTTTTACTCTTAAAACAATAATTTTATTGAGTATAATAGTACGCGTATCACTAATGTTTGTCCTTCCTGTCGCTTGGGAAACATGTTAAATTATTGTTTGTTGCCTTCAATTCTAGTACTTTGTTTCCATTTGATATTATTCATAGTGATTTGTGGACATCTCCCGTTTTGAGCTCTTTGGGCCACCGTTATTATGTGTTATTTTTGGGTGATTCTCCTAATTTTTTGTGGATCTTTCCGTTATCTAAAAAGTCTCAAGTTTATTCCACATTCCTATGATTTAGAACATTCATCCGTACCTAATTTGAATGAGAAATTAAAAACATTCAATGTGATGATGGAAGATAATTTGATAATGGGCCGTTCAGAGAATTTTGTAAGATTAATGACATGTCTTTTCGGTTTTCTTGTCCTCATACGTCCTCATAAAATGGGAAAGCCGAAAGAAAAATTCGCAACATTAATAATATCGTTCGGACATTACTAGCTTATGCTTCATTACCACCTTCATTTTGGCATCATGCATTACAAATGACTACTTACCTTCTTAACATACTCCCCAACAAAGGATTAGCATACCAATCTCCCCTAAAAAAACATTTATCATAAAGATCCTTCGTATTCTCATCTTAGGGTATTTGGGTGTTTATGCTATCTTCTTTTCCCATCCACTACAATTAACAAATTTCAAGCCCGTTCTACTGTTTGTGTGTTTTTGGGTTATCCATCATCATGGTTACAAATGTTATGCTTTATTTTCTAATAAGAACATAATTAGTCATCATGTCATTTTTTATGAAACCCAATTTCCGTTTGCTAAATTGTATAATTCCGTGTGCAACCCTTACACTTTTTTGGATGATGGACTCTCACCATATGTGGTCCACCATTTGGTCCGGCCCACATCTCGGGATTTGGACCAGCATACACCGGCAGGCCCACTACCTGCTGGCCCAAAAAATTTCTGTCACCCAAATCAGCTAGTAGGCCCATTGCATGCAGGCCCAAACTCCCTCCCCCCCGTCATACAGTTCCACCAGTAGGCCCACTGCTTGCTGGCCCAATCTCTCCTTCCCGTGAGTCTCTGGCAGCAGGCTCAGTTTCCCTCACCCAGCCTCTTCGGTCAGCATGCCCACTGCCTACTGGCCCAACTCGTGACCCCCCTCTCGGTCCAGTTAGTTACGACGTCACTACACCGACCCAGGTCCGGCCCACTTCTATTCCGAGTTAAAGGCCCGTTACTCGTAGCCAACAGGGTATCTTTAAACTAAAACAAAATTTTAATCTCAACTCTAATGTCACTAAATCACCCCTACCACGTAACCCCGTGTCCGCCTTTCGTGACCCGAATTGGAAAATAGCTATGGATGATGAATATAATACTCTTATTGAGAATAAGACGTGGGAGTTGGTGCCCCGTCCTTCTGGTGTCAATGTGATTCGTTCTATGTGGATTTTTACTCAAAAGGAAAAATCTGATGGTTGTTTTGAGAGGCATAAGACCCGTCTTGTAGGTGATGGCAAAATTCAATAGGTTGGCGTGGATTGTGGAGAGATCTTTAGTCCGGTGGTCAAACCGGCAACTATTCACATTGTTCTCAGTCTGGCTCTCTCAAAAGCATGGCCCATTCATCAGTTGGATGTGAAAAATGCGTTCTTACACGGTGATCTCAATGAAACTGTATATATACATCAGTCCTTGGGTTTCAGGGACCCCGATCATCCTAACCATGTGTGCTTGCTGAAGAAGTCCTTGTATGTGCTAAAATAGGCCCCTCGGGGCTGGTATAAAAGGTTTGCAAATTATGTGTCTACTCTTGGGTTTGCTCACAACAGGTCTGATCATTCTCTATTCATCTACCGTCGCGGTATTTCTCTAACATACATTCTGTTATATGTGGATGATATTATATTGACTTCCTCATCTGATAAACTGCGCAAGTCTAACATATCTCTTCTCAGCTTCGAATTTGTTATGAAAGGCTTTGGGCCTTTGAGTTCTTTTTTGGGTATAGCTGTAACTCGTCATGCAGGTGGTCTATTTCTATCCCATAGGAAGTATGCAGCTGAGATTATTGAATGAGCTGACATGTCATCCTGTAAGTCATCTCCTACTCCGGTTGACACCAAACCGAAGTTGAGTGCTAATTCTAGCACACCATATTCGGATCCCTCCCACTATTGTAGTCTTGCGGGGGCTTTTCAGTATCTTACGTTCACGAGGCCCGATATTACTTGTGCAACATGTGTGTTTATTTATGCATGCATGCTCTCAAACGCATTGTGTGTTACATTCAGGGCACTCTTGATTATGGTTTACACTTATATCCATCATCCGTATCTACTCTCATGTTTTATACTGATGCGGATTGGGGTGGATGTCCAGATATCAGACACTCGACATCTGGTTATTGTATGTTTCTTGGTGATAACTTGGTCTCTTAATCGGCTAAATGCCATGCTACTTTATCGCATTCCACCGCGGAAGCCGGTATCGAGGGTAGTCAATGTAGTGTCTGAGTCTTGTTGGCTGCGTAACTTCCTCTTAGAGCTTCATTTTCCTATTCAGAAAGCTACCTTGGTATACTACGATAATGTTAGTGCAATATATCTCTCTCGAAATCTGTCCAACATCAGCGCACTAAGCATATCGAGATGGATATTTACTTTGTTCGCGAAAAGGTAGCTCGTGGACAAGTACGTGTCTTGCATGTCCCTTCACGGTACCAAATTGCTGACATCTTTACTAAGGGTCTTCCCTTCTTTTTGAGGATTTTAGGAACAGTCTCAGCTTACGACAACCGCCCGCTATGACTGCGGGGGTGTCTATCATGTATATAAACATATTACATTAATGAGGGGATTATTCTCTTTCGGTAAGTGTTATGTTTCAATTTGCAAACCTTAAGAATGAAAACATTTTACTGATAAATCCAGCAAAAAAAAAAATTAAAATTGGGAAGAGACAGCTTCTTATCATATTTTATCTGCAGGACCTACGAAGCAAGCCAAAATATCTGGTAACATTTACTGTTGGTCTTAAGCAGAAGCATAACATTGATGCTGCTGTAAAGAAGGTATAATATCATTCTTTTCCTTTCTTAGGTCGTTCCTCTCTATTCCCAATCCTCCTCATCCGAACCATTATTCCTGTGCAGTTCTCGGACGACTTCACAGTTCTTCTTTTTCACTATGATGGTAAGACCACTGAATGGGATGAATTTGAGTGGTCAAAACGAGCTATCCACGTGAGTGCTCGGAAACAAACAAAATGGTAAGTAATATGATAAAGTAGTCTTGGACTGGAAGTGTGATCAACTTTAAGTGCTTCTTTAAACAGTGTTAGTGACAAGAACCTTACCTCTTTATTAGGTGGTATGCGAAAAGGTTTCTGCATCCAGACATTGTTGCCGCATATGACTATATTTTTATCTGGGATGAAGACCTAGGAGTTGATAATTTTGATGCCAAGGAGTAAGTTTCCTGTAATGTCCTGTGATTAACAGCTGATTTAACCAAATATCTTAGTTTTTCTGATCTGTCCTTCCAACTCCAGGTACATTAAACTTGTCAAGAAGCATGGTTTGGAAATTTCACAGCCAGGTCTGGATCCCATGAAAGGAACAACATGGCCAATGACAATTAAAAGAGGTGATGGTGAAGTTCACACGTAAGAGCCAGGAACCCCAGAATATTTTTTATCCACGAGTCCTGTTTCGCTCTCATCCTTTTAACTGTTATGTTATCTGCTCAGGTTAACAAAAGAGAATCCAGGTGGATGCTCAGACCCCCATTTGCCTCCATGTGCAGCGTATGAATAGTTCTCCTGTTTGCTATTTTCTTTCAGTTGTTAAGTTGTCCATACCACGTATGCTTCTCCGTTTTCAGATTCGTAGAGATCATGGCTCCCGTCTTTTCCCGAGATGCATGGCGTTGTGTGTGGCATATGATTCAGGTATCTCACCAATTGCACATTAAACATTGAGAAGGTCTTAGACTTTGTGCTTTGTTGAGATTGACTGTGTTGTTTTTTCATTTGGTAGAATGACTTGATCCACGGTTGGGGACTTGACTTTGCGCTTCATAAATGCGTTGAAGTAAGTTCAGCTCATCCAATGAATTCGATCTCTTGACTACTTTCTTTTACATGCATTTGTCTTAGTACCAAATTATTCGAAGACACTAAGTGTACATTCTCTTTTGAAGCCTGCTCATGAGAAAATTGGAGTTGTAGATGCTCAATGGATTGTCCATCTAAGTGTCCCTTCCCTTGGAAATAAGGTAACAGATGAAGTGAATGTAGCCAACTATTGATATGTAAAAGTATTAATTGGAGAAAGTGGATCTAATACTCGCTTTTGTGTAACTTGATATTGGAATATATTGAAAAGCATGACAAACCTAAATCGACCTTTAATCGTTCCCTTATCCATTCTATACAGGGGCAAGCAAAAGATGGGAAGGCTGCATGGAAAGGGGTTAGTAATTCTCCGTTACATTTGTTATATAGTAGCGCTTCTTAACCCACCCACCCACCCTCACCCCACACAAAGATGAGGCAGATTAAAATATGGTGCGGAAAATCAAAATCGATATGAATGGAAGATGCCTCTGGAACTCCTTTTTCTCGGTAAGAATAGGTACGAAGTCCCTCGACTGAAGAGGGGTGGGGGGGGGGGGGGCAGTGCTAGTTGGAAGGACAGTTGCCAAAGATATATGCTCCTTAACCTTACATTCCTTTTAAACAAAATATATAATATCAGGTGACAGAAAGATATACTACTAGACATGCTTCTATGAACACTTTGAGCATATAGTTTTTAGTAGTAGCCATCCAATCCATTGAAAGTTCATATTTCCCTTTGTAATATGTCTGTTTAGTTACTTGTGTTTCATCCTTTTCCATTTTAAAACTTGAAGCAGGTGAATTGCTGTGTGACTAATTGAGCTTGTGTTTGTTGTGGCAGGTGCGAGAGAGATGTGAAAAGGAATGGTCAATGTTTCAATCTAGGGTAGAAAATGCAGAGAAAGCCTATTACAAGTCAAATGGAATTGATGCTTCCAATTTCACTTACAGGTCAAATGGAATTAATCCTTGAATTTCACATCTCATTAAGTCAACATGGTCAAGTTGATAATATACAATGGCAAATTTGCCTATAGTAGTCATATTTGTTAACATACATCAATACTCCACGTATAGCGGGAGCTTAGTGCACCGGGCTACTCTTTTACATCAATTTTGTTATAGTGAAGAATATAATAGAGCTTCTTCAAAAGAGTATTACATGATTACAAATGTTACTTATCTAAACAAGTTTTAAGAAAGCATCGGTGATATTACTATTAACCGTGTATATCATTAACATAATTAGAATATATGTCATATATTATGTAATATTTAGTGATGTATAATTATGGTAGATATAAGATCCTTATTGTATTAGGATTTTCCATTGTTGTATTAATGAGAAAGGCTCCCCAAGGGAGATTAATATGTTCTTACATGGTATCAAGAGCCAATAATTCTTCCCGACTTAAAACCTAAAGTTCGGCCGCCCTTACCTTGCTATTTCGGCGCCAAACCGCCAGTATACCTTCGATGTACACTGATATACAACTGTCCAGCCCTCCGATTCTACAAACAGCACTGTATACATCATGTATATCTCTGATATACAACTCTTTCTTATTCCATATCTCTATCACAGGTCATATACCCCTCGTATATAGCTCATACACGTCGATATACACTCTATACGAATGTTATACCCTTCCCGTCATTGTATATTGCCAGTATACAACTTTCTTAAGCCGTTATACACCCGTATACGACCGATACTGCCCCAAATATATACGTCTCGACCCCCCATATTTTTTTTGTCTCCCCCCTCCTCTCCGACCGACTCCATGGCAGAGAATAACCTTGGGTGTGGCAGTAGCCACCGAGGCCGCGGTGGCAGAATGGCTCAGGCAAGCCATTGGGGGCAGCAGGCGTCCAACTGCCTGGGCACACAGTCAATGGGCCACAACCAACAGGCCCATCCTTAGGCAGCCCCATCAGCAGGCGACAACACGCAGGCCCCATCCCAGTCGATGGGCCTTAATCATCCGATCCAATTTTGTGAGGCCCAATAGTGGTCCATCAGACAAGGAGCCCCATTAATGGGCCACATCACGCAGGCCCAACTTCTTGGAGCCTAGCAGTCCGCTCCAGGCCCTTTCCAATCCAATTTGGGTCAGACTTTCGCCACATTGATTATCGACAACTCGATAACGCGTGGTATATGGATACGGGCGTCACGTCTCACCTCAACAACAATTCTGATAATCTTACTTAACTGCGAAACTTAAATACTCCGCAATCTATTATGGTCAGAAACGGTCATCGCATTCCAATTCAAGAGTTTGGCCACACGCTGACCCCACCACCACATCCCCACTTCTCCCTAAATAAAGTCCTCTATGCCCCACATATTATCAAAAATCTAATCTCTATTAGAAAATTTGCCACAGATAATTCCGTATCAATTAATTTTGACTAGTTTGGGTTTTCTGTAACGGACCTACGTACCGAAAAACTCCTTACGAGATGTGATAGTGAATGAGACCTCTATACTTTCCTATCCGCATCCGCTACCAGTGTCTCCCCTCTCACATCTCTAACTGCCTAAGTCTCTTCTCCCACCGTTTTAGAAACAATCTCTCCGTCAACTTGGCACAATAGACTTGGACACCCAGGAGCTCCTATTTTTAATTTTCTTCCGAACAATAATTTTATTCGTTGTTCTAGTGGAAAATCTACCCAACAGAGTTTTTCTTGCCCTTTAGGCAAACACGTTCGCCTCTTTTTCAGTCTTCGTTAAGTGTTACGTTTTTTCCATTTGATATTGTTCATGCAGACTTATGGACATCTCCTGTTATTAGTTCCGTATGTCATAAATTTTATCTTGTGTTATTTTGTCACTTTATCTAGATTTACCCTCTAAAATTCAAGTCTGAAGTGTTTACCAAATTTCTTGAGTTTTGTAACTTTATCAAAACACAATTTGAAAAATCTATTAGGATAAACTTAATTCCACATTAGTAAATTTTTAACAGGCCCATCATCATGTGACTATTGTGAGTAGAATAACCCGAAGGCCTCATCATTTGTCCATGGCTACTGTCGGAATAGTAGTTTGACTCGTGAGAGTAGGTTTGTTGATTGTTCAATCCAAGTTGAGTTTGGAGAACCATTTTGAATAGTATTGACATGCTACAAAAGAATTAGCTAAAGATGTGATTTTTGCTTGGTGAGAATGTGGTCTTGACATAGGTATATTTATAGGGTTTTAGGAAGATCGTGGCTAGAGGATTTTAACTGTATACTCCTAATTAAATGGAGGAATCTAATTGTTAAGACTTCCACATCGGATATGAAATGAGAACATGGATTCCTTATATGGACTTGAACAATCCTCACCCTATAAGCTAGCTTTTGGGTTGAGTTAGGCTCATGATCCATTTCTTTACATGGTATCAGAGTCGGGTTCATTCCAATTCTTTGTTCACCGATGTAATTATATTATCCACGCTCCAGTTAACAAAGTCCGGGCGTGTGGGGGAGCGTTAAGAGTCTCACATCGGATATGGAATGGGAACATGGACTCCTTGGACAATCCTCACCCTACAAGCTAGCTTTTGGGGTTGAGCTAATAAGATAAGAAAGGCATCTTATTCCCATTTTTGCTATAGAAGTTATAAATGGAGCACATTTCAGGGGTCATCCTCTTTTGTTCTTATGCATTTAAATATTCTCGAATACCAGCTTGTACATGCATGGAATCCATTATGCTATGGACTCATCATCATAGGTAAACCTCAGGATTCAGGAATATATAGCTTAATACTTTGAGTAGTGAATTTTGATTTAATTGAGTTGATACCAAGTGAAGCAAATCAGTACCCTTAATTAACCTAGGAGTACTCTTCTTTCTTACTGTTAATCTGATGTGGATCCGCCTTTTCTAACATGGACGTGTGGGCCTACACTGATGACTTAAAATTCGATTTTTATATGGATGTATTTAAAAAATTCTTTTAAAAAATAATATTTTTGCCCCAGGGTCCGTGGGGAGAGAAAGTTGATGATCTTGTTGGTCTTTTAGACTCACATTTACTACGTGTGCGTAAGTCTAGTAGGCGAAGATCCAGTTGTTGATCAGTGATTCCAACCAGTTATGTCCGTTCTATCCGGTTGAGGTGAGCCGCCACTAGTCCATGGAGGCGGCTTCAGCTTCTGTGTCCTGTATTTTCAGTTTATGTTTCTCTTATTGAGTTGCGACTCGTATCAATTGTATTCACATTTTAGTGCTCCGTGACTTAGTCTATTGTTGGATTGTATGAGATGTCTTTCACTTTTTCTAGTATTATACGCTTTCACACTTGCATCTATTTGAGACAGCTTTAATAGTACTATCTCTTCTCTTATTCTACTTTATGAGCATGCTTTAGCTTAGATGGTTTGTTTAAGGGGTACTGGCTTGTTGGATGCTTTGTAGCTGCCTAGATTTATATTTGAGTCGTGACATTAAATATATGAGATCTACTGGACCTATCTAAGGAAAAACTTACTCGTGCTCGATTAATGATAAAAGATGCAACAATCTTTGTGTTCCATATACATAAATTGTTAGACTGTTGGGGTTGGAGAAAAGATGGTGTAATTGATAAATGCCAAAGTTTCAAGTTTAAATTGCAATAAGATCAATGAGGCTACATGTTTCTTCAGCCTTTTCATTTTTTTTAAATTCGAATAGATTATTACTCCATCTTTTTTTTCTTAAAACATTTCGAATAAGTAGATGATTAGGTACTCAGATTTATAATGCATAGGAGCACTGTATAGGTAAAATCAAAATTAGTATTAAGGGGTTAAGAACGAGACCTCAATAAAAGAAGGTCATGTATGAAGATTTCTTAATCACCCTGGCAGTATGGATATTATAACTTATCCACACGGACGGACTGTATATGCTTTTGTTTATATATATATGTGTGTGATTAGTAACCTAGGGGAGGTTATATCTTACTAAAAAATGCTTAGATTACCTGATAATTTATATATATATATATATATATATATATATATATATATATATATATATAATATATATATATATATATATATTGAGAGTATGCCAGTAGCCTATAGTTATCTTTTAAGTGATTTGATATAGTAAAATTTCTTTAACAAGTGCGTAGAAGTTAAATTTGTAGCATCACGCAAAATAATTGCAGAAGAGCATATATAGATTAGGTTTTAGGATGGACTTAACAATAGTAATAAAAGCCTTATAATTTATATTTGTGTTAAACTGAATAATATAAGACATATAAGCAGATTGTTTGGTACATTTCTTATTTAGGTAGCAAACCATAGTGCTATAGCCAAAGGCAGTACCAAAACACACATACTTTCAGAACATAATACACCAAATTTCGTCTTGATTTATTCATCCACATTCTTGAAAGCCCAGTTGAACTTCTGGCTCTGGCTGTAGTTACTAGGGTGGCTGCCACCATAACCATGACCATGACCATGACCATGACCATGACCATGGTGTCCCATGCCCACGGACGACATATGGGCGAGGGACGATTGTTGCATCCCAGTACCATAGCCACCATTATTATGGACCATGGTGGTGCTGCTTGAAAAGTTGGTTGAATCATGTGGCATATGCCCATGATGGCCGTGACTACCATAGTGGCCATGTCCATGTCCATGGCCGCCATAGTGTCCACCATGGCCCATCATCATGGGATTGTGAGTGGACTGAGAAAATGGCATGGTTGAACAATAACCCGTAGGCCTCATCATTTGGCCATGGTTAGTATCAGAATAGTAATTTTGCTCGTGAGAGTAGGCTTGTTGCTGGTTCAACCCAAGTTGATTTTGGAGAACCATTTTGAATATTGATGCTACTACAAAAGAATTAGCTAAAGATTTGAAGTTTTTGCTTGGTGAGAATGTGATCTTGAGACTCCGTTATATAGTGTTTTGGGCAGATACGACTAGAGGATTCTAATAAGATAGGCGTATCATTCCCATTGATAATATAGAAAGTTATTAAATTTCACGGTTGTCATAGCTTAGCTTAGGCATCCAAAAATGCACTTAGCTTTATTCCCCAACATACCAACTTGTTCACGGAATTCGAATTGCTATGTGCTCATATTGATAAACATCGGGAGTACGTAGCAAATTATATTGAGTTGTACGTGCATTTATCTAGTTGTACTCTGATCCCTCCGTTCACCCGTTATCAGGTTTCACTTCTCGATAGTCAAGCTACATGAACTTTTACTAATATTTTAAGATGTATTTATTCATTCTATTAATATTAAAAGAATTGCAACTTATACTATTTTTCGTATATTTTTCAAATATCTAAACTTTAATTTTAAAATATTAAATTAATCTAATTTAATTTAACTCCGAAGATTAATCAAATTAACTCTAAAGAAGTGAAACGTGACAATTAAAGTGAACGGGGAATATACGTTTGAAGGTAAAATCGGGACCTTCCGTGTTCCAATAATAGTGATGACAAGATATATATGACTTGTCCAAGAGAACCAGAATTATGATATGAATATTATGGTTTTTGAGTTTCGATTTCTAGCATATATCAATTGATTTACTAGATTTGAAATTTATTAAATACTATCATATTGATATTTATTTAATAATTCTTTTAATATACATTTAGAGTCTGCCAAAGTTTCTTAGTTTAATTTGAACAAGCCCATGAGTTATAATCTAGGTACATTCGTCCCTGACCAGCAACGTAATGCTGCCCAAAACTTCTGGCTAGCTACCCTTAGCAGGTGCACCACAGACATTTGGACCATCTTATTGAAGTGTGTGACCATCTGATCTAAAAGCTTAAGCTGTTAGATAGAACACACTTTTAATATTTTATTATATTCTCAATATGCTCCCTCACGTGCTGGCCTGATTTTTTTTATGGTTCAAGCACGTGAAAATTCTTTTTGAGAATGGGTGACGGTGAGGTTCGATCCCATGACCTTTGACCTGCTCTGATATCATATTGAAGT
The DNA here is from genome assembly GCA_034509755.1 of Anisodus tanguticus. NCBI lineage: Eukaryota > Viridiplantae > Streptophyta > Magnoliopsida > Solanales > Solanaceae > Anisodus > Anisodus tanguticus. The sequence continues at coordinate 46,395,175 of CM067550.1, read as the reverse complement.
GTGTGACCATCTGATCTAAAAGCTTAAGCTGTTAGATAGAACACACTTTTAATATTTGATTATATTCTCAACACATCTGGACAACCAGAAACTCCAACCTCTTCAATAGTAAGTATGATTATCCTTCATTAATTCGCAGATGCCTATAACAGAGCTGTGGAATTTGATCAAATGAACAATCACCCTTCCAATCTCTCTAATAGAGTCGTGATTAATATTAAATGGGAACCCCTACCAGAGGTGTATACAAGATTAACACAGATGGATCTAGCTTAGGTAACCATAGAGGAATATGAGGGGTAATTAGAAATAGCACAGGTGATTGGGTTACTTGTTTCAGGCAGGGCATTCCAAAATCTACTAACAACTTAACTGAATTGCTAGCCATTTTGCGGGGACTAAAAATTGACTAGGAAAACAGGCTAATACCACATATATGTGTGCGTGCATTTGGGGGGGGGGGGGGGGGGGGGGGAGGAGTCCACAGTCCATTGTCAAAGAAGAAATTAGTGGGTATAAAGGCAGTGCACATCCATCGCCTAAAACTTTTGATTCATCAATAGGATTATATTAGAACGATACATCGTATATGATTACACTTATTGTAAATTGCAACAAAAATGCAATGACAACGGACAAAGATGTTATGTTCACTACTATATTAACGAAAAAAACTAGTACTGTTGCACCTAGCTAACTTGACCATCGAAATTTTTTTCTCGAAAGAACTCCTGCTTACTTTTAGGATCGACCCTATTGAGTGGGGGAATCATCAACTGCCAAGGGCACCTTTAAATATATCATCTAGTTATCAACTCAAATGGGTTACATTAAGCAAAAGTAAATACAGAAGTTTATATAATCAACTCCAATTATTTCACCGTTGATCGTAGGCAAATGAATAAATTGATTGATAGTTTGTAAAAACCAAACAAATTTATCACAAAAGGGTAAAAATGGACCCAATGGTAGAGTTGGGGCCTAGTTCAATATAGGCCTAGGGTGGAGTAAAGTCGTCAAAATGGGCTTGGACCATAATGTTAAATTTACTAAATATACATAAGATATACACGTGCACGTGTATATCCTATGTATATTTAGTCTCGATTAGTCTCGGTTTTGGTCATTATTGTACACGTTTTGTATAGTTGCAGTGTACCTTAATTAGTCTTGTACTCTTACTATAATTGTATAGTTAGTCTCCAAATAGAATAAGGTTTTAGGAGTAGAATAGGAATAAGATTTTCCTATTATGGAAATATGTAAATTGTATATATTGTCTTTCAATTAATGAAAATAATCGAAGGATTATTTCTTTCATGGTATCAAGAGACTAGGTCTAAATTTCTTCCGCCTTTCTTCTCCAAATACTGGTCTCGGGTTTTTTTTGTGTGCAATTTCTCGCCCAAATCTGCCTCGATTTCCATACCCCTTCACCGGATTTCGTGTTAAAATTCACCTCTAATCCCTTTGTTCTTTCGTTATGTCTAGGAACACGTTCCATTCTGCCCTCACTGTTTCTAACATCAAGAACATCCATATTGTTCTTGAGATGGAAAACGTCCAATATGCGATGTGGGCAGAATTGTTTAAAATTCACGCTATCTCTCATCAAGTCCTCCGTCACATAATTCCTCTCGCTGCCCCTATTCCCGCGGAGGATCCCCAGTTATGGATTACTCTTGATGCTACTGTTACTCTTGATGCTACCGTTCTCCAATGGATTTATTCCACTATTTCAGTCGACCTCTTACAGACGATCATTGAGCCGGACACTACGGCTATGGCTACCCGGAATAGATTGTGTGATATATTCCAAGATAACCAACATTCACGTGTTGTCACCCTCGAGCAAGAATTCTCCCAAGTCAACATGGAAGAATTCTCGAACGTTTTTGCATATTTCAAGAGACTCAAGGAGTTGGCGGACCAACTCCGTAACGTTGGCGCACCTGTGACAAACAATCGTCTGGTTCTACAATTGGTTGCCAGCCTTTCTGAGGCCTATAATGGCGTTGGGACTCTCCTTCGTCAAAGTAATCCCCTTTCCGCTTTTTATCAAGCCCGCTCCATGCTTACTTTTATCCGATCACACCAAGTTTCAGTCTTTCGAGTCAAGCCTTGCCATCCACGTTTGACGCCCTTTCCCTTCCGTGTGGCATGCTCGCCTAGGTCATCCGGGGTTGTCTATTTTGTCTTCTTTAGATAGAAATAATTTTATTTCTTGTAAGGGTACGCGTAGTGCTCCAAATTGTCAATCTTGTTCGTTAGGAAAAATTGTTAAGTTGCCATTTGTAGACTCTAACTCTCATACTTTAATGTCATTCGACATTATTCATAGCGATTTATGGGCATCTCCTGTTCTAAGTTCTTTGGGTCATCGGTATTATGTTAAATTTTTGGATGATTACTCTAAGTTTTTATGGACTTTTCCGATAGTGAAAAAATCTCAAGTTTTTTCCATTTTCTTAAAATTTAGAGCTTTCATTAGAACCTAATTCGACCGGGAAATAAAGAATATTCAATGTGACAATGACATAGAATATGATAATGGGGTCTTTCGGGAATTTTGTATCAATAATGGAATAAATTTTCATTTTTCTTGCCCAAATACGTCTTCACAAAATGAGAAAGCCGAACGTAAGATTCGTACCATTAATAACATTATCCAAACTTTATTGATTCATGCTTTCGTACCCCCTTCGTTTTGACATCATGCTCTACAAATGGCTACATATCTCCTTAACATTCTTCCTTCCAAAGGTTTGACACATTCACCCCCTCTTCAAATTTTATATAATAAGACTCCTTCGTATTCACATCTTAGGGTCTTTGGGTGCTTGTGTTATCCGTTATTTCCGTCCACCACAATTAACAAACTTCAGGCCCGGTCTACTCCGTGTGTGTTTTTGAGTTTTCCGTCTAATCATCGTGGTTACAAATATTTTGATTTATCCTCTAGTAAAATCATCATTAGTCGCCATGTCATTTTTGATGAATCCCAATTTTTGTTTGATAAGGTTAGTAATCCCGTTCCTAGTTCGTATAATTTTTTAGATGACGGTATATCTTCGTATATTATTCACCATTTTTTGGACGTATCCCACACCCCAAATCCCCCAGCGGGCCCACTGCCCACTAGTCCCACTGATCCGTCACAGGCTATTGTCCCCAGTCTCGTCACTGGGCCAGTTTCAGCAATTGGGCCAGTCCACCCCAATACTTGGGAACTGCGTGCAGTTCGCATCCCTCGCGCTCGCTACCGTGTTGGGCCGCGGGCCCACTACCCCGCGCGTCCGTCCCGAGTCCAGAAAATTTCTAAAATTCGCTCAATTCTTCCCCGAGTCATAAACTGGTCACTCGTAGTCAACGGGGTGTTTTTAAACCAAAAATGCATTTTAATTTAAATTCTAATGTTCTTAAATCACGCTTACCCCGTAATCATGTGTCTGCGTTAAATGACCCGAATTGGAAAAGTGCTATGACCGATGAATATAATGCTCTTATTGATAATAAGTCGTGGGAGTTGGTGCCCCGTCCATCTGGTATTAATATTATAAGGTCTATGTGGATTTTTGCTCATAAGGACAATTCAGACAGTTCGTTTGCAAGGCATAAGACTCGACTTATGGGTGATGGTAAGACTCAGTAGGTTGGTGTGGATTGTGGTGAGACGTTTAGTCCGGTGGTCAAGCCGGCTACCATTCGCACTATGCTCAGCTTGGCTCTTTCGAAAGTATGGCCCATTCATCAGTTAGATGTGAAGAATGCTTTCTTACAAGGTGATCTCAAGGAAACAGTCTATATGCATAAGCCCTTGGGGTTTAGGGATCCCAAATATCCTCATCATGTCTGTTTGTTGAAAAAGTATTTATATGGGCTTAAGCAGTCTCTACGGGCATGGTATACGAGGTTTGCCGACTATGTTTTGACTATTGGATTCACTCACAACAGGTCGGATAATTCTTTGTTCATATATCGTCGCGGTTCTTCCTTGGCTTATATACTCTTATATGTGGATGATATTATCTTAAATGCCTCTTTCGATTCATTACGCCAGTCTATCATGACAATGCTCAGTTCTTAGTTTTCTATGAAAGACTTGGGACCCTTGAGTTATTTTTTGGGGATTACTATCACTCGTCATGCAGATGGATTGTTCTTATCACATAAGAAGTATGCAGTCGAGATCATTGAGAGGGCTGGGATGTCATCTTGTAAGTCCACTTCCACTCCAGTTGATACTAAACCAAAATTGGGTGCTGCAGTTGGCTCCCCTTACGAGGATCCGACCCGATATCGCAGTCTTGAAGGGACCCTTCAATATCTTACGTTCACGAGAACAGATATTACATATGTCGTACAACATGTGTGTTTGTTTATGTATGATCCCAGAGTCGAGCACATGAATGCGATCAAATGCATTATTCGGTACATCCAGGGGACACTTGACTATGGCTTGCATTTATATCCGTCATCGACATCTACACTTGTCTCGTACACTGATGCTGATTGGGGTGGCTGTCCGGACACCAGACGGTCTACGTCTGGCTATTGTATATTTCTTGGTAATAACTTGGTCTCCTGGTCTGCGAAACGTCAGTCGACTTTGTCCCGCTCCAGTGCCGAGGCTGAGTATCGAGGGGTAGCTAATGTGGTCTCTAAATCATTTTGGTTACGTAATTTGTTGTTAGAGATTCATTGTCCTATTCAGAAAGCGACATTGGTTTATTGTGATAATGTTAGTGCCATCTATTTTTCGGGTAATCCGGTTCAGCACCAGCGCACTAAACATATCTAGATAGACATTCACTTTGTTCGCGAAAAGGTTGATCGGGGTCAAGTACGCCTCTACCATGTCCCTTCCAAGTATCAAATTACAGATATCTTTACAAAGGGTCTTCTCTCGGTCCTTTCTGAAGATTTTCGAGACAGTCTCATCGTCCGAAGACCGCCCACTATGACTGCGGGGGTGTGTTAAATATACTAAATATACATAAGATATACACGTTATGCACGTGTATATCCTATGTATATTTAGTCTCGGTTTTGGTCATTATTGTACACGGTTTGTATAGTTGTAGTGTACCTTAATTAGTCTTGTACTCTTACCATAATTGTATAGTTACTCTCCAAATAGAATAAGGTTTTAGGAGTAGAATAGGAATATGATTTTCCTATTATGAAAATATATAAATTGTATATATTGTCTTTCAATTAATGAAAATAATCGAGGGATTATTTCTTTCATATATGGCCAGTCAAACCCAAAAAATACTCGTAACCACGAAAAAACTAAATTTATAGCATCTCGCCAGGTGTTCTGTCCTGACCCAAGTGCCTCGTGATAATAGAGATTATTTCCAATAAAGTTTAGCTGAAAAAGGCGTTAAAAGAAGAAAGGGAAAAGAGAAAGAAAAATGTGTAGGATGAGTAAGGGTGGCCAACGGGACGGGTCGGCTCGGTCCCGCCCTGACCCCGCTATAAAAAAAATCGATACCGGGACTTGAACTGGGAATGGACCTGGGCTCGTCCCGCTCGGGCCAGGCCCGCCCCGGTCTCGACCCCTCCCCTTTGCACAAAATAGTCGTTGCACCAACGACCATTTTATATTTTAGCTGTTGTGCAACGGCCATTTTTGGCCTCCCCCTCCCCCAACCCCCTACCCCTTTAATATTTATTTTTAACTCCTAAGTTATTATATTTACACTTTAATCCAATTTCCCAACTATAAATACCTCATTTTATCTTCATCTTTCTCACAAATCTTCATACAATCTCTCTAATCTCTCGATCTATCTCTCTACAAGTCTACATTGTCTACTAAATATTCAATTTTATTTATTCATTTGGGAGTGAAGTTGGCAACTTGCTTGAGGATCTTCCAACGAGCAAAGTTTCAATTTTCAACCTCTCGATTACAAGTTGATGTTACGTCGGCGTTTGGTACATTCGTTCCTTCATTAAATTATTATTGTTTCTTTCTTTTATTTAACGCACTTAATTTCATTTACTTTAATTATTTATTTGTATAATTAAAATGGAAGGATTGAAACGTATGATTATGGGTAAGGGTAAGGGCCAGACTTCTTCCAGTAGTGGTAACAAGGAAAGGGGTACTTATTTTAATCATCCTACTCCTAGACATGATGATTTGGTTGATACTGAATTTTTTCCTGAAGAATATAGATATTACCAACAAGAAAGTGCTAGCAACCAACCAGTTTCCATACTATCTTCTTTTTGTTCAACACAACCTCAAAAAAGACATGTTGTTTATGCGGCTAGTATTGAAAGCCTTAGATGTAGAATGTATAGTGGTAACACTACAAACCAAGTTAGCGAGTTCGATGTTTTTGTTTTGCAGGGTGTTGTACCGTACCAAGCAGTTCTCAATGAAGAAGGACGTGAAGACTTGCTGAAATATTGGAGAGAGAATGAGAAGACATTTCCGACACTGTCAAAGATGGCCCGAGATGTGTTGAATATTTAAGTGTCATCAACAGCGTCTGAAAGCGCTTTTTCTGCCGGCAGATTTTAAATAGAAGAGCACATACACTCATTAGCGAGAGACAGTTTGGAGATTGCAGTATTATTCAGAGATTGGATAATAGCGGAGCGGAGAAGGTGCGGTCAACCGGAGATCAACGAAGAAGAAGACGAAAACTACAACGACATCTTATCCGACGGATGTGGAAGCGACGTCGAGCAATTTGACCAACAAATACCAATTCCAACCGAAGAACCACAAGAAATTATAAAGAAACTAGAAAAGGTGTTTTTAAATATGTAATTTTTTTAATTGTAATTTTACTATATTATTTGCAACTTTCAACACCACAAAGTTGCAATTTTGACAATTGTATTACAAAAAGAAAATAATATTTCTATTAAATAATATAAGAGGCACAAAAAGAGTCTTGAGATGTTTTTATTACACTATCTTGTTCAATTGTTGAGGTGTTTCTATATATATTATTTTTTAAAATTAAGTGCAAGAAAATAAAGAAACGGAAAACCCGGTCCCGCCCCAACCCGATAAATACTGGGGCCCTTTTCCGACGGGACCGGGACCAACTCAAATCTTCACTAAAGTCCCTCAAAATTGACATATAAAATCCAATTGACATTCCTAATCATTTGCGATAACACAATCTAATTAAATTACAATGCAAAATCCACTCTTTAAATTCAAAGCTTTAAAGCATTTTAATGAGGCTTTTCTTGGATTGAGTGTGTTTGGTGAATAAGAGGGGGGGGGGGGGGGGGATTGGAGCCTAAAATGGAGAGAATTAGAGCCTAAAATGGGGAAGATTGAAGCCTAATCTCTTAGATTTTCTATAATTGAGAAAGTATTGCTATATTTTGCAATTAAATAAAATTACCATAAAATGATAAGTAAATTTTAAAAGTAGCTTACACATGTAAAAAAATCATTACTTTTGGACCGGAAACATGAAGAAGAAATTGCACGAATTGTGCTTCAAATGTGTTGGTCTTTAATTTTTGTCCTTTAGAAATCACATTCATGCCTAGTGGGACATAAGTTCTCTAAGAGTAAAAATCATGCTGTGCATAACTAATAAAATATGATGATTCGAAAATATACACTTACTTTTCACACCAAAATTATTTGTTATGAAGCACAAAAAGTAAAGACTAGCACAAACTAGGGCCAAATGTTCAAATGACCCAAACACGAAATGTAGGCAAAATGGTGGGCCTTTCTTCCGTAATATTGGGCCGCACAAAAGGCCCATCCCTGACGAGGATGCAATGGCCTTTCTAAGAAGAAATTCCCAAACAATGATCGTTTGGTAGGCGGAATTGAATAAACAAGGATATCTCATGAGTTAAGTTATCCCGTGAAATAAGCTATCCCACCTTCTATATGAAATAACTAATTTCACCACTTTAATATAAATGCTGAAATAAAATAATCTCGAGATTAATTAATACCCCTAATCAACCGTGAGATAAACTAATTATCCCAAAATTATTATTCGTTCCACCAACCAAATGACCCCTACCCGCAAGGGTAGCTAAGTTGATGTAGCAGTAGAGCGCGGGACCGCAAGGTCACGAGATCGATCCCCTGCATAAACCTTCTTGGTTGAGTCTGTCACACATGGCTTGCTAAGTGTGGTTAATCGGCTGACGTGGTTTGCAGGCTATTGTGTCAGTTCGGGGTTTACCCTGTGCGCACTCGAGAGAGTAGCGGCTGCGGGTTCCTTCGTCAACCAAAAAAAAAAGTAAAGGCCACGATGATAGAAAATGCAAGGTGCGATTTTCATCAAGTCTTTCCTTTCTTCTTCTCTTATGTCTTTACCTCGTGCTTCCTCAACCCAAAAACAATACTAATCATTACAATGAAAATGACAGCTTAAATAAGTGAGACCTAATGGCCCTACCTTAATCCACCCAAAAAAAACGAGCTCAGAAGGAAATGATGAAAGAGGCAACCATCTTTGCCTTGGCTTCCCATTCTTGAATTGTTAAGACCGTTGGGGTTAGAGAAAAGAATAATTGATAACGGGCAAGTTTCAAATTTGAAATATAAGATGAAAAAATTCTTGCTTAATAACTTTTTGGTCAATATTTCCATTTAATTAAAGTTCGGGTTAAGAGTTTAACCTTTGTACAATAACAAAAGTTTAGATCACCTAAAAGATAACTAGGTAAATAATAGTTTAACAATCTAAGATTTCTCATTTTAATCAGATTATTATTATTATGTAGCAGAGTACTTGATAGGTGGCACATATTATTGCCATTTAGGAATTAAACATATTACACCTAAATTATAGAAAGGTCACATATGCAGAATTCTTAGCCAACCTAGCTTGTACATAAAATAATTGTGACAGCAGGAATTAGTTTTTTTTTTTTTTTTTGGTGGAGAGGGGTGGGGGTGGGAGGTGGGAGGTGGGGTTGTCCAACAATATTACCATTATATAATATGTATACCAGAAAAAAAAAATAGGTCAGATAAGTATTTCATTTGGCAGGACAATTCAGCACGTCTAGTACACAATCATGAATCTAGTAAACCAGTTAATCAGGGACAGTTGATGATTCACGAGGCTATGAGCTGCATTAGTCAAATAATATTCGGTTAGGCGTTGAGCTAACTCATACTAAGTTAACAACACAAAACTAACACATGTGGAGATCATTAATTATTGGAATATATGCAGCCTAAGCATCTACTTTAACGCACATATCTTGTTCATTTTTTGTTTATAAGCAACATCACAACCAGTGGGGATGATTGAAGCTTTAACGGTCAAGATGAGATGGATTCAAAACTTCTTTTTATATTAGTGTTATCCGGACCAACTTACACGCATCTTGACTGACCTCAATACTCCGTCAATGCATGCTACCTTCCACCAGTATAGATTCTTACTTAACTCTGCACACCCGGACTTAAACGGATGAAAATAAATCACTTACTTTTTGTGTCTGGTAATTCAAACCTGGCGGTCCCATCATCTTCGCCCAATTTAGCACTGGGTCACACCCTTGTGGAATAGACCCAAAACTAATGTCAAACATTCCCATGCTTAAGAGTGTTAATGATGCTTAAGAAATGTAAATGAATATAACCCATCGCATTAAGCAATAACCAAGGAGATGACAAGTATCTGACTTAATGGTCACCAGAAATTAAAGCAATGAGCAAAATAGTTACAAGGATTTCCAGGTCTAAACAAGACCAATAAATGAACACTATAAGGTCAGAGAGAAAATGAAACACAAGAATATATATGAATAAATTAGTCCCTATTCAAAAATTTCCCAACATGAATAAAAGCCCCAAAAATGTAAAATGTTATCAGAGGAGCATAATCAGGAATGGTACACTATAGAATACAGAGTTATTCACAACTTTAAACTAATAACAGCCCCCACAGCAAACTCCCCATTCGATAAACAGACATATTTGATCCTGGAAAAACTTTTCTAAGAATTATATACAAAACAACCCTTCAATTCCCAAATCAGAGTATTCATCCAAATAGTTTCTGGAGATGTTAACTGTTGGACATGCAGAGGATCATCTATTTGCTTCACAAGGAGCAATGCGGAACTGCACCCTCGACATTTACGAAAAGAAAACATAAGTTAACACTCCCAGATCAGTCACTCTCTCTCATGCAATTACCGGGCAAGAGAAACTTATATCGGTCTGCATTTTCCAAAAGATAAGCTGGAAGGTGAACGGCAGAGTAGGAGTGGGGAATAGGTCCCATTTTGCCTATGATTTCCCTGAATGTGTACTCCTCCGGTAGCATATCAAATAAATCAGCTCCTTCACAAATTACCTTTTGCACTCTTTTTGGATGCAGAAAATGAGAAAATCTGACCCTGTCGAAATGGCTGTAGGCTTTCATCTTGAATATGAACTCACTTATGTGGTGGAAACAAAAGCTACAATGCCATCCTGAATCTACCAATATGACATCTGACTGTCGATAATGAGCGTACCTAGTCTTACCAGATTGGTAGCGGTGAACAGAAGCTCTCCAGCTATTATGATCCACAAGGAACTCAAAAGAGTAGAGATAGTTCTTCAATCGGAGATGAAGAACCGAAGGTACGTCATCACACCACCTCAAGAGATTGATGGTATGTCTACTAGGTATCTCATCAACATCCGACATTATCAGCAAATCATCATCCTGAATACCTGCTTGTTTGAGGAGATAATCCAATGCAAGTCTCTGATAAGCTTCCTCAACAAAAGGGTTCTCTCCTTTCCTAAATCTCCCGGGAATTTGTCCATATGTCAATCTTGATTCAACGAATTCAAACTGATCTCTGTGATTAGCAAAGTACGAAGGCTTTGGCAATCCGGTGAATGTTGAATTGGATTCAAGTAAAACAAACTCTGTTATATAAGGGTACAACTCTTTCCACCTTATGGTCAGCATTTCCAACTCATTACTGAACAACACTGCATCAAAGACACGCCTAGGGTACTCTCGAATTCCCCATCCCTGAAGTTTACAGAGATTCTCCATCGACACATCCTCATGATAATAGTGAGGCATTTCGTGGAAAGGCTTTGGCGGCTTTTCCCATAAAGGTCGTAGAAAGTAAGTGATTTTCTGTCCATGCAGATATATACCGAACACACAGGTTGGAACCAACAAAAAAAGGAAGATATATGTTTTTAGGTCCAAACCACGAAGGACGCATTTTAGTCTCGACATGCTCAATGCTCGACCAGCTTCCTGCAGTCAACAAAACCTCAGTTAGAAAAAACTAAGAACTGAGGACATTAGGATAATGCTCAGCAAGGGTACAAGAAAATAGACACATCCTGCATCACATAGCTCTAATTCATAAAAGAGCTATTGAATACCAAAATAAACCAACACAATAAGCCCCACATAAGAGAATGAAACCTTATCCTATCCTGTTGACCATGCCCAAATTAAGATAGTTGACTTAAGCATGTTAAAGTAACATGAATTGGTGTAAACACAAGGCGGAGTAAGTTTTTATGGATGGATAGGCACAAAAAAGGTTCTTCAGTACCTACCCAAATTGTGTTGTGCTAATTGTTCCCACACCGAGAGCAATGCCAGATATATGCCTAGAAAACAGAATTATGCCTCAAGCAAAAGTAGAATAATACTTGGTAGAAAAACACTTGGTGCAAGGGTACTTTCATTTAACACAATGAAACGACTATGAAAAGGAACAATCTAGAAAGCCCTCCTCCCCCATGGGTATTCTCACAATCTCCTTCTCCTTTACCATATGATTAAAAAGGACAGCCGGTGCATGGCGGGTTCAGGAAAAGGCCGAACCACAAGGGTCTATTGTAACCCTGCATTTCTGCAAGAGGCTATTATCACATGGCTTGTATCCATGATCTTCTGATCACATAGCAACAACTTTACAGGTTACGCCAATGCTCCCAATCCTTATCATATGATTAATTGAAGAAAAAAAAACCTCTTTTTTGGGTATTAAAAATAAGGAAGCAAAACCGGAAGTTATACAAGAAAACAGAACCTTGAATCAAACCTCAGTTTAATTTCTTGTTTCAACAATATGGGATAGAACAACTAATCTAATATAACAAAATCTCAAATGAAATAATATATTCCCCCTTTGTAATACAGAAAAAACACAACAAATCAACATTAATCAATGAATACAGACAATTTATATATAAAAAAAAAAGGAGAAAAAATTACCTCATTACAAATATCATCCTTCTTTTTTGAACAATAACCAGATCCCCCTTCAGCCAAAATATAAACTTTCTCCAAATATCTAGTGATTCCCCACATTTTTCTCCTTTATTGTAACTGTATTTCTATTCAAATTACAGATCAATGGCCAAATCAACCCACAATTACACTTGTAATGCAACCCGCAAATCAATCCTAACAACTTGATATCTTTGGACTGAGAAAAAAGTGGAAAGATTTATAGATAAAGCAACAAAAATAACTAGATTTTTTCAAGCCTTTGAAATAATTGGTTAAAGAAGAAGAATAGTAAAAAAAGAGAAATTTGTGGAAGAATGAAATTAGAAGACAAAAATATAGCCAAGAAAAGAAAGGTATGGTGTAATGTTTATATGGAGTGGCAGTTGATTAAAAAGATTACAAGGAAGCCGTTTCTCTTGTTTTCTATCCCACTTCTGTCGGCTAAAACAAATCACTATTATTATTTTTTTCTTCTACAAAAGCTATACTAATCATCTGTTTCCTTTTTTAAGTAGTAAGACAATAATACCCCTTTACACCACAGATTTAGTGAAAAATAAAATATATATGTTCAAACAGGAGCTAAATTATTTCAAAGAACCTAAATCATTGAGTATTGTATTCGAATGCGTTTAATAGAGCAATGTAAAAGTGAAAATTCATCTAGTCATCATCAACTAATTTTAAAATAAAATATCTTCTTATTCATCTAATCATAAGTAATTATGAATTTTGATATAGTTTATCTAATTCATTTATTTCATTTTATATGACAACATTATTGTTTATGAAGTATTATAAACATTAGTGCATCTTTAAATCAATGTTATTTTATTAAAATTTAAGAGACGCCATTACAATTAAAATAAGATTACTTCTTTTCCAATTTACTTGTACTTGTGCTTGTGCTTTGTCTTGAGCCGAGAGTCTCTTGAAAACAGTCGCTCTACCTATCAAGGTGGAGGTAAGGTCTACGTATACTTTATCATCCCCAGACCACACGTTGTGAAATTTCACTGGGTATGTTGTTGTTTGTTACGTCTTTTTCAATTTATGTGATATTTTTATTTTTCAATATTTAAACTATTTAAGATTTGACATATATTTTAAAATAGTGTCATCATATTGATATAAGAAGAATTGCATTTCATAGTATTTCTTGTATAGTTTTAAAATATTTAAAATATTGAGTTGATTAAATTTAATTTAACAATAAAAATTAGTTAAATTGACACTCGTTCGTCACATAAATTAAAACAGAGGGAACATAATCTCACCTTATACTTAAAATACCAGTATTATTCTTTAATTGAATTTATATAACATAATAATCCTCTATTATAATACTTTATAATTAAATGTATGGGCAATTTGGTCAATTAAGATTGTGCATGCCCCTTGCCTTAGGGCCAAAGTCTTGTGACGTGTTGAATTGAATGGCTCAATGCAACTTTGTGTGACTGTTACGTGGCATAATACGATGGGATCAATTGCCATTGGAACTAGAACAATGTGCGTTTTATTGAAAAGTTTTAAGTAACAAAGAAAATATTAAATCATACCATAAAGTTTGAAATTATTCGGACAGGTGGCGATTGAATTTTGCCGTTACCCGTTAGTATGTTAATGTCACTGTCATGGCCAGAGTTTAGAGAGAATCATGTTAGGTTATTAAAAAATTATTATTCATTTAACCATGTACCTAATATTTATTTAAATTAAAAATTTCTTTCAACTTCAAATCTCATCAAAATGTTAACTTACATTTTAAAGTAAATGTGTGTTATATTATTATAAGGCTGGCCAGTGGGCCGGGACGGCCCGACCCCGTCCTGAGCCCGCCCCGACTCCGAGTAAAAAAAAAAAAATGGTAGCGGGATTATAACTCGGGACGGGACAATGTCTCGTCCCGTCCGTCCCGAGCCCGCCCCAGGCCCGCCAAACCCGACCCCGCCCTGAGCCCGTCCCGAGCCCGCCCGAAAGCCCCCCCTGCAAATATAAACGTTGCACCAACGACCATTTTAGATTTTGGCCGTTGGGCAACAACCATTTTTGGCCTCCCCCTTAATATTTATTTTTAATCCATAAGTTATTATATTTACACTTTAACCCAATTTTCCAACTATAAATAACTCATTTTCTCTTCATCTTTCTCACAAATCTTCCTACAATCTCTCTAGTCTCTTAATATCTCTCTCTACAAGTCTACATTGTTTACTAAATATTCAATTTTATTTATTCATTTGGGAATTGGGAGTGAAGTTGGCAACTAACTTGAGGATCTTCCATCGAGCAAAGTTTTCAATTTTCAACCTCTCGATTACACGTCGACGTTACGTCGGCGTTTGGTACATTCGTTCCTTCATTAAATTATTATTGTTTGTTTATTTTATTTAGCACACTTAATTTTATTGTCTTTAATTATTTATTATCATAATTAAAATGAAAGAATTAAGAGGTATGTTTAAGGGTAAGGGTGCTTCTTCTAGTAGGGGCAACCAGGTCAAGGGTACTTCTTCTAGTCATCTTATCCCTACATAGGTGATTTTGTTGATACACAACATTTTCCTACAATACCATTAGATTTAGACGAGGAACTATTTTCTGAAACTCAAGAAGACTTTAATTTAGACGATGTTCTAGATGATACACCCACTAATGTTGATGACAACACACCCACTAGTGCACCTTCAACTGAAATGTCTCATATTCCCCCTAGTATGAGACGAGGTCCAGCAAAGCGACCATTAAAATCAGATGCATGAATATTTTTTGATAGGGACGTAGAGAATCAAGTAACTATATGTAAAATTTGTAAAAATGTTTTAAAATTTAAAACTGGAAAAGGTCACGGTGGGACGGGGAGTTTAATTAGACACGTAGTAAGTGCTCATCCAGCTAGGTATGCCCAATACCAGGCTTCAAAATCGGGTGCGCAAACGCCCGCTCCATCGGGACAAGGTTCACATACTAATATTGCCCCGGACCAAGTACAGGGTCAAATTAACCCTATGACGGGGGGAATTGTAGGCCCTAAATACAATAAACATAGAGATAGGGAAGCAATATCAAAATTTGTTGCTGTGGAGGGTTTGCCTTTTTCATTTCCTTCATCTCCCGGTTTTATTCATTACATTAGAGATATATATAATCTTGCTTTTAACGGTTTTTCTAGATCAACTGTTAAGAGATGTATTTAAATTCGCACATGAATATCAACAATATTTACGTTATTCATTATATTATTTTAATGGCAAAGTATCTATCATGTCTGATTTAGGTCGTAGAACTAACGACCATGATTATTTAACGGTAATTTTTCATTGGATAGATTATAAATGGTTTATGTAAAAAGGTATCTTAGCGTATAGATATATAGATGATAGGCACACTGATACTTTTATTGCAGATAATATTTATCAAGTGTGCCATTATTATGGAATAACCGATAAAATTATGACTATTACGTTAGATAACGCTTCTTCTAACAATTACGCTATTACAATTTTAAAAAATAGTTTAACTCCATCTTTTCCAGATCATTTTCATATAAAATGCGCGTGTCATATATATAACTTAATTGTAAAGGATGATCTATCACTTTTTCAAGATATTCTTAGTAAAATACAATTTGCTATAAACTTTATTTTTAAAAGTAATAGATTACAACGAGGAAAAGAATATAAAAAAATTTGTCACGATTGTGGACTACCTTATAGAAAAATTCCAGAAGAAGTATCCAGTAGGTGGAATTCTTTATACGAGCAACTACTTGTTGCTTATGACTATAGAAAACCTATAACTTTATTTTTTAACTCTCATAATCAAAATCCAGCTGATATGGTTGTAGATAGTGATTGGGTAAAAATTTCCGAACTCATTGTATTTTTAGAGAAATTTTTTCAAGCAACAAAAGAATTTTCCGGTATATATTATCCTACTATTTCAACTATGTTGTTTTATATAACTCTAATATTTTTATTACTTAGTGAATATATGAAAAAACAGCTTATATGGCAGCTATTAAAAAATGTTTATCAAAATAAAAAAATATTTTATTCCTATTCCCACTATTTATATTATCGGTGTTGTATTAAATCTGACTATTAAAATAGACGGTACTAAATCACTAATTGAAACTATTTACGATTGTATAGAAGTACTACCACCTCCAAGTCCCAAAAATCTAAATCACCCACCACCTATTGAACAAACTAAAGAAGAAGTGTTGTCTAGTGTAGAAGATCAATGCAAAAAAATATATAGGTTTTATCAACAAGAAAATGCTAGTAACTTATCGGCTTCCATACCATCTTCTTCATCTTCAACACAACCTCACAAAACACATGTTGTTTCTGCGGCTAGTATTGAAAGCCTCAGAAATAGAATGTGCGGCCGTACCGCTACTAACCAAATCAGTTCTATTTTCAGGCAACCCCACCAATACTTAAGGGCTCGATAATTTAAACTGGACTTTGGGCTTGAAAATCCCGTGTTGGGAACGAGTTTCCATTGGGTGCATGGTTGTCTATTTTTGTTCACTGGCTGCTGAGATGGTGTCGGGACGGTGACGGGTTTGGTCGACTGGTCAGGGCATCGGGTTAGTGTCGGGTTGTTTTAGGGGTGACGATGGGTCGGGTAGGGGTGACGATCTGGGTAGATCGATATGATGTGGGGTAGGCGATATCGGGTATGGTGTCGGTGGTGCGTTGGTGTTGGAGTGACGGTGTGGTTGTGGAGTTCCAAGTAGTGGTACTATTGCGGTACAGGGTGCCGAGAATTGGTGGGTTTGCTGGGTTGGTTTAGGAGTTTGGATTTACTGCGGCTGGAGATTGTGACACAGTGGTCGCCGATTGCGATGGCCGGTGGGTGTTCTGGATACTGACCGGTTGTGACAGAGATGGGGGACGCAAAACCGCTGCAAGCGGTGGCAGCGGTGGGTGGCAGACGGACTGGGCTGACATGGTAGGTGGCTGGCAGAATGCCAGTCGTGGTAGCGGAAATCAGAGGTGGCGGAGCTAGGGTGGTGGACTGACTCAATTCGTGGAGTATGACGGGGGAGGTGTCTGACTCGTCGAGAAAGGTATAGTCCGTGTTACTGAATTATTGGATATTTTTTAAGGGAAAAATCGTCTCGTCGAATGTAACGTGATGGGAGACTTGAATTTGATGAGTGGACAAGTCATAGCACTAATAGCCCCTATGATTAGACGGGAATCCTACGAAGACACACGAAGTGGTTCGGGGTGCTAATTTATGAGGTACGGTGGACGCAAGGTTTGGATAGCAAAGGCAACCGAGAATCCGAAGGTGATCATAGGAGGGGATTCGATGGTATAATATTTCGGTTGGGGTCATGTTATGAAGGGTACTAGTAGGTAAAATATTAAGGATGTATTCTACCATTTTGACTGCATAGACCCAAAAAGAGGGAGGTAGAGAGGCATGAAACAGTAAAGTACGAACCATGTTATTAATTGTGCGAATGATGTGTTCTGCTTTGCCATTTTGAGGAGAGGTGCGAGGACACGAAAACCAGAAAAGCATGCCATTATTTTTGCAAATTTTGTGAAAAGTGGAATTATTAAATTCACGACCATTATCACATTGAAAAGATTTGATGGCTTTTTCAAATTGCGGTTTGATAAAAATGCGAAATTCAAGAAATTTGGCATACACTTCCGACTTGAACATTAGTGGGTAAATCCAAATAAAGTGAGAATAATCATATAATAAGACTAGATAATATTTATGACCTAGAGAGCTAGTAACGGGAGATGTCCATAAATCAGTATGAACAATATCAAAATGAGCAAACGTAACACTAAGAAATGATTTAAACGGAAGGCGAACATGTTTGCCTAACTGACAAGAAACACAATTTGGGGCAAGTTTCACATTATTACAACGAATAAAATTATTGCTTCTAAGAAAGTTAAAAACAGGAGCTCCTGGGTATCCAAGCCTATTGTTCCAAGTTGACGGAGATATAGCTGCGAGAGATATGAGAGAGCGGGAACTGGCAGCGGGGGTGGATAAGAAAGGATAGAGATCCCCTGTGCTATTACATCTCGTAAGAGGTATCCCCGTACGAATATCCTTCACAGTAAAACCAAAAGGGTCAAAGTCAACAGAGACAGAATTATTACGAGTAAATTTTCGGATATATATTACATTTTTAATAATGTTGGGAGCATAAAGGACGTTATTTAAAGAAAATAATGGGTTTGGCGGTTGAGTGTAGGTTGTACCATAACCCTGAATTGAAATGTGATGGCCAATACCAATAGTAATATATTAAGGATGCTTTAAACGAAAAAAATTGGGAAGATTACCTGCAGAGCGGGTGAGGTGAGAGGTGGCTCCCGTATCTATGTACCAATTTTCATCGGGCTGCTGCATGTTCAAACTGTTGAAGGCCTGGCCCAAATCAGTGGGGGCCAGACTGGTGAGAGGCTGCTGGTACTGGGCCTGCATAACGTGGGCCTGGTGGGACTGTCCGAACAGTGGGCGTGTTCCGGGACTGGGCCCAGAATGCCCTGTTGCTGGAAGGGATTCAGGGCCGTGACATGCTGCTGATATGCGGCCCAAGCTACTGGGTGAACATATCATGCTGGGCTGGCCCAAGTAGGGAATGCGCTGGGCTGCTAGCCTCGGCCCCCCTTTCCCGCGGCCTTTGCCACGACCCCTGCCTCCCTTTCCGCCACCGCGGTTATTCCGCGGGTGGTGGAGGCTGGCTGGCGATGGTGGGGTACGACGTGAGGGTATCAACTGCAAGTGTCTGCTGATTATGTTTGTGTTGCTTAGCCCGTCGGGTTTCTTCCAAAAGAAGTTGTGAGCGTGCTTTGTTGAAACCGGGCAATGGGTCGGCATGTTGTATCATCGTTGCAAGGGTGTCATACTCACCCTTTGTTAAGCCATTGATTACCTGCAAAACCTTATTAGTTTCGCAAATTGGGTGGCCTACATTGGACAATTTGTCAGCCACCAATTTCAGCTGTTTGCAATAATCGGACATGTTTGCAAAATTTTCTAGACGTGTGGTGTTGAATTGCTCCTCAAGATACACATCACGCGTGTGTTTGTTGTCCTGAAAGATTTCCTCCAAACGAAGCCATAGTTCGCGAGCCGAGGCTCCAGTTTTCATAATTGTATGAAGGAGGTCTTTAGATATGGTGCCATAAATCCATTGCTTGACGATAGCGTCAAGACGGCGCCAGGTGGGGTCGTCGATTTCAAGAGGGCGAGGGATGGTGTCGTCAATATGATGAAGCACATTATATGCACATGCATGAATGTGGAAGAGTTCAACCCATGAAGAATATTGACATTCTTCCTGATCAAGAATTATGGGAATGGAATTCTTGATATTTGTGACGGCGAGGCAGAATGAAAGGAGGGAGTGGAAGATGGAGCAGGTGGGTTATTTATGACGACAAGGGAGGTGGCGGAAGCTGGGGGAGAATTAGGAGGGGTCAAGGAAGCCATTTATTTTGTTGTCGGAAAAAGGACAAAACTTTTGATGGTCTTGGGTAAGGAGAAAAGACTGGCAAAAGGTTTGTGCTTTTGATTGGGGTCCATGGGAACTTTAAAGGGAAGAGAGGACTTAGACAAGGGGACTCCCCCTTGCTCTTTGTTATTTGTATGGAGTATCTTACAAGGGTGCTGAATAGAGTGGGGAAACAATCTGATTTTGAATATCACACAAAATGCAGGAGTTTAAGGCTGAATCATATGTTTTTTGCTGATGATATGCTAGTCTTCTACAAGGGCTACTATCAATCAGTAATGCTACTATTAAGAGGACTCCAAACCTTCTCAAATGCTTCAGAGCTGCAATCTAATGCTGGCAAGTCAAGTATATTTAGTGCAAATATGAATGCTCAAAGTCTGGAGGATATATGCAGTGCTACAGGGAATCAGAAGTGGAAACTGCCATATAAATATCTGGGGGTGCCAGTTTCAACAAAGAAACTTACAGCAGTGGATTGTGAAATGCTTGTTGACAAACTAGGGGCAAGATTCAGAGCTTGGAGCTCAAGGAACTTGTCCTATGCAGGCGGAGTACAGGTCATAAACTCTGTCCGGATGCATACTCATATCTACTGGTCCTCAATATTCATCCTCCCTAAAGAAGTAATGAAAAGAATGATTGCTATTTGTAGGAATTTCTTATGGGATGGTAAAGAAGTTACAAAGAAGTCCTCTTTGGTGGCTTGGGACCTTGTGCAGACCTAAGAAGATGGGGGGATTGGGAATATTGGATAGCATAGTATGGAATGAACAGCTATAGCTAAATATGTATGGAATGTAGCACAGAAGGCAGACAACTTATAAGTGAAATGGGTTAATCATGTGTACATTAAAACAGTGGACTGGTAGAGTTACGTTTCACTAGTGATTGTTGCTGGTATTGGAGAAAAATATGTAGCATCAAAGATAAATATAAAGAGGGATATGTGGGTAATGGATGGCTGAAAGCTGGTGGCAGATACTCCATTCATAGTAGGAATTATTGGAGGAAAGGTGAGATGGAAGTATGACAAGGGAGTAGATGGGTCTGGAACACAATTAAAACTCCCAAGCATTGCTTCACTGGCTGGTTAGTAGCACATAACAGGCTGCTAACTGTTGGGTATTGATATTGGTGAATGGGAAATGATTGGAAAGAAAAGTGGGAGTTGTCCCACATCGGTAGTGGAAAGAAAAGTGGAAGTTCCCTCTTGTTTTATAAAATAAGCATTTGTCCCACATCGGTAGTGGAAAGAAAAGTTCTTCTACTTATAAGTAGAATTACTCCTTCTTGTCAGTAAAAGGGTTGAGGGGGTAAGGACCCCTCGCGCCGTCATCGTCGCTCGGCTTCGGCTTCGGCTACGGCTTCGGCTACGGCTACGGCTACGGCTACGGAATGATCTGATTGATTGATAATCTTTTTGGACCAAATTTTCTTTAATTTTTAATTATTTAATTAAATTAATTAACTTATCCAATCCTACCCGTTAGTGACCCTGACCGCGACCCGGCCGGATCCGCGTGTCTGACCTGCGACCCGATTTCTTTTCCTTATTTAAATTTCCCACCATTTTCGGTGGTCGTTCGTAAAGGTTGCAAACCTTCGAAGAAAGATACTTCCATGGCTATAAATTCGTTTGATTCCTCGAATATTACTTACGAATTTTCCGAACAACACAAACTTCTTCTTCTTCTCGCATAAACAAATTTCGTGTGATATCTCTTGTTGAGTGGTTCGCCGCTACCGAATTTGGAGTACTACTATTCGGTAAGATAATCGTTCTATCCTGGGAGGGGATATTCCATCAACCTCGAGTACTGTGAGGGAAATAATTTCCTTAAGGACACACTTTGAACTAAGTGAGCTCGATTATATTCTGGAAAAATTACTTATTTTTCCAACACTGATTCTGTTTATTTTAAGTAATTATTATTTACTGTTTTTTTGGAATACAGATTAATAACAATCTTAAGGAAATTACATTTTTTTGATTAATCTGTATTCTGTTTTGGAGATTAAAACCTGTGTGGTTTTCTACTCCGTATGAAATTTCATATTCTGACTTGAAGACATAAAAACTTCGTTGGAATATTAAAGTTCATACTTGTACAATGTTTTGAAGAACATAAAAACTTCATCGTTGGGAGGGGATATTCCATCAACCTCGAGTACTGTGAGGGGAATAATTTCCTTAAGGACACACTTTGAACTAAGTGGCCTCGATTATATTCTGAAAAAATTATTCTTATTTTTCAACACTGATTCTGTTTATTTTCAGTGTTTATTATTTACTGATTTTTTGGAATACAGATTAATAACACTAACTAGACAACGATTAAAGAGGATGGGTATCACGGATGATGAAAACTGTGGCCCATGTGGAGATGCAGTAGAAAGTATAACACATTTGTACTTTGAATGTCAATTCTCAAGAACCTGTTTGGATAGTATGTTGGACTGGATAGGATTGAGAGTCCAAAATAATGAGGTCACTGGCCTGTGGAGAAGACTTACAAGAAGCATAAAAGGTAAAAAATGAAGGGAATTCATCATAGCAGTCCTGGTGGCACTGATATACAACATATGAAAAGCCAGAAATGCAGCTATTTGGCATCAGAAAATGCCAATACCTAGACTAATTTGTGATATGATCAAGCAAGAGGTGTATATAAGAGCAAACAGCAAAAGGAAGAGGAAGGAGTGCAGATATGGCAGGCAGTGGATAGAGCAACTATACCAAAATACATACCTAGATAGATAGATAGCTTACTTATTTGTAGAGATATAGATTAGAATCAAGAAATGCTCAGAAATAGCATAGGATTTTGTATTTGTTCTCTTTTGTCTGGTGATCAATAAAATCTTTCTTTCCACCAAAAAAGGTAGCACATGATCTAATCATTATGATTTAATTTCATCAAGCTCTTAGGCTGTATATATACTATACAATTTCTTTAAAGATTCATTACTATTTTATTTGCTTGTCTTGCTGAATGTAAAGGTTCAGTCACGTATTACTTATAAACTTGTCTTGTTCGTTTGCAAGTGCAAGATACTATAATCAGAAAAAGAAATGATTTCTTTTTCTTGAACGTACCCTTTGATAATTTACATACATTATATCGTTAATGAGCTGAAGTTTGGGTTCGGGAAACTAAAAGAAGTATATTCATTATTGGGCACAACCTAATGATATATATTGGTGAATATTCACCATATATTTTGTAATTATTGGTGTTATATAATTATGGTAGAAATAAAATCCTTATTGTAATAGGATTCTACATTGTAAACACTCTATATATTTGTATTAATGAAAAAGGCTCTCCAAGGGAGTCTGCCCCTAAGAACACACAGTAGCCAGAACTGGAGCGTCGAGTGTCCGGACAACCTGTCTATGCATCCGTATATGATAACAACCTGGTCGGTGCAGAGGGGTATAGATGCAATCCATAATCAAGTGTGCCCTTAAGAGCAGTAAAATGATGCTCCCTCGAGGCATGCATGAACAATCATACATGTTGAACATCATAAGCAATGTCAGGCCTAGTAAAAGTAAGATATTGAAGTGCACCTGCAATGCTCCTCTAGAGGGTAGGAACGAATACTGGATCACCATCAACAATACTGAGCTTCGACTTAGAGTCAACCGGAGTGAGCATGATCTTGCAGTTTGCCATTTTAACATTGTACACAAACTCCTCTGCATACTTACGCTGACACAAGAACATAGTATCTGCAGATCAAGTCACTGATATCCCCAAAAAATAACTTAACTTCCCCAAATCAGTCATGGCAAATTCAGATTTCAGCAGAGCAATGATCTCATTTTTTAATACATCAGATGAGGCAGTAGCACAATGCCATCCACATATAACAACAAATAAGAAATGTTACTGCCTTAATGAAAATTAAATAGAGAATTATCACACTTGCCACATACAAACTCAATCTGCATAATGTACTGTGCAAAGCGTTCATACCACGCTTAGGGGCATGTTTCAAACCATAAAATGACTTACGAAGATGACATACATACTGAGGGGCTGCTGGTTGTACAAAGTCAGGCGGCTGGTGCATGTAAACAGTTTCTTTCAAGTCCCCATGTAAAAGGGCATTCTTCATATCATGCTGATGAATCGGCCAATGCTTACCCATAGCAATACTTAAAACTGTGCGAGTAGCCGGTTTAACAACTGGACTGAACGTTCACCAAAATCAATACCCTTCTACTGATTAGTGTCATTGGCCACAAGTCTCGCCTTATATCTCTCCAAATCACTATTGTCTCTGTATTTGTGACGAAAAAGCCACATGCATCGGATCACGTTCACCCCCTTCGATCTAGGAACCAAATCCCAAGTGTGTTACTTTGTTAAAGCATCAAATTCCTCACGCATGACTGCATTCCAATTTGGGTCTAGTTTGACTAATTATGGGCTTTTAGGAATGTGGGATATGGTTTGTGTGTATAGGTTAAATTGGACTTTGGGTTTGAAAATCTCATGTTGGGCACATGTTTCCATATGGTGCGAGAGGGCAGAGGTAGGTTTGGTAACTGTGTGGGATGTCGGGTCAGGGGTTATGGGGGTAGCGTGGGTGTCGGCTATTTGGATTGGGTTACGTGTCGAGCCAGGTATCTGTTAGGTGGGTGTTGTCACGGGTGAGAGTATGGTCGGGTTTGGTGACGGTGTCGTGAATGTTGGGTTTGTCGGGGTGCTGTTACCGAGATAGGTATGGGTATTTGGAATGATGGCGGCAAGTGACGGTGACACATTGGTCGATGGTTGTGGATGCCGGTGGGTGATGAAGATGGTGGAAGAATGTGACAGAGTGGCGTCGGGCCGATTGTCGGTGTTGGGGTTCGGCGAACTTTGTTGCCTATAGGTGGGGAAGAAGACGGGTCGAGTCATTTCTGATGGGGACAGTTCCGACAGATCGATGAAGGGAGGGGTTGCTGCTGCCAGAACAATAGCAGTGTGGCGGAAGACTAGATGAAAGAGAGGAGATGTGTCAGTGGCTGCCGGAATCTAGGAGGCAGCGGTGGACTGGACTGTCGCCGGTGATGGAAGACTCGGCGGGGCATAGGTGAAGGCTGCGGAAACTGGCAGCGCCGGAGCAGTGGGTTCTAGCCATGACAGAACAATGGTGTCATGGTGGAGTAATGCGGAATAGATGGGGAGACTACAGACTCATCTAGAAGCATATAATCTGTGTTTTGAATTTTTTTGGATATTTGCAAAGGGAAAGATAGCTTCATTAAACGTGACATGAAGAGACACAATAATTTTGCGGGAAGACACGTCATAGCACATACATCCCCTATGATTCGGCGGGAAATCTAAGAAAACACAAGGAGTGGTGCGGGGTGCAAGTTTATGCGGGGCTGTGGAGGCAAGATTCGGGGAGCACAGACAACCGAAAATCCATAAGTGCTCATAAGTGAGGATCCTACGGTATAGAATTTCGGTGTGTGTTCTATTCTGGAGAGTTTTGGTGGGCAAAATATTTAGAATATATTCGGCCATTTTTACAGCATAGACCCAAAAGAGAGGGGGGAGAGAGACATGAAATAGGATCGTACGAACCATGTTATTGATAGTGTGAATGATTCATTTGGCCTTGCTATTTTTGAAGGAGGTGTGGAGACACGAGAACTGGAAAACCATGCCATGTAGAACAAAAATTGTGAAACGCGGAATTATTGAACCCACGACCATTATCACATTGAAGCAATTTTATGTCTTTTTCAAATTGTGTTTTGACATAGGCACGGAATGCAAGAAACTTGGCAAACACTTCAAACTTGAATTTAAGCGGATAGAACCAGACAAAGTGAGAAAAATCATCTAATAAGACGAGATAAATTTTATGACCCAGTGAGCTAGTAATAGGAGATGTCCATAAATCTGTATGAACAATGTCAAAAGGAGAATACATAACACTTGAAGAATACTGAAACAGAAGGCGAACATGTTTGCCTAATAGACAAGAAAGACACTGTTGGGCAAATTTTCCATTATGACAACGAATTAAATTATTGTTTCTAAGAAAATAAAAAATAGGGACTTCTGGGTATCCAAGTCTATTGTGTTAGGTTGACGAAGAAATTGTTGCTAAAGCGGTGGGACAAGTGACATGGGCAGTTACAGATGTGGGAGGATTGACTCTAGCCACAGACGTGGATAGGAAGGATAGATATCACCCTCACTGTTGCATCTCGTAAAGAGTTTCCCTGTATGGAGGTTTGTTACAGAAAATCCAAATGTGTTAAATTAATTGATATGGAATTATCAGTGGCAAATTTTCTAATAGAGATTAGGTTTTTGGTAATGTTAGGAGCTTATAAGACGTTATTCAGGGAGAAGTGGGGATGCGGTGGTGGGGTTAGTGTGTTGCCAAACCCTTGAATTGGAATGCGATGACTACTTCCAACCATAATAGATTGTGGAGTATTTAAGCTTCGCAGTTGAGGAAGTTTACCAGAATTGTGGACTAATTAATATGAGTATTATGGTAAAATATATACTCCATTTATCAATTTTTAAAAGGTGTGCAAAGTCAAAAGTAGACAAGTAAAAGTGAACGAAGGGGTACATATTTATGACCTGGTACTTAGAAAGAGAACACCATGCATTTAATTACTACTCTGAAATTATAAAATTATTGGCGTTTTTCAAAATTAATGGGTCTGATAGTTCTAATGCATGTATAGATTTTTTTTTTAATATTTCGGTATTGTTCCAGTTCATAATGCTCCAAACATTGTTTGGCTAAAAGAATCAACATTCCGTATAAGTTGATCTGCCAAATATGGTTGGTGAAATTTTAGGACTCAATTTTGGGGTCTGATGAATGTAGCATTTTAGCCCAATAGAAGAAACCAAATGCCTTGTACTGGATCTGCACACATGATAATATTATTTTTTCCCGCGGATTGTTCTTCAAACGCACTGGTCTTTAATTTTTGCCTCTTTTATTTATTTTATAAAAATATTCAGGTCTATTTCGCAAGGCATAGTTTCTATAATATTTTTCTCTTTGAAAACTGAAATTCTGCCTCGCGTGACATAAATTATGTAGGAATTAAGTTATGCGGCATAGTTTCATTGTAATTTTTTAGATTATGTTGAGAGTGGAAAATTATGTCTTATCCGTCATAGTTTGTGTGGATGTTATGATACATATGTTGAAGTTAAACACTAATTATGTCTGCCAAAATATGAAATTATGCATTTTTTCATATTATGTTGAGTGTTGAAAAATATGCATTATCCGACATAATTTATGAGTTTGTTATGATACATATGCCGAAGATAAATACTAATTATCCTTTGCAAAATTCTAATTATGTTATATCAAAAAATAATAAAGAAAAAAATAAATTAAAGAACACGAATTTAAAGGGAAAAAATTAAATACCACCCAAAAGGCCAAAACAGGGACATTAGTGCGAATTATTTGGGTTACTTTGTTTCCCCTGTTAACATGATCTGGGGCCCCATGCTAAGAACCCAAAGGTTCGTCGGTGAAAGTTGGCATTTAATTGCACCGTTTGTTCTTCGGCTGGTCTTTAACTTTTTTCGCTTCAAATGTGCTGGTCTTTAATTTTTACCTATCAAAATTGAATTTATGCATGTATCATATAAGTTCTTTAAGGGTACATGACATAATTTGTGAAATATTATAATATGAAATATAAATTTATGTCTTGCGAAAAAGTTAATTGTTATGAGGGTAAAAAATTAAAGACCAACACAAAATAGGGAAAAAGTGCAAATGACCCGAAAGTTGGCCGTTGATCATGTGATTATTATATGGCCTTTTTTTTTTCTTCTAATGTCATATTTATTTCCCTTTCTGTAGTAGTGTAGTATTGCCTATCGGATTCATGTACAAATTAAAGGAGAAAGAAAATTGTCGTGAACCTTTGAAGTAAAATTGCATACACAATAACTAAACCAAAAATAAATAAATTAATCAGTGTGATATATTAAGGTGTGCCACCTTAAGCTAATTATAGACTATAGAATATGACAAAACATAGAAGAAAGAAAGGAAATGTTTTTTGTGAATAATATTAGAGAATTTGGCCGAATCTAGAACAAGGTAAAGAAAGGCCATATGTGTATACTCTATATTCTTATATTCCAAAAAGGACGAGAAAAAGCAAGAAAGCAAAACAATGGACCCCCTAATTTTGTGACCCTTTCTTTACACTGAGTGATACTATATGCTTTCCAAAATTTCTCCCCTAACAAATATGGCCAAGTTTCGACATATGGTGTCATGTAATGCTCCTCTTTTTCTAAGCTTGTCATACTACATTACTAATTGTTTTTTTGTGGTGAATTTTCAGTGACGCGTTCTATTTGGTAAATTGTTCATCAGGGAAAAAAAAGTTAATTGTGTTAGAATTAAACGTTTAATATCATATCAAAAGCTATAGTCAATAGTACGTTATTCACAGAAAAAAAAAGTTAACTGTATTTTTTGTTCAAGTCTATAAACAAGCCTCATGTTCGACAATGATTTCGACCCAAACCATCACCTGAGCCTAGTCACATGTTTAATGTGTTGGAAATTTACTAATGTGGAATTAAGTTTATCTCATTATTTATGACTCGAACAATTGGAGCCCCGCACGTCGGAAATGTCGTTTCCACACACGTGCAATTTTAGTGCCAAGTATCGTAAATTTCGTTAATGAAAGAGATATTGGTACGTAAGTGAATTGTTTGAGACATAGAATGATGGACGGTTATTGGCTAAATAACAAGTGTTCCACGTTGGTAAACGAAGGAAGAATTGTGCGAAGT
This sequence comes from Anisodus tanguticus, assembly GCA_034509755.1. NCBI lineage: Eukaryota > Viridiplantae > Streptophyta > Magnoliopsida > Solanales > Solanaceae > Anisodus > Anisodus tanguticus. The sequence continues at coordinate 46,366,610 of CM067550.1, read as the reverse complement.
GTAAGATGGTACGGGTCAGAAAAGGGCCGCGGCGCCTACTGGATTGGGCCGCGGCGCCCCCTTGCAGCGCTGCGGTGCCTGATTGGCAGTGAGCATCGTGTGTTTCTGGCTGAATTAGCGCTGCGGCACTAATGTGGCAGAGCCGCGACGCTTCATTGGCAGTGACTGCTCGATGGAATCTCAAAGGTTTGGCTATTGAGGTGGTTTCAATGGCATTGAATCCACCCAATAATGGCCATTACTTTGACCATTATTTTGCTTCATTACTTGGGGGTTAAATGACATCCATTACATGGCAATTGAATGCCATTATGGAGCATTTGAAAGACCATCTTGCACACCTATAAATTGAGGCCTTTGGCTCAATTCTATATAAGAACAGAGATGAACAAATGAAAATACTTACAAGTTAACAACACCACAAAGAGATCAGTTTTTTTGATAAACAATCATTCTCTTAGCAATCTTCATTATTTGTGTTCTTCACTGAGGTCATTAGTGTAGGCTTTGCACATTTGATAGTTTGCTGTTTTATCTTGGGAGACTATTGTCCACACTTTCGTAAAGCCTATATACGGGGGCAATCTTGTCTTAAAGACATAGAGTCATCTCTCGACTCAGCCGGTGGTGTTGTGATTATCTAATTGGTTGCTAAGTATTTCAAGTGTGAACTAGAATCTCAAAGGACTCTAACAGTTCGGATTCTCAGCGGATCTACAAGCCACAAGTGTAGCAGTTCATGTTCTTGTATTTCCGAATACAAGATCCATATTTGAAGTTCCAATTCAAGATCAAGATATTGACAACTTGCTGTTGTAATCTTTGTTGTTTATCCTTTCGACCACTATAATAGTTATTTACTATTCCCGTACGTGCTTTACATATCCAACAGAATGTGCATTACCCAACAAAAAAGTCACAAAAAAAATCATTCTTGTCAAGGAGAAAGAAATATGTGGAAAAGACTTATTTGTACATGTTTACACTAATTAATTGAATGGAAGATATGTATCTTGCACTTCTTTTCCTTCAATATTGATATGTATTTTTAGTTTAACATGTGGGACATATAAGTGTTGGGATTTCAAGAGGTGTGAATGAGAAATGAATAGTTGTGACTTTTATGATAAGACACAATGACACATGTTCATACCATCCTTTGTTGGCTATAAATACGTGTTCATTCTCTCAGATTTTTACTTACGAAAACTTTGATTGTTTTCTTTCTTTCTGCACTTTGAATAAATTTTGTGTGATTTGTTGTCGCCTGTTGCGTTCGCCGTTCACCGGGGTTTGAGATATCGCTATGCTGGTGAGTTAATTCGTTTGATCCTGAGAGGATATATTTCATAACCTCGGGTACTTGAGGGGTATAATTTCCTTAAGGACACGTTGTGAAGTCAGTGGACTGAAATTTATTTTATTTTATTTCCAGATTCTGTCTAAGATTATTTTCTGAATATAGATTAACAATAATAATTATATTGCTTAGTTTGGTATAAACACTAAGTGTGCATATGCATTTTAATTCCCCTAAAATACATGGCTAGTTGGCTGCCTACCGTATGAGTTGTAGCTTCAGATAACAATAAATTTAGAAACTGTAAAAGTGTATCAGAAAGGTTAATCAAGACTTTAAGACAAAATTACCCCGTATTGATGCTTTTACGGTATTGGACAATAGTCTCTCAAAATAAAACAGCAACAACCAACAATGCAAATCTAGTAATGTTGATTCCGGCGAAGAAAAAGAATATTGAACAGATTGCAAAGAGAGGAGAGGATTTTCGTGTTTTGTTCTTTTCGTGTGTTTGAACTGAACATTAATGTTCAATTTATAGGTGAAGAAGAGGGAGGATTCTGATTGTTGAAATCATATCTGTTGGCTGGCCCGTTTGGAGAAGATCGAGCCGTTGAAATATTTTTGAAATCTTCAGGGACCAAAGTGTAAATAAAAAATATTTTGGGACACAAAAAAGAATTCCAGAAGAAAGCCCACGACCCGCGGCCCGTGACCCGAGACCCGACCGGGCAGGCGGCGGCGAGCGTGGGGCTTAGCCCCGAACCCAAGCTCACCTAGGTCCTCCCCCTTCTTAAAACTTGGGTCACCCTTTGGGGCCCAAACCCTTACTCAAAATTATAGTTAATATAGTCTTCAGTCCTTCCATATTCAACCGATGTGGGAGTTCTATTATTTGGCCAAACCAATCCATCTATTTGTGTCTCAAATACCTCACTTTGTGCATCAATATCTGTTTCATTCCTCAACAAAATTTGATAATACTTGACACTAATATCATCTACTCATTTAGTATATTAGGCATGTGTGAAGAAATGATGTTTCCGATATGCGGGACCCATGTGTTTAAGTCATTAAAGATGGAAAAAATCTTTCAACAATCCCCTCTTGAAAGAGAATTGGTGCACGCAAGGTACCAAAATTTAGCAATCTTTCAGCGGAAAGATATTTTACCAGGAAAGGTAGCTTTCGGCTTTGAACCTTTCTTAGTCGATTACCATCGGATTTACTTACTGCGCGTTGAACATGATGTCTTGAACCATCATTGTTTAGTGTAAACCAAGACAATAATATTAACACAATAACTCCCCTTATTTATTTCTTCTTATAGTTTTGTCCGTTGTGGCCATGGACAACTCTTGGATTCTTAAGTGTGTACATTTGAAGCGTCATGTCTTCGCACTTAAATAGGTGATCTCCTATAAGGTATCCTGATATACCCCACTCTCAAGTGTTAGGAATCATTAGAAGTTTTAAAACTTATCATTTACCATTTATGCAGGTAGCACTTAATGTCTATCGCGGAAACCGCATTGGAATTATAAGAATAATAATCCGAAGTGCTCTTACTTCCAGTGAAGCACTAAAACTGAACCTCTACAGTTTAGTTTTCCCATTGAACCAAAATTATTGGGATCTACAGTCAATAAGGTTAGGTTACCACCATAAAGATTCTTTATTGTTTGGGTTTTAAGCCCATTCCCATAGACAAGCAAAATATTTGATCTTTGGGTATGCCTTTAGTTAATGGATCCGCTATGTTATCCTTTGATTTGATATAATCAATGGAAATGACACTCGTAGTGATCAACTGCCTAACGGTCTTATGTCTTCGACGAATATGTCTAGACTTGCTATTGTACATACTATTCTGTGCGCTTCTTAAAGCCGATTGGCTGTCACAGTGAACCATCACCGAAGGTACGGGTTTATCCCAACAAGGTATATCCTCTAAGAAGTTGTGAAGTCATTCTGCTTCTTCTCTTGCTTTATCCAAAGCAATAAACTCTGATTCTATCGTGGATCGAGCGATGCATGTTTGCTTAGAGGACTTCCAAGACCCAGCCCCACCACAAATTGTAAAAACATAACCACTGGTGGATTTGGTGTTCTTTATATCCAATATCCAGTTTGCATCACTGTATCCTTCCAATACGATTGTATATCTAGAATAATGTAATTCGTAAGTCAACGAATATTTCAGATATCATAGTATCCGATTTAACGCCTTCCAGTGATCAATTCCAGGATTACGAGTAAACCTAGCCAACTTATTGACTGGATAAGCGATATCGGGTCAGGTGCAGTTTGCAATGTACATTAAACTACCAATGACCTGCGCATATCGCTCTTGGGATACGGGTGCACCACGATTCTTATCAATTCTATGATTCATATCCATTGGTGACTTCATAGGGGGACTATCAAATACATCAAATTTCCTCAAAACATCTTCAATGTAATGAGATTTAGATAAAACCAGCCCGTCAGATGTCTTAGAAATCTTAATTCCTAAGATTATATCTGTACTACTCATATCTTTCATGTCGAAACATTGTTTCAACATATTCTTGGTTTCGAGGATAAAGTTTAGACTACTTTCGATGATAAGCATGTCATCTACGGAAAGGCATATCATGACAAATGAGTCAGAGTTCCACGAATTGGAATTTCCTTCCCACTGCCAACAACAATATTTTTGTTACTGCTCCTATTAAAATAAGATGAGAGATTACCTTGAGATTCCATCATGTGTGACGTTTCCCCCGTGTCCATGTACCGCGAATTATTGGGAACACTCAGATTCATGTTGTTCATGGCCTGTTCAATATCTGTGGGAGAATAACTTACAGAAATTGGTCCATGATCTGCAAAGGCTTGCTGCGGATTAGAATCGAGAACCCCAGGCTGTCGGTTTGGAGGTGGTCTGGCCCACGATGAGGTGGGGTATAGGCAAAGAGGGATAGCCCAATGTGGTGCCCAAGACCACGGTGGGTACTGCCCCCATTGGCCATCGATGGAGTGGACTTGCGGCTGCCAATGGCTGGGTCGTGACTGCCCCTGCTGCTGCTGCCGGCTGGTTGACCACCACCCCCACCACATCCCTTTCTGCTATTATTTCTCCTTTTGTTATTATTGCTATTTGACCCCCATTTTTTACCATTGTTTTTGCCATTCACTGCCCTCCGAAATAGTATTTTGTGGCCCAAAATCAGCGGAATAAGAGTTGGTGGAAATGAGGGCTGTTCCGGCAGTGGTTGTCGCCGGAGTTGTTTGCTTCGCCTTGCGGGTTTCTTCGAAAATCAGTCTCGAACGAGCCTCATAAAATTGTGGCAACAGATTACTTTATTGAATGTGTAGCAACCCCATCATAATGGTCATTCATTCACACAATCAATTGGAGAACTAACCTTTGATTTGTCACCAGCGCCCAACATTGGATAGTTGGTCGGCAAACATTTTTAATTCTTGACAATAGGCGGAGATGTTTAAAAAACCATCCAATTTGACATTGGTGAATTGATTTTCAAGATATATAGCCCGAGAAATTTTATTATCTTGAAATATATTTTGCAAACGCTCCCAAGCTTGTTGAGCCGTAGAGTCCGATTCCAAAATGGTGTGCAAAAGGTCATTTGAAATGGTGTCGTAAATCCATTGAAGGACTATAGCATCTAAGCGAGACCATAATTTTTTTCCAACAACGGTGGTTTCCGATGAAGACTTGGGATGAATAATATGGTCTATTACTTCGTATGGTCGGCAGTGGATTTTGAATAACTCCGCCCAAGAAGAGTATTGTCTTTTTTCCATTTCAATAGTAATTGGAAAAAAATTCTTGACGTTGTTTACGGCAAGAGCGGGATAGAATTTTTGTTTGTCGGCCATTGTCACTCAAGAAATTCAAGAAAATGGAAAAAGAAAGGATATTTTAGTGTTTAGAGTGAGAGAGATGATGAACTCTATGTTACACCTCGTAAGATTAAGACGATAATTAAGAACGTCATTAAGGAAGCAAGATTCGGATATTGAATATAAGGAACGCTTACATATGTTAATACGGGAAATTAGCGTATAAACGGATGTTATCCCAGAATAATTTTTCTTTAGTGCTATACACGTGACGACGAGAACTAATCCTAGTAGTTGAATTTATTCCAACGGAGTTATGGAATAGTATTGTATTATAAAATTATGACATTGAGGATACGAGACTTATGAAATTCTTGGAAATTAAAAGAATTGGGTTTGAGATTTACTAATTGAAGAACTTGGGGGCCAAAGTGAAAAGGAAAAAAAATCAGATTTTTAGTTCTTATAAACTCACTTACCTCTTCATCTTCTTCTATCTTAAACAAAAAAAACCAAACTCTCCTCTCATTCTCTCCTCCAAACTAATCCGAAAATTCACCCTCCACCCATAACCAAAATTAAGGTTGTTATCTTCTCTTTCTAGACTACATTTTTCACCAAAAATTAGAAGCAAAACAACACCAAAAACAATGGCGAAAACAATGGCAAAACAGCCACTGTTTGGGCCGAAAATCTGCCCAGAATTTTCGAAATTTTGGGATGAAATTTTGGAAGAAAAACGTGTAGGGATGATGGCTTAATATTGTAGAACACTTGCATGTCAATTGGAGTTGAAGAAGTTAACAAAAAGGAGGAGAAAAATTACAAAACAGTGGAAAATTTCGGACAAACAGTGGCAGAAAATTTGCGGACTGTTTTGACGAATTTGAGGTATAAAAATTCTTCTTTCTATGATATAATTGGAATGCATGTTGTTAGAATTAAGGTAATGAATTTGTGTTAAGGAAGAATTGGAATTTAAGCATTGCATGTGACCATTTTGGGCTAGTTGCCAATTTGGGACAGATTTTGGTGTTGTTGGATTCGTTGGTTATTGTTGTTATTATTATCACTAATTGCATGATGAAATTGAAAGGAAACATGAAGATTTAGTTGGAATTAGTTATATGGAAGTATTAAAATCCGAAATTGGATTATAGGAATTAAGATAAGAGTTATGGAATTATGACATGTTGTGGCCAAGAACTTGCATGAAATTGTTGCACATGTTGTGATGTATATGGACTGTTTTAGGGGCTGTTTTGTGGTGTTATAATTCTGAAAATTTAGTCATCATTATGCATGTTTAAGTGTGGTAATTTCTAAGGTAAGTCCTAAAGGAATAAGGGTGTGGAAAGGCATAGAAAGGTTTCACATTCTACCCTCGTTGTTGTTGAAACATGGGCTATTTTGTGGGCTGTTTTTAAGGTGGATTAAGAGGCTAAATTTACATGAGAAGTGGGTGTGTAAATTCTCTTTATTGTTGTCTTGGTTGTGCCCTTAATTGGTGCTTGTTTATTGATGTTATTAGCCTCGTTTGGAAGTTGTGGAAGCATGTATAAACAGGGGAAGTGCTGCCAGAATTTTTATAAAATAAGAAGTCGTTATTCGATATAAAGTACGCTAGCGAACATAGAATTGACGAACGTATTACAATTATTATAGGTTGAAGTTCTAAATCGAGACGTACTCTAATATAGAGTTGATTAGTTCGTCTAAGAGGTATGTGAACTATTCCTTCTTTCTTTGGCATGATTTTTATTTAATGAAGGTACGGCGGACGTACTTGATTCTTATACAGTTTAATTCCTAAAGAGGATTGTTATGAGAAGTGCCTATGATTTTTCAGCAAAGAGTTTATTATGACATTATTATAATGATTTTATTGAGAGTCAAATGATAAATTTTACTTGCATATGGTTACTCATGATATCTACTCGTGCTAAGTGTTACTACTTCACCTCACCGAGTCCCGGGCCGGGTTACGATTCATGCACAACCTTGCATTGTTCACCGAGACCCTCACTAGAGGGCCGGGTTACGTAGGATGGATCCATAGATGATATATGACTTTACCGAGTCCCAGCATGGACCGGGTTATGATATGAATCCACCGAGTCCCGCATTAGTGGGCCGGGTTACGTTACAGGTATATATATGTATATGGACAGGCATACATGTTTTCCTGACTTGACTCTCATGTTTATAAGGCACAGCTGACTTTTATGATTTATGGCACAGTTGGATTTGAATCCTGATTTTTATACTGATCTCTTGTTTTCTGTTGGCTACTTATGATCTCTTTTACAGCTTCATGTTTTACATACTCAGTACATTATTTCGTACTGACCCCCCTTTCCTCGGGGGGGCTGCGTTTCATGCCCGCAAGTACATGCTCTCAGTTTGGTGAACCTCAGGCCTAGGTTCCTACTCAGCAGGTTGGAAAACTCCTTTGATCCAGAGCTTTATCATTTTGGTACCGAACCTCTTTTAGACTTATGTTTGTATTTAGGGGCACGACGGGGCCCTGTCCCGTCATATGTCGTTCTTCTTCTTATAGAGGTCTGTAGACAGTGGTGGGTTGTACTTATGTAAGGGTTATAACTCTGTTTTGGTCAGCCATATCATTGTACTCTATGTTGGGGGTGTTCCCGTGTATATGTTATCTTATCTGTTGGCAGCCTTGTCGGCTTGCCTGTATATTGTGTTGGCTAGTTGTGACTCCTCAGGAGGCAGGTACATTCGGGGGTAAAGGCAGCCTTGCCGGCTCGCCTACCCTGGCATATGTTGTTATTGCAGCGTTATGCTGCCGAATTTCAGACTCATTAAGTGTTAGTTGGATTATGTGTGACAGGTTAGTGTAATGACATCATTAGGGCGGTTAGTCGCGGCCCGTCGGGTCGGGTCGTGACACTCTAATTAGGGTTTGTGAGGAAGAAGACGAGAGGGTTGGGGAGGGTGGTTTATTTTTCGGCTAGGGTAGTGTTTAGGTAAAATTCTAGTTAGGGTTAGAGTTTGGGAGGCCGAAACCTAGGTAGTTTTCGGCTAGGGTTTAGGTGGGTTGGCCGAAACTAGGTGGTTTTCAGCTGGGTTGGGTTAGACCGACGGTTAGGGGGGGGGGTTATTTTGTGGCTCTTGATACCACGAAGAAAGTTAATTGCATGATCCATTTCATTCCAAGATTACAATATATATATATATATATATATATATATAAGAATATGTTAATCATCCTACTTACATAAATCAATCTAGGCTAAGACTATGATAATTATAATATTTGATTTGATTACAAATTATGATGAAGATAATTTGAATGTGATGAGGATAATTAAGGATTATATTCATAATTATCTTAACAGTATGATAAACATCCATATCACGTCAAACCAACCTAATCATGATTGGATTACTACTAATCATATTCATAAACACGTGTCTAGGTGTGAGCCTAATTCACGATCATAACCACATTTCAGACTCCAACTTTTTTATTTTATTTTTTGTTTAGACAGTCAACAAAAAGATGAAAAGCTGAAGGAAAATTGGTCAGGTCACACTCATTCGTGCCTCTACCATGCGTTGCACGAGAATCTTTGACAAACACAAGAGGTTAAGTGGGTGGAGTTGGGTGAAATGTGTCGAAAAAACAATAATTCTGTATCTCATCATTTACCAAACCAATTGCTAAACAACGTGTGATAAACGGAAAAAAAAAATTACTCGCAATCTTTTTACATGAAATCATATAATTATTATTACTGTGTACCAATTTATGTGACATACTTTTTTTCTTAATTTGTCATAAACAGAATGTGGCCTTTTTATAATTAGAAACAAGTTAATTTTCAAATTCTCCTTATACCCTTAATGAAACGATTTATAGCCACACAAATGTCTAAAGTTTATTTAGACTATAAATTTAAAAAAATGTTCCCTTTCTTAAATCTTATGCATAGTCAAATCACAAATGTAGGGATGTCAGTGGGGCGGGTAAATGCGGGTATCGCCCCGCACCCGCTCCAGTTGGGTCGGATATGGGGGATGGTTTGGTGGGTGGTGGGGCGGGTATCGGTATCAAAAGTGCTATCCGTCATGGGTAGCGGCGCGGGGTGGATTTCATATAAGCACCGCACCGTACCTGCACCGCCTAAATAATGGGGCGGGTACCCGCATTTACCCACCCCACTGACATCTAAATTAGCCACCAAATATGTTACATCACTGAAATGCTTGCGTGCCTCCATAACTCTAGAGATGGTATTCATATTTCATTTGCAGAAAATCATCAATTCATCATCAAAGATAAGGTGAGTCTATTTTGAGAGTTTACACATAGGATGAAACTGAAAATCAAACAGGTCACTCATTTCTTGTAGAGTTCTAGAAAGATATTCCATCACCAACAAAAATAATAGTGGTGACACGGGATCCCCCTGCCTAAACAAATCATGGCATATCAAGACATTATGAACCAATGATCTTCCAGTTACAAAAGTTGCTTGATTATCAGCCACAACAGTAGGAATGATGTTCTTTAATCTCATGCAAATTAATTTAGAAAAGCATTTATATAGGACATTGCAGCAAGATATGGGCCTATATTAACTAACATATTGGGGGGCTTCCACTTTGGGGATCAAAGATATAATGGTAGAATTTAATTGTCTTAGTAATTTACCATTCTCAAAGAACTCCAGCACAACACTTGTCACCTCCTGCCCAATAATACTCCAAGCATCTCCAGTGGGGCGGGTAAATGCGAGTACCGCCCCGCACCCACTCCAGTTGGGTCAGGTATGAAGGATGGTTTGGTGGGTAGTGGGGCAGGTATGGGTATCAAAAGTGCTACCCGCCATGGGTGGTGGGACGGGTGTGGGGATGGGTTTTAGGTGACGGATACGGGTATGGGGTACCCTTCCCCTTCCCCCGCCACGCCCCGTTGACATCCCTAGTCAAATGATGAACATAAATTAAGACGGAAGGAGTAATTATGATAAGTGATATAATTGAAGGGGATGTTTTCCATGATTTATTTCATTCCCATAATACAACATATCCATATTAGAATCAATCTAGGCTACTATTAACGTAGACGATCCTAAAAATATGTTAATAATCTTTACAACCTAATTATACAATATTTGATTTGATATTATCGAAATAATAATGGATTATTTCTATAATTATCTTAATAGTCCCCCGCAGTCTTAGCGGGAGGTTCTTGTATGCTGAGACTGTCTCTGAAATCATCAAAAAGTACGTGTGGAAGACCTTTAGTGAAAATATCTGCAATCTGATAACGGGACGGTACATAGAGAAAAAAACCGACCGACGTGTGTGACGGTTTGCAAGAGGACATACCGGCTTTGTCAATGATCTCCTCGGCGTATTTCTTTGACAAAGAAACATACCACCTGCTTATTGAGTGACAGCAATGCCCAAAAAATAGTTTAAAAGGCTCAATCCTTCATAGCAAATTCTGAAGCAAATAGGGACATAATAGACTGTCGAAGTGACTCAGATGACGTTGTGAGGATGATGTCATCCACATAGAGAAGAATATATGCCATATCATTCCCTTTCTTATAAATGAACAAAGATTGATCTGACTTTCTATGTGAGAATTCCAGTGTAGAGATAAACCCTGCAAACATGTTATACCATACCATGGTGGCCTATTTTAAACCATATAATGATTTTTTCAACAAGCAGACATAATCAGGATGAATAGGATCTCCAAAACCCAAAGGTTGTTGCATGTAAACTGTTTCATGTAGGTGACCATGTAGAAACGCATTCTTGACATCGAACTGATGAATGGATCAAGATTTTGATAGAGCTAGACTGATAATTATCCTGATAGTTGCTGGTTTAACTACTGGGCTGAACGTTTCACCGCAATCCACGCCAACCTACTGAGACTTGGCATCATTAACCAGACGAGCTTTGTGTCTCGCAAAAGAACCATCAGAATTCTTTTTATGATAGAAACCCCACATAGAACATATTATGTTCATATTAGATGGACGGGGCACCAACTCCCACGTCTTATTTTTAATAAGAGCATCAATTTCGTCTAACAAGGCAGCTTTCCAATTCGGGTATGATAGAGCAACTTTTGGATTTTTCAGAATTTGTGATGGTTGGATTGAGGAGGTTAAATTAAAATGACGCTTGGGCCGAAAAATCCCATGCATGGCATGGGTTTTAATGGACCGAGGTGGGGCTGGGGCTGGGGCTCGGGCTGTGGATTTTCAAGAATAGTACTGGCTGAGAGGGACTGACCTGGTGGGCTTGTGTTATTGGGCCTGTTTGTCGGGTTAGTGAAATGGCTGAGGGAGTCGTGGGCTCCCTCATATGGGCCAATTGATTGTGGGAATTGTACTGGGCCGAGGCCAATGAGGAGGGAGCAGTGGACTCCCTGACTCGGACTGGCCCAGTAGTATTATGTGGTTGTGTCGTTACCATTTGGGGCCCAACGGGCTGGTCCTGTCGGGACCGAGGAAGTAGTGGGCCCCCTCGGTTGGGCTTGGTGATATGGGCTATTTAGATGGTAATTCAATAATGGGTGTAGCCCCTCATCCAAAAAAAAATCATATGATGGTGGGGACGACGTGTGAGAGTTAGCAAACGAGAATGTGGACTCATTGAAAACAACGTGACGAGAGTTGATAATTTTTCCATTAGACATATCATAACACTTATAGCCCTTATGATTTTATGGGTATCCCAAAAAGACACATGGAGTGGAACGGGTGTGAAGTTTGTTTATAGTTGTGGAGGGAAACAATAGATAACACAAACACCCGAAAACCCTCAAATGTGTATAGGAAGGGATACGATGGTACAAAATTTGTGTGGGTGATAGGTTTGAGAGTAGCTTCCTAGGAAGAATGTTTAAAGATATGTGGCCATTTGAAGAGTATGATGCCAAAAAGACGGTGATGTGGACGAATGCGCAAGAAGTGTGCGAATTAAATTATTGATTGTTCGGATTGTTCTTTCGACTTTTCCATTTTGAGGAGAATTATGTGGACATGAGAGACGCAATGACATACCATTTTGGTGACAAAATTCCTTAAATTGGTCATTTATGAATTTCCTACCGTTGTAACATTGAAAACATTTAATGGACTTCTCAAATTGGGTTTGAATGAAAACACTAAATAGTTTTAAAATAGTAGGGACTTGCAATTTTTTCCCAATGAAAAATGTCCATAGAAAATTAGAATAATCATCCAAAATAAGCATATAATACTTATGACCTGCCGAACTTACACCGGGGATGTCCACAAATCACTATGTATGATATCAAATGGCATAATAGTGTTGAAAGTAGATAAAGAAAAAGAAAATTTAGCATGCTTCCCAAAAATACAAGACTGGAAAACATGGGAGACCACAAATTAGTTACAATCAATAAATTTATTTTTCCTAAAAAATTGAACACCGGTGCGCTCGGATGTCCAAAACAGTTATGCCATAAAATAGGAGAAAGAGCAGCAAAGGTTGATGGATTGGTGACTTGGTTGCTGAAGGTGGCGGTGATGGGATACAAATCCCCAATGCTATTACATCTTATTAGTGGCATCCCCGTCTGAAAATCCTTCACAGAAAATCCAAACATATCAAAATTAACAGAAACATTATTGTCAGTGGTAAAACGACGCACATATATCAAGTTTTTAATACATTTGGGTGCATGTAGGATATTTTTCAAATGTAAAGATGGGTGGGGGGGGGGGGGGGGGAGGTTTAATTGACCAAATCACGAATTGGAATTTCCTGTCCACTACCAACGATAATATTTTTATTACTGCTCATATTAAAATAAGACGAGAGAGTACCTTGAGATGTCATCATGTGTGAGGTTGCCCCCGTGTCCATGTACCACGAATCATCAGAAACATTTTTTATTCATGTTTTTCATGGCTTGCTCGATGTCCGTGGGAGCATAACTTGTGGAAGATGGTCCACGGGCTGCAAAAGCTTATTGCGGGCGAGAACCAAGAACCCCAGGCCGCCTAGATATTGGAGGAGGCCGGGATCACTGAGCCGTGGAGTACGGGCAGGGAGGGGTAACCTACTATTGCGGCTGCCAGCCCCACGGTGGGTACTGTCCCCACTGCCTGTAGGCTTGCTGGTTGGGCCACTGACAGTTGGACGTTCAGGTTGGCTAAGTTCACCCACAACTTGGGTTGATGGAGGAAGTGGAGGGGTATCAACCGATATAGGCATACTCGAGGAAAACGGTGGCTAGTTGTTCATTCTGGGAGGATTCTGTTTAGGATGTGGAGTGGACTCTAGGTTCATTTTCTTACCACACCTTAGGCGCATACGCCAAGCGTGATCCTGACCTGGAGAATCAAACTTTTCTATGGAGTCACCTATGGTCCCACTAGGCGTGCCAAATTTGTTCTCGTCCGAAATGTATGCCGTCTATCGGCTGACGAAATCAGATGATAAATTGATTCCTTAACTAAGTGATTTCGACTGGAAGCGGAACTATAACTTCCAGCAATGGGTTCCCCAACTACTCCAGAAAGCGTTAGGACGGTGATTGAGTAAACTAAGTGGTAAGAAACATAAATACAGCTAGAGTGCAGTAAAAGCGATAAAGATAAAATGAAGATATGTAAAATCAGTTGTTTTATTGATAGGGTGTCCTTATTCTGTACAAATGATCTTATATTTATAGTACAAGAAAAATAAAACGTTATCCCCCTATGTTAGCCATTAAATTATCCACTAAATCCACTAGCCAACTATAAGGAGGTGGTGCCGATTTTTACTCCTTGTTTTCCTCTTGCATGATTAATGGCACTTTCTTCTAGCTGTTGTTGGTTGTTACCGTTTCTTGGGGTCTAGAAGATTCTTTGACTTGGTCTTCGAGGCGTCCAAATATGTGTGGGTCTCAGTCGTTCCTCGGAATTATGACTCGGCCAGGCTACCGTAATAGCCGATGAAGCTTTTCTAGCCGAGGGCTAGGACTAATAGATTCGGCTACCAGTCCGTTCGGTTATCGACTTAGAATTCTGTTGCCTGCTCATTTTGAGGTTTCCACCTTCGGCTGTCACTTGATTCGGCTACACTTAAAAGTATTTTTGAGTGTTAATAAGTTTTGACCCATCGAATTTGATCGATGGTAAATACTCAAGATCTTACGTACATATAAGTGACTTTTGACATATAAGGCTAATAAAATGAAAAATACAATAATTTTATCTATTTAATGTATAGTACTGCCAAAAACGAAATTACAACAAATTAGGGAAATCCTTTGATCAAGTGATCCCATTGGGACAATTATAAAGGATATTTGTGCAGCGCAAAAATTAATTATAGAAAGTTTTCACTCTATTAGCTACGTTACTCTATCAAACTTGATTTGAAGATTTACCTGCAATTATTACAAGTTAATTTTACTTGATGGTGTAACTAACTTATGCTCAAATTAAAAGGAAAAGAAATGCCATGAGAGACTTTTGCATGGCCATTTTGCCAGTTCATGGAACTCTGTATAATGAATGAATATTACAAGTCGAACACTAAAAGTAGAAGCCCAGTAGTATCACATCTATATCATAATTGACTTGTCTCATCTCTCTATATTTTGTGGCTTGTATGCATGTGTGCACGCCCCTAATACGTACAAAGTTTTAAGACCTAAAGTAAGATAATTTAGATCTGCCAATTGAAATGGGAAGATACATTGATTAACACATTAAAAAAGTACATCCAAATTTTCCACTCATAGAAATAACAATGACAAAACATTTAATAACTAGCTAGTATTAATATCAAAAGCCATAAGATTTTATAAAGTAGCATATGATTGTATATAAGGTATACTCTCCTCATTTCCTGGTTATTAATAGTAGTTATTTATATCTTCCGATGATTATTTCCACTAACCACAAGGATGCATATACTTTTCATTTCTAATATTACTATATATATTATCTTGTTTTTATATTAGTAGAGTTACAATATTTACTTCTCCGATTTTACTTGTATAAATTAATAGTTGGATACCATCAAATAAGATTGTGGTGCGGTAATAATTACTCCTCCGTCTTTAATCAGAAGTCTCGGGGTTCACGTCATGTGAATGAAATCGTCTTTGGTAGGTGGAGTAATTAATCCTCATAAGGGACTTGCCGACACAAATCAAGATTAGTTGAGCTCCAAAACGGATATCAGACACCGGGTGAAAAATCAAAAATAAAATATACTTTAGATATTATAGAAAGGTCATATTTTCTTAAACGTGCTTCTTGTTATAGTTAATTAAGAGTAAATAGTTAAGTTTATAAGTTGTTTCTTGTTAAAAGTTTATCTTAAACGTAATTATAATTTTTGAACAATTGGAATATTATAATTGATGGGAAATATAGGGAAAAGCTAAGAGGGAGGGACATAACTCTTAATTAGTACTTGTTTGTCATAGAACAAGCACACAAGATTAGTTACGACGAAAAGGAGGGCAAGCAAACTACTAATTAACATACCCTACATATAAGATGCAAGTGATGGGTCTTTGTTTGTGAGTATGGTGTAATGCAAATAATAGAGAGGTACTTATTCCAACAACTTGGTTGAAAAATGAAAATAAATGAATTATTAATAAGGTGTAAAAGAGACCATTCTTTTGACTTTGGTTTTATCTTCTGGGGCTAGTCATTTCAATTTCAGAGTCTTCTTGATAGCTCTGGAGAATTTATGAAGGTATGCAAATAATTGTTTCCAAACAACAATAGCATAATAGTGGTAATATCATAAGTGGGGTCTAGAGAGGGTAGAATATATATACATAAACCTTATCCCCTACCTTGGAAGGTAGAGTCATCGGCTCAGGATAAAGCAATAACAAAACATGTCAAATAGGAAAAAGAATAGTAACTATAACAGAACAGTACACTAAGCGAAGAATAAGTGACAACAGATAATAACGATACAAGAAACTATAAGAGAAATACTACAACTACTAGTAAGGAAGGACAAGCGAGACAACGCTACTACCTACTAACCTTCTACCATAATCCGTGTCCTCCAAAACCTCCTATTTAAGGTTATGTCCTTGGTAAGATGCATGATAGATACCCGTGATATACACGGAATATACATTGTGTATATCACGGGCTGACTTAGTACAAAATGGGTTGTTAAACCCGTGATATACACTGTGTATATCACGGGCAATGCAACTGTGTCGTGTCCTGTTGAATCACCTCTCCTCAATACTTCTTCGGCCGACCTCTACCTCTCCTAAAGCCATCCATAGTCAACCTCTCACACCTCCGCACTGAGGCATCCGCGCATCTCCTCTTCATATGCCCGAACCATCTCAATCTCACTTTCCACATCTTGTCCTCCATCAAGGCCGTCACTTTCACCTTGTCCCGGATATCTTCATTTCTAATGCTATCTCTCATAGTATATCCACACATCCACAATACAATGAAAATAACTGATTCCATTGTGTTAAAATCCTGGATTTTCTTTCTCTTATTTCTAGGGATGGCCAGTGGGCCGGGACGGCCCGACCCCGCCCCGACCCCGCCCCGACCCCGCTTTTAAAAAAAAAATAACGGGGGCGGGACTCGAACTCGGGACGGGACGATGTCTCGTCCCGCCAGACCCGAGCCCGCCCCAGGCCCGCCTGACCCGTCCCCGCCCCGAGCCCGCCCCGAGCCCGACCCCGACCCCGCCCTTTTCCCCCCTTTGCAAAAATGGTCGTTGCACCAACGTCCATTTTAGATTATGGCCGTTGGCCAACGGCCATTTTAGGCCCCCCTCCCCCAACCCCCCTACCCCTTAATATTTATTTTTAACCCATAAGTTATTATATTTACACTTTAACCCAATTTTCAACTATAAATAACTCATTTTCTCTTCATCTTTCTCACAAATCTTCCTACAATCTCTCTAATTTCTGAATATATCTCTCTACATTGTTTGCTAAATATTCAATTTTATTAATTCATTTGGGAATTGGGAGTGAAGTTGGCAACTAGCTTGAGGATCTTCCATCGAGCAAAGTTTCAATTTTCAACCTCTCGATTACACGTCGACGTTACGTCGGCGTTTGGTACATTCGTTCCTTCATTAAATTATTATTGTCTATTTATTTTATATTTTTATTTAGCGCACTTAATTTTATTGTCTTTAATTATTTATTATCATAATTAAAATGGAAGGATTAAAAGGTATGTTTAAGGGTAAGGGTAAGAGTGCTTCTTCTAGTAGGGGCAACCAGGGCAAGGGTACTTCTTCTAGTCATCTTATTCCTACACGGGATGATTTTGTTGATACTCAACATTTTCCTACAATACCATTAGATTTAGACCAGGAGCTATTTTCGGAACTCAAGAAGACTTTAATTTAGACGATGATCTAGATGATATACCCACTAATGTTGATGACAACACACCCACTAGTGCACCTTCAACCGAAATACCTCCTATTCCCCCTAGTATGAGACGAGGTCCAAGCAAAACGACCATTAAAATCGATGCATGGACATTTTTTGATAGGGACGTAGAGAATCAAGTAGTCATATGTAAAATTTGTAAAAATGTTTTAAAATTTAAAACTGGAAAAGGTCACGGTGGGACGGGGGTTTAATTAGACACGTAGTAAGTGTTCATCCAGCTAGGTATGCCCAATACTAGGCTTCAAAATCGGGTGCGCAAACGCCCGCTCCATCGGGACAAGGTTCACATACCGATACATCGTCCCGACCAAGTACAGGGTCAAATTAACCCTATGGCGGGGGAATTGTAGGCTCTAAATACAATAAACATAGAGATAGGGAAGCAATATCAAAATTAGTTCTTTGTGGAGGGTTTGCCTTTTTCATTTCCTTCATCTCCCGGTTTTATTCATTACATTAGAGATATATATAATCCCGCTTTTAACGGTTTTCCTAGATCAACCGTTAAGAGAGATGTATTTAAATTCGCGCATGAATATCAACAATATTTACGTTTTTCATTATATCATTTTAATGGCAAAGTATCTATCACGTCCGATATAGGTCGTAGTACTAACGGCCATGATTATTTAATCGTAACTTGTCATTGGATAGATTATAAATGGTCTATGCAAAAACGTATTTTAGCGTATAGATATATAGATGATAGGCACACTTGGTACTTTTATTGCAGAAAATATTTATCAAGTGTGCGATTATTACGGAATTACCGATAAAATTATGACTATTACATTAGACAACGCTTCTAATAACAATTACGCAATTACAATGTTAAAAAATAGTTTAACTCCATCTTTTTCAGACCATTTTCATATAAAATGTGCGTGCCATATATATAACTTAATTGTAAAGGATGGTCTATCACTTTTTGAAGACATTCTTAGTAAAATACAATTTGCTATAAACTTTATTTTTAAAAGTAATAAAGTACAACGTAGAAAAGAATATAAAAAAACTTGTCACGATTGTGGACTACCTTATAGAAGAATTCCACAAGAAGTATCCACTAGGTGGAATTCTTTATACGAGCAACTACTTGTTGCTTATGACTATAAATTACCTATAACTTTATTTTTTAACTCTCATAATAAAAAGCCAGCTGATATGATTTTAGATAGTGATTGGGTAAAAATTTCCGAAATTATTGTATTTTTAGAGAAATTTTTTCAAGCAACAAAAGAATTTTCCGATATATATTATCCTACTATTTCAACTATGTTATTTTATATAACTCTAATATTTTTATTACTTAGTGAATATATGGAAAAACCAGCTTATAAGGCAGCTATTAAAAAAATGTTTGTCAAAATTAAAAAATATTTTATTCCTATTCCCTCTATTTATATTATTGGTTCTGTATTAAATCCTACTATTAAAATAGACGGTACTAAATCACTAATTGAAACTATTTACGATTGTATAGAAGTACTACCACCTCCAAGTCCCAAAAATCTAAATCACCCACCACCTATTGAACAAACTAAAGAAGAAGCGGTGTCTAGCATAGAACACCAATGCAAAAATATATATAGATTTTATCAACAACAAAATGCTAGTAACTTACCGGCTTCCATACCATCTTTTTCATCTTCAACACAACCTCACAAAAGACATGTCGTTTCGCGGCTAGTATTGAAAGCCTCGTAAATAGAATGTGCGGCCGTACCTCTACTACTAACCAAATTAGCGAGTTGGATATTTTTGTTTTGCGTGGTTCTGTACCGTATCAAGAAGTTATCAATGAAGATGGACAAGAAGACTTGTCGAAATACCGGAGGGGGAATGAGAAGACCTTTCCGACACTTTCATTGATGGCTCGAGATGTTTTGAACATTCAAGCGTCATCAATCGCGTCGGAAAGCGCTTTTTCCGCAGAGCAGATATCAAATAGGAGACCACAGACACTCATTGGCCGGAGAACGGCTTGGAAATTGCAAGTATTATTCAGAGATTGGATACGAGCGGAGCGGAGAAGGTGCGGTCAACCGGAGATCAACGAAGAAGATGATGAAAACTACAACGAAATCTTAACCGAAGGTAGTGGAAGCGACGTGGATCAATTTGACCAACAAATACCAATTCCAACCGAAGAACCACATGAAATCATCAAGCAATTAGAACAAAGTTTTTTTGAAAATGTAATTTTTTTAATTGCAATTTTATTATGTAATTTGCAACTTTTGGACAACACCACAAAGTTGCAATTTAGATTTTAGACAATTGTATTTGTATTACAAAAAAATCATATGTCTATTAAATAATATAAGAGGCACAAAAACAAATTTTGGGATGTTTTTATTACATTATCTTGTTTTGTTTATTGAGTTTTTTTTATACATATGTTATTTAAAAAAAAAAGAAAGGAAAACCCGACCGTACCCCGCCCCGAGCCCGAGCCCGACCCCGCCCCGATACCGACGGGATCGGGATCGGGACGGATCGGAGCAGTCCCGCCGACCCGACCCGGCCTAGGCCGGCTAGACCCGACCCCGACCCCCTGGCTCGTCCCGCCCCGAGCCCGAGCCCGACCCCGCCAGACCCGGCCCGCCAGACCCGAGCCCGGCCCACTGGCCACCCCTACTTATTTCCTCGGTCATAACAGTGTATAAAAATAGATCATGCATGCATGAAACTATTCAATACAATCGTTAATTAAGTACTGTTTTCATATACCACTAGAGTTTTAATTTCTTATTCAGGCGCCCATCTCAAATTCTTGCCTCCTAGGGGCGGGTTAATATTATCGATGTTTACTGAATGTACTTTTTATAATACATGCCTATGTGTATATATTGGCAAAATAGTGTTGTGCGATGACGCGTCATTATTTTGGTATCGTAAATTTAATTATCTGGTGATTTGTATTTTCTGGGTAACTTAACATATAGTGTAATGACTTTCCTTAAAAAAAATAATTGTGACTTTAGTCTTATAAATGGTTAATTTAATGACGTTACTGTTATAAAAATAATTAGTTTAAAATGATGTATTAGCAGTACATCATGATAAGAGTATTTAAAGATAAAAATACTCTTAAATATGTGATTTGTATGTAAGAATCATGTATTGTTATTAATTGCAAAATAATCCATTCATTATCATCTATCATTGCATAATAATCCCTACATTATTATTGACTACATAAACAATTCTTACATTATTAAACCGCAAACCAAACGAACCCGATTCATGTTTGCCCCCATTTGTCCGATCAGCGAATAGGAAGATATCGAGCTAATTTATGAGCTGAACATATAGTTATTAGAGACCGATTCAGAATTTCATATTCGAATTAGTATAGTTCAATTACATCAATGAATTGAGTGGTGGTGCATATGTTGATATAGACCTATCTGCCTATGGTAATGGTCCTGGCCGGACATTGATAGAGCTAACTCATATAGTATTTTCCTGCTACTCACCGGACATTGATAAAGCTGTGGGTTACAACAATTGCAAGAAAACGGGAAGTAAATAAATATTATAAATTGTTAGAAATGATAAATTAAAGATTACAACAAACTGGAATCAAGAACGATACTTGTGATTTGCTGAGTCGAGTGATGACACTCTGTCTTTAAGACAAGATTGCCCCGTATATATCCTTTTACGTTGTCGGGCAATAGTCTCCCAAGATACAACATCAACTTAACAAATGAGTAAAGGAAACTCAAGTGTTACTCTTGAAGAACTTTGAGTATAGTAAACTTGCTAGAGAGGAAGAAGAAGATTTCAGAAAATTCTCTAAGTGTTTTTTTAGTGTTGAACAATTGAGCCAAAGGCCTCAATTTATAGTGTAATGAGATGACCCCTCAACTAGCCAACTAATGGCCTTCAATAGCCATGTAATGACACTTATTGAGGGGTTACATTCAGCCAAACAATGGCTGAATTCATGTGCCAAATAATGAGATTCAATCCTCCAAAATCAGCCCAAAAGTCAGAACTTTTCATCTTCCCGTCACAACATTCTGCCTCCGAAGCGCCGCGGCTCTGCGAATTAGCGCTGCAGCTCCAGTGGTTGAACACCCAATTAGAGCCGCGGCGCTGCCTGGGAGGCGCCGCGGTGCTCCGGCGCCTCGGCTTTGACGGGGCTGCGCCGCGGCCCTTCGCGGCTCTACGACGATTTCCGACTTGTTTCATCTTACACTTCTTCCTTCGTTTACCAACGTGGAATACTTGTCATTTGGCCAATAACCGTCCATCATTCTATGTCTCAAACGTTTCACTTACGTACCAATATCTCTTTCACTAATGAAATTTGCGATACTTGACACTACGTGTGCACGTGTGTGAAAACGACGTTTTCGACGTGCGGAGCCCCAATTGTTCGAGTCATAAATAATGGGATAAACTTAATTCTACATTAGTAAATTTCCAACAAAAGCCATTACACATTAAATTCTTGGAGAATAGCTAGAAGATAATGGACATATAGCTAGCTTGTGCCAACTCGAACTATCGGTCAATATATCTCTTCATTAGTTATCATGCAACATATATTACTAATTATTAGGTATATTGCTTTATCACAAAACAACATAGTGTATTATGTTTGAATTACCAAATTATGAAGACAATGATATGGTATACATCATCCTTAATTTGTAAACTAACCATCATTCCTGCTTAGGCACATTTTCTTGTTATAAAAGTGTGTCGTACGCAACTAGCTAGCTACTCCAATTACTATTATACTATATAATTCAGCAACTTCAGTCACTGTCTTTGGTGATTCTCAAGAAGCTCTCTATGAAATGATGACGATTTTACTCAAACATTTTGCATGCCAAAAAGTAACTTCTAAAACAAATGAAACTAAATTTAACAAGAAAAGAATTGAGAGAAAAGCATTTAGCATATACTTCCTCGACTTCATAATAAGTGGTATTCTTATTTTAGTCACATTCCTTACAAAAATTATTCTCTTAGAAATCAATGCTTTCTTAATTTTATGAAACATCACGTATTTTAAACTAAAAATGATAAATATATACTTTAGGTGTTTGATTTTGATCATGCGGTCTGGGAGCCTAATTTCATATTTTGATTTCAAATCAGCGTTTGTTTATGAAATTTGCATAAATTTTCAACTTCAACTTCAAATCATGATTTTAAAATTTTTAGATATAAACTTTCTCCTGACATAAGAAAGTGACACATGCTTAGCCAGCTTTTTTCAAACTTGACGGTCAAGTTCCCTGCTACTTTCGTAAATACGCCTTGGATGAGCGTAACAGTCGCGTACCTAGAAGCACGACTGCTCGGGGCTGAAACATGGTGGAAATGCGAATATGATTGATCCCGACTCATAAGAAGTATGTAGATTCTTATAAGTTGGGTCATCGGTTCCAGTGACTCAAGGCATAGAGCATTTTGGCACTGTTGAAGTGATTGGCGAAAAGTTTTCGTTCCCAGCCTAGCTGAAGGAGGGTAAATTAGGTGTTGATTCGAACTTCAATATTGGGCGCCTCTATGAACCCTAGGAAGTTACTGAATTGGTTGCCCTTAGTCTTGTTCAAGTTAGAGGATTTCTTCACTGTTGAAATGACGTCTATAGAGATGAAAAGAGTTTGAAGTGGAATAGATTCAAGCGTCCGGGTCAGTAGATTCACAACAAATAGGCATTGACTGCATCACAATTCAAGCTACATATGGCTAGCGTACAATCTACCGGCTTTTTAGCCAAAATAAAAAGAACAAAAAAGGATATCTGCTCTTGACCCAAAAGTTTATATTTTCTAAAAAAAAAGACCCTTCATTTTAAATTTTGTAAAAAAAAATACTCATGCTCGACGTCAAAAAAATTATTCATACCATGTAAAAGGATTATATTAAAGAATAACTAGTTGCAACTATTGTTGATTTTTTGCACCAATGAATCTTTGTCTAATTATGTGTATTTGAAAGTTTGTGATAACATGTAATTACAAATATTTGTTTATAAAAGGAAATGGAGATATGCTATTTATCAATGCGGCACCTTGTGATATTCTGATACCTTATTTATGAACTATGATTTGCTCATTTGG
The DNA here is from genome assembly GCA_034509755.1 of Anisodus tanguticus. NCBI lineage: Eukaryota > Viridiplantae > Streptophyta > Magnoliopsida > Solanales > Solanaceae > Anisodus > Anisodus tanguticus. The sequence goes on along the minus strand of CM067550.1, from coordinate 46,342,927 downwards.
TAAGATTGTATAAAATTAAAAAAAGTTTTATAATTTTCACAAATTGTGGGATTTTTATGTTTATGAGAAGAAATATAACATAAAAAAATTCAGATTACATGTCCAAACAAAATTTAAACTTTAAATCTACATGATTTGAAATTACTGAGATTTGAAATCATGTCCAAATGGGGCCTTATTATGAAACTGAGGGAGTATAAAACTTGCACCTAAGGGTACGAAGGTCAATTTAGCCGTTAGCATATAAGTGATGGCTAAACCAATTAGATTGTTGTGGATGGTCGTAAGTACTCTTTTATATATTCTTAATGAGAGATTTCGGGTTCGAGTCTTGAGTATAAAGTAACCTTTATTAGAAAGAATTTTACTCTCAATGTAATTTTTTTCTTGTGCGAATATGAATTTAATCAGATTTCAATACGAATATTAAATACTAAATGAAAAAAAAAAGTAATGGCTACCATATATCACTCCGTGGGCTTAGTAACAACAACATTTACTTTCTTTTTGCATGGATAAGGGGATAAAACATAGACTCCACGGCCACATACTAATATTCCCTTCAATTTTAATCCCTCCGAAGTCGATTCATCTACATATCAAGTGGATCCCTACAACTTTCAATCAGAGCCATCACTATGGTTGATTTTTGTGATCAAATAGTTTTACGAGAAAGTATAATTCCAGGATAATCCAAGGCAGAAAATAAAACTTGACCAACATGTCTTTCAACTGCCAATTTAATGTTTTTTTATCCCCACATAATATTTTATCACGAAAAAACTGTAATTTTTTCCTTAGCTCCCAGGTAAACTAATAAATTCTTCATTTCGCACACAAGTTTGAACAAATTATATTTAATGGCCATGGCCCTCTTGCCATAAATGGTTTGATGGTCTACTCATTTAGATTGTATATTGAAAAGCAAGGGCAAACTTTTCTTGTCCCCACTTATATATCATGAACTTGAGGCCCTTACGTGACAATAATGAGGCGCCGTTTGGATATGATTTGAAATCATGAGAAAAAATCATGATTATTTGAAGTTAAAGTTTTATTTGGATATGTATTTTGGATTTCTTAAATTTTTTTTATAAACATAAAAAATCAACAAGTTGTGAAAATTATCAAAACTTTCTCAATTCTTATACAATCTTACCAAAGGAGCAAGTCATAGTTCATAACAAAATTAATATACACTACTAGAAGGTCTTTCTAAAAAATACAACATTAATTGATCAAACTTTATTTCAATACAATGAAAATTGAACATGAGTTGTAGTATAACTACTTTTTAATATAATCCTCTCAGATGTTTGATAAGAAAAAAATGTTACAAAAATATACTACTAACTTGTAGATCTTTTAGTATTTTATATAAATGGTTGATAAACATGATTTGTAAATATATCTATCAACTTATGAGCAAACTTTTACATTTAAAAAGTTGGCAAAATACAATACATCAAATGCCCCCTGAACTATACCTGAAAAGTCGAGTTTACACTCAAACTAATCGAGCGACATATTATCTCTAACCATCTAAAAAGTAAATTTAATATCATCTTACAAGCTGATATGACACAAAAATAAATTATAATTAAATAATAGGAAAGTGAAGTTAAAATTAATTTTTAAATTATAAAAATTTAATTTTATTGCACAAATTTGATTTTTGTGCAAACCCACCCTCCCCCATCCCCCATCTTCACGTCCCCTCCCACTTCTCTTCTCCTCCATGGGGAGAATTTTCGTTCTTGAATTTTCCCATTTGGAAGGAAAAACTACTTACCTTTATCATATAAAATGGATCACATTAATGGGTGTTGGCCAGAAAAAAAAATCCGGCGAGCTTCCATTTTTCCAGTCAAAAGTTTTCGTTCATTTATTTCTCTCTCTCCAATTTACCTATATTCTCCTTATATTATCATGCCAAAAACCATCCACTGGCAAATTATGCACATCAAGTTGATTAGGTTTTGGATCAGGATCTGGGGTGAGGGATCGGAGATGTCATGGAAGAGCTGGGCATGGAGGTCAGAGGAGCTGGGCAGGAAGAGAGACGATAGAAAAGAGTAAGAAAGGAGTCATTTGATGTATGGACGGGAGTAATAGGTCGCCCTATTAATTTGAATGTGAACTTGACTTTTCTAGCATAGTTCAGGGGTCATTTGATGTATTTTATTTAAAATCGTGATTTGAAATTTCAAATCATGCCTTTTTAGATGATTTGAAATTTCATTTCTCATGAAATGAAATGAAATTCCATGTTCAAACGTTGATCGTGAGATGATATCGCATGTACAAACGAATACTTAAAAGCCAACTTTGAAAGTGATAAACATATCCTATTCTCTTTTCCTTTTACTTTTCTGCTCTCCACCTTATATCATTCCTTTCTTTACATGAAGGTAGAATTGATATATCATGTATAAATAGAAAAGGTAACTATTGGATGACTTGTATTATTTGAGTAAAATAATAAAATTAGGTACAAAAACTGTGCTGAGAAAGAAGGGTAATAGTCTACGGACCTGTCGGATCGGGATGTGGAAGCTTTTGGGGAGGAAGATTCCACCTTTTGGAGCAAAAAAGGGCAATAGTGGTCACATGATAAGCACGTGGGCGTCGCCTCTCTCTCTACCACGCTGGGAGTTGGCACAGAAAACAGGTAAAACGAACAACAGTGTTAAGCAGCATAAAGGTCGTCCAAATTTGCTCTTCTACTGTTCAAAATTGTTAAATTTTGTCTTTTCTTTCACTTTTGGTCTATTTATAGCATCGCACTTAGCAAATCGTCTCATATTTATTTTTATCATTAGTGAACATCCATCGATAAATGAGTATAGTACACAAGTCCAAATTTCATGAGGAAAAATATGTAAATTTACTCTTTAACTTTTGATTATGTTTTAAAATTATCCTTGAATTGGAACTCCTTTAGGGGTCGAGGTATAAATAGACTTTTTTTGACGACGGGGTAATGTTAGACCAAAGATCTAATGGATGACAAATTTACTCAATTTTGAATAGTACAATATTAAAATTGACTATTTAATTTCCTTATGAACAAGTATACATGAATCAGAAACAAGTTAAAGATTGGCTACATTAATTTTCACTATTCATATCACTTTATTAAGTTCGTCTTAGTGCAACACATGCCTGAATGATTAAGTCCACGTATTTAGAAATATAAGAATTCATCATAAATTAATTAATTTGATGTTGAGTTAAATAGCTAAAACCGTAAAATGTAGAAAGAGTTTGAAATTTTATTTAATAAACGATTGCTATTCTTTCTTTAGAGTAATAAATTTCACTAGATAAGTGAGTGTAAAATTAAGAGTAGAAGAAGAAAGGATTTAAAAATGGTCAGTTTTTTTATAATTTTTTTTTGTATTTGCAATTTTAGTTATTAGTGTTGAATAAACTTTGTGGCTCTTAGCTTTTTCCTTCTTTTTTAAATTGACTTGTATTGCCATAGTCCTATGATCTTAATGAGAATTGGTGTGCCTTTGTTTCTTTCTGTTTGCATGTCTAAATCTAACTGCAAATTTGACTGTAAGGACAAATAATTTTTGGAGTGAATGATTTTCTTGTTTCATGTCATTTTGGTCATCATCATCATTAATATAAATTGCACTAGAGCAAGCCAGATACTAACAAATACCACAAACTTTAGTTTTATGTCCCTTCTCTCTATTATTTTTTCTCTTCATTCTCCTGAGCAACTATTTGTGAGTTGAATAAATGTCAATCTTGTTGGGTAATTTACCAAACTTTTAGAAAAATTTAACAAGACAAGATATACTAAAGGGGGTACTATAACTTAGTGGTGGTTCTTTTTGTTTTTTTTTTAGACAATATGTATTGCTAGCAGCTGGAGAAGGAACTTTCCAAGGTAGTGGTGTCTAAAAAAGTGAAGCTTTCAATAGTTGTTGAGATATGGCTGTCTTTGTCTCTTTGACTCTGCCATGGTGTTGCATATTGGCTGATATATTTTTGTTTTTTGGGAGCATTAAACAAACATAAAGGAAATGAAGTTTATGAAACTTGGATCTAGACCTGACACTTTCATCACTACTGAGGCTGTAAGGTAACTTCATATTTTCTTTCTCTGCTTCTTCTCTTCTTGAATTCAACAAGAAAAAATTCAGAAGAATTCAAGAAAACAAAATTTTTGTTTTATGATGCAGGTCAGTTAACTCTGAAGTTATTAGTGATCTCATAGTCCAAGTAAAAGGTAGCAGATATTTGCTTCACAAGGTTAAATTCTTTACCTTTTCTGTTTTCCTTCTCTAATTCTCACTTGGCCAATATTTGGTTGAACTTGAAAAATGAGTACTTGAAGTTGAGAACTAGTAATATTTCTGAGAGTTGAATTGTGTTTGGACGTGAATTTCACCTCGAAAAAAAAGTTTGAAGTTTTGTGAGTGAAAACCATTTTTTCACTTGAAATACTCCTCAAACAAGTTTTTTCAACTTTAAATTATCTATTTCTAGTCAAGGTTAAAATAATGAATAAAATTGTAAAACAAATAATTTGTATATCCAAATGCCTACTAATTTGGAGCTGATTGGTTATGGTTTGTGTTAAACAGTTTCCCCTGCTGTCAAAGTGCTTAAGGCTACAAAGGCTATGCTCTGAAAGTCCAGAAACCTCACAGCACCAAATAGTGCAGCTACCAGATTTTCCTGGTGGAATTGAAGCATTTGAGCTATGTGCGAAATTCTGCTATGGAATCACCATCACTCTAAGTGCCTACAACATTGTTGCGGCTCGGTGTGCTGCAGAGTACCTGCAGATGACAGAGGATGTAGAGAAAGGAAACATGATTTACAAACTTGAAGTATTCTTCAATTCTTGCATACTTTCAAGTTGGAAAGACTCAATAGTGACATTACAAAGTACCAAGTCCTTTCCTTTATGGTCTGAGGACTTGGGAATTACAAGCAGATGTATTGAATCCATTGCTTCAAAAGTCTTAGCCCATCCTTCAAAGGTGAATTTGTCAAGAAGCTATTCGAAAAGAGATCCAAGGGATGATATTTCATGCAATGAATCAGAAAGCAGAAGGTATAAAACTTCATCTAAGAGTTGGTGGGCTGAAGAGTTAGCAGAATTGAGTATAGACCTTTATTGGAGAACTGTGATAGCCATCAAATCTGGTGGGAAAGTACCTGCTAGTGTTATCGGTGATGCATTGCGAATTTATGCATCAAGATGGTTACCAAACATTTCAAAGTATGCAAATCTTGAGAAGCAGTTAGTACATGATCAGTCCGAATCGAATTCAATTGGCAAACACAGGCTGCTTTTGGAGTCAATAATCAGCTTGTTACCAGCTGAAAAGGGGGCAGTTTCGTGTAGTTTCTTGTTGAAATTGCTTAAAGCAGCTAACATTTTGAAGGCTTCTTGTTCATCCAAGATGGAATTGGCAAGAAGGGTTGGGCTTCAATTAGAAGATGCTAGTGTCAATGATCTGTTAATACCTTGTGTATCACACACATGTGACACAATTCTTGATGTGGATATAGTTATTACCATATTACAACAGTTCAAGTTGCAGGGGCAAAGTCCCCCAACAAGTCCGGTAAGAAGGAAAGGAGATTTCGAGAGGAGAAGGTCTCGATCCGCGGAGAATATTGACCTTGAATTTCAAGAAAGTAGAAGATCTTCTTCAGCATCACATAGCTCAAAACTCAAGGTAGCTAAGCTTGTCGATGGATATCTTCAAGAAATTGCCAGTGACACAAATTTGCCCCTGTCGAAATTCATATCCATTGCTGAAGAAATTCCAGAGTTCGCGAGGCTTGACCACGATGATCTATACAAAGCCATTGACATCTATCTGAAGGTAATATTTCAGATAACATCTTCAACTATACCATTTTCTTTTGTCCAATTTGCTGTTGGGATTTTTGTTTCAATTAAAGAAACAAATATGTTACACCCATGTGTAGTAATAATCCTTTGCACATGTCCTAAATGTTAAAAATTAGAATGTGGGGCATTAGCATGTTAGCAGATAACCAACTCCTTGACGTTTGAATATACTCAAGTCAATGTTTAGTTAGAATTAGAAGAACTATTTCTGATTTGTAGAATCAGGCATGTTCAGCCTACATCGTAGAGACCATTAAAAAATAAAATAACATTGAAGAAACCGCACCGGATGAATAGTTATTATAGTGAAAATGATTTAAGTTATATACACTGACTTCATGACAGTGTAAAGAGCTTTACACAATCAATGTGGTTTATGTAGATAAAAGTTGAGGTAAAGTGTATCTGAAAGGTTAAACAAAAGAAACGATGAGTCGAGAGATGACTCTCTGTCTTTAAGACAAAATTTCCCAAGATAAATGCTTTTACGGTATTGGGCAATAGTCTCCTAAGATAAAACAACTAATCAACTGTACAAAGCAAATACAGTTGATTCTAGCGAAGAAAATGAATAAGAACAGATTGCTTGTTTGAGTTTCTAATTATCTGTTTTATGTATGTTTTGAACAGAAAAAAGATTTTGTGTTGTGTGTTTTGTGTATCTGTGCTCTGTAATTTGTACAGAACTGTTTCAATTTATAAGAGCAGAAAGGGAGGCAAACAGTCATGTATGTTGGTGTCTTCAATGTTCTGTTCAGTTGAACAGTCACATCTGTTGGAGTCCGTTGTGATGTTCCGAAAACTTCAGGGACCAAAATATAAATAGTTAACATTTAAGGGACCAAAAAGAAAGTTTCGGAAGAAAGCAATTTCCCAACAACCCTCGAACCGGAACCCGAACTGGACAGGAGGGAGGCGGCGTGCGTGTGGGTCTTAGCCCCGAACCCAACTCACCTTGGTCCTCTCCCTTCTAAACACATTACCATTTGGGGTCCCAAACGCTTACTCAAACTTAGAGTTTATATATCTCATAAACTCTCCATCTTCTACCAATGAGAGAGATTTGTCATTTTTTGCCAAAGACACTCCTCCATCTTTTTATGTCTCAAACACCTTACTTTGTGTACCAATATCTCTTTCATTTCTTAACGAAATTTGATGATACTTGGCACTAACATCATCTACTCACTTAGTAGATTAGGCATGTGTGAAGAAACGATGTTTCCGATATGCGGGGCCCATATGTTTAAGTCATTAAATACGAGATAAACTCAATCCCACATTTAGTAAATTTCCAACAATCCCCTCTAGAAAGAGAATTAGTGCACACAGGGTGCCAAAGTTCAGCAATCTTTCAGCGGAAAGATATTGCATCAAGATAGGTAGCTTTCGGCTTTGAACCTTCCTTAGTCGATTACCATTGGATTTACTTAATGCGCGGTGAACGCGATGTGTTGAACCGGCAGTGTTTAGTGTAAATCAAGACAATGATATCAACGCAATAACTCTCCTTATTCATTTCTTATTGTTTTGTCCGTTGTGGACATGGACAACGCTTGGATTCTTAAGTGCGTATATTTGAAGTGGCATGTCTTCGCACTTAAATAGGTGATCTCCTATAAGGTATATTGCTCTACCCCACTCGCAAGTGTTAGGAATCATTAAAAGTTTCAGAAACTTATCTTTTACCCATTATGTAGGTAGCACTTAATGTATATGGCGGGAACGACTTTGAAGTTATCTTTCTTTAAATAATGATAATCTGAAGTGTTCTTACTTCAAGTGAAGCGCTAAACTGAACCTCTATTGTTTAGTTTTTCCATTGAACCAAATTCCTGGGATCTCCAGACAGCAAGGTTGGGTTACCACCACAAAGATTCTTATTGTTTGGGTTTTAAGCCCATTCCCCTAGACAAGCAGAATATTTGATCTTTGGTAAGCCTTTAGTTAATAGATCTGCTAAGTTATCCTTTGATTTGACGTAATCAATGAAAATGACACCCGTAGTGATCAACTGCCTAACGGTCTTATGCCTCCGACGAATGTGTCTAGACTTATCGTTGTACATATTACTCTGTGCCCTTCCTAAAGTCGATTGGCTGTCACAGTGAATCATCACCGAAGGTACGGGTTTATCCTAGTAAGGAATATCCTCTAAGAAGTCGTGAAGCCACTCTTCTTCTTCTCCTGCTTTGTCCAAAGCGATAAACTCCGATTCCATCGTGGATCGGGCGATGCATGTTTGCTTAGAGGATTTCCAAGACTCAGCCCCAACACCAATTGTAAAAACATACCTACAGGTGGATTTGGTGTTCTTTATATCCGATATCCAATTTGCATCACTGTATCCTTCCAGTACGGCTGGATATCTTGAATAATGTAATCTGTAAGTCAACGAATATTTCAGATATCGTAGTATCCGATTTAGCGCCTTCCAATGATCATTTCCAAGATTATGAGTGAACCTAGCCAACTTATTAACTGGATAAACGATGTCAGGTCGGGTGCAGTTTGTAATATACATTAAACTACCAATGACATGTGCATATCTCTCCTGGGATACGGGTGCACCACGATTTTTATCAATTCTATGATTCATATCCATTGATGACTTCATGGGGCTGTCAAATACATCAAATTTCCTCAAAACATCTTCAATGTAATGAGATTGAGATAAGACCATCCCGTCAGATGTCTTAGAAACTAATTCCTAAGATTACATCTGCAATACCCATATCTTTCATGTTAAAACATTGTTTTAACATGTTCTTAGTTTCTAGGATCAAGTTTAGACTACTTCCGGTGATGGGCATGTCCTCTACGTAAATGCATATCATGACAAATGAGTCAGAGTTCTATTTGATATAGATACATTTATCACATTCATTTATGGAGAAACCTTTTGATAGTAATGTATTATCAAACTTTTCATGCCATTGTTTCGGGGCTTGTTTGAGTCCGTACAGAGACTTAACAAGACGACATACTTTTTTTCTTGTCTTGGAATTACATACCCCTTGGGTTGTTCCATGTATATTTCCTCTTCCAGTTCTCCGTTTAGGAAGATTGTCTTAACATCCATTTGATGTATCTCAAGGTTCACGCAAAGCTGCAATGGCTACGAATACCCTTATGGACGTTAATCTAGACACATGGGAGTATGTGTCGAAGTAATCGAGGTCTTCCTTTTGTCTATAGCCTTTGACTACTAATCTGGCCTTATACTTGTCAATAGTTCCATCTGCTTTGTACTTTCTTTTGAGTATCCACTTACAACCCAAAGGTTTGCTTCCCGGGGGAAGATCAACCATTTCCCAAGTATGGTTCTGCATGATGGAATCTATTTCGCTTTCTATAGCCTCTTTCCAGAGCGATGCTTCTGGAGTTGACAATGCTTCCTTAATTATCCTCGGTTCATTTTCAACCATATAGGTTAGAAAATCTAGACCAAATGTGTTGTCTTTTTTTGCCCTTTTGCTCCGTCTTGGTTCAACCTCTGGAACCCCTAAGTTCTGTTGGTCTGGAACATTAAGTTTCGGATAGTCAGCAACTTCTGAGTCCTGTAGATCTGGAATGTCTAGTTTTGGATAATCAGAAGCTCCCTGTCTTGTTGATTTTGAGCATTTTGTTCATAACTTCGTTTGCACAGAATTATTTCTTTTTCCTTTCTAGGAAAGATCTGTTCAAAGAATTCAACATTCATTGATTCCATGATCGTACCCTCGTGGATATCAGGTATCTCCGACTTATACACTAAGAAGCGATAAGCACTAATGTTATTTGCATATTCATTGAATATGCAATGAATATGCAATCTATAGTCTTAGGTCCAATTTTGACCTATTTTGGTTTAGGTACTTCGACCTTTGCCAAACAGCCCCACACTTTCAGATATTTGTAAGTGAATTTCTTTCCTTTCCGTGATTCATATGGAGTTTTATCCTTACGCTTATGCGGAACTCTATTGAGAATTGTATTAGCGGTAAGAATCGTTTTGCCCCATATGTTTTGGGCTAAACCGGAATTGATGAGTACAGCATTCATCATTTCCTTTAACGTACAGTTTTTTGCGCTCGGCAATACCGTTGGACTGAGGCGAGTAAGGAGCGGTCGTTTAATGAACAGTGCCGTATTGAGCATATTATTCTTCAAACGGTGCTACGTATTCTCCCCCTTTATTATTACGAATTGCCTTAATCCATAGGTTTAGTTGATTTTCAACTTCTGCTTTATAACGTTTAAATGCTTCAAACGCTTCATCTTTACTTTTCAACAAGTAAACATAACAATATCTTGTACTGTCATCAATGAAAGTCACAAATTACTTGTTCCCCCTCTAGTTTGCACAAACTTTTAAATCACATATATCGGTGTGAATACGTTCTAGAGAAGCGGTATTTATTTCGACAGAATGGAAAGATGATTTGGTTAATTTTGCATCTACGCACACCTCACATTTATGTTGAGGGTTTATGTCGAAGGAAGGCAACAATTCCAATTTTACTAACTTTTGAATGGATTTGTAGTTAACGTGTCCTAATCTATGATGCCATAAATTAAAGGATTCAAGCAAATAGGTAAAAGGCTTTATTTCATTAGATGAACGGATTACAGACATAGTATTTATTTTGAAGAGGTTGTCACACGCGATGCCCTGTACTACAAATATACCATTCTTAGTTATTATAAATTTGTTGGACTAAAAAACTAGTCTAAAGCCAGCCTTGACCAACAGTGGCCCTGAAACCAAGTTCTTGCGGATGTCAGGGACGTGCATCATTTCCTTCAGAGTAAGCTCTTTGCCTGAAGTCATTTTGAGGACAACCTTTCCAACCCCTCGCATTTTAGAGGTAGCGTCGTTATCCATGAACAACTTTTTGCCCGAGATTGGGGCGTAAGAAGAGAATGCACTCTTGTCTGAGCAGATGTGACTGGTTGCACCCGTGTCTATCCAATATTGCCTTGGATTCTCTACCAGATTAGCCTCCAGCACTACAGCCGACAAATCCATAATCATGTCGTCAAGGTTCGAAGGTTCATCCTTGTCGTGCACAACGTTAGCTTTGGCCTTGCCTTTGTTCTTAGCTTTTTCCTTCTGCTCTCGCTTCAGTTTGCAACAGTCTTTGATCATATGGCCAGGCTTTCCACAGTGATGGCAGTTTCATTTGAGCTTTTCCATCGTTTGGATTTTGCCGTCTCCCTGGTACTTGAGCTTTTTGTTGGCATTTCCCCTTGAATCAACCAGATTCAACTTTGCCTCCATTGGCTGTTTTGGCTTAGATATAGCCTTTTTATTGTCCTTTTGTATTTGTAGTTTGACAATAAGATCTTCAAATCTCATTTCCGTTGTCTTCAGTTTGAGATAACTCATGAACTCATTTCACGAGGGAGGCAGTTTCTCAATCAAAGACGCAACAAAAAATTGTTCGTTTGACTTCATTCCTTCCAAATCCAGATGATGAATAATCATTTGAAACTCTTAGATTTGGGACATCACTGATTTACCATCCACGAGAGAGGCAGTTTTCTCGAGTTTTTCCCACAACTCTTTTGTTGTCTTCACGGTGCAATACACAATATAGAGTGTATCCGACAGACCGTTCAGAATGCAGTTTTTGCACATAAAATCACTATGATTCCAGGCATCCAAGGTTAACTTCATGGCATTTGTGACCTGGATATCGTGGCCCACTTCAGTCGTTGTAATAGACTGAGTGTCGATTGCATCCCCACCAGAAGGAGGATCTTCTGTCAAAAAATGTGACAGGTTTAATGTAGTAAGATAGAACAACATTTTCTGTTGCCATCTCTTGAAATTGATACCCAGAAATTTTTCTCGCCGTTCTCCTTGAAAATTAGCAGGAGGAAAGACAACATCATTCCCTTGAGCAATAGCAGCAGAACCAGAACAGGAAGCAATGTTTGAAATAGATATCTTTCGAACACTTAGAAGAATTTTATCTTAAATTGTAGGTAAAAGTTGGGGTAAATTGTATCCGAAAGGTTAAACAAAAGAAACGTTGAGTCGAGAGATGACTCTCTGTCTTTAAGATAAAATTGTCCCGTATAAATACTTTTACGGTATTGGGCAATAGTCTCCCAAGATAAAACAGCAACTAATCAACTGTACAAAGCAAATACAGTTGATTCTAGCGAAGAAAATGAATAAGAACAAATTGTTTGTTTGAGTTTCTGAACAGAAGAGAAGATTTTGTGTACCCGTGTACCCAGACTGGACGGGCGGCGGCGCGCGTGTGGGGCTTAGCCCCGAACCCAAGCTCACTTAGGTCCTCTTCCTTCTAAACACATGGGTTACCCTTGGGGTCCCAAATCCTTACTCAAACTTAGAGTTTATATATATCATAAACTCTCCATCTTCTACCAATGAGGGAGATTTGTCATTTTTTGCCAAAGACACTCCATCTTTTTATGTCTCAAACACCTTACTTTGTGTACCAATATTTCTTTCATTTCTTAACGAAATTTGATGATACTTGACACTATCATCATCTACTCACTTAGTAGATTAGGCATGTGCGAAGAAACGATGTTTTCGACATGCGGGGCCCACATATTTAAGTCATTAAAAACGGGATAAACTCAATCCACATTTAGTAAATTTCCAACAATTTAACCAATTTTAGAAGTCTATCAATTATTAAGTAGTAGGAGTAATACTTATCATGGATATGGGCATGTAATTATCTTATAACTAACCTGATCGTCTATATATTTTTTAAGCCGTGGGTGGATATAACTTAAACTGTAACGAAATTGCAGGGTCATCCAGAGCTGAACAAGAGTGAAAGAAAGCGTCTGTGCAGAATATTAGACTGCAAGAAACTATCAATTGAAGTTTGCATGCATGCTGCACAAAATGAATTACTTCCACTAAGGGTAGTTGTTCAAGTTCTTTTTTTCGAGCAAGCTCGAGCCGCCATGACCGGTGGCCATGTAACAGAGTTGCCTAGTAACATCAAGGCACTTCTAGCAAACCATGATGACACAGCCAAGACTTCAGCATCTTTTAACAAGGCCAAAATGACACCAGTTAATGACCTAAAATCACCGAAGTCCAACCTTTCAACTCTCAAAATGAAGCTAGCTGAAGATGATGATTTAGATGAACATTATGCAGATGAAATTGGGAAATCTTCAAGAATTAGAGCTTTATGTGTGCTTCCAAATCGACCTAAAAGAATGTTCAGTAAGTTATGGTCAAACAATAGATCAGTTGCAAGTGAAAAGAACTAATAATTTTTACCTTTATTTTAAAGGGCGGCACTGTTTACCAAAAACACAAGTCTCAGCAAAGTCATAAGACTATGGGGGCTGACATCTGTCCAGTGCCGGAAGATCAAGGAAGTTGGTGATATGATCACAGGAGAGCTGGCGACATATACTCTGTTATCACTATTGTGGCCTTAAGAATATTTATTTTACCTTTTCTTAGTTTTCGGAGAACAATTTGTAGTCTTTAGGATAGAGAAATCTTTATGCTTAAGTATTGGTGTAAGCTGTAACCTAAGCTAATAAAAGCACAAAAAATTTACAATTAGAAGGGAAAATTATGTGTTGAACTTCTTTGTTGGAGAATGGAATTGAAGAAAGAAATAATTGAGAAGGATTTTAGTTGTACATGTACCATCAGTTTATGAGAGACAAGTTAAATATGAAGCTTGTACAATGAAATTATACAAAATTTTAGGACTAACATATAATTGGTATCTATATATTATTGGAATTATGGATAAATTTCTATCCTTGCATTAGTTGGGGAACATGTTCTCCATAAAGAACCTAGTTTGATTTTGTTCCTTGAATTTTGGCACATCGATTATTACTAATTAAATTTTCTTATACTTGCAATGACCCGATAATCGTTCACATCTTCTTCATAGTTCCTCCTCCTTTTTTGTTGTCAGCATTTATATCTTTTCTGGGATTTCATAAAAATAAAATTTAAAAAAAAAAAAAAAAACTTTCTCAAATGCCTCAATATCAATCCTTTGATAGACGAGAGTCTAAATTTTTTTGTTCATCTTTTTGTGGCAACGACATCATCGGCTACCTCTCTATTCAAAATCTGTCGTTCACCTACTCCATAACCAACAATTTCGTCAGGTTGACATTCGGCTCCTTGCCTTTGTTCAAAAATCTTTAAAGATTTTAAACTTTTGAAATCTTGGTAGTCCTGCCTACCAAATTAATCTCATCAATCTGGTGCTTCTTTGACCCATCATTCTCATATCGCTCATAATCATTTCGTTCTAAAGACTCATTGTTTCGAGTCTTCAAATATTGAGATGCTTTACAGGTCACTCAAGAGTCAAGACAAGTACTCTAAATCTCTTATATTCTCTTTGAAGGCAAGTCATGAAATATTTCGTTTTTACTTCACTCAACTTTCTTTACTTAATCAATTGTTTTTTATAGAGAATATATTAATATTCTTCATATATTATGTAATCATTATTCTAATGTTATTATGTAAAGTAGAAATAATATTGCATCAATAAAAAACCTCCAATCAAGGAGAATTATACTATTCTACATGGTATCAGAAGTCAAACCCTAGCCTCCTCTCAAACCCCTTGTATCGTATATACAAATTCACGGAATTACACATTTACGAACATAACTTTCTTTGTATTTTTCTCTCTCAGCTTCGGATCGTCCCTAGTTAGCTCTGCGACATATCACTGGAAGCAATATATTTGGGATGCAGAATGATGCCTCTGATTTTATGCCATGGAAGACGGTGGTAATGTGAATGATCAATTTCCAAGGTTGTCTCTATTTCAAGAAGTTTCCACTGCTCCCTGTCTTTCTCTACCGGGCACATCTGATACCTCATCGACTATAATTAATCAAGATTCTTCTACTTCATCAAATTGTGTTCCCAAAAGGTTGCATAATTTGTCTCTGTTTCCAGAACTTTCTGAAAACATAGTTGCTCCTAAACCAATTCCTTCAAACATCACATTTCTCTCTCCAATCAACGGATTTCGACAACTTTTCATCATCCTGAAAATCGTATCGCTAGTTTTTAGGGTTATTCAACAACCTTGTCTTTCTATCTAATCTACCATTCACGAACATGAAATGGTATTCCTAGTTGTAGCCCAACATCCTGGGACACCTCTAGGCCCATGGTACAAGGGCCACTAGCACCAGGCCCACTTCTCCACGGCCCAACAGCAGGCCTACGGTCCCATGACCCCTGCCAAACTGAGTCAGGCTTACATCACTATGAATCTCCCGCAGCCTGATGACGCATGATACATGGATAAAAGTGCCACATCCCACCTCACTCGCGACTCTAGTAATCTCCCTCACCTATTTAAATTGAACAATCCTCAATTTATTTTGGTCGACAATGACAATCACATTCCAATTCAAGGCTACAACACCACTCAAACACAACCACCCCACCTACCCTTTACCCTAAAAATGTCATATATGCTCCTAACATCATTAAAAACTTTATCTCTGTTAGGAAATTTGCTAGTGACAATTCCGTATCTATTGAGTTTGACCCTTCTGGTTTTTCTGTGAAGGACCTAAGTATAGGGACAATTCTTACAAGATGTAATAGTGTGGGGGACCTCTATCCTTTCACATCAACTTCCGCTGCAAGTGTCAATCAACAAACCTTTCTAGCCATAATCTCTCCGTCAACTTGTCATAGTAGACTTGGGCACCCAGGGGCACCAGTTTTTAATTTTCTTAGAAGTCAAAATTTAATTCAATGTAATAAAGGGAACTATACCCTCAACTGCTACTTTTGTCCTCGAGGGAAGCATGTTAGACTACCTTTTACGTCCTCATTGAGTGTAACTTTTTCTCCTTTTGATAACATTCATGCGGATTTATGGACATCCCCTATTACTAGCAATCTGAGTCACAAATATTATTTGGTGCTTTTGGATGACTTCTCTCATTTTCTTTGGGTTTATCCTCTAAAATATAAGTCCCAAGTTTACTCCACTTTTCTAGAATTTCAGGCGTATGTTAAAACCTACTTTGAGAAGAACATCAAAACATTTCAATGTGATAATGGTCGTGAGTTCGACAATTCCCATTTTCATAAATTTTGTGTGGATAATGGCATGGTGTTTTGATTCTCTTGCCCTCATACCTCACCTCAAAATGAAAATTCGAAAGAATCCTGCGCACTATCAATAATATGATCCACACCTTCCTCCTGCATGCTTCTATCCCGCTTCTTTTTGGGCCCACGTTTTGCAAATGGGAGCCTATATTCTCAATATATTACCAACGAGTACGCTTTATAATAAAACTTCAACCGAAATTTTCTTCCGTCGAATCCCCTCCTATGGTCACCTTCGGATTTTTAGTTGCCTATGCCGCCCGAATCTCACCTCCACGGCTCATCATAAACTAGCGCGTAGGACTACTCTTTGCATCTTCTTGGGTTTCCCGTCGAATCATAGGGGGTACGTATGCTATGATTTGTCTACAAATAAAATTCTAGTCTCTCGCCATGTCACATTTGAGGAGCACATTTTCCCATTTTCAAACATCCGTAAATACGAAGTCACTGAATATAGATTCCTAGACGATTCAGACACATCCCCTCTCATCTGAAACATAATCTGTGGAACTAGTAGTCCGGCCCATTCCGTGCCTCCAACGACCACCACTACTTTCGCCCAGACCTCTACACATTGCCTGCCTACGGGCAGTGTGTCGTCACCGTCGTCCCATTCCCCGTCACACACTG
Organism: Anisodus tanguticus; assembly: GCA_034509755.1. NCBI lineage: Eukaryota > Viridiplantae > Streptophyta > Magnoliopsida > Solanales > Solanaceae > Anisodus > Anisodus tanguticus. The sequence goes on along the minus strand of CM067550.1, from coordinate 46,326,290 downwards.
CCCGCATCTAGCAGCCCACCCCACAACCCCTGTCACTAACCCAGCCTGCGTCGACCACCCCACAACCCCCGTCACCAACTCTCCAACCCCGTCGACCACTCTCATGCACGATGTTCCCGTCAACCCCTCACTGCCCGAGCCCACTACCCGAAACAGTCCACATCCCACAACATCACATGGAATCTCATGCCCGGTATGGGATTTTCAAACTAAAAGTCCATTTTAACCTATCCTCTCAAACCATCTCACCTATACCTAAAACCCCAAAATTAGCCAAGCTTGACCCGATTGGAATGCGGTCATGCGTGAAGAATTTGATGCGTTAATTGCACAGTGCACTTGGGATCTTGTCCCAAAACCAGAGGAGGTGAATGTGATTCGTTGCTTGTGGCTATTTCGTCACAAATTCAAAGATAGTGGTGAGCCTGAACGCCATAAGGCGAGACTTGTGGCAAATGGCACGGGCAATAAGAGGGAATTGATTGTGGTGAGACCTTCAGTCCAGTGGTTAAACCAGCCATCATCCGCACTGTTTTGAGCATTGATATGAGAAAGAATTGGCTGATTCATCAGGTTGATGTGAAAAACGTGTTCTTACATGGGATTTGAAAAAAATCGTATACATGCATCAACCACCTGGCTTTGTGCATCCTTCGGCTCCTCAGTATGTCTGTCGGCATCAAAAGTCACTTTATATCTTGAAACAAGCCCCCGGGGCTTGATATGACCGTTTTGCCACTTAGCAAAAGTGATAACTCACTTTTTATTTTTCATCGAGGTAATGACATTGCATACCTTTTTCTCAACGTAGTCGAAATTTTCCTAACAGCCTCCTCTGATGTGTTGAAAAATTAGATCATTACCATGCTCAAATCTGAATTTGCCATGACAGACTTGGGTAAGTTGAGTTATTTTTTGGGGATTTCCGTGACCAGATCCAAGAATGCAATGTTTCTATGTCAGTGTAAGTATGCCGAAGAGATTATTTACAGGGCTAAAATGACAAACTGCAAAAGCATGCCCACTTCAGTCGACTCAAAGTCGAAGCTTAGTGTATATGATGGAGATCTGGTGTTTGATCCTTCTCTTTATAGGAGTCTCACTGGTGCACTTCAGTATCTTACTTTCACTAGGCCCGATATTGCCTATGTGGTTCAACAGGTGTGTTTGTTCATGCATGATCCCAGGGAGCTTCACTTTACAGCCCTTAAACGTATCATTCGGTATGTTAAGGGTACGCTTGACTATGTGGTACATCTTTATCCATTTGCACCGACTAGGTTGATTTCATATAATCATATACGGACGCAGATTGGGGCGGCTATGTAGACACATATCAATCTAATTTCGGCTATTATGTATTTTGGGTGATAACCTCATCTCATGGTCTGCAAAACGGCAAGCCACGCTTTCCCATTCGAGTGTAGAAGCAGAATATAGAGGCGTTGCGAACGTTGTTGCCGAAATTTGTTAGCTCGGAAACCTCCTTCTAGAGCTTCATTATCCCTTACGTAATGCATCTCTTATTTACTGTGATAACATATCTGATGTTTACCTGTCTCATAACCCGGTTCAGCATTAGCCAACCAAACATATTGAGATGGATATTCATTTTGTTCGTGAGAAGATTGCCATGGGCCATGTTCGGGTGTTACATGTTCCCTCTTCATATCAGTACTAAGGGACTTCCTCGGCAGTTGTTCCTTGACTTCGGATTCAGTCTCAGCGTCCGGCCTCCTCCCGCTCCGACTGAGGGGGTGTGATAGAGAATATATTAATATTCTCCATATATTATGTAATCAATATTCTAGTGTAATTATGTAAAATAGATATCCTTCTTCAATTAGATTTGTAAATTGTACACCTATAAATATTACATCAATGAGAAGCCTTCAACCAAATAAAATTACACTATTCTACTGTTTTCTCTCTTTGAAGACAAGTAGAGGAAAACATTATTCCACCAACTTGACTTGCATAGAATGTTATAATGCCTAGACATTATTAGGAATTCTTCTAACATATACCTATTCTAGCGCATGTACTTGATTTAATTCTAAACTTTTCATATTTTCTAATTCATGACTAAAAGTATACATGCATTTTAATATTAATTTCCTAATACATGTATTTATTAGATTCATGTAAATCTAGTTTACTATAATAATAATAATAATAATAATAATAATAATAATAATAATAATAATAATAATAATAATAATAATAATATAATGTGGTAAAGGAGTATGTAGTGCAATAATTTTCTTATGAATCTTTTCCAAGTTGTATTAATTAGATTGAGATAGCCATCCAAGTTGTTGTTCATCTTATTAAATTCTTTTCCCCGATATAATTATACTACTGACAATAAGCGTATACTGAAGTTTGTTTTGTTCGTTAAATCATTTGTAGTTTGTGCACATAACAGCTAATAAGGCTCGTTTTAATAGCAGAAGATGCTTTGATTTTTTCTCATCGTAATAAGTATGTCAGTTTTTTTTGGGTATAATCAGCTATATTATTGATTTAAAGATCAAGGTGTTCGACATTTGTAATCTTGGTGATGTGCATCATGTCGTATGTGTCAATTATTTGCACCCACATGCATATAAAGTTAATTTTTCTTGGGAATTAAGGCTGTCCAATTTGTTTTGAAATTTCACATTTTGATATTATTGCACCACGTAATTGCCAAACAAGCGTGATACACAATGTGGGAATTTGATTTTGTTGATAGAGACATATTCATAGTATTTTGTTTGGGTTTCACAAAAATGTTGTAACTACAAATATAGTGCAATGACCCAGAGGATATGTCAGATTTTGCAAAAATCATACAAATAATTTAGCATAAAATTCAAAGCTGCCCCTTCTTAAGGCTACACTAATTAAAATAGGGTTGCATTGATATAACAAGATTGCATGATCGCTTTCAAAATAATTCTTCCTTGTGGTGGACAATTACTACTATATCTCCTAGTTTTAAACAATTAGAATTGGAACCCACTTAATTAGTTAAATTCCACTATAAGTTCTATTTTTTTTCATAAAATGGTACTCCATATTTATTTATGAGGATCTAGAATTTGAAGTTTATGATTTTCTATAATAAACTTAAGTTAATACACAATAATAAGCGAGTTCACAATCATATATATATAGAGAGAGATATATACATACATACATGATATATGCAAAAGTTAATGAGTTCCCATGAATCTGTATGTCGTGGTCTAATTCCGCCACTGCTTATACTATTAACAATTTACCAATACTTCTGTAAGATTGTATTAATCTCCATTGGGGAGCCTTTCTCATTAATACCAAATATATATATAGGTGTACAATGTGGAATTCTTATACAATAGGGATCCTAATTCTACCATAATTACATATCACTAAATATGGTAAATATACAAAGAGATGTACACGTCAATACTCCCCTCAGTCGGAGCGGGAGGAGGCCGGATGCTGAGACTGGATCTGAAGTCAAGGAATAAATGTCTAGGAAGGCCTTTCATGAATATGTCAGCATACTGATACGAAGAAGGCACATGTAACACCCTAACATGACCAAGAGCAACCTTCTCACAAACAAAATGTATATCCATCTAAATATGCTTGGTTCGTTGATGTTGAACCGGATTATGAGATAAGTATATGGCGGATATGTTATCATAATAAACCAAAGACGCCTTACGCAAGGGACATTGAAGCTCCAACAGAAGGTTTTGAAGCCAACAGATCTCAGCAACAACATTTGCAACGCCTCTGAACTCTGCATCTGCACTTGAACGGGATAAGGTGGCTTTCCTCTTGGAAGACCATGAAATTAGGTTATCCCCTAAGAACACACAGTAGGTAGAGGTAGAGCGTCGCGTGTCCGGATAGCCTGCCCAATCAGCATCCGTATAAGACAGCAATCGGGTCGGAGCTGAGGGATATAGGTGCAATCCATAATCAAGTGTGCTTTTAACATATCAAATGATACGCTTAAGGACTGTAAAGTGAGGCTCCCTGGAGGCATGCATAAATAAGCATACCTGCTGAACCGCATATGCAATGTCAGTCCTGGTGAATGTAAGGTACTGAAGTGCACCTGCAAGACTCCTATAAATAGTGGGATCGGCCATGGGATTACCATCAACGACACTAAGCTTTGACTTAGAGTCAACTGGAGTAGACATGATGTTGGAGTTTGCCATTTTAGCCATGTACACTATCTCCTCTGCATACTTGCGTTGACACAAGAACATAGCACCTGCAGATCGAGTCACTGAAATCACCAAAAAATAGCTTAACTTGCACAAGTCAGTCATAGCAGATTCAGTTTTAAGCAAGGTAATAATCGCAGTTTTAATGACTTAGAGGAGGCAGTAAGTACTATGTCATCCACATATAACAATAAATAAGCAGTGCTACTACCACGATGAAAAATAAATAGAGATGTATCACATTTGTTAAAAACGAACTCAATCTGCCTAATATACTGTGCAAAGCGATCATACCGCTCGAGGGGCCTGTTTCAAACCATATAATGACATACGCAGACGACATATATAGTGAGGGGTTGCGGGATGCACAAAACCACGCGGTTGATGCATATAAACAGTTTCTTTTAGATCCCCATGAAGAAACGCATTCTTCACGTGAAGCTGATAAATAGTCCAATGCTTACCCATAGCAATGCTCAGAACTGTGCAAATAGTAGCCGATTTAACAACCAGACTGAATGTCTCACCACAATCAATACCCTCATGCTGATTAATGCCATTGGCCACTAGTCTCACCTTGTATTTGTCTAACTCACCATTGTCTCTGTATTTGTGACGAAAAAGGCACATGCAATGGATCACATTCACCCCATCTAGTCTAGGAACCAAATCTCAAGTGTGTTGTTTTGTTAACGCATTAAACTCCTTACGCATAGCCATACTCCAATTTGGCTCTAGTTTGACTAATTTTGGATTTTTTAGAATAGGGATATGGTTTGCGCGGATAGATTAAACTGGATTTTTGGTTTGAAAATCTGGTGTTGGGCACGGGTTTCTATATGGTGCGAGGTAGCAGAGATCTGTGGGGTGGATCTGTTGGGTGTCGGGTTTGCTGGTAGGGTCGTGCTCAATATCTGTGCAATGTCGATTTGATGGACTGTCGGTGGAGGTGAGGCATCGGAATCGGTACAGTGCAGTGGGTGTGGACCGGAGGTGACAGGTGATACTGGTTGGGTGGGGTAAGCCGTTGGAGGTGGTGACGATGCAGGTGTTGATGTCGGGTTACGGTGGGGTTGCTGGAATGCGATGGGAATGTGGATCGATGTCGGTCTGGGGTGACAACTCAGCGGTAGAAAAGATGTCTGGTTGTGGTACTGAGTCGACGGACCGACTGTCGGTGGTGGTGGCAGTCGGCGATGGTCGTGACAGATAGCGGGAATGTGACAGGGATGTAGTGGGGTAATTGCTGGTGGTGGTAGACAGTGATAGGATAGTGTGGGTGGTAGTGTCACCACTGGTGACTGGACTGCCGGTGGTGGCAGTTGGTGCGTCTGCCGTCGCTGGAACAGTGGCCGCCTGACGGAATGCATGTTGGACAAGCGGTGATGGGTCCGAATCTTCAAGGAATTGGTAATCAGTGACTCGAAATTTTTTGATGTTGTCAAACGGGAAAACATATTCGACAAAGGTGATGTGGTGAGAAATTATAATTTTGTCGGTGGAGAGCTCATAGCACAAGTACCCCCTATGGTTTGACGGAAAACCTAGGAAGGCGCACGGAGTAGACCGGGGTGCTAATTTGTGAGGTGTTGTGGATGTCATATTGGGGTAACATAGACAAGCGAAAATTCTAAGGTGGTCATAGGTGGGGATTCGACGGTAGAGAATTTCGGTGGGTATCCTATTGTGAATCGCACGGGTAGGTAGAATGTTGAGAATATTTTCTGCCATCTTTAATGCATATACCCAAAAATTAGAGGGAGAGACGCATGAAAAAAGAGGGTACGAATCATATTATTAATGGTTCGGAGAATTATTTCGGCTTTGCCATTTTGAGGGGAGGTATGAGGGCATGAGAAATGAAAAATCATGTCGTTAGCCGCACAAAAATTATGAAAGGAGGAATTATTAAACTCACAACCATTATCACATTGAAACGATTTTATGTCTTTTTCAAATTGTGTTTTAACCATTGTCCGAAACTCAACAAATTTGGAGAACACTTGAGATTTGAGTTTGAGTGAATAGACCAAAAAAAAATTTAGAGAAATCATCCAAAAATACCAGATAGTATTTGTGGCCTAAGTTGCTGGTTATGGGAGATGTCCATACATCAGTGTGAATAATATCAAATGGAGACAAAGTAGTACTCATAGAAGTCGTAAATGGTAGTCTAACGTGCTTCCCTAACTGACACGAGGAGCAACTATGAAAAAGATTTCCTTTGTTGCATTGGATTAAATTTTGATTTCTAAGAGAATAAAAAACGTAAGAACCTGGATGACCAAGTCTACTATGTCACATAGAGGGAGATATGGTTGTTAAACGGTGGGAGGAGTGACACTAGCAGCGGATGTGGGTAGGAAAGGATATAGGTCCCCCTCACTATTGCATCTCGTAAGGAGTTTCCCGGTACGGAGGTCCATTACAGAAAATCCAAACGGGTCAACATTAATTGAGACAGAATTATCGGTGGCAAATTTTCTGACAGAAATTAGATTTTTGATGATCTTTGGTGCATAAAGGACGTTGTTAAGAGAGAAGTGGGGATACAGTGGTGGGGTAAGGGTGTGGCCAAATCCTTGAATTGGAATGCGATGGCTGTTACCGACCCTAATAGATTGTGGAGTTGGTAACCGGCGCAGTTGAGGAAGATTACTAGAGTTGTTGGTGAGGTGAGGCGTGGCTCCCGTATCCATATACCATGCATTATCGGGCTGTTGACGGGTCAAAAAAGCCATTGATTTGTTCTCGGGTAAGGAAAAATAAAGAAATTAGAGAGTAGATAGTATGAGTACTTTTGTGATGGCAACGGACTGTCTTCAGGGAAAAGACAAGACAATGAGCAGGGAAAGCTAGAAAGAAAAGAGAAAGGAAATTGGGCATGAAAAGTCGTCTTCTCAAAAGAAGACAGATAGTCAGCCGCCACAGGTTGAACCAAGCTCCGAGAAAGAAAAATAAAAGGGGGGAAGGGGGTTATCGTCCGGAATATGATTTAGACTCTGATACCATGTAAGATTGTATTAATCTCTTTTTGGGAGCCTTTTTCATTAATATCAAATATATATAGGTGTACAGTGTGAAATTCTTATATAATAGGAATCTTAAGTCTACCATAATTATATATCACTAAATATGGTAAATATACTGAGAGATGTACACGATCAAAAACTTCAATGATTAACTTTTCGTTGTCTCAATTACTTACTGTATTCGTTTACTGTATTCATGAAGTGGAAAACTCTTCTTGTACATGTTCTTTATACTACCTTGACTAGGACAACTATGATTGAGATGTTCTTTTAATTTGGAATGGTGCTAGAGTATAGCTTATATGTTTGAACTCAGTAGTTTTGATTAAATGTTGTGTTTGTCTTAAAAAAGTAATTGAATATATAAAAATTTAGAATTCAGTAACTAAAAAAGAATTAGTATATCAAATCTATACTATTATTACCTTCTTTAAAAAGACGTCCTAATTAAAAGTTTGCTCAACTCAATATTTTCTTCACATATTATTTTCTTCTATCCTTCAAAAAATATTAAATACGCATTTTTTGCAATGAATAATTTTATTTTGATTTACTCATGATTGACCTGATCATAGTATTGAAGGAACCTTTTCATAAGAAAAACTCTTAAAATAACATACAAATATACAATAGATGAGTGACTTGTCGTTTCAATAACTTTTTATCCAAAAAAAAATTGAAACCTACCCCACTCACATTTTAACTTGCGTATTTACAAATTGTTTTGAATTTTATTTAGTATAAAATCTCAAGCGCGTACGTAGCCAATAGCAATGAAACTGGAATGAAGATCATTGGAAGCAAAATTAAAAATTACTATGTGATTTTATCTCATCTGTCTAAATCACAATAAACAAAATTGTTTGGCACCTATATTGGCGGAAAAATACAATATCTATAAAATAATTGGGATGCGCGCACTTTTATCAACACCATAATCTATAAAAGAAAAAGTTATCTTATTGACTAGAATTTCTCTTTAAAACTAATAATCTTAGCTGACCCCTTTATTTATACATTCAACCCCTTATAATATGTTTCTGTACATTCTGACCCTTCCCAGAAATTAGTCATGCATTCACCCCCTGAAGTAAGTTCTTTTATGATCTTTTTTTTTTCTTCGGTTAAGAAATATGAGTGTTCTTTTCCGTGGCTATGAAATCCCTCTAAATCGGGGCGGACTTAGAATAGAAGTTATAGGTTGACTATAACTCAATAATTTTATTAGTTTGATTATGTATACGTTTGTAATTAAAAGGTTCATTAAATTAATAAATATAAATAATATATTTCGAACTCAATAAATTAACTGAGTTAAAATAAAATTTGGATAAAATTTTACAAATAACCACTATGTAGCTCATGTAGTTACGTGCGTTGATAATTAGTCATGAAATTTTAAATTTCACTGGTGAAACTCCATTCTGGAGTTTTCCTGGAATTTCACTTACGAAATTTAAAATTTCATGACAGTAGCTATTTTTCAATTACATGGCCCAAAATGGTCGGTGGTTGCTATTTAGACGAATTTAAAACTCGAACCCACAAATTCAAAACCTAAATTGCCCCTACCTTTAAACTCTAATCACATATTACGATATATTTATCCTTTTCTATATCAAATTTCAAAAGAAAATGTCCATCTGTCCGAATCATGCATCAGACTATTTATAAATGTCCCTTAATATCTTCGATAGGGAAAAACTTCCAGTACATTTACATGAATACTCCAAGCCACATTTCATCATAAGAACTCGAAGCTACTTTCCACCGTCTCTATAAGTGAAAACACAAATGACAAAGATCAACTTAATTAAGAAGTACAAACAACGTTAAACATACATAAAAGTACAAGGGCACTAATTAATTTCAACATTAATAACATATAGTAATAGTAATATAATTATCCAATTCTTGTTGGGACTCCATAGGACTATAGAAGTACACCATTGCTAGCTAGTTACGTTGTATAAGCATTTGGATTAGCCTTAGGATTTGATTCAATACTTTTAGTTCTCTGGAGACTTGGATTAGTCGTCGGAGCACGATGAAGCCTGCACCTGAATGAACCTGCAGCTTATAGTAGTAATAACTAATAAGTTTTAATTCAATTCTTATTATCTCTTAATTTAGTACTTTATCCGTCCTAATTCATGTGATGCATTTTGATTGGACACGTTTTAAGAAAGAAATACAGACTTTTGAAAGTTGTGATCTATAATAAATAAAGGAATATGTTCCTTAATTTTATCGATGAATGATTTACAATATATATAAGGTTACAAGAATATTTACTTTGATACAAACTAGGTAACTAATTAACCTAATTACAAAAGGATTATAATTCTACCCAAAATAGGAGATATACAATTAATACAATTAATGAAAGAATATTGGAAAATATTCTATTACACCCCCGCAGTCGAAGCGGGAGGTCCTAGAACACTGAGACTGGCTCGAAAATCATCAAATAGTATGCGCGGAAGTCCTTTGGTGAAGATGTCGGCAATCTGATATCTAGAAGGAACATGAAGGACACGAACTTGACCACGAGCCACTTTTTCGCGAACGAAATGAATTTCCATATCAATGTGTTTAGTGCACTGATGTTGGACGAGATTTTCGGAAAGATATATCGCACTAATATTATCGCAGTAGACCAGTGTTGTCTTTTGTATCGGGCGGTGAATCTCAAGTAGAAGGTTATAGATCCAACAAGACTCAGAGATGACGTTGGCAACGCCTATGTATTCTGCTTCTACACTGGATCGGGATAGTGTAGGTTGCCTTTTGGAAGACCAAGATAATAGGTTATCTCCGAGGAAAATACAAATAACCAGACGTGGAGCGTCGGGTGTCAGGACAACCACCCCAGTCAGCATCAGAATAGGCAATGAGACCAGTGAGCGAAGACCTGTATAGATGTAATCTGAAGTGAAGTGTACATTGGACGTATCATAAAATACGTTTGAGGGAATGCATATGTGCTTCCGTCGGACTGTGCATGTGCAAGCATATTTGTTGCACGGCATATAATATGTCTGGTCTCATGAATGTGAGGTACTTCAAGGCCCCAGCCAGGCTACGATAGTGAGTCGGGTCTGAATATGAAGGGCCGAAATCAACGTTGAGCTTGGAATTGGTGTTTATAAGTGTGTGTGATGGTTTGCAAGATGCCATGCCTGCACGGTCAATGATCTCTTCGGCGTACTTCTTCTGACATTGAAATAGGCCGCTAGAATATCGAGTGACAGAGTTGCCCAAGAAATAACTCAGAGGGCCAAAATCTTTCATAGCAAACTCAGAAGAAATGAGAGAAATAATGGACTGGCGGAGAGCATCAGATGATGTGGTGAGGATGATGTTATCAACATATAATAATAGATAAGCCATGTATGTACTCTTGTTGTATATGAATAGAGAATGATCGGATCTGTTGTGTGAAAAATCGATAGAGGAAACATAATCGGTGAACCGCTTGTACCATGCTCGAGGAGTCTGTTTCAGTCCATAAAGCAATTTCCGCAACATACACACATAATTAGGATGAATAGGATCCCTGAAACTCATGGGTTGATGCATATATATTGTTTCATGAAGATCCCCATGTAATAAGGCATTTTTGATATCAAGCTGATGAATGGGCCAAGACTTGGATATGGCAATGATGAGGATGGTCTGGATGGTTGCGTGATTTATGACCGGGCTAAACATTTCATCACAGTCCACTCCCATATGTTGAGACATGACATCACCTACAAGACGAGCATTGTACTTCTCAAAATAACTATCAGATTTTTTTTATGTCTAAAAATCCACATAGAACGAATAATGTTAGCATCATTTGGACGGGGTACTAGGTCCCGTGTCTTATTATCAATAAGAGCATTATATTCGTCAATCATTGCAGCTTTACAATTAGGGTCGGATAAGGCATCATTCGGGTTACGAGGGATAGGGGAAGGGACAACTAACAGAAAGGTTAAACAGCCGTGTAGAACATGAATTCAGTGCATGGCACGAGTTTCTATGGTCTGAGAGTGTGTCTCGGGACACGTGATGAGAGGGGGGTTTGCCACGGGATTGCCAAAAAGATGAGGAAGAGCAGGGGTGACGGTACTGGCTGGCCGAACCTCGGTTTGCCGAGAGATGGCTGCAGAATCACCTTGAGACTGGCTGTTCTGGGCCACCGTCGGCAGAATAGGGTGGGCAGCTAGTCTCGGACTGGCCGAGGTGGTGGCAGGTGCTGGGGTCTGGGACGGTAGACTATGTAAATGGTGAATTAGAACAGAGTTTAGGCCATCATCTAGAAAGTCGTTGGAATGTCGAGGTGGCGAGTGTATAGAGGCAAAGGGGAATTGAGACTCATCAAATACGACATGACGTGAAATAATAATTTTACGGCCTGACAAGTCATAGCACGAGTAACTACGATGATTGGCAGGGTAACCCAGAAACACATACAGGGAAGACCGAGGTTGGAGTTTGTGAGTGGTCGGATGGAGAGGTTAACAAAGACATCCAAAAATATGCAAGTATTGGTAGGAGGGGTTCCTATGAAATAGAACTTGGGTGGGCTACCGTTGAGCTAGGGACTTGTTTGGGATTATGTTTAGGATATAGATGGTCATGGAGAGTGCGTAATGTCATAATTTATGGGGAATTGAGGCGTGAGCAAATAGGGCATGAATGAGGTTGTTTATGGTTTGGATTTTCCATTTAGCTTTACCATTTTGGGAGGATGTGTGAGGGCAGAAAAAATGAAAGATAAGACCGTTTTTTGAGCAAAAATGTTTGAATTGGTTATTATCGAATTCCCTGCCATTGTCACATTGAAAACATTTAATGCTCTTTTCATATTGTGTTTTTATGAAAGCACTATATGAAGAAAAAATAGGGTAGACCTGAGATTTATTTCCAATTGGAAAAAGTCCATAAAATTTGGAATAATCATCTAAAAATAACACATAATATCGATGGCCAGCCATACTCAAAATAGGGGATGTCCACAAATCACTATGTATGATATCAAAAGGCATTAAAGTACAATTTGTAGATGCAGAAAATGGTAATTTGACATGTGTTCCCAAAAATGCAAGATTCACATATAGAAGTCCTAGAAATACGGTTGCAATTAATAAAATTATTTTTTCTAAGAGAGTAAAACAGAGTCTCCCAGAAGTCCTAATATAGAATGTCATAAGGAAGATGAAAGAGCAGCAAAGGTTGAGGGAAGTGAGGCTGGATTGTTGATGGTGTTTGAAATATTATAGAGATCTCTGGTGCTGTCACATCTCATTATTCGTCTCTCTATCGTAAAATCCTTTACAGTAAAACCAAAAGGATCAAAGTCAAGGGAAACCTAATTGTCAGTTGTGAAACATCGCACAGAGATTGGATTCTTAATGAGTTTAGAGGCATGAAGGACATTTTTTAAGATTAGTGATGGATATGGTGGGGATAGGGAGGAATGACCATAACCACGGATGGGAATGCCTCGTCCACTACCAATAATAATATTCTGATTTAAATTACTCAAATTGGAATAAGACGAAAGAGTACCTTGTGATGTCGTCATGTGAGATGTGTCCATATACCAATTTTTGTCTCGAGTATTGAGTGACATTGTGCTCATAGCTGCCTCAATGTTAGTTGGTGTATAAATCGATGGTGGGGGGGCCTGTATTGTGTAGGCCTATTGTGGACGTAGGCCAAGTATGTTAGGTAGGGCCTGCCGGTTCTGAGATGGAGTCCCCGAGAATGTCGTATATGGGCAAGGAGGGAAGTCCCATGATGGTGGGGCCCACGCAACCCACGGGGGTAGGCAGCCCACGACGGAGGGTGCTGCCACTATCGTTGTTGGTTGTTTCTGGTCGGCGGGGACTGCCCCTTCACGCCGTCGTTGTTGCTGAAATTTTTTTCGCCTCGGCCTTTGTCAGACTGTTGCGGGTCCTCTGGCTGACGGTTCTGGTTACCGGACCAGGAGGCCTTGCCGTCGATGGAGGGCCCGACGGTGGTGGTGAGAGCAGCGTCAGCAATGCTGGACCGAGTAGTGTTGAATTGATTTTCCGAGTTTCCTCAAGGTGAGTTTTGAACGGGCCTCATAAAATGGAGGTAACGGCATGCATTGCTGAAGGATGGTGGCAACGCCGTCATAGGATTCGTTCAAACCTGTATTAAGTTGCATGACCAATCGCTAATTAGTGACTGGTGTGCCGACGTCGGAGAGTTGGTCGGCAAACATCTTGAGTTCTTGACAATAGGCAGACATGTTTGGAAAATCATCCTGATGAATGTCCTTAAACTGATTTTTAAAGTATAACGCTCGTTGAGTTTTGTTGTCATAGAAAATATTGTCCAAACATTCCCACGTTTGGGGGACAGTGGCATCGGTCTCAATGATGGTGTGCAATAGATCATTAGATATCGTGTCGTATATCCACTGGAGGACGGCTGCGTCCAAACGAGATTAGAATACATCATCAGAAGTCGAAGGTGATGGTACGTCTGTGGACCTCGGCGTGAGAGGGATGTTGTGGTCGATAACTTCGTAAACAGGACAATGGATCTTAAAAAGCTCCGCCCACGAGGAGTATTGACCATTTTCCATCTCAAGAGTCATAGGGATGAAGTTTTTGATGTTGTTTACAGCAAGTGTCAGATGGAATTTTGTTTTGTCAATCATGAAAGAGGAAATTTAAGAGGAATAGGAGGGAGAATGGCCGAAAAAAATAGAGTTCCATTGTGGGAAAAAGCGGGGAGGCCGAGAGAGGTCGTTAGCTAGGGTTCCTACGTGGGCTAGGTGCCGGCCTGGAAAAAAAGGTGGCGGCCGAGAAGGTGTATCGGCGGCTAGGGTAGCGTTTGTAGTTTTAGGCTACTGATACCATAAAGGATTATGTTCCTTGATTTTATTGATGAATGATTTACAATATATATACGGTTACAAGAATATTTACTTTGATACAAACTAGGTAACTAATTAACCTAATTACAAAAGGATTATAATTCTACCTAAAATAGGAGATATATAATTAATACAATTAATGAAAGAATATTGAAAAATATTCTATTAATAAACAATATAATATTCCCTCCATATCAATTTATGTGATTGTATGTCCTTTTTAGTCCATCCCAAAAAAGAATGATACTTTTAGTAGTAACGATTTAACTTTAAATTTTCCATTTTACCCTAAATGAGATGATTTATAGTCACACAAATATTTATGGCTTATTTTATACAAGTTTAAAAAGTCTTACTTTCATTCTTAAACTTTGTGCCTAATCAAACATATTCATATAAATTGAGATGGAGGGAATAATATTTTTGTAGCTATAAAATTATCTCATAAAGATAAAATAAGAAGTTTAAATTTAAATTATTTTTAAATATAAAAAATGTTGCATCATTTTTTAATTAATATGTATTAAAAAGAAAACTATATCACATAAATTTAAAAAAAGAGAAAAAAATATCCATAAAAGAAAAGAAAGAAGACCTGCATGGGTCGTCGGAGAGCAAAGACAACGGTTCTTCGTCATACTTCCTTGCCTTGCTAATCCTCCCGTCGTCACATTTTCCGCCGTCGTCCATATGATTTCCGACTCCGTCGATGAATTAATCTCCACCTTCATATCCTTGGTTGTCATTGCTACTGCTTCCATACCCTCTTCTAAGAATAGTAACTGCAAAATTCACACCAAGATTCTTTAAAAATTTACAAAATGTTTTCTCAATTCACTAAAATACAAAAACTTTATACTAGTAAAAATAAAGATCAAATTTTTGTGACCTTGATTTTGAACTTACTTGATCTTGGATGTGTCTAGTAAGAAGTTGTTTTGGCAATATTATTGGGGTATGGCTTTAAATAAAGATAAGTTACTTTGGAGAAAGGGAAGTGATAGTGCAACAGGATTCACGAGGATATTTGGTTGTGGGTAAAAATAAAGGATAAGAAATAAAAGTGACGGGATTCCACTATATTAGTAATTAAAGCAAAGATAGGTATAGTCTATCTATATAACATAAATGTAATACAACTTTCATCTTTAATTCAAATATCTCTAGTCTTTATCTTTCTTGGTGCAACTCTCTATCAGTGTCACGAGAGATATAAAATGTAGGGTTGCGCAAAAAATTTGGAAAACCGAACCAAACTGGCTGTTTGGTTCGGTTTTTTTTTGGTTTTAAAAAAAAAAACAAAATTGATTTTTTGAAAAATCGAACCGAATCAGAATTTAGTGATTCGGTTTGGTTTTTTAATTTTGGATACAAACCGAACCGGAAAACCGAATTAAATATGTTATTTTAGGCTACTACTATCTCTTGAATCATAGCCATTGAAGCCAATCTATGAAGCTTTTATGGAAGCCGAATCCTGCATGAACTTGATTAACATATCACGGAAGCATTGACATAAAATGTAGGGAGAGAAAGTAGTCGTAAATTAGTAAAACTTTAAATGGTCTTAACTCTGCGCTCGGATGTCCGTTTTACCCAAAAAAAAAAAATATTTTGCGTATTTCTGGCGCCGCCAATTTTTACGAAAACATCTATTTTCCCAATCAATTTGTGTTTTTCCCCAAATCGGTTTCTAATTTTCCTTTTTCTTTAGTAAACATCTCACGATAAACAATACATTCCAACGTCGAAATTTCGTGGTAATGTAGGTGCAAATGCCAATTGCAGTGTTGAAAATTCAATTTTAAAAGAAAAACAAAAAAATTTCTGACCCAACCCGCTAGAATAAACCGATATAATCTGGCGATATAAACCGAACATATCAATTTTTTTTTAAAAGTTGGATTCATTTTTTTTTTTAAATAATTTTTATTCGATTCATATTTTTCGAATATAAAATCAATATACACCCCCCTAATAAAATGTCCCATCTGCATCCAAAATTAAATCACTTTATGGTCACGATTCAACCACTCAAAATATGCAACATCAATAGAAGAAGCTTTTAATTATTTCCTTTTTTACTTCCTTCTTTCATTTTTTATAATATTTTGGAGTAGGGTGGACATGTGGTGAAAGATATAGCACATGAGAGCATTTCATGGAAAGTAGTGCAAGAAAAGTTTTTTTTAACCATTTATTATTAGAAACCTATTGACTCATTAATAAGCATTCCCATGAGTAAGATCAATCAAAATAGGCTTTTGATTAAGGATAGAAGATCCGGTTCATCTTATCACTCTTTAATATCAGGTAAGATAAAGTTACAGTTATTGGTCTACACAGAGACAGATTTGAAGGTTATGAAGGAATTCTAATTAATTTAAGCTATTAAACTTTAAATTAATAATTTATACGTATTCAATGAATTTCTTAAGATAAATATAGAATTCATACAGATTTGGTCGTAACTCCTATTGTAGTCCGCCCCTGCCTACAACTTCTACCCCGCTTTTTTCTTAAAATTCTTCCTATAGATTTTTTTTTTTTGTAATTTGCTTTTTTTGTTAAATCATGATGAACAATAAGGTTACGTTGGGCCACTCTTTCAAAGGGGTATCCAAACTGTTATGATGGCTGGGACATTAGAATCCCATGTGTGGGTTCTAGAATATTACAAAGGACCCCTTTTGGTCACATCATTTCATTTGCTCTTACCAAAAAATAAGTTAAGCTGTAACTTTTTTCTTTTTGGGTTGTGGGGAGGGCTTTGGTCTTCTCAATTCTTTCCAAATTTAAGCGGAGGAAAATAATAAAAGGTAACGATTGTATACTTTTGCTAAGAGGAAAAATAATAATTAGTTCTCAAGTATGCAAGTCCATATTTATGAAACTTAAGAAGAGAATATGACAGTAACATTTACTTTGCAAGTAATTTTTTAAATCTACACTAGCAATACATTCAAGGTATATTGAAATTGTTTTCCCGTGAAAATGATTCTAACCAAAAACACAGTTAGAGATTTGTATTTTTAGGGTCCAAAGACAAGTAAGTTGCATCCGATTCGGAGACCCTCTTTAGTGAATCCGATGTCACGAGTTCAATTATCAATATATAAAATGAAAGGCTAAATGCTTAGGAGAATAAACAAGTAAAATGAACAAATAAGTTAGATTCGGAAGCAATAGTATGAAAGTAATGAACAAGATCTTCCTAGGGTATATTTCTTGAGTGAGATCTGGGTTACAAATGTAGGCTTAGAGAGAATACAATGTGTCTTACTTTTCTTCTAAGCCTTGTATATATAAGACACAATTATAGTATTACGCCTTCCTAAATTTGTGACGATGTGAGCATGCTGATGTCATTGTACCCACGTGAGCTCTGATCTAGGAGAGCTGATGTGGCGGGAGTTGTTGGGAGTGGAAGACATCTGTGTGAAGGCTCCGAAACCACTAGGCTTCTCAAATATGTTAACTCTCCCAGAGGCGTTTCTACCTAATATAGATAGTCCCCCCACTTTTCGGGACCTTTGAACTTATAAGATCCGGAAGTGGAAGAGCCCTTCAGCCGTTAGTTTTTTGCTTTTGACACGATGTTTCTTGAAACTAGTGCATTAATTCAACCAGCTATTTTTCTTTCGCACGCCAACCCTTCGCATTAAATGCTCTGTTACCCCTGTACCGTCTACTTTACACATGTCGTGCGTCCATCAATATCATTCCTCAGGAAGGGAATAATGATGATTTGATTTCCTTCCTTTTGAATCGAATCGCTACCCCTTCCCTTGCCTACTACATATTACCTCTTGTATAAGGGATCTTTTCATTTCTCTGATCTTCCAACACTCAGCTCTTTCAAACTTTCAGAAAAAAAAGTCATCTCTTTCCCTTTCTTTGTTAAATCTTCCCATCATGTCTTTGGATTCTTTAGTCGTTGGTGGCGCCACTACCCGGGCTCGAAGCCTTGCTTGTGGTGATTCCGACATTCCTACTCATCAGGTTCCCATCGTAGATTGTCTGCCATCGTCTAGCAGGACATCGAGAAAAAAAATCACCAGCGTCTTCCTCCAATCTCCAAGCTAATGCTTATATCCCCAGCGATTGGTCTTCTTTAAAAGATCTCACGAAGAGCCCGACTTCCACTGAGTCCGAGCAATCCTGGCCGGCTAGCAAATACAAATCTTCTATTCGCACTCGTTATTTGAGTCGGGTGCAGGTGGATTGCGGCTGGATCGATATAGAGGTGTTCCTTCCTGGGAAGGGGAGGATATTACTTCTTATCGGTAGGGATACTCATTTGTGTACATGTATCCTTTTTCATTAAGGCTGGGCAAACTTATTGATTATGGAATTTCGCCGGAAGTACAATGTATACCTGGCCCAGATTGGTCCAACTGTATGAAGGACGGTAGCATGCATCTGATACCTTGCTTCTTAAGTGGGGGAGGACTTTATCCTCGCACATTTAATTAGTCTCTATTATCCTAAATTTTTTAGAGTGGTGGTTAATCAATTGTCTTGCCGCGGCCAAAATGCACTAATTGCTAGCATCGATGATGACTCCAATCGCGGGTAGACGGAGAGGTACGCCATTTTTGCGACTAGAGACCTGGTCAAGCCACCGGAGGCGCATATCCTTTAGCGATGGAATTTCAACTGTAAGTATTTCATTCATACCTGCCCTTCTTATTTTGTTTTCCTGGATTCCGAGTGATGTCTCTGAATTTCACCCTTCTTCTTTTGTCAGCCATAGCTTGGAAACCTTATTCGGTATCGGGTCTAGCCCGATGGGTCCAAAGAATTCTGAACTACGTGTCTTCTTCCCTTCGTATGTGGCAGGAGATCGCGTTAAAGAATAATTAGAAAGGGAAGAATCATGGTATCCCGAAGGGAGAGTCAGTATGGGCCATTGCGGAGGTTCCCAAAGATCTGGACGTGGCTCTGCAGCCAATTGAACAAATCATACATCAACTAGGCAGGAACTAGGAGGCTATTACTTCGACCGGATCTAAAAAGTCGGTGTCTCCTTCCTCCCTTCCCCCAGCCAAAAAAGCCAAACTGAGTGACAGGGAGCGGGATAGCCAGAGAAAAATTCCAGTAGCTCCAGTCATCCCTCATGTGGCCATTAAATTAGCATCTTATGCTAGCATGGAAGAAGAGGATCCCGCCCTAGAACTTGTCCGTCAAAAGGTTGATAGATCTAAAGCTATTACCACCGGTCTCATTTGAGAAATGGAGTTATCAGATAAGATGAACTCATGCGCCCCTTTCTCTCTTACTCCCACCTAAGTTGAATGTGTGACTCCGGGCCCTGTACTCATCCATTGTGTTCCGTCATCATCACGGGTCGTTCCTGCTTCAGCTTCCCAAAGATGAGCTCGCATGCATCAGGGTCCCATCCCCAGGGGCAAACTAAGGGTCCCAGCACCAGCGTGCATCATGAGGACCCTCGAAGCTCCCACTGATCATGGCTAGTAGACACTTTTCCAGCCCCAATTTACAATCCTATGGTTTGTCGACAGGTCACCCTATCTTTTCTTTAGAAACGCAACCTTCTTTCGCGGCCGGTAGTAGTTTCCAGCTACTTGCGGCCTTTGGTGAGTGAGAGGGATAAGGATAAGAAGAGGAATGTTTCCAGTGACTACTTGCTCAATGCTGGTGCTCACGCAGCCGCCCAGGTATACAACCATCTTTCTTTTTAGTCAACTCTTTTACCTTGTTTTCACATCGTGACCTCTGATTTTTTGAATTGTCCTTCTCCTTAGGCAAGCCTCCTTCCATGAAGGGTTTTCAAGAAAGCTAGCCGAAGAGAGTGAGAGGATGTTGGAGTATCAGAAGCTGCAAGAATGACTCCTGACTCTAGAAAGCTAGTTGATTTCGGTAGAAGATTTGAAGGCCAGATTGGCTCAGTCGGAATAGGATAGAAAACTTTACAGCGAGGAGGCTGGTAAGTTCCATAAGGAGCTTTTGGATATTCAGAAGAGGTGGGTCGATCATCAAGAGCATTTTGCCAATATGGTCCAGAGGGAAACAGACATGATGGAGCAAATCTAGGTCATGAAGATTTAAACTCGAGGCTTGTGAGAAAAACAAGGCTTCTGCAGAGGGCTTTAAGCGCCCTAGATAGGAGGAATGAGAACTTGTCAGCTCGGTATGATAGACAGGTTCAGTATAAGAATGACCTAATTGAAAGTAATACTTCCCTCCATGAGACTATGCAGAAGGTTTATATGTCTGATACAGATGCAATTGTTCAGCAGTTAAAGATGGATTTTACCCTCGAGAAAACGCACGCGGTGTATCAGGCCCTACAACAGGCTTTCCATGAGGTTTTGGACGGATCGATTAATTTTGACATTGTCCTGGATGCTGCTTTGAAGGTGGAAGAGATGGCCCATAAAGCTCTGCTCATGCGTGTCCCATTTGTATACCTTGTTCAATCTTCTTCTAGTGAAAGTTGGTCTCACAAAGGCAAAGAGAAATCCATGATCGGGTGCGAGGATCATTCTTTGTTGGTCCCCGTGGCTGAAAGCAGGAGTGGGAAAGGTAACGTACATGACTCTCATCCAAAGAACCCTTTTGAAGATCTTGAAGCAAAAGAAGATGATGCGGAGGTGACCCTCCCAAAACGGCTCCGGAGATATGTGCCCCTGTAGGAACCTTGGAAGCCCCAGTTATTGATGCTTAATTTCAATACTCCCTGCGTGGAGTTTTATAACGTTTCGGATATGTTTGCTTGTTTTTGAAAGACTATTTGTTTTGTTGCGAATATTGCCCATGTTTTTGGGCCTTTTTAATGAATGCCTTTATGCAATCATGTGTTGTTTATCTCCTAAGTTACGGAGTCACGTGCTAATTCATCTAAGTCCCGTGTGGGAGGTATTTAGACATTGCTTGCCACTCTAGTTATGTTGGTATGCTTTGTAGATGGGTGTAGAAATTACCCGATCCTTTGAAGTGGAGCAGTTCAACCATAGGAGTCCTTCCACCCAAGGGCCCATTCATCGGGACAATGATCTATGACAAATTCAAACGCTTGTGTTTAAGTTTCACAATTGCATTTCTATTTCATCGCAATGTGTGTGGGATTCCGAGCAATCATTTCCCCTTAATCCGGGAATGTTACTTACGGACGCATATTTTATGATTGGGAATTAAAATTATCCATTTCATAATAAATAAGGGGCCCCTTTTGTTCAGTTCCGATAAGGAATATGTCTCTACCTCATCTTATATTAGCATAATGTTATGTTTCATTCACACTCTGAGGCCTATAGACAATGTCGTGTGTTCGTGGTGGATATTATCGAGTTCAGGAAGACGCGTTCACACTAACAACTTTAGAGTGTAGGAAGCATAAAGTAAGCCTATTTTTATTCATTGCATTCGGTGTGTAGACCCGAGTACATGTATGCTTTTGACAAAATTTAGAAAATACAAAAAAGGTGAAGGCCTCTGGCCCATTTAGCTAGGAGCAAATCTTCTTCTCTTGCGTGTGCATTGCTGAGGAGAGTTCTTCTAAGTAATACATTTTACAGTTGTTGCCTCATTAAAAACCTCGATGGTAAAAACCCTTTTGAAAAAAAGCCAGTCAAGGTAAAGAGTACAATACGTATTTTTCAGTCTTCACTGCGCTGCCCTATGATACGTGACTTATCTAGCCAGTCCTGATCTTGACACCAATCCCAATGCCGTGATCGAAAAAAATTACGAAAAACAAAAAAATGAAAGGGGATGAGTTCATACTTGTAATTTTTAAGGTCGTATTGTGATAGCGAAATCGTCTATGAATTTTGGTAGGCTTGGCATTTGTATTGCTGGGCAAGGTTGGTATGTCAAATCATACTCTCTTATCTCGATCGACCATTTGGATAGCTGACTTGTGAGATTCTTCCCTTGTAGCGAGGCTCATGTTATGACTGTTATCGAATGGCATTAGAAATATGACCGGAGCTTGTGTGTGGCCGTGCTAAGGGCCATAGCCAACTTTTCTACATTTAGGTATCGTGATTCTGCCTCGGTTAACGTCTTGCTTGCATAATAAATGGGGAGTTGCATTCCACCTTTTTCTCGTACTAGTGCAATGCTTATTAACATAGCTGAGTCAGTCACGTAGGTGAGCAATCTTTTTCTTTTCTCGGGTTTGGCCATTACGTGAGGTCTAGCCAAGTAAACCTTGAGGTCCTGCAATCTTTGGCGACATTTCTGCGTCAATTGGATACAATGTTATTTTGTCATGAGCTTAAAAAACTCATGGCACTAGTTTGTCGATCGTGATATGAATCTCCCTAAAGCCGCAACCTTTCCTGTCAGTCTTTACACCATTTTGACGTTATTTAATACATATGGCATCTCTTAGATATCCTTAAATTTGTTGGGGTTCATCTCGATGGTGCGACCTGAGATGAGGAAATCCAAGAACTTTCCAGACCTGACTCCGATGGCGCATTTCTCCGGATTTAGCTTCATGTCGTGGCGACGCAAAATGTCAAAGGTCTCGACTAAGGAGGCCAGATGGGTTCCTCTTCCAAGATTTTGATCAGCATGTCATCGATGTAGTCTTTCATAGTATGGCCGATTTGTTTTTCTAACATTTGATTCACCAATATCTGGTAAGTTGCTTATGTATTTTTAAGATCAAAATCATTATATTGTAACAAAAAATACCGTGACTGGTCATGAAAGAAGTTTTTTCCTGATCTTCTAGGTGTAAACTGATCTGATTGTACCCGGAGTATGCATCCGGGAAACTGAGCAGTTCATGTCCGGCTGTGGCATCAATCGTTTGATCAATGTGTGGCAAAGAAAATGAATCCTTAGGGCATGCCTCATTCAAATCCTTAAAGTCCACACACATTCTGAATTTGTTATGTTATTTAGGGACCACCTCTATGTTAGCCAGCCACTCGGGGTCCTAAACCCTCCGTACTGACCCTATAGTAAGTAAGGGTGTCACCTCTTCCTTTATGAATTGGTCCCTGACAGCTCATATCGGTTGCTTCCTTTGTCTCACCGGCTTATGATTAGGATCAGTGCTCAGCAGATGAATAGTTATCTCTAGGGTATCCCTATTATGTCAAGGTGATACCAAGCAAAGCAGTCTGAATTAGCCTTTAACTAACATAAAAATGCACTCCTGAGCCCGGGTGAGAGCTCCGAGCCCAGGTATATCTTCTTTTCAGGATATTTTTCAAAAAGCGTTGCGCTTTCCAACTCCTCGACGGTTGAGTCTGCGGGGTCCTTGTTTTTGACACCCAATTTTAACCCTCCTTTCTTTCAACTCATTTTCTAGAACTTCTAAGTTAGTAAAATATCAAATACCTTACTTTTACCACTATTTTATCACAATTACTACTACAACTATTTTTGTTACTAATGTGTTACTATTGTTTCTTATTGCTGTTATCAATATTGTAGAGTTGTTATTATTATTATTATTATTATTATTATTATTATTATTATTATTATTATTATTATTATTATTATTATTATTATCATCATCATCATCATCGTTCGTGCTCAAGCATAGATCGGAGATCCAAAACACCGTTCACTGTACCCGCAAAAGGTATACTCGCTCCTTATTTCCTCTGTTTTTCCTTTGTGATAAAAACGTTATGCCTATCTTAAGAAATTATGTGTCAAAGACTTATTTTTGTTTAGTTTAGTTATAATATAAATTATATTAAAAATTATAGTTCGGCTTAGTTTGAGACCTGTAGAAATTCAAAGTCGTGTTTTCTTCAAGTTTTAGACCCCTCGAACTTAAAGAACGATTTGGTTTTAGGATTAGATATGTACCTGAAGTCAGTTTACGCTATAATATTATTTGATAGTGATTTAGACACCTCGAACTTAAAGAACGATTTGGTTTTAGGATTAGATATGTACCTGAAGTCAGTTTACGCTATAATATTATTTGATAGTGAATATATTCCATATATATTCTGTAATTAATATTTTGTGTAATTAAGGTAAAATAGAGATCATAATTCTATTAGGACTACAATTGTAATTAAGGAGAGTTACAATATTCTACATGGCTACACAATCGCACATCAAGTATCTCCTGCTTCTTGCTGTTTTGGTTTCTTCACAACCTGATATGGCACTGCCTCATCTCTCACACCCACAGCTTGCTTCTCAAGTTTATCCAACCTGCGTCGGAACACGTTCGGCTTTTGCTCAAGAATCATCTGCTTCTTGCGCATTCCTTGCTTCACAAGTTCTAAAGCTTCCAAAAAAAAATTTGCAAAGTTGTTGTAGTTTTGGGATCATTCTGAGCCACGGGCTTGGGCAGATCAGATTCTCTTCAACAAT
Source organism: Anisodus tanguticus (assembly GCA_034509755.1). NCBI lineage: Eukaryota > Viridiplantae > Streptophyta > Magnoliopsida > Solanales > Solanaceae > Anisodus > Anisodus tanguticus. The sequence continues at coordinate 46,301,817 of CM067550.1, read as the reverse complement.
CGTATCGCTCGTTGTTAGGGTTCTTCAACAACCTCGTCTTTCTATCTAACCTACCATCCACGAACATGGCACGTTAGTCCTCATTGCAGCCCAGCATTCTGGGCCCACCTCCAGGCCCACAAACACCAGGCACACTACACAACGGCCCAACAGTAGCCGCCCAACCTCAATCCAACAGATTTGGGCCCTACTTTCGGTTTTTTAAAAATTCAGCAGCCCGATGATGCGTGGTATATGGATACAGACGCCACGTCTCACCTCAAAATTCTGATAATCTTCCTCAATTGAGCTATTTAAATACTCCTCAAACTATTATGGTCGAAAATGGTCATCGCATTCCAATTCAAGGGTTCGGCTACACACTAACTCCACTGCCGCAACCCCACTTCTCACTTAAAAACATCTTATATGCCCCTAACATTATCAAGAACCTCATCTCTGTTAGAAAATTTGCCACCAATAATTCCGTATCCATTAATTTTGATCCATTTGGTTTTTCTATAATAGATATATGTACCGGGAAACTTCTTACGAGATGCAATAGTGAGAGGGACCTCTATCATTTCCTATCCACATCTGTTGCTAGTGTCAATCCTCCCACATCTCTAGCTGACATCTCCTCCTCAATGTGGCATAGTAGTCATGTACATCCCGGAACTCATATTTTTTATTTTCTTAGAAACCACAATTTAATTAAATGTAATAAAGGGAACCTTGCCCATAATTGATCCTCTTGTCATCTAGGAAAACATGTTAGACTTCCATTTACGTCTTCGTTAAGTGTTACTTTTTCCTCCTTTGATATTATTCATGCGGATTTATGGACATCTCCTATAACTAGCAACCTAGATCATAAATATTATTTGGTATTTTTGGATGACTTCTCTCACTTCCTTTGGGTCTATCCGCTTAAACTTAAGTCTCAAGTTTACTCCAAATTCCTTGAATATCGTACATTGGTTAAAACGCAATTAGAAAAAGACATCAAAATGTTTCAATGTGATAATGGTTGTGAGTTCAATAACTCTTTTCATAATTTTTGTGCAGCTAATGGCATGGTTTTTCATTTCTCTTGCGCCCATACTTCCCCTCAAAATGGCAAAGCCGAAATAATTCTCTGCACCATTAACAATATGATTCGTATCCTTCTTTTTCGTGTCTCTCCCCCTACCTTTTGGGTATATTCATTAAAAATGGTAGAACACATTCTTAACATCTTACCTACCCATACAATCCAAAATAGGACACCTACCAAAATTCTCTTCCGTCGGATCCCTTCCTATGATCACCTTCGAATTTTCGGTTGTCTTTGTTACCCAAATCTGGACTCCATGGTCCCTCACAAATTAGCACCTCACTCCACTTCATGCGTCTTCCTAGGTTTCCCGTCGAACCATAAGGGGTACTTGTGATATGAGTTATCCACAGACAAAATCTTAATCTCACGCCATGTCACATTTGTTGAGTAAGTTTTCCCATCTACTCCAAAATCCGCACCCATCGGCCGTCCCACCACCCGTCCTGTCGACCCCACCACAATGCCCGGTCCTACCTAGTTATTGCCCGAAATTACACTTGTCATACTGCCCTACCCCACTGCCCATACCTACCCGCTACCCTGCCCAGCCCTTGCCAGCCCCTGCACATCCCACTACCCAGCTGTCGCACCCTATTTTCGACCCGCTCCGCAGGTCAAAATCGGAGCACGGCGTGTTCAGGTGATTCCTGGGTAAATAGATTGAGGAGTCGCCACCTAATTATTTTTTACGGTGAATTAGGACACCTAAATATTAACTAAATGCTGCAATGTAAACTCCGATTTGAATGGTCTGCGAAACTAATGAAATTCTAGGTAAGAGTTCTTTATTATCCTAAAGGGAAGGGGTTAGGCATCCTTTAAGATCCGCTAACTTGCGGTTATCCGGTCAAACTCAGGTTAATATTATAGTAAGAAAAATGCATGTTTAAAGTATGAAGTTAAAAAAGATGTTTGCAAATAATTAATGAAAGATATGCATTTTATACACGTATGCATTTGTGACAATAATAAGGAGAAAAGCAATTAATTTGTAATGCCAAAGGAGTAATTTTTTTGAAAATCATTTTTTAGTCGTACAATTAATAAAATGAATAGAAGATGATCAAAGTTTGTTTTGAAAATTTTAAATATGCATGACGAGCCTAAAAATAAATAAACTAGCGGAGGGTTTCTAAGTTTGAAGTTACCCTATGAATTAATCCTAAGTTCGCCTATTCTAAGCGTTTCAATAATTACATAAGTGCGGTAAATAATATTACAATACAGAGCGGGATAAAAGCTGAATTAAAGAAAGTAAATAAAAAAAATAAACTCCGAGAAATATCCGCCTTCATTGACTTTATTCCTTGCAAGCTGTCAAGAACAAACGGTTAGAAACAGTTAAAAAAAACAAATAACTTCGGATCCGTAACCAAAACAGTGAGCGTTTTGGTCACGGAGGGCTCAGACTTAAATTTTGAAAAGACCATTCCAAACACGCCGTGGCTGCAAACATGACTCAATGGTTATTTTGATTGCCTCGCCTACTAAACGTATTGGTCTCTCGGATGAAATAAGAAAGATCACTATAATCACGTCGTGGATGCGAATATATAAGTCACCTCGCCTACTAAACATGTTGATCTCAGATGAAATAAAAAGGTTTAAGCCTCATCATTGCCCAGAAGTTATATTTCCGTCTTTACAACTGTGGATGCCTCAAAATCGACGGATATTTTTCATCGGCCAGTGTAGTATCGTGAACAAATCAGCAAAATTAAATCGGAATGTAAACAAAGAATCGTAAGCGTAGCGTATAGCGAAGCTTAAAGAAGAAAACGGAGAGGTAGTAAGCAGTAAGCGGTAAGCAGAACAAAAAGTAGAGGCAATTTCCGAAAAGACGCGATGTTTAGTTTAAAACAGTAAAACAGTAAATATCCGAGAAGCGTCTTCCGAAGATGGACGCAATATTGGTTTGAATTAAAGCTGGCCAGTGGGCCGAGACAGCCCGACCCCGACCCGAGCCCGTCCCAAGCCCGCCCCGACCCCGCCAAAAAAAAAAAAAAAAAAAAATTTACGGGGGCGGGACTCGAACTCGGGACGGGACGAGGTCTCGTCCAGCGAGACCCGAGCCCGCCCCAGGCCCACGAGACCCGAGCCCGCCCCGAGCCCGCCCCGACCCCGACCCCGACCCCGCCCTTTGCAAAAATGGTCGTTGCACCAACGGCCATTTTAGATTATGGCCGTTGGCCAACGGCCATTTTAGCCCCCCCCCCAACCCCCTACCCCTTAATATTTATTTTTAACCCATAAGTTATTATATTTACACTTTAACCCAATTTTTCAACTATAAATAAGTAAATAACTCATTTTCTCTTCATCTTTCTCACAAATCTTCCTACAATCTCTCTAATTTCTCAATATATCTCTCTACAATTCTACATTGTTTGCTAAATATTCAATTTTATTTATTCATTTGGGAATTGGTAGTGAAGTTGGCAACTAGCTTGAGGATCTTCCATCGAGCAAAGTTTCAATTTTCAACCTCTCGATTACACGTCGACGTTACGTCGGCGTTTGGTACATTCGTTCCTTCATTAAATTATTATTGTCTATTTATTTAGTTTAGATCACTTAATTTTATTGTCTTTAATTATTTATTTATTATCATAATTAAAATGGAAGGATTAAAAGGTATGTTTAAGGGTAAAGGTAAGGGTGCTTCTTCTAGTAGGGGCAACCAGGGCAAGGGTACTTCTTCTAGTCATCTTATTCCTACACAGGATGATTTTGTTGATACTCAACATTTTCCTACAATACCATTAGATTTAGACCAGGAGCTATTTTCTGGAACTCAAGAAGACTTTAATTTAGACGATGATCTAGATGATATACCCACTAATGTTGATGACAACACACCCACTAGTGCACCTTCAACTGAAATACCTCCTATTCCCCCTAGTATGAGACGAGGTCCAGCAAAACGACCATTAAAATCAGATGCATGGACATTTTTTTATAGGGACGTAGAGAATCAAGTAGCCATATGTAAAATTTGTAAAAATGTTTTAAAATTTAAAACTGGAAAAGGTCACGGTGGGACGGGGGTTTAATTAGACACGTAGTAAGTGTTCATCCAGCCTAGGTATGCCCAATACCAGGCTTCAAAACCGGGTGCGCAAACGCCCGCTCCATCGGGACAAGGTTCACATACCGATACCGTCCGGATCAAGTATGTGGTCAAATTAACCATATGGCGGGGGAATTGTAGGCTCTAAATACAATAAACATAGAGATAGGGAAGCAATATCAAAATTAGTTCTTTGTGGAGGGTTTGCCTTTTTCATTTCCTTCATCTCCCGGTTTTATTCATTACATTAGAGATATATATAATCCCGCTTTTAACGGTTTTCCTAGATCAATTGTTAAGAGAGATGTATTTAAATTCGCGCATGAATATCAACAATATTTACGTTTTTCATTATATCATTTTAATGGCAAAGTATCCATCACGTCTGATATAGGTCGTAGTACTAACGGCCATGATTATTTAACTCGTAACTTGTCATTGGATAGATTATAAATGGTCTATGCAAAAACGTATTTTAGCGTATAGATATATAGATGATAGGCACACTGGTACTTTTATTGCAGAAAATATTTATCAAGTGTGCGATTATTACGGAATTACCGATAAAATTATGACTATTACATTAGATAACGCTTCTAGTAACAATTACGCAATTACAATTTTAAAAAATAGTTTAACTCCGTTTTTTCCGGACCATTTTCATATAAAATGCGCGTGCCATATATATAACTTAATTGTAAAGGATGGTCTATCACTTTTTGAAGACATTCTTAGTAAAATACAATTTGCTATAAACTTTATTTTTAAAAGTAATAAAGTACAACGTTGAAAAGAATATAAAAAAATTTGTCATGATTGTGGACTACCTTTTAGAAAAATTCCACAAGAAGTATCCACTAGGTGGAATTCTTTATACGAGCAACTACTTGTTGCTTATGACTATAAATTACCTATAACTTTATTTTTTAACTCTCATAATAAAAAGCCACGGTGATATGATTTTAGATAGTGATTGGGAAAAAATTTCCGAACTTATTGTATTTTTAGAGAAATTTTTTCAAGCAACAAAAGAATTTTCCGGTATATATTATCCTACTATTTCAACTATGTTATTTTATATAACTCTAATATTTTTATTACTTAGTGAATATATGGAAAAACCACTTATAAGGCAAACTATTAAAAAAATGTTTGTCAAAATAAAAAAATATTTTATTCCTATTCCCTCTATTTATATTATTGGTTCCGTATTAAATCCTACTATTAAAATAGATGGTACTAAATCACTAATTGAAACTATTTACGATTGTATAGAAGTACTACCACCTCCAAGTCCCAAAAATCTAAATCACCCACCACCTATTGAACAAACTAAAGAAGAAGTATTGTCTAGCGTAGAACACCAATGCAAAAATATATATAGATTTTATCAACAAGAAAATGCTAGTAACTTACCGCCTTCCATACCATCTTCTTCATCTTCAATACAACCTCACAAAAGACATCTTTGTTTCGCGGCTAGTATTGAAAGCCTCGAAATAGAATGTGCGGTCGTACCTCTACTACTAACCAAATTAGCGTGTTGGATATTTTTGTTTTGCGGGGTTCGTACCGTATCAAGAAGTTATCAATGAAGATGGACATGAAGACTTGTGAAATACCGGAGGGGGAATGAGAAGACCTTTCCGACACTTTCAATGATGGCTCGAGATGTTTTGAACATTCAAGCGTCGTCAACTCGCGTCGAAAGCGCTTTTTCTGCGAGCAGAGATATCAAATAGGAGACCACAGACACTCATTAGCCGGGAGACAAACTTGGAAATTGCAAGTATTATTCGAGAGATTGGATACGAGCGGAGCGGAGAAGGTGCGGTCAACCGGAGATCAACGAAGAAGATGATGAAAACTACAACGAAATCTTAACCGAAGGTAGTGGAAGCGACGTGGATCAATTTGACCAACAAATACCAATTCCAACCGAAGAACCACATGAAATCATCAAGCAATTAGAACAGTTTTTTTGAGAATGTAATTTTTTTAATTGTAATTTTATTATGTAATTTGTAACTTTTGGACAACACCACAAAGTTGCAATTTAGATTTTAGACAATTGTATTTGTATTACAAAAAAATCATATGTCTATTAAATAATATAAGAGGCACAAAAACAGCCTTAGGATGTTTTTATTACACTATCTTGTTTTGTTTATTGAGTTTTTTTTATACATATGTTATTTTAAAAAAAAAAAAAAAAAACCGCCGTATCCCGACCCGAGCCCGAGCCCGCCCCGACCCGAGCCCGACGGGATCGGGATCGAGACGGGACTTGCTCCAGTCCCGCCAGACCCGACCCCGCCAGACCCGACCCCGCCCCTTCTCCCGTCCCGCCCCGACCCCGACACCGCCAGACCCGAGCCCGGCCCACTAGCCACTCCTAGTTTGAATCAATAAAACAACAAAGAGAATGCGGTATTAATTCCATCAATAACATAATAACAATGCCAAAGAAACGAACGTAAAGAGCGATTAAACTATCCGACCCGAATTCGAAGTTTCGGAACCAAAACAGACTAAGAAACATTTATAAAAAAAAATAAACGAGACCGGATTATGAACGGTGACCCGAATGGAATCGAAATTCGATTTTTGATAACCGATATGAGATATGAAAAATGCAAAAAACGGAAATTTATCCGAACAAGGTCGACCCGACCCGAACAGTTGACCCGACCCGAATCGGATTTTTCAACCCGGATCGATTTCTTTCCAAATTTCAGATAACCAACAACAAGATATAAAAATACAAAATCTGAAAATTATTCGAAATCGGGTCGACCCGACCCGGAATCCAGATTTTTCAACCCGTATCGATTTATTTCCAAATTTCAGATAACCAACAACAAGATATAAAAATGCAAAAATCTGGAAATTATCCGAACCGGGTCGACCCAAACCGGAACAGTACCCCCGACCCGACCCGGAATCCGAAAACAGTGAAAAATAGCTAAATTTCAGATTATTCACTACCAAAATCCCAATAATTTTAACTTATATTTTCGGACTCTTTAAGATGATGAACAACACACAAAAAAAAAAAGAAACAATACCAACCTTAGGAGAATCTTAGATTTTAAATTTCAGATTTCAACACTTGAATTCGATTTTCGGACCTCCAAAATTTAGATTTTCGACCCCCCCAAAATTCAGATTTTCCACCCCCAAAATTCAGATTTTCCCTCTCCCAAAATTGAAGAACAAGGGGGATATTTATAGGTGGATTTCCCCCCAAGAACGAGTTTGAAATTTAAATTAAAGGCAAAAAAAAATCTGAATTTTGGGGCGTGTTCTTGGGGCATGTGTTGCAGAAAGGTGATGGGGTAGATTGGTGGTGTCAGGCGGCGGTGTGGCGACTGGTGGTGTCAGGCGTAGGGGTGTAGGGTGCGACGTGGGGGGTAGGGGCGTAGGGTGGCGGCTGAAGGGAGTTAGGGTTTTCTTTTTTTTTTCTTTTTTTTGTTTTTTTTGGGTATTGGAGGTTTGGGAGTTGAATAAAAGGGTGTGGGGGTTGGGCCGGTTTAGGGGATTTTCGGGTTGGGCTTTGGTGGTAAGGGAAATAAAAGGGGAATGGGTTTGGGGTATTGTTAGGGGGTGGCCGATTGGGCCTCGGATGTGGGCTGTGGGAATTGGGGGAAATAAAGGGGAAGGGAATAAGGGTTTGTTGGGCTTAGGAGTTTGGGGTTTTCGGGTGGGCCGAAATAAGGGAAGAGGGAGTTGAATTGTTATGGGTTGAGTAGGATTAAATGGGTGATGGGTTGGGCTTTGGTGAAATGGGTTTTAGTTTGGGTAGAAATTGTTTTGGGTTGGAAAATAAAATGTGTTATGGGTTTAAAAATATAAAAAGGGGTTTAATATTAAAAATGCATTGAAAAAAAAATGTAAATTATTTTGATAAAAACATAACGATGTGATAATATATAATATTTGTGAAGTGCTTAATGCTTGATAAAAAATAGAAATGTGATGCAATTTTGCGAGAATAAAATAACATAGAATTTTTTGAATAAAACTTATGATTATGATAAAAAATGCAAATGATAGTAAAAAATGTGAATAATAATAATAATAATAATAATAAGAGAATAATAATATATATATATACGCATGTATGTATATAGATTAAAATTGTTTTTGAGGTGTTAAAAATATTAAAAATTGCAAATAAATTGGAAAAGACGGGACAAAATTGGGTGTCAACACCAGCCCCACTACCCCTCACTACTACTTAGTCCCGACCCTGCTGCCCAGTCATATCTGTCACCACCCAACCCCCTACCCCACTCGTGATCGTCCCCACTCACCGTATGTAAACTCATGCACAACACGGAATTTTCAAACCAAAATTTCACTTTAACCTATCAGCTCTAAACATCTCACCCATTCCTAAAAACCTAAAATTAGTTAAACTTGACCCGAGTTGGAATGCGGCCATGCGATAGGAGTTTAATGCGCTTACCTCACATCACAATTGGGATCTTGTTCCACGACCTGGGGGGTGAATGTAATCCGATGTATATTGCTATTTTGTCATAAGTTCAGAGATAATTGTTCCATTGAACATCACAAGGCCAGACTTGTCGCAAATGGCACAGGGCAACAAGAGGGTGTTGATTGTGGTGAGACTTTTAGTTCAGTGGTTAAACCAGCTACCATCCGCACGGTTTTAAGCATTGCTATGGGAAATAATTGGCCTATTCACCAGTTTGATGTAAAGAATGCTTTCTCACATGTGGATTTGAAAGAAATCTTCTATATGCATTAACCGCTAGGTTTTGTGCATCCAGAGGCTCCTCATCATGTTTGTCGTCTTCATAAGTCGCTATATGGGCTGAATCAAGCCCCAAGGCCTTGGTATGAGTGGTTTTCCACCTACATCATACATATCGGTTTCGTGTGCAGCAAGAATAATCATTCACTATTCATATTTCATTGAGGTACTGACACAGCTTATCCTCTGTTATATGTGGATGATATTGTACTGACAACTTCTTCAGATGGCCTGAAGCACGAGATCATTGTTCTACTCAAGTTCGAATTTGCTATGACTGACTTGGGTAAGTTGAGTTATTTTTTAGGAATATCAGCGACCAGATCCGCACATGCCATATTCTTGTGTCAGCGTAAGTATGTAGAGGAGATCATCTACAGGGTTAAAATGGCAAATTGTAAGATCATGCCTACTCCCGTCGAATCCAAGTCCAAACTAAGTGCAGATGATAGGGATCCGGTCAGTGATCCCTCTCTTTATAGGAGTCACGCAGGTGATCTTCAGTATCTCACCTTCACTCGGCCAGATATTGCATATGTGGTTCAGTAGGTGTGCTTGTTCATGCATGCTCCTAGGGAGCCTCATTTTACAACTTTTAAGTGTATCATTCGGTATGTTAAGGGTACTCTTGACTACGGACTTCATTTATATCCCTCAGCACCGACTAGATTGCTCTCCTACACAGACGCAGATTGGGCAGGCTTCCAGGACTCCCGTCGCTCTATGTCCGGCTATTATGTGTTTTGGGGGGATAACATCTTATCGTGGTCTGGCAAGCGGCAAGCTACGCTTTCTCATTCGAGTGCAGAAGCAGAATATCGAGGCCTTGCGAACATCATTGCCAAGTTATGTTGGCTCCGTAATCTCCTTCTTGAGCTTCATTATCCCATACGTAGGCATCTTTGGTTTACTGTGATAACATATATGTTGTCTACAGCAACAGCGAACTAAGCATATTGAGATGGATATTCACTTTGTTCGTGAGAAGGTTTCAATAGGTCACGTTAGGGTGTTGCATGTTCCTTCTTCAAATCAGTATGCAGATATCTTCACAAAGGGGATTCCTCGGCAATTGTTCCTTGACTTCAGATTCAGTCTCAGCGTCCGGCCTCCTCTCTCTCCGACTGAGGAGGTGTGATAGTGAATATATTCCATATATATTCACAATATATTCTGTAATTAATATTTAGTGTAATTAAAGTAAAATAGAAATTTTAATTCTATTAAGACTACAATTGTAATTAAGGAGAATTACACTATTCTACATTATTAATTCATTTGGTGTCTTTATATGTTGAAACTTTTTATATAGTTTTTCTCTGTCAGAAAATGATTAAGAATGATGTTTGCCTTTTTGTTTAGTTATAAATATAATGGAGATCAGGTAAATGTATTTCCTCTAGTAAGAAGTGTGAAGCCATGATTCTAGGACATACTGCCTATAGCTCTACTCCATATGTTTATGCACTAAAATATTGGTTTTTTATCTTCATACATGTTCTGTTAAAGCCAGTTATGCATAGAGTTTTCTCATAAGAATGTCATCTAATGCCTTGGTTTATATTTCATTCTTCATGCCTTAGGGATATAATTTCGTTGTACTTTAAATCTAACAGACTTGAAGATTACTTTATGCTTAAAAGACATGTACTTTTCAAAGCATAGTTAATTCACCTAAGTTTGGTCGGTTAACCGTATTTAACAGACGGTGCTTAACACCTTCCTTTTAGGATAATTAGAACTCTTACCTAGAATCGAATAAGTTAAGTAGACCTTTAACAGAGTCTAATTTTATCATTAGCCTAATTAACATAGGTGTCCTAATTCACCTTTAAAATAATTAGGTGACGACTCTTTTGCATAATTAATTGGGAATCACCAATATGTTGTACACTATTTTGATCCGGTTAAAATGAGGTATAACACTTGTCCGCTGGCATAATGAATCCTTTCGGGATGATTAAATCTGAGTTCCCTTCTTCTGTAAGTTGTTCTTTCCTTCCTCCGAGCATCTTATTTGAGCTTGGTGTCTGTAATTGCTATTTATCCACTTCTTGTTCTTGCGGGATTGTTACCGCTAATGCATCATCTTATCGGGAACAACTACTACTTCCTCTAATTTCTCCGATCCCCCAAGGTGTAGGAAACTTGACCTTCTGATGATAAGTTGAAGGGACCGCCTACATTATGTGCAACCATTGCCGTCCCAGTATTGTGTTGTACGCCATGTCTCCGGATACGACGTCAAGGGTTGTAACCTGCTTCATGCCATCAGCGTGAACCGTCAATTAAAATTCTCCCCTTGTTAGCTAACTAGACATGTCAAAGCCTGCAAGCACATTTGTTATGGGGGTGATTGACTCGTCCATTTGCATTTCTTCCAAGACCCGCAACTGGATGATGTTCACCGAACTTTCTGGATCAACCAAAACACGTTTAATAAAAGATTTATTAAATTGCAAAGATATTACCAATGCCTCATTATGAGGTGAATCTACGTCCTCGCAATTGTTTCTAGAGAAAGTGATATCCTGAATCTCCATGGTTTCTGTATGCGGCTTGTGGTTGTGATGGAGATCTTGGATTTCCTTACTGATGTGTACGTGATCTTGTTGACCACTTCTGTCTCGAACATCATATTGATAGTATGAGTAGGCGGAGGCACTTGGTTTGGTCTCTGTCCGACTTTCCTACTTAGATTGAGCTTCGCCCGGTAACTAATGTATTCCCTCAAGAACCCTGTGCACAACAGTTGCCCCAATTCAATCTTCAAGTTAGTGCAATCCTCTTTGGTATGACCGTGCGTGCTATGAAAGTGGCACCACAACCTTGTATTTCTTTTCTCTGGATTGGTGCGTACATCGTTCGAAAACTTGGCTTCTTTCATGGTCTTCATTACCGTCACAAATTTCACCGCATTTATGCTGAAATTATGATCAGATAGCTTTGGGAGGGCAGTTCCTTTTGATATGGACTCCTCTGATCGCCGGGAGCCCCGTTTAATGAGGCCCTAATGATTCCGGGTATTTCCCCCTTGTTCATGCATTAGAGAATCTCCTGACATCGTATGACTCAAACTGTCCCCCGTTCATAGTATTAGGCCGCCTGTGTATGCCGACATCATTACTCGATGGTCTTCCTCGATCCATATTTTGGCTATATACCTGAGGTTTATTTCGCTCCATGTTTTTGTCGGGAACTCATTTAGACTTTTCTTTATCTTTCTTAAAGCATTTGAATTGTTCGTGTTTAACCCATCTGCAAACGTAACTTCCGCCCAATCTTCCGGGATGATTGGCAACAACATTCTTTCCCTTTGAAATCTCTCTACAAATCCTCACAGCAGTTCATCTCCGCGCTGCTTTATTGTTAACACGTCATGTTTGTGTGTTTCTACCCTTTGGTTCCTTGCGTGAGCCTTGATAAAAGTATCTGCAAGAGTAGCAAATGAATCAATAGAGATTTTGGATAAATGAGTATACCAAGAGAGTGCTCCCTTTATGAGCGTTTGGCTGAATTTCTTTAGCATAACAGATTCAATTTTGTGATGTTTGAGATCGTGCCCGTTGACAGTTGCCTCGAAGGTCACTATGTGCTCTTCTGGATCTGTGGTGCCATCGTATATCGGTATGTTAGGCATCTTGAACTTTTTTTAGATAGGGATGGGGGTCACGCTTTTTGGATACGGCAAGACATCGTACCTCCTGGCTCTGACACCTTTATAATAGGCGGTGCTCCAGGTATCTGGGTCATTCGCTCGTTCATTTCTTTTTTTCACCTGATGCAGTCTCTCTGTGAATGTGTCCATCCGGTCCTTTCCACCTTTTCCCTCTTCTTTTTGGCTTCGGGTGAAGCTGAGGTCTTTGCAACGTTTTGGTTTGAAGCCGGAGTTTCAATCCTGGAGTGAGTAGCTATAGCGGTCGATGTCGCTTTCATGCGCATCATCATCTCATTCTGCGCCTCTAGAATAATTGCGATTATTTTCTTGGTGAAAGATCCTCTTTTATCAACAGATTTGGGTTTGCCGGTCTGAGATTTGATCGAGCTCCTTCCCTCGGGCATCTTTTTTCAGGCTTCTTCTGCTTTCGCTTTATCCAGGGTTTCCTTGCTACACTCTTTCTCGGGTTATTTTAGCGGAGGTCTACTTTCACCGCTCTGCTGCTCTCATTCGGGTTCCTCCTCCGACTCTGTCTGTGATGTTTTTGAATGGTCTGCCAAGTCCCGATGTTCGATAGGTACATATTCCTCTTTGAGTTCCTGCAATCTATGAGTAATGTTGTTTTGACCTAACATGCTTCTCTCATTTTTCTTTTTGAGTGTAGTGTTTCCGTTTAGGTTTTTCAAAAAGGTCAGCTACAGATCGAGACAACATCACAATTGTCTATCCCCACAAATGACGCCAAACTGTTTTCCGATGAAAATGATTCTAACCAAAAACACAATTAGAGATTTATATTTTAGGGTTTAAATATAAATAGGTTGTATTCGATCCGGATACCCTCTTTAGTGAGCCCGATGTCACGAGTTCGATTATCAATATATAAAATGAAAGGCTAAATGCTTAGGAGAATATACAAGTAAAATGAACGAATAAGTTAGATTCGGAAGCAATAGTACGAAAGTAATGAACACGAGCTTCGTAGGGTATATTGCTTTAGCAAGATCTGGGTTACAAATGTAGGCTTAGAGATAATACAATGGGTCTTCCTTCTCTTCTACGCCTAGTATATATAAGACAAAATTAGACTATTATGCCTTCCTAAAGTTGTGACGACGTGAGCATGCTGATCTCACCGTACCCACGCGCGTTGTGGCTCTCTGATCTAGGAGAGCTGATGTGACGAGAGTTGTGGGAGTGGAAGACAACTGTGTGAAGGCTTCAGAACCACTAGGCTTCTCAAATACGCTAACTCTGCCAGAGGCGTTTCTATCCAATACAGCCACCTAAATCCCAAATTGATATTGATATATTTTTTGTCAGAAAATATATTTAGCAACTGAAATCCAAATATTCCACCGTTTCAAAATGTTTGTCTGGTTTTGACTTGTCACGGAGTTTGAGAAAGTAAAGAAGACTTTTGAATCTTGTGGTCTTAAATTAAAGATATGAAGAATTTATCAAAATATCATTTAATCTTGTAGTTTTAAACATGACATGTGGAAAGTTAAAATTAAAAAGTTGCCCAAAAAAAAAGAGGCAAACATTTTTAAACAGACCAAAAAGAAAACTAAGAAAAACATTTTGAATCGGAAGGAGTAATATATTTAGCAACATAAGCCTAAAAACATTGACATTTTTATAGCCATATCCAACTATAATTGTCAAAATAATATGAGAGTCAATATTTTTTTCCTGATTTAACGTTTCAAAATATGTACCCCTTAGAATTAGTGGCACGTCCATTATTTTGAATACATAATAAAATAAAATCATGAGCTTTATTTTGAGGAAAAGCGATGATAGAGAATTGAATTCAATCATTCAAGAACTCATAATAATTCTACCAACTGAGTATCAATTTGGTGATTTCAGTATCAATAATTACAGGTTGTTTGTCCAGAAAAAGTTACAAAGTATTAACTCATCTATTTTTTTTTCTTCTCTCTTCTTCTCCTTTTGTTGTTGGATTGAACAAGTGTGAGTGGGTACGGTTGAAATTAGTTAGAAATACCTGGATGATACTGTATATAAAATTTGTGAAATATTAAAGGTGATTTTGATTAAAAGATCAAACCTAAAAACGGCACTACAATGTGTATATATAGGTATATGTCACATGTACATACTTTCATGGGCGTCACTGTGACATGTGTATATAATGTATATTAGTGTATATATCACACAAATTTTCATGGACGAATACCCCCTCAAATCAGATGCTACATTGTTGTGGATTGAGTTACTGTTGTCGATGTGCTCGAGGCCGTGAGTGCCCTGCACATTCACTGATGAGCTGCTTCTGCGTTATTTGATTTGAGCTGCTCTTCTTAATAAAAAGATGAGTATTGTCATGTTTGAGACTAAGTTGTTGTTAAAGAAACAGATTGCTACGCTTGAATAAACTCACTGATTTGAATATGATACAGATTCGAAGAAATTTCACTTTGTGTTTATTTTTATAATGACACACCTTGAGGTGACATGTATTTTTTACTAACTATTCTCCTTTAGTTTTTATTCATAATAAAACAAAGAAAAGTTGAAAGCGTAGCATCTCTTGGTGAAGAACTAGAGGTAGAGCAAAAGGGCACAATTTTTTAAAACACTGTCTATCTCATTGTTTTTTAGATAACTAACTTTTCTGCATTAATCACCATTGAACTTTACAAAGTAAGCTAACAATCACTACAAGTTGGTTCCAGAAAAACAGATTAAATATGGCTCAAAAGGCCTACATCAAATCTAACTGCCTATACATATCTAACTATCTTAGGATTATTTACCATTCAGACTGTATTACATTCTTAATCCCAGGTGAAGCTCTGACATTGCAGATGAATGCAATGTTCCTTGTGATCCTATCAATCTCACCAAATTTCTGTCCAAATATCCTTTCATTATGTTAAGAGTTCCACATCGAAAATGGAATGGGAACATGGGCTCTTTATATGGACTTGGACAATCCTCACCCTACAAGCTAGCTTTTGGGGTTGAGTTAGGCCCAAGATCCATTCATTACATGGTATCAGAGTCAGGCCCATTCCAATTCTTTGTTCACCGATGTTGGGCCCCCAAATTATATTATCCACGCTCCAGTTAACAAGGTCCGGGCGTGCGGGGAGTGTTAAGAGTCCCACATCGGATATGGAATGGGAACATGAACTCTTTATATAGACTTGGACAATCCTCAAACGTTATTAACTGGAGCGTGGTATAATTTGGGGCTCAACATCGGTAAACAAAGAATTTAAATGGGTCTGGCTCTGATACCATGTAAAAATTGATTTTGGGCCTAACTATCAATTCTTTACATGGTAATAGAGTTAGGCCCATTCCAATTCTTTGTTCGTTGGGCCCCCAAATTATATTATCCACGCTCCAGTTAACAAGGTCTGGATGTGCGAGGGAGTGTTAAGAGTCTCACATCGAATATGGAATGAGAATATGAACTCCTTATATGGACTTGGATAATCCTCACCCTACAATCCATATAGCATGGATATTTTCAGCATAAGCCATTCTGAATATCTGAGCCCTTTGAATTTTTCCTTTTGCTCTCTTGATAATCCACTGGAAATGAGTATCCCATGTTGAACCTATTGAAAGAAATGATCTCTTGATTATTTTCATTAATTGAAAGACTATATATATAATTTACATATTTCCATAATAGGAGAATCATATTCCTATTCTACTCCTAAAATCTTATTCTACATGGAGATTAACTATACAATTATGGTAAGAGTACAAGACTAATTAACGTACAAACTTGTGTACAATA
The DNA here is from genome assembly GCA_034509755.1 of Anisodus tanguticus. Lineage (NCBI taxonomy): Eukaryota > Viridiplantae > Streptophyta > Magnoliopsida > Solanales > Solanaceae > Anisodus > Anisodus tanguticus. The sequence continues at coordinate 46,285,444 of CM067550.1, read as the reverse complement.
AGGACCATATCCGAGGGAAACCGAGACCAAGTATACACAGGATATACACGTGCATAACGTGTATATCGTATGTATACTTGGTATATTTAACACACACCCGCAGTCATAGTGGGCGGTTTTCGAACGCTGAGACTGTCCCTAAAATCATCAAAAAGGACCGAGGGAAGACACTTTGTAAAGATGTCGGTAATTTGATACCTTGACGGGACATGGCAGACGCGGACCTGACCACGAGCAACCTTTCTCGGACAAAATGAATATCCATCTCGATATGTTTAGTGCGCTGGTGCTGAACCGGATTACCAGAAAGGTAGATGGCACTAACATTATCGCAATACACCAAGATTGCTTTTTGAATAGGACAATGAAGCTCCAATAGCAAATTACGTAACCAACATGATTTCGAGACCACATTAGCTACCCCTCGATACTCAGCCTCGGCACTAAATCGGGACAATGTCGACTGACGTTTTGTAGACCATGAGACTAGGTTATTGCCAAGAAACATACAATAGCCAGATGTAGACCATCTGGTGTCTAGACAGCCACCCCAATAAGCATCCGTATACGAGACCAATGTGGATGTCGAGGAAGGATATAAATGCAAACCATAGTCCAGTGTATCCTGAATATACCGAATGATGCGCTTGAGTGCATTCATGTGCTCAATTCTGGGATCATGCATAAACAAACACACATGCTGGATAGCATACGTAATATCTGGTCTCGTGAATGTAAGATACTGAAGGGCCCCTACAAGACTGCGATAGCGGGTCGGATCCTCGTATGGTACGCCGGCCGCGGCACTAAGCTTGGGCTTAGTATCAACTGGAGTGGAAATGGACTTATAGGATGACATCCTAGCCCTCTCAATGATCTCAGCTGCATACTTCCTTTGAGATAAGAACAATCCACCTACATGACGAGTGACGACAATCCCCAAAAAATAATTCAAGGGCACCAAGTCTTTCATAGCAAACTCAGAGCTGAGCATTGTCATAATAGACTGGCGTAAGGCATCGGAAGAGGCAGTCAGAATAATATCATCCACATATAACAGGATATATGCCAAGGACGAACCACGACGATAGATGAGCAAAGAATTATCCGACTTGCTGTGAGTGAACCCAATAGTCGAAACATAGTCGGCAATCCTCGTATACCAGGCCCATGGAGACTGCTTAAGCCCATATAAGGACTTCTTCAACAAACAGACATGATGAGAATGTTTGGGATCCCTAAATCCCAAAGGCTGATGCATATAGATTGTTTCCTTGAGATCACCATATAGGAAAGCATTCTTGATATCTAACTGATGAATAGGCCATGTTTTTTAAAGAGCCAAGCTAAGCACAATGCGAATAGTAGCCGGCTTGACCACCGGACTAAATGTCTCACCACAATCCATACCAACCTATTGAGTCTTACCATCACCCACAAGCCGCGCCTTATATCGGGCAAATGAACCATCAAAATTTTCCTTATGAGCAAAAATTCACATAGACCTAATAATATTAATACCAGATAGACGAGGCACCAACTCCCATGTCTTATTATCAATAAGAGCATTATATTCATCGGTCATAGCAATTTTCCAATTCGGGTCATTTAATGCAGACACATGATTACGGGATAAGGGTGATTTAAGAACATCAGAATGTAAATTAAAATGTCTTATTGGTTTAAAAATTCCCTGTTGACTACGGGTGACTGGTCTATGACTCGAGACAGAGGCGGGTGGATTTTGGGAATTTTCGGGACTCAGGACGGACTGGCCAGCAGGCAGTGGGCCTGCTAGCCCAAATCGGGAACTGAAACTGGGAACTTGGCCAACACTGGACCCAGAAACAGTGCTCGGAACTGGGCCAGAACTGGGTAGACTAGATGGCCCAGTTGCTAGACCCAGATTTGAAGATGACACTGTTTGGGGAGAACCAACAGGCAGTGGGCCCATTGGCGGAGTTGGGGTGCGGGACATGTCCGAAAAATAGTGAATAAGTTTCGGGGAAAGACCATCATCCAAAAAATTATAAAAACTAAGCCCGGGATTACTAACCTTAGTAAACGAAAACTGGGATTTATCAAAAATGACATGTCGATTAATGATGATTTTATTAGAGGATAAATCAAAATATTTATAACCACAATGATTAGACTGAAAACCCAAAAACACACACGGAGTAGACCGGCCCTGAAGTTTGTTAATTGTGGTGGATTGAAATAATGGATAAACAAACACCCAAAGACCCTAAGATTGGAATACGAAGGTGTTTTATTATATAAAATTTGTAGGGGGAAAGAATACATCAAACCCTTGGAAGGAAGGATGTTAAGGAGATATGTAGCTATTTGTAGAGCATGATGCCAAAAAGACGGGGGTACGGAAGCATGAATCAATAAAGTTCGGACTATGTTATTGAAGGTATGAATTTTGCGTTCGGCTTTCCCATTATGTGAAGACGTATGAGGACAAGAAAAATGAAAATTGATCCCATTATTAGCACAGAATTCCCGAAACACCCCATTGTCATATTCTTTGTCATTATCACACTGAGTATTTTTTATTTCCCATTCGAATTGGATTTTAATGAATGCTCTAAATTTCAAGAAGATGGAAAAAAACTTGAGATTTTTTCGCTATTGGAAAAGTCCATAAAAACTTAGAATAATCATAAAAAAAGAACATAATACCGATGACCCAAAGAACTAAGAACAGGAGACATCTATAAGTCGCTATGAATAATATCAAATGACATTAAAGTATGAGATTTTGAGGCTACAAATGGCAACCTAACAATTTTTCCTAAAGAACAGGACTGATAATTTGGAGTACTACGCGTACCCTTATAGGAAATAAAATTAGTTTTATCTAATGATGACAAAATAGACAATCCCGGATGACCCAGACGAGCATGCCACAAGGAAGGAGAAAGGGCTGCAAATGATGATGGCAAGGCTTGAGTAGATGGACCGGAACTTGGTGTGATAGGATAAAGATCTCCCCTACTATCACACATCATGAGAGGACTCCCCGTCTTGAAATCCTTCACAGAGAAACCAAATGGATCAAATTCAATAGAAACGGAATTGTCAGTAGTGAATTTACGGACAGACATTAAGTTTTTAATCAATTTGGGGGCATGTATGGTGTTTTTCAAGATAAAGAGCGGATGAGGGGGAGACAACGTTTTATGACCATAACCATGAATTGGAACAGAATTACCATTACCAACAATTATGCCACGAGGGTTGCTCAAATTGGAATAAGACGAGAGAGTACCTGAATCGGATGTCATGTGGGTAGTGGCACTGATGTCCATATACCAATTCGGGTCCGGTGGAGTCAAACCAAGTGTGTGCATCGCGGCCTCAATATCGGTCTGAGTGGGACATGTTGTGTGGTGGGCTTGCGGAGGCCGGGGCCCAAGAACTCCCATGTGTTGCCTTGGCCCGTAACTGCTGCTGGAACTGCTAGGCCAGTGGGCCGTCGAGGCTGCTGGGAAGCCCACTGGCCAGTGGCTGGAAAATTGTGTGGAGTTGGGCCGTAGGGCCACTGGCCACTAGTCCAAGCCCACGGCCCAGAGGCCCAAGGCTGATACCAGTGGGTCGGTGTCCCACTGTAACTGGGATGGGGTCCACCGCCACTGTTTTGGCCACCGCGACTGCTGCCGGAACTGCCGCGTTTGCCCCTGTAATTTTTTCCATTATTTTTCTAACCATTTTTGTTGCACCCGTGAGATCAGTTTTGGTTCGAATTGTCACCAAAATTTCGAGGACTAGTGGAGGATGTCATCATGACCACGGGACTAGCATTAGTAGCCGCCTTTTTATCCGAACCGGCTTCTTCCAAGGTAAGCATGGATCAGACTTGATAGAACCTTGGAAGATGATTACTTTGATGAATGAGAGTTCCAACGCCACTATAGGCCTCGGATAGGCCAGCAACCATCTGTAAAACAAGATGATCTTCACTAACTGGCGCATCAACGTTGCGGAGTTAGTCCGCCAATTCTTTCAACCTTTTGCAATTTGCTGAAACGTTCGGGAAATTTTCCATGTTGACGTGGGAAAAATCCTGTTCAAGGGTAACAGCTCTAGAATTTTGATTATCCTGGAATATGTCATGCAGTCTATCCCATGCAGCCATCGCCGTAGTGTCTAGCTCAATAATCGTCTGCAATAGGTCGGTAGAGATAGTGGAATAAATCCACTGAAGGACGGTGGCATCAAGTGTTGTCCATATCTTAGGATCATCCTCGCATGTAGGCACCTCCGTATCATCAGGAGCCGCGGGGATTATGTGATGGATGACTTGATGCGAACGAGCGTGAATTTTGAACAACTCGGCCCACGTCGCATATTGGACGTTTTCTATTTCAAGAATTAGAGGGATATGATTCTTGATGTTAGAAACAACAAGGGCAGGGTGAAACGTGTTCTTTGACGTAGACATAACGAAAGAACAATAGGTGATAGAGGGATTTGGAAGAGAGATTTTGAGAGCGGAAACAATGGCAAACCCGAGGAGGAGGGCTCGGTAGAGGCTTGGCCGAAGAACAAAAATTTGTGGGAGAGAAATTGTTGTTTGACCTAGACTTCTGATATCATGAAAGAAATAATCCCTTGATTATTTTCAGTAATTGAAAGACTATATATACAATTTACATATTTCCATAATAGGAGAATCCTATTCCTATTCTGCTCCTAAAACCTTATTCTACATAGAGATTAACTATACAATTATGGTAAGAGTACAAGACTAATTAAGGTACACTACAACTATACAAACTTGTGTACAATAAGGACCATATCCGAGGGAAGCCGAGAGGGAAACCGAGACCAAGTATACATAGGTATACATGTGCATAACGTGTATATCGTATGTATACTTGGTATATTTAACACCTATATCATCCTGCATCTGCATCCATCTTAAGACATTGGCCCATAATTGCTTGGTGAACTGGCATTGAACAAACATGTGATTTCTATTTTCATCCTCCAACTGACACAGTACATAGTTACATTGATTCCCCATTTCAGTAGCCTGTTCTTAGTCATCAGCTTAGCTTGTATCTGCAACCACATGATAAACATTTCTTTTGGCCTAGCATTATTGCTAAACATTAGACATTTCCAAGGTACCCTATGTTCATCACCCAGCAGCCTCAAATAAATTTGCTTGATTATATATTGCTGCTTCAACATTACTTGCTCATTCTGCACCCAACATGCATGTTTAGGTATATTCATAGTCTGGACAGATTGGTTCTTTATATAGAAAGAATGGATTCACTTGATCCACATTTTATCCTGTTTGTATCTATCTCATTTTTACTTCATGTATTAAATATGTATGTGTGCTTTGTATTGTGGTACTAACATTCTTCACTTTGTATTCTTCCGTAACCCAGATGAAACCCCAAGCAGATTTGTGAAATGAGATTACTTTAATTTAGTTTATATTAGTGTGCTTAACTTTACCATTAGATGAGTCTAAATGCTTAAGCCCAACAAATATATTTTTCTATACCAAAAAGGGGTCTTAGCCCCAAAGGCATTTATACCAAAAAGATTTTCAGAATTTCCTATTTGTTGGGCCAAGTTAATTAAAGCCCAAAAGACAAGCTTTCAAAATTCAAGTTGAGGTCCAAATCTTGTTAAAATAACTAGAAGATTTGTATCTCTTTGTGAAGAGGAAAGTCCCGAAGGCGAAACCTCCCACCTGTACCAGAGGCCCCTTGGTCAGGTGGGATGTAAATCGAGGGATATGCGCGAGTGGCAGCCCTGCAGGGAGAGGACCAACGGGACACGAATCCAGCAACAGCCCTTGCAATATTTCAGCAAAGACTGTCACCACACGGATTCGAACCGCGACGTCGGAGTGGTTGTACCCCAATCACCTTGTCACTTACCAACTCGCCTGTGCCCTGGGGGCAGAAGATTTGTATCTCTCATAGTTATAAACAAGAGGCCAATTAATTTAGAAGTCTAAAAAAATACATGAGTACGCACAAGTCTTTTAAATAGCATATTTACAAGAAATGGCCAAATTTATGAAATTACTTCACAAGTTGAATTAATTGAATAATCAAGTGTCAAATAAATGATTTTCAACAACCCCCCCCCCCCTTTAAACTCTATTTCCAAACAAGATACGTTATTTTTAGCCATAGATGTTTAAATTCACCGGTCAACCGCATTTGCGGATTTCTCAATAAGTCTAACACCTTCCTCGAGAGATCATCAGGACCCTTACTCGTTCGCTGGTTTTAAAATAAAGGTTCCGTAATATCTTTAGAAATGTATTCTAGTTCCATAACAAAATTAGATGATGATTCTGTTTTCATACAAATAGCCAAATTCTTTTAACCGAATTTAAAAGTGGATTGTAACAGCATCAAATAACTCTTTTGTCCCTAATAACAAAATTTCAGGGTGTTTAGTTGGTATGTGCAAATGGATATTTACCAGTTTGCTACCTATTGGTATTTGTTAGGGTATTAAATCATGGAAGACAATCATTAGTGATGTTCAGTTATCTGGGGATGACGACACACATGAAATTATGAATGGTGTAGAAGCAATCTCAACATAATATTACTCATGCCATTTCTTGTCAGTATAATAATATCTCAGCATTATGTCACAGCTTGCAAAATTAAAGAGGGACAAAAGCCTCAGCAACTGTATTGTTGGAACATAACTGAAGTACCCAACTATATCACTAAATCCAGGCAGCGATTTATTGAATTCCACATATCTACCAACATTTAATTGGAAACGATGATATAGTGTAATGTTATATAGTGACAACACGTACATGTGTATATATATCATAACATTATATGTGTACCACACCCAAATCCTAATAGCTAGCATAGAAATAAAGGAGATTTAACATCTATTAAATACATTACTTAATAATTTAGTATTTCCTCCGTCCCAATTTAATTATGTGACATTATTTTTCATTTAGTCAGTCACAAAAATAATGATGTATTTTTACATTTAGTTACAATTTAACTTTAAAATGCACATTTATAAACATAACTATTTGTAACTTATTTTAGATCATAAGTACAAAAAATATTATTTCTTTCTTAAATTTAGTGCTCAATCAAATACCACTCCATAAACTGGGATGAAGAAACCCTTTGCGCCCCTAGCTCCGTCCATGGCATGTACAACTTACAACACAATGATGTAAGTGTCACCTCTTAGGATGTCAGCAGAAGCAGTTCCTTAAATTCCCCCAGCATTACTATGAGTGCATTCATTGTAGTGTTTGGTTCTTGGGAGATATACTCCATATAATTCTTCAATAGTTAGTGATATGTATTAAAGAGATGTTGAGTACGTAGTACTTGCAAAATTATTTACCTATGCTGAGGTCATGTAGGTCACATTATTTTGCATCCTAATGAATATTGTCTCCGACTTACAGCTTGCTTTATTGAATCTTTTTTCTTGTTTCACTCCACTAGCTTTATCCACCCAACTATAATTTACCTGTTACAACTGATTCCCCAAGTTACTGCCCTAATTTATAACGGATCATGTCCATTAAGGTCCGTACTGCCCTAATTTATATCGGATCATGTCCATTAAGGTCCGTTAGATACATCCATAAATATGATCGAGTAATTAATGTTGGGAGATTTGCTCTATGGTACTTTATTAAAGCAGTACGGGAAGTATTTAACTATTACAAGTATTCGAAAGGGTAAACAAAGATTCAATACTTCAACTAGAAATCTGAAAATTACAATCGTTACACAAGTAAAAACTGGAAATTCCAGTTTTGTAGAAGACGGAAAAATGTAAATTGTTTTTGCTGAGTCGAGTGTAGCACTCTGTCCTTAAGACAATATTGCCCCGTATGTATCCTTTATACGTCCTGAACAATTTGTCTCCCAAGATAAAACAGCAATGGAACCCTTGAGCAAAGGAAACTCAAGAGCTACCGTGAAGAATATTGAGTAACGAAATGATGCTCGGAAGTTGTAGGAAGAAAACTGTTTTCGGTTGTGTATTTTCGTGCACTGTTTTTGGTGTTCTCTTTTGTCATTCTTAGTCGTCAACAATGGTGTAAGGGGGTGTTTATATAGGTGAGGGAGGGGCTGAAAAACTGCGTCCATAATAGCCAAATAATGGCCATTATGGAGGTAGTAAAGCCACCAACATAAATGGTGAAAGACCAACGGATTTGGCCATTATAGGAGGAGTATTTCAGCCAAAATAAATGGCTGAGTATTTCTGGCCCAAAAAGATAATATCAGAAGACCCACAGCCCACGGCGGGCCGTGACCCGTGACCCGTGACCCGAGAACCCGAGAACCCGAGAACCCGGAACCCGGAACTCGGAACCGGAACCGGACCGGACGGGCGGGCGGCGGCGGCGCGCGTGTGGTCTTTCCTCGAACCGAAGCACATCTAGGTCCTCCCTCCTTTAAACACATGGGATACCCCTTGGGGTCCCAAACCCCAAACCAATTTCGAATCTTATATACACAACAATTCTTTCTTCCTCTACCGATGAGGGAGAATTACACACAATACCACACTTTCCATGCTTCAAACACCTTACTTCGTGAACCAATATCTCTTTCATTTCTCAATGAAATTTGACGATTTTTAGCCCTACGGTTATCTACGTACTTAGTAGATCATGCATGTGTGAAGAACCGGATTCTCCAACATACGTTACACTAGTGTTTAAGCCGTTAAAGTTGGTCGGTCGCAACTCCCGCCAAAGATAAATTTCCAACAATTAACACTTACCATTAAAGATTTAAGATAGATTGTGATTTGGAAAATTTTCCTCGTTGTATTCATCCTTTCATGTACATGTATATATATACTTTGTCTCTGTACAAACGAAATAAGGAAAATAGAAAAGCTAATTACACTTGTCCTATTCTAATTGATCTATGTCATGACAAATTTTATTCCCTCATATGAATATCACGTGAGGTGTTCTTGTTTTATCTACATGTTTTGGTGTGATCGTACGGTTCACACTTATTCACTTCAATTGAAATGAGAGGTTCTGATGGTTCCACGTGGCGATATCGAGACATAAGGGCTGGTCTTAGATCTCATCGAAGACTAGACCCACACATTGAACTTCTATCATCGTCTTCATCTCTCCTCATCTCTTTTCTTCATCTCAATCATTTCTATGGTGATTAAGTTGGTGTTTCTTCTCCAACATCCCCCTCAAGTTGGAGGGGAGAGTCTTGACCCCCAACTTGTCAAGAATTGCTTTATGTGAAATGCCGGAGAGTGGTTTCGTGAATAAATCTGCTAACTGGTCTTTGGATGGTACGAAGAAAAGCGAAATGATGCCAGATAAGAACTGTTTGTTATTAATCTGTATTCCAAAAAACCAGTAAATAATAATTACTTAAAATAAACAGAATCAGTGTTGGAAAAATAAGAATAATTTTTCCAGAATATAATCGAGCCCACTTAGTTCAAAGTGTGTCCTTAAGGAAATTATTCCCCTCACAGTACTCGAGGTTGATGGAATATCCCCTCCCAGGATAGAACGATTATCTTACCAGAATAGTAGTACTCCAAATTCCGGTAGCGGCGAACCACTCAACCAGCAGTATATCACACAGAATTTGTTTATGCAGAAGAAGAAGAAGTTTGTGTTGTTCAGAAAATTCGTAAGTAAAATTCTGAGGAATCAAACGAATTTATAGCCATGGAAGTATTGTTTCTGAAGGTTTGCAACCTTTCTAAACAGCCACTGAAAACTGGTGGGAAATTTAAATGTGGGAAAGAAACAGGGTCACGGGTCAGACACGCGGATCTGGCCGGGTCGCGGGCCATGGTCACTAACGGGTAGGATTGGATAATTAATTAATTTAATTAAATAATAATTAATTAAATAATTAAACATTTAAGAAAATTTAGTCCAAAAAGATTATCAATCAATCAGATCATTTGACCAAATCCGAAGCCGAGCCGAGCGAGCGACGACGACGGCGCGAGGGGTCCTTGCCCCCTCAACCCTTTTACTGACAAGAAAGAGTAATTCTACTTATAAGTAGAAGAACTTTTCTTTCCACTACCGATGTGGGACAAATGCTTATTTTATAAAAGCAAGAGGGAACTCCCACTTTTCTTTCCACTACCGATGTGAGACAACTCCCACTTTTCTTTCCAATCATTTCCCATTCACCAATATCAATACCCAACAATCCCCCACATGAATGGGGAATGGCTATAATATAAAGGAATGCACGGACAAGTGTGATTTACAAGCGAGAATTGACTGCATCTGGATAAGTAGGTTTCCCTTTGAACTTTCCGTAGTGAACTTATATCGGATATACTCGATCAATCGGTAGATTTGATATCTTTGAACCGTCGAACTTTGTTGTATACCTAGACAACATAAGTCACACAATCAACCCTCAACCGTTTATGGTTCTCACGGTTGTGTTCGTTTCAGCCATGAACACCTCCTGGTTTCATGAGTGTGTAGAGAATAGGCCTTTACTGTCATTCCCCTTTAAAGCAGCTTACACTTAACACTTACATAGGTGATTTCTAAACATGTAGTCCTATAGCCACATTATCCGGTCATACACCGCGATTTAGATAATCATTAAAGAACCTTAATGCTTTATTAACTCATTAACAAGCCATAAGGTTTTATCCTTATTTCTGAACATTGTCTTCATCCGAGAATTGGTTGAGTTATTTGACAATGTTGAACCGTCAGTCACAACTTTGTTTGATCTCCTTGAACCTAGCTCTTGGGATCTCCAGTCTGCTAGGTAGAGTTACCGCCATGATGACTTGTCCTCGGCCTTAACCTCATTCCCATTGATGATCTACTAACTCCCTCTCTAGATAAGCCTTTTGTAAGCGGATCCGCCACGTTATCTCTTGACTTTACATAGTCAATCGTGATAACGCCACTAGAGAGAAGTTGTCTAACGGTATTGTGTCTTCGTCGTATGTGACGAGATTTTCCGTTGTACATTACGCTCCCTGCCCTACCTATTGTTGCTTGACTGTCACAATGTATACACATAGGAGCCAAAGGTTTGGGCCAGAATGGAATATCTTTTAAGAAATTCCGGAGCCATTCAGCTTCTTCACCGGCCTTGTCTAAAGCTATAAATTCAGATTCCATTGTAGAGCGGGCGATGCATGTCTGTTTTGATGATTTCCAAGACACTAATCCACCCCCAATTGTGAAAACATAACCACTCGTGGATTTAACTTCAGATGATCCGGTAATCCAATTTGCATCACTATATCCTTCGATCACAGCGGGATATTTGTTATAATGCAAAGTATAGTCTTGGGTGTGTTTTAAATACCCCAAGACTCGTTTCATTGCCATCCAATGAGTTTGATTGGGATTACTCGTGAATCGACTCAGCTTGCTTATAGCACATGCTATATCTGGTCGTGTACAATTCATAATATACATCAAACTTCCCAAAACTCGTGCATAGTCCAATTGTGAGTCACTTTCACCTTTATTCTTTTGAAGTGCAAAACTTACATCAATTGGAGTCTTTGCAATATTGAAATTTAAATACTTAAACTTGTCAAGTACTCTTTCAATATAATGAGCTCGCGATAATGCTAGACCTTGTGGAGTTTTATGAATTCTGATACCTAAGATCAAATCAGCAACTCCTAAGTCCTTCATATCAAATTTGCTAGCCAGCATACGCTTCGTAGCATTTACATCGGTAATATCTCTACTCATTATCAACATGTCATCAACATATAAACAAACAATGACTTCATGATTTTGAGTATTTTTAATGTAAACACATTTGTCACACTCATTAATCTTAAATCCATTTGCCAACATTGTTTGGTCAAATTTCGCATGCCATTGTTTGGGTGCTTGTTTAAGTCCATAAAGTGACTTAACAAGTTTGCACACTTTCCTTTCTTTACCAGGAACCACAAAACCCTCAGGTTGTTTCATGTAAATTTCTTCCTCCAATTCTCCATTTAAGAAAGCTGTCTTGATGGATTTCAAGACCATATACGGCCGCCAGTGCCACTAACACCCGAATAGATGTTATTCTTGTTACCGGCGAGTATGTGTCAAAGTAATCAAGGCCTTCTTTTTGTCTATAACCTTTGACCACAAGTCTTGCCTTATATTTGTCAATAGTGCCATCAGCTTTCATTTTCCTTTTAAAAATCCATTTTGATCCTAAAGGTTTATTTCTAGGAGGAAGATCAACCAATTCCCATGTATGATTGTTCAAAATTGATTCAATCTCACTATTGACTGCCTCTTTCCAAAATGTTGAATCAGAAGAAGACATCGCTGCTTTAAATGTTTGAGGCTCATTTTCAAGCAAGAATGTCACAAAATCTGGTCCAAAGGAAGTAGATGTCCTTTGACGTTTGCTACGCCTTGCATCATTTTTACTTGGTGTATTTTCCTTTGGTTCTTCCCGCGGTCGTTTAGATCTTTCACTTGACGACTCACATTCAGTTTTGTACGGATAAATGTTTTCAAAGAATTTAGCATTATCTGATTCAATTACCGTATTAACATGTATTTCGGGATTGTCCGATTTGTGAACCAAAAACCGACAAGCTTTGTTGTTTGTAGCATAGCCAATAAAAACATAATCCACAGTTTTTTGTCCGATTTTTACCCTTTTGGGCAAAGGAACTTGGACCTTTGCTAAACACCCCCACACTTTGAAATATTTCAAGTTGGGTTTTCTTCCTTTCCATAGTTCATATGGAATAGATTGTGTTTTGTTGTGGGGCACCCTGTTGAGTATTCGGTTAGCTGTAAGGATAGCTTCCCCCCACAAGCTTTGCGGTAAACCGGAACTTATTAGTAAGGCATTCATCATTTCCTTTAATGTTCGGTTTTTCCTTTCCGCAATTCCATTTGATTGTGGTGTGTAAGGGGCAGTAGTTTGATGAATAATTCCATATTCTAAACATATCTCTGCAAAAGGAGATTCGTACTCTCCACCCCTATCACTTCTAATCATTTTTATCTTTTTATTCAATTGATTTTCCACTTCATTTTTGTATTGCTTAAATGCATCAATTGCTTCATCCTTACTATTAAGCAAATACACATAACAATATCGAGTGCAATCGTCAATAAAAGTTATAAAATACGTTTTCCCACCGCGAGATGGTATTGACTTCATATCACATATATCTGTGTGAATTAAGTCTAAAGGATTTGAATTCCTATCAATAGACTTCTATGGATGTTTAACAAACTTAGATTCAACACAGATTTCACATTTAGATTTATTACACTCGAATTTAGGCAATACTTCTAAATTAATCAATTTTCACAAGGTTATGTAGTTGACATGTCCTAAACGATCATGCCAAAATTATTTGACTCCAATAGGTAAGACGAAGCTGAATTCTTATTAATACTGTCAACAACCATTACATTGAGTTTGAAAAGGCCCTCGGTGAGGTAGCCTTTTCCTATGAACAAATCATTCTTACTTATTACAATTTTCTCACTAACCAACACACATTTAAACCCATTTTTGACGAGTAGTCCGGCTGAAACTAAGTTCTTCCGAATTGGTGGAACGTGCATAACATTGTTGAGAGTCAGGACCTTGCCGGAAGTCATCTTCAGAAGTATCTTCCTATAACCTTCAACATTGGCTGTTGCAGTATTTCCCATAAACAGTACCTCTTCGGGTCCAGTGGGAGCATAAGTTGCAAATGCTTCTTTTGTAGCGCAAACATGTTGAGTGGCACCAGAATCAAGCCACCACTCCTTTGGGTTTCCAACCAAATTGCACTCCGATAGCATTGCACACAGATCATCCATATCATCATTCTTTTCCACCATATTGGCTTGTCCTTTTCCCTTGTTCTTTTTCGGGAGACGACAATCTGGGGCTTTGTGGCCAGCTTTCCCACAATTAAAGCAGTTGCCCTTGAACTTTTTCTTGTTGGAATCCTTCTCCTTTCCAAAAGGCCTCTTCCTTTTCTTGTTCTTTTTCAGAGAAGCATCTTCAACGATGTTTGCCCCTTCAATTGGTGAAGTCTTACGGTACCTCTTCTCAGCAGTTTTGTTATCTTCCTCGATCCTGAGACGAATCACAAGATCTTCCAACTTCATTTCCTTTCTTTTATGCTTAAGATAATTCTTGAAATCTTTCCATGAGGGCGGCAACTTCTCAATCATTGCAGCCACTTGGAACGCTTCATTTACTACCATACCTTCAGCAATAAGGTCATGGAAGATAAGTTGAAGCTCTTGAACTTGGGTTCCAACGGTTTTTCCATCCACCATTTTGTAGTCTAGGAATTTGGCAACCACAAACTTCTTCAAGCAAGCATCTTCGAGTTTTGTACTTCTTTTCAAGTGCGGTCCATAGTTCTTTGGAAGTCTCTCTGCACTTGTAGACGTTGTACAAGTCATCTTCTAAGGCACTCAAAATGTAGCCTTTGCACAAAAAATCAGCCTGTTTCCAAGCCTCAGTAATCATGAACTGTTGGTTGTCAGGCATGTCGGCGGCAGGCACGGGAGGGTCCTCACTGGTGAACTTTTGCATACCAAGGGTGGTAAGCCAAAAGAACATTCTTTGCTGCCATCCTTTAAAGTTGGCACCGGTGAACTTCGCAGTTTCTCGGTGGCACGGCAGTACGGGTTGTAGGAGTAACCGTGCGGTGCATTTGCGAGAGGTAGTTCCAGTCTCAATTGCCATTATTTGTTTGTCACTGTCAAATCGATAAACTGTTTTAGTTAATAAAACCAGAATAGCAATTCAATCACAGACTTAAACGATGAAGATTTTATTTCTTCAAATCGCAGTATAATTATGAAACTTTAGTATTCCAACGAAGTTTTTATATCTTTGAGTCAGAATACTAATATTCATATGGAGTAGAAAACTACACAAGTTTTAATCTCCAAACCATAATACAACAACGATGAAGTTTTTATGTTCTTCAAAACATTGTACAAGTATAAACTTTAATATTCCAACGAAGTTTTTATGTCTTCAAGTCAGAATATGAAATTTCATACGGAGTAGAAAACCACACAGGTTTTAATCTCCAAAACTGAATACAGATTAATCAAAAAAATGTAATTTCCTTAAGATTGTTATTAATCTGTATTCCAAAAAATCAGTAAATAATAATTACTTAAAATAAACAGAATCAGTGTTGGAAAAATAAGAATAATTTTTCCGAATATAATCGAGCCCACTTAGTTCAAAGTGTGTCCTTAAGGAAATTATTCCCCTCACAGTACTCGAGGTTGATGGAATATCCCCTCCCAGGATAGAACGATTATCTTACCAGAATAGTAGTACTCCAAATTCAGGTAGCGGCGAACCACTCAACAGCAGTATATCACACAGAATTTGTTTATGCAGAAGAAGAAGAAGTTTGTGTTGTTCAGAAAATTCGTAAGTAAAATTCTGAGGAATCAAACGAATTTATAGCCATGGAAGTACTGTTTCTGAATGTTTGCAACCTTTCTGAACAACCACTGAAAACTGGTGGAAAATTTAAATGTGGGAAAGAAACCGGGTCGCGGGTCACTAACGGGTAGGATTGGATAAGTTAATTAATTTAATTAAATAATAATTAATTAAATAATTAAACATTAAAGAAAATTTGGTCCAAAAAGATTATCAATCAATCAGATCATTTGACCGAATCCGAATCCGAATCTGAGCCGAGCGAGCGACGACGACGGCGCGAGGGGTCCTTGCCCCCTCAACCCTTTTACTGACAAGAAGGAGTAATTCTACTTATAAGTAGAAAGAACTTTTCTTTCCACTACCGATGTGGGACAAATGCTTATTTTATAAAGCAAGAGGGAACTTCCACTTTTCTTTCCACTACCGATGTGGGACAACTCCCACTTTTCTTTCCAATCATTTCTCATTCACCAATATCAATACCCAACACTGTTGACGCACAAAATGACAGTCTAACTCTACATGATTTGTGCATTCATGGAAGACGAGGTTTTTTTTTTTTTTTTGATGAAAGGTAAATGTGTATAAAAATCATCAAATGTACAGTGTTTGTGAGCGTACTCACAATCATAGTGACGATGTAAATCTAGGGCGTCCCTGCCAGGCAGATCAACCCCAGATTCGGCTCGTCAGCAGCATAAGCTCAAGCTATTCCCACATGCCGGGTAGTCGAGAGCACCAAAGCGAAGAAAATGAAGGGGTATAGACCCCATCCCTACATCCGAAAGACAGTCCCTCATGCCAAGGCACAAGGTTGCAGCCGTGGGCCTCCTTAAACCCTTGCCGTGGTAAACCCTAACGGGATAAACCCACGGTCAAGGGAAGAGTACCTATTCGATCATGGGTAAAACCCCACCCTCGTCACGTGTGCTGCTGGGCGGTACTGTCTCGGTACGCAACCTAAACACTGGTATTCCCGTGCAGCCCACAAACCGGCTAACGCGGATACAAAGCGTAACATACTCCCGCCGATCCCACACCCCGGAGGTCGGGAGACTCTAGCTAGTCCCACAAACCGGGTAGTCTAGAGGTTTTACCCTAGCTAATGTTTATCTATGCTAGCTAACCACCCGCTAAGGAGACAAAATCTTCCAAGAAAAGCGGGAAAAGAGCAAAAAGGATTTTGTAGATATTAGTCTTGATTTTGAAGAGGAGAGCCCCCTTATCTAATCTAGACCCATCGAAAATAATCTTGTTTCGCTCATTCCAGATGTGGTAGACCGTTGCGGCAGCGCTACGCGCTTGGCTTTTGCTTGCCAACCTGTACCACGCCCTTCCTTCTTGATGTATTTCAGCGCACTGTCAATGGTAGTCATGGCCCTAGTGATCCCGAGCCAACTCCTTATACTTGTCCAAATGTGTCTACTTACCGGGCAAGTAAAGAAAAGATGCGCAAGTGATTCATCTGTTTGCCCACAAAGTGAGCATAGTCTGTCAATGTCCATGTGGGCCATTCTATCCTTGGTGCGTAGTCTCTTCCTAGCACATAGCCATAGGATGAAAGATTGCCTCGGGGATAATACAAGCATTCCAAACGTCCTTTGCCCATAGCACTAGTTGGCCTTTCGGCCGAAATAGTCATATGCACTCGCGTGCCACAAGACCCGACCGCATGCCACTTAGTCATAGTAGTGACCGCTATCTCAGGAGATCCTTCTCTGGAGAGGATGATGTCACGGATGTCCAGCAGCCTCTTGATTAAAGGAGAGTCTTCTTTCTTAGCCTTCCAGGTCCAAATATTATCCGAACTGCTCAGGTATTTATGGTTGATCCACCTGATCCAGAGGGAATCTTTCTTCTGGTGAATGTTCCACAAACATTTAGAAAGAAGAGACAGATTCCAAGCTTTGATATCTCTAATGCCTGTGCCTCCTTCGGCTTTGGGCTTAGTACAATCCTTCCAGCCACAATAGGGTGCTTGGACCGCCAAAGAAAAGAACGGCAAAGGCCCGTTACTTTCTCGCAAACCATGCCGGAACGGGAAGAATAGAGAGCCAAAAGCACTCGACCCCTTGCAGACCGACTTGATAAGCTCTAGTCTTCCAAAGATACGAAAGGGTAGCACCCATCCAAGCGGTAGTGTAACCCGAAATTTTTCTCAAGAACGGATCATAATGCACTAGTTTTAACTTTTCCGCCGCAAGCGGGATACCAAGGTAGCGGAAAGGCATGGTTCCTGTGTCAAAGTTTGTTATCCGTTTAATGTCCTCTCGAGACGTGGTCCTCAATACCCGCCATATAGATGCCGGATTTAAGCGCATTGGAGTTAAGGCCCGAGCAAGTCCGGAAGTCTCTCGTACATTTCATCGATCCGAACCGATTTTGCGTCCCCCTCGACATGAGGAGAAGGTCATACGCAAAGGCTAGGTGTGTGATCATCAGCTCGCCACATTTCGGGTGGAAATTAAAAATCTCCCGCCGGGTGTTCATTTTAAGCAACCTTGATAGATACTCCAAGCAAATAACAAAAAGGGTAGGGGAAAGAGGGTCCCCTTGCCTCAATCCTTTGCGGCCTTTAAAATGCCCGTATAAACTCCCATTGATTGAGATGGAGTAGGATCTTTCGTCGAAACACACTCCATGATCCAAGTTACCAACTTCTCCGGAAGTTTAAACTAATTAAAATAGCCGTAAGGAATTCCCAATTTATCGAATCAAACGCTTCTTCCGAGGTCCACCTTAAGCATGCATCTACTTGAAGTTCTCTTGTGGTTATAACTCCTGAGCAGCTCCTGAGCGAGGTGAATATTATCAGACATACTCCGTCCCTGTACAAACGCTGATTGGGCCGGGTCAATGATGTTAGGCAGTACCGATTCCAACCTTGAGGCAATTATCTTTGTGATCACCTTGTACAAAATATTGCAGCATGATATGGGCCTGAAGTCCCCCACTGTAGGGCAAAGGCGGAGCTTTAGGGACAAGAGCGATAGTGGTGTGGTTGACCTCGCTTTAGAAGCTTGCCGATAGAAAGAATTCTTTTACCGCATCACAAAAATCCCTTCCCACGATATTCCAGTGCCTTTTTGAAGAAACCCGAGGAGAAGCCATCCGGCTCGGTGCTTTGTCTTCGCCAATACCGAATAGTACCCCTTTAATCTCTCGCATCCGTGATAGTTCGAACAAGGACCTCCCCCCGTTCGCCGAGAGGCACTTGCCTCGAAGCAATGACCCCAACATCAATAGGCTCACAATACTCCCTAGTGCCAAGGAGTCCTTTGTAATGAAATATGAATTCCTCGGCCGACTTGGTCAATAGATGTCGTGAGTGAGCCATCCCTCTTTTCCGTTGCCGCGATAAAGTTTCTCTTTGAGTTTCTCTTGACCATGGCGTGAAAGAACTTGGTGCACCCGTCACTAAGTTTAAGGTGCTCACATTTGGCAAGTTGTCAAAGATAACTCATTTCCGCCTCAATAAGGGCATTGGAACCGTGCTCGAGCTCCGTAACCCTCACATGTAGATGATCCAAAGTGCGGGTTATCCAAAGCTTCTTTTGCGCTATATCTAGCTCCTCTTTTGCTCTTTTGACCCTCATTGAGATATGGGAGAACTCCATTGCGTTGAGGTACCTCAAGGGTCTTTTGAGACTATACAGTGACGACACAAAGTATATTGGGCGTGCCCTAATGTCCCTTTCCCAAGTATTTGCTATAATATTTCCGAATTCCGCATGTGCAGCAAACCCACATATTCGGAATTTAAAAGGTTTGTTCTTCGGCCTTGGGGGATCCAAAATAGAGACAATGCACGGCGTATGGTCCGAGAAGGCCCGGACCGACGGAAATGTGCATTACCATACCATCCCTCTTGCAACCAAACTCCATTGGTGAGAGCCCTGTCAAGCTTGCTGAATTTGTTTTCCCGGTTGAAGGTGAATTCACATCCGGTGGAATTCATATCCGAGAGTCCCAAGTCACGACAGCAGTCAACAATATCTTTCATCTCATAGATACTAATCGGGGCCATGTTGTATCTCTCTTCTTCACTCATCACCGCGTTGAAATCCCCGAGGACTATCCACGGCTGCGAGATACCAGACCCGTAGTCTCGTAGCTTGTCCCATAGGCCTCGGCGGGCCACCGTAGAGTGGAGCCCATAGACGAAAGTGGCATAGAATAATCTTGAAGAGATCAAGCAGGTGATGCTGCAGTGTATAGCTTGAGGGTTGATATCCTGAACTTGGAGTCTGACCTTAGCAGGGTTATAAATAATAAAGATTCTCCCTGCCGGATGATGCCCAAAGTTGTCCAACACCTTCCAATTCTTGAATTTGGAAGTCCAAAAGCTTTGCAGGGAGGAGTGATTTAACTTGGATTCTAGGATGCCAAATACATCAATGTTCTCCTCATGCACTATGGAGCTGATCTCCTTTTGCTTTGAGGACTTGTGCAGCCCCCTTATATTCCATGAAGCGATAATCATTTAGATAACGAAAGGGGGTTAGTCCCCTTCGTGCTATCCTCATTGTTCTTGGCTGGCAAAAGGTCATTACTCTGACCCTTCTTTTTGGAAGTAAGGGTCGGCATTTTGCTTAAGGGGAATGTTAGGTTCTGGCTAACGGGGTTACCTTTTGGCTTCCTCTTTCTTTTTACCTCCATGTATCCATCTTCATCCGGAGTAACCTTACTTTCCCGATCATTGTTCCCACATTTCCCATCCCTAGCCGAGGGGCCGACGGGTTGGGCTGCTAGAGTTGTCCGACCTTTGCCAGCCACGGTTTGTGCCCCCGTAGGCTGGCCTCCTGATGTGCTCCCGACTTCCCCACCACCTTGTGCCATAGCTATTTCTATAGCGGTTTTTGCCTTATGATCTATTTTGTTTTGCTCTTCAATATTGCCATGCATATCCGCAAGTTTTCTGAATATGGCGGACTGTATCACAGCCGGGCTAGTAGCACTATGGGCCTGCGATGTGGTGCTCCCTTTCGCTTCTTTAGGACGTACGGTTTGAGGGGCAAAGATCTGCTCCTTAGCCGTGTCCCGTCGTTCCCACCTTTACCGCCTCGGTCCGTGTCCCCGAAGGCCGGCCATCCGTGGCCTCTCCCCGATATCCCACCTTGCCGCCCTCGTCCGTGTTCCCGAAGGCTGGCCATCCGTGGCCTCTCCTGATCTCCTACCTTTGCCAGCCTCGGTTTGGTCCCCGATAGGCTGGCCTCTCAATTCCGCACCCTTAGCCACGTCCTCCACTCCTTTAGTCAATCCGACAGCCATGGTTTTTCCCACGAGCTTCCCCTCTATCTTTCGAAACTCAGTCCGACCTTTGCCAGTCCCGGTTTGTATCCCCGAGGGCTGGCCACCCGTAATCTTGTCCGAAGTAATCAAGTCAACAGCCGGGGCTTTACCCGCTCTTTGGCTATCATTTTTGTGCGTTCCAGTCCGACCCTTGCCAGCCCCGGTTTGCACCCCCGAGGGTTGGCCACCCATGCTAACATCTTTCTCCCCCACGGCCGAAGTAGTGCCATTCTCCTGGCTGTGAGCCCTTCCTTCGTCATCGAGGTAGGTATGTACCCCTTTTGCCGCAGCATTTGGGGTGTGGCTCACTCCTTTTCCTTGCAAGCGTTTCTTAATCTCAGCCTTGTGTTTTTCACATCCCTCCGCATAATGGCCGATCTATTTACACTTATTGCAGTATCCTGGTCGCTTCTCGTACACGAGATCCCCGGTCAATATGAGTACCATCCCAAAGCTTTAGTTCCACAGAATGAACTACCTCCTTTGAGAGGTCAATCTCCACCAGAGCCCTAGCATAGGAAGCCTGACCCTTGTCGTTCGTGAGTTTATCCGTTCCAATTGGCCTCCCTATCCGCGAAAGGATTCGGCTTAAAGCCATTTCATTCCATAATTCCAGTGGTAGGGACGGTAGCCGTACCCATATAGGTATAGTACATATCTCCTGCCTGTCAAAAGTGAAGCAGTGCGGAATGTCCTTTAGCAGAAGGGGGGTGCTGTAGACAAAATGTGGCCCATTGGCCATAACCTTTTCTTTGTCTGCTTCACTGTTGAATTTAAAGATGATCCAACCTGAGGCATGGACAAGTGAACCGGTATGTTACTCCCCATGATCTACATAGCTTCATAAGGGCTATGTTCCCCGGGAAAGTACCGCAAAGTAACCAATTAGTAAATAGCCCCATGTGTCGCCGAGGTCGTCAATGTCTCGCTCCGGCTAGTTCCACCGGCCCGTCATGACAGCCTATCTTTCACAAAATGCGACGTCTCCCATTGGAGACGTTATCGTTTCCTTTGCCACGTATGCGTAAGCCTTCTTGTTCTCGGCTTGTACCTTTGTCTTGGTTTTCCTTCGGCGTAGGCTCATTCTTTGCTGTGTCGCCATTGATACTGCCTGAATCCGAGGTAGTGTCTTTGGATCCTAGCGTGACCGAGGAGGGAGTGAAGTCCGAAGCTCCCTCCTTTGCCAATGTAAACTTCACACCCGTATTGTCTCCCCCCGCTTGAATTCCATTGCCTGCGGTCCGTTGTAAAGCGGGGCCGGGGGCAATTGGGGGGAAGACGACGGGGTCATTTATCCCTACCTCAATGGGTGCTTGACCCACCCGTATGTTGAGTGGTTTAAAAACCTCTTTTTTCTTTTTTCTTTTGCCCATGATCTAGATTACAAATAGAATTGCCTGATCCTAAACCGGACAGGCCTGGTGGATATAATTTGTGCGAGCTTTTACAATTACAAGATAGTGAAAGTACGCTATATATAACCGGACAGGCCCGGTGTTTAAATACAGGGCTTAGAGTTTATTATACAATTTATCTAGGGACAAAAGAAGAAGCTAAGTCCGGACAGGCCCGGAGTTTAATTGCGGGCTTGTTAAAGAAATACACAAATTAATCAAGCATCCTCAAGTAATTAACCAAGCGCAACCCTATATATTTTGCCTACCAAGAACTTAAGCTTCTGCCTAGTAGTTAAAGGTAGGAAGTATGTAAGGGGATGCGAATTTAATCAAATAAGTTCGGCATACATCAATGCAAAGTGCGGTTCGCAATCCTAAATATATTTGCCTACCGATATCTTAAGGCTTGCCTAGAAGGTATAGGTAGTAAAATACTTAAGGAGTTGCGTGAATCAGAAGGATTAAGGAGTACTCGTTGATGCGTGCCTCTTTGGTTCGAACGAGTTACCTCGTGAACACTCTAAGGACACTGGGCTATTGTGTGCGTATAGCCGTCCTTGTTCCACTACTCTTTAACCTTAACGACTCTAATAAACGATAGAATTATACAATTAAAGATAACCGGACATGCCCGGGTTACAAATTACAACTAGTATTTCACTAAAGGTTGCGCATTGTTCTCAATGGGGCAAGCGTAGCTTGACTTGCTCTTCGGACACCTACAAAATGCTTCTCGGCACAAGCGATGGATCAAAGCATTTGATCTTCCAAATAAACAGATATAATACCCCTTCAAGGAATTCGGATGCGGGCGAACCAAACCAATCCCAACTAATAAGATATATATAGGTTTATAATACGAACATATAATTTATAATATACAAGCAATGTCACGGAACATAAACAATAGGCTTATATGTATTTCTAAAGCGGGGATTAATAAAATTAGTAGACTAGGGGGTGGCCTCGTCGCCCCGAATTGCCAGGAATGGCAATGGCCAACTTGCCTTTTCTTAAGTCAAATAGAACTAGTATAAAAGGGGAAAGGGAACACACACACTAGCCGAGGAATAAAGCAGCAGCCGAGAATGGCAAGGTCAATCCTCGGCGGGTCAAGGGCGGTCCACAATGCCGAAATGGCAAAGGCGCATCGCCTTTCCGTAAAGCAAGCAGTGTGTGCTTGCACAAATAAGGCAATGCGTAACACGCTAGCCGAGGGGAGCAATGAATCAATGTGCCAAAGCTAAAAGAGGTAATCCTTAGAGTCTTGACCACACCAACAACCAAGGTATACACGAGAAAGGTAAACTTAGCAATCAAGCGGTCACGGACGAAATTCAAACAACTTAGGGAAACACAATACTAATATCGAGGTAACGCGGGAAAGATCTAGGACAGAAATTTCCAGGAACAAGTTATGAAGGCAGACAAAAACACAAGAACCCCAAGAACACGAAGAACACCAACGAAGAACACCAAACTAGAAGCACACACAACCTTTAGAGAGTCTAAAACCAACTAAAGAATCTAAACAGAACGGGGATAAGGGGAAGGGAGGCTACACATAAAATCAACCAGAACTGAACAAAGGGCACGAATTATATAGCCTACACACGACAAGCACACAATATCACCCGAAACTTTAGAAACATGTACACCACCCGAGATTCCAAGACTAACAATCTATAGCAAGACAGGGTACACGGACAGTTGAGGGATACGGGCCTAAGCTTCAGGAAGGCAGGAAAACTTAATCAAACCAAAAACAAGGGGGGACAGGAGCAAAGTAGCACGATTAAAAAAAAACGAAATTAGACACAAACCATAAGAACAGCAAGTTATCGAGAAGATTAAGATACTAAAATGGAGAAAATGCGTAATAATTAGCAAAGAAAATCAGAATCACCTGGAAATGCTAAGGAGCGAAAAACTTATATCTTGCCTTTACCGCGTCCTTCAAGGGGCACGTTTCCGAGTAGAACTTGGTGTCGGGAAGATGATGAGCTCGAAGAGAAGTCTTCTACAGAGAAGTCTCCACCCCCAACGGGGGTGTGAGAGCAGCCAAGTAATGCTAGGGACCGAAATAAATACAAGAGGGAGTTGATGAGTAAGATGGAGTTGTATGCTCACTAGCCGAGGATGTGATAACTTCACCAAGTGTTATCCACCAACTTCCTTTAGAGCTCTTCTTTGATGGGCTGCTTCTCGTTAAAATAAGTGAGGATAACCGGGAGAAACTCAAGCTCCCTCGAAACTTATACAAAATGGGAGAAACCGAGAGCTTCAAGTTGTGCCTTCGATTTCCTTAACCATTAGCATAGCGATGTGCTCGGTCGAATTTATCCGCAAGTTAATAGTTGCTCACGTATAAATCAAATAACCTTAACAAAGCACTTGATGAAGATCAAGCCAAGAGATGCACTCTTGTAACTTTGTTTAGTCTTGGACGATTTTAGAGTGAGAAACTAGAGAGAAGCTAGAGCATAAGTACCTCGCTGGCCTTGGCTCTGAATTAACACGAAGACGAGGTTTCTGGCTATATGGATGGTTGATTGGCTGTCTGAGTATAACGGAATAGGGAGATCAACCGGTGCCTTTGGCTCAAATTTGCTCCTTCCCTGTGCCAGAGTATACACATAGCACAAACACCCAAAATTTCTTAAATGAGTGTAAGTAGGTTGTTGCTGAAATAGTACCTCATATGGTGTCTTTCCTTTAAGAACGCTGGAAGGTAGCCTGTTGATAATATGTGTTGCAGTTAGAGTGTACTCTCTCCAATAGCACTCAGGAACATTAGATTGGAACGTAAGTCCCCTTGCTATTTTCTAAAGATGTTTATGCTTCCTCTCAACAATCTCATTTTGTTGAGGGGTAGCAATACAAGACAGTTGATGAATAATACCTTTTAAGGCAAGAAAAGTTGCCTCTTGTGTTCCTTTTCCTAGTTTCAGTGCATTGTCTGATCTGATCATTTTAACTTTTGCATTAAATTACCTTTCTACCATAGAAAAAAATTCTTTAGTATAGGAAAAGCATTACTCATGATACTTAATAGAAAAGTCCAGATTCATCTACTAAAATCATCCACTATAGTAAGAAAGTACTTGAATTCATTATAAGTGTTACTTGTATGGTTTCCATGTGTCAATGTGTATCAAGTCAAATATGTGCTTTGTTTTCACAGCACTAGCTGGAAAAGGTAGCCTAGTTTGCTTTGTTTTAGGATAAATATCACAAATAAAATCAGAATTGAAATGACAATGAATGAAATTTAAGTATTTCATTACTGAAAATGGAAGATGACCCAATCTTAGATGCCAAAGCATTATATCAGGAATAGCATTAACATGAATGGAAGGAGAAACTGCAAGAGACTCAAACTTGAAATTGCTTCCTTTTGAAAATGAAAGTACATTATCATTAAACAGACATCTAGAATTAAAACTAGTGGGCTCCAAGATATATAATCCTTCTCTAACTTCACCAAAAGCTTGAGGATTCCTCATTAATGGCCCTGCATAGACACTCACTAGCAGTAAATAAGACATCACATTTGATTTGCACACACAATTTATAGATGGATAATAAATTGTACTTAAAATCTGGCACATGAAGACCATTTGATAGGGTTAGACCAGGTAGATAGAAATACTCCCTATATGAGTAACACTTACATTGAAAGATTTAGGTAAACTTATGCTGAAATGTACAGGGACTGGAATTAGAAACAAGAAAAAATTAGGATCAAAACACATGTATTCTTATGCACCTGAATCAATGATCCAGGTGTTTGATTTTAGACTAACAAAGACTGAAGATGAGTATTTAAGAATAGTACCAGCTACAACATTAGCATTAATTCCTAAATTCCTCCATGTGCCAGTTTGACTTGCTTATACATTTGCACCATCTCTGCATCTTGTTCCTTGCTGAATTATTTTCCAAAATTGTTGTTACTAAACTCATTATTCTGCCCTGCATCATTGTTGTTTTCTTCAAGTATCAAAGTTGCATTACCTTTGACTTGGGTCTGAAAATTTCTGGGGTTAGTGAACTCAAAATTTTCTGGAAAACCATGAAGCCTGTAGCAGTCATCCTCAATGTGTCCTACTTTGCCACAATAGGTCCAAGACACGTTAGGATTGTACTTCTTCTTTTCCTTGGACTTGTATTGAGGCTTACCAAACCTTTTACCTGGATTTTGAAACTTTTGGGGGGTGTTTCCAATTTTTGGTGGTTGGTTTTTGAATTTTTGGAAACTTCTTCCTTGTCCAGTAGCCATGAAAGCCACAAACTCATCCAGTAGTTGATCATTAGGTTGTTTGTTCTGCCCAGAAATCATAAAAGAAGCAGAATCAGAGGCGAAGTGTGCATTTGAATACACTTCCCTCTGGTTCTTATCCCGCAGAAGAAGTGAGTATGTAAGATCCATGCTAGGTAGAGGGTTCATCATGAGTATATTACTTCTTGCCTGAGTATATACATCATTTAACCCCATTAAGAATTGGATTAAGATTTGGTCCTCTAGAGAGTTAGTTAGTTTTTCCTTTCCATTACACACACATACACATGTGCAACATGTGATTACATTTAAAGCGTCTAGTTCATCCCATAATTTTTTAAATTTAGTGAAATAGCCAGCAACATCACTATTTTCTTGTGCTAAACTTGATAACTCCTTATGCCGTTGATATAACTTGGTACCATTTGACTTGCCAAATTTTTGTTCCAGACTTTTCCAAAGCTGTAAGATGATATTAATCTCCCTTGAGGAGTCTTTCATTAATATCAAAGTATATATAGAGTACAATATTCATCCCATATACAATAGGAATCCTAAGCCTATACAAAAGAGGAATCCTAAGCCTATACAAAAGAGGAATCCTAGTCTTACCATAATTATATTTACACAATATATGAAAATATTCTAATTATGGGTAGGGAATATATTTACACGTTTACACACCCCCTCAGTCAGAGCGGGAGGAGGCCGGACGCTGAGACTGGCTCTGAAGTCAAGAAATAACTGTCTGGGAAGTCCTTTGGTAAATATGTTTGCATACTGATAGGATGATGGAACATGTAACACTCTGACATGGCCTAACGCAACTTTCTCACGAACGAAGTGTGGGTCTATCTCAATATGCTTGGTTCGCTGATGTTGAACCGGATTATGAGAAAGATAGATGGCAGATATGTTATCACAATACACAATAGATGCCTGACGCAAAGGACACTGAAGTTCTAACTGTAAATTTCTGAGCCAACAAATCTCAGCTACTACATTTGCAACGCCTCTATACTCAGCCTCGGCACTGGAGCGAGATAGGGTAGCCCGTCGCTTGGCAAGACCAAGAAATCGATTATCCCCTAAGAAAACACAAAAGCCGGAGGTGGAGCGTCGCGTGTCCGGACACCCTGCCCAATCTGCATCCGTATATGAAAGCAACATGTCTGGTGCAGAGGGGTATAGGTGCAAACCATAATCAAGAGTGCCCTTAATGTATCGAATGATACGCTTAAGAGCAGTGAAATGAGACTCCCTGGGGGCATGCATGAATAAGCACACCTGCTGAACAAGCATAAGCTATGTCTGGCCTGGTGAATGTGAGATCGAAGTGCACCTGCAAGGCTCCTATACAGAGTAGGATCAGAGACTGGAGCACCATCCATAGCACTGAGCTTAGATTTGGAATCAACTGGAGTAGGCACCTCTTTGCAGTTCGCCATCTTAGCCCTGTACACAATCTCTTCTGCATACTTACGCTGACACAAGAACATATGATTGGCAGACCTGGTCACTGATATCCCCAAAAAGTAACTCAGCTTTCCCAAATCAGTCATTGCAAATTCGGACTTGAGCAAGGCAATAATCTCATTTTTCAATCCGTCGGAGGAGGCAGTAAGAACAATATCATCCACGTAAAGTAATAAGTAAGCCGTGCTACTACCTCGATGAAAAATGAAAAGTGATGTATCACTCTTGCGCATACAAACCCAATCGCAAGATATACCGGCAAAGCGATCATACCACGCACGGGGGCCCTGCTTCGTGCCATTTAGTGACTTACGGAGACGGCACACATAGTGAGGAACTGGCTGGATGGGTGAACCCGGTGGCGATGCATGTAGACCTGTCTCTCTCGGATCCCCATGTAAGAATGCATTCTTCACATCAAGCGATGGATCGGCCGGTGTTTGCCCATGGCTATGCTCAAAGCGTGCGGATGGTAGCCGGTTTGACAATCGGGCTGAAGGTCTCACCACAATCAATGCCCTCCTGCTGATTTGTGCCATTAGCCACAAGACGGGCCTTATACCTCTCAAGATCCCCATTGTCTCTGAACTTGTGACGAAATAGCCACATACAACGAATGATATTCACCTCCTCAGGTCTAGGTACTAGATCCCACGTGTGTTGTTTAGTTAAAGTATTGAATTCCTCATACATAGCCGCATTCCAATTAGGGTCTTGTTTGGCCAATTTTGGGTTCTTTGGAAGTGGAGAGATGGTTTGGGCAGACAAGTTGAAATGGACTTTGGGTTTGAAAATTCCATGCTTTGAACGAGTTTCCATTGGATGGGTAGGGACAGTGGGTGGCGGAGTGGTGTCTAAGACGGGGGGTAAAGTCGGATAAGGAGAGGGTGGGGGCGAAGCCGTCGGAGGTGTCGCGGCTCCTGGATCGAGAGTCGCGATGCTAGAAGGTTGACATGCTTCTCTGAAGTTTGGGTACCGCGGCTCTGACGATTAAACAGAGGATGTGAGTTGTTCGATTATGAGGGGAGAGATGGCAGACTCGTCAAGAAATGAGTAGTCCTGTTTTTGGAATTTTGGAAGATTCAAAAACGGGAATGTGGTCTCGTCGAATGTGACGTGACGAGATATGTGGATCTGACGAGTCGACAAGTCATAGCATAGATAGCCCCTATGGTTCGGCGGGAATCCTAGAAAGACACATGGAGTGGACCTAGGAGCAAGCTTGTGAGGGGCGGTGGAGCTAAGGTTGGGATAGCACAGACAACCAAAAATCCGTAGATGATCATAAGAGGGGATTCTATGGTAGAGGATTTCGGTAGGGGTCATATTGTGAAGAGTGCTAGTAGGGAGAATATTTAGAGTGTATTCTGACATTTTAGCAGCATAGACCCAGAAGGGTGGAGGGAGGGAAGCATGAATCAATAGGGTGCGAATCATATTGTTAATGGTGCGGATGATTCTTTCAGCTTTACCGTTTTGTGGTGAGGTGTGAGGGCAGGAGAAGCGAAAGACCATGCCATTATTGGTACAAAAGCGGTGAAATATAGAGTTATTGAATTCACGACCATTATCGCACTGAAATGATTTTATGCCTTTTCCAAATTGTGTTTGAATGAAATTGAGAAACTCAAGAAATTTGACAAACACTTCCGATTTAAATTTAAGAGGGTATAACCAAACGTAGTGTGAAAAATCATCAAGCAACACAAGATAGTATTTATGACCGAGAGAACTAGGGATAGGAGATGTACATACATCGGCATGTATGATATCAAAAGGAGCAAATGTAACACTAGTAGATGATTTAAACGGAAGACGAATATGTTTGCCTAAAGAGCAAGAAACACAATTTTGGGCAGGTTTTCCATTACAAGCAATGAAATTGTTGCCTCTAAGAAAATTAAAAACTGGGACTCCTGGATGACCAAGCCTATTATGCCAGGTTGAAGAAGAAACAGCCGCTAGAGTGACGGGAGAGCAAGATCTGGCAGCGGAGGTGGAAGTGAATGGATAGAGATCCCCCATGCTATTGCATCTCGTAAGAGGTGTCCCCGTATGAAGATCTTTTACAGTAAAACCAAAAGGGTCAAAATCCACAGAGACAGAATTATTACGAGTAAATTGGCAGACAGATATGAGGTTCTTAATCATGTGTGGGGCATATAGGGTGTTTTTGAGGGAGAAGGGTGGATGAGGAGGTTGTGTGTATGAGGTACCATAACCCTTAACTGGAATGCGTTGTCCACTACTAACTGTAACATATTGAGGATGCTTTAAACAAAACATTTTAGGAATAGTACCTGCAGACTAGGTGACGTGAGATGTGGCGCCTGAGCCCATGTACCAAGTATTGTCAGGTTGTTGCATAGATAGGGTGTTGAACGCCTGACCCAACTCAGTGGGTGTCATGCCGGAGGAGGGCTGCGGGACCTGACCTTGCGTGAAGTGGGCTTGCTGTGGGGCTGGAGTGGGGCCTAACAAACTGGGGTAAGAATACGGATTGTATGGCTGCTGGTACTGGAATGGACTTGGCGTCGCGGCTCTGAACTGGGGTGCCGCGGCTCTGTACTGGGGCGCCGCGGCGCTGTAGACGAACTGCTGAGGAGTCGCGGCCCAGTTGTTCTGCGATCTCTGTTGCTGTTGCTGCTGTTGGTTTTGTTGACCGTGACCCTTGCCACGACCACGGCCTCCTCTACCGCCGCGGCCTTTTCCACCCTTGCCGCCGCGGCCCTGCCACTGTTGGGAGTTGTCTGGTGTCGTCTGATCTTGGGGTTGCGTGTCGACAGCTAACACCTGCTGGGCGTGCTCATCCTGCTTAGCACGATGGGTTTCTTCGAGCAACAATTGTGAGCGAGCTTTGTTAAAACTCGGTAGCGGATCTGCCTGTTGAATAATGGTGGCCAAAGTATCATATTCGCCCTTAGTAAGGCCAGAAATCATTTGTAGCACCATTTTATCGTCGGTGACGGGCGTGCCGATGTTGGAGAGTTGATCCGCTAGAAGTTTTAAGCGCTTGCGTACTCGAGACATTGGAGAAGTTT
Organism: Anisodus tanguticus; assembly: GCA_034509755.1. Taxonomy (NCBI): domain Eukaryota; kingdom Viridiplantae; phylum Streptophyta; class Magnoliopsida; order Solanales; family Solanaceae; genus Anisodus; species Anisodus tanguticus. The sequence continues at coordinate 46,254,516 of CM067550.1, read as the reverse complement.
TCAAGACGTGTTTTGTTGAATTGTTCTTCCAAATACACGGCACGAGTGTGCTTGTTGTCCTGAAAAATTTCCTCCAAACGATTCCACAAGTCAAGGGCTGTGGAGTCAGATTTCATGATAGTAAGGAGAAAATCCTGAGAGATACTACCATATATCCATTGTTTGACGCCGGCGTCGAGACGATGCCAGATAGAATCATCAACCTCCGTTGGACGCGGAATAGTGTCATCAATATGGTCAAGCACGTTATAGAGACATGCATGATTGCGAAAAAGTTCAACCCAGGGAGAATACTGGTTGCTTTCTTGATCAAGAATAATGGGAATATGGTTCTTGATGTTGGAAACAGTAAGGGCGGGATGAAACGGGGGTGATGACTTTGTGGTGGGATTTGTGGAGGTAGAGGCGTCAGAAAGTGTGGAAGAATCAGGGATAGCCATTTAGAGAAGAGAAGAAAAGAAGAACAAAACCCGAAAAACAAGAAGAAAATCCGGGAGGGCCGCAACGTAGGAGAGGCAGCCGGCGGCTGTGGAAGAGAAAGGTTTTTAGGGTTTTGTTTATTTGGCTCTTGATACCATGTAAGATGATATTAATCTCCCTTGAGGAGTCTTTCATTAATATCAAGGTATATATAGAGTACAATATTCATCCCTTATACAATAGGAATCCTAAGCCTATACAAAAGAGGAATCATAAGCCTATACAAAAGAGGAATCCTAGTCTTACCATAATTATATTTACACAATATATGAAAATATTCTAATTATGGGTAGGGAATATATTTACACGTTTACACTCTTTGGTTGTTTTGGATAAAATTACACTATCAGCAATTTCTTTTGATAAGGCATTTGATATCTAACAAATCACCATGTCATTGACACAACTTCATTACTCACATTCAGGAGATAATAAATCTGGAGCTTTGCAAGTACCATTAATGAAGTCAAGCTTTTTCTTGGCTGACAAAGATAAAAGGACAGACCTCATTCACCCTGGGTAACCTCTCCCATCAAACATTGTGTTGACAAGAGTCATCCCATGTGAATCAGAGTTATTACGATAATAGGGGTGATTGTTATCATAGATCAGTGATTTTTCAACACTATTTGTATTTCCAGTTATTGTTGTTTCAGCCATATTGTATATGTGATGTTTAGAGCAAAGATATGATGATTTTGATTAGGATTTTGTGGATCGAGCTCAAGTTTGCTCTGATACCATGAAAGATTTATGATAGATACTGTGATTTGGGAAATTTTCCTTGTTGTATTCATCCTTTCATGTACATGTATATATACACTTTGTCTCTGTACAAATGAAATAAAGAAAATAGAAAAGCTAATTAGTCTTGTCCTATTATAATTGATCTATACCATAGAAATTTTATTCCCTCATGTGAATAGCACGTGAGGTGTTCTTGTTTTATCTACAGTTGTTGATGTGATTGTACGATTCACACTTATTTGTTTCAATTGAGATGAGAGGCTTTGATAGTTCCACGTGGTGATATCGAGATATAAGGGCCTGTCTTAGATCATCGAAGACTAGATCCACACATTGAACTTCTATCATCGTCTTCAATTCTCCTCATCTCTCTTCTTCATCTTGATCATTTCTATGGTGATTAAGTCAGTGTTTCTTCTTCAACATACCATGTTGTCTACAGAAAAAAATAAAACTATCTGCGACATAATTCATTAATACTTTTGTGTGTATCTCACACACAAAAGGTGTAGACGTAATTCGATACCTTGCGAAATAGAAGGGTGGGAAATAATCTCAGTGTTAGAAGAAATTAATAGTACTTGAAAAGTAGGTTGGATGATATCTAATTATTAACGCGACCCCTTGTGATCGTCAAGATCTTTTAATTAGACACATCAACTAAATCTTGTTCCATTTAGACACTTGAGGTGGACCCCATTGTGTCATTTAGATATTTTTTGTTGACTTGGCAATTTGTGTGGATTTCACACCAACAAGACGCGTGAAGCCAAAAATCATATTTTCTTCTTCTTTTTATTTTAAATTTCCTTCATCTTCTTCATTCTTTTTTTTTTGAATTTTTTATTTCCTCCTCCTTATTCTTTTTTGTACCATCACCAATATCACCACTGCCGCTAATACTACGGAAAAAAATTAATTACATTTTAAATCCAAATCAATTTCTTGCTCTCTCCTAGTAAAAAGAAAAAAAATCAAAGGAACTCATTGAAACACCATAAAAGTGTTCTTAGAAAGCTTGAAGGTTTAAAATGTGTTACTTTGTTTGATGAAAATTTTGAGAAACTAATGTTGGGGTTGTTTTCGGGTCTTCGTGAGGAATCTTTAGTTGAAGTTATAACAAATTTGGAGGAGTTTTTTTTTAAATTTTGGATTAAAATCGTGGTTGGAACAAGAACACACATGAAAATGGTGAAGAACACCAAGAACATGATTTCAAAAAAAATTGTTAGTAAATATGTTTTTTGTGTTAATAATGTGTAGGGTTTAGAAAATAGATTTTTCTTTTCTATTTTAAAATATTAGTTTTACTCAAAATTTAATTTTTTATATTATTATGGGATCAAATGACACATGTCATAATTTAATTTGTCATGTCATCGGCGAGTGTGTTACACACACATTACATTATTGGCTGATTCATCGAGAAGTATCTAAATAGCACAGTCGGACCCTTCCCCATGTGTCTAAATGGAATAAGGTTTAGTTGGGGTGACTAAGTGAAAGATCTTGACGACCATTAATGGGACGCCGATGGGGTTGGCCTTTTTAAATAGAAGGAAAGAAGCCTAATTTATCTGTTGTTTCCAATAAAATTTGCATTGGTTATTAAAAGTAAAATGTTTGAATTGGTTATTACATTGAGTTCGGTTGAAAGTGTGAGACAAATTTTGAAACGTGAAAAAAAAGAGCAGCTTGGTACTAATATTTTGTTACGCACAGGGTTCGAGGAAGATTCAAACCACAAGGATCTATTATACGCGATTTTACCTGTATTTCTGTAAGAAATTGTTTCCTCATGAAACGTGAATTTGTTAGTTTGTTAGTTTTCATCAAAGAGTATAATTGGAAAAAACTAGCCAAATTATGTCTTAGTTTTCTAAGGTGACACTTATTATGGGAATGAGGAGTAGTACTCCATTACTTAACACTAATTGGAAAACACTTATCAATTTCAAACCTTTCGGATTCAAATCCATGTTGCCAAAAAATTAGGAAAAGGAATGCTGCATTATCAGATACCTACTACAAGCCAAGCAGCTAGAAAGAAGTGTAACGAACGAGAGTTGTTGAAACTAGTATATTGGAAGATCAATCGGCAAAAATAACCATGAGCGGCTACGATATTATAAGTTTCTTCCTCTTGACCGAATCTGTAACCTTCATTAGCAGATTCATTTTCTGTGGTTTTCCTGATCAAACTAGAGGTTGCCGCACCTTCCAGTACGGCTACCTTGTTACGACTTCACTCCAGTCACTAGCCCTGCCTTCGGCATCCCCCTCCTTGCGGTTTATTTTCCTTTTTTTTTTCTCAGTGATTTAGAATAAAACAAGTAATCAAATAGAAGAGAATGTATAGAAATTTCCATCTCAAGATTTAGAAGATCTTGGGTTGGTGTATTCCTTTTTTATTTTATTTTATTATTATTTAATAATAGTAAGGCAGAAGGGAGCTTGACTGCAAGACTCATCCGTACAGTAATTATAAATCTTTAGTTACACAATAAAATGGGTTCAAAGAGAAGCCAACATGTCAGACTCATAGTTCTTAATCAAATGTGCATTCAAAATTTAAATTCTATGAATTTAAAATTTAACGTTCTTAGCATAGGACCTATTATATTTATAAAATTATGGATCAAGCCTACTATTTATTGCAATTTTAATTAATTTTTACATATAAATTTATATTTTGCATTGAAAATAGGAGTTTCAAACAAACCCGATGTTGTAAGGATAAATACGCCTTTGGCTCTAACCCTATGTCAATGAGAGTTTATATAATCGATTTCAAATTGTTTGAGACTAAAGTTTTATTATTTATCTTAGAATCAAAAGTCTAAGAATTTTATATAAATCGACCTTAAGTTGTTCGGAATTGAGGTATATAAGTATTGTTGTTACGCATATTTTACTTCGAAAGAAGAAATTACGCAAGTTGAAATAAAAAAAATCCAAATTTTGATATTCCTACTCTGAAGCCTTTATTATTTTGTAAACCAAGGGAGTAGTATCTTTTTTTCTTTTTAAAAGGTGGCTTCCCGCGAAAAAAGAACAAGGCAAGATTGACTCACCAAAAGCCCATAATCCCAAAGATAGGAAAGTACAGTATTTGGAAACTGAGAGTCAACACAACTAAATAAACTCCTAAAAAAAAACGCATATGTAGCCAAAGTATAAGCAAATTAAATCCTCCCTATTTTTTGGGTTAAAAGGACAATATTATAGTATTAACATATACGTGTATTTCTCTACCACCAAACAATCTAACAACTTTTGAAAAGCAAATATATATTATACTAAATTCTCAAATCATAAAATATTTAAGCAGAAATAGGCGTAACAAAAAGAAAAAAAAAGTATAATATGAGCCAAAGTGGCGTGGAACCAAGAAAAACATTCGAATCAATTCTATTCAAAGTACGCAGCTAATAAAACATGCTTGATATATATCACAGCGGCAAGGAGAAAATAAATACTGAGAGGGAATTTATTAAGAAAACGGCACTGCTATAGATAACTCGTAAAAACCCTTGCATTAATTAACACAAATACATACAACTTCAGAGTTGTACAATCGAATAGCTAGTTCTTTAGCTTTTTTTCCTTCCTTTTACCAAACCCTAATTCGTTAAACCAGAATTAAATAACATACATCCAGAAAACACTAGCAATTAGTGGGAGTAAAAACTTTCTAAATAAAGAAGCATATAATATAATAGAAACCAGTACGTTAAATCCCTAGATTAGATAGCGTCCTGCAACATGCAGTAAAAAGTTCAAGCATTTTGCAGCTTAGCTGCAAATATACTGAGAAGGTCTGGATACTGAAATATGTCTCCCATCATGTTGTCTCCTAGTCCTCCTGGTGACACCTGAAGATTTCCTGGAAAGTAATCTTGATGATACACTGGAAAAGATGACGACGACGACGTTGTTTGTGTTGATGAGAATCCAAATTCACTGTTTAAACCATCATTAATCTGCTGCTGTGGTGGGAAAATATTAGAAAATTCTGCTTTAGTAGAGTAATTATGCAATGGCTCAGTCTTGATGGGCATGGGCTTTGGGAAAAAACCATTTAATGCCTCTTCAAGTAATCCAGAATCAGATGGCTCAGATGGAAAAAAATCCATGCCTGCAGAATCACCCATACAAGTACTAGTACTGTTGACTGTACTATGAGTAACGTTTTCGAATTTGGGCACGGTAGTCATAACGGATGAACTGGGAATAACCATATTGCTAGTGGGTAAAAAAGAAGAAGAACCACTAGTAGTACTATTGCGATTGATCATGAAATACGGGAGCTCTTCATACAAATTAGGCATAACACTACTTGTCACGCAACTACCAATGTTTGAAGAAAGGGAAGGAGTAGTGTTGACAGAGTTTGAACTGAGAAGTTCCCGAAAGAGAAGCATGTTCAAAGAATCATTGCTCTTCTGACACGTTGAACCAACCGTACCATAAGGAATACTCGTCGAATTATAAGACGAGTGAAAAAAAGGCCTATTAGCCTGATACTGAGATGATGATGATGATGATGATGGTGGTGGTGGTGGTTTAATACAAGTATAGTTAAACGACGGAAAATTAAGAAAAGGATCATTAGTGGATGTTGTTTGAGCAGGAGAAGGAGGAGGATAAACGAAATTAGTTCGAGCTTTAACACCACGCATAGCTCTAGCTGCATAATCATAAGCACAAGCAGCTTCTTCAGCGGTATCAAAAGTACCAAGCCACCTCCTTTCTTTAGACTGGGGGTCACGAATCTCCGCCGCGTAACGTCCCCATGGACGGCGGCGGACACCACGGTACCTCACCGTGCCGACGGAGGAACTACCACCACTATCTTTGAGTGATCTTTTGTTTGTTGTGGCACATGATGATGATCTCTTAGTAAGGGTAGTAGTATTTGTGGTGTTTTGAAGAGGGAGATCATGAGATTCTTGATTAAGTCTCCTCATGGCATCTTCCATTTTTTCTTTAATGATATGAAAACAATGGAATGAAAAAAGTGTGGAGAATATAGTTATTTTTATGGGGACAAGGTGGTTACGCAGAAGAGAATGTATGTAGTAGGGACTCTGGATTTGAGCTTGTATTTATAATGGTTATTGTGTTGCGGTTGCATCTATAAAGAAGAATTTAAGGCGTTGCTACACGGGCATTAAATACAAAGTAAATACTACAGCTAGTACATAAAGGAACTCAAAACACAATTTTTTTTATTCTTATTTTCCAATCCGATTTGAATTACCTTATATATATATATATACTCATAGGGTTATAAATGGTTTAGTAATTTTAATTCAAGTTTACCAATCAGTGCTAGTATTAAATAAAATTACTTAATTATAATTATCTTATATGTAGTACTTTATAAATATAATTTTACACCATCACTGCATGTTACTAATTACAGTCGATTTCATTTTATATTAACACACAAAGTATTAATATGATGTATACTGTATTAATTATTGTAGTATCTAGAAAGTTATTATTTGATAAAGAAAAAACAATATATCAAAGTGGAATATAAAAGTAGTTTGATGAAATTAATTTCCTAAAAGATACATGATAGTTAGACACTAGCTAGAAAGGTAAAGAATTTTTACATCTTGATTAGTATTTAATGCCCCCTCCATCTCAAATTATTTTTGGTTTGTTTTGTGTTACAGGCCCCTTCAGAAATATTAATTAGGGGTATTTTGACCACTTTATCTTTATTTATTTCTAAGTTATAATCTATATGCATTAAATATTTGCTCTGTTTATGTGTCATCTCCATTAATAACAAAATTCTACTAAGAGTAAAATGAGAAAGAAGTAATTAATTGTGCCTTGAACTTCTAAAATAATAAATAATTTGACGCAACTATTTTTAATAATAACCACAACAAATAATTTGAGACGGAGGGAATACTTAACTAGAACTAACTTGATGTAACATGTAAGGGGGAAAAACTAGTCATTCGTCACCACTAAAGGACGTGGTGTAGTAGATGACGTTGCTTCTTCCTTAATCAGAGGTCTCAGGTTCGAGTCCTGGGTATGAAAAAATCATTGGTAGGGAGCATTTCTCCCAGAAATTGGCTCTACGCAGCGAGAATCTGAATATAGTCGGACTTCAATGCGGGTATCGAACACCGTGTGGGAAAAAAAAAACTAGTTATTCGTTACAAGTTACAACCGGATAAACCATGTTAATTTGAATATAAGGTCCCTACTTTCTTGGGAAATTTCAAACAACCCTTAATCTTTTCCTTACATAACTTGGGTCCAACTTTAGAAAGTACTCCTATAATCTTAAGATAATATGAGTTGCGGCTTGCCCGATATTATCAAATTTTCATATTTTTTTCCTAAAATTTGCGGTGATATACGTTTATATATGTTGAAAAGATTTGTGAAAAATAATTCAAGAAAGGTGCATGGATAGCAGACGTTGCATGACATTCGATGATATGTCGATCATCCCAAGCCTATACGATGCTCCTGTTTACTTCTCATTAATTAAAGAATAAATGTTCAACTACCATTTTCATTTACGAAATTATCTCCAACATAATGTATTTAACTTATCAATTTAGTGATATTGCTAAAAAAAATTCTCAAATAATAAGTGTAAGTTCAATCTTTACTGTTCTTCTTTCCCGTCTTTTCCTTTCCTTGATCCTAATGTAACTGAAAATATTTAAAGAATTATTATTTATTAGCTTCGCGTCGAATTTAAAGAGGGCCAAAGGCACCCGATTTTTTTATTAAAGCATACAGCATGTATGGAATGTCAAACAATTAACAATGCAGCATTGTCCTTTGCATAAGATGTTAATACTCTTGTAGTCTTGTTGATTCATAATAAGTGTGTGTTTAGCCTTTTTATTTTAATTTAAAATAAGTGTACAGTTAGAAGAAATTAGTTACTTTCTATGAGTTTACCCCTATTTCAAAAAGTGTGATTTTATGTAAATACAAAAATTATAGTAATTACTCCCTCCGTCCCAATTTATATGACACACTTTTATTTTTAGTCAGTGTAAAAAAGAATGACACATTTTATTATTTGATAACAATTTAACTTTAAACTTTATTTTTTACGCTTAACGAGATGATTTATAACCATACATATATCTTTGACTTGTTTTAAATCACAAGATTCAAAAGTTTTCCTTTATTTCTTAAATTTTGTGCTCAGTCAAACTACATCATATAAACTGGGACGGAGGTAGTAGATAATATCTAATTAAGGTAGTTTAGTTAATGTTGGATATGTAAAGCAGTACGGGAAGTAAATAAATATTACAAGTGTTTGAAATGATAAACAAATAGGCAATTCAGAACTGCCGCAAGCTTGTTGAGTCTTGAATCTTGATAACCTGAAATCAAGAAACACTAAATCTGGATTGTTACAACTGTGGCTGAGTCGAGAGATGGCTCTCTGTCTTTAAGACAAGATTGTCCCGTATATATGCTTTTACGTTAACGGGAAATAATCTCCCAAGATAAAACAACAACTAATCAAACACATGGGTTACCCCTTGGGGTCCCAAACCCTTAGCCAATTGTGAGACTTATAAAGAGAACAATTCTTCATTTTCCACCGATGTGGTAGATTTGTCCACACCATATTTTCATGCCTCAAACACCTTACTTCGTGGACCAATATCTCTTTCATTTCTCAACGAAATTTGACGATCATTGGCCCTACGGTCATCTACTCACTTAGTAGATTATGCACGTGTGTAGAGACAAAGCCTCTAACATGCGAAATCCTAGTGTTTAAGTCATTAAATATGAGTGGACGCAACTCCCCACCAAAGACAAATTTCCAACAGTTAAAATATCTATTTTTATTTAGGAGTGAGTACTATTTCTTAAGGAGTAAGATAAAGGCTAAGTAAACACTTATTTTGAACTAGAGGGAGTAAATTTTAATTAGCGTGTAACTCCAGTTAATTTCCAGGCACACAAATTTATTTTAGCAAAATGAAATAAAAAAAGAAATAGGTAACCGCATTATTTATTTTGTATTAAAAAATTAAAATGAATTGATTATATACCTATTAATTGAACATGTGTTTTTTACAAAATTAAGTTTAATATGATTTTCTTGGTTTATGTAAAAATAAAAAAATTATCTAAATAAGGATAAATTTGAAAATAAATAATTAATAGTACCTTTTTGTCTATGTAAAAAATTAACTATTTTAGACAATTTATAACTTAAAAATACCATATAGTATGAACATGAGGGAGTATTTTCTACTCGAGCTTCATCGTTGATTATTTACATTCCAAGTAACGTAAATATAGAGGTTCTAGTGAAACAAAATCAATACTTTCGAGTCGAACATTTTCATTTCTTCATAAAATAATATAATCCCTTAATATATTAGATGATATAAAAATAATTTATACATTAAATTCAAAGACAAACTTAATGAAAAATAGAGAAGGGGTCAGCATCAAAAAGTCTGAATCCAACATAAAAGCAAATAGTCGGGATTTGCGGGCAAGAGGATAGAAGATGACAGACCCAAATTGCTATTTTTTCTTCAAATAAATAAAGCAAATTTTATGGGGAACTTGAAAAGCTTTTTTCACCACCCCAAACAATATCCCTCTGAATGATTACACTGGCGGCGCTCAGAAATTGTTCCTCTTACTCTATGGTCTCGCTTACCTTTTCTATTTTTTTCCTTATAATTTAACTTACTTTTAATGGTACATATATATGTATATCAAGGTAAATTTATTTCCCTCTAATATATACAGGTAATGTTCCCTGCTTTTGTCTTAAGTTAGCAGTAATTGTTTTAGGGTTTGAAAACCAAGAGTTTATGTTCACATGGCATTGTCTGAAACTAGGTTATTATAGCTAGGGTCTTAAGGGAGAATGAAAATTAGGCTCTGCTGGTGGATGGAGACTAAAGTACTTAAAAAACGTGTACATATTTGAAGTTAGGTTAAAAAATAAGATACTTAGAAGTAAAAAAGGTATTTTAAGGACGTAATACATAGATAGACTCTCGCATGTTTTCAAAAATTTCATTTGGACATTCTAACTGAGACCCGCACCACCTAAATCCTTCAAAAAGTCATTTATTATATCATTTAGACGTAACATTTTTCACCATACGTTTATATTAAGAGCGGAGAACCATGGGTAATTCAGGTCTCAAGGAGTAGTCAAACTCCATTCACGTAATCGCTAGTCTCAATATCGTAAACCAAACCTGTATCCAATGCTCGGTTCGGATCTACATGCCCGGATTCATGAACAAAAGGAGTAGATTCTTTGCCAGTGACAAGATCAGTAAATACCTAACCCGAGTTGTCTAAATTGTAAGTTGCCCTTGTTTTTTTTTCTGGTGAGGAATTTCTAGCTCCTGCATCGGAGCAACCACAAAATTACTCGATGGCCACTGCTCTAATGACTATAACAAATCGGGGAAGGATAAGATTTTTTCTTTTATTTTTTGTGTTTGAAATGTTTTTTCTGTAATTAGTTGAAGAAATTTACAATAGTTTTTTTTTTACATTTTAAAAAAAAACTGGCATCTCACGTCCTTTGGAGCAGTGTGATGCACGCACTGTGCCATCTCAATAAATTATGTCAAAGTAGCACAAGTGCACAACAAATATCTTACTGGAGGGTTTAGGTGGTACCTGTCTCAATTGTAGGCTGTAGGGTCAAGTGAAATTTCTAAATAAGTTCAAGGGTCTATCTATGTATTACGTCTATTTTAAGTAACAAAATTCTAAAAAGCTATTTATTTATATTGTAAATAAATTTTAAAATATAACTTAATTAATAAATCTATAAATGCCCGAGTTAAAACATTAATAATATATATAATATAAAAAGGTATTATATAATGGAAAATTTAAAATGTCAAGGGTAAAAGATAAGAAGGGAATAATGTCTATTATTTATAATTGAGAGAATTTATTTTTTAAAGCAAAATCGGAGGGAGGGGAGGGGGGCTGGGTGTAAATAATTATCATCCAAATAAGAAATTGTAAAATTCATTTATGACAAACCAATGAAATGATTAGGTTATAACTAAAATGTGTTGGAAATTTACTTTTGGTGAGAGTTGCGTCCACCCATCTTTAATGACTTAAACACTACGGTTCCGCATGTTGGATACTTTGATACCTCACACGTGCATAATCTACTAAGAGAGTAGATGACCGTAGGGCCAAGGATCGTCAAATTTCGTTGAGAAATAAAATAGATATTGGTCCACGAAGTGAGGCACGAAAATGTGGTATTGAATAATTCTCCCTCATCGGGGAGGGGGGGGAGGAAGATTTGTTCATTTTATAAGTCTCAAAATTGGCTAAGGGTTTGGGATGTGTTCGAAGAAGGGAGGACCTAGGTGTGCTTGGGTTCGAGGATAAGCCCACACGTGCGCCGCCGCTCGCCCGTTCGTGCTTGGGCCGTGGGCTTCTTCTGATATTATCTTTTTGGACCCAAATTGCTTAATATTTACAGTTTGATCTCTAGAGTTTCAAAAAAGATAAAATTGGGAAGAGAACTGTCAATGGAAGGCAGAAAGTTTCTGCCTTTTGGGTTGGTTTTGGAGCGTTAAAACTCCATTACTTTGCACATCAATTAAGTCATTTACTTGGCTGAATAACTCCTCACTAAAGCTGTTAAACAGAGCAATATACATGTGATATACACTGAATATACAACAGTGTATATCACATATATATCACTAGCAAAGCAGTGGGCTTTCGGCCAGTCCAAAGGATAGTAAAGCAGTGGGCTTTTTCAGATATTAAAGCAGTGGGCTTTCGGCCACTGCACAGTAACCCAATTGATGTGTTATTGTATATATGGTATATATAGTTGTAGTATATTGTAAGGAAAAGGATACCTTAATTAGTGTTATACACTTACCATAATTGTATAGTTAGAATTATGGTAGATTAAGGATTTAGAAGTAGAATAGGAAAAGGATTTTTCCTATTATGGAAATATGTAACTTGTATATATAGCCTTTCAATTAATGAAAATAATCAAGGGGATTATTTCTTTCATGGTATCAAGAGACTAGGTTTACACAAAAGTTTTCTCTCAACTTTTGCCTTGTGGCCGAGAACCCCCCCCCCCTCCCCCTCGGGTTTTCTCTCCAAAATTTTGTCTTCCGCTCTCAAAAACCTCTCTTAAATTTAACCTCCTTCTTTGTTCTTTCAATATGTCTAAGGACAATTTTCACCCTGCCCTCACGGTTTCCAATATCAAGCTAAGTGTCTCTATTGTCCTTGAGATGGAAAACGTTCAATATGCAACGTGGGTGAAGTTGTTTAAAATTCACGCTATATCTTATCAAGTTCTTCATCACATAATTCCTCCCGCTAGACCCCGTCCTGCGGAGGATCCTGAGCTATGGATTACACTTGATGCTACCGTTCTTCGGTGGATATACGCCACTATATCAGTGGACCTTCTAGAGACGATTATGAAGCCAGATACCACGGCTATGGCTGCATGGAATAGATTGCGTGACATATTCCAAGACAACCAACATTCTCGTGTCGTCACACTCGAGCAAGAATTCTCTCTCGTTCGAATGGACGTATTTCCGAACGTTTCTGCTTATTGCAAGAAACTAAAGGAGTTGGCGGATCAACTATGTAATATTGGCGCACCAGTAACAAATAATCGTCTAGTTCTGCAGTTGGTTGCCGGTCTTTCGGAGGCCTATAATGGTGTTGGCACTCTCCTTCGCCAAAGCAACCCTCTTCTCGACTTTCATCAAGCCCGCTCCATGCTGACGTTGGAAGAAGCCGGTTTAGCTAAAAAGGCGGCTACCGGAGCAAGCCCAGTTGTCATGATGGCATCCTCTCCTAGTCCTTCGGGTTTTGTTAATAATTCGGGCCAAAACCATAATAATGGTGGAGGCAAGAATAATCGCAAAAATAACAAAAACTGCGGAGGCAAACGAAGCGGTTCTGGTGGGGGTGATCAACAAACATGCGGTGGGTCCCATCCAGGGTACAGTGGCCCACCACCACCGTGGGCCCAGCAGTGGGGCCAATGGCAGTGGAACCCGCACCCTCCAGCAGTTTCTGCTAGCGGCCAGTGGGCTGGCCAACAGTCCACGCCCAATACCCAGCATTGGAGGCCCGGCGGCCGGTGGCCCAAAGAACGGCAACCACAAGCGATTACTGCCCGGCCCAAAGCACGGCCAGGCGTTCTTGGGCCCAGACCTCCGCAAGCCCATCATGCAGCAGGCCCCACTCAGACCGATATCGAGGACGCGATGCACACGTTGGGATTGACTCAACCGGACCCAAATTGGTACATGGACACCGGAGCCACTACTCATATGACTTCTGAATCAGGTACTCTCTCATCTTATTCCAATTTGAGCACCCCTCGGGAGATAATTGTTGGTAATGACAGTTCTATTCCAATTCTAGGGTATGGTCAGAAAACGTTGTCTCCCCCCAATCCACCCCTCCTCTTGAAAAATACTTTATATGCTCCTAAATTGATTAAAAATTTAGTGTCTGTCCGAAAGTTCACAAATGACAATTCTGTTTTTGTTGAATTTGATCCTTTCGGTTTCTCTGTGAAGGATTTCAAGACGGGGAGTCATCTCATGAGGTGTGATAGTAGGGGGTCCTATCATGCCCGATTTCAGTCCATCGAGTCCAGCCTTGCCTTCAGCTTTTGCAGCCATCTCTCCTTCCATGTGGCATGCTCGTCTGGGTCATCCGGGATCTTCTATTTTATCAGCTTTAGATAAAAATAGCTTTATTTCTTGTAAGGGTATGAGTCGTACTCCAATTTTTCAGTCTTGTTCATTAGGAAAAATTGTTAAGTTGCCATTTGTAGACTCCACTTCTCATACTTCTATGCCATTTGACATTATTCATAGCGACTTATGGACATCTCCTGTTCTTAGTTCAATGGGTCGTAGATATTATGTTCTCTTTTTAGATGATTATTATAGATTTTTGTGGACGTTTCCAATTGCGAATAAATCACAAGTGTTTTCCGTCTTCATAAAATTTAGAGCGTTCATTCGTACTCAATTCGAAAGAGAAATAAAAAATATTCAATGTGATAATGGGAAAGAGTATGACAATAGGGAGTTTCGCGAATTTTGTGCTACTCATGGGATAAATTTTCGTTTTTCATGTCCTCATACATCTTCACAAAATGGGAAAGCCGAACGCAAAATTCATTCCATAAATAACATTGTCCGAACTCTCCTAATACATGCCTCCATACCTCCGTATTTTTGGCATCATGCTCTACAAATGGCCACTTACCTTCTTAACATAATTTCGTCTAAAGGTCTGACATACTCTTCCCCCTCAAAATCCTATATAATAAGAACCCTTCTTATTCTCACCTTCGGATTTTTGGGTGCTTATATTATTCGTTATTCCCATCCACCACAATTAACAAACTTCAGGCTCGGTTTACCCCGTGTGTGTTTTTGGGTTATCCGTCAAATCATCGTGGTTATAAGTGTTTTGATTTATCCTCCAAGAAAATCATAATCAATCGCCATGTCATTTTTGATGAAACTCAATTCCCATTTACGAAAGTTCATACTCCCGAACCTAAGTCATATAATTTTTTGGATGACCAAATATCCCCGTATATTATTCAAAAATTTTTGGACATCTCTCATACCCAAAATCCTCCAGTGGGCCCACTTCCCGTTGGACCAACAGTACCACCACACTCACATAATCCAGCCACTGGAACAGTTCCAGCAACTAGGCCTGCCCAGCCCAATTCTGGAGCTGCTCCAGAATCTGATTCCAGCCTGTACCGATTTGGGCCAGCAGGCCCACTGCCTGCTGGCCAGTCCGTCCCGAGCCCAGAAAATTCCCAAAATTCCATCAATTCTTTCTTGAGTCATAGACCGGTCACCCGTAGTCAGCGGGGTATTTTTACACCTAAAAGACATTTTAATTTACATTCTGATGTCTCTAAATCCCCCTTGCCCCGCAATCCTGTGTCCGCATTAAATGACCCTAATTGGAAAATTGCTATGACTGATGAATATAATGCTCTTATTGATAATAAGACGTGCGAGTTGGTGCCCCGTCCATATGGTATTAATATTATCGGTCTATGTGGATTTTTGCTCATAAGGAGAATTCAGATGGGTCATTTGCTCGACATAAGGCGCGACTTGTTGGTGATGGTAAGACTCAGCAGGTTGGTATTGATTGTGGTGAGACGTTTAGTCCGGTGGTCAAACCGGCTACCATTCGCACTGTACTTAGCTTGGCTCTTTCAAAGACTTGGTCGATTCATCAGCTAGATGTCAAGAATGCTTTTTCTACATGGTGATCTCAAGGAAACAGTCTATATGCATCAGCCGTTGGGTTTCAGGGATCCCAACCGCCCTCATCATGTCTGTTTGTTGAAGAAGTCATTATATGGGCTTAAGCAGTCTCCACGTGCCTGGTATACACAATTTGCTGATTTTGTTTCGACTATTGGGTTCACTCACAACAGGTTAGATAATTCTTTGTTTATCTACCGCCGTGGGTTCGTCATTGGCCTATATTCTGTTATATGTGGATGATATCATCTTGACTGCCTCCTCCGATGCTTTGTGCCAGTCTATCATGGCCATGCTCAGTTCTGAATTTGCTATGAAGGACTTACGGCCGTTGAGTTATTTTTTGGGGATTGCCGTTAAGCGTCATTCAGGTGGCTTGTTTCTGTCGCAACGGAAGTATGCTACTGAGATCATCGAGAGGGCTGGGATGTTATCCTGTAAGTCCACTTCCATACCGGTTGATGCAAACCCAAAGCTGAGTGCCGCAGCATGTGCACCATACAAGGACCCGACCCGCTATCGCAGTCTTGCAGGGGCCCTCCAGTATCTTACATTTACCAGACCAGATATTACGTATGCGGTTCAGCAGGTGTGTTTGTTCATGCATGATCCCAGCGTTGAGCACATGAATGCAATCAAACGCATCATTCGGTATATTCAGGGGACACTGGACTATGGGTTGCACTTGTATCCTTCATCTACATCCACACTTGTCTCTTACACAGATGCTGACTGGGGTGGTTGTCCCGACACCAGACGGTCGACTTCTGACTACTGTATGTTCCTTGGCAACAACTTAGTCTCCTGATCGGCAAAGCGTCAGGCAACTCTATCACGCTTAAGTGCAGAGGCAGAATATCGAGGGGTAGCGAATGTGGTCTCCGAATCATGTTGGCTACGTAATTTGCTTTTGGAGCTTCATTGTCCCATTCAGAAGGCAACCTTGGTATATTGCGATAACATTAGTGCCATCTACCTTTCAGGTAACCCCGTTCAACACCAACGCACCAAGCATATCGAAATGGACATTCACTTTGTCCGTGAAAAGGTTGCAAAGGGTCAAGTTCGCGTATGCCATGTCCCGTCTCGTTATCAAATTGCAGACATCTTTACAAATGGTCTACCAGCGGTTCTCTTTGAAGATTTTAGGGACAGTCTCAGCGTTCGAAAACCGCCCGCTATGACTGCGGGGGTGTGTTAAATAGAGCAATATACATGTGATATACACTGAATATACAGCAATGTGATATACGGGGCAATCTTGTCTTAAAGACATAGTGTCATCACTCGACCCAGCAAATCAAAGTGGTTGTAATTTCAGTTTGTTATTTCATTTTGCTGAAATTTCAGTTTGTTGTAATTTCAGTTTGTTGTAATAGTTAGCAATTATTTATTTTTCGTTCCTGCAATTGTTGTACCCACAAAATGTTGAGTCAAAGTAATTAAAACTATCAAGACTAGTATTTTAAATGTATATAAAAATGAGAATACAACTTTAAGATGTGTAAATATTGACTGAACAAATTATATACAGAACTAATAATATTTCAGTTACCTATTCTATGATATTTATTTCTTGCTAAAATTATATTTTTTGTAAGTTTTTAAGATTTATAAGATTTGATCTAATTTTGACTTCTAATCAAATCTAATGTAAACCAATATACATAGAAGGCTATTTACAAGATTTTCAATTTTTATCTTGTAAAAACTAAAAACACATCACACCAATTATACAAACCCTTCTTTCGTTCCTTTATTTTTCACCCCTCAATTGCATTTTCTATTCATCTCTATATATTTTCTAGTATTATATTTCAGCTTTTCTTATTTCCCCAAAAAATACTCCAAACGTGTGGAGAGCATTTAACGGGATAGGATCCCTTCCGGCAAGGTAATGTCTAGTAATTCTCAATGATTACTTAAATGAATGCCAAATGTGCAGTTAATATTTCAAATGCCTAAATTTAATTTTTGCTATTAATAATTCTTTATATTTTTTCTATTTACTTTATTGAATAAATAGCACTTAAAATAGTAATTAAAACTATAAAACAACATATTGTTTTCAGTATTTTCCTCCATCTCCCCACCCCAGGCCCACAAACTTTGTTTCCTTTTTTTCACCTTAGATTTTTTAATTATTATGTAGTATTTACTTTATTAAATAAACGGAAAAGGATAAAAATTACCCTTAATATATTAGAAATGACTTTAAAAAATGCCCTCATCCATCTATTGGAACAAATTTATTCCTAATATTATTTTTAGGCTTAAAATTATCCCTCTATTAATAGCATAACTATATGACATTTTTTAAAATTAAATACATGACCACTATATATTGATCTACATAAAATCTTGACTCAACCCAAAAAGACTTGGCCATCCATAGAGTGTAATCCAAACTCAAAATTAGATGTTCCTTCTTCTTATACTGCTTATAACAAGCATAACACATGGAGGTTGTAGAATTTTGATTTCATTTGTGAAATTTCATTTGCTTATGTTCTGTATGTGATGTTAAGCACGAGTGTTATGTTTGTTATAAGCAGTATAAGAAGGAGGAGCATCTCATTTTAGGTTCAGATTAGATTCTATGGATGGACCAGGTCCTTTTGGATTAAGTTAAAATTTTATGTATATCACTATATAGAAGTCGTGTGTTTAATTAAAATTTAATTAAATATCATATTATCATGCTATTAATAGAGGAACAATTTTAAGTCTAAATATAATATCGGGTGTAAATTTGATCTAATAGGCGGAAGAATGTTATTTTTGAGCCATTTATATTACATTAGGGACGATTTTTACCATTTCCCATTTATGCAATAAAGTAATTAGAAGACATAATAATAAAAATCTTCAATAAAGGTAAACAAAGTTTGTGGTGATGGGGAGATGGAGGAAAATGGGGAAACAGTATGTCGTTTTATGTTTTTACAATAATGTTCTATTTATTTAATGAAGTAAATAAAAACATATAAAGAAGTATTAGTACAAATTAAATTTTGCCCTTTGAAATATTAACTGCACACTTAACATTTATTTAAGTAATAATTGAGAATTACTAGACATTACCTTACTGGAAATAAAGGAAAAGAGAATGATTTTTATAGTTGGTATGAGGTGTCTTTACAAGATGAAACTTGGGAGTGTCAAAAATTAGACAAAAATCTATCAATCTTAACAACTGAGCAATAACATAATATTAATATTAATATCAATATCAATATCATAGAATGGGTAACTAAATTCTTCTTCTTATTATTATTATTATTATTAGTTCTGTATTTAATTTGTTTCCAGTCAAAATTTGAACATCCTAAAGTTGTATTCTCATCTCTATATACATTTATAATACTAATCTTGATAGTTTAAATTACTATGACGCGACATTTTAGTTATAACCTAATCATTGTATTAGTTTTTCATTATCGAATTATATAACTTTTTACTTGGGTGAAAATCATTTACATCCTCAATTTTTCTTTAAAAAGTTAATTCTCTCCTCAATTATGAACAATACACATTCTTCCCTGCATATCCTATGCAATGTCTATGTTACTCTTGATATTTTCAATTTTCCATCTATGTAATACTTTTTTATATTATATATAACATTTATTTTTTCAATCCAAGTACTTATAGTTTTTTATTTAGTTCATTAACGTTATAAGTAGAATAATCCTTTTATGAATTTCTCATAAAATCTAATAATGCTATTTTTATGATTGTCATTTTAATATTACATGCGTTAAGTATGTATATATGTATGTACATAGATGTGTGTATTCAAGTTTTACTTCTCTCTTATTCTCAATTGTTTATATAGGTAAACGTGTTTTAGTTGTCACTAATGAAATATTTTTAAATTATAATTTAATTTTTTTATAATATAAATAGATAATTTTTAGGAATTTGTTATAAATACTATATGTTTATAAAGTTATTATTATGTGTTATTTTCACTTCTATAAATAGATATCGGAGTTTTATTTATTATTAATAATTTTCTTGTTCTGCTTATTTATTTCATTTTAGAATGGAATTAACTTATTTTTTTGTTATTACTTCTTACTCTCTTTTTTCGTCTCCGAAATATTACTAATTTATTTTTCTATAGGAAATTTGTTATATAGATTTGAAAAATGAAGAATATCATTATTTTAAAGAAGTAAAAAAAAAAAGATAAAGGTTGACAATGTAAGGGTAAAATAGGCATTCAGAAAAGATAACTAGCATACAAGGGGGACAATATCTATTATTCAAAATTAAGGGATGAGTTTGATTTTAAAAACAAAGCCGAGGGGTATAAATGATTTTTCACGCTTTTTTCCCCCTTTTATTGTCTTCTTTTAAGGAGAATGTAGGAAGAAGTGGTTTATAAAGCATCCACCAATCCATCCTATAAATAGATTAAAAGTACAAATCATTTCTGTCCATAAGCTAGAAAGTTAATTAATCTCCCCACAAAACCTTAAGTATACTTGCTCGTCAGATGCAAGTTGCTTGTGATAACAATGTACTATTAAATTATTGGTTTCAATTAAAAGCATCAATCTATAAGTCTAAAGTCTTAAAAGCCAATAAAAATGTTCTTAAGGTTTATGACCATTTGCAAAGCAGCACCAAATCTTCGGGAAGTCTTCCACCATGTTTAGAAGTCATTTGGTGGGGGGGTTTGGTTGGGGGGGGGGAAGGGGTTGGGGCTATCTAATTTTCATGAAAACTCTGCATTTTGGCAACGTTGAGGTAGTTAATAAAAACCAAACTAGGATAAATGAAATCATCTTATTGGAACAAATCTAGTATTAGGACGTAAAATGATTGCAAGTAAAGTTATTAACAAATGGGGAAAAAAAAATACACTTTTATGTTTTTAGGCCCGTTTGACCATGCAAACATGTTTTGATTTTAATTTTGTGTTTGTTTATGATATTTGAATAAAACTTTACTTTAGTTTGAGATTTTAATTTTAAATTCTAAATTCACCTAAAATGTATATTTCAATTTAAAGTTTGTGATTTTAATTTTTAAAATTTAAAAATATGATATATAATTTGTTAAAAAGAGTCATAATTTTAAATTATGCGAAAAGGAACAAATTCGACGTAAAGAGATTGGTCGTACCATGTGAAAAGATTATATTAATCAATAGCTAGTTACTGCTATTATTAATTTACTGGCCAGTAAATCTGTGTAAAATTATGTGTATTTAAAAGTTTGTAATAACATGTAATCACAAGTATTTATTTATTAAAAGAATATGGAGATATGTGGTGCCTTAGGATATCTCCTACCTTATTTATGAACTATGAATTGATCATTTGATAAAATTATATAAGAGCTTGAGAAAATTTTAATAGTTTTCACAAATTGGGCTTCTCTTTTTGGGGGAGGGGGGGTTACTTTTTCCTCTCTTTTTTTCTTCTAGCCTTCCTTTCCTCTGGTTCTCGTTTCCCTCTATAAAATAATAAAATATTGCTAGTAAAAAATATGAGTTAATATTAGCTTTTATAGTCAGTATTTAATAATAATTTCTCTGTTTAATCAATCATAATATTAAAATGTGTTATGATATTTATTATTTTTCGTAATTTGATATTTCAAAGCATTTAAAAAAAATTAACTAAGCACAATCCGCCTACTAATTACTGAAAAAAATAATTCTCAAACGAACCGATCAAATACAAACTATTTTTTCTTTAAAGAGGCTTTTCAAAAATAAGTAATTTTTGACAGCTTGGGGTAATAAGCTCTTAGACGGTATGAAATAAAAAATATGTTGATACTAAAAATATAATATTCACTCTAATATATATCACCTTTAATTCCATAAACAACCCCGACTATTTGTGGGGCATTGCTCTCTATCATAGCATACCAATATAGTAAATGTGATCCAAAATACACCTAAACCAAGAAGAATGATATGTGAACACCGCCCTTCAATACCCTCACTTCCCGTCAAGTATAAAGAATAATGAGTGCATTAAATAAAAAGTTTATTGCCAATAAATAAGGCCTACAATAGAGACGACAACTATACACATCTTCCAAATATCACCCTCGATAACCAATTGAGCTGTCCAAGCGGACTGTGTGGTACGGTAAACTTTTTAAAGTGACTGGTCCCACCGCATTACGGCCCCCCATACCCCAGAAAACCCCACCTCCGGCCTGGCCCTACGGATTAGTATACATCACTTGGCCCTACGCGTATGGAGGGATTTTTTTTGGAGAACACAGTTCCACTCTCGTTGATTAGAGGACTCGAACACGGAACCTCAGACAGCAATACCCTAATGTATTGGCCACTGAGCCAAACACTTTGGATGACAACTATACACATCGAATAGATACGATGGGGATTCTTTGATGACGAACTAGCTATATTTGTAGCAGATATTAAAGAATCAGATGACGGTATCTTTCCATGGCTTTTTGGTATCCAATTGCCCCGTGTGAGGTCACATATTTAATATATTATTATAGGAGTAGAGTATACTATAGTTATAACTTATAAATAAAAAAGTGCATCGATTTATTTAATAAGTTAGGTCTCTACTTTTACCGTGAGACACGTGATTAAAAATACGTGCGACAAGACATTTACCAAAAATAAATGACGGGTGCCAGAGGGTGTAGTCATAAAAGCTCGAGCCGCCAAATTGTATCCTACATTATTTTTATGTATATTATTATAAACATGTATTTACTTAAAAATAAATTTTTATTCTCATTATATAATTTTTGTTATTATTATACCTCAAATATTACTCCCATCCATTTTAATTTGTAAGATATTTGACTGGTCATACAACTTGAAAAAGAAGGAATGTTATTTTTAAAATTATCACGCTAAGCATGCTAATATCTGTGTAGTTATAAACTTTTGAAATTTGTAATTTAAAATATATTGTTGCATTTGGCAATATAAAAGTAGATCCGAGCTTCTCTTTTCATTAAGGATAAACTAAAAGACTAAAATTAAATTATTTTGAAATTAAGAAAAGTTCCATTAAACGCTGGAACATATTAATAAATAAATAGTGTTATTTTCTTTTGAACGAAAGAAATAGATATACTTTGACCTCATCAGAGTTTTGTTTTGTAAAAACAAAATATAAATAAAGTATTATTCAGGTAAAGTATGGTGCAGGCGCGAATTCAATAAATCTGTTCATTGCAATTTTTATGGCATATTAAAACATTTACCAATATGTCTTTCTAATAGTGTTACCATAATATTTTTTTTAATTATTCATCACAACTAATTAAATTTTACACTTTAATCCAATATTTTATATATTAGACTAAATTTTCAATAATAACTTTTAGTAATATTTTCACTACTAATTAAAATACTGTCGTAATTTTTCATTGTCAAATACAACAACAATAACGATGACTGCTTCTCAATACAAAATATTAATCTATGTAAATTATTGTTTTTACTGATCATGTTGCTCAAATACTTATATCAATTCGATATTATGTAATGTGCATAAGGATTTGTTATATATAAATTGAGTTTATATTTATTGTCAAATCAACATAGAAGGATCTAAGGTGTAAGTTTGATGGGTTAAAGTTTTAGATTCTTACAACTGAATCTGTTGCTGTTTTTAAATTTATGGATTAAGAATTTAAGATTTGTAAATCTTTTAGTATTTAATTCATATATTCATGTATTATACGAAAAGAATTAAAAATAATGCTCATTGTTCTTTTTTGACTCTATCTTTAAGAATAACCTCGAACTATTTTAGAATTACAAATTCCACAAGTGAAACTCATTGCTTGGCCTCGGGGGTGGCCAACGAGCCAGGACGAGTCGGGGCGGGACGGGGGAGGGGCGGATCGGGTCGGGGCGGGGCGGGGGAGGGGCGGATCGGGTCGGGGCGGGACAGGCGGGATCAGGGCAGACGGGATTCGCCGAAGTCACATCCCGGTTCTGGTCCCGTCGGAAAAGGGGCTGGGGCGGGATGGGATCGGGTCGGGTTTTTTTCCACTTAATTTAAAAAATAACATATATATAAACAACTCAATAATTGAACAAGATAGTGTAATAAAAACATATCAAGTCTGTTTTTGTGTCTCTTATATTATTTAATAGACATTATATATTTTTTGAAATACAAATACAATTGTCAAAATTGCAACTTTGTGGTGTTGTTCAAAAGTTGCAAATGACTTAGTAAAATTGCAATTAAAAAAATTACATTGTGAAAAAAAACATGTTCTAGTTTCTTGATAATTTCCTGTGGTTCTTCGGTTGGAATTGGTAATTGTTGGTCAAATTACTCCACGTCGCTTCCACCACCTTCGGATAAGATGTCGTTGTAGTTTTCGACTTCTTCTTCGTTGATCTCCGGTTGACCGCACCTTCTCCGCTCCGCTCGTATCCAATCTCTGAATACTACTGCAATCTTCAAGCTGTCTCCGGCTAATGAGTGTATGTGCTCTCCTATTTGATATATGACGGCAGAAAAAGCGCTTTCAGACGCCGTTGATGACGTTTGAATGTTCAAAACATCTCGGGCCATCATTAAAAGTGTCGGAAAGGTCTTCTCATTCCCCCTCCAGTATTTCAGCAAGTCTTCACGTCCTTCTTCATTGAGAACTGTTTGGTACGGTACAGAATCCTGCAAAACAAAAATATCAAACTCGCTAATTTGGTTAGTAGTGTTACCACCGCACAATCTATTTCTGAGGCTTTTAATACTAGCCGCATAAACAACATGTCTTTTGTGAGGTTGTGTTGAAGAAGAAGAAGGTGGTATGGAAGCCGGTAGGTTGCTAGCACTTTCATGTTGGTAAAACCTATATACTTTTTTGCATTCGTCTTCTACGCTAGACAACACTTCTTCTTTAGTTTGTTCAATAGGTGGTAGGTGATTTGGATTTTTGGGACTTGGAGGTGGTAGTAATGCTATACAATCATAAATAGTTTCAATAAGTGATTTAGTATCGTCTATTTTAATTGTCGGATTTAATACAACATAAATAATATAAATAGTGGGAATAGGAATAAAATATTTTTTTATTTTGATAAACATTTTTTTAATAGCTGGTTTATCCATATATTCATTAAGCAGTAAAAATATTAGAGCTATATAAAACAACATAGTTGAAATAGGAAGATAATATATACAGAAAAATTCTTTTGTTGCTTGAATTTTTTTTCTAGAAATACAATAAGTTCGGAAAATTTTCCCCAATCGCTATCTACAACCATATCAGCTTAATTTTGATTATGGGAGTTAAGAAATAAAGTTATAGGTTTTCTGTAGTCATAAGTAACAAGTAGTTGCTCGTATAAAGAATTCCACCTAGTGAGTACTTCTTCTGGAATTTTTCTATAAGGTAGTTGGCAATCGTGACAAGTTTTTTTATATTCTTTTTTTCGTTGTATTCTATTATTTTTTAAAATAAAGTTTATAGTAAATTGTATTTTACTAAGAATGTCTTCAAAAAGTGATAGACCATCCTTTACTACTAAGTTATATATATGGCACACACATTTTATATGAAAATGATCTGGAAAAGATGGAGTTAAACTATTTTTTAAAATTGTAATAGTATAATTGTTAGAAGAAGCGTTATATAATGTAATAGTCATACTTTTATCTGTTATTCCGTAATAATCGCATACTTGATAAATTTTTTATGCAATTAAAACACCAGCGTGCCTATCATCTATATATCTATACACTAAAATACATTTTTGCATAGACCATTTCTAATCTATCCAATGACAGGTTACCGTTAAATAATCATGGACGTTAGTACTACGGCCTATATCAGAAGTGATAGCCACTTAGCCATTAAAATGATATAATGATTAACGTAAATACTGTTAATATTCATGTGCAAATTTAAATATATCTCTCTTAACAGTTGATCTACGAAAACCGTTAAAAGCAAGATTATACATTTCTATAATGTAATGAATAAAATCAGGAGATGAAGGAAATGAAAAAGGTAAACCCTCCACAATAACTAATTTTGCTATTGCTTCCCTATCTCTATGTTTATTGTAATTAGGGCCTACAATTCCCCCTGTCGCGGGTTTAATTTGACCATGTACTTGATCCGGAACAGTATGTGAATCTTTTCCCGATGGAGCGGGCGTTTGCGCACCCGGTTTTGAAGCCTCGTATTGGGCATACCTAGCTGGATGAGCCCTTGCTACGTGTCTCACTAAACCCCCGTCCCACCGTGACCTTTTTCAGTTTTAAATTTTAAAACATCTTTACAAATTTTACATCTAGCTACTTGATTCTCTACGTCCCTGTAAAAAAAGTCTATGCATCTGATTTTAATGGTCGTTTTGCTGGACCTCGTCTCATACTAGGGGAATATGAGGCATTCCAGTTGAAGGTGCACTAGTGGGTGTGTTGTCATCTACATTAGTGGGTGTATAATCTAGATCATCGTCTAAATTAAAGTCTTCTTGAGTTTCAGAAAATAGCTCCTCGTCTAAATCTAATAGTATTGCAGAAAAATATTCAGTATCAACAAAATCATCCTGTGTAGGAATAGGATTCTGTCTAGAAATAGAATGACTAGAAGAAGTACCCTTGTCCTTGTTGCCATACTAGAAGAATCCTGACCCTTACCCTTACCCATAAGCATACGTTTAAATCATTCCATTTTAATTATACTAATAAATAATTCAAGTAAATGAAATTAAGTGCACTAAATAAAATAAACAGACAATAATAATTTAATGAAGGAACGAATGTACCAAACGCCGACGTAACATCGACGTGTAATCGAGAGGTTGAAAATTGAAACTTTGCTCGATGGAAGATTGTCAAGCTAGTTGCCAACTTTACTCCAAATGAATAAATAAAATTCAATACTTAGTAGACTTGTAGAGAGATTGTAAGATGAAGAGAAAATGAGGTATTTATAGTTGGAAAATTGGGTTAAAGTGTAAATATAATAACTTATGAGTTAAAAATAAATATTAAGGGGTAGGGGGAGGCCAAAAATAGCCGTTGCACAATGGTCAAAATGAAAAATGATCGTTAGTGCAACGGTTATTTGTGCAAAGGGGTTTCGGGCGGGATCGGGGCGGGACCGGGTTGGGCCTAACGAGACTGGGGCAGGCCGGTACCATAATTTGTTTTTTAAAATGTCGGGGTCGGGGCGGGACCGGGCCGACCCGGCCCACTGGCCAGCCTTCTCGGCTGTCAACATATATAAACCAGTACATCGAACAGAGTTGTTAGTAGAATATCAATTTATAAAATAAATACACGGATATAATGAGAAAGATGAGATTCATTCACTCCTAATTAGGACTCTAAATCGAATTCTTAAAATAGAAAAACTCCGTATTAGAGAATTCCCCTCTTTAATGGGCGTTACACACCACCAATATGAATTAATCGGCCAGTTTATTTGGGATTAGATAAAATGGAAATGTTAGGAGTTGTTTGATAGTTAGTAAAGAGAAAATGTATTCATTTATTAATTTCGTACATAATTTATATCATGTTTGATAGCTAGTTAGGAAGTAGAGTAAGTTATTGATATATAAAATTAATACGACGTTTGGTTTATAATCTAGAAATCATCATAAACATGTACATAATTTATGAAAAAATATTTTTATACGAGGTAAAAATTAAAATAACTATTATCTATATAAAAAAATATATATATATTATTAATATATGCATAACTCTAACAAGATATGAGAAAGGGAAAAGGGATTAGATATTTGGACGACAAGAATAGATCAATGTCAGTAGTAGTAATGGTAAAGGTATAACGTAGTGGAGGCGGAGGGTGGCGGTGTTGAGGGAGTGAAGGTTACAGCAACTGCAGCTTTTTTTCATCTAATTACTGTTTCATGTACTGTTTGTATCGTTTATATAGGGAATGTCTGTCAACACTTTGCACCTCTTTTCTACTACTCCTTTCACATCCAAATAATAAATTTTCATCATACTAATAATCCTATAAAGAAATACTACTTCTCCATTTTTGTCAAATTGAAAATAATCTAAAATTTTAAAATATTATTTTTAATTGTTCATTTTCTTACATATTCGCAATTAGTTTTTCCTTCTACTCTTAATAATGGCAAAGGTCAAATTACATATTAATGTACTTAGCTTAATAATTTAAAAGATAATAGAACAACAACATAGTGAAATCCCACACCGTGGGATCTGAGAGGGAAGAGTGTACACAGACCTTACCTCCACCTTGATAGGTAGAGCGGCTATTTTCGGGAGACCATCGGCTCAAGACAAAACATAATCACAAGTAAGACAATCAAAACAAAGTAAGAGTAAACCAAGAGTAAAGAGTAAAGCAAGAGAAACGGTCAGACTCAGATAAGAAATTAAATCAGTATAAAGTGAATTCGAACAAAAGGGAGCAGTAGCTAACATAACCAAATAAGCTAAACAAAATACACTAAAGAACACATAGCAGCAGAAATCAAACTACAGTGAATTATAAAGCAATAATGTGTCTATAAGTGTGATAGGCTAATCGGGCATACAATAATAACACTACAACTATCAATTTGTACGCATAAGTAGGACTACGCTCGAGTACCTACTACTCTTCTACCCTAATCCGTGTCCTCCACAACCCCCTATCTAAGGTCATGTCCTCAGTAAGTTGCACATGCGTCATATCCCGTCTAATCACCTCTCTCAAATACTTCTTCAGCCTACCTCTACCCTTCCTAAACCCGTCCATAGCCAACTACTCACACCTCCGCACTGAGGCATCTATGTCTCTCCTCTGCATATGCCCGAACCATCTCAACATCGCTTCCCGCATCTTCTCATCCACCGAGGCCACTCCCACTTTCTCCCGGATATCATCATTTCTAATCCTATATCTCTTTGTATGCCCACACATCCATCTCATCATCCTCATCTCCGCCACTTTCATCTTTTGTATGTGCGAAGTCTTGACTGGCCAACACTCCGCCTCATACAACATAGTCGGTCTAACCACCACCCTATAGAACTTGCCTTTAAGTTTTTGCGGCACCTTTTTATCGCACAAGACTCCAGATGCGAGCTTCCATTTCATCCACCCCGCCCCAATATGATGTGTGACATCGTCATCAATCTCTCAATTCCCTTGGATAATAGACCCTAGGTACTTGAAGCTTTCTTTCTTTGGAATGACCTGAGTACCAAGCCTTACCTCCACGCCTGTCTCGAGGTCGCTCCCATTGCTGAACTTGCACTCCAAATATTCTATCTTGGTCCTACTCAACCCGAACCCTTTAGACTCCAGAGTCTGTCTTCAAACCTCCAGCTTGGCGTTCACTCCGCTGCGAGCCTCATCAATCAGGACTATGTCATCTGTGAATAACATACACCATGGTACCTCTCCCTGGATTTGTCGCGTGAGTCCATCCATCACCAAGGCAAATAGGAATGGGCTAAGAGCTGATCCCTGGTGCAACCCATCATCACTGGGAAGTGCTCTGAGTCTCCTCCCATTGTCCGTACTCTAGTCTTGGATCCATCATACATATCCTCGATCGCCCTAGTGTACGCCACATGTACGCCTCTAACCTCCAAACATCTCCATAAAACCTCTCTAGGGACGTTGTCGTATGCCTTCTTGAGGTCAATTAAAACCATATGTAAGTCTTTCTTCTTCTCTATATACTGCTACACCAACCTCCTAATAAGATGAATGGCTTCGGTAGTCGAACGCCCGACATGAATCCAAAATGATTCTCGAAAATAGACACGCCTCTCCTTACTCTTATTTCCACGACTCTTTCCCAAACTTTCATAGAGTGGCTCAGCAGCTTGATACCCCTATAGTTGTTGCAACTCTGGATATTACCTTTGTTTTTGTACAAGGGAATCATTGTACTCTACCTCCATTCTTCGGGTATTCTTGCAGTCTTAAAATGACGTTAAACAACTCAGTCAGCCACTCCAAACCAGCCCTGCCTGCGCTCTTCCAAAATTCAACTGGGATCTCATTAGGCCCGGTCGCTCGTCCTCTGCACATCCTGCGAATAACACCTGTAACCTCCTCAACCTTAATGCTTCTACAATACCCAAAATCTCGGTGCCTACCAGAATGCTCCAGATTTCCCAACACAATGTCTCCATCTCATTTTTCGTTCAAGATTTTGTGGAAGTAAGACTGCCACCTCTGTCTAATATGTGCTTCCTCCACCAGTACTTTGCCGTTCTCATCCTTGATGCACCTCACTTGATCCAAGTCACGAGCCCTCATCTTCATTGTCTTGACTAGTCTGCACAACTTCTTATCTCCGCCTTTCTCCTCTAATTCCACATACAGACGTTCAAAAGCTATCATTTTCGCTGTCGTAACCGCTAGCTTTGCCTCCTTCCTCACCATCTTATACTCTTCCTTATTCATTCACTTCTCCACCTTATCTCTGCTTTCTACCAATTTCACATACGCCGCTTTCTTCACTTCCACCTTCTCTTGAACTTCACTATTCCACCACCAGTCCCCTCGATGTCCACCACGATAACACCGCGAGACTCCTAGAACATCTCTGTCTACCTCACAAATGCAACTGGCCATCCAGTCCCACATACCGGTCGCATCCCCACTACTCTCCCAAGCCCCCTTGGCCATCAACCTCTCACTCGTCTCTTATGCACTAGCCATGGTCAAAATCCCCCATTTAATTCTTAATCTGTCATCCACAACCATTTTCTTCTTATCTAACTTGATCTCCAAATCCATCACCAAAAGCTTATATCGGGTTGTAAGATCCTCATTCGGAATAACCTTACAGTCTTTACAAAGACTTTTGTCAACCTTCTTAAGGAGAAAAAAGTTTATCTGAGTCTTAGCCACCGAACTACGAAAAGTCACCAAGTGTTCCTCCTTCTTCAAGAATTTAGAATTGGCTATCACCATCCCACAAGCTATAGCGAACTCCAAAAGTGAGACGCCCCCCATTCCTGACCCCGAGTCCAAATCCTCTATGCACGTCATCATAACCCCATGGAAGTGACCCGATATGTCCATTGAAATCCCTTCCTGTAAATAACTTCTCAGTGGGTGGTATACCTCCCACCACTTCGTCTAAATCCTCCCAAAAACGTCTTTTCTCCTCCTCGTCTAAGCCCGTTTGTGGCGCATAAGCACTAATAATGTTCTTAGTGAACCCTCCAACTACCAACTTAATCGTCATCATCCTGTCATTGACCCTCATCACCTCGACCACATGATCCATTAGTTCGTTGTCAACCAAAATGCTTACCCATTCCTATATTTCGACCTACCGGAGAATCATAACTTATACCCGTCTACATCTTTAGCCTTTGGTCCTACCCATTTGGCCTCCTGGACACATGCTATATTAATATTCCTCTTCTTTAGAATCTTAACTAGCTCTATGGCATTCCCCGTTAAAGTCCCAATATTCCAAGACCCTATTCTTAGCCTAGCATCTCCCTTACCCTCCTACCCCTTGCCCCCCCCGGTCCATGACCGAGAACATGACCCTAGTCTAGCATCATTCACCAAAGCCACTAGAGCAAAGACATAAAGAATACTAGTCCAAGGTTAACGCTAACACACACGTGAAGCAATACTAGAGCACAAGTTAGCAAAAATCTAGAGGTAAGTCTGTCTACTACAGATCCGAATGAAAAAACAAAGGGCAACAAGAATACATGCAAGAATGTAAAGTCCAGATTCAATAAAACGCAACACGCAAAATTGAACAACACGGATAAGAATAAATATTGAGTACATAAAACTACTAATGATAATAATAATCAAGTAAAGTAAACAATCAACAAAATTAGAATAAACAATTATGGCAAGTTACCGGCAGGAAACAAGATATGCAAAAAATGCAATGCAAGCAATGGAACAAACTACTATTAGCAAACCAGCGAGGAAAGCACACCAGAGCAAGAAATATACAACGGAGCTGAATACCCAAAATCGCTAACTATAACACGAGATAAAGATGAAACAAGAAAGATACAACCCACAAAACAAAATACAAGAAATAAAAAAGAAAAGGGGAACGATAGAACCTGGTCGGCCTCTAGAAGATGACACTGAAAAATGGGTGTAGCCGGTGCTGTTGATCCTAACCGGCGTGATAGAGCAGTCGCAACACGATATGAGAGTTGGGCTCGCCGGAGAACACCTTCTCCGGAAGTAAAAATAGAACAGAGAGCAGGGAAAATAAAGAAGAAAGGGTGGAGAGAGAAGGAGAGCGGGAAAGAGGAAGAGGCAAGGAGAGAGAGGGTCGAGGCGTTACCTGGTCGCCGACGATGTGGTGGAGTGAATGGTAACGGCAGTAGGGTTACTAATATATTGTTTCTCTTGGTATGTTACACTACACGCCGTTTCAAAGTTTTTTCACGGCATCAAGTGCATAAACTAAATTTAATTAGTATGTGTATCAGGTTAGAAAGTTGAGGTGAATTATTGGAAGTTTAGAGTAAAGAAATTTAAAATCTGTCAAAAAATAATAACACCTTAAAAAAATTAAAAATGATTAGCTTGCATATTATTTTAAATAGACTAATCCCTTTCAATTATTTCAAAATAATATTCAAAATTTTAAAGAATAACACCTTAAAAAAATTGAAAATGATTAGCTTGAATATTGTTTAAAATGATTACTTTAAATATCTTGAATATTAGATATTTATCTAATCCCTTTCACCTTTCTCTCCTACTCTATTTTCTAAGGGTACTTTGGTAACTTGTTAGAGTTACGCAGGTATTAGTAATGCATATATTTTTGTTATGTATGTAGTAGTTATTTTATTTTTTACCCCGCATAAAATAATTCTTCATAAATTATGTACATGTTTATAAACTGATTTCTAAATTATAAACCAAACGTCGTATTAATTTTATATACATAATCCGTCAAAAAAGAATAACACCTTAAAAATTTTGAAAATGTTTTGAAACACATATCCCTTTGTATGGATGTCATCCATACACATTCACTAATCTTTTGTATGTTACATGTACCTATTAATTTGGGCACTTAATATTTGTAACCTTCATTGGGTGGTTTCATCCTATAAATTGGGATGTTATTCACCTTTGAAGGTAGACCAACATACACTTGAAATAAGAAAAAAATCTCCTCATCATCTCTACTTCTTTGTCTACATCTCGTCTTATATTGATATTTCTATCATGTTATAACACGTTATCAGCACAAGACTCTGCCGTGGGCAAATATTTTGAAAATATGACGAAAGTAAGAACTGCATTAGGTATTTCTTTTAACATCTTTCGTTTCTTTTTATTATTCCCTCCGTTGTATATAATATCGTGAGGGACATAAGTTCTCTTTGCTGAGATATTTGAGATTCTGACTATGTGGTTCGAAGAAAGATTATTTACAACCTTACTTTTTAGTTCTGATTAAATCTTTGATATGTATTTTGCCATAAGTAAAATTGTTATTATGGGAAAGAGCTAATGAATTCATAGCATTAGTAGTGTATTATATATCATCCTTAATGGATTTTGGATGTCTGTTATCATTATTTCGTATGAACTCTTTTGATCTCCGAATCTTAAATGGTTCACTTGATCATTTATGCCTCAAATTTGTTCATGAAGAATAATATTATTAAGAGAAATTATGATATTAATTTCTTATTCCTTAATGGCTAAGAATGAAGGTTTACAAGAAATACATGATCACCAGAAGTGATAATATCTCTTAAATCACATTATGATTAAATTCATATATGTCAATAACCATCAGAAGTGGTAATATAATTACAGATGATTATGTTTCATTCCCGAAGAATGAGAAATTTTGATAAATGTTATAAGTACAGATCCATTCCCTGAAGTAGATGTGATAATATGAAGTAAAGGTTATATATACGGACATGTGTTTGGTTGTGATGTTATCACGACTCACCTCCAGAAGAAGTAGAATAGTTGGGAAAATATTCTAAATATTATATACTTTACTCCCGAAGTAGTAAACTCAAAAATCTGCTTCCGAAGTAGCAAATTTAGAAATCTGCTCCCGAAGTAGCAAGCTCAATTATGTGTCTTAATATTTAAGTCCTTGTATTTAATTGAATTGATACAAATATTGAATTGTCTTAATGACATTTATTATGATACAAATATTGAATTGTCTTAATGACATTTATTATGAGAATATTTTATCCGTTTGCCAGATGATTTTCTTCAAACAATTGAATGTCATATATTATTTTTAATGAACAATATATTGTCAGTTTCTAACATATCATTTGAATTTGTTGCAACTCAATTGATAACGTATTTGACCTCTTAAAATAGCCATCATTGGCTTAAATTTTATTTCAAAATGAAACTTTGGCTTATATATAGTTCTATGTTTATAATTTTGTATTACTGTTTTTGTAACGCTAGTTTGTTGGGCGTATGAAAATATTATGTACGGAGTATATAATTGATATGTGGTGAGAATGATTTGATGTAAATTAATGAATTTAATTTGTAGTAGTTGATAAATGTGTTAAAAGGTATGAACGTTACATTTGAGAGGGTGATTAATGAGAATTAAATGGGTTTAATTTTCTGCAAAATGTTAAGGTAACAATTAAAGGAAAAGATACAAAAACTTTTAAAGAATGATAATAATTATATAGATCATGGCTTGCCGAGAGTTTTTGCATTGGTGTGTATCTATATTTGTGGTTATATTTCTTCTGAATGCTTTTTATGGTCAATGCCTTTATGGCCTTTAATAAAATATTACTAATATCTCAAATAGAATGAGAATAAATTTTGTAATTTCTTACTATGTTCATTTAGTAATATGTCATGTAAGTTTATGTCAATGCTAGTAGTTAATGTTTATTAGTTCTACTTTGTGTATGTCATTCTATTTGAAGATATGGATACTTCTCATAACAAGTTTGGATTAAAAGCCAGTTATGAATTTATCATTTGTAAGTGTCCATTCGTTTACTATTTTCTTTCATGATATCAGAAATATCTAAGCAAAATTTATTTCATGACACCAGTAGTGTTTAACTATAATTTCTTTTATGATACCATCAATATCTAAGCATAATTTGGTTGTACAAAATTAATGATCAAGTGCTCCAGAAGAGCTAACTATTTATCTAGAAGATCATGGCATCAATAGTGTCCAAACAATATGTGTGATTATGGAGAATAAAAAATAGGCTCCTGAAGAGCTTATATAGTATTGTTTCATTCATTCTAGATTATAAAAAGTTGTTATGATCGAAGCACAAGTTATAGTAAACCCGAAGTTTACTAAAGTAAATGGCTATCACATTGAGGCTATAAATGATTGGATGACTAAATATCTACAAAATCATAGTGAGTAAGAAATATGTATTTGAAAGGTTACCCTCTTTATTCTCCAAATTGTAATAAACCAGAAGTTTATTGTACAAATAGAATGCATGTTATAGTAAACCAGAAGTTTACTAAAACAAATAGCACATGACATGGTAAACTTGAAGTTTACTAGTACAAATAATTTTATCAATTGATGTAACAATTTTGGTTGTCCTGATCTAAATCTGATGTGCTAAGTTTATATTCGGAATATACTAAAGAACTAGAAGATTCTTCAAGAATTAATTTATTTGTTCTCATGATAAGTTGATTACACCAGCTAATGTTGGGATTGAATTTCCTAAATTCTGAAAAATATAAAAGGTGAATAAGGGCCCGTTCACCTGTTATGTGATGTCGTAAATAGATGCATCGATAAAACGGTCACATGTGCGTTTATTGTCAACTCGTAGTTTGACATATGCAAAATTGCTTGCTCAAAATAATTAGGTTGAGAGCACAATTTTCAGATTATGTAATCAAGATAATTCATCTTGTTAATACTGGTTTATATTCAAGCTGGTTTAGCGTTGAATGCCTCCGATAAATAGCTAAACCATTGCGAATGAGAACAAAGCTTCACGTGTTGATGTGAAATATGATATATTGCTTACAATGACATTTGTATGCTTCAGACTAATAAATTATGATAAATTCTCTCATCACAATTGGTTCAAGGTCAGGAACCAAATGTTTTCATATAATAGTTTTATTGTGCGATATATGATTAATGAATCTACCACGATGCACACAGATGGATTTCCCAAAGAAGGTAAAAATATATGTTAGTTTTTCTAACATAAGGGTAGAGAGAATAAACAACTACGAAATATATTGTGAATTATCACCAGTATGATCCTCGTTCAAACGATAATTCAAGTAAAATGCTAGAAGCATTTGCTGACCCAACTATTTCATATTTTAGTTGCAAGATGCCCCTAAATGTCCCTAAAGGACATGGTTTACAACATGCGTGAAGCATGGTAGACAAATCGGTTTCAAACGCAATAATCCTTGAAAAAATAGAGGAGCAAATGATCATAATAAAGAGACAATGTGCTCTTGAAGAGCCTACGACATAAAACTTCATAAAACCTCGTACGAGGTTCAGGTACCTGAAAAATAATGAAGTGATAAGATCTCAGTAAGTTGTGTCTAATTGCAAACCGATTCAAAATGATATCTCGTCAACGATATATTTGATACATTATAGTGCGTAATATTGTATAATATTATGAGGATTTGAATTCTACGTCTCTTAAAGCATATTGATGTAGGAATACTAACCAAGTAGATACATCTTGATAAATTTACTGGACCTGCAGTCATGACATGAGAAAATGTCACGTAAATTAAATACTAAATGAAAATTGTCTCAGCCTATATGGCTTACGTCACAAAATTTATATGAATTTTTTTTGAAGGATTCAAAATGCCTGAAGCATATACAAGTTATTGAAAAACTTATTTGTAATCATTAAACAGATTAAATGAACTAAGGTTGATGTACCGAAATCAGCTTAATAAATATTTATTGATGAGGGGTTCAAAGATGACTCTGTTTACCCTTATCCCTTTATGATATTCAAAATCTTTCATAATGTTGTACAAGTTGCGGACTTGAATAAATTGGAGTTTTTTTGAAATGAAAAAATTACATTGGTCGTGAAGTACCATATATTTGTTCAATTGATGCATTTTTTTTATCTTTCTATAACTATGAGCATGATATAATTTCTCTCTTACATGGAGATACTGAAATAAGATCAACTGCGTATTATCGATTTGATGAGATAATTTTTTTCAAAATTAGGGGGAGAGAATTATGAAATAAAAGGGAAATTTTATGGAAAAATTCATCATTGTCTCATCTTGATACACGTGCTTCTATTTGTGAGCAAGAGGTCCAAAAGATTATTCACTTGCAGAAAATAGCAAATCAAATGTCAGACGCATTTACAGATTTGAGAAGGATTACCAAATCACATATCCCTGCAAAGAATGTCCCAGTTTAGATTGATGTCCCTGTAGGACCATCTACTAGTGTCATAGCAAATGAGTCCAAAGCACGCCTGAAGCGTGATAGACCAT
Organism: Anisodus tanguticus; assembly: GCA_034509755.1. NCBI lineage: Eukaryota > Viridiplantae > Streptophyta > Magnoliopsida > Solanales > Solanaceae > Anisodus > Anisodus tanguticus. The sequence continues at coordinate 46,217,491 of CM067550.1, read as the reverse complement.
TGAGTTCTAAGGATCGGAATCCTAGAAAAAAAATGGTCAAGATGACACTAAGAAAGAATCTCATAAAGAAATGCAAGATTTGATAAGTGTTGATATTCTTGCAGAAATCAATGAGCTGCAAACTTAAGAAAATGAAGAAATATCAATTAATCCAATCGATGTTACGACTAATTTGAATCATTTGGAAATAAATGTGGTTTGAAATACCCACAACCTTATATGAAGATAATGCAACATGCATTTCTCAATTGAAGGGAGAATTCATAAAAGGAGACAGGACAAATCATATTTCACCAAAGTTGTTCTTCACACATGAGCTTCAAAAGAATAGTGATATCAACGTGCAACAGATTCGTTCAAGTGATAATATGGCGGATTTGTTCACTAAGTCTCTGCCAACTGCAACTTTCGAGAAGATGGTACACAAGATTGGAATGCGAAGACTCAAGCATTTGACCTGAAGTTCTCATCAGAGGGAGTTCATACATGTTGTATTCTTTTTTCCGTATAAGGTTTTGTCCCACTGGGTTTTCCTTGTAAGTTTTTTAATGAGGCAACCAAAATATGTATTATTAGAAATGTGTACTCTTTTTCCTTCACTAGAATTTTTTTCCCACTGGCTGTTTTTCTAGTAATGTTTTAACGATGCACATTATCTGTGGACATCCAAGGGGGAGTGTTATGAAACACATATACTTTGTATGGATGTCCATACACATTCACTAACCTTTTGTATGTTACATGTACCTATTAATTTGGGCACGTAATATTTGTAACCTCCATTGGGTGGTTTCATCCTATAAATTTGGATATTATTCACATTTGAAGGTAGACCAACATACAATTGAAATAAGAAGAAAATCTCCTCCTCCTCTTTACTTCTTTGTCTACATCTCTTGTCTTATATTGATATTGCAATAATTTTATAACATAAAATGATTAGCTTGAATATTTCATTTTACTTTTAATGGCAATATCACACAAATATTATAATAAATATAAAATAAAAGAAGCATATTTAAGGGGTCAACATCAATTAGTTGAATGGAGTAAATGTGAATTAGTTTCCAAGTTACATTCAGAGCCGTCATTGGGGCGGTTGAGGCGGCGGCGCCGCACCGGGGCCCCCGGCCGGCGGGGCCTCCGCCCCAAAATTTTCATTTTTCTTTTATTGGTTTCAAATATTAATATATGTATTAAAAATGCCTCAAATCTTATCAGTGAGAGCTGTAGCCTAGTGATTGAGGGCTTCCTTCAAAAGTCATTCTCTAGTAAGTGGTCGCGTGTTTGAATCTAATGAGCAATGAAAGGCTTTTTTTTAATACACAAAATCAGATTTGGCCCCAAGTCCCAAACAATCGCCCCCCCCCCCCCCCCGACCTCTTTTTGTTTCTCGCACCGGGCCCTTAAAAGTATAGGAACGGCTCTGTGAAAATTTATCCTTCAATTAATTGAAATTTGTAATTTTAACCCTTATGGTGTGAATCTTCACAAATTCAACAAATGGCTTACTATTACACGTTATGTTAAATCTGTTTTGTTACTCCATATTTGAGATAATATAGTTCTAAATAGTTTAGACTCAAGATATGAAATATTTCCTATATAAGTATAACAAAACACTCACATTTTAATTAATTGAAGATTAAATATATTTAGTCGTATATCACAAGAATTAAAATTAGAATCTATCAATAAATAAAAGTATTACATCCCTATGGTGAAAAAGAGAATTGTTATATGTGAAACTTACACAAATGACTACACTTTGGAATTGTTTTTTTGAGGCATAGCTACACTTTTGCTAATTACATTTCATAGCTACAGTAACATGTATTCAGATTCGGTTGTATTTCGTTGTATTCAAGTCAGATATATTCAACTTAGATGTATTCATTTGCTTCTACTTTTACACTGTATTCAATTTATTGTATCGGTTGTATTCAAACAATATAAATGCAAAAAACAACAACATTGTATTCACTTATTATATTTAAATTCGATTGTATTACAACAACAACAACAACATACCCAGTGAAATCCCACAACGTGGGGTCTGGAGGGTAAAGTGTACGCAGACCTTACCTCTACCTTGGTAGGTAGAGCGGTTGTTTCCGAAAGATCCTCGCCTCAAGACAAAACATAAGCACAAACAAAGCAAGAGAAACGATCAAATCCGGATAAGAAATTTGACACGTTAGAGGTGTTATGCTCCTCATAATTACGTTAATGCATACGTAAACCATACAATAATTTTTATTATCTTCTTCAATTCAAACCTTTTGACAAACCATTGTTCTGAGAAGTTTTAGAGTTTATTAATAAACAAAATTCCACAACTAAAAGAGCCTGAGTACAAAGAAATAGAGGTACGTGTCAAGAAATAAATTTCTAATGAGTTATTTTAAAACGAATGTGATCACGAGATAGGTTACTGGTTCATAAATTGCAATAATCAATCTATTATTATCCACCATTCTTTAAAATTCATAAATCCCCCGAAAAAAATAATCCCTTGATTATTTTCATTAATGAATGAGTATATATACAATTTACAATTTCTATAATATGGAAAATCCTATTCCTATTCTACTCCCCAAACCCTATTCTATTTGTACAATAATTTTATAATTATGGTAAGTGTACAATGCTAATTATATACAAAAATGTATTACCAAAACTTACCATATACACGGTGTGTATACTGTGTATATCACGGTCTCCCAATTGTCTTGGGTTTCTGTGATGTACACGGTATACACAAGAGAGTATACCGTGTATATGATGCACATATATGGTGGTATATTTTCACACACCCACAGTCATAGCGGGCGGTCTTCGTACGCTGAGACTGTCCCTAAAATCTTCAAATAGGACCGAGGGAAGACCCTTAGTGAAGATGTCTGCAATTTGATACCTGGAAGGGACATATAAGACGCGTACTTGTCCACGAGCTACCTTTTCGTGAACGAAATGGATATCTATCTTAATATGTTTAGTGCGCTGGTGTTGAACTGGATTCCCAGAAAGATATACGGCACTAACATTATCACATTATACCAAGGTAGCTTTTTGAATGGGAAAGTGACGCTCTAAGAGAAGATTACGTAACCAACATGATTCAGAAACCACATTGGCTACCCCTCGATACTCGGCCTCTGCACTGGAGCGGGCTAAGGTAGGTTGTCATTTGGTAGACCATGAGACCAAGTTATCGCCAAAAAACATACAGTATCCAGACGTAGATCGTCTGGTGTCCGGAAAGCCACCCCAGTCAGCATCGGTATATGAGACAAATGTAGAGGATGATGACGGATATAGATGCAAACCATAGTCAAGTGTTCCCTGGATGTATCGGATAATGCGTTTGAGCGCATTCATGTGCTCCACCCTAGGATCATGCATAAACAGACACACCAGTTGTACGACATACGTAATATCCAGTCTCGTGAAAGTAAGTTACCGAAGAGCTACAGCAAGACTGCGATAGTGAGTGAGATCCTCGTAAGGTGAGCCAGCCGTAACACCTAGCTTGGGCTTGGTATCAACTGGAGTGGAAGTAGACTTACATGAGGACATACCAGGGCACTCAATGATCTTAGCGGCATACTTCCGTTGGGATAAGAATAACCCACCTGCATGACGAGTGACAAATTCCCAAAAAGTAACTGAAGGTCCCCAAGTCTTTCATAGCAAACTCATAACTGAGCATTGTCATGATAGACTTGCGCAAACATCAGAAGAGGCAGTCAAGATAATATCATCTACATATAATAGAATATAAGCCAGGGAAGTACCACGATGATATATGAACAATGAATTATCAGACCTGCTGTGAGAAAACCCAATAGACTAAACATAGTCTGCAAATCTCTTATACCAAGCCTGTGGGACTTGTTTAAGCCCATACTGTAAATATGATTATAGTCTGCGAGTTTTGGTGGTATATTTTCATCCCATTTTACTTTTTTATATTTAGAAGATAGAAGAGATAATGATTATAATGCGATTGACACCGTATGTAAATTCCTTGAAACTATTTAGAGTACATTCTAATTAATTAAATACATTTTTTCTCTAGCGACAACGGGGCATTCGCTTGCGCACCCACAGTTGATAAATATGCCAGATATTGTAAACATGTAAGTACCATTCAAGTCTTTATGTTTACAGTTTAAAATATCCTATAGTCAAACAGTTCTACGTTTGTTGGGATTGAAACAAGTTTTCAATATCCACTGCGTACAACAACCCAATAAAAACCTTCAGTTTTCTGTGGTACTGGTATTGTATTCATTTTCTTGCCTTACTTGTGCTCACAAAAGAACTCCACATTGAAGATTTTGTTTTGAAATTCAACTAAAGTTTATAGAAAAAGGCCATAAATACATCATGTAAAGACGGCTACTCTTCCCACTAATATTTCTCCAAAAAGAATTGTGCAAAAAATTTATGAAGCTAATCTACAATATTTTTGGAGGATTTTGCAGATAATAAATGTACAGAAGTATTTTTTTATACATGTTTGATTAATATCGTCCTGCCTCCGCAAGACAACAACTTACCCTCTCAATTGTAAAGACTCGGTCAGTTGTTTTGAGAATCGATGCTCTGTTTTGCATGTCGTCTATTCCAGAAACTTCATAATAATTAATTTGACTTTCTTGAAAAATTTGAAAGTCAAACAGATGTCATTTTGTTCACTTTGGGAGAAGGTTTCATTTTGAAAATTCAGATACTTAATTATTTAGATTAATTGATCGTTTGGAGAAAACATGTTCTGATTGGCGATCTGAAGATTTCGTTAGATTTGCAATATTATTTACGACATGTATAAATTGACGGACTAATTATAGAGTTCGTCTGATTTAGTTTTAACAAGTAAAACGTTTTAGCATTTAATATGCCCATTTATGGTGAGAAGATGTCACGGAAAGAAATAAGACCCGAATAGGAAATTTGTTGGTTCCATAGCTAGCTTCGTATTGATGTTTATAACTTGCGGGAATGGCTGACTCGATTCCCAAAGCTTTTAGGTGAGTTATGATTAACGAAAAGGATATTTTGGAAACCTTAAGTTAAGAAATGAGAATGGTTGACAAAAGTCAACACCGGGGGTTATTGATTGTTTTACGAAGTTTTGTCAATGCCATTAGGTCAGGAATGTAATTTATGACCTAGTGGAGCCATTGGTTCGATTCCCGAGAGGTTTGGGTGTGATTTAAGTGGTTGATTGAGAAACTAGCTTTTGAGATGATTTGGAGTTCATCACGGTAAACATCGGGTCAAGAAAAACCTGTGTCGATGTTTTAAAAGTTCCAACAAGTTAGTATGATGATTTCGAACTTGTCCGCAAATTTTGATTAAATTACGATGAGTTTTGATTGTGTTTGGGTTGTATGGTGTTTGTTTTTTGTTTCGACGTCATTTTGAGCAAAAATGGTAAAATATATTGAGCAAACGACCTTTGAATTGTGTTTCAATTGAACAGTTAGATCTGTATCATAATTTCGTATCTATAGCAACAAGAATTGTCGCGTTTCGACATCGTATAAGGGATATATGACCATTTTACTTCGAAAATACATTGCTGGTTTTCTGGTGTAAAAAAAAGATTGGCCTTCGCGATTGTGACACGTGGTGTCGCAATGACAGAAATTTTCTGGACAGTGTATAAATCGAGCTGATCCAAAATATTTAGTATTTTAAGCATATTTTGAGTTTTAGAGCTCCGTTTGAGGTGATTTTCGTGGTGTTGTTCTCGCCTCAGCAAGGGAGTAAGTCTTTAATCATTGTTTTGGTTTTTTCCTTGATTATTTTCATTGGTTATCATTTTTATCCGTGTTTGGATTGTAAAAATTGAAGTTTTGAACCCAAAAAGTTAAAAAGTGGTAAACCATAAATTTGAGGATCAAGATGAAGGCTTTTTAAAAGGGTTTCTGGATTTAGACTAATTAAACTATGGGTAAACCAACTTTGAAATAAATTTCACTTTTGCCCTTGCGGGGTCATGATTGCCTTATTGTGTTCATTTTTGGATTCCGAATCAAAGTATAACAATATGTATATCAATGGACTTGTTCTAACTCGTAGAGTACCATTTTAACTATATTGGACTCGATTTTGTAATGAAATTATATTTTTAACCTTCAGGGCTCGGGTTTAGCTTTTTAGGTGACGTTTTGGACCCAAATTATTATCTTAGCAATATGAGTGTTCCTAGATTCGTAATTTAGTATAGAATTTATATTTGATAGACTTTGATTGTTTAGAGGCATTTTAGAAAGAAAAGGCTCCGGCTTGAGGGTTCGTGGCTCCTACTCGACTTTGAGGTAGGTTACGGTTTACTTTAGACTTTGAAGGGAGAACTTATATTATATGTAAATATTGAATGGGTATTGAGCATTAAAGGGGGATCCCACTTTAGTGGCTGCGATGAAAACTCTGATCGGTACCAATGTATTTATTTAGGAAAATTATTGGTAGTAGAGTATTTTGACGGGGAATGCATGATAGGCCTTCGGGCATGATTGTGGTGAAAATCCATTTAAGTTGGTATGACTGCTGTTTATGTGGAACATGAGAGTCATATTTGACTTGTATTTGCCATGATTGATCTAGTTACTTTGTCGCACTTCATCTCATATACTGTGAGTTGATTTAACATGTGAGTTTTGTACATGAAATTGTGATATCATACATCCATAACTTAAACATATGATACTATTGGCATGAGTCATTACACATGTTGCATTCATGATACTTTATGAACTTGTGGATGATTGATGGAATATAGAGATATGCGATGATATAAGACGAGATGAAGGTAGGAATGAAATAACATATCTGTGATGAGTTATGGGATCGGGTTGCACATCACAACATGAACTTATTATGGATAGGATCGCACACCACAGTATGTACTTAGTATGGATCGAATTACACGTTGCAACATGTACTTATTATGGATTGGGTTGCACGCCGTAATGAGTATATGAACCTTGCGAGTTCCCCATGAATCATGACTAGAAAGAATAACCACTTGCATGTGTATACCGGTTTATTTATATTGGTTGATGCATTGCATTCGTACATCTCACCACATATGCATTCAATCTTACCCTTCTATGATCTATATGCTTACGTGTTCTCTAAATGCCCATGATTTCATGAATATAATTTGAAAGTAGTAGTCGAGTTCATGAAGTAGGGGTTAGATTCAATTTTACTTGCTTTATTAGTACTTTCTTCTTTGTCGGTCTATGATACATGTGAGTACGTGTGTTTGTATTCATACTACACTTGTTGATCTTTTTGGTGCAGATACCGATCTCTGCTCCAGCTCCGGACCTCGTGACTAATCGCGAGGGAGTGCTATCGAGACTTTCAGGGTGAGCTACATGGCTACCGTGGCCTCTGGACTCTCATCTTTATTGTTTTTTGTTTACTTTGATTTTGACAAATAGTCCATTTTCATCCAGCGAGACATGTATTTCAATTTTTTTTTGTAATAAACTATAAAATTTTATCACCACCAACAAAAACACAATGAACAAATACAAAACTGGGCACCTGTACTTTGACTCCTCTACATGCATAGTGTCAAAAGAGCAAGTCCCAAAGAAAACTAAGTATAGATATTCTCAATAAAGCCTATACATTTTCTAGCCTGCTTTGATTTAATGAACATACCTATCATCTCGTTTACTATAGCTTTATCTTTTTGAAAGGAAAAGTCCCGAAGGCGAAACCCCCCACCTGTACCAGAGGCCCCTTGGCCAGGTGGGATGTAAATCGAGGAATATGCGTGAGTGGCAGCCCTTCAAGGGAGAGGACCAACGGGACAAAAACCCAGCAACAACCCTTGCAATATTTCAGCAAAGACTGTCACCACACGGATTCGAACCCGCGACGTCGGAGTGGTTGTACCCCAATCACCTTGCCACTTACCAACTCGCCTGTGCCTCGGGGGGAAACTATAGCTTGTATTCACATTTGTTTTCTATAAATTTTTCCTGTTCCTGGTCTGACAAGTGAAATAAATCAATGCACCATACATAACAGCCACAACTTCCTTTCTCATTTTGCACTATTTCTTCTGTTTGATATAGCTCAAGATAAGCCTAGTCTCCATTTGAGGTATATGCGACTCCAACCCTTGAGTAAGCTCCAATTAGACTGATTTTGCCCACTCACATTCAACAAACAAATGTTGCGCATCTTCCACTTTCACCTGCTCACACAACACAGATTCTGCAGTATCACATTGTATTCCCATTCCCACCATCCTCTCTTTGGTCAACAACTTCCTATGATATGCTAACCATAATATAAATCTATGCTTTAGCAGTACCATTATACTCCAGATGAGTTCATGAGACTCAATAATTGATCCTTGTCCTAGCAATGTTAGATAACTCTGATTCCCAGAGTGCTGACTATTGACAGTAAAGTATATCTATCATTGTTGTACCACTGTTGCATTTCTTACTTGATCTTATTTGAATTCCTCCCATACCAACTACTATTACTAGGTGGAATATGAACCCAGAAGTTCTCTCCTGGTTTTTTATATATACCATGGATCCATTTAACCCAGAGCACCTCTTTGTTTGTTTCCAATAACCAAATAAGTTTACCAACAGAGGCTAAGTTCCACATTCTGTAACTCCTAATATTCAAACCTTCTTCCTTCTTTGGTTTACAAACTTTCTCTCATGCTACCAATGCTACCTTCTTGATTTTCCCTGTACTATCCCATAAGAACTCTCTACACTTCTTGTCCACATCTTTTAACATACTTTGAGGCAAGATGAAAACATCACCCCAGAAATTGTATAGTGAAAACATTATGATGTTTATAACCTGCAACTTACCGGCATAAGAGAGATGCCTAACTGATACAGCCATAATCTTCTCAATGATCTTCATAGTCAAGTGATGAAAATCCAACTTGTTTCACTTCTTTGGGGACAAAGGAATCCCCAAATACTTCATAGAGAAAATTACCAAACTAAAACCTGTAATTATCAATAGGCTAGCATTTGTCTCTTCATCCACACCAGCCATGTAAATACTGAATTTATCTAAATTGGCATTCAAACCCGTGACATCAGAGAAATGCCTCAAGGCTTCCATTACTCTTTTCACTGAAGCCTCAACACTTTGCAAATGATCATCAGATTATCAGCAAATGTGAGATGAGTAAGTTGTACTTCTTTACACATAGGATGATATATGAAGTCTGATAGTTGACTCATTTGTTTCAAGACCCTACTCAGATACTCTATTACCAAGACAAACAACAATGGTGATAATAGACCCCCCTTCCTTAACCCCATTTTTCCTTCGAAGTATCCATAATTATCTCTATTAACTTTAAAAGAGAAACTAGTAGAAGTGACACAAGTCATTATAAGATGAGTAAATTTGGGTGGAAAACCATATCCCACCAATATTTCTTTGACAAAATCTCATTTCACCACCTCATATGCTTTCCTCAGGTCTATCTTCATCAAGCACCTAGAGGATGTTTTCCTATTATAATGTCTGAGCAAGTCATGACACATTAGAATATAATGCACCAAAGACTTCTCTTTAACAAAAGCTTCTTGTGTGTCATTTACTAGGACTGGAAGTATTACAGCTAGTCTTGAACAAAGTAGTTTAGATATATATTTGTACATGACATTACAACATGATATTGGTCTGAATTGGCTAGCACTTATTGAAGTGCGTGACCATCTGATCTAAAAGTTTAAGTTGTTAGATAGAACACACTTTTTAATATTTGATTATATTCTCAACACGCCCCCTCACGTGCTGACCTGATTTTTTTCATGGTCCAAGCACGTGGAAATTCTTTTTGAGAATGGGTGGCGGTGAGGTTCGATCCCAGGACCTTTGGCCTGCTCTAATACCATATTGAAGTGTGTGATCATCTGATCTAAAAGCTTAAGTTGTTAGATAGAACACATTTTTTAATATTTGATTATATTCTCAACAGCACTAATAGGATTACTCACCTTGGAGATCAAGGATATCAATGTAGCATTCAATTGTTTGAGCATTTTTTCAGAGTTAAAGAATTTCTTGACCGCATCACATACATTTTGTCTCACCACATCCCATGATGCTTTAAAAATCCACTACCATATCCATCTGGCCCAGGGCTCTTATTGACATTAATGTCAAACATAATTGCTTTAATCTCCCTCTTATTAAAAGGCTTTAATAGATCACATTGTTGTCCCACAGTTAATTTTAGGCCCTAATTAAAGAAACCTGCATATGCTTGGCACCTGGCGCCCCTCTCTTTTCCTAATAATTATTGGTAATACTTGACAAATACCCCATCAATCCTCTCCTGGTCATGCTGCACCTGGTTATTTTCATCTTGAATTTGCCACACTGATTGGATTAACCTCCTTTGTTTGAGAATAGAGATTTTTTTTTTGTATTTGTCACGATCCAAAATCTCATTTGTGTCGTGGGGGCACCTACCTTAATCCATAGGAGAACTACTAACATTCAAGAACAAAATTAAGTAATTATAACTGCAAAAGAAATAAAGTACATAATATAACAATGCTCCTTAAAATGTTTACATCATCTAACCAATTACAACATTTACTACCCAGAACTTAGTGTCACTAGTACAAGGAATTTAAGATACAAAGTGTGAAAATAATTAATAACTACGTCCTGAATGAATAAGGGCGACCTGACTGGATGAAGACCAAGACTACCGAGAATGAACGATCTGCCTTAACCTTCTCGTGCTCCAAGATGCAACATGAATAGACCGAGTACCTGCATTCACATAAAATATGCAACAAGCGTAGCATAAGTATACAACATACCCCCGTAGACATCATACGCCGACAACGAAGGAAGCTACGTAACAGATATAATCATCAAGTTGACTCTCAGATAAGTCATATTCTAGACAGTACAAACAGTCACATAAATCACTTATTCACATACAAATTCATAAAATCATATAAATCACTCAATACACATAAGGATCAATCACAATCAAGTACACTTCAATACACATAGCACACAGGGACTTTACTATCGATACCCACCGATCTAACTCTTTGTCCAACTCATAATCATATTTCACATACTTACCCGACTTGACACAATCAATAAGCAAGTTGACACTTAGTACACAACATCATTTTAAGAATACCTTCCAATGAAATACCTAGGCTAATGTACCACCTTAGCTCTTTTATTAACTTAGCCTTTAGACTTAGTTACGACCCACAGGAATAACATATATTAGTTCATTAACATCTTCATTATATACAAGTAGGAGTCTACGCCTTACAACTAGCATACAAGTCAACAACTACAATAACAACACCTTAACAAGATCTTTGCTAGACACTTTACTGAATAACACTATCAATCCCTGACAACATACATGCTTACATAATTCCCTTAATCTAGATGTTAGTTCTGACAAGTAGGTATTTTCAACCATAATAATAGTTTGACATCGAATACTTAAGACTCATAAATGGTAAACCACACGACCAAATTCATAGAGAATAAGCCTAATCATGGAAACCAATCCAATAGGATCAATCCAATAATCCAAGTTCAGTTAATCATACGAATCACCCAAGTTCCAAGCAATCATTCCAAATCACATTGCTAATCAACAACAAATCAATGTATAAATGTGTGTATGGTATGAATGCCCATTCAAATGTCATGTACTTTTCACAATCAATATTTCTCCTACCAAGAGTCTCAAGATCATGGAATTTACCATTATTCATCTCCGAGTACATACAACATTAAATACATACTAACATGTATAAATGGGGTGCAATGCAAATGATATGTATGTATGCAATGTTCATAAGTACCCATTATATACACACTCTTGCAGTAGGTGCCACGTGACCCATGAGGGACTCGTGAGGTCCATATACCTATCCGATCTACGGATCCCAGCTCTGTGGTTGTAGTATCATAATCATCCAGAATGTTTTTCATCGGATTCCAGCTTTGTGGCTATAGTATCATCATCAATCATCACTCTTTTACCATGTACCATATCCAGTAATCGACCTTCAAGCCTCTTTATCAGTATCTCAACAGTTCAATACCAAATATAATATGTATGAATGATATGAATATGAGTACATCATGCAACATCATAATCAATACAATCAGTATTATCGATTACTTTTCAAGTATTTAAATGAGATGTAGAGTGATGAATGCATGACAAGACTAATCATAATAACTATCAAGCATAAGGAATGAATATCACAAGCTTGCAAAAGCTCCACAACACGTAATTTCATGTACACCAGTTTGTCATATCGAAAGGAATGTGATAATTAAACACACAATATCAACAATGGCGATAAGCCCACACAATAGCGACAAGCCCAAATAACAGCAGTCAAAATCAGCTTAAGGCTGATTCCCCAAATCACTCATCAACACATTTCAACACTGGTACCCATCCAAGAGTTCATCACAACCGCTAAGGTGAGATCCCTAAACACGCCCAATACCCATCAATATTTATAACTATTACGTACTTCTATCGGAATCTAAAATAGTTAAATTGTAGCCTACCTTAATGCCGAGCAGGTCTCACGAACTATCCAACAAGTGACCTGCCATTTCGTAAGGCCTCTAAACACGCAAAGTCTACCAATTAAGTATTCTATCTTAGCTTACGAACCTTAAAGAAAAGGAAAGAACCCCAAGTAGATAAAGTAACCCAAATAAAAGAGAATTCAAATCCAAAAAGGAGCAAAATAGTAACTTTACATCAAAAATGTTTTATCCAAAGTTTCCAAGATCCAAAATATTAATCGTCAACCCAAACTAACATCATTTCATTAACTTAACCAAAAACCCCAATCTTTATAAGAAAATCCATTTAGGAAACTATTTTAAAATTCCAACATTCAACTTAATAGTTGTTTCCCATCAACACTACATGATTAGAATAAGAAAGTAATCTAAAAAATTCCATCTTTAATTGAAGAAATCAAGTTGTAAAAAACTAAGGTTTCAACATTTAAACCTCTTCTTTCCCACCAATTACCACCATTAAAATCATTACATAAGAACTTAAATAATAAAACATGAGTTAAATAGTCTTACCCCCAAGAAATCGTTGCAAAATATCTCTAAAATAACCTCCTCTACCGAGCCACTTGGCTTAAGAAAACATTTTGGGAAAGTGTGGTTCGAAATGGAAAGTGGGGAAAAAAGATTTTTCTGATTTAGCAATGTCCCCTTTTGCGGAATCCCGCGAACATGCTTCGGCGAACACACCATCCGCTAAGGTGAACACATTAAATATCTACATTTCCGTTTTGAAAAAAGATGCTCATTTAAGCCAGTGCGCGTCTGCGGAAATAATTCCAACAGATGTGGAGGAAGGCAATAACACTGAGGCTCGCATCGGCGGATAAGTTCTCTCCTAGGCAGGCCCGCAGGAGCGACCAACCATTCGTTGAAGCGGATACACTAGATATCAGAAAATCTGGTCTCTCCAAGTTTTACCCCGAAATCCCGACATCATCCGAGACCTCCCGGGTATAAACCAAACATGCAGACATATATACAAATGTGCTACGAATTCAACCGTTTCCTTAGAATTCCCAATGAATGTCACCTTGACCGGATCAACCCCCAAATGACCAAAATCAAGTTTCTAGCCAAGGGTACAAAATGATCTCGAAAGCTCAAAACCCAAACCAATTATGCCACAAAATCACAATCGATCCTCCGAACCTCATGAAATTGAAGAAATTCTAAAAAAGGTCCATTTACCCAAAATTTAACTATTGGTCAAATGATTTCAAATTAAAAGCTCTAATTTTCTCAAGTCCTTTCAAGACTCACACGATGAACTCGGGAATCGTGTCGCCTGTCCCCGAGGATCAAATGCGCGCTAACGGGGCTAGGAGAAGGGTCAACTGGAGTAAAAAGGGTAAAATGCCTAAACGACCAAACGGGTCGTTACATTATTTTTCATCCCCAACTTTGATCCATGTTACTTTACATCCAAATTTTGTTTATCATTCCATGTGTACTTACAACCAGTGTTAGGCAATTCCACTAGTCCACAGTTATCAAGACAAGTTTAAAACTCCCCTACTTCAGCAAATGTCACTTTATTCCCTCCAATCCTATCCTTATCATGTAATACAACATTAAAATCACCTAATACCACCCATGGACATACTCTCATGTTCTAAAGAGTAAGATAGTCCCGTAGTTCCTTCCGCTCCTCTTTTAGTTTGAAAGCATATACAAATGTTGCAGTAAATTTCACTTGCAAAGCCACACAAGTTATTAGGCAAGTCAAAGCTTGAGCTGATTCACTCTGCACCACCACCTCAAACCAATCCTGCCTCCACACCACCACTAGTCTACCATTGTAATGAGAAGCATGATTGCTCTTCTACTCCCATTCCCCAAACATATTATCAACGACAGACTCCACCTTACTACTTTTTATTCTAGTTTCTACAAAACACATCAACCCCAAATCTAGTTTATTACAGAGGAGTTTGACCTCCTTCTGCTTATTAAGGCCTCTAACATTCCAAGTCATGAGCTGAACCATCCCCAGGAGGAGATATTGCATTTCCCCTCCCAGCTTCAGTATTTTATTTGCTTAGTCCCCCCTCCCAAGAGGTTGAAAGGAATTAGTTACAAGCACTTGTTTATCATTGTATTGTGGAGCAGCTCCTCATCTACCTCCTCTCCCTCTAGCAAATGTACATCTACTTCCTACACCCCTTCCACCTTGTTGGTTCTTCCATCCACTACCCCTTCCCTCATGTTGACCTTGCCCTACCCTATTTCTATGATTCACTTCTGCTAATTTCCCCTCTGCACCTCCAACAACAGTCTTAATTTGTTGTTCTTGCAGTGCTGCAACTGGTTGTTGTGGTGCACTACCTCAAGTGGATCAGTTGGGGCCTCTTCATCCTGCACTTTTTTCTTATTCTTCCTACTCACCTCTTCACTATGCCCATATTTATGGCAAAACTTACACAAAGAAGGCCTCCAGTCATAAGTGACCTTCTGTTCAATAACATTTCCCTTTCCATTCTTGAACATGATTATTTCTGGCAATGGCTCATTAATCATAACTTCTACAAATAACCTCACAAAATTCAATCACACTTTCCTCTCAGTGTTCCTATACACCATTAAAGGCTTCGCCACCAGACTACCTAGTTTACTTAGCCCCTTTTGACTTCAATATTTGAAATCTAGCTCAGGTAGTTTGATCCAAATTGGGACAGAATACAATTCATCCCTAGTGAACTCCATATCAGCATCTCATGCCTTCACAATCAAAGGCTTGTTATCAAAATGATATATTCCCCCTTGAATCACTTCATTTTTCCCCCTCTGCACTATCAAATCTAACCAAGACAATATCATTCTGCATCATAACCACCTTATTGATACCATTCTTCCCCCACATCCTTTGAACGAAATCATTCAGAACTGAAAAAATGGTGGATGAGCACCCAACACATAGCACACAATAGCATACTTCTAAAATTCAATCTCAGATGTAATGTCCTCCCCATCAATTTCAACAATCAAATTATCCCGCTCCAATTCTGGACTAACATAATCTAATTTGAATCCAGCATTGGTAATCTTCGAATATTAAAATTATCCCAACCTGAGGCTAAGGATTGACAAGTCTTACCAACTTTCTCGTGCACACTTTCAATTTGCTTAAGATTGTTCCACCTCCTCCGCCCATGATTTGCTTCCACTGCTCCCTTGTGAACGTGTAGCCGTCATCCACTCCCCAATTTTCTCCTTTGCTTGTACCGGCTTACTTTTAATAGGGATTACTTGTCGAACAGGTGATACCTCCTTCAATCTGATTACACTTTCACTAGTTGTTGTCTGCATTAGACCTCTTTTCACAGGTCCTTGTTGTACAATTTCTTTAAGTGCTCGAGTTCTCAAATTCTAGTTACCGGGCTAGTACGACTAATTGGTGAAATTCCAGTACTAGGTTTATTCAGACCATCAATTGAGTAATTCCTTTACCATCATCACTCCGAATCATGTTTTCTGGCGAGGATACAGGCTTATTTCTCTTACCCATGGCGTGGAGTACGTTAGACTAACGTGCGCCGAGAGAGAGCAAGCATGACCCCATTTCTCCTCCCTCTTCAAACTATTATTATTAGAAGCTCTTGTACCTTTCCGACCAATTTTTTTGGGATTTGTATTGTTGATCTTCTAGTATTTATAACATTTTAAGATTTAAGATAATTTTATCTAACTTTTACTTCGCTTGAAAAAAAATCATATCTTTGAAATGAGGAATGGTTTTCCTACCGGTGGAATAAGTGTAGGTGTCATCATGATCGCGATTTGAATCGTGACACCAAGATTGTAATTTGCTTCTTACCTTTTTAATAGGTTGCTTATAATAACTTTTTGTCTCCTTAGTATGAAAGATTGGACACCCCAATTAAGTAAAAGAAGTTTGCTTTCTGCCAATCCCACTGATAACCTCAACTGTAACAACAATATCTATAGTAACAATTCCTATTTCTAAGCTTTTCCTTTTATGCAGGTGCAACAATATTTCTTTGTTGTTCACGAATTTCGTGATGCAATGCGTGTAGCCCATAAATCAAATTCTTCAAGGAATTCAACTTGCAATAGGGAATCAATTTCGCAGCTTCTGATCAGTTGTCTTTTGAGGACCTAATTCTTTCGTTATCTGCACAACATTCCCGAAATCGAATTAGCAGCATAACCTAGAGTCAATCATTATTAGGGACATAATATATTTGAACACATTCGTATTATTAATAAGATTATTATTAATGACATTTGCAATTATTGAATTATTATTTGATTGTTTGTAATTATTCATTAATGTGTATTCCTTGAGCTTACGTTGTCATTAATAGAGTGAGATATTGATGATAGAGCGTAACTCTAAAATAGCCTCGACTAATGATCATTGAGAATGAGATATCGATGATATGTTATAAGTCGACATGTGGTCTACGTCACATTCTTAGAGAATGTAGTATGTCTCACTTGCTACTAGTAATGGTTACTAGTGATGGACACATGAATACTTTTGGAAAGTATTGGTATACCCTGCTGATAAACTATTTGTTATACATGTCTAAAGTGTTATCAGCGTGTGGGAGATGAAGGTCCTTTGACTTGAAGTCATTACACACCTTGTTTACAAAATAATGTACTTTAACCCTGTTAAGCTTAAACTCCTTATAAGATAAGATACGGCTTGTGTTGGGTGCATTATAATGTAAATTAAGGTGTTAGTTGAGCCAGGAATAGGATTCATTCCTCGATTGGATATTCGAGAGAACACTCAACTTCTTAGTGATAGTAGGTCAATCAAGTCATTGGCCAATGCAAGAGACATATTTAGAATATGGTCCAGTTGTCGGCTAATATGGATGAGATAAAGTGATCAAGCCATTTGGATAGACACATGGCAAATCCTAAGCTTGATCGAGTGTGTCACGAATGAAAGAAATTTATCATCTCACATAAAGGTTATGTTTGTTGGATTCATGTAAACGTACTTTACATATTGAGTTCGTCATACGGCACAGTCTAGGAGTTCTGTATGAACCTTAATTGGATTAGTGTCGATATGTGAAGGCCTATAGGGTCACACTATGTCGATTGTCTTTTCGGTCTAAGGGTGTATTGAGAAAGTATTAAATATTTGATTTGGGATCGAGATATTTAAATTGATAATAACTATGGGATGATTTCTATTAGATGGAAATTATTTAATTAAATCAAAATTAGATTTTGGATTTAATATGCTGAATATATATATTAAATGAAAACGACGGAAATTTATGTAAGGCGCCGCGGCCTGATAGGCTGCGCCCCGGCAGTGGGCCCAGTCAGACTGGCCCACTGCACCTCAGTTTTGGGCCAAGTATGGAGCCCAACCCTAATCCGCTTTGTGACCTAAAAACCACTATATATACATCACTAATCTCTAGTTATTAACATACAAACAAACACACTAATTCTCATAAACAATTCTAGACTTAGAGTCTAGGATAAAACTCTCTCAAACCTCTGCCGAGATTTCCTGACTTCTTGACAGAGGAATACACCATAGCATAGTGCTTGCAGTCGAAGGGATAGTCGCGTGTAATCCCTAAGTAAAGACTCCAGATATTACAACATGTAAGTATTCATGTTTTATGTTACAAGATTTGATTGTCATATAACCATACCAGAAGAAATTATTGGGGTAAGTAGAATAAAATTTTAAACTTCCGATGTGCCTACTTATATGTTTTGAACCCAACAAACCCCTACAGTGGTATCAGAGCCTAGACTGGTTCAATGGTTATATAACAATTTAATAACATAATAATATGAGTTAAACATAAAATTGGATTAAAACAAGGCTTCTTGAAATCCTACATATCTTGACCAAATGTTAACCTTTTGATATCACCCTAAATTATCTCCTCCGCTAACTCGAGGAAGTCATTCCGTTCTAACTCGAACTAAGCCAAAATTGCATATATCCGGCTCATTGCACGGTGCACGGCGAAGAACGAGCATGAATAGATGATGGTCGATATGTGCATTATTGATAATGGTGGGTGAGGATAAAGGATCTGTGATTTGATTCCTAAATTGGATTTAGGACTCGAACGATTTTAAAAAATCAACACAGAAACGTTTTGTCAGGACGTCGGCGTCGCGACCCTATGGTAGGGCGCCGCGGTGCTTGCTAGGGTTTCAAGGCGGCGGTGCAACTCCATGGTGGAGCGTCGCGGCCCTAATGTTTCATTTTTTTTTATTTCAGACTTTCTGGACATTAGGCGTCGCGACTCCATGGTGGAGCGACGCGGCCCTAATGCAAGCCGAATGTTTCTGCCTTGCCAGCGTCGCGGCTCCATGGTAGAGCGTCGCAACGCTAATGCATTGCAGAAGCAGAATTTTGGCTTCTGCCTCACTGGCGCCGCGACTCTAATGATTAGCGCCGTAGCCCCATCGGTCCAGATTTTTTTTTGTTCAAAATGTTAATCCATGATTATTATTATACAGTATATTTGATAAGTATAATGTGTATATGCTAAATGATTATCATTTAAATTACTAGAATAACGTCCGCAAATAACTGTCTGGGTAGGCGGCACCCAGTATGTGTTTAAACCGCTTAATATCATGCTTGGGCAGACGGTACACAATAAGTGCTTAATAGACTTTGCATGATAATTAAGATGTTATATTTGATATAGCATACTATAGTTGATCTTGGTTAAAACCCTGAATTAAAATGTTCCATAAAATTTTAATACAAGTCTCATTTAAAATGAACGCGTCATCCGTTATAATTGATTGTAGTGCAAAATCCTTTTCGGCCAGATGAGTATTTATGCCACAGCATTTGCTCTAAGTCTACGAGGACTCAGACTCTTTCATAGATGCATGTTAAATGTACAAGTGGGTGATAAACCTTCATGAGTATTTACACCACAGTATTTGCTCTATAAGGAAAAACTTAATTAGGTACATAATTGCAGTCGCATAGCGGGGTTGACTTGCTAGGCTGTCTTGGCGCCACAGTGTCGGACAAGCCGAGGGACGCAAATCGATTGTTTAGAACATTCGGTCAAACATGAGTTACAAATTGATTGTAATTGTTTAGAGACCTACCAGGTTGTGCTGTTGAACTTATCAGCCACATCAAACACGGAGATAGCATGAACCTAGATCATGGCCCATTATGACCATATTTGATATGAGTCTGTATTCTTCCATGGGGTCGAATAGTATGTTAAAATAGTGGGAGTTAATTAAACTAAAGACCATGTTAATTAGTTAATGAATGTGTTCAATAGAAATTATATTAGAGTTTAATTTCAAGTCTATCTATATCTTCAGTTTATACAAAATGTCAAATCTATCACTGAAAATGTTGGTCGAGACAAACAAGTTGACTGGATTGAATTACCCTAACTGGTTAAGAAATCTGCGATTGGTGTTAAGATTAGAAAGAATTGAGTATGTGTTAGACACAGTGTTCCCCACAGTCCCTGCTGAAGATTTGTTGAGTATCCCCTGTTTGACAAGGTGGCTTATCAGAAACATCTAGACGATGCTACCTCGGCATAATATGTAATGTTGTCCTCCATGACCTTGGAGTTACAGAGGCAACATGAAAACATGGGCCCCAATGAAATGCTAGAACACTTGAAGAGTCTCTATGACTCACAGTCTCAGACAATGGAGTATGAACTGTTGAAGGACCTTTTCAAGTGTAAGTTAAACGATGGGGGTCAAGCGTTAACACATGTTCTGAAGATGATTTGGCTGATAGAAAGGTTGGCTTTGATTGGAACGAAGTTGCCTATAAATGTCTCTGTCAACCTGATCCTGAATTCACTTCCTGGTTCATTTGAGAATTTCATTGTGAACTGCAATATGAATGAGACCAAGGCAAGTCTTCCATAGCGTCACAACATGTTGAAGACCTTTGAATCATCTACCTCTAAAGGTAAAGATGTGCTCATGGTGGGCTCTTCTAGCAAATTCAAACCCAAGGGTAAGAACATGCAGAAGAAGAATGGTAAGACAGTTGTTGCACCTACAGTTATGAAACCTAGAAGAGGTGTTCAGAATAAAGAAAAGGTAGATTAGGATGTGTGCCTCAACTGCAAGAAGAAGGGGCACTAGAAGAAGGACTGCACAGCTCCAGGAGGAGGCAAAGCACTAGGTGCTCATGGCTCTACTGGACAAGGTATGTTTGTCATTGAAATAAACATGTCTATAAGTAACTCTCACTGCTAGGTATTAGATACCGCTTATGGCTCACACATTTGTAATAATGTGCAGGGTCTGATTGACAACAGAAAGGTTGGACCTTAGGAGGTAGACATGCGCGTTGGAAATAGAGCACGAGTGGATGTTGAACGCGTGAGAACTTATAGACTAGATTTACCTTCAGGATTTTGTTTAGAACTAAATAATTGTTATTTTGTTCCCTCATTGACGAGGAATATTATTTCTATCTCAGTGTTAGACATTGAGGGATTTTCCTCATTTATTACCAATGGAAGTTATGTACTGTCTTTTAATGGTTTTGTTTGTGGAAATGCTCCGCTTATGGATGGTTTGTATGTTCTAAACTGTAGTCGTGAAATTTTCAATGTACAAAACAAATGAGCTAAGATAAGTAATCCAATAAACCCCACCTACTTATGGCATTGTAGACTTGGTCACATCAATGAATCAAGGATAGCAAGATTAAGAGAGTTAGACTACATGGAACTATTTGACTTGGAGTCCTATGGTAACTGTGAATATTGCTTGAGAGGAAAGATGACCAACAAGTCACTTTCTGGGAAAGGGGTGTGAGCCAAAGAGGTACTTGAGTTGGTCCATACTGATGTATGTGGGCCATTTTCAACTCAAGCTAAGGGAGGCTTCCCTTACTTCATCCCTTTTACAGACGATTTCATAAGGTTTAGACATGTGTATCTTATGAAATACAAGTCCGAAGCCTTTGAGAAATTCAAGGAGTACAAGTCAGAAGTAGAGAAGCAACCAGAAACAAGTATCAAGACCCTTCGATCAGATTGAGGAGGTGAATATTTAAGTAAAGAATTTCTGGATTACTTGAAGCTTCATGGAGTCCAATCACAATGGACACCTCCTGAAACGCCACAGATAAATGGTGTTATTGAAAAGAGAAATCGAACCCTATTAGATATGGTTAGATCGATGATGAGTTTCTCAGCTCTACCAACATACCTTTGGGGTTATGCATTGCAAAGCTCAATTTATATTCTGAACAGGGTTCCTTCAAAGTCAATCGAGAAAACTCCATATGAGATATGGAATGGCAAGAAGCCAGCACTTAAACACATTCGACCTTGGGGGTGCCCTGCATATGTAAAGAAGATGCTTACTGACAAGTTGGAATCTAAAAGTGAGAAATATTATTTTGTGGGGTATCCAAAGGAAACTAAGGGATACTATTTCTATCTTCGTGGAGAACATAAGGTCATTGTTTCCAGAAATTCAACTTTCCTTGAAGAAGACTATGTCTACAAGGTACGGAGCTGCAATAAGATAGATTTTGAGGAAATTCAAGAACCACAAGATAACACAGAAGTTGAACCCTTGTCAAAAGACCTAGACAAGGATTCAGTGGGAGTATTTGGTGAAGATTGGGTACTTAGAGTACGCCCTTCAGCCAGTGAGAGTATTGTGAGAGATAATGCAGAAATGCAAGGCTCTCATACACAACCAATGGAAGATAATACAATGGTTGTACATCATTCCATTCAGAAAATACATGAAAATGACATTCCTGAAAGCTCTCAAGTTGATGGATTGTCCAGCACACAAAGACCTTCTCACAATCAAAATACAACAAACACTGAAACACAGAATAATCAACTCCGTAGGATCACTAGGACTCATCGTCCACCTGAAAGACTTAATCTCCTTGTTGAAACACACAATGAGATACATATTTCTGATGACGATGAACCTACAACCTACAACGAAGCTATGTTAGATATTGATTCGCAGAGATGGCAAGAATCCATGAAATCTGAGATGGACTCGATGTACATCAATCAAGTTTGGAACTTCATTGATTTGCCAATAGGGGTTAGACCCATAAGATGCAAATGGGTCTTCAAGAAGAAGATTGATGCATATGGAAATGTACAGACTTATAAGGCAAGATTGGTGGCTAAAGGTTATAATCAACGGCCTGGGTCGATTATGATGAAACCTTTTCACCTGTTGCGAAAATTAAGTCCATTCGGATTTTGCTTGCAATAGCCGCATACTATGATTATGACATTTGACAAATGGATGTTAAAAATGCTTTCCTCAATGGTAACCTAATTGAGGAGGTGTATATGATACAACCTGAGGGTTTTACATCCAAGACTAAGCCCAAAGCAGTATGCAAGCTACAGAAGTCCATTTATGGACTTAAGCAAGCCTCAAGAAGTTGGAATATTTGATTTGACAAAGCAGTCAAATCGTTTGACTTTGTTAGAAGCAAAGAAGATCCCTGTATTTATAGTAAACGCAAGGAAGGGAGTATTGTCTTCATTGTTATCTATGTATATGACATATTAATAATGGGAGATAATAAGACTCTCATGCAATCAGTCAAAGAATGGTTGTCCAGCACCTTCATGATGAAGGACTTGGGTGAAGCCTGCTACATTCTTGGAATCAGGATCTATAGAGATAGACCTAATAGATTGTTGGGGTTGTCACAATCCATATACATAGATAAAGTGCTAAGACGATTCTCTATGAAAAACTCCAAGAAGGGAAGTCTTCCTATAGGTCAAGGCATCAAGCTATCAAAGAAGGATAGTCCTTCTACTGTTGCAGAACTTGAATGCATGAAAAGAATCCCATATGCTTCAGCTATAAGATCTATCATGTATGCCATGATCTGTACGAGGCCAGATGTGGCCTATGCACTTAGTATGACTTGCAAATTCCAGCAGAATCCTGGGGAAGAACACTGGAAAGCAGTCAAGAGTATTCTTAAGTATCTTAGACGAACTAAAGAATATTTCTTAGTCTATGGCGGATGAGAGAAGCTAGTGTGTACTGGGTACACTGATGCTAGCTTCCAGACAAATCTTGATGACTTCAAATCTCAATCTGGATATGCCTTCATTTTCAATGGTGGAATAGTGAGTTGGAAAAGTTCCAAGCAAGCTACAACTGTTGATTCGACAACTGAAGCTGAGTACATTGCTGGATCGGAAGCTGGTAAAGAAGCTGTCGCGATATCTGAGTTACTAAAGGAACTAGGGATTGTTCTAAGTGCCATTTGTCCAATAACGATTTATTGTGACAACACTGGTGTGATTACGCAGGCTAAGAAACCAAGATCAACAAACAGAAACAAGCATGTACCGAGGAAATACCATATACTCAGGGAGATGGTGGAAACTGAAGAAATAAGATGAGACTATGTTCCCACAGATGATAATCTAGCTGACTCGTTTACTAAATCATTAAGCTTAGTTAAGTATAATGGTCATTTTGAAAACATGGGTATTAGATACATCGGAGATTGGCTCTAGGCCAAGTGGGAGATTGAAAGTATGTATGTCCTAGAGACAATCATTATTAGGGACAAATGTACTTGACGCATTCGTATAATTAACAAGATTAATATTAATGGCATTTGTAATTATTGAATTATTATTGAATTATTTGTAATTATTCATTAATGTGCATCCATTGAGCTTACGTTGTCATTAATAGAGTGAGATATTGATGATAGAGCGTAACTCTAAAATAGCCTCGACTAATGATCATCGAGAATGGGATATCGATGATATGTTATAAGTCGACATGTGGTTTGCGTCACATTCTTAGAGAATGTAGTATGTCTCACCTGCTACTAGTAATCGTTACTAGTGATGGACACATGGATACTTTTGGAAAGTATTGGTATACCCTATTGATAAACTATTTGTTATACATGTCTAAAGTGTTAACAGCATGTGGGAGATGAAGGTCATTTGACTTGAGGTCAATACACACCTTGTTTACAGAGTAATGTACTTTGACCATGTCCTAAGATTAAACTCCTTATAGGATAAGATACGGCTTGTGTTGGGTGCATTATAATGTAAATTAAGGTGGTAGTTGAGCCAAGAATAAGATTCATTCATCGATTGGATATTCGAGAGAACACTCAACTTCTCAGTGATATTAGGTCGACCAAGTCATTGGCCAATGCAAGAGACATATTTAGAATATGGTCTAGTTGTCGACTAATATGGATGACATAAAGTGATCAAGCCATTTGGATAGACACATGATCGGGGGTGTCGCGAATGAAAGGAATTTATCATCTCATATAAATGTTATGTTTGCTGGATTCATGTAAACGTACTTCACATATTGAGTTCGTCATACGACGCAGTCTAGGAGTTCCGTATGGACCTTAACTGGATTAGTGTCGATATGTGAAGGCCTATAGGGTCACACTATGTCGTTTGTCTTTTCGGTCTAAGGGTGCATTGAGAAAGTATTAAATATTCGATTTGGGATCGAGATATTTAAATTGATAATAACTATGGGATAATTTCTATTAGATGGAAATTATTTAATTAAATCAAAATTAGATTTTGGATTTAATGTGCTGAATATATATATTAAATGAAAACGGGAAACTGAAATTTACGTAAGGCGCCGCGACGCCGACCCGGCAGTGGGCCCAGTCAGACTGGCCCACTACACCTCGATTTTGGGCCAGGTTTGGAGCCCAACCCTAATCCGTTTTGTGACCTAAAAACCACTATATATACATCACTAAAATCTAGTTATTAACATACAAACAAACACACTAATTCTCATAAACAATTCTAGACTTAGAGTCTAGAATAAAATTCTCTCAAATCTCTGTCGAGATTTTCTGACTTTCTTGACAGAGGAATACACCATAGCATAGTGATTGCAGTTGAAGGGACAGTCGTGTGTAATCCCTAAGTAAAGACTCCAGATAATACAACATGTAAGTATTCATGTTTTATGTTACAGGATTTGATTGTAATATAACCATACCAAAAGAAATTATTGGGATAAGTAGAACAAAATTTTAAACTTCCGTTGTGCCTACTTATATATTTTGAACCCAATAAAACCTTACAACTCTAATAGACTTGGTTCTTTTATTGTGCTTTTAATAATCAAAACCAATGTAAGCTCAGCTCAACATATATAAACATGGGTGTCGTGCATTAGCCACGCACCTAGTGTCTTGTTAGTCCCCCTTCTCGGACGATACACGCGCATCATGCGCTAGCCACATGACCGATGGCCCGCTTCCCCCACAGTTCGATGCGCGTGACACGCCTTTCATCTAGCCTTGCTAGGTCCTACCCTTGCGCACTGGTTGTGCGACACAGGATAACCTTATATATTTATTTATTTTTGGGAATTTGGGTTTCTTTCCTTTTTGGGAACTTTTGCCTGAGCAACTTGCTTCCAAATATTGTTATTTACTTTGTGACACATTCAAATACCCTCATATTGATCTGTAGCATTTCCTACCGCGCAAAACAATAATTCTAATATTGTTAGCACGATTTAAAGTATTACGGCTTATCTAAAATTTCAGGAACGCTACACCCCTCTCCCCCCTAAATGTATTTATACCATACAATCCTCATAATCAAAAGAAAAAAAGGAGAAAACAGAGAGAGAAAGGAAAAGTAAGGAAATACTTCCGTCGTCCCAATTTGTACGATATAGTTTGACTCGGTACGGAATTTAAGAAATAAAGTAATTTTTTTGAATCTTATGGTCTAAAATAAGCCAAAGATATATTTGTGATTATAGATCATCTCGTTACAGGTAAAAAGTAAAATTATTGCTAAATAAGTAAATGTGTCATTCTTTTAGGGACTGATAAAAAAGGAAAGTGTGTCATATAAATTGAGACAGATGAAGTACTAAAAAGGACAGTCCTGTGCACTAAGCTCCCGCTATGCGCGGGGTCGGGGAAAGGGCCGGACCACAAGGATATATTATACGCAGTATTATCTTGCATTTCTGCAAGAGATTGTTTTCACGGCTTGAACATGTAACATTCTGGTAACATGACAGTAAATTTACCAGTTACTCCAAAGCTCTTCGAGTAAGAAATACTATAAATTCAAAAAATGATTCTACCGGAAAGGAAGAGGAAAACAACTTGAAAGGATTTATGAAAATGCCTGGAAAGGCAGGTGCAGTACAAAAAAGAAAAGAAAAGAGCAGAACATAGGTTGCTCCTGTTTGGGTATAAGAATCTTGATGCTATCTATCACACAGGAATTGATCGGGATTTGCTAATGTACGATCCTCCAACAAATGTTGCAGATTTTACTGTAGTAAATAAAACCAACATCGTATCTTATTTGCATTTAATGATAATCACATCACAACAGAAAAAGAGAAAGCCCTTTTACTGAAAATCACCCAGGTTAATTCAAGTAAATAGAATTCTTTCATGCATATGCATGGTTCCATGCAAAAGTTACTGCTGCTAATTCTACTAGGGTACTGTAATATGCCGTACTCTCTTTTGATCTACAAAACCAGTTAAACACCGTTAGATGTTTCAATTTTTACTGTTAAATATGACGGTGGATAGAGGGTTGCGCCGCAGGCGGACGGTGAGGGGAGATACCTGACTCATTTAGTTAGTAAACCAATGAGACAATGATGTTGGATTCCGACAGCAACTGCCTCAATAATTTTTTTTTGTTAGTTTAACTAGACACATAATTTGAAAAAGAAAATTGAATCTTGTGATTGCTAGCTAAAATACTCATAATATATCAGTCTTTTAATTTTGTACTCCTATATGATTTTAAAGTTTAAACATATTATGTGAAATATTGATGTTAAAGAGTTGTCAATTAAGAAATTAGATGTATTCTTTTTAAAATGTCTGTTTGTTTAACAGAAAAGTAAAACAAATAAATTAAAAGAAAGAATATATGTTTACATTGTCTTATTATGTATTCTCTTTTATAAGTGAATAATTTTATTTTTTATCTTATTATTTATCCTAAATAGTATATTTTTATAGTTATAAAAACATTATATCTTTTACATTGTCTTATTATGTACTCTCTTTTATAAGTGAATAATTTTATTTTTACCTTATTATTTATCCTAAACAGTATATTTTTATAGTTATAAAAATATTATATCGTATTTAAAATCACAAATTTATACTATATTTTTTCTTAAACTTGTATTTTCAATCAACTCACATTTATATAAATTGAATCAAAAGGAGTATGCGTGTTCGTCCTCTTAACTCCTACTTTATCTATGTGACCTTAGCAATGTAATCAGAGTCGTTCCTATACTTTTAAAGGTCCGGTGCGAGAAATAAAAATGTCATTTTTTATTCACATGAAAAAATAAAATTAACTAATTAATCAATATTTAAAAAATTTATTTTTTGTTTAAAGAGGGAGAGGGGCGACTTGTTGGGACTTGGGGCCATTTGTTTTTTGTTTAAAGAGGGGGGAAGGGGGGGTGATTGTTTGGGACTTGGGGCCAAATCTGATTTTGTGTTTAAAAAAAGTTTTTCACTATCCATTGGATTCAAACATGCGACCTCTCACTTGGGAAAGCCTTCTGAAGGGAACCCTCAATCGCTAAGCTACAACTCTCACTAATAAGATTGGAGACATTTTTAATACATATCTTAATATTTGAAACCAATAAAAGAAAAATGAAAATTTTGGGGCGGAGGCCCCGCCGGCTGGGGCCTGTGCGGCGGCGCCGCCTCGGCCGCCCCAGGAACGGCTCTGCTCAAGGCTCGCCCCTGGGCTCACGTGCGGGGCTTAGTTTATGTGAAGCTTACGCTCTAAGCATCCGATTGTACGTCCTAAACACGGCTAACGCCCAATGCTCAACGATCGGGGCTCGCCTAACAGTTCTTACACAAATTATATGTTAAATTCCTTTAGTAAAATTGTTGACCCTCATAATTCTTTAACAAATGAATGATACTTAATAATTTTTCATCTATAAAAATAAGAAGATGGGTGTAACTCAAATAACAAGTCGTAGTATTGTATATTTACTATTTGAGAACATTGTGAGGGTGAATATCACTTAATATTTTTTTAAAAAAATACATAGCCTAATTGTACATTTTCACTTGTCATTGGTCTTTTGTCCTGATATCAAAATTATCATATTTTATTATTTCACAATTTGTAAGTAATTGTATTTTTATAAATGAAGGAGTTATGTATTAATTATAATACTGATAAGGTTTATTGATTATTTGCTTATAGAGAGATTAAATGAATAATATGATAGTAATATTATTTTAAGAAATTGTGATTTTTTCATTGTTTGAAAGTTAATATGTTAGAGTTGATTTGCATTTCATAATAGCTTTTTATTTCATTGTATTGTTTGTACTTGTTAAATTATGTTATATAAGTTGTAAGTGGTGTATAATGGACAGTTTTTAATGTAATTTTACTTATCTAAAAATATTTATTATAATTATATTATTTTATAAAATTTTTAAAATTAAATAATTATGAATCTTACGTCTCGCTCAGATATATGTAAAATGCCCCGCCTTACGTCTCTCCTTTTAAAACACTGAACTTTACATATGCTGCAAAGGCCTTATAATTAAGGATATGTCAAATCATCTGTAAGGAGATTGAAAGAATATATTGGAGAGACATTGAAATTTGCTAAGTCTTTGATTTCACTTCTCCGATTCATTTGGGATACAAATTATATTTTGTTAGTTTTATTTAATTTCAATTCTATTTCGAGAATGAAAAAAAAGAAAACCAACGTTTTTAATAGACATGACTTGTTTGAACAAGTGTAGTTTTTTTTAACAGACATGATCTATCTGGACAGGTGCAGCTCAAATGATATTATAATCTTATATTTTATTTAAAATAATTTCAGAAACGGGGGAAGAAATGAATCGGCTTTGATAATGTAATTATTGTTCTTTAAGGAAATTAAGCCTCGCCTGTTGAAAATATTTGTCGAAATTCCAAATTTAACAAATGGCTTACTATTACACGTTATGTTAAATATGTTTTGTTACTCCATACTTGAGATAATATAGTTCTAAATAGTTTAGACTCAGGATATGAAATATTTCCTATATTGGTATAACAAAACACTCACATTTCAATTAATTAAATATTAAATATATTTAGTCGTATATCACAAGAATTAAAATTAGAATCTATCAATAAATAAAAGTTTTACATCCCTATGGTGAAAGAGAGGATTGTTATATATGAAACTTACACAAATGACTACACTTTGGAGTTGTTTTTTGAGGCATAGCTACACTTTTGCTAATTACATTTCGTAGCTACAGTAACATGTATTCAGATTCGGTTGTATTTTGTTGTATTCAAGTCAGATGTATTCAACTTAGATGTATTCATTTGTATCTACTTTTACAATGTAGTCAATTTATTGTATTTAAAGATCGGTTGTATTCAAACAATATAAATGCAAAAAAAATAAAATTGTATTCACTTATTCTATTTAAATTCGATTGTACTCAAACAACAACAACAACAACAACATACCCAGTGAAATCCCACAACGTGGGGTCTGGAGAGGGTAGAGTGTATGCAGACCTTACCTCTACCTTGGTAGGTACATCTGTTATTTTCGAAAGATCCTCGCCTCAAGACAAAACATAAGTACAAGCAAGTTTCCATCACCATGGCGTCAGGCTCAATAATCGTCTGCAAGAGGTCTGTAGAGATAGTGGAATGTATCCACTGGAGAACGGTAGCATCAAGGGTTGTCCATAACACCGGGTCATCCTCCGGGATAGGCACCTTCTCATTGCCTGTGACCGAGGGGATGATGTGATGAAGAACCTGATGTGAACGTGCGTGAACTTTAAATAATTTCGCCCACGTCGCGTATTGGACATTTTCCATCTCAAGAACAATAGGGATGTGGATAATCTTCATATAAATTAAGCCCCGCACGTGAGCCCAGGGGCGATTCCCGAGCAGAGTCATTCCTGGGGCGATCGAGGCGGCGCCGCCGCACAGGGAGCCCCTGCCGGCGGGGAGAAAGAAAGAAAAGGATAGCGATCGCTTTGGGAAAGTCACGGGGGAGGAAGATAGAAAGGTAACCTATGGGCCTCCGCCCCAGAATTTTCATTTTTCTTTTATTTGTTTCAAATGTTAAGATATGTATTAAAAATGCCTTCAATTTTATTGTGAGAGTTGTATCCTAGCGGTTGAGGGTTCCCTTCAAAAGTTCTTCCCTAGTGAGAGGTAGCGTGTTCGAATCCAATGATGCAGCGTCGCCCCCCCTCCCCCATCTTTAAACAAAAAACAAACTTTTTTTTCTTTTTTTAATTTAAACACAAAAAACAAATGTCCCAACCAGTCGGCCCCCCTCCCTCTTTAAACAAAAAATATATTTTTTAATATTTATTAATTAGTAAATTATAATTTTTCATGTGAATAAAAAATGACCTCTTTTTTTTTCTCGTACCGACCCCTGAAAAGTATAGGGACGGCTCTGGCCCCGAGGCGAGTCCTGAAACTGCCTTTTAAAACATCTCAACTAGCATAATACTATCAAGCTATTACAAGAGTATTAATTTCTTAACTCTACTTAACTATATGTAGCATAATCTTAACAATATTGTTTCTGAGTTTGCAAACTTTATGCTTAATTAATTTTCTTCTGATAACCTTTCTCAACTGTGAATTAAATACGTAAACTGCTTAACAAAGCTTCTCAAATACTGAAGTTGGAGCTGAGGAAATATAAATACACAATTAAATTATAGGCATTAACACTTAAGGGGTCGTTTGGTTGTTTGTTGGTTCGGCTTATATATAGTACTATTAGTAATGTAGGAATTCGTTATGTAGGGTTTAGTTATACTCTTTTTTTGGAGTTTAATTATACTGAGTTTAGTTATTCATGTACTCCTATTATACTAATTTATATACTATTAGTTATTCTATTTTCTACCCTTCATAAAATTATACGTAAATTAACTCATAACTTTTACATATTAGTTATGCGAGATTGTAAACTAGTAATCAAATATCGTACTTGATGTGCTGAATTTTATACATAGCAATTAAAATATTTTCAAACATGACTAATTATAGTTATTTTAATACTTAAATAATTCACTTTCTAACCGGACAACACCTTACCGTTAATGTCTGCACTGGAAGGGAAGACAAATTAAAGGAACTCTTGCTTGTGCATGCAGTTCAGAAATATCACAGTCAATAGCAGTTCCCTCTGATTATGTTGTTCCCTACCCTATTAATTAATCTCCTCATTTTTACTGCATGCTAATCTCAAAATATTTTTTTTCTTCTGATCAGAGACCCCATAGCTAAGTCAATCAAAAGACAAAAGCTGCAAAATATCAAAGCTAGAAAATTAAACCTCCAACTATTTGCACGTATCATTATGTAGCTGTATGCATGTATGTTAAAAAAGAAATGAAAAAAATGAAACCTAACGGGATACAGAGACATTCCATATTTTATGGTCAACTGATTTGCTCATACAGTTATATTTTGATTGAGTTCAAGTTACATACACTAATGATGTGAAAATTATTTACTTAATTAGATCAATTATGAGATAATAATTCTGGTAAAGGCCTATAATAAGTAGTAATGACAAGAAATAAGAATGATACATTCGTAATTCTTTTTCGTATCTTCCTTAATCGTAATAAGTAAAACAATAAAATGAAAATCCTTCATTTTAACGCAATTGATTTTCACAAAAAAAAAAAAAAAAAAAGTGGAACTCCCACCCCAGGAGCTCCCACACCCCGGTCCGACAGGTCTGTGAAGGAGGTAAATCATGGTGACTCAATTGATTTCAAATGTTAGACTAGTACCACGCTGCGCACAAGGGGCCCTCCTTTATTTCAAGAAGTAACCTCATACTGCCGCTGACGGGATTCGATCCTTGGCCATTTTCCAAATATCCCCTTGATAACCAAAAATTGGAGATGACGGGATTCGATCCTTGGCCATTTTCCAAATATCCCCTTGATAACCAAAAATTGGAAATAGTAAAAACTCGTGGTCGGCAGGATTCGAACCTGCGCGGGCAAAGCCCACATGATTTCTAGTCATGCCCGATAACCACTCCGGCACGACCACTTGATGATACAACATAATAATTGTAACATCATTCATATAACTTAGATATAGTCCTAGCAACTATTCTTTCCAAGACCCTCCCTCTTTTAATTTCTTAATTCTCCCCTATTATTTACGACCAATTACCCAATTGCGAAACAATTTAAGGAAATATATAGCCATATCATAATAATAGTCAGGGGCGGAGCCAGTCCTTAATGACACATAAATTATATTCAGATCCCACTAAACAAAAAACGTTATGTTTCAGAACCTACAAACTAAAAATCCAAACCCCGTCTTTAAATTTTATAATAATATGAAACTGATTTAGGTACCTAGCTGGCAAAATATTTAATTAAACTTATTTCGGTACTTTTGCTGTTCCATGCTAAAGACACAAATTCCTTGACAGGTTAAAATATTGTTTCTTAAAATCCACATAACTATTTATTTCCACAACAGAAAAACAAAACGCTCAGTTCATGGTCCACGAGGGTGAAATTGAATTATTTTGTGTTTAATTAAAGCGACCAAATCTTAAAACCACTACAACATAAAAAGTCCCTTATAATATAGGCCACAGGAGCTAACCTAGAGGTACCCGTGTTGCTCATAGTTGTGTTTGCTCTGGGGAGAAGGGTTGACTTCGTACTCCGTTTTTAATTTATTAATGCTCATATTATTCATAAAAAGAATTTAACTTACATATACACTAGTACAATAATTTTTTTTACAATAACAAAGTATTTTAACCTATTAAATAAATTATTTACCATATTTATAGGTTATCATTTGAGAATTACTATAGATAGTTATTGTCATAAGTGAATAATAAGGACCGCATATATTCTACTTTTTTTAAAATTTTATTTTATAAGATTACACTTATTATGTTATTGTGGTTTAAATTTTTCTTGGGAGGCTGAGAAAAGGACAAATAGAAAGTTGTAGAAGTTAAAACTGTGGAGTGATGGTGTTATAACTTATAAGTAAAAAGGAAAAAATGTCAACCAATGGAATGCGGCAGGCGTGCAAGACAATATCTGTAGTGTGTTATTGCTTTAACACACATACACGGCTTCTATCATAGGGTTATAAAGAGGCTTTTATTGATTATCATCATTCATTCACTATTATCTAGGATGTAGGAGGTAGAATAGTGTAATTTTGTTTGATTCGAGAATTTTTATTAATGTAATATTTATAGGTACGTTTTAATTGGAAAAAAATATTTATTTTACATAATTATACTATAATAGTAATTATAGAATATATGGAGAATATTAATTTGGGTTTTGGTGGGTGGGGAAGGTTTTTAAAAGAGTACGTAAAAATCAGACTACGTATAATGTTAGGTACGTTTTTATACATATCTTCCTGGACCACCTTTTTGTTACGGGGTTTCTTACTCCAGCTTTCATTTGGCTCCTCACCGCCATGCATATTTCTTTTTTCTTTTTTATTAAAGGATACTCTTTTTCGTCCTAATTTATGTATCACTGTTTGATTGAACACAAAATTAAGAATAAAAGAAGACAATTTTTTTTTGTGACTAAGGGTAAATATAAGTCAGATTGCTTCTATATATATATATATATATATTTTTAGATAGATTAAAAAGAAAAGTGTGTCGCGCCGCATAAATTAAAACGAAAGAAATAATAGTAACTACAAATATAAAAAAGGTAAAAAAGAAGAAGGAAAACTTAAATTGTTGGTTGTGTCCAAATGGTCAAAGATCATAGATATTGCATGATTGCTGGGCTGGAAGATTGATCATCATACACATCCAGATTTACTGTAGCAATGTGTAGAATTTCAAACGAAATCATCTTTTTTCAACCCTTGTCTCCTCCCTCGAGAAAAAAAAAACAGATAGACTTGCTAAAATGGGTACGTTGAAATCAGTATGTTTTGCATGAGTATAGTGGCTTGTGCCATTTGGGTGCCCTGGTTAGCTATATGTTGTTTATAGCACAATATATTTGAAAATTTTGGACAAAGCAAACTGAACGCTATATTATAATTAACAACACGAAACTCATTATCTTCGAATAAAAATATACTGCTGATATATTTATACTCCTTTCATCTCTAATTTATCGACACTTTTTCAATTTTAATCAGCTCCGAATGACACTTTCCATATTTGGTTGTAATAATTTTACTTTAAACTTCTCATTTTATCCTTAATTAGATGATTTATAGTTATACAAATACTATAACTTATCTTAGAGCACACGTTTAAAAAATATATTCTTAAATTTTGTATCAATCAAACACCATCAACTAAATTGGGATGAAAGAAGTATAATATATCAACAGTATATTGTCATCCTAAAGATTATCGAATCATGTGATTGTAGCCCGGGGTATAAAATGTGATGTCTATCTTACCTATCACATTAGTTGTAGAGTATTGTAGCTGATAAAAAATTAAAATAATATTTCTGTAAAAAAATAGATCTTGGGCCTAACTCCACCTCAAAAGCTAGTTTACGAGGGGAGGATTACTCAAGTTCATAGAAGGAGACCTAGGATCCATTTGCCCATAGATATGGGACTCAACACCCCCCCCCCCCCCCCCCACGTCCAGGATTGGACATCTGAAGCGTGGACAATATAAGATAGGGGGCCCAACATTGGATGAAATAATGAATTGGGTTGGGGCTAACTCTGATACCATGTAAAGAAATGAATCTTGGGTCTAATTTAACCCAAAAAACTAGCTCATGAGGGGAGGTTACCCAAGTTCATATAAGGAGACCTATGACCCATTTACCCACCGATGTGGGACTCTACAACTTGAACATTAGTTAATTTGATAGAAATGTAGGAAATGATTCTTTGAGTATTTCATTATATCCATAGAATATATATATACAATCATGGTATGTAGTAATAATCTAGGTTACATAAAATACAAGATGCTAATTACTACCTAATTGATTATAATTACATGATTTATGGTGGAGGATGATAATATGGGATTGCTCCCATAATTATCGTGTACTAACAGTCCCCCGCAGTCTTAGCGGGAGGTTCACGGATGCTGAAACTGTCCCTGAAATTATCAAAAAGTACGCGCGTAAGCCCTTTGGTGAAAATATCAGCAATCTGATAACGGGACGGGACATGGACAACTCGGACTTGTCCACGGGCAACTTTTTCGCTGACAAATAAGATATCCATTTCAATGTATTTTGTGCGCTGATGCTGAACAAGATTGTCGGATACTATATCGCACTCACATTGTCACAATAAACCACCGTTGTCTTTTCAATCAGACAATGTAGCTCCAATAGTAGATTACGAAGCCAACATGATTCAGCAATCACATTGGCTACACCTTTCTGTATTCTGCCTCAGCACTAGACCGAGACAGTATGGATTGTCGTTTGGCCGACCATGAAATAAGATTGTCCCCAAAAAACACACAATAACCGGAAGAGGGACGTCGTGTGTTCAGGCAGCCACCCCAATCTGCATCTGTGTAGGCTGAAAGGTGCTTGATGGAGGTCTTATATAGATGGAGGCCGAATGGAGAGTACCCTTCACATACCGCAGAATCCTTTTTATAGCCCTCATATGCTCATCCTTCGGATCATGCATGTGTAACAAACTTGCCAAACCGCATAGGAAATATCGGGTCTCGTAAAAGTTAGATACTATAAGGCTCCTGCAAGGCTTCGGTAAAGTGTCGGATCACTATATGGAGTACCTGCTGTGTTACTCAATTTCTCCTTTGTGTCAACTGGAGTATGTGATGGTTTGCAAGAAGACATCCATGTTTTTTTCAATTATTTCTTCTGCATATTGGGTGACTACAATGCCAAGAAAATAATTCAACGTACCCAAGTCCTTCATTGCAAATTCTGCTGCAAGAAGAGAAATGTTGGATTGACGAAGTGAAGTGGATGATGCCGTGAGAATAATATCATCAACATACAGAAGTATATAGGCTATGTCAGCACCCTTCCGATAAATGAACAACGACTGATCAGACTTGTTGTGAGAGAACCCTAACTTGGAAACGAATCCTGCAAAACGGTTATACCATGCTCTAGGAGCTTGTTTCAAACCATATAAGGATTTCTTCAACAGGCAAACATGATCTGGATGTGAATAGTCTCGGAAACCAAACAACTGATGCATGTATACTGTTTCCTGTAAGTGGCCATGTAAGAATGCATTTTTAACATCCAACTGATGAATGGACCAAGATTTGGAAAGAGCCAAATTGAGAACCATCCGGATAGTTGATGGCTTAATTACCGGATTGAATGTTTCACGACAATCGACCCCAACCTGCTGAGACCTGCCATCACCAACAAGACGATCTTTATATCTTGCAAAAGAACCGTCAGAATATTTCTTATGACAAAAAAACCACATAGACCGAATGACATTCACATTAGATGGATGTGGTACTAATTCGCACGTCTTATTATTAATAAGAACATTAAATTCGTCTAACATGGCAGCTTTCCAATTCGGGTCGGACAAGGCCGCTTTGGGATTTTTTTATATATGTGACTATTGTTCTATGGATAGTAGGTTAAACCGACGTTTGGGCCTAAAGATCCCGTACATAGCACGTGTTTCAATGGTTCGGGGGTGTTCGGGAATGGTAATGGGTCGAGGGGGAGTGTGATGGCCTGTGTTGGGCTAGTTTACAAGTGTAGGTAAGGGAGCAGTAGGCTCCCTCACTTGGGTCTGCCCGCCACGAGAACAGGATTGGGCCGAGACCCTCGGCAACATGGTTGTGGTCTCCGATCCAGTCCCATTTTGTGGATGGGCCAAAACATGTTGGTTATTTTGGGGAGGTGGTTCCACATGTGATTGGGTATGGAGATGGTGGTGTAAAATCGGATGTAGTCCATTATCCAAAAAATCATACGAAGGTGAGGATGGCACATGAGACTTAGCAAACGAAAATTTAGACTCATCAAAAATCACTGGAAGATAGACAATTATTTTTCCATTCGTCAAATCATAACATTTATATCTCATATGATTTTGTGGGTATCCCAAAAACACACAAGGAGTAGACCGAGCCTGCAATTTGTTAATGGAAGTTGATGGAAACAAAGGATAACACAAACATCTAAATACCCGTAAATGTGTAACAGACGGGAGAAGATGATATAACATTTGTGTAGGAGACACATTGGATAGCAATTTACTAGGAAGAATATATAAAAGGTAGGTAGTCATTTGAAGTGTATGGTGCCAAAACTTTGGTGGTGTGGAAGAATGCATAAGAAGAGAGCAAATCATATTATTAATCGTTCGAATTTTTCTTTCGGCTTTCCCATTTTGTGGTGAAGTATGCGGACATGAAAGACGCAAAGACATCTCATTTTAGTGACAGAAATCATTAAAATAAGCATTTATGAATTCCCCCATTATCACATTGAAAGATTTTAATGCTTTTGCCAATTTGAGTTTTGATAAAAACACTAAATTGTTTTAAAATAGTGGATGTTTGTGATTTATGTCCCAATGGAAAAGTCCACAAAAAATTTGAATAATCATCTAGAATGAACATATAGTATTTATGACCTGCAGAACTCAAAATGGGTGATGTCCACAAATCACTAAGCACAATATCAAATGGAAGATAAGTATGAGAATTAGAAGAGGCAAAAGGAAGCTTAACATGTTTACCAAACACGCAAGATTGACAAACAAAAGAGTCCAAAGGTTTATTACACAAAGCCAAATTATTCTTCCTAAAATTACTAAAAACTTGTGCTCCTGGGTGTCCCAAACGATTGTGCCATAGAGTAGGAGAAATGACAGCAAAGGTTGATGGTTTGTTCATGCTATTTTTGGAAACAGAGGTGATGGGATATAAGTCTCCGTGCTATTGCATCTCATAAGTGGCATCCCCGTCTGAAAGTCCTTCACAGAAAAGCCAAATAGATCAAAATTTACAGAAACATTATTGTCAATTGTAAAATGTCTAGCAGAGATCAGGGTTTTAATTAGATGTGGCGTATGTAAGACGTTTTTCAAGTGTAAATGTGGGTGTGGAGAGGGTAGTGTTACCTGACCAATACCACGAATTGGAATTTTCTGCCAACTGCCGACAATAATATTTTTATTATTGCTTATATTACAATAAGATGAGAGATTACCTTTAGATGTCATTATGTGTGATGTAGCCCCTGTGTCCATGGTACCTGTGTCCGTGTACCATGACTCATCGGGAACACTTAGATGCATGTTATTCATGGTCTGTTCAATGTCAGTGGGCGCATAGCCTACCGAAGACGGTGCCTGGGCCGCAAATGCATGTTGGGGACGAGACCCTAGAATTCCGGGTTGGCGAGTTGAAGGTGGAGACCTAGCCCACGAAGAAGTAGGGTACGGACATGGTAGGGCAGCCCACTATGGGGCCCAGTCCCACAGTGGGTACTGCCCCCATTGATTACCGTCGCTGCTGCCTGGACGCCACTGCCCGCTGCCGCCGGCGGGTTGACCACCGCCACGACCTCGTCCCTTTCCACCATTATTTTTTCCTTTGTTATTGCTACGGTTTGAACCCCGTTTTTGGCCATTATTTTGACGATTATTATTGCCCCCCGAACCAGATTTTTGGGGCTCCGAATCCGTGAAGAATGAGTTTGTGGAGATGAGAGCGGTGCCGGCGGTGGATGCTTCAGAAGATGCATGTTTTGCCTTCCTTGTTTCCTCGAGAATTAACCTCAAACATGCCTCATAGAAATGAGGCAATAGATTACTTTGTTGAATGAACGTAGCAACCCCATCATACAGTTCATTCAATCCGGTAATCAACTGAAGGACTAACCATTGGTTTATCACGGGCGAACCAACATTGGGCAATTGGTCCGCAAACATCTTTATTTCTTGAGAATAGGTTGAAATGTTGGAAAAGTCAATTTAACATTCGTAAATTGGTGTTCAAGATAAACTGCCCTAGAAATTTTGTTATCTTGAAAAATGTTTTGCAACCGTTCTCATGCATGTTGAGCCGTAGAATTAGGTTTCAAGATTGTATGGAGAAGATCATTTGAAATCGTGCCATAAATCCATTGAAGGATGAGACCATAATTTCTTGTTCACCGTAGTGGTATCCGACAGTGACTCGGATGGAAGGATATGGTCAATCACCTCATAAGCACGGCAGTGAATTTTGAATAGTTCTGGCCATGAGGTATCTGCCCTTTCTCCATTTCAAAAGTTATGGAGATGAAGTTCTTGACGTTATTAACGGCAAGAGTAAGATGAAAGTTTGTTTTCCGGTCATATGTTCGACGTAGAAATGAAAGAAGAAGAGAAGTAGGTGGTGTTTTGATGAAAGTGGATGAAAGAACCCTAAATTTGGTTAGGGTTTTTGGAAGATAGACAAGTTATAGCCCGGGGTAGTTGTCGGCTAGGGTGTGTTTTAGTTTTAGGGTTTTAGTAGTTGTGTAGGTTTAGGGTTTATGGCTACCTAATCCTAAGTTGGCCGAAAATAATATGAAGAGAAGGACAAGATTAGTAGTTGTGTAGGTTTAGGGTTTATGGCTACCTAATCCTAATATCCTAAGTTGGCCGAAGACAATATGAAAAGGAAAAGAATCGGCTAAGGGAGGAAAAGAGAGAAAAGGGTTTAGGGCAAAGGATCTTTGACTCTTGATACCATGTAAAAAATGATTCCTTGAGTATTTCATTTCATCCATAGAATATATATACAATCATGGTATGTAGTAATAATCTAGGTTACCTAAAATACAATATGTTAATTACTATCTAATTGATTTGTCTAATAATTACAATATTATTAATTGATTATAATTACATAATTTATGGTGGAGGATGATGATATGGAATTGTTCCCATAATTATCGTGTACTAACAAGAAAAACACAAAATACAAAAGATCTCATAAAATTGAATCTTTGAAATTTACAAGTTATGGGATGGTATGGGATGAAATAATGATTAACTAGAAGTTGTGGTTTAATACTTCTGAGAATTGATCATTACATTACCAATATATATTACCCAATGAAATCATTAATTAAGGGGCCGTTTGATTACTAATTACGAAGTGATTTATTCATGTATTAAAATCAAAATAGTAGTAAAGTATTATGTTTGATAGTAACATTTTCGTTGATATGTATAAAATTAGCACAATAAATACGGTATTTGGTTATTACTGTATAATCTCGATAATTAAAACATGTAAAGCATATAAGCTATGAATAAATTTATATATTATTTTATGTAAAATAACTAATTTTTACATAAATTAATAATATATAAATAACTAAATATTATATAACTAATTTATATATAATAATTATATATTATTAATATTTACATTAACTCTAACTAATAATCAAAGAAACCTAAGAAGTTCACTAAATCTTCAACATGGATAGAAGATGTTAAAAGAGAATGTCGAGGTCGAATAAATATGACATGGGGGAAGGGAAAGGGACAAAGGGATTAGATTGGCCGCCAAATGAGTTGATATGTTTGTCCAGAAACAGAAAAGCTGTGAAACTCAAGAAATTACTTATCAGATGTCTCCCTCCAGTTAGCGAGGATTATAATAAAGAATTATTTATATTGTAATTAATAATAAAAAAAATATCATACATGTATTACTTACTTTAAAAGAATATTTTTGTCCTCGAGCAATTTAATCCTATATTGTTGATATACGTTATAATTTTTTGATTAAATAATTTGATTGTGAAAATGTTCGAATTCTTGGATTTTCCCTTTTAGCTGTTAGATTTTGGGAAATTCAATTTCTTTGTATGATTTAGTTTATAAAATATAATCAAATGTATAAATTTTATATATTTATATATATAATCTACATATATTATATATAATTCGTATATAGATTTTGTATATTACGATCATATTGATAAGTTTGGCCGAACGATACGTATTGATAATGTTCCCTTAGTCTTTTCTTTACAATACCCATGTGTGATAATAATAACTAACTATAAAGCACCCGATCTGACTCATATTAAAATTTAATTTATAGATTTACCCGATTTATACTGAGTGTAATAGATGATTTGGTTGATTAGTAAAAAGAATTTTCTGTCACACTGAGAATTTGATGGACAGCTTAGCCCAATGCTAATGCTTCTGATTTCTTCCAATTTGATGGACAGCATTTGAGGTGGACTTCTTTTCACCTGTCATATGTCTTTCACCTAGTTGCCGACACTTTAGTAAACTGAAATTACAAGCCCACAAATGATGGGCCAAGTACGATCACAATCCAAGCTTATTATGGGCCTAACCAAATCAATAGATTTGGGTCAATTCGCACAAATACTCCTATT
Source organism: Anisodus tanguticus (assembly GCA_034509755.1). NCBI lineage: Eukaryota > Viridiplantae > Streptophyta > Magnoliopsida > Solanales > Solanaceae > Anisodus > Anisodus tanguticus. The sequence goes on along the minus strand of CM067550.1, from coordinate 46,175,433 downwards.
TTGGGGTGGTCTTTATTCCCCCTTCCCCCAAATCACAAGTCTTTAATTTTTTCCCTGCACATTAAGTAACAAAAAAATGGTTGAAAATATCCTTAATATAATTTTTTTTAGATCTATGACCTAATTTCACAAGGCGAGATTTTATAGAAACTATGTTTATTCGGACAAAGGTAAATAGAAATTATCCCTTGTCCGGTATAATTTTGTAGAAAAGAAATTATGTCGGACAAGGCAAAGTTTTTATGTAACTTTGTCGAACAAAGCATAGTCTCTATGAAATCTTGCCTCGCGAATTAGTACTAACAAGTATGTCGGACAAGGCATAATTTCTATAAAACATTACCTTGCGAAATTGTTTTTTTTACTCTGCTGCGAATTGAACGCAAAATCTCTAATTTTGTAGATCAGCGGATAAGAGTCCCATAAATTTTTATTAAATGAGAAACAAGGATAAAAATTACAGACCAGCGGAAAAAATTAAAGACCAGTCCACATGAAGGAAATCTGCTAAAAAATGATGGATTTGAATCCTCCCTTTAAGTGGGTTGGTCTTTAATATTGGCAATTTGACACTTATTGGCACCTGACAGCCACTATTTACTTTTTAATTAAAATACTACTTCTTTCGTTTCAATTTATATGATATAATTTGACTGGATTCGAAGTAATAAAAAAAGATTTTTGAATTTTGTGGTTTAAAATAAATCAAAGATATTTGTGTAGTTATAAATCATCTCGTTAATCGTAAAAGGTAGAGTTTAAAGTTAAATTGTTATCAAATAAAAAAATATATCATTCTTTTTTAGACAGACTAAAAAATAAAGTGTATCATATAAATTGAGACGGGAGTAATTGATAACTTATAACCACTATCAATTTCATCCTCTTCATTGCATATCAATAGAGATGTGGCATATCAAATACTTCATAAAATCTTACGATCTTCAGAAAATACGAGCACCTAATGCGAATTAACCTTTCATGATTTAACATTAATGAAAATCTTTTGAAAACTTATTTTTCATTCTGATAGTTTATGGTTAGTTTTCCTATGTCTTTTTTTTTTCTTCATATTACTCAAACCTATAAAGTATTTGCTTTACAAAGGTGGAATCTGAGGAATGAGGATCAATTCGACAACTTGCCAGTGGCTATTAGATTGTACTCCCTCTATTTCATATTAGTTGTCCATATTATTAAAAATAGTCGTCTCAAAATACTTGTCAATTTACAAAACATGATAGAATTAACAAAAGTTTTCCAATTTTGTCATTAACATTACTTATTTTTTAAAGTAGACAATATTGATTAGAGTGTAATTTATTGAAGAGAGATGATGGTAATATAGTAAAAGTATACTTTTCTTTATGATTTCTTAAAGGACGTGCAAAGACTAAAGTGGAAAAGTAATATGGGATGGATAGAGTAATTATATTACTTTTGTTTCACTCCAGTTGCCTTTCTTTGTGAAGGAGAAAGTTTCGAAGGCAAAACCCCCACCTGTTCCAGAGGCCCCTTGGCTAGGTGGGATGTAAATCGAGGGATATGCGCGAGTGATAGCCCTGCAAGGGAGAAGACCAACGGGACACGAACCCAACAACAACCCTTGCAATATTTCAGCAAAGACTGTCACCACACAAATTCGAACCCGCGACGTCGGAGTGGTTGTACCCCAATCACCTTGTCACTTACCAACTCGCCTGTGCCCCTTGCTTTTCTGAAGTGGTATTAATGTGCTTCCGAATTCCAAAATTAGGTATTTTAATCAAGCATAAGTTTCTAAGCTTTTTGTGTTCTTGGTGGATAACTGAAACATCATTCCTCTGAATATAAGAATTAAAATTGTATGTATGAACTTGATTAACGTTAATTCTTCAATGGTGGTATTGCTATACTCCCATTGTAAGCTATCTCCATCGGTGCCTCCACGCCACCACCTAGCCGTTGCACATCTCTTTCCTTTATCTAGTTGAAAACATATCTACATATCAACTAAAAATCACACAAAATCAGTCCTTCCAACTGGATGAAGATGATTAAACTTGATTCAAATTTTTCGATCATACATAAATATAAATGTAAATTATTTTGATTTGGTAATATCAGATTTTATTGAAAACATTTTAAAGAGCTTGAATATCAAATTAGGATGTGTTTGGAGATGATTTGAGATGATTTTCAGATTAAAAATCGATGCTAAAGCCGACTCCGTCTTTCCTTGTATATCCATATACATCTATGTATATCAATGGATACGCCATTGTGTATTTTGTGTATACTTTTCATGTATACCAATGTATCTCTTGTATATCATGATTATTGGTGTATATACATGAAAAATGTGCATGTGATATACATTCCTGATGATATACATTTCCACAATGAGATTTTTTACTCCAAAACAGTCTGAATCATCTCCAATCTTTATAAATTTTGAATATATATTTATCTAGGGTTTCAGCTATGAATCCCAACTACATCACAAAAAAAATATTAAAATAAGTTTAGATCTTAATGTAGTTGCAATTTCAATATTGGAGTTTTCATGAGAATTTTCCACTGATGAATTGACAGAATTTTTGTGATGGTAATGGTGAAATTTGATGGTTCGCCTGATGAGTTGGTTAAATACCATCATGAATTAGGTAAATTGGGTCGTGACACTTTTAGAATTAATTTTATTTCTTTATTATATCTTCAATATTGAGGTTTTTTTTTATGTGAATTGTTCTTTGACATGGTCTTTAATTTTTGCCCCTAATTCGCATTTAATTAAAATTTATGGGTCAAAATATCATTTATTCGTTGGTCTACGAAATCGAAGATTCTGGGTTCGAACCCCATCAGAGTCAAAAAAAGAAATAAAATTCACAAGGCAAAATTTTCATAGAAATTATGTCTATTCGGCTAAAGTTTCATAGAGATTATGCCTTAAGAGGCATAGTTTCGATGTAACTAGCCGGACAAGGCATACTCTTAATTTTCAACGAAACTTTACCTTCAGGCATAATTACATAGAAGCTTTGTCTTAAAGCATAGTTTCTATACTATTTTGACCGAATAAGCATTATTTCTAACGAAATCTGGCCTTGCAAAACTTTTTTTTCCCCTTAGGCATAGTTACTTAGAAATTATGCCCCTTAAAGCATAGTTACTATACAACTTTGACCGAATAGACATAATTTCTAATGAAATCTTTCCTTGCGAATATTATTCTTTTTATTCTACTGGAATTTTAACCCACAACCTCAGGGGTATTTTCGATCATTTTTTAAAGCGAATGGCAAAAATTAAAAACTACCAATTTGAGAGGCAAAATTTAAAGACTACCCTGAAATAGGGTCAATCGTGTGAATTTCCCTTGAGGTTACCGGTGTCTAATGGTTAAGTTGGAATGAATTTAACTTGGGCTGAATGAATGATGGACTAAACAATGGTGTCATAACACCAGCTAACTCTTACAACATATATATATATATATATATACGTTTTTGTGAAATACTGTGATAAGATTTCTAATGAGTCAATTGATGCTATATATTCAGTTCAAATCAAATCAATTTTAGATGATCTGAATTTGGATGTCAGGATGAATTGAGCTAATCAATGGGTGGATCTTTAACCCATTTTGTGGGTCATATTTTCATGTGATAATTTTGTCACTCTAATTGAGGCACAACCTTCTGCCTCATAAAGGTCGAGGTAAGGTCTGCGTATGTTCTACCCTTCCCAAACTCCCTTGTGGAATTACACTGGATATATTGTTGTTGTTGTAATTGAACCACAACCGATCAACATATTTTCTGCTGATTACGATATTGCCCTACTCTTCTGTTATTGAAAATATTTTTTCATGAAAATTACTTTTTGATATTTAGTTATCAGAAAATGAGTTATTTTCTCTCGAAAATGGGGTATAATGTCTTCTGGGCTGATGCGGTATTATTATAAATTAGCAGGCGTAGATATATGTTCAATCTAATGGTTTGCAAATCTAAGTATATATATTTTGTCATTAATCTAGTCACCATCTAAAGCTAAATCTACCAAATTATTCTTTAATTTCCCTTCAAGTGTGTCCTTTTCCTTTTGATATAGCATTTTCATATCCTCACATAAGAATCATCAAGTCGGCCAGAATTATTTAATTCAATTTTTAGTAGGACAGAACAAGGAAACTTTCAAGGAATTAAATGCCACAAAGTACGTACATGCATTGACCTATAATTCACATACACTTTCGATCATGCAAGTAAAGATATTCGGTATAACGTTTACCAATGTTATATATGTATATATATTAGACTTTCAGTTTTGTTGAATAAAACTGTTTGCTATTTGCATAGCCCGAGGCAAACAATTTTGGAGAAATAATTTTTGAGCTCTTTACAAAAAAAAAATATAGATTTATGATCTTTTTACAAGATGTATTTATTTTTTGTACATAAAAAATCTAAAAAGATACATAAAAATTTTAAAAATATTATTTTCTTTTATTTAAATTATAAGAGGGGAAGAGACAAACTTTTTAGTGCGGTCTCCGGCTCAAAATGTAAATCAACTTATAAGTTTGTTGTTTCTTGCTTGATCTTATTTGGGTGAAAGTGAATTTGATTTCAAGACTTTTTGAACTTCTTGATTTTTCTTGTCGTAAGGTCCTGTATATACTACTATTGCCATTCACATCATGTCCCTCAACTTTATACATTTCATTTCTAGTGCCTTCTTTTTCTTTTTTTTTTTGTTTGCTAGTGAGTTTCACCTTAAAAAAACAATCATAGTTTGAAGTTTGAACACGAAATATTGGCATTTTAAACTCTTTTTAGTACCAGAAGATTAAAACCTTTTCAGGAAAAAAATTATGACCAATTTCTTTTTGTGAAAATTCAAAGTATTAATATTTTTGATGTACCTAAAATGATGGTTCATTCACTATAATATTAAAGCCATAGGATTATTAAAGTAGCTAAACTATGTGAAATTGCTCGGTAAATACAATTGACTGCAATTCACACATAGATCAATTTATTTACTATGATAAAAATACTTTTCTGACTTTACTAGAGAAGATATGTTTGAGCCAAATTTGTATAGCTTACCGACGACATGATCTTAGATAGGAGGTTATGGAGGATATGAATTAGAGTAGTAGATAGTAGACCGGTGTCTCACTTATCATTTTTTACTAATAGTGGTAGTATTTTCCCTGTAGCTTCTTATCTTTCGTTTGCTATTACTACTATTTACTGTCTCTTGTTATTCGCTTAGCATATTGTTTTGTTTTAGTTATTGTTTCTTTTTTCTCTTTGACATGCTGTATTTTTGCTTTATCTTGATCAGTCATCGGAAACAACCTCTCTACCTCCCAAAGTAGGGATAAGATCTGCCTACATTCTATCCTTTTCAAATAACACTTGTGAGATTATACTGAATATATTATTGGTGTTGTTAACCTTGCACCATTCTCCACTTGAAAGCTTTAAAAGATGGGTTTTCTCCTCTCTTTTTTCTCAAAAAATGTGTGATTACTTTCTTAATAGTACTAGTAGTAATTTATTAGTCTTCAATTTGATGGACGTGGACTACAAACATTGATTGATACATACATTTCACCATCTTAATCAAAGAGAATTCTAAATTTTTTTTTGTTTTTTATTTATGTAAAGAATGAATCTTGGGCCTAACTAAACCTCAAAAGCTAGTATATAGGGTGAGGATTGTCCAAGTCCATATAAGGAGTCCATATTCTTATTTCATTTCTGATGTGAGATTCTTAACACTCCCCGCACGCCCATACCACATTAACTGGAGTGTGGACAATATAATTTGAGGGCCCAATATCGGTGAACAAAGAATTGGAACGGGCCTGATTCTGATACCATGTAAAGAATATATCTTGGACCTAACTAAACCCCAAAATCTAGCTTATAGGTTGAGAATTGTTCAATCTTTCTACTAAGAGCAGAAAAGAGCAGGCATTAGTCCTCCGGGGCATAGTCTAGTGGCAAAGCCTGGGCGCTATAAGGCGCTCTGGCATGGGACAGCGTGTGTTCGATTCCTCGCAAGCACGAAGAAACTCTGCATGTTGGAAAATTTGACCTTGTCTCATTGATCAGTTGTACGCTCCCAGAAAAAACTGGCCACCGGAACACATCCCGCGATTTACCTGGTAATAGTGTTGAAGGGCCGGTCCTATTACCTCCAGGACGTCAGGGTAATACCAGTGAAATAGTCAGGCGCAAGCCTGAAAACCTGGATTATAAAAAAAAAACAAAAAAAAGAAGAAGAAAAGATCAGGCATTGGTGGGGTAGGTTAACCTTGAACCACTTTTTCTTTATCTTCATCAATCCATTTTCCTCCTCTCTTCTATTTTAAAATATTTGCTTTATTGATTTGAATGGACTGAATATTGGCTAAATCCTCAATATATGGCGACATTATTCCTCCACCTCTCCAAGGCCAAAAAGAAAAAAAAAGTCCATTTCTTCCCTTTTCCTTTTTATAAATCCTTTATTATTATTATTATTATTATTATTATTATTATTATTATTATTATTATTATTATTATTATTATTATAATAACAATAATATTTGGACTTTTTAATGTCTTTCAATATAGTGGTTCTTTTCATTTACAGGTTGTCATGGACCCATGGTGATGGCACCATATCTTCTTCACTTCAATAAAGTTTTTATAAACGAACAAAAATTAATTTCTCTCTAACTGCCATATCCAATCAATCCAATTTACTTCATTTCATATTTGGTCACCAAAAGCTCTTTTTCTTCCCCTGAATATGCTCATAAATGAAAACCACCCGTTGAACTCTTGGCCATGAATGGTATGATTTACAATATATATAGTATTACAAAAATATTTATCACTAATTAACCTAATTACAAAAGCGGGAGGTTCGCGGACACTGAGACTTGCTCAAAAATCATCAAATAGTATGCGCGGAAGTCCTTTGGTGAAGATGTCGGCAATCTGATATCTGAAAGGAATACGAAGGACACGAACTTGACCACGAGCCACTTTTTCACGAACGAAATGAATGTCCATCTCAATGTGTTTAGTGCGCTGATGTTGGACGAGATTGCCGAAAAGATATATCGCACTAATATTGTCACAATAGACCAGTGTTGCCTTTTGAATCAGGCAGTGAAGCTCAAGTAGAAGGTTACGGATCCAACAAGACTCAGAGATGACGTTGGCGACACCTCTGTACTCTGCTTCGGCACTGGATCGGGATATTGTAGGTTGTCTTTTGGAAGACCAAGACAATAGGTTCTCTCTGAGGAAAATGCATTAACCAAAGTGGAGCGTCTGGTGTCAGAACATCCACCCAGTCAGCATCAGAATAAGAAGTGAGACCAGTGAGCGAGGACATGTATAGATGTAATCCGAAGTTAAGTGTGCCTTGGACTTATCGTAAAATATGTTTGAGGGTATGCATATGTGCTTCCGTCAGATTGTGCATGTGCAAACAGATTTATTGCACGGCATAAGATATGTTTGGTCTCGTAAATGTGAGGTACTGTAGGGCCCCAACCAGGCTACGATAGTGAGTCGGGTCTGAATACGGAGGGTCGGAATCAGCGCTGAGCTTAGAATTGGTGTCTACCGGCGTGTGGGATAATTTGCAAGATGTCATGCATGCACGGTCAAGGATCTCTTCGGCGTATTTCTTCTTACACAATAATAGGCCGCCAGAATGTCAAGTGACAGAGATGCCCAAGAAATAACTCAGGGGGCTCAGATCCTTCGTAGCAAACTCAGAGAAAATGAGAGACATAATGAACCGGCGGAGAGCATAAGATGATGTGGTGAGGATGATGTCATCAACATATAATAAGAGGTAAGCCATGTCTGGACCCTTGTTGTAGATAAATAGGGAATGATCGGATATGTTGTGTGAAAAACCAATAGAGGAGACATAATCGGCGAACCGCTGGTATCATGCTCGAGGAGCCTGTTTCAGTCCCTAGAGCGATTGCCGCAACAGACACACATAATCCGGATGAATAGGATCTCTGAAACCCATAGGTTGATGCATTTATATACTATTTCATGCAGATCCTCATGTAAGAAGACATTTTTGACATCAAACTGATGAATGTGCCAAGACGTGGATAGGGAATGCTGAGGACGATCCAGATTGTTGCGGGCTTTACGATCGGGCTGAACGTTTCATCATAGTCTACTCCCACCTGTTGAGACCTACCATCACCTAAAAGATGAGCCTTGTACCTCTTAAAAAAACCATCAGATTTCTTTTTATGTCTAAAAATTCACATAGAATGAATAATGTTAGAATCAGACGGACGGGGTACTAGGTCCCACGTCTTATTATCAATAAGAGCATTATATTCGTCAATAATTGCAGCTTTCCAATTAGGGACGGACAAGGAATTCTTCGGATTTCGAGGGACAGTGGAAGGGACAACTGAAACGGATAGGTTAAAGTTAAACAACCATTTAGGTTTATAAATTCTGTACATGGCACGTGTTTCCCATTGTCTGAGAAAGTGTTTGGGGACGCGGGATGAGAGGAGGGTGGGGTGTCACGGGACTGCCGAGAAGAGGAGGAAAGGTAGGGGTGGCAGGATCGGCTGGCGCCGAGGCTCGATTTGCTGAGAGATGGCTGCGAAATCACCTTGATACGGGCTATTATGGGCCACTATCAGTGGAACCAGGTGGGTAGCGTGTCCCAGACTGACCGAGGTGGGTGCGGGTGCCAGGGTCTGGGATGGCAGACTATTGTAAATGATGAATTAGAAGGGGGTTCAGGCCATCATCTAAGAAGTCGTAGCAATGCCGAGGTGACAAGTTTAGGGAGGCAAAGGGGAATTGAGACTCATAAAATAGGACATGACGTGAAATACTAATTTTACGACTTGACAAGTCATAGCACGAGTAACCACGATGATTGGCGGGGTAATCCAGAAACACATACGGGGAAGACCGGGGTTAGAGTTTGTGAGTGGTCGGATGAAGAGGATAACAGAGACATCCAAAAATACGCAAGTGTTGGTAGGAGGGGTTCCTGCGAAACAGAAATTGAGTGGGCGACCGTTGAGCTAGAGACTTGTTTGAGATTATGTTTAAAAGATATGTGGCCATGGAGAGCGCGTAATGCCAGAATTGAGGGGGCATTAAGGCGTGAGCAAGTAGGGCACGTATTAGGTTATTTATGGTTCGGATCTTCCGTTCGACTTTATCATTTTGGGAGGAGGTGTGAGGGCATGAAAGACGAAAGGTAAGACCGTTTTTGGAGAAAAACTTTTTGAATTGGTTATTATCGAATTCTCTGCCATTGTCACATTGAAAATATTTAATGCTATTTTCAAATTGTGTTTTTACGGAAGCTCTAAATGAGGAAAAAATGGGGTAGACTTGAGATTTATTTTCAATTGGAAAAAAGTCCATAGAAAGTTGGAACAATCGTCCAAAAACAACACATAATATCGATGGCTAGTCGTACTTAAAATAAGGGAAGTCCACAAATTGCTATGTATGATATCGAAAGGCATTAAAGTACAATTTGTGGATGCATAAAATGATAATTTAACATGTTTCCCAAAACACAGGATTCACATATAGGAGTCTTAGAAATACGGTTGCAATTGATAAAATTATTGTTCCTAAGGGAGCATAAAATAGAATCTTTTGGAATTCCTAAACTAGAATGCCATAAGAATGACGAAAGAGCAACAAAGGTTGATGGAATTGAGTCTGGATTCTTGACGGCATTTGAAATATGGTAGAGATCTCCAGTGCTGTCACATCTCATTATTCGTCTCCCTGTCGTAAAATCCTTCACAGAAAAACCAAAAGGATCAAAGTCAAGGGAAACATTATTATCATTTGTGAAACGTCGCACAAATATTAGATTCTTAATGTGTTTAGGTGCATGTAGGATATTTTTTAAAGATTAGTGGTGGATGTGGTGGGGAAAAAGATGAATGACTAAAACTGTGAATATGAATGTCTTGTCCACTACCAACAATAATATTCCAATTTAAATTACTCAAATTGGAATAAGACGAGAGAGTACCTTGTGATGCCATCACGTGAGATGTGGCGCCTGTGTCCATATAACAATTTTAGTCTGGAGCATTGAGTGGCATTATGTTCATAGTTGCTTTAATGTCGGTCGGTGCATAAATTGAGGGTGGGGCATGTGTTGTGTAGGCCTGTTGTGGACGTGAGCCGAGTATGCCAGGTTAGGCCTGTCGGGTCGGGTGGAGTCCACGAGGATATCGGATACGGTCAAGGAGGAGAGACCCATGATGGTAGGGTCTACGCGACCCATGGAGGGTAGGCAGCCCACGATGGAGGCTAGTGCCACTGCCGTAGTCGCTGCTGACTGTTTCCTGTCGGAGGGGACTGCCCCTTCTCGCTGCCGTTGTTGTCAGAATTTCATCCACCGCGGCACTTGCCGAACTGCCGCCACCAACGGTTCTTGCGGGCCGATTCAGACTGTTGCGGGTCCTTGGTTCGATGGTGCTGGCTAACGGAGTTGGAGGCCCGACCATCAGCGGAGGGCCCGACGGTAGTGGTGAGGGCGGTGTCTGCAATGCTGGCCTGAGTGGTGTTGTGCTTGATTTTTTGGGTTTCCTCAAGATTTAACTTCGAACGGGCCTCATAAAACGGTGGTAACGGTGTAAATTACTGAAGGATGGTGGCAACGCCGTCATAGGATTCATTCAAGCCTGCAATAAGTTGCATAACCAGTTACTGATTAGTGACGGGTGTGCCAACGCTGGAGAGTTGGTCAGCAATCATCTTGTATTCTAGACAGTATGTAGACACGTTTGGGAAATCATCCTGATGAACGTCATTGAACTGATTTTCAAGGTATAACGCTCGTTGAATTTTGTTGTCGTGGAAAATACTTTCCAAATGTTCCCACGTTTGGCAAGCAATGGCATCGATCTCAATGATGGTGTGCAACAGATCATTAGAGATTGTGTTGTATATCCACTATAGGATAGCTGCGTCCAAACGAGACCAGAGTGCATCATCAGAAGTCGAAGCTGATGGGAGGTCTGTGGATTTCGGTGTAGGAGGGATGATGTGGTCGATAACTTCGTAAACACGATAATTAATCTTAAAAGGCTCCGCCCACGAGGAGTATTGACCCTTTTCCATCTCTATGGTGATAGGGATAAAGTTTTCGATATTATTGATTGCAAGTGCAAGATGTAATTTGATTTTGTCAGCCATGGAAGATGAAATTTAGGAGGAAGATAGAGGGGAATGGTCGAAAAAACTAGAGTTCTGTCATGGGAAAAGAGGCGGCCAAGAGAAGAAGTCGGCGACTAGGTAGAAGATTTAGGGTTAGGCTACTGATACCATAAAAGAATATGTTTTCTGATTTTTTTGATGAATGATTTACAATATATATAGTATTACAAAAGTATTTACCTTGTTATAAACTAGGAAACTGATCAACCTAATTACAAAAGGATTATAATTCTACCTAAAATATGAGATGTACAATTAATACAATTAATGAAAGAATATTCGGAAAATATTCTATTAATAATCACAAGACTAAATATCAAAACCTGCAATAAATTTAAGACAGACAAAATTGGAAGCTAAATATCATGATTCTTTCAAAGCAGCTTCTAATTAGAGAGAGGTTCTTGGGAGTAATAAATATGCGTAACTAAGAAAAAGCACTTTACTAAGTTTTAGTAAATAAAGTCACATCAAATGTAGCACAAGTTGCACCGTAATCACGAAATGGATCACAAAGAGGCACTATCAGAGGAACTTTTAAGGGTCGACAGGTCCTGGCAGGACTGTCTTAATTCAGAACAGATCCAAAAACACCCTAACGCCACCACGGCTCAGCGGGCTAAAACAAGACCATCAGCCTGAACTTCAGACATTCCGCTTGGGTTGTCCTATGTCTAGTGTAATATGGTTCAACACAAGAGATTTAGCCTATCATTTAGGTCAAAGTGTTATATAATGTATGATAAATAAAATGAAAAGAAAAAGAAAATTACCAAGGCCTTGAGGTTGTGGTCAACAACAGAGATAAATACCAAACTTCAAACTTTTATTTAGAGAGAGGTTTTTACAAAGGAGAGAGAGGTTGGCGAAAAGCCTGCCTCTTAACTAAAATTAAGGATCCTTATATAATGAATCCATTACAGATACAAACAAATAAAAGGGCTAAAGCGTGGCCGACAAGATAAAAAGTAAAAAGAGAAAAAGTTAAAAAGAAAGGGCATGCTTATGTGGCCGACAAAGAAAATTAATAAAAGGCCAAAACATATCCGGCTAGCTACCATAATAATACATTTGATTTTATAAAAGCAAATTCTCTTTATAAAAGTAGATTCTTTTCCCATGTGCTTCTATCAAACTGGGACCAGTTGTATTATCAAATTTGTTCTTTTCCCCTTGATTTTTCTAAATTGGAGGATTTCTCCATTTTATCTTGAAACTTCAGGATATAATCTTCTATGTCGAAATCTTGATCATATGGGTCATACGAATCTTGAACTTGATTATCTCCTTCAGTATGACTGGATGTCATTGATGCGTCTGAAGGAAATTCCCGACTTAGAATTTTTAGTAAATCTTTCTTTACCTCAGCCATATAAGATGCTATGATATCAGATTTTGAAACTACTCCTTGTTTAAGTTGTAGTTTTCTGGTAATATGCTTGAATGGACTATTAATGTTCGATGACTGCTCCTTGTGGTTCAATTCTTTATAATTTCGTAGTTATTAGGTCTATAAGTTCTTGTCCATGTAAGACTCCATCTTTGATTTTCTGTAGCAATTTCTTCCAAAATCTCATAAAAAAGTTCTCTGAAGACAAGGAATCTGTTGTGGGTTATAACCCACTTCCACTGACCATCTCATTATTCATGGGATGAAAAATTCAACAAAGAACAACATATTAGCAATTCATGTGATAATTGTATTGTTTTGTTCCCATGCTATAACTTTAAGCAAGACATCTATCAATTCGGTGTATAAACTCTTGAATGGTGAAGGCAATATATGAACAGACGGACCATAACTGATCCACCATTGCCAGAACCAATTTGGAATGTTCTGTTTATAAACATTAGAACATATTTTTATGAACCAAGAATGTTTTTATTAGGGTTCTCATAAAGGAAAGTTTTATAAAAACTATCCACATAATCTCAGTAATTGAATTTTACCTGAACTTTCTGCTAAGGGTGAAAATATTCTCTTTCTTTACTGGTGCTGAATTCCCACTCTTCTGGGGTAAATATCTTCTTTATTATGATCTTGGAAAAGTTATAAGCCTTTTTGGTATTCATTGGATAATAATGCTGAATTTCAGCTGATCTAGTGGTTGAGAGTATAGTCTCGTAATGCATCCTCGATTTATAAGTGAGAATGGGATATGACCCAGCTTCTAGATATCTCTCCATCAATTTCTATGGCTCGTCCTTCCATTGAATGTCTTTATAATCTAAGAGGAGTATAATCTCTTTATTTTCGTGTTGCTTATAAGCATCATTATCATCTTGTTCATCATTTGCAACCTCTGAATAAGAAGGTTGTGGACTATCATCTTTTCTCTGGATTTTATGAAATCCATAAACTGTTGATATAATGAGCTTTCTTTATCAATATTAGAATGTCCTATCATGTCTTCAGCTATAAGCCTTTTGGTTCCTTGCTGCACAAGAGTATTACCACGTCCAGTTCCACGTCCTCATCCCCTTCCTCTATAATGGTGGGGTCGCCTGATAAACTCGACCTCATCTTGCAACAAGAATCTTAGTAGAGTTATGAACTCAAATATTCTCTGGTTAAGAAATTAGACAAACTATTATCTGTCCATTTTTTATAATGTATTTCAAAATCAAATGGTGTCAGTAAAGTTTGCCATCTAGCTAACATCTGTTTAGAAACATCATGCTTGCGGTCTTTATTAAACATGAACTTAGCTGATTGGCAATTCATTTTTATTAAAATCTTTTGATTGTATAAATTGCCTTAAACTTTTAACACATTTTACGATTGCTAGGACCTCCTTAGAAACTGTCGAATAATTTTTCTGAATAGGATTTCATTTGCCAAAATAAAATTGTATTAAATACTTATGTTTATCAACTGAAGAGTATTGCTTCAGTATACCTCTATAACCAATATCTGAGACATCCGTCTCTATAATATTTGACCAAGTATGATTGACTAATGTAAGACAAGACAGGTTATGAACCTTATTTTTAATCCGTTTGACAGCTTGAGTATGATCATATGTCCAACGTGTAGGAACCTTTTTTAGCTTCATGTAAGATGGTTGTATACTTTGACAAATCCTTTTTTAGCCGTTCATATGAGAGGTTAATATAACAATCCAAATATTGGGAAAACATCTTGACATATCAACGATGGATAAGGATTAGTATTTTAAGTAGGAATGAACACACAAAACAACTTCCAGGTGCAATTAAAGTATCCAGATTTCACAATTTTGCTAAGTCATAAATCCTTAATGTTAAGAATCTGAGGAAAAACTTTAATTGTTTAAAGGATACTTTTAAGGCATATTCTTAACAAACAACAAGGATAGCAAACACTCAAACAAATTAATGAATAGGATTTTAACTGCTAGTAAACCAGAACATAGAAAGAAGTGTATCAACTCAACATGATGCTTAAAGGAAACAACTTTAAAAATCTGACCATGAACAAATCATCAAGTTTAAAAGACTAAGGCAACAAAGGGGGTTACCACCATCCGTATTCCAATACCGTAGCAAGATAGGCATGACGTCATTAGAGAAAAATCAGGCAAGGAAATAATCGTTTGATAAAGAAAAATGCCAAGGGCGTTGAATGCTTTGCTTGTAATGTAAAAACAACGACTGGGGAACCAACAGAGCCTTTGAAACCTCGCCAAAAATGGTGGAAACTGCTGGTTTTCAATTTTTGACCCGACCTGATTTTTTTTATTTGATTCCGAGCCGAAACAAACGGGGAAATTTTGACGATTGAAACTAGTATTCAAAAAGAGATTTTCGGACTAGAAATTAGGAACAAAAAAAGTATTTTCGGATTAAAGAATTTATGAAAAACAAAATGGGTATTTCGGATTGAAATTTAGAGACCAAAGAAGAGTGTTTTAATCGAAAAATTTAGGAGACAAACAAACCGTTTTCTTTACAACACCCGTATACACTGAATGTATACCGGACCTTTTTGATTTCTTTTTGGATTGTTTTTCGACCTTCAAAAAAACCTTTTCGATTTTCAATTTTTAGACCATTGAAAACCTGACCGGACTTTTGATTTCTTTTTGGACCGGAATCCCACCGGAAAACCGACCCAAATGAAGAACAAGTGGGGGTATTTATAGATGGTTTTTTCCCCCATAACGTTCATTTTGAATTTCAAAATCAAAGAGGAAAAGTGACGATTTTGGGGCAGATTTTAAGGGTGCAAATCGCGGGTTTTGGGGATGGTATGGGTGATGGGCTGGTGGTGTCGGGCGACCGGCGGATTTTGGGGGAGGGTAGGTCGATCGGCTGATTTGAAAGAGAAGGGTGTGAGAAGAGGTTTAGGGTTTGTTAGGTTTAGGTTTAGGAATAAAAGAGTCACAGGTTGGGCTTGAGATGGGGGTTAGGTTGCGGAATGGGTTTTGGTTGGGGGGTTGCGGATTGGGGCCCCTTTTGTGTGTTGGTAGAATATTTTGGGTGAGGGGAAAAAATATAAAAAGGAGTTTATTTATTAAAAATATGCTTTGCAAAAATGTAAAATTATAAAGATAAAAAATAACGAGTCGATCATTACGAGTGTTACGATTCATTCGTTTGGCAGGTCCAATCAATTCATAGCCTCTCGAGCACAACTCATATTCATGCAAGGATTGGTGATTGAGGATCCATACAGAGTTTTATGAAATATCTTAGAGATCAAGGAACAGATGTGTGATAATAATAAAAACATAACATTTGCGAAATGTGTAATGCTTAATTTAAAATGCGATGCCATTTTGCGAAAATAAAATAACATAGAATTTAGGGTAAAACTATGATTAGGATATTGAAAGGCAAATGATAGTGAAAAATATAAATAATAATAATAATAATAATAATGATAATAAATAATGATATTGAGAATAAACGATGATATTAAAAGCCTTATATATATTAAATATTGAAATTGTTTTGAGGTGTCAAATTATTTTAAATCGCGAATAAATAATCGAAGAGGAACAAAATTGTGTGTCAACACTACCAGTAACCAGACTTTAGATCAAATTTAGAAAATATAATAACGCTATTAAATCTATCAAGTAAATCTTTTTTATTAGGAATAGGGTACCTGATCCATTTCAAAGCTTTATTTAGTGGTTTATAGTTGATAGCGAGTCGATGAACTCCTCTTTCCTGCTCAACATGTTTATTAACATAGAAGGTCGTACATGACCATTGAGACTTTGAGGGTTTTATCAAACCTTTTTGTAATAGGGAAGCAATCTCCTTTTTGCATAATTCCAAGTATTCAGAATTCATTTTGCATGACCTAGCTTTTGTAGGGATATTACCTTCTCTAAAATCATCCTCATAAGGGAGAGAAACAATATGTTTTTCCTATCCCAAAAAGCATTAGGATGGTCTCTACAAATCTGAAGTGAAAACTGAGTTTGTATTAAATCAATTTTTTGTTGTAGCTTAGGGTTTTCCAAAAGCTCTTCAATAGTAGATATATAAATCTCTTGTTTTAGAAAACTGATTTGATGGTGTTTATGTACCAGCCTATCTTTGAGTTCATTTAGCACCCTTGAAAATGGTTCAGTTATAAACTGAAATTTAATGGGCTTTCTATTGAAGGTTCCTATGATACATTTCTTATCAATATTAGTAATTGGAAATAGTTTTGTATAAAAGGTGTGCCCAATATAATTTGGCTTGAAATATCTTTTACCTAAACAAAACTTTTGCTATACAAGTTTTATCATTGTAAATATAAGCCTTTGGTAATTTGAAGGTAATTTGTAATTTCTGCCCATTAGCATATCTAACACTATGAGTAGTTTTATAAAAATATGTAGAAGGAATAAGTCCTTCCTGTATACAATTTACGTCTGCCCCGCTACCAACAAGAGCAGTGAATTCTCTTTTGAAATTATAATCAATCAGAAGACTTCTCTTTATATAAAACTTTTGTGAAGTGATTAATTCTAGGGTTTGGAGAAAGTTCCCTACTTCATCACTAGTACATGTAATCAATAGATTATCTAAAGCAGAAATATCATCTATTGTATCCGGATCTATAATCTCTTTACCTTTACCTTTAATATTGGAAATTCGTGTGTCAAGCATATTATTACTCCTTTTTAATGTCAAGATTTCTTGCTTGAGATTATTAATCTCCTTTTCCAAATCTCTGGGATTATTTGTAGCTCCTTGTTTCTCCCTCATTTATTTTTTAACTCTGACATGGTCTAAGCGCTTGATCATTCCAGAGTTTTTCTTCCTTGTGAAAGTTCTGGAGTATCTTGGATTTGATCTATAATATGTGATCTCATACCTGGATCCTTAATCAATTTTAATAACTCCATAAGGTTATCACCTTTGAGAATATTAATGTTCATAACCTGGAATTGAGCAAATATATTATAGAACTCATCATCCTCCTTACTCTGTTTGTTAGAACAAGGTTGTCCGATTTGACATGGTAAGCATTCTTCTTCCGAAGTAATATAATCTTCGTTATTAAGAACTCTAGTTTCCTCATATGAGGAGGAATCCTTTTCTTCATCGGTTTCCAAACCTGAATCTTCTGGCTCCGAGTTAAGCAATAGCTTGGATAACGTATCCTTTAAATCATCTCCAATAATAACGATCTTAATCTTTTTCTTAACTTTACAATCCTTATAATAGTAGTCTGTCCTGCCACATTTCCTGATTTTTTTCTTTTCATCTATGAGACACCTTGGCTTTGGGTATTTCCATTCCAAATTGACCACAGAACTCTCCTAACTATTGTCTTTCATTGAGGTTCTGACTTTTGATCTGCTGATTAAGCTTGATCTCATTACACAAGGATAAGCCTTCTTGTATCCATGTGCCTATTAGACATTCATAAGTATAAATGTCATAATTGATGGTGATTCCCCCCTTTTCTAAGAGATTTTCTAACTCTTTCTGCGAAGAGGGCCGGTAATCCATCTATAAATTTGGACTTCCAGTGAGGGCTATTATACTCTGGTAATTCCATGACTCTGCTAAGGAAAACATCCTTATACCACCTAAAAGAGGAAAGGGTTTTGCATCGTAGGTTCTGGAGTAAGGTTCTAATATTTTCACTATCATCTTACCATCTTTCAGTAAAATGTTATATAATATTAATCCCTAACGTATAAACCGCATTCTGCGTAGGTTCTGGACCTGGTTCAGTTTTTACTGCCCCAATAATACTATTATGTTGTTCTTGGGTTAGATAATGATACCACCATCCTTTTAATAGACCAGTAAATCCTGATATAATCATTTCTGCAACAGTCTTGTCAGAGTTACTGTTATCTTTGTAGATTGTGATATACATAAGCATTCTGTGAACCACATTATAAATTTTTCTTTCTGTATAACCATCTATGTTCCATTCATAGATACTATTTACACTATAACTATTGTTATCAACAATCTCTTGTTCCTCAAACAATACATCCTGAGGAGTAGGTCTGGATAGTAGTACATCCTTTGTACGGGTTTCCTAGCATATTTTTCTAGGTTATTAATCTCATCAGACACCTTCTGCTTATAATCATCTCCAGAAAAGTCTAACTCATAATCTTTTGTTAAAGGGTTGATTCGTAAACCCTTAAACTTATCATCTAGTAATTGCTCAAGTTCTGAGTATGCTCTTCACTTGAAATCTTTAATATCAGGCGGAGGCTGTACACTAGGAGTAGTTGCAGGTGTATGATGGCTAGAAGAAGGAATCGACCTCATAATTTCCGAAGTTAGTTTCTCTACTCTATTATGTAAAAGAACAATTTGTTACCCCAATATGTTCATATAAGCATTTGTGTAATTATTTTGCTTGAGCATGTTATTAATATGTGAAGTTGTAACCAAAGCAGTATTATCCTCAAATAATTTTGAAAAGGCAGCAAAATCAAGAAATTTATTATCATTTTCAATTTAAAAAGGTTGTTGTGGAGGGAAAACAGCATGAACAACTCCCCCACTAGAGAGTTTATACTCTCTTTCTAAAACTGAGATATAATCTCCCACATAATTGGCCATAAACTAGGGAACAAAAGATATAATTCTGTTAGCTTGGGAAAGATCTTTATAAAATCCTCTTGAAGCACTAATATTTCATTGTTATCAAAAGTTTGAAAAAAACATTTCTTAAACGGTTCCCATCTGGATTTATAAAAGTCTTCACTGATTTTAATTCTTGCGGGCGATCCCCGACTAATATCAAAAAAAATTACTTTGATCCATTAGACACTTGGATAACCCATGTCTGACTCAGTTATATTAGGCGAATCCCCGACTAATAACTTGATTTCATTCTACAAGTATTCAGATTTATAGTGACTATCCTAATGCTTTTTGGGATAGGAAAAGCCTATTGTTTCTCTCCCTTATGAGGATGATTTTAGAGAAGGTAATATCCCTACAAAAGCTAGGCCATTTCAAATAAATTTTGAATACTTGCAATTATGCAAAAAAGAGATTGCTTCCCTATTACAGAAAGGTTTGATAAAACCCTCAAAGTCTCCATGGTCGTGTACTACCTTCTATGTTAATAAACATGTTGAGCAGGAAAGAGGCGTTCATCGACTCTCTATCAACTATAACCCACTAAATAAAGCTTTGAAATGGATCAGATATCCTATTCCTAATAAAAAGAATTTACTTGATAGACTTAATAGCGCTATTATATTTTTTAAATTTGATCTAAAGTTTGGTTACTGGCAGATTCAGATTGCAGAAGTAGATAAATATAAAACTGATTTTAATGTTCCTGTTGGGCAATTCGAATGGAATGTGATGCAATTTTGATTAAAAAATGCCCTTTCTGAGTTTCAAAACATTATAAATGATATATTTATGCCTCATAGTAAATTTATCATCGTTTATATAGATGATATTTTGGTATTCTCTAATAATATAGAAACCCATTTCAAACATCTTGATTTATTTAAGAAAATTATCATACAAAATAGTTTGGTCATATCAAAACCGAAGATGGCCCTTTTTCATACTAAGGTTAGATTTCTGGGTCATAACATTGAAAAAGGAAAAATATTCCTATTAATAGAAGTATTGAATTTGCATCAAAATTCTGACAAAACCCAACTTCAGAGATTTTTTGGGTAGCCTTAATTATATCAGTCCTTTTATAAAGGATTTGGCAAAGGATACAACCATTTAATATGAACAACTAAAAAGGGTTCCTACAGATTGGACAAATAATCATACTCAAGCTGTCAAATGGATTAAAAATAAGGTTCATAACCCACCTTGTCTTACATTAGCCAATTATACTTGGTCAAACATTATAGAGACGGATGCCCCAGATATTGGTTATGGAGGCATACTGAAGTAATACTCTCCAATTGATAAACAGGAGTATTTAATACAATTTTATTCTGGTAAATGAAATCCTAATCAGAAAAATTATTCGACAATTTCTAAGGAGGTCCTAGCAATCGTAAAATGTGTTTTAAAATTTCAAGGCGATTTATACAATCAGAAGTTTTTAATAAAAACGGATTGCCAATCAGCTAAGTTCATGTTTAATAAAGACTACAAGCATGATGTTTCTAAACAGATGTTTGCTAGATGGCAAGCTTTACTGGCACCATTTGATTTTAAAATACATTATAAAAAAGGGACAAATAATAGTCTGCCTGATTTCTTAACCAGAGAATATTTGAGTTCATAACTCCACTAAGATTCTTGTTGCAGGATGAGGTCGAGTTTACCAGGCGACTCCCACCATTATAGAGGAAGGGGACGAGGATGTGGAACTGGACGTGGTAATACTCTTGTGCAGCAAGGAACCAAAAGGCTTATAGCTGAAGACATGACAGGACATTCTACTATTGATAAAGAAAGCCTATTATATCAACAGTTTATGGATTTCATAAAACTCAGAGAAAAGGATGATAGTCCACAACCTTCTTATTCAGAGGTTGCAAATGATGAACAAGATGATAATGATGCTTATAAGAAACACGAGCATAAAGAGATTATACTCCTCTTAGAGTATACTTCAATGGAAGGACGAGCCATGGAAATTGATAGAGAGATATCTAGAAGATGGGTCATATCCCATTCTCACTTATAAATCGAGGATGCATTACGAGACTATACTCTCAACAACTGGATCAGCTGAAATTCAGCATTATTATCCAATGAATACCAGAAAAGTTTATAACTTTTCCAAGATCATAATAAAGAAGATATTTACCCCAGAAGAGTGGGGATTCAGCACCAGTAAAGAAAGAGAATATTTTCACTCTGAGCAGAAAGTTCAGGTAAAATTCAATTACTGGGATTATGTGGATAGTTTTTATAAAACTTTCCTTTATGAGAATCCTAATAAAAAACATTCTTTGTTCATAAAAATATGTTCTAATATTTATAAACAGAACATTCCAAATTGGTTCTGGCAATGGTGGATCAGTTTCCGCCTATTTATATGTTGCCTTCACCATTCAAGAGTTTATACATTGAATGGATAGACGTCTCACCCAATGTTATAGCATGGGAACAAAATAATACAATTATCACATGAATTGCTAATATGTTGTTCTTTGTTGAATTTTCCATCCCATGGATAATGAGATGGTCAGTGGAAGTGGGTTATAACCCACACAAGATTCCTTGTCTTTAGAGAACCTTTTATACGAGGTTTTGGAAGAAATTGCTACATAAAATTAAAGACGGAGTCTTACATACACAGGAACTTATAGACCTAATAACTACGACTACCGTAAATTATAAAGAACTGAACCACAAGGAGCAGTCATCGAACGTTAATAATCCATTCAAGCATATTACCAGAAAACTACAACTTAAACAAGGAGTAGTTTCAAAATCTGATATCATAGAATCTTATATGGCTGAGGTAAAGAAAGATTTACTAAAAAATCTAAGTCAGGAATTCCCCTCAAACGCATCAATGACATCCAGTCATACTGGAGGAGAGGATCAATTTCAAGACTCTCAGGACCCATATGATCCAGATTTTGACATAGAAGATTATATCCTGAAGTTTCAAGATAAAATGGAGGAATCCTCCAATTCAGAAAAATCAAAGGGAAAAGAACAAATCTGATAATACAGCTGGTCCCACTTTGATAGAAGCACATGGAAAAAAATCTACTTTTATAAAGACGAATCTGCTTTTATAAAAGCAAATGTATTATTATGGTAGCTGGCCGGATATGTTTTGGCCTTTTATTAATTTTCTTTGTCGGCCACATAAGTAGACCATTTCTTTTTAACTTTTTCTCTTTTTACTTTTTATCTTGTCGGCCACGCTTTGGCCCTTTTATTTGTTTGTATCTGTAATGGATTCGTTATTTAAGAATCCTTAATTTTAGTTCAGAGGTAGGTTTTTCTCCAACCTCTCTCTCCTTTGTAAAAACCTCTCTCTAAATAAAAGTTTGAAGTTTTGTATCTATCTCTCTTGCTGAGCACAACCTCAAGGCCTTGGTAATTTTCTTTTTTCTTTTCATTTTATTTATTATACATTATATAACACTTTAGCCTAAATGATAGGCTAAATCCCTAGTGTTGAACCATGTTGTACTAGACTACTTGGAATCATGGTACTAATGCTTTAATAAAGCTGATGATTCATGTGAGAAGGTACTAAGGTTGGGCAGAGGACAACCCAGATGGAATGTCTGAAGCTTAGGTTGATGGTCCCGTTTTAGTCCGCTGAGCCGTGGTGGCGTTAGAGCATTTTTGGATCTGTTCTGAGTTAAGACAGCCCTGCCAGTACATGTCGACCCTTAAAAGTTCCTCTGATAGTGCCTCTCTGTGATCCCTTTCACGATTTTGGTATTAGAGCCATGTAAACAAGTAGTAATAGATAACTAGTTCAACACACTTTCTTAATGATGAATATCATTAGAAATAAAAACACTGTTAAAAACAGTAAAAAAGAGGAATATGATGTACCTCAACATTTAGATCTACTTAATAAGTGGACTATTCCAAAGATCCAACCCAAATTAATATATCAGATGGATACTTTCGAAAAATTAGGATTTAAACAAGTAGTCAAAACTACCGAAGAAATAATTATTGTAGATAGCGATCATGCTACTTTTAAATTATTAAATGACAATGATATTGCCCCTTATAGGGAAACCCATCAATTTATGCATATTGGGTTAGTACATGTTGCATTTAAACCGCTTACATTAAGAGGCTTACCAGAGAGTTTTATAGCAGCTCTAAGGGCTGGTCGAAATCAGAACTGGAAAAAATCCCTTATACGGACAGTATAGACCAGTTTGGCATATGGCCCTGTTTATTTTAATGCTTATCCTAACTTGCATGTATCTTTTCTAGATGAGAATTCATTAAATGTTTTAATATTAAGTATTAAGTTGCATGGATATGATTATATGCCTGGAAGTGAGGTAATATGTATTTGTTATAGGATTTATTTTAAACCCTTATACACTATGAATCCTATGTGCAGGATCATGGATTTTAAAAACGAAACTATTTTAATAGAAATAAATTTTGGTAAATAAAAAATTACCACTAGAAGACCTATCAAATGAGATGAAATAGATTTTCCCAAAGAATGGGTCATAGAGGGAGCTGCTCCTCCCAACAGTAATTGTAATACTGATATTACTCATTGAACAAACCCCAGATGGGACTGTCAAGCTAAAGTTTTCTAAACCAAATTACTTGACAAATGATTTTGGATCAAGATCTACTAGATTTGATGCTTCAAACCGTTCTTATATTTCACCAGTTGATTATGCGGTTAGATCTCCATCACGAGCTTCTACTTCACGTATTCAAGATTTTATAGATCCACCTATCCCGGATAATACCGATAGAAATAGAATTGATAGTATTATAATTGGTAATGATAATATTATAATAAAAGATGATAGAGATATATACATGGACTTTAGAAAATCAATATTGAGATATCCTAAATCCAATTTTCCTATACTATAGCCATATGTTGTTTTAAACTAGTTCATCATTATCAATTTAATTATCATGTCAAGTATGCACTTTGATGGCAAAAAATTACAAATATAACAAAAACATTTACACGATCAATTTATAGAAGTTAAAAAGCTTTACTACCTTTTATGCCAATGATTTAGGAGCATATGGAGTAGTTATTTTTGCATATATAACTTATATCTTTAACCAGAGAGGAGTCTAGGTGTAAACTCATCTTAAGTTTTACTTCAAAATAGAACTTCTCGATGTGAATTTAGATTAGTTGGGCTCCAAAAAGGTATTGAATACCGGGTAAAACCAGAGAAATTATATTAACTTATTACAAAGATTTGCATCGACTTTAATTTGCAAAATGAAGTCGGAGATAATCACCTATGTGCGGCCATTGCATTTCCATCTTGGCGTTACTCGATTTTCCTGTCCGAATGATAGAGAGTTTCAATTGATTTTCATCCAATACCTGCAATACACAAAATCAAGATAGAAACTTAGCACCAAAGGAAGAGACGTGATATAATTGTATATATCATGGTACAATATACCAACAAATAGAAATTGAATGGACAAAATTCTAAAGAGACAAACATAAAGAGGTAAAATATGACTACATATAGGGCCGAGACAATAAGGGAAATAAATAGTATCAGCATGTGTCAGACAAGTACAGAAAAAAGATAGGAAATGTAGAGAGCATCAAACATGATATGTGACTCATTTTTAGGATTTGGCAATGGAAAATGCCAAGAAGATAATAAAAGAGATCAAACGTGGCACGCATCAAATAATTAAAGAGGTGAGGTACAAAAAAAGAGGTGATTAATTATAAAAAAAATTGGTCTCTCATATATATATATAATGGCTGTCTATATCAATTTGCCTAGAACGGATCGACACAAAAAATACCAATCTTGTTATTGACATGAAATCATACACTCCCTTCTCACTTCTTACATCAAATATATATCTCATCCTTTTTTTTATTTTCTTTAGAAAAATTATATAGTATGATCCAAGAAGTCCGATTTAATCATCCTTTGTCCATGGAAAATAGCTGCTGTTATTGCCAATGGTTGCCGTGGTGAATCAAATAAATATGTCCACTATTGTTCCCATGATTATGATAAGCATATTTAGGAATCTTCACTGCGACTTTCTCATGACAAATAGGAAATATCACCGGTGGACTTGACATAGTACGACGGATGCGCCCGTTAAGTGTTTCACACTGATCGAAAGAATTGGACATCATTTTCTTATATGGTCTTGGACAATCATGATGTCTCGATGAAGCGACAGTACGAGGAGGGCTAACAACCGCAGAACAAAACGAGTTCGGTGACGTGGGATCAGGGTTGCTAATGGTGGTGTTGGTTGATGAAGTAGAAGCAATGGAAGGTGGAGGAGAGACAACTTTTTTTGTGGATTTGGGTGGTAATAAAAAAGCCCTGATCTTGAGTGGTGTTGAAGCACGATCATATTCTTCAATGAGATTGGCCAAATCTTCATCAGATGTAATAGACACAAGAGCATCTAGATCTTCACTTGGCAATTGACACCTTAAACTCACTGACGATCCATACATCTCCCCTAGCTTCACTAATAGCTCTGAAAAAACAAAACAAAAAAAAACATATAATTATCAAAAAGAATTGGGAAAAACTCAAAAAAATTACTCCTTCCGTCTCATTTTATATGAGAGTATTTAATTGCATAAAGCTTTTAAGGAATAGTTTTATAGCATATACCAACAATATTCTCATCTTATTATTTTAACTATAACATAAAAGTATGTCATTAAAAATAAAATAAGAAAATGTTATTCCGGTTGAAATACGCTATAAATGAAAATATAAATCAAATAGATGGAGTGTAACTTAAAGACATAATAAAAGACTTTCACACTATCGGACGTGAAATAAATAACAACCTGCGAACGAAATGCAACAATCGACGGAAAGGACACGGGTTTCACCACCATAATAACGGAGTTTGCCATCGGTTTGACGGGGGATAATCTTGCCACCATAGCTACAAAGGAATTTAAGAGGAAAATTATGGGAATTAATAGATGGACCAACCATGCTTCTTTTTCTTTTTTGCAACTATTGAAGATATTAGAGATGTGATATTGATGGAGTGATGGGTCCGAGTTTTTTTCTTTATAGGGATGAAAAGGGCTTTTGAAGAGGCCTTAGTTAGTTGCTCAAGCCTAAGTAAGGTTCACTTTAGCACTTATTTATAGAGTTGGTTTTGGGGGAATGGGAAAAGATAAGAGGAGAATTGGAGCGGGTTGACTCGGGTCGGGTCAGAAAAACCCAGAGAGCTAGAAAAATTTCCTATCAGAAATTTCTTGGTGCTTGAAATTGAAACTTTTGATTAATAGAGGAAAAATCTTATTCGTCCCACTGGTGGTAGACATTTAATCTACATGTTATTAATTATAGAATATAACCTAACGAACCCGCAAGGGTAGCCAAGTTGGTGTAGCAGTAGAGCGCGGGACCGCAAGGTCACGAGTTCGATCCCCTGTATAAACCTTCTTGGTTGAGCCCATTACACATGGCTTGCCAAGTGTGATTAATCGGCTGACGTGGTTTGCAGGCTATTGCGCACTCGAAAGAGTAGCGGCTGCGGGTTCCTTCGTCAACAAAAAAAAAAGAATTATAGTACGAGAAAGCATAAGACGATAGGTCACATACACCTAATGGAATATGATTTATTTTAAGTAAATTAAGGTTAGAAGATATCTTCCGGGAAATCGGATCTCTTTCAACCACAGTGTGGTTTGCCGATTGGTAAGAAGAACCTTAAGTGGATGAATTTCTTGGGTCTCCATAACTAATATACCCTAATCTTTAATTAAGAATGGAGACAACATTTCTAACACTAGCTTTTTTCTTGCTCAATGAAATTAAGCATTTCTTTATTTACACACTTAACAATGTGTTTATATAGGCACATTATTTAGGAATTATGAAAATTTCTGAGTAGAAATTAATTTTGTGGAAAGCTTACTTTCATTTCTGTGTAAAATTATGTATAGCTCTACATATATTTATACATCTCAGCCACTATTCTAGACCCTTCCTATCTGTAACTAATTCTAACAAACTACAAAAAAAAAATAAAATGTAAAACTAATATAATTATAAAGTACAAATACCAAAATGACCTATACAATAATATATTCTTCCATCCGTCCCTTTGAGAAGCTGGGCACGTGACTTGTCATGTGCTTCTGTAGAATTATATTAATCTCCCTTGAAGAACCTTTCTCACTAATACAAAGTATATATAGGGTATATAATGTGGAGTCCTTATACAACAGAGATTCTATATCTATCATAATTACACAAGACTAAATATGGCTAAATATTTATAATTGTACACACGTTAATACACCCCCTCAGTCTGAGCGGGAGGAGGCCGGATGCTAAGACTTGATCTGAATTCGAGGAAGAGCTGTCTAGGAATTTCTTTTGTGAATATATCTGCATACTCATATGAAGAAGACACATGCATTACCTTGACATGACCGAGAGAAACCTTCTCACGAACAAAGTGGATATACATCTCAATATGCTTGATTCATTGATGCTGAACCGGATTATGAGATAGATAAATGGCGGATATGTTATCACAATAAACCAAATACGCCTTACGCAATGGACACTGAAGCTCCAAAAGAAGGTTTCGGAGTCAATAGATCTCAGCAACAACATTATCAACTCCTCTGTACTTTGCTTCTGCACTCGAAGGTGATAATGTGGCTTGTCTCTTGACAGACCAATAAATGAGATTATCCCCTAAGAACACACAATAGCCTGAGGTGGAGCGTCGCGTGTCCGGACAACCTGCCCAATCATCATCCGCATATGACAACAACTTGGTCGGTGCTGAGGGGTATAAGTGCAATTCATAATCAAGTGTGCCCTTAACGTATCGAATGATACGCTTAAGGGCAGTAAAATGGGACTCTCTGGGGGCATGCATGAATAAGCATATCTGCTGAACAACATAAGCAATATCAGGCCTTGTGAAAGTAAGGCATTGTAGTGCACCTGCAAGACTCTTGTAGAGAGTGGGATCGGACACTGGATCACCATCAACAACACTAAGCTTTGATTTAGAGTCAACCGTAGTAGACATGATCTTGCAATTTTCCATTTTAGCCCTGTACACAATCTCCCCTGCATACTTATGCTGACAAAGAAACATAGTATCTGCAGATCTAGTCACTGAAATCCCCCAAAAATAGCTCAACTTCCCCAAGTCAGTCATAGCAAATTCGGTTTTAAGTAAAGCAATGATCTCATTTTTCAGCAAATCAGAAGAAGCACTGAGCACAATGTCATCCACATATAACAATAAATAAGCAATGCTACTACCTTGGTGACAAATAAATAGAGAATTATCACACTTGTTGCATACAAACCCAATGTGCATAATGTACCGTGCAAAGATATCATACCACACTCGAGGGGCCTATTTCAAACCATAGAGTGACTTACAAAGACGACAGACATACTGAGGGGCTGTCGGATGGACAAAACTAGGAGGCTGGTACATATAAATAGTTTTTTTCAAATCCCCGTGTAGAAATGCATTATTGACATCAAACTGATGGATCAGCCAGTGCTTACCCATAGCAATACTTGAAACTGTGCGAATGATAGCTGGTTTAACAACTGGACTGAAAATTTCACCACAGTCAATACCCTCATGTTGATTGGTGCCATTAGCCACAAGTCGTGCCTTATATCTCTCAAGATCACCATTATCTCTGTATTTGTGGAGAAAAAGCCACATGCATCGGATCACATTCACCCCTCTAGTCTAGGAACCAAATCCCAAGTGTGTTGTTTTGTTAAAGCATTAAATTTCTCACACATGGTTGTATTCCAATTTGGATCTAGTTTTGCCAATTTAGGGTTTTTGGGGATTGGGGATATGGTTTGTGTGGATAGGTTAAATTGAACTTTTGGTTTGAAAATCCCGTGTTGGGCACGGGTTTTCATATGGTATGAAGGGGCAGGGATATATGGGGTAGGTCTTGTGGGTGTCGGGCCAAGGTGTGGGTTTGGGATTTCATTCTGGTTTGGTATTGGTATCTGTGCGGTGTTAGTGGTTGGGTTTGGCAGTGGGTGCAAGTCGATGGGAGTGACACAGTTCAGAGGGTGTGGGCTGGTGGTGGCAGGTGGTGGTGGGGACACTGGTTGGGTTAGATAGGCTGTCGTATGTGGTGACGATGAAGATCTAGAGGGTGGAACTGGTAACAGGTGGTGGTGATGTCGGGTTTAGGTTGTCGTTGATGTTACGGTATTGGTGGGGTGGTGCTCAATCTGGGCAGGGTTGGTCGATCAGAGTTGTGGTGGTGTGTGGAGGTGACACATGCAATGGTCGGTGAATGGATGGTGTGGCGGTGGTCTGTGACTGAGAGAGGGTCGGCAAACTGCCGGTGATGCCAGGGGTTGTCAGCGATGAGGGGGAATCAGATGACTGGCTGACAGTGGGTACCGTGACTGGCGGCAACGGCGGTGACGGTGGGATTGTGGTGGCGGTATGATAGAGTTCCTAAAGAATAACGAGAGAGGCGTCAGACTCATCAAGAAAGGTGTATGTCGTGTTGTGGAATTTTTGAATGTTTGCAAACAGAAAAATTATCTCGACAAACGTGACGTGACGAGAGATGTAAATTTTATGAATGGACAAGTCATAGCACAAATAGCCTCTATGGTTTGGCGGAAAACCTGCGAAGACACATGGAGTGGTCTGGGGTGCTAATTATGAGGGGCGGTGGATGCGAGATTAGGATAACAGAGACAACCGAAAATCCGAAGGTGGTCAAATGAGGGGATTCGAAGGTATAATATTTCGGTTGGGGTCATGTTATGAAGAGTACTAGTAGGTTAAATATTAATGACGTATTCTACCATTTTGACAGCATAGACCAAAAACGCGAGAGGTAGAGATGCATGAAACAAGAAAGTGCGAACCATATTATTAATAATGCGGATGATTCATTCTGCTTTGCCATTTTGAGGGGAGATGTAGGGACACGAGAAACGAAACAATATGCCATTATTTTTGCAAAATTTGTGAAACGTGGAATCATTAAATTCACGACCATTATCACATTTAAAGGATTTAATGGCTTTTTCAAATTGTGTTTGGATAAAAATGCGACTCAAAAAATTTGGCAAAGACTTCTGATTAAAATTTAAGTGGATAAATCCAAATAAAATGAGAAAATCATCTAACAAGACCAGATAATATTTGTGACCAAGTGAGCTGGTAACAGGTGAAGTCCATAAATCAGCATGAACGATATCAAAAGGAGCAAACATAACACTAAGAGATGATTTAAACGGAAGGCGATCATGTTTGCCTAACTGACAAGAAATACAATTTTGGGCAAGTTTCCCATTATTACAATGAATAAAATTATTGATTCTAAAATAAAAACAGGGGCTCCTAGGTGTCAAGCCTATTGTGCCAAGTTGACGGAGAGATAGTCGTGAGAGATATTGGAGAGAAATGGCTGGCAACAGAGGTGGATGAGAACAAATAGATATCCTCCGTGCTATTGCATCTCATAAGAGGTGTCCCCGTGCGAAGATCCTTCACATTAAAACCAAACGGGTCAAAGTCAACAGACACAGAATTATTATGAGTAAATTTTCGGACAGATTTTAAGTTCTTAATGATATTGGGAGCATACAAGATGTTATTTAGGGAGAAGGGTGGGTGAGGCGGTTGGGTGTAGGTGGTACCATACCCCTGAATTGGAATGCGATAACCATTACCCACAATAATATATTGAGGATACTTTAAATGAAACAGTTTGGGAATATTACATGCAGTCCGGGTGAGGTGAGATGTGGCTCCCGTGTCCATGTACCAATTTTCATCGGGTTGTTGCAAGACCATACTGTTGAAGGCCTGGCCCAGTTCAGATGGGGCCAGACCATTGTAATAAGAGGGTTGCTGGGCCTGGGCATAATGGGTATGTACTGGCTGTGGGCAGAAGCGGGAAGTGGGCCGAGTATACCTAGCTGTTGGACCTGTTGGTTGATCAAGTAGGTCGTTTGCTATTGTGGGTAATAAACCGGGACAAAGGCTCAGGGTCCAGTGTTGGGCCACTGACCCTGGTCCAGCCCAATTCGCTGGGACTGTTAGCTGTTGGGGGCTGGCCTTTTCTCCACGCCCTCGGCCCCGTCCCCCTATGCCACTACCCCGCCCCTTTCCACCTTTGCCACCATCGCGGCCACCCCGCTGCTGGTGGTTGTCCGACAGTAGTTGGCCGGCGGCAGAGGCGGCGGGACTGGCGGGAACGTCAACCCTACCGTTAGTGCTTTCTGGTTGTGTTCATCCTGTTTAGCACGTCGTGTTTCTTCCAATAATAATTGCGACCGAGCCTTATTGAAACTGGGAAGAGGATCAGCTTGTTGGATCATCGTTACTAGTGTATCATATTCACCTTTCGGTAATCGTGCAACAAGTTGGAGAACCATTTTTGTTTTAGAAACTGGTGTCCCCGCGTTGGATAGTTGATCTGAAACAAGTTTTAATTGTTTGCAATACTCGGACATGTTGATGAAGTTTTCTAGACGTGTGTTGTTGAACCGTTCTTCCAAATACATGACATGTGTATGTTTGTTTTCCTGAAAGATCTCCTCCAAACAAACCCAAAGTTCACGTGCCGAGGCACCTGATTTCATAATCGTATGAAGCAGATTTTTAGAGATAGTACCATAAATCCATTGTTTGACAATAGCGTCAAGACGACGCCATGTCGTGTCGGGGATGTCAACAGGGCGAGGAACGGACTTATCAATGTGGTCAAGCACGTTGTACGCGCAAGCATGAATATAAAACAGTTCAACCCATGAAGAATATTGACCCTCCTCCTGATCAAGAATTAAAGGGACGAAAGAAGCCGTGAAAGAGAAGGAAACAAAATTGACAAAAAAAAATGTCTGACGGCCGGTGGCGGGAGTAGGGGCCTGCGGCGGTGGAATTTTGTGGATAGAAAATTAGGATTTTAGGGTTAGACTACGGATACCATGTAGAATTGTATTAATCTCCCTTGAGGAGGCTTTCTCATTAATACAAAGTATATATAGGGTGTACAATGTGGAGTCCTTATACAACATGGATCTTAAATCTACCATAATTACACACGACTAAATATGGCTAAATATTTATAATTGTACACACGTTAATAGCTTCATTTAATACTTGTCATGTGCACACAAAATGCCGAGAAACCATTTTATCTTTCTTTGGTTTCATCGTCTTCTTCATATGAAGCTTCTAGAGAACCACCGGATAAATCTTCTCCGGCAACAAATTATGTAAAGAATTAGCTAATGAGTACTTAACTAGCACCTCTTATGGTTGAATCGATCCAATAACAATATACCAAACAGGATATAACGTAGCAAGTAGAAGAGTGATTAGCATCCTACACCTCAATCATATAAAGATAGGATTACAAGTTTACAACTCTAATTATCTGAACAAATTTTCTATGATTATGTCGGAGAATTAGTTTCATTCTGGTAGGAGTAATTTTATTGGACTTATCGATCTTGGAATGTGGGTACACGTGGAAACTGTAGCTCCATGCCCTGGTTATATTGGATTCATCATTTCATTTTTGAACAGAGATTCTGTTATCACTCTGATGAATTTTGGACTATTTGGCCTTTTGTCAATGGCGTTGCGTATTATAATTATTTATCATAAGTATTAAAGAAGCTAGAGAGTTGAATTATCCTATGACCTATAGTAGGAAAAAGTAGAGAACATATATAACATATTGGAGTTGTATTGGTAACTTATAACCAAACTTGAAGAAGCTTATGCATTCCGAGCTGATGTCTAATTTATGATTATCTATTTAATCTTAAACATTTAGAAGTAAATATTTGCGGCGGTCAAATAGAAATTTCCTGTATGACCCCAGATTTAGGCTTCTCTAATATTTTCATACTTCGATATATACATAAAAAAAAATATATGACATTTTGTCTCTTTGAGTATATTGTCCCCACTGCGCAAGAAATGGTCTATCAACTATTTTCCTGGCAGTAAGAGATTGAAATTGTAGGGCTGACATAGGCCGTTGGCAGCATATCAAGAAATTATAAATACTTTACATTATTTAAGATAATATATTTTCTATCTTTCTTTTTTTTACTTCTTTTTCTTTTAGTCGGACTTTACGTGGGACAAGAAAAAAAAAGGATCAAGTAAGAATTGAACCTTATGCATCAAAAGTTCCAATTGGAACTCAACCAATACTATACTGGACTTCTACTAACTCTAGGAACAAGATATTGTAAATGCTAATAAATGCATGCTTCCAGTTGATATATGTATCTGAACTAAATTATATGGTCGGCATTCTTTCATTATATATAATACTTAGTATATAATTTTTGAGAAAATGCCACAGTGAGGTATTTAAGTCGATGCCATACCACAATATCTACCATTGGGCCTCAGCAATGTGGTCCCTTTAGGCCACTGCCAATAACGTCCTATCCCATAAGCTTGGAAAGGAATACAATTGGCTTATGTGGAGGGCAGGGAAATGGGGGTTGGTCAGACTGAATCAACGCTGGCGTGCAGCATGTCCTCGGACTATTTTAGCCCTATGCATGTGGTGGAATGATGAAGGTTATTCATATCTGAATAAGCGATTTCGAGTTCAAATTTCGGGAATGAAGTTTGTTTTCAATAGAGTGCTATAACATTTTTAGTGAACTTTTTAGATGTGAATTCGAATTAATTAGACCAATGCATATGCAGAGTGAAATGAGTTATGTTGCTTTGAGTCTCCCATAATTAACGCGACTGACGCTACACTGCGCTTGCACTGATGTAACTTGCAAACAATGTTGATGCTTGTAGATGGTGTGCCACATGAGCACTTTCTAGCTTCTCGAGGGCTATGACAAGGGTTCCAAACTTAACCTGTTGCTTTTTGCTGAAGAAATATTAAATCGGAATTTTTTATCCCTCACTTAAAAGTAGGCCTGGCCAGTGGGCCGGGCTCGGGTCTGGCGGGTCGGGTCTGGCGGGTCGGGTTTGGTTGGGTCGGGTCTGGCGGGACTTGCTCCAGTCCCGTCCCGATCCCGTCGGAATCGGGTCGGGCGGGGGTGGGGGTAGGGATCGGGGTGGGTTCCGGCGGGTTTTCCTTTCATTTTTTTTTAATAACATATGTATAAAAAAAATTCAATAAACAAGACAAGATAGTGTAAAAAAAACATCCCAAGGCTGTTTTTGTGCATCTTATACTATTTAATAGACATATGATTTTTTTGTAATACAAATACAATTGTCTAAATTGCAACTTTGTGGTGTTGTCCAAAAGTTGAAAACTACATAATAAAATTGCAATTAAAAAAATTACATTCTCAAAAAACCCTGTTCTAATTGCTTGATAATTTCATGTGGTTCTTCGGTTGGAATTGATATTTGTTGGTCAAATTGATCCATGTCGCTTCCACTACCTTCGGATAAGATTTCGTTGTAGTTTTCGTCTTCTTCTTCATTGATCTCCGGTTGACTGCACCTTCTCCGCTCCGCTCGTATTCAATCTCTGAATAATACCGCAATTTCCAAGTCGTCTCCGGCTAATGAGTGTCGTGGTCTCCTATTTGATATCTGCCGACGAAAAAGCGCTTTCGAGACGCGATTGATGACGCTTGAATGTTCAAAACATCTCGGGCCATCATTGAAAGTGTCGGAAAGGTCTTCTCATTCCCCTCCAAAGTATTTGACAAGTCTTCATGTCCTTCTTCATTGATAACTTCTTGGTACGGTGATGAGAACCCCGCAAAACAAAAATATCCAACTCGTTAATTTGGTTAGTATCGGTACAGTAGTACATTCTATTTACGAGGCTTTCAATACTAGCGCGTAAAAAAGACATGTCTTTTGTGAGGTTGTGTTGAAGATGAAGAAGATGGTATGGAAGCCGGTAAGTTACTAGCATTTTCTTGTTGGTAAAACCTATATATTTTTTTGCATTGGTCTTTAACGCTAGACAACACTTCTTCTTTAGTTTGTTCAATAGGTGGTGGGTGATTTAGATTTTTGGGACTTGGAGGTGGTAGTACTTCTATACAATCGTAAATAGTTTCAATCAGTGATTTAGTACCGTCTATTTTAATAGTAGGATTTAATACGAACCAATAATATAAATAGAGGGAATAGGAATAAAATATTTTTTTATTTTGACAAACATTTTTTTAATAGCTGCCTTATAAGCTGGTTTTTCCATATATTCACTAAGTAATAAAAATATTAGAGTTATATAAAACAACATAGTTGAAATAGTAGGATAATATATACCGAAAAATTCTTTTGTTGCTTGAAAAAATTTCTCTAAAAATACAATAAGTTCGGAAATTTTTACCCAATCACTATCTAAAATCATATCAGCTGGATTTTTATTATGAGAGTTAAAAAATAAAGTTATAGGTATTCTATAGTCATAAGCAACAAGTAGTTGCTCGTATAAAGAATTCCACCTAGTGGATACTTCTTCTGCATTTTTTCTATAAGGTAGTCCACAATCGTGACAAGTTTTTTTATATTCTTTTCTACGTTGTACTTTATTACTTTTAAAAATAAAGTTTATAGCAAATTGTATTTTACTAAGAATGTCTTCAAAAAGTGATAGACCATCCTTTACAATTAAGTTATATATATGGCACGCGCATTTTATATGAAAATGCTCTGGAAAAGATGGAGTTAAACTATTTTTTAAAATTGTAATTGCGTAATTGTTAGAAGAAGCGTTATCTAATGTAATAGTCATAATTTTATCGGTTATTCCGTAATAATGGCACACTTGATAAATATTATCGCAATAAAAGTACCAAAGTGTGCCTATCATCTATATATCTATACGCTAAAATACGTTTTTGCATAGACCATTTATAATCTATCCAATGACAAGTTACAGTTAAATAATCATGGCCATTAGTACTACGACCTATATCAGACGTGATAGATACTTTGCCATTAAAATGATATAATGAAAAACGTAAATATTGTTGATATTCATGCGCGAATTTAAATACATCTCTCTTAACAGTTGATCTAGGAAAATCGTTAAAAGCAGGATTATATATATCTCTAATGTAATGAATAAAATCGGGAGATGAAGGAAATGAAAAAGGCAAACCCTCCACAACAACTAATTTTGATATTGCTTCCCTATCTCTATGTTTATTGTATTTAGAGCCTACAATTCCTCCCGTCATAGGGTTAATTTGACCATGTACTTGGTCCGGGACAATATCAGTATGTTAACCTTGTCCCGATGGAGCGGGCGTTTGCGCACCCAGTTTTGAAGCCTAGTATTGGGCATACCTAGCTGGATGAGCACTTACTACGTGTCTACTTAAACCCCCCGTCCCACCGTGACCTTTTCCAGTTTTAAATTTTAAAACATTTTTACAAATTTTACATCTAGCTACTTGATTCTCTACGTCCCTGTCAAAAAATGTACATGCATCTGATTTTAATGGTCGCTTTGCTGGACCTCGTCTCATACTAGGGGGAATAGGAGACATTTCAGTTTAAGGTGCACTAGTGGGTGTGTTGTCATCAACATTAGTGGGTGTATCATCGTCTAAATTAAAGTCTTCTTGAGTTCCAGAAAATAGCTCCTCGTCTAAATCTAATGGTATTGTAGGAAAATGTTGCGTATCAACAAAATCATCCTGTGTAGAAATAAGATGACTAGAAGAAGTACCCTTGCCCTGGTTGCCCCTACTAGAAGAAGCACCCTTACTCTTAAACATACCTCTTAATCCTTTCATTTTAATTATGATAATAAATAAGTAAAGATAATAAAATTAAGTGCGCTAAATAACATAAACAGACAATAATAATTTAATGAAGGAACGAATGTACCAAACGCCGACGTAACATCGATGTGTAATCGAGAGGTTGAAAATTGAAATTTTGCTCGATGGAAGATCCTCAAGCTAGTTGTCAACTTCACTCCCAATTCCCAAATGAATAAATAAAATTGAATATTTAGTAAACAATGTAGACTTGTAGAGAGATATATTGAGAGATTAGAGAGATTGTAGGAATATTTGTGAGAAAGATGAAGAGAAAATGAGTTATTTATAGTTGGAAAATTGGGTTAAAGTGTAAATATAATAACTTATGGGTTAAAAATAAATATTAAGGGGTAGGGGGTTGGGGGAGGCCAAAAATGGTCGTTGCCCAACGGCCAAAATCTAAAATGGTTGTTGGTGCAATGGTTATATTTGCAAAGGGGGAACTAGGGGCGGGATCGGGGCGGGCAGGCCTGGGGCGGGCTCCGGACGGGTCGGGATGAGACATTGTCCCATCCCGGTTCGAGTCCCGCTACCGATTTTTTTTTTTTACTAATCGGGGTCGGGCCGTCCTGGCCAGCCTTACTTAAAAGTTTCAAGTTTAAGTACATGATAAGAATCCAAAATAATTGGATTAGTGAATTTCATAAACCAAATGCTTGAAAATTTTTGATATTTTCAAAATTAGAGTCCCTTTCATCAATAGAAAATGACATCCACAGTCATTTGGTTGCAATTTGACTTTGAACATATATGCTAATATGCCTCCGTGGCTCCCACATTTTGGGGTCCAAAAACTTGCATCTCCAAAGTTCCTATATGTTTCCTTCCACCTTCTCCACTTGTTCCTTGGTTACTTTCTTTCCTTTTCTTATTTCCTCTTTTTACAAGGCCGACTCAATATTTCAAAGAGTGAGAGTGAAATATCATTGCACCACCTTTTCTTTATGATAATAAATTCAAAATTTATTTGATAAATATTTTGAAAAATACTTTTATATCCACATCCACTGCTGAAGGTATTATGCGCGCCTGATATGTTATTTTTTGGGAATTGTTAAAAAAGAAAAAACATATTATCTTCTTATCCTTTTCCGAATTAGGGAATTGCCGCAAGTTGCTAGGTTCAATACGTGGACATATGGGCACCTAAGAAATTAATAGTGTGAGTAGCTCTCATTTATATTTGTATGTCCAAATTAGTAGTCTCATTAAAAATAAACGTGACATTTCTCCTCCTACACATAGTTCTAGTCAGAGCGGTAAGTGGAAAATTATGAATTATGTTGTGGGTAACATTAGAACAATTAATTAATTTGTGGCAACTGATAATCCATATGACCTCACTTCAAATTGAATATTTAAGGATGAAAACATTTCTTAATCATCAAATAAAAAGAATTTATTTGGAACTGGTTTAGTGGTTTCGATCGCATAACCAAGAGAAAAGAAAAAGGATCACATATCAAAACTCTGCCATCAATTTTCTTAAAAGGATAGATTGAAGAACAACAACATACTCAACTTTAGTAAACATCCACATGCAGGAATTGGGTACTAAAACTCTCTTAAAACCATATGCTCTAATATCTTTGATAAAAATGAGAAAATATGCTTTGTAAAAGAAAAAGGGATGAATAATAGGTTCTCATATATGTCAAAGAATATGAAGTTTGTGTGTCATCATTGTAACTCCCCTGGACACTTAAAATCATATTGTTTCAAACTTCAAGATTATGTGAGCAAAATGTTGCCTAAAATGGTGTCCAACATTTCGGATAACAATCGAAGCTACATTTCTGAGCCAAAAGGTAAAAAATGTTTTAAGAGAGTTTGGGTTCCTTAAAAGGATATAACATATAATGTTGCTATAACTGCATTAAGAACTAACATTTCAGGTTCTTGGTACTTTGATAGTGGATGTTCTCGCCACATGATATGTACAAAAGGTTTTCTAAAGAACTATGAGTCATTCAATAGAGGAAACGTGACTTATGGAGGTGGCAGTAAAAGCAAAATAATTGGAAAAGGGATCTTGGATGTTCCTGGATTTCTAGCCTTATGTCTTACACGTTGAGGGCTTAATGGCTAATTTGATCAGTATTAGTCAACTGTGTGATGACGATCTTGAGGTAAAATTTAATAAGAATGCTTGTAAAGTTACGAATGAAGCAAATATATGTGTCATGACAAGTACAAGAACATGTGACAATTGCTATCTTGTTGTAAGTCAAGAAACATGCAATAATGCTAAGGTCGATGACACAACACTATGGCATCAGAAGTTGGGGCATGTCAACTACCGCAATTTAGAAAAATTAGTCTCATATGAAGCGGTTAGAAGCATACCTAAACATAGCCATAAAGGTAAAACTGTATGTGAAGATTGTTTGAAAGGGACAGACAGTTTTGGAGTAAGGCTCCACACATACTTAAACATATCCATAAAGGTGAAACTGTCAGTGAAGATTGTTTGAAGCGGTTAGAGGCATACCTAAACATAACCTTCTCTTTTGGAGTAAGGCTTCACACATTGCGTGGACACAATGTTGCCCGGATTCTCGCATGTCCTTCCTGGATATCTTGTCCTTGTAGCCCAAACAATGGGGCAAGGGACAGTGATAGGACATCTCTACGTTACAACCATTATCAGAAATTTATGAATTTTCTCTCATGTTTTTGAGGAAATCACAAGTTAAGAGATTTTCTTTAAAGTAAAAAATGTTAGGAATCAATTTGTAGAAAATATTTTTAGTGCAATATTTTTGACATAGTAAATCATTTTTCAAAAATTCTTGGTATGCAAATGTATCAATTAATTTGATGGAACAGGTATCGTAGGTTCTGGGGGATTCAGGTTTCTGATCTAAAAAACTATTCCTCAATTCCTCTAGACGATAAGAATAAGTTTTTATCAGAGTGAGGTCGCTAGCTTTTGATTTTGTCAGAAAATAGAATTTTAGATTCTTAATATTGGAATCAAAGGATATGAAATCGTTATCTACCTTATAGGGGTGATAAGATTTATAAACGGTGTTCCTAAGATGACGGAATTGTGTATGTCTTTTACTAAAACAAACGATGTTGCTATAGTAATTCCATTATTAATAATAGACGCATTGGTTTGGGAATTGATCTCTAATTTAGTATTATTAGCAGATGCTAAAGTTTCATGGGTTTTTTCATGGAATTTTTCTGGTATTAACCCTGTTTTTATGCAATTCAAATCTGCTCTCGTGTCAAAAAGAGCAATTGTAGTTATCCTAAAATTGTCTAGGAATTTAAGGGTTATTTTAACTAGGTATTTTTTTACGTGATTTGTCTTAAGACAGTGAGTAATTCTTTTGGGATTTCTTCTAGATTTTGCTTTGCAAAGTCTTCTTCTGGTTCTGTTGGATTTTCAGAATCAGAATCATCGGACCCAGAACTTTCTTGGGATCTTTTGAAAGAATTATTTTTATTAACAGAGAATTTTGTTCTTGTTTTTCCCTTAGAACCTTGATCTCCAGTTTTATTTGTTTTATCTCTTTTTGTAGTTCTAGAACTGGTGTTTCTTTGGATTTTTTTTATCCTTTTACTCTTTTTCACGATATTGGTCAAGTCGTAGGTATTTTTGGTATTTGGAAAAATCATATTTTTGATTTTTTTTTTCTCGTTTGTAAAAGATTTGAGGAGTTTATTCAAATAATCCTTTTGGTGTTGGATATCTACGTGCTTAACCATATCTAACATGAATTCTTGGTCTTTGGTTAAAACACATACGAGTTTTCCCTTACCCTTATCAGATTTTTCAGATGAACTGGTCGTGAGCAATTCATCTATTTGAATGGGTTTATTGTATTCTGAAGACAGAGAAAAATAGTCAGGTTCTGACTCGCCGTTTGAATCGGAGGAATCTACGAGAAGATTTGAGATTTATTGGGTTACCTCGTCGTCTAGTTTCAATTCTTGTAATTTTTTATTCATTTTACAGTATCTCGAAGTATGGCCTTTTTTTGTGGCATTTATAACACGTAATATCTTTGTATTTGGAACTAGTCTTTTTGGGATTTGGTTTGTTTGTGGAATAACGAGTATTTTTATAAGAATTTTTATAATACTCTTCGTTAGTCCTGCTGAAGTCATTCTCCACTCGGATGAATAGTCATTCTCCACTTAGATGAATAGTTAGATTCATTTTTAATTACAGAAATGTCATGTAAAACTCTTATAAAAGGAGACCCCCTTTCCCTTAGTTAGAGAAGCTTTTTCTTTCACATTTTCGCTTTCATACATTTCAGATTATAGAGAGAAGTGAGAGCTCCAAAGAAAATCACCTTTAGTTAGATCAAAATACCCCTCATATGATTCAGTTCATATGATCCGAAATTCCCAAAATACCTTAGAAATTCCAAGGTAGATTTCCTTGATACAAATCTTTGTATGTTTTAATATTTTAAATAAATATGATTATGGATGGTATTACCTCCTAATCTTTTAAATACTTCATGCTTTTAAATTCTTTAAATTCTCTCATTAAATACTTGGCCGGTTCTACCGCCTATTTGATTTAAATTCCTGCAGAACCTTTGAATTATGATTTCCTTAACTGGAACATTAATTTGTAAGTTAATCTTGATTTGCTTTCTGCATATCTCATTTATCTTTTAATTCTTCGATACCTTATATATCAATTCATTCCCTGTCTATTATCCCCTTTAGATCATCGGCCTAAGTTTGGTATCAGAGCCATAAAGGGTAGAGATAGAGAGAAATATGTCAAGATCAGATGAAATTCCTGTTTAGAGGTTTAGGTTCTTTCGAGGTTTTTTGTCTAGGATAGTCCGGGGTAGTAAGTCCTCAAGGGTGTAGGCAGTCAGACTCCGTGAAATGCCAGGGATTGTAGGAAGAATCCGAGTTTCAAAAATAGGGTTTTATATACATGGATCCATTTCTCAATAGATCTACTTCATATGTTTTTTGTTCATCTTCTTCCATGGATTCAAAGAAGATAATAAATTCGGAAGAAATCGTTATAAAAGATTTTGAAAAATCGATTAATAATTGGGAAATGTCGAGAGTAAATAGAGATCAAATTTACAAAAATTTCAAATACCAATTTTTCAAAACCGATTTCACTATCAAAACAGAGGAAAGAGATATCTAATTATCTCAGCCCTTTGAAACAATCCACTTGCTTTTTCAAAATTCCTTGAAAAAACACAGAGAATGAAATTTCAAATACATTCATATTGGTTTAGTCCAAGTAGGGATAAAATCCCTTACTAAGGAATGATTAAACACATCAATCCTTGCTATCTTACGAGATGTCAGATTCACAAATTTTGAAGATTCCTTATTGAGTTATGTTGAGTCTAGTCTCTGCATAGGACCAATATCTTTTGATTGTTACCCAAATTTCTC
Source organism: Anisodus tanguticus (assembly GCA_034509755.1). Classification (NCBI taxonomy): domain Eukaryota; kingdom Viridiplantae; phylum Streptophyta; class Magnoliopsida; order Solanales; family Solanaceae; genus Anisodus; species Anisodus tanguticus. Next base: position 46,132,940 of record CM067550.1, on the reverse strand, counting down.
AGTATCCCTCAATGATAAAAATATCCAAAAATTCCTTGTCTTACAGATAAAGACACGCAATTACCAAATGCTTGAAGGATCAATTCCTGTAGCAATAATTTTTAGAATCCATTACAAAGCTATGACATCTACTTTTGCCACAAAAGTCAGATACCATAGTAAAAAAGGTGAAACCCTTCTTTTACAAACAGATCTTTCCAGATCTAACACCGTAATACCAAGACCTATTAAGTGGAAGGATATTACCCTACCAGAAGAAGAGATTCTGGAAGGTGTAGTTAAACATGAATCTGTAGAGACTTCCCAACCAAATACCCGTCTTAGAGAAACAACTCAATATCAGGATGGTAGAGTTAGTCTATCGTTCCATAAAAGATCTACGAATAGTAGATATGATGATACTAGTTCCGTAGAAACCCTAGACTTAGAAAGAGTCTCACATATTCCTTCGTGAATAAATACTCCTTGCAAAACAAAACCTAGACATTCTACGTCAGATTTACCCAATCTAAGAAACGTAGACTACACCAATGAAATACCTAGACCCGTTTATGGAAATTCCATTATTAGAGAAAAGATAGAGGACCAAGAACCTACTAGTCCGACATTTTCATCGATAACAGAGAACATAGTTAACGAAATTGGAGTTTTAGAAAAAGAATTCCAAATTGATAAGAAATTCCTACAAAATGATTTTTATGAAAAATACAACCTAGAAAAAAGAATTTGGTTCTTCAAAACCTTATAAATACTAGGACACAAATACAGGAAAAATGCTATGATTTTGTAAATGAACATAGGATAAACATCCTATTCTTTGACTGATTTGAAATTTATTCCTCCGAAAATTCCATAGAATATCCCTTTTCTAAAATGGTAAATCCCGTTACGACTAGAAACAAAACATTGGAGTGGGAAACCCTAGCTGATTCTAGGAAAGTCCAGTCCAACCACCCTCCTCTACAAGGTATTAAACTTAACATTCATGGCTGCCCTGCAGACGCAATTCCTCTTAAAAACCTAGCAGAGGATGAGAAAACAAATACAAGAAACATTCTCGCACAGAACAATTTTACCAATATCAATTTAAATACCATAGGAAAACAACTAGATAGAGTGATAAAACATATCAAAACCCACCCTTTAGTCACTATAGATTCCTTAGGAACGACTAAGGATATGAAATTGAAAAGTCAAAGCCCAATCTTTAAACCCTTTCAGGTGTTCAAATATGGTGTCAAAAATATCAGACAAAACAAGTCTGAATTTATTCAGGCTATACAAGATCAAATGAGCAAAATTAGGACCTCCAACAGTTCTAATACATAACACATTATTCCAGATACCCCACAATCATCCAATAAATTAACAACTTTAACATATGATTCCGATAACGATGATACATTAGAACGATTGCAAAATAATACACCACTTGTTAATAAAATGGATTGGAAACAACTCATACAACAAGTACAACAACAATTGCAGATAATTCTGCTCCAGACCTAGGAATAGTAAAACCCCTAGCTCAATCCCGTTTTAACGCCTCATTCATTTATGATTGGAACATAGATGGAATGACTGAATACAATATCCTTAGTTTCCTCCAACAAATGACCATGGCTGCAAATGCCTACAAAACGCAAAATGGTACACAAGATAAGACCATTGCAGAATTGCTTATTGCAGGATTCTCTGGTCAATTGAAAGGTTGGTGGGATAATTATCTCACTAATCAACAAAAAGAAGACATCATCAATTCCATCAAAACTGATAAAAAAAGGAATAACAATCCTTGATGAACAAGGTGAACCCCTACAAGATGCTGTATCAACCTTAATTCTCACAATCTCTTTAAACTTCATAGGAGATTCTTCGCACTTGAAGGATAAAAACGTCGAGTTACTTTCAAATCTCAAATGCAAAAAATTTAGTGATTTCCAATGGTACAAGAATACTTTCTTAATCAGAGTTATGCTTAGGAAAGATTCCAACCAGCCATTTTGAAAAAAGAAATTTCTAGTCGGACTATCTACCCTTTTAGGAGAAAAGGTTAGGAACAAAATCAAGGAGAATTGTGAAAAACAGATTATACATTGCAGTGAGTTTACATACGGACAACGAGTCAGTATAACTCAACATGAAGGTCTAAAGATCTGCCAAGACCTGAAATTACAAAAATACCTCAAATTGGAGCTAAAAAGAACTAGGTGCGAACTTGGTACTTTTTGCAAACAGTTTGATACAAATTCCACAAAACCCTCTCCAAGTTGTACAGGAAACTGTAGCAAGAATTATAAATCCCTTAAGAGTACATCAAAAGGTTACAAAAAGAGGGACTTCAACAGGACTAACGAAGAGTATTATAAAAATCCTTATGAAAATACTCGTTATTCCAGGAACAAACCAAATCCCAAAAAGACTGATTTCAAATACAAAGATATTACGTGTTACAAATGCCATAAAAAGGTCATACTTCGAGATACTGTAAAATGAATAAAAAATTAGAAGAATTGAAGCTAGACGACGAGGTAACCCAAAAAATCTCCAATGTTCTCGTAGATACCTCCGATTCAAACGCCGAGTCAGAACATGACTATTTTTCTATATCTTCAGAAGACAATAAAGCCCTTCAAATAGATGAATTGCTCACGACCAGTTCATCTGAAAAATCTGATAAGGGTAAGGAAAAACTCGTATGTGTTTTAACCGAAGACCAATAATTCATGTGTTAAGCACATAAATATCCAACACCAAAAGAATTACTTGACCAAACACCTCAAATCCTTTACCGACGAGAAAAAGGATAACAAAAATATGATTTTGTCAAATACGTCCAAAAATACCTAGTTAGAATAACCCTTAAACTCCCAAGCAATTTTAGGATCACTACAATTGCTCTTTTTGACACGGGAGCAGATTTGAATTGCATAAAAATAGGGTTAATATCAGAAAAAATCCATGAAAAAACCCATGAAACTTTCGCAGCTGCTAATAATACTAAATTAGAGATCAATTCTCAAATTAGTGCGTCTATTATTAATGAGGGTATTACTATAGCAACATCGTTTGTTTTAGTAAAAAAACATACACAATTCCGTCATCCTAGGAACATCATTTATAAATCTTATCACCCCTTCTTTTTAAACGTGAAATCAACAGGATATTCATGCAATTTGTTGCTGTTATCCTTTGTATATCCCTTAAACTTGCAAAAATCACAGAAGAGTTGTGCCTTATCAAAGTTATTAAATCTGGATCTAAAATTAGTTTTGCTATTATAACCACTTTGAGATCCTCTACTGGTCATGAAAGCAACTGGAATAAGAGCACATGTACTATAGCCTTGTGTACCAGTGATATCAGATCTGTCAGTCATAAGAGCAGCAGAATCACCAACTTCATTTGATAATCCAGTACCATAATTCTGAGCATTATTTCTTTGTCTTTCCACAGTATTGATCATGGCATATGCTTGGTTGATATTTGGAAGAGGATAAGTCATTAAGACTTGGCTCTTAGCATGGTCATATGACTCATTCAATTCCATAAGGAATAGCCACATTTTTTGCAATCAGAAATGTTCACTATATTTCCTTGATTCTGGACAAGGACAACATGGAGGAGGAATGAGTGATTGAAACTCATCTTGGAGCTCCCTAAGTCTGGAAAAATACACATAAACAGATGTTGTCCCCTGTGTGAGTGTAGCAATCTCCTTATGAAGGAAAAAAGCCCTAGATGTATTAACTTTGTCAAACCTCTCACTAAGATCTTCCCAGACCTTGTGAGCATTTGTACCGTATATCACTGTGCTATACAAATCCTTAGCCACAATATTCATAATCCAAGCCAACAATATCGCATTACATCTATCCCACATCTCATGTAAGCTAGGATCATAAATTTCTTTTCTACAGGCGCCTAGAACAAATCCTAATTTATTTTTACCAAGTAAAACAATCTTCACAGACTTTCTCCACAGAGAATAATTCTCAGAGCCTTGAAGCTAAATAGAGATAAGTACCTAACCTTGAGTATCAGAAGCATGAATGTATAAGGGATGATTATGATGAACTTGATCAAATTGTGCATTCTCATTCTGTGCTTACTGATTTGGAGGAGGTCCGGTTGCATTCTGATATGGCTCCGCACCAGTTGCTCCAATTTCTTCCGCAATCTCCATTCTCAACTGAATTTAACTTAAATTACTTAGAGATTAGCTTCAACTCAACTCGAAACAGTTGTCGCAACAATCGATCAAGCAATTTTGCTTCGCAATCGATCGCACTGTCACTTTATCTCGAATGCACACTCAATTCACTTGAAATCAATGAATTGCAACACTCGATTCACTTGAAATCAATGAAAAACATCTTACGTTCTTCTCGATTTTTCCCTAACTCCGATCGCACTCAATCGCAACTGTCGTACTGCAATTAATCACATTCTTCTTCGTTTACTGAGATTTCGAGCTTAACCTAGCTCTGATACCATGTTGAGATATCTCAGTTATGGGAGAGAAGAGGTGAAAGTAAGGAGCAGGTCAAGAGAGAATGAAAGAAGAGGAAGCAGTTGGAGAAAATATCTTCCATTAGAAATGAATAGAAACTGTACATGGATATATATAACAAACTAACCGATTAGTTGATAATTAACAACTAACTACCTAACTAATAATGACTTAACTACTTGTAACTAATCTACTAATTACATCATTACGTCACACCACAGTTGGGCCCACATTTCTCTACAAACACCAAGGTGTCTATCTCTTTGATCCGAAAATTTTCTGCCTTTTATTCATAAATTAAGTGTGAAACATAGTTATTGGTCATGGTACATGGACTCATAATAATGTCCACCAAAAAAAAAGAATATGAAGTGCAATAGATTGCATTCTCTTTACGGTTTGTATGATTCTATTGTATCTTTATTATAATGATCTATAACAATTACATGTTGGGTTCCATAGACTAACTTGAACCATTAGCTTCTGGTACCTCTACAGATTGAAGCTGTCAAGCACCTTAAAATTTTTGTTCAAAGCTCAACCTATTTTTGAGTCCCACAAATTTATTGCAAATTTACAAAACCAGTTTAAAACTGAATAATCAAATTGTTGAACGCTCCAATAAAAAATTAATATGAATGCTCGAAAATAGTAAAACACTATATACTACACCATCTTTGTCAGCCGATTAGACAGCCAATTAACATCTGATGAGGTCCGTAGTGTATCATAATACGCAAATTAATGCCAATAATTCAAAGCATCATCCATCATCCATTATTCTGATATTTTACATCAACATTTATTGTTTGAAGATCATTGGAGGTACTAAAGATAAGAAAGGTTGCTTCATATCCTCATATTTAGTGAGTTATCTATTTTTCTTTTAGTTACAAATAAAAAGATTTGACAAGAAAGGAGAAGAATTTATTGCAGCGATAAAACTGTTATTTCACATTAAAATTTGGAAATTTTACATCTCACTAGATTTTTCCTTTAACTTCCTAAACAGAGAGCCCTCCCACAAAAAAAGTTGATAATTTCTTACTTTGTTAAAGATACGAATAGATAACATGCTCAAATTAATATACGTAATAATTATTGACAAATAGTGATGGCCATATAGAAAATAATATCAATTAACGTATCATCCCCAAACCCCACGTTGTGAGATTTCATTGGGTATATTCAGGAGCGGCACAACATAGTTGGATGCCCAAGGTAAAAAATTAATTAGAAACCCAAGTTTTTTTTTTCAAAAAAAAGTTCATTGATTTAACATCTATCTTTCTAGTTTTTTTTTTTTTTATAATGATTCTTCTAGTAATGTTTTTTCAATTGATAATATAGCTAATTGATTTAGTATCTCTTGAGACATTATTGATCTTAGGTGATATTTTATAAATTTTAATTTTAAAAAAGTTCTTTCCACTGAGGCAACTTCTAACATAATTTTATATAAAAGTAAATATATGCATTTGAAAAAGAATCAAGTCTTTTTCTCCAACCAAGTAGAATATTATTTTCTACTTGTAATATTTTTCTTGGGTATGTTGTTGTTGTAATATTTTTCTTAACATTTGTAATTCATAAAGTAAGTCAAAATCATCAATACCAGAGTGTTTGTATATGTTAAAGAACATTCACGATTAACATAAACCTATTCTTAGTAAAAATAAGGGCCCAAATGAATTTTCTCATTCCCACTTTTAATTTTTACAAAAAAAATGTTATTTTTACTAAAACAATTCAGATATTATTTTTAAGAAAAAAAACTACTAGTCTATTCTGGTAAAAATTGGGGCCCCCAAAAATGGGCCTAAGGAAATAGTATTACTGGCCTAGCCATCAAGCCGGCACTAGATATGTTGTTGTTGTGATTACCACTAATGTACACAAGTGTGAAAGTGGTAACAAATTAAGTGTCAACTTTTAAACATAGAATCATTTGGTTTAGAAATTTCACTTTTGAAAGATTGAACAAAATTATGAGATAAAGGAAGTATTTTTCTCCCCTTAGCCGTTTTTCATACTCTTTGTTATTCTTTGTTACTCATTTAGTGAATACTCTTGAAAGCCCACAATTACATTAATTGGGCCGAAATTCGTACTCGAGAGAATTCAAATGAATATCCCGTCTCGCTATACTACAAATGTTGAGCGGGGGCTTTAAGAACACATACTCACCTGGGCTATTGTTGGCTCATGAAAGCCCATAGTATGAATTAGTGGTGAAATTTTCACAGGGCATGGGCAATCCTATTTCGGTCGCCTATTTAAGTAGTATCTGCTTTGAGTTTTTTTTTATATATACAAATACCACTTATTAGATAACTTCAGACATTATTGATTGCTTTTTCTTTCTCAGACCTACATGTCTGAAATTTCAACTAATTTTTACATGTAGTTCAGTCATATATGCATGGCTGAAGTGCAGACATACTTGAAAAAAAATTAAAGGGTATTTGATGTTTTTGTTAGATTTGTTGTTTTTTTGATAAATTAATGATTGAGGTTTATTCTTTATGATATATGAAACTTATGTTTCAAATTTGAGTTTATTTAGAGTAGATTTAGGTGTTGAATCGTGTGTTGGATTGTTGAAATTCAAAAATAAATTACTCCCTCCGTCCCAATTTATGTGGCATCATTTGGCTTGACACGAAGTTTAAGAAAGAAATGAAGACTTTTGAAATGTGTGGTCCAAAACAAATCTTATATGAATGTGTAGTTGTAAATCATTTCATAAAGTTAAATTGTTTCTAAATATAGAAAGATGACATTCTTTTTTTGGACATGTCAAAAATGAAATGATTCCACATAAATTGAGACAAGAGTGAGTATTATTTTTTGTTCAGACGTACATGTCTGAACTCATCTCGTTTTTACATGTATTTCATTCATGTATGACTGAGATGCAGAGCTACATGAAAAAATTATTTTTGATAAAAAAGATTCATACACACATGAATGAAATTTTAACCTATTTTTACATGTACTTCAGTCAGGCATACAAGAAAAATTCAAACATGCATGACTAAAATTCTAATCAATTTTTACACGCACCTCAGTCAAAAATGTCCAAACTTTTCCTTGTCAATCCATACAAAACATCATGCGAAAACATCTGATGTTTGACCTTCACAATGCCACACTTTCCAATGGAAATTTCTGAAGTTATCACGCTTCTCACTAGATCCTTTTTTTTTCACGAATTTCCTTCCTATGGAGTGGTCTTTAATTTTTCCCTTAAACCATTGGTCTTTAATTTTTCCCTTAAACCATTGGTCTTTAATTTTTGGTATTGTTTCTCATTTAATGAAAATTTATTGACCAAAATACTCTTTATTCGCTGGTCTCAAAGATTCTGGGTTCGATTCCCAGCAAAATCAAAAAACAGAAAAAAAAATCGCAAGGCAAAATTTTCATATAAATTATGTCTATTCAGCTAAAGTTGCATAGAAATTATGTCCATAGTTTCTATTTAACTAGCCTGACATAATCTTAATTTTCAACGAAACTTTGCCTTCAGTCATATTTGCATAGGGCATAGTTTCTATACAACTTTGGCCAAATAGGCATAATTTCTATGAAATCTTGTCTTGCGATTTTTTTTTCTTTTTGACTCTACTATATTTGAACCCATGACCTCAAGGATATTTTCGATCATTTTTTAAGCGAATGACAAAAATTAAAGACCCTCAATTTGAGGGGCGAAAATTAAAGACCACCTTAAAATAGGGGCAATCTAGCGAATTGCCCCACTAGATCTGCCACAGATTTTTAAGATGGAGCAAAAACACTCCAATGAGACAGTAGAACAGTACAAACTCTTAATAGGCCAGAGGAAAATGCTTGTTATAAGCATAAAGGAGGATACTACGCAGGTTACTATGAAAAAGGAAGGATCACCTAATCCTTTTTTAATGAAACGGCCCAATGTAGTTTAAACTACAAAAAGCCACAATGTAACAAATTAATATGACCCAATGTAGTCCAAACTACAGTAAAGCCCATGTATTATCATACTACTAAAAAGATACCGTTCCTATTCTATAGGAGTATCGTCGAATAAAAAATAAAAAAAATCATCTTTTTGTGAAAAGAAGACAGACAAAAGATGTCTCTGTGCAAAGAAGACACCCGTAAAGATGCCTGTGGAAGAAAGCAAAAGCCGTCGGACCCACAAGGAATCAAAGACAGAAGATGACAAGCCAACAAACGTTGAAAAAAATGGCAGTAACGACAAACAACTTTAAGAAAAGCATGAAAGGACAAGAGACAAAGCACTATTTGTTTTAGGACTTTTGTAACAATAATGTATCGACTTTATTACTTTTTCAGCATGTCAATAGTGAAAGGCAACCGAAGTTATCCATATAAAGAGCCTCATTGTAACTTCTGAAAATCAATCTTTCGAAAGACAACACCTTCAATCTTTGAAACACTCTCTCATGTCTAGCTAAAAATCCTTCTAGTCTATAGCCAATATCAAGATTAATATCATAATACCAGAAGATAAATACTTTGAAAGCTTATACTTAAGAACCATATTAGTCCATAAAACACCATCTCTTAAAAGAAAATTTAAGAAAGAGTCTGTCGAGCAACTCCTAGCACCTAGGCCATTTATCCCGTCACCAGAGAGGAAAAAAGGGAGGCAGAACCAGGGTGGATTGAGTATCTCCGGTGATCTTAAAATTCTGCTAAGAGGTATGTTTTCAGACTATGTGTTTCTAATTATAAACTTGATAAGTATACATCTCTGCAATTATGATGTTAAATGTTGATAGAAGGTTATAGACTTTTATTTAAAAATGAATTTTGAGTTAATAATACATGCTTCCGTACTACATGTCTATTATTTGTTAAACCTACATATGAATATGTTAATATGTCATCTATATTCCTACCCTCTTCAGGGTTGTTAGATGATGAAAAGATCCGCCCAGAAAATGAAAATGGTATCATTAACATTGATAAAATCACAAAATTACTTAACCGAGAGTCACTAACACAAAATTCAAACCCAAAAATTTTGAATTGCGTGAACTCATCTCATTCCTATATGATACACTTCCAAAATTTGAAAAAGCGTAACAAGAATTGCATTTATATCACAAAATGATTCTGGACAGAATAAATCAGCGATTTGTTATTGTATAATGTATAGTAGGCTGTTATAAAAGGTTATACATTATCTGTACAGTGTATTTACATACACATTTGTCCACCCTCCAATCACAATCAACACACTAGCACCATTATACAATGTATAAGTAATGTATTTAGCTTGTAATATATATACACTGTATAATAGTGTATAATATCTATATGAATTATTTCCCCTCTATAAAAGTAATCGCTCCATTATTTCTCACTAATAATAATGGAATCAACGGCGCAGAGTAAAAAAGATATAGTAACATGTTGTTATAGACCTAGTATACAGTGTGAATATACTTGGTCAAAAATTTACATTACACCATTTGAGGTATGGAAAAGCGCACTGTAGATGAGAAAAATATATTTTGCACAATTAGTAAATAAAACTTAAATTCTTATATCTTCTATCACTTAGGCCTATCCTGAGGGCTGAGGCTCATAATACCTTCTAGGCTTTGGTACCTTCTTTTGCTTAAAAGATGAAAATGAAAAGTTTGATTTACAAAGTTAGTTTTTCTGCTCTATTCCTTTTTCCTATTGTGAAGATTAATTAAGTTAATTTCAAAAAGATTGTTCCTTATATAGAGGATGGGGAGGTAACAGTAAGAGCCAGGAAAGGAGGAATTAAACCTTGTTTAATTCTGTTGACAGAACCCTCTTTAATGTGAAATAAATAAAATGAACCCAATCAAGAGAAATTAAGCTGATGTAATGAATTTTTTTGTGTGTGTGTAATGAATACTAGTTTGCTATAGTAGTCTGTTGCATTGCTTGGATTAAATTGTTTCCCTATCTTGTTTCCTGCTATAACTTGCACTACTTTTAGATTCTTATTTTATTTTGTTGCTCGTTTACTGCACTTGATTCTTATTGTCATTACTATTTTTATCTTTACTTCATTATACTTCGTTAGTGGCTTCCGGGTATGATAGTAGTTTGAGGTCGTGTCCTCGGTTTGGGTGGCGGGGGTGCGGGCGTGGGCAGACGTGGTACGGGGACTAGGGGAGCGCATAGGTTGAGAGTCGGGTCTTGGAACATAGGGACTTTGACGGAAAAATCGATTGAATTAGTGAAGATTCTTAAGAAGAGAAAGGTAAATATAGCTTGTGTTTAGAAAACTAAATGGGTAGAAACTAGGGCTATGGAGGTAGATGAGTTTAAGTTGTTGTACTCGGGGTGCACGAGGGGTAGGAATAAAGCAGGGATTTTAGTGGACAGGGACCTTAGGGATCATGTAGTAGAGGTTAGGAGGGTGAATGATAGGATGATGTTCATTAAGCTAGTTTTGGGAGGGATAATTTTTAACATAATTAGTGCTTATGCGCCTCATACGAGTTTGGCGGGGGAGAAGGCGTTTTCTGGAAGAGTTGGACGAAGTTGTGAGGGGTATCCCACAGACCGAGAAACTAGTGTTAGGAGGAGATTTTAATGGTCACATAGGGACTACTTCGGGAGGATATGATGAGGTGCATGGCGGGTTCGGCTATGGGGATAGGAATGAGGGAGGAATTTTGCTCTTAGACTTCACGAATGCTTTTGAGTTGGTCATAGCTAACTCGAGCTTCCGAAAGTGGGAGGAACACTTGGACCTATCGTAGTGCGATGGCTAAGACCCAGATAGACTACTTGCTCCTTAGGAAGGGTGACAAAGGTGTTTGCAAGGACTGCAATGTTATCCCGGGCGAGAATTTTACCACCCAGCATAAACTTGTGGTTATGGACATAGAAATCAAGATAAAGAAGAAGAAGAGGGTTGCGCATGAACGAACAAGGATTAGATGAGGAGGCCTGACTGAGGCTAAAGCTCAGGAGATGAAGGAGAAGTTTGGCGTTATGGGGGCTTGGGGGAGTAGCAGGGACGCTGATAGCTTGTGGGCTAGGACAGTCGGATGCATCAGGGAAGTAGCTAGAGAGGTACTACAGGTATCGAGGGGCAACCCAAGTAATCGTAAAAGGGATTGATGGTGGAATAGAAAGGTCTAAGAAAAAGTAAAAGCCAAGAAGACTGTGTATGTTGTGCTAGTGGAAAGCGTCGATGAGAATGACAAAAGGAGGAATAAAGAGAGGTCTGAGGCAGTGAAGAAGAAAGCAAAGCTGGCAGTCACGGCGGCTAAAACAACAGCCTTTTAACACCTGTATAAAGAGCTCGAGTGTAAAGGCAGGGATAGGAAGCTGTATAGGTTTGCCAAGAAAAGAGAGAGGAAGTCTCGCGACCTGGACCAAGTGAAGTGCATCAAGGACGAGAATGGTGAAGTGTTGGTAGATGATGCACGCATTAGACAGAGATGGCAGACGTACTTCCATAAGATCTTGAATGAAGAAGGGGACAGAGATATGATTCTGGAGGAGTTAGAGAATTCTAAGAGTCGTCGAGATTTTGGGTATTGTAGGTGAATCAAGACTACAGAGGTTAAGGAGGCTATCCGTAAGATGAGGAGGGGAAGATCGATCGGGACTGATGAGATTCTAGTAGACTTTTGAAATAGCGCAGGGGAGGCAGGTATGAAGTGACTAACTAGGTTGTTTAATGTCATATTTCGGACGGCTAATATGAAAAATGATTGGTGGTGGAGTATGATGATCCCACTATACAAGAACAAGGGTGATATTCATAGTTGCAATAACTATAAGGGTATCAAATTGCTAAGCCACACTATGACAGTCTGGGAGAGAGTGGTAGAGTTAAGGATAAGAAGGAATGTGTCGATATTCGAGAGCCAATTCTCATTCATGCCAAGCCGATCGACTATAGAAGTTATTCACCTTGTCAGGAGATTGGTAGAGTAGTATAGCGACAAAAAGATAGACTTACACATGGTGTTTATTGACTTGGAGAAGGAACATGATAAAGTCCCCCAGGAGGTGCTTTGGAGATGCTTGGAGTCTAGAGGTGTGCATGTGGCCTACATCAGGGCAATTAAGGACATGTACGAGGGTTCCAAGATACGAGTTAGGATAGTGGGAGGTGACTCAGAACACTTTCCAGTCATGATGGGGTTGCATCAGGGATCAACGCTTAGCCCATTTTATTTGCCTTAGTGATGGATGAATTGACACAAAATAGTCAAGAGGAGGTGTCATGGTGTATGTTATTTGCAAACGACATAGTTTTGATTGACGAGATACGTAGTGGCGTTAACGGTAGGCTGGAAGTTTGGAGAACGACCGTAGAATCAAAATTTTTAGGTTAAGCAGGACTAAGACGAAGTACATAGAGTGCAAGTTCAGTGAAGTGACGCAAGATACAGATGTGGAAGTGAAGCTTGATGCACAAGTTATACCCAAAAGTAAGATTTTTAAGTATCTTGGGTCTATTATTTAAGAAAACGAGGAGATTGACAATGATGTCGCCCACCGTATTAGAGCAGGGTGGATGAAATTGAGGCTCGCCTCTGGGATGCTTTGCGATAAGAAAGTATCTCCTAGGCTGAAAGGTAAGTTCTACATAGTGGTGGTTAGACCAACATTGTTGTCCGGGGCAGAGTGTTGGCCAGTCAAGAACGTTCACATTCAGAAGATAAAGGAAGAGGAGATGTGGATGCTCAGATGGATGTGTGGCCATACTAGATATACAGGATAAGGTTTGAGTGGCCTTCGTGGAAGATAAAATGAGGGAAGCGAGAATGAGATGGTTCGTGCATGTGAAGAGGAGGTGTGAGGATGTGCCAGTTAGGAGGTGTGAGTGATTGGCGGTCACAGGAGTTAGGAGAGGTAGAGGTAGGCCGAAAAAGAACTGTGGGAGGTGATTAGACATGATATGATAGGTTTTTGAGTTTTGTCGCGTTGTGCGTGAGAGATGGAGAGGGATATCCTTTCCATCTCCTCTTCTTTTTTTCTTAGTTGTATTATTTTGGTATCGCATAGATCACACTATCTCTATGTGTGTGTTATCATGTTGCGCCATTTATTTTATATCTTATTTTTTGCTCTCTTATTTTTCCTGAAATCCTGTAATGACTTATGTTTCTTTTTAGCTGAGGGTCTATCAAAAACAACCTCTCTACCTCGTAAAGGTATAGGTAAGGTCTGCATACGTCTTACCCTCCCCGAATCCCACTTGTGGGATTACACTTGGTACGTTGTTGTTGTTGTTGTTGTTGTTGTTGTTTGTGTAATGAATACAGTGTATTGCATGAAAAAAATAGTCGTAAGTTTTAGTATAAAGAACAGTTGTTGAGTTGTAGTAGGTTCTTGTAATAAAGAAATATTACAGTGTTTTTGCAAATTCATGAAGTAACTAACTATGCGTTCCAGATCAGAGTTGACTTAAGGAAAGTGTGACTATTGACCGCAAGGCCTAGAGTTAAGTCTTAGGTTGCTAGAATTCTCTAATCTAAATTCAAGCTCATTGTGTAGTAAATCTTAGAGGAAAATCCTATGGGAGTAGGCAGTAGATCTGCATATTTTGAGTCGGTGAGTTTCCACGTAAAAAATTCATGCTCTTATTATTTTAGCATTTTATACTTCTGTCTTTAAACTGAACATACATAAGAACCAGGATCACTAGTGGGTTAAGAAAATTTTAAGAGTTAGTAAAATTTGATACAATCCAATTCACCCCCTCTTCTTGAGTCGTTAAGGTTCACCTAAACTAACAATTAGTATCAGATCGACTTCTCATATACGAAGCTAACACTTTTGAGAGATCTCCGAAGATGAGTGCACCACTGAGAATGAACAGAGGATAGTCCACTACAAGACCACTATTGTTTAACAAACAGTAATTAATACAGTTGGTAGAAGGGAAGAATGTAACGAACTAGACTTTTTGTTCTTTAGGAAGGACGATAACGGTCTTTGTAAAGACTGCAAGGTTATTCTAAGTGAGAACCTTACGACTCAACATAAATTCTTGATGATGGATTTGGAGATCAAGATGAAGAAGAAGAAGAAGAAGAGGGTTGTGGATGACCGATTGGGGATCATATGAGGGAGTTTGACCATGACTATTGTCCTGGAGATGGGGGAGAAGTTGATGGCTATGGGGGCTTGCGAGAGTAGTAGGGATGCGATCAGTATGTGGGATATGACCGCTAGTTGAATTAGGAAAGTAGCTAGAGAGGTACTGGGGTCTCGAGAGGTAGTCGTGATACGCATCTAAGAGACTGTTGATGAAATAGAGAAGTCCAAGAGAAGGTGAAAGTAAAACAGGTGGCGTATACGAAGTTGATAGAAAGCAAGAACGAGGTGGAGAAGTAGACGAATAGGGAATCATATAAGATGGCGAGGAAGGAGGCAAAGGTAGTGGTTAAAACATAAAAAGGGCAGCTTATGAACGCATGTATGCAGAACTAGAGGACAAATGAGGGGATAAAAAGTTGTAAAGACAAGCCAAGGCGAGGGAGTAGAGAGCTCTTAATCTGGATCATGTGAAGTGCATCAAGCATGAAGATGGCAAAGTGTTAGTGGATGAAGATCTCATTAGACGAAGATAGCAGTCATACTTCCATAAACTCTTTAAAGAAGAAGGGGACAAAGATATTGTGTTGGGAGATTTAGAGCACTCCAAGAGGCTTCGCAATTTTGGGTATTGTATGTGTACAAATATTGAGGAGGTTAAGGGGACATTTCGTAGGATGTGCAAGGGAAGGGCGACTAGGCCTGACGAGATCCCGGGGAAATTTTGGAAGAGCACATGTAGGATAGGTTTAGAGTGGCTGACTGAATTGTTTAATGTCATTTTTAAGACAATGAAAATGCCTGAATAATGGAGGTAAAGTACGATGATTTCTTTGTACAAAAATAAGGGTGACATTCAGAGTTGCCATAACTATAGGGGTACCAAGCTACTAAGTCACACTATGAAGCTTTGGGAGAGGGTGGTGGAGATGAGGGTGAAGAGAGGAGTGTCAATTTCTGAGAACCGATTCGAATTCATGTCAGGGCACTCAACTACAGAATCAATCCATCTTGTAAAGAGACATGTGAAGCAATATAATGAGAGGAAGAGGGACTTACACATGGTGTTCATCGGTCTAGAAAAGACCTACGATAAAGTCCTAAGGGAGGTTATTTGGAAATATTTAGATGTTAGAGGTGTATCGGTGGCCTACATTCGGGCGATTAAGGGTATGAGGGAGTCAAGACCAGGGTAAAGAGAGTAGGAGGAGATTCAAAGCACTTCCCAATTTTGACGGGGTTGCATCAGGGATCAGCTCTTAGATAACTTTTATTTGTCTTAGTGATGGAAGGAATGATGCGGAAAATCCAAGGCGAAGTGTCATGGTGTATGTTATTTGCGGATGACATAGTTCTGATTGACAAGACTCACCGTGGAGTTAACGTTACGCTGGAGGTTTGGAGACAAACTCTAGTGTCTAAATGGTTCAAGTTGAGTCGAACAAAGACATAATACTTGGAGTGCAAGTTCAGTGGCGTAACGCCTAAGACTGGTGTGAAAGCGAATTGGTACCCAGGGCATCCAAAAGAAAGGAAGTTTCAAGTATCTTGGGTCTATTATCCAAGAAAATTAGGAGATTGAGGAGGATGTCACACATCGTATTGGTGCAGGGTGGATGAAATGGAGACTCGCATCAGGAGTCTTATATGACAAGAAGATGCCACAAAACTTAAAGACAAGTTTTACTAAGTGGTGGTTAGAGTAAATATGTTATATGGGCCAAAGTGTTGGCCAGTCAAGAACTCTCACATTCAGAAGAAGAAAGTAGCAGAAATGAGGATGTTGAGATGGGTGTGTGGACATCTATGAAAGATAGGAATTAAAATAACGTTATTCAGGACAAAGTGAAGGTGGCCTCGGTGGAGGATAAGATGCGGAAGAGTGACTGAGGTGGTGCGGACATGTGAAGAATAGAAGCACATATGCCCTAGTGAGGAGGTATGAGAGGTTGGCTATGGACGGTTTTAGAAGAGGTTGAGGTAAGTTGAAGAAGTATTGGGGAGAGGTGATTAGACAGGACATAGCGCAGTCCTAGCTTACCGAGGACATGACCTTAGTAGGATATTATGGAGGACACAATTAGAGTAGAATGTTAGTAGGTCGTTGAACATTGTCCCGCTTATCCTTCCATACTAGTAGTCGTAATAGTACTTTTGTAGTTTCTTGCCTTTCAATATCTGCTTCTATTTGATGTTTCTTGTTCTGTGACGATTGTTTTACTTTGTGATTTTTATTGCTCTATCATGCTTGTATAGTATCTTGCCATGATTTCTTTGTTTTTGTTATTTCTTTTTTCATACTGCTTTGAATTGTTTGTCCTTATGATGAGGGTCTATCGAAACAAACTCTCTACTTTCAAAGGTAGGGGTAATAACTACGTACACTCTACTCTCTCCAGACCTCACTTTGTGGGATTTCACTGGATATGTTGTTGTTGGTGGTGGTAGTGGTGGAAGGAAAGAATGAAGGATTTCTTGACTACAAAATATTCGAAATTATGGAACATTGTACTTAATGGACCGCTGATCTCAATGAAAGGAGACGTCCCAAAAGAATCTGTTGAATCCGTTGCTATAGACTATAGAATGATGGAGAAGAATGTGAAGGTAAAAAAATATCCTTATGTGGTCGTGATCCTTACGAGTACAATCGAATCTCTATTTGCTTAAATGCCAAACAAATTTGTTCACTTCAAATTGTTCACGATGGAACAACACAAGTAAAGAAAAAGAAATCCAAAATTGAATTGTTGATGAGAACCTATAAGTTTTTTTCATGAATGACAACGATCCCATAAAGAAGATGGTTACCAGATTCACCATAACCACAAATTAGTTGAAATCACTCATTAAAAATTTCACTCCAGAAGAACTTGTTAGAAAAAATCCTTGAAATTTTGTCTGCTTCCTAGATGACTGCAACACAATAGACAAAAGAATTGGATAAAATGACTCTGGGTGTATTAGGAATTTGAGGACTCATGAAATAAGAAAGATATACCAAAGAAAAGAAGAGTCGAAGCGGGATAAGGCCTTGGTCCTTAAAGCTATTTCTGATGATTCAGGACGACTTAGAAATGGCTCTCTTCGCTAGAAATTCAAAAGATTTATACAGAAGTGTAAGAGCAAAATGGAGAATCCTGGTATAGTCATAGTACCTGACAATTGTGTCTTTATGGGATGCCCGGTGATGGAATCTAAGTGGAAAAAAGAAACTGCACCATCTGATCAAGGACTGCCCCAGTGATGGAAGCTAAGTGGAAAAAGGAAAAGACAAAAGGAACAAAACTGAAAGAAAGGTAGCCATGGAATTAGCGAAACTATCCTAAAAGTGTCCCTCAAGCTCCATCCTTTTGTTTCAGCTTCCTCCCGTGATCTTTCTTTCATCTAGATTAATGTGAGGCATGTAGATGATTTCTCCAAGCGAACAAAGACTGCATCCCATTTGATCAACAAGACTCCAAGATCACAAAGTGCTTTGGTTTGACTCCTACTCATGGAACAAGGTGATGTAGGTTGTGAGGTCCCGAAGTTATTAAACCTAAATCGGCAGACATTCACAGTATGACTAATCTTGTTGCATAGCTAACATCAAATGGAACTCGTAGGACTATTGTTGTTTGAAGACTGCCACTTGGTAGGAGGATTAGAATAAACGTTTTGTTGTCATGATTGGGGAATGTTGTTATACAGTTGGTGAAGACTGCTGGCAATTGTAAGAGCTGGTATTTCGTTTGTTGTGAGTGATTACTGCAGCAGTAATTGGACTGAGGGTTCTCTTTGTTAGGATCGAAATAACCAGGACGTCACGCGAAAGTTAATAATTGCAAATCTTGACGGCAATAAATCAGATGACAAAGAAACTATTCTAAAAGAGACATAATACTATAATATAATTTGATCAATTGATTAAAAAAAATATAAAGCATTAAAATTATTGAGAGAGTAATTTCTCCCTAAATGAAACTCTCTAAACGACTACATTTTTTGATGTTATTGTGTTGTTTATGAGAAGAAAGAATATTCTATTTATAGAAGTCCAAAACTTCTCTTCCAAGAAAAGGATAAATATGGTAGAGTCCTTTTTCTACAAAGAATACCTTTCACCAAGAAATTCTGTTTGAAATGAAACACAATTATGATAGAATCCAAATAAGATAGAAAATTTAGGAAAAATCCTAACACTCTTGACCTCTTCATGACAAAGGAAAAGTTCATGATCAAGCACCTTTTCATATAGTTCTTCATAGGTGATGGTCGTGTTACGCGCATGCATGACAATAGAGATCTCACTAAAATCATGTCCTAGACCACTTGAGGATCTTTTTCACTGAGTTTAAGATTGGATACAGGGGCACCGATAGCGACTAACTCATCTGAAAGAGACCAAATAGTGTGAAGGTATTCAGTAATAGAGCGAGAGTCCTTAGTAATTCAGGCAAGTTGATCACGTAGGTTGAACACTTATGCTCTGGACTTTTTTGTATAAGTGGTGTGCAAGGTGTCCCAAGAAATTTTAGACGAGTCAACTGCAACAACCGTGGAGGCAATGATGAGGTAAATAGAAGTCATAAGAACGTTCTGATTGAATTGGACTTGTTGGAAGTGGGTTGAGATTTATGTTTTTCGAGGGTGATAGTATGGTTAGGGAGTTAGAGTAGTTCCATCAAGGTGGCCATATAGGTTATGGCCATGTATAAGCATGGAAAATTGGTTTTTCAAGTGGCAAAATTGTGTCCGCTGCTAAGTTTAACGGGTAGTTACAAAGCGGAATTGAATTGAAGGATGGTGAGTTCCAAGTGCAATGCTGAAGTTTCACATATAGTGAGTTTTGACTTTATAATATTATGCTAGAGTTTCAGTTTCATGTGTAAAAGTTTGAAATTCCATTACACATTGTTGGAGTTTCAGTTTCATATATGAAAGTTCAAAATTTTATACACATTGTTGGAGTTTCACACTGTGTTCTAGTTAAGAATATTTTTGTCTAATTTTTTTTTAAGAAGTAACTTATTTTAATTATATTTCAAACAAGCGTCGTAAAATTGATCCTTTCCCACCATTAAAAAAAATAAGAGGCTAAATGGGTTATGGATAGCAGTCTAGCAGAGAGATAAAGAGATTTTTTTGGATAAAACATATATACGTTCTGTCTTTTATGAATATGACATGTCTGACATTTTATTTATCAATTTATATTATTTTTCATTGACAGTTTATATTTTTATATTGTTATGTTATGGAGACCAGTAAGATTCTAATTTGTCAAAGAGAAATATTAATGTAACTGTGCATAAGTTAAATTCATTATTTTAATACAACTTTTAAATTTTGAAGAAATCAAAATTATTTAACTTTTCATGTTTTAAACTTTAATATGATACTCTACATTATTTTAATATTTATTTCACTATCATAACTCAAATTAATTTTTAAAACTCCTTATCCAAAACACAAATTCAATACCTATAAAATGAGACTTGAGAGAAAAATGTGTTTCATTTATATGTCAAATATAAAAGTTGAAAAAACTAGTGGTCATGCAGATGAACTTCCACTTTGTGAGAAACCATAGCTACCACTCAATACAAATAGAACCAAATCTAGCAAGCCAAATCTATTCTCACCCTTAGCTTTTCCACCACCAAACCAATAGATCAAAAACGCAAAAATTAAATTCCAAGAGGAAAAAAAGTATGCAAATTGTTCTGTCACAATTGTTCCTCCACCAGCTATTCCTCTCTTCTCTTCCTCTTCCTCTTCATCTTCCTCCTATGGCCAAGAATCTACCTAAATAATTCATTTTTATTCTTCTTCACATTGTCTCTTCATTGTTTTATCAATTTCTTTGGTTCAATTTAAGTCATGACTTCTTACTCTTTATGTTCAATTAGAAAAGCTACAAAATCAGAAGCCTTGTTAGTAGCTCAAAAATCTTATCTAAACATTCCAAGACAAAGGCTTTGTGTGTTGTCCAATGAAACACAAATTCCCAAGAAAGATTTTCTTGTACTCAAGCCACAAATTTCTTCTTCTTTTTCATTTTTGAGACTGAAAAATTCCAGCTTTACACACCCTTTTGCTGCCTTATCATCATTTGCTGAATCAGATGGTGATAAAAAAGGTGAGAACTTTGAAGTCAAATCCCATCAAGAAAATGCCCATTCTTCTGAGGAAGATGATGATGACTTGCCTGGAATGGCACAAGCTTTTCACATATCATCAAGCACAGCTTCTGCTATATCAATATGCATTGCATTAGCTGCACTGATTTTGCCATTGTTCATGAAGTCATTGGGTCAAGGATTGGCTTTAAAGTACAAGATGTTGTCATATGCAACAATCTTGTTTGGTTTTTACATGGCTTGGAATATTGGAGCCAATGATGTTGCAAATGCCATGGGAACTTCTGTTGGTTCAGGGGCATTGAGTCTCCGGCAAGCCGTCGTCACGGCGGGGATTCTTGAATTTTTGGGTGCATTGTTGATGGGAACACATGTTACCAATACAATGCAGAAGGGTATTCTAGTGGCTAATGTTTTCCAGGGAAAGGATACTTTACTCTTTGCTGGTCTGCTTTCCTCTTTGACTGCTGCAGGGACATGGTTGCAGGTGCATTTAAATATTACCATTCCGTTTTAAGTTCTATATACAATGATGTTAAGCAGAACTTTTACATTATCACTATAAGTTAACTTATTATAGTAGATTATTTACCCTTTATTATAGATTACTAATGAATGTTTTTAAATAGAGTTACTTGCAATTACCTTTCATATTGACATGGTTGTGTAATATTTCATATACCGTAAGTAAGTACATAGAACTTAAACTAGTAAAGAATATGTGATATAAGTGTGGCTTAGTCGTTAATGAAGTCAGAATAGCCCCGGAGATCAACACACTAGGTGATTTCTTTCTATTTGAATAAGCTTTCATGAACTAAATTACCCGAAGCCTGTGACATCGGGAGGCAACTACTGAAGTGCGCTCAAACTGGACTGAACACTACCCTGTTACTAAAAACTGAAAAATGAATTAGTGACATAAATTGGAAGGAATAGAGTAATAATTTAATCAATTACCTTGTGAGAAGTTCTAGTAATTTTGGATGTTCCTGATTTCTACAAGGTACTAGGTTCTGTTCTGAATTTTTCAATGAGACAAGGAGTTAAGAACTAGGATTCTGCAAGCAAACATTGGAAACCCACTGAAATACCTGACCTTGAAAAGTAGTGTTGAGTTTCTTGTTACTGGATAGAACTCAGAACTGCTTAGGCCAGCATTTGTTTTGCCGTCGCCTCAATAGTAACACTAAGGAAACATAGTCAAGGAAATTACTCCATTGGACTGATGGTGCATTGATTATCCAAAACAACTAGGGACAAACTTAATAGATATGCTAGACATAACTTTATTTTATATTCTTATGGGAATGGCATAAGTAGTTACTTAACATAGTCTTGTGTCTTGAGGATCAATGTAGGTCATTAGCCTAAACTGACAAATAGTAAACATCAACATTTCAATCCATGCCAATCGTTCTGTCGATTACCTAAATAGAAGAGCCTAAAAGTCATGTAAACTATCTTGGTTGTTTTCACAAGTTTCTTTCTTGATTGATAAATTGCACATCACGGATAACCGCTCTGAGAAGCTATTGAAGGGATAAATTCTTGATAGTACACAGATGGGACTTCAGTTCAAACTGCATAGGAATACAACAGACTACCCTAACAATAAATTGCCCGATGGAATAACTTTTCAGACTCCAATTGCTAAAAACATAGCTAATAAATTAACTAGCACCTCTGCCGCATATTTCATTCAGATGAATCTCCACTATTGACAGACGAAACACCGCTGCACATTTAGCAATTCGCCAAGTACTCTCGTAGGAAGTTTCTGGTTAACTCCTTGTCTTCTTGCTCAGGTTGCATCATATTATGGTTGGCCAGTGTCCACTACACATTGTATTGTAGGATCCATGGTTGGTTTTGGTCTTGTTTATGGGGGAACTGGTGCAGTCTTTTGGACTTCACTGGCAAGGGTAACTTCCTCGTGGGTGATCTCACCTTTACTGGGAGCAGTGGTGTCCTTTCTCGTGTACAAATGCATCCGAAGGGTATGCTCTTCTGATGTGCATACTCTGCCTCAGGACTTTCTTAGTGCAACTCACAATTCCTAATCCTGGTATCTTTTACTATTTTTAGTTTGTGTACAGTGCTCGGAACCCAGGACAAGCGGCTGCAGCAGCTGCACCAATTGCTGTCTTTCTTGGTGTTACCGGAATCTCTTTCGTAGCTCTCCCTCTGAGCAAAACTTTAACTCTAGCTGTTGGCCAGGCTATAACCTGTGGCGCTATAGGTGCTTTTGCGGTTGACAGGATCATCCGGGGCCAACTTGGTCACCTCCTCGCCAAGGCCAGTTCAAAAGAACCAGAAACTACCGACACTGAAAACATTGGATTCCTTTCAGATATTGCAGGTCCTACAGGAACACAACTGAAAATAGTTTATGGTGTTTTTGGGTACATGCAAGTGTTATCAGCCTGCTTCATGTCATTTGCTCATGGTGGAAATGATGTCTCCAATGCAATAGGACCATTGGCTACAGCATTAGCCATTCTTCAGGGTGGGCTCAGCGGAGCCGATATTGTTATTCCAAATGATGTTCTAGCATGGGGAGGCTTTGGAATTGTGGCAGGGCTAACAATGTGGGGATATAGAGTGATTGCAACTATTGGAAAGAAGATTACAGAATTAACACCTACCAGAGGATTTGCAGCCGAGTTTGCAGCTGCATCTGTGGTTTTGTGCGCGTCCAAGCTGGGCCTACCAATCTCAGGCACACATACCCTAGTGGGAGCAGTCATGGGTGTCGGTTTTGCTCGAGGACTTAACAGTGTAAGAGCAGAGACAGTGAAAGAGATTGTCACTTCCTGGGTAGTCACAATTCCAGCTGGTGCTACCTTTGCTGTTATTTACACATGGATATTCACTAAGCTCTTGTCATACATACTCTGAGAGTGTAAATTAACAGACAACACAGCATAAACTTCTCCGTGTACGTGATTAATTAGAAAATCACATAGATGGACTTCTTGTCGTGATTTGAGAACTGCAATTTTTTAACCTCATTGATCCATGAGCGAGAGTAATAGTCCATTCAGTTTGGACAAAGAACAAGAAATCTGTTTTGTTGTCCGTTTAGCAATTTGCTTCCCTATTAAATTTGCTTCTTAAACTATAGTTTCGGTTGGCCACCAACCATCAAAACTTGCAGATGGGCGTAGCAGCAAAAATGCAGACATCATAAGGTTTCTCTAAAATATGTAACCTCACAGATATCATCTCTACAACTAATGAATATAAAAGAAATTAAAGAGTACAAATTCACTATTATACGCCTGATTACCAAACCAAGGATACTGATATTGACATCATCCCGAGTAACTCTATGGTGACTGTAAGACAAAACAGGTGGTTCAGGAACCAAAGGATCCTATATGAGCTGCAAAAATTTCAGCTGGGTTTAAGCAAATGTGATTTTGTTTCTTTGTATTTCATTCAGAGGCAGATGGCGCATACAACCGTCGGGTTCATCTGAACCCAGTACTTCAAACACAGCATAAATTTATATATATAAGTTCACGAAAATTGCAACAAATAGTAAATATGAACCCATAACTTTAAAGATATAATGGATTCAATGCTAAGAACCTTAAATATTGAACACATAAAACTTAAATTCTGGATCAGCTTCTGACTTTACTTCCATTCCATGTCAGGTTGCTGATCTTAGACATTAAAGTTTGAAACTATTATTCACATGCCTGGGACCAGTAGGTCAACACCCCAATGGCCAATTAACAAGCGACTAAAAGTTAAGATCTGGTAGACTGAAGGCACAAGTAGTAGGGCCATTTCATATGAGCATAGAGAAATACGGTCTGAGGTAAAGGATAAAGGGAGGCAGTTGACAGGTAACACAAGAAAATGAGGCAAAGTAATGTCTGAAAGTGTCTCTGTGATCTTTATCCAAGCAAAGAGATTAGTCTAAACTTCAACAAAATGGTTAAAATCTAATGCTATCCAAATGTGATCACACGGTGTGCATGCATAATGTAAACAGGAGACAAAAATGTGCCATAAGTCCATAACCCATAACTACAGAAGACAAAAATCCTTTTATTTCTTGGAAAATCAGACCCGTGTCTGTTTATGTGGTATACAATTACATAGCAGATTATTACATGGTACAAAGGTTTCTCCTTCCTTGTCTGTCCATCTGTTCTCCAGCAGGTAACATTTGTAACCAACACAAATAATGACTTAAGCAATTGAGAGTTAGCAACTGAAAAAGACCACAATTTTGCAAAACTGATATGAAAAGACCATTATCTCTCCTTACAAGAAGATAGACCATTGCAGTTAAACAGCACAAAAAGATTTACCAGATGATTTTGTACTAGTTAAGATGGTTTGAGAATCAGGTGAAAGGATACTCATGGAGAGATCTCCTCTATTGAATTTAGATTAGGTTCCCATCTCGAATGCCTCCATGGTTTTGGTGTCGGGATAGGAGGTACAAATGGCTCCTTCTCCTGCTGCCTTTTCTTCCATAACCAACTGGACCATCTCTCTTTGGAGGCATAGAAGTCCTTTGCAAAGGATATAGAGCTCTCTAAACAATCTCCACTTACATCCAGAACTTCTTCATGGTCCAACTTAGGCTCCTCGCCTTTAGTGGGATGTTTTGCTTTATGGGAGTAGTGTCTGCGCTTCAGTTTCTCTACAGAACTAGATGGGATTACAAGGTACTTTTTCCCTGGCAATAGAATATCATCTGCAGTGAGAAGAGATTCATGGGGACGATCGAAAAAATCCGGCAGAGCTACATGCCTTCCTGGATAGTTCTTTAATAACTGAGCTGCAGAAATGGCACATTCGTACATATCAACCTTCCCACCAGGATGAACTATCCGCACAGTGATATCCTTAAGTTGTAAACTCAGGCTAAAAGAATCAGTTTCCTTCAACTTTTTCCTTTTTTCAGATTCTCTGTCGGTATTCCGGCCTCGTCTTGACTTGTTACCACAAAGCTTCAGCATTTCCAGCAATTATAAGCCCGCCACAACAATTACGAGCATCATGGATCAGAAACAGAAAAAATAGGAGTGTAATTGCGGTCAGATATCTATATATAAACACGGTCTCCAGCTTAATAAACATATTTTGTTTCTCTAGGCCAGCCATTATGAACTTAAAATTATCTCGAATGAATCAAGTGATAACTCCAAAGGCCAAATAGAAAATTATATCCCCCAACAATAAAACCTCTTTGTATTCTCCTCAACCGGCAAAACCAAAGTTTTCCATGATACAAGAAGCAGCAAAAGCATCCAAGTTTTTATTGTTTCAAAAATATACAAATTTTGGTCTGTGCCACGTCTGCAAACACATCCTTGTGCTCATATCGTATTTCCAGAGCCCTGATGGCACTTGACGTTCTAGCTTTTCCCTTCTCCCACTAATCCAGTTGTTATGAATAATAAAACAACCCTTCATCAAGCAGGTTTCCTTCACATTTCTTTCTTGCCAAAGATCTTTATATGCGCCATTCGGAAAGAGGTCTCTGTCCAGGAATTGAATCCACCTTCCCCGATGTGTCATAGAAGCTTGGTTGCTCAGAGAGATTTGAGTTTGCTGCATGCTTCACAACCTTCTCAAGAGCAGCAAGAGTCATAGCATCCGAATGAGCATAATAGAAGGTAAGTTTATAGGTCCTGTAGTTGAGCCATAAATATTTGTGCACAAATAAAGGGACAATTAGCTTAAATCAAGGATGGTAACAGTTTATCTTCCAACTGCACAAGCATGTGATAAGTAGATAGATAGCTTCCTCCAGAAGATGAATCCCACTAATTAACTAGTTGTTTTTTGCACTACAAATTTCAGCTTTCAATCAAAAAGATAATGTCCTTCAAAGGGAAATGCATAAATACCTGCCAACTGTATTCATCTGATTGTGCCACAAGAACTGCAGGGCCGAACGAGCTAAGAAAGGGGAGTGGATTCTTGAACCAATAAATGTCAACATCGCTCATTAATACGTTATAACCAAGCTTCAGTATCTGCAGAAGCATTCTGGACTTAACTTTGGTTACTTTCTGAAAGCACTCAGTTCCAAAATGAGAGTTGTCGAAGCTGATCTTGGTTTCAAGATTGGCATACTTGTAGACGGGTAGTCCCTAGCAACACAAGTTCATCTTAGCTTTTTAGTAAGATGGGGATAACAGAAGGGAGGGAGATGAGATCTTAACATTCTGTATATGGGGTTAGACATATAGTTTTCCAGGTAGTCATGACAAATGAGCGACCTATTACTGAGCTGCAGTAATGGTTCAACCTATCAATCACATTTAGCGTGGAGAATATTAGCTAAAAACAAAATAGGTTACCTGCAAGATGGAGAAATCATATATATCATCATCAAGAGCGCAGACCAAATAGTTAAGGATCTGGAGATGGTTCAGCCTGCAGACCCAACTCATTAGCATGTCCTTGTAACTATACCCAACAACTGCTAACACAACTGTCTTATTTTTGTCTGCACGAAGTGACAATAATATTTCTAAAGATAAGGGAAGCGAAATTGGAGTCAACACATTCAAGTAGTCCTTCACTGAGCAGTCCTTAGCTCCCTCAGTTGATCTGATAGTATCAATGCATTCCAAAATTTTCTTCTCTCTTGTTGACTTGAACATAACTTCTTTTCTTAAACTCAGTGATCTTTTGTATCTCAAAGGGTAAACAACCATTTGTGCAGAGTTTATGAAAAGATAGTGTCCTCCACAGTGGAAAAGTCTAAATATGTTAGAGAAGTTCTGTTCATGGAAATATAATGATCCATAAAGCATTGGCCAAATTGGAGTTCCCTGCGACTTCCCAAAACCTTTTTCCAGTAGCCAGGCCAAGAAAATGTTCACTTGCACGATCGAAATCCTGGTCAAGGTCATTAAGGTACAAACTGAAAATGACCCAACTAGCATCAAAGACAAATCTGAAATCAGAGAGCAGAGCTTCATTAATAAGCCAGCGGTTACGAAGCCCCATTCCATATAGAAAAGGAGGGAGGACTCCTTTATGCAAGGGGAGATCTCCATTGTTCCATGTTATTAGCATTTTTCCCTCACAAAGGTTCCATTTCCATTCCTGTGAAAGAAAATCCTGCAACTACAGGAACAGCATACTCGAATTAAGAAGTTTCCTCAGGACTGATCCTGTCCAAATCATTTGTAAGGTCCCTTTTTAACCATACCTTTTGGGTCTTCAGTCGGCTTCCATCATCTCGGAGTCAATGTTTTCCATCTGCATCCAAGTGAAATGAGAAGTGGGGAACACTTTTTGATGATGAAAAAAGGAGCCAATCATTATCAAGTCTATGAGCATGTCTGATAGTTTTAATGAAGTCTGGCAAGAGTATGGTGTTTGAATCAATCACAACAGAAACATCTGAAGATGATGCTTTTGACCTTGCAACCATGGAATGAAAATATGGTGTGCCTAGGAACCTAAAATAAAAGTTATAGTAACAACTCAAAATTTCCAGATCACATTAAGCCTAAAACTGACAAAAATAGTGTAAGTTCACATACAACCTACTAAATCAGGTCTGCAGCAAAGGGACCATCATATTGATCCTCTTCTCAAACTCTTTCATTCGGGTATTAAGCACTTAAGCTATTGTAAGATAGATGCCAGATACATTTGTTTGATCTATATACAATGTGTAAGCTTAAATCCTGATAGTAAGGGCTGAAATACCAACTTGGACAATTTGCCATAAAAGTAACTTAACCAACTAATGTGACTATATTCCATTATTCTGTGAATGCCCAATGTTTGTGTTATCTATAAACATGTCCGGCCATTAGAGATATAAAGTAATTATCAGTTCAAAACCAAGCTTTATTTAAAAGTCCTACTTTTGGCATCAAGAAATTCCAGTATCAGCATAGTGCCAGAGATTATATCCAGCCTCTTTGCAGAAATGCAAAGCGAATACTGCAAACAGTACCCACTCTCCTCTTACTACCTCACTAACGGAAGCACTTTGTGATCGGAGCAAGTCCCTTTTTATGCAGGATTGACTGATTAAAGATTAAAACTGTAAAGTTTGTTAATAACAAAAAAACAACTAATTTCAGGTATGAACATTCAACTTAATCCATTGTAATAACAAAATCACAGAATTATTTTTAACTCGTTAAAACAACTAAACTTTGCGAACAATAACAGTAAAGACAACTATTTCTTGTCCTATTAAAGTAACTTAACTTTATCCACTATAACGATCAAGTCACTAAACGTTCCACTATAACAATAAAACATATCCATCAAAGTGATTTGATTATTATGATAAATAAAGTTTGATGACTTTATATAGGGAGAAATTACTCAGAAAAAACAAGACAGGGAACTAACTAAGAAATAAAAGCAATAAATCATACGTGATGTTTGGCTCAACTGATACCCGGGGGCTTAATAATCCAGCAAAGGAGAAAACAGAAGGGTGTTGGCTGAAAATAACAACACTAATATCTGGTGATAAGCCAATCCAAGATCGAATAGCAAGAGCCTGTCTTTCCCCAATAGTACCCACAAAAGGCCTTGGAGCTGTAAATATGGTAATAGTGGGACCATCCAACAGTTCACCGTTGAAAAGCATGGTATTTAATGGCATAAGTTGAGTAGCATAAAAGGAGACACCAATCAAGATAAACCCCCATAGCCAAATCAACCACAACCCAAGTTGCTTTGCCTGTGAATCCACCAAAAGAGAGAAAAAGAATCAATATTTATATGAGAATAAAGAACACAATGGCATAATAAATGCATAAAGTTAAAAGCTTTGTTGAAGTGGAAAACAATAATCAGTAGTGATTGATGCAAAAGAACATAATAGCATAGTAAAATGCAGAAAACTGAGAGCTTTGTTGCAATGGAGAAAAAGAAATCAATCTTGATGGAGGGATAAAGAACATCATAGCATAGTAAATACATAAAGTTGAAAACTTTATTGAAATGGCAAAAAAATGATCTGGGTTGACAATGAACAACACAATATCACAGTAAAAGCAGAGAACTGAATTTTTTGTTGAAGTGGAGAAGGAAATGATTCTTGATTGATAAGAAAGAAGATAATGAATGCATAAAGATGAAAGCTTTGATGAAATGGACCTTGTGGTTGTAGATTGAAAGAAGTTCATTGTTGAAGGGGTTGGAGATTTCATGATCTTGTTTTATGCAACTTTAACAGATAAAACAAGTGAACAACAAGTGCCTAGTTGGCGTGGGAAAAGCATGTGAGTGTGAGAGGCTTTTAAGGGTCAACGAATTTATCACCATTTTAAAAGTTGAACTTCAACTGCCAATCGCCCATTATGGAACATTGACTTTACTCTTTTTGCTTCAAGTAATACTCACTCCGTCTCTCATTATCTATCCTGATTTCTAAAAAATAATTATTTCAAATTATTTATTATTTTAAATATTTGTAAGATAAAATTAATTTTTTTTCATAGTAATTGTTCTTGAAAGAAAATAACGGTAAATAATTTGAGACGGTGGAGTATTGTGTTTGAATTTTAATGTAGTTTACAGACTTTAAACAAGACTATCCAAAGGTATTAAATGACAATCTTAAGCATAACTCAAAGCACACAATAATTGGCCACAGATTTGAGTAAAACTGGGAGCTGTTGGTTGATGGTTAGTAGTCTACGGTGGTGAATTTTTCAAAAATTGAAGACCTAAATTGGGCGAAATTGAAATAAAAATTCATTTAACCAACTCAACTTATTTGGACTTGGAACTTTAATTGATCACTGGTTAGATAAATGTACACAAAGAAATTCCATTGTCCAATTTGGTCCAAACATCATATGAGAGGAGAATTCCTCGTTGGCACACAACTGATCAATTGATCAGTGTACATCTAAATTGTCAAAATAGTCCGTTTTCCGATAAGAATCCCACACACAAAAATATAATCGAACCCATTTCAATCACAAATAAAACATCCGTAAATATAGTTAGCTATTTAATTGACAAAGATGCTAATGTATAGTAGTTCCAAGTACACAAAAAAACATATTAAACAAAAAGCCTTCTTTTTTTCTTTTTCCCCCTTTTTCTTGAGATGACCAATATAAAATGCAAATTCTAAAATTATGAGTTCTGTTTCTTAGTTGATCCACACATTTTCAAAGTTGTTCTTTTCGTTTCAGTCTCCAGGCATTTACACTTTACAGGCTGATTTAGCAGCCACCCTTTCATATAGTAATAGCAACCCTGGGAAGCAATCACAACTATATAGCTCGACATTTTTTCATTATAAGCATGTCCATAAGTTGGCATAGATCCCTCCTCTTCCACTTCCCAAACACAATGCTTTTCTGCTCTTCTTCAGTACATAATGCCTAATATTTCCCAAACCCAACTATATGCTTGCATCACAATGAGGATCTGGGACCCCCAACTCTCAACAAATGTTAGTACCATATGGAAAAAGGTCATCGATGTTCATGTGTTGGTTCACCTCCTCTTCAGACACCTCAACCTCCAAATACAATTTACAGCTAACAAAATCATCAACCTCAATATTTTAACTAATAAATTGTCGCAAATATCAACAGACACTGATAACAGGTACAGGCACCATGAACTGCTCATATGATTAACCCTCTGCATAAGGATATTGCAGTTTTACTCCTGCCAGCCACAATCTGAAGGATTTTAATAGGTCACTTGCATATCTATTGTCATATTTAACAGCCAAAGGCAGTACAGAGGATTTCAAACAGATCAACTGGTGCATCCACTCTCTACTAACACAGCCAAAGGCCATGGCCAATAAGAATATGCAAGGTTATTGGCCTTCATTCCTCCGTCTTGACTCCAGGTACTCAATTTCTTATCTCTTCCTACGAACAGGAGACCTTGATCTCGACCTTGACCTCCTTCCCCTGCCATTACATGGACCAGCTTATAAACAAGAAAAAATTTACGAAGTGCATTTATAAGATTAATTCACCTGTATGTTTCTTAGCTATGCCCTATGCTGATGGATGATTAAGTTGAAAAATGTCGAGAGAAATTTAAGGACACCCAACAAGATACCTGATGCTTTCACTAGCAGGGTAAGGAGACCGCCTGCGCTGAGAGTGCTTGCTATGAGGAGACCGCGAAACATGTCTAAAAATAAAAAGATTACATGCTAAACCAGTAAGTGGTGACAAAAAGATACAATATTTTGGATACAAACTCTCAGCCTTGTATATAGTCAGGCTCCAGAAAATCTGACCTCTTTATGGTTGCATTGTTTTTTTATGTTATAGTATATAACTAATGATGATTGTCAAAAGATTCTGAGGTGGAATTTCCTCAATCTTGAAAAGGACCCAGAGTACATAAATTCAACATATTCAACAGTGGGGGCAGTTCGTAGTTTTTTCCTCTTGACGGGAGTACTAGTTCCAGGTCCAGAAAATCCCGTAACAATAATTGCTTAAGAAGAGTTTATCAAGACAATAAAGTCATCACTTAATTAAGCTACTTTTTAATCATTAAAAGTTTGAATCAAAAAGTCATTTAATCGCTTAGCTGCTTTAAGTAAGCCTCTTTATTATAATTAATGGTACTTGGGGTGCATTTGGTATGGAGGAAAAAAAATTCCAATTTTCCATGATTGATCGGCTTAAAAGTTTGGAAAAATATTTTCCTTATAAACTCATTTTCCTCCAATTTCAGGAAAATGAGTTCTAGACCAAGAGGAAGGGAACATTTTCCAAAACTCTCGAATTAATGGTTTCGAGCCTCCACATCCCTACCTCCAATCCACCACCCCTCCCATCCACCCCGACACCCCCCCCCCGGTCCACCCCACCCATAGTGTTGGCCTAGATTATATATAAATGTTGTTGGACACTATTTTCTGCGTACTTACCAAAGTAACAAACCACTTGTTTTCCAAGAAAATATTTTTCTTCGTACCAAACACACCCTTAATATAAAGTTGGTTAATGGATATAAAACTATGAGAAGCCACTTATCCATAAAGCGACCTTAGATGGTCGAGTATTACAAGATTCAAGACACAGATTTGATTACACATTTTCTCTTGACAAGGCAAATGATTTTATCAATGTTGGGGAAACCCCATAAGAGGAATTCCATTTACACTCCTTAGTGAAGAGATGACTCTTTCGGTAAACAATTTTAGAACAGCTATAATTGCAGAATTTGTACTGTTTAAATAAACTACAACTATGGCATCTACTAATTTACTGCAAAATTATAGTTTGAAAATAAATTGCATAATCCTTTTAAGCATGTGAGAATGACTCAAACTAGCTAAGTAGTCCCTTGTGAGGAAACGCGTTATGGAAACATTAAAGCTTACCTAAATATTCCATGTGAAAAAAGAAAACTGCAAAGAATTCAACAGAAAGTCATCCCTTCTCAAAGATTTGGGTAATTCATTCAAAGGGCTAAAATCAACATGAATGGTATTCAACAAAGAAATTTGTCCAAAACCTATATATTTTCTTGACATAACACATCACCTCTTCAAAAACCACCTTAAAGAAAAGATTCAAGGAAGATATGAGCACAACAATTTGGAATCGCAAGCGATTACCCCTCTTTGGATCGTTTTTGGAAGTATCATAAATAGGAGTTCTCTCAAGTCATTTTAGTTTTTTACGACATAGGCATCTGAACTATAAGACTAATAATCATGTCCACAAGGATCCTTCACTACGGCATAAGCAACGACTCTAGCAAAAAGCAGGTGACAAGCGAGTACACAATTCAAACCTGAGTAATTAATTTATTGACCACTAGAATACATGGTATTAGTTTACTTTTTTATAAGCTAAATGGTATTAGAAACCATTAATAGTGTTAAATGATATCAACAACACCAAGGGAGTACTCATCCAACAAGGGCAATGCATTTTTAAGTGGGTGAATAACCTATCGAGCCTCCAACTCTACAAAATGCTTAGATCTTAAATCAGATAGATGACACATACAACACTTGCAAAGATACGTGGAGATACACTTACAAATTAGTGATGCTAAATTGATTGTAACAAAGCTATTAAACCAGATAATAACAGCATGATGGAACTAACAGGAATTCATCTTAGGAGTCAGTGGCACAATGTTCAATATTTTCTTCTAACTTTACCTTTTATTACAAGTCCAAGCTATCGGCTATTTAAATGCCCTCGGAAGGGGAACCGGGATTACCCTGTTGTGTGCTTAGCTATTTTAACCCACAAGTACCAGGATGTAACGAGTAAACCCTCTTCATACCTTTTGTTGTACAACCTCCTAAGCACATTTAATATTATTGACTCAACTATGCATCTTTTCCATGATAATGTGTTGTTTTCATTAGTCCACACCTCCATGGATGTTCTTCATCAAATAATTCAGCGCACTACTTTTATATTTACTAACGATCTTTAAAGTAAGGTCTTTACTAGCTTCAGCTAAGTTCTCCTCACTCAAAAAATAATAATCCCTTCATTTCATTTATTTAGGACGCTCCTCCTTTTCAATCTAGAATCTTTTTCGAAAAGAACGATACTTTTCTATAACTGGAAACTCTGACTTGAGCATGTTTAAAACCACAAGTACCAAAGCTACTTTTAGTATGTCTTGAAGTCTTTCTTCTTTTTTAAACTCCATTTCTAGTCAAATACCAACATACAAAATGAAATGGAGGGAGTAATATGTTTAGAACCAACGCAGTAACCCCTAAAGGAAATTGCTTTGACATCCCCAAAATAATTACTCTTGCTGGAAATATAGTAAATTTTTTCACTCAGCAGCGAGTTGTCTGCTTGATCTTTGCCTGATGTTAGTTTGTTCCCACAATATCTCTAAGACTCATATACCTTGTTGAACGGAAGATGAGACAGGGTCGGAATTATTTGCATGCAGTAGGAACTACCCCATCCCTCACATTACTAACCCCACATTATTAGTGAACAGTTAATTAAAAATAAACAATTTTAAAGAAAATAGATGTCATTTCCCAGGGAAGCGGAAGACCATGACCAACAAACAGTGAAATAATTAGTGAATAAAACATATGATCTTGAGCATTTTGAGTTAATGGAAACAATCAGAGCATCCAGGCCCTTCAAAAAATACCTTTTCCTTGACCTGAGTGGTGATGGTGATCTGTGTCTATTTGGTTGCACCTTCCTGCAATCCACAAGAAAAAGATGAGCAATTACGTGAGGGTCAAATTGTTGCAGCGCAAATAGGAGAAAATAAAAATAAACCTTCTAGAATCATCTGAAGATTCATCACTGGGATCATTGGCACGGCTTGAGTTGTCCTTGCTCTCTCTACCCCTGCTATCAATAGAAGATGAACGGTGTCTTTTACGTCTGCTGGAGCCCCTTTCATCTTTACGTCTAGATTTTTCTCTTTTCTCATCCTTCGCTCTCTCTCTTTTTCTACCATTATCTGTGATAACACCAGCTCTGCTGTCTCTTTCTGTCTCCTTTCCTTCTTCCTTGACATTAGAGGGCGAGGGCCTTTTCCTTGAATCAGATTCCTTGGCTTTTTCACCTGACTTACGGCTTTTCTCCTTCACAATATCTTTTGAACCATCTAGATCATCCACTTTTTCCCTTCTAGCATGTCTTTCCTCATGATTCACACCGTTTCCTTCTTCTTTCTCAGTTTTTCTGTCCTTTGAGATTGTAATATCAATACCATTATCATTTGTGCCAGAACCCTTTCTAACTTCACGTTTACCGCTCTTCTCCGACTTATCTCTTCTGTCTTCGCTTCTGGAATTATCTATCTTAGTCTTTTTGAAGTCAAGAGTCTGGGATGGCTTTTCAGTTTTCATAACATCCTTCGCACCTGGCTTCTTATCCTCCGGAACTCTGGATTCTGTCCTAGAGGAGCCTCCAGCACCTTCATGTGCAGAATATCTAGTTGACCTGTCATCAGTTCCAACATTGGGACTCATTTTGCGAGGATTTTTCTCCGACTTATCTCTTCTGTCTTCACTTCTGGAATTATCTATCTTAGTCTTTTTAAAGTCAAGAGTCTGGGATGGCTTTTCAGTTTTCATAACATCCTTCGCACCTGACTTCTTATCCTCCGGAACTCTGGATTCTGTCCTAGAGGAGCCTCCAGCACCTTCATGTGCAGAATATCTAGTTGACCTGTCATCAGTTCCAACATTGGGACTCATTTTGCGAGGATTTTTCTCCAGGTTCGCAGATCTATCTTGCTCCTCTGATTCTTCATGTGATTTTCCATTGTCATGCTCTTTGGGCTTTTGCTTATCAGAACTCTGGATTTCGTTGTCATCCTCATCATCTGATGCATAGTTAGCAAGGCCTAATAAATCCCCAGGAACAGTTGAAGTAGACTTTTCACTGGCATTAACAGAATCAGCATCCTTAAGTTTGAGTGGTATCAGAACCTTGGCAGAGGCCTTAGGAGTTGTAACAGCTTGAACAGATGCTAACACCTTCTGACTTGAAGCACCAGTTTTTTGCTCAACTTAAGGGAGGAAGAAGACCAACTTAGTCTCAATGCAAATGACCTGAGTGAAAAGACATGGAGAAAGAAGAAACTTAAAGAGGAAAGGATTTGAAAAGGGGAGACACCAACCATCAACAGTGAGATCCTCTTCGCTAAGAACCCTTGTCGCAATCTCATTAAATAGTTCATCAGTAACCTGTAAAAACAGCATCCAGTCAATACATTTGCAAAAACGAAGTAAATTAGTCGATCACATATTAATCATCAATAACCTTTAAAAGAACTTCAGTTAGGACACGCTTTATTTCCTGATTCATCGCTGCAGTTCGTGCTGCTTCCACCTCAACCTGCATGGACCAATAAAAATTCAGAAAACTATACAACTTTGTATGACGTGAAAAAGATAACAATCAAAGACTGCCCAAAAAGAATAACTCCAGAAAAATAAAAAAGGGAAAGCTTCAACACAATAAATTCATTGAAACCGTATTGTCCAACAAAGGGTATATTACACCAAGTAAACAGCTTCTTACACGAAACAAATTCAACAAAAAAGCAACATCTTCTGTCAAATGAGTAATTAAGGAAAAGTAAATGACCTCATCGTCATCCTCTTCCTCGGTTGACCTTGAAGAATCGATGCTTTTGCTATCAGCCTGGTCACCTTTACGATAAGATTTATCGACGCCTTCATCTTCAATAGACTGAGAATCCTCCTTTGGAAGGTCTGGAGCTGAAGTTGTGATGACAGCTTTCTTCTTTATTATTTCCTCTCTAAGCCAGTTTGGAACAGCAGCCTGGAAAATACCAGACAAATAATACAGATGAATCATGACTATAGCTTACAAATTGAAAGCCCATCGAACAAGTATACAAACCTTCTTAGGGCGATCAGAAATCCCATATGCATCAGCAGGAAAAGCTGCTGGAGGATGCAGGGCCGCCCCCGCACCAACACCAAAGTGTGCACCAACTGAAGGGACAGATGGGTGGAAGCTTGAACTCTGTGCCCTTCCAAAGAGTGGTGCAGTGTGTTCAAGGGCTGGAGAAGCTCCAACAACAGAAGGATCAACCTGCGGTATAAAAGTGACAATAGGGAAGCTCTATCATGGCTTCTAGATCATTGGTTTTAAGTTAACCTTGGAGTTAAAACTAAAACCTGAGATCCAACTGGAGGCACTGGAAGAAGAGGAGGATATGCAGCACCAGAAGCAGCAGAAGAAGGCCACGTATAATTGGAAGGCATTGCTGAAACAGGATCTGAACCCCCCAGAGAGCCTCCTGAATCAGCACGAACATAATAGGGCTGGGAGTGCCGGTCATGCTCAGGATTAAAATGAGGTGCAAAATCCAAAGGCTGATCACTAAGATCAGGACCCATCACGTAATGGCGCTCTTCCATCGCTGCAGCTTTGTTGGGTGCTGGCATTAGTTGTGCATGATGCTGCTGAGTAGAGTTGGCAGGCAGAGGTGAAGAACCATAGAAAGCCTCATTTTGACTCCCAGTCTCTTGTTTACCTGACAATAGAATGGGCATTCAGAAACTAAAAATTGCAAATCAACAGACAAGAGATAAACTTCTACTATCAATTTGCAACCACAAAGACTTCGGTTGAAACATTTCCTGAACTTCAGAAATGTAGTATTCTCAACTCCGTGTTATGTTAAGAAACATGACAAGAACCGGCCAACTAATTCCTATGAAAATGGTGGCTCCATTGTGCAAGAGGTGTCAAACAGTTTTAAGAAATTAAAAAGAGAAGTTTCACTGTGAGGTAAGGTTTTACATCCCATGCATAAACGGTACATTATAACTTAATGATAATGTATCATTTTAAACGGAACCTTAACCTTTCAACTAATTATTATATTAAGCTTACACTATTTCCTTTGCATAGTTGATCAGACAAAGGTCTTTAGCCGCACAAGCAACAAATGTATTGAAGGTAAAACCATCCTATATAGGGAAAGAACACTCAAAAGAGCCTCTCTGTCAGGAGCATCAAACTTATACTGCTTGAGACTCTGGTTCTCAATTTTTGGCCTTTCCTTATTCAATAACTTTATGCATATAAGACTCACATCTCTTACAGACCCTTCCAGGTCATGAAGGCAGAACAAAAACAAAAAATTTGAGGGAAAGAAGAATAGAAATAGTTTTTAATTACAATATTTGAAATATTTGATATTCTAGTTTAAGAAAAAGGATTGTATTGGTATAGGTACCAACGCAGTGCTAACTAGAATAAAGAGTGCAAATGGACAAAAAAGAATTGAATACGTAAAACCCTTTAAGAAACTGTCTTCAAGTGCAATTTGCATTCTGTTTTTGCCAACAGAACAATATTTTGCCATTTTAATTTGCATTTTTCATGTGTCCCATAATATTTGTACTCCTTCATAAGTGATATATTTCCTACAACTTTCACTTCCTTTAGACTATGACACTAATCTCTGATCATTGTTATCATTCAGATAATTGCCAGGCTACTTCAATATATGACAAACAAATCTTCAAATAAAGTGAATCCTCTCCTCCACCAAATATTATTTTTTTGACAACCGAGAAATCCCAAGGACCACTGGTGCACGGCTCAAAACTAGATGGATAATGGGTCCGCCCCTTTATCCTTCTCCACTTTAATATCATTCTGTGGCACCGTTTGAACCCGTGAGGTGCGCCTAACCCACACATCGCATGTTGCGCTCTTACCACTAGACCAAAAAGCCTCTAACTCTGCCAATTTAATCTCAATAGAGAAGATACGGGGGGAAAACTTATTGGACAAAAAAGGAGACCAAGTTTCTGCTAATTCTATGTTAGGATTCAAATCTGTTGTTTCAGGATTAGCCAGAAGGGCAGAAACTCAACCAGAGACGCATTCAAGGAATGTGCAATCAAGCAAGTCTAATTG
Source organism: Anisodus tanguticus (assembly GCA_034509755.1). Classification (NCBI taxonomy): domain Eukaryota; kingdom Viridiplantae; phylum Streptophyta; class Magnoliopsida; order Solanales; family Solanaceae; genus Anisodus; species Anisodus tanguticus. The sequence continues at coordinate 46,093,854 of CM067550.1, read as the reverse complement.
GCAAGTACAAGCAGATCATTGAAATCCATTCTGCCTACTCTGCTGAATGGAATAAAGGAAATTGCTTAAAAGTTTCTCTTCCATAAGATTATTGCCTAAAAGTTTATCCACAGCTTGAATAACATCAATCCAAGTGGACTTCAAAATAGTATCTAATTTTCAACACTGTTCCTCTTTTTGTAATCCTTGGGAAAAAATTATCAGAAACAAGAGTATTCCTGAAAAACAAAACATAAAGTTAGCAGGACAGACAACGGAAAGAATATGTCAGCACGATGGAGCCAGTGTTCCATGAAAGCAAATACAGTAGCATCAGTTATCTAAAGTGATTCCATTGCACTGAGGCCTTAAATAAAAAAGGAACCAACAAGGATGAAATTCTACTTATGTCTCAAGGGGCTAGAGGAAACACAACTTGCCAAACGAGTAACTAGAAGCCACAAGCAGGACAAATTTATAGACACTCCTGTACAGAAACAATTTCAAAAGCGCAGTAACTTCAGATGCAATATTGATATAATAACTAAATTTTTTACCTGCAATAGAAGAATAACTAGAAGGTACCTCCTGCTGATGGACTAATGGATTTATGGATGAGTTTCCTTGCTGAGCGAATGAAGCAACTGAATCTCCAGTGAAATTTCCATCTCTAGTAGTGTAAGGTAGACTATAAGGGGATTGCGCAGAGCTGAAAAATGAGGGCTCCTGTGAATGACCAAACGATGCCCTCTGAGGAGGTGCCACAGGAGTCATGGCATGTTGATTACTTGATGGCAGAACTGGTGCTTGTTGCATGTCTTGGAGATGTTGATCAGCAGATTGAGTGTATTGCTCATAGTAATATGACTGCTGTTCCAGCCTGCTATCATGGGTAAATTGCGAGTGCTGATGGTCACTAGCAGCCTTGGCAGCAGCCCATGCTCGGGCCTTGGCAGCCCAATCTTCATTGCTATTTGCTACTAGTTAATAGTAGATTTAATCTTTAGGGAACAGAAGTACCAAAGGGGGAACAGAAAGGCAGGGAGCATACCATCTCTCTATATTACTAACCAAAGGCAGGAAGGAGTCCTCTGTGATGCGAAAAACTAGAAGGAAACATGCAAGTGTACAAAACATACTAAACACTGCCTCTATAGAGTCAGAATTTGGCCAGAGCTAAAGAGTAATAATAAAAGCCAAAAAAGAAGTAAAGGAAGGGCCTGACAGAGGGAGGCAATCCCAGAGTTCTAATTTGAAAGAGCCCCCCCCCCCCCAAATATTCTACTATAAACCTCTTCTCATAAACAACGAACTAGGTTTTCATATTTGATCTTCTAAGACCTAATGACCATTTTAAATAAGCATTTGACCTTCTAAGACATAATGACCTTGTTACAAGATTAATACCTTCTTTAGCAAACCTCCTCAATAACAGCTAAGATTTCACCTCTTTGACTCAAGAAAAGACAGCATTGATTAGTTCCACATGATATGACATACTTGTGGAGACCATTGCAGAGAACTACATAAAACTTGAAGTATGTAAAATAATGACACCCCTTCTAAACATTCCAGAATTCTAACAAACAAAATAAGTCCAATTATTTTCTGGTAACATTTAAGCATGTCTGAGTTGCCACAAAAAGAACAACAAGCAGAAGCAGTAGAGAAAAGTTAAACATTAATTAATTTTAGGAACTGGCATCAACTCTGAGAAATAGAATAATTAAGAAAGAGCACACAGCTTGCACCAGATTCGAAACAATTTTCAACCATAAATGGGTTTCAGGAAACTTGCAGATACATCCCAGCATATTGAATTGCTAAACAAGCATAGACTCCAATCATTACTATATTTCCAAACCTGAGTTTCCCCAACTTTGCTGTTGACCCCAGTTCATATTGCCCCAGTCCTGCAAGCACATGAGAATCTTACATTCATTAGTCAAACATAACGAATCCATCAGCAGAAAGGAAGCAGTATAATACAACAATAACAATAACAATAACATCTACTACACCTCAGTCCCAATTTTTCGAGTTGGCTATATCAATCCTCAATATCGATTTAGCTCCATATTGGACTCATTCTAATATGTGTAACAAGGATTCTCTATGATTTCTATTATCCCACAAATCTCCAAACAAAATAAAAAGATTCTTTACAAAAGAAATTATGAAGTAGATTTCATTATTGGCATCAAGAAGGTACAAATAGTACAAAAGATAAAGAGTACAAGATAATAGAGATCAGCCCCATTACTGAGAAGGCTAAGCTAAGGCTAGGAAGCTGGCAAAGTCAAAATCAATAGCGCAATTTACAGGAGCTAAGGTGTGCCAACTATATAACCATAGGATACATCTAGCCTTGAGGGAGCGGTTAGAAGTTTATATCCCATCAAGATACTTGTGGTTCCTTTTTGTCCAAACACACCAAAAAATACATGATGGTATCATCTTCCAGATTCTACTCACAGTTTAATCAACTTCCCAGAAACTCCAGCATTCATAGGCATCCTTGATGCATGGAGGCATGACCCACCTGAGTCCAAAAATATAGAGAAACATATTCCAAATATCTACAGCAACTGGACAGTGGAGAAAGAGGTGTTTGTCAGTTACTGAATGCTGGAGACACATGGAACGTCTATTTACGTTTTTCGTGTCTTCGTCTATGCCGATAATACCACATAGGTCCTCAATAATGCAAAAGGTATCCAATGACCAAGCATGTAGAGGAATGCCAAAACTTTTAGCCCTAATATGTTCATCTTCCGTTTAGTAAGTTCCGACCCAGACACCAGAGACCACCATTCCAAGAAATCGCCTGCCATTCCAAAACCAGTCCCAGCCTTAACAGGAACAGCTCCTCGCCTCGAAGGAAGTTTAAAGAGGAACAAATTATGATTCAGAGTGAATTTAAGATCAACACTGATTTTCAATCTGTTTAGAAACAACTTCTGGATCAGTTCAGGGTTGGGCTTTGATTGGAAGTGTCGTTGAATCGTCCAATAAGGCATTTGGATAGAATTGGGTAATCTCGCACTCCGCTTCGTGACTAACTTTGATTCTATTACAGGCAACGATAGCTCTTTGTTGCACCAGTATCCGACCGTTGAAGGAATCTTGCAGCTTATGCATAAGACTTAATTTGTTGATTAGAAAGGTTAAATCTTGAAGAAATTTCCCACTAAGCGCAAGATGGTATATCACCCCGCCTCTTATTGCATCCATTGTCCGGAATAAATATATTTGATTTCCTATCCCTTCAAACACTTACAAATCTATTTTAGTTGTCGGAATTTTAGAATACTTTTTATGTGTATGTTTGAATCATCATTCCCATCACCTACAGAGATTCCCATTCCAGTGATGAAAATGCTTGTTTCGAAGCTTCTTCTGCTGATGAATCTTCAACTACGCTCGATAAGCATGCACGACTTGTCATATGTCATAATCTTCACTAATATCAAGTGAATCATGAAAATGAAAAATAATTTGCCAGCGATGGCTAGATAACTGACAGAAAAACATCAAGAAATAAGCTTCATAGTTTAGGACGTTAAACTCAAGAAAAGATAGAATTTTCTCTCTTCACATTTTGTGTGACATTTTTTTCTTTTGATAATTGAGAAATCCCCAAGGTCACAGGGCACACGCTCCGAAACTCAATGGATAAAGGGCCTAGCCTTTACCCCTCTCCACTTAAATACTAGGCTTTTGTCTGCGCCAAAGTTTGAACCATGAACCTAGACCTAGTAAGAGTACCAGCACCATAGAACCTTAATCTCAATTACTTAGCCTACTTCTGATGTGTAATGTTCTTTGTTGAGACTACATGAATACTGAGAGCCTATAGGTCTTTCGAAACAACTTAGTTTCACGTGAGTTTAGATGATCTCATCCTCTTTCATACCTTCAATCATCATAGTATGTATTATGCATCATAGTAATCTATGTATAGCATGGTCAAACTATATCAAACAACCGATCCTCTATGCACGTTACTTGTACCTTTTGTTAAATACGATTATTTCTAATTTTGTCTAGTCTTGTATGACTCCATTTCTCAATACACTTACCTTGCAAATCTGCTGGTCTTAGAGGGAAACAGATATGCTCCCTCTCTAGTTATGAAGCATATTTTAAAATGTTCACTAGTTTAATAAACTATCAGCACTAGCACACAGTTTTTCTTAACAATAGTTGCAGCAACTGGCATCGTTTGTCAAAGCTGATAGTTAAACCCAAAACAAAAGATTTTTGCAAACCGATTTATGACATACTAGATAGATAAATAAAATAGAAGAATAAGCAAGCTTCATTGTAATCTATAACAAATATCTAGCTTCAGAAACTGCATAACCAATGAACTTATCCCTCGTTTTTTAGTTTTCATAGCATACAAACATTTGCAAGATGAACTATTTTCCACCAAATACTAAAATCAGATTTTCAAGTTCTATGCCGTGACAGTAAACGTTTGCACAATCCCAACTGGACCTAACTATATCTACATTAATGATGGGTTAGTAACCTGGAAAATGAGGGCAATTAACATGTTGGGAGAGTTGGAGTAGGTCAAGTTACTAGGAGCTTGTAAAAATAATTACAACATCCGAGAGCTAAAGCTTGAAATCATACAAAAATATACCCTTTTAAAAGGAACACAGTATATCACCTGATTTCCATGAGGCCGCGGGGGAAGAGGAGGTGGATACTGGGCCTGGGCCTGTTGTTGAATATGATGAGGTGGATAAGGCCCGTTAGGAGGTCCAGGAAATGGCGGAGGAGGCGGAGGAGGTGGACCCCACTGCTGCTGCTGTGGCTGAGGAGGAGGAGATTGGTGGTATTGGAATTGGTTCGAGTACCATGAACCAGGTGATGGGACCGGCGGTCGAGCGGCCATAGACGGCGCCGTCGGTAACGGTGGTCTATTGTACGGATGCGGTTGTTGGAAGTCCATACTTTTCTTTTAGGGTTTCCGGTAGACGGTGGAGAAAGAGAAAATACAAGTGTTAATGGCTCACTTCTATTTTAAGTTCCACCACGTGCGGGAAAACAGAAAATACTGATTAGTAAATTGAAGTTCAGAAAAAGAACATCTAAATTATTAGTGATTAGTAAACCACTTATCTCATTTTAAGTAGTTTTAGTTTGTTATCTTCCTAAAAGTGAATTTGTAATATAAAATACATAACCTACATAAATTTCATCAATCATTGAATCATTTTACTCTATATTTATCGGATTTTAGTTTAAATCGTATTATTATAGATAATCTTAGGATTCCAATGAATGTGTACTTATTATTGGAACTATTTTGTTTATACCTGTTAAATTTCTACATTATTAACACGTATCAATAAATAGATAACCTCTTAATATCTTCTTTATAGTCACTCAATAGGCAACATTATTGGAAACAAATGTTGGTTATTTCTTTTTATTAGGTTTAGATGAACTACTAAATTGTGTTTGTCTTTTTTCTGCATAGTTCGGCGAAATAAAAAATTTAAAAAATTAACTTATGGGAAGAATTTGGAGAAATGTTTGCTCCTTTATATGTACAAGAAGGATTCTGACGCATATATAGTGATATTAACTTCTATAACAATACATTAAAGAATTTCGTGATAATTATTTCAGATTTAATTGTCAGTGTTATGTATTTAACTACTAACATTTTGGGAAAATATCACCGTTATTTTTTATTGCATCCGTTGTTAATAGATGAACTACTAAATTGTGTTTGTCTTTTTTCTGCATAGTTCGGCGAAATAAAAAATTAACTTATGGGAAGAATTTGGAGAAATGTTTGCTCCTTTATCTGTACAAGAAGGATTCTGACGCATATATAGTGATATTAACTTCTACAACAATATATTAAAGAATTTCGTGATAATTATTTCAGATTTAATTGTCAGTGTTATGTATTTAACTGCTAACATTTTGAGAAAATATCACCGTTATTTTTTATTGCATCCGTTGTTAATAGGTGAGGTTAGCTTCTCCACCATCCCTACTAGCAAAATATACGTAAAAAATTGATATAGATTACATAAGATCTTTGATACAAAAGGTTTCCACCATGTCCATGGGAGTGCAAATTATTAAAAGCTCTAATGTTAATATTCCAAATTTGATATAGATTACATAAGAATTATTTTGATTGGTACTACATTTCATGCAATGCGTGTTCAAAGAAGATAGTACCTACAAATGGTGTATATCGATGCCACAAGTGCAATAAGTATTGCAAGTTGCCTTTGGTGAAGTAAGGATCCAAGAAGTACTATAAATTTTCTTTGTGTGATTTGTTGGAAATTAGCCTTTGGCGGGAGTTGCGACCGACCAACTTTAACGGCTTAAACACTAGTGTTACGTATGTTGGAGAATCCGATTCTTCACACATGCATGATGTATTAAGTACGTAGATAACCGTAGGGCCAAGAATCGTCAAATTTCATTGAGAAATGAAAGAGATATTGGTTCACGAAGTAAGGTGTTTGAAGCATGGAAAAGTGTGGTGTGTGATCAATTCTCCCTCATCGGTAGAGAAAGAAAGAATTGTTGTGTATATAAGACTCGAAGTTGGTTTGGGGTTTGGGACCCCAAGGGGTATCCCATGTGTTTAAAGGAGGGAGGACCTAGATGTGCTTCGGTTCGAGGAAAGACCACACGCGCGCCGTCGCCGCCCGCCCGTCCGGTCCGGTTCCGGGTTCTCGGGCTCACGGGTTGTGGGCCTTCTGATATTATCTTTTTGGGCCAGAAAACTTTGCCAGAAGTACAGTTTGATTCCTAGAAGTTTCAGATGTGCAGTTTGGACCAGAATTCTTTCAGATGTACAGTTTAATCCCCGAAGTTTCAAGATGTACTTGTTTGGTCCCCGAAGTTTCAAGATGTACGAGTTTGGTCCCCGAAGTTTTCGAAAGTCGAATTTCGACGGTCCAAAACAAACGTCCGAAGACTCAATTCACCCATTTATTTTGGCCGAATTACACCTCCTATAATGGTCAATCCGTTGGCAATTTTCTCCATTTATTTGGTGGCTTTACTACCTCCATAATGGTCATTATTTGGCCAATAATGGTGTTATGAAGGCATCAAACAATTCCTCTTCCTCCTATATAAACACCCCTTACACCATTGTTGAGGCACACTTGATATACACGAAAATACACAAAGCAGAAAGCAAAGCAGTTTCTTCCTAATCTTCCAAGCATCATTTCGTTATTCAATATTCTTCGCGGTAGCTTTTGAGTTTCCTTTGCTCAATAGTTCCATTCTTTGTTTTATCTTGGGAGACGAATTGTCCAGGACGTATAAAGGATACATACGGGGCAATATTGTCTTAAGGACAGAGTGCCACACTCGACTCAGCAAAAACAACTTTTCAGTTTTCTTGATCAACAAAATAGTAATTTCAGTTTGTTGTTACATTGTAATTTTCAGTTTTAGAGTTGAATTATAATTTCAATTCTTACATAAGCAGTTACTTGTAATTTCCGTTTCCTGCAAATCCTTGTAAAACCAACATGATTTAATCGAACTTATTGTCTAAACATAGGTACAAGATACACACAAAAGTGACATAAAATTGGGGATACTATCTTTGTCCTATTCAATGATGTGACTGAGAAACTCCTTGATGCATCAGCTCACAAGTTGTTTAACAAGCTGTCATCGAATCACAATGATGTGTCAACGGATAACAATGTAGTGCCTGCCCAAATTCAAAGCCTCCACAGAAAATATTTTATTTTTAAGCTAAAATTAAATAAGTATAATTTGAAAGGGGGGCTTGAAAACTTTACAGTATCAAAGCTTTGGATTCTAGATGAGAATTTGGAAGTACATTACAAATTAAGGAAAGAGAAGATGGTATTGCAATATAGATTGTTGAAGTTTGCAATGGATAAAAGAAATATTTTCCGTGATCTTTTCATTCCTTGAAATGAATAATATATACATGTTACAAGACTAAAATTTAGTTTACAATTATGACACTCTAAATCAGAATAATTTACATTCTAAATATAAAATATACACAAAGATTATGTTAATAATCAAAGATTATTTCCATAATCTATTATTCCCCCGCAGTGTTAGCGGGAGGCTTTCGTACACTGAGATTGTCTCTAAAATCATCAAAGAGTATACGCGGAAGTCCTTTTCTGAAGATACCGACAATCTGATATCAGCATGGGATATGGAGAACACGAACTTGTCCACATGCAACATTTTCACAGAAAAATGAAATATTCATCTCAATATGTTTAGTGTGTTGATGTTGTACGGGGTTCCCCGATAGATATATCGCAATCACATTATCACAATAAACCACGGTAGCCTTTTTTATCGGACAATGGAGCTCCAATAGAAGATTACAGAGCCAACACAATTAGGAGACAACATTCGCAACCCCTATATATTCGGCTTCAACACTAGACCGAGATAATGTGGGTTGACGCTTCGTAGACCACGAGATCAAATTGTCTCCAAGAAAGACACAATAACCGGAGGAGCATCTGGTATCCGGGCATCCATCCCAATAAGCATCGGTATAAGAAGTGAGACCAGAAATGGCTGACTTATACAGATGCAAGCCAAAATTAAGAATACCCTGAATATACCGCAAAATCCATTTGAGAGCATTCATATTTCCTCCTTCGGGTCATGCATATGTAAACATACTTGTTAAACATCATATGATATATCAGGTCTCGTAAAGATGAGATATTATAATGCCTTTGCTAAACTGCAGTAATGTGTCGAATCACCATATGGAGACTCCGAAGAGTTACTCAACTTAGCCTTTGTATCAACCGACGTGGGTGACGACTTACATGATGACATGTCGTCTTAGTTAATTATATCCTCAACATATTTTCTTTGACAAAGAAATAGACCACCTGCATGTTGAGTTACAATAATGCCCAAAAATAGTTCAAAGGACCCAAATCCTTCATAGCAAATGCAGATGTAATGAGAGACATAATAAACCAGCGAGAATCAGATGATGTCATCAACATAGAGAAGAATTTATGCCATGTCATTTTCTTTCCTATAAATGAACAAAGACATATCGAATTTGCTATGCGAGAAGCCCAAAGTGGAAACAAAATCAGCAAACAAGTTATACCATGCTCGGGGGGGCTGTTTGAGACCATATAAAGACTTCTTCAACAAGCAAACATAATCTGGATGAATAGGATCTCAGAATCACATAGGTTGGTGCATGTAAACTGTTTCATAAAGGTGACCGTGCAGAAACACATTTTTACATCCAACTAGTGAATGTACCATGATTTTGACAGAGCCAAACTGAGAACGGTCCAGATAGTAGCCAGTTTTATGATGGGGCTAAAAGTTTCATCAAAATCCACACCAATCTGTTGAGACATGACATCACAAACAAGACAGCTTTTGTGCCTCTCAAAGGAACCATCAAATTTCTTTTTATGACTAAAAATTAACATGGAATGAATTATGTTCACATTAGAAGGACGAGACACCAACTCTCACCCCTTATTTTTAGTAAGAACATCAATTTCATCTATTATGGCTGCTTTCCAATTCGGGTTTGATAGGGCAGTTTTCGGGTTACGAGAAATCGGAGACGGTTTAACTGAGGATGTCAGATTAAAATGATGCTTAAGCCTAAAAATCCCATGCATATTACGAGTTTCCACGGACCTAGAGGGGGCCTGACTCGTTAGGAGTTGCTGGGGGCATTGTGGCAGTGGGGTTAATGGGGTGGTCTGGGCTGGGGTAGTGGGTTGCGGGGAGCTGGGTCCAATCTTGATAGAAGGGAATTGGGGTTGTTCTAGGTTGGGTCGTGGCACAGATTGGGAAGGTCGCTGGACCGAATGAGAGGGAGCAGTGGGCTCCGTAGTTTGGGCTTGAGCAGTTGGGCTATCAATTTGAACCCGCCAAATGGGATGCAGCCCAGTGTCCAAAAAATCATAGGAGGGCGGGGAAGGAATGTGTACGTTGGCAAACAGGAATTGGGACTCATAAAAAATAACATGGCGAAAGATGAAAATTTTCTCACTAGACATATCATAACACTTATATCCCTGATGATTTTATGGATATTCCAAAAATACACACGGAGTGGAACGGGCTTGAAGTTTATTTATTGTTGTGAAAGAAAAAAGAGGATAACATAAACACATGAAAACCCTCAAGTGTGTGTAGGAAGGATCACGATGATAAAGAATTTGAGTGGGTGAGAAATTTGAAAGTAGCTTTCTAGGGAGAATGTTAAAAAGGTACATGGCCATTTGAAGAGCATGATGTCAAATGATGGTGGTACGGAAGAATGAGCAAGAAGTGTGCGAGTTAAATTATTTATTGCTCATATTTTTCGTTCGACTTTCCCATTTTGAGGAGAAGCGTGTGGACAAGAGAGACGAAATATCATACTATTTTTTCGACAAAAATCCTTAAGTTGGTCATTTATGAATTTCCTCTCATTGTCACGTTGAAAACACTTAATAGACTTCTCAAATTGGGTATGGACGAATGCACTAAATTGCATGAAAATAGTGTGAACCTGCAATTTGTTTCCAATGGGAAACGTCCATAGAAAATTAGGGTAGTCATCTAAAATAAGTATGTAATACTTATGACCTGCCGAACTTAAAATCGGAGAGGTCCACAAGTCACTATGCATGATATCAAATGGCATAACAATGCTTGAAGTAGACAAAGAAAAAGTTAATTTAACATGTTTCCCAAAAATGCAAGACTGACAAACATGAGAGCACAAAGATTGTTTACATTCAATAAACTTATTTTTTCTAAGGGAGTTTAACACAGGTGCTCCCGGGTGTCCCAAACGATTATGCCATAAAGTAGGAGAAATAACAACAAAAGTTGATGGAGAGGTGGCTGGTGGTGATTGTGATAGGATACAAATCTCAGTGCTAGTACATCTCATTAGTGGCATCCCCGTCCAAAAGTCCTTCACAGAAAATCCACACGGATCAAACTCAACAGAAACATTGTTGTTAGTGGTGAAACAACACACAAATATCAAGTTTTTAATACGTTTGGGTGCATGTATGACATTATTTAAATTTAAAGGTGGGTAAGAGGGGTGTTTGATTGCCCATTACCCTGAATTGGAATTTCTTGTCCACTGCCAACCATAATATTTTTATTACTGCTCATATTAAAATAAGACGAGAGAGTACCTTAAGTTGCTGTCATGTGAGAGGTAGCGCCAGTGTCCATGTACAATGTGTCATCGGGAACATTAAAAGTCATAGTGTTCATGGCTTGCTCGATGTCCGTTGGAACATAACCCGAAGAAGATGGTCCATGGGCTGCATATGTTTGTTGTGGACGGCTGCCAAGAACCCTGGGCTGTCGAGTGGGTGGTGGTAGCCTGGCCCACGACGTTGTGAGGTACGAGCATTGAGGGGCTACCCACTGTTGTGGTGCCCAACTCCACAATGGATACTCCCCCCACGATTGCCCACTGTTTGGCTGAGTTTAACGCAAAACAGGGAATGTTATGCCCCTGCTGTCAGTGGTTGCTGCTGTCGCCGGACTGGTTACCGCCACCACGACCACGTCCCCTTCCGTCATTATTTTTTTCTATATTATTGTTACAATTTTGACCTCATTTTTGTCCATAGTTGCGATTTGCTGACCACCCGAACAATAATTTTGAGGCCCAAAATCATCGGCATACGTGTTGATGGAAAGGAGGGCGGTGCCGGTATTGTTGGCTACAGTCGCTGCCTGTTTTAGTTTCCGGGTTTCTTCGAAAATCAATTTCGAACAAGCCTCTTAAAATGATGGCAACGGGTTACTTTATTGAATGAACGTAGCAACTTCATTTTATTGTTCGTTAACACCCGCAATTAGTTGAAGAACTAACATTTGATTCAACATCGGTGCACCAACGTTTGATATTTGATTGGCAAGCATTTTTAGCTCTTGACAATAGGCGGAGACGTTTGGAAAATCATTCGTCTTCACATTGGTGAATTGATTTTCTAGATAAACTGCACGAGAATTCTTGTTATCTTGGAAAATATTTTGCAAACGCTCACATGCTTGTTGAGCAGTCGAATCCGGTTCCAATATGGTGTGCAAAAGATAGTTTGATATGGTGTCGTAAATCCATTGAAGGACTATAACATCTAAACGAGACCATAGAGACATGTCAAGTCGATGAACTTGTCTTTTTCCATGACACCCGGGTGAGGCTTTGGAGGAAGAATATGGTCAATGACTTGGTATGTGCAACAATGAATTTTGAATAACTCCGCCCAAGATGAATACTGGCCTTTTTTCCATCTCAAGAATAACCGGAATGAAGTTCTTGACGTTATTTACGGTAAGAGCGGGATGAAATTTATTTTGGTCGGCCATTGTTACCCGAGAGAAACAAGAAAAGATGAGGATGAAGAGAGGAGGAGGTAGAGTTTTGGTGAGTTGAGGTAGACAAAGTGGGTGTCGGCCGGCTAGGGTTAGGGCTTAGGCGGCTAGGGTTAATTTTTGGCTCTTTATACCATGAAGGAAATATTTTCCGTGATCTTTTCATTCCTTGAAATGAATAATAAATACATGTGACAAGACTAAAGTTTAGGCTACAATTATGTTACTCTAAATCAGAATAATTTACATTTTAATTATAAAATATACACAAAGATTATATCAATAATCAAAGATTATTTCCATAATCTATCACACAATTACGTATACTTCGTAAGTAATCTCTCCTTTTTCTTTTTTTTTTTGCTTTTGCAGGGGAAGAACTTACTAGAGGATGAAAGCGAGCCACTCGATCAGAGAACCGAAAGATTGTTGTTTTAGTTATGGAGCTTCAACTTAATCTTAAGTGAACATGTTTAATAGAAATGTTGATAAATTTACTCTTACAAAAACAAGTAAATATATGTTGTTGTCTTATTGAATAACTTATAATTATCAAAGGTAAATTATTCATGGTAACTTCAATGATTTTATTACTTTGTTATACTATACAATTAACATAATATTTATTTTTTGTTATAGATGCAACCGAAGAAACACAAGTATTAATAGAGGTGATGTATGCAAAATCATACAAATATGAATGGAATATTTAAGAAATGAACAAAAGCGATTGAAATACGAAATATATAAAGAAGTATCAGATCAATTTGACAAAAAATGATAAGACGTGCTGGCGTATTTATTTACGACCTACCGTCGAGTGCCCGTTCAGTGCAATAGAAATGATCCCAATTTGTTATAAGGGAATAGATTTTGGCTTATTGTTTAAGAATGTACCATCTCTCATTTAAAAGATGTTAAATTTGCTAAGCTATATTTTCATTCTCATTTAGAAACAATCTTGATAATATAATTAAACCAAGTGATAATGTTACGCTTGGAAAATAGAGATAATATAAATTGATTGGAGAAAAAATAATTGATTTTTTAACAATCGCGCAAAGCCCGATTAAATTTCCTAGTTTAAGAATATTGGAGAAGATGAAATCCTGGGTGAATAAGTTGAGTGACAAATAGTTGTAATAGTTAGTATTTGAGGATAAAAGACTACTTTAAATAAAACCTAAAAAGAGGAATAATAATAGTTTAACAATATACTATTTGAGAAAACCAGATAAACTATAAATATTCAGGTTACTTAATAAATTGAGTCGTGTGATAAGACGAGATGTTAATTTTTTTTTTCAGTCGATGCATAAAATAAAATAAGACAAGAAATGTTAATTTTTTATACGATTGATGCATAAAATTTAAAAATAAAATTTACGAAGAACCATCTTTTTAACTTATGCAAATAAATAATACTTTTTTTATTTCAATTTGTGTGATATTTTTAAATTTTTTGAGATTCAGACTTGATTGTAATTTGCTCATAAAATCTTTTAATTTTAAAAATTACTATAAAAATTTGAGAAGAAAGAATAATCTATATCATGAAACTCCAATTTCACATTAAAAAATTTAAAGATATTATCTTTGTAACCCAACGAATATAAACTAGCTAAACAAACAACAGGAGCCCATGGGAACGAGTTGCTTACAAGTTACAAGTTGCAATCTTTGAGGGTTCATCGTGTTTCATTCTCTGCCGTCGATGGTGTTCTCCTCCGCCACATCGACGGCAGATCACCCATTAAACCAGAAAAGGCTCATACCGTGACAAAACTGAAAATTCTTTGCACTCAAAGGCACACGGCTCTTGTTAATGATGGTCCACGTCTCCATTTTCTTGCACCCATTATTACCCTCACAACCTCTCACTATTTACAACAAACTCACCATCATAAAACCACAAAACAATGGTCTTTTTCGCCATTTCCACCATTTTACATGCTAAAAAAATATCTACTCTCATCAAAGCTTCCCCCAGTTTGAATATTCCAATTCCATTTTTTTCTCCACTCATTCAAACAGTCATCATCGGACATGGCAGTAGTTGTCGGAAACATGTTGGAAATTTGCCTTTGACGGGGAGATGCGTCCACCCATCTTTGATGAATTAAACACTAGTGTTCCGCATGTTGGAGGCTTTGTCTCTTTACACATGCATGATCTACGAAGTGAGTAGATGATCGTAGGGCCAAGAATCGTCAAATTTCATTGAGAAATGAAAGAGATATTGGTCCACGAAGTAAGGTGTTTGAGGCATGAAAATGTGGTGTGGGACAAATCTACCACATCGGTGGGAATAGGAAGAATTGCTCTCTATATAAGTCTCTAATGTGGTAAAGGGTTTGGGACTCCAAGGGGTATCTCATGTGTTTAAAGGAGGGAGAACCTAGATGTGCTTGGGTTCAAGGCTAAGCCCACACGTGCGCCGCCGCCGCCGCCCGTCCGGTCACGGGCTACGGGGACTTTATGATATTATCTTTTTGGACCAAAAAACTTTTCCAGATGTACAGTTTGATCCCTGAAGTTTCATATGTACAGTTTGGACCTGAATTCTTTCATATGTACATGTTGGTCCCTGAAGTTTCAATATTTACAGTTTCCCAGAATTTCTGGAAAGTTGGTTTTGGGGTGACGGAAGGCAGAAAGTTTTCTGCCTTCCGTTGGACTGTTTTATGGAGCATTAACCAGCTATTACTTGGCTGATTAACTCCTCTATTTTTACTCTCCTTCATGTCCATTTAAGCAGCCTCCTTGATGGTCATTAACAACCATTACTTGACTGTTTAATGCTCTCCTAATGGCCATTAACAACCATGTTTTGGGCAGTTGTACAACCCCTCCTCCATGCTATATATTGAGCCTCCTTTGGCTCAATTCAGTAACGGGAAAAACATGAAAAACAGACAGGAAAAAGCCACAAAACAGTGAACCAAAACACTGCAAAACTAGTGACGAAAATCAGTGACCAGAGACACACTATATACACAGAGACAAAAGAGAAGAGTAAAGACAAACTCTTTCTTCCTATTCCATATCTTCAGCAAGTCGATTCATATTTGTTTTCTTCGTCAGGCTCAACCTATTGGCTTTGTAGCGTTGAGATTAAAGTGTTGTTTTATCTTGGGAGACTATTGCCCGCTAACGTAAAAGCATATATACGGGGCAATCTTGTCTTAAGGATAGAGGGCAATCACTCGACTCAACACACGACGTTGTAACCATCCAGATTTAGTTGTTTCTTGATTTCAGGTTATCAAGATTCAAGACACAACAAGTTTGCGGCAGTTTTGAAGATTGACCTATTTGTTCAACAAGATTCAATTTCTGAATATTGAATATTTGTTTATCCTTTCGAAAGTTGTAATAGTTATTTACTTCACATACTGCTTTATAAAGTATCATAGAGTACCAACAAAACATAGCAATATTACTCGACGGAACTCACGTGACCACCCCACGTGCTGCTGTCGTGTTACCAAATCGCAAAACAAGAGATGTTATTTTGAGCTTCCTTGTCAAGAAATAACCATGTCAGTATCAAGGCATGCATGCTTCATCAAGTGTGTTCGAGAATGAAAGAGAAATAGTGAATCATAAAGTGGGGTGTCGAGGAAAAGTGAAGTCGAGAGTTGGTGAGGTAGATTATGAAAATAATTCAAGTGATGATGAGAATGGAAATGGTGTTGAAGGTGAATATGGAGGAGGAGAAGAGTTTGATTGTGAGTATTAGTGAATATTAACATATATTCATCATATATTTTGTAATTAATAGTAGTGTATAATTATGGTAATAGAAGATCTTATTCTATTAGGATTTAACATTGTACACAATATATATATTTGTATTAATGAAAAACTCTTCAATGGAGATTAATACAATTCTACATGGTATCAGAGCCAGAACCATTCCAATTCTTTGATCATCGATGTTAGGCCCCCAAATTATATTATCCACGCTCTAGGTAATAAAGTCTGGGCGTGCGGAAAGTGTTAAGAGTCTCACATCGGATATGGAATGGGAACAT
Organism: Anisodus tanguticus; assembly: GCA_034509755.1. NCBI lineage: Eukaryota > Viridiplantae > Streptophyta > Magnoliopsida > Solanales > Solanaceae > Anisodus > Anisodus tanguticus. The sequence goes on along the minus strand of CM067550.1, from coordinate 46,077,439 downwards.
GAACTCCTTATATGGACATGGACAATACTCACTCTACAAGCTAGCTTTTGGGATTGAGTTAGGCCCAAGATTCATTCTTTACATAGTAAAACTGGCGGTCAAACCGACTACTATCCGCACTGTTCTGAGCATAGCTATGGGTAAGAAGTGGCCAATTCATCAGCTTGATGTGAAAAATGCATTCTTACATGGAGATTTGAAAGAAACAATTTACCTGCCCCAACCGCCAGGCTTTGTACATCCAGAGGCTCCTCATTATGTCTGTCGTCTCCGAAAGTCCCTGTATGGTTTGAAACAGGCACCTCGGGCTTGGTATGAGTGTTTCGCCACTTACATTATGCAGATTGGGTAACAAATGTGACCATTCATTATTCATTTTTCATCAAGGTAGTGACATTGCATACTTGTTATTATATGTTGATGATATTGTTCTGACTGCATTTTCTGATGTGTTGAAAAATGAGATCATTCGGCTGCTTAAATCTGAATTCGCTATGACTGACTTAGGGAAGTTGAGTTACTTATTGGGGATGTCTGTGACTAGATTTGCAGATAACATGTTCCTATGTCAGCGTAAGTATGCGGAATAAATTGTGTACAGGGCTAAAATAGTGAATTGCAAAATCATGTCTACGTCGGTCGACTCAAAGTCGAAACTCAGTGCTGCTGACAGGGATCCGGTGTCCGATCCCACTCTCTATAGGAGTCTTGCATGTGCAATTCAGTATCTTACATTCACCAAGCCTGACATTGCATATGTTGTTCAGCAGATTTGTCTATTCATGCATGCCCCCAGGGAGCCTCATTTTACAGCTCTTAAACGTATCATTTGATACGTTAAGGGCACTCTTGATTATAGATTACATCTCTACCGCTCTGCACCGACCAGACTGATATCATACACGGGCGCCGATTGGGCAGGTTGTCCAGACACGCGACGTTCCACGTCCGCTACTGTATATTCTTAGGTGATAATCTTATCTTGTGGTCTGCTAAGAGGCAAGCCACACTCTCCCGATCGAGTGCAGAAACAGAGTATAGAGGCATTGCAAACGTTGTAGCTGAGATCTGCTGGCTTCTATGGTTTACTGTGATAACATATCTGCGGTCTACTTATCTCATAACCCGGTTCAGCATCAGAGAATCAAACACATTGAGATGGATATACATTTTGTTCGTGAGAAGATTGCTATAGGTTATGTTAAGGTGTTACATGTGCCTTCTTCGTATCAATAAGCAGATATTTTCACAAAAGGGTTTCCTCGGCAACTGTTCATCGACTTCAGATCCAATCTCAGCGTCCAACCTCTTTCCGCTCCGATTAAGAGGGTGTATTAGTGAATATTACCATATATTCACCATATATTTTGTAATTAATAATAATGTATAATTATGGTAAATATAGGATCCTAATTATGATAAATATATGATCCTTATTCCATTAGGATTCAACATTGTACATATTATATATATTTGTATTAATGAGAAAGACTCCACAAAGGAGATTAATACAATTCTATAATGAGAAAGAGATGAGGAAGAGAGTGAATGAGATAGAGGAGATGAAGGAGATGAAGGAATTGGAGAACAAAGCTGAGGAATTACAGTATCGTGTTGATGAGGAATATGATGAAGAAGATGAAAGTAGTGAAGAGACCGATGAGGATAAACGGGAAAGAGTTCGAAGGGAACTCGAAAAGGTGAGGCCTTCTCGCCGTCTTCCTTATATTCTTCTAGTTAAACCTTCAAGGTCATTTCATTCTCGGACTAAATTATCCGTGATTATAGTCCTGAGATTATAATATTTGGACTAAAAGAGGTGGAATACAATAATTTTAAATTTGATGGGATAAGGTGAGATATTCACGATTAATTTTGAGATTAAATTTATATTGCGTTTGGTTGACGGCTCACACTTAATGAACCCTGAGAGCTCATCTAGTTTGCTGCAAAAGTGAAGAAATTATCATAGCCTTAAACTTTGGCCAATAGTATATCATTCCCTATATTATTATTGAATCCATGCCTTATTATTGATGTATTCCCTTTGTCCCGATTTTTTTTGATAGGGTAAGGTTCCTCTGTCTCAATTTATGTGAAGGTGTAGGATCAAAACACTTTACTTTGATCATGAATTATGGTATAGATTCTTAAAATATTTTACATACGTGAATACACCAAAAATACTACCAAGTCAACACAAGTAATGATTCAAAATATTTTAAAGAAGTTTGAGAAAATTATAGTCATAGGAAAAATTGATAGTAACACCATCACATAAATTGAGATATCTTGTGTGACAACACTACGGAGCAAGTTGCTCTTCTAGGCGGGCAGTTGTGTGACAACACCACAGAGAAAGCATGCTTTCGTGTCACTATGGTCCCAATGCCCTTACAGGAATATTATTTCTCTATAATGGTGATGTTCGGGCCAGTTTGCGCGCACCGCCACTCATCCACCCGGTTGTGGCAAACCTGACCACTATGCTAGGGAATGACATCACCGTAAGGGGAAAAAATAAGAAAAAGGAACAAACCAATGTGATTGATGACAAAGACTTTGTCGCTGTCATGTTTGAGGTATGCCTTGTCAACAATGGCACTACTGATTGGTGAGTGGACTCAGGTGCTACATGTCATGTTACCCCAAACAAGAGTTTGTTCAAGACATATGAAATGGTGAAAGAGGCCAAGGCCGTCTACATGGAAAATGCGTCATCAAGTGAAGTTCTTGGCGTAGGCACTGTTGTTCTTCCTCTCACTCCGAAAAATATTTTAACTATGAGAAATATGTATCATATCCCCTCTATGAGGAAGAATCTTGTATCGGTCCACAAATTGGATGAAAATGGTTTCAAAGTAGCCTTTGATTCCCAAAAAGTGACTATCACTAAGAATGAGAAGTTTGTAGGAAAAGGCTACATGAAAGACAAAATGTACTTTTTAAATGTTGACTATAATAAGACTCCATCTTCTGCTTACTTTTATGATGTTTTACTTAATGTTGATGATCATGTTAATTGACATTATAGACTAGGACATGTTGGTATAAATGCTATGAATCGCATGATTTCAAATGATTTTATTCCAAAGTCTTCTAAAAATTTTACCACAAAAACTTGTGAATGTTGCTCTCAATCCAAATTGACTAAATCTTCTCTCAAAAGTGTTGTTAGAACAGATGGTTTACTTGAACTTATTCATATGGATATTTGTGATAATAAAGAGCATATTACTAAAGGTGGTAAAAAATACTTCATAACTTTTATTGATGATTATTCAAAATTCACCTATGTGTATTTGCTTAAAACCAAAGATGAGGCATTTAATAAGTTTAAAATCTTCAAGGAGGAAGTTGAAAATAAAACCAATTTAAGGATCAAATGTTTGAGATCGGACAGAGGTGGTGAATATATATCTAACGAGTTTATATCATTTTGTTTACAAAATGGAATTGTTAGAGAATTTTCAGCACCTAATACTCCACCACAAAATGAAATGGCCGAAAGAAAAAATAGATCTTTAATGGAAATGGTTAGTGTTGACACCCAATTTTGTTCCCTTTTTTCTGATTAATTGTTTGCGATTTTAAATATTTTGACGCCTCAAAACAATTTTAATATACATACATACATACATACATACATACATACATACATACATACATACATATATATATATATATATATATATATAAGGCTTTTAATATCATCGTTTATTCTCAATATCATTATTTATTATTGTTATTATTATTATTCGTATTTCTACAACCATTTGCCTTTTAATATCCTAGTCATAGTTTTTTCCCTAATATTCTATGTTATTTTATTTTTCGCAAAATGGCATCGCATTTTTTATTTTTATTTTAAAGCATTTTGCAACTATTATATTTTTATTATTATCACATCGTTATTTTTATCTTTTATAATTTACATTTTTTGCAAAATATCTTTTTATAATAAACCCCTCTTTTTATATTTTAACACACAACCCATTCTCCCCTCACCCAAAACAATATCAACCCAAAAAAAAAAAAAGCAAACCCAAACCCATTTCACCAACTCAATCGGCCAGCCCAACCGAAATCAGCCCAATATCCATTGAACCGGACAGCCCATTCCACAAATTCCCCCATCGTCCAAAACCAACCCATTTCACCCCAAAACCTAACCAAATCCCTCAACCAGAACCAAACCGACCCATCTCCATCACCAACATCCTTTACCCGCCGGATAACACGCCTCACCGACACCCTTGTGCATCCACATCCTCTCCTCCATCAATCACTCATCCCTATCCCTTTATTGAAGACATTTGAGGCCTGCAAAAGCTGTTGGCGATAGCTGTGAAGAGGAAACCCAAAATCCTTCTGTTATCTCTTCAAATTCGATGGGTAAAGGCATAAATACATACCCCTTTTATCATCATCTCTTCCTTTTCGAAATCTATCAAAAAACCGTCACTTTTCCCCCTCTTTTGTTTGAATTCGAATTTTGAATTCTAGCTGTTAAGCTCTCAAAATTCAGCTATAAATAGAGCCCTTTGGGTTGTGTTTTGGGGATGTTTTTTGGCTGGGTAGAAAAATCCCCTCTGTTTTCAAGAGATGTGAACAAAAAAAAAATCCGTCTTTTCTTGCTATTTCCACAAAGGAGAAGGCTGAGAAAGGACCATTTGGACAAGCTTTTGATTCTAAAAAAATTTCTCCTTTATCATTGTCTGTGTTTTGATTGCGGTGCACTTTAAGTTTTTCACTCGCTTCACTGTTATTTGCTTTCTCGATTACAAAGCTTCTCTGGGATCGACAATTCAAAACGACACCGATTCGAAACGAAGACTCGGTTCGCTTCCCGGAGAAGGTCAGTAAACTTCAATTCCCCTTAATCTTCACTTTATTTTTATATAATGTGTGTTATGTGGGCTGTAGTTTAGTTTCTAATTGCTGATTGTTTAATTTCAAGTGTAGTAGACTATTTTAATTTGAGTTAGTGATATTCAGGTTTTATGCTCTGGTTTGGCATGTATAAGTTTGTCTGGGCTAAGTAGTATTAGCCTTCTTGTGATCTAATATGATTAGCTTATTAGAGCATCCATGTTAATATGGGACCTTTTTAGCTGTTTTCTAGACTGATACTATTGTTAGGGATTAAATTAATGTCTGTTTTACTTCATGTTGCGCTTAAAGTGTTAGATTTATACTTAGAATACCTAATGAATATGAAGCATAGTATTAGGGAATTGGTTTTGCATTAGTGCTAGTACATTTCCCTTTTAGAGGGATTACAACAAGTCTAATGTGAATCTTGTAATGTTTGTCTTGTTTAGCTAATTGTATGTGCTCCAGATCTACTGTGTTGAGTTCATATTCAACATTATGTGATGTGTGTTGCTTTGGTATTTGTTTGGTAAAGACTCTGTTCATGTTCCCTTACATGTATAAAATTATGTGAAACTTAACTGGAACTTTAGGGTTGTTTAAGATTAATCTAAGCCAAGCTCTGATGATAAGCATACCTGAGGTCAAGTTGTTCATGACTTAACATTGAGGTCACCTTCAAATTTAACCTTAGGAGATAGTTTACTCCATATTCATCTATTTGATTAGGTATTCCGGATTCTGAATATGCTGTGTGAGTTATTGTTTAAGAATGTGGATGTTTGTTTTGGATTCTGCTTTGCTCGCATTTGTAGCTTGTTTGACTTGAAGAAACATAACCTGATCCCTACCAGCTAAATAACCTTAGTTAAAAATTAGAGATCCGTCCATGCTCAAGTTCCTTAAAATCCGAACAAACTTCAGTTTCTTTAGGTCTGCTTGCTGACTAATTCCATGTGATCTATATGTTTGGTTGGAAACATGAATTGTTGTAGTAAGATTTGGTTCGACTTTCCATGAGTGTTCATAAATAGTCAAGCAGTGTTATGAAGAACAAAATCTGGAGGGATCTGTTCTTTACTGGTTTGAACATAGATTCTAAGAGTAAAAGGAAGCCCGGTGCACTAATTGGAAGTGAATTTCTTGAAGTTAAGAGATGCGTTTCCTGAGCATTTTGTGATAAGGTCTTAAAGACTTAACTATGCCAAGCTCAAATTAAGAGGATTAATCAGACATCAACTTAGAATTTGTGGTCCTGTGAATTGTATGAAATCTTCTGGAACTTAGTTTGAGATTTGAAGCTGTACATGAAACTAAGATTCAAATTTTGATATACTTTTCCCTTAGATGATTTCAATATTTGAATCTTAGTTACATGTACGGCTTTGCCGGCTAAAAGTCAAGTCTAAGCTTAGGGATTGGCTTAGCCTCCCTGATAGCCTGCCATGCCTAAGGTTCTAGAAACCTTTTGATCTTGATGCGGCATCGATAACACAGATGGTGGTAGCCCCCCTTTGTTTGTCTGAGTTTTCTTCCAGTTTTGTCATTCCCTCTAGTTGTGAGTTGCTGACTGTTAAGATGTGCTTGACTAGTTAGATGGTGAAGTTGTTCTTCATAACCCCTTTGTCTGGCATATTACTATGTTTTAATTGATGTTCTTTAGTAAGATAAGTTTCTAGATTCTCAGCTCCAATGATAATTCTTGTGTTCTTTTTATTCATGATTTCTGGTGCTAACGTTGTGAATCTAGCTGGTCACTTGATTATTCATAGAGGATTGATCCTGTCATTGTCTTATTACATTAGCCTAACTTGGACTGGTCATGACAATTGTTAAATGTCTTACATTTTATTTGTCCTTATTTGTTAAAATATTCTCTTCTAGATATTTATTATTTGCCTTGTTTGTTTATTGGCATGACATGAGGGAAAATACAAACCTCAAATGATATTTGTGCATTTTGGGATAATTGTTGCTGACTGGAGAAACTGATTGGAGCTGCCACAATTGAGAGCTACTGATTTCATGAAGTTGGTTATTGCTACATCTTCAGTTACTGTTATGGGCTGGTTCCTGTGCTTCTCTGTCACATGTTAAATGGTTGTTGTGTGTTATTAATTTGGACTGGAAATAGCTGGTGTTACACTACACCTAAGCTGCTACATCTTGGGACACATTTTGTGGCAGTGTTTGGGTGCCTATGTTGGAGCAACTGTTATGTTTGGGTTGTCATGGTGTACTTGATGAGAACATGTAGACCTTTGCTGCATTTTAAAGCCAAATTGTGGCTGCAGTTCAAGGCAAATTGTTGATAAAAAGCAGTTGTTGCCTATTGATGAATAGCTGAGATAACGATAGCTCTCTCACTTTATGTTTTCTCTGATGAGCTGCTGATATGTTTGGTGACTGAAATGCCGCAACTGGGAAAATTCACTGATTTGAACACGATACTATACTTGGGCCGATGAAATCAGTGAATCAGTGAATTTTCCCTACTTGATCTCGTTAACATTTAGGTGTCCTAATTCATCGTAGAATAATTAGGTGCCGACTCCTTAATAGCTTATTAATTCAGGAAGCACATATACGTCGCGATCGTGTCGGATCCCCTTTCCTTCGCCGAACGGGGCGGTCAAAAGCGGGTGCGACAGTTAGTGCCATGCTAATACATTCAAAATTACCAATGAGTTATTGGGGAGATGCACTATTGGGTTCTTGTTACATTACTAACAGGATTGTAAACAAGAAACATGTGAAAACTCCATTTGAGTTGTTTATTGGGCGTAAGCTTAGTATTAAACATCTAAGGGTATGGGGTTGCATTGCATATGTTTTGGACGCAACTTTGAAAAGGCCAAAACTTGGTAGTAGAGCAGTTAAATATGTTTTTATTGGTTATTATGCTATGAGTAAAGCATATAGATTTTTTAGGCTTCATGGTAATAGTGTATTTTAGGCTGCGCATGCTATATTTTATGAACACTTGAATATTCGTGATGCTGATAAAGTAGAAATAAATAATGATTTATTTGGTGAACTTGATATTAATGAGCATACAACCGGAAGTGAAATTGTGAATGATGAGAATTTAGAAAATGAGAATGATGAAATAATCGAAGTAATAGACATAGAATTGAAAAGAATTTTGATCATGATATGTTGACTTACATGTTAGAAGAGGATCCAAAAACTTTTCAAGAAGCTATGTCACAATCAGATTCTGATATGTGAAAAAGAGCCATGGATGATGAAATCAAGTCTATACTTGAAAATCAAACTTGGACTCTTGTTGATTTACCTCATATGACTAAACTTATTGGTTGCAAGTGGGTTCTGAAAAAAAATCAAAACTGATGGTACTATTGATAACTATAAGGCTAGATTGGTAGCCAAATGTTATAGTAAAAAAGAAGAGATTGATTATTTTAAGACATTCTCTCCCGTTTCTAAATTCACATCAATCCGAACCATGTTTGCTATTGCATCTATGTATGGATTAGAGGTTCATCAAGTGGATGTTAAAACTTAAAACTGCGTTCTGAAACGGTGACTTGGATGAGGAAATTTATTTGCATCAACCTGAAGGTTATGTTGTTAAGGGTGAAGAACATAAAATATGCAAATTAAAAAAGTCTCTGTATGGGCTTAAACAAGCACCACGACAATGGTACAAAAAGTTTAAGCAAGAAATTAAAAGGTTCGAATTTAAGTAGCAAATTAGAAACTTGTGTTTTTACTAAGGTTACTCTTGAGTATAAAATAGTGGTGACTTTATACGTTGATGACTTGCTTATCTTTGGTTCTGACATAAAGTGTGTGAATGAGACCAAAGAGTTTTTAAAGCAAACTTTTGACATAAAGGATTTAGGTCCTGTTGATGTCATATTGGGAGTCAAAGTGCTCAAGAGAGGAGGAACTTACATTCTAACACAATCTCATTACATTGAGAAAGTGTTAAAGAAGTTTAATTACTTTGACTGCAATGCTAGTACAAGTCCTATCAATCCAACCGTAAAATTAGTTCCAAATGAAGGAGAAACTATAAATCAAGAAGAATATACCAAAATAATCGGTAGTATTATGTATGTGGTGAATCACACAAGACCTGATCTTGCGTGTTCTATTGGCATATTGAGTAGATTTAGTAATCCGGGAGAAGATCATTGGAAGGAACTAAAACTAGTACTAAGGTACTTGAAGTCAACAAAGAACTATGGTCTGAATTACAAATGCAATGCATCTACACTTGAGTGTTTTAGTGATGCAAATTGGGCATCAGATGCAAGTGATTCTAAGTCAACTAGTGGATGGTTATTCACTGTTGGAGGTGCCATAGTTTCTTGGGCTTTGAAAAAGCAAAGTTGTGTTGCTTTATCTTCAATGGAATCTGAATACATAGCCATGTCAATGGCAGCCAAAGAGCTTCTGTGGTTTAGAAGATTTCTAAGAACTATTCCTTTTATAGAACTGAAGAAGGGTCCTATAAATTTGTATTGTGATAATCAAGCTGCGATTTAAAATGCAAAGAAGGAGAGAATATATGATCATAGTAAACATATTTCTATGAGATTTAATCATGTTTGAAGTATGGTTAAGAAGGGGAAGATCACACTTGAATATCTTCCAACAAATCAAATACTAGCAAATCCGTTAACAAAACCGTTATCGAGAGATAAGATAAAAAAGGTCATGCGAGGTATGAGGCTATTACCGATATAAACAATGTCTTGATTGAAACCAACTCTATTCTAAGGTACAAGTTATATAATTGGCATCTTATTATGAGAGTTAAAAAGGCAATTCAATATTAGACATTGGCGAGATGAAAACTTGGATACATCTCAAGGTGCATAATTTGGAAGTAGTGGGGGTAATACTATTTTGAAAGCTCTATAGCTGACCTATGCACTTTTGTTTACCACAACAGGTAAAGGTTGGACTCTAAGTCCTTAATAGACTTATAGCTATGTGGAATGCGTTGTGGACATTCTTGATGAGTCTACCTATACAAGTATAGAAGTGAGTGACCGCTTCTTAGGGATCATTCGGTAAGATCCTAGAGTACTTGTGAATCCAGGATTCAGCATAAGGCCCATATTAAACGATGATGCCAAGATTAAAAAGGAGCAAAAATCATACGCAACGAGAATATGATTCCTTAGTGTTTCATATTCAACCATAAGTTAAAGGCCTAGTCCACTTCATGGCTATTCGTTGTGTAACGCATGTTATATATATTTTTTATTATTTTCATTATGCATGTAAATAAGTGGGGGATTGTTATATATCCCACATTGGATATGAGTATTTTCATCATAATTGAGTCACTTGTCACATTGTCATTTGTCCCACATAGTCAATTGCCCTACATTGATGGTTTTTAAGTAAAGAGTCATTTGTCCCATATTGATGTTTGAGAAGAAGTTTGAACTTCCTTGTGGCTATAAAATGAGTAAATGAGTTTGACATATTAGTCAACTTCCATTCATTATGGAGGAAAACCAATAGTGGCTCCAATAGTTCAAAACTTTCTCTTATATATATATAAGAAATAAATAAATAAATAAATATTTAAAGAGGGGACAGGGGACGAAACATTACAACGTTTTGGCATTTCTATTTCTTCAACGGAGATATCCCTTCGTAAATATGTTGCAACGGAAAATATAGAGAACACATTACAGAAAACAATATATAATTTCTGCTTCTGAAATTCCCTTCTCTGAGATTTATTTTTTCTTTAAAGTCTATATTTTATGCGTGCGATCTCTGCTTCTGGAATTCGTTAGAGTATAACTTTCGAATTTCTGAGAATATAGGTTTTGTATCCTCGAAGGTTAATTCCTCAATGAACCTTTTACACTTGAGAGGGAGAAATTAATACATTTAAAGATAACATCGATTTTCAGTGTGCCTAACCTATTATTAATTTCATTACCCTATTATACAATAAATGCTTAGTTAGAACTCCTTTATTTTTAGTGAAATAAAAATGTTTAGCAGAATAATGTAGTTCCAATTGTATAATTCTTATTATATTATATTTAAATATAATGATTACTTATTTCAACAGTATAATCAATTTTCAGATTTGATCTTCCGTCCACAAGTGCGGTTTTAAAGTTGGACCACAGAACAGGTCTGCGGTCCGTAAAAAAGCTTCAGTGCTCCGAACTTGTATGCAGACCTAGGCTCCCAAGTTCTTCCTCCTTTGCCTTCTTCTGTTGTGCTGAATTCCCATTTGCGGCCTGTAGTATGGTTTTGTGGTCAGCATGAAGGGTATTTTCTTCCCTTCTTCAGTTTTCAGCGCTTTTAAGCATTGCAATGCACTTCTCCGAATTTGTGGCGTCTCAATGTAAAAATTCTACAAAAAGCAAAAGAACATAAATACTTACTGAACAAGCATTGAAGACATGAAAAGTCTAGACAATTGGTATCAAATATGTCGTAAGCTCACGACACATCACCCGTTAAGGAGAAACCCATTTAGTCTCAGACAAAAATGGACGCTCTCAACTCTGTTTTCAATGCCCTTAGGGATTCACCAAGACAACGTCATACTTGTTAAGAGGTTCCACAAGCCCGATTACAGAGACAGATTTAGAATTTGAAGTTTATGGATTATTGGCTACAATAACTTCAAGTTCATAATACAGTAATTATAATTGAGTTCACAATTATATATTGATAGATATTTATTTAATGGCATAATACACAGCCAGCCCCTTAAACTTGTTAGAAAATTTCAGTTAGACACTTGAACTAAGTCTTGTTCCAATTGAACACCTCAACTCCTAATAAAATATTTTCATCAGACACTTTCGGTTAATTTTTTGAAAAAATAATTGCGTGTTTTTAAATATACATACAGAATTTGAGCAAAAACTATTGAGTTCAAGTTGTATTTAGAATTTTCATAGCCAAACACTGATTTTCAAATAAAGTGACAAAATTTTCTGGAAAAAGTGAGCAATTCTCATGGACAAACAAGTCCTTATTTTTTTAGGGATTTAGAGATTTTTAGGAAAGTTTGGTTGTATATTAGTTAATTCGGTTAGGCTTAAAATTTAGGTATTTGGAGAGGAAAAGAGATCATTTTTATGGTTTATCATGTAAATTAATCTTCTATATCATGTGTAATCATAAAAAAGATACTAGTAATTTGTTATTTAATCTTCTAGGATGTGTAATTATTAAAATTTTCCTATAACTTTGTTAGATTGCTGTGTAATGTACAAACATTCCAATTTGTAATTGGCCAGACAACCCACTGGCCCGGCGTTAAACATAATGCTGTGTGTCAACCTTCCACTGACAGTACATTTAATTAGATATGATAGGACTTCTAATTTAATTTGGTATATTCGTAAATTATAGATTATCGAAATAATCTTTGTGAATATTTTATATTTAGAATGTAAATTATTCTGATTTAGATTACTATAATTGTAGCCTAAACTCTAGCCTTATAACATGTATATTATTGACTTCAAGGAATGACAATATCATGGAAAATATTTCCATCATGGTATCAAGAGTAAAAAATCAGTCCTAGCCGTTTTCTTTGCCCTAGCCGAAACCCTACCTCCTCCTCTCCTCCTCCTCTTTTCTCGTTTCTCGTTCGAGATTGATTCTCGAAGAAACCCAAAAAATAAAACATGCTGCGGATGCGGCTAACAATGCCGGCACCACCCTCATTTCTACCAACACCTATGATGTGAGGCCTCCAAATTCTGGTTCGAGTAATGCAGCAAATCGCAACAATAACAAAGGAAAGAATAATGGCGGAAGGGGACGTGGTCGTGGTGGCGGCAACCAGACCGGCGGTGGTAGCAACCACCAACAGCAGGCGTAGATTCAGCCCTGACAGCAACAACCCCAGCAACAGTCGTGGGGGCAGTACCCGCCGTGGGGTTGGACGCCACAACAGTGGGCAACCCCCCATGCCCGTTCCCCACGTCGTCATGGTCCAGACCACCACCACCTGCTCGACAGCCCGGGGTGCTTGGCAGCCGTCCACAACAAGCATATGCAGCCCATGGACCATTTTCTTCGGGGTATGATCCAACAGACATCAAGAAAGCCATGCACACTATGACTCTTAATGTTCCCGACAACACCTGGTACATGGACACTGGTGCTACCTCTCATATGACGGCATCTCAAGGTACACTCTCATCTTATTTTAATATGAGCAGTAATAAGAATATTGTGGTTGTCAGTGGGCAAGAAATTCCAATTCGTAGTATTGGGAAATCAAACCTCCCCCCTTTTACTCACCTTTACATTTAAATAATGTCCTACATGCACCCAAACTTATTACAAACTTGATATATGTGCGTCGTTTCACCACTGACAACAATGTTTCTATTGAGTTTGATCCGTTTGGGTTTTCTGTGAAGGACATTCAGGAGGGGAGGCTACTAATGAGATGTGCTAGCACTGGGGATATGTATCCTATCACCACCAACCACCAAGACACCTCTCCATTAACTTTTGTTGCTCTTTCTCCTACTTTATGGCATAATCGTTTGGGACACCCGGGAACAATCTCTGTGTTCTTCTGTTTGTCAGTTTTGTGTTTTTGGAAAACATGTTAAGTTACCTTTTTCTTTGTCTACTTCGAGCACTATTATGCCATTTGATATCATGCATAGTGACTTATGAACCTCTCCGATTTTAAGTTCGGCGTGTCATAAGTATTATTACATTCTTATTTTTGATGACTACTCTTATTTTCTATGGACATTTTCCATTAGAAAAAAATCGCAGGTTCACATCATTTTCATGCGATTTAGTGCATTCATCCACACCCAATTTGAGAAGTCTATTACGTGTTTCCAATGTGACAATGGGAGGAATTAATTAACGACCAAATTTAAGAAATTTTGTCACAAAAATGGTATGGTATTTCGTCTCTCTTGTCCACACACTTCTCCTCAAAACGGGAAAGCCGAATGGAAAATACGAGCATTAAATAATTTAATTCGCACACTTCTTGCTCATTCTTCTATGCCACCATCATTTTGGCATCATGCTCTTCAAATGACCATGTACCTCTTAAACATTCTCCCTAGCAAGCTACTTTCAAACTTCTAACCCACTCAAATTCTTTATCATCGGGATCCTTCCTACACAATGTTTTCTGGTGTTTATATTATCCTCTCTTTCCTTCCACAATAATAAACAAACTTCAAATCCGTTCCACTCCATGTATATTTTTGAGATACCCACAAAATCATCGGGGATATAAGTGCTATGATATGTATAGTGGAAAAATTTTCATCTCTCGCCATGTTATTTTCGATAAGTCCCAATTCCCGTTTGTCAACATACACACTCCTTCTCCGCCCTCCTATAATTTTTTGGACACTGGGCTGCATCCCCTTTGTCGGGTTCAAATCGACAGCCCAACTGCTCAAGCCCAAACTACGGAGCCCACTGCTCCCTCTCATTCAGTCCAACGACCTTCCCAATCCGAGCCACGACCCAATCCAGAATAGCCCCTATTCCCTTCTATCGAGATTGGGCCCAGCTCCCCGTAGCCCACTGCCCCAGCCCAGACCACCCCAGCAACCCCACTTCCACAACGGCCCCAACAACTCTTAACGGGTCAGGCCCCCTCTAGGTCCATGGAAATTCGTAACATGCATGATATTTTTAGGCCTAAGCGGCATTTTAATTTGACATCCTCGGTTAAATCATCCCCGATTCCCCGTAACCCGAAAGCTTCCCTATCAGACCCAAATTGGAAAGCAATCATGATAGATGAAATTGATGCTCTTATTAAAAATAAGACGTGGGAGTTGGTGCCCCGTCCTTCTAATATGAACATAATTCGTTCCATGTGGATTTTTTGTCATAAAAAGAAATCTAATAGTTCATTTGAGAGGCACAAAGCCCGTCTTGTTGGTGATGGCAGGTCTCAACAGATCGGTGTTGATTGTGATGAAACTTTTAGCCCCATCATAAAAGATAATGATAGTCCCAATAACTACAAAATGCAACGAAAAGTCCAACATATAAAGTGGCAGCTATGTAGAACAGTAAGTAATAAAGTTCTGCATGGCTCTTGATTGTGAGGAAAGATGTAAATTTGCATATGAATGGAAGAAATTTCAGTATGAGTTGTACAGAAACATTGCCAAAGTACCTCTTGAGCCTTGTGCAAATAATTATTTAGATTTATCATTAGTCGTCTATATTTCTTGTACGTGGTTTAGTATTTAAGGTTTTGATAAATTTTGAGATTTTTTTTGCACGATCAATTGATAACATTTTTACACAAATAGACTGATAATTTACTGTATACTTTCCTAATCGGCATATAAATTATACATAACTGTAGACATATTATACATTCGCGACTAGTTTTAGTAAAATTATTGGTGAACGACTAAGGGCAGTCCGGTACACTAAGCTCACGCTATGCGCGGGGTCCGGAGAAGGGCCGGACTACAAGGGTCTGTTGTAAGCAGTCTTACCTTGTATTTCTGTCAGAAGTTGTTTTCACGGCTTGAACACATGAAATAAACTTAGCAGTAGTTTACAATAAAGAGAATGCTAAAAGAATTGACGAGACGAAGAACTGAAAGAATAATCCGATATATTTGACTGATGAGAGGAGCATCATATAGTAGAGAATTCAGATAATTAACGAAGTAATACTTACATTATTGCCTAACACTACGGAGAAATCATGTTTGCATTTCAACATTATTTGTTGTTGATTATACAGGACAAAGACCCTACAATTTAGTTTGATTATACGTTTCATTTTAAAGTTTCAACCCAAGATTTGAATTTTAAAATGGAGTTTTGACAAAGTTAGCCTCTCGGCCAAAAAGTTTAACATGCAGTTGGCTCAAAATTTTCAATTACATTTAGTAGCCAAAAAAATGTTAGAAATGTTAGCATATGCAATACCAAAAGCACGGTAACAACACCCCCATCCCATTCTATAATTTTCTCTTCCACCATCTGTAAGTTATTTCCGCAACACACACAAAAAAAATCAGCACCACCTCGTTGTCATTGCACACCTCCACCACCACACTGCCACCACTTGATCGCCCTATTCACACCCTTTAAAAATATAAATTAACAAAAATCTGACTCACCTACCCCGGACCAGCCTCATCCATCCCCGGACTCTATCCACCAACTAAGATAAAAAGAAAGAAATAGTGAGAATATCTGTGAAATGAAGATTACACACTTTACATAAACAAATTATATTAATTTTTCACTTTATATACATGTTATAAGTTGTATATGCACTATCGTATGCATTATACACAATATATACACTTCACACGCGCGAACACGCATATATATATATTTGTCAGTACCCACCATAGTCCTCCATCACGCTCATTTTTCTGCATAATTTGTGTATAATCAATGTATACTCAGTGTATGATATACTTATTAGTGTAAACACACTAATTATACACTTACTTTTCAAATATTATATACTAACACCACAACGTATAAATGGAGTAACAGAAGAACCGACAAACTTGACCGAGAAAAATTCTTCTCCATCTCTCATCTTCTCTTAAAGTTGTTTCAAAAAGGTACTATGCAATACCCAAATTGAAAATGAACGACAAGCGAAGTTAGTGTAATCTGTACAACACAATTCATCTTTCTTAACGTTACTTCTCCTTCTTCACAACCACAATCAGAATGGATGGTGAAATTATATAATCAGATTATACTAATTTAGTAAAGTGCATAATAAGTGTATACTTAGTGTAAACTCACTAAATATACACTTATTATAAATTATCCACTAATTTACATAACCTTAATAATTATACTTGATATACTCTGATGCTCCCTCCACTAATACCAAGTATAAAGTGTATATTCATTATATATATATAATGTATAATAGTGTATATATATAGACCTCTTATACACTTGTTACAACAGTTATACAGTATATACAAACTCTATACGCAATTATAATACAAGCACCTTCAAGTCACCATTAAAACTACAAGCCCCCACCTATACCCACAGCCAAACTAAAAATACGTCGTATATATAATTTTTATACACGATGTTATACAAGATTATAAATACTGTATACAATTTTTATACAAAATTATATTGCAAGTACCATCAAGCCACCCCATTAAAACCCCAACCCACCACTATTATTCACTTGAGAAGTTCTTTAAGAAGAAGAGTACTACTATCTTGAAGTAAATAATGTACCTCAATTAGTAGCTTATATACTTTTCATGGAATAAAATAATTTACAGCATCAAAGCAACACTTTCAACAAAAATGATTTTTTAATAATGAAGGACCATATAGCTCCTTTGGTGTTTCAATCTATTTTATCAGTTGAAATAACTCTTTGTTCTCTGACATGAAGTTACACTACAAGAAAGTAAGAAATGGCAACAACTCTTTGGCAACAAAAATAATATAGTTGGCAAAATTCAATATTTAACAATAACTTAGTTTTATTGTTGACATGTATGATGAAAATTTTATAAATGAACTTTTTTTTTGTTGTCAAACAATTTACTTTTTACTATAATAGTCAATCCTATGACAATAAAAAAAAATTATTGGCAAATATCTTGTAGTGTTAGGACCTTTAGATAACATTTAAAAATTTGAATTATAATTGAGAAGCTAAAGTCAAAAGGTCTGATAAGAGATAATGATAGTCCCATTAACTACGAATCATAAAGATAATACATTGAAGACCATTTTTTTAAAGCATGTGCAATGATATTAAAAAATAATTGACACATGAGGGTTAAGGTATGTTGTCCAGTAAGCTGAAATATGTCATGAAATTGCTTATAGATTTGTAAAGAATGGGGCCAAAATTTATCTTGCTTATATTTTGGTGGATATACTGTGTAGTTATCCGTTTAAACTATGCACTATAACACATCAAGGGAACATTTAACAATTCGTGACACACGAATATATGCTAGAATTTTTGTAAGGGCTTTAATTCCGAGCTTCCGAGTTAAGATTAATTTTGGCAAAGTACCTTACAATGCTAAAAAAATTACTAAGCACGTTACATTGAACTGTGCAAAAGCAACTCAAGTTTTAAAATTTCATCACATATCCGATGATCTTTAATACAATGACTCCAAATCAGAGTTTATTTCTCTGCATCATTTGGTTTCCCTCCCCACATTTTTATCCTCTCTGCTGCAATGGAAGCCTGCAATTCATAGTACAAAACTCAATTGTGTTAGCACAAAAGTTAAGATAGATAGTGAAGCCCAATATGTATCTAGGAATTAAGCCCAAATAGTGAACGAAAATATAATGGTGGTGAGCCTATTCGATATAAACTAATTTTAAGAAGACCATCCTCTAAATGTATTTTTAAAATAAAGTTGTTGCACTATAGTAATGGAGGTAATTAGCAGCTCGTAAAATTAAAGTTATAAGGATCAGACGAAAACAGAATACCCTAATGTACATAAGTTTGTTTTCTCGATTTATAGAAACATATTTTTAATATTTTGGACAACTAACCATCGAAAAATGATTTGGTCAAGGAGATTAAAATAAAGACACATTTCTTACTCTTTTGTAAATCCTTTTTGCGAGTCAAAGGAAAACAGTTTCTCTTAGAGTTCGGTGAGGGGGGGGGGGGGGGCAGGAACTGAGACAACAAAATTACGAGGTAAGAATGATTTTACTTATATACATCAATAGTAATTCTTTTGCGCTGTTAGTGCAATTTATTTAGTCTTCTTTATAACATTTGATGTTATTAATCCAACTTAATATGGATATTACGTGTAACTGTAAAGAATGAATCTTGGGTCTAACTCAACCTCAAAAGCTAGTTTGTAGGGTGAGGATTGTCCAAGTCCATATAAGGAGTACATGTTTCCATTCCATATCCGATGTGAGACTCTTAACACTCCCCGCACGCCCAGACCTTGTTAACTGGAACGTGGATAATATAATTTGGGGGCCAACATCAGTGAACAAAGAATTTGAATTGAGACTCTTAACACTCCCCACACGCCTAGACCTTGTTAACTGAAACGTGGATAATATAATTTGGGTAGGGGCCCAACATTAGTGAATAAAAAATTTGAATGAGTCTGACTCTGATATTATATAAAGAATTGATCTTGAGCCTAACTCAACCCCAAAAGCTAGCTTGTAGAGTTTGAATTGTCCAAGTCCATATAAGGAATCCATGTTTCCATTCCATATTCGATGTGGTACTCTTAACATTAAATACTTTCTTCAAAAATAATTTGATAGTGCGAAAATTATTTTATATTGTAAATACTGAAGGAATAAGCATTTTTCAAGATACCTCGTTGTTCCAGTTGGTTTTGTAAACTATCCAAAACAGGGCAAATGTCTGAATCATAGTTCCGCTAACCATTCCATACCAAATCCCCTGACATCATGAATAAAAATTTAGATAATAGGTTAAATAAAAGGACTACTCAAACCCAAAAAAAAGAAGACAAGTAGCTTGACAAAATGAAATGTTACACTTACTTGGACACCCATGTTGAACTTATAGCCTAGTATTAAACCCAATGGAATACCAAATAAATAGTAACAAGCAATATTAACATAAGCAACCAAAGCTTGCCATC
The DNA here is from genome assembly GCA_034509755.1 of Anisodus tanguticus. NCBI lineage: Eukaryota > Viridiplantae > Streptophyta > Magnoliopsida > Solanales > Solanaceae > Anisodus > Anisodus tanguticus. The sequence goes on along the minus strand of CM067550.1, from coordinate 46,057,943 downwards.
CAGCTCCAATAGCCACACCAGATAGAGCTGGCTGAATATTGTTAACCACCATACAAAAAGCTAGTAATGGTGTCAGCTCATAAACAAGACGCTTCACTGATTCACTCTCTGCAAATAAGTTAGGGTATTGCCTTCGAAAGGCGAGTAAAAATACGGATAAGAGAAGGCCGATCGAGAATGAAGAAAACACGACCACCACCACTGAAAATTTGGCCGTTCTTGGATGAGCTGCCCCGAGTTCATTTGACACTCGCACACTAAAAAAATTTGCACATTTTTTCTCATGTTAGATGTATAAGAGAACTAAATACGTAATTTTCTTGGTGCTAATATAGTCATTCTGAATTTGTGACAAACCTTATAGCTGCATTGCATCCCATAGCTGCCATTACTGCCCATCCCAGTATGTTCATGCTGCAATCCACAACTCTTAATTCTTTAGATAAACATGAACTAGAAGCTAATTACACAATCGCCAAATTTGCATATTTAGAAGCCCTCTCCAACAAACATGGCCAACTTAATAGAATAGTTGACATGAAGTAAAACCTTAAGAAGAGACATTAAACTTATTTAATACAATCGTACGTATTTTTTTAAAATTTTGAAGTCTATTAAAAACAATGTGATTAATGAATAGTTGCAAGTTGACAGCAAATGTTTGAAAAAAATTACTTGTCTTTAATAATGAACAAGAGATTATTTAACTAGATATTATATATGCAATACAATCTGATCCGTAATTTTTGGGGCCTCAAATATTATGAGCCTAAAGCAAGGATTTTAAAAGCTTTGGGATTGATCCGCCCTGCCCATAAAAAACCCCAACCCAAATAACAAATGACAAAAAGAAGTTAAAAAGACAAGTAATCATTTTAGAGGTCTAAAGCCTTACTAATCCTAGATTACAAAATAAGTTCAAGTATCAATAGTGATTTATTCTTGATTTTGTTTTCTGATTTTGTCCAATTATTACTTCTAGGAGTATAGTACTTGTAAGTTGTAACAATTAAGGCAAGTACTTTCCTCTGCAAATTGACATTTGAACTTCATCTAAATGGCGGAGTAATTACAAATTACGATTAGGCCTTGGTGGATTCCACTTCTTCTCTTTGCCGTGTCAAAGTTTGTTTTTTCCTCTAAACATTATTAGCAGTATAATGCAAACTCTGCTGAAAATGACATTTATTATTATTTCTATGTTAAAACAGTATTACTATCTTGGGGAATTGTTATAGTACTCTCTGTCCCAATTATTTATGATGCACTTTTTCTTTTTTAATTTCTCAAAAAATGATAATTGTTATTTGTTTAGAAATAATATAAAATTAAACTTTCTATTTTAACATTAATGAAACATTTTATAATTATAAAAATATCTATAACTTATTTTACACCACAAATTTCAAAAAAATAAATTCTTTCTTACTTTGCTCAGTCAAATAACATCACATAAAATAAGAAAGATTGTGATAGAAGGAGTTGTGACACTTTCAGAAGAGGAATCAGACTAGGTAGACAATGTTCTAAAGGAGAAGCGTAGCTAGCACGTTGAACCATAACTGTCAACAGTGGAAGATAGCTTTAAAGTGAGGGCTTCAGAAATAGTGCTTCTCAACTGCCGATCGACGTAGAGTAATTAAATTTCTCCCTCCGGTGTTTGTCAATGATGTTTTTTGGGCAGACATTCTAGGAACTACGTCTACCAGACACATTTTGAGTTGTAATTTGATAAACAACTCTGTAAACTATGAAACATCTTGGTGCATTAATAGTATAAACTATGTGTATGACGCTCTTTAACTTTATTATATAAAAATCTCTGACTTACCAAAAAAAAATTCTCCAATTGGCAGGGCATTTTTTTTTTGGGTAGAAGGTATAACTAGATCTTATCTCCAATTTTACACCAATTCCAAAGAAAAGGGGAAAAGTGAGGGACTGTCAAATGATGTCAAACAATTCTTAATCAAGCCACCCTAATTCTCCTTTAACGTCCTATCTAGCCACTAAAATAGCATAGTGAAAGACGAAAATATATGATGACAAATAACTACGGTAAATGATTAATATTGTAAATGGGTGAACTTTTTATTATGGCCAGACAAAAACTTTTTATTATGGCCAGACAAAAAGCATCAAGTGAGTAATTTTGGCACTCACCAAATACATAAGGCATCAACAGCGACTTCTGCGTTCTTTAAATAACCAGCGAAGAGGACCAATGCCATAAAGTACCAAGTCTCCAAGCTGCACAATAATTAGATTAGATGCCAAACTAATCACATCAACAAAACCATAATAATTAAGGACTACATGTTTTAAAGGTGAAACTATATTTTCCTTAAATTAAGCCCCATAATTAAAAACTTAGACCAAAAGTATGTTTCTTAAATGGTCAGCTCTGGTTAGTGTATAGTTTGTAACATGTTGATGGTGACCTTATCCTTATGGCGCATCATGTGTTGGAGGCTCATATGATTATCTCATTTGATATTTTGAATACTTTTCGTGTGAGGAAAAAACTAAAACAAAATAAAGAAATTTAAGGTTAGTCCTTAATCGCTCGTCATTCTCGAAGATCATATTAATATTAGTTAACATGTCGACTCTAACTACCAATATATATGTGTCTAGGTATCAACTATATATATGGATTTCTCTTCCCGTCTCTCTCACTAAATTTATGGTTATTCTGATTGAGAGAGGTGGGAGGAGGAATCGATATATATAAAATAAAATGTATTTTCTGCACTGTATATACAATCCACTTAATTTAAGCGGATCAAATTGGTGGAACGGGTCGGACCAGTGTCCACAACAAAAAGAGAGAAAATGCAATGTGGAATTACTAACCATAGCATGACAGCAGAGGCAAGAGATAACCTAACAAAGCCCCATAGATTAAGGAAAGCCTTCCATGAAAAACCTGACCATGCTTCTCCACAAGTCCCACTAAATATATATAGCAGTTGCGCCACCACTATGAACCACCACGATGAGTTCAGCACCACCGCCGCCCCCACGAGTCCCCACCCAAGTTTTAGCATAAACAACTGTTGGAAATTTACAAGGATTGCAGGAAACGGAAATTACAAACAACTGCTAATGTAAGAATTGAAATTACAATTCAACTATAAAACTGGAAATTACAAAGATGAAAATGAAAAACTATTTTTTGTTTTTGCTTTGAGTCGAGTGTGGCACCTTGTCCTTAAGACAATATTGCCCCGTATGTATCCTTTATACGTCTGGACAATTTGTCTCCCAAGATAAAACGACAATGGAACACTTGAGCAAAGGAAACTCAAATGCTACCTTGAAGAATATTGAGCAAGAAATGATGCAAGGAAGGTGTAGGAAGAAAGCGATTTGCTTGTGTATTTTCGTGTATATAGCTAGTATATTTTCTGTGTGTCTCAACAATGGTGTAGGGGTGTTTATATAGGTGAGGGAGGGCTCTTTAGCTGCCTCCATAATGTGACCATTATTGGCCAAATAATGGCCATTATGGAGGTAGTAAAGCCATCAAATTAAATGGTGAAAAGACCAACGGAATTGGCCATTATGGGAGGAGTAATTCGGCCAAAATAAATGGTGAATTGAGTGCTTTGGCGTTTCTGTTTTGACCGTCGAATTTTTGATTTTCGAAAAACTTCGGGGACCAAAGCGTACATCTTGAAACTTCGGGGACTAAAGCGTACATCTTGAAACTTCGGGACCAAAGCGTACATCCGAAAGAATTTCGGTCCAAAGCGTACATCCGAAACTTCGGGATCAAAGCGCACTTCGGCAAAGTTCTCGGCCCAAAAAGATAATATCAGAAGGCCCACAGCCCACGACCCGTGAACCCGGACCGGACCGGACGGGGGGGGCGGCGGCGGCGCGCGTGTGGTCTTTCCTCGAACCGAAGCACATCTAGGTCCTCCCTCCTTTAAACACATGGGATACCCCTTGGGGTCCCAAACCCCAAACCAATTTCGAGTAATATATACACAACAATTCTTTCTCCCTCTACCGATGTGGGAGAATTGAACCCAATACCACACTTTCCATGCTTCAAACACCTCACTTCGTGGACCAATATCTCTTTCATTTCTTAATGAAATTTGACGATTCTTGGCCCTACGGTTATCTACGTACTTAGTAGATCATGCGTATGTGTGAAGAACCGAATTCTCCAACATACGTAATACTAGTGTTTAAGCGTTAAAGTTGGTCGGTCGCAACTCCCGCCAAAGGCAAATTTCCAACAATCCCCTCTTGAAAGAGATTTTGGCGCACTCACATGGTGCCTTTTCCATTTCCGACAATATTTCGGCGGACCGATGTTGCATAAGGAGAGGTAGCTTCGACTTTGAACCTTCCATAGTGAATACCATCGGACTTACTTGCTGCGCGGTGAACGTGATGTCTTGAACCGTCGGTGTTTAGTGTAAGCCAAGTCAATGGTACCAACACAACAAATTCCCTTACTCTCTTCTTCGTAATGTTTTGTCCGTTTTGGCCATGGACAACGTCTTGGATTCTTAAGTGCGTTCATTTTGAGGCGGCCGTCCTCGCACTTAAATAGGTGGTCTCCTACAAGGTATCTGCTATACCCCACTTCACAAGTGTTAGGAACCATTAAAAGTTTCCCAAACCTAACCTCAATTTGTTGAGGAGCATTACGAGTTTTGAAAACTTAACCTTTACCCACCGCTGCGAGATAGCACTTAAAGTCTATCGCGGGAACGGCTTTGGATTTGGTGTTTCTTTTCGAAATCACTATCCGAAGTGCTCATACTTCCACCGAAGCGATCAGCGAACCTTTACAACTTAGTTTTCCCATTGAACCGAATTCCGGGATCTCCGGTTAGTAAGGTTGGGTTACTGCATTATATCGGTCCTTATATTTTGGGTTTTAAGCCCATTCCCAAACAGCAAGTCATCGATCTTTGGGTAAGCCCTTTGTCAATGGGTCTGCTATATTATCCTTTGATTTAATGTAATCAATGGATATTATACCCGTGGTGATCGGTTGCCTAACGGTCTTATGCCTCCGTCGAATATGACGAGACTTGCCGTTGTACATAGCATTCCGTGCCCTTCCTAGAGCCGACCGTCGTCGCGGTGGATCATTACCGAAGGTACGGGTTTGTTCCAACACGGAACATCCTCTAAGAAGTCATGAAGCCACTCGGCTTCTTCTCACGCTTTGTCTAAAGCGATAAACTCCGATTCCATTGTGGATCGGGCGATGCAAGTTTGCTTAGAGGATTTCCAAGACACGGCCCCACCACCAATTGTAAATACATACCCCATTTGGTGGACTTGGTGTTCTCTATATCGGATATCCATTTGCATCTTTGTACCCCTCTAGTACGGTGGATATCTCGAATAGTGTAACCGTAATTTAACGTGTATTTCAAGTATTGTAATACCCGATTCAACGCCTTCCGGTGATTATCACTTGGATTACGGGTGAACCTAGCCAACTTATTGTTGCGTAAGCAATATCGGGTCGGGTGCGGTTTGTTATATACATCAAACTACCGATCACTGTGCATATCGCTCTGGTATACGGGTGCACCAAGATTTTTATCAAGCTTTTGATTTGAATCCATTGGTGACTTTATCGGTGAAGCTGTCTAACATCTCAAACTTTCTCAAAACATCCTCGATGTAGTGAGGCGAGATAAGACTAGCCGTCGGACGTCTTAGAGATTTTAATCCCTAAGATGACATCTGCGATACCCATATCCTTCATGTCGAAGCATTGTTTCAACATGTTCTTAGTCTCTAGGATGACCCTAGGGTGCTTCCTGTGATTAACATGTCGTCTACATACGGGCATATCATAACAAACGAGTCGAGTTACCTTTCATGTAGACACATTTATCACACTCATTAATGGCGAAACCCTTCGATAGTAGAGTACTATCAAATTTTTCGTGCCATTGCTTCGGGGCTTGTTTCGGCCCGTACGAGAGATTTGACAAGTCGACGGACTTTCTTCTCTTGTCCTTGAACCACGTACCCCTCGGGTTGGTCCATATATATTTCTTCTTCCAAATCACCATTTAGGAAGAAATTTGTCTTGACGTCCATTTGGTGTATCTCAAGGTCACGCAAGGCTGCGATCGCAATGAATACCCGTATGGATGTCATCGGGATACCGGGGAGTAGGTATCAAAGTAGTCAAAGCCTTCGTTTGCGATAGCCCTTGACTACCAACTGGCTTTGTACTTGTCGATAGACCCATCTCGCTTTGTATTTCCGTTTGAGTATCCACTTACACCCCAACGGTTTATTTCCGGAGGAAGATCAACCAACTCCCACGTATGGTTATGCGAGAATGGAGCCTATTTCACTCTCAATAGCTTCTTTCCGAGCGGTGCTTCGGAGTTGACAACGCGAGCAATTGTCCTAGGTTCATCATTAACCATATAAGCTACAAAGTCGGGACCAAAGGATTTATCCTTCCTGGCCCTTTTACTTCGCCTTAGATCCATATCGGAGTCTCCAAGTTCGAGAATCGGAACACTAGATTCGGATGTTCGACCACCTCGGGATTCGCTAGATGCGAACCATTCGGATCCGGGCGATCAAGGACTCCGGTTCTTGAGAGCTTTGTGCATAACTTCGTTTGAGAGAGGTTATGTCTTTTTCCTTTCTAGGAAAGGTACTTTCAAAGAATAGAGCATTCCTTGATTCCATTATTGTACCCTGGTGGATATCTGGAATATCTGACTTATGCACTAAGAAGCGATAAGCACTACTGTTATTTGCATATCCAATAAATATGCAATCTACAGTCTTAGGCCCAATCTTGACCTGCTTTGGCTTGGGTACTTCTACCTTTGCCAGACAACCCCACACCTTAAAATATTTGTAGGTGGGTTTCTTTCCCTTCCATGATTCATATGGAGTTTTATCCTTACTCTTATGTGGGACTCGTTAAGAATCGTATTAGCGATAAGGACAGACTTCTCCCCACATGTTTTGGGGAAGACCGGAATTGATAAGCAAGGCATTCATCATTTCCTTTAATGTGCGGTTCTTTCGTTCGCCACACCGTTTGATTGAGGTGAGTATGGAGCCGTCGTTTGATGAATAATGCCTTCTTGGGCACGGTATTCCTCAAATGGCGCTACATATTCTCCCCTCTATCGCTACGAATGGATTTAATCCGTAGGCTAAGTTGATTCTCAACTTCGCTTTGTAACGTCGAAACGCTTCAAAGGTTTCATCCTTACTTTTCAACAAGTAAAGGTAACAATACCTTGTGCTATCATCTATAAATGTCACAAAGTACTTGTTCCCCCTCTAGTTTGTACAAACTTCAAATCACATATATCGTGTGAATAAGTTCTAGAGGAGCGGTATTCCTTTCGACGGATCGAAAAGGAAGCTTAGTAAGTTTTGCCTCTACGCACACCTCACACTTATGTTGAGGGTTTACGTCGATAGAAGGCAACAACTCCATCTTTACCGACCTTTGAATAGACTTGTAGTTTACGTGTCCTAATCTATGATGCCATAAATTAGAAGACTCAAGCAAATAAGAAGAAGACTCAACTTTATTTCCTTGACGCAATACGGACATGGCATTCACTTTGAAAAGGCCTTCACGGACGAAGCCTCTTCCTACAAATGTGCCATTTTTTGTGAGTACAAATTTATTTGATTCAAATACTAGCCTAAAACCAGCATTAACCAATAAAGTTCCGAAATTAAATTTCTTCTAATATACGGGACGTGCATCACTTCCTTCGAGTAAGTTCCTTGCGGAAGTCATCTTCGAGGACCACCTTTCCAACCCCCATCACGTCGGAAGAAGCGTTGTTGCCCATGAACGACTTCTTGTCGGCGGCAGTGTGTACGTGGAGAAGGCATCTTTGTTGGACGAGATGTGCCTTGTAGCACACGTGTCCAACCACCCGGCTGCATCGGGTTCTCAACCAAGTTGGCTTCTAGCACCACTGCGGCGAATTCCTCGATCATGTCATCCAGGAGCGTGTCCTTGACGACGTTTGCTTGAGCCTTGCCTTTAGACTTGGCTTTCTGCTGTTGCTCAGTCTTGAGCTTGCGGCATTCCTTGATCCTATGACCGGGTTTACCACGGTGATGACAATTACCTCGAACATCTCTGCTGCGGGGGCTTTGCCGTCTTTCCGGAACTTCCGCTTCTTGCTTGAGTTCCCTTTGGCCTCGGCCAGATTCGCCTTCGCCTCTGGCGGGTTGTCTACCCTTTGGCAAGGTCTTCTTATTATCTTCCTGGATTTGCAGTTTGATAACAAGCTCTTCAAAGGTCATCTCCTTTGTCTTGAGTTTCAAGTAACTCATAAACTCATTCCATGAAGGAGGTAACTTCTCAATCAGCGATGCAACCAAAAACTGCTCGTTTGGTTTCAGTCCTTCCAAATCCAGGTGATGTAGAATCATCGAAATTCTGGACTTGGGACATCATCGTCTTCTTTGTCCACCATTTGGAATTTTAGAAATTTCCCAACGATGAACTTCTTAGTACCCGCATCTTGTGCGTTGTACTTCTTTTGCAATTTTTCCCACAACTCTTTGGCGGTGCCAACGGTGCAATAGACCGTGTAGAGAGGGTCTGGCAAGCAGTTTAGTATATAGTTCTTGCACATGAAATCGCTATGATTCCATGCATCACGAACCATCTTCATGCCGTTAACGACATGGATACCAAGGCCCCCTTCACCCGTTTCGAGGCGAAGAGTCCATTTCATCTCCGACTTGTGGAGGATCTTCCGTAAGGAATCGGGCCATGCCCATAAGCGTTAGATAAAACAAGCATCTTTTTTGCCATCTTTTGAATTTCGATCCCATGAATTTTTCGGGGCGATCATGGTGGTGTGAAGAAGAGGGTGGAGCTCCGATGGCCGGGAAGGCGGCGGTGTTCTTGCCTTGAGCGGTGGCAGCGCGCAGCGGCGAGCAAAGGCGGCGGTGTTCGCCTTGAGCGATGGCAAGCATTGGCGCAACATTGCCTCGAGAGGCGACGACGATAGCGACAACATCGGACATATTTCCGGCCATGTTATAGCAGTTTCGGTAAGCCAATATTGTCTTAAGATGTTGGAAATTTACAAGGATTGCGGAAACGGAAATTACAAACAAGCTGCTAATGTAAGAATTGAAATTACAATTCAACTATAAAAGCTGGAAATTACAAAGATGAAAATGAAAAACTATTTTTTTTTTTTTTTGAGATCGAGTGTGGCACTCTGTCCTTAAGACAATATTGCCCCGTATGTATCCTTTATACGTCTGGACAATTTGTCTCCCAAGATAAAACGACAATGGAACACTTGAGCAAAGGAAACTCAAATGCTACCTTGAAGAATATTGAGCAAGAAATGATGCAAGGAAGGTGTAGGAAGAAAGCGATTTGCTTGTGTATTTTCGTGTATATAGCTAGTATATTTTACGTGTGTCTCAACAATGGTGTAGGGGTGTTTATATAGGTGAGGGAGGGCTCTTTAGCATTTGCCTCCATAACGACCATTATTGGCCAAATAATGGCCATTATGGAGGTAGTAAAGCCATCAAATTAAATGGTGAAAAGACCAACGGAATTGGCCATTATGGGAGGAGTAATTCAGCCAAAATAAATGGTGAATTGAGTGCTTTGGCGTTTCTGTTTTGACCGTCGAATTTTTGATTTTACGAAAAACTTCGGGGACCAAAGCGTACATCCGAAAGAATTACGGTCCAAAGCGTACATCCGAAACACGGGATCAAAGCGCACACGGCAAAGTTCTCGGCCCAAAAAGATAATATCGAAGGCCCACGCCCACGACCCACGACCCGTGAACCCGGAACCGGACCGGACGGGCGGGCGGCGGCGGCGCGCGTGTGGTCTTTCCTCGAACCGAAGCACATCTAGGTCCTCCCTCCTTTAAACACATGGGATACCCCTTGGGGTCCCAAACCCCAAACCAATTTCGAGTAATATATACACAACAATTCTTTCTCCCTCTACCGATGTGGGAGAATTGAACCCAATACCACACTTTCCATGCTTCAAACACCTCACTTCGTGGACCAATATCTCTTTCATTTCTTAATGAAATTTGACGATTCTTGGCCCTACGGTTATCTACGTACTTAGTAGATCATGCATGTGTGAAGAACCGAATTCTCCAACATACGTAACACTAGTGTTTAAGCCGTTAAAGTTGGTCGGTCGCAACTCCCGCCAAAGACAAATTTCCAACAACAACCAACTAAAAAATGTATGCAGAACCAAAGCTATTGCTGCAATCCATGCCATCACCATAATTTTGCTCTGTGACTGCAAAATAGAATTTTTTTGACATGACGCATTGATATATCACCAAAATGTCAATAATTATTAAATTATGAACCCATAATTTCAGCATTCACCTTACCTGCAAGAACTTAACTATTGGAAAATTCATGGCGTATGCAAATAATTGTGGAATCATATACAAAGCCATTTTCCCTGCTTCCCGTGATATGTCATCTGTTTGTCCAATCAATCTCAGAAATTGCCCCGCGAAAATGTAAAGTAACATCAAAATTACTGCGGTTGAATTGAGAATAACCCATGACCTTTGCATGTATACTCCTAGCATGTCAATTTGTCCTGCTCCATATGCTTGTCCACATAGTGTTTCTAACGCACTTCCCATTCCCAACTTTCCATACAAAAAAATGACCATTAATTCAAATTTCAAATTAAGATCGAAATCATAATTAAAGCAAGAACATGGTTGTTTTAACATATTCGTTTCCGATTTACGGTTCTGATAATGGAAAAGATTGTTGAGATTAAATACTAAACACGCATATGATTTTGCTTTAGCAGAAGTGTACGCGCAATTCAGCTCTGGAAATGTGAGAAAATGGACACTAAGACATGTCTCAACACTAAAAACTAGTTCATGAGGCAAGGATTTCCCGTAACTGGAAACAACTCTCCATTCCCTCAACGAATATCAAACACTTAACACCCTGCATACCTAGAACTGAACATCTGGTACATGCATGGGCAGAGCCAAGTGGGAGCAAGGGGGTTCATCCTTCATCTGAACCCCTAGATGGTTATCTACATAACAATTCATTTCCTCAATTCATATGGGACGCCTAACAAGATAAACTCTGTGAGGTCCAAAGTGATATAAACTGTATAGTCAATCTCTGCCTTTCAAGTAACTTTCATTTCCAACACCTTATTTTAAGATGAACAAAACATTCCAATAACTAAGAGATGTGAAAATGATTGCAGTACACGAGGTCTTAATCTCATAGTCATTGTTGCCCTGTTTTTGTAAACCATGTAGTGGAAAAGGAACAAAAAAAGAGCAGATTTGACATCTATCTCGAACACTTTCCAGCCTTTTTGTGTTGCTACTGCTAGCGAAAGTCTAATGCTATCCAATCTGGCTACAGCCTATTCCTTTCTGTCTTTTGAATTGGAGAATCATCCACTAACTCATTTTCCCATGGATAGGATGCTTCTCCTCTGAAGCTTTGACTGGAATTTGATTATTCTTCCAATTCCACTTCTTTTCCTCATTAAAGTGCACATCTCTATTAACAACTATTTTTCCAATTTGTGGATTACATACTTTATACGCTTTTTGAGGATGAACTATAACCCACAAAGACTTCAGGAACTGTCTTTTCATCGAGTTTGTCTCCTTTAACCTGTAGCACGTGAAAGAAACAACACAACCAAATACTTTAATGAAGCTTAGTGATGGTTTGCGTCCATTCCAAGCCTTGAATAGAATTTTATTCTGCAATGCTTTAGTGGGAAACCGCTACCTATCAAGGTGGAGGTAAGGTCTGTGTACACTCTACCCTCCCCAGACTCCACGTTGTGGGATTTCACTAGGTATGTTGTTGTTGTTGTTTTAGTGGGAAACCGGTTTTGGAGATATACTGTAGTATTAGTTGCCTCAGCCGAAAAACTTTTCGGCAACTCTTTTTCATGCAACATGCACCACTTCATCCCCATTATATACTTGTTCCTCCTTTCATTAACTTCATTATGTTGCAGAGAGTATGGACTTCAGAATTATACTCTTTCCCATTGTCGGACTGTAGGGATTGGATTCTGCAACCACTTTGATTTTCCAACATCTTCTTAAACTTTCAGAAAATTTCAACCACCTTTGATTTTTATTTATTAAAAGAAACTAACAAAGTCTTGTATAATTGTCAATGAATATAACATAGTAAAGACTAGGACTGGCCAGTGGGCCGGGACGGCCCGACCCCGCCCCGACCCCGTCCCGGTCCCCCCCCCGGTCCCGCCCCGACCCCGCTTAAAAAAAAAATAAAAAAATAACGGGGGCGGGACTCGAACTCGGGACGGGACGATGTCTCGTCCTGCCAGACCCGAGCCCGCCCCAGGCCCGCCTGACCCGAGACCGCCCCGAGCCCGTCCCGACCCCGAACCCGCCCTTTTCCCCCATTTGCAAAAATGACCGTTGCACCAACGACCATTTTAGATTATGGCCGTTGGCCAACGGCCATTTTAGGCCCCCCCTCCCCCAACCCCCCTACCCCTTAATATTTATTTTAACCCATAAGTTATTATATTTACACTTTAACCCAATTTTTCAACTATAAATAACTCATTTTCTCTTCATCTTTCTCACAAATCTTCCTACAATCTCTCTAATTTCTCAATATATCTTTCTACAAGTCTACATTGTTTGCTAAATATTCAATTTTATTAATTCATTTGGGAATTGGGAGTGAAGTTGGCAACTAGCTTGAGGATCTTCCATCGAGCTAAGTTTCAATTTTCAACGTATCGATTACACGTCGACGTTACGTCGGCGTTTGGTACATTCGTTCCTTCATTAAATTATTATTGTCTGTTTATTTTATTTAGCGCACTTAATTTTATTGTCTTTAATTATTTATTATCATAATTAAAATGGAAGGATTAAAAGGTATGTTTAAGGGTAAGGGTAAGGGTGCTTTTTCTAGTAGGGGCAACCAGGGCAAGGGTCCTTCTTCTAGTCATCTTATTCCTACACAGGATGATTTTGTTGATACTCAACATTTTCCTACAATACCATTAGATTTAGACTAGGAGCTATTTTCTGGAACTCAAGAAGACTTTAATTTAGACGATGATCTAGATGATATACCCACTAATGTTGATGACAACACACCCACTAGTGCACCTTCAACTGAAATACCTCCTATTCCCCCTAGTATGAGACGAGGTCCAGTAAAACGACCATTAAAATCAGATGCATGTACATTTTGTGATAGGGACGTAGAGAATCAAATAGCCATATGTAAAGTTTGTAAAAATGTTTTAAAATTTAAAACTGGAAAAGGTCACGGTGGGACGGGGGTTTAATTAGACACGTAGTAAGTGCTCATCCACTAGGTATGCCCAATACCAGGCTTCAAAATCGGGTGCGCAAACGCCCGCTCTATCGGGACAAGGTTCACATACTGATACTGTCCCGGACCAAGTACACGGCCAAATTAACCCTATGACGGGGGGGGGGAATTGTAGGCTCTAAATACAATAAACATAGAGATAAGGAAGCAATATCAAAATTAGTTTCGTGTGGGGTTTGCCTTTTTCATTTCCTTCATCTCCCGGTTTTATTCATTACATTAGAGATATATAATCCTGATTTTAACGGTTTTCCTAGATCAACTGTTAAGAGAGATGTATTTAAATTCGCGCATGAATATCAACAATATTTACGTTTTTCATTATATCATTTTAATGGCAAAGTATCTATCACGTCGATATAGGTCGTAGTACTAACGGCCATGATTATTCTTCGTAACTTGTCATTGGATAGATTATAAATGGTCTATGCAAAAACGTATTTTAACGTATAGATATATAGATGATAGGCACACTTTGGTACTTTTATTGCGAGAAAATATTTATCAAGTGTGCGATTATTACGGAATTACCGATAAAATTATGACTATTACATTAGATAACGCTTCTAATAACAATTACGCAATTACAATGTTAAAAAATAGTTTAACTCCATCTTTTCCAGACCATTTTCATATAAAATGCGCGTGCCATATATATAACTTAATTGTAAAGGATGGTCTATCACTTTTTGAAGACATTCTTAGTAAAATACAATTTGCTATAAACTTTATTTTTAAAAGTAATAAAGTACAACGTAGAAAAGAATATAAAAAAACTTGTCACGATTGTGGACTACCTTATAGAAGAATTCCACAAGAAGTATCCACTAGGTGGAATTCTTTATACGAGCAACTACTTGTTGCTTATGACTATAAATTACCTATAACTTTATTTTTTAACTCTCATAATAAAAAGCCAGCTGATATAACTCTAATATTTTTATTACTTAGTGAATATATGGAAAAACCAGCTTATAAGGTAGCTATTAAAAAAATGTTTGTCAAAATAAAAAAATATTTTATTCCTATTCCCTCTATTTATATTATTGGTTCTATATTAAATCCTACTATTAAAATAGACGGTACTAAATCACTAATTGAAACTATTTACGATTGTATAGAAGTACTACCACCTCCAAGTCCCAAAAATCTAAATCACCCACCACCTATTGAACAAACTAAAGAAGAAGCGGTGTCTAGCGTAGAACACCAATGCAAAAATATATATAGATTTTATCAACAAGAAAATGCTAGTAATTTACCGGCTTCCATACCATCTTCTTCATCTTCAACACAACCTCACAAAAGACATCTTTGTTTCGCGGCTAGTATTGAAAGCCTCGAAATAGAATGTGCGGCCGTACCTCTACTACTAACCAAATTAGCGAGTTGGATATTTTTGTTTTGCGGGGTTGTGTACCGTATCAAGAAATTATCAATGAAGATGGACATGAAGACTTTTGAAATCTTTGGAGGGGAATGAGAAGACCTTTCCGACACTTTCATTGATGGCTCGAGATGTTTTGAACATTCAAGCGTCATCAAGCTGCGTCGAAAGCGCTTTTCTATGAGCAGATATCAAATAGGAGACCACAAACACTCATTGGCGGAGACGGACTTGGAAATTGCGGTATTATTCGAGAGATTGGATACGAGCGGAGCGGAGAAAGGTGCGGTCAACCGGAGATCAACGAAGAAGATGATGAAAACTACAACGAAATCTTAACCGAAGGTAGTGGAAGCGACGTGGATCAATTTGATCAACAAATACCAATTCCAACCGAAGAACCACAGGAAATCATCAAGCAATTAGAACAGGTTTTTTTTGAGAATGTAATTTTTTTAATTGCAATTTTATTATGTAATTTGCAACTTTTGGACAACACCACAAAGTTGCAATTTAGATTTTAGACAATTGTATTTGTATTACAAAAAAATCATATGTCTATTAAATAATATAAGAGGCACAAAAACAGCCTTGGGATGTTTTTATTACACTATATTGTTTTGTTTATTGAGTTTTTTTTATACATATGTTATTTAAAAAAAAAAGAAGAAGGAAAACCCGACCGTACCCCGCCCCGAGCCCGACCCCGCCCCGACCCCGCCCCGAGCCCGACCCCGCCCCGAGCCCGACCCCGCCCCGATACTGACGGGATCGGGACGGGACTCGACCCCGCCAGACCCGACCCCGCTAGGCCCCGCTAGACCCGACCCCCTGGCTCATCCCGCCCCGACCCCGACCCCGCCAGACCCGAGCCCGGCCCACTGGCCACCCCTAGTAAAGACTGTCTTTAAAGGTCGATGTTCTTTGAGGTCCCTCAACATCTATGTGAATTAGTTGCAATCTTTAAGAAGCTCGCCATGATGTTTTAGTAAATGGCTTCCTATTTTGCTTACCAAATTAATAAGCTTAACAACTTGGTAAGTGGTCAATTAGAGTTGGCAGTCCTCGTTTCATATTTTCCTTCTCCAGCAATAATAATACTTGTAGAAGAAATGACCAAGTCTCTTGTGTCAAATTTCAGTTACAGTTGCCTTGATGGAATAAGCTAGTTGCTCCTTCTATGTTGGATGAAATGAAAAACTCCTTCCTCTCATTTCCACGCTGAAAATTCATGTCCAGGAGCGTCGTTGATTTGACAATAATGATCTTTGAAGAAAACTCTGAATCTTTTTCCCACCAGATGTCCAACACTTAACAAATTTTGATCACTTTCATCTACATAAAGAAATTCTGAAATTCTCTATGTACTTGTGCTTGTTTTGATAGCTATGGTTCCTTTTCCTTTTATAGGAAGGTGGTCACCATTCCTATCCTAACTTTAAATTTTTTAGCGGACTTCAACACCTTGAAGAGGCTCTTGTCATGAGTCATGTGCTTAAAGCACCCACTATCAATTAGCCAAGAATCCATTGAGCTCTTACTTGAGAATGTTGCAACAAAAAGTTGATCCTCTTCTTCTTGATCAATAATTTGAGCATTTGCTTCCTGCTGCGGGGGCCTTATTTTGCAAATCACTGCTTCATGTCCAATCTGATTGCATATTTTGCATTTAGCATTAGGTCTCCTTCAGCACTTGAATGTTGGATGGCCTTTTCTTCCACAATGCTAGCAAGGGGGACTATTTTTCTTCATACTTTCTCCATCACTTTGCTATTGGTTGATGTTTCTCCTTCTCTCAATACTTGATTCTTTTTCTTCTTCTTCAGAGTTTTGTTAACCTAGTGCTTACTGTCGAGAGCTGTCAAGAGCCCCTTCTGTTGTAACATCATGTCTCATGAGTCTTCTTTGCTTGTGATCTTTCAGGGGATTTAGCAACTCTATTAAACTAATTTTTGACAAATTCTTAGTATTTTCTACGATCGTAATTGTTACTTCATACATTTCAGGAATTATTACAAGAATCTTCTTAACAATTCTTGAGTCTGCAAGTGTAGAACCGAGTAGCCTCACCTTATTTGCAATATTTAGAAGTCTATCTGAGTATTCCTTCACTGTTTCATATTCCTTCATCTTTTGCGATTCAAACTCCCTAATTAAGTTTAAAACTTAACCATGATGCTAACCATGATAACTACCGCCTAAAAAAACTGAAAAAGAGAAACTACGGGATAGGGATGGCAGGTGGGTACAATTTTAAAGATTCCGCATCGTATCCGCACCAGTTGGGGCGGGTATGCGTATAACTTTGGCGGGTAGTAGGCGGGTATGTATAGGTGGTGGATTTGCAGTTATACCTGCTTGCCCCCGCCCCGCATCCAATCGTCTGCCCCAATTCCACCCGTCCGCCTTATACCCGCCAACTATAATTTTATTTGTACAACTTTATATTTATCTAAAACCCAAATAATTTGGCACACATAATTTTAGCAGTTCATAAGCCCAATAATAATGAATTTTGAGCATATATACTTGAGTGGGGAGCGGGTGTGGATTTAGGAATATACCCGTCTATGCGGGTATGATGTTGAAAATGTACCACCCGACGGATATAAAATTTTCTGGCGGGTACGCGTGCGGTTACCTCCCTGCACAATTGACATCCCTACTACAGGAAGATTAGACCATAGTCCAAATTAGTAACAACTGTATAATTACCATGACACCAAAAGAGAAACCGGCAATGACTGAGTTTTCAATAGAAACAGCAGCAAGCTCAAGAGTCCCAACATGTCCAGCAAATGTCTGAGTGACAGCACCAAGAGAGTACTTACAAAGTGAGGTGAAAATAGCAGGACCAGCAAGGTACCATAATTTCTTAGATTCGATAGTGAACTCTCTGAAGAAATCGTGAATTCCACTGATAGGAGGAGTATCATCGGCCTCAGCAACAAAGGAAGTATGTGATAATGTGATATCACTAGCTTCATCGGTAATTTCGCTAGGTGAAATTAGAAGGGGCTGCTTAGAGGTGTGTTCTTCCATTGGAGGATAAAATGGAGTTTGGTTTTTGGGACTCGTGGATGAAAGAATATACGTCCGTGTATATTCCATATTATGTGTATATTCCTTACCATATTATTAAAGTTGTTGTATATGTGTAATAGAAAAAATATAGTAGTTAGGAAAAGTTAAATTTAATTCATACTGCTGAATGCAATAGAGCCTCATCTCGGCCGTCAACCCTCCCTCCCTTCAAATTTTATCCAAATCTGTAATTCTCCTCTTGTTTTTCCATCATGTCTACCACAAAGAACACATTTCATCGTGCCCTTACAATCTCCAATATCAAAAACAACATTCCTATTATTTTTGAGATGAAAAACGTCAAATACGCGATGTGGGCAGAACTGTTTAAAATTCAGGCATGGTCTAATACCGGCAAAAGGCAAGGAGAAGGCGCGTTCCACGAATGATGAAATTGAGTTGTGGGCAACTCTTGATGCTACGGTCCTTCAATGGATCTATTCCACCATCTATACGGACTTCTTACAGACTATTATCGAACCCGACGACAATGGAAGCTTGGAATAGGTTGCGTAATATATTCTATGACAATAAAAATTCTCGTGCCGTGACCCTTGAGCTGAAATTCTCCCACATAAATTTGGAGGATTTTCCGAATGACTTAGCCTATTGTCAAAGGCTCAAGGAGTTGTTGGATCAACTCAAAAACGTTGGCGCGCTTGTCACTAATGATCGTTTTGTTCTTCAGATGGTTGCAGGCCTCTCCGAGGCGTATAACGGCGTTGGAACTCTCCTTCGTCAAAGCAATTCTCTCATGTCGTTCTACCAAACACGTTCCATGCTCATCTTAGAAGAAGCAGGATTGGCTAAAAAGGCGATTACCGGAGCTAATTCCGCCATGATGGTGGCCACGCCCCACGAAACTGATGACTCTCAATCGTTCTTTGAAAATTATGGTCAATACCGTAACACCGGGAGTGGAAAAAAGGGTCAAAACCTTGGAAAAAATCATGGCGGCCGCGGCGGCAATGGCAGTGGCGGACGACCAACAAGCGGTGGCGGTCAGCAGGGGACCTTGCCCTGAACCCTTGGCAGCAGGCTTGGGCCGCTGGGCAATGGCCCTGGGCCAGCGGGCAGTGACCCATGTCGTCCTGCCCATTCCCTTCGACAAACTGGGCTAGGCCCAACACTGGCCAGCAGAGGCAGCAACCTGAGCCGAGGAACAATGTGGTCTGGCAGTAGGCTAGCCTGCTTGGGCCTCGGCCTCAACAGACTTTCGTTGTTGCGGGCCCAGTAGTGGCAGTCCTGACTCACATAGATATCGAGGCAACGATGCATACACTTGGATTAAATCCTCCAGATGTAAATTGGTATATGGACACCGGTGCTACTTCTCACATGACGTTCGCACCATGTAATCTCTCGTCTTATTTCAATTTGAGAAAAAATTGTGGCCCAATTGTTGGTAATGGTAATTCAATTTCAATTCGTGTTTATGGTCACACAAATTTATCTCCCCCGAATCCACATTTAGCCTTGAAAAATGTCCTTCATGCTCCTCACTCAGCTCCTCTTTTGAGCTGCTTTGCCCCTCTCTTTTTGATAGTGCAGACCTTTCTTTGCTTTCTTTTATTTACTCCACTGGTCGTCCATCGATAATAGGGGCTTTCCATTGTATATAAATTAACTTTTGTATCCTAAGTTTAGTGTTTGTTCGAAAATCTACAATTGATAGGTTTTTGTTGATTTTGACTTTTTTTGGATTTTCTGTGAAGGATTTCATGATGGGGATACCTCTAATGAGATGTGATAGCCGGGGCGAGCTCTATCCCATCACCACCACTACCACTACCACTAATCAAGCCACACCGTCAATGTTTGCCGCTTTAGCACTTTCCTTGTGGCATGCACGTTTGGGTTATCCAGGAGCGTCTGTTCTTTCCTCTCTTAAAAAATAATTTTATTGAGTGTAATAGTATGCGTAGTACTAATGTTTGTTCATCTTGTCCGCTTGGTAAATATGTTCAATTACCGTTTGTTGCCTCCAATTCTAGTACTTTGATGCCATTTGATATTATTTATAGCGATTTGTGGACATCTCCCGTTTTGAGCTCTTTGGGCCATCGTTATTATGTATTATTTTTGGATGATTATTCTAATTTTTTGGACCTTTCCATTGTCTAAAAAGTCTCAAGTTTATTTCACATTCCTAACGATTAGAGCATTCTTCCGTACCCAATTTGAACGGAAAATTAAAAATATTTGAATGTGATAATGGAAGGGAATTTGCTAATGGGCCATTTAGAGAATTTTATAACATTAATGGTATATCTTTTCGGTTTTCTTGTCCACATACAACCTCACAAAATGGAAAAGCCGAGCGAAAAATACGCACCATTAATAACATTGTTCGAACATTACTATCCCATGCTTCATTACCACCTTCATTTTGGAATCATGCTTTACAAATGACCATTTACCTTCTTAACATACTCCCTAGCAAAGGAATGACATACCAATCTTCCCTCAAAATTCTTTATCATAAAGATCCGTCATATTTTCATCTTAGGGTGTTTATGCTATCCTCTCTTTCCCTTCACTACAATAAATAAATTACAAGCCTGTTCTACCGCTTGTGTGTTTTTGAGTTATCCGTCTAATCATCATGGTTATAAATATTATGATTTATCCTCTAATAAAATCATCATTAGTCACCATATCATTTTTTAAGAAACCCAATTTCCGTTTGCTCAATTGCATAATTCCGTGTCTAATTCCTATAATTTTTTGTATATGAGCTCTCACCGTATATGGTCCACCATTTGGTCCGGCCCCCGTCTTGGGATCTAGACCAGTAGACACCGGCTGGCCCAGACCTTTCCCGTGTTCAATTCCAGCCAGCATGCCCACTCTCTGCTAGCCCACTTCCCATTCGTCACCCGAGTCTGCCAGCAGGTCCACTGCCTACTAGCCCAAATTTCCCACTCCCGGGTCTAAGTTTACCAGCAGGCCCACTGCCTGCTGGCCCATCTAGTCATTCCATCGGTCCAGGTTCTCGGCCAGCAAGCCCACTGCCTACTGGCCCACCTTTCAATCCGAGCCTACACCTCCCAAATTGAGCCAGTTCCGACGTCACCACACTGACCCAGGTTCGGCCCACATCTATTCCAATTCAAGGGCCCGTTACTCGTAGTCAATGGGGGTATTTTTAAACCAAAATGTCATTTTAATCTCATTTCTAATGTCACTAAATCACCCCTACCATGTGACCCCGTGTCTGCACTTCGTGACTTGAATTGAAAAATGGTCATAGATGATGAATATAATGGCTCTTATTAAAAATAAGACGTGGGAGTTGGTGCCCCATCCGTCTGTGTCAATGTTATTCGTTCTATGTGAATTTTTACTCATAAGAAAAAATCTTACGGTTGTTTTGAGCGGCATAAGGCCCATCTTATAGGTGATGACAAAACTTAACAGGTTGGCGTGGATTGTGGAGAGACATTTAGTTTGGTGGTCAAACTGGCAACCATTCACATTTTTCTCAGTCTGGCTCTCTCAAAAGCATAGCCCATTCATCAGTTAGATGTGAAAAATATTTTCTTACACGGTGATCTCAAGGAGACAGTATACATGTATCAGCCCTTGGGTTTCAGGGACCCCGATCATCCTAATCATGTATGTTTGCTCAAGAAGTCCGTGTATGAGCTTAAACAGGCCCCACGGGCTTGGTATAAGAGGTTTGCAGATTATGTGTCTACTATTGGGTTTTCTCACAGCATGTCTGATCATTCTCTGTTCATCTATCATCGTGGTACTTCTCTGGAATACATTTTGTTATATGTGGATGATATTATATTGATTGTCTCTTCTGATAAACTGTGCAAGTCTATCATATCTCTTCTCAGCTCCTAATTTGCTATGAAAGACTTGGGGCTTTTGAGTTATTTTTTGGGTATAATTGTAACTCGTCATACATGTGGTCTATTTTTATCCCAGAGAAAGTATGCGGCTGAGATTATTGAGCGAGCTGACATGTCATCCTGTAAGTCTTCTCATATTCTGGTTGACACCAAACCGAAGCTGAGTGCTAATTCTAGCATACCTTACGAGGATCCCTCCCACTATCACAGTCTTGCGGGGGCTCTTCAGTATCTCATCTCTTGGTCTGCCGAACGGCAAGCCACATTATCCCGTTCGAGTGCAGAAGCTGAGTATAGAGGAGTTGCTAATGTTGTTGCTGAGATCTGTTGGCTCCGAAACCTTCTCTTGGAGCTTCAGTGTCCTTTAAGAAAAGCGTCTCTGGTCTACTGTGATAACATATCCGTCATATACCTGTCTCACAATCCAGTTCAGCATCAACGAATCAAGCATGTTGAGATGGACATCCACTTTGTTCGTGAGAAAGTTGCTCTCAGGCATATTAAGGTATTGCACGTACCTTCCTCATATCAATACGCGAATATTTTCACGAAGGGCCTCCCATGACAGTTGTTTCTTGACTTCATAACTAGTCTTAGCGTTAGGCCTCCTCCCGCTCCGACTGAGGGTGTGTGTAAACGTGTACAAGTATAATACTACAATCCCTACCCATAATTAGAATATATTTCATATAATTAGTGATAAATAATTATGGTAAACTAGGATTCCTCTTGTATTGGGAATAAGATTCCTCTTGTATTAGGATTGTATATTGTACACTATATATATTGATATTAATGAGAAATACTCTCTAAAGGAGATTAATATCATCTTACAATAACGTTTGACCTTTTGCTTTCCCATGTAAATATGAGTGCATTACAAATGTTTAGTTGGTTATGTCATTTTCATTGACTTCATATTGCTTAATCTTAGTACCGGTGTTTTAAAAGACAGTTTTGAGAATTCCATTGGGGCTCGCCCTGGGGCGGAGGAGCAAAACGCCTCGAAGCTTACATGTGGGGCTTAGTTCTGTGAGGCTTGTATCTTAAGCGTCCGATTATACGCCCTAAGCACGCTTAACGTCCAATGCTCGAGGTTCGCCTTAAAGTTCTTGCACAAATTATGTGTCAAATTCCTTAATTAACACTATTGACCCTCATAATTTTTTAATAAATGAATGATGCTTAATAGTTTTTTTCATCTATAGAAATAAGATAATTGAAATTAACTCAAATAACAAGTCATAGTATTGTATATTTACTATTTGAGAACACCGTGAGTGTGAATATCAGTTAATATTTCTTTTAAAAATACAAAGACGAATTTTACATCTTCACATGTCGTTGATCTTCTTGTTTTGTCATATGTCTCAATATTATTATTATTTATTAATTCATTATTTAAAAATAAATCGGAATAAATTTATTTTATTCATGAAGGAGTGATGTTTAGTGATAATACTGATAAACTTTATTGATTATTTTCTCTTAGGGAGGTAAATATAGTATCACAGTAATATATTTTATGAAATTGTTATTCTTTTATTGTTTGAAAGTTATGATGTTATAGTTGATTGCATCTCTTAACAACTTTTCTATGATTGCATTATTTATTCTTGTAAAATCATGTTAGAAGTTTAGTTTTCTATGAGTTTCTTTAATCATGTATCTATTTTTTGGAATTATTAATTTCTTTTTTATAATTATGTTATTATAATATTTTTCTACATTATAAATTAAAAATTTAAAGATCCAAGGGGCTTACGCCCCATGCCTCAGGGCTTACCCCTCGCCCCGTGCTAAGCGAAACGGCTCGCCTCACTCCCCCGCCTTTTAAATATTGCTTAGTACTACTCCCTCCGTATTATTGTCTGTCTTCATTTTTTTCCGTCTATGTAAAAGAAATTATTATTTTCTATATTTAGTAACTCTTTACGATCAATATCCTATATTACATATTTAAGACCATATAATTTAAAGAGCATTTTGATACATTACTAAGACCACATGAATTTTTTAAAAAATCTTTATTTTCTTAAATTTCGAGCCAAACTATAAAAAAAATTAAAATAAAGGAAGTACTTATTGTTGTTGCTCTTCCTTTACTTGCTTTGTCATTACTTTTACTTCTTAGGGCGAGTAAAATCTTTGTTGAGAATTCTCACTTATATTAGTATATTACTAATTATATGCAAAAAACGTGTAATTAGTCGATGAACACCTATTACATATAGTGTGATCTCTCACCTATTTTTGGATGGCAGCCAGAGGAGAATTTGAGAAATGGTTCATTATGTATATTTGAGTTGTAATCAATTGTCAGGCTAAGTTTTAGGGATTTAAAGATTTTCGGGAAAGTTTGATTGTAAATAAGTCAATTCGGTTTGGCTTAAACTTTAGGGATTTAGTGTGGAAAAGATATCTTTTTATGGTATATCATGTAAATTTATTTTCTATATATCAAGTGTAATAAGAAAAACGATAGTATTTTTGTTAAGTAATCTTGTAGGATGTGTAATTATGAAATTTTTCCTATTTTTATTTTGAACTTTGTTGGAATGTGGTAATAATGTAGAAAATTCAATTTGTATTAACTGGCCAGATGCCAAACCGGCCGGGGTGTTATACATGCTTAAATGCTCTGTTGACACCTCCACTGACATTACATTTAATAAGGTATGGTTGGACCTTTAATTTAATTTGGTATGGTAGTAAACTGGAACAATGTACCGAAAAGTCCAACATATAAAGTGGAAGCATGTTTCACACATGGGCGGCTCAATATTTTTGGTGGTATAAATTTAAAGTTCGATGTGAGGCCTTAATTTTTTTTAAAAAATATATTCTATACCTTGGACCGATTTGGATAAGAGTATCCATTATGTTAGCAACCTTGTTTAAATTCGCTTCAATACTTTCTTTTGGCACTTCATCAGTAAATTTAAAGTCAACTTTTGTTGCATGCGATTGCTCAATTACACGATGCAGGACAAAAATCTATATGTCCTCAGAATAATTTTTAATGTCAAGAAGCAAACATGTTCAACATGAGCTGCCTCTTGGGTCTTCTATATATAGAAAATTTATATAACTAGTTTCAGTGTACGCGCTTTGTGCCGGACCAAAGTGTGTTTAAGTCATATGACAATAAATACTTCATAAAAAATATGAACTTAGTAAAGACTTCGTCGTTAACCGTTGCTAAATTGTTCCTGGCTAAGATTTTTTTTTTATAATTCGTTATTAATTTGTTGCTAAATATGATTAACGATGAATTTTTATCTAACTTTTCATCAATAATTCATATTTATTTAGTAGTAAAAACTTAATATATATTAGGAAAATAATAAAATGGCAATTTTGTCAAACATGAAAAAGCTGTAACATTTCGCTACGGGCTTCGTGCTTTTAATATAGAAGGATAAGAATTCTTAACATTTTTTTAAGTTACGTTAACTTGAATTTTTTTGAGTTTTGATTTCTTGAACAACAATAATTATTTTTAATTTTAAAAGGATTGTTCTAAAGAGGTTATTATCAAAAACTAATTCTAAAATTCTAGAAATAAAAAACTGAGATTTGACTTACGGTTACTTGATTACTCCTAAAGTTAAATTAATAGTTGGGTCTTCTTTTTTCCTCTGTATCCTAAAGTAATTTTGGTAAAACAAAAAATCCTACACCTAAATGAAGTTAATTGCCGGGTTCCCCCCCCCCCCCCCTTTGTATGCTACGGCCATTTGGTAAAAGAAATCCAAAGTTAAAGTGATATTAAAGAATCCGATATTTTTGCATTATTTCCACAATTTTGTTTTTTCCAAAATAAATAAATTTAATTTGTAGTGGAGTTTTCTTGTCCTAATAAACTCGAAAGTGCCCAAAATACAAACATACTAAAATGTCATAGAAAGAAAAAGGAGTCCGAAATCTAATAACTTTTTATGAAAGTGGGCGAAAATTTAAAAAGATCCCTAAACATGTATGGAAAGAAGTCCTAAATTATAGGAAGATAATTAAGTATTTATTTTTAAATATTAAGAGAATAAATAAATGACTATTTTGTCTATTATAGTTATTCATGTTTATATATAATTACATTCTAAAAGAAAATAATACATTTACCCGTTATTTTTTTAATATTCTTTATTTGTCTATTAGTTGATTAAGTATTTACTTTTAGTTTTGACCTTGACATAATTGGGACTTTGTGGAGTATATTTTATAGTAACTCATAACAGAATAATGATGCCTCTCGAATTTACCATATCAAATAAACATTAGTTTCAACTTCTTAGTTACTTCTAGTATTGTGTTAAACCATTATGAAATCCCAAAGGCATACGGTCATACCAATATTCACGCATGGATAGAGCACTTTGAAGAATCTTTTTCCTCTTTAGATATGATTAGTCCTAAACCTAAAGGAAATTGGAAGTGCTCCAAATTTTTACCTAAAATATTTAAAAAGAATTATAGGAATTGATATGTAAGTTACCATTTTAAATAACCATATTGTTGTTATTTTTATTTTACAATTATGTTATATTACATAGTTCAAATAAAGAAGAATTTAATACATAACTTCCAATTGGTTTTGAAGTCCTAAATATAACGAAAATAATTAATGACTATTCCTAAATTTATAATTAGAAAAATAATTAAATGACTTTTTAAGTATATGCGCAATGTGTACCTTGTTGCAATTTTAAGAAAAAATAGATAATTATTATGTTAAAATTGAGTTTGAATCATAAAATAAAAGTGTAGATTATTGAATATGATAAATATTGATCATAAAAAGATAATTCAATAAAGAACGAAGCTACAAATTAACTTCTCAGCCATTAGTTATCATATTCAACGTACAACTTTATCTAGTGACTTGGCAAAAATAATGTATAGTGCCAACTAAAAATTTATGACAATATAATAACCAATTAGTATATGAAAAAACATAGTGTAGCATAGAGGTATACACTAAAAGTAAAATATAATATGAAAGAAATTAGAGCGGTTAAAAAGACTCACTCCATCATTATTCTTCCTACTACTCATAACATTTGACCTATCTTTTAACGTGTAATACTACCATAATTATATATGTTATCACATTAAATCAAAGACGCCTTACGCAAGGGATACTGAAGCTTCAAAAGAAGGTTTCAGAGCCAACAAATCTCAGCAACAACATTTGCAACTACTCTATCCTTTTTTATCCACGCTCGCTGCTAGTGTCAACCCTCCCACATCTCTAACTACTCATGTCACTCCTCACACCGCTTTAGCAACAATTTCTCCGTCAACCTGACACAATAGACTTGGACACTCAGGAGCCCCTGTTTTTTATTTTTTAGGAAACAATAACTTTATTCATTGTCATAATGGAAAATTTGCCCAACAGTGTCTATTTTGCCCTTTAGGCAAACATGTTCGCCTTCCATTTCAGTCTTCTTCAAGTGTTACGTATTCTCCCTTTGACATTGTTCATGCAGATTTACGGACATCTCCCATTACTAGCTCACTAGGTCATAAATTTTATCTCGTCTTATTAGATGATTTTTCTCACTTTGTCTGAGTCTATCCGCTTAAATTCAAGTCTGAAGTGTTTGTCAAGTTTCTTGCATTCCGTGTCTATGTCAAAACACAATTGAAAAAGACATATAATCCCTTCAATGTGATAACGGTCGTGAGTTTAATAATTCTGCGTTTCACAACTTTTGCTCTACTAATGACATGGTTTTCCGATTCCCGTGTCCCCACACCTCCTCCCAAAATGGCAAGGTCGAACGAATCATTCGCACTATTAAATAACATGGTTCGTACGATCTTATTTCATTCCTCCCTCCCCCGCCTTTTTGGGTCTATGCTGTGAAAATGGCCGAATATATTCTAAATATTTTGCTCACTCAGACTCTCCAAAATAGAACACCCACCGAAATTCTGTTTCGTAGGATCCCAACTTATGAGCACTTACGAATTTTTGGTTGCCTGTGTTATCCAAATTTTGCCTCTACTGCCCCTCATAAATTAGCACCCTGAACCACTCTGTGTGTCTTCGTAGGTTTCCCGTTTAATCATAGGGACTATCTATGCTATGATGTTTCCACCCGTCAAATTCACGTCTCTCGTCACGTTACGTTTGACGAGGCGATTTTTCCTTTTGCAAATATCCAAAAATTTCGTAACACGTACTACACATTTCTCGAGTTTGACACCTCCCCCGCCATTCTTAAAGAATTGTACCATCCCATCGCCACTGTTCAACCGTCGTCCTCCCTGACCCCTGTCACTGCCACCCTTGAAAGTGACTCCGAACAGTCACAGTCAACGCCAGTCCACATCTCTACCACCCGAAATCACTTCATCGTCTCACAATCCACTCCGACAGACACCCTGAACTCCCACCGGTTCAATCAACCAATGACCACCGTGTCACCACCACACTGCCATTCCAACACCGTGACCCAATCAGTTACTAGAACCCTAGTTCACACCCAACCCGGTACCCAAATCGACACACCCACACCACCAAACCTCCTTCTCAACCCCAACCCACCTCCGATGTCATACCCCACATTACCTAATCCAAATAGCGGTGACCTACCTAGACCGACACCCCCACCACACCCGATGTCAATCCCAGAATTCACACTCCAGACACCCAACCCCGTCATCGAACACAGTTCGCCACCAAATAACATCTCGTCGAACAGTCCTCGGAACCCAACTCTACACAAAAATACCGACAGTACCCATGCCCCCACCGCATGGAAACCCGTGCCCAACACAGGATTTTCAAACCTAAAGTCCATTTTAACTTGTCCACCCAAACTATTTCCCCAATTCCCATAACCCAAAATTAGCCAAACTAGACCCTAATTGGAATGCGGCTATGTGTGAGGAATTTAATGCTTTAACGAAACAACATACCTGGGATTTGGTCCTTCGACCAGAAAGGGTGAATGTGATTCGATGCATGTGGTTTTTTCATCACAAATACAGAGACTGTGGTGATCTAGAGAGGTATAAGCTGAGACTTGTAGCTAATGGCGCAATCAACATGAGGGTATTGATTATGGTGAGACGTTCGGTCCAGTTGTTAAACCAGCCACCATTCGTACAGTTCTGAGTATTGCTATGGGTAAGCATTGGTCAATTCATGAGCTTGATGTGAAAAATGCGTTTCTACATGGTGATCTAAAAGAAACTGTTTATATGCACCAGCCGACTGGTTTTATCCATCCAGCATTCCCTCAGTATGTATATCGTCTTTGTAAGTCACTTTATGGTTTGAAACAGGCCCCTCGAGAGTGGTATGATCGCTTTGCACAGTACATTATGCAAATTGGATTTGTATACAACATGTGTGATAATTCTCTATTCACTTTTCATCGAGGTAGTAGCATCTCTTACTTATTGTTATATGTTGATGACATTGTACTTACTTCATCATATGATGTGTTGATAAATGAGATATTGTACTACTTAAAATCGAATTTGTTATGAGTGACTTGGGGAAGTTGAGTTATTTTTTGGGGATATCAGTGACTCGTTCTGCCGATACTATATTTTTGTGTCAGCGCAAGTATGCAAAAGAGATATTGTACTGGCTAAAATGGCGAACTGCAAGATCATGTCCACTCCGGTCGACTCTAAATATAAGCTTAGTGTTGTTGATGGTGACCCAGTGTCCTATCCCACTCTTTACAAGAGTCTTGCAGGTGCACTTCAGTATCTTACTTTCACTCGGCCTGACATTGCTTATGTTGTTCAGCATGTATGCTTATTTATGCATGCCCCTGGGGAGCCTCATTTCACTGCTCTTAAACGTATCATTCGATATGTTAAGGGCACACTTGATTATGGATTACATCTATACCCCTCAGCACCGACCATGTTGTTATCATATACGGATGCTGATTGGGCAGGCAATCCGGACACGCGACACTCCACCACTGGCTACTGTGTGCTTTTAGGGGATAATCTCATTTCTTGATTTGCCAAGAGGCAAGCTACACTATCCCGTTCGAGCGCAGAAGCAGAGTATAGAGGAGTTGCAAATGTTGTTACCGAGATCTGCTGGCTCCGAAACCTTCTTTTGGAGCTTCAGTGTCCCTTGCGTAAGGCGTCTTTGGTTTACTGTGATAACATATCTGCCATATATTTATCTCATAATCCGATTCAGTATCAGCGAACCAAGCATATTGAGATGGATATACACTTTGTTCGTGAGAAGGTTGCTCTCGGTCATGTTAAGGTATTGCATGTGCCTTCATCATATCAGTACGCAGATATCTTCACGAAAGGTCTTCCTAGACAGCTATTTCTCGACTTCAGATCCAGTCTCAGCGTTCGGCCTCCCCCCGCTCCGACTGAGGGGGTGTATTAACGTGTACCACTACTATAATATACTTCACATATTGTGTAATATTTAGTGATGTATAATTATGGTAGATATAGAATCCTTGTTGTATTAGGATTCCACATTGTATACTATATATTTTGTATTAATGAGAGACTCCTCAAGGGAGATTAATACATTCTTACACTATCAATTTCACGAAAACATACATAAAAGATAGATTTGACCCTTTATATATCATATTAACTGCATACGGGGGATAGATAAAAACATAAGTTAATAAGAAAATTACGATGAATGGATGAAGCAGAATTACTTACAAAGATCTTACTAACCTTCATCTCGGTAGTCTTTGCCAACAACAATATATCCAGTGTAATCCCACAAGTGGGGTCTGGAGAGGGTAAGATGTACGCAAACCTTATCTCAACATGTACATGATAGATATGTTGTTTTCGATAGACCCTCGGCTCGGTAATCTTTGCCATGAAAAGACAAATTCAGTTAACCAAAAAATAATATGATAATTTATTGTCATGAACACAAACTGATAAAGAGCTTCATGTTTGGACAATAAATCAGCATACCAGAAGCGATGATGATCTAATTCAACATTTATATCTTATGATATTACCTGAAAAATAAATAAAGAAAGAAAAGATCAGGGTGAATTTAAGAACGTGAATTGCCGCTATTGTTCCACATCGATATCGATCTTTGCTATCAATTCCTTGATCAACGGAACTCACGAACAACTTGAATTTTTCGTAAAAATCTCAACTCACAATAAACAAATCAAGAAATAATTTTCTTAACGGAACTCACGAACAAATTGAATTAAAACTATTTTGCTAGAATTTTTCTCAAAAAATCTCATCTCACAATAAACGAAACAAGAAATAATATTCTTGCCAATATTTTTCTATCTTGATTTGGTGTAATATTCACCCACTTTCATTAAAGTGTTTTTCTCATAATAAGACCTGCTATGAAACTTTTCCATCACCCTTTATATGCATCACCTTTGAACCTTTGTTTCTATTTGATTAAGGTGATGATTTATTTAAGGTTCAAGTCTAATTCCATAATTAAACTTTTATGAAAAAAAGTTCATGAAAAAATGGAACCCAATTACCAATCTGTTAAACATAATGTCGAGACTTTCCATAAAGTCCAATACCACAATTGATTTGGTCTTTCCCTAATATATTTTATTGAAACAAATAGAAACCAATTCCTTTTATAAGAACTGTTGCGTAGTCCAAATGGACTAAGACGTGAAATCATTTCCAATTTGGTTTACTCATTATTAAATAAAATAATAACTAATTATTTGAAAAAAAATAGTAAATAATAATTTTATCTATTGCAGAAACTTTAAATGAAAGGTAAAAAGTTTAATTAACATTTCTAAAATCCGTCGTGCTTTTAATATAATATAAAATTAATCAAGTACATTAATCTTGCCTAATAGTAATACTATGGAGAATTCTTGTTTGTTTTTCAACACTACCCCCTCCGGTCTAAAATAATGATGTTTAGGCTTGGGCACATGGATTAAGGAATTTCCGTCGTCCTATAAATTAAAAGAGGTTTTGACTAAAATATTTTTAGTTATGATTTTATTATTTTTAAGGTTGACATAATTATCATTAAATTTGTACATTGAATTAGGAATCTGTCAAGCTCAAATTTGAAAAAAAAATTAAATACCTTCTTGATTTTGTAAAACATCAATTCTTTTAGATCAACTTTTAGATGGCAATGGGGCGGGGCGGGTTTAACTTGCAAAATTTCAACCCGCCCCGCATATCATTTCTCTGTATTTTAAACCCACCCAGATAACCCAGATAAAATAACATATGTTGTTGTTGGTGGTTGCAAGTGGAGTAGAAACAAGTTTTGCACCACTCATTGAAGGACGCTCAACAATATCCTCAATGTACTTCCGTTGAGATAGATATAAGTCATTGGGAGTGCGACTCACTTAGACACCCAAAAATAAGCAAGCTGCCCCAAATCTTTGATTGAAAACCGTTTGTCAAGCTTAGCAATAAAGATATTAATTGCCTTCTGATTATTCCATGTCAAAATCAAATCATCAACATAGATCACCAAGTATATAATTACATCAATCTTAGAATAAATAAATAGACAATGGTCAGATTGGAATACTGAAAAATTCAAAGAAATAAGATAATCCCGTAATTTTGAGTATCAAGCACGTGGTGCTTGTTTGAGACCATATAAAGCCTTATACAATTTATATACATAATCAGGCCGAGTAGGATCAACAAAGTCTAGCGGTTGTGACATATATACATCCTCCGTCAAATGCCCATGAAGAAAGACATTATTAACATCCAATTGGTGTAAGCTCCAATCTTTACTAACAACAAGTGATAAAACAACTCGAACTGTAGTATGTTTAGCCATAGAAGAAAATGTTTCAATGTAGTTAATACCTTACCGCTGAGTAAACTCTTTCGCAACTAATCGCGCCTTATATTTGTTCAAGGTACCATCTGAATTTTGTTTTACCCGAAAAATCCACTTGCAATCAATTAATTCTTTTTATTCTGATCTAGGAATAAGTGTCCATGTTACTTGTTGTTTTAAGGCATTATATTCCTCCATCATAGCAAATTTCCAATCCTTATCTTTAAGTGCCTGGGCAACATACTTTGGTTCAGATTTGTGGAAAGAAACAGATGTATGAGACCGAGAAGATTTGTTGGTGATTTGAGTGGAGAGGCAAAGCTTGTTGACATGTTTATGAATATTATTGTTAGAGCGGGTGATCATGGAGTGGGAAGATGGAACATGTTGGAATTGAGTGGTTTGGCTTGTGATAATAGTGCTTTGCCTACTGAAAGGGGCATTTGAAGATTCAGTTTGCAGGTGGCTTGTGGTTTGGACAGTAGCAGGTGAGGTAGTCGAGGCTACTAGAGGTGTACTAATAGGATCTGAGTTGGTACACACACTAGGGAATGACTCAAGTCCTGATGATATTCCCATGAACTCATCGAATGAATGACCATTACTTGGTGACGTCAAGTAGTAAGGAAAACTTCTATCGACAGAGCGAGTGACCATCAAAGGAGCTGACTTAGTTGAAGGAGAAGAAAGAGTAGGCACAACAAAATGAGGAACCTATATCGAAAGTGTTTCTTTTGTAGGGCGAGAAGCTGTGGAAGTCAAAGTAGAGAAAGGAAACTCATGCTCTATGAAGTTAACATGTCGAGAGATAATTATCTTAGATGTGGAGGGATAAAAGCATCTATAGGCACTTTGATTAGTAGAGTATCCCATAAAGACACACGATTTCGAATGAGGTTCTAATTTATTTTGAGAATAAAGACGCAACCATGGATAACATAGACAACCAAAGACTCGGAGCTTTTGATAATTTGGAAGGCTACCAAATATACGAAAATATGGCAACTCATTATTAAGCAAAGGAGTTGGCATCTGATTGATAAGATAGACAACTGTCTGGAAAGCAAAAGACCAAAAAGATAAATGAAGTTTGGCATCATGAAGAAGGGTAATACATGTTTCCACAATGTGCCGATGACGACGCTCAGCGGTACCATTGCGTTCAGATGTGTGAGGATTAGTTAAGAAATGAGAAATTTCATTGGAAGCAAAGAATTCTCGAAGATGAATGAATTCGCCACCATTATCGGAGTAAAAAGAAACAATAGATCTGTTGAAATTTTTGGGAAACCTCATATTTCTTTTTCATGACAAATAACCAAACATACTTGGTAAAGTGATAAATAAAAATGAGATAGTAATGAAAACTATCGATTAGAGCAGGATTCCACACATTTGAGTATATCATCTCTAATGGGGAAGAAGATCTTATTGAGGAAATTGTAATTGGATTTTTATACATTTTATTACACTTGCATGAATTACAAAAAAAATGGAGGAAACTGATTTGGCAGGAATGTCCAAGTAACTAAAAATTTGACGCAAAATAGGAGAAGACGAATGACCAAGACGACAATGTCAAGTTGAGACCGATGAAAGATGAACAAAATATATTGAACGTGATGAAGTGGTAGCTGCCATGGACTTGGGTTTTATAGCCCACTCATAAAATCCATCTCTAGGTTCCCCTGCTACAAGAGGCGCCCCCGTGCGATAGTCCTTCACAACAAATGGAAAAGGTGAGAATTCAACAGAAATATTGTTTTGGTTGCACTATTGGTAAACATAAATTAAATTCTTTTTTATTTTTGGAACACAAAGAACATTAGACAAGTGAAGAGGATGACTAAAAGTATTAAGAGTAGCGGAACCACTATGTGTCACATTCAAAGTTTTACCATCACCAATCATAACATTATCACCATCATAATCAGAATGAAGTGACAGATTCTGGAGGTCACTAGTAATATGGTAAGATGCACCCAAATAAACCAACCAATCAGCAGAGCCGGTGAAAAATGAGACAAAATTGGCACGTGGTTACGAGTTTTCTGTTAAATTTGAAATCCCGAAAGACCCCATAGAGGAAGAAAACCATGGAAAAAATACCTGCAATTTTCGGCATTGCTTGATAATGTGCCCGGGTTTGTCACAGTATTGACATATCACACGAGTACCTTGTATGTTATTCTGTCTTAAATTTGTTGTCTGATTGTTACGGTTACTGGAGATATTTTGGGATTGAGAAGTGGACTGCCGATTATTTTTGTTGTTGTGAGAGTTGTTTGAGTTATTCTTTGGCAGTGATTGGCACTAAAGAAGCATTACTCTGGAGAATAAGATATGCCTCATAGTCACATAACTTCTCGTGAAGTTCATCAAAAGTGATAGGTGAGTCACGGGTGCGGAGAGAATCACAGATCCCTCAATATTCAGATGGTAAACCATGGATCACATGAAGAGTTATATCATCCATGGTAAGAGCTGCTCCAGCAGAATTAAGTGTAGTAACCAATTGCTTGATATGTTGGAGATAAAATGACATGGATTGTGAACCTTTCGTGGCTTGAGCAAGAAATTTCTTTAGACCAAAGAGTCTAGCACGAGAAGGTCTTGCATAAGTATTATGCAAGGTGGTCCACATATCATAGGAGGTATCTACTGAAAGAACCAATGAAACTACCTCGAAGGATAAAGACGCGACTAAAGCGCTACGGATCAATTGATCCTGTCTATTCCAATTTTCAGAAATCACTTGTTGCGGCATGGGGGGATTGACAACGTAACTTGTGAATCCGTATCCTATCAATAGTGAGCGCCACTGAGTGTACCAAATTTAATAGTTTGATGGTGTAATCTTGATAGGGGCTTGATCGGATGTATTTATAGACAAAAGTTGTGGTTTTTGAGTGAGATTAGATGAAGGAGAAAGTGAAACAGAAGGTGTGATTATTGTGGATGTATTTGGTGTTTGTGATGGAAGTGGGGGAATAGAATAAGTTGTTGTGACGGTGGGTTGCGAGGGAGGAAACACAAAATTGGGGTAGGCTTGGAAAGTTGTTAATGGTGGAATGCTAGAGGTATTATTGATTGATGGTGGTGGAATAGTTGAAATAATTGATTCAGCTTCCATGGGTAGGGAAGTATTGGTGGAGGTATTTTCAGCCATGAGAAAATCAGAAAAAAATCAGCTGAATTCCAAAAAAAAATAAATTATTATCGTGTGGCTATGACTTTTGATACCATGAAAGAGTTTTCCTGTAAGTTGCTTTCATTCATGTACATTTATCTCTAATTTATACATGAGGGAGTACATTGATATCAAAGGTAATAAAGAACTAATAAGAAAAATATCTACACGCAAAGAAAGTTAGTATTGTACATTAAGAGGGAGATAATTATCCACCAAGTAAGAAAATAGCAATAAAGAGTCAGATCTGCAGAATAGGAATATGGAATATTCCTGATACTTACAATGCTCAACACTACTGAGTAACATTACATTGAACATTACAAAAGAAACTCAAATTTCCAAAATTTCGTCATACATTTGATGGACTTAATACAATGACTCCAAATCGGAGTTTATTTCTCTGCATCATTTGCTTTATTATCCGGTTCCCCTCCCCACATTTTTATCCTCTCTGCTGCAACAGAAGCCTGCAATTTTCATAGTACAAAACTCATTTATGTTACAAACTTGGGTAGATAGTGAAGCTGAATATGTATCTAGGAATTAAGCCCAAATAGTGGAGGGATAGGGAGCCCATTAGATATCACTGTTTGGTATGACTTTAAAATATTTAGGGGTACTCTATTTAGATATAGTTATTTAACTTGTACGCATTTTTGAAAAAATAAGACTTTTGTATGCCTATCCATTTCGCAACAACTTCAATCATGCGGTGATAGACAAAATATCTGAAGTTTAGGCATTTCTGCTTGAAGTTCAGAAAAAAATGGTGTCAAATGTGCATAAACTTCAGGCAAAAATGGCTAAAGCTAGGCAAAAGTTCACGCAATAATGCCTGAACTTTAGGAAAAAATGGTTGAACTTCAGCTATAAATCAGGCAAAAGTTCAAGCAGAAATGATCAAAATTTTGCCATATGTTACTGAACTTTAAGCAAAAATGACTAAAATGACTGAATTTTAGCGACATATGACGAGCAAAAATTACTAAATTTTAGTCATATGTGCCTGAAGTTCAATAACAAAAAAATTGAACTTCTTGCGCCTAAAATTTAGTCATATGAAACTTTAGACATTTTTCAAGTTACCTCTTTGTTCCAATTGGTTTTGTAAACTATCCAAAATAGGGCGAATGTTTGAATCACTGTTCCGCTAACCATTCCATACCAAATACCCTGAAATCATGAACCAAAATGTAGATAATATGTTAAATATTACTTATGACTATCAAAACAAAAGAAGACACATTGCTTCACAAAATGACATAATACACTTACTTGGATACCCATGTCGAGTTTATAACCTAGTAATAAACCCAATGGAATACCAAACAAATAGTAACAAGCAATATTGACATAAGCAACCAAAGCTTGCCATCCTGCTCCAATAGCCACACCCGATAGAGCTGGTTGAATATTGTTAACCACTATGCAAAATGCTAGTAATGGTGTCAGCTCATAAACAAGATGCTTCACTGATTCACTCTCCGCGAATAAGTTAGGGTATTGGCTTCGAAAGACGAGTAGAAAGACTGATAATAGAAGGCCGATAAAGAATGAAGAAAACACGACCACCACTACTGAAAATTTGGCCGTTCTTGGATGAGCTGCCCCGAGTTCATTTGACACTCGCACGCTGAAAAAGTTTACACATTTTTTTCTCATGTAAGATGTATAAGAAACTGCTATTTTCTTGCTGCTAATTAATATAGTCATTTTTGGATTTGTAACAAACCTTATAGCTGCATTGCATCCAATAGCTGCCATCACTGCCCATCCCAATATGTTCATGCTGCAATTCCACAACTCTTAATTCTTTAGACAAACATGAACTAGAAGCTAAATACACGATCGCCAAATTTGCATATTAAGAACCCCCCCCCCCCTCCCTCACGAACAGGGGCGACTTAATAGAATAGTTGGCATAAAGTCAATCCTTAACAAGAGACCTTAAGTTATTTAACAAAACTCATATATAATTATTTATTTGAAGTCTATTAAAACTACTCCTATGTGATTAATAAACAGTGGCAAGTTGACAGCAAATGTTTGAAATGATTTACTTGTCTTCATTAATGAGAAGTGCTTATTTAAACAGATATTATATATGTAATACAATATGAGTAAATTTTGGCTGTCACAAATATTTTGGGCCTAAACAAGGATTTTAAAAGCTTTGGGGTTGATTCGCCCTGCCCTTCAAAAATCATTTACATATTACTTACTAGAACTAATGGCAGGTTCGATGCATATGCATGTTATTAAAAATAGAATCAATTTCAGATAAAAGTTGCTCAAATTTAAAGAGAAATAATGTTTCAAAAAAAAAATATGAAAAACTAAAGGGAAAAATTGTGGACCAAAAATGGTATATACAGTTGCAATTAGGTGATGGTGGATTCCACTTTTTCTCTCTGCCGTGTCTAAAGTTTGTTTTTACCTCTTAACATTAGCAGTAAAACGCAAACTCTGCTGAAAATGACATTTATTGTTAATTCTTTGTTAATACAGTATTATCTGGAAAATAATTAAAAATTTAATCTCTCCAACGGGCAGGGCATTAGTATTACTATTACCAGATCTTTATCTCTAATTATTTTACACCAACTACAAAGTAAAGGACAAGTGAGGGACTGTTAAATGATGTCAAACAATTCTTAGTGAATCCACCCTAGTTCTCCTTTGTCGTCTTATCTAGCCACTAAAATAGAATAGTAGTATTAATATAAACAAAGATAATATCTTAGATGGTCACTCAACTATAGATATTTCACTCAGAAAGTCACTTAACTATTGATGTTTTACTTAAATAGTCACTCAACTTTGTTTTCTAACCAGAAAGTCACTCAACTATTGATGTTTCACTTATAAAGTCAGTCAATCTATTTAAGTAATTTTTTAATTATATTTTGTTGATTTTTATTTAAAGCCAAAATTGTAAGAAATAAACAAGTACCCATTTTTAGTTATTTTATTGACCCACCCACTTGACCGGATCCACTAAAAATATATTGACCATGACCTTTTATGTTACCCTATTCCCACTAAATATAGTATTAGGTGGTAGTAGTAGTAGTATTTTATTTACTAGTTCTGTGAATAGTTTTAGATAATTTCGTTATTGATCTTTGTTATTTCTTATTAAAAATAAATTTATCTAGAAAGACGAGTCTATCAAGATTTGATTTTATAAATTAATCAACATTTATGGTCGAATTTAGTAGTTTATTTATCAATTACGTTGTTACTTTTAAATAATTGATAAGTCATTGAGCTTTGTTATTTATTTTAAATAGATGTATTTCATAATCGAAATTTTTACAACCTGATCTACGATTATGATCGAGATTAGTATTTTATTTACCAGATAAATGCGTTTGTTAATAAGAAATAACAAAGATTGATGACAAAATTATTTAAAACTAACGACATAACTAGTAGATAAAATACTACTACTACTAACTAATACTACTATATTTAGTGGGAATGAGGGTAAAATAAAAGGTCTTGGTCAATAAAGTTTAGCGGGTCGGGTCAATAAAATAGTTAAAATGAGTACTTGTTTATTTCTTATAATTTTGACTTTAAATAAAAATCAACAAAATGTAATTAAAAAATCACTTAAATATGTTGAGTGACTTTATAGGTGAAACATCAATAGTTGAGTGACTTTTTAGTTAGAAAACAAAATTGAGTGACTTTCTGAGTGAAATACCAATAGCTAAGTGACTTTCTGGTTAGAATACAAAGTTGAGTGACTTTATGAGTGAAACACGCATAGTTGAGTGACCATCTGAGATATTATCTCAATATATGCCAAATGATTAATGAATAAATATTATAAACTTTTTATTATGACTAGACAACAAGCATCAACTTTTGGGTGTACTCACCAAATAGACAAGGCATCAACAGCGACTTCTGCGTTCTTTAAATAACCAGCGAAGAGGACCAATGCCATGAAATACCAAGTCTCCAAGCTGCATCATAATTAGAATAGATGCCAAACTAATCAGATCAAGAAAATCATAATAATCAGAAATATTTTTTGATGACAAGAACCTGTTCCTTTGTAATAGCCCGCAAACCACACAAGAGAGATAACATGCATTAGGCAAGTCTCGTGCAATGAACTCGACCTAGGCAGGTTCAAACCAGAGACCTCCATTATGGAAGCCCCATGCTCAACCAACTAAGCCACCCTTGCGAGTCAATCATTAATAAGAAATTTAAAGCACCACTAATTTAAAAGGCAAAACTATTTCTTAAAGCACCACTAATTTAAAAGGTAAAACTATCATTCATTATAATAAGCCCCATAGTTAGAATACCAAAAGTCGAAAAGGTACTGCTATATGTTTCTTGTTAGTGTATATATTGTAACATGCTGATGGTGACCTTATCCTTATGGCACACCATGTTTTGGAGGCTCATGTGATTATCTCATTTGATATTTTTAAAAGTATACTTTTCTTGTGAGGAAAAAATAAAAATAAAATAAAGAAATTAAGGTAGATTGATCATATCAATATTAGTTAACATATCGTCTCTTATTTGTAGAAGGTTATTTAATTAAAAAGTTAGTTTTAGTTTACGTAGAATATTTAGCATAAGAGATCATAAACATGCATTAGAATTTTCTTCAAAAGAGTTGCAGTTGGCTCAAGGCCATTTATTTAGAGATGCAATATCCTTGAAGTGGTTTTCCAAGAGTTTAACTTCTAACAGTATAAACTTTTCAGGTTATCGTAAAAGTCATTCCCATAATTAGTGAAGTTAGTAACCTAGAAAATAAGACAAGTACGGTTTTTACGGTATATCAACTACACTAATGAAATTCTTTTCAAAGTGTAATAAAAACAACAAAAAGTTATGTGCCCACAACAAAAACAGAGAAAATGGAAGGTGGATTATATTACTAACCATAACATGACAGCAGAGGCAAGAGATAACCTAACAAAGCCCCAAAGATTAAGGAAAGCCTTCCATGAAAAACCTGACCATGCTTCTCCACAAGTCCCACTAAATATATATAGCAGTTGCGCCACCACTATGAACCACCACGATGAGTTCAGCACCACCGCCGCGCCCACGAGCCCCCACCCCAACTTCAACATAAACAACCAGCTGAAAAATGTATGCAGAATCAAAGCTATTGCTGCAATCCATGCCATCACCATTATCTTACTTTGTGCCTGCAAATTGAAGTTTTTTGACACGGACCACAGATATGTATACAAAAAATCCCAATTTTGAATCCATAATTTCAAAAGTATATTAATGGTTCAATGGTGTATATCATATTTAAGTTGTGAATTCGCCGCCTTAATTACCTGCAAGAACTTAGCTATTGGAAAATTCATGGCATATGCAAATAATTGAGGAATCATATACAAGGCCATCTTCCCTGCTTCCCGCGATATGTCCTCTGTTTGTCCAATCAATCTCAGAAATCGCCCCGCGAAAATGTAAAGTAACATCAGAATTACTGCTGTTGAATTGAGAATAACCCATGACCTTTGCATGTATACTCCTAGCATGTCAATTTGTCCTGCTCCAAATGCTTGTCCACATAGTGTTTCTAGCGCACTTCCCATTCCCAACTGTCCAAACAAAACAAGAAAAGAATGACCATTATTTGAAATTTCTAACTAAGATCGAAAAATTCAGAATTAAATCAAGAGCATGGTTAGTTGTTCTGACATATTCGTTTCCGATTTGGGATTCTCATGGAAAGTATTGCTAAGATTAATTACTAAATATGCATATGGTAAAGAATTGATCTTAGGCCTAACTCAACCCCAAAAGCTAGCTTGTAGCGTGATGATTGTCCAAGTGAAGTCCATGTTCCCATTCCATATCCGATGTGAGACTCTTAACACACTCCGCACGCCCAGACCTTGTTAACTGAAGCGTGAATAATATAATTTGGGGATCCAACATCGGTGAACAAAGAATTGGAATTCCATATCCGATGTAAGACTCTTAACACATCTCGTCCGAATTCACGATCAAGTTTAGAAGTTTGAATCTCAAAATTTCAACTGTTCCACATAAATTGAGTCAGATGGAGTAATAATGATTGCACTATACGAGGTCTCAAATCTCATAGTCATTTTTGCCAATTTGTAACATAAGCCATGAAGTGGGAAAAAAAAAAGAGAAGATTTGACCATAATCCAAATCAGTAAGAATCGTAAAAAATGGATTTTGAGTCTAACGCAACCCTAAAAGCTAGCTTGTAAGGTGAGTTTAAGTCCATACAAGGAGTTCATATTCTCATTCCATATCCGATGTGACTCTTAACAAGAATTAACAAGTCTATAATTACCATGACACCAAAAGAGAAACCGGCGATGACTGAATTTTCAACAGAAACAGCAGCAAGTTCAAGAGTTCCAACATGTCCAGCAAATGTTTGAGTGACAGCACCAAGTGAATACTGACAAAGTGAGGTGAAAATAGCAGGACCAGCAAGGTACCATAATTTTTTAGATTCAACAGTAAACTCTCTGAAGAAATCTTGAATTCCAGTGATGGGAGGAATATCATCGGCATCAGCAACAAAAGAAGAAGCAAAAGAAGTATGTGATAATCTAATAAGATAATTATCAGAACTAGGTTGGTGGTCGGTGATTTCTGGAGGTGAAAGAAGGGGTTTGTGTTCTTCCATTAGTGGAGGAGTATGAGTACAAAAGAGAGTTAGGTGCTTCACACTCGTGGAGATTGTTGTATGGGGATATTATATACCTAAGGATGACTAATTGCATGAAATGTGTTTTATTTTTTAAGTTACGAGAAGTGCTCCGTATTAAAAAAAAAAATCATACCTAAAGTTTAAAATCGAAACCTCTATTTAAAGGAGAAACAACTTAATCGATTGCACTACATCCTTTTGCTTTCCGGAACTATCACTGAAAAGGGAGATACGAGGGTTTGGGAATTTGGGGTGGATTTATTTTGCAAATGGGCTGGTTTATTTTGGTGCGGGGCGGGTTAAATTAATAGATTTAAATCTGATAAATAATAATCACGTAATATAATATGGACTCCTTATATGAATATAAAGTAATATAGTAAGGATAAATATATCAAAAATCTATAATTAATGGCAAATCTGATCTTTTTTGAAGAGTACAAGGATAAATATGACCTTTTCCATTATTTTTTTGTTATATTTATATTCCACTAGCTACTATCATGTTCCACGTGGTATATGAATATCTTTTGTTTTATTTATTTGTTTGCTCTCTTACTTTTTTCTTTTACTTTTTCGCCTTTTTAAAAGATATTATAAGAGAATTCAATTTATATCATTCATATATCGTGTAAAGAAGTTATGCACCATTTTAATGTATTTTGCAAGTTACTGATTTCATTTAGTGTCCATTTTTCTTCTTTATTCTGTTTTATAAAATGTATTGTTTAGATTTGGTAACTCTTAATTCCAAGATTTTACATGGCTATTTAAATTACAAGATTCAGAGAGCATTTTTACATTTTAAGATTACAAAATTCAATTGTGTATTATCATTCTTAAATTTCATGTCTAAGTAAACTAAAACAACAACCATATATATAGTATAATCTCACAGGTGATGTCTGAAGAAAGTATAGTATACACAGACGTTACCTCTATTTTGAGGTAGAGAGGTTGTTCTCGATAGACACTCGATTGTCTAAGTAAACTATGATATTTATTTAAATTAAAACGGATGGAGAGCAGACTTGCAAATTGCAACCACATGCTGTTCTTTTTATTTCTTTTTGGTAACAAAGATATTAATGTTATTATTCTTTGTACACGGTACCAATATAGTCATTTTAAAGAAACAGAAACTACAAATATAGGTCGAACCCGATAAATCCTTAAGCTCTCAAAAAGAATCAAACTATATCCATGTTTTGCTAATTTGTCAGCTGTTCCATTAATTAGCCTCACTGTTTTATATACTCTCTATTGAATTTTATTTTTAGCCCTAAGAGGGATTTCACTTTAATCAGTATCATTTGAGTAAGCAAATTAAGATTCTAATTTTTCTGCATCTTAATAATTTCTTTATGTAGCTTTAAGGTCATCATATAGCTTTGTTAAAAATAAATAAACAAGTATGAAATGGGACTTAAGATTAATGTATTTCAGTCATGTAAAATGAATCAGGTTAAGTTTTTTTATACTGGAACTGTTTGTTTTGGTTGGTGAGATTCTATAGCCAAATTCTAATTCTAAAGTTATTTAAAGGTCAAATAAGTCAAAAAAATACCAATTAGCGTTAGATGAGTTGTCACATCAATGATTTGAAGACAGTTAAAATAATAATTTTCAACAATTAATTAAAATAATGCGTCAGAAACTAATCATGTATAAATCTAAAGCATGTTTGGCAAACTTTTAAAATAGTGTTTTTTAAAAAAAGTATTTTTGATGAAAAAATATATTTATGTTTGATCAATTAATTTTAAAAATACTTTTAGCATCAATTAATATTTGACAAAACATTTAAAAAGTGCTTCTAAATATATTTTACTAACACTATTTATTT
Source organism: Anisodus tanguticus (assembly GCA_034509755.1). Taxonomy (NCBI): domain Eukaryota; kingdom Viridiplantae; phylum Streptophyta; class Magnoliopsida; order Solanales; family Solanaceae; genus Anisodus; species Anisodus tanguticus. Next base: position 46,013,671 of record CM067550.1, on the reverse strand, counting down.
AGCTTCTAAAAAACTGTTTCTTCTACTCCTCAAAAATATTTATTTTCTCCAAAAAACTTGATCAAACCATTTAATTTTATTTACAATAAACACTTTTTAAAAAAAAGGTCAAACGGACTACAAAAATGTTCAGTAACACTGGTGCTTTGTCCAATGCTGCAAAATGTACTAACAACCTGGCGCTGCCTAATTAATAGAGAAATTATGTTAAATTCGATATTAGCAGTTCTCCATGTTAGCGTTTTTGTTTGTTTATGTCAGGTATCTTAGCAGACAGATATTGATGTTTAATATTCTTTCGGTTTAAAAAGAGTTTCTATCTAGTCATTTGTGTTAGTATTTTTTTATTTATGAATTCACATATTAATATATTTTATATAGATATGCTATCATTAAAGAAGCTCATCTTACGATCTAATAAAGTATTATTATATGAGTTAAAAAATATATTTATTTATTTATTTATTTTATATTTGGTGAAAATATATCTGAAAAGATACTTATTCTGAAAAGGCATCTTCAAAGAGTTGTCTTTAGAAGAAGAGTTGTCACAAGTAACATACAATTTTTCTTTCTCTACCTCATCTGTGAGGAGATACTAAAATATAGTGTGTTAAGACTTAGAAGATTCAACTATTGAGTATCAAACTTGGGAAGATCTTCAATAAAGTTTGACTATAATGGATCACTGTTAGTATTCATCACTGTTTAATGATTTATTTGTGATCTTGTGTGGACTGTATAAAGTTTTTTTCAATAATTTACATTTTTCTTTTAAAAAATACTAATTTCTAAATAAAAATAGATAATTTGACTAAATCATTTTAATTAAATAGATATTGCGATTTAATTACTTAACAAATTAAAGCTAAGTGGATACCTTTTTTTAACCAAAGAATAGTGAATTATTTTTCTCTTCCCTCCGGACCAAGACGCAAAGGATCAAATTATTTAACTACAAAAGTTAGAAATTAAAATAATAGTTTATTCATATAATTGATTATTGATTAAGTGATAAACTTTACACAAAAAATAAAAGACATATGGTGGTGTATGTTTGGTATATGTCGTAAATGCGGTAATTTTTACTAGCTGTGAAGGTGATATCTTTTCGCATTAAAAGCTATTTCCTCGGGATAAAAAAAGTTTCTATTTAGCTATTTACACTAACTTTAAGAAAATATTAATTTTTAGACAAATATAGATAATTTAACTAAAAGATCTCTAATTAAATAAGTATTAGAATTTGATCACCTATCACTTAATAAAGATAAATCTGAAAAAGTAAAATCAATTTTTTCTTAATTTAATAAATGAATACTCTTTTTGAATCAATGATAAATGGACACTTTTTTTTTTTACCCGGAGGGAGTATTTAACCACAACAAGAAAAATTTGTTGAAATAGGGTGTCAATACTAACTGCCTATGGATTCTGATAGATATTTAGACTTGAAATTTGTAGTGCAACTTAAAAAATTCAATGAAAGACAGAAGAAAAACGCTCCCCTCATTGCTCGTGTAATTATGGAGCATTGAATCACACTCCCTCCAATTCATAATAAGTGTCTATTTGGCCTTTTTTTTCAAAATAAGTATTCACTCAATTAAGAAGAAATCATTTATTTTCTTCTAAATTTACTGCTATTTAAATAAGTGAGGTTTTTATGTAATCAAGAAACGGTATAAACTAGGAAATATATTTAATAATTAAAGGTAATTTAATCAACATACCTATTTTCTTTAGGGAGTTAATATTTTTTTAAAGGATATGTTTAAGGCTAAGTGAATACTTAACTTATTTTTAACAGAAGGTAGTAATAAGTAAATTAATCAAGAAAGAGAGCACTTTTAGTAGAGCAGAATAGTACTATACACTAGAAAGACATCTATATATGAGCTTTATCAACTTATTGTTTGTTACGTAATAATTAATGCACCTAAGTTTATTACTAGTATTTCTGAAAGGGATGTTTGATGCTGAAGAGTGAAGTTGGTTTGTAACGAGGACGGTAACTAAGTGATGTGAGGGAGGAATGTGATTTCTTCACTTATAATTAAAGATTCGGTTTCAAATCTGGATAGTAAAAAAAAATTGAACGAAGTATAAACAGCGTGAATCTGAATCAATTAATTAAGATAGTAAATTTCAAATACGGGATGACATAAAAAAACGGATAAAAATAATGAGGTTAGTGATTATATTAATAGAGTTACTTTTGTTACTCCTATTTTATAGATGTAATGTTAAATTCTCAACAAATATTTCTTTTTCCCTTTCCTTATATTCGAGCCACTTCCACCTCCTTAGATTAAATGCTCCTTTCAATATTATATAGTCTTTTGGACAAATTGAAGCTATAGAATATTTGATGCTTTAAAGAATCAAGAACCATTAGTTATTACTATTATTTTTAAATTCACCCTTATTATTATAATTAATAAGTGTTAATTAAATGAAATATATAAATATTTAAATAGAGATACAGGGTATTTTGGATAAATATTCTTATTATTAAGATTAGTGATTGCATTTTGTAAGGAGTATGAAATGATATGAAATTCGAAGGTACTAGTTTAACAGACGGAAAATTTGCTATTCCAGATGAACTACTAACTAGAAAAAGTATAGTCGAACTCTAATACAGATATTGGACATCAGCCGGAAAAAAAAAAAACTAGTCACATGCTTCAATTTTTTGTAGGACTGAAATGGAGGAACAAGAGATTTGGCTGACGAACCAATTTTCAGAGATTGCTTGCCCCAATTTAGCTAGGGCCTACGGAATCTTCATTAGCTTATAATCAGCTTCACATTTTGTCATTGCATACGTAAGTTGGTACATAGACTTTGGACATTCAATTGGTCAGATTTTTCTGTCTAACTAAAAAACAAATTGTTAATTAATTCGATACGTTTGGCGATATAATTCGAACATATCGATTTTTTTTTTAAAGTTGCATTCGTTTTTTTTTTTAAATAATTTTTATTCGATTCATATTTTTCGGATACAAAACCGATATATGCCCATCCTATATATAAATAGGATGTCGAGTTTAACATAGAGACCGGATTTTTTTTTCAGATCTCCCTTTGTCATTTAGATCATCTATGAAGATCACAAAGAGGAGAAAATATCAAGTTGGCTTGGAACATGATAGCTATAAATTTTGAATTCTAGAACACTGTTTTAGAGTTTCCCTTATACAAATTTTGAATTATAGTACAGTATCCTAGAACTCAACTATAGCTTTTAGCCGGTCTCATATACTCATGATAGTAGTTCTATTGAAAAATAATGTTATTTAAAATTTTCACATTATAAAGATGAATGAAAATGCATTTAATATATCTATATTGGAGTTCTTTCGACAGACATTCATCTTGATTTGAAATTCAACAATTATAATTATAAATCACAGATAGTGTTACATTCTGAAACATAAGAAGTTTGTAATCATTTGATGATTCTCATTACAGTATGTTAGACAACTAGTGAGGGCAAATAAAATATGAATTCAGTTTGCGTTAATATTGAAATATATGAACACTCAAATTACAATGGTTTGAGGGCTTATTCCCCTTTTCTCAAAAGGCAAGAGTCTTGCAATGGCCTTGAGCTTCTCTCCTTTTTCTCGTCAAGCAAGAACCCTTTTTCCAATTCTCCGGTATAGTGTTATGGAGTTCAAACTTATATAAGTGTAACTCTAAGACACTTAGACTTATATAAGTAATTGTGCTGGAGTTTGAACTTATATTAGTGAAATTTTATGACATTATCCTGAAATTCAAGAAGGGAATGATTCAAATTCCATGAATTTTTTCTAGAGTTTGAATTCCACATGTTAAACACTAGAATGTTTTTGAACTTATAACACATTGTGTTGGAGTTCACATATAAAACTTTTGAACCCCAATATTTTATGTTGGAAATTTAATTATGTGGGATTGAGTTTTTTCGTCTTTAATGACTTAAATACGTGGGCCCCGCATGTCGGAAACATAATTTCTTCTCACATGCCTAATCTACTAAATGAGTATATGCTATTAGTGTCAAGTATCGTCAAATTTCGTTAAGAACTGAAAGAGATATTGATACACAAAGTAAGGTGTTTTGAGACATGAATAGATGGATTGTTTTGGCCAAATAACAAATCTCCCACATAGGTAGAAGATGGAAGAATTGAGCACTATACAAATCTCCCACCCAATTTTGTCCCCTCTCCCGATTATTTTGCGATTCAAAATATTTTGACACCTCAAAATAATTTATATATATATATATAAGACTTTTAATATCATCGCCCATTCTCAATATCATTATTTGTATCATATTATTCGCATTTCTACTACCATTTGCCTTTTAATATCCTAATCATAGTTTTTACCCTAAATATTCTATGTTATTTTATTTTCACAAAACGACATCGCATTCTTTATTTTAAGCAACAAGCATTCCATAAATATTATGTTTTTATTATTATCACATCGTCATTTTTATTTTTTATAATTTACATTTTTTCTTCAAAGCATTTTTTCTTAATAACAAACTTTTTTATATTTTTAAACATAGCCCATTTTCCCCTGACCTTCTACCAGCCCACCAAACCCAACCCCACTCCCCCATTTTTAAAGCCCAATCGGCCAGCACAAAAACAGCCCAAACCATGACCCACCAGCCCAATACCCTTTCAGGCCCAATCGTCCAAAAACCAAACCAAAAAACCAATACCCCAACAAACTAAAATACCTAATTCTCTCATCGTCCAAATACAAAAACAAAACGAAATCAGAAACAAGCCTAACCAGACCTTCAACCAAACGACCCAAAATCCACCGGTTCCACCTTTACCCGCCGGATAACACGCCTCACCGACGCCCTGCCACCACGTCCCTTCACCCGTCCCTTTTCCCCTTTTTTCTGAAGATTCAGGTCTGTAAAAGGTCGATTCGACCTTCAAAGGTTGAAGACTATAAGGATCCTCCGGATTCTCGCCCTCTCTTCCGATTATTCACTGGAAAAGAACCCGTCACTTTTTTCCCTCTTTTCCTTGAAGTCTAATTTCGAATTCTAATTGTTAAGCTCCCAATGTTGGCTATAAATACAGCCCTTTGGTTTGTGTTTGGAGGAGGTTTTTTTTTTTTTTTTGGGGGGGGGGGGGGGGGGGGGGGTAACAAAACTCTCATTTTTTTGAAAAGTTGTCGACCAAAAAAATCCATATTTTCCTACTATTTTCAAAGGTTTCAAAGGCTGAAATTCCCCTTTGAACAGACATTGGCTATCAGAGAAATCCTTTCTTTTACTCTGAATTCTTGCTCGACACAGCCACAAAAACACTAAGCTCTCGTTCCTTTCCAATCGCATAAACAACTTCTCCGAGCGGGGTTCGACGGTTCGAAACGACGCCTCAGTTTGCTGCCTGGAGAAGGTCAGTGAAACATAAATTCCTCTCAATTTCTTATTTTTGAATTAGATGAAATCTGTATGATGTGTATTATGTGCTAGTTAAAGCATGATTAGGGACTGTTTGGATTTCATTTTTAGCTGTTAGGCATGTTTAGGTTAGTTACTGAGTGTGTTTATTAGTGGTAGTTGATTATTTGAGCCTGTTAGGTTAATTATCATGTGTGTTTGGCTAGTTATAGGCCATAAATATGAAATTGGCTAATCTTAACCCAATTCTTTCAATAGGTTCATAGTTGTTTGTTATTAGCTGTTACATGTGTGATTGTTCAACTTGAGATGTACTGTGTAATTATGTTGGTCATGTTATGCTCTGTCTTGGGATGTTATTGTGTCTAGTAGACAGCCTGAATGGAATTATGTGCATCATCTTGATTTGAATAGCCTCATAAGCTTTAAATGCTATCTCCTAGACATTTGGATAACCATGTTTACCTTTTTAAATATGATTTTAGGTCTGCTAGAAGTAACTGAGTGTCTATTCTGTATGCTTTGGGAATCAGTATGCTTAGCACATGATGTATATGTGACCATGCATGTTTACCATGCTTAGAAGAGCATTGTTCTTGCTTGAAAGCTTGCATGTCCCTAGCCAGTATATCACCATGAGAACCTGAACCATGACTAAGCATGACTAGATTCTTGTGGCCTTGCTTATTTGAATTACTATTCTCAAATTGTCAAACCATCGTGCTTGTGTTCCTCCCATGTCTCCTTGATCAAACTACAACTTGTCTTAGTTTATTTTAAGGGAATATGCATATTCAATATGTCTAAACAACCTCTGTATTGATATAGTATGCTTTAGTTTGACCAAATTCATTCCTATTTGCCTGCCATCTAAATGATGTGTCTGTTTCTATTGGCCATCAATGAGAATTTCCTAGGTGAACTAGTTCTGGTTTGATCTTGAGATAGCAATATTCCAAAATGTGGTGTTTGCAGCCTTTGTATACTAGATATATCTTCTTTAAATGATCACCTAAGTCTTTTGCTAGTCTACTATGTCTATATTAAGTTAGTCATACATCTTTGCTTATTTGTCTTAGTGTAAGTCTGCTCTTGTGCTAGTATGAAGTTTCTTTAAGCCATACTGTCAATACATACTGCCTGTTTTCCTTATGAAATGTGTAAGCATAGTCCAACTCATGCGATTATATACCTAACAAAAAATGATATCTTTAGATATGGTAGTTCTGAATATATGAGTCTGTAATTCTGTCCCTCAAATTATGTAATGTGCATGTTTGGCCAGTTTTTTATTTGATGAACTGCCTAGTTATGAGACTGTTTTGGTTGTTACTCTTTCAGAGATTCTGATTTGTTTTAACCTTTAGGGTCAGGATGCCAGTTGTGTCTACAATTGCAACATGTTTAAAATTGTCTTAACTGTTTGAGTGGATCTGGATGCTATTTGCTAACTTGTTCCCCTATGATTCATGAATGAAAGTGGTCTACTTGCGTAAATACCAACTAGCATGCCTAAGTCTGTATATATTGAATTTCAGAACAACCTAGAAGTCTTGAGTCATGTATGGATGTTCTGTATGATACTAGATAAGTTATAAATGAGAATATGTGAACCTGCCCTTCTAGTTAAAGTTTGTCAGATTGGGTTTATAACTGTAACTGCTACCAACCATCGTATATGGTTTGCTTCACTCTTGATAGTTGTGTGGCCTTATATATCCCCAAGTATAGAATGTGTATATTCTGGATTTCTTGTGTACACTAGCATTATGTGTCTAAATGAATGTCTAATGTGGGCTTGTGTATTCATGAATCTGAATCTGCGATTAGTTGAGCCTATCTACTCCTTTCTTTTAAAGCCTGAAAATAATTATTTGGGCCTGCTCCATATTCTTTTGCACCTGCCTTCATCTTGAGGCCCAATAACATATTACCTTTTCATGAACTATTTATTTATATTTTCTTATTGTGTATATTTTCACGTTTCCATTTTTATTTTCATTCCTTGTCTTGCCAACTATTAAATTAAATCCTACTAATCCTTTCTTTTCTTTTATTTACCTGAAATGCATCGGGAGCAACGAAGAGTCTCGTTATGAGACTCATCATGATTGTTGTCAAACGAAGACCCGCATCCATGTTCATTGCATTCTCCGGCCTCGTAATTTCTAAGCAAATAGGGCGGGATGATGTCGTCATCCGCCCTAGTCGCTCTTTTATTATTATTCCTTGATTCCGCCATTTTACTTTTGTTGTAATTTAATTATTCATCTGAAAATAATTTACCGTTTCTTGGGGTCTAGAAAGTTCTGACTTGGTCTTCGAGGCGTCCAAATATGTGTGGTTTTCAGTCGTTCCTCGGAATTATGACTCGGTCAGGCTACCGTAATAGCCGATGAAGCTTTTCTAGCCGAGGGCTGGGACTAATAGATTTGGCTATGAGTCGGTTCGGTTATCGACTTAGAATTATGTTGCCTGCTCATTTTGAGGTTCCACCTTCGGCTATCACTTAGCTAAACACTTAAAAGTATTTTTGAGTGTTAACATAATTAAATGAACAGTGTCCAAAAGAAAATTTTGAAAGTTGCTAAAGCAAAACCTTGCCGGTAAAAACATGCCAAGAGCGAGGAAACCAAACGTCTAATAAAAATTTGGATAAAATGTCGAAAATAATTCCTTAAAAATAGCAATGAGCAGTTCTGATCGTTTAAATTTATTAAAAAAAAAAAGATGTTTTGTCTCCTCAAATATTTTAACAAATTTTAATTGTTAGATTTAATAGAAATCATAGAAAAAAAAATCAGAAACACCAGAAAAGTTCCGTCAAATCTAAAAACCGCAACACTAATTGTACAAGATACCATAAGTAGGTAAAATAAAATAAACGTAAATCCATCTACAAATGTGAGTTGTGAAGGAGATTTTAAAAAAACCTATTTTATAAATTTAAGGGATCGTATTTGTCATTCTCTTGAAACTTGCAAGGTTTATACTCATACAAATAGATGCATCATCTAATTTGTCGTCTCCATCTTTATAAATTATGTCATTGGAGGACTACTATGCTAGAAAATATCCTACAGCAACCAGTTGTTTGTCCATCATTAGTCACCTATTAACAATTTTTTAATACTATCAAATATACCGAGAGGGATAATTTATATTCTGTAACTAAATTAGACGAGACCAATTTTATACTTAGAGAAACGATAGAATGAATGAGGGATTTCTTTCTTGTTTCAAATGTAAGAAATTACCAGCAGAATTGCACATAAGTAGGCAAATGAGCGAGTCTAAACAAGGGCGAGTTAAAACGAGTTAGCAAAAAATAGATAAATTATTCGACTTACGCATATTAATCAAGATAAAAAATGAATTGGATGATGGATAACTCATATTATTCATGACTTCTTGAATATTGTTATTCTTGTGAGAATTCCTAGCCTCAATTATGGTGTCAAATCTGTTAGAAAAATAGTGGATATGGTATTCAAAGAAAATGTCTAGATTCATATTTATTAAACAAATGTCTAAATTCATTTCGAGACATTAAGTGTGATTTTATTTCACATAATGAGCCATCAATTTTTAGATTTGTAACCGTTAGACTATTACGACAATATTTATTCACCCATTATAACCTCCTAATTTCTTTCACCTATATACACATCCTTTCTTTTGTGAAAAAAGACCAAGAATACATAAAATATTCTTCTTTCTTCTGCTGGATTTTCTATTATATTAAATCTTTGTTAGTTAATGCTTCTAAATTTATATTAGAAGAGCTTATTGAATGCTGGAAATTCATCGTTATCGGTGAAATAGTGAAAACCTAGAATTGAAATTTAAAATTGAAATCTTCAAAAACCAAATGAAGATAATATGCCTGCTTCTCAAAATTAATCTTTTCTCTTCTTTTTCCTGGTTTTTGGTCTTTAGCAATTAGAAATTGATAGTAATAAATACTCATACAAATATGTATAAATTTCGGGAGAAAAAAAAAACTCATACAAATCTCCATACTTTTAGTATGGAGAATAGGCTTAAGAGAACAGTTCACCCTCATTATGTAAATTTGTTAAAACAAAGGTTTGTTATTGTGACAATGCTTGACAAAAAAACAGGCAATTCCATTTCTCTAACCAATAAAGGTTGAAAAATCTGCGATTGCTACATGCATTGCAAATAATAAGTGTGCATTCAGCTCTTGCAACTTACTAATTAGCCGGTGGTTATCCATTTTTATGGTGTATAATATGAGTTGGATCCATATTTGATCCAGCTAAAATGAATAAGTATCCAATTCGCTTTTAATCCAGGGAATATCTATTTTATCAGCACTAATTGAATTTCAATACAAACTACGAATGACTAAATTATACATTGAGTAATGACAATGTTGAATGTGATTATGAATCGGGTACATATTTGTAATAAGGTAATTGAAGGGAGTCTTGGACCAACAGTCAAAATTGTTCTCGTGTGAGCTATACGTTAGGGGTTTAAGCCGTGAACGCAACTACTAGGGTAGACTGTCTACATCATACCCTTTGAGTGTTGCCCTTCCTCAAATCCTACTAACGCGGAATGTTTTGTGCATTGAGCTGTCTTTTGTAATAAGGCAATTGGAATGGCCAATCGTAACTTTTTGTTTACAACATGATAATATTAATATGCTTAGAGTGCTACAACACACATATATTTTATTTGTCTCAATTTATGTGACACATTTTGGATTTCAAGAGTCAAACAAGATAATGTTTTACCGTGATTTATTCGCATGCCTTTAAATATTTTAAATTGTTAATTATTGTGATTTATTGTACTTTTTATATAGTTTTTAAATATATATTATTTTTTTAAAAAAAATAAAAATTATATGTTTGAATATACCGTCAAAATAAAAAGATTTGACTATCAAAATCTGAACTTCATCATATAAATTGAGACAAACGAAGTAGTGAATTCAAATTCATAAAAATCGTTTTGGCCCTAGGGGCACAGGCGAGTTGGTAAGTGGCAAGGTGATTGGGGTACAACCACTCCGACGTCGCGGGTTCGAATCTGTGTGGTGACAGTCTTTGCTGATATATTGCAAGGGTTGTTGTTGGATTCGTGTCCCGTTGATCCTCTCTCTCGCAGGGCTGCCACTCGATTTACATCCCACCTAGCCAAAGGGCCTCTGATACATGTGAGGATTTCACATTCGGGACTTTTCCCATTCACAAAAAATAATCAATCGTTCATCAATTCCTTTAAAGTTATTAGATTCTCTTTCGAATTTCGATAAATAATTCTTTATGAGCACTTGAAGGAACGAGGAATCCATACAATTAATGATTGGAGAATCTGTCAAAATCAGTCCAAGAAGGCATCCACATAAGAGGAGGAAGAAACAAATAATAAAGTAGACATCAATCCACTTGCATGTTGCACTATGTCATTTGTCAAGTAGTAGTCAATCTCATTATACTTTTCTTAAAACCCATCCAATTCGGACAAGACCTCTGACTTATATTATTATTAACTTTAACGTGATAACTACTAAAATTTTATTTTGTTTAATAAGTTCACGTAACTGCTCTGCTGTATTTTTAAGTAGCTCCAGTGTAAATTCATCCTTGCCATATTCGTAGTAGATAGAATAGGAATTTTTTTATTTTGTGTTTATATAACTGACAATAATTGCAAGAGAGGCACAAAATAAAATCATTTGCATTATTAAAAAAATTAAAACTTTTGGAGAAATTATGTGGGTTTGGTCAAAAGCGAACAATATCAATTCATGTTAAAAGCATCTTTAGATTGTTTAGCCTAACAAGTTTATCATCGAATTTACATCTCTTAATTGGTCTTTGTCTTTAAGCATTTAGCGCTTTTTCTATTAGAGAAAAAAATGTTATCCATAGAAAAAGTCTTATCTGAAAGTGTTTTATTAGAGGAAAGATGGTATCCATAGAAAAAGTCTTACATGAATATCTGATTTATTTTCCAGTGTTTTGTTTAGTACAAAATAAGTAATATATGGTAATAAATTCAAAGTTATGACAAGCATATAGGAGTTTCGTGATATTAAAGGGTGATAACAATTTTAAATTTATATAATCATCTAAAATTTACTGATCCGACTAATTCAGATTTGCACCACATATGACCCATAAAAAGGAAAACACTTTTTACCAAAAGTTTTTCCATTTCTAAAACTCATACTCGAAAATCGAAAATGGTTGGCTAAGAATTATTACGGATTCCATCCAACCCACCTCACCCCTAACACTTTCTACAATATTGGTTGTTTGTTTGTTAATGTAAGTAACATAAAGTAAGGCCTCATCTATTTTCATTAATATTAAAACGTCTGAATCTGAACGCACACCTAAGTTATTAAGATACTGTTTATAGATATGAACAATGAATGATTAAAACTGTTTATTTTTCAACATCTGAATATACATAATATATTTATTTAGACATAATAAATATACAATTCAATAAAAAAAATTAAATATTAAAAAATGAATATAAATTTAATAAAATAAAAATAAAATATTTATGTTCGCAAGTAATTGTAGAGATGCTTTGTAGTGGTGGTGGTTGATGCAAGTGGCTAGTAATAATGATGGTGATAGTGGAGCGAGTTGGTGTTGTAGTGATTGGAGTCATAGCATCAGTTGGTAGTAATGACGGTGTTGGTTGTGGTTGCTGAAGAATGTGTGGTGGTTGACAAAGGTTGGTGGTAGTTGGTTGCGGTGCTAGTTATGATGGTAGAGGTGATTGGTAATAAGGATTGGTCGCAGTGATGGTAGGGTGGTGGCGATGACTATTGATATAATTATAATGACTGGAGGCAGTAAGTGTGGTAGTGATTGACAGTAGTAATTGGTGGGGTGGGTAGTGGGTAGATGGTGGTGGGTGAATGGGGATTGGTGGGTGGATAGTGGGGGATGGGTGAGGTGAATGGTGGGGGTGAGAGGTAGGTGGGTGGTGGTGGCGTGGGTGGTAGGGGCGGTGGTGGTGGGGTAGAGGGGTTAGGGTAGGTGGGTGGTGGGGGTGGAGTGTTGGGAGTGGGTGGATGGTGGGGGGTGGGGTCGATGGTCGGGTGGGGTAGGTGGGTGGGTGGGGTGGGGAGGGTTGGAGTGGGAGTGGGAGTGGGGCTTGGGGTTGGGGATGGAATCGGTAGAAGAAATTATTCATACAAAAAAACTTCTTAAAACTTTGTTCAAGATCTTAATAATTAAGATATATTCAGACCACATAAGTGCTTAGGTGTTAATGTAAATAAATACACTTAATTTAATGACCTAAGGTCTGAACCATTCAAATTCATATCTCCATTAAGTGCAAATAAATGAGGCCTAAGAAGAAGGTGTAAAAGAGATTAACAAAAGCCATAATATTTTTCACATTTCTAGGTAATCAAACGTTAAAAAAAGATATCATCAAGAAACATAATTTTTGAGAAAATATTTGCTGTCATACAAATATGTCGAGGCAAATATTTTGTCATTCTCGTATGCTCTTTCTATAAATGTTCTCTAAAGTTTTGTTGCCTGACTAATGGATTGGACCACTACCAACAGGGACGGTTGGATTTCCTTTATTATTATCCAGAGGTCTCGGATTTGAGTCATAAAAAAAAAAAAAAAAATTGGAAGCGCTGCCCCAAAACAAACCAAAACAAACCCTGCAATGTGCTATTCGAATTTAATCAGGTTCCATGACATACATATATCGGACACCAGATGAAAAATCAAAATAAAAATAAAAATTGGACCCCTAGATCTCCTCATGTTGAATCTTCGACTTAAATGGCCATGATTTGCAGAAAATTAACAGTGCTAAGAATTATTACTGCTATAGAGAAGCACTGAAACATATAGTAGTAATTTAATAAGCATAGGGGAAATCCAAATTTACAAGTTGAATCAATGTGGTGTTCAAAATCTGCCCAATGCAAGCGCTTCTATTTCTTTTATCTTATTTTTTTGGTTCAACGGAGCATATCTTGTTCACACCACTCCATAACAATAAAAATATTAGACAATTTTATGTTTAGTGACCGAGTCAATATTTTTATTAAGAAGAATCAAATATTAAAATATAAACACAAAAAAAGTCAATAAAATTCAGCATATAATGTACTATAAAAAGATGTAATTCTCTAGCCAAGGAGTATCAATTAACACCTTTTGGTGGCTCCGCCACTGCTTATGTTGCTAGCTATAGAATAACAAATTTCTGAAAAATATATTTCACAAATGAGTAGACGACTTAATGATATATGCAATAAATTAAATATAGCCAAATCTTAGTATTTAAAAGAAAATTTTAAATCATGTGCAGGCTCAATCTTATAATTGAAAATTATGAACGTCGGACTCACATTAAAAATTGACTAGTGCCTCAAATCATAGTTATTCCATTAGCTTAGCATCCTAAATACATGATGTTAGACAATATATAATAATTATCTACTAGTAATATATTAATTCATTAGAGAATATCAGTACAATCACCTTTCATACAAGCAGACTTACCTATATTGTTTAGATTCCACCTTATTAAACATAGAGACAATGATAAAATTATGAATAAAATAGATTCCACTCTATTGGGAGTCCCCCACCATAAACTTTAGTTATTATTTTTTGCATTATTGCACGTTATAGACTTATAGTGCTAGTAGAACACTTCAACTGAAAACGACAAAAGATGGATGATAGTGAAAGATATATCTTCGGATAATGGGAAGTTTGAAGTGACATTAAGAATATATTTATAATTAATGAACGTTGAAAAAAATAATACAATTTGGACTCGACTTAAAAAGAATATTGGGAAGTATATTTCACTTGCTGAAAGAGTGAAGTTTGTGAGGAAAAATTATTATACTTAATACTTATGAAACATTTCTTTTTTAATATTTCATCAACGTCATTTCAAGTACTGATATGATTATTTGCAAATATTGAGAGAAAGTGATAAAAATAGTGCCTTATTGATTGGGACTGGTAGAAAATGGTCATTAAGATGTACACTTGAACACCTTTATTCCTTTATGTTTATTAAAATTGAGCACTTTAAATTTCTATTATTATTAAAACTCGCAATAATATTATCTTTGATGAAATTGAACTGTGAGAAGCATATGAATGACTTAAAATGAATAAATCAACTGGTGAACTTCTTCGGATTCATTTCTCCATTTTGAACTTTAAGAAAAGGCTTATTCAAGATAATTGAATACATCTTTCCCTTTATTTGACTCTCAATTATATGTAACAATGAATAAATCAATACTTATATCTCATTCGAACACTTAATATCACCATTTGGTGTTGAATTACAATATATGTTTTTTCCTATGGTATAAATTGGGAGAATGAATAATATGAAGATTGCCCGAATGGTTTTATCTGTTTAAAGACTCATCATATTTCTCTAAATTTAATATGGAAATGAAAAAAATTATGTTGGGAGCGTTGCTCTCAAAATAGGTCCTGCAACGCACGATTCGAATTTAGCCTAGCTTCAATGTGTATATCGCTCGCCTGATGAAAATAAATCATTAAAGATGACTACCTCCATGTGCTATAAATACAACAAAGAACAAATGTGCTCAGTTTTAGTAAATATAAAGAGGTAAAATTGTTCAAATGCTTAATTTAAAGAATTTATTTTACACCAACCTCTAAACATAATGAACTAACAACATAACATTCCAACAGAAGGTCAATTTCAACCACAATTTAAACAACTCTAAGAAATCTTCATCTTATTCATATGATCCAAAAGTCATATGCAAGTATTGCAAAAGATCTAGTCATGTTATTGATGATTGTCATAGACTGTATGAGTTTTCACCTGACTTCAAGTTCACCAAGAACAAGAATTCTGCACGATGTGTTCAAATGGAACATTTGCCCCCCCCCCCCTCGCACTCTGTCCCGCTTGGTGGACGAAATCTTCTCTCTTAGAATTCTTTCTCCCACACACCTTTTTTGCCCCACTGCTCCCTTTCTCGGTAAAGCAGAGTGAGCAGCTTCTTTCTTTGCTACTGCTACCATACCACAAAGAAGTCCAATAGCTGCGCTTACTTCTTCCTTCAACCCTGTCCTTCTCCAGTTCATGCACATGTGACTCCATCTCCATCTCACTGATTACCTCCAACTTATTCATTGTATGGGTTCACAAATGAGCAAGTTAAACGGGTCATGAATTTATTTCAGCAACAGGGGCAAATATATCCAAATTTCCTTGGCATGCATACAACTGGTGAAGCATATCTCTCAGTTCTACTTGTATCCCATCAAGTGTTGTTAATAAAAATAATTTCTTTTGGCACCAAAGATTAGGATACATGCATTATTAAAAATGAAGAATATCTCTCCTTTATCTAATTTAGTTTCTCATAAACAAACTTTTATGTGCCCTGTTTTTCTGAAAGTAACATCCACAATACTGTACCTTTTCAACTAGTACACATTGACATATGAGGACCATATCACACTTAAAACTTACCATGATTTTAGATATTTTCTCACCTTAGTAGATGATTTCACTAGAGTTACATGGACACATCTTTTATCCTCCAAAAGCAATGCTCTGTCTGTCCTTAAAGTATTTACTAATATGGTCAAAGTCCATTTCTAAAACTCCATTCTATCTTTTAGGTCAAATAATGCTTTTGAATTAGGTGGCAGTTTTGAAGTTTCTTCTTTCTTTACTAAAAATGACATACTACATCAAACCACTATTCCCCATACTCCTCAACAAAATGATGTTGTTAAAGGAAAACATAAACACCTTTTAAAAACATCTAAAGCTTTGCTTTTTCAATCCAAACTTCACACCAAGTGTTGGGGTGATTATGTTTTGATTGCTACATATATCATTAATGGACTACCTTCCTCAGTTTTGAAGGATACTTCCCCTTATGAGAAACTTCATAGGCATCCACCATCCTATGATCATCTAAAATCATTTGGATGTTTCTGTTATGCTAATAAACCTAAAGTTGGGAGGGATAAATTTCAATCTAGAGTCATTTCTTGTGTTTTCTTGGGATATCCTCTAGGAAAGAAAGGGTACAAGTTATTAAATCTATCTAATCATTCTGTTTTCTTCTCAAGAGATGTAATATTTCATGAACACATTTTTCCTTATACTTCTTCTCCTCCTTCTATGTTCCTTCTACCACTCACTTCCTTTCCCATTGATGATGTCCCTCCTAATCCTTCTCTATTTTCTTTTGTTCATGTGTCCCCTCCTGCATCACCTGATATTTCACCTACTACTGCATCTATTATTCCACCATCTACTAATGTACTTTTATCACCTATTCCTCATGTTTTACCATCACAACCTAGTTTAATTGCTTATGTTCCTCCTCCTAATATTTTCATTGGTCCTCTTCTTCCTACCAGACAGTCTTCTAGAATTCATCATAAAACTGCACACCTCAATGACTACATTTGCTCTTATATTCATCCTTCATCTTCTTCCAAGTTATCTACAGTTGAGTTGCACATGCATGAGCCTCAGTTCTATCATCAGGATGCTTTCAGTCCTGCTTGACAAGAGGATATGCTAAAAGAATTCACTGCTCGTGAGGCTAATAATACTTGGGAAATTATTCCTTTGCCTTCTCATAAAAAGCCTTTATCATGTAAATGCGTTTATAAGATAAAACAAAAATCAAATGAATCAATTGAAAGATATAAAGCTAGACTAGTGATTAGAGGTGACACACAAAAGGAGTGAATTGACTATACTGAGACATTCTCTCCTGTTGTGAAGTTCACCACAATCAAATGCCTCATTTCCATAGATGCTAAGAAGAATTGGACATTTTATCAATTGGATGTTAACAATGCCTTCCTTCATGGTGATCTCTATGAGGAAATGTATATGAAAGTATCTCCTGGCCTTCAGTTCACTTATGGTTCTTCCTGTTCTTCAGCTACTCCTCTGATCTGCAGATTAAAGAAATCATTATATGGCCTCAAACGGGGCTCCAAATAGTGATTTTCAAAACTGTCTGAGGCCTTGTTATCTAGAGGGTACACTTCGTTCCCTGTTTACCAAGACTTCTGGCCCTTCTTTGACTGTATTAGCAGTCTATATTGATGATATTCTCCTTGCTGGAGATGATGTTGTTGAACTTGACAGTCTCAACTCTTTTCTAGACAACACTTTCAAAATCAAATATTTGAGGCATCTTTACTATTTTCTAGGCTTGGAGGTTGTAAAGGGTTCTCATGGTTATTTTATGGGTCAACAAAAATTCACTCTTGATCTATTAGAGGAGTTCCATTGTGATCAGTTTTCTCCAGTAGTGACTCCTCTTGATCCCTCTATTAAGCTGCTTTCAAACATGAGTGCTCCATTAACTGATGCTTCCATTTTCCCAAGATTGGTGGATAAAATAAATTTCCTTCAACACACAAGGCCTGATATTGCCTTCTCAATACAATAATTGAGTCAATTCCTTCAGGCAACCCAGGTTCCTCACATAATGAGTGCTATCCATGTCCTTATATACTTGTTGAATGCCTCTGATTCGGGGATACTTCTCTTAAATTCTCCAAATTTTTCTTTGATTGCATACTCAGATTCAGACTGGGCTGCTTGTGCATAGTCTAGGCTGGATACTATATTACACTTGATTCTTTCCCAATTTCATGGAAAAGCAAGAAGCAATCCACCATTTCTCTCTCTTCTGCTGAGGCTGAACATAAAGAATTAAGGAAGGTTGTGGCTGAGATTTCATGGCTTGTTCGTATTTTGGGTGACCTTGGGTTGGTGATTTCTCAGGTTGCACCTATTTACTGTGACAGTCAGGCTTCCCTCCATATAGCTAAAAATTATTTTATTCATGAGCGTACGAAACATATAGAAATCAACTGTCATTTTATTCGAGATTGTTTGCAGTTTGGTTTGATATCTTTACACTTTGTTCCCTCCACATGTCAGCTGGCTGATATATAAGTCCTTTCCTGGTAATCTTCATCGAACAATGCTTGTCAAGCTTGGAGTGTTTACCCCCACCAGCTTGAGGAAGGGGGTGTTGGACTTCAGAATCAGCCCAATGGCTGAGCCACGGCCACGACTGACCCATTATTCTTACTTGTTTTTAATTCATTTACCCGGTGACCCGACCCGTTTTTATGTAAATATATATATATATTGCATTTTCTATTTTTATAAGGCAACAAGCCATTTTAATATTCTGATGGTTCCAAAATAAAGCTCCTTTCTCTCTTTACGAACTAGGGTTTCTAGTTTGATTTTCCTTCATTATCTTTGATAATTTCACTCTAACAAAATATTAGAATAAACATGGCAGGATCTATTAATTACTTTAATTTCATTAAAAACCATACATTAATTTACTCTTTTTTAAAATAGAATATATATATCCATAAAAAATAATATGAAAAAACTATAATTATGTTATACAGATTCAAATAAGGAAAATGTTTATATATATTAAAATCTCAATTGATTTTAAAGTCTTATATTTTAGGATTTCCTACCTAGTTTAAATAAGAAAAAAGTTAATAACCAAAATTTTAGTCAATTTTAAAATTTAAAATATTTAAAAAACAATTTAAAAATAATTTATCTAGTGAAATTAACTTTTAAAAATAAAAAAATCCAGCAATAATTTATGAAAGACCCTTCGTACTTACTCTACCATATAGAGATAAAAATATACTTGTTCCTAAATAAATGATGTTTTAGAATTTTCATTTTATTTAAAATAAGTTGTATTTTAGGATTCAAAAAGAAATTAATCTTATTTTTTAAATTTATCTTTATTTATATAATCAAGAATTATTAACCACTAAACTATTTTTTTATTCATTTAATTAAAAATAAATTAGTAAAAATATTTTTAATTTTTTAAAAATAAATAATTTCTTAAGAAATTTACATAAGCTAAACAACATTATTTATTATGAAACGGAATGAATACATACAGTTACGTAAGATAATAGTATAACATTAATTAAAATAAGAAAAAGCAAAGCTAAAACAAGGATGAGCTGGACTATTAAATGTATTCTATTTGTATCCAAATACTCCTCCCCAAACCTCTTCTTCTTCCTTTTCCCCTGCATACTCAACTATAAATACCACCCCACCACCCACTTTTTACTCCACTCACGTTTTTCATCATATTGGGAACCAGAGAGAAGAATCAGTTGAGTTTTGGTAATCGAAGGTGCGGTGGAATAGTAGGTGCTGTATGTCAGAGGACTATTACAGTAACAAGTACTACGGCGGTTACGGTGAACTTACCAATCCATTACAATGGCCTCAACTCAGGAAAAGGCGACGTCACGAAATGTTTCCGCCGCTTCTGCAACGGAATGGACTGCCGGAAGCGTAGGTCAAGTTTCCGATCTTTCCTCATCGGCGAACGTCAAAAGTACTGCTACTGCTGCTCCGTCTCCTTTGACGGCTGTGATCGACTCTATTGATCGTCCTTCTCCACCAAATCCGCCTGCCGTTAAAGGTAATCTTTCATGATTTGACTAATTTGTTGCTCTATAAGCGCATGCAAAGGTGATTATGTCGTGCGAATGTGGATCGTACCGCCTTTTCGCTTTTTTCCTTGTCGTTGCTGCTGAAAAATGTCGTATTTAAACATGACGGAACACATAGGAAAATCTGTATGATTTTTCACGCTAAATTTTTCTTTATGCGGAGCCGTATTGAACCTTCTTCAATTTGATCCTCTGGATTACCGATTCACTTGTACTAATTTTGGAGATAGCGAAAAAAAAGTCAAAATCGTGACTGATTTTGTTTATTTATGATTTGTTTTTTGTATTATCCGTGGATCTACGTAAATCACAAATCATACTCTTGTGTTCTGTTCCCAGGCCAGGGGAGATCCTCCACTCTCCGTTTTCCTTTTTGTCTCAGTTGCTTCTTTACACCAGTTCAGTGATTTCTTTGTTTTCTTTAAAGTTGCTTGAACTTATTCATATTCCATTTTTCTTTTCGATTGACAATTTTTGGAAAAGGTTTTCTGATAATCTTTTAGGGAAAAAAAGTTTGTGTAAAAGAAAAACATTTTTAATAAGTTGAAATGATCTTAAAGTGTTTAAGTACTTTGCGACTGGAAGATGAATTTTCTTTTCATTTCAGAAAGTGTCTCAAGACATTTTGTTCCTCCTATAATGTTGAACTTTCCAGAAAACCTTGTAGGATCCAAATGCCTAAAAACTTTATGCTATTGTCGCTTAAACATATGAATTACTCTTATATCTCGCAGTGGGGTGTGTGTTGTAAGCCTTTTTCATTTTCCTTATATCATTCAATCACAACTTAAGCGCCAAAGAATATTTATATAGCTGAAGTCAGGCTAGTCTAGCACCAAAGTGGCCAAGACTTGGAAGTCAACATATAGAATAAATTTGATAACCTAATTGCAAAACTCGAGAGTTGAGACTTTTGAATAATCCGAGGCTTAGCCGGAATGCACTGTAGATATTTGGACAGTTCAGTCATCAACTTGCAAAGCTCTGAGAGTTTAGACTTCCAAATAATTCAAGGCTTGCCCGGAAATTATTTTAGGTATTTGGACTGTTTAGTCATCAACTTGGAATGCCAAGGTTATATTAAGAGTTGGTATGTAAGGAATGTTGTGAAAATTTGTCTCATTTATGAAAAACAATTGTTCTAATTTGACGTTGACAGTGCTGCCTACCCTGTTGAGGGCTCAAACTCACCATCCCTTGGACCCCCTAACTGCTGCTGAAATTTCCGTGGCCGTGGCGACTGTCAGGGCAGCTGGAAGCACTCCTGAGGTCAGTATCTGTTCTATGCATATAGATGTTTTTGTTTCTGACTCTCTAATCATCGATATTTAATAACACTGAACTTTGATGTTTAGGTGAGAGATAGCATGCGCTTTGTCGAGGCTGTTTTGGTGGAACCAGATAAGAGTGTGGTTGCTTTAGCTGATGCATACTTCTTCCCTCCTTTCCAACCATCTTTATTGCCGAGAACAAAAGGTGGGCCTGTAATTCCTAGTAAACTTCCTCCAAGGAAGGCTAAACTGATTGTTTATAACAAGAAATCAAATGAGACCAGCATATGGATTGTTGAGCTCTCAGAGGTTCATGCTGTCACTCGAGGAGGCCACCACCGTGGCAAAGTTATTTCATCTAAGGTTGTACCCGATATACAGCCTCCAATGGTAGGTGCCTATGTTAACTTTTAAGTTGAATATCATGTTGAAAGTTTTAAGAATTTTTGCTAGGTGATTTTTCAAGGGTCTTGATTAACGTTTCCACCAATTATTTCCACTAAGTGGATTATCAAGAGCTATAAGAAAGCTATTTTGATGCTTGGAGTACTTTTGTGCTCATATCTACTAGTGACTAGATAGCCACAACAATAGCTGCACTAGTTGTGTGCTCCGAACTTGTCGTTTTTCTTTTCTCCAAATGGAAGAAATCTAGTTATAATGTTTCATTGCAACACAAGAATTAGAACCTACGTTACTGCTGCACCCAAAAGGGAAATATCATCTGTAAATTGAATTGTAGGATGCTGCTGAATATGCTGAATGTGAAGCTGTGGTGAAGGATTTCCCTCCTTTTCGTGATGCAATGAAGAAGAGAGGAATCGATGATATGGATCTTGTGATGGTCGATGCCTGGTTAGTTTCTCTGTTACTTTACTTCGTTCTGTAAACAGCATCGCATGAGATCTCTTAGTATGCATAGGATTCTCTATAATGGCATAGATATATAACACTCTTAGTCATTCAGGTGTGCAGGTTATTTCAGTGAGGCTGATGCACCTAACCGCCGTCTAGGAAAACCTCTTATCTTTTGCAGAACTGAGAGCGACTGTCCAATGGAAAATGGCTATGCTCGGCCCGTTGAAGGGATTCATATACTGGTTGATATGCAGAATATGGTTGTGATAGAGTTTGAAGATCGTAAACTGGTTCCATTACCACCAGCTGATCCATTGAGAAATTACACTTCCGGTGAAACGAGAGGAGGGGTTGACCGAAGTGATGTTAAACCTCTTCTTATTAGTCAGCCTGAAGGTCCTAGCTTCCGTGTCAGTGGGCACTTTGTTCAATGGCAGAAGGTACTTTATTCTACAATATCTTATTTTGCTGTATTTCTGTGGATGATTTAATTACTTCTGCATCAATTATTATCCTATGCAGTGGAACTTTCGTATTGGCTTTACCCCCAAAGAGGGTCTGGTTATCTATTCTGTTGCATATATTGACGGTAGCAGAGGCCGTAGACCAGTTGCGCATAGACTGAGCTTCATTGAAATGGTAGTCCCCTATGGAGATCCAAATGAGCCACATTACAGGAAAAATGCTTTTGATGCAGGGGAAGATGGGCTTGGCAAAAATGCGCATTCCTTAAAGAAGGTCAGGAAATATCTTATTGGTATTGTGCATTACATATTTCTTTATTAGATTTAGTGAAATCAACTTTGGATCACATGTGAATGTTTACCTTTATTGCAGGGTTGTGATTGCTTAGGCTATATTAAATATTTCGATGCACATTTTACAAACTTCACAGGCGGTGTTGAGACAATCGAAAATTGTGTCTGCTTACATGAGGAGGATCATGGAATCTTATGGAAGCATCAAGATTGGAGAACAGGTTTAGCTGAAGTACGACGTTCCCGACGGCTAACAGTGTCTTTCATCTGTACTGTGGCAAACTATGAATATGGATTTTACTGGCATTTTTATCAGGTGGGTTTACCCTTCTATAAATAAGAGCTAACTTGTTGGTTTCATTGGTTGCCTTATATCTTCCCGACATCACGTGATTTACTTGTTTTAGCTAAATTGGTGGTATTCATTTGTAGCATTGTCTCCTTTTCATTTGGACATGCATTTCCATGTTTCTGAACTGGACACTCATCACTTCAATAAGGCAGGGATACCACTTTAAATCACATCAGTAGTCCATAGCTCCTTTTTGAAAGAGAAAAAAAAAAGGAGAAATGTGGAGCTATTTGTCCATATTGATTTTGAGATTTGGATATTGAAACATCAATCTCTTATTTCTCACCACAGGATGGGAAAATCGAGGCTGAGGTTAAGCTGACTGGAATTCTCAGCTTAGGTGCTCTTCTACCAGGGGAAGTTCGAAAATATGGGACAACTATTGCACCTGGCTTGTATGCACCTGTACATCAGCACTTCTTTGTGGCTCGCATGGATATGGCTGTTGATTGCAAAGCAGGGGAATCACATAATCAGGTATGTTACCTCTTTTTTCTTTGTTGCAAGTGATGTTAGTCTCATGGTTACTAGTACTCCCTCACATTGGTTTTCCCACAAGCCCTTGGGAATCTTCCCACTTGACTTTCCTGGTCTTCCTTTTATTTCTTTCATCTTTTTGCCCGAAGGGAAGGAGGATTTTGGAGCCTTGGACGCACATACGACCTAAAGATTTTGTTTCTTCTGCACAACTTCCTTTTCTCCTTCTGGATCTTTCTGATTGTTTCTCCCAATTCAATTCCTAAAACATACTGCGACGGTGTATCATGGCTGCCTGATCCTCTAATGTCATTTCTAAGAATTGTGTGTACCATTTTGGAAGGCTGCGGACCTTCTTGATTTATGAGCTTAAGCGTCTTGTAATTTCTTCGGTATGTGACACATTTTGCTTCAACCGTAGGTTTCTTTTTCAATTCATTCTCTGTCTTGCTAGTAACCTTTTTTTCTTGATTACTATATGTTTCTCGTTGTTTTGGAACATCCAAATTTTGTTTGGACTGGAAGAGTGAAATGCTGTTTAGCTGGTGCTCCTACAGCAGAGACTGACATACCACTCGAACCAGTTCAAATATTGATGACTCGGGGCATGGAAAGGAAATCGTTTACAAAAGATTATAGTTAGCTTTTTGTTCATGAGCAGTCCATTCAGGATTTATGTATGGGTTTCTGAATTTTATTTTTAAAAATAATTTGCCAAAGTATAACATCTGAATTTCGTTGCTGTGGTACTTTCGGTGAGTGAACTAAAATTTCATATCAAAAATACCAAAGAATGTGATTTTCCTTTAGTTTATATGGTTACATGCATCTTTAATGCTCCATTTCTTGTCTACAGGCACATGCATATCTTGCACCTTCCTCGATATGTTTCTTTCATGTGACATCTGATCCTAAGGTTTCTTATATGTAGGTGGTTGAAGTAAATGCTAGAATTGAACCACCAGGAGAAAATAATGTTCATAATAATGCATTTTATGCTGAAGAGAGATTGCTTAAAACTGAACTGGAAGCAATGCGTGATTGTAATCCTCTAACTGCTCGGCATTGGATTGTAAGTTTCCTTTTTTCTTGCCGGAGCTTTTCTATCAAAGAATAAAGTAAAGGTTAAAGGGTTATTTTCTGCTTTTACATGAATGCTGAAGCTCCTATCTCTGCCTATACAATATAATGGTATGAATTTTTTGTTTCACGATGTACTGTATTCCTTTATTCTTCTAGCAAAGCTGAAGGCGGAGCTGTTGTATCTTGGCCATTCTGTTTACATAGAATACTGCAGTCTTTAAATAATGGCAGTCACACATTTTGCAAATCTGCATAGTTAATGTTAATGTAATTTGTCAATTATGGTAGTTGTGAAGTCAGCACATGTTTTCTTGCGGTATTTCGCTGTTCTATCATCTGTACCTGAAGAATTTTGTCTATTTTAAGTTGTCAATGTCTATCATCTGACTGAGGACATGACCGTAGATAGGAAGTTATGGAGGGCGAGGATTTCTACCAGTCATGACCGTACGTAACCGTACATAGGAAGTTATGGAGGGCGACGATTAGGATAGAAGGTCAGTAGATAGTTGAGTTTGTATGTGAGAGAGGTGGGGGGCTAGCCTTCACATCTCCTCCTTTTTCTTAGTAGTAGTATTTAGGTATCTCCTAGATCATTAGTTCTAGGTGTGTACTACTTCATTTGTTCTCTATCTTGATATTTTCTGCTATCTTATTTTCTTGCAATCTTGCATTGACTACGTTCTTTTTGAGCCGAGGGTCTATCGGAAACAACCTCTCTGCCCCACAAAGGTAGAGGTAAGGTCTACGTACATCCTACCCCACTTCGTGGGGATTACACTGGGTATGTTGTTGTTGTTGTTGTCTTAGTTGACTCCAACTTGTTTGGGACTAAAGCGTAATTGTCGTTGTTGTTGTTGTCATCATTGTCTTATGTTTTTGTGTACCTCTGATGTATTATGCGGAGTAGGTTTCCTTTTATTTGGAAATGATGGTTAAACCGTATTTTTTTTCAATATATAGATCCGGAACACAAGAACAGTCAATCGCACTGGGCAGTTAACTGGTTACAAGCTAGTACCAGGTACAAACTGTCTGCCACTAGCTGGCTCAGAGGCAAAATTCTTGAGGAGAGCTGCTTTCTTAAAGCATAATCTTTGGGTCACCCCTTACTCTCTTGATGAGATGTTTCCTGGAGGAGAATTTCCAAATCAAAATCCTCGTGTTGGTGAGGGATTGGCTACTTGGGTTCAGCAGAATCGATCCCTGGAAGAAACGCAAATAGTACTTTGGTTAGTCCATCCTCGACAGTTTAAAATTTATGGGAACTAAAAATATGCTAGTTGATATGATAAACTGCGAAACTACTTATTTTATCTTGTGTCTGGCCATTCTCATGTGTTACATTTGTAATTTCAATGTCTATCATCTGAAGAAAGAACTTCACAAAGAGGAAGAGATATGCAAAAGAGGAACAGAACCATTGGAGTGAAATATAGTTAACCTTAACAAAAGGGGTCTGGGGAAGGGTGTGTGTGTGGAATGATGAAAAATGGACAAAACACAAATTAGTAACGGTTGAAATGCAACTACATGGCTATCAAGCACGTTACGTATCTCTGATTATGCGGTCTGTGAAGGGATGTTGATTGAATTTTCTAATTTTTCAGGTATGTTTTTGGACTTATACATGTTCCACGGCTAGAAGACTGGCCGGTCATGCCAGTAGAGCACATTGGTTTTATGCTACAGGTATAATAAACTGGGCTACGACATTTTTCTTTCTTGATTGGCAGTGTCATCTCACATATACAGTAGAAATCCTTTTCATTGATGAAGCATATGCCTCGGTTAAAATCTGTCCATCCACAAGTGCTTAGCTTTATCTAATTCTTGCCCCTTTACTTTTTCATTATGGATTTGGGACTGGGAAGGCCCAGGGCTTTGGTCTAGTGGTATGATAACAACATGTGATGTGTGGGTGAGGGGGATCAATTATCTGCTGGATTTCGAGCAGTGCCCCACTAGTCCTCGGGTTTTCTAGACTACTTTTTTTCAAAAAAAAAAAAAAAAAACGGGGGTTGGTAATGGGTTGTGTTTCTTGAAAACACCACTCCTAGCACTGAACAGGACATTTGTTCCATATCTGTTCAACTTGTATATGTGTTAGTACAACAACAACATACCCAATGTCATCCCACAACGTGGGGTCTGGGGAGGGTAAAGTGTACGAGACCTTACCTCTACCTTGTTAGGTAGAGCGGTTGTTTCCGAGAGACCCTCGGCTCAGGACAAGCAAAGCAGAAAAAACAGTCCGCCCCGGTCAAAAATTTAAATTTTTTTTTTTAAAATTTAAAGCAGTATGAAAATGCTGACAGTTATGGAACAAACATCTACTTGAACTTATATACATGCGTTTGAGTTGATAGGTTGGGCCCATCTTCAGCTTCTTCTTTTTGAAGCAAAAGAAACAGAAAAGAATCTCTGTTTTTTTCCCGAGGATATGGCGATATCCATCAATTGTAAAACCTACAATGTTTTTTGTTAAATCCTATTCTCCTTTGTCACTATGTTACTTCTGTTGTTGATAAATGTTGTTCATGATGCAGCCTCATGGGTTCTTCAATTGCTCCCCAGCTGTTGATGTTCCTCCCAGCACGGCTGACTCGGATATTAAGGAAAATGGGGTAGTGGCAAAGTCTTGCCACAATGATGGTATAATGGCTAAGCTTTGAGAGATTCAATCTAGTTTTGCCTTCTGGGATGGGATCACTTATGCAGCGATGCATAAATCACTTTGTTATCTTGGTGTTTGGATCTCAGTATGCGTTTCTTGAGAACATAAACATTCGACTGCAAGTTTGCATATTATTTCTGTGGACCAAGTTTGACTTGCATTTTACTAGTATTATTTCTTTGCAAAGAAGTTATCTTGGTTTGCTGGTTATATTACTGTGTAATTACACCCAATTAAACTCAATTCCAAATTACATGGGTGGCTTGCAAACATGCCCTTAATGTACTCAATCCTCCAATCTAATATTGAATGAATTTTCCTTTTGAAAAGTCTCTAGAACTATAGGAACAATGGTGGAAGCCCAAGTATAGACTCAATTAACTCCTCATTGTGGGGGATGTGGACCTTTATAATAAAAACCTGTAATTTGCACATCTGACTCATGCATGATTTGTACGGCAACACCTAGAGTTGTTCCCCATTGTGTCACAAGATCAGATAGGTTTTGCTGAAAGTTTTGACGTAAATCATTGTCAATTCAAGCGTTATATCGCCACTAAAAGACTGAAATTTACGAAACAAGCTATAATTATAAAAAATTTCATCAATCTTGAAAGAGTTTAATTCTCAAGTAGCTTTAAAATGTGTACCTAGTGTTTAAATCTTTTATACATTTAGTTATAAATTATTGAAATTGTATTAAATTTCTTTATTTTTTAATTAGAGAAGTATGCATATCTTTGAGATTTTAAATTTAAACAATTTTGTATCTTTTTATAACATTAAGAAATGAAAAAAATGATTTTTGAATAATTTTTGTTTATAACAACCAAAAAATATTTAAACATCAAATGTTATATAATAGGTGTATTATAGTCGATCTATTACTCCTACTTTTTATATTAAACCTAGATATAGAAAAATAGATGGAACTTTATACGAATCAACAAAAGTAGGAACTGAAATGAATTAATTGTTTGATGGATTTAAATAATGATATTAAATAATTTCATTTGTTATTAGAGAATGTGATTACGCCGCTCATGAAATTGTTGCCTTTTGGTGTTCATTTCGATGATCAAAATTTGAGAAATGGAAATCAGAGTTTGCGTTAAGTTGTGAAAAGACGTGTTTTGTTTAGCTAAGCTTGTTGAGAACTTGAGATAGAACAGGGAAAGTTACAGTTGAATTTATTGATGACAACAATGGAAATAACTGTCGCAGCTAAATGGTATGCTGACCTTAGAAAGGCTACCTTCAAGACAATTTCTCCTAATGTGACGGTAGAAGTTGTTGTTTCACTTGGGAAGTTTACTTGTACTGAATTTGTCGGCATTACTCGTAATAAGATATTAGCTACATGATGGAATATGCCGTTGAGCTCCTATTTCTGTCTGAGCTGCTCCATAAAAGACAATTACTTGATTTTTGTTTCAACTGTCATACCTGTTACGCCTTGTAGTTTCACATCTAGTCATGCCGTTAATTAACTTCGGTGTCTCGGAAAGACATATGACCTTACGGAAGGGTAATGAGGGTTTACAACTTCTTTATAGAAGTATCGGGGTATGTAGAAGTTAAACGGATCGAAGAAAATACGTTTCGACGAAATCAGCAAGTTTTCTAGAAATACGACAACCCCGGAGAATTTGAGTCATATTCAAGTATGCAAATAAAGAGCTCGTTGTATAAGAAGATGAAGCCCTAAAATAATTTAGGACTTAAAATGTGACGATGGTGGTTGAGAGTAATATTTGGCGTGTGTATAAAAAAGCTATAGACTAGTGTTATACCACATGATTATTATAATGAATATATGAAGTAGAAATGACATTTAAATGAATTTAGATTAATAAATTAATTATGTGTGTAATTGATTAACTGGATAAGTGTAAAAATTCTCATCTCCATGTGGGTCCAGCAAGAGAATATCCACTATTACTAATAATACTCATTGTCGATGACTACTCCAAATTCACATGGACACTATTTCTAAAATCTAGTGATGAAATATTTCATGTGTTTGTCGCATTTGTAAAACAAATTCAAGTCAAGCTGGAAAATAAATCGTGATTATCAGGTTTGATCATGGAACTGAATTTGACCATGCAAAGATTGATGGTGTGGTGAAAAGGAAAAAGAGAACTCTTGAAGATATAGCTAGAACTATGCTAATAGCCAATGGTGTATCTAAGAGTTTTTAGGTTGAAGATGTCATCACTGCATGTCATTTGATAAACAGGTGCACAATCAGGTCATTACTCGAGAAAACTCCTTATGAACTGTTGAATGGAAGGAAGCCCAAGCCGACTTACCTATGAACTTTCGAGTGCAAATGTTCTGCCCTCAATAATGGTAGTGAGGCTCTGGGAAAATTTGATGCTAAAAGTAATGAGGATATCTTTTTGGGATAATCATCACACAGCAAGGCGTACAAAGTTCTTAATAAAAGGAATACAATGTGTTAAAGAAAGTGTGCACATGAATTTTAATGAGTCAAATGTGCTTGATGACAAAGGCAAGCTGGATGATAAAGCTGAAGATGGAGATTTCTCAAAAATTCCTAACGAGGCCATTAAAATCTCAAATGGAAATACTGATCTGATGAGTCAGGTCAAGGAAGATAAATTACTTCTTCTTGATTGTATCCCTGAACCATCTGCCTTGCCTTTATCTCTGGTAGTGTTTCCAAATTCATCAAGTTTATTGCGAAACACTCACTTGGTCCCTATGATGGTTCTGTTAGAAGGTCTAGGTACCAGGTGCTACATCCTGTTCTTTCAAACTTATGAAGCTCTTCCTGCATGACTGCAATCTAGTCAGCATTCTTTAGAGCTTTTTTGATATTTTTAGGCTTAATCTGAGACAAGAAGACTGAGCAGGAAATCATATTTCTCGCCATGGATCTAGTTTGAATACCAGACTCCAATGGAGTAATCACATTGTGCAAAAGAGGAGATCCCTTGTGCTTCTAATTTGACATTTGTATTTCAGGTTAATCATTGTCTTGAGGATTTGATGAACCTCGTTCCTCCGAATGTACTCTATCATTCTCTTCTACATTTGCCAGATCCTCATTATTGATATGACTGGATCTAGAGGGTGCCTGATACAACTTCAGTGACCTATTGTTCCTCTTCATGAGAAATGATAGATACATCAAGTCTCTACGTGTCTTATTGAGACTTTCCAAATGGCTAGAATAAAGGCAATAAGAATTCTTATTAGCCTTTATATCTCATATGGAATTCAAATTATTCCAGATGCATACAAAAAGTGCATTTCTAAATGATTACCTGAAAGAGGAGGTCTCTTGTAAAGCAACCTTCTAATTTGAAGATCATAAGTATTCTGAGCATGTTTACAAGCATGATACGGCCTTGTGTTGGTTGAAACATGCTCCTAGGGGCCTGGTACGAGAGATTTTCTAAATTCCTTCTTGAAAACTGTTTCAAAAGAGGGAGAATTGACAACACTTTATTTCTAAAAAAAAAAGAGAAATGAACATGTTGATTGTTCAGGTCTATGTTGATGATATCACTTTTGGTGCCACAAATGATTACATGTGTGAGGAGTTTGCAAAGCTCATAATGAGTTTGAAATGAGTATGATGGATGAGATACACTTTTTCCTCGGATTACAAGTCAAACAAACTCCAAAAGGCACTATCATCAATCAACGGAAGTATATCAAGAAGATGTTGAATTTGTTTACAATGGAAAATGCTAAAACACTGGATACGACTATTGCCACTACAACTCGACTGGATATAGATGAAATTGGTTTGCCTGTCAATGAAACCTTGTACAGGGGTATCTTTGGATCCCTATTTTATCTTACCGCAAGCAGACCCGATATTGTGTATAGTGTTGGTCTGTGTGCTAGATCTCAATCATGTCCAAAAGAATCTCATCTGAAAGTTGCAAAGAGATTTTTGAGGGAACAAGAAACAAAACTATATGGTTCTTTCCACTTCTGAAGCTAAGTATGTAGCTGCAGCCTCTTGTTGTGCTCAAATTACTTTGGATCAAATAATAACTTGAGGACTTTGATATGTTTACCGAGTGTGTGCCCTGTTGTGTGACAATACAAGTGCACGTGACATGATCCAACGTCATTTAAAGCTGGAGCTGATCGAGATGAATTAAGCATCTCCCTACAAAATCTCTCCATGTTGGCTAGGATCAAAGTACTGGTATATGTTAAAAGTATATTTTTGGTAATGTCTAACTCAGTTTTATACTGTTACAAGTATGCACGCATAGTAATCTCAATACTATGCAAGGATAAATGATGTTGCACTATACAAAGATGTTGCCCCTGTTTTTAAAATCGTTAGAACTTGGTTCCTTCACTCAGGTTAGTATTTTCATTTGTACATGTGCTTGTAAACTTGCTAGAGTGCCAAGTTGTTATAACCTCTTCCGCCCTTAAACTCTCATCGTGGACGAGCCACTTCTGCCATCAGTTTCCTATTCTCATGTGTCATATTTGTTTTCCAAAACATTCATTTCTTCACTTACAAATTTACTCCTCTCCTCTATAACCATTGAAATTCCAGTTTCTCCACCACTACTAAATGTCCAAACACTCATCCCACTAATCTCCCCCTCCATATCTCATTATGTCTCAACTCGAACCTACCTTAGTATCCCCTGCTTCTCTTCCAGACATTGCAACAACATCCAACCTAAATCTCATCTCCTTATCATCTAAATCCGTACCTTCTACTGACCATCACAAACCTGAACTTCTGCTCTTAAAGAAGCCACTACTACTAATCTCAGCAATGACTCTGTGTCAATGTTGGACATCTTCGGCTACGCAGAGGAGATTGAAGTTAGTGAGGTCTCTAGTCAAATGTTGGGTGTAGAAAGGAAAACCACAGTTGCATATGAAGTTAGTGAGACTCAGGTGTTCAACAAGTTTAGATTGAAAAATGCTTTAAGGGAGCAGGTCCCAGAAATAGAAAAGAAAAGAGCTTAAGGAACGGTTACTGACCAAGCTGAGTTTCAATAGGAGTTACAAGAACAAGAAGGACCAGGTGCCTCAGAGAAACTGAAGAATGAAAGTGCTCAGCTTAAGGCTGAAGTAGCTGATCCGAGGACACAAGTGGGAAACCTGACCTAACTGATGCTTAATTATCAAGGGCTGCGAGTGAGCGGATTGATAAGCTCCTGGCCAGATTATGAGCAGCTCTTTATTCCAACTTCTTTCTTACTCTCTTTTCCTACTCCTTGAATTCCCTCATCCATATCTCATTTCATACTCTATTTGTTGGGTTGCACTTGATAACTGGTACTGTCCGCTTGTTTTTAAGTTGCTAATACTTATGAATTTACTATGCTTTTATTTGCTAGATCAATTGGGTAATTATCTTTCTATTTGTGCAACATTGCTTAACCATGATCGTGTTGAGCTTGCTCATATTAGTGTTGCCCCAGTGGCCGTGAGTTATTTCTTAAATTCATTATCCTCATGTTACTATTTTTTTATGATGCCAAAAAGAGAAAGATTTGTAGTGTGAGAAAGATTTGTAAGTGGGTCTGAGTCTCATGGGGAACATAAAGGGATTTGTTGTTTCTTTTCTCAGGGGGAAGTTGTCGTCTGAGTTTGTCATCATCAAAAAGGAGAAAATTGATAATGTATGATATGTATTATTTTGATGATTTGACATACATGTAAGAAATATGGACATGTTCCATTAGAAAGATGGACCAGTTCCGTCGATGCAAGTCAACTCTATAGCTGTAAAGCTGCTAACACAGTGACAGTGTCGCAGCACTGTTGCGGGCAGTTCATTGGTCTGGATTTTAAGGTTTGTCACTTTAATGCCATTGATCCATCCCTCATATATATTGATCTTGTTGAGGAGTGATAACTAAACCCTTGTAAAAGATCAAAATTGCTCTCATTTGTCGCACCCGTTTTTACCGTGCGGGTCAAAGCGGAGCACAACGTATCGGTGATTCCTGGGTATTGGATTAAGGAGTCATCACCTAATTATTCTAAGGTGAATTAGGGCACCTAAATGTTGACTATAAATGCTGCAAAATAACTCCAATTTTAAGGTCTGCGAAACTAATGAGGTTCTAGGTAAGGGTTCTTTATCATCCTAAAGGGAAGGGGTTAGACATCCTTTAAGATCCGCTAACTTGCGGTTATCCGGTCAAACTCAGGTTAATTATTGTACTAAGGAAAATGCATATTTTAAAAAATAGAAAGTTAAAATAATGTTGCAAGTATTTAGTAAAAGAATGCATTTTGTACAAGTATGCATTTGTATTTAAATAAAAATACCTGTAAAGTTGAAAAATATGCATTTAGAAAAAAAAAAAACGAATTACTTATAATGCCAAAGAAGTAATTTTTTGGAAATCATTTTGAGTTTGAACAATTGAAAAAAGATAAACTTAATTGTATGATTAATAAAGCGAATAAAAGATGACCAAAGTTTTTTTGGAAATTTTGAATATGCATGACGAGCCTAAAAATAAATAACTAGCGGAGGGTTTCTAAGTTTGAATTAACCGAGCCTACAAGTAAATAAGCTAGCGACGAGTTTCCAGTTTTAGACTACCTTATGAATTAATTCTAAGTCTACCTATTCTAAGCATTTCAATAATTACATAAGTGCAATAAATAATATTACAATACAGAGTGAGATAAAGCTGAATTAAAGAAAGTAAAAAAAAAACAACAAAATAAATAATCTCCGGGGAGTATCTGCCTTCGTTGACTTTGTTCTTTGCAAGCTGTCAAGAACAAACGGTTAGAAACAACTAAATATAAATAACTTCGGATCCGTATCCAAAACAGTAAATGTTTTGATTACGGAAGGCTCAGACTTAAATTTTGAAAAAAGACCATTCCAATCACGTCGTGGCTGCAAAGATATAACTCGTCGGTCATTTTAATTGCCTCGCCTACTAAACATGTTGATGTCTCGGATGAAAATGAGAAAAGATTTAAGTTTCATCCTTGCTCAGAAGTTATATTTTCCGTCTTTACAACTGTGGAGGCCTCAAAAATCGACGGATATTTTTTCATCAGCCAATGTAGTATCATGTTCAAATCAGTAAATTATACCAAAGCAGCACAATCGAAACCGAGAGGCAATTTCGAAGGGGCGCGGCCTCAAATTCAATTTCATTGGCCTAAGTGTAGTATTTGTTCAAATCAGTAAAATAATACTGAGACAGCAAACTGAAACAGAAGGGGAATTTCGGAAGGGGCCCGGCCTCGAATTCAATTTCATTGGCCTAAGTGTAGTATTTCTTCAAATCAGTAAAATAATATCAAAGTAATAAACTGAAACAGAGAAACAATTTCCGAAGGGACGCGGTATTAGTTCAAATCAATAAAATAACGACATAGCCGCATATGATGTTCAAGTGCCAAAGTAAACAAATAGTAAGCAATTAAAATATCCGACCCGAATTCTGAAATTTTCGAACCAAAACAGCATTCGGAATGTTTATGAAAACTAGACTCAAATTCTGAACAGTGACCCGAATGGGCGACCCAATTTTTGGGTCGACCCGATCCGAGAAATGCAACCCGAAGCAGTGACCGGAATCGGAATCAAAATTTTGATTTTTTCAGATAACCAACAAATAAGATATAAAACGCAAAAATCTGGAAATATACCCAAATCGGGTCGACCCGACCCGAATCAGAGGTCTCAACCATAATCAGTTTCTTCTTAGATTTTTCAGATAACCAATCAAATAAGATGTAAAACGCAAAATCTGGAAATATACCCAAACCGGGTCGACCCGAGCCGGATCGATGGCCCGACCCGAATCAGTGGTCTCAACCCGAATCAATTTCTTCTCAGATTTTCCAGATAACCAACAAATAAGATGTAAAACACAAAATCTGGAAGTATACCCAAATAGGGTCGACCCGACCCAGATCGATGGCCCGACCCGAATCAGTTTCTTCTCAGATTTTTCAGATAACCAACAAATAAGATGTAAAACACAAAATCTGAAAATATACCCAAACCGGGTCGACCCGACCCGAGTCAGAGGTTCAAACCCGAATCAGTTTCTTCTCAGATTTTCCTAGATAACCAACAAATAAGATGTAAAACACAAAATCTAGAAGTATACCCAAATCGGGTCGACCCGACCCGGATCGATGGCCCGACCCGAATCAGAGGTCTCAACCCGAATCAGTTATTTTCACCAATTTCAGATAACCAACATGATATACAACACATAAATCTGGTTCTTACCCCTGTCCGGGTCGACCCGACCCGAACATACCCAAGTCGGAGAACCGAAAAGAGTGAAGAACAAACCTTTTTTTTCTTCCGATTTTGGATTTGTTTTCGGACTTACTCTTGAATAAAAATGAGGGTGAAAACTAAAAATCAAGAACACAACAGATAATTTCTTTCTTTTCGGTCCGGTCTTCCTTTTTTGAAGAACAAAAAAGGGGGGTTTTATAGGTGGATTCGAACTCTCCAACGTTCACCCCTCATACCCACTTTCAATGAGTTTGAATTTCAAAAATAAAGTGACGATTTTGGGACGGATTTGAGGGGATATGGGTCGCGGATTTTGTGGGATAAGGGTATAGGTCGAAGGGTTGGTGGTGTCGGCATAACATGGGGGAGTTGGTGGTGTCAGGGGTCGGTGGTGGCAGGGGTGAGGTGACCGGCGATGTGGGGTCGGGGGCATGGGGTGTGCAGGGCCGATTTGGGGGGGGGTTAGGGGTGTGATTTTGAGATTAGGGTAGGGTTTGGTTAAAAGGGGTGTTGGGTTTGAATAATGGGGGGAAATGGGTTGGTCGAGTGGGCCTTTCGGGTGGGCTTGGGGGATTGGGCCGATTGGGGTTGGGCTTCGGTGGGTTTGGGTTGGCCGATTGGGTTGCGGAAAATAGGGGGGCTCTGTTTGGGCTGTGATTTTGTGGTGGGTTGATATTTGGACTGGGGATTTCGGGTGGGCCAAAAAATAAAGAGATGAAGTTGAATTGTTTTTGGGTTGAGAAATAAGAAATGAGTTATGGGTTTAATATAAAAAGGGGTTTAATATCAAAAATGCATTGAAGAAAAAATGTAAACTATTTAAAATAAGATAGAACGATGTGATAATAATAAAACATAATATTTGTGAAATGCTCAATGCTTAATTAAAAATAATAAAAAGGATGCCGTTTTGCGAAAATAAAGTAATATAGAATATTAGGATAAAAACTATGATCATGATTTAAAAAGGCAAATGGTTGTAGAAATATGAATAATAATAATAATATTGAGAATAATAATATATATGTATATATATATATATATATATATATATATATGCCTATATTAAAAATTGTTTTCGAGGTGTCCGAAAATATATTTAAAATTGCGAATAAATCGAAAAAGACTGGACAAAATTGGGTGTCAACATCATTCTCACCAGCAAGCCGTTGAGTTCATCAGAGCTTCGGTCAAGACCAAAGCTACAACAAACTGAAGAACCATTTCTCTAACATATGAAGATGTCTGAGTCCTAGGTTTGTTGAGTCTTTGTTTCTGTTTTTTCTTAAACTTGTAAACCTATTTCTCCGGTAAGAAGATGTTTGTAGGTTTTTTTGGTTCTTAAACCTTCGAGTTGTTTGGTTGACTAGAGTCAGTCAAGGTTTGTCTTTGTAATAGAGTTATTGAAGAGAGCTTGCAACAGAGTTATTGTATGGGGGAAGGGATTAAGAGTTTAATTCTTAAGTTGCAAAAGGTTGTAATCTAAACATTGCTCGGTTTTAGTGAAGTGTTGAGGAAATCCTACTGTGGTGGGTCTTGGTTTT
The DNA here is from genome assembly GCA_034509755.1 of Anisodus tanguticus. Classification (NCBI taxonomy): domain Eukaryota; kingdom Viridiplantae; phylum Streptophyta; class Magnoliopsida; order Solanales; family Solanaceae; genus Anisodus; species Anisodus tanguticus. The sequence goes on along the minus strand of CM067550.1, from coordinate 45,976,405 downwards.
TAATCCCTTGAGCAAGGAGTTTTTCGCGTAAATATCTTGTTTTATTTATTTTCTGCTTCACTTAAAAGAGTAGTAGCGAACCAGATTCTCTACTCTGTTTGGTGGACTCATACTTTCTTTAGATGATTTATGATGTTGGAAGCTTCAAACCAAGGATTGTCCATGGAGGCTAACAGGATGTCTGAAAAGCAGAGTATTATATGAGCTCCTAAGAACAAATTATCTATTTTCTTTTGAACCACACGTCTGAATGATTTCCGAATGAAATTCGATAGGCTAACATTGAGTTAGATATAGCATGCAAAGTATAATTTGGCATTCAATACTTTTTATCAACTTTTTATATCCAATTTAAAGAAGTTTAAATGTGTATGCTTAATACACCTGCAAATCGTAATTGCTATAAAGTAAACTAGTACATAATTCAAAAGATGAAGTCCAGTAGCTCTAATAAAAATATCAATTAGTATTTCTTGAAAGATACAACTAAGGAATAGAGGACTACAACAACATCATATCCAGTGTAATTTCACAAATGGAGTTTAGATAGGGTAGAGTGTAGTACGCAGACCTTACCCCTACCTTGAAATGTAGAGATGTTGTTTCCAATAGACCCTCTGCTCCTAAGGAATAGAGGATCATGAAATATTTACTTTCTTTTTCTGTTTTTCTGTAAACTTGCCTCCACTAACCTTTTTTCTTCCACATGAAATGTAAACTGTTAGTAATTTTTTAGTATTAGCCTAGTAACACGTAATACACAGTAGTTGAGTCGAAAGATAAACAAATATCAACTTCTCAAGACAATACATCTTTATTTATGAAGATAAATGCTACTTATCTGATTTCACTTGGTCAATATAAGCAAAAACATATAGGTAGACTTGTTTCATTTCACCTGAGCCTCCTATCCTGCATGCATATACAAGTCAAAGTTAGATGATATATACATTTATACCATATGCAAGTCAAAAGGTGATCGATTGATCTACGAATATCACCACTTGATCCTACTTGAATGTCAATGTTCTCATACCTAGCTAAATGCATTTTAAACAAATATTTATTTAACAAAAAATGATATGATGCAATAGTTCTTTCTAGTAAATATGAGTAATGTATCTTTGGAATCGTTAAAATGACAGATGTTTATGTAATAGAACCCTTACTTGGGGGTAATGGAATAGAAAACTGTTTGATTGTTTTGGACATTTAGTCAAACAACTCGGTAGCGTGAAAGTTCTTCCCTTTTCTTCACCGTTTACGGTTTCATAGCGGAAGCTTAATGCATTGAGTTTCTTTTTAGTTAGATAATGGGTAACTCATTTAGCCATTATTTCAGGTCGTAATAGGTTAGTGATAAATTAGTGCTTTTATATGTTTAGTTGGTTGCTCTGTTAGTACCCCTAATGGCAAATAAAAAGTTGAGTTTTTTCCTTCACTTTTCAGATATTTTATACTCCCTCCTTCTCAAATTATCAGTTCTTATCTTAAATTGTTTGTCATTTTAGAAGTTCAAAACAAAATTGATTATTTTTTTCATATTTATCATTAGTAGTAATTATTCTTGAAGACTAAAAATACCTTAATTATGGGAAGATGACAATAAATTGAATAAATGTTTAATGAACATAAATTATATCTTATGACATAAATAAGAATAAATAGTCAAAATCAGTTTTAATTAATGTTTTCTTAAAGGGCGCGTGTAAGAGAACAATACGATAGATAATTTGAGACGGGGATTAAAGTCTTTATTAGATCTTTTGCTAACACTTTAGCCCATCCGCCCCTTCACTTTCTTAAGAAAATTGTTGGAATTTTTCCGTTAAACTTAATATATTAAAGTAGTAAGCTATAACAAGATAATTATATTCCTTGATTTCCTTGAACATGATGAAATTTGGTTACTCTGCAGCTTAATAACAACGGTACCCCGTCCAATTTGATCTATATCACCAGATTTTTCATTGTACCAAAACAATACTATCTATTTATATTGTGTAACTGTGTGACCGGTACCTTGCTATTGTGTGCAAAAACTCGTTCTACCTTTATCCGCACCTTAATTAATTTATCTCACTTGAAATTATAAACTTATCCAATTAATTTCTTGAAAATATCAAATATTATTATTCAAATAGGAAATGATCAGTAGACAGGTAATCACTAATTATTATTTTTTGGTCGAAAATAAATTTTTTATTTCAACCAACTAAAAATATTTACACCTCATGCTCATTGATTATTCCCTCCGTTTCAATTTATATGACACATTTTTTTTAGTCATTTCTAAAAAGAATGATGCATTTCTATATTTAGTAACAATTCAATTTTAAATTTACGTTTATACCCTTAATTATATAGGTTGTTTTAAACCATAAATTTTAAAAGTCTTTCTTTATTTCTTAAACTTTGTGCAGACCTTCGTATAAAATGAATGGAGGGAGTACTAATTTTTTCATCCTCTTGAAAGTTCAAAATTTTTAACCAATGTATAAAGATAAGAAATTCCAAATACTAATATCACTTCTTATTATATTTAATCTCAACCCTAACAGGCCCTAAATTAGCACAATATTGGATTCAAGTCGGTGGCTTTTTTTTTAGAAATTTTCGTATACCGTTGTGGACATGAGAAATTTAGAAATCAACTTGGTAACTTTGGAAATAAGTTCCCAAAGCAGATATCGGTATACCACCTTCCTTCTTTAATTAATTACCCATCCTTTCATAGTACAACAGTAATTTTTAGAACGCGTACTCTTTGTTTTCTTGAACTGCAGCTTTTATTTCCTTATATGTTCCCTATAATTTAACTATCCTTTATTTTCCTAATTCGTACACTTTAGTTTCCTAATCCTAACATAGCATTCCACTCCTAACTAGGACAGGACTAACAGATTACTATTATAAATAATTGGATAATTGTTCTCCAAGTACATGTAAACTTTGGCCACTCGAATGGCAAAAGAAATTCATAAAAGTGAAAAAACAGTGCGAACCAAGAAAATGGGGAGCAGCACTAGTAATAGCATTAAACTATTTGGTGTTGTGATCAGTACTACTAGTACTGAGAATAATGATTTACGATCAAGAAACAAGAATAGTAAGGGAAGTAGATGGAGTGAAGATGAACACAAGGCATTCTTGATTGGATTAGAGAATCTTGGAAGAGGAAATTGGGCTGCCATTGCTAAACATTTTGTGTCAAGCAGGACACACACACAAGTTGCTAGCCATGCCCAGAAATATTTTGCACGACTCGAGGCTGAAAAAGATAACAACATCAAACGCCACAAGTCCTGTGTGTTTGATATTAATTTGGAAGAGTCGTCCACTACTTCACACACTTGTTCGTCGACAAGTGTTGTTGTTCCTTTGAAGGAAAATAACAGCAAAGGCAAAGAACCATTGAATCAAGAAAGTCCAATTTCACCAATGCCAATCAGCTACAGCGTTCCAGGCTTCCTCCCATCCCCATGGCTTACAAGAATATGACAAATGATCTTGTGCCTCATGTACAATGGGTTTCGTTTAATGGAAGCAATGGCGCCGCCTATGTTCCCATGGCAAATTATATGTTTGCTACACCTAATTTTGTCTCATCATCTAGCAATGCAGCTCCAGACCAATCTGATCATCCATCCGTGGACAATTTAGATCTCACTCTTTAGCTATTTTAGATACAACAGTACCAATTTTGTATGTTTGGTTTGACAAGCTTCAGCCAATTTTGTATCTCTATTTTAGATAGAACACCAATGCCAATTTTGTTCGACTTGTTGTAAGGAATTTTTGTTGGAAATTTACTAATGTGGAATTAAGTTTATCCCATTATTTATGACTCGAACAATTGGAGCCCCGCACGTCGGAAACGTTGTTTCCACACACGTGCACACGTAGTGCCAAGTATCGCAAATTCCATTAGTCAAAGAGATATTGGTACGTAAGTAATACGTTTGAGACATAGAATGATAGATGGTTATTGGTCAAATGACAAAGTATTCCACGTTGGTAAACGAAAGAAGAAGTGTACGAAGTGTAAGATGAAACGAGTCAAAAATCGCCGCGAAAGGCCGCGGCGCAGCCCCGTCGGAGCCGAGGCGCCGGAGCGCTGCAGCGCCTCCCAGGCAGCGCCGGGGCGCTAATTGGGTGTTCAGCCACTGGAGCCGTGGCGCTAATTCGCAGAGCCGTGGCGCTTCATAGGCAGAATGCTGCGACGGAAATATGGGAAGTTCTGACTTTTGGAGCATTGAATCTCCATTATTTGGCTGAATGTAACCCCTCAATAAGTGTCATTACATGGCTATTGAAGGTCATTAGTTGTCTAGTTGAGGGGTCATCTCATTACACTATAAATTGAGGTCTTTGGCTCAATTGTTTAACACTTAGAAACGCTTACATAATTTTCTAAAATCTTCTTCTTCCTCTCTAGCAAGTTTACTATATTCAAAGTTCTTCAAGAGTAACACTTGAGTTCCTTTGCTCATTTGTTAAGTTGTTGTTGTATCTTAGGAGACTATTGCCCGACAACGTAAAAAGGATATATACAGGGAAATCTTGTCTTAAAGACAGAGTGTCATCACTCGACTCAATAAATCACAACGAGTTTGTATCATTCTTGATTCCAGTTTGTTGTAATCTTTAGTTTATCCTTTCTAGCAATTTGTAATATTTACTTACTTCCCGTTTCTGCAGTTGTTGTAACCTACAATTTTAGGACAAGATTGTTGTAAGTGCTTAGAAAGATGACTGGAAGAGAACAACTCGCTTTTGATACTACTGCTGCTACTCAAGGCAACCCCTATGCCTTCCCCACTGCTGCTCAAAGCACACCTAATGCCTTCACTACTGCTCAAGGCTCATCCAACGCCTTTCCTGCTGCTCAAGGGAACGTTACAGTTCCTCCACCCTCCGGGTTCCATCATGAACGCCCAGAAAAGTTCATGGGCTACAACTTTAAGAGATGGCAGCAGAAGATGTTGTTTTATCTGACTGTTATGGGAATGGGTCTTTTTCTAATAGAAGATCCTCCACAAGCTGGAGATGAAGTGGACCCTCAGCCTAATGAAATGGCTGAAGTGAGCCAAGGTATCCATGTCATTAATGGAATGAAGATGGTTTTTGATGCATGGAGTCATAGTGACTTCATATGTAAGAACTATATTTTGAATTGTCTGTCAGACCCACTCTACACAGTGTATTGCACCATAGGCACCGCCAAAGAGTTATGGGAAAAACTGCAGAAGAAGTACAACGCACAAGATGCTGGTACGAAGAAATTCATCATTGGAAAATTCCTAAAATTTCAAATTGTGGATAGCAAATCTGTGATGTCCCAAGTCCAGGAATTCCAAATGATTCTACATCACCTGGATTTGGAATGTATGAAACCAAATGAACAATTTTTGGTTGCATCACTAATTGAGAAGTTACCTCCCTCGTGGAATGAGTTTATGAGTTACTTAAAACTCAAGACAAAGGAAATGACATTTGAGGAACTTATTATCAAACTCCAGATTCAAGAAGATAATAAGAAGGCCTTTTCTAGGGGAAAATAACCCGCTGAGGCCAAAAGGAACCCAAGCAAGAAGCGCAAGTTCCAGAAAGACGGCAAGACCCAAGCCACGATGAAGTTCAAAGAAAACTGTCACCACTGTGGAAAACCTGGTCATATGATCAAGGAGCCGCAAGGTCAAGACGGAGCAACAAGAGAAGGCCAATGCTAAGGGCAAGGCACAGGTTAACGTCGTCAAAGACAAGTTTCTAGATGACATGATTGAGGAGTTCTCAGCGGTGGTACTTGAAGCAAACCTTGTTAATAATCCTATGCAATGGTGGATGGACACATGTGCTACAAGACACATCTGTTCCAATAGAGATGCCTTATCCACTTATACACCAGTTACAAATAAGAAGTTGTTCATGGTAACAACGTTTCCTCTGACGTGCTGGGGGTAGGAAAGGTAGTCCTGAAGATGACTTATGGAAATGAGCTCACTCTGAAGGAGGTGATGCATGTCCCTGAGATTAGGAGAAATTTAATTTCAGGTCATTTATTGGTTAATATTGGTTTTAGGCTAGTATTTGAGTTCAATAAATTTGTAATCACCAAGAATGGAACGTTTGTGGGAAGAGGCTTCGTCTGTGAAGGCCTCTTCAAAGTTAACGTCATGTCTATAATACATCCAAGCAATAAAATTGAAGCTTCTTCTTACTTGCTTGAGTCCTCTCATTTATGGCATCATAGATTAGGACATGTTAACTATAAGTCCATCCAAATGTTGGTTAAGTTGGAGTTGTTGCCATCTATCAACGTAAACCCTCAACATAAGTGTGAGGTGTGCGAAGAGGCAAAACTCACAAAGATTCCTTTTTGATCCGTCGAAAGGAATACCGCTCCTCTAGAACTTATTCACACAGATATATGTGATTTGAAGTTTGCACAAACTAGGGGGAACAAGCACTTTATGACATTCATTGATGATAGCACAAGGTATTGTTACCTTTACTTGTTGAAAAGTAAAAATAAAGCCTTTGAAGCGTTCCGACATTACAAAGCAGAAGTTGAAAACAAGCTAAGCATGCAGATTAAATCCATTCGTAGCGATAGAGGGGGAGAATACGTAGTGCCATTTGAGGAATATTGTGCCAAATCGGGCATTGTTCATCAAACGACGGCTCCATACTCACCTCAATCGAACGGTGTTGTTGAACGCAAGAACCGCACGTTAAAGGAAATGATGAATGTCTTGCTCATCAATTCCGGTCTTTCCCAAAACATATGGGGTGAAGCCGTCCTTACCGCTAATACAATTCTTAACAGAGTCCCACATAAGGGTAAGGACAAAACTCTATATGAATCATGGAAGGGAAAGAAACCCACTTATAAATATTTAAAGGTGTGGGGTTGTTTGGCAAAGGTCGAAGTGCCCAAGCCAAAGCAGGTCAAGATTGGGCCTAAGACTGTAGATTACATTTTCATCAGATATGCAAATAACAGTAGTGTTTATCGCTTTTTAGTGCATAAGTCATATATTCTAGATATCCACGGGGGTACAATCATGGAATCAAGGAATGCTCAGTTCTTTGAGGATACTTTTCCTAGAAAGGAAAAAGACATAACCTCTCGCAAACGAAGTTATGAACAAAGAACTCAGGAACCAGGAGTCGTTGACTGCCCGAATCTAGATGGTTCAGATCTAGTGGACTTCGAAGTGGCTGAATATCCGGAATCTAGTATTCTAGATTCTCAGAACTTAGAGACTCCAGAGATGGAACCAAGGCAAAGTAAAGGGGCCAGGAAGGATAAATCCTTCGGTCCTGACTTTGTAGCTTATATGATTGATGACGAACCAGGGACAATTGCTGAAGCATTGTCAACTCTAGAGGCACAGCTCTGGAAAGAAGCTATTGAGAGTGAAATAGACTTCATCCTGTATAACCATACTTGGGAGTTGGTTGATCTTCCTCTGGGAAATAAACTGTTAGGTTGTAAATGGATACTCAAATGGAAGTATAAAGCTGATGGGTCTATAGATAAATACAAGGTCAGGTTGGTAGTCAAGGGCTATAGGCAGAAGGAAGGCCTTGACTATTTTGACACGTACTCCCCGGTGTCTAGGATAACTTCCATATGAGTATTAATTACGATCGCAGTGTTGCGTGACCTTGAGATACATCAAATAAATGTCAAGACAGCCTTCCTAAATAGTGATTTGGAAGAAAAAATTTATATGGAACAACCCGAGGGGTATGTGGTTCCAGGGCAAGAAAAAAAAGTCTGTCGACTTGTCAAATCTCTGTACGGGCTGAAACAGGTCCCGAAGCAATGGCACAAAAAATTGATAGTACTCTACTATCAAAGGGTTTCTCCAATAATGAGTGTGACAAATGTGTCTACACGAAAGGTAACTCTGACGCGTTCGTCATGATATGCCTGTACATAGATGACATGTTGATCACAGGGAGCAGTCCTAGCTTAATCTTAAATACTAAGAACTTGTTGAAACAATGCTTCGACATGAAGGATATGAGTACCACATATGTCATCTTAGGGATAAAGATTTTTAAGATGTCTGACAGACTGGTCTTATCTCAGTCTCACTACATCGAGGATGTGTTGAGAAAGTTTGAGATGTTTGACAGTTCGCCTATGAAGTCACCACTAGATAGAAATCAAAAGCTTGATAAAAATCGTGGTGCACCCGTATGCTAGGAGCAATATGCACAGGTGATTGGGAGTTTGATGTACATAACAAACTGCACCCGACCTGATATTGCTTATGCAGTCAACAAGTTTGCTAGGTTTATCCATAATCCGAGTAATGATCATTGGAAGGTGTTGAATTGGGTACTGCGATACCTGAAATACACGCTAACTTACGAGTTGCATTATTCGAGATATCCAGTTGTACTAGAGGGGAACAGTGATGCAAACTGGATATCTGATATAGAGAACACCAAGTCCACCAGTGGGTATATATTTACAATTAGTGGTGGGGCTGTCTTGTAAATCCTCTAAGCAAACTTGCATCGCCTGGTCCATGATGGAATCAGAGTTTATCGCTTTAGACAAAGCAGGAGAAGAAGTTGAGTGGCTTCACGACTTCTTAGAGGATGTCCCTTGTTGGGACAAACCCGTACCTTCTGTAATGATCTACTGCGACAGTCAGTCGGCTCTAGGAAGGACACAGAGTTCTATGTACAACGGTAAGTCTCGCCATATTCAACGGAGACATAAGACCGTTAGGCAGCTGATCACCATGGGTATAATATGCATTGACTATATAAAATCAAAGGATAACATAGCGGACCCACTGACAAAGGGCTTACCCAAAGATCAGATGATCTGCCTATCTAGGGGAATGAGCTTAAAACTCAAGCTTTAAGGAACAATACGGTGGTAACCCAACCTTACTGACTGGAGATCCCAGGAATTTGGTTCAATGGGAAAACTAAGTTGTAAAGGTTCAGTTGAGCGCTTCGGTGGAAGCAAGAGCACTTCGGGTTATGATCCCTATAAGGAATATAAACCCAAAGCCATTCCCGCGATAGACGTTAAGTGTTATCTGCAGTGTGCGTAAAGGTTAAGTTTCCAAAAACCTTTAATGATCTTCAACTGTTGAAGTTAGGTTTGGGGAAACTTTTAATGGTTCATAAACACTTGTAAAGTGGGGTATAGCAGGATACCTTGTAGGAGATCACCTATTTAAGTGCGAGGACAGGTCGCCTCAAATGGACGCACTTAAGAATCCAAGAAGTGTCCACGGCCACAACGGACAAAACATTATGAAGAACAGAGTAAGGAAGTTGTTGTGTTGGTACTGTTGACTTGGCTTACACTAAACACGGATGGTTCAAGACATCATGTTCACCGCGCAGTAAGTAAGTCCGATGGTATTTAACTATGGAAGGTTCAAAGTTGAAGCTACCTCTCTTGATGCAACATCGGTCCGCTGAAAGATTGTTGAAAAGACACCATGTGAGTGCGCCAAAATCTCTTTCAAGAGGGGATTGTTGAAAATTTACTAATGTGGAATTAAGTTTATCCCATTATTTATGACTTGAACAATTGGGGCCCCGCACGTCTGAAACTTCGTTTCCACACAAGTGCACACGTAGTGCCAAGTATCGCAAATTTCATTAGTCAAAGAGATATTGGTACATAAGTAATACGTTTGAGACATAGAATGATGGACGGTTATTGGTCAAATGACAAAGTATTCTACGTTGGTAAACGAAGGAAGAAGTGTACAAAGTGTAAGATGAAACGAGTCGAAAATCGCCGCGGAGCCGCGAAGGGCCGAGGCGTCGGAGCGCGCGCCGCGACGCTAATTGGGTGTTCAGCCACTGGAGTCGCGGCGCCGCGGTGCTAATTCGCAAAGCCGCGACGCTTCGGAGGCAGAATGTTGCGACGAGAAAATGGAAAGTTCTGACTTTTGGGTTGGGTTTGGAGCATTGAATCTCCATTATTTGGCACATGAATTCAACCATTATTTTGCTGAATGTAACCCCTCAATAAGTGTCATTACATGGCTATTGAAGGTCATTAGTTGTCTAGTTGAGGGAGTCATCTCATTACACTATAAATTGAGGTATTTGGCTCAATTGTTCAACATTTAGAAACACTTACATAATTTTCTAAAATCTTCTTCTTCCTCTCTAGCAAGTTTACTATATTCAAAGTTCTTCAAGAGTAACACTTGAGTTTCCTTTGCTCATTTGTTAAGTTGTTGTATCTTGGGAGACTATTGCCCGACAACGTAAAAAAGATATATACGGGGCAATCTTGTCTTAAAGACAGAGTGACATCACTCGACTCAGCAAATCACAAGGAGTTTGTATCGTTCTTGATTCCAGTTTGTTGTAATCTTTAGTTTATCCTTTCTAGCAATTTGTAATATTTACTTACTTTCCGTTTCTTGCAATTGTTGTAACCCATAATTTTTTACTGTAATTGTTGCTGAGGGTATGTTAGATTAGACTTGTATATGTAGCAGTTGTCAGCTTTATATATGAGAACTTTTTATTTTGTATTTTCACTTGTAGAGGTAGATTTTTCTAGTTTTTGGCAATGGGAAAGAAAGTCGATCTTTTTTGTGTCTGGGAAAATCATCCATCTGATTTTGCAATAATTAACTCTATTTTTATTATTTTTCTTGCCTTAATCTGAATAAAGATTTTCAAACTCTGTCATATACATTTGTTTTTTTAGTAAAATCTCATAATAGAGCATCTCAGTAATAGGAACCTGAATGTCGGGGAAGTTTACTTGTCCTGAGAAATTTCTTGTGCAGTGAGTGAAAGAAATGTAAATGTGTAAATATAGGAAACAATATATTCCCTACCCATAATTAGAATATTTACATATATTGTGTAAATATAATTATGGTAAGACTAGGATTCCTCTTTTGTATAGGCGTAAGATTCCTATTGTATAAGGGATGAATATTGTACTCTATATATACCTTGATACTAATAAAAGACTCCCCAATGGAGATTAATATCATCTCACATGGTATCAAGAGCCAAATAAACAAAACCCTAAAAACCTTTCTCTTCTACAGCCGTCGGCTGCCTCTCCTACGCCGCGGCCCTCCCGAATTTTCTTCTTGTTTTTCGGGTTTTGTTCTTCCTTTCTTCTCTTCTCTAAATGGCTATCCCTGATTCTTCCACACTTTCTGACGCCTCTACCTCCACAAATCCCACCACAAAGTCATCACCCCCGTTTCATCCCGCACTTACTGTTTCCAACATCAAGAACCATAATCCCATTATTTTTTATCAAGAAAACAACCAGTATTCTCCCTAGGTTGAACTTTTTCGCAATCATGCATGTCTCTATAACGTGCTTGACCATATTGATGATACTATTCCGCGCCCTACGGAGGTTGATGATTCTATCTGGCAACGTCTCGACGCCGGCGTCAAACAATGGATATATGGTAGTATCTCTCAGGATTTGCTCCTTACTATCATGAAATCTGACTCCACAGCCCTTGACCTGTGGAATCGTTTGGAGGAAATTTTTCGGGACAACAAGCACACTTGTGCCGTGTATTTGGAAGAAAAGTTCAACAAAACACGTCTTGAAAACTTCTCCAATGTCTCTGAGTACCGCAAGCAGATTAAACTTCTAGCGGATCAACTCTCCAACATTGGCACGCCTGTCACTGATGATAAAATGGTGCTACAAATGATTTCTGGCCTTACTAAGGGCGAATATGATACTTTGGCCACCATAATTCAACAGGCAGATCCACTACCGAGTTTTAACAAAGTTCGCTCATAATTGTTGCTCGAAGAAACCCGACGTGCTAAGCAGGATGAGCACGCCCATTAGGTGTTAGCTGTCAACACGCAACCCCAAGATCAGACGCTACCAGACAACTCCCAACAGCGGCAGGGCCGCGGCGGCAAGGGTGGAAAAGGCCGCGGCGATAGAGGAGGCCGTGGTCGTGGCAAGGGTCGCGGTCAACAGAACCAACAGCAATAGAGATCGCAAAACAACTGGGCCGCGGCTCCTCGCGGTTCAAGCGGGTCGCGGCTCCTCACGGTTCGTCTACGGTGCGCGGCCCCGGTTCGAGTCGCGGCACCAAGTCCATTCCAATACCAGCAGCCATACAAACCGTATTCTTACCCCGGTTTGTTAGGCCCCGCTCCGTACCCCCCACGGCGAGACCCACCTCATGCAAGGTCGGGTCCCGAGCCCTCCTCCGGCATGACACCCACCGAGTTGGGTCGGGCGTTCAAAGACACCCTCTCTATGCAACAACCTGACAATACTTGGTACATGGACTCAGGCGCCACATATCACGTCACCCAGTCTGCAGGTACTATTCCTAAACTGTTTAGTTTAAAGCATCCTCAATATGTTACAGTTGATAGTGGACAACGCATTCCAGTTAAGGGTTATGGTACCTCATACACACAACCTCCTCATCCACCCTTCTCCCTCAAAAACACCCTATATGCCCCACACATGATCAAGAACCTCATATCTGTCCGCCAATTTACTTGTAATAATTCTGTCTCTGTGGATTTTGACCCTTTTGGTTTTACTGTGAAGGATCTTCATACGGGGACACCTCTTACGAGATGCAATAGCACGGGGGATCTCTATCCATTCACTTCCACCTCCGCTGCCAAATCTTGCTCTCCCGTCACTCTAGCGGTTGTTTCTTCTTCAACTTGGCATAATAGGCTTGGTCATCTAGGAGTCCCAGTTTTTAATTTTCTTAGAGGAAACAATTTCATTGCTTGTAATGGGAAACTTGCCCAAAATTGTGTTTCTTGCTCTTTAGGCAAACATATTCGTCTTCCGTTTAAATCATCTACTAGTGTTACATTTGCTCCTTTTGATATCATACATGCCGATTTATGGACATCTCTTATCTCTAGTTCTCTCGGTCATAAATACTATCTTGTGTTGCTTGATGATTTTTCACACTACGTTTGGTTATACCCTCTTAAATTTAAATCGGAAGTGTTTGTCAAATTTCTTGAGTTTCGCAAGTTCATTCAAACACAATTTGGAAAAGGCATAAAATCATTTCAGTGCGATAATGGTCGTGAATTCAATAACTCTATGTTTCACCGCTTTTGTACCAATAATGGCATGGTCTTTCGCTTCTCATGCCCTCACACCTCACCACAAAACGGTAAAGCTGAAAGAATCATCCGCACCATTAACAATATGATTCGCACCCTATTGATTCATGTCTCCCTCCCTCCACCCTTACGGGTCTATCTTTGCTAAAATGTCGAATACACTCTAAATATTCTCCCTACTAGCACTCTTCACAATATGACCCCTACCGAAATCCTCTACCATAGAATCCCCTCTTATGATCATCTACGGATTTTTGGTTGTCTGTGCTATCCCAACCTTAGCTCCACCGCCCCTCACAAGCTCGCTCCTAGGTCCACTCCATGTGTCTTTCTAGGATTCCCGCCGAACCATAGGGGCTATCTATGCTATGACTTGTCGACTCGTCAGATCCACATATCTCGTCACGTCACATTCGACGAGACCACCTTCCCGTTTTCGAATCTTCCAAAATTCCAAAAACAGGACTACTCATTTCTTGACGAGTCTGCCATCTCTCCCCTCATAATCGAACAACTCACATCCTCTGTTCCGTCGTCAGAGCGGCGGCCTCGAGGGGAGGCGTCGCGACGCTTGATTTCCAGAGAGCAATCTTTTGAAACACCATCGACAGCGCCGCGGCCCTGTGCTGAGGCGCCGCGGCGCCCAAACTTCAGAGAAGCATGTCAACCTTCTAGCGCCGCGACTCTCGATCCAGGAGCCGCGGCGCCTCCGACGACTTCGCCCCCACCTTCTCCTTATCCGACTTTACCCCCCGTCTCAAACACCACTCCGCCACCCACTGTCCCTACCCATCCAATGGAAACTCGTTCAAAGCATGGAATCTTCAAACCCAAAGTCCATTTCAACTTGTCTGCCCAAACCATCTCTCCACTTCCAAAGAACCCAAAATTGGCCAAACAAGACCCTAATTGGAATGCGGCTATGTATGAGAAATTCAATACTTTAACTAAACAGCACACGTGGGATCTAGTACTAGACCTGAGGGGGTGAATGTCATTCGTTGTATGTGGCTATTTCGTCACAAGTTCGGAGACAATGGGGATCTTGAGAGGTATAAGGCACGTCTTGTGGCTAATGGCACAAATCGGCGGGGAGGGCATTGATTGTGGTGAGACCTTCAGCCCGGTTGTCAAACCGGCCACCATCCGCACAGTTTTGAGCATTGTCATGGGCAAACACTGGCCGATCCATCAGCTTGATGTGAATAATGCATTCTTACATGGGGATTTGAGAGAGACAGTCTACATGCATCAGCCACCAGGGTTGACCCATCCAGCAGTTCCTCACTATGTGTGCCGTCTCCGTAAGTCACTATATGGCCTGAAACAGGCCCCGTGCGTGGTATGATCGTTTTGCCAGGTATATCTTACAGATTGGGTTTGTATGCAGCAAGAGTGATACATCACTTTTCATTTTTCATCGAGGTATTAGCACTGCTTACTTATTACTTTACGTGGATGATATTGTTCTTACTGCCTCCTCCGACGGATTGAAAAATGAGATTATTGTCTTGCTCAAGTCCGAATTTGCAATGACTGATTTGGGGAAGCCGAGTTACTTTTTGGGGATATCAGTGACCAGGTCTGTCAATCATATGTTTTTGTGTCAGCGTAAGTATGCAGAAGAGATTGTGTACAGGGCTAAGATGGCGAAGCGCAAAGAGGTGCCTACTCAGGTTGATTCCAAATCTAAGCTCGGTGCTATGGATGGTGCTCCAATCTCGATCCTACTCGTATAGGAGCCTTGCGGGTGCACTTCGTATCTCACATTCACCGGAGCCGGACATAGCTTATGCTTTGTTCGGCAGGTGTGCTTATTCATGCATGCCCCCGGGAGTCTCATTTCTTGCTCTTAAGCGTATCATTCGATACATTAAGGGCACTCTTGATTATGGTTTGCACCTATACCCTCTCGCACCATACAGGTTGCTTTCGTATACGGATGCAGATTGGGCAGGGTGTCCGGACACGCGATGCTCCACCTCCGGCTTTTGTGTTTTCTTAGGGGATAATCTGATTTCTTGGTCTGTCAAGCGACAGGCTACCCTATCTCGCTCCAGTGCCGAGGATGAGTACAGAGGCGTTGCAAATGTAGTAGGCCGAGATTTGTTGGCTCGAGAAATTTCTTGTTAGAACTTCAGTGTCCTTTGCGTCAGGCATCTATTGTGTATTGTGATAACATCTCTGCCATCTATCTTTCTCATAATCCGGTTCAACATCAGCGAACCAAGCATATTGAGATAGACCTACACTTCGTTCGTGAGAAAGTTGCGTTAGGCCATGTCAGAGTGTTATATGTTCCATCATCCTATCAGTATGCAGACATATTTACCAAAGGACTTTCCAGACAGTTATTTCTTGACTTGAGATCCGGTCTCGGCGTCGGCCTCCTCCCGCTCCGGCGAGGGGGTGTGTAAACGTGTAAATATAGGAAACAATATATTCCCTACCCATAATTAGAATATTTTCATATATTGTGTAAATATAATTATGGTAAGACTAGGATTCCTCTTTTGTATAGGCTTAGGATTCCTATTGTATAAGGGATGAATATTGTACTCTATATATACCTTGATATTAATGAAAGACTCCCCAAGGGAGATTAATATCATCTCACAAGAAATAATCTCTTGATTATTTTCATTAATTGAAAGGCTATATATACAAGTTACATATTTCCATAATAGGAGAATCATATTCCTATTCTACTCCTAAAAACTTATTCTACTTGGATACTAAATATACAATTATGGTAAATGTACAAGACTAATTAAGGTAACCTTTACACTACAATATTACAACAATATACACAAACAATATACTGCCCGTGATGGGCCAACCCGAGATGGGTTGTCTGCCTTCTACCGTGTTGGGCTTCATCCTAAAGGACTCGTGATATACACCATGTATACAAGTGTATATCACGGGTATATACATTGCTTAACAGTGAGCACTCAATTGTTTGCTCTGAGGAATTGCATAACCTCAAAGTTTTTTTGAATCCTGTCCTGGTGAATATGACGTTGGAGAGACTAAAGATTGTGGATGTCAATAACAAGAAACTTATGTCATTAAGCTCCTAATTGCTTTGTGATTCTGGTGCTATCTAAATGAAAATTAATTAACCAGATTCTCTGACTAGTTTATTCTGATCCCATACTAGTATTTCTTATAGCTTCAACAGTGCATCCTATAGTTGTCTTGATTCCTTTGTTTAACATGCGTTTGATGTGCATCTGTCATTGCACATATTTTAACATTAACATTAATACTCACCTGTTTTCTCCACCCACAGAAACCCTCCACTTTTCCAAGGCAATTTTCGAATAAAACTGAAAAGGAAATACGCAACAGTCATTTTTGACAAAAAAAAAAAAATCATAGAGGTATATATGAAAATTGGTACCATCACTAAACAACAAATTGTAAAAGCGTTATTTAACTTACAATGAAGAGATCCTTTTTACTTTTGGTTTTCAGTGGACGAGGGATCTTTTAGGTTTAGATTTCACTTCCAGCCTAGACCCCACTTGGATGGCACACTGGATATGTTGTTGTTTCACTTCCAGAAAATAAGGTAGTTCCAGAGAGAGACTTTTAAGAATCAATGAGCTCGTTTACAAATTTGTATAATTTCCCGGAACCATATATTTCCATACTCTTGTTCAATCAAGAAATATATTTTGGAACCTGTTACTGTAAAAGAAAGGCAAGAGCTATGATAAGGGCTTTGAAGCTAGCTTTTAAAGCTATAAAAGGTAACACGGATCTTTGCATACACCCTCGAGCCATTTGAAAAGCTGCTCTAGTGTTGTCTTCACGTATATTCGAGCCACTATCAAAATACAGCAGAAACCATAAAGAAAGGGTAACGTTTAAGCGCAAAACTATTTTGACCCAAGCTCTTATTCTGACATTACAGAACTGCGAAAGAGAAACTACGTATATTTACACTTTCGTATTTGAACAAGTTCAAAAGTAGAATGCTTAGAGAAAAGATACGTAGGCTGAAAATAACAGGGAAAATCAAATCAGCGGGATGAAGAAGGCAAAGGACGCCAATTATCAGCAAGAAGCATGGCTCTGTCCCGAGAAGAAGTGGACATCTCTTGAAGTATTACATGCTTGACGTGATCAGCTGCTGTCTCACCAGCACGAGTTGCAAGCTCCAAATACACCACAGCTTTCGTCATGTTCCCTTCCTGTTCAAGGTACAACAAGAGTGATTATAAGTGAAAGGGTTGGGGTAGTGCAGTGGCTGGGATTTATTTAGGCACTACTTACGGAAAATAGACTCAGTCCATGCTCAAACTCAGCTTTGCTATGCCCTCGGTCAGCCGCTCTCTTCATCCATTTCCTTGCTAACTTGTGAGATTGAACTAAACCTTCTCCAACTGAGTAGCACATTGCTGTGTTGTACATAGCACGGACATATCCACCTTCCGCTGCCTTCAGATACCACCTTGCCTGCACTTCAAAAAGAGAAACACTTTCAGAACCAAAGTTGTCATATGAACAATCCAGACATCTATATAGAAAGTCAAACTTTTTGTTTGACCATAATGGTGAATTTAACTTTTAAGTCCCACGGAGACTAGTTCAGCACCACTTTTCACAATTTTTCTTCCTTTTTATTCGGGGATAACATTTTCAAAATTTCCAGTTTGTGTACGATAAAGAATCCCCTTATATTTGCTAACTGATAATGCTAGATGCTCTAGAATATATCGATTAAATTCTAAAATTCCAGAACCTTAAAACATGATATGATCTAAAAATTGAACAATACTGATCCAAGTGATAGTGTACGTCTGCTATACAAAGATAATGGATAAGCAAATAAAAGTTCCATACCGCTTCTTGAAGATTCCTACTCGGGCCACGACCTTTATGTAAACAAAGGGCAAGTTGGTACTGAGCTCGAACATAGCCTGCAACAGAAGCTTTGTACAGCCATTTAATAGCCTCCTCTCTGTCCGGAAGATTAGCTGCATAGAGAATAAAGAGGTCATTACTGCATAGACACACAATAACCAAAAGTAATGAAAGTTGATGCTAGCCGTGAAAACAGCTTCTTGCAGAAATGTGAGTTAAGATTGCGTACAATTGACCCTTGTGGTCCGGCCCTTTCCCGGACCCCGCGCATAGCGGGAGCTTAGTGCACCGGGCTGCCCTTTAATGAAAGTTGATGCTAAAACTTGTAAATCAAATGGTTCCATTTGTGGTGAATAAGCTTTGACAAAGAACTCTGTGAGTGCAAATCAAAGGCAAAGTTTCTAGTGGATAGTGTTGGCAAAATGGATTTATAAAACAAGTACCAATCCAACCCGCCCAATTAAAAACGGTTGGCTAAGGATCAAATATGGATAATATCCATAGTATCCATTTGAAAAATGGATACTTGATGGATAAATATGGGTGTTACAATCCCAATCCTTCCAAACCCATACAACCTGCTGTAAAAGGGGACTCGCTCGTCGCTACCCACAGATTACTCGCAAGTTCTGTAAACAAGATCTAGATTTCAAGTTTTACCATTAAGGTCGACTTTTATATTTTTTTCTCTTTCAGTTCCGTTTTTAATTAAATGTGATCATACCGGGTATAAGTGTGAGTTGTATCTGACAATATCTTGCTTCTGGTGTTACTTATTATTTTTTCTCATTATCTTGAATAAACCTAGTATTACTGAACTAAAACTACTTGATGCCATCCAAAATATTGGAACCAATATGAATATCAAAACTAACTTAAAACTTATACCAGACAAAACTATTTAACTATAAGGATGTGTTGCTTCCATCTATGTTGCTCGGACTCTTCACTTCCAGTGCCGGACCCGTGTCGACACGACATGGGTGTGGGTGTGGGTGTGGGTGTGGGTGTGGGATCCGTACCCGATCTGATCAACTGATTTTGAGTACTTCGATTTTGGTCGATGGAGAAATTCCGGACTGATTCAATGATTTCTTTAATCGAAACAAAAGCTAAGGTGAAATTGAAGAAAATGGAATACCTTGTATATAAAAAAAAATTATGTCACTCCTTTTTCTTTTATCTCCTTCCAAGATTCTCCACTCGGTCAATATTTTCTCCTCAAGTTTTTCACATAATATCTCATAATTTAGGTTTTATAACTCTATTTTTAGATATTTTGAATATCTTTAGCCGAATAGCCGCACCCGTATCCATACATGGATTCGTATCCCCGAATCTTAAAATTTAGATCATGAAGAATTCAACCTCTAGATCCGCACCCGTATCAGATAACCACACCCGAATCCGAGCAAACTTAGGCTTCCATTCAACGTTTCAGGGATAAGTGCTGCAGAGGTCTTCCAACAATCTGTTTGCTTTCGAGTTTCCCCACCCTTGCATTTAATGGTTCTCTAGGTGAAGGCTAAACTTCACAATTTTCAAGTGTTGGAAGGGGAACTTGCAACCAATTAAATATTATGAAGGGCTCCACGTAACCTCTCCCAACTATTAGTACTACTTGTTACTTCCCCCTTTAAACTATATTTACCTTTCATTATAATGAATTTTGTCCTCTGATATAGCTCTCTCAACCCTTCTTAATGTGATTGCTCTATTACCTTAAAAGTGTAAGACTTTCTTGTACAGCTCGGGTATCAATGGCTCTCAGGCCAAAACCAATCAAGTCATGCCAGTTTTGCACAACCTTGAGGTCAACAGATAGGGGAAGTGACAACATTGACATTAGCTGGAAGCCCTGGGATAGTAGTTTATTGTTTAATTGGCGGCTTGTGGCTGTACTCCAGAAGCACATGTGATGGTGTTTAGGGCATGTTTGATGTGAAAGAGATGGTTCAGAAAAGATATCAGGAAGCTGCAGGGACAAGATGCTGTAAAGGAAGTTAAAAGAGAGAAAGTGCCAACACCAGAGACGTACAGATATACATCGCACTTACCGAAACAACTAAAAGCACCACTAGTTCAACAAAGATCAAGTTCGATCACCCTCCTACACCTACCACACTCAATTTTGGACAACACACCTTAATTGGTGACAATGATTAGATAGGGCATCATAACAAGATCTTAAATGAATGTTAAGTCAAGAATAAATCAAGCCAAATCTGAAGAACAAACTACTAGCTTGTTAATGCTGAATGAAAACCAAAGAGACATAGCATAAGAAGAAAAAGCATACACCTCTGGCTGCTAAAAACTGTGAATGCTGAATCGAGCTCACTGTTAGTAATTTACTGATACAATTAAGGCTGCTAAATCTCATATGCACCAAAGAAGATGTTTTCATTTCAATACAAAACATTACTACGTTTTTTTCTTTTGCGAACAAGTAAGGTATTCATTTCATTGAGTGCACACCAAATTTTTATAACATCCACTACTATTAATCTACATGTTTTATATCCCAAACCGCCACAGGTGATTCTCTCAAGCACCTAACTATACTCTATATTCTATGTGTTCCCCTCTGGTAGTCTGAAATACAGTCACTTCACTGGTAGTGATCGTCCTCCTAATTTGAATCTTTTAACTAAAAGTTTAGACTTTGTCGACTACGACCATAACCATGACAACTATCGCGACAATAAGCAGACCAGTTATAACGTCAGGGCAATACTTTATCCGAATTTCATGTTGGGTGTTCTTTCAAAATACCACATTTGTGGTTATGATAGGACGATAAATTTTGCTCTCTCATTCGCACAGAAAGATATACTTGAGTCGGGGGTCTTTCGGGAACAGTTTCTCTACCTTCCACGAGGTAGGGGTAAGATATGCATACACTCTACCCTCCTCAGATCCCACCTGTGGGATTACACTGGGTATGTAAAGAAATGGATCTTGGACCTGACTCAACCCCAAAAGCTAGCTCATAAGGAGAGGGAGACCAACCATCTCACTAACCACCGATGTGGGACTTTTTCATTCTTCAACATGGTATGTTGTTGTTGTTGTATTCACACAGCAAGATAGTTGTTAGAACTTAAACAACATATCCAGTGTAATCCCACAAGATGGGGTCTGAGTAGAGTAGGGTAGAGTATACGCAGACCTTACTCCTATTATGGAGGTAGAGAGGTTGTCTCCGATAGACCCTCGGCTCAAAGAAAAGCAAATCAAACCACAACAATCAGTAAAAGGAAATAACAGCAGTATCTAAGCCATGGAAAAATTCTGAATAAAGTATGACAAAACAGTATGAAAAAAAAAAAAACAATAACGTAACTACCACAAAATTGTATGCCAATCCAGTTGTTAGAACTTGAAAATTAGAATAAAACTGAGAGAAAAGGTAACTGATTAGTACCTTGCAAGAGGCAAATCCCCAAATTACACTGACCAGCAGGGTCACCAAGTACAGCAGCTTTTCTATAAAAAGCAATACCCTTTTCCTTTCTCCCCATTTCCCAATATAGCAACCCAGCATCAACCATAGCTAACGTGGACCCACGAGCTGCACCTTTAAGAAAAGACTCAAGAGCCTTATTCAAATTAACCTTAACCCCACCACGCCCATGCTTGAACCTCTTCCCATATTTCAAAAACAACATGGCTTCTCTTAAAGGTCTAAGCCCATCACACCAAGACTTACATACTTGTGATGCTGCACGTAAATTCGGCAAAGTAAAAGTAGCAGCAATTTTCAATAACACATCATCAGGTAGTTGTGAGAAATTCGAGAAATCTTGATTTCTTGGATTGAATTGGATGTTATGATTTGTGGGGTTGCTTTTTCTTGGATTATTTGTATGTTTTGCTGATTGGAATGAAAAGGCGGTGAAAGGAGGGATACTGTCTGATTTGCAAGGCCATGTTCTTTGATTATTCATTTGGTGTTCTGGGGATGCACTTGCCATTGATTGAAATAATTCCAATTTGTGAACCATAAATGGTGGGGTTTCAGGTTCTTGAAATGGAAAGGAATAAGGAGAAAGGGAGAAAGACAAAGAGCTTTTTTTTTTTGCACAATGTTTGGTTTTGTTGAAAAATAAAGATAGTATAGTATACTATTTTACCAAAAAAAATGATTAGTTTTATTTAGGGAAGGTACACATTTAGGCGTTCAGCCAAAAATAATTATATTCACTAGTTAATATACAAAAAAATATATGATTATATATCAAAAAGTATATTTTATATTAATATATAAGAAATTATATATTTATCCGCTATTATTTTGATGGCCTATTATTTATGTTAATTTCTCTTTATTTTTATTTAACACTGTACTTTAAATTGTAATACCTTACATCATTAGGTGGAAATTTATGTAGTATTATTTTTAAATAAAATAGAAAATATGAAATAATAATATGTGTATATGTATAATAATATAAGACATTAAAACTTAAGCAGAGACATATCAAGCCTGGTAGGTTGGGCCGTTGGGGTTGAATGTCCTATCTATGGGAAGTATAAATTTATGTGTAAGAAATTATTAAAATTATAAAAAAAAAAAAAAATCATAATTTTAAAAATATAATAAAAAAAATACTAAATATATGAATATTAAACGCATCAAGTTTAAAATTCTGAATTTGTCTTTACTCTTAAGTATGCTACATTTATATAGCTATAAAAATCTTTTATAAATATAAATTTAAAATTTAAAATTATATTGTATTTAAATATAAAGATACTTCATTATTCTAGAATGAATTACTAAAATTTAATATTACGTAAATTAAAATCGAGAGAATATTATGCATCATATCAAGAACAATGTCAACCATGTTATTTTTTCCACCAAAAAAAGAAAAAGAAAGAGTGAACCAATAATTCGATGGAGGCGTGTGGGAAGTTTTTCAGTTTTGTCGTGACATAGAAAACGCGTAATTCAGATGTAACATCTGATGTACTCACGAAACTGTCGTGCTCAGCAGTCAACTACACTTTTTTTGGTATGAATTTAAGGAGGACAAATGAGAGAAGATATGATTAACATTTTATTTTTAATAAGTATTACTTCTTCATAAAGAAAAAAATTGTATAAGTTAGAATTTAGTTATATTGATTGAAATAAATACACTTTGAGTGGGTCAATTTAACTTTGATGGCAGATAATTAGCAACTTTTGGATTGACCAATTTAGCCTTTGATACTAGATAATTTGCATTAAAAAAAAAATTGTAATGTCCAGTCCAAAAGTTAATCAAATTATTAGCTATCAAGGCTAAAATGGCCCCCGCAATTTTTTTTGGAATTTTTAAATGTTTTTTTTTTGTTGTTGAAGAAGAACGCGAACCATTGCTACTTCTCGAATGCGACAAGTAAACCGGATTGATTAATAGCCTGCAAACCACGTCAGCCGATTAACCACATTTGGTAAGCCATGTGTGATAGACTCAACCAAGAAGATTTTTGCAGGGGATCGAACAGAATTTTTAAATGTTGTAGTTAACTATAGGAGATATGTATGTATAATAACTATACTTTAAATAAATAACAATTTATAACTATATTGTGTATTCAATTTAAGCTCCTAGCTATATTATATTTTATTCACATATCCAGTGTAATTTCATTTCTTCCTCTTTCTTCTCCCTCACCCATTCGCACTGTCGCCGACTACCTTTGCTGCAACCTGCTCCAGAAGCTCCGGCGTCGTCGTACACGTGATGGTACTTAGCACTGTTGCAGTTGCTTGTAAGATAATGCATTGCCCTACCGGCAACAAGAATTGCGCCGCCGGCTTCATTACTCACTCAGCCTCCAATATCATCCCGCAAATTGTTCATACATCCGACGTCGACTCCGATTGGTCAGCCACCAAGCCATTTGGCCCCATCCCAAACCTGGTTGTCTCTGCTGGAAACGTGCTTGAAGTTTACTTGATTAGGGTTTAACAAGTAAATTCACCTAGAGATGCCCTCGAAGTGAAATGTGGTGGCGTCGTGGCCAGTATTTCTGCTGCTTCACTTGAACTCGTTTGCAATTACAGGTTTGGCCGCTAGTGATGAGCTGGACGATGACACCTGCTCGTCACTGGAGTTTGACGGAGATACCATCCGCACCGCCTGCACCACCGCTACCGTCTCCATTTTGTGTTGCATTTACCACTACGGAGTGTATTCATCGAAGTTCTTGCATTTACCAACACTTGCTCGTCACCGGATGCCACCTGCTCGGTACCGCTAAGATGTCCTTTCTCACCTCTCCAGAGAGAATTCATTTATCTGAGATCTGAGTGTATTTTGCCGGTGTATTCGTCGATCTGTACTTGGCCGAAATTCATAGCTTATTCTCCTTCTTGTATCTCCAAACCTAAGTATATTTGAGTATATTCGTCATTTTTTTAGTCTAAATATAAGGTATATGTATTTAGCTAGTTGTATTATTAGGCAAACTAGATGTATTTGACTGCATGTGTTGTTTGAATGATCTATATACATATGTATTTTATTTCTTGTATCTCCTGAGTGTATTCATTATTTTTTTATTGTAAATATAAGGTATATGTTTAGCTTATTGTATTTTTTGGGGCACACTAGATATGTTTGACTGTATATGTTGTTTGAATGATCTATATACCTATGTATTTGACTCACTGTATTTTGAAATTGTGTATTTGATACACTCTAATACACGTGAAAGTGTGTATTCGAATGCATTTAATACACGCGAAATAGCTATAATATAGCTACGAAATGAAATTAAGAAAAAAGCAGCTATGATTGGTTAGAAGTCTAGAAACTAGGGATGGCAATTGGGCGGGGCGGGTGCGGGTACCCCTATCCCGCATCCATACCCGCGAGAAAATTTTATACCCGCCAACATTCATACCCGCCTAGGCGGGTATATTCCTAAATCCACTCCCACTCCACCACCCAAGTAGATATCCGCCAATACCCGCCTGTACCCGCCAGCCATATCAGCCTATTCTCTTTTTCTTCTCTATTGAAACCTCACCTGTTGTGTATTTTCTCTGCAAACCAAAACAGTAAACTGAACTTCTTCACTTAAGATATCAAAATAAGAAAATACACAGAATTACAGTACTTTTCCTCGACTAAAAGAACACGAAGAAATTAGGAACTTCAATTAAACAACAAAATAAAGAAAAACTCAGAATTTATATTAGTCTTCCTTGACCAGATAACGGATCTCACAAAAATAACATCAAACACATTAGGAACTTCTGCTCTTGAACTTCAAAATAAGAAATACTCTTAATTGAAAATAATAAATGCTTACATTGGAAGGAGTTGAAAAATTAGGAAGAGGCGGCTTGTTCTGGTTCTTCGAAGCCATTTGAAATTATTATGTTATGTAACAAAATGATCTTTTGTAAGGATATTGCAGTGAAGGACAAAGAGCGGGATGAGAACATGGAGAGTAATGATCTTTTGTAAGGATATTGTAGTGTGAGCAAATAGCAAGACGAAGGTGGCGAGCAACAAGGAAATTAACCTGATGAACCTTAGCATCACATGGAAAACAGAGAAAAGCCGAATCAGATGGACAAAATAGTGTGGCTTCGCTCGTCTACGGTTTCCACACCTTTTGAAGGGAAAAGAACAAATGGGCATTTTATCCTTCTCTTCTTTGCCTTTGACGAATTGATATTGGACTTGGGCTTAATCGGTCTGGGCTCAATTTAAAATGACTTGAAATAAAAAATAAAAAATCAGTTTGTACTGGACTTATGGGGCGGGTAGGCGGGCGGTTGGATACGGGGCAGGGGAGGCGAATATGAGGCGGGTATAACTGCAAATCCACCACCTACCCACCTACCCGTGGCGGGTACATTTTCATTACCCATACCCGTCAAAGTTATACCCATACCCGCTCCAACTGGGGCGGGTGCAATGCGAAATCCGCAAAATTATATCCATCTGTCATCCCTACTAGAAACTATAGCTATTTATGTAAGTTACCCTTCATTTTATTGGTTTCTCATCAGGTATCCCGTGACCGCATTGGAGTCCGACTAATCTAAGTTCGCGCCGCATAGGACTCATAGCTCCGTACCAAGGATTTTTTCTTATCCAAGGCTTATCCCGAAACCTCTTATTAAGGAAGGAGCAGCTCCATCTGCTGCACCATATTAATGGTCCTGCATTCTGATATAAGATTACAAACACATTTCTTAGTTTCCTTTCAATTTCAATGAAAGTTTTACAATGAAACCAAGTAGGCGTTTAGACATGAATTGAGTAATATTTCAAAAAAAAACATATTGTAGTATTTATAATTAAAATTGAAAAATAGTATTTAGAAGTTCAAGTTATGTTTTGACATTCATTTCCTTTGAAAAAAAACTGAAGTTTTGTGGGGGAGGAAAATTTCACTTGCAAAACTAGACAAAACTAATTATAAAAAATAAAATGGATACGTACACATAAATACATATATAAATATTGCCTACCAAATATTTGCTAATATGGCCTCTACGCATGTGTTTGATATGATTCTTCAAACAACCTATTTTCCTGATTTTTTTAGACAAGAACATTGCACCTTTACATAACAACTAGTTTTTTGTCACATCCCAAATTTGGTGGACGGATCGGCACCCAATATTTTTAATTTTGACCGAGTAAATTAACCTTACATGACATAGCAAACATGGTAGCAATTATGCATGAGCGGAGAAATATTATAGAGAGAAAATGTATTTTCCATTCAAGAAACACCTCCCTTCCATAAAACGTTTTTCCTTCATAGACTTGTAATACTATAATATATTCAAAAGAATAATACATGCGTGCAAGATGAGACATCAATTAAAAAAGATCATGCCATAACATTATCCACTATGTCTATAAAACCTCCGTGACAATGAGAGGAAATGCCAATGATAAGGTACATGCTATACCTGATATAAAAGCCAAACTAAAATGGGCTTACTAAAGTTTCCAACGAAGGAGTTGAGTGCCTAGCGAAGATTTGCATCGTCTTGAGAGTCCTCACCTGCACCATAAAATAATGCAGCACCCCGATAAAAAAGGATGTGAGCACATATGGAATAGTACTCATACGATGAGAAAAATACGAATATAGAGGAGCACAAGAAATAACGAGTAAGACATTGCAATTTGGATCATGAAAAAAAAATAAAGCATAAAAAATAAATAAGTTTGATCTCAATAAGGCCTTTAAATCATAAAAGACTTCATATAAACATACATATACTTTTTTGGTTGAGAATTTTGAATACGTCTTCCATGTGGTCACGGGTCTCGCCTTCAGCTCTGTAGCATGAGCTTTGATAAATGTATATGCAAGTATAGCAAAAAAAGTTCAATGGAATTTTAAGTAAAAGTGAGTACCAGGTGAGAGTCCCTTTAGTACGACTGTCTCTATTCCTGATCCTACAGCCCCTAAATTACCTGAGAGTCTCCTGGTGCTAACTTAATTAGTATTGTTGCTAGTGGTGCTGGTCATAGCTGCAATTGCTTGCTCAAATAGGGCAATGAATGTGCTTTGGTGCGATACTAGTGCATTTTGTTATGAAGCCAATGTCGTGTCTTTCTGATGCTAGAGGGCTCCTTCCTTCGGCCTCGAGGTCACTCAGAGTTATCCCACCTTCCTCTACATGGGATATTGTAAGATTGAAATAGTTTTTCTTCGGGATTTCTTTCATTAATCACAATATATATAGAATATACTGTGAAAATTCGAAGAATGTTCGCTAATAGATATCATTGTCATTCTTAGGGGTTCGATTTTCACGGTTTTGCTAAGTTCGGTCACTATTATGTGTTAGGGTTAGTCATCAGTGTTTTGCTAGCTTTGACCACTGACATCTAGCAGTGTCTCAAAATTATAATAATCAATATTAATCTTCTGATGCTATGAACTTGCCTGTGAATATAATAAAGTAAGTAACTAACAATAAAGCGAAGGAGTAGAGTGTTCTTATTCTAGAGTAGAGCCTCCGGCAAAATTGCCATGCAATTTGGCTAGAGAGAAATATCATTGCTTGTTCCAATTCAAAAGCTTTTGAGTAATACTAATAATCATATAGATATAAGTGAGCGAGAAGGATGTATTTATAGCTTAAACTTAATGTAATGATTCTTGAAGCAGTAGCTCTGGATCGAGAGCTCGATGCTTACCTTATTATTATGAAATGAAAAGGAGAATTTTTTTTATAGATGTTGAGGTGAGTAGGGGGGGGGGGTTTGCTGGCTTGCTGGTTCTCTAGTATTTAACAGTGATGATCAATATATGTGCATTGAATTCATTATGTATGTGAATATGTAACCACCGTAATGGTCCAAATTTCTCGAAATCAGCCTATCATATTCGGCCATTAGTGACTTACGGAACACTCTATTCCATAGCAAGACCACCCAAGATGAATTGTTCGAACATTCTCCTAGCTTTAAGTCAAAGTGGTCTTCGCTGACTTGAATCCGACCAGTCACGTACTACCCACACGTCATTCTTTGAGTTATCCACGTCTTGAATTCATATTTTGACTAATACATAAGCATAATATCTTAAATTAGTGTTATGAGGCAAAATATGAAAGAAGTTGTTTGAAATTATTCCTAAAATGAGTATATATTATTGATAAATAAGTTAAAGATTTTATTACAAAAAAAGTTAAAGTAAGAAAGGTTAGGCTAATAACTAATCCATTAGTGTTACAAAGCCAAATGTGAGGGGATGTTTGTGAAATCAACCCTTCTATTTTCTTTAGCTTTTAATATTTACCCTTAACTTTTAACAATTATAATTGACCCGTGTGGAGTAAAAGAAAATAGAAAATTAAAAGTAAGGGTCTGTTTGGAAAGTCATCTGGTAATTGGAATTGGTGTAATTACTAGGGTAGTAATTACACAACCTACTAATTACATAGCATAATAATTACGAGGACTTGTTTGTTTGTCATAACGTAATTACAGTGTAATTACAAGTATATTGTTTGATTGTACATGTGTAATTACACAGTTAGATTAGTTTTAAAATAAAAATTAATACTTGACAAATATGTGCCTTTATAAATGATATATTAAATTAGGTATTTAAGATACATATTATTTCTTGAAAATATAATAATTAATAATCACAAATTTGTAAATAATATTATAAAAGTAATAGTACATTTTCAAATTAATAATATTTTAATTTAATTAATTATAAAATTAAAAGGACACATTTTGTAAGAACACTGTATATATGTTTGACAAAAAGATTAATATTCATACATATAATGTCATACCACAAAAAAATAATCTATCAATTGTAAGTGGAAAATGAATAATATGCAATGTAAAACAACAAGTGAATAGTACTAAATCAAATAAACTGAAATCGCAAATATAACCTAAATTCAAAAAAAAAAATTAATATAATACTTTTATGTTAAATTTCAACATAACATAAAATAAATTTCACATAACTTAGGTAAATATAATTCAAAAGAAAGTTAAAACATTTATAAGTCTATAACCCCATTCAACAATGAAATTCTACTTTAATATCATCACTCATTATATGTCAAGTTTGTTAATGACTCATTCTTTTTAATATTAGAAAGTGTAATATTAAAAACTAGAATAATAATGTAGTTACGTTAAATGAAGAAAATAAGAAAAAAATAAAAAAAATATATGAGCAATTACATGGAATTACAAGAAGGAAAGATTGAGAAATAAGAAGAAAGAAAATGAAAAATAATAATATAAAAATATTTTAAAAAATAATATAATAAATTAAAATGTAAATAGAAATTAAAAATAATTTTAAAATTTTAAAATGTAAATAAAATATAAATATTTAAAAAAATAAAAATAATTTGAAATGTAAAAACAAAAAATAAATTAAAACAATAAATATAAAAATAATTAAAAGAAAAAGATTAAAAAATAACCGTGTAATTACGGGACCAATTCTCAACCCCTCAGCGAGTATAATTACACCTAATTAAATATTAATTATATAATTAATTGATCTAAAAAACATATCAAACTATATAATTAGTTCCAATTACACTCAATTCCAATTATTCCAAACAGGCTCTAAATCTTTTTCTAAAAAATACTTGTCGTCTTCTCCCCCAATTCTTCTCAACTCTTTGGTGGTGGTGGAGTTAAAAGTCTCAACTTGGCTGCATTGGAAATAAGAGGCAAAAGTTATGCAACACACTGAAACCTCATCACAAATTAGTTCTTGTTCTATGAATTGGAGTTCTCAAATCTAAGTGTATAGTATATGCCATGATAGCATCATCCTCCTTTGTTTCTTTATTCAAGAATGGTTTCACACCCACCACCAAACACTTCAACCAATTCCTCCTCTTTCTTTCTCAATCCAAACGATTCAATCTTATCATACACTTAGTCAAATCAAACCAATTCAAGAAAGACTTCAACACACACAGAATTTACATACAAGCCCTTGTAAAAGAGAATAAATTCGAAGAAGTACTTCACCCTACACAGTTTGAGAAACCCCACCTATTTGATTCATTAATTCAAGCCCTTTGTAATAACCAAAATCCCAAAAAGGCCCTTTCTTTACTAATTCAAGATTGTGATGGCAAAGTTTTACTTTCTTCTTTCACTTTTTCGTCGTTAATTTACTCTTTATGTAGTCAGGGAATGATGGATGAGGCAATTCAAGTGTTGGAGTTAATGACTAATGAGAAAAATAAATACCCTTTTGGTAATTTTGTATGTAGTTGTGTGATTAATGGTTTTCTGAGTGTTGGTAAAGCTGAACTTGCTGTTAAGTTCTTTGAGAATGCTGTGAATTTAGGTTGTTTGAAGCCTAATGTTGTTACTTATACAGGACTAGTAAGTGCTTATTGTAGGTTGGGAAGAATCGAGGAGGTTGAAGATTTGGTTGCTAGGATGAAGATATATGCGTTAGAATTTGATGTTGTGTTTTATAGTAATTGGATGTATGGGTATTTTAGGGAAGGTGCGATTGAAGAGGCGCTCTGTAGATACAATGAGATGGTACAACAAAACAACAACATACGCAATGTAATCCCACAAGTGGCATCTGGGGAGGGTAGGATGTACAATGAGATAGTGTGTAGGAGAATTGAGTTGGATACGATAGGGTATACGATACTTATGGATGGGTTCTCCAAGGAGGGATATGTAGAGAAAGCAGTTGGGTTCTTATACGAGATGAAAAAACGCGGTGTGCAACCTAATTTGGTTACTCTTACAGCGGTGATATTAGGATTTTGCAAGAAGGGAAAAATGTGTGAGGCGTTTGCAGTGTTTAAGATGGTTGAAGATTTGCAGATTGAGGCAGATGAGTTTATCTATGCAGTGTTAATTGATGGTGTGTGCAGGAAGGGTGAAATAGAACGTGCATTCGAACTGCTCGGTGAAATGGAGAAGAAAGGCATAAAACCTAGTGTTGTCACATACAACACCATTATCAATGGATTGTGCAAAGCTGGGAGGATGATTGAGGCTGATGATGTGTCTAAGGGAATCCCCGGAGATATTATCACGTATAGTACGTTGTTAAATGGTTATATGCAAGAAGAAAATGCCACGGGAATGGTAGAGATAAAAAATAGAGTTGAAGCAGCTGGTGTTTCTATGGATGTTACTATGTATAACTTGCTTATAAAAGGTCTATTTATGATGGGGTTATTTGAGGATGCTCTTGTTACATATAGCAAAATACCGGATATGGGCTTGACTTCCAATTCTGTTACTTACTGTACTATGATTGAAGGTTACTCAAAAGTAGGAATGATAGACGAGGCACTTGAAATATTTGATGAATTTCGGAAGGCATCTCTAACTTCAGTTGCATGTTACAATTGCACCATTCAGGGGCTCTGTAAGAATGGGATGCCGGACATGGCAATTGAAGTGTTCGTCGAACTAATTGATCGAGGTTTACCTTTAAGTACAAGGATCTATATGACATTGATCAAAAAGATCTTTGGAGTTAAGGGTGCTTGTGGAGTTTTAGATTTGTTTCAGAGATTGGGAAGAATTGAGCATGAAAAATTTGGTTCAATGTGTAGTGATGCTGTTGCTTTCCTGTGCAACAAAGGATTATCAGAGGCTGCATTCAATCTATTAATGGTGATCCAAGGTGATGGTCTTGTTCTAAGCAAGAACTCCTACTATCTTATAATGAGATCTCTTCTCTTTGGTGGCAAAACCTTTTTGACTGGCCTCCTTTTGACAACATTCATAAAAAATTATGGGATGTTTAAGCTTAGAGTAAAAAATATACTTGTGTACTTTCTTTGCATTAAAAATGTAGAAACTGCGCTTCGGTTTCTTGCTACTATGAAAGGTGATATATCTGACGAAACTTTCCCTGCTGAAGTTTTGAGGACATTGACAAAAGGTGGCCAATATCTAGATGCTTTTAACCTTGTTGTGGGAGTGGGGGATAAGCTACCGCTCTTGGATGTGGTTGACTACTCAATTGTTATTGATGGCCTCTGCAAAGGAGGACATATTGACAGAGCATTAGATCTCTGTAACTTTGCCAAGAATAAAGGAATTTCTTTCAATATTGTAACCTATAACTCAGTTATCAATGGGTTGTGTCGTCAAGGGTGTGTGGTTGAAGCTTTTCGGTTATTTGATTCACTAGAAAAGAATGATATAGTTCCTTCAGAAATCACGTACGGTATACTCATAAACACTTTATCAAAAGAAGGTTTTTTAGAAGATGCGAGGAGGTTGTTTGAGGAGATGTCCCTAAAGAATCTTAGACCAAATACTCACATATACAATTCATTTATTGACGGATGCAGCAAGTTAGGTCAAGTCCAGGAAACTTTGAAGCTTCTCCTTGATTTACAAGCTAAAGGCCTAACACCAGATGAATTCACTGTCGGTGCAGTACTTAACAGCTATTGTCAGAAGGGTGACATGGAGGGAGCTCTTGGGTTCTTTTCTGAGTTCAAAACGCGAGGTACATTGCCTGATTTCTTGGGTTTCATGTACTTGGTGAGAGGCTTATGTGATAAAGGTAGGATGGAAGAATGTCGATGTGTTTTGAGGGAGATGTTTCAATCAAAATCTGTCATTGATCTTCTTGGCAGAGTTGAAAGAGAGATTGAAACGGAGTCTATTATAAGTTTTCTTTCTCAGTTGTGTGAGCGAGGTAGCATCCAAGAGGCAGTTAATATTCTCAATGAAGTGGTGTCCATGTTTTTTCCTGTTAGAAGGGGGTGTGCTGTTTCGAATTTATTAGAAAAGCTAGAGGAGCCTTGTGATAGGAGAGAGGAGAGAGTTGATTCTAAAGACTTATTCTGTAAAAACAAAACAGATATAGACTCCAGATCATGCGAGAGTTGGACTTCGGAGAAGGAATCAAACAACCGTTGTAACCAAGACACTCAAATAACCCAGTTGCTCGACTTCAGTTCTTATTATTCCCGTATTGCTTTATTGTGTTCAAAAGGGGAGTATGATAAGGCTAATGAAGTGGCAAAAGTTATTACTGGTTTCACGTAGAGCGTATTGTCTTTAGACAAAATTGACTAGCTTCTCTGGATATGGTTTGAGCTCTTCTAGTGCTTCTTGTGAGAACAAAGAACCATACAGGAGCTATCTTGGGTATGTTTTCTTCTTTTTGAGCTATACCTCAATATATATATATATATATATTGCATTCTAGTCTAAATGCTCAGTTCATGTTTTTTGTGACTCTAGGTGATCAACTTGGCTAACTCATATATCTATTTTTCACAAACAGTTCAAAATGATTTTTGTAACTTTGTAAGGGGAGTTTATTCTACTTAGACTTCCATAGACTAGCACCATAGGTGCCTCGGATAACTCGTACACCGATGATTTTGCGCATCATGCATTTAGCACCTCTTTCCAAAGTGCATTCCCCCCAGACTATATCTCAACAACCACTTCATTAACATGCATTTGTTGTGTATAGTAAGGTCTCTAATGTGCAGACCACCAAGATGTTTTAGCGTTGTAACTTTAGACCAGTTCACCAAGTGGAATTTGTGCCCTTATTGCATTCCTCCAACATAAATGTTCCTCTAATCTGGATTATCAAAAAAAATGTTCCTCTAATCTTATCCAGCTGTTTAATTACCTTGTTTGGAATTGAGATACTTGACATGAGATATTTTTCCGTTTCTGATTTGGGCCCTTAGTAGTATAATATTTATTTATTTTATAACCTTTTTTTTTGCGAGGATTGTTCTTGAAAGGCACCGGTCTTTAAGTTTTGCCCTTCACTCAAAAATACCCCGAGGTTCCGGGTTTGAACCCCTGCTCAGTCAAAAATCAAAACAAAATTCGCAAGGTTGAGTTTGGATTGAAGGTAGAGTTTGCTACCTTGAGGCAAACTCTGCCGGATGCGAACTCCAAACTATGCCTTGCGGATTTTTTTTATTTTTTGCCTGGGGTTTTAGATTAAGGGCAAAAATTAAAGACCACCCCAAAATAAGGGCATTCCTGCGAATTGCCCATTTTATAACGAGGGAAAAAAATCAGCCCTTAGCCTATAATATTTATTGTCCAACTTGACCCAATTACTGACTATTACCCACAAATCTTTGGCCTGCAGAACCACTTTGCCATTTGAATTTTAGTTGGGCTCATAACCCTCCATGTCTACAGGATGGGGGACTGAAGTAAGGTTTTGTTGGATCAAGGATCCATCAGTCACCCATTTTTTCTTTTGTCATTTCATGCCATTCTTGTCGGCTCTCCGGAGCTCTGTACTTTCCTGGCCGTCTTCAATTTCACATGAGCGTCTGAAAAGACTGACATTTTGAATCTCCAATCACCACTTCTAGTTGAAGTACTATATTTGATGTAGATTTGTTTTTGATTAAATAAGAAGGATATCATTAACAAAACATCAAGCAAAATGTCAGCTCCCAGAAAGGCAAAAAAAGCTATCAAAACAGCTAACAACAAAGATCTATGGAGCTGATAAATTCCAAGAAAGAATCAACACTAAGTTTAGGGGAGAGGTCAACCCAACCAAAAAGAGTAATCAAACATCTTGCTTTAAGGGTAGGGATGGGAGTTGGGGTGCCATCAAAACATCTTTTGTTCCTCTCTGTCCATAAGCACCACAAATACAGGCCGGAACCAAAGACCAGATCTGCTTGATGGGCTTCCCAACTTTCCAAGAACTCCAACACACAAAAGCCTCTCTCAGTGAGTCTGGCATGGCCCAAGTAAGTCAAGTGAAAAGAACATGTTCCATAAGTCTATTGCAACTGTGCAGTGAAGAAACAAGTGATTAATAGATTCTAAGTTGCATAAGCACATGTAGCATCTGTTGACTATTTGGAATTTCCTCCTGATGAGGTTATCCTGAGTCAAGCAAGAACCCTTTAGGGTAATCCAGCAGAAACAAATAACTTTAGGTGGCAGCTTAGTTCTCCAGATTAAGTTCCATGGCCCGTCGATTAAAGTCTTCATTGAGCTTTGTTGTAGGTAGCCTGCTTTAACTGAATAGGATCCATCCATGCTATTACCCCAGATAAGTCTGTCTCTGCCTTGACTGTTGATTGCACTAGTCTGAATGGTGGCCATGAGACTAAAAAACTCTTCCAACTACCAGTAATTAAGATGTCTTCTTAGCCAAATATCTTTCCAGAACTGAATATGTTCCCCATTTCCCACCTTAAGTGAAATGTTACTGTAGAATATTTCCCACAGGCTCCTTATAACTCTCCAAACCCCTGTGCCATAAGGGCAGTGACTTTGCTTGGATCACCTCCTTCCATAAGCCAGCTGCCTCTTGATTGTATCTCCAGTGCCACTTCAATAGCATACACTTGTTATGTGAAGCCAAGTCTTTGATCCCCAATCCTCCAAACTGTTTTGGCAAAGTGACTTTGGCCCATTTAACAAGGTGGAATTTGTGATCCTTGTTGTTGCCTTCCCAGAGAAAGTCTCTCCTGATTTTGTCAAGTTGCTTTTGCACCTTAACTGGCAGAGGAAATAGGGACATAAAATAGGTAGGAATGCTGTCCAAGACACTATTGATGAGTGTTAATCTTCACCCTAGAGAGAGGTACTGCTATTGCCAGGAAGCTAACCTTCTCTTAAACTTTTCCACAATCACATTCCAAACTTCAGCTGATCTATTCCTGGCACCCAAAGGCATACCTAAGTAGGTGGTAGGAAAGGAGCCAGTAGAGCAACACATGATGCTGCCATATCTTCCAAGTCAGGGACCTCATTTACAGGATATATAATGCTCTTGGACATGTTGATGTGGATACCTGATAATGCTTCAAAGAGTACAAGGGTGAGATTTAGATATTGCACTTGAGATTTCTCAGCTCCACAGAAAATCTAGGTGTCATCAGAAAATAAAAGATGTCAGATAGAGACTGTCCGACCATAACCATTGCCCACCTTAAAGCCTTCTAGCCAGTGAAGTTGTTTGGCCTTCTCCAACATTCTACTCAAAACCTCCATAGCCAGAATAAAAAGGAGGGTGATAGGGGGTCCCCTTGCCTGATGCCTCTCATAGGAGAGGAAAAACCCACAGGACTTCTGTTCACTAGTACAGAATACTTTACAGTGGAGAAGCTATACTTGATCCATCTAATCCATCTCTCCCCGAACCCCATTTGCCTTGGGATAGAAATAAGCAAAGACCAACTCAATTTATCAAAAGCCTTCTCAATATCAAGTTTAAAAAGCAGACCTGAGGTACCAATTTTCTGCTTCCAATCTAGAATTTCATTGGCAGTAAGTGTTGCATCAGTTATTTGACTTCCTTTGATGTAGATATGGACCCAAAAAAGATAACTTAAGTTTTTGGTGTCTTCGCTTATGCCAATACATAGGTCATCAATAGCAAAAGGTATCCAATGACCATGCATGTAGAGGAATGCCAAAACTTTTGCCCAAATATGTTCAATCAATTATATATTGTTAACTTATTAAATACTATTGTTATTTCTATTTCTTCTAACTATACAATATAACATTTTTTATGAAGTTGCACTTATTAATTCTAATTCAAGTATTTGAACTATGAGCTAACTCCGAGTTTGATATCCAATGCAGGTGCAAAAAGAATCGGAAGCTTTACACCAAGAAGAGCAAATCTTAGCAACTAAAGCTAGGTGTTAAGAAACTTTGCACGATGAACTTAGTAGTATTATTTCTAAAGCAGAAGCACAGGGGAATTCGGACCTTCTTACAAAGGCCATTCAAGACTTTGTGGCATTTTATCTGCACTTTTGCAGACTATACATAAAGCTATAGGCAATGGCTCACTGTCACTCCTCGTGTTATTGCGGTAATTATATACACGTCACTTTTGCAGACTATACATAATATTTGAGCACATCACTTATCTGGGTATAAATTTCTTTCCCTCCTGCTTCCACTGTTCAAAAGTTGAGTTGGGACAAGTATTAATCCATTGTGGTAAGCTTATTTCATTGTTGTTACTTGTATCTTTTGCTGCAGTATTAGCGAGACAGATGGGACTGGTGACTTGGCGAAGCAGCTTATTTCAAACCGTGTTATAGTGTTTTTTTGGTAAATAAAAGATTTTATTAACAAGTAAACGTTATGTACAGACTATCAGAATAAAGAACCATTTAGACCAAGGCCCCAATTGGTCAGTTCACCTCAAAATAAACTACCTATCCTAGCATTCATATATGAGTACAAATCAGGGATAGTAGTTTAGTTTCTCCAAGTGCTTTGCTAATCTAGGCTGTAGGTTCCCTCGACAGAAGATCTCTTGAATTAGAAGCCTAGCCAGCTGCTCTATACCCCTCTGCTTGCCTTGAAACACCCTGGAATTTTTTTTGTTGCCATAAGTGATGAACAGTGCCAGCCCAAAGCATCCTGTACAATTCAGCAGTAGAGCTCCTGCCTGTCATATTGGCACTGCACCATGTAACTTCATCCCTCCAATTCAATATGGGCTTAGTGAGCTGCAACAAGCTGATCATCTTACTCCATAGTCCAGCAGATACCCTGCAGGCAAAAATTAAGTGCATGACATAGTCATTCTCTTCCCTGCATAGGCCACATTCCTTATTATCAACCATTCCCCGAGTCATCAACCTGTCCTTGGTATATAGTCTGTTTTGAATTGCCACGTTCAGTATAAATATCCACTTAGGTGATCCATAGTTGTTACACATGAATTTTCTCCATAGCGCTTTTGGGAAGTCACCTCTGAGGCTTTTGTACACCTTTTTAATGGAAAACCTCTCCCACAGCAGCATATCAGAGAGGTCTAAACCAGCTTCCTCAAGGTAGTGTTTTGCTTTGATCATCATCCAATCAAACACCTCTGTCATTCTACAGATTCTGGAGAGCGGGTTATATGTGGATCCCTTTGGAAGACGGATTGCTCTATTGGATGTACTGGTTATCTTGACATCAAGGACTGGAAGTGGAAAGTGTTATGATTGATGTCCAGGTGAAGCTTGGGAATCTTTCAAGCAATTTCTACGAGTACTCAGCAGATGCAAAAGACGGACCATGATTGCAATTTCTATGAATATTTGACTGAGGTAATATTTGCAGCTATTAAAAGATTATTATGGCTTGTTCAATTGTATTCTAGAAGGCTGCTGGGTTATGTATCTTCTTCTAATTATTATATTTCCCTACTTACTAACTTCATCTTTGTAATTTCTTTTTTAGGGAGAGAAGCGACTCTAGCCTAGGTTTTCTATTCTTTGGATGACGTGATTGTTTTTCCTAAGTTTTCTATCAGTAATTATGTCTAATTTCAGGCTTCAAGTTAGCCTCGTTGTGAGAAAAAAGGTGGTTTTTTTCCATCTGCAGTTGTGTTTCGATATGTTTGGACGAATAATATTGTGGCGGTTATTCTCTTAACCCATATTGAGAGGACTTGTCTGACATGGTTACTTGGCATAAATAAAAATATTATTGATTGACCATGCTCCCAGAAAAAAGAAACTTTCGAGAAAGGGCGAGCACAATTGAAGTGGCTGTACATATAAATCTATTACTCCCTGGTGGTGTTTGACTAAGCAAGGAGTTTAAGAATGAGCAGAAGTCAGTCTTTTGAAACTTGCGGTATAATATAAGTTATAGATATTTGTGGCTATACATCATCTCATTAAGGGTAAAATGAGAAGTTTAGAGTTAAATTGTTACTAAATATAGAAATGTGACATTCTTCTAGGGACTGCCTAAAAGGAAAAGAATTCACATAAATTGGGATGGATGGAGTAGGTAGGGAGGATTTCCCTGTATCTCTAGGACATGTACTTCCATTTTGTTTATTATAGAGGCCTTCAAAAACTGAGTGTACAACATATTTAATGGGGAGTTTGCAGCACCTTAACTGAAACTTTTGATATTGTTTTAACTTCCTGCAAGTGCAAGTCCTCGAGGTGGCTATTGCTTCTAGTTGTTGCATGTGTCTTGAACTAATTCATTGAGTTTTTACTGTTCCGTTTAGCCTAAAGATTGCTTAGGATGAGAAACGAAATACTACTACTTTTTTTTCATTTTTGGCTACAGATGGTTGTTTAGAATTTGCGAGATTGAGTACTGTTTCTTTCTTTTCAAATTCTTGGTTACAGCTAGTTTAAAATTGTGACCTTCACCCTTGATTAGCTGTCTCCTTGACTCATTTTATATTGTGAATGAACTATCATCTCCTTAGATTTTGTTTTTCTTTCCCAGGGAGGCATGTAATTAAGGGTTTTGTAGGGAAGTTGGTACTTGGATTTGTCAAAGTGGATGGAGAGGCCGATGCTTACAGTGTAATTGTCCTTGAGAGCTCAGAGAATCAGCGACATCAACTGTCAGGATTGTAAGACCTTCAGAGAGTCCTTAAGAATCGCGAGGATTTTCTACCAGATTGAAAAAGATAAAGCTAAGTATGCATTTCTTGGCATAAATGGGATTGTGAATTTCTGATTCATGTACAAGAATTGCTAAATACCATTTACATTGTAACGATAAAGTCAATGATAATAGTGGGAGAGAGCTGGTATGCATTTCTTGGCATAAATGGGATTGTGAATTCAATGTTCTTGATAATTTGATTTATAGTCGATAAACGAAACGAGGGAAGCTCCAATTAAAAAATATTGCAAAGGAAAAGTAATTTAAAGATGAACCTGTTCCATGAATAGTCAAGAGTTCTTGACGGTGTTGAGTTGGAACAACCTGTTCTTTCTGAATATCCTGATTTAAGGCTAAAAGATTTTCTCGCCGCTATCCTATAGTATTCATCTCTATTCGGTAATAAGTACATAAAGCAATCACTAAAGGTGAACTGTGTTCCTTCACTTCTAAAGGTTGAGGTTCTGATTCATCTATAATATGACGATCTTATAACCTTTTTTAAAATCAAATCATTAAAGCTTAACAGGTTTGGTGTGTCATTTATCAGATAAGTGCTGACAAAATAAATAAAAAATACAAGTAATCGTCCAACCAACCTAACTAAAAAAAGTGTTGGGTAATTGACTTTTAAACAGTGTTATTAAATATGGATAATATCCATACTGTCCGCTGTACAAATGGAAAAATCAGAGTAAATTTCACACGTGATATTAACTATCACTTTTTTTTCCCACAAAGGTCACTTAACTATCATTTTTAACACAAAAGTCGCTTAACTTTGAGCAACTAACACAAAAGTCACTAAAATCACTTTCAAGTGTTACTAAACTACTTTTTCGTGAATAACTTATTTTTACTCTTTTTTTTATTAAATCTAATAAATAAAATTTTAATCTAAAAAATTCAACCCGACCCAAAATTCATGTGAAAAAAATAAATAACCTTTCATATTCTTAACATTTCCTTACCATTTTAATATGT
This sequence comes from Anisodus tanguticus, assembly GCA_034509755.1. NCBI lineage: Eukaryota > Viridiplantae > Streptophyta > Magnoliopsida > Solanales > Solanaceae > Anisodus > Anisodus tanguticus. Next base: position 45,935,567 of record CM067550.1, on the reverse strand, counting down.
TTGAAATATCAGCAAAATGGAAGTCACAAAACTGAACATTTTTGCCTGCTAAAAAGCAGCATGTTTCTTCTCCTAACTAAAAGTCAACCTGCTTTCTACTCTCTCCTTTTAAATTTACGTGGCACCTTTAATTTCGATTCATGACAGTTATTAAATTAATTTTTGAGGCTAAATTGGATATTCAAAAATATACCAAAAGTATTATAAATTTTTACTTTTTTCATGTCATGATGAAAAATACATTATAAAATATCGGTCAAAGTGTACATAATCTAAATTTCGAAAAATAAAAAGTGTCACATAAATTGAAACATATGAAGTATTTCTTACCGGCAAGTCTTGAAAGTCTCTCAGTAAAATGTTATACTGTCATCATAAATTTCAAATTTACTTGATATAGGAACTTACCTGCCTTATTTTTAGGTTATTAATTTTAGAAGTTATGACCGTGTATGATATGTTAAATAACTTTTACACTATAAGGATTATTGATGTAGACAGTCATTTGCCTATATGGTTTGAATTGCTAATTTCACAAATTATTGACGATTATGTATAGAGTAATAAATTTTTAAAAATTTGAAAAAAAAATACAAGATAAAAGATACAATAATTTTAAAATGGTAGGGAAACGAGAATAATATGAAAAGGTATTTACTTTTTTCATATTTGGATCGGGTCTAGTTGAACCTTTTAAATTAAAAAATCTTATTTTTAGATTTTAATTAAAAAAAAGAGTAAAAAATAAGTTATTCATGGGAAAGTGGTTTAGTGACACCGGAAAGTGGTTTTAGTGACTTTTGTGTTAGTTGCTCAAAGTTAAGTGATTATTATATTAGAAATAATAATTAAGTGACTTTTGTGAAAAAATTATAGTTAAGTGACTATTTGTGAAATTTACCCGAAAAATCATGGATCAAATCTGATATCGCCCATTTATCAGCACTAATCACGAGTATATTAGTATGTAATCTTCTTACGGCTTATTCGGATGGTTGTTACCTATTGTATTGTATCGTATTGTTTAAATATAATATTTATTTTGATAGTTATTTACATTTTATATTATATCACTAAATTCATCGTTATGTAATGGTGAAAAATTTTCATTAATGTTATATAATTGAAAGTTATGGATATGGATAATATGTTATTATCATAAGAGGAAGTTGGCACAACGTAAATTGTAACATGTAAAGATAATAATACGAGGGTTAGAGTAGTTGAAATTTAATTAGAAATGATTTGTATCTTGTGCTAAGTTCATATTATGTGAATGAATTAGCGTTGCGAAATCCCTTTTCAATGTAATAATGCTTTTGATCTAAAATATGTCAAGATACCTTGTTTCTAATTTCAATAATATTTCCAAATAATAATTGAGGACTAACTAATAAGAATATACGTCAAAATTGATCTAAATAAGTCAAAGTATCTTGTTTTAATTCCAATAATATTTCGAAATAATAGTTAAGGACTAATTAATTAATGTACTTGAAAATTCATAACTAGAAACCTTAACATATGCATACGCGCGAGCACACTAAGGGTCTGTTTGGAAAGCCACCTGGTAATTGGAATTGGTGTAATTACTAAGGTTATAATTATATAGCATAATAATTACATAGCATAGTAATTACGAGGACTTGTTTGTTTGTCATAATGTAATTACAAGCATATTGTTTGTTTGCACATGTATAATTACACAATTAGATTAGTTTAAAAATAAAAATTAATACTTGACAAATATGTGCCTTTATAAATGATATATTAAATTAGGTATTTAAGATACATATTATTTCTTGAAAATATATTAATTAATATTCACATATTTGTAAATAATATTATAAAAGTAATAGTATATTTGTAAATTAATAATGTTTTAATTTAATTAATTATAAAAATCAAAAGCACACATTTGTAAGAACATCATAGGCGGTATATATGTTTGATAAAATAATTAATATTAATACATATGATGTCATAACACTATTCAAATGTTTGACAAGAAAATAATCTATCAATTGTAAGTAGAAAATGAATAATATGCAATGTAAAACAACAAGTGAATATTACTAAAGCAAATAAACTGAAATCACAAATATAACCTAAATTCAAAATTGAAATAATAATTTAACATGATATTTTTATGTCAAATTCTGACATAACATAAATAAGTTCCAACATAACTTATAAATATAATTCAAACGAAAGTGAAAAAATTTATAAGTCTATAACCTCATTCAATAATGGAGTTTTACTTTAATAACATCACTCGTTATAAGTCAAGTTTGTTAATGACTCATTCTTTATAATATTAAAAAATATAATTTTAAAAACTAGAATAATAACGTAGTTACGCTAAATGAAGAAAATAAAAACATAAAAAAATATGAGCAATTACATGAAATCACAAGAAGTAAAGGAAAGATAATAATGTTTTAAAAAATAATGAAAGATAATAATATAAAAAAAATATTTTAAAATATAAAAATAAAAAAGTAATAAATAAATAAAAATAATTTAAAATGTAAAAATAAAAAGAAATTAAAATAATAAAAATTAAAAATAAATTAAAAAGAAAAGAATTTAAAAGAAAAAGGAAAAGAAATTAAAAAGTAACTTTGTAATTATAGGGTGTGATTACATCTAATTCTCAACCCCCTTAAGAATTAGAGAGTGTAATTACCTCCTTTCAATTACACTCAATTACATGTTGATCATGTAATTATTTGATCTGCCAAATATGTCACACTGTATAATTACACTCAATTTCAATTATATGAGTGGCTTTCCAAACATGCCTTAATTGTATTTGCTCTTATCTGTTGGGTTGTCTCCAAAGATTATTAGCTATATATATATTACATAGTTAGAAGAGGAAAAAGGGGAAAAAATTAACAACCATCTGAAATTCGAATTTATGACATTACATTTTGAGTAGTGGCTTTTTCTCTGTTGGATTGTCCTCCCAAGAAGTCCATTTTCACTTTAAAAAAGAAATGCATACCCCATGCCCTGCCAATTAATTATTTTAAGGAAAATTATTTTCTCTTTTACATAGTTCATTTCAATTGTTTCTAATAAATACTGCCACAAAATATCAATGGCATTTATGTAATTTTCCTCGTCTCGTGAATTAGATGTATAAATTATAAAACAATTGTGACCAAAGTGGTCCTTAATTGATACGACACGACATCAATGTTGAATAATTGAGTAGATGCATCCTGTTACCACCTTCTACCTTGTAGATGTTGATTGGTAAAAGGAGTTTATCTAAAACTTTGAAAATGTTGAACGTACCAATTAGTAAATAAAATATCAATAATTGATGTACGACTATTATTGGGAGTAATACCACATATATATAAGACCAAAAACAACAAGAAAAACCATATGAAATCCAATAGTACTTTTGAGTTAATAAAGTATATCAACTTCTAAGGTATATTCTAGGGGTCAGCGGGTCCGAGTATCCTAACTTTTTTAAACTATCCGGATCCTACCCAATAAAAGATCGGTTCCTAAATTTACTATCCGAAACCTATCTTGACCCTGCGGTTCCGGGTAGGTTCCTGGGTACCCAAAATCGGTGTTTCTTTGTGCAAAATAATGCATTTGAATAACAACTTTGGTTTATGAATAAACTCGTTGCTTATCCTCTGAAAACCAGTGCCACAAAACCCATAAAGAATCATTTCGGAGCAAATATCCCAAGAATGTTTCAAAGATTTGCTTTGGTTTTCGTTTCAACTTTCTTTTTCAATAACTTAAAGGAGTACATAGTTTTAAAAATTTAGTTTTTCAGTTTTCTACCGCTTTTGGCTTTTTCTTTGCTTATGATTGTCACTTAGTATTATTTGATTTATTTCTTAATGGTGAAAATGATTGTTCTGCATTTGGTTTTTCCCCCCTTAAATGGTGTACTTTAGTATGACATTTTTTATTTTTATTTTATTAACTAAAAAATAATTGAATTAAAAAAGTAAAAATATTTAATATTTCATGGGTTTCGGGTATCGATTTCGGGCCCGGGTATCCTGTCTCTATTTGTCGGAACCGGAACCAGACCCGACATTGATCGGTTCCTAATTTTACTACCCGAAATCTATCCGTTATTATAATATAGCTACTCGGAACCTACCCGTTAGTGTCGGTTCCGATCGAGTATCTGGGTACCCTGTATCCGTGCTCACCCCTAGTATATTCTACCTGCCACTCGTTTACTCATGGTCTCAAAGTTTGAGTCATTGATATACTCCCTCCGTTCCATATTAGTCGTTAAGGTCACTGTGTCAACTGTTCTTTAGAATGTATATTGGTGTCAATGTATATTAGTGTAAATACCAGTTTTGTAGTGCAGAAGATACAGTTTATAGGAAAAGAAAGGATTGTAATGATTATAGAATCTCACTATAAGAAGAAAGACATTTGTCAACAATATTTTCTGTTGTCATATGTTGAATATTGTTATCAAAAATACTTTTACAACAACAAAAATTGTTGCATGTCATTGCAATAACATTCGATGTGAAAAGTTTTCACAACAAGTTTTTTCTTTTGTTGTCATTAACGTTTTTAACAACAATATATTAATTTTTTATTGTCATTTACGTTTTTTATCAACAATATATTTATTATTGCTAAAATTTTATTGTCAATTATATACTTTATTGTAGTGTCTAAATAGGCTGGGAAGTGTATAGGATTCCTTTAGGCTCTTTGTAATTAGATTTGAGGCTTGATAACCCTTGACTGGGGTTTCGGGTGCTAGAAAAATCTTATGGAGTATGTTTTTTAGTTTCAGAAAAGAAATACTTTAGTGCCGAGTGCGTATTACTACAGATTACAGAAGTAACTTATCAAATTTATTAGATCCTCTGGAAATATTTCTTCAAATTGCATTAGACAGATTATATGGCTAGTAATATTCACTGACCAATAATTGCTTGCATCAGAATTCAAAACTCAAAAAGATTTACTAAAATCTTGTCTTTAAGCCCCACTATGGAGCTCACTACATGCCAATAAAATAAAGTATAAGAAAATGCTACTAGCATTGTTTTTCTGAATGCGTTTTGAAAAGACATTATTGCCTCTTCATTGGTTCTAATCCCAAGAGTACTTTGTTTATTTATATTGGTGTACACAAATTGATAAAGCCTTGTATTAGGTGGACTCCCCCCCTTGTACATAAATCAGTACATTTTTATACTTACCCGCAAGGATAGTCAAGTTGGTGTAGCAGGAGAGAGCGGAACCGCAAGGTCACGAGTTCGATCCCTGCATAAACCTTCTTGGTTGAGTCTGTCACACATGGCTTGCCAAGTGTGGTTAATCGGCTGACGTAGTTTGCAGACTATTGCGTCAGTCCGGGGTTTACCCTATGCGCACTCGAGAGAATAACGACTACGGGTTCCTTCGTCAACAAAAAAAAAAAGTACATTTTTATACTATTATATTTCAAAAAAGAAATATACTCAACTTGATCCATCTCAATATTCCCAATTTCCCATTCATATAACTAATGGTGTGTGTTTATTGCCTTTTTATGATTCCATAAGATAAGCCAATCAAAAAATATGATGCTAGTACAGTATAATTAATTTAGTATATGTAGTACTACTACTATTGTAGCATAGGTCATTGTTTATCTAAGCCTAAAAAGATAAAGGTACCAATTAAACTTTTAAAATATCAATCAAAATCAATCTCATTTCTCTCTCCAATAATTTTCTGTTTTACTAGATAATTGCCTGAACTTCGAAGTATACCAATTATAAAATGTGATACAATCCTCAGCATAATGGACTTCATGAATTTATTAGAATTAGAATATATGGTGTCAAAAATTCAACAATGTAAAAGAGATACTATAAATATAGGACATGACTTTACAAGATGAGTTCTAAAACCTGTTCTGATGAAACGAATATCACCCTCAAAAGTTTTATATATTCACTGACGGTATAAAAATATTTACATGATTAAGTAACTTATAATGTAATTACAAATAAATTTTTATATTAAATTTTAAATAACCTGATAAAAATGATAATTAACTTGTTAATGTTATCACCTTTAAAATTCATTGATATTATAAAATATATCTGCACTATGAATATATATAACTTAAATTCTTATAATAAAAAACCTAAAATGACATGAAAAAATAGATTATATATCCCATCACATAGTATTATTCCGCCCTTAACCAGATGTTTCAAATTCCAATCTTAATTGAGAAAATCCTAATAATGAGTGCCTCCCCCTTAATTTAATGAATCTTATGCAAATATATATTTAAATTAATCGAGCCTTCAGAACGGATAATGAACATCGAGTTGGAAAACAAAAAAGAATTCTATAGAGGGAGGGGATAAGAAACACAAATTATTAGCATCTACTTAAGAAGTTCACCTAGGATTCTAATCCAATGGCCCGTAATTTGTGTCTGTTTGGTTTCAAATTTCTTGACTTCTTGTGGCAAAAAAATAAAGCATTACAGAGAAGCTTTCCCACTATCTTAGCACCTATATGAGTGGCAGTCATTAATAGGAGTACGTACAAAGCCTAAATTACTGATCATGTGTTTACTGTATATGACTTGGAATCTTTTATGAGATGTTTGTCATAGTCAATTGATTTTAAATCATCTTATATTGTTCCCAGAAGCCTGGTGGGGAGGGGTTAATTTCACACTTCACCACTACTCAAGAATTTATAAAGTTAATTTCATGAATAATCACTTAATTTATATTTTATTGTATTAAAATAATTAAATTATTTTTTGTAACAAAAAGGTCATTAACTTTACTTAAGTATCATAAAAACATACTATTTATGATGCTTTGACAAATTTGAGCAATAGTTTTTATGAAGAAAAAGAACTATGTACTCGGTAGTTGCTTTATGTGGTACTTAGGCTAAGTTGAGTGATAGCTTACTGCAATAAAATAAAATTGAGTAACTGTCCCTGAAGTTACCACGATACATATTACAACAAAATCTTTATAACAAACATTAATTGGCGGGCAGGGGCGGAGCTACTCTTACCAAAAGGGTGTTAATTGGACACCCCAAATTATATTGATTTTTCTTAGTGAAAATTCTGACTCTGTCATTGTTGACTGATAATATAATAAAAATAATAAATACACATCATATTATAATAAGTTAAACTATGTACACTGATTGTGTAATAAATGTTTATACTAACCGTGTATAATGTAATATAATTTAAATTCCTTATCGACATATATTGTCTGGCTGCTAACTTAGCTAGATTTTGACTTGCATGTGCATACGTATCTACCTTCATTTCCAAGATCAGGCCTACAAGAGGTATTCAACAAGCGCCACTCAACTGCGCAAACTAAGCCCTCCATAGAAATTCAAGGAAGTAAAGCTACATTTGTACTTGCTACTATACATATTTAATAACACGGTTTCTTGTTTTTCTTCCCCTTTCTTTTGAATTGTTGCAAAAAACATGGAGGAAAAGGCAACACAAGAACTGAGGTGTTTTCCTAGGAAGCTGCAAAAATATGGACCATTTTAGAAACGAAATGAACTACTAAAGAGACAAATTAGGTCTTTCGCTTAGTTGATGGAAAATACCTTATAAGCATTAAAGACAAATTAGGTCTTTCGCTTAGTTGATGGAAAATACCTTATAAGCATTAAATGGTGAAATATTTTAAATGCAGAAATGAAGAATAAGACTTCGTACTATAGATCATTGTGGTTCGATCCTTTTTCAGACCTCACTCAGACCGGGCTTCCTTTTTTTTATTATTTAATCTAGCTTTTAATAAGAAGATGTGCTTTTTAACAAAAATGTTAAACATGATAATAACTCAGCTTCTGTGCTCTAAAAGAAGCCAATATGTACTTTTTTGTTCGGAAGACTAAAAAATTCTTAAAACTACTCCTACTTAATTATATATAAAAGAACATACAAATTATTGTGTTTAAATTGTATAAACACCAACTGTGTAAAGAAATTTTCACTATCAGGTCGCAACAAAGATATCTATTGGTAATCTTTCATGAAAAAAAAGTAAAAATTTAATCTTGAAAATAGGGCAGACTACCAACTTTAAAAAGAAGAGGTAATTTGATAGCGTAAAACTTCCTTATATATAATCGTTGGATATTAGTTCTGTTGAACTCTATTAATTATAAAGTACTTTTTACAAGAAAAATGCTACATAAATAAAATGAAAATAAAGTTAGGGGTTTTGTTTTGTGAAGCTACATCAATATTTAAAGTGAAAACTGTTGAAGACATAAGTAAATAAAGTGTATATCCAACCGCTTATTTTAGATGAGATGATCACATAATTCAGATATAATCTAGAAAATGTGGCAAGTGAAATTTCCATCTTATTTATGTAGGGAGAATCTTGTACACATGAAATCGAGGAAACCAAGCAAGATTAATTAGAAGCTAGGTAAGTACTACTTTGAACAACAAAGAGAGACTAAATTAAACTAGAAAAAACAAACAAAAATCAGTTTAATCATTTCTAAATTAATTAAATGAGTGGAGCTTTAAATCAAGTTTCAACTCTGTGTTTAAAAACAGTTTCCAAGTCTAATGGGGGATGAAAGAATTCCCTAACATGACCATTATTATTATGGCACCTTGAAGATGTTTTTCTCTTCTTAGGAGCTGGTGGACATGTTAAGTACTTTCTTGATAACCTTGATTCCTCATACGTTGGAGTTGTCGCAAACTCTTGTTCCTCTTCTGCATCTACATGTTTGTTACACTTCTTGGATGTTAATATAGGCTTCAATGGACTCCTCAATGTAATGATCCATCCTTTTTTGGTTTCTGCCTCCACACTTTTATCCATTGGGTGATTACTACTAGTTGGCTTTTTGGAAAATCCCATTTTTTTGAGAGATAAAAATCAAATTTTTGGGGTTGTATAAATAGAAAGATTAAAAGTTAAAAAAAAAGAAGAAGAGGATAAGAGTGTTATTGAAAAGAGAATATATTCTCCTCTTGAAGAGAAAGGAAGAAGAAAAGGGTCTTTGAGATTGAATTTTTTGGGCTATGGAAGCTTTATTTAAAGGAGAAGGGTGGGGGTGGGGTGTGGGGGGGGGGGGGGGGGCGAGAAAGAGAATATTAAATGAAGAGTGTGAGTTGAATCTTAAACAGGATTTTTTTTTTGTTTTTCATCCGGGGTCCGATATCCACGTTAGAGCTGGACTATATTTGTATTCATGTCGGGTAGAGTTCATTTTTGGAGGAAATTGCTCCTATCAAGAATTTTTCAATATTCATCGCTCAAATCTAAAACCTCTAATTAAGTAAGAAATATTTTCATCCACTACGTCACATTCTTTAGTAATGACAATCTTAAACAAGTTGTTATTTAAATGTTACTTTATTTTATGTTACTTTTGTATAGCCTAAAGAAACAAAAAATTATAGCTTGGGGGAAGAAGAAAAGGAGTCGAGGAAACCGTGACCTAAACAAAAGCTAGGAAAAATTAAAGGGGTTTAAAGGCAAGGAATAGAAAAGGAGTGAATGTGCCCGTGAGAATTTCCTGACCACGGGCAGTGTCACAGTAATAAAAGAATAATATAAAGTTTTTAAAAAAGGGATAGTATAGTAAAGATTTGATAGTTCTTATCTTTATTTTAGATTCCTTGGCGCCCATTTACTTTTTTCTTTCATTTTCAGCCGTCAAATTACGCCACCTTTATTTTTACGAAGACTTATTCGACACTTGTGATAGATATGAGAGAGTAGCATATACTCCTATTTTAATTTATGTAAAAATATTTGACTCAATATAGAGTTATAGAGTTTAAGAATAAGAGAGAAAAATTGTAAATCCTGTGATCTGATATAAATCTTAGTTATTTATGATTTTATAAATTATTTTATTAGAGATAAAATGAAAAATTTGGAGTTAAATTACTACTTTCTCCGTCCTATTTTATGTGGCAAACTTTTTCTTTTAATTTGTTCCAAAAAAAAAAGTCGTCTTTCTGTAATTAGAAACAACTTAACTTTAAAATTTATTATTTGCCTTAATAAAAATAATTTATAACCACATGAATATCTAAATACCATTTTAAAGCACAAATTTCAAAAGTTTTTTTTCTTAAACTTTGTGTCTAGTTAAACATTGAGAAACAAAATAATTAGAGTACACGCTAATTGTTTGAACACCACCATCTTCTTTTTTCAAGAAAAAAAGAGAGGAGTTCATCATTTGCTTATAATCCCAGTACGACTTTGATGTTTCCTCTTGAATGCTTTGGACCTTTATGATTATGTAGAATGAATTTTACAGTTTATCTGAGCTCTCTAGCTAAACCGTTCAGTTAGTTTTGATTTGATATTTGTGAAGGGGAAAGTCCCGAACGCGAAACCCCCCAACTGTACCAGAGGCCCCTTGGTCAGATGAGATGTAAATCGAGGGATATGCGCGAGTGGCAGCCCTGCAGGGGAGAGGACCAACGGGACACGAGCCCAGCAACAACCCTTGTAATATTTCAGCAAAGACTGTCACCACACGGATTCGAACCCGCAATGTCGGAGTGGTTGTACCCCAATCAACTTGCCACTTACCAACTAGCTTGTGCTCCTGGGGCAGTTTTGATTTGAAATGATATCAGTAGCAATTGTTGTTGATTTATTTAATTTGCCGGTCTTTAACTCAATTTTTCTCTGGTAAGAAAAACTATTTACTTGATCTAAGGGCCCATTTGAACATTAAAAAAATTCTTTTCTCAAAGAAAAACATTTTCCGATAACATTATTTAATGTAAGATTGTATTAATCTCTCTTGAGGAGTCTTTCTCATTAATACAAATATATATAGTGTGTACAATGTTGAATCCTAATTGAATAAGGATCTTATTTTTACCATAATTATACACTACTATTAATTACAAAATATATGGTGAATATATTGTAATATTCACTAATACACCCCCTCAGTCGGAACGAGAGGAGGCCAGACGCTGAGACTGGATCTGAAGTCGATGAACAATTGTCGAGGAAGCCCTTTGTGAAAATATCTGCATATTGATACGAAGAAGTCACATGCAACACCTTAACATGACATATAGCAACCTTCTCACAAACAAAATGTAAATCCATCTCAATGTGTTTGGTTCTCTGATGCTGAACCGGGTTATGAGATAAGTATACCGCAGATATGTTATCACATTAAACCATAGAAGCCTTACGTAAGGGACATTGAAGCTCTAGGAGGAGGTTTCGGAGCCAGCAGATCTCAACTACAACGTTTACAATGCCTCTAAACTCTACTTCTGCACTAGACCGGAGAGTGTGACTTGACTCTTAGCAGACCACAAGATAATATTGTCACATAAGAACACACAGTAGTCGGACGTGGAACGCTGCGTGTCTGGACAGCCTGCCCAATCGACATTCGTGTATGATATCAGCCTGGTCGGTGCAGAGCGGTAGCCCTTACCGTATCGAATAATACGTTTAAGAGATGTAAAGTGAGGCTCCCTTAGGGAATGCATGAATAAACAAACCTGCTGAACATCATATGCAATGTCAGGCCTGGTGAATGTAAGATACCGAAGTGCACCTGCATGACTCCTATAGAGAGTGAGATCGGACACCGGATCATCGTCAGCAGCACTGAGTTTCGACTTCGAGTCAACCGGAGTAGGCATGACCTTATTAATGGTGCTTCTACACTCAATTTCCTATTATCTTGTTTCTAGGTGATTCTACAATCCCAAATAGATATAATTAACATCATTCTTCATCACTCATATGATTACAACTCTAAGTCAACAATTCACCCCATACAATAGTTCATACGATTTTCTTCATCAAACCCATTAGCTTATCTCAAGAATCTATGGTTTATAATTATTAATTCAATACTATAATCAACTAGGGATGAAGTTAATACCTTTTTTATGTTCAAAAAGATTGAATTCGAAATCTAGGGCTCCTCGTCCGGCAATAACGTTTCAATCTCAATTCTATGAATTAGAAAGGTTTTAATCAAGTTAGAAGGATACTAAGAACTTGAATTCATGCTAGAATCATTAGGGAACTTACCTTGGAGGGTTCTTAAGGTTGGAGACTTGTTCTCTATGACTTTAGAGTGACATTTCGTGATTAGGGATGTTAGGAAAATAAACCCCAAGCTAAAATATAAGAAAAACACGAAAATCTCAAGTTTTGACATGAAACCCGACTCATTCGCGATGGTCCCGCGACGCAGGGCCACCGCGGGACCCCATTCAGGTCAAAATTTCAGATAGGACATTATTGTGCGACTAGCCCGCGACGCGGGGCAATGCACGCGCCCGCACGAGCGGCGTGTGGCCGTCGCGGCTGACCATGTCGGTTTCTGTGTAGTGTTCGATAAAATGAACATAACGTTTTGTACATAGATCCTTTCAGCCTCCACAATATATTGTTGGAAAGATATTTCAAAGATCTACAACTTTCGTGAATGAAGTCTTCCCAAATCTCTTATAGAATTTTGCAGATACTCACTTGAACTAAGCCTTGTGCAAACTCACTTGAAAACATAGCCCGTAGAATAGCTTCCGACTATACTTTGCCCAAAGACTCTTCTTTCTAAACTCCTCATCTTGGTTTCATTACGTTCCCATCGTACGGGTCAACTCTTAGCTTGAAGGTACGAGGTGTTACAGCTTAAGCAGATGCAAATATTTTGATTTTAACTATTTTCCGAATCCCATAGCATGAACTTCCTCAAGCATAGAACTTTCTCTAAAGAAAGACTATGAACAGAGAAATAATAGATATTAGAGGAGGAAATGTCCCCAAGTAACAAAAGTTAAAGCTTAAATTAATTAACTATGCCCCCTATAAGTCTTAGATATTGTGTGGAGAAGACCTTGAGCTCATAACGATATTGTAGCTACAAAAACACACTATTCAATACATTGTTAGGGGCACACATTTATGTTGGGAAATCCTTAAATTTCCGTCAGCTAAATGCTTCCAATTAGTACGAACACATTAAATTTCTGAAGTCATGTTACATGGACATGTTTACGTATTAAGGGGGTAAGCATCGGGTATGAATGTGTGTGTTTTGCTAATTTTAGTGCATTGTGAAGAATCTAAAGTCTAAACAAAGTTCTTATACTCATTTCACACCCATTCCATGTTACATAGCTCTGAAGTTGTAATCAGAACACCCATTCCTAAATATTAAAATTTTAGGAATTGGGGAACAATATTTATCCACACTAACAATTTGGGTGTTGACCTCTCATAGTTTATTGGGCCTTTTTTTTTGTGTGTGTGTGGGGGGGGGGGGGGGGGGGATTCTCCATCCTTAACTATAGAAAGTATATATTTATCTGCATTATATTAAAAGATGAGTTATAGAAAGGACATAAGTGAAAATAATCTTTTAAAAAAAACACATGAAAATGTAACCGTACCAAGGAAAGATAACATAATAACGATAAACATGAATAAAAATTTTGAAAAAGATATAAATAAATAATTTCAATGTGAAAAGTACAAAAGAATAAGGGTTATTTAAATTTGAGATGAGAAAGTATTTATGAATTGTGAAAGAAGTCATACCATATTTATAAAATCACGTAATTGAAATCTTACTAAATAACAACGAAAATAAAATAATTGAATAAAAAAATTCAAGAAACATATTTAAAATAAGAATTTTCTGTAGATATTTCAATTTTAAAACTAAAATTCAAATAAGAATCACAACTTAATATGACTGTTATTTGAACTATATGTGTGAAATACAAAATGAAGAAGTTCGTAACAATATCATTGTAGGAAAAGTATTGTATAAAGAGAAGAATGATAATGTATAAAGAAATCATACATCAAAAAATATCACTAGACTTGATTCTTAATGGATACAATCAAGAACAATGAATATTATATAATAAAAGAATTTCAAGTAACGTTGTAAGAAATTAAGAAGAAATTATATTTTCATGTAGGGAATTTTTATAAACTAATTTAAATTCTATATTGAAAATAAATATAAGAAAATTTCAAAGATTGCAGCAATGAAACAGTATAAAAACTAGTAAAGAAAATAGGGAAAGGAAACATAAAAGTAAATTTGTACTAAAATTAGCTACTTCCCCTGTCCCAATTTATACGACACACTTTACTTTTTGATCAATCCCAAAAAGAATGACACATTTTTTTATTTGACAATAATTTAACTTTAAACTTTATCTTTTGCGCTTAACGAGATGATCTATAACTATATAAATATCTTTGACTTATTTTAGATCACAAGATTTAAAAGTCATATAAATTAGGACCGAGGAAGTAATATATTTCAATTGACGAAGAGAAAGGATAATGGCAATGGCTAAATATTCTAAAGCAACATGGACACTCTGCCATAGCTGGCCAGAAAAGACAAATAGGACCTAAAGTGCCCTATTTTGAGAATTAATTTGACCTAAGTGCTAATAATAAAAGATAGAATGGGGACTAAAATTAAAAGGAAAAATAACACTCTATTTGAAGCAAATATTTACCTGAAATGACTCATATTTCTAATATTACCCGAAATGACCATTTTATACATTATTATACCCTTTTATATAAAATTTATACTTTGTCTACTGTAAATGTATAATGTTGTATAAGAGAAGAGTACTATTTAACAAGTATCACGTCGAGATTATATGCTTATAAAGATTGATATACCACTCCAAGTTAAGTAAAACAATATGCGAGTTAAGGTAGAGTTTAGAGGCAGCATACACCGCCGAATGAGAATACAAGTTACGAGTTGTAAGCTACAAATCACAACAAGCCCCCTAATGAGATCATCAGTCGATAGAATATGAGCCCATAGCTTATTACTTATTGATTGATGTTTTCATATGATTAGTCTAACAAGCTAGAAGTATCACATAGTTTATAGAAGATAGAATCGTATAACTTCTAGAAATATATCGTAATGTTCAAATGAAGATAGTTATACGCTTTCTAGAGTAGTTAGAAAATCTCTTAATGTTAAGGAGGGTGGAATACGAGTAAGAAATGTAGTCAGTTGCTTGCCGCCACCCTAAGGTTGCCACTAATTTTTTTGTCTGATTTCTTGTAGTGGAAGTGATAAAGTAGTGCTCACATAAATATTAACTTGGTTCAACACAAAAAAATTAATTCTAACAAAGAAAAGTGAGATAAAGTAGTGCTCACATAAATATTAACTTGGTTCAACACAAAAAATTTAATTCTAACAAAGAAAAGAAAGAAGATAGTAGACTCGTAAGAAATAGAGGAGCAGAGAACGCTTTTGTGAAAACCATTATTTTTTCCCAAAATTTTAACCTTATCCCGAAATTTAGGAATCTGAACAAAGACACTCGTTTACATATAATTAGTGTGAAAACTATGCTACAGGCTACGCTGAATACGTCGATGACAATAATCTTAGAAAATAATTGAAAAATAAAAAGAATAAAAGCAATAACATTATCATCAATCGAATCAGACAAACAGACACTTACATTTAAGAATCATATTATAACTCATGGTGTTCTACGATGTAAATTGCATGACAGCGGAAAATAAAAGAATATTGGGCGGGATTTCATTAAAAATAGGGGTGGGCGTATATCGGTTCGGTTCGGTTTTGTATCCGGAAAATATGAACCGAATAAAAATCATTTAAAAAAAAAAACTAATACAACTCTTTTTTAAAAAAAAAAAACCAATATGTTCGGTTTATATGCCGAACGTATCGGATTATATCGATTTTTTCTAGTGGGCCAGGCCGGGTCGGGATTTTTTTTTAAAATTGAATTTCCAAAACTGAAATTGACATTCACACCTACACTATCATGAAATTTAGACGTTGAAATCTATTGTGTATCGTGAGATGTTTACTAAAGAAAAAAATTAGAAATCGATTTGGGGGAAAACACAAATTGATTGGAAAAATGGACGTTTTTCTAAAATTGGTTGCGTCAAACTGCCTGACCGGCCCCATCTCAAAAAATACGCAAAATCAAAAAAAATTTGGGTAAAACGGACATCCGAGCGCAGAGTTATGACCATTTAAAGTTTTATCAATTTACAACTACTTTTTCTCCCTACATTTTATGTCAATGCTTCCGTAATATGATAATCAAGTTCATGCCGCATGCGACTTCCATAAAAGCTTCATAGATTAGCTTCAATGGCTATGATTCAAGAGATAGTAGTAGCCTAAAATAAAAAATATATATATTTAATTCGGTTTTTCGGTTCGGGTCGTATCCAAAATTTAATTCGGTTTTCCGGTATACTACTGTTTATCCGCCGGAAGAGGGAGGCGGATGGGAGGGGTACGGCGGCCAAAGTAGGATTTAGGGTAGGTAGGGATTTTTGGCTCGTGATATCACGTAAGATTGTATTAATCTTTCTTGAGGAGTCTTTCTCAGTAATACAAATATATATATATAGTGTGTACAATGTTGAATCCTAATTGAATAAGGATCCTATTTTTACCATAATTATATACTACTATTAATGACAAAATATATGGTGAATATATAGTAATATTCACTAATATTTAATTATATATTGAAATGATCTTTTGGTTAGTTTTTTTAAAATTAGCTTTTGGTTAGTGAAATTGCAATTAAAGAAATTACATTTTGAAAAAAACCTTTTCTAGTTTCTTTATAATTTCTTGTGGTTCTTCGGTTGAAATTGGTATTTATTGGTCAAATTGCTTTACGTCGCTTCCACCACCTTCGGATAAGATGTCGTTGTAGTTTTTGTCTTCTTCTTCGTTGATCTCCGGTTGACTGCACCTTCTCCGCTCCGCTCGTATCCAATCTCTGAATAATACTGCAATCTCTAAGTTGTCTCCCGCTAATGCGTGTCTGTGCTCTCCTATTTGAAATCTGCAGGCAGAAAAAACGCTTTCAGACGTTGTTGATGACGCTTGAATGTTCAAAACATCTCGGGCCATCATTGAAAGTGTCGGAAAGGTCTTCTCATTCTCCATCCAGTATTTCAGCAAGTATTCATGTCCTTCTTCATTGAGAACTGCTTGATACAATACAATACCCTGCAAAACAAAAACATCAAACTCGCTAACTTGGTTAGTAGTGTTACCACCGCACATTCTATTTCTGAGGCTTTCAATACTAGCCGCAGAAAAAATATGTTTTTTTAGGTTGTGTTGAAGAAGAAGAAGATGGTATGGAAGTCGGTTAGTTGCTAGCACTTTCTTGTTGGTAATGCATATATACTTTTTTGCATTCGTCATCTATGCTAGACAACACTTCTTCTTTAGTTTGTTCAATAGGTGGTGGGTCATTTGAATTTTTAGGAGTTAGAGGTGGTAGTACTGATATACAGTCATAAATAATTTCAATAAGTGTTTTACATCCGTCTATTTTAATAGTCGGATTTAATACAACACCAATAATATAAATAGCGGGAATAGGAATAAAATATTTTTTTAATTTGATAAATATTTTTTAATAGGTTATTTATAAGCTGATTTTTCCATATATTCATTAAGTAATAAAAATATTAGAGCTATATAAAATAACATAGTTGAAATAGTATGATAATATATACCAAAAAATTCTTTTGTTGCTTGAAAAAATTTCTCTAGAAATACAATAAGTTCGGAAATTTTTTCAAATCGCTATCTACAACCATATCATTTGGATTTCGATTATGGGCGTTTAAAAATAACGTTATAGGTCTTCTATAGTCATAAGAAATAAGTAGTTGCTCGTATAAAGAATTTCACCTAGTGGGTACTTCTTCGGGAGTTTTCCTATAAGCTAATCCGCAATCGTGACAAGTTTTTTATAATTTTTTTTTCATTGTATTCTATTATTTTTAAAAATATAGTTTATAGCAAATTGTATTTTACTAAGAATGTCTGCAAAAAGTGTTAGACCATCATTTACAACTAAGTTATATATATGCCATGAACATTTTATATGAAAATTATTTTGGAAAAGATGGAGTTAAAAGATTTTTTTAAATTGTAATAGCATAATTATTAGAAGAAGCGTTATCTAATGTAATAGTCATAATTTTATCAGTTATTCCGTAATAATCGCAAATTTGATGAATATTTTCTGCAATAAAAATACCAGTGTGCCTATCATCTATATATTTATACGCTAAAATACGTTTTTGCATAAACCATTTATAATCTATCCAATGACAGGTTACCGTTAAATAATCATGGCCGTTAGTACTACGGCCTATATCAGACGTGATAGATAATTTACCAGAAAAATGATATAAGGAATAACATAAATACTATTGATATTCATGTGTAAATTTAAATACATCTCTCTTAACAGTTGATCTAGAAAAACCGTTAAAAGCATGATTATACATATCTCTAATGTAATGAATAAAACCGGGAGATGAAGGAAATGAAAAAGGCAAATCCTCCACAACAACTAATTTTGTTATTGTTTCTCTATCTCTATGTTTATCGTATTTAGGGCCTACAATTCCCCCCATCATAGGGTTAATTTGACCCTGTACTTGGTCCGGGACAGTATGTGAACCTTATCCCGACTGAGAGGACATTGGCGCACCCGATTTTTCAGCCAGGAATTGGGCGTACCTAACTGGGTGAAACCTTTGTACGTGTCTCAGTAAACCCCCCGTCCCACCCTGACCTTTTCCCATTTTAAATTTTAATACATCTTTACAAATTTGACATCTAACTACTTGATTCTCTACGTCCCTATCAAAAAAATTCCATGCATCTGATTTTTATTTTCGTTTTGGTGGGCCTCGTCTCATACTAGGGGGAATAGGAGGCGTTCCAGTTGGAGGTGCACTAGTGGGTGTGTCATCTAGATCAAGGGGTGTGTCATCTAGATTATCTTCTAAATTAAAGTCTTGTTGAGTTCTAGAAAATAACTCATCGTCTAAATCTAATTGTATTGTAGGAAAATGTTCAGTATCAACAAAATCATCTTGTCTAGGAATAAGAGTCTGTCTAGGAATATGATGACTAGAAGAAGTACCCCTTCCCTTGGTACCCCTACTATTGGAAGTCTTACCCTTACCCTTAAACATACATCTTAATCCTTCCATTTTAATTATGCTAAGAAATAGTTAAAGATAATGAAATTAAGTGCGCTAATTAAAATAAAGAAACAATAATAAATTAATGAAGGAACGAATGTATCAAACGCCAACGTAACGTCGACGTGTAATCGAGAGGTTGAAAATTAAAACTTTGTTCGATGGATGATCCTCAAGCTAGTTGCCAACTTCACTCCCAAATGAATAAATAAAATTGAATATTTAGTAGACAATGTAGACTTGTAAAGAGATAGATTGAGAGATTAGATTAAAGAGATTGTAGGAAGATTTGTGAGAAAGATGAAGAGAAAATGAGGTATTTATAGTTGGAAAATTGGGTTAGTGTAAATATAATAACTTAGAGATTAAAAATAAATATTAAGGGGGTAGGGGGTTGGGGGAGGGAGGCCAAAAATGGTGCTTGCACAACGGCCAAAATATAAAATGATCGTTTGTGGAATGGTATTTTGTGCAAAGGGAGGGGTCGGGCGGGACCGTGGCGGGATCGGGACCAGAGCGGAGCTGGCGGTACTGGGTCGGGCCGAGTCCGGGCGGGACGAGCCTAGGTCCCGTCCTGGTTCGAGTCCCGATACCGAAACTTTTTTTTAATAATAGCGGGACCGGACAGACCTGACCCGTTGGCCACCCTTACTTTGAAATAACTTTAGACACTGCTGTCTAAAGTTAGGCAGAAAAAGTCTGAAGCTTCAAAGCTAAAGTTCAACCCATGACTAAAGTTCAACCATTTTTGCCTGAAATTCAATCATGTGACTAACTCCAGTTATTTTTGCCTGAAATTCAGTCATATATGGACATTGCATATCTAGATTTGTTTCAAAGTGGATAAACGTGTAAAAAAATTTAAAAACTGAGTACAAATTGAATAGTGGTATCCAAATAGAGTACCTGTGGAATTTTTACTTGATTACCATCCATATTTAAAGTCATCAATGTTTTAATATGGTTTGATTTACTACTTTAAACTTAAATGCAGAAGGGAAAAGGAAAACTTACGAGGCAAATGTACACACCACATAGTAAATCTAGTAAGTCATATATATAACATAAATGAAGGCTAAAGAGAGGGGAACATAAAAGGTCACGGTCAAGTAGTGTACAATAATTTGTTTGTGAAAAGAGTTTATGAGAATTGCAGTAGTTGTAAGAAAAACATACACAATAAATAGGCTCCAACCATCTTTTTTATTACATCCTGGAATAGCCTCTGTGGTCTTCATATTGCTCCATGAATTCATCGTTGAACTTTTTGAAACTGTCCATAATTGCAGGCATGTCTTCTTCAGCTGGCAAGATGGTTGTCCTTAGGTGGAACACCCTACATTGTTCACAAGCTTACAAAGAATCCCATAATAAGCTATTTCAACGCGTTACAAAATAGTAGTAACACCTTAATTCCGCGCATACCCCACTCCCCCACAAAACCAAAAACAAATGACTTCTCAGATTTGATTAAAAGAAGGAAACCCGAAGGGAGGGGGAGACGGATTTTTTGAGAACCTTGAGGTATGCATTGAATGGTGCTTCTAAAACCGGAAAGCAAATTTGGAAAAATAGAAACACCATGCATATATGAATTAAATACTATTAATAATAGTCAAACTCCTCTTACTAAAATAACTAATTTCAACGTCAACTATGCAATAAAACCAATATTAATTTGACTCCTCAAAGTTGAGATTCAAAAAATAGACTATTTTTTCATTGGGATCACTTTGCACGTCATTGATTGAAGCGCACACTTATCGTAAGCGCGTGGTTTCGCCCATGAAGCGATGATCCTTCACTTCATATCGCCTTATCACTTTAAGTGACGATGGCTTTTAATAACAGTGGAAATGCATACAAGGGTATTTTGGCACTGAAAAGGTTTGTGAATGGAGTAGCAATATGACAGTAATAAACTCACCCTTCCTTTTGACCAAAACCTGAACCAGGGACAGTGGAGATGCCAGTCGCTTCCAACAGCCTCAGACAATAGAAAACGTCGGGAACTTTCCCAAGCTTCTTTGCAGCCTCAATTGCTCTAGGAGGCAATCGTATTTGCGGGAAGGAATACATTGCACCTGAAAACATTTCCTCACAACGTTAATGGGAACTCATTTGGCATTTCAGAGAATACAAAAACTGAATAACAGCTCATTGGTGATTATAGTGAGCTGTTGACTTGCCTTCTGTGAAATTACAAACAACATTTCTGCAGCTGTTGAAACCATCAGTCATTATGTGTGCCCTCTTCCTTAACGACTCAAGGATACCCTTACTGCAATCAGAAGAAACTAATATTCATCATCAAGAACGAGAGTGTGGAAACATAACAGAAATTATAAAAAGAGGGAAAAAGAAGTTAAGAGATTTATAAGTGATTCAAATCCTTGATCACGGTAGTAGATGCAGTGAATTAGGATTTAGGATGCGTTTGACTTTAATCCCCAAACTACTTGTATTCACTGTACGTGACTTCAGAAGATTAGGAGAAAACATGGAGCCGAGCTGTGATCAATGACCCCCACTTAATGGTATGTTGGAGAGAAGTGCATTGTTTTGATAAAGTTCGAATGACCACAGTAATTTAAATGGTTCTGCTTATTTAAATATTCTCATATTATTGGGTGACAAAGTCATAGATGTATTTATCGTCTCTTTCTTTCTTTTCTGATTACCGAGAAAATCCCAAGGGTCTGTAAGCACAAGGTTTGAAACTCGATAGATAACGAAACACCCTTCTACCCTTCTCTACTTAAATACCGGGCTTTTATCTGCGGCAGGTTCAAACCTGTAACATATTTTAAGCTTTCTTAGAACTCAGTATCGAAGATAGAAGATAATCAGGGACGACATAGTTTCAAACTCCATATCCAAAACCCCATAGAAAAGAAAAAAGTTCTTTTTTTTCTTGCACCAATTTCTCAATTCTTTAAAAAAAGTTCAAGATTTCCATGGGCTGATGTCAGCAGTCATACCTCTCTCTGACGAATTGGTCATATGAGATATCTCCAGGTTTAGGGGGGTTTACCATTAGCCCCATCTGTAAGATACAAAAGAACAGGACATTACTAACTTAGTGGATTTGTATTGAAAAATGATGTTACTCAACTTAAAGCACATTAATATTATCTGGAGAAGACAAGTAAAAATTGACTTACAAATATCTGTCCAGGTACATTTGGACTGAGTGATATTGAAGCAATCTTG
Organism: Anisodus tanguticus; assembly: GCA_034509755.1. Lineage (NCBI taxonomy): Eukaryota > Viridiplantae > Streptophyta > Magnoliopsida > Solanales > Solanaceae > Anisodus > Anisodus tanguticus. The sequence goes on along the minus strand of CM067550.1, from coordinate 45,913,275 downwards.
TATATTTCTTCAACAGCCTGCAAAATCACATGCGAAAAAGGAATGGTTGTCTTAGGTACATAAGAGTCCAATATCAGAAAAAACTGTGTTACGTGCATAAAGTCCAAATCCAAGAAAAATTTACAGTGTCTGACTATAATATGACCAGAAGTTTCATAATATACACCATTGTGAATAACAACAACGTACCCAGTGAAGTCCCACAACGTGGGATCTGGGGAGGGTAGAGTGTACGCAGACCTTACCTCTACCTTGGTAGGTAGAGCGATTGTTTCCGAGAGACCCTTGGCTCAATACAAAGCATAAGCACAAGCAAAGCAAGAGAGACGGTCAGACCCGGACAAGACATTTAAAGCAGTATGAAAATGCTGGTATCAAATGCGAATAAGTCATGCTAGCGCATTCTGAAAAAGCAACAGTAACTAACGCAAGTACATAAGATAAACAAAGTACACTAAAGAACACATAGCAGTAGAAATCAAACGCTACTATAAAGCAATATTGCGCCTACTAGTATGATAGGCTAAGCGTACCTACAATAATAACACTACAACTACCAGTTTGTAAGCGTAAGTATGGCTACGCTCGACTACCCACTACACTTCTACCCTAATTCGTGTTTTCCACAATCCCATATCTAAGGTCATGTCCGACATACACCATTGTGAATAGTTTCCTTTAAAAAAGAACTAAACTATTGTGATAGTACGAAATGCTCCACTTACAAGATTCAACCTAGATCTCTTTCAAATTATTCTAATCAATTGACGAGCCATGTCTCAATCATAAACTAGTATTGGCTATATGAATCATCTCTATCTACTCTGCCCCATTCGGGCCTTTTTGGTTCCAACACTAGTAATTTCTGTTGTTTCAAGGCATTGGGGTTATCTGGGGATAGGATATTCTAATCACACTTATCTTTACACTGGCATACAAGTCTTTAACTAGAGTTGAACCCAAATGCACCATAAGTGTAACAACAACAACAACAACTCCAACTAGTTGGTAGTACACTCAAATATGGACCTCTGTTCCCTTTTTCTTTTAGAATGGTAACAGTTCTTTCTGTTCTCTTTTTAGCAATGTTCTTAGCTAATCCGCGAGATCCCTACATTTTTCACTATCACTACAAGAGTTTATCAATGTAAACCATAATATACAACGTGGCCCCAAGGGATAAGCACTTGACTAAAAGCAAGAAATATCAAGTATATTCCTATCCTACAGTTCGAATTGTAAGCAAAAGACAAACCCTTGGAGAAATGTTGGTCATCTCAAAGTATCCTCCACGCTGTCCACATTCACCCCAATATCCTTTGGAGACAGTGTGAAATGAAACAAGCTGAAGCTCCTTGCTTATTGGTGGACCCATATCGAATAAAACCTTCATATTTCGTGAATAACATGAAATGAGTATGTAGGATCTAAAAATACTGGTTGTTTAATAAATTCTTCAAACAGAAAATTTGCACATATACCTTTCTTGCACTTATGAAGGGGCGCTCATCTTGGTAAATGTTTTGCTGATACACTTCATCTCCAAGCAATACTAAATTTTCTTGGTGACAGAATTGAATTATTTGCTTAATATTTGCTACACTAAGACATTGTCCAGTGGGATTCCCAGGGTTTATAATCACCATAGCTCGTACCTAGGCAGAAACAAAGAAAGAAAATATGTACAGATTAATGTTAGACATGCCTAATTAAATGCAGAGGACAAGATGCTTTAGGACATTAAAAGTGGAAAAGTAATTCAGCTATTATTCGCAGTCATATCCAAATGTGTCTTGGGTAAAGGGAACCAGTGCCCGTTGAATAGCTTTTTAAGTTTTGCCAGTTTCTGAAAATATTTGTAGTATTCAGTCCCACATGTGCTCTGTCTCTTTTATTTTCCGTTCTTTTCCTTCTTTGGGAGTCGCAAGGGGGGCAGGGAGGATGACTTAGGCGGACAGACAAAGAAGGCTTAACGTTCACCAAGCCTAAAGTTGCTAATAAAACTGACTTTAGTGAACCATACTCAGAATTCACATACACATGAGACAGTATTTTTCTGAGTGTGAGTGGAAAGCAGAAGTTCAGCATACTCACAGTTATTCCCTTGTATCGTGCCTGTTCAACTGATTGGCGAAGGTCATTGATATCAAGACCCCAGTTTGCAGTCTCTTCAAGGTAGTAAGGAACAAGAGAACCCCCTAATAATTGTATTGAAGCAGAGTATAGCGGATACTGGGGAACAGGGACCAATATCTAGCAACAAATATGCACTCATTAAGAATATGATAAAAAACTGGAGGTGCTAAAAGAAGGAATTGTCTAAGTTAAAGGGTTGCCCGGTGCACTAAGCTCCCGCTATGCGCGGGGTACGGGATATATGAAAGGAGACAGAGAAAATATGAAGAGGAAAATATGTGCTATTCATATCAAATTATCAGTTACCCCATCACTTGGGTCGCGAATGACACTGTTCAAGATCTGCATCACTCCTTTGCTAGCACCATCTGTGAGAAATATGAGTTCTGGATCACTGTTAAACAAAATAACTAGATGTCAGGTCAAGAATCAAATTTTGAGGACATCAAACCAGACCAAGTAAAACGGAAAGAGCAATCTAACCTTGGATATCCATCACGTCTCTCAATGAATTCTGCAACCAGCTTCCTTACACCGGGAATACCACGGGAGTCACTATAAGCACCTAAATGACCAGCAAATATAGAATACATCATCCCTCTCCAAAAATCACTCTCGCAAAACTGAGCCAGAATCATGTGTTGCTCGGAATTCAGTCATCAGTCATAACAAGTACACAGACCAGTAGTCAGTGATGGATAGAGCCTAAAAGACGGGACTTCAGCTAGAAATTCAAGTGTCTGTAGTCTAGTATAGCTTTAGCCACTGAGAAAATATTAAATGCATAAGCCCTAATTTCAACAGTTCCCAAGTTACACTCAACCAACTATCACCTCCCACCTCCTCCCAAGGGATAAAAAGTTAGTAGTCCTTTAGGATAAAAGAAATTACAAAGACTAAAGACTTACACATGAAATAGCACCAACGCTTCTTATCAAGAAGACTATAGATCAGGATATCACGAACATAACATAACATAACATAACATAACAAAGAAACTATAAGCAGGAAATAAGAGTAACCGATGAAGCAAAAATATGAAAATCATTAAAACATAAAAATAAAATGAAGAAAGGAATAAACTTCTGACATCTAGTGAAAACAGTTTCTTGTTTGTGTAACAATTAAAGAGAGACATGGCACAAGGAGGTGCATATGTAACAATTGTTTGTGTAACAATTAAAGAGAGACATGGCACAAGGAGATGCATATGTAACAATTAAAGGTTATCTGCGAAAGGGTACCTAGACCTCCAGAAGTCATTGCAAGAAACTGTTTAGCCCTTGCAATTGCATCAGCAGGGAATATGAGTCCCACGTTCGGATCATCCAGTAAAAATGGAGCTTGACAGAGAGCAATGACCTGGAATATAGAGTATATTTTTATATGTACCAAACCTCAAACATCTCAAAAACAGGCATTCAGCAACTGCAACAAACCTGGCGTGGAAATGTCAGTGGCTTCTGTCCAAGGGCATGGGGATTACCAACATTCGTGAAGATGATCTGCATAACAAGAGGAATAATGAGATAGTACAAAAGTGCTCGGAATGAATTAGATGGTCTTCATGCAAATGATTCCACAAAACATTAGGATTTACAAAAGTCTTTGTGGTCATAGGACTCTGGAATAGATTAATCACTATTGTTGTATAAATTGTTCAAGTGTGGCATCAAATCAGAAGAGCATGTACTATCTCAGGATTATTTAGATGAGGAATTCTAATTTAATGCTTCAAATCTTGCAAACTGCCTAAAGTTTGCCTATTTTTTCATGATTACGAAGGTCTGATAGACAACAATTCCTAGTGCATGCTAGAATATTGAACTATGAGTGACTGAAAGAGGTAAATGGATATCAAGTCCCTATCAGTACATGACAAGCTATAAAATGTCACCAGGAAAAATTTGACAACTTATACCTTTTTGCCTTCCTTCTGAAGCTCAGAAGCTCGAAGGTACAGCTCACCTCTGACAGCATATTGGGTCTTCTTGACATTTTCATTCAGGTTCTCATAGTCTAATGGCTTAGAAGACATTATAAGGAATTAGAGTTTTCTCAAATTCCAAGCAAAGTGATACCCGTACAGGCAGTCTAGCAGCTCAGCTCAAAATCTACAATTATATATTAAAAAAAACTATAAGCAGTGAGAAGGAACAATACCAGCAAAGCAACAAAACGTAATGGCGCAATAAGAAAACAGAAAATATAAGAAGATTAATCATAGCACTTGCTACTCTGCTGACCAGAACGCTCAACAACAACATACCTAGTGAAATACACAAAGTGGGTGTGTACGCAGACCTTAACCCTCACAAAGTGGGTGTGTACGCAGACCTTAACCCTACCTTGGGAGGTAGAGAGGCTGTTTCTAGTAGCCCCTTGGTACAAGGACAAGTAACTCAAACAATGTAAAAAGCCATGAAAAAATACTAAAAGACTGATAAAAGTGTCCGAGGAGCCGTAACTAACACAAATTAATACGAAAATCAAAGTACAAAAAACAACATATAGTAGCAGAACAACACTACGACTACGAGTATGAACGCTCAGTCCATTGATTATAATATTAAGCTTCATATATTTTTAAAATTATGAATGCATATCTACTATTTGTTACAATTTTAATGAATTTTTATAATATAAATTTATCCGGTGCACCAAAAGTATCGGGTTCATATGAACCCGGTACCAATAAGCTGCATCTGCCCATGAGTATATGTGATAGTGGGAGACAGCAGTTATCCGATGGAATAGTCAAGGTGCCCCAAGCTGGCCTAGACACCATCATTATACAAAAAAAAATTAACAAATTGTTGAAGTAAACATAGCTAGCCAAGGAAACTCTCAAATAAGCCGTTTATGCAAAACTATTGGATATGAACGCATGAGAAGTCAATCACATACATATTCACGACATGATGAAAACAAGAAATGGGCATCCCGGTGCACAAAGCATCCGTGTTAGTAGGAGTGGGCAAAAAATCCAGAGAACCGAAAAAACCGAACCGAACTGAACCGAAATTCAGTTCGGTTTTTCCTCGGTTTTTTTAAAAAAAACCAATTTTTTGAAAAACCGAACCGAATCAGGATTTAGTGATTCAGTTCGGTTTTTAATTTTGAATACGAACCGAACCGAAAAATTGAATTAAATATATATATATATATATATATATATATATATTTTACGCTACTACTATCTCTTGAATCATAGTCATTTAAACCAATCTATGAAGCTTTTATGGAAGTCGCATGCGGCATGAACTTGATTAACATATCACGGAAGCATTGACATAAAATGTAGGGAGAGAAAGTAGTTGTAAATTGGTAAAACTTTAAATGGTCATAACTCTGCGCTCGGATGTCCGTTTTACCCGATTTTTTTTTATTTTGCGTATTTTTTCGAGACGGTGCCGGTCAAACCGCCTAAAGGCGGTTTGGCGCAGCCAATTTTTAGAAATACGTCTGTTTTCCCAATCAATTTGTGTTTTTCCCAAATCGATTTCTAATTTTTCTTTTTCTTTAGTAAACATCTCACGATACACAATAGATTTCAACGTCGAAATTTCATGATACTATAGGTGTGAATGTCAATTTCAGTTTTGGAAATTCAATTTTTTTAAAAAATATAAAAAATTCCCCGACCCGTCCCGGCCCCTAGAAAAAACCGATATAATCCAATACGTCCGGCGATATAAACCGAACATATCAGTTTTTTTTTTTTAAAAAGTTGTATTCGGATTTTTTTTTTTAAAAACAATTTTTATTCGGTTCATATTTTTCTGATACAAAACCGATATATGCCCACCCCTACGTGTTAGCAGGATCCGGGGGAAGGGCCACACCCAAGGCCCCTCGAACCAGATAGTTACAGGTCACACGGAGACAACTTTACCATTGGTCCAATCGGAAATCAAGAAAGATTACAAAAGAAAAACCTCCTTTATACATAGCAGAAGACAGAATCTTTGTACGTAAGCATGATTTTTCTATCCAATTAAACATCATAAAAACACACCAAGAATATGCATAATCGCAAAAATACACAAACTCTTTAGAAACCCATACATGAAATAAAACATTAAATTTGTCACCAACCTTAAAAGCATTGGACTCTCCCATATAGAATCTAAGTTGACTCTTTTAATCAAGTTTAATGAAATGGGTTAATTTTAAATTAATGAAAAAAACAACTTCAATAAGCACTAAGGGAATCACTTACAGTTAGAGCCAAGTGTTGTGTCTGTCTTGGTGTTTGCTGTGAAATGAGAAGTGCAATATTATGGGTGTGAGCCAAATGGGGATAATTATATATTAATATTGGTATATGTCATATGTGGCCAAGTGTCAAGACATAAATTCCAAGGTGAAACCACAGCCACTGAGCAATTGGTAGATTGGATTAATGTGAACATTATATTTTTCAACTCAATTGAATCACAAGTTTGGAGATAAAGCAAATCGTGGTGCAGCTTCAAACTATAGAGTTGTGGTTTTGGTTCTTGATATACATATCGCCAACGACAACTTAACTTTTTCAGCAATAAAGTAAAAAGGCCAAAAAACTGCACAATCATAATAAAATTTTATTGAATTGAAATTAAGGTACGTGTATTTAAGAAAAAGGAAAAAAAATAGTCGAATGTGGACCATTAGATGGACAAGTACAGCGACTGGCACTGTTGCAAGTGAGGTCATTGGACTTCTTTACGTGTATAGATTTATATTTCTATCTCATAATCTCCCACAAATTATGTCTCACGTCATATTATTTTTTTTTAAGAAATTATACTTCGCTAGACATAAATTCAATTGTTAAGGATAAAAATTAAGGATCAACCCATTTAAAGGTTAAAAATTAAAGACCATCCCATTTGAGATTAATTAGGCCCAACATGTAATATCTTCCTTCTTTTGAGCTAAACTTGGTTTGTAAAAGGTTAACTATTGGTTGGGGCCTCAACTTCCCCAATGGACTTCTAAATGCAATTATCTTATAAGCCCATGTCAATATTGACCGATTGTGCTGTTATTTTTAGCCGATACGAAGTTTTAACCAGAATAAAGAAGTTTCAACTTTCAATTATGTATTTAATTCCATATATATTTATTTGTTTGAACTATTATTTCTTTCTTTTTGGGCCAAATCTGTAAGAGTTTGGTTGAAACTCTATTATTCTTAGTCAAACAAAAAAAGGTTAACTTACGTAAATCACTATATTTTGTAGGCTTCTAACTAATTATAGCTATTTTTCATAATTAGCCTTCATAGCTTATTTTTGGATATTTTCGCATGTATTTAGTGTATTTATATATCCTTTTGTTTTGGCGGTATTTTGGATGTATTCGAGCTCCGATCAGCAAGGTCGCCACTGCTTCGCAAAGTTGAATGTATTTCAACAAAATTTCAGATATAAAATTTCAAATACACTGTATTTACTCGGAAAATTGTATACAAACATATGTATATAGATCATTCAAACAATACATACAATCAAATACATCTAATTTGCTCCAAAAATAATCAGTCAAATACATATAACTTATATTTACACTCAAAAAATAATTAATACACTCAGATATAAGATACAACAAGGAGAAAAAGTCACGGATTTCAGTATTTGTCAGATCTAAAAAGCGTAATGGCTTCCTTTTTCTTTCGTGTTCTTTACAAAAAGTTTCTTCCTCCAACGATAGCAAATTCCAATTCCCCTTCTTCCGACGAAAGAAAACAAGCGCTGAAGCTCTTTAGTAGTGGCAACTATGGTGGTGCACCGACGAGCAACAGTGAGGCCATAGTGTCGCCATAGAGGAGGAAGTGACGGAGGCAGTGGTGTTTCTAAGGTGGTGTTGACGTGGAAGAGGAAGAGGCATATCTGACCAAATCTAGCCGGAGAGAGGGAATGGGGAGAGAGAGATGAGGGAGACGAGAGAATAGAAGAGAGAGCGCGACGTGTGGTAATTTATGGAGACGACGGAGGGTGGTTATGGGTGGAGATGGGAGAAGGGAAGAGAGAGAGAGAGAGGGGCGATTGGTTGGTTGGGCTCCGGTAGAGCTCCGCCGGAGAAGACGACCGAAGGCGGCCAGCGAGAGGGTTGAGGGAGGAGAGGGATAGAGAGTGTTGAGGGAAAATATTGATACTGTGGAATAATTTATAGACATTTGGTATAGCTCTGATGGCTAAAAATTAAAAAATCACTATATCTATTAAAATTAATTACATTATAGTTATTATCCATAAATAACTCTTAGACTTAGCTATAACACATAGTTATTTTTTAAAAAAAATGGCCTAAATAATGAAGCATTATCCAATTTTTCTTTTACCTAATTTCACCCAAAAAAATTATCTAATTAAATAATGAATTTAAAAATATTACAAATACTTGTTTTTAAAATTTTACGTGGACAAAACATTTACGTGACAATATGTATACATCACTTCCTAGGGATGAGATTGTCTAGATGTAAAAGATACTCCTTCTATCTCAAATTATTTTTCACATTTTTGTTTACACACTATTAAGAAATATTTATTAGGATGTGTATTTGACTACTTTATTTGTGTCTAAGTTATAATCTCTCTCCATTAAATATATACTCTATTTATGTGTCATCTTCATTAATAACAAAATTCTACTAAGAGTAAAATGAAAAAAATTAATTAAATGCGCCTTGAACGATAAATAATTTGAGACAATTATTCTAGTAACCACAACATATAATTTGGGATGGGAGGAAGTAGTATCAAATGTATATAAGTGCAGGGGTAATTAAGATTATTTTTTCATAATTTAGATGTGCAATTAATAATCTGTATCAATTTTAAGAGGGATTTTTAGGTACTTTGCCAAAAGAAAAACTTTACACGATTAGGTCACTTTAGGGGTGTTCATGGTTCGGTTTGACTCGATTTTGGGTTAAAATCAAACCAATTCAATTAAATCAGTTTTTTAATATTCAAATCAAACCATTATAGTATAAATTCTATCGGTTCAATCGATTTTATCAGTTTTTGTCGGTTTAAGAATGTATTTTATAATACAAAGAATCTTTGAATCAAATGATAACTAAATACAACTTTAATCATGAACAATTCAAATCTAAGAGTTTTTTTAATTAATTCATTAACTTTATTCAGTTATAGACCTATGATTATTGGTATAATATGAATTACAAAAACATAACATCTACTTTTCATAATTCCAGTTCCTTCCCTACATATAGCCTTTTGATATTATGGAGCCTCTTCGGAGTTTTTATAATCTAGACTCATCATGTTTTTGAAGCACTGAGAAGAAAGCGCTGAAGTAAAAACTAAAAATGATAAACAGAAAAACAAAGTCATCAACCAATTTTTAAAAATTCCAATTGCCATTTTCTTTCCTTTTATTTGTTATAGATAAAATGATAATTTAGTAATTCAGATGACATGTTTTAATAATAAAAGAAAAATACTAGTAGCAGATAGGAGCTTCTGCTGTCAAAATTTGTCTTCATCAATTTTTTATCATTAACAATTCTTTTATTTTACCTTACACTTAAATGGACTAGGGAGAAAGGATCAACTATTTCTTTCATTATTTGAATTTGTATTGGATTTGGAATGACTCTCTATATATATGTATATATATATACTTATCTGTTTAGATCGAGTTTTTTTAGGTTTAATATCAAATCAAATCATTTTTTTTTATACTTATAACCAAATCAAATTAAATCAAGTTGGTTTTCAGTTTATCAAATTGGTTTGATTCGATTTACCTGTTCGGATTGATTTTTCGGTCTCATTTGAACACCCCCATGTCACTTAATGGCTTTTGATAATCTATAATAAGTGAAATTGGTGACTTAAAAAATAAGGCAAATAATTTTTTAATAGAACACTGAAATATATTAATGTGAAATATATTTTGTTGTATATAACTTACGTCCTCTTTGCAATTAGTCTATAGTTGGGTACCGTCATGCGTGACCTGGCTTCATAACAGTTTCTTTTGTTTTCTGTCAACGGCTTCATATTGGATATCTTAGCAAATATTCAACTTGATCTAAAAAGCTCAATTCTTTTTCGTTTATTTTTACTTGTCCACAATAATAAAATAAAATTTTAATTTTACGTATCTACTTTAGTATGACAAAAGAAAAATATTTTTCTTTCCCGATTTAGCTTTAACATTAACTATTTGTTTCCCCAAATTATTTTCCAAAATATTTTGAAATGCTAATAATCATAAATATGGTAAGTATACACTTTATTTATTATTTTTTTAAGGGGAGTGAAAGATCAAATGTGGACAAAGTGAACAACCGGAGTGTAACTCATGAAGCTCCAAGAATAGGGAGGAGTGGTAAATACTTTTCTGTCATCTATCAAAGATACTTTATTCGAATCCTAAAGAATAGAGTCCCATTTGTAAGGAGTGTTTTGTGCCCAAAATCATACTTTTTGGTGTGAATTCAAACTAGTCGAGCCGTGAGTGAGATATCGAACATCGAGTGATAAAAATAATTCATGGATAACACTCAATATTTAAACTAAGTGATTTACCTCTATTAAAATTTAAAGTGAAGATGGGCACCACTTAACCATGATTAGTGACAGAGTATGTCTGCAACTCAAATTGGAGATGCTGCTCATGGATGCATTTTAGGGATGATCAAGGGAAGTGGATGTTAGAATACTCAGGTAGAATAAGAGTATGTTTGGCCAAGCGATTAAAAACTGTTTATTTTGAGAAGTATTTTTTTTAAAGTGCTTTTTAACAAACTACTTTTGATGGAAAATAGTTTTTGTTTGGCTAATTGGCCAAACATCTCTGAAAGACAGTGATATACACGGCCAAACACAGTCAAACCGTATATATCATATAGGCCGATTTTGTATATTAATTACCATAGTTATAGAATTCTTGTACAAGTGTAATTATGACATTAGTATTGTAGTAGGAAAAGCTATTAGACTTGTATTTGGAAAAGGTAGATTTAATTTCCTTAATTAGTTTTGTATATCATGTATATATACATTTTCATTAATGAAAAGAATCAAGGAATTATTCTCTTTCATGGTATCAGAAGTCTAGGGCAAAATACATTCTCCCAAAAGCACCTTCTGTCGCCCTCTTACTTCTCGGAATCCGAGATTCCGGCCACAGGCCGACACCTATTCTCTCCCAAATTTTCTTTCAAATCCCTAATTCTCCTCTTGTTCTTTCATCATGTTTACCTCAAAGAACACGTTTCATTCTGCTCTACAGTCTCCAACATCAAGAATCACATCCCTATTATTTTTTAGATGGAAAACGTCCAATACGCGATGTGGGCAGAATTATTTAAAGTTCACGCATGCTCTCATCGAGTCCTTCATCACATCATCCTCTCAGAAACAGGCAAGGAGAATGTGCCTACCACCGATGATGAAACTGAGTTATGGGTAACTCTTAAGGCTATGGTACTCCAGTGGATTTTTTCCACTATTTCTACGGATCTCTTGCAGACTATTATTGAACCCGACGCTACAGCAATGGACACTTGGAATATGTTGCGTGATATATTCCAAGATAACAAAAATTCTCATATCATGACCCTTGAACATGAATTCTCTCACATCAACATGGAGGATTTTCCGAATGTCTCAGCCTATTGTAAAAGGCTCAAGGAATTGACGGATCAATCAAGAACGTTGGTGCGCCCGTCACGAATGATCGTCTTGTTCTTCATATGGTCGCAGGCCTATCCGAGGCTTATAATGGCGTTGGGACGCTTTTTCATCAAAGTAATCCTCTCCCACCGTTCTACCAAACACGTTCCATGGTCACCTTAGAAGAAGGCGGCTACCGGCGCCAATTTCGCCATGATGGTTGCCACATACGATGACCCTCACTCCTTCTCGGACAATTTTAGCCAATACCGTAATAATTGTGGAGGCAAAAAGGCCCAAAATCAAAAAAATGACGTCAAAAACTGCAGCGGCAGTGGTAGTGGCGACAACAAGGGCGACAGTGGTGGAAGACGTGGTGGCGGTGGCTAGCCGACTAGGCCGCATCACCACTGGCCGCAGCCTTAGGCCAGTACACAGTGGCCATGGGGTTGGGCCAATGGGCAGTGGCCCAATTTCCAATAGCAGTACCCAACGAATTGGGCTAATAATTCCCAGCAGTTCCAGAGGCCCAATTCCCAGCAGTTCCAGAATAAGTAGCAGGCTGGCCTGCTTGGGCCTCGGCCTCAGCATGCCTTTGTCAAGTAGTCCCAACACCCACGAATATCGAGGTTATGATGCATACACTTGGATTAAATCCCCCAAATGCAAATTGGTACATGGACACCGGCGCCACTTCTCATATTACGTCTGCGCCAGATAATCTCTCGTCTTATTTTAATTTGAGCAAAAATTGTGGCATAATTATCGATAATGGTAACTCAACTCTAATTCGTGGTTATGGTTGTCGCGCCCGATTTTTACCCGACCCCCCGCGAGAGGTCGGAGCGGAGCACGGACTTGTTTCGGTGATTCCTGGGTAAAAGGGTTGAGGAGTCGCCACCTAATTATTTTTTACGGTGAATTAGGACACCTAGATATTTAAACTAAATGCTGCAATGTAAACTCCAATTTTAAGGTCTGCGAAACTATTTGAGATTCTAGGTAAGGGTTCTTTATTATCCTAAAGGGAAGGGGTTAGGCATCCTTTAAGATCCGCTAACTTGCGGTTATCCGGTCAAACTCAGGTTAATTATTACTAGAAAAATATATGTTTTTACAAGTATAACAAATTTAAAGATGTTTGCAAATAATTAGTAAATGATGCATTTTAAAAAGAAAGATACATGTAGAGATTTTTTTAAATATGCGTTTGTATGGTATTTAAAGAGAAATACATGTAGAGTTGAAAAATATGTATTTGACAATTGATAGTAAAACAAATTATTTATAATGCCAAAGAAGTAAGATTTTGAGAATCAATGAATTGTAAATTGACAAAAAGATAAGCTTATTCGGTATGATTAATAAAGCGAATAAAAGATGACAAAAGTTGTTTTGAAAATCTTGAATACGCGTGACGAGCCTAAAATAAATAAACTAACGAAGGATTTCTAAGTTTGAATTCAACCGAGCCTACAAATAAATAAGCTAGCGACGGGTTTCAAATCTTAAACTAACCTATGAATTAATCCTAAGTTTGCCTATTCTAAGCATTTCAATAATTACATAAGTGCGATAAATAATATTACAATACAAAGCGGAATAAAAGCTGAATTAAAGAAAGAAATAAAAATAAATAAACTCCGAGGAATATTTGTCTTTATTTGCTTTAATCCCCGCAAGTCGTCACGAACAAACGGTTAGAAACGATTAAATACAAATAACTCCATATCCGTATTCAAAACAAGTGAATGTTTTGATCACGGAGGGCTCGAACTTAAATTTTGAAAAGAACATTCCAATCACGTCGTGGTGCAAACATATGACTAATGTAGTTTATTTTGATTGCCTCGCCTACTAAACGTGTTGGTCTCTCGGGTGAAATAAAAAAGATCACTATAATCACGTCGTGGCTGCGAATATATAATTCACCCCGCCTACTAAACATGTTGATCTCGGATGAAATAGGTTTAAGTCTTCATCATTGCCCGAAGTTACATTTCCGTCTTTGCAATCGTGGAGGCCTCAAAATCGACGGATGTTTTTCATCGGCTTGGTGTAGTATCGTGTTCAAATCAAGTAAAAAATTAAAATGAAACAAGAATGACGAGCTGTGTGAATAACGAGAAGCGGTAGCGGTAGCGATAGCAAGCGATAGCGAGCGATAGCGATAGCGGTAGCGATAGCGGTAGCGATAGCGATAGCGATGCGCAGCGGTAAGCAGCAGCAATGAAGCATGTGCGCAGCGATAGCGATGATAAGCGATGCTTGATGCAGCGATAGCGAAGATGGCGATAAACAGAGAGAGGTAATTTCGAAAAGACGTAACGTTTAGTTTAAAAACAAGAAAACGAAGAAACGGATATTTGAATGCTTTGAAACAGAAAGCAATGTCCGAAAGGTGCGGTGTTTATTTTAAAACAAGTAAAAACGGTAAAAACGGTAAAATAGTAATCAAGCCGGGCAAAGAACCGAAACAGAAAAACGGTGTTAAAGCGATCGTTTTCAGCCAAGAGACAAAAGACAAATGGGTTTTAAAATAACGCATGAGTGGGTGGAAACGCAGAAGCAATGGGTGTCGAAAACTTGACCTAAAAAGTAGCGGGCTTTTAGCCAAGAAAACAGCAACAATTTGGACTAAAATACAGCATTGATAAGACATCAAATATGCTCAAAATGTAGCAGTAAAATATTTCCGAAAAGAAGTGTAAATGGTCAAGATTGCAGTTTTGTGCGCGTGCAAACGCAGCAGAGAATAATGGCTCAAAAGTGCGAGTAATCAGCCCAAGTAATGCGCAAAGAATCGCGCAAGTCTCGAATCAGCGACCAAAATGCAACAAAACCCATAACTAGAACTATTTAAAGATGACATATATCCAGAATCTCAAGGTGCAGCTGGATACCACAACTATTGGTAGCACAGCAAAGACATAAAGGGGAAGGTAAACTTAAAGACCAGTCACTCTAAACTTCAAATTTGAAAGATAAGAAGACCAAGGGGGGGCTACCACCATTCATTTCCGATGCCGCAACAAGATTCAAAAGGCTTCTTGAACCTTAGGCATGGCAGGCTATCGAAGAAGGCTAAACCAAACCCAAAGCTTGCCTCGAATTTCAGCCAGCATAACAATATAATAAAAAGATTTCAAACAAGGGAACTATCAATTTGGGACTGGCTAAATACACACATGTGCACAGATCAGTTAACATACTAATATGGTAAACCAAATGACTCAGAATGAATTATATGTTGTCATGGATGCAGTCTAACATTTAGATAGATAAAGACATATAGATGATTAGTTCAGAAGACATTATAGGACATGGAATAACTCATACATATCATACTTATTAGACTTACTAGGCAAGGCAAAGGTGTATTCAGTTCATCAAACATAACTAACATGCAGAAATAGTTAACTGACTCTCTAGGAATAATATCTCAGATTATACAGAGCCACTGGTGGTCTAATTACACATATGGACATATTCATGCTGTACACTAGTCAATGTAACATATGGGCGTAACATCGCTTAATCAAAGCTAGCATACATGTAGGTACACCTGTCATAGCACAAAATGGTCCAAATAGTAGCCTAGGCATGGTCTAAGTAGAACCAAACTAGGCAAGTCAGTGACATGTCATGATTCAGGAGGTTCACATTAAAGGATGAGACATCTTGACACTTAATGGATAGCACACACTAGCATTAGGCAGAATTAGCATTAGGCAGAATGAGCGAGACTCAATTCAAAAAAAGAGAAATGAAACAATTGCACTAATATCAGGCCAGTGCAGGTATGAAGAGTAGATCCAGGCATAACAAGAAAGAATACCCAGATGTCTCAACACCAAGTCAAACAAATTCTGTTATCTTATCCATGTATAAGACATCGAATATTAAAGGAACAAGCAACATATATTGACACAGAGAACTTGGGGCAACTTTTCTAGATCAGATAGCATGTCTCCTGATTTTTGGGTCAAGCCTAATCAAGAATCAGAAAGACAGAACCAGTTTATAACCTTAGCAAGAAATCAAAAATCATTGCAGTCTCATATAATCACTCCTTATTTATCATACATCAGAGGGAACTTGGCAGTAGCAACACGAACAAAACTAGAATTAACCGCAACATGTCCATTACTCAACAAACTGTTTGACATAGATAGGCATGCTTGTGATTCAGATTCATAGCAAGAAAAGACAACCCACACTCACAGGTAGATAATGCATAACTCAATAAGAATCAAAGACCTTCATATCCCTAAGTTTAAACCATTCCTTAGATTTTTCTATTCACTTAAGCAGTTTTAACATTTGGACTATACCCTATACATGCTTCCTTCATGAAACATGATTACAAACCACATATGGAATGCATTAGAAACTATGGCTTAACAGAGTATAAACTGGTTCAAATAATGCAAATCACTAATGAAAATGGCATTCAAGCAAACTCTGGAGGTAGGACATGATACAAGATAACTTGGGAGACTTCACATGTTAATATCGAGGCCTTTTAACACTTAAACAGGTAAGGCAAGTGTGTTTATCAGTTCAGTAGACTCAGCAAAATAAGTATGATTCAACATTCGAATCCAATATGATCACACGATGTCCATAAAATCAACACACACACAAAGCTTCTTACCATATTAAGTATAAATCTGATAATACAAGGAAAGCATTTCTAAACATTAATTGCCAATTAAACCAGCTAACATACTTGACACAATAATGAACATAATAGCAAAAATGACTATCTTATCACATAATTAACAACAAAACACATAAAAATACAGAAAACATACTGAGAGGAATTTGTATTTACTGACCTTCTCCGGGCAAATGAACCGAGGCGTGTTTCGAATCGTCGAATCCGCTCGGAGACGTTATTTTGGAATTCTGATTTTGCGATTTCGGAATTCTGATTTTGGATGTTGAATTTCTGATTTTGGAATGCTGCTTTTTACTTCTTTTGACCCGACCCAGAAGTGACCCGACCCGGAACAAAAAAAGTTGGAAAGAGCAAAAAATTCAAGATTTTTTAACACCACAAACCAAATAATTTCGACCTATGTTTTGAACATTTAAGTTGAAGAACATATGCGAGAACAAACACTTTAAGTAGATTTCGGATTTTTGAAATCCGGAATCTTCCCAAATAGTGAAGAACACAAACAAAGTATAAAGCAAAACCTTTAAGAAAATTTCGGACTCATAAACATAAATTTTCGGACTTAAAATCGACCCCAAAAACTCTAAGAAATCCCCTTCAAAGACAGATTTTCGGGCCTCCCTAAAAATGAAGAACAAGGGGGATATTTATAGGTGGATTCCCCCCCAAGAACGAGTTTGAAATTTGAATTAAAGGCAAAAGAAATCTGAACTTTGGAAGCGGATTTTAGGGGGTATGGGCGTGGGTCGAAGTGACAGGAGTTGGTGGTGGCAGGGGGTTGGTGTTGGCAGGGCGAGGTGACCGGCGACGTGGGGTCGCCGGTATGGGGGATGTGGGGTCGACGGGTTATGGGTTTTAGGTTTTGGGTTTTTGATTTTTTGGGTTTTGGGTTTTTTTTTGGGGGAATTAAAAGGTTGAAGGGGAAATGGGCTGGGGCGACGGGTCGGGTTTGGGGCCGACGGGCCTGGCGGGGTTTCGGTTGGGCCGACGAGTGGGCTTCGGTGGATTGTGGGAATTGGGCTTGGTGGATGTTTTGAAGGGGAAGGGATGTTGGGCTTTGGTTTGGATGAAGTTGTTAGGTTAGGGAATGGGCTGGGAGTTAATTTTGGGATTGGGCTTGGACGAAAAATGGGTTTTAATTTAGGTTGGGTAGAAATTGTATTGGGTTGGGAAATGAAATGGGTTAGGAATTGAAAAATATAAAAGGGGTTTAATATTAAAATATATTTTTTTTCTTGTAAAAGATGTGAATTATTTAAAATAACATAACGATGTGATAATAATAAAAATATAATATTTACGAAATGTTTAATGCTTAAATAAAAAATGTAAATGCGATGCAATTTTGCGAGAATAAATAACATAGAATTTTTTGGATAACTTATGATTATTATAAAAATGCAAATGATATAAAATATGCGAATAATAATAATAATACGAAGATACACACATATATGCCTATATTTTAAAATTATTTTAAAAGTGTCAAAATATCAAAAATTACGAATAAAATCATAAAAGATGGGACAAAATTGGGTGTCAACAATGGTCACACAAATTTATCTCCCCCGCATCCACATCTAGTCTTTAAAAATGTCCTTCATGCCCCTCATTTAATTAAAAATTTGGTGTCTGTCCGAAAATTCACAACTAATAATTGGGTGTCTGTTAACTTTGACCCTTTTGGATTTTCTGTGAAGGATTTCACGATGGGGATGCATCTAATGAGATGTAATAGTCGGGGAGAGCTTTATCCAATCACCACCACTTCCTCGATTCAAGCAACTCCATCAACGTTTACCACTCTAACACCTTCCTTATGGCATGCTCGCTTGGGTCATCCGGGGGCGTCTGTTATTTCTTCTCTTAAAAATAATAATTTTATTGATTGTAATAGTACACGTAGTACTAATATTTGTCCTTCTTGTCCACTAGGAAAACATGTAAGATTACCTTTTGAAGACTCTACTTCTAGTACTTTGATGCTTTTTGATAATATTCACAGTGATTTGTGGACATCTCCCGTTTTGAGCTCATTGGGCCATCGTTATTATGTGTTATTCTTGGATGATTACTATAATTTTTTGTGGACTTTTCCGTTGTCTAAAAAGTCTCATGTTTTTTCAACATTCTTAACCTTTCGAGCATTCATCCGTACCCAATTTAAACGGGAAATTTAAAACATTCAGTGTGATAATTGAAGGGAATTTGATAATGGACCTTTTTGGGAATTTGATAATGGGCATTTTCGGGAATTTTGTAACAAAAATAGTATCTCTTTTCGATTTTCTTGTCCTCATACGTCCTCACAAAATGGGAAAGGTGAAAGAAAAATTCGTATCATTAATAATATTGTTCGAACTTTATTAGCTCATGCTTCCGTACCACATTCTTTTTGGCATCATGCATTACAAATGACTACTTACCTTCTTAACATATTTCCTAGCAAAGGGTTAGCATATCAATCTCCTCTAAAAACTTTTTATCTTAAAGATCTTACATATTCTCATCTTAGGGTGTTTGTGATATCCTTTCTTCCCGTCCACAATAATTAACAAACTTCAAGCCCGTTCTACAGCTTGTGTGTTTTTGGATTATTCGTCTAATCATCGTGGTTACAAATGTTTTGATTTATCATCTAATAAAAAATCATAATTAGTTGCCATGTTATTTTTTATGAAACTCAAATTCCATTTGCTAAATTGTAT
Source organism: Anisodus tanguticus (assembly GCA_034509755.1). Classification (NCBI taxonomy): domain Eukaryota; kingdom Viridiplantae; phylum Streptophyta; class Magnoliopsida; order Solanales; family Solanaceae; genus Anisodus; species Anisodus tanguticus. The sequence goes on along the minus strand of CM067550.1, from coordinate 45,894,106 downwards.
AATTTCGTATCTAATTCTTATAATTTTGTGGATGATGAGCTCTCACCGTACGTGGTCCATCATTTAATTGGGCCATCATCTCGGGATCTGGACCAGCAACCACCGACTGGCCCAAGCACCCACCGGCCTGGCCGATCCCTCGTCCCGTGTCCGGTCCCCGCGTAGTCCCCGCTCGTGGCCAAGTCCGGCCCGTGACACAAATCTGCCAGCAGGGCCACTGCCTGCTGGCCCACCAGCTCCAGTTCCAGTTTTTGTGTCTCGGCCAGCAGGCCCACTGCCTGTTGGCCCAAATTCACCCAGCCCAATAATTTCTATTTTTTACCTATTCCCGGACCAGTCGCTCGCCAGTCCCGAGAAGCCACATCCCAATCTAGTTCTATTCCGAGTCAAGGGCCTATTGCTCGTAGCCAACAGGGTATTTTTAAACCAAAAAGATATTTTAATCTACATTTTAATGTCACTAAATCACCCCTACCACGTAACCCAATGTTTGCCCTTCATGACCCTAATTAGAAAATGGTCATGGATGATGAATATAATGCTCTTATTGAAAATAAGACGTGGGAGTTGGTGCCCCGTCCGCCTGGTGTCAATATTATTCGTTCTATGTGGATTTGTACACATAAGAAAAAAATCGATGGTTCTTTTGAGAGGCATTAGGACCGTCTTGTAGGTGATGGCAAAACTTAACATGTTGACATGGATTATGGAGAGACATTTAGTCTGGTGGTCAAACCGGAAATCATTCGCACTGTTCTTAGTCTGGCTCTCTCGAAAGCATGGCTCATTCATCAGCTGGATGTGAAAAATGCTTTCTTATACGGTGATCTTAAGGAGACAGTATACATGCATCAACCTTTGCGTTTCAGGGACCCCGATCGTCCTCACCATGTCTGTTTGTTGAAAAAGTTCTTGTATGGGCTTAAGCAGGCCATACGGCTTGGTATAAGAGGTTTGCAGATTATGTGTCTACTATTGGATTTTCTCACAGCAGGTCTGATCATTCTATATTCATCTATGATCATGATACTTCTCTGGCATACATTCTGTTATATGTGGATGATATTATATTGACTGCCTCTTCTGATAATCTGCACAAGTCTATCATGTCTCTTCTCAGTTCAAAATTTGCTATGAAAGACTTGTGGCGCTTGAGTTATTTTTTGGGTATAGCTGTCACACGTCATGCAGGTGGTCTATTTTTATCACATAGGAAATATGTGAATAAGATTATTGAGAGAGCTGACATGTCATCTTGTAAGTCCTCTTCCACTCTGGTTGATACCAAACCGAAGCTGAGTACTACTTCTAGCACACCTTACGAGGATCCCACCCACTATCGCAGTCTTGCAGATGCTCTTCAGTAACTTACTTTTATGAGGCCCGATATTACTTACACAGTGTAGAAGGCGTGTTTGTTTATGCATGATCCGAGGGACGAGTACATGCATGCGCTCAAACACATTGTGCGTTACATACATGACACTCTTGATTATGGTTTGCATTTATATCCATCATCCGTCTTTACTCTCGTGTCTTATACATATGCTAATTGGGGTGGATGTCCAGATACCAGACGTTCGACATATGGTTATTGTATGTTTCTTGGTGATAACTTGGTCTCTTGGTCGGTAAAATGCCAAACTACTTTATCGCGATCCAGTGCGGATGCCGAATATCGAGGGGTAGCTAATATGGTGTCTGAGTCATGTCGGCTACGTAATCTTCTATTAGAGCTTCACTTTCCTATTCAGAAAGCTACCTTGGTCTATTGTGATAATGTTAGTGCAGTTTATCTCTATGCGAATCCGGTCCAACATCAGCGCACTAAACATATCGAGATGGATGTTCACTTTGTTCGCGAAAAGGTAGGTCGTGGACAAGTACATGTCTTACATGTCCCTTCACAGTACCAAATTGCTGACATCTTTACTAAGGGTCTTTCATTGGTTCTGTTTGAAGATTTTAGGGACAGTCTCAGCGTACGACAACCACCCGCTATGACTGCAGGGGTGTGAAAGACAGTGATATACACATATAGGCCAATTTTGTATATTAATTACCATAGTTGTAAAATTCTTGTACAAGTGTAATTATGGTATTATTGTAGTAGGAAAAGCTATTAGACTTGTATTAGGAAAATGTAGATTTAATTTCCTTAATTAGTTTTGTATATCATGTATATATACATTTTCATTAATGAAAAGAATCAATGAATTATTCTCTTTCAATCTCAAATATTTAAAAAAACATTTTTTTCTCTAAATAAAAAATGCTTTTAACCTCAAAACTGCTTGGCCAAACAAGCTCTAAAGCTTACATCAAGCCTCACTACAAAACTATGAGTATCAAACAAGGGTTAACTTTAGCAAAAAAATGGGCTATAAAGAACTGAAAGTGAAAATAAACTGTATACTTTGCTTTCAAACTTATTAAAAGTGGCATCCTCTTACGGCTATAATAGAATATTATAGGTTTTTGTTGGAAGCCAATATAATCATTATTAAATATATTTGGAGGGAAGAAAATCAATGTGCAAACATTTAGGCACGATGAAAGTTTGATAATTTGAAAGAACGCACTAAAGAAAATGAAATTTCTTCTAGTAGCAGATCTGAGTCATGTGGCTTATGAAAGACTTTAAAATTTTCATTTTATTTTATTTTTTAATCTACCAAAAATAAAAACACGTAATGCCAATAAGTTCTTCTTACCTTTTATTTATTCCTCTTGGAGTATTTCAGCTGGTACGTAATACATTTTGCATCCTACGATGGTGTTGTTTGGTATAATAGCTTCATTAATACGCATCTTAAAATGTCGAGGAATTGGCAAAAGAAAAAAATGAACTATTAAGAATTTATAATACAGTTAAAATTCTCTTTCTTAATGAATTTATAACAAGCTCCTTGTCCTATTCTATTTGAATTTGGGTCGTTAAATTCATCCTTTATGCATTCTTTCCTTAATCACTCTGATATTTGAATGCTCAAAGCAAGTGGATCTAGATGTCTCTAAATACAATTTGTTTTTCATGTAAGGTGCCTTTGGTATGGTGTTCATTTTTTTTTCATATTTGATTGACTAAAATATTTTCTCTAAAAAAATAATTTTTTTAAACATCAGGAAAATGACTTTTTTGGTGGAAACTGGAAAATAAGGAACCAAGTTTCATAAATAGTATTTCATATTGATTGTCTCCTTCTCACCGCAAACGAAAAATTTATTTTTTTAGAGAAAATATTTTAGCCAATCAAATATGAAAAAAAGAGAGACCTTTTTGGTGGAAAATAAGGAACCAAGTTTCATAAATAGTATTTCATATTGATTGTCTCCTTCTAACCGCAAATGCTCCATCCACCTCCACCTCGTATTGTTTGTCTAAATTAGAACCTATTTGGCCAAGCAGCTAAAAACTGTTTATTTTGAAAAATATTTTTTTTAAGTGTTTTTTTTAAAAATACTTTTAGTGAGAAGCAATTTATGTCTGGTTAATTCATTTAAAAAGTATTTTTGATAAGCAAATTGTGTTTAGCTATTTAAAAAAAATAATGCTTTTAAGTGTAAAATTATGAAAAAGGAGAAGTATCAATGAACATTTACTATTAAGATTATTTTATAGAGAAATTATTTTAAAAATCTATTTTGAAAGACTTTATTTAAGTTTTTACTTCTTTTTAATTAAAATTTAAAAGTACATATTAAAATTTTCAATCAATATAATAACATAGATAAATCAAAACAAATTAACGTTGTCATCCTTTAAGTACAAAAAGAGTAATAAGTATGCTTGAAAATCAAAAGAAAAATAAAATGTCTTTTTTTCACAAGAGAATTATATATGAAGTATAAAATTCAAAATATATATAAATACAACTTGATAATTGTAACAGGAATACTAATTTTATTTGAAACGTTTAAATGTATTGAGGCCTTATAAAGAATCAAAATGAGTTGCTATACGTAAATACATAATTAGAAATTAATGAATTAATGAGGGATATACTTGATAAATATGTATTTATGGTAGATATATATTTATGATAGATATATTTTTATCTTAAAAAAATAATTTTTTACTTCTGCTTTTTTCAAAAAGCATAATTTTTTAGCTTCTTCTCAATCGCAGAAAAACCGTTTCTCCTGCTCCTCAAAAACACTATTTTTTTGTTGGCCAAACAACTTAAATCTAAGAAAAAGTACTTTTGAAGAAAAAAAGTGTTTCTAGCCTAAAAAAAGCTTGGCCAAACAGACTCTTATATATGTAAAAAAGTTCTTTGAATAATATTTTCTGTTTACTTAGCAAACACCAATAAATAAATAAAAAGATCACTATAAAATATTTTCCTTACCAAACACACCTTAGTTCATTTGAATTATTGAAGAATACAAAATATATAGTAATATTTAGTTTTGCGAGTAGTTTAGTGAATGGGGTATAGTAACTGTACATTGAGAAATCACAGGTTAAGGCAAAAGACCTTTAAGTATTGCTCCCTCTGTTCCAAAATAATTATCACTTCACTTTTCGAAAGTTTATTTAATTAATTTTTAAAATTAAATAAATTAGATTAACTTAATAATTTTAAATTAAAAATTAAAATTCAAAAATTATATGAAAAGGTACATGATATTATAATTCTTCTTATATTACATTTAAAAATATTGTCAAAGCAATAAAGAATTTGAGAGGGAAGAGTAGTTTTCTTTATGATTAATATTTCTTCAAAAAGTTGAAATACTAATATTTTAAAATAAATAATTATGTAACATCATTTAACTTGGTACGGAGTTTTAAAAAAAAGGAAGACTTTTAAAATGTGTGATCCAAAATAATTTTACATAAATGTATGATTGTAAATTATCTAATAAAATTAAATCATTTTTAAATATAAAAAGTTCACATTCGTTTTGTCACCGACAAAAAAGAAAATTTGAACAGAGTAATAGTTAATACGTAATTTTTTGCTCGGTTGTACCAAAAGGAAAAAAATTGCTCGCTATATAGTGTTGCTTTCAGCATGATCTAAATTTCTAAGCTTAAAACCCCTCGTATATTGCTGCAAGCAAGAAGTCTAAAGTAGAATTTTGAAAAAAATGGCGGGATCACATTCACGGCCACCAATTGCGACGGCAGAGAAGCTGTCAATCGCCACCGTAACAAACCACTGGGAAGTTCAATACGCTCGGTTCATCCTCTGTCCACATTCTTCTCTCATCTCTCTTTCTTCCCTCGGACCAAAGTACCGTAAAAGCCGCAAATGGATCACCTCTTCCTCTCTGGTTTCTCTCATACTCCGCACCAATAGCTTTGATCCTAATGGCGGTATCATCCTCGTCCTCGCTCTACCTGACCGAATCCTCGTGAGCACTTACATTTCTCCTTTTCGATGAAGTTGAAATAGAAAACGTACAAATTACAATTTGAATGTTATTTTCCACTGTTTGAGAATTTGTGATGTAAATTTTCCTTGTGAGCACTTACTGTTCTCCTTTTCGATTCATATATATTAGAAAACGTACAAATTATACTTTGAATGTTATTTTGTGAATTTTGTGATGTAAAATTTTGTTTTAATTTAACTGCTCTAGATTACACAGGATCCTTGTGAGCACTTACAGTTCTCCTTTTCGATTCACATATATATATATTTTTTTTAAAAACGTATAAATCACACTTTTAATGTTATTTTCCATTTTGTGAATTTGTGATGTAAACTTTTGTTTCAATTTGATGTGGCATTGAAATTACAGTTTAAGTTTAGTTTGGATTTGTTGATACTCGATTTTATGAAGTTGAATTACTAAACGTATAAATGTTGTTTTCCACTGTTTGTGAATTTGTGATGTAGATTTTTGTTTTAATTTGATATAGCTATGATTTCATAGTTAGATTTAGTCTGGATATACTCGATTTTTATGACTTGATATCATTCTCGCTGTTTCCTCCTTAGTTGTGTTTTTGTGTTTCCTTTTTGGATTGATATAATTTGTTTGCTGCGTTGCTGAAGGTTGATGTTGAAATAAAAAATGAAAGTGCACGACTTCTGAATTTGAATGTTTTATAGTTATCACTGATGTGCATTTGTGATGTTAATTTTTGTTTTAATTTAACTGCGCTAGATTACACAGAATCCTTGTGCGCACTTACAATTCTGCTACTATTACCAAGAAAATAAATCTAACTACTCTAGATTCTTCTTCATGTATTTCTCTTTTTGGATTGATACATTCGTCGGCTGAGTTTCTCAACAATGAAATTTGTAAAGAATAGATCATGGACCTAACTCAACCCAAAAGCTAGCTTGTGGGTTGGGGATTGTCCAAGTGCATATAATACATCCATGTTCCCATTCCATATCCAATGTGAGACTCTTAACACTTCTCCGCACGCCCAGACCTTGTTAACTGGAGTGTGAGTAATATAATTTGGGAGTGCAACATCGGTGAACAAAGAATTGAAATAGGTCTGGCTCTGATACAATGTAAATGATGGATCTTGGGCCTAACTCAACCCCAAAACTCCAAAAGCTAGCTTGTAGGGTGAGGATTGTTCAAGTCCATATAAGGAGTGCATGTTCACATTTCATATCCGATGTGAGACTTAACAAAATTGAACTAGAAAACGTACAATTCGAATGCTATTTTCATTGTTTGTGAATTTGTGATGTAAAATTTTGTTTCAACCTGATGTGGCTTTAAATTTACAGTTAAGTTTAGTTTGGTGATACGAATATTGACACATAGATGGGTAATGAGGAGCTGGACATCCACATCAGTTGCTGAGTTGGACAAGATCACACGAATTGGGCTTTGATACTTTGGGCGAGAAAAGTTGTTACGGCAGTTATATGCCTTTCCCATTTTTACTGTTTTATTGATTTTTGCCTTTCATTTTGTTTGTTTCATTTCGGCATTAATTAGCAAGTATAAGTAGTGAAATTGTAAGGAAGTCACAAACTTTGGATGTTAATGAGATCATTCCTCTCTTCTCCTAAATCTCTCTTCTTCTTCTCTTCTCCGTTCTTCCATTTCTGTACTACTTCTCTGTTCTTCAATAGATACCGAGCTTTTGGGTATCATTTGGATTTGTTGATACTCGATTTTATGATTTGATCGCATTCTCGCTGTTTCGTCCTTGTCCTCGCTCTCAATGACAGAATCCTTGTGAGCACTTACAATTCTCCTTTTGGATTGATATATTTGTCGGCTGAGTTTCTCAAGGATTAAGTTGAATTAGAAAACGTACAAATTACAATTTGAATGTTTTTTCCCACTGTTTGTGAATTTGTGATGTATTTGATGTGGCTTTGATTTCGTAGTTAGATTTAGTTTGGATATACTCGATTTTATGATTTGATATCAATCTCGCTGTTTCCTCCTTGTCCTGACTCTGCGCTCAGAGTCCTTGTGAGCAATACAACTGCATTAGTGTTTTTTCGTGTTTCCTCTTTGGATTGATGTAATTTGTGTGCTGCGTTGTTCAAGGATGATGTTGAAATCGAAAATGAAAAGGCATGACTTCTGAATTTGAATGTTAGTTGTCATTGATTGTAAATTTTAGATGCAATTTTTAAAAAATTTAATGAAGGCTTTCAACTAATATAGTAGTAGTAGTAGCTACTTTTAGTTTGAAATTGTTGATTCTCAGGTTTTATGATTTGATTCTTTCTTCTTGCGGTTTCATCCTTGTGCTCGCTCTCGCTGACAGAGCCATTGTGAGCTTCTACTGCTTCTTTCCATTTTCCACTGGTTTTTCTTCTTCATCTTTTGGATAGATACATCTATTTGCTGAATTCTAAAAAATGTAGTTGAATTCGAAAATAAACATGCATAATTTCCGAGTTCTAATGTTATTTCCCATCGCTGTGAAATTTATGATGTAATTTTTTTTTAATTTAATGTAGCTTTGAGTTGTAAAGTCAATTTTTTTCTGAACTTGTTGACACTATGTGATCTCACTTTAACTGTGTTGGAGAACTGGTATTTGATTCTGTTGAATGCAAAAGTTGTGTTCTGGATTTGTTTGAAATTGACCTAGATAATTACCGTAAGTGCTTGAATCAAAGCAATTTCTTCATGTCATTATGGGCAAATCAACAACGCTGTCTCTTCCCAGGAGGGAAAATTATATAGCTGATCCTGAAAATATCAAGGGCACAAAAAATCCAGAAGCACTGCCAGTTTTTCGTTGAATACTGTTGGCCTAGTGTATTCTTGGTGTACTAGTTCTCTGTTTGGTAGCATAAGATGCGGCATAGTTGTTACACCTTGTTTGTGAGATAAACTTCTCTTCTTGAAGAGTTTTTTCACACAGACCACGAGCATTAGCCTTGTGCATTATCAGTTCTGCTTTTTCATATAGTTCTACAAGCAATGGATGTCACTTGCTGTGGTTCATAAACTCTTTGACGATGTGACAATTAGCAGGTTTACTGCTTGAGAATCTGACAGAGAAGTCCCATGCTTTTGACTTTTTTCTGGTTATTTACTTCTTGCAGGAAGAGCATTACATTTCACGGTTGATGTTCTCATGGCCTCAGGTCTCATGTGTATCAGGTTTTCCAGCAAGGGGAAGTAGAGCTGTCCTCGTGAGCTATAGGGATTCTGTTGGCCAGGTGAAGATTAGTATTTTTGAAGTCAGTGACTTTTAAGTATGATATACCTCATGCTTTCTTTAAACCCCTATTCGTTTCAGCTGAAACTTCTTTCTAGGAAAACTATTCTGTAGATAAATAACGAGATTAAGAATAGGTTTAAAATGAAAGTAGCTCTAGAGACGGTAAAACCTCAAAGAGGTGAAGTGAACACTAGCTGAAGTTAAAAAAAGGAAAATAGTTGCGAAATATTGCATGGAAGAAACTTGAATTAGCCTAGATTATTTTCATTAATTGAAAGGTATTTATACAAGTTACAAAATAGGAGAATCCTACTCCTTTTCTATTCTAAAAACCTTATTCTACCATAATTCTAACTATACAATTATGGTAGGTGTATCATCCTAATTTAGGTAACAAATACATTACAATATACATCAAGTACTATATATACAAGATTACATTATGTAATCTGCCCGTGATTTGTTGGGCTTCCGTGACTGCCAATGGGTTGGGCTACTGCTTTGCTCCATTTGCCCGTGATATACACTTCTGTATATCGGGTGTATATCACGGGTATATTGCTATGTTTAACACACCCCCACAATCATAGCGGACGGTCTTCGAACGCTAAGACTGTCCCTAAAATCTTCAAAAAGGACCGCGCGTAGACCCTTCGTAAAGATGTCTGCAACTTGATAACGATACGGGACATGGCAGACGCGAACGTGACCCTTAGCAACCTTTTCACGGACAAAGTGAATGTCCATTTTGATATATTTAGTGCGTTGGTGTTGAACCGGGTTACCTGAAAGGTAGATGGCACTAATGTTATCGCAATATACCAAGGTTGCCTTCTGAATTGGACAATGAAGCTCCAACAACAAATTACGTAGCCAACACGATTCGGAGACCACATTTGCTACCCCTCGATATTCGGCCTCTGCACTTGAGCGTGATAGAGTTGCCTGACGCTTCGCCGACCAGGAGACCAAGTTGTTGCCAAGGAACATACAATAGCCAGACGTCGAACGTCTGGTGTCGGGACATCCACCACAATCAGCATCTGTGTATGAGACAAGCGCGGATGTAGATGAAGGATACAAATGCAAACCATAGTCCAGTGTCCCCTGAATATACCGAATGATGCGTTTGATTGCATTCATGTGCTCAACTCTGGGATCATGCATGAATAAACACACCTGCTGAACATCATATGTAATATCCGGTTTGGTAAAGGTCAAATACTGAAGGGCCCCTGCAAAACTGCGATAGCGGGTCGGGTTCTCGTCTGGTGCGCCGGCCTCTGCACTAAGTTTGGGCTTTGTATCAACTGGAGTGGAAGCGGACTTACAGGATGACATCCCAGCCCTCTTGATGATCTCAGCCGCATACTTTCTTTGAGACAAAAACAAACCATCTGAATGACGCTTGACGACAATCCCCAAAAAATAACTCAAGGGCGCTAAGTCTTTCATAGCAAACTCAGAACTGAGCATGGCCATGATAGACTGGCGTAAGGCATCGGAAGAGGCAGTCAAAATGATATCATCCACATACAACAGAATGTAGGCCAAGGTCAAACCAGGACGGTAGATGAACAAGGAATTATCTGACCTGCTGTGAGTGAACCCAATAGTCGAAACAAAGTCAGCAAATCTCGTATACCATGCCTGTGGAGACTGCTTAAGCCCATATAAGGACTTCTTCAACAAACAGACACGATGAGGACGGTTGGGATCCCTGAAACCCAACGGCTGATGCATATAGACTGTTTCTTTGAGATCACCATGTAGGAAAGCATTCTTGACATTCAACTGATGAATAGGCGAAGTCTTTGAAAGAGCTAAGCTAAGCACAGTGCGAATGGTAGCCGGTTTGACCACCGGACTAAACGTCTCACCACAATCTATCCCAACCTGATGAGTCTTACCATCACCCACAAGCCGCGCCTTATGTCGAGCAAATGACCCATCTGAATTCTCCTTATGAGCAAAAATCCACATAGACCTGATAACATTAATACCAGATGGACGGGGCACCAACTCCCACGTCTTATTATCAATAAGAGCATTATATTCATCGGTCATAGCAATTTTCCAACTCGGGTCGTTTAAGGCGAACACAAGTTTACGGGGCAAGGGGATTTAGAGACATTAGAATGTAAATTAAAATATCTTTTAGGTGTAAAAATACCACGTTGACTACGAGTGACCGGTCTATGACTCGAGGAAGAATTTAGTGAATTTTGGGAATTTGCTGGGCTCGGGACGGACTTGCGAGCAGGCAGTAGGCCTGCTGGCCCAAATTGATAATCTGGGGCTGAAACTGGAACAATTCCAGAATTGGGCTGGACTGGCCCAATCGCTGGAACTGTTCCAGCTATTGGAAACAGTGACAGAACAGTGGGTCCAGCGGGCAGTGGGCCGCTGGAGGATTTTGGGTGCGGGACATGTCCGAAAAATGATGAGTAATATACGGAGAAATACCATCATCCAAAAAATTATACGAACTAGGCTCGGGAGTATGGACTTTAGTAAATGGAAATTGAGTTTCATCAAAAATTACATGGCGATTAATGATGATTTTCTTGGAGGATAAATCAAAGCATTTATAACCACGATGAATAGACGAATAACCCAAAAACACACACGGAGTAGACCGGGCCTGAAGTTTGTTAATTGTGGTGGATGGGAATAACGGATAACACAAGCACCCAAAAACACGAAGATGAGAATAAGACGGGTTCTTATTATATAGTATTTGGAGGGGGGAAGAATATGTCAGACCTTTGGAAGAAATTATGTTAAGGAGATATGTGGCAATTTGTAGAGCATGGTGGCAAAAATATGGGGGTATGGAAACATGAATTAAGAGAGTTCGGAAAATGTTATTTATGGAACGAATTTTTCGTTCGGCTTTCCCATTTTGTGAAGACGTATGAGGACACGAAAAACGAAAATTGATCCCATTATTAGCACAGAACTCCCGAAACTCCCTATTGTCATACTCTTTCCCATTATCACATTGAATATTTTTTATTTCTCTTTCGAATTGGGTACGAATGAATACTCTAAATTTTATTTAGACTGAAAACACTTGTGATTTATTCGCAATTGGAAACGTCCACAAAAATTTAGAATAATCATCTCAAAAGAGAATATAATATTGATGACCCAACAAACTAAGAACAGGAGACGTCCATATGTCGCTATGAATAATATCAAATGGCATTGAAGTATGAGAATTTGAGTCTACAAATGGCAACTTAACAATTTTTCCTAACGAACAAGATTGACAAATTGGAGTACGACTCGTACCCTTACACGAAATAAAATTATTTTTATCTAAAACCGATAAAATAGAGGATCCCGGATGACCAAGGCGAGCATGCCACAAGGAAGGAGAAATGGCTGCAAAGGCTAATGGCAAAGCTTGACTCGATGGTCGAAACGGGCATGATAGGATACAGATCCCCCTACTATCACACCTCATGAGATGACTCCCCGTTTTGAAATCCTTCACAGAGAAACCAAACGGATCAAATTCAACAGAAACGAAATTGTCAGTGGTGAACTTTCTGACAGACACTAAGTTTTTAATCAATTTGGGGGCATGTAAAGTATTTTCAAGATAAGGGGTGGATTGGGGGGAGACAACGTTTTCTGACCATAACCCTGAATTGGAATAGAGTTGCAATTACCAACAATTATACCCCGAGGGTTGCTCAAATTGGAATAAGAGGAGAGAGTACCTGAATCGGAAGTCATGTGGGTAGTGGCACCGATGTCCATATACCAATTTGGGTCCGGTTGAGTCAAACCCAATGTGTGCATTGCGGCCTCGATATCGATCGGAGTGGGGCCTGCTACGTGATGGGCTTGCGGAGGTCGGGGTCCAAGTATTCCAGGATGGGACTAAACTGGGTCGTAGCTGCTGGAGCTGGCGTTACTGGGCCACTGGCCAGTGGGCCGCCACTACTGGTTGTTGGGCCTGAAAGGCTGGCCAGCCCACTGACTGCCGGTATTTGGCCGGAACGCAGGGCCGCCGGCCCACGGCCCCGCCCCCCACCGCCGGGACCGGGGGGTGGTGGGCCATTGTTCACCGGACGGCCCCACCGCTCGCTTGTTGACCGCCGGAACCGCCGCGTTTGCCCCCACGGTTTTTGTTATTATTCTTACGATTATTTTTACCGCCACCATGATTATGGTTTTGGCCTGAATTGTTAACAAAACCTGAAGAACTTGGGGAGGAGGCCATCATGACGACGGGGCTTGCTCCGGTAGCCGCCTTTTTAGCCAAACCGGCTTCTTCCAAAGTAAGCATGGAGCGGGCTTGATAAAAGGCGGGAAGAGGGTTGCTTTGACGAAGGAGAGTTCCAACACCATTATAGGCCTCCGAAAGGCCGGCAACCAATTGTAGAACCAGACGATTATTTGTTACAGGTGCGCCAACATTACGGAGTTGATCCGCCAACTCCTTGAGTATCTTGCAATATGCAGAGACGTTTGGAAATTCTTCCATGCAAACTAGAGAGAATTCCTGCTTGAGTGTGACGACACGTGAATGTTGGTTATCTTGGAATATGTCACGCAATCTATTCCAAGTAGCCATAGCCGTGGTATCCGGCTCAATAATCGTCTGTAGAAGGTCAACCGAAATAGTGGAATAGATCCACCTGAGAACGGTAGCATCAAGAGTAATCCATAACTGAGGATCCTCCGCGGAAAGAGGTGTAGCATCAAGGGGATTATTTCTTTCATGTAATCAAGAGACTAGGTCTTACAAAATTTCTCTCCCAAATTTTGTCCATTCTCGGCCGGAACCCCCCCCCCCCCCCCCCCATTCGGGTTTTTCTTCCGAAATTAGTCTTCCACTCTCAAAATCTCTCTTACTTTTCCCAAATTTCCCCTCCTTCTTTGTTCTTTCAATATGTCTATGAACAATTATCATCCTGCCCTCATGGTTTCTAACGTCAAGAATAGTATCCCTATTGTACTTGAGATGGAAAACGTCCAATATGCGACGTGGGCAGAATTGTTTAAAATTCACGCTATCTCCCATCAAGTGATTCATCACATCATTCCTCCCGCTACACCTCTTCCCGCGGAGGATCCTCAGTTATGGATTACTCTTGATGCTACCGTTCTCCGGTGGATCTATTCCACTATTTCGGTTGACCTTCTACAGACGATTATTGAGCCGGATACCACGGCTATGGCTACTTGGAATATATTGCGTGACATATTCCAAGATAACCAACATTCACGTGTCGTCACACTCAAGCAGGAATTCTCTCTAGTTCGCATGGAAGAATTTCCAAACGTCTCTGCATATTGCAAGATACTCAAGGAGTTGGCGGATCAACTCCGTAATGTTGGCGCACCTGTAACAAATAATCGTCTAGTTTTACAATTAGTTGCCGGCCTTTCGGAGGCCTATAATGGTGTTGGAAATCTCCTTCGTCAAAGCAACCCTCTTCCCGCCTTTTATCAAGCCCGCTCCATGCTTACTTTGGAAGAAGCCGGTTTGGCTAAAAAGGCGGCTACCGGAGCAAGCCCCATCGTCATGATGGCGTCCTCCCCAAGTTCTTCGGGTTTTGTTAACAATTAGGGCCAAAACCATAATCATGGTGGCGGTAAAAATAATCGTAAGAATAATAACAAAAACCGTGGGGGCAAACGTGGCGGTTCCGGCGGTCAACAAGCAGGCAGTGGGGCCCGTCCAGTGAACAGTGGCCCACCACCCCCTGGTCCCAGCAGTGGGGCTGGGGCCGTGGGCCAGCAGCCCCTACGTTCCAAAGAATACCGGCATCAATGGGTGGGCGGCCGACCTTTCGTGCCCAACAACCAAGTAGTGGCGGCCCACCGGCCGCGTGGCCCGAACGCCACCCAAAGCAGCCTACGACCCAGTTTAGTCCCATCCTGGAATACTTGGACCCCGACCTCCGCAAGCCCATCACGTAGCAGGCCCCACTCCGATCGATATCGAGGCCGCAATGCACACATTGGGTTTGACTCAACCGGACCCAAATTGGTATATGGACATCGGTGCCACTACCCACATGACTTCCGATTCAGGTACTCTCTCCTCTTATTCCAATTTGAGCAACCCTCGGGGTATAATTGTTGGTAATTGCAACTCTATTCCAATTCAGGGTTATGGTCAGAAAACGTTGTCTCCCCCCAATCCACCCCTTATCTTGAAAAATACTTTACATGCCCCCAAATTGATTAAAAACTTAGTGTCTGTCAGAAAGTTCACCACTGACAATTTCGTTTCTGTTGAATTTGATCCGTTTGGTTTCTCTGTGAAGGATTTCAAAACGGGGAGTCATCTCATGAGGTGTGATAGTAGGGGGGATCTGTATCCTATCATGCCCGGTTTCAGTCCATCGAGTCAAGCTTTGCCATTAGCCTTTGCAGCCATTTCTCCTTCCTTGTGGCATGCTCGCCTTGGTCATCCGGGATCCTCTATTTTATCGGCTTTAGATAAAAATAATTTTATTTCGTGTAAGGGTACGAGTCGTACTCCAATTTGTCAATCTTGTTCGTTAGGAAAAATTGTTAAGTTGCCATTTGTAGACTCAAATTCTCATACTTCAATGCCATTTGATATTATTCATAGCGACATATGGACGTCTCCTGTTCTTAGTTTGTTGGGTCATCGATATTATATTCTCTTTTGAGATGATTATTCTAAATTTTTGTGGACGTTTCCAATTGCGAATAAATCACAAGTGTTTTCAGTCTAAATAAAATTTAGAGTATTCATTCGTACCCAATTCGAAAGAGAAATAAAAAATATTCAATGTGATAATGGGAAAGAGTATGACAATAGGGAGTTTCGGGAGTTCTGTGCTAATAATGGGATCAATTTTCGTTTTTCGTGTCCTCATACGTCTTCACAAAATGGGAAAGCCGAACGAAAAATTCGTTCCATAAATAACATTTTCCGAACTCTCTTAATTCATGCTTCCATACCCCCATATTTTTGGCACCATGCTCTACAAATTGCCACATATCTCCTTAACGTAATTTCTTCCAGAGGTCTGACATATTCTTCCCCCCTCCAAATACTATATAATAAGAACCCGTCTTATTCTCATCTTCGGGTTTTTGGGTGCTAGTGTTATCTGTTATTCCATCCACCACAATTAACAAACTTCAGGCCCGGTCTACTCCGTGTGTGTTTTTGGGTTATCCGTCTAATCATCGTGGTTATAAATGCTTTGATTTATCCTCCAAGAAAATCATCATTAATCGCCATGTAATTTTTGATGAAACTCAATTTCCATTTACTAAAGTCCATACTCCCGAGCCTCGTTCGTATAATTTTTTGGATGATGGTATATCTCCGTATATTACTCATCATTTTTCGGACATGTCCCGCACCCAAAATCCTCCAGCGGGCCCACTGCCCGCTGGACCCACTGTTCTGTCACTGTTTCCAATAGTTGGAACAGTTCCAGCGATTGGGCCAGTCCAGCCCAATTCTGGAATTGTTCCAGTTTCAGCCCCAGATTATCGATTTGGGCCAGCATGCCCACTGCCTGCTGGCCAGTCCGTCCCGAGCCCACTAAATTCTTCCTCGAGTCATAGACCTGTCATTCGTAGTCAACGTGGTATTTTTACACCTAAAAGACATTTTAATTTACATTCTAATGTCTCTAAATCCCCCTTGCCCCGTAAACCTGTGTCCGCCTTAAACGACCCGAGTTGGAAAATTGCTATGACCGATGAATATAATGCTCTTATTGATAATAAGACGTGGGAGTTAGTGCCCCGTCCATCTGGTATTAATGTTATCAGGTCTATGTGGATTTTTGCTCATAAGGTGAATTCAGATGGGTCATTTGCTCGACATAAGGCGCGGCTTGTGGGTGATGGTAAGACTCATCAGGTTGGGATAGATTGTGGTGAGACGTTTAGTCCGGTGGTCAAACCGGCTACCATTCGCACTGTGCTTAGCTTAGCTCTTTCAAAGACTTGGCCTATTCATCAGTTGGATGTCAAGAATGCTTTCCTACATGGTGATCTCAAAGAAACAGTCTATATGCATCAGCCGTTGGGTTTCAGGGATCCCAACCGTCCTCATCGTGTCTGTTTGTTGAAGAAGTCCTTATATGGGCTTAAGCAGTCTCCACGGGCATGGTATACGAGATTTGCTGACTTTGTTTCGACTATTGGGTTCACTCACAGCAGGTCAGATAATTCCTTATTCATCTACCGTCCTGGTTCGTCCTTGGCCTACATTCTGTTGTATGTGGATGATATCATTTTGACTTTCTCTTCCGATGCCTTACGCTAGTCTATCATGGCCATGCTCAGTTCTGAGTTTGCTATGAAAGACTTAGCGCCCTTGAGTTATTTTTTGGGGATTGTCATCAAGCGTCATTCAGATGGTTTGTTTTTGTCTCAAAGAAAGTATGCGGCTGAGATCATCGAGAGGGCTGGGATGTCATCCTGTAAGTCCACTTCCACTCCAGTTGATACAAAGCCCAAACTTAGTGCAGAGGCCGGCGCACCAGATGAGGACGCGACCCGCTATCGCAGTCTTGCAGGGGCCCTTCAGTATATGACCTCTACCAAACCGGATATTACGTATGATGTTCAGCAGGTGTGTTTATTCATGCATGATCCAGAGTTGAGCAAATGAATGCAATCAAACGCATCATTCGGTATATTCAGGGGACACTGGACTATGGTTTGTATTTGTATCCTTCATCTACATCCGCGCTTGTCTCATACACAGATGCTGATTGGGGTGGATGTCCCGACACCAGACGTTCGACGTCTGGCTACTGTATGTTCCTTGGCAACAACTTGGTCTCCTGGTCGGCGAAGCGTCAGGCAACTCTATCACGCTCAAGTGCAGAGGCCGAATATCGAGGGGTAGCAAATGTGGTCTCCGAATCGTGTTGGCTACGTAATTTGTTGTTGGAGCTTCATTGTCCAATTCAGAAGGCAACCTTGGTATATTGCGATAACATTAGTGCCATCTACCTTTCAGGTAATCCGGTTCAGCACCAACGCACTAAACATATCGAAATGGACATTCACTTTGTCCGTGAAAAGGTTGCTAAGGGTCACGTTCGCGTCTGCCATGTCCCGTATCGTATCAAGTTGCAGACATCTTTACGAAGGGTCTACGCGCGGTCCTTTTTGAAGATTTTAGGGACAGTCTCAGCGTTCGAAGACCGTCCGCTATGACTGTGGGGGTGTGTTAAACATAGCAATATACCCGTGATATACACCCGATAAACAGAAGTGTATATCACGGGCAAATGGAGCAAAGCAGTAGCCCAGCCCACTGGCAGTCACGGAAGCCCAACAAATCACGGGCAGATTACATAATGTAATCTTATATATATGGTACATATATTTGATGTATATTGTAATGTATTTGTTACCTAAATTAGGATGATACACCTACCATAATTGTATAGTTAGAATTACGGTAGAATAAGTTTTTTAGAATAGAAAAGGAATAGGATTCTCCTATTT
This sequence comes from Anisodus tanguticus, assembly GCA_034509755.1. Classification (NCBI taxonomy): domain Eukaryota; kingdom Viridiplantae; phylum Streptophyta; class Magnoliopsida; order Solanales; family Solanaceae; genus Anisodus; species Anisodus tanguticus. The sequence continues at coordinate 45,876,003 of CM067550.1, read as the reverse complement.
TGTAACTTGTATAAATATCTTTCAATTAATGAAAATAATATTATTTCTTTCATGGGTATATTGCTATGTTTAACAAAGATAATTGTCCTTAGAAAGTCTCTTTAGGTGCATAACTTGAAGTTTCAATAGTATAACATGGGATTGGTGATATCCTTTGCTTTATGAATTTGAACCGTCTTAGATCCGGGCTCTGTAACTTGAGTAATGCATTTTATCCAAGCTCTGTACCATCTGGTACTTAAGATAATAGACAGTTCTTCAGAAAGCACATAATCCTGGGGATTTCAGTTAAAAGAACTGTTACAGGCCAATCGTTCACTCAAGCTTTCTAGTCGTAATGCGTTTTTGAATTTGCAAATTTAGGATATTATTCTATTGAGGCTTTGTTATACTGGACAGTTCAAAGTGGATATGCTGATGGTCAGGGGCTTCTTATCTCCTAATCATTATACAAGGAATTATGTGTAAATGTTCTATGGATAAAATCATTAATGTTGGACTTCAATTGTCCTTTTGCTTTTGCAGATTCAGAAATTCATCCTGCGGTTTTCGACAATCTACGAGATCGAGAATTTCATGAATGTTTTAAAGGTATGTAAATCTCTATGATGTGTTCTATCTCGAGTTTTTCTCAGGCAGTGGGTTTTGGTTCCTAAATATTTTACAACGTTCTTCCTTCCCATGCTTTTCGTATGTGACATTCTTAGGGAACGTTGGACAATCCAAGCCCTCAAGCTCTTCCATGTTTTGTTGAATTTGATTCAGCAATATCTTCTCAATCTGAGTTTATTCCTTTGGATGGAGCTTCACACAGGTGGCAAATACTGCAGTTGCTTTAACACATCCTCCCACCTCAAGATGTGTAGAACTTACCATATTAAGTTATTGAAGTAATATTTACTGAAGGTGTGATTTTCTCAGGGACAACGTTGGATGGGTATATGCAGATTCAGGTGACTCTACACCCCACCATTTGCCACTGACATGGGTACCTGAATTTTCTCAAGATTCACATACAGAGGAAATGAAACTAAATCACGAAGCCGAGGAGATTCTTTCAGCTTTCCCTCCCAGTTTCACATCCTTCTTGATGAACTGCTGCCCTGAAGCTGATCAAGGTGGTTTACATCAGTTAACTTGTCATGAAGTTCTCTACTTTCTGATTCAAAACTAACACCATTAATAATTGTTAACTGAACGCAGTTACTGCACAGTCAAGTATGACAAAGGAGGTTGACCTTAAAGACCAAATTGCGGTATTATTTCTGTTTATATCTTTTATAAAGATCAACTAACATTCTGCTTTCTAAAATTTTTAAATGGCTGGCTGGCTCATACTTATAGAGTAAACTGTGTTCCATTGTATGATACACCTGCTTAATTGTCTTGCAGAAATATCTGGAAGATTCTTCATTCCAAGGTATGTCTTCAAATACTAATGCCTCTTTTCCAGATTTTGATGGGTGGAGCATGCACATCATTTGATAATTCTTCCTTTTCTTTTTTATTTAATTACTTATTCTTTTACTGGATCATAAATTCTTGAAGTTGATCATTATTCAAACCATGGTAAAAATTGTTGCTAAGTAATATCTACGAGTTATAAATACAATCACTCACAGTTAAATGAAGCAGACACATGCAGATCTGATTTGACTTGTTTAGAGTACTAATTGGAAGAATTCCTGATATTGACAGATATGCTGGTCAAAGTTGAGCAAGTCATCCGTGAATTGGGAGATAATACAGTACTGTAGCTGCACCAAGAGGCTAACATATATACAAATAATAGCTTAGTTTCCTCTTAATTCTTCAAACATGGGAGTTTCTTCCATTTTCTTTCGCAATTTGCTCATAAACTACATCAAAACAAGCAGCTACACAGGACATTTTTCCTGTGCATTGTCGGTTTGAAGCAATTAGATTAGCTATCTCGAGTAGAATGGGAAAGTACAAAATTGTGATATCATTTTTAGACAAAAATTTGCTTTGTGCATATTGTTTGATTTGTTGCAGATGAGCAACCTACACCTCTCATGCACCATCTGTATGTTTGTTATATTAGTCCTATGAGCTTCTGAGTAAAACTTGGTAAGTTAAGGGGGAAAAAGAAGTGAAGAACCAATACAATGTTGATGCATGTTAGAGACTTATATCCAGTTTTTAGTTGACAGCCCGGCATTGTTTCCTGATCTGTCCCTGGTCTCCCGTGAGCACTTGTATTGAAGCTAACTTGTTCATGGCCTTGCCCAACTTATTGAACCATCCGTTTTCATCTTCACCAAACTTCTGGATATAGTCCCTTGTTCTGGGATCTTCATTCAAAAGCACATCTGATTCAAGTAATCCTCTCTTTCCCGCCAGCTGCTTGTAGTAAATGGAATCCATCTTGTACTGTGTGGTGGTATCAAAAGCCAAAGTACTCATTGGGTTGGTACATGTGAATTTCATAACTCCAGCGAGCCTTGGATCTACCAAAGCAGCCTTCTGCGGATTATCCAATCTGTAAAGGAAGCTGAAACAATGGGCTACTCCAATGGAGTGGGCACCAATTAGGACCACCAAATCCTCTTCATTCAGGCCTTTCTTTTTAAACAGGTCAATCAACATGTCCACTGTAAAATCAGGAAGTGGCAGGTTGCCAAGAACATTTGCTTCAAGGGATTCCATTCCATCACGACGTCCACCCGGCACGTCGTAGTGAGGGACACCCGATACAACAAAGGCATCCCTTGACAAGTATACCAAAAGATCAGTGCATGAGACTATGCCAGGGCATTCTGCCTCAAGCTCAGCCTTGATCTCGTCAATGAGATCAAATCCCCTAACTGTTCGACCATTGGAGTTAGCGAGCTTCTCTACCCTTGCACCACTTGGTGTCTGGTCTAAGAATAGCGATGCATCACATCCCTGTACATAAATGCATTTTCATTAGACTTTATGGTTTCTTTTGGTTGTCAAGAAAGCATTGGAAAACCTATTTCCTGAGAAAGGAAGTGGTCTAAAAGGGAAGTTGTTAATGTTTGGTGAATACAGAAAAGAAATTGTAGATGTAGTGGCGTTAGTGAAATTGTATATGTAGTGGCGTTAGTATGCATTTTCCTAATTTTTTTGCAAGAATCATTCTGTGAGAATTTTCCGTTGTTGCTAATTGCGTGCAGTGTAGTATCAAGTACATTTTTTCTCCGAAGTTACCACATTTCTCTCGACGATGAAACTGACCCAGAAGATCTCAACCACCAAAAGCTATAAAGCTGTATGGAACGCGCCAAAAGATATAAAGCTTCTAAGGCATTTCAGAGGTTTCCCATGTATGTTTGTTACTGAAAAGATCAATTGTAGAATCTGCATACAGAGGTAAGGACTGAAGACTTACATTGACAAAGCAATCGTGCAATAGAAGGCGGGGAATTGGAGCAGCAATGCTGGAATCATTCCCAAAAGCACGTATCATGCCTTCCTTAATAATCTTCTCAGCATTTGGGCAAGTTTCATCGTAAAATCCCACTTGCAATCCGGCACGTTTACGGTGCTCTTTAATTTCTTCTGGTGTTGGAAGGTCCTGTTGAGGAGCTGGCTGTACAGGCACCTGTGTTTGTGGGTCTGATGGATAAGGTGTTAGAGGTGCACCCCCATATCCTATTGTCACAGGCGCTCGAGTTGCTCCTGGATATCCTTCAGGCACATTTGTAGGTGCTTGATTACCAGGCACAGGGGTAGGTGTTGTTGTTGGATCAACAGGCACAGGGTTAGGTGTTGGCGTTGGATCAACAGGCACAGGTGTTGGAGTTACAGGTGCAGCTTCTTCTTCAGGTTGGCTTTCTTCAATGAGGTCATGATCAAGATCATGTTGTTCCTTTGCCTTTTTCTTCAATGCCTTTATTATTTTTTTCCCCATTTCGCTGAGTTGAGTTACATTATTAATATGGATCGGTACATCATTTTTGTCAGACTCGTTTGCTAGTTGAACTTCAGGTAGATGATCTGTAAATGCTGAGGCAAGTAAAGGGAGGATAATGCAAATAAGAAAAACACCAGGGAAAATCCTCGCCATCGCTGCCATCTTTCAAAAGCATTGATGACTAATATTTGACATTTATAAGCCTATAAACTTTTGAGGGAAGAACTTGAGGCTGTCATTGTTAATAGCCTTTAAATGTTAAAATCTTTAGGTAGTTATTTTATTTCGGTTGGACTAATAATCTCACCCCTCAAAATAAGGGGGTCCTTTCTAACCTATCTAACAACATTATTTTTTTTCCTAGTTGCTAGGAGAAAAAGTGATGTAACTTTTGGTACGTGGTTGCGTTAATTTTGATGTTTATAGGTTTTATTAACCTGCATGATGCAGCCAAAAGTTGTACAAAAACTAAGTCTCGTTTCATTGTAAAATCAGGCACATTGCTTTTCCTAAATATATTTATAGAGACATATACTAACTTCTTATTCTTCAATATCTCACAAGACATCAAAGCAATAGCTATGGCTTCTACATATGCATTACTAGTACTACTAGTTTTACTCTTTCCTCAATTCTTTACAACGTTAAGGAACTTCGTGTTTGGCACCCCGACTCAGTTGTCTGAAACTTACCCTTTTCGTTGCTCGGATCATATAAAGAGTTTTACTCTGTCAACAAATCACATAAAGTCTATTAGTCACTCCGAAGGAAAAAAAAGACTATCTAGTCACAGTACCTTGTCCTTGCAAAGATGTTAATGGTACCATCGGATACTTCTACGATACATTTTACACGATACAACCTACCGATACATTTGCTAATGTTTCGCGACAAATTTATAGTGGACAAGCTTGGAAGGTTGGAGGAGAAGAGAGAAGTTATATAGCTGGAGATGAAGTAACCATCCATCTCTTATGTGGATGTGGAGAAAAGGCTGATTCTCAGCCTGTAGTTACTTATACAGTACAACAAGGTGATACTTTATCACATCTTCTTTCATCTAAAGTTAGTGATATAGAAAAGCTAAATCCTTATCTGGATCAACAACAGTTCCTTGATGTGGGTTGGTTGTTGTATGTCCCCATGGAAAGAAATTAAATGAATTTGTTGTCATTTCCTTTGAGAGTTTTCAATTTAAGTTATGATTTTTACCTTACTATATAGCCTAGCTATCTTTTTGTGTGCCACCCTTGATAAAAGTTTTATCATTATTGAAGTTCAAATTTGTGCTTACACGTCTTTTTTGCCATATTTTATTCATGAAACAAAACTTACCAATGACATGAAGGTTAAAATGGATGTATGGCGTATGGCTGGACAGTGGGCCGGGTCGGCCCGGTCCCGCCCCGACACCGCCCCGGTCCCGCCCCGACACCGCCCCGGTCCCGCCCCGAATTCGAATATTTTTTAAAAAAAATATCGTGATATCGGGACTCGAACCGGGACGGGACAAGGTCTCTTCCCGTCCCGCCCCAAGCCCGCCAGTCCCGATCCCGCCCCGGTCCCGACCCGATCCAGCCCCAAACTCCCCTTTTGCAAAAATAACCGTTGCACCAACGACCATTTTACATTTTGGCCGTTGTGCAGGCCATTTTTGGCCTCCCCCAACCCCCTACCCCCTACCCCCTACCCCTTAAAATTTATTTTAACCCATAAGTTATTATATTTACACTTTAACCAAATTTTTCAACTATAAATAACTCATTTTCTCTTCATCTTTCTCACAAATCTTCCTACAATCTCTCTAATATCTCAATCTATCTCTCTACAAGTCTACATTGTTTACTAAATATTCAATTTCATTTATTCATTTGGGAATTGTGAGTGAAGTTGGCAACTAGCTTGAGGATCTTTCATCAAGCAAAGTTTCAATTTTCAATCTCTCGATTACACGTCGACGTTACGTCGACGTTTGGTACATTCGTTCCTTCATTAAATTATTATTGTCTGTTTATTTTATTTAGCGCACTTAATTTCATTTACTTTAATTATTTATTAGTATAATTATAAATTTATAATGGAAGGATTTAAACGTATGCTTGCGGGTAGGGGTCATGCTTCTTCTAATAGGGGAAACAAGGGCAAGGGTTCTATTTCTAGACAGAATCTTATTCCTACACAGGATGATTTTGTTGATACTGAACATTTTCCTACAATACCATTAGATTTAGACGAGGAGCTATTTTCTGGAACTCAAGAAGACTTTAATTTAGACGATGATCTAGATGATACACCCACTAATGTAGATGGCAACACACCCACTAGTGCACCTCCAACTGAAATGTCTCCTATTGCCCCTAGTATGAGACGAGGTCCAGCAAAACGAACATTAAAATTATATGCATGGACATTTTTTGATAGGGACGTAGAAAATCAAGTAGCTAGATGTAAAAAATTTGTAAAGATGTTTTAAAATTTAAAACTGGAAAAGGTCACGGTGGGACGGGGGTTTAATGAGACACGTAGCAAGGGCTCATCCAGCTAGGTATGCCCAATACGAGGCTTCAAAATCGGGTGCGCAAACGTCCGCTCCATCGGGACAAGGTTCACATACTAATACTGTTCCGGACCAAGTACATGGTCAAATTAACCCTATGACGGGCGGAATTGTAGGCCCTAAATACAATAAATATAGAGATAGGGAAGCAATATCAAAATTAGTTATTGTGGAGGGTTTGCCCTTTTCATTTCCTTCATCTCCCGGTTTTATTCATTACATTAGAGATATGTATAATGCTGCTTTTAACGATTTTTCTAGATCAACTGTTAAGAGAGATGTATTTAAATTCGCACATGAATATCAACAGTATTTACGTTATTCATTATATCATTTTAATGGCAAAGTGACTATCACTTCTGATATAGGCCGTAGTACTAACGACCATGATTATTTAACGGTAGCTTGTCATTGGATAGATTATAAATGGTCTATGCAAAAACGTATCTTAGCGTATAGATATATAGATGATAGACACACTTGTACTTTTATTGCAGAAAATATTTATCAAGTGTGCGATTATTATGGAATAGCCGATAAAATTATGACTATTACATTAGATAGCGCTTCTTCTAACAATTACGCTATTACAATTTTAAAAAATAGTTTAACTCCATCTTTTCCAAACCATTTTCATATAAAATGTGTGTGCCATATATATAACTTAATTGTAAAGAATGGTTTATCACTTTGGTCTATCACTTTTTGAAGACATTCTTAGTAAAATACAATTTGCTATAAAATTTATTTTTAAAAATAATAGGATACAATGAAGAAAAGAATATAAAAAAACTTGTCACGATTGTCAATTACCTTATAGAAAAATTCTAGAAGAAGTACCCACTAGGTGGAATTCTTTATACGAGTAACTACTTGTTACTTATGACTATAGAAAACCTATAACTTATTTTTTAACTCTCATAATCAAAATCCAGCTGATATTGTTGTAGATAGCGATTGGGTAAAATTTTTCGAACTTATTGTATTTTTAGAGAATTTTTTTCAAGCAACAAAAGAATTTTTCGGGATATATTATCCTACTATTTCAATTATGTTGTTTTATATAGCTCTAATATTTTTATTACTTAGTGAATTTATGAAAAAAACCAGCTTATATGACAACTATTAAAAAAATGTTTATCAAAATAAAAAATATATTTTATTCTTATTCCCACTATTTATATTATTGGTGTTGTATTAAATCCGACTATTAAAATAGACGGTACTAAATTACTTATTAAAACTATTTACGATTGTATAGAAGTACTACCACCTCCAAGTCACAAAAATCCAAATCACCCACCACATATTGAACAAACTAAAGAAGAAGTGTTGTCTAGCGTATAAGACCAATGCAAAAAGGTATATAGGTTTATCAACAAGAAAGTGATAGCAACCTACCGGCTTCCATACCATCTTCTTCATCTTCAACACAACCTCACAAAAGACATGTTATTTCTGCGGCTAGTATTGAAAGCCTCGGAAATAGAATGTGCGGCCGTACCGCTACTAACCAAATTAGCGAGTTTGATATTTTTGTTTTGCAGGGTTCTGTACCATACCAAGCAGTTCTCAATGAAGAAGGACGTGAAGACTTGCTGAAAATACTGGAGGGGGAATGAGAAGACCTTTCCGACACTTTCAATGATGGCCCGAGATGTTTTGAACATTCAAGCGTCATCAACGGCGTCTGAAAGCTCTTTTTTTGCCGGCATATATCAAATAGGAGAGCACATACACTCATTAGCCGGAGACAGCTTGGAGATTGTAGTATTATTCAGAGATTGGATACGAGCGGATCGGAGAAGGTGCGATCAACCGGAGATCAACGAAGAAGAAGATGAAAACAACAACGAAATCTTATCCGAAGGTGGTGGAAGCGACGTGGATCAATTTGACCAACAAATACCAATTACAACTGAAGAACCACATGAAATTATCAAGAAACTAGAACAAGTTTTTTTCAGAATATAATTTTTTTAATTGCAATTTTACTATGTAATTTGCAACTTTTGAACAACACCACAAAGTTGTAATTTTGACAATTATATTTGTATTACAAAAAAATCATATGTCTATTAAATAATATAAGAGGCACAAAAACAGCATTGAGATGTTTTTATTACACTATCTTGTTTAATTATTGAGTTTTTTTTATATATATATGTTATTTTTTAAATTAAGTGCAAAAAAAAAAAACTATCGGGATCCCGACCCGACCCAATCCCGACCAGACCCGATTTCGACGGGATTGGGATCGGGATCGGGGCGGAACTTCGGCAAATCCCGCCTATCCCGATCCCACCTGACCCGACCCGACCCGATCCTGCCCTTTTCCCCTGTCCCGCCCCGACCCGATCCCGCCAAACCCGGCTCGCCGGTCCCGAGCCCGGTCCACTGGCCACCCCTAGTATGGAGTGATGCAAATTGTGTTATTTAACTACTTCCTCCACTTCACTTTATTTGTTATAATTTGACCTGAAATAAAATTTAATAAAGAATTTTGAAATTTGTGATTTTAAATATGTTATAACGTTTGTGATGTTGTATGACTTTTAAAATTCATGGTCTTAAATATGATATCGCATTTTATCACGACCCCACTTTACTGAAGTCGCGATGGCATCTAACTTTAACCCATTAGGTGAACCCAAAACATAACAAGATTCAATTTGAAGTTTAGAAGACACAAATAAAGAAGAAACAAACAATATAACAATATAAGTTGAAAACATAAATGCAGAAATTCCCAATATACCCTAGGGTCTGGTGTCATAAGTTATGAGTCATTACAATAAAATCAGTGCGTTGAGAGGATTTGAAAGTGTGGAGTCTGTAAAAAACTTATTGGACGGGGAAGAAAGACTTCGGTCTATCCAATTCAAGTTCAAGACCGATTAAGAAAGCTATGTCCAGTAGGGTTGGGTTCATCATCCCAAATTGAAAATGAAAGGAATTATAGTTGAGAAGCATCCTCGACCCACTTTCATTTTTTTATGTGCCCAAAAATCCGTTTGTCCGATTTCTGAGACCCTATCTAATTTCTTCATCTAATCTTATGAGAAGCAAGTCTAGCAGACCCCGCCTTAAACCCGTCCCCCTCTTGTTCCTCTTTAGTCCCCTTCATTTCAAAAACTCTTTCTAGTTCTACATCTCTTTATTCCTCATTTTCCACCATTCTTCTGGTTTTGAGACTTCTTTTAGTTTCTAGTAAGAATGGATACTATGAGTAGGAATCAAAGGCAACGAGCTAAATCCAGTTATTTTTAGGAAGCAACCTCTCCTCTCCCCTCCCACGTGGTTCACCCTAACAATTTGTTTGGATGGTTGTTACTTATTGTATTGTATTGTATTGTATTGTATTGTATTGTATTGTATTGTGTTGTGTTGTTAGTTTAAATACAATGTTTGGTTTGATTGTTACTTTAGTTTTAATGTATCGTATCGTTAAATTCATCGTTACGTAATGATGAAAAGTCTCATTTGTTGTAACGATCGATTTGGTGTTATCGCATCGTTTTCTTATTTTTCTTCTCTTTTTTATTATCTGCTTATCATTTACCCTACCTTTTTATGGTAGCTCTACCCCTACCCTATTTTTCTTGTAGGTTTATATTTCAAATTGTTGATGTGTGAGATTATGTGACAACGGAAAATGATATAATCTATCCAAATGTTGTATTAATAAAAACAATACAATACGGTACAATACAATACTACATTATGAAACAATATTTAACAACCATCCAAACAGAGTGTAGTGTAATTCTTTGTAACCTAACACAGTGTTAGCCGGGTTGGGATCCCCTTGCAAAAATATAACAAACTGCTAGAGGGGTAGAGTCAACTTGATTGGCAAATATGAGAGAAAAGAACTACTAGACTAACCTTATATAGTGGGGTTGAAAGCCACTTGATTGTAAGAAGAGGGGTTGTTGTTATGCTGCAATTTCGCCAATAGTCTCAAAAAGTATACACTGTCAAAAATATATATCAGTAACAAGTAAAAATAGAGAAGTAGTCCACGATACTGCGAACTAGCCAAGCAGCTCACCTTGAATTCTCCAAATCAGCTTCTAAGCCCACTCACAAGCTCCACTAGTACGTAGATCGTTATTTGTACAAAAAGTGCAACAAGTGTAGCATGAGTACATAATTCAATGTGTACCCATTAAATATCATCAACCTCCTCCATAAAGTAGTTGTGACGGTTGACTTTAAATACTTACTTTATCAACTTGTGTACACACTATAATTTAAACAGATAATGGAAGTTAAACAACATAAGCCGAATTATCCGGAACAACATAACTATCTATGCACAAATGCAATATTTAATATGATATGCAAAAAACATGAATCAAATGTCAAATGTTCATGATAACAACACAACATGTAATCCTTGGTATCCGCATAAGTGCTCGTCACCGCAAGTTGAAATTCAATTTCAAGTTATATTTGAAATTTTAAAACCAAACATTAATTTTGTAAAATGAAAATTTTTTGAAAAAAAGTGAGTAATTTTCATAAATAAATGGCTCCTAAAACTCCAAAACCGTTGAAAAGTGGCTATTTGTATTGGCTTTTTAAAAGTCGCTTATAAGCTAAAAACTAAAAGTCATAAGTTGGGAATGCCCACTTTTGACTTATTTTTATACTTTTTTAGCGTAAAAGTAAGTGTTTAAAAGCACTTCTTATTTTTTCCAAATACAACAAAAAATAGAAAAGAGCGTAAAAACCAATAAACACTTAAAATAATACAGTCGAAACACCCTCTTCATTTTTTCCAATTTCTTTGCCGCGAGGAGACAGTAAAAGCCCAACAACAGTCACGCTTGGGTTTGGTAACAAAAAATGGACTATTTGACCCGATACGGCCCAAATATGATTTGCACTGCAAGCACATTGACAACAACTTGATCGAAACTCCATTTCGATCTCAAAACCCATATACTTTACCCAACACATGAAGATTCACTGAAAAATTTCTAAAATGAATCAGTACCGGAGCTAGTATTGACCGTTTTAACCCTACCACCACCAGTATAGTAGATCTTCACCGGAAAGCTAAAGCTTCTCTCCGACAGTTTTTCCGATCACATGGCAGGGGCGGCATCCGCGCTGTTCCTCCTCGACATCAAAGGCCGGGTGCTCGTCTGGCGCGATTACCGAGGCGACGTTACTTCCGTACAAGCAGAACGATTCTTCACCAAGCTCATTGAAAAAGAGGTAATTAAATGTCGAAATCATTCTATCATGAGAAATTGAAACATTTGGTTATCAGAAGTTGATGCGTTTATGAATGGCTTCAGTTTGAAATTGGAGTTAAATTTGAGTTCCGGAGAGTGTAAATTGATAGTTTGATTTGAAATTATGCAATTTAGCTAAATAGAATATGAGTTTATGTGTTTGAAATTTAGAGCTTCGAATCTTAAGCAATTTTGTTCAAGTATAGGTTCGAGGACTTATATTTAATTCATAATTATGTTGAGCAAATTTCATTAACATTTAAGTACTTTTTGTTCGATGTAGATTTCTTTTTTATCATCTACATTTTTCTAGGATGTTGAATTGTTTTGACTTAGTAGGAGCTTGAGAAGTTTATAGGTGTAAATTGATAGTTTGATTTGAAATTATGCAATTTAGTTAAATATAATGGTGAAGGAGTTAGAATTTCTTTATGATTTCATGTGTTTGAAATTTATAGCTTCAAATCTTAAGGAATTTTGTGCAAGCATAGGTTGAATGTCTTATATTTGATTCATAATTATGTTGGAGCTGCTCTACTTAAAAATAGCAAATCTCGTTTAGTTGTCAAAGTTAAGTTGATGAATATTAGCAAATAAGTACTCCCGGTGTCCCAATTTATGTGGCCCCATTTGACTAGGCACAATGTTTAAGTAAAAAAAGGAAGAATTTTGAAAATTTGTGGTCCAGAACAGGCCTTAGATATTTGTGTGGTTGAAAATCATCTCATTAAGGGTAAAAGAGTAATTTTACAGTTAAATTATTTCTAGATATAGAAAGGTGACATTCTTTTTGGAACGGACTAAAAAGGAAAGCGTGCTACATAAATTGAGACAGAGGGAGTACTTTTTCCGATATGAATTTCTTTTTATCATCTACATTTTTGTTTCTTTTCCAGGCAGTTGAATTTTTTTGACTTAGTAGGAGCTTGAGCAGTTTATGATTTCCTGTGTAATTTGATTGTTATGTGATTTGATCCATTGCAGGGTGATCCTCAGGATCCTGTCGCATACGATAACGGCGTGACCTATATGTTTATACAACATAATAATGTGTATCTCATGACTGCATCAAGGCAGAACTGTAATGCAGCTAGTCTCCTTTTGTTTCTACATCGTGTGGTAGATGTAAGTTGCTGATATTTGAGGATGTGTCCTCTAACTGTATTATTTGAAATCAGTTACTCCCTAAGTTACAAGAAAAATGGCGGAGTTCGGAGTAGGGTCAATCCGTTCAACTTCCGGTCTCAATTTGGACGTCAATTCCTTTAATTTTTAAAGTAAACTTTACATATTATAACTATATAATATTTATAATACAAAATATTCTTAAAATGGAAAAAGAAATCGTGGTAAAGAAAGTTTTGTTTGACTCCTCAAATAGTAATAGTACCGTAAAAAATGGAATAAAGGGAGTAATTGTTTTCTTAGTTGGAACTTGGGAAGATTTATCATTTTCTTCTTTTACCTTTCTGGCAGGTATTCAAGCATTATTTTGAAGAGTTAGAAGAGGAGTCCATTCGGGATAATTTTGTTGTAGTGGTATGAGGAATATTTCATGTCTCTTTAAGATCAAAAGTTTGATAGGAAATTATCATTTTTATCGGCTCATTGAAACTGAGCTGATGTTTTTTTTTGCTTTTTGCAGTATGAACTACTTGATGAAATGATGGACTTTGGTTATCCTCAATATACTGAAGCAAAAATTCTCAGCGAATTTATAAAAACTGATGCATATAGGATGGAGGTTACACAAAGGCCTCCAATGGCAGTTACAAATGCTGTGTCCTGGCGTAGTGAAGGGATACACTACAAGAAGAATGAAGTAGGTATACATATTTATTTAAGAGATTTTTTTTTTCATTGGACTATATGGAAGTTTCTTCTTTCAGGTGTTTTTGGATGTTGTGGAGAGTGTTAATATTCTTGTAAACAGTAACGGGCAAATAGTGAGGTCAGATGTTGTTGGTGCACTGAAGATGAGGACATACTTGAGGTTTGCTCTTTGCATTGGATATTCTTTTTCCATTTTTAATGAACCTACCATTTGCCTCATGCCTCATACGGAAAATTCCCCCTATCCCTTTGGTTAATTTAAGATTCCAAGAAATCCAACTGCAACAGCTTACATTCTTTAGTTAGCATCAGATAGTATTATCAGAGACATGATTCACAAATTGCGTTGCACATTCATGTATATAGGTGATTAAGAATTTTAATTTGCTACCTCCTTTTCTGCTAGTAATGTAAAGATTAAAATTTCACTTACAATTTGTTCCTTCTTTTCACTGAATGTAGCTGTAAAGAGCTCCCCAAGTAAATTTTTTTTCTGAATGTTATCAACTTCTTACACATGTCACACAGAAGTTCACCATCACCAATAGAATTGCTTGTTATACAAGCTACTTTGACCATTTTAATCTACAAAGAGCAATAGCATACCCTAGTTACTAAAGTTTTCCTGACAAAGTTAGGCATTTTTAATATTTCATTTCATACTCATATCCTAGGTACGTGCTGGATATTTATATGACCACCCTGGACTGGTTCTTCTTTGCTCTAATCTTACAACCACATAAGATTAGAGTACCTTAGGGGTCGGGCTCTTATCAGAGGTTCTGAGGATATCTCTCTCTCTAGATAGCCCTCTGCTTAGTTGGAAAAGTTCACTGCTTCAGTGGTCACAGAGTTGTATATAAAGGTTAGGGGTGTCAAATTTAGCTCATAAAAGAATAATGCGCCAGACTTGGACGGATCGGGCTGGGTATATGTTAGTTGGCGGGGGCATTTTGGGCATAGCCCAAGTTAGTAGTCCATCTAAAAGCTGTAAAGCTGGCACATGAAAGGACTAGGAAAGGAGAAGCTGAAAACCTGGAAGTCACCGCTCTCAGTCACATGGTGTGGATCATCTAGAAGGAAAGGAACACAAGAATATTTGAAAGCAAAAAGGAACCCATCATTAGCATCAAGTATAGATGCATTTCCTTACTGCTTTTTCTTGGTGTAACATGGCAATTGCAAATGACACAGAGTTCATGATAGATTTTTGAACTCGTTACAGATTTGTAATGTGGCTATCTCTCTGGAAATATTTGCAGCACTCTAATATAATACCTTTACCAATTTAAAAAAAGCTTGGTCCAATATGGGTTGCATATGTAGCCCAAATTGAATGATAAAAACTTATGTGTGGTTTGTTTGAAATAGTCATGATAAAGAAAGAAAAAGTTTTTGTTAGTTTGGATTGGTAATTGAACAAACTATAAAAGAACAAACAAACAAATGGAAAAAACTTTTGAGTTGAGCGGGTATGACTCATTGTTTATCCCAAATTGACCGGCCTATTAACCAAGTGACATTTAGTGGGCTATATAGCCCAACCTGCTTATTGATTCAACTTACTGTAACCCGCCCAAATGTAGCCCAACTTGCTTATTTGATACCCCTAGTGAAGGTAAAGAGCTGGGTAAAACTTAGGGATGAATAAATATTCAGATACCCACAACAACAATCAAGCACTTGTTGTCATGCCTCCTATCCACCCAAAGATGTCTATGGGGCACCATGTGAGGAGCCTATAATTGACACGTCCTAATGAGCATATAGATCCAATGCTCAACTTTTTTATTGGTGCTTAACCTATGTAAGAGCCAAGTTAGGCACTCCTAGTTAAATCTTTTAAGTATCCAAGTTAGAATTGAAATTCTAGCCCGTTTGGATTAACTGATCGTAAATAACTAATAAGCTTTAAGTGCTGGAAAACATTTTTAAGTGTTTGTGAGAAATTATGGGAGAAAAAATATTATTGAATTGTGTATCTACATGATTACACTGAACCCTATTTATAGACGCTACATTACAATCATTTTTCTAATAGAATACTATATATGAAATTCTATTTCTATTCTAACAGTGTTGTCTTGAGTCGAGGGTCTCCTGGAAACAGCCGCTCCACCTACCAAGGTAGAGGTAAGGTCTGCGTACACTCGACCCTCTCCAGACCCCACGTTGTGGGATTTCACTTGGTAAGTTGTTGTATTTCTATTCTAACACTCCCCATCAAGCTGGTGCATACAAGTCATATGTACCGAGCTTGTTACAGATGTAATTAATACGAGGACCAGTGAGAGACTTGGTGAAAATATCTGCAAGCTGATCACTCGACTTTATAAATTTTGTAACAATATCTCCGAAGATAATCTTTTCTCTGACAAAGTGACAGTCAATCTCAATGTGTTTAGTCCTCTTATGAAATACCGGATTTGAAGCGATATGAAGGGCCGTTTTGTTATCACACACAAGTTTCATTTGACTGATTTCTCCAAGTTTTAGTTCTCTGAGCAACTGCTTAATCCAAACTAGCTCATAAGTTACTACAACCATCTCTCGATATTCTGATTCAGCACTAGATCGAGCAACGACACTTTGTTTCTTACTCTGCCAGGACACTGAATTACCTCATATTAAAACATAATATCCGAATGTAGAGCGTTTATCAGAAGGTGATCCTGCATAATCAGCGTCTGTATATCCAACAATCTGCTCATGACCTTGATCATAAAAAAATAGTCCTTTACCTGGAGCTGACTTAATATATCGCAGAATGCGGACAACTGCATTCCAATGACTATCACAGGGAGAATCCATAAATTGACTTACAACACTCATAGAAAATGAAATGTCAGGTCTAGTTACTGAGATAATTCAATTTACCAACCAACTGCCTATGTCTTCCAGGATCACTGAGTGGCTCCCCCTGTCCTGGCAGGAGTTTAGCATTCGGATCTATAGGAATGTCAATGGGTCTACATCTCATAATTTCTATCTCCTCAAGAATGTCTAAGGCATTCATGCGTTGCGAAATAACAATACCTGATGTGGATTGAGCAACCCCAATACCTAAAAAATACTTCAGTCTACCGAGATCTTTAGTCTGAAAGAGATGTTGCTTTAAATTAGTGATACCACCTTGATTATTGACAGTTATAACGATATCATCAACATAAAATACTCAAATCTGGAGTAGAATGTTGATAAAACACAGTATGATCTGCTTCACTGCGACATGCCAAACTCCTTAATTACTGTGCTGAAAATACCAAACCAGACTCGAGGAGATTGTTTCAGACCATAAAGTGACCGATGCAATCGACACACCATATTAGACTCCCCTGAGCAACAAAACTAAGTGGTTGCTCCATATAAACTTTCTCCTCAAAATCACTATGGAGAAAGGCATTCTTAATGTCCAACTGATAGAAAGGCCAATGGCGGACAACAGTCATGGATAGAAAAAGACGGACAAATGCTATTTTAGCCATGCGAAAGAAAGTATCACTGTAATCAAGCCCAAATATTTGTGTATACCCTTTCGCAATAAGGCGAGCCTTAAGTCGATCAACTTGACCGCCCGGACCAATTTTGACCGCATAAACCCAACGACAACCAACAATAGATTTACCTGAAGGAAGAGGAACAAGCTCACAAGTATCACTCGTGTGTAAAGTAGATATCTCGTCAATCATAACCTGTTGCCATCCGGGATGAGAAAAGACTTCACCTGTAGACTTAGGAATGAGTATAGAGGACAATGCTGATACAAAGGCATAATGGGATGATATAGAGGATGATAACTTAAAAGGGTATAATGTGGATTAGTATTATGAGTGGACCGTTTACCTTTTCGAAGTGCAATCGGCTGATCAGAAGGAGATAAGTCCACAGTAGGTGCAGAGTTCAACACATGACATGAAACATCTGGACCTGATGTTAGGTCTGATGTTGGACGTGGTCGATGACGATAAGTTAGAAGTGGTGGCACTGTGACCAAAGATGTAGAAGGAACTGTAGATTCTTCAAAGGTCGGTGTAGGTAAAAACTGAGGTATATGTAAGACCTTAGAGATATCAGGATGATCAAAAGGAGACCTAAAGTAAGGTTGAGACTAAAAAAATGTGACATCGGCAGACATAAGATATCAACGGAGATTAGGTGAGAAACAACGATACCCATTTTGAATCCGAGAATAATCAAGAAAGACACTTAAGAGAGCGAAGGGCTAATTTATCTATCCCAGGAGCTAGGTTATGCACAAAACATGTGCTCCCAAAAACACGAGGAAGAGAGTATAGAGATGTGTCACGATCCAACCCAGAGGGCCGCGACGGGCACTCGGACCCTACCCGCCGCATACCACTAGCCATACATTTAACATTCACCCGTAATTATTCGCGGCCACAAGGGCCGTCACTCAGTACTCTGCTGACATATATAAACATAGAAACAGTAAACCAGAAACCCAACTTATATATATATACACCAAGGCCGACAAGGCCATACAAGACTACTACACAAAGGTTACCTGTCTACAAACCTCTAAAAGAGTACATGACATCAAAGGTCGGGACAGGGCCCCACATTAACCATATATACACGCAAAAATATATCATACCAAAATTAGACTGACACTCCGAAACAAGGGGAGTGCTCCAAAATTCGCTGAGTCAGCAACCTACTAATGTGGATCGTTGTCCTGCCTACGTGAACCTGCGGGCATGAAACGCACCGTCCCTCGACAAAAGTGACGTCTGTACGACTGATGTACTGAGTATGTCAGACATGAATAATAGCATGACAGGGGTATAACAATAACTGAAACAGAAACAGCCAACCATCAGTAAATGCCTCTGAGGGCCCTAATACATATGCCTAAATGTTATGTACGATGCAAATGCGGTATACATATAAATATTGTCCACACAAGGTCATCTTACTGTCCATAACAACCTTTGTGGGGATCATTTCATTATCATATTGGCCGCCCAAGGGCATCAATATTGGCCTCTTCGGGCTCTTTCGTGATAGTCTGTACCAACTGCAGGTGGTGTGCGTATATAACGCCTTCCCTTCCCCATATCCCCTACATATATATAATATTTACCATACAGTAGTGTGCATAGCACAAGTGGGTCCAGGGTAATATATGAATATAATGCAAATGAAAATGCATAAGTGACAATAAAACATTCTGAATTTACCGGATGACATAATATCCTTGTACCTTTGGCTAACATTGGGAATATCAACATCTTTTCCACATACCTCAATAAGGATTTAGGAACATATTTAGACATGCTTTCAACATAGGAACCAATAATATGAACATTCCTTAACTACTAAGAGTAGAGTAATTTATGAAACAATATTAGTGGAGAAAACCTTAATTGCACTTTAGAGTTCTTGAATATCTTTGTTAAAATCTCGGACCATCTTAACAAAATCAGAATTTTGGTCGAGAATTTTCAGAGCACCATACGGGGTCAAAGAAATGAAAAGAAGCAAAAAACTTTATCCTAATGAATGAAATGAATGGACTGTTTCCTCTCTTCTCTAAGTGAAAATGTTGTTTTGTTTCAATTCGTACCAAAAAGGGGTTGGAGGAATGAACCACGATTTGTTTCCCCCCGTATTAATATTAATAGCCCCATTACTTATAGATCTCACAAGCTGCCACTTATTAGATTCATTAACTTAAGTCATCTAGGTAGTTACTTAAGGCTTACACGTAAAGATCCCCATTAAGCTTGTCTCCCACCTAACTTAACCCCTAATGTTAAGTTGCCACCTAGAATTACACGTACAAGTTCCCACTAATTAAGCTTATCCCATAATTAATCAGTTACACACAATTAATTTCTTGATCCCAATTCACTTAAATCTCAATAACTTATAAGACCTTCATATACTCAATGTCATAATTTTGTGATATGACACTAGTCCATAACCTCTTCGGGGATATACAAATATTATTATTAATCCTATTGTCACCCTTGTTACGTCCAAAATTATTTCGGGGTTTTATCCTTTTATATACTAATCTCTTTATTAGTATACGTAAATATAACATAAATTCTTCGAGGCTCGGGTTTACTTGCATACGTCTAGATGCTCAAACCATCGCCCGAAATTACGGGATATTACAAGATGACTAAGGATATACTATGGAATATGGAAGCCGAGGGTCTCTCGAAAACAGCCGCTCTACCTATCAGGGTAGAGGTAAGTTTTGCGTACACTCTACCCTCCCCAGAACCCACGTTGTGGGATTTCACCGTGTATGTTGTTGACATTCGATTAATTAAATGACAAGATGTGAGGACTGCATCGCCCCAAAATGCAGCGGAATATGGGATTCAATGAGAAGAGTGTGAGTAGTCTCAATGAGATGCCTATTCTTCCTCTCTGTTATCCCGTTCTGCTGAGGGGTGTAGGGACAAGATGTTTGATGAATAATTCCTTGGTGATTCATAAACTGCTGAAACTGGGAGGATTTGTATTCTAAGGCATTATCACTTCGAAAAGTACGAATAGAAACACAAAATTGATTCTGTATTTCAACACAAAAACTTTTGAATATAAAGAATAACTCAGAACGATCTTTCATTAAGAATAACCAAGTGCATCTTGAAAAATCGTCAATATAATTAACAAAATAACGAAATCCCAAAGGTGAACCAACTCTACTAGGACCCCAAATTTCAGAATGAACTATTGAAAAAATAGATTCTGCACGACTCTCAGCACTACGTGGAAAGGTGGTGTGGTTGTGTTTCTCAAGTTGACACGACTCATAATCTAATTTGGACAGACTAGACAAACTAGGCACCATCTTTTGTAGCTTGAACATACTCGGATGTCCCAATCGTTTATGGATTAAGTCTGGAGGATCTGTAACCAGACCTGCTAGGAAGGATTTAGGAGTAGATGTAAGGTCGTAGATGCCTTGTGATTCATATCCTACGCCAATCGTCTGTCCCGTTTTATGATCCTGCATAATAAAAGAATAATCAAGAAATAGTATGGCACAATGTAAGGCACGAGTCAAACGACTGATCGATGCAAGATTAAAAGAACAACCAGGAACATAGAGAACATAATTTAGAGTGACAGAGGATATGTGTTTAGCTTGTCCAATTCCTTTTGCTTTTGTTTGGATCCCATTGGCTAAAGTAATAACATGAATAGACGTTGAATAATTAATATCCGACAAAAGTGATTTATCACAAGAAATATGATCAGAAGCGCCAGAGTCTACAACCCACGATCTAGCGGTATTAGATTGTGCGACTCAGGCTACTTGTGGAGATGTCTGCGTATGTGTTCGATACTGAAGGTACTTATTATGTTCTTCGGATAAATAAACTCGTTGATTACCTGTAGTGGCAGTCAGCAACATGAGCATTCTTGGATGGTCGATCATGCAGAGAATAACATACATTACGAGTGTGTCCAAACCTATTACAATAACTACACTTAGGTCGAGATCTGCATACTTCACGAGTGTGTCCAAGCCTATGACAATAACTACACTTGGGTCTAGATCTTCCAAAATGACCTTTTCTTCGTCGAATATTTGGAGTGTAAGTTCAGCAACGGGAGCGATCCTGAGACAGACGTGGAGGTGAGGCTTGTTACTCATGTCATTCCAAAGTAAGGAAGCTTCAAGTACCTCGGGTCTATTATCCAAAGGAATGGAGAGATTGATGACGATGTCACACATCGTATTGGGGCAGGATGGTTGAAATGGAGGCTCGCATCTGGAGTCTTGTGCGATAAAAAGGTGCCACCAAAACTTAAAGTCAAGTTCGTGGTGGTTAGACCGACTATGTTGTATGAGGCTGAATGTTGGCCGGTCAAGATTTCGCACATCCAAAAGATGAAAGTTGCGGAGATGAGGATGCCGAGATGGATGTGTGGGCATACAATGAGAGATATGGTTAAAAATGATGATATTCAGAACAGAGTGGGAGTGGCCTCGGTGGAGGATAAGATGCGAGAAGTGAGGTTGAGATGGTTCGGGCATGTGCAGAGGAGAAACAGATTTTCTAGTGCGGAGGTGTGAATGGTTGGCTATGGATGGGTTCAGGAGGGGCAGAGGTAGGCCGAAGAAGTATTAGGGAGATGTGATTAGACGGGATATGATGTAGGTGCAACTTACTGAGCACATGACCTTAGATAGGGGGTTGTGGAGGACACGGATTAGGGTAGAAGGGTAGTAGGTATTCAAGCGTATTCCTACTTACGATTACAAAAAGGATAGTTGTAGTGTTATTACTGTAGACCCGATTAGCCTATCACACTTATAGGCGCAATATTGCTTTATAGTCCCATGTAGTTTGATTTCTGCTGCTATGTGTTCTTTAATGTACTTTGTTTATCTTATTTATCTGCGTTAGCTACTGCTTCCTTGTGTCAGAATGCGCTACCATGTCGTATTCGATCTTGTTATCAGCATGTTCATATTGCTTTAATTTCTTATCTGGGTCTGACCGTTCCTCTTGCTTTGCTTGTGATTATGCTTTGTCTTGAGCCGAGGGTCTCCCGAAAACAGCCGCTCTACCTACCATAGGTAGAGGTAAGGTTTGCGTACACTCTATCCTCCCCAGACCCACATTGTAGGATTTCATTGGGTATGTTGTTGTTGATGATGTTTGATTTTCTAATCTCCTTATTAAGGATTGTGAAGTAATAATAGGACTTGAATTTTCAATTCCCGTGTTTTTGGAGCTAAAAGTATCAGTTCCAAAAGACATCTTGTGAAATCTGAAATTTGTAGCTTAAACTCTCGATCAATAAATTGCCAGATTTTGATTTAGTTTTCTATATTTTGTATTTAAAATCTTGTATATCTAGGTAAGTATATACTTAGTCAAAATATATGCAATAAAATCTTCGTTGTATTCGGCCCAATCCTTTTAATGGAAAAATCAAAAGTTGCAGCCGGATCTGGAGAAAAAACATAGTTCTGTCGCTGGAAAAGGTAGATCTGATCGTCGGAGATTGCTCGGAATCAGGAAATAATTACTGGGCTAGGTTCGGAATGCTTGGCCGACCTTACCGGAAAAAAATCAGCAAAAAAAAGGCCCATGCGCCGGCGCATGGATCAAACTCGCCACCGGTGCTAGATGTTCAGGCGACGCGTGGGAGCACGTGACCGGTCTTCTGCCGGTGCGGTTCGGTTCACTGGGGTTTGGTCGCCGGAGGGTGGGGAACCTTGTGGTGGTATTTGTTTTCATACAACACTCACAAAACAGAGGATGACACAAATCAGCCCTAGGACGCCGGAATGTCGCACGGTGACTGGATTGACTGAATTTTCTTTCCCTAGTGTGAAAATATTATTGAAATGTGTATCTACATGATTATACTGAGCCTTATTTATAGACATTACATTACAATTCTTTTCCTAGTAGGATACTATATATGAAATCCTATTCATATTCTAACACTGTTGAAACTGATTTATTAATAAGAAGTTCTGAAACTGTTAACAAGCAGTTGATGCGTTTGGTAAAAAAGTATTGATAAACTATTCTTTTGTTAAAATGACAAAATGACTAAAACACCCTTAAAGTTTTTGTAAAAGCTTAAAAAATATAAAGTATCTGTGTAAAGAAAAGGAGCAACGACAGATACAGAATGAAGAGGAAGTTAGGAGTTTTGTTTTAGGAAAGATATTTTAAGAATTAGAAAAAATATTAAGGATAAAAAAGTAGAATACTTGGTCAAACCAAAAACGCTTATAAGCTGAAAAGCCATAAGTTGGGGATGACCAGCTTATGGCTTTTGGCTGATTTTGGCTTATAAGTACTTTGGGATTTACCAAATGCGTAGATAAGCTAAAAAGTGCATATAAGCCAGTTTGACAAGCTTATAAGCTTAGGCAAACACCCTCTTAGTTCCATTTTCCACTTTGTTGACGTATCCTTTTAGAAGCAAATGCCAGGACTCCAACCTCTAGGGCGTTCTCTATCGCCTTCAAAGATGTTCCAAACTGTTTATGATTCGTCACAGTTATTAAATATTTGAATGCAAGTCCCTTCTCCAAATCTTTTGAGTTAATAAATGTGGTGTACTTATGGGGTCAAACATTTTGAGAAGTACATTCCCAAACATTTATAGATTTCACTCCAAAAGGAGATGACTGTCTAACAAGTTCGAAGGCGTCAAGATGGAGAGGTTTCTTGGGATTTGAGGTTTAGGTGAAACTTTCAGAATTGGAAGGTGGAAGAATTCCAAAATCCGACCGATTTGCTTCTCAAACAAAGTACATCATGAAGATAGGCACGATGTATGGAGTTAGGGTGGTGGAGCGTTTTCTGCTGAGCCATATTACTAGAAGCCTCTGATTAGGGAGGAGGTTGTCATTCCATATAGTTCGATTTAGATCCCAAAGGTATCAAAAAACCGTTTTCCCACTTGGCTAGCAACAAGGGGGTGGTTTGACGGCTGAGAATTTGAGGAAGAGAAATGTTACGTACATTAGTTGGTGCGTTATGTATAAGGACTCGGACAAAGATGTCAACCATCTCCTCATACATTTTCAGGTAGCTTCGAGGTTATGGTTAAAAATTCTAGGTTGGTTTGAATCAGTTGGGTGATGGAAGAGAAAAGTAGGTCTTGGAACGTTGCTCTACTAGCGCTTATGTAGATTGTTTGGAGAAAAAGGAATATGAGAGCTTTTGAAGGTGTAGATAGGAATTTTGTACAAATGACGAATAACCTCTTTATCACTTATTTTCTTTTGGTGTCGTTCGTAAAAAATCATATTTTCTTGTAGGTTTAGTACGGGCTTGTTTTGCCCAAACATCAAAAATATTTATTACTTTATCCATATAACAATGACAATAATAAATATGGTCTAATTGTTGGAGTATGAGTTGTCTTTGTCCTTGTCTGGTTTCTTTCAGTTTCCCTTGAGCTAGTGAACTCTCTATTCTGCATCTATTGCATTAGGGTCACCAGCTTATCTTCTATTTGAATATCTGGGATTTTTTTGGAGTAAAAGTTGAATGTCTGGGATTTTATCCATGTTGGTTCAGAAAACACTTAGTTCCACTACTTGAAAGTCATGCTCATCAGTCTCCGCAAGTAATTGTTGGTATTACCCTACTGTATAGTTGTTATCTGAATATAAGTCATTGTTTCTTTTTTGCAGTGGCATGCCTGAGTGTAAGCTTGGTCTTAATGACAGAATGTTGCTGGAAGCACAAGGGCGAACTACGAAGGGGAAGGCCATTGATCTAGATGATATCAAGTTTCATCAGTATGAAATTGTTCAGTTATTTTTTATTTTTTGGGATTATGATATACTGGTCTCTCCTGTCAAACGAAATTATGTGGGTTGGTCACTTACTTGCATATCACGCTTTTCGAAGATGAAATGCTTTACCAAATAGCGCAGCTTGGGGTTTGAGAGTTGTATAGAAATGAAGTCCTAAAAAAGGCAAACCTATTACTTTAAAAGGAATTAAGTTAAGTATGTGGTTGTTGAACCAGCAAACGTTTACCTCCCGCACAATTTGTCAAATGATAAATCCTGAAGGCTTTGATATATATCCTGACCAGTTTCAAATAGTAACCCATTTCTCTTTCTTATTGCCCTTCTCTTTCTCTCAACTAATTTTGCTTATAATTTAGGTGTGTTCGTTTGGCCCGATTTGAAAATGATCGCACTATATCATTTATACCTCCAGATGGAGCTTTTGATCTTATGACCTACAGACTCGGTACTCAGGTAAATTATGAGTTTGATGTGTCTATAAAACTTATAGTTCCCTTGTGGACGTTCTTAAGCAAAATAGTTTTAACCCTTGATGGTAATTGTTCTCAGGTAAAGCCTCTCATATGGGTAGAAGCTCAAGTGGAAAGACATTCTAGGAGCCGTATGGAAATTGTGGTTAAAGCACGGAGCCAGTTCAAGGAACGAAGGTATGTATATCAAGTATACGGTGAAAAGTTCAACTAATTAGATGCATCATCCACTTTGTACTATGGATTGCATGCATTATGTTATAAAAAAGTTTTCATTGTCCAGTTATGAGTTTCTTCAATAATTTCAGTACTGCAACTAATGTTGAAATTGAGTTACCCGTGGCAACGGATGCTACAAATCCAAATGTCCGAACATCAATGGGATCATCTACTTATGCACCTGAAAAAGATGCACTGATCTGGAAAATAAAATCTTTTCCAGGTGGTAAGGTTAGTGTTAGACTTGATCATAGTCGAAGATTTAACTCATTGTTTGACTTTTCTGTTTGTTCTCTCGTTGGGATTGCCTATATGTATTGCCATTTCTTTTTCAGGAATATATGTTGAGAGCGGAGTTTACTCTTCCCAGTATTTCAGCAGAAGAATCAGTTCCTGAGAGAAAAGCTCCTATACGTGTGAAATTTGAAATACCTTATTTTACAGTTTCTGGCATACAGGTAAGCCCTTAAAGGCATTAGTTGTACTAAAATCTTAGAAAGCCCTTAAAAGCATTGCTTTTACTTAGTCGTAGACTCCAAGTCTTTTTTCCCTTGATTTTTGTAATTTCTAGGCCCATGCAGATATCCTTGGTTGGTTTATCATATTAAGAAACCACTATGAGTCTCGGATGAGCTGTTAATTCTATGTGCTTGATGGGTTCTCAGGCTGAAATGGTAGGAGGGTAGTCAGATGGCATTAGGAATTAGAACTGGTAATTACTGTAAGCGTTGACACTTCAAAGGGTATTGGAAATTAGGGGTTATTGTACATATAAAGGGTTGTGGAGATGAGGGTGAGAATAGGCGTGTCTTTTTGCGAGAACCAGTTTGGATTCATGCCTGGGCATTCGACTACAGAAGCCATTCATCTTATTAGGGGGTTGGTGGAGTAGTATAGGGAGAGGAAGAGAGACTTACATATGGTTTTCATCGACCTCGAGAAGGCATACGTCAAAGTCCCTAGGGAGGTTCTATGGAGATGTTTGGAGGTTAGAGGTGTACCTGTGACGTACACTAAGGCGATCAAGAATATGTATGATGGAGCCAAGACCAGGGTACAGACAGTAGGGGGAGACTCATAGCACTTCCCAGTGATGATGAGGCTGCACCAAGGATCATCTCTTAGCCCATTCCTATTTGCCTTGGTGATGGATGGACTGACGCGACAAATTCAAGGGGAGGTGTCATGATGTATGTTATTCGTAGACGACATAGTCTTGATTGAAGAGACTCGCAGCGGAGTGAACGCTAAGCTGTGGGTTTGGAGACAGACTCTGGAATCTAAAAGGTTCAGGCCGAGTAGGACCAAGACAGAATACTTGGTGTGCAAGTTTAGTAATGGAAGTGACCTTGAGACATGCGTGGAGGTAAGACTTGTTACTCAGGTCATTCCAAAGAAAGGCAGCTTCAAGTACCTCAGGTCTATTATCCAAGGGAATGGAGAGATTGATGACGATGTCACACATCGTATTGGGGCAGGATGTATGAATAAAAGCTCGCATCTGGAGTCTTGTGCGATAAAAATGTGCCAACAAAACTCAAAGGCAAGTTCTATAGGGTGGTGGTTAGACCGACTATGTTGTATGGGGCGGAGTGCTGGCCGGTCAAGACTTCGCACACCCAAAAGATGAAAGTTGCGGTGATGAGGATGCTGAGATGGATGTGTGGGCATACGAGGGATAGAATTAGAAATGATGATATCCGGGACAGAGTGGGAATAGCTGTGGTAGAGGATAAGATGCGGGAAGTGAGGTTGAGATTGTTCGGGCACGTGCAGAGGAGACACAAATGCCTCAGTGCGGAGGTGTGAGAGGTTGGCTATGGACGGGTTCAGAAGGGGTAGAGGTAGGCCGAAGAAGTATTGGGGAGAGGTGATTAGACGGGATATGTCGCAGGTGTAACTTACTGAGGACATGATCGTAGATGGGGGTTATGGATGACATAGATTAGAGTAGTAGGTAGTCCAACGTAGTCCTACTTACGCTTACAAACTGATAGTTGTAGTGTTATTATTGTAGGTCCGCCTAGCCTATCATACTAGTAGGCGCAATATTGTTTTATAGTCCTATGTTGTTTGATTTCTGCTGCTATGTGTTCTCTAGTATACTTTGTTTATCTTATTTACCTCCGTTAGTTAATGCTTCTTTTTTCAGAATGTGCTATCATGGTTTATTCGCTTTTGATACCAGCATTTTCAAACTGCTTTAAATTTCTTGTCCGGGTCTAACCGTTTCTCTTGCTTTTCTTGTGCTTGTGCTTTGTCTTGAACCGAGGGTCTCTCGGAAATAACCGCTCTACCTACCAAGGTAGAGGTAAGGTCTGCGTACACTCTATCCCCCGGACCCCACGTTGTGGGATTTTCACTGGGTATGTTGTTGTTGTAAAGCCGTAAATGAATATAGGAGATAATGGGGTGATGTGACTGGTTCAGTTTTGCTGTAAAGGCACATTGGAAGAAACTTAGAACTGGCAAAGCAGAACACACTTTTTATTTAGTTTAACTCCTTTTAAGCTATTTTCCTTGCTAGTGGCTATGGTTGGTATTGCTTGACAGAGGGCAATAAGAAAAGAGAGGCAGGATGGGGGTTCTGTGCTGGAAGAGTGGGCGACAGATAGCTGATTATTATCTCTTCATGTTCGGAACTGCATATACTAAAGTCTAATTACCCATGGACGAACATGGTCTGTTTTTCTGGTACAGGTATAGGCTGTAATATCGCAATTAACCAGCTGAATAACTTTAAGTGATTTAAGTCGTCGTCTAGTTTTTAAGATATGGCTCCTACAGTACTGACTAATATATTCCAGTTAGGCACTCAGAGTTCCCTACATGCCTTCCTAAAGAACAGGAAGTAACAATCTCTGGTGGTCGAACTTTTCTTCACATCTAATCTGGCTCTGCTGTTTGTTGATCAAACTGTCATCCATAGTATATCTTGCCTTCTATGACTCTTCTCCTTTGTTCAGTGTTGGGAGAGGCTCTTTTATATGGCAACTCAAGTATATTTTTGTTTTTATCTGTTCTTTAAGATGATATAGTGTGTGCTTAAGATTGTACAATATGGATTGTTCAATGCATGTCAGGTTCGCTACTTGAAGATTATTGAGAAAAGTGGCTATCAGGCTCTTCCATGGGTGAGATATATTACTATGGCTGGTGAATACGAGTTAAGACTAATATAAGGTCAAGCGCAGATGGTTGTTCCAGCCAATTGAGCTTGTTAGCAGGCCTCAGGTAACTCGCAAGTTCTAAAATTTTGAGCTGCTGCACAAAAGGCAACTGCTCATTCACACTGGATGTTAAGCAAAATATTTTCTGAGGCCAGTTTTGTTGTTTATTGTATTTGACTCTTATATGTGACGGTGTTCATTTGCTTGTATCATAAGCTTTTGACGATTAGTCTCATATCAAATATTTCTTCAAGGCATATCTTTGTATGTCTTGGTCATTTTGTGCTTATTCAAGTTAACTTCGTGGCTTTAGCATTGGATAAACAATTGATGTTAACAAAATTGGTCTTTATTATGATAGATGATGGTGGAAAGTTCATTTTTATGTTTCAAGGTCTTCGAAATATGTTGTTAACATTTGCTTATAAAAACACGTTGAGTAGCTTTATTTATAACATTTTGGATCACGTTATGATTTACCCACACTTGAATGGTAATACAAGGAAAATGTTCTTGTCGTTGGATCAATAATGATCATGGCTGTAGAATTTGTAGGATGAGAGGAAGGGATCATTATGATCAAGCCTATGAGACAAATAACATACAAGGATGTAGTAGAGTGGTACCATAAATTTAAAAGATAAAAATGGAAGCATAAAGTGATAAGATCAAATGAAAAAGGATTGATATTGCTTCTTGTCCTGTGAAAGTTCGACATTACAATACAATGTTGATACACTCGTGCAATATCATATTCATGATTTACGGCATTTTCCCTAGTAATTATACTGTTCTATAATCTGTTTATTCTAAATTTATATGTTTAGACTTACTATTTGTTGCAACTTTTATAAATTTTTACACATAAATTTATCTTATGTATTGAAGATGTTGGGTTCAGATGAAACCGCAATTATATAGCTCATGAGCCGCTGACTCTTGCCAGTTGGATCAAATAATTAAAAAGAACATTTCTTGTACTAATTTTATTTGAACCTATACCCATCAATCGGTATTATATTGTTTTCCATCTGCATCATCAAGAAGTGGGAAAATATACTAGGTTTTCTTTCAGGTAGGTTTATAATCACCTATGCATCAGTCTTGTTAATCATTAGATCACATTGAGATTTGACCAGTGAAAAAGTTACCACTAGTAATTAGTAAAACATTCACTACAACTCTACGAGTCGGTCAAGTCTCATGATGATTAAGAAGACTGATGCATATGTAATTAGTTATACCATGTGATTCAATGATCAATTACTCTAGTAATCTTGGCCCACTAAATAAATCTAGGCTTGCTTTTATAATAGGGAGACTAACTAAAATGCCCCCAAACAAATTAATTATCCTAAAGGGGAATAAGGGTATTAAGAAAAAGGATTTCCCAAGGATCTAAAACCCCAATCCCTTTTGGGGGGCCCATGCTCCTTCTAAACTAATTGCCCGTCGTACCCCTCCAAAACTATTTACCCGACATACTCCCTCACTCAAATCTCTTCCTTTGTAATACCATCGCACTATATTTATATATCATAATGGTATCACGGAGGACTGCTTCTAGTCCTCCATGATACTGAAGCAGTCCTCCGTAATACTATCACATATATTGTATCACTGTGGGACTATTATTGTTGTTGTTGTACTAAAAAGGAAAAATGACCTATTAAATTGAAGGACTGAAGCAGTCCTTCATGATACTTTGTTTCATTTTTCCTTCTCATTTAACTTGTGGGACTATTATTGTTGTTGTACTAAAAAGGAAAAATTACCTATTAAAATGAAACAAAGAAAGTATTGTTGTGATTACCAGGGTGATTCATAGAAGTCTCTTGTGAAGAGGCAATACTGAAGTGGGTACTTCTGGAGGGTAAAAAGGTCATTGGCCTTAACAACTTGTCTTATTTGGGATCCAAACAGCTATCAGAAATCACTCCAAGAATCTTCGCAGCTCTGAGTTGAGCTTCCTTTGATACCCCAATTGTGCTAATCTCCATGAACTTTGTCATCTTCTTTGCCACTTCTTTGTCCCTAACAAGTGCCCAACTGCATGCATATCAAATAAAATGAGACCATCTTTATAAGAAATTAAAATTTGTAGACTTTAATTTACAAGTTTGTATCCTAAGGGAGCCTAAGATAGGAGCAACGATAAAGTTGTCATTATCTGATCTATAGGTCACGAATCACGGATTTGAGTTGTGGAATCAGCCGATAATGCGTAGGCTACCTACATCACACCTCCTTGAGGTGTGATCCTCTCCGTAACTGAATTGCCTTTTTTTTTTTTTTAAAAGTTTGTATCGAGCTCTAGGTATTTTAGAGTTTGTTATGGGTACGTATGTATAGAGTGTTGAAGCTAATAATTAATAATTGATGTACTTTGGTAAAAAAAAAAGTGCTCATAAATACTTTTTTCTGTTAAAATGTCTAGAATATCCTTAAACTTATTTACAACAAAAATATGAATTAAAAAATGTCTTTATAAAGAGAAGGTCAACCACGAAGATGGAATAGAGAGGAATATAGGAGTTTTGTCAAAGAAGAATATTTCAGAAATATAAATATTTTAGGGATAAAATAGTACTTTTTTCATTTCAATTTAAGTGACATCATAACTGAATGCAACTCCTCTCCAGTACCAAATCCGTCAAATTTGTCCAGTGCCCAATATTAGTACACCTGTCACTTTAGAGATCTAAGGTTCTGGATTAATTTAAATAAAAGAACCCCTAAACCATGGTTAAAACAAAGTTGGCTTTTGGATCATTACAGCTCTTCCGAAAATATTTCTCTATCTTCAATTCGGAATTGGAAAAAAGACTGTCTTACCATGGATAAAATTCAGTTGAGCTATATAGAAACTAGGTAAAAAATACTCTAAATTACAATAATTAACAATTCAAAATATTTTAAAAGTACTTGAAAAACTTATGATAAATAAATATTATTTGATTATCCAAATACTAACTAGACAGTCTTTTTGGTACGGAGAGAGTATATTGTATTTTTACGACAATTTTTTTTAAAAAAATATAACAATGATATGAATTTACTCTTCATTTTTTGCTGCCAACAAAAAACGACAGACGAATATATTTTTATGGATCTCTCAAATGAATTATGTCTACAGTCTTTTTTACAATTCCGAATTGAAGATACGGAAATATTTTCGGAAGAGCAATAATGATCCAAAAAGCCAACTTTGTTTTAACTATGATTTCGGGGGTTCTTTTAATTAAATTAATCCAGATCCTTAGATCTCTAAAGTGACAGGTGTATTAATATTAGAAGGTCACTGGATAAACTTGAGGAATTTGTTACTGGAATTGCATCACGGAGTTTAATAAATAAAGAAAAACTTTGTTATTATTTACTAAATTGCCCTTAATTAGATGTCTATTTTTATTGATTTTTCTTCACAATAAGTATATTTTCAAAACTAAGTGAGATCCAGTAAGGGTAAAATAAGGATAATGCCATTAAATAGTTGACAAATAAGAAAATGTGACATTGTCACATAAATTAGGACAGATGAAGTAACATAATTAGTCAAACTAAAAGTGGTTATAAACACTTAAAAGACTTTTAATTAGTTTTGACTTACAAAATTTCTACTGTTTATCAAATGCGTATAAATTTTGTCTTACTCTCTAATTTTGTCATTTATGACATCATTTCTAATGATTGCAATATTTAAAAAACTTACCCAATTCTGGAACCAGCATGGCCAGTGCATTAGGAAACAGTAAAGAGCATAACATCATAGTTGGCTGGTGAGGTAATAGCAGTGTACTGTGGCCAATAATAAGCTAAATCATGGATTAATATCCCTTGATCTCCATTAACTACAGGCTCTCTAATAACCCCATCAGGATTAGTTGGAGGTGTAATGAACTCAATATATGGTCCATCTTTGTCATATTTTTTTGCATCTCCTGTTCATTTGTATAGCCCTGACCTCACAAAATCAATCACTTCTGGATATGACTGCAACAAAAGAATTATCATTAGTAATTCATTAATTAATCAAGAAAGCTCACTTTTAGTTTAGCTAGCCTTTGGCCATAGATTTTGGATCAGAATTTAAAAATTTATCTTCAAATATATGTTTGGCCATAGATTTTGAAAACATGTCTTAAAAAATTTCTAGTTTCAAAAACTGGTTCAGACCGATTTTTGGGTTTTTGGAACTTTCACTCACAAAACTTCAAATTTTTTACAAGTAAAATACATGTTCAAACACAACTTCAAATTCCAAAAATCGAAACTTCAAAAACTCAAATTTTCAAGTTTCAAAATCTATGGCCAAAAGGGAGCTTAGAAAAAAGATTAATTAAGTCACATGATGTGTTGTAAGAATTACTATGATTCCATGTTATAATGGATCTGACATAAACCAAATAACCATGTGATTAATTATAAAGAAGAAGCACTAATTAATATTATAAACATGTTTTGCAAATATTTGCACGAACCATGTTCCTATATGTTTCTTTAGGATACATTGTAAGCAACCAACATTGTCTCAGCAAGAGACATGGTATGTTAGGAGTACATAAGTGAAGCATTATTAAACTTCTTTGTTTCGTTGAAATAGGTTAATTAGAGATTGATCAACATTATTAGTCATGTTAAATTAATATCCAGTGGCGGAACTTGCCCAAAATATTAAGGGGGGCGGTAACTACTAACTAAAATATTATAATTGAAATTAATAAGAACAAAATATAACTTTATCAAAGATTCAAAATAACATCAACACAACAAAAATATAATATATAAAAGGAAAGACGTACCTAGTATTAAAGTGTTGCCCTTCGTTCTTTTAAATACTTGAAATAAGTAATAATTGAATCAGAGCTAAAGCTTTCAACTATCTCTTTTTCAATATAAACCATCATATTGTCAGCAAGAAATTCATCCTACATCTTATTACGCAACCTTGTCTTGATTATCTTTATTGTTGAAAATGATCTTTCTGTAGTAGTCGTAGAAACTGAAAGAGTTAAGATAAGGCGGATTATCCGGTCAATCAAGTAGTATGTATTCGCCTTCCCTGTTTTTTTTTCAAAGCCTCACACAATTCAGACATAGTTGATAAGTTATTAAATGTTGGATGACTAACAGCCTAAAGAATAAAGTGTTGAAGTTGAAATCTCAAATTTGTTTTCTCTTGCTCACTAAAATTCAATGGATAGAATTTTTCTACAAGAGCACATATATCATCCATATTAAATGCTTCGTAAATATCTTTAGGAATCAAACTATTGTTTAGACTCAAAAGCTTCATTATTTGCACATTAAACATGTGATTCAATTTATGCCATTGTTGATCAATTGTAACACAAAAGAGATTCACTCTAAAATGTTGACCCACTGTGATGTGATCCTTCTGATGACAAGCACGCCCTTTGACGCTCTATATAAACATCATTACAATCATGAGAATCAATATCATGTTGTTCACAAAATAATGTCACATTTTTCAATAATTGATCCCATCCTTCATGTCTCAACTTCTGAATTAATGTTTTTGTAGTGCTGACTAAATGTATAGCATTAAGTATATCTTGAGATTTCTGTTGTAAAGCTTGACAAAGACAATCTATAATTTCCATAATCTCTCAGTACCCAAAAATAAATAAGGCCCAAAGAAAACACAATAATTAGTACTACAACTCAACAACCAGAAATCGTACCGATAGATGCTTGGAGAAGAAGTAAAGAACCTATAATGGTAGATATTAGTAAAACGAAACCAAAATTTCCAAAGAAAGTAGAAAAAATATTAGATAGTTTAGCAATATTAAGTAAAAAAGGACAATTTTAAGATAAACCAAGAACCTAGTGTACTTAGGTTTTTAAAAAACCAAGGGAAAAATATAATAGAAAGAGAAAGATACAAGTATGAACCAATAAAAAAGAAAGAAAAAACTACACCAGACAGTAATAACAATTCAAAAAGTGAAAACATTTACCTAAAAGACACAGAAAAAACAACCAACGAATATTTAAATCTAAAACTAGATAAACAAGAACAACAAATATGTGAACGAAAAACAGAAAACACAAAATAATGAAGAATGGTATAACAAATATAAAAAATACAAACACAAATTTAAGGAAACGAAGAAATACTAAAAGAAACCAAGGTAGAGTTGAAACAAACAAAAGAAGAATTGAATGAAGTAAAACAAGAATTAAATGAGGTAAAACAAGAATTAGGAGAATTAAAAGAAGAAATACAAATCCTTAGAGAAGAGATAAAAAGGTTAAAAGGAAAAAAGAACGTAAAGAAAATTAAAACAAGCGATGAAAGTACAACTAGTAATGAAAAGACTGAGAGTGATACAGACGAGGATAACAACATTGAATTAACTAATCAAGAGATACAAGTAGCAGAATTCATAGAAGAAGAAGAAGAAGAAGACTCAGAAATAGTAAAAGAAAACAACCAGATAATAGAAGCCTTACAAAAAATGAAAAGCGTAAATGCAATCATAGAAGATGAACATGAAAGTGATATAGAAGATGAATTTAATAAGCCTATAGAAACAGAAATAGAAACTGATGATATAATAAATGAGGATGCAAATGATTATCCTGAAGAAGAATTAGTAGACCCTAATATAGAAATAATAACAAGAAAGCGAACTAGATTACCAAATCATATACCAGTAAGACAACAAGCTGAATTCAAAGAATTTGTAGGATCAATGGCACAAGGTGTAAATTACAATGGATATTTTTTAGATTTAGATAATGTTTATGATGAACAAGAAATAGGAAGAAGAATAAATGATTGGAATCTTGGAATGCATATAGCATTAATGAACTTTACACAAACAGAAAACCTGGAATATATGTATGACTTGATATCTAAAACATTAATTGGAAAAGTAGCTTATTGGATATAATCTATAGCATACCAATTAAGAGGAAAAGTATTTAGCCATGTAGGAGATTGGAAATCTATGTTAATAATATTTGATATCATACTAAAAAGAGAACTTTTAGGAGAAAAATGGTTAGTAGCACGAGAAAACGTACTCGCAGAAAGAAAAGTTGAGATAATAATGAATCTAAATAACATGAAATGTTGTAAAATTAATAAATTACCAAAATATACAATAAGTTTTAGTAAGTTCTTCTATGAAGCAAGATTCTTACCACAAGAATGTTTAATATATCAACAACTCTATTATGACCACTTACCAATACCTTATAATACCGAGATATCAAAGGAATATACCCAACTAGAACCAAAAGAAAATACATTAGGAGAAAGAATAAGAGTACTAAGAGCATACCTAATGCGAAAATGTGAAGAATATAGAATGCAACAAAAGATTAAAAAAGATAAGAAAATAGGATTAAGAGATATGTGGATTTACAGAAAGAAGACTAGTATTCGAATGTGATGATAATAAAAGAGAAAAGAAATATAAGAAATGTCATAAAAAGAAATATCAACATAAAAAATATAAAAGGTATAATAATTACAACAGACAAAACCAACAACCTTATTACAAACTTTATAGGAAAAAGAGATTTAAAAGATATAGAAATACCCCTGAAACTAGGAAAAAATTTGAAAATAAGAGAAAATTTAGGAAAAGAAAATATGTAAAACCATTAGAAGAAGAAAAACTTAAAGAATGTAAATGTTGGAATTGCAATGAAAAAAGGACATTATGCTAATAAATGCCCAAAGCTAAAGAAAAAAGGTGTAAAATATATAAATACAACACAATTTATAATGAGTTTACAACAAATAAAAGAAAATAATAATAATTGGTATGAATATGAAGACTTTTATGTCAGTCAAACTGATGAAGGAAGTGAATCAGAAAATATTAACTACATTAACCAGCACACAGATAATGAAAGTAGTTCAGAATAAAATGAATCTACAAAAAGAAAAATGAACATTGTTAGAAGAAAGAAATTACTGGATACAATGTGAACGAGATGTTCGCCATAAGCTTATTACAACTACAACTACTAGTGAAACAGAAAATAAATACTATAATGATAGATACAAAAAGATCACTAAAAACCTTAGCAGAATAAGAGAAAGATTGAGTGAAATAAGATGGAAAGAACTACTAGAGGAAGTAAAAGAAATGGAACAAGATGAAGAGCTTCAACAAAGATTAAGAAAGATAGATTTGGAACAAAATGATAATTAGATGGTAGCAATCTATATAGAAGCTCATATAGAATACAAGCCTAATAAAATGATAAAACAAAAGATCTTTATTGACAGTGGAGCAGACTTATGTCTAGCAAAGAAAGAGGTATTAGAACCACACAGATGAAATAGATCTAAAACACATAGAACAAGAGGGTTTGCCCTTTTCATTTCCTTCCCCTCATGATTTTATTCATTACATTCGAGAAACATATAATCCTGATTTTAACGGTTTTCCTAGATCAACTGTTAGAAGAGATATTTTTAAATTTGCACATGAATATCAACAATATTTACGTTATGCATTGTATCATTTTAATGGCAAAGTGACTATCACTTCTGACATAGGTCGTAGTACTAATCGTAATGATTATTTAACGGTTACATGTCATTGGATAGATCAGAATTGATCTATGCAAAAACGTATATTAGCATATAGATATATTGATGATAGGCACACTAGAGCTTTTATTTCAAGAAATATTCATGAAATTAGTGAATATTATGGAATTACTGATAAAATTATGACTATTACATTAGATAATAATATTTCTAATGATTCTGTTGTAAACATTTTAAAAACTCGATTGACTCCATCTTTTTTTTGATATTTTTCATGTTAGACGTGCATGTCATATTTATAACTTAGTTGTAAATGATGACCTATAACTTTTTAAAGACATCCTTGATAAAATACAATTTGCTATCAACTTTATTTTTAAAGGTAATAAAATACAAAGACGCAAAGAATATAAAAAAATATGTCATGATTGTGGATTACCTTATAGAAAAATTTCATAAGAAGTTGCAACTAGGTGAATTCTTTGTATGAACAATTAGTTGTTGCTCACGAGTATAGAAGACATATAGCTTTATTATTTAATGCCCATAATCAAAATCCAAGGGATATGCTTGTAGATGATGATTGGGAAAATATTTTGGAACTTAATGTATTCTTAGAGAAATTTTTTCTAGCTACTAAGAAATTTTCTGATATTTTATCCTACTATTTCATCTATATTATTTTATATAGCTCGAATATTTTTGTTACTTAACGAATATATGCAAAAACCAACTTACGTTCCATCTATTAAAAAATAACTTTAAAATTTAAAAAATAATTTTAAAATTTAAAAAATATTTTTAAAATTAAAAAATACTTTTTTCCTATTTTCACTATTTATTTTATTGGTGTTGTATTAAATCCTACTATTAAAGTAGACGGTTGTAAAGCACTTGTTGAAACGATTTATGAAAGCTTAGAAATACTTCCAACTTTAAGTCCAACAGACCCAACTTACGAACCAACTAAAGAAGAAGTTATGTCTAGCATACACACTGAATGCAAATATATATATATATATATATATATATATATATATATATAATTGTATATGTTTTGCCAAGAGCAAAGTGAAAATAATCAACCGACTGCAATCTTATAAAAACATGTGATTTCTGCTTCAAGTATTCAAAGCCTTAGAAATATAATGTATAGTGGTTCAAGTTCTTCACAAATTAGCGAGTTTGATGTTTATGCTTTGCAATGTGTTGTACCGTACGAATCAATTGTCAATGATGATAGATGTGAAGACTTACTGAAATACTGGAGGGAGAATGAAAAGACATTTCCGACTCTATCAAAGATGGCCCAATATGTATTGAATATTCAAGCATCATCTACAGCTTCTGAAAGTGCTTTTTCTGTTGGAAGGTTTCAAATAGAAGAGCACAGACACTCATTGGCGGGAGACAACTTGGAGATTGCAGTTTTATTCAGAGATTGGATTAGAGCGGAGCGTAGAAGGTGCTGTCAACCAGAGACCAATGAAGAAGACGACTACAACTACAACGAAATCGTATCCGATGGAGCAGGAAGCTACGTTGAACAATTTGACCAACAAATTCCAATTCCAACAGAAGATCATCAAGAGATTGTCAGAAAATTAGAAAAAGTATGATTGCATATGTAATTTTTTTAATGCCAATTTTACTATGTGATTTGCAACTTTTGAACTACGAAACAAAATTGCAATTTTGAAATTGTATTACAAAAAAAATCATATTTCTATTAAATAATATAAGAGGCAATTAGCATTGGGATATTTTTTCACTATCTTATTCAATTATTTAAGTATTTAAATATATATAAAAAAGTCCCACCCTTCCCGACCCGTCCCCCTAATCCCCTCCCCCGTTCCGGTCCCGTCCCCCAAATCTTTTCCTACTGGCCACCCTTAATTTGGAGTAGGTTCAAAGTGGGCCATTGTATATGGACCTGAGTAAGTTTGATCCTCTAAGTTTGTTAAAAGTGGACATGTTTGAGTTCCGTTAAATATTTAATAAACTATAGATGTTAAATTTTATAAGAATTGTGAACAAAAGAATCTAAAGCTTAAACATCATAAAGTTCGGTCATATCTCCAAAAACCACAAGGCTAAAACTATACAAAAAATAAAATATAGATAATAAAAACGGAAAAGGGTCATATATAATATACCTCTACACTGACGTACTCTCTAATGTCTCCTGTATGTGCTTAGTGTGTATCTCCGTTCCGTATGTGTGTGCAAATGCCCTATCTAACCCATATGTGTATCAGTGCAATTGTGTGATATATCTATCTATGCCTCTCCACATGAGGAAACGGACTGCTAACCATACGAACTTTACCTTTGGAAACTCCATTCTCTTCTATAACCAGCAACACTTTTACACCCATTTATTGTTCATTTTCAGAAATTGAAGAGTCCTTTAATTCTCTTAAGTCCCCACCCGAAAAAATACCCAGTTTCTAAAATAATTGTTCAGAAAACTTAAGCACAGGGAACACAGATGAAAAGAGAGAAGAGAGAACAGAAACGTAGAAATCAATTGCAGATCATAACCGGGTATGGGTGGTGGGTTCGGGTTATAACATTTGGATATTAGAATTGGGGGTTTGGGTCTTAAATTTAAATTTTAAAAAAAGGATTGGGCATTCTGATCATGCCACGTATCACCGTTAAAGTAGCCGTTAGATGCATGAGTATATATATTAAAAAAAGATAACGGTGGGATATATATCATCGAAAAGTGAAATAGAGGATGGATACAACTATTTTGGGATAGTACAACCTATGACCCTTTTCTATAATAAAAAAAGCACTCCCTCTTTTATGTGACTCTTTTCTTTTTAATCAGTTTTAAAAAATGAGACGTTTCTAAATTTAGTAGTAAATTTAATTTTGGATTTTTCATTTTACCCTTGATCAGATAATTTATAGTTATAAGTATTTATAATTTATTTTAGACTACACGCTTCAAAAAAAATTCATTTTTAAATTTTATGTTTAATCAAACACCATCACATAAATTGGGACGGAAAAGAGCAAAAAAGGCATATCAAAAAGCTTCATCGGACTCTATAGATAAACCAAGAGTGGTAGAAATTGCAAAAATTACATCATCAAATGTAAGTTCATATGAACTCTTTTTCTTTTCTAAAAATTCTTGTTAAATCTTACATTAATGGTTTGTTTAATATTTGACGAGGAACAAATATGCTTACTTTTGACACATTTTAATGACCAAAATTGCTATGAAGTATACTAAAGGGACTATGAATCTGCCCAAACATAAATTGACTACTTTTGTCATATTCTCAAAGTGTATTCACTGAATCAGAATAGTTGCATGTGATGTGAGTGACAAAAGCCGTGATATATACGGACAAAGCTGTGTATATCAAAGGAACGAATTCTATATGTTATCATAATTGTAAAATTCGTGTACAAGTATAATTATGGTATTAATTTTGTATTAGGAAAAACTATTAGAATTATAGTAGGAAAAAGTAGATTTATTTTCCATAATTAGATATTGTATATTTTTATATATACCTCTTTCATTAATGAAAATAATCAATTGATTATATTTTTTTCATAGTATCAGAAGTCTTGGGCAAAAATACCTTCTCCCAAAACATTCCGCTGCCCTTTTCCTTCTCGGTAACCGAGAATCAGGCCGCTGACCAATAATTTTTTTTTCATTTTCTCTCCCAAATTTTTCTTCCAAATCCCTCATTCTCCTCTTGTTCTTTCGTCATGTCTACCTCAAAGAACACGTTTCATCCACCCCTTATTGTCTCCAACATCAAGAACCACATCACTATCGTTCTTGAGATGAAAAACGTCCAGTACGCGATGTGGGCAGAATTATTTAAAGTTCACGCATGCTCGCATCAAGTCCTTCATCACATCATCCCCTCGGATACAAGCAAGGAGAAGGTGCCTACCGCCGCTGATCACACTGTGTTATGGACGACTCTTGATGCTACAGACCTCCAGTGGATATATTCCACTATTTCTACGGACCTATTATAGATGATTATTGAACCCGACGTCACGTCGATGGAAACTTGGAATAGGGTGTGTGATATCTTCCAACATAATAAAAATTCTCGTGTCGTCACTCTTGAACAAGAATTTTCCCATGTCACTATGGAGGATTTTTCGAATGTCTCAGCCTACTGTAAAAGGCTGAAGGAATTGGTGGATCAACTCAAGAACATTGGTGCGCCCGTCACAAATGATCGTCTTGTTCTTCAGATGGTTGCAGGCCTATCCGAGGCTTATAATGGCGTTGGGATGCTTCTTCGTCAAAGTAATCCTCTTTCACCATTCTACCAGGCCCGTTCCATGCTCACATTAGAAGAGGCCGGTTTAGCTAAAAAGGCGGGTACCGAAGCTAATTCCGTCATGATGATGGCCACGTCCGCTGACCCTCACTCGTTCTCGAATAATTCTAGCCAAAACTGTAACTACGGTGGCGGCAAAAAAGGTCAGAATCGAAAAAATGGTGGCAATAATCGCGGTGGTGGCCGCGCCAGTGGATGTTGAGGCAAAAACGGCCTAGTTTCTGGTCCGACACCTACGGATGTTAAGACTGCGATGTATACACTTGGATTAAATCCTCCGGACTTAAATTGGTATATGTACACCGGAGTCACTTCTCATATGACGTCCGCACAAGGTACCCCTCGTCTTATTTCAATTTGAGCAATAATCGTGGCATAATTATTGACAATGGAAATTCAATTCCAATTCGTGGTTATGGTCACACAAATTTATCCCCCCACATCCGCCTCTAGTCCTAAAAGATATCCTTCATGCCCCTCAATTAAAAATTTAGTGTATGTTTGGAAATTCACTACTGATAATTGGGTTTCTGTTAACTTTGACCCCTTTGATTTTTATGTGAAGGATTTCATGACGGGGTTACCTATAATGAGATGTAATAGTCGGGGAGAGCTTTATCCAATCACCACCACCACCACCACCATTACTACGAGTCAAGCCACTCCATCGACATTTGTCGCCCTTGCTCCTTCTTTGTGGCATGCACGTTTGGGTCATCCGGGATCGTGTATTCTTTCTTCTCTTCAAAATGATAATTTGATTAATTGTAAGAGTACGGGTAGTACTCATATTTGTCCTTCTTGTCCATTAGGGAAACATGTTAGATTACCTTTTGTAGCCTCTTCTTCTAGTACGTTGATGACTTTTGACATTATTCATAGAGATTTATGGACATCTCCCATTTTGAGTTCTTTGGGCCATCGTTATTATGTGTTATTCTTGGATGATTATTCTAATTTTTTGTGGACATTTCCTTTGTCTAAAAAGTCTAAAGTTTTCTCAACCTTCTTAAAATTTAGAGCATTCATCCGTACCCAATTTGAACGAGAAATTAAAAATATTCAACATGATAATGGAAGGGAATATGATAATGGGCCGTTTAAAAATTTTGTGACACTAATGGCATCTCTTTTCGATTTTCTTGGCCTCATACGTCCTCATAAAATGGGAAGGCCGGAAGAAAAATTCATATCATTAATAATATTGTCCGAACCTTGCTAGCTCATGCTTCATTACCTCATTCTTATTGGTATCATGTGTTACAAATGGCTACCTACCTCCTTAATATTCTCCCTAACAAAGGATTAGCATATCAATCCCCACTTAAAATTCTTTACAACCAAGATCCCTCGTATTCTCATCTTAGAGTATTTGGGTGTTTGTGCTATCCACTTTTTCCGTCCACTACAATTAACAAACTTCAAACCCGATCTACCGCTTGTGTATTTTTGGGTTATCCGTCTGATCACCGTGATTACAAATGTTTTGATTTATCTTCAAATAAAATCATAATTAGTTGCCATGTTATTTTTGATGAAACCCAATTTCCGTTTGCTAAATTGTATACTTTTGTGTCTAGTTCGTATAATTTTTAGATGATAAGATCTCCTTGTACATCATCCGTCAGTGGGCCCAACAATCCCGTTACCCCGGCCCATTTTCTACCGAATTAGCCACTGTTTCTCGGCCATCAGGCCCACTGCCTGCTGGCCCGATATCCTCACCCAGTCTCGGTCCTATATTTCAGCCAGCAGGCCCAACTATGAATTATGTCAGTCCCGTATATCCGCTAGCAGGCCCACTGCCTGATGGCCAATCCCGAGAACCATCCAAGCCAATTTCTACTCTGATTCAAGGGCCCGTTACTCGTAGACAACAGGGCATTTTAAACCAAAATGACATTTCAATCTTCATTCTAATGTCACTAAATCACCCCTACCACATAACCCAATGTTTGCCCTTCATGACCCGGATTGGAAAATGGCCGTGGATGATGAATATAATGCTCTTATTGAAAATAAGATGTGGGAGTTGGTTCCCCGTCTGCCTGGTGTGAATATTATTCATTCTATGTGGATTTTTACGCATAAAGAAAATTCTAACGATTCTTTTGAGAGGCACAAGACTCGTCTTGTAGGTGATGGGAAAACTCAACAGGTTGACATGGATTGTGGAGAAACATTTAGTCTGGTGGTCAAACCGGCTACTATTCGCAGTGTTCTCAGTCTAGCTCTCTCGAAAGCATGGCCCATTCATCAGTTGGACGTGAAAAATACTTTCTTACACAGTGATCTCAAGGAGATAGTATACATGCATCAACCCTTGGGTTTCAGAGATCCGAATTATCCTAATCATGTTTGTTTACTCAGAAAGTCCTTACATGGGCTTAAGCACGGCCCACGAGCTTGGTATAAGAGATTTGCAGATTATGTGTCTACTATTGGGTTTTCTCACAACAAGTTTGATCATTCTCTGTTCATCTATCATCGTGGTACTTCTCTGGCATACATTCTGTTGTATGTAGATAATATTATATTGACTGTCTCTTCTGATAATCTGCGCAAGTCTATCATGTCCCTTCTCAGTTCAGAATTTGCTATGAAAGACTTGGGGCCCTTGAGTTATTTTTTTGGCATAGCTGTCACTCGTCATGCATTTGGTCTATTTTTATCACAGAGGAAGTATGCGGCTGAAATTATTGAGAGAGCTGGCATGTCATCTTGTAAGTTCACACCTACTCCGGTTGATACCAAATCGAAGCTTAGTGCTACTTCTAGCACCCCATATGAGGATCCCATCCACTATCGTAGTCTTACAACTCTTCAGTATCTTACTTTCACGAGACCATATATTACTTATGCAGTTCAGCATGTGTGTTTATTTATGCATGATCCGCGGATTGAGCACATGCATGCACTCAAACGCATTATACGATACATACAGGGCACACTTGATTATGGATTGCATTTATATCCATCCTCTGTCTCTACTCTCGTGTCGTATATAGATGCTGATTGGGGTGGTTGTCCAGATAACAGACGTTCAACATCTGGTTATTGTATGTTTCTTGGTGATAACTTGGTCTGTAAAACACCAGGCTACTTTATCGCGATTTAGTGTGGAGGCCGAGTATCGAGGCGTAGCCAATGTGGTGTCTGAGTCATGTTGGCTGCGTAATATTTTATTAGAGCTTCACTTAGCTATTCAGAAAGTTAGCTTGGTCTACTGTGATAATGTTAGTGTCGTCT
This sequence comes from Anisodus tanguticus, assembly GCA_034509755.1. NCBI lineage: Eukaryota > Viridiplantae > Streptophyta > Magnoliopsida > Solanales > Solanaceae > Anisodus > Anisodus tanguticus. The sequence continues at coordinate 45,831,189 of CM067550.1, read as the reverse complement.
ATCTCTTTGGAAATTCGGTTCAACATCAGCGCACTAAACATATCGAGATGGATATTCACTTTGTTTGCAAAAAGGTAGTTCGTGGACAAGTACGTGTCTTGCATGTCCTTTCAAGGTACCAAACATCTTTACTAAGGGTCTTCCATTGGCTCTGTTTGAAGATTTTAGGGACAGCCTCAGCGTACGACAACCGCCCGCTATGACTGCGGGGGTGTGACAGAAGTTGTGATATACACGGACAAAGCCGTGTATATCAAAGGAACAAATTGTGTATATTACCATAATTGTAGAATTCTTGTATAAGTGTAATTATAGTATTACTCTTGTATTAGAAAAAACTACTAGAATTATAGTAGAAAAATGTAGATTTATTTTCCATATTTAGATATTGTATATTTGTATATATACCTCTTTTATTAATGAAAATAATCAAGAAATTATATTCTCTCAGTTAGTTTAACTTTCAGTTTGACTGTTGGTATCAAACAGACCCGAACTCTATAAAATATAATGAGAACTTAACTGACTTCCCTCTTTAAGAATCTTTTTAGTTTCTGTTTGGATGTTGGGTCGTTATGTTGCTCCCTCTTGGTCGGCGCTTTAATTGTTTATATCACAAAATGGTCCTCCATTTTTCCATGATAGGATATTCGACTCAATTTGCAGCACCTCAGATTATTTTACTGGTATTTGTTGGTGGCGAAGATAGGAATTCAATATAAGAAATTCTTATGCTAAGGAGATTCAAATATATGTGTGTATGCGTTAAAAAGTTTTTTTTTTTTTTACCTATTTACATAATATAATATTTCAACGAATAAATTTGATTGAACCTACTTGCATCCTTGTGCCTCCGCCTCTTTATTTGCTATCTATTGCTAGTACGGGTATCATGTTGAATATCTGCTAAACACAAATACTAGTAACTCTTTTTATCAAACCTTAAGACAAATAAAACGAAATTATATATATATACACTCATGATCTGCATAAATTTTGTTGACCTTAGGTCGTCATTTTCATCCCCTTTCTAGAAACCCAAATTCAATATTAACAAAAGAAAAGGGGGGGGAAGGGGGCTTGCCGCATGTACCAAGTGCCCTACAACAGGGTGAGAGGGTAGTTCAGTAGGTTGAGCCCCTCCATCCTTCACCATATGGTAAAATCGAATTTCATATCTCTTCTCTTTCCCTCGGTGCTATTCGCAGGATGCGCAGGGGGGGACGAGCAACCAAGTCTGATGATATCCAATTGAATTTTGGAAGAGCACAGGCAGGGCAGGTTTGGAGTGGCTGACTGAGTTGTTTAACGTCATTTTTAAGACGACAAGGATGACCGAAGAATGGAGGTGGAGTACAATGAATCCCTTGTACAAAAACAAAGGTGATATCCAGAGTTGCAAAAACTATAGAGGTATCAAGCTGCTGAACCACACTATGAAAGTTTGGGAAAGAGTCGTGGAGATGAGGGTGAGAAAATACGTGTCTATTTCCGAGAACTAGTTTGGATTCATGCTGGGGCGTTCATCTACCGAAGTCATTCATCTTATTAGGAGGTTGGTGGAGCAGTATATGGAGAGGAAGAAAGATTTACATATGGTTTTCATCGACCTCGAGAAGGCATACGACAAAGTCCCTAGGGAGGTTCTATGGAGATGTTTGGAGGTTAGAGGTGTACATGTGGCGTACACTAGGGCGATCAAGGATATGTATGATGGAGCCAAGACTAGGGTACGGTCAGTAGGAGGAGACTCGGAGCACTTCCCAGTGACGATGGGGTTGCACCAGGGATCAGCTCTTAGCCTATTCCTATTTGCCTTGGTCATGGACGAAATAACGCGACAAATCCAAGGGGAGGTACCATGGTGTATGTTATTCGCAGATGACATAGTCCTGATTGATGAGACTCGCAGCGGAGTGAACGCCAAGCTGGAGGTTTTGAGACAGACTCTGGAGTCTAAAGGGTTCACGTTGAGTAGGACCAAGACAGAATATTTGGAGTGCAAGTTCAGCAACGGGAGAGACCCTGAGACATGCGTGGAGGTGAGACTTGGTACTCATGTCATTCCAAAGAAAGGAAGCTTCAAATACCTAGGGTCTATTATCCAATGGAATTGAGAGATTGATGACGATGTCACACATCTTATTGGGGCAGGGTGGATGAAATGGAGGCTCGCATCTGGAGTCTTGTGCGACAAAAAGGTGCCAACTAAACTTAAAGGCAAGTTCTATAGGGCGGTGGTTAGACCGACTATGTTGTATGGGGCAGAGTGTTGGTCAGTCAAGACTTCGCACATACAAAAGATGAGAGTTGCGGAGATGAGGATGCTGAGATAGGCATACAATGAGAGATATGATTAGAAATGATGTTATTCAGGATAAAGTGGGAGTGGCCTCGGTGGAGGATAAGATGCGGAAAGCGAGGTTGATATGGTTCGGGCATGTACAGAGGAGAGACATGGATGCCCTAGTGCGGAGGTGTGAGAGGTTGGCTATGGACGGGTTCAAGAGGCGTAGAGGTAGGCAAAAGAAGTATTGGGGAGAGGTGATTAGACGGGATATGGCGCAGGTGCAACTTACTGAGGACATGACCTTAGATAGGTGATTGTGGAGGACACGAATTAGGGTAGAATGGTAATAGGTAGTCGAGCGTAGTCCTACTTAGGCTTACAAAATGATAGTGTAGTGTTATTAATGTAGGTTCGATTAGCCTATCACACTTATAGGCGCATTATTGCTCTATAGTACCCTGTAATTTGATTCCTACTGCTATGTGTTCTTTAGTATAATTTATTTATCTTATTTAGTTGTGTTAGCTATTGCTTCCAGTTGTTAGTATGTGCTACCATTGCGTATTTGATTTTACTATATGCATGTTCACAATGCTTTAATTTCTCGTCTGATTCTGACCATTTCTCATACTTTGTTTTGCTTTGCTTATTTTGCCTGATTATGTTTTGTCTTGAGCCGAGGGTCTCTCGAAAATAGTCGCTCTACCTATCAAGGTGAAGGTAAGGTCTGTGTACATTCTACCCTCCCCAGACCCCACGTTATGAAATTTCACTGGGTATGTTGTTGTTGTTCCCTTTCCCTCCCCCTTGCCCAATAATTAAGAAAAAAAGAATTGCTCTAAACTAGTACAATACTACATTAAGAGAAGAGAACTAACACGTTTGCAAAAGATAGCAAGTAAATGTTGCACTAAGGCTCCCTTTCAAATTCTATAACCAGAAAAGAATATAAAATATTTTTTTCAGCCTCCCATGGTGAGTTCTGGTCGGATGGTTTGATTCTGCAACCAAAAAAGAAGAAAAAAGGCATGCGCAATTGAATGATGATCCATGTGCTGCCCATGATAATGGATGTGTTAAGGCCAGGCTATAAAGCAAATGCCCTACCACAACTCCAGGAAAAAAAAAACATAAGAAGTTTATGCAATTCTAAGCAAGAATGCCCATTAGTTAATATCTTTGGCAAGACTTGCTAAACAACATCAAACACAGATTGTCTCTGTTTCATTTCAGTATTTCTTTCTTACCAAGTTTTATGTACAAAAACCTAGATTTATGTATCAGCATTTGAGGATTGGAAACAGACAACTGGCCTTTGGATCTCTTGTTTTCAACTTGTCCTAAAATAGTCCTAAGCTCACTCCAACTCCACTATACCCCCCCCCCCCCCCCCCTTCCTTTTAGGATCGGAATAACCATGTCATCTGGGAGCTAACAGCGCTAACCATGAATAACGATAAGTCAGACCAGAAATGAGAAATATATAAAAGAAGACACAAATTTAGCATTGTTTTATCAATTGACCTACATCTACGAGCGCAAATGAACTATTGGTTGTTTTACAAGAGAATATAGAAGAGTACAATGCACACGACCCTAAACAACTCAAAAGCTCCTTTTCGCCATCCTCTTCCCACTGGAAAAACTTATTGATTGTACAACAACAATGACAATTACATGTTAATACCAAACAAGTTGGGATCAACTATATGAACCTCAATGTCCATGTCACTTTATTTAACCATTATTACTTGTACAACAGTAATAACATCTATATCTTAATCCCAAGCAAGTTATGATCAACTATATATGAATCCTCAATGTCCATATCGCTCCATTTAACCATTACTGCCTGTACACAGAAAAGAAAAGATTAAAAGTTTGGATACAAAAGTGTAACTAATAACAAAGTACTAGGATAAAGGGTGTATCCTGCAACAACATCAAGTTATTCAGCAGAGAACTAGCTATATAGTGGTCAAGTCTTGAGCTCAGCAAGCTTCCAGAAGCAACACAATGATACAACTACGAGAATCTTTACACAATACAATCAGAAAAAATAGCCACTTAAATGCATAACCACCATTTTTACTAAAAGAAAATCATATCCCAATCCAGAAGTGGATTGCATTTGCTCAATATGTAAAGGTTTGAGATGTTGCAAATATCATCACATAGCTAAAACAGAAACCACTAATATATCCTTCTGGAAGTCTATCTTTATGTTTTTGATATTACAAGAGACCAGTGTGTCATGTCTCCTCAATTCACATTTTTCCTCTGCAAGCCTACACACTAAGGGTGGTGATTATCATTACATACGGTAGAAGAAGAAGAATGGGATTTTGATCTATTCACATTTACATTTCAAAGGGAAAAATAGATTTTTGACTGAAGAAAAGAAAAGAGGCGAGGAAAGCAGAAGAGTATCTGATATCGCTGTTTCCCTTTTCTTTAACCTCTATTCTCTTAAGAGTTTGTAGCACATCAGTAAAGAGTAACATCTTGCTAACTATTAAATTATATGGTTTGGCATCGTTGGATTCTTTCTGAAGGCATGCTTCCTGCAGCGCTCGAATATGCTGTCATAGATCAAATCAAATTGAACTCCAGCTCTTTCACGATTCACAATGAAAAGAATGTGATCACCTTCAACAATCTTATAGTACCTGATTCCAGAAAAGAAAAAGGAGACATTAATACTAATGCTGCCATGAATACTGTTGTTTTATTGAAATAACTACACAGAAAATTCCAACCTCACTTTATAGCAATCTCAAGTATCCTATATGTGTCAGACAAATATGCAGTGTCGAATAGTTGCACATTTAAAAGAAAGTCAAATATTTTCCACATCTCAAAGATAATAGGCATAAATGCTAAGAACTCCTGGTTAAACATAATAGCCATACTTTCCAATATATATATATATATACTTTAAGGGGGTTAAGTGAGAAACATATTAGAGAAAATACAGCAAGCAAATACAAAGGATTGTTTGAGGATACAGAAGAGGTATAATTGCAAGTCAAGGAACAATTCTTTAGTAACACATCCCTGCTAGATTATTTAAAAGTTCCTACAAAAGCTTGATGTTGCAATGTCTAGCACGCCTCATGAAAAATTTAGCACATCCACTTCAAGCAGACACAGAGATATAGATGTCCATTCAAATTTATCATCAAAATAGCAACCCCTTAAATGGTAACATGTGAAAATATGGGTTTGAGAACTCGACTTGCTGCAGAATAATGAATAATTATCAAGCCCTAATAATAATGAGAAGAAGAAAAAATGATGGATGTGCAGTGAAAACTGCTTTACTTAGTCAAGAAACTAAAGTAAGTTAAATACCACAAGACTAACTTGGCAAAAGGAATATAATAGTAGAAGTTTAAGATTGGTAGCCTACCAGATACCAGGTTGCATAGGCTGGCATTCAGAATCTTTAACAACCAGGTGACTTGGGTGCTCAACCGGGAAACGAGGATGTGTCATAGAAATAGTGTTGAGTGCACCATCGTTGTCCCACCAATCCTCATCCCTGCAAGAGTTCGATGAAACGAAAGCAGTGAGATGATGAAATTTCGAATAGAAAATGTTATTTGGCAGTTCCACTGCATTTTGATACATGATAAAGACAAACCTATAGCCCTTATATGGGGGAGGGACATCTGGAGGATGGCGCCATAAGCTCATTTGCAGGACTCGGATGAACAGCAGAGGATGTATCCCGAGTATGCCAGAAGGGACTGTTAAACCCAAGACTTTGTTGGTACGTTTGGTAGCGTAGCTGAAGTAGTATGTGTGAGGAAACGTATCCAAGTGGCTGTTCAACTTGATCGACCCTTGGAGGGTAAGATCTGGAAGTATCCAATCCCCTGAAGCAAATGGACCAGCATTTCCTAAGAGGCAATCAATAAGACCCCATATTCCTATTTTTCTCCATGACAAGTTGAAGTGGTCAAACCCAAAGTTGTAATAGTTCTTTAGCCACGGTATGTCAAACCAATCGTAAATTATTACTCCAATACGGCATAGCTGAAGCAAAGACACTGGCCTCAACGACTTCCCATCTTCAGGACTGTAAATTAAATCAGTCAATCCAATAAAGATTCATGATTTGGGTAAACATATAACTTATAAATAAAGGCTACAAACAGATGAGAGCAATGTTTTATAACCAACAACGAATAGGAAAGGTAACAGAATATTTGAAAGTGGATTTAATAGAAACAGCAAAGTTAAAACCTTCATATTATCGTTATCTTAATACTGATATAATAATTACTGGTTGAATTGAATCCATTGAACGACACCTGAAGTGGTGTCTGATCATATCATCTAAAGTTATGAGGTCATTACTAAATACTAAAATTTACATCTGCTCCTTTACCAGAATTATTACTATTGTGCTAGCATTATCTTACTCTTTGATTCTATTACTACTATTTCTTTTTTACTTTGGTTATCTTTACTATTTTTACTGTCGAAACTTTTCTTTCTCAATATTTGCATCATAGAGTTTACTCTTGCATTTCTTTCAAACCTATTCTGAGAAAACTATTTTCTTGAGCCGAGGGCCAATCGGAAACAACCTCTCTACCCCACAAAGGTAGGGGTAAGGTCTACGTACACTCTAACCTCCTCAAACCCCACTTGTGGGACTTGTGGGACTATACTAGGTATGTTGTTGTTGAAGTTGTTGTTGACACTAATAGCACAATTGATATAATGAACAGCCAAGGTTATCACTTAGTTCTTTATGTGACAATAAAGATATCAACTATATTTGAACTACAGATAATAAGATATCAGAAACTTACTGCATTCCGTCAAAGTAGGTTCTTGTAGTCCCGTTGAACGCTCCTGACAACGCTGTGATGCTTAAGATCCAGTTTTCGGAAGTGTTCTCATAACCCTTAAATGCCTACAAATCACAATAAGCTTTAAATTAACAGAAAACTTCTTTTAAATCTCAAATAAAGCAGACTAACTAACCTTGTCAGCTAGCATTTGTTGCAAAACTCGAACAACTTGTGCCCCGGCTGAATGCCCAACTAAATGAATAGGGTGATCTTCATCCCATTCGGGGTAATTCCCTGCTTAAAAGATCGAAAAGGCTAAATTAACCATTCACAAAAAACATTGAAATGCAACGAAACTAAACAGAAGAGGCAAAAAGTTTCAACCTTGTTCATAAATACCATGAATTTACAAATATTGAAATGTGATGAAACTAAATAGAGGAGACAAAAAAGTTTCAACCTAGTTCATATGTACCATAAATATACAAACATTGAAATGCATTGAAACAAAATAAAGGAGGCAAAAAGGCTTCAACCTTGTTCATAAGTATGATGAAATTACAATCATTGAAATGCAATGAAACTACATAAAGGGGGCAAAAAAAGCTTCTAACCTTGTTCATAAATTTGTCCAAATTGCGAATGCCCACAAGCTTTACTATGTTCTTTCCCATAATCAACTTGCCCTCCTTTCAAATAATAAAACAACTCACGAGCCCTGAAACCTAAATTCCATCAAATTTTGCAACAACAAAAAAAGAACATGTAGAACACAACAAAAATATTACAACAAGATGACAAAAAAGAATATAAATAACAAGCATCAACCCACCTGTCATATATGCTAGTTAGTGAGCCCAAATCAGGTACAACTACCCTATCATCCTTCTTCTCAGCACCAGCAAAATACGAAAGCCCTCCTAATCTCTACAAAAAAAAACATCACAATTCCAAGGCCATCTTAGAATTCTACCTTAAAAAATCAATCTTTTACCCTAATGTATGCTAAACTATGTTAGTCGGACTCTCCAAAACTGTTACCGCACCTGTGTAGGATCTGATACGCACCCGGATATATTTTTAAATTAAAGAGTCCGATCATCATAGAGGCTAAATGGATAAAAAAAACACAACCAAACAATAAACAAGAATCTTATCAAATAATTAAACTATGTTGGTTGCACTCTCCAAAACTGCTGCCCGCACTTCCAAAATACAATATTTTTAACAAGGATCCGACACGGACCCAGCTACATTTTTTAAGAGTCCGAGCATCATAGACGCTACACAACACAGATAAAAAAACAACCAAAAAGGGAGAACAAGAAACATACCCCTTTTCCAAAACCAAAGATTCCATGAACCAACACAATGGGAGGCAGATCTTTAGCACTTGTGATATTTTCCTTTGATGGTTCCTCATTAACATCCAAATTAATCTTGTAAAAACAATCACTTAAGGCCTGAGAAATATCACCAGCCACAGCTGTGCTAAATATATAAAACCCATACGCCAAATGAACCAAAGAACTCACAAACAGCTCTGTTAATTGCATTGCTGTTATCCACCACCTTACTACCATTTTTCTTTCCCTAATATTATAACACAAGATTAAAAAAAACAAGAAAAATGTAAAGAAATTCTTTTTAACAACCCCCCTTCTTCAAGAAAACAAAAGCAACAACCTTAAATTGATGAAAACAATAATCAAGAATCTTATCAAATAATTAAACCCCTTAAAAGGGTATGTTGAACAAAGCAAAAAGATTCAATTTTTTTTTTGTAAATTTGAAGAAGGGAGGCAATCAATCAAGCAATCCTTTAAGGCCCCTAAATGGGGGGGTGAACCTTTGGTTTTGTAGAGATGAAGAGGAAAATTCAAGACTTTGAAAGATAGTTTTCCCACAATTTTCTCATTGCCCACCACACATATCACAATTCACAACTAATTGCATACACACCCCCTTTAGAAGGGGGTTGAATGAGGGCCCACCACACCTCAAAGACTGGTGGGGGTTGGTGCCAGCTGCCAGCTGCCAAAGGATCTTAAAATGGGTCCCACCAACTATGACACATTGGATAAAAAAAAGTCTTGGAAAATCCAAATTTAACCCAAATCATTAGTGGTGGAGATTTGGAGAACAATCCAAGATTATGCCTAAATATTTGGGATAAAGATATATTTAGGGGTATAATTGTAAAAAACGTAGTTAAATATAGGGTGTTTGTTTGGTGTTAGGTAGAAGTTGATTCTGGCTAAGATTCTAAACATTCTAGGAGTTTTCATTGCATCACAATTCACAAGACTAGGAGAAATTGGTTGGAAACGACCTGGAAAGTTATGTGCTGTATAAAAATATAAATAAAAAAGTTATGTGCTGTGTATATTAATTAAACTAGAAACTATAAACCAACCAACTCCAGAACCATAATGGTCTTATTTCCTTATCCATATATAATGATATTTGTTTTCGGTGTTCGCATCCACGCCTTTCTCCAAAGGTGAACCACACTTTCTATGTATTTGTCACAGTACAAATTTATGGTATGTATTGTCTTGGGCATAATAGATATTATAAATTGGCAGATATTTATTTATTTTTTAGACCTCTAATTAAGTTTTTGGCATTTTGTTAAAAATTATTAAATATTTAGCTATTTTTTATGGGGGGACAAAATTTTGATAAAATTTCCTAGTTAAAACTTGAAAAAACTCTAGGAATTTGAACCCCATGAATTGCTCATGAAATTTAAAATATTGAACTCTATGAATTTTGAAACTTCAACAAATATTCACATGTATCTTGTCAAGTTTTAAACTCCATGAATCGTTACTAGAGTTTGAATTTCATAAATCGTTCGTGTAGGTTAATTATCCAGTAAATTTTCATATTTGAATTGTAAAAATTTAAACTTCATAAATTATTTTTGAAGTTCTACTTGTTAAAACCTCAAACTCAGGTACTGTGTGCTAGAATTATTTTATATATATATCCAATTTTTGCATCAAAATCTAATTAACTACGTACTTTTCAATTACATTTGAAATAAGCCAAACATTAGCGGTCGGTTCAACACGCCGAATTTTATCCCTTTTTAGGGTTATGTCACATCTAAGTTTGAAGGTGCACCTTTTTCCAATGTGCGTTGTTTTATAAAATAGGTTATTTTTCTCTTTCAGTTTATAAAATTTGCCTAAAATATTGTATGTATTACTTCTTCAAAAGTTTACTAGCTACAGGTACGTCAGTCCTTCAAATCTGTCTGACTGCCCACTATGATGGTCTCACATACTTTATTTCTTCGTAAATATCTAGTTTAATAGTCATACCACATACCACAGCACCTTGGGTGTGGTTGAGTTGGTTTGGTGGGTGGTTTCCACACAAGAGGCTTGAAATTGAATTTCTCCACAATATTTTTTCAATCTAGCTCGTAGTACGGAATTTATCTAGTGCGTTTTACATTTTTTATGTGGTTTACGAGCGATTGCACATGAGCGAGTTTACACAATGCTCACCCGAAGGGCAGAGATTATGGTAGAAGCTACGGGTTTACCTTGGAGTTTCAAAAAAAAATAGTCATACCACTTCGTTCCATATTTCATACAACGATATTGTTAATTAGGAGACGAAAAAATGTAGTTTGACTCATCTATTATTTAAAATAGTGGAAGAAAATAATTATGAAAAACTTTTTCAATAGAAAAATATCATATGAAATGAATATAATATGGGGAACTCAAATTTAACCGTGAATTTTTTTTACATTTATCCTTTGTTTATCTTTGATTCATGAATGCCCCTCATTATTAATGTCGTCCCATTTTAACCTTTCCTCGAATGGTTGTCCAGTTTAGTTGTGATTTGCCATGGTGGAAACACGTAGACAAAAAAAAATCATGTATACCTTAAACTATCAGTTAGGTTTACATATATACTCTTTGCAATAGTCCAAAGCATGCACCTTAGCGTAATTGAAATGATTCAAATATATCAGTACATAACAAATTTGAAAAAAAAAACAGTGAAAGCTTTTATAAAATGGAAAGGCAGATGGTATTTACAAGTCAAACTGAAAATATTAGAAGTATATTTGAACAATTTCTCTATAATATATAGAGGAATATGTTCCTGATACAATATATATAATAGTACAAGAATATTTAAATTAGGTAACTAATCAACCTAATTACAATAGAAAATATAATTCTACCTAAAATAAGAGATATACAATTAATGAAAGAATATTCGGAAAATATTCTATTACACCCCCGCAATCGAAGCGGGAGGTTCACGAACACTGAGACTGGCTCGAAAATCATCAAATAGTATGCGCGGAAGTCCTTTGGTGAAGATATCGGCAATTTGATATTTGGAAGGAATATGAAGGACACAACTTGACCACAAGCCACTTTTTCGCGAACGAAATGAATGTCCATCTTAATGTGTTTAGTGCATTGATGTTGGACGAGATTGCCGAAAAGATATATCGCACTAATATTATCGCAGTAGACCAGTGTTGCCTTTTGAATCGGGCATTGAAGCTCAAGTAGAAGGTTACGGATCCAACAAGACTCAAAGACAACGTTGGCAACACTTTTGTACTCTGCTTCGGCACTGGATTGAGATAATGTAGGTTGCCTTTTGGAAGACCAAGACAATAGGTTATCTCTGAGGAAAACACAGTAACCAGACGTGGAGTGTCAAGTGTCAGGACATCCACCCCAGTCAGCATCAGAATAAGCAGTGAGACCAGTGAGCGAGGACCTGTATAAATGTAATCCGAAGTGAAGCGTACATTGGACGTATCGTAAAATACGTTTGAGGGCATGCATGTGTGCTTCAGTCGGATTGTGCATGTGTAGGCATATTTGTTGCACGACATAAGATATGTCAGGTCTCGTGAATGTGAGATATTGCAGGGCCCCAACCAGGCTACAATAGTGAGTCGGGTCTGAATATGGGGGGGCCGGAATCATCGCTGAGCTTGGAATTAGTGTCTACTGGTGTGTGGGATGGTTTGCAAGATGTCATTCCTGCTTGGTCAATGATCTCTTCGGCGTACTTCTTCTGACACAGAAATAGGCCGCCAGAATATCGACTGACAGAGATGCCCAAGAAATAACTCAGGGCCCCCAGATCTTTCATAGCAAACTCAGAGGAAATGAGAGACATAATGGACCGGTGGAGAGCATCAGATGATGTGATGAGGATGATGTATCAACATATAATAATAGGTAAGCCATATTTGTACCCTTGTTGTAGATGAACAGGGAATGTTCGAATCTGCGTGTGAAAAACTAATAGAGGAGACATAATCGGTGAACCGCTGATACCATGCTCGAGGAGCATATTTCAGTCCATAGAGCAATTTTTGCAACAGACACACATAATCCGGATGAATAAGATCCCTGAAACTCATAGGCTGGTGCATATATACCATTTCATGAAGATCCACATGTAAGAAGGCATTTTTGACATCAAGTTGATGAATGGGCCAAGACTTGGATAGAGCAATATTAAGGACGGTCCGGATGGTTGTGAGGTTTACAATCGGGATGAACATTTCATCACAGTCCACTCCCACATGTTGAGACCTGTCATCACCTATAAGACGAGTCTTGTACCTCTCAAAAGAATAATCAGATTTCTTTTTATGTCTACAAATCCACACAGAACGAATAATGTTAGCATCAGGTGGACGGGGTACTAGGTCCCACGTCTTATTATCAATAAGAGCATAATATTCGTCAATCATTGCAGCTTTCCAATTGGGGTCGGACAAGGCATCCTTCGAATTTTTAGGGACATGAGAATGGACAATTGAAATGGATAGGTTAAACAACCGTTTAGGTTTGTGAATTCCGTACATGGCACGGGTTTCCATGGTCTGATAGCATGGAACGGGTTTTCTTGGTCCGAGAGCATATCTCGGGACACGGGATGGGAGGGGGTGTGCCGCAGGATAGCTGAGAAGATGAGGAAGGGCAGGGGTGACGGCACCAGTTGCCGATGTTCAGTTTGCCGAGAGGTGGCTGCGAAATCACCCTGAGACGGGCTGTTTCGGGCCACCATAGGCAGAACTGGGTGGGCAGTGTGTCCCGGACTGTCCGAGGTGGGGACAGGTGTCGGGGTCTGGGACGACGAACTATGTAAATGATGAATTGGAAGAGGGTTTGGGCTATCATCTAGGAAATCGTAGGAATGCCAAGGTGGCAAGTTTAGGGAGGGAAAGGGGAATTGAGACTCATCAAATAGGACATGGCATGAAATAATAATTTTACGGCTTGACAAGTCATAGCACGAGTAACCACGATGATTGATGGGGTAACCCAGAAACACACACGGGGAAGACCAGGGTTGGAGTTTGTGAGTAGTCGGATGTAGAGGATAACATAGACATACAAAGATACGCAAATGTTGGTAGGAGGGGTTCCTACGAAACATAACTTGAATGGGCGACCATTGAGCTAGAGACTTGCTTGGGATTATGTTTAGGAGATAGGTGGTCATGGATAGTGCGTAATGCCATAATTGGGGGGAATTGAGGCGTGAGTAAGTATGGCACTAATTAGGTTGTTTATGGTTCAGATTTTCTGTTTGGCCTTACCATTTTATGAGGAGGTGTGAGGGCAGGAAAAATGAAAGATAAGACCATTATTGGAGCAAAACTGTTTGAATTGATTATTATTGAATTTCATGCCATTGTCACATTGAAAACATTTAATGTTCTTTTCAAATTGTATTTTTATGAGCGCACTAAATGATTAAAAAATGGGGTAGACCTGGAATTTATTGCCAATTGGAAAAGTCCATAGAAAGTTGGAATAACCGTCCAAAAACAACACATAATATCAATGGTCATCCGTACTTAAAATAGGGACTCCACAAATTACTATGTATGATATCGAAAGGTAGTAAAATACAATTTGTGGATGCAGAAAATGGTAATTTAACATGTTTTCCAAAAATGCAAGATTCACATATTGGAGTCCTAGAAATACAGTTGCAATTAATAAATTTATTTTTCCTAAGGGAGCGTAAAACAGAATCTCCCGGATGTCCTAATCTAGAGTAACATAGGGAAGAAGAAAGAGCAGCAAAGGTTGATGGAACTGAGGCTGGATTGTTGACGGAGTTTGAAATAGGGTAGAGATCTTCGGTGCTGTCACAACTCATTATTCGTCTCCCTGTCGTAAAATCCTTCACAAAAAACCAAAAGGATCAAAGTCAAGGGAAATATTATTATCAGTTGTGAAACGTCGCACATAGATTAGATTCTTAATGAGTTTAAGGGCATGAAGAACATTTTTTAAGATTGTGGTAGGGATAAGGATGAATGACCAAAACCGCGAATGGGAATGCCTTGTCAACTACCAACAATAATATTTCAATTTATATTACTCAAATTGGAATAAGACAAGAGAGTACCTTGTGATGCCGTCATGTGAGATGTGGCGCTTGTGTCCATATACCAATTTTCATCTGGAGCGTTGAATGACATTGTGTTCATAACTGCCTCAATGTCAGTCGGTGCATAAGTTGAGGGGGGTTGTGTTGTGTAGGCCTGTTAGGGATGTGGGCCGAGTATGCTAGGGTGGGCCTGTCGGTTCTGAAGTGGAGTCCACGAGGATGTCAGATACGAGCTAGGATGAGAGGCCTATGACGGTGGGACCCATGGCGGAGGCTGTTGGTTGTTTCCTGCCGACGGGGACTGCCCCTTCCAATCGTCATTGTTGCCGGAAGTCCTTCCGCCGCAGCCCTTGCTGGACTGCCTCCTCCGGCGATTGTTTCGGGTGGATGCGAGCTATTGCAGGTCCTCAGGCCGGCAGCTCTGGTTGCCGAAGTTGGAGGCCCTGCCGTCGGTGGAGGGCCCGACGGTAGTGGTGAGGGTGGCGTCGGCAATGCTGGCCTGAGTGGTGTTGCACTTGATTTTCCAGGTTTCCTCAAGAATAAGCTTCGAACGGGCCTCATAAAATTGAGGTAACGACGTGCATTGCTGAAGGATGGTGGCAACGCAGTCATAAGATTTGTTCAAGCATGCAATAAGTTGCATGACCAATTACTGATTAGTGACTGGTGCACCGATGTTGGAGAGTTGGTCGGCAAGCATCTTGAGTTCTTGACAATATGCAGACACATTTGGGAAATCGTCCTGATGCACGTCCTTGAACTGATTTCAAGGTATAACGCTCGTTGAGTTTTGTTGTCATGGAAAATACTTTCCAAACGTTCCCACGTTTGGCGGGCAGTGGCATCGGTCTCAATGATGGTGTGCAACAAATCATTAGAGATTGTGTCGTATATCCACTGGAGGACGGCTGTATCCAAACGAGACCAGAGTGCATCATAAGAAGTCGAAGCCGAGGGTAGGTCTGTGGACTTTGGTGTAGGAGGGATGCTGTGGTCGATAATTTTGTAAACACGATAATTGATCTTAAAAAGATCAGCCCACGAGGAGTATTGACTCTTTTCCATCTCAAGGGTGATATGGATGAAGTTTTTGATGTTGTTTACCGCAAGTGCATGATGGAATTTGGTTTTGTTAGTCATGGAAGATGAAATTTAGGAGGAGAAGAAGAGAGAATGGCTGGAAAAAAACACTAGGGTTCAGTGGGGGTGGCGGCTGAGAGCTATGGTCGGCGGCGATGGAGGTATTTTAGGCTACTGATACCATAAATGAATATGTTCTTTGATTGTATTAATCAATAATGTATAATATATATATTAGTACAAAAATATTTAAACTATGTAACTAATCAATCTAATTACAATAAAAATATAATGTTACCTAAAATAGGAGACTTAATTACAATAGTTATATAATTCTACATAAAATAAGATATATACAATTAATGAAAGAATATTTCAAAAATATTTTATTAATGTACAAATAAAATTGTATGATATCATATGTAAAAAATAAAAGTACGCGTTTGCCCATGTAGACGAGGGGCGTATTAATACCGAGGTGGGTGAGAGGAAAGCCTTGGAAATGTAACGCACATGCATATCCCCATTCTACTTTGCCATGCTGGATTTATTTGGTCTGTGGAGGCTGGCGAACATGCCTATTGCATAGTACTCTATTTGACTCCATTTATTTACTTTTTGGTTCAAAAGATAATACTATTTATTACTAATAGGCTCCAGTTGTTAACAATCTAAGCCGCAAATATTCATTTGGTGGCCCACTTATCATTGCAACATTACAAATTTTGATATTACCTGAGTATCAAATTATTTTTCGTAATTATTAAAAATAATTATTTTAAATTATTTATCATTTTAAAAATTTAAGGTACAATTAATTTTTATTTATTTTATCTTTTATTATTAATGAAGATGACATATAATTATAGAATAAACATTTAATGGAGGTAAATTATAATGTAAACATAAAAAAAGGATAAAGTAGATCAAATATCCCTCATAATTAATATTTCTTAAGAGACATATAAACAAAAAATGCGATAAATAATTTGAGATGGCGAGATTACTAATATATGCTAGGATGCAAATAATTTTTACACATCATTTGTTTATGTTGTCTTCGTGTACCTTGAATAGTGTCTTGTTGGATTTTCCCTAATTAAAGAACCTGATTTTTAACGTAAGTAATTCAAACACAAGTTGAAAGTGAAGTGCGAAGACTAAAGTATATAAGCGATTCTACGTGGAAAATCTCCGTATCCAAGGGAGTAAAAATCATGACTTATCCTTTTAGAATTTGCCAAAAAAGCTTCACCTAACTTCAACTAGTAATTTTAGGTTATAACTCAATACGCAAAGGAATTATAAACTCTAGTACCTTAAATCTCTACCATCAACCCAATTGTAGCTACCTCTTTCAAGACTATAATTCTAGTTTAGAATGCTAAACAAACTTTAGAATTGATCAACTACGATAATACTTTTGATCAAAAAGAAAAATCGGTTATAATTAACAAACAAAAATCAAGTCTAACGTCTTTTGGATCAGGTTCTTTCATTGAGTAGCTTGAATCCTTCGCAACACCTTCATGCAATGATTGATATTTATCAAGCTCAAACTCAGTGTTTATGCGAAATAGCATGAGTTTAAATAACAACAATGTGGTGCATTATATATAGGAGTGGGATTGGCCAAATTCTTCTACGTGTTCTCCAAAATCAAAAATATTTCAATTAAGGAATTGGTTTCCTTATTTATTTTTCCAATTCCTGGAGTTTTTTCTTTTTTCACACGCCTTTTCCTTTTGTGCAAGTTCCACAATATTTTCTTTGTTGTTTTCGAATTCCTTGACGCAACACGTGTAGCCCAAATTTTCAAGGAATCTGTTACACCCCGTAGTTTTGCGTTCCGGCGTGACGTCAATGGATACCAAAGTCCCGGAAAGAGGTACGACCTTACGGAAGGATAATGAAGATTTTCAGCTTGTTTATGAAGGTACATGAGTGTTTGGGAGTTAAACGGATCGAAGGAAGTACGTTTTGACGAAAGCAGGAAACTGGGCAATTTGACGGAAAGGTTGATGGACCGTCAAAATACCCAACCTGAGCTGTCAATCTTCCTGGCAGTTTGACGAGAAGAATGATGGACCATCAAAAGTTTGACGGTCCGTCAAATGAACCGTCTTTTTACGGTGGTGCAGATCTGGTTACGGATTTAAATTGGGTCTTCGACTTAGAACCCCCATTTTCTCCCCAAATGAGTCCCAAAATTTCTCCTAAGCTCTCTCCATCATATCATATCAACCTAATACGAAATCAAAGCCATAATCTGCAAGAATTACGTGAGAAGCCCCATGATTATAGAAAGAATTGTCGTCTCCTTGAAGAGTTAATTTTGGAAAACTTTAAAGGAAAGATAACCTACTGTGTTGGTGAAGATTATGATGTATTGAGATGATCATTCGTAAGAGAAACGAGGACTTGTAAAACGATTGTAGAAACAAGAACCAGGTATGTGAAGGTTATTCCTTTCTTTATTTTTGGCATAACTTCTTCAACGAGTTAGTTTGATTCCATCGCACAAAGATGTGCTAGTTATAAAAATTGTATTCGGTTTACCATGACCTTATCCTAGTAGCTCTTCCTTGTCAAGAATAAGTTGCGGTTAGCCATGTTTAGCTAAGTAGTGGAATGATAGAAAGCATGACTATAGACTACATAGAACGATAGTCGACTTTTAGTAGAGCTCCCGTATAAGTACTATGAAACAGAGTTAGTAGCGCCTCTAAGACATTCGTAGGCTATTTACAGATAAGTTAAGCGTTCTGAATGGAAAGAGATCCGAAGAAACGAGGTAATAAACTAGTAGCAGAGCATAAGTAAAGAGAAGATGAGATTACACTAGCTAGAAGATCAGGTTGTAATAGCCTAGCAAGATGAGCGTGTGCGCATATTTGAAGAGGATTAAGAGACTCCCTAAGGTCAACAGAAATAGAGTACGAGCTACGACATGATAAGTCACGTAGAAGGGTATAGCACACGAGTATATAAGGTACTTCTCAAATCTCAGAAAAGAAGAGATATGCGAGTCATAAAAGAAATGAATTGAGTAGTATAACAAGATAGTCGGATCAGAGGTAAGATAGTGCAAGACTCCCTAAAGCTACCAGAGTAGCTCATAAGGTAGTAAGTATGAATCGTGGGTTACAGAAAGTGCTAGATGAGCTATGAGTTATGTACGTAGTTACTTTGTTTACAGCTGGTTGCTTGTTGTGTATGTATGCACTTGCCTTCGGGGCTACGATGTCGCCTTCGAGGCTATTGACACTGCCTTCGGGGTTGTGATGCAGATTGCCTTTTGGGGCTATATAGATATGTATATTGCCTTCGGAGCTATACAGATACAAATTACATTCGGAGCTATACAGATACAGATTACATTCAGAGCTATATAGGCGTGTGCTTTCCTTCGAGGCTATACAAATATAGATTACCTTTGGAGCCATTCAGACACACTCACCTTCGGGGCCATGCACTTACACACCGGATCCCTTGTGAGGCCAAAAAATTGTGTTTAGATTGTATGTTACATAGTAACGTAATAAAGATAAGAAATCAGAGATAGTAAAGATAGTACATAGAGCCGAGACATAATATATTGTATAGATAAATAGAGGGGCCAAGCGACGATGACTAGGTAAGTTGACCAAGAGGTTGTGGTTAGTCCACTCCCGTTCCTTCATTTCAGTAGAGATTCCAGCATGTTATTCATGTTCTTCAGCTTCAGATTTTATATATACATATTATTTTCTGCCTTACATGCTTGGTACATTTCTTTGTACTGACGTTTCATTACTGGGGCGTTGTATTTCATGCATGCAGATGTAGGTAATCAGTTCGATGAGTTCTCCCAGCGGAGTATGTTGAAATTCAATAAAGGATCGGTAAGACTCCATCTCTCCCGAAGTGTAGCTGAGTCTAAAGGTCAGGTATCAAACTTTTGTACAAACTATGGGTAGGCCGGGCCCCTGTCCCGACCACGTTTGATGTCAGCTATCTTTAGAGGCTTTGTAGACACAAACTCAGTATGTATAGTTTGTCAATGGCCGTGTCGGCCCTCATTTTATATTTTATTAAGTTTGTCAGTATAAGTGTTTACAGAGGCTTACTTGGCCCATAATAACTTTTAATAAGAACAAATTTGGCCTTATCGACCTAGTTTGAGACTGCTTTTACAATGTGGCCTCAAGGGCCTGGCTTGCCCACAAGGCTCAGACTTCGAGTTCAGCTTGGTACGCTCGGACCTAACAAGATACCGAGTGCCAACCACACACCCCTAGGTTGGTGTGTGACAGAATCCAACTTGCACTAAGAATTATTTCTATAACTTCTGATCAACAGTCTTTTATGAACCTTATTCTTTCGATATATACACAACTTTTCTGTAACCTTGTTAGCAACATAAGAATTATCTTCAAAAGACCTGGTTCTTTTATTGTTATTTATTAATCATCAAAATTAATTTAAACTCAGTTCAATAGTTTATCTTTTGATTTATTATTACGGAGAAACTTTTGTTCTTCTTAATTGTATAGATTTTTAGTATTTTTTATTTTTATTTTTTAATTATTTTAAAATGATTTTGAACAAATATATAATTAGTGATGATTTATATAACTGACCTCAATATATTTAAATTTGAGGCATAATTATTATTATTATAGTATTACGAAGAATAACTATATCAGAGGTGTGACAGTGGCCTATATCAGGGCAAAATTAAGGACATGTATGAGGGTGACAAGACCAGGGTTAGGACAGTCGGAGGTAATTCAAAACACTTCCCGATTGTGATGGGGTTGCATCATAAATCAGCCCTTAGCCCATTTCTATTTGTATTAGTGATAGATGAATTGACACGACATATTTAAGAGAATGCGCTGTGGTGTTTGTTATACGTAGATGACATAGTTTTAATTGATAAGACATGCAGTGGAGTTAATGATAGACTGAAAGTTTGAGGATGACCTTAGAGCCTAAAGGTTTTAGGTTAAGCAGAACGAAAACAAAATACATGGAGTGCAAGTTTAGTAACGTGAGGCCGGAGGCAAACGTGGAATTAAAGATCGAGGCACAAGGTATACATAAAAGAGAAAACTCCAAGTATCTTGAATCCATAATTCAAGGAGACGGTGAGATTGATGATGATGTCGCATACCGTATTGGAGTAGGATGGGAGGCTCGCTTCTGGGTGTTTTGTGATAAGAAGGTATCGCTAAGGCTAAAAGGTATGTTCTATAGAGTAGTGGTTATACTAGTATTATTGTATGGGGCAGAATGTTGGACAGTCAAGAATTTGCACGTTCAGAAGATAAAGTTAGCGTAGATGATGATGATGAGATGGATGTGTGGACATACTGGGAGAGATATGATCAAGAATGAAGTTATACGGGACAAGGTCAGAGTGGCCTCCGTGAAAGATAAGATGAGGCAAGCGAGAATGAGATAGTTTAGACATGTGAAGAGGAGGTGTGAAGATGCGTCAGTCAAGAGGTGTGAGAGATTGGCAGTAGCAGGAGTTGGGAGACGTAGAGGTAGGCCGAAGAAGAAATGGGGGGAGGTGATTAGATAAGACATGGCACAATTCCAACTGAATGAGGACATGAACCTAGATAGGAGGATTTGGAGGTCGAGAATTAGGGTAGAAGGTTAGTGGGTAGTTGAGTTTTTGTCACATTGTGTGGGTGAGGTTGGGAGCTAACCTCTTCTTCTACTCTTCTTTCATTCTTAGTCATATTGTTTAGGTATTGCGTAGATCCTTACTCTTTATGTCTATATTCCTATGTGTTGCTCCATTTTCTTTCTATTTGGATATTTTATGGTCTTATTTTCCTTGTAATCCTGCATCTACTGCTTCCCTTTTGAGCCGAGGGTCTATCGAAAATAGTCTCTCTACCCCATAAAGGTTAAGGTAAGGTCTGCATACATCTTGCCCTTCCCAAACCCCACTTTGTGGGAGTACGTTGGGTATGTTGTTTATAGTAATACGAAGAAGTTCGCTAGTTTGTCTCAAATCAAAATTTTCCTCTTCCTCTTTAGGGTGAACCTATATCCATTTTAAGAGTAAAAAAGTGTCTTATATGAAAAGTGCTCCATTTTTTTAATTTGTCAAGGTCATTTTTGGAGTAAAACTTAAGATGGGCAAATTATTTTTGAAAAATATATATAATTTAGAAATAGCAACCATTCATTAGTTGAAACTTGGGGATCTTGGCTAAAAGGCCATTTTTAAACTTAAATTTTCCAAAAGGCTACAAGTCTCAAAGTATTGGCCAGAAGGCCATCATTTATGGCGTCAGCAATGTCAGAGTTTGTTGCGTCCAACTCTATTCCCAAAGTCTTAAAAAATACATTTTGATCCTCAACCCCGACATGTTAATTACCCAAAAAAAGAAATAAAAATTAAAATATTTCCCTCCAAAACTTCTGATTTGTCCAATTTCCATATTCTCTTTCCGGTAATCATTCCGGTTATTCATTAAAAAATTAGTCCCCAACAATGGAAAGCTTCTTCCCTATTTCCATCTTTGTAGCTAAAAACTCATAGAATTCGTTGAAAATGAGCTTTCTCCATTGTTGTAAAAGCTCAGTTTTTCAGAGAAATTCCAGCCTCACTATGATATCGAAGTTCATTTTGGGAATACAAATTCTCTTGTGAAGTCAATTCTCCATTCAATACCTCATTCATAACTGGTAAGTGCGTTATCCCTGCTCTTTTTATTCTGAACCTGGTACTGTTCGCCAGCCAATCATAGACCACAGTCATCGATGAGTTATCGACCAATCATAGACTATAGTCCTAATGTATTATAGATTATGGTGTCGATTGCAGAATATATTATAATAGGTGGTGATTACATGGGCGAATGGGTGGAGACTCCACAATGATGGAATTGGATTTCTTCGAGCAAGGTGATAGTGTCGATTGTCATGCGTCGCAATGGTACATATAACGATTTATTTACGAGTGTAATGGAAAGCGGAGAGTTAAGTTGTAAGCCCAACAACTTGTGCATTAGTTATATGATTAATGCTCTACCCATTAGGGGAATAACACATCCTTCTTGATAGGCAAGTGAAATTGTACATGCTTAATGTTGTTGCTGATGGTTCTAGGCATGTTTTAAGAATAAATATTGTTTAGAGGTCTCAAGAAGCTTCTACTTCAACAACTCCATATCCACCCCTACCCCCACCACATCAGTCAACCGATGATAATTCAATATAACATGAGGGCATGTGTGATCATTTAATGAATATGAATGATCCTGATAGAGATGACGAAGAGTGTGATGGGGGTAATGGGCAACCAAGTGATTCACAAAGCAGCCACAACTTCATTTATGGAGCTAGTTTTTACCATGGGCAAACATTCAATAACAAGAAGTATTTAAAAGTTTTATTGAAGAAAGCTGCAGTAAAGACCCTGTTCTATTATAAATCGAACAAAAGTAATAACAAATATTATAAAGTGGAATGCATTTGTAACGACCCGTCCAATCATTTTTGGCTTAATACCTTTACTTGACCAATTACCATTCCCTTAGACTCTTTGCCCATGAGATAATGTATGCATTTAGTGCGTTATCTAACTATAAGAGCAGGAGCAGCTTGGGGTTTGTGACTCACAAGGATGGGTAGCACGGTTCTCGATGTGAGTTTGATAGGTTTCGGAATAAAAAACTAAGTTTGAAGTCTTTGAAATAAAAAGAGTTGATCCAAAGTTGATTTTTGAGTATACGGTTCATTTTCGAGTTTCGTTGCTTCAGGTAGTTTCAGAACATCATTTGTGACTTAGTTGAGTATTTGGTTTGCTTCCCGAGGCGTTCAGATGTGTTTTGAGTCCTTATTTGCTAATTTATGATATTTATGTGGAATATAGAAAATGTATCTTAGCTTGGTCGGATGAGTATTTTGAGTGCGCGAACAAGTTTATAGCGTCGTTTACACTTGGGTAGCATAATTTAGTTGTGTCCGGGAGGTCTAGGGTGGGTTTTGGGTGTTGGATGGACAATTGTGATTTTGCTATAGCTGTTGGTTCTGGTGCAATCGCACCAGCGAGTATTGACCGCACCTACGGAGCCACTTCTGCGAAAGTTGGTCGGCTGATGCGAGCCCTAAGAAAGTTGGAAAGGGCCGCCTTTGCGGAACTTCGTGCGCAAAGGCGAACTGCTTCCGCGGTGTCGTCTCCGGCCTTTGTGGATCTCATATCTCACTTTTCACAACCTCAAACTCAATTTGGGGAGAAAATCAAGGCTTTTCATTCATACCAACTTTGGGGTAAGGATTCTATCCTATTTTCATTATCTATTTATAATTTCATCATTAATCAGATTGTTTATCATGTTTTGGGGAAAAAAAACCTAGGGTTCTTATGTAATGATAAGAGGGCTAAATATATGAAATTGGAGGCCAATTCTAGTCTTTTGAGGTTGATACTTCAGACTTGGGATCAATAATGATTAGAGAATCTATGATTAAGTTTAATTTGTTTTTTTAATTCCATTACCTTTGGGGGGGGGGGGGGGGGGGGGGGGGGGGAATAAATAAAAAAGAAATTATATAGTCCATTGACAAATTCATATTTCAAAATGGCCGGTTTGCCAGATTTTCTCTTGAAACTTATTTTGTTCCAAATATTTAGAAAATGTTGAGAGGAACTCGGCTGAGCTTAGTTTAGCGAGCTTTTAAATACTAAAATAGTAAAAATGTCAAATATTTCGAACTAAAGAGATAGATTTTAGGATGTGAAATTTTGTGTCATTTGAAGAAGTCATAACACTAGAGCTCGTTCCGCCCGTCCCGATCCCGGAGCAAATATCTCAAGATACATTGAATTGCTTTATTATTCTCATCCACTGTACACTTTTAACTTTCGGTTTTTTTAATTTCTTCTTTAGACTTTTAGGATCACTTATAAATAATACTACGAAAATGTAATTAATTAAAGTTGAACCAAATCTATTTGCTTTCGGCACTAATTATTTGAACTTTATTTTGTAATTGTCGGGCAATTTATTAGTTGAGCTAGCTTCCCAACTATAAACTGCCTACTCTAATCTGATTTTTTTTTCTTACACAAAATAATAAATAAATAAATATGCATTTTAAAAAATATTCACAGAAAGATAAAGTAAAAGAAGCTAAGATCTATCAGCAGGCATCTTCATTTGGTCGGCGAGGAGAAAATATAAAATTTAATTGTCTGCTACGGGAAATAAATGAGACATGTGCTTGATCAGTAAGCTATTCTACAAAATCCTATTAGCAAAATTATCTCCCATGGTTAAAAAAAAAAGAATGAAATTATCTCTTACATTAATTATGGCGTTATGTTTGACGTTTTTGAGTTTGCATACTCAGTTTTTTTGCAAAAAATTGTTTGTTCGAATTAGATCATGAAAAATATTACTCCCTTCCTTCCCTTTTACTAGTTCCTTATACAAATTTTTTTTTTCATTTTAGCAAATTAAAAGTGTATACCCAAAAAAGGGATAATTGAATTTGTTGTATGATTTAAAGAACATATGGATTTAGTCTAAGCAAAGCATAAAGAAATTAGATTAATAAAATGATAAAAATAAATGTAAATAAGTGAGCAAGTAGATGATTAGACAGAAGTAGCATGTTGAGTCTAGGTCCGGAAGAATCTCCTGTTAGGATAGATCTCCAAGATTACTCCGAACTTAAATAACCCGAAGGTAAATCGAAATACGAATGGTGAAAGTATAGTATAAATTGCTCAATGTAAGTAAATATGATTGTTAAGCGAAAAGTTGGATGCCCCACCCAACATGAAGGTTGAGCTCCTTTTATAGGGATGAAATCAGGGCTTTAATGCCATGAATTCCTCTGAATTAAAGTGCAATAATTAAGACATTAAAAAAATTTAATTAATAAAATAGTAACGTCCGATGCCGCATCCGGATCAGATCAATTGTTATTAATGCCCGTAATCTCTCTCGGATACAACTACAATAACTTGTTCGACTTTGTTCCCTTATTTTTTAAGGCAATATCCATTAGGCTTTTTAGGGCTGATTTTATTATATTCTAAAGCAAAACACAAAGTCACCGAATATTTACAATGTAACCAAAAGGCTAAACAATACTAGAATTAATCTAATGAGTAACTTAGGATTTATAACATATCCTAAATTACTACTACAAATGAGTAGTGGAAACCAAATCAGAAATGTATGAAATTCAAGCTCTTGTACTACTTTTGTGTGTGCTGTTATTAGCTAAGTAAATGTCCCAAGTTTGCACCCTTGATGCATCTCTTAGTTGAATACTAAAAGAGAGTCTGCAAATCCCAGTCCAGTGTTGTATGTCAACCAATTCCATGTCCCAAATTTGATCCTTTGATGCATGTATTAGTTGAGCTTATCCTATTTGATGCTTCTATGCATAATTTTATATGTGCCCACAACTTCAGTACCTAGGTTCCATTTATGTTCCTTTGGTGTATTTTTTGTCCTGAGTGATGTCCAGTTCTGCACAAATGACTATAGGTGTTTTATCAGTATAGCTATGCCAATTGGTCCCATAGTTATTGTGCCTTTATGTTTTGCTCATGTCATAACAAAAATCTTCAAATTCTGATTGTCTGTGAATATCCAATCTGCAGAAGCTTTAAATTTCTCCATTTTTTACAAGAATAATACCAATATCCATGTATTGTCACAAACACAGCAGCATGAGTAAATTTTGCTAATATCACACACTGTGTTATAATCAATTCATAGGTTATATATATATATCCTTGTATCCATGATGAGCCAACTCCAACACCCTGCAGTATGCACCCCTAAAGTCAGAATATTTGCTAATACCATATCATTTTCCAGTAAAGTAGGATCCATAGTAGTTTGATAATAGCCTGAACAACAAATGGTCAGTACCAAATCATGGCCATAGGTGTTAGGATCATTGATACTAAACATAAATAGACCAATGCCAGTCCAATTATCAAATTAAAACAATGCAGAGCCCATTCTAAGCCACTACCAAATTTGATATTCTATCAAATTCTCTTGCCTGCAACATTTTCCTTCAAACATGTGATCCACACCTTCCATGATACAAAAATAGGATTATACTTTTAAGATATATGCTTACTCCAGGCTTATTTCTTAACCAAACTCTTGAGTGCCCAATCTTGCTTTGAGTTGTTCATGCGTACATGCCACGTGTTATGCTCAAATACTCGAAAGATCAGAATGGAAATCTGAGATTAGAAGAGTTGAATGAAAAGAGAGAACTATTTATTGTATATAAAAAAAAATATTTATTTTCTTTCAATATTATTCTTAGTATTAAGTACCTACACTCCCCAAATTTATTGGATTAACGACCTTAATGGTCATTCACAAGAATTTAATAAAGCAAATCCTTAATAAATATTTAAGGCGTGCCTAATCAATAGAGGACTAGTAAAAGGGAGCACTTTTTTTCAAAATTTCTGAACTCAATAATTCACAAAATCACAAACTAGTTTTTGGAGATTTTCAGTTTTTCTTTTTAAAAGATTAAGATTTGAAAATCTTCAAAAACAAGAGTATAGTTTCATTTTAAGTTAGTTCAAACACACACTTTTTAGGCTAATTTCACACAGTCATCGAAATTATTAGTATTACAGAAAAATCATCAAACTAATTTTTTTAATCATAAATTAAAATCACTCAACTTTTACTAATTTTCATAGAAGTCACTCTGATCATTTTCCGGTAAAAATTGGCCGGAAAATTCCTACTTTAATTAAAAATTATTTAAAACTTAAAAAAAAACTCCCACCAAATACTACTCATGACTCGACCATTCCAACCTTTTAACTTTTTTTTTTTAAAAAATAATTATAAAATAGACTATTGCACTGGGTATATTGTATAAAATATACTATTAAAATTCTCTCATCCCACCAATAAATAGACTGTTACAGACTCAATTGAAATCTCCAAAACTTCTAAAAAAAAGTTTGTACTCAACTTTTGTGTGTCTATCAGATTAAGGGGAAACGTGAAAGAAAGGCCAGTTTCAAGTTAGATCTGAGTAAAACACTATACTTACGAGTGTACTCCGCAACAATAAACTTGTCGCTTAAAAAGGGGGGAAATAAGTCAAGTTAAATAATTCGGATTCTCTAACTCAATGTACCAATTTTTGCAAAATGATTGACACAAATTAAAAGTCCAAAAATTGGTGACCTAGCGAAAAGAAAGAAAAAGTTAAAAGCAAAAGGAGTACTCTAGATGTGTGCGGAAGGAATTGGGTTCAGACACACGTCCAAAGAAATTACTCGTTAAATAGCAGTGACAATGACACAATCAAATCAAGTATATAGTAGAGCTGGCCAGTGGGCCGGGCTCGGGACTGGCGGACCGAGTTTGGCGGGGTTGGGGCGGGGCGGGACGGGTGAAGGGGTCGGGGCTGGCGGGTCAGGCGGGATCGGGTTTGGCGGGATTTGCCGAAGTCCCGTCGGGATCGGGTCGGGGGCGGGATTGGGATCCGGGCAGTTTTTTTTTTTTTTAATAACATATGTATAAAAAACTCAATAATTAAACAAGACAAGATAGTGTAATAAAAAAATCTCAAGGCTGTTTTTGTGCCTCTTATATTATTTAATAGACATATGAACTTTTTGTAATACAAATACAATTGTCGAAATTGCAACTTTGTGGTGTTGTCCAAAAGTTGCAAATTACATAATAAAATTGCAATTAAAAAAATTACATTCTTAAAAAAACCTATTCTAGTTTCTTGATAGCTTCATGTGGTTCTTCGGTTGGAATTGGTATTTGTTGGTCAAATTGATCCACGTCGCTTCCACCACCTTCGGATAAGATTTCGTCGTAGTTTTCGTCTTTTTCTTCGTTGATCTCCGGTTGACCGCACCTTCTCCGCTCCGCTCGTATCCAATCTCTGAATAATACTACAATCTCCAAGCTGTCTCCGGCTAATGAGTGTCTGTGGTCTCCTATTTGATATCTGCCGGCAGAAAAAGCGCTTTCAGACGCAGTTGATGACGCTTGAATGTTCAAAACATCTCGGCCCATCATTGAAAGTGTCGGAAATGTCTTCTCATTCTCCCTCCAGTATTTCAGCAAGTCTTCACGTCCTTCTTCATTGAGAAGCGCAGTACGGTACGAACCCCGCAAAACAAAAATATCAAACTTGCTAATTTGGTTAGTAGCGGTACGGCCGCACATTCTATTTCTGAGGCTTTCAATACTAGCCGCAGAAACATCATGTCTTTTGTGAGGTTGTGTTGAAGAAGAAGAAGATGGCATGGAAGCCGGTAGGTTACTAGCACTTTCTTGATGGTATGGAAGCCGGTAGGTTACTAGCACTTTCTTGTTGGTAAAACCTATATACTTTTTTGCATTGGTTTTCTACGCTAGACAACACTTCTTCTTTAGTTTGTTCAATAGGTGGTGGGTGTTTGGATTTTTGGGACTTGGAGGTGGTAGTACTTCTATACAATCGTAAATAGTTTCAATAAGTGATTTAGTACCGTCTATTTTAATAGTCGAATTTAATACAACACCAATAATATAAATAGTGGGAATAAGAATAAAATATTTTTTAATTTTGATAAATATTTTTTTAATAGCTGTCATGTAAGCTGGTTTTTTCATATATTCAGTAAGTAATAAAAATATTAGAGCTATATAAAATAACATAGTTGAAATAGTAGGATAATATATACCGAAAAATTCTTTTGTTGCTTGAAAAAATTTCTCTAAAAATACAATAAGTTCGAAATTTTTTACCCAATCGCTATCTACAACCATATAAGCTGGATTTTGATTATAAGAGTTAAAGAATAAAGTTATACGTTTTCTATAGTCATAAGCAACAAGTAGTTGCTCGTATAAAAAACTCCACCTAGTGGATACTTCTTCTGGAATTTTTCTATAAGGTAGTTGGCAATCGTGACAAATTTTTTTATATTCTTTTCTTCGTTGTATTATATTATTTTTTAAAATAAAGTTTATAGCAAATTGTATTTTACTAAGAATGTCTTCAAAAAGTAATAGATCATCCTTTACAATTAAGTTATATATATGGCACGTGCATTTTATATGAAAATGATCTGGAAAAGATGGAGTTAAACTATTTTTTTAAATTGTAATAGCGTAAATGTTAGAAGAAGCGTTATCTAATGTAATAGTCATAATTTTATCGGTTATTCCGTAATAATCGCACACTTGATAAATATTATCTGCAATAAAATTATCAGTGTGTCTATCATCTATATATCTATACGCTAAGATACGTTTTTGCATAGACCATTTATAATCTATCCAATGACAAGTTACCGTTAAATAATCATGGTCGTTAGTACTACGACCTATATCAGAAGTGATAGCCACTTTGCCATTAAAATGATATAATGAATAACGTAAATACTGTTGATATTCATGTGTAAATTTAAATACCTCTCTTAACAGTTGATCTAGAAAAACCATTAAAAGCAGTGTTATACAAATCTCTAATGTAATGAATAAAACCGGGAGATGAAGGAAATGAAAAAGACAAACCCTTCACAACAACTAATTTTGCTATTGCTTCCATATCTCTATGTTTATTGTATTTAGGGCCTACAATTCCCTCCGTCATAGGGTTAATTTGACCATGTACTTGGTCCGGGACAGTATCAGTATGTGAACCTTATCCCGATGGAACGGGCGTTTGCGCACCCGGTTTTGAAGCCTAGTATTGGGCATACCTAGCTGGATGAGCCCTTACTACGTGTCTAATTAAACCCCCCGTCCCACCGTGACCTTTTCCAGTTTTAAATTTTAAAACATCTTTACAAATTTTACATCTAGCTACTTGATTCTCTACGTCCCTATCAAAAAATATCCATGCACCTGATTTTAATGATCGTTTTGTTGGATCTCGTCTCATACTAGGGGGAATATGAGGCATTTCAGTTGAAGGTGCACTAGTGGGTGTGTTGTCATCAACATTAGTGGGTGTATCATCTAGATTATCGTCTAAACTAAAGTCTTCTTGAGTTCCAGAAAATAACTTCTCATCTAAATCTAATGGTATTGTAGGAAAATGTTCAGTATCAACAAAATCATCCTGTGTAGGAATATGATGACTAGAAGAAGTACCCTTGCCCTTGTTGCCCCTACTAGAAGAAGCCTGACCCCTACCCGTAAGCATACGTTTAAATCCTTCCATTATAAATTTATAATTATACTAATAAATAATTAAAGTAAATAAAATTAAGTGCGCTAAATAAAATAAACAGACAATAATAATTTACTGAAGGAACGAATGTACCAAACGCCGAAGTAACGTCGACGTGTAATCGAGAGGTTGAAAATTGAAATTTGCTCGATGGAAGATCCTCAAGCTAGTTCCAACTTCACTCCCAATTCCCAAATGAATAAATAAAATTGAATATTTAGTAGATAATGTAGACTTGTAGAGAGATAGATTGAGAGATTAGAGAGATTGTAGGAAGATTTGTGAGAAAAATGAAGAGAAAATGAGGTATTTATAGTTAGAAAATTAGGTTAAAGTGTAAATATAATAACTTATGGGTTAAAAATAAATATTAAGGGGTAGGGGGAGGCCAAAAATGGCCGTTGCACAACGACCAAAATGTAAAATGATCGTTGGTGCAACAGTTATTTTTGCAAAAGGGCGGATTGGGCGGGATCGGGTCGGGACCGGGGCGCGGCCGGGACTGGGTCGGGCCGGGACGGGTCGGGATGAGACATTGTCCGTCCCGGTTCGAGTCCCGATACCACTTTTTTTTTTAACTACTCGGGTTCGGGCCGGGATCAGGCCGACCCGGCCCACTGGCCAGCGTGAGTATATAGTCATGTCATTATCAACTTTATACTAGGAATAAAGCATAGACACACATTTAAATTACAGGAAATTATCTATTACACATTTAAATTATGTGGGTTTACGATTCCCTAACTTATTTCTTCTTATTATTTATTCCTCCACTAATTATCTAGTAAAGAAAATAAGTGAAAACGCAGCATGTGTAATACACACTTATTCAAAACTAAAAAAAAGGGGTTTAATGTCTTTTTTATTAGATTCTTTCAAATCCAAACGACCGGATGCTCATCCTCTCTCCAACCCTTCGTCCTTCTTTTTTCAGTGTTTCGGTGAAATTATAAATACAAATAAAAAAACTAAGCTTGAGTACACAAGAGAATATGAAGAGTTACAATTTGATCAAATGATTCAGAAAAGAAAAGAAAATTAAAAGAAGAAATGAAGATCGTAACAATGGAAAAGAAGGATGAAGTGTTTGGGAGAGGATGAAGATTCAATCGTTTGGGTCTGAAAGAATCAAATAAGAAAAAATAATTAAGACCTTTTTAAAATTTTGAATAAGCACGAGTTTTTACATGTTGCGTTTTAACTTATTCTTTTTACCAGAAAATTAATGAAGAGGATAAATAATACGAAAAAAATTAGTTGAGAGGAATCATAGGAACCGTATAATTTAATAGTGTAATTAACAATGTCACTATAATTTAAATGTGTCTCTATGCCTTTAACCCTTTATATTATCCTGTTAGGCGTGCAGTTTCGTGAATTTGTAATGAAATGTGAGTTTCAATTTCAAAATAAGATTTTCAAAGAATGATGGAGTGACAGTCTTTGTCGGCGGGATATTTTTTTTTTTTTGACGAAGGTACCCACAGCCGCTAATCTCTCGAGTGCGCACAGGTAGAAATGGCAATGGATCCTGGACCCGATCCGAATCCGGTGTATCCAGATCCGTTTTATAGGATATGGATCTTCAAAATTTAGACCCGACGGATCCGGATCGGACCCGGATCCGTTTCTGACGGATCGGATCTGGATCTGGATCTTGTATTTGAGATCCGTATCCGGTCCAGATCCGACCCGTGGATCCATTTTTTATTAAATATATTCATAATCTAGAATGTAGTTTTATAAGTATTTTCTTAAAATTGCTAAGCACATCCTTGCAAGTTTAATTCTCAAAACAAGTTTAATTTATCCCCGCGTTAACTCAAAAACAAAAAAATAAAGAGGTAACTTCGATAATAAAATCAATGTTATATTAGTGAATGACTAACATCTCCATAGACAAGTAGTTAAAATTATATTCACTTCATTTATGAAGATTCCAAGCACATGCAAGTTACTGACTTTGTGAAAATACTAGTCACCATTTTCCACAACTATTGTCATTGTCCAACATTTTTAATTAATAGCTCACAATCAAAACGAGACAACGAACAAAATATCTCATATGAACATTTCAAAATTGAAAAACGATAAATTGTTAGCTAAGTAAAAATCGTTTGTCGGTTCAAAAAAAAATTCTTAGCAAGGTAATTTTTTTTACATGTGGATCCGCATCCGATCCGTGGACCGGCGGATCCGATGGATCCGGATTTGGATATGGTTTTTATGGACCCGCTGGATCTGGATCCGGATCTGGATTCGGGTATGAAAAACGGATCTGGATTTGGATCTAGTAGGATCCGGTCCAGATTCGACCCGTTGCCATCCCTACGCACTGGGGTAAACCCGGACTAACGCAATAGCACACGCAAACCACGTCAGCCGATTA
The DNA here is from genome assembly GCA_034509755.1 of Anisodus tanguticus. NCBI lineage: Eukaryota > Viridiplantae > Streptophyta > Magnoliopsida > Solanales > Solanaceae > Anisodus > Anisodus tanguticus. Next base: position 45,798,002 of record CM067550.1, on the reverse strand, counting down.
ACCACACTTGGCAAGCCATGTGTGACAGGCTCAACCAAGAAGGTTTATGCAGGGGATCGAACTCGTGACCTTGCGGTCCCGCGCTCTACTGCTACACCAACTTGGCTACCCATGCGGGTTGTCGGCGGGATATTGTTAGATGTCTAGTGAGTGTGTAATTAATTACTACTTACGAAATATTACACTTTCTTAAGGTAATGGGTACTTTAAAATTATTCTTTCTCTATGTCACATTCCAACATGTAGTATTCGCTTTAACTCAACAGATAACATAGATTTTTTTACATCAGTATTGAACCCAAAAATATATACTCCCCGTTTCCAAAAAGTTGTCTTAGTTTGACTTAACATAAAATTTAAAAAATAAAAGAAGATCTTTAAAATGTGTGGTCCAAAACAAGTTTTAGATATTTATGTGGTTGTAAATAATTACATAAATTTAAATTATTTCTAAATATAAAAATGTGTTAATCTTTTTGGGACAAATAAATAAGAAAAATAAAACAATTTTTTTTGAGACGGAGGACGTATATTGTATGAACTTGTACTCTATTAAAATAGCTATAAATAAATTATATACAAGGTTCTAAAAATCGGTGGCCTAAACAGGTCGAAAGGAAAGAACAAAATTAAAAGTACAAGAAGTAGATGCATGTGTAGAGATGGCAGTGGATCTTGGATCTGATCCGGATTCGGTAGATCCGGATCCGTTTTATAGGATATGGATCTTTAAAATTTGGCCCCGACGGATACGGATCAGACCCGGATCCATTTTTGACATATCGGATCTGGATCTTGTATTTGAAATCCGTATCCGATCCAGATCTGATCCGTGGATCCATTTTTTATTAAATATATCCATAACCTAGAATGTAATTTTATAAGTATTTTCTTAATTTTTTTCATAATTTATGTATTGGGTAAATGGTTGAACCAGGATAAGGCACAAGTTACACAGCCATGTAATTTGTCTTTGAAGTTTAATTTCTTTTACCTATATGCTCTCTGCAGTTTTTCATATTTTCATTTCTATAAAAAGAAAAAAATTATCACTTTTCTTTAAATTTCTGTTTCTTGAATCTGCTAGCCGTAAGCTTTAAGTATCTTTCTCTCGTTTGTTTGGTCAGCAAAAAAAAAAACTAGGACTTTTGATATATGACTGATTAAATAAAAAACTGGGACTTTTGATAGATGACTGACATTATTTTATGTTGTTTAATGAAGTCAATCAGTAGAACTACGAGTGGAGTATCACTAAAGCCTCCAAAAATTAGCTCAAAGTTGCAACATGTTCAGCATCACTAATGAAGTCAATCGTCTTTATTTTCTTGTGATGCTAAAACTTTGTTTAGTATTTTGGAAGAATGGTGTCATGTTTGTGTAGGTTGATTGAATGAACTCAATTATTTTTTTCAATCAGATTGCGTTTCATTTTGTCATAAAAGTTTCAACATGTGGGAATATTATTCAAGCCAAAAAAAAATTACATGTAGATCCAGATCCGATCCGTGGATCCGATGGATCCGGATTTGGATCTGATTTTTATGGACTCTATGGATCTGGATCCGGGTATAAAAAATGAATATGGATCTGGATCTAGTAGGATCCAGTCCAGATCCGATCCGTTGCCATCCCTATTCATGTGGAAGGAATTATGTTTAGACACGTCAAAACCAAGAAATTAGTTAAATAGATGTGACAATGACACAACAAATCAAAGTCTAAAACCATGTCATTATCAACTTTACATTATGGTGTTAGGCATGCAGTTTCATAGTTTTGCAATGTATTGAGAGTTTTAATTGTCTTTGTTCAAGGCCAAATAATTAGTGTGTGTAAAGAATCACTAAATTATTTACTTTCATCTAGTAATTGTTAGACACTACTAAAAATAAAAACTCTATTTTCTCATTGAATTTCTCAACGAATGTCAATGAGAAAAATCTAAATTGTAGTGTTTTCACGTGAAAAAATTAAGAAGTTCTCCCATATTTCAATAGGAACCTGTTTCCCACTATGTGTTTTCCTATGGAATGCTTCGATGGAAATGTGGTGAAAAAAATATGTTTTATTGCATAAATTTTCCACTGAACATCAGTGGGAAAAACCTCTATTTCAAGTAATGATACATGAAACAAGAACATATGCTTTAATATTATACTCTCTATATTACAATTTCAATATATATTATCACTTTTGACTCAACAAACTTCATAAATGTGTTCTATATTATTATCGAACCCAAAAATATGTATATCATATGAACTAGTACTCTATTTGATATTGTTAATGTTGGATTTGATGTTGTGACATTTGACCCAACATATCTCCTGAAGTGTTGATTTGAATGTATAAGAATGTTGGGACAAATGTTGCACAATATTCAGACCAACATTTTCAGAACTGATTTTGCCTTACTTCACGTAATGATTACTATGTAGTAAATATGACTTGGCAAGGTAAAAAGGAGTTGGTAAACACGTGTGAAGAACGAGTTAAGGCTGTTGCTTTCCGTGAGGAACAAGTCAAAGTTGTTAGAGGTTTTTGCTCCTTGATCGTCTCCAACCAATCCTACCAGCTGCCCACCTTTCCCTAAACCTCCACAACCGATCGATGAGTTTTTCAAGGAAGACTCTTTACTATAAATAGAGAGGCTACTACAGTGAATCAATATCCAGAACCAGAAAGTAAAAATACCAAGAGAGCTCTCAGGATTTCATCTCAGAAATCTAGATCACCAGTATTGCCTGAGTGTGTTGACAACATTATGTCCAACATTACAATTGTTGTTTTAGATTCTAGTTTTGTATGGAGCAATTGTAATGAGAGGTTGTCTATGTCTACTTAGTTAGATGTTTCAGGCAGAAGTCATCTGCGACTTCAACTTTTAATTCCTTTCCGTTTTATCTTGTAAATCTATAAAGAAAGGAATTTGTCTATTTGTATATAATATATCTTGTCATTGACCATCATAAGTTATATATATTATATAACTTATGAAAATTTAAAACCATTGTGTTCTTTAAATTTTTGATGCATTTACTCTTCAAGGTTTTTTGTTTTGCTAAAAGTGTTGTTACTAGTGTCGGACGACATAATTGTCGACATTCGGAAACAGAATTGGCATTTGATTTATTTTATCTCTTATTTTACTTTCCATAGCATTTGACACCCATCAAGTGGTATCAGAGCCGACACTTAACACAATAAGTGCTTGGTCCTGTTGTCATAAGTTATGGATCCGGCAAATCCAACTATTGGTAGACTATCTATTTTAGATGGATCAAATTATGCCTATTGGAAGATTCGCCTACGATCTCATATCAAATCAATTGATGTTAGGGCATGGAGATCTATAACCAATGGGTATGTTGTTCCAATGTTGCCACCTGATGAGGAAGGTGACATTCTTGTTAAACCTGAATCCGAATGGACTACAGAAGAAATCAATAATGCTAGTTTTAACGAAAATGTCTTAAATGCAATTTTTGATGAGTTGATATGTATATGTTAAAACTCATTCAAAACAGCCACATGGCTAAGGATGCATGTGATACTTTACAAATTCATTATGAAGGTAGCTCAAGTGTTCGTCGAACAAAGCTACGCATGCTCATGAGTAAATACGAACGTTTAAGGATGGAAGAAATGGATGATATTAAATCTTATTTTAAAAAGTTGATTGACATCTCCAATGAATGTCAAGTGCTTGGTGAACCATTAACCAACATCAACTTGTTGAAAAGGCTCTCTGTTCTCTTCTTGAAAAGTTTAATTTAAAGATTTGTGTATTGAAGAAGCTCACAATCTTGCCACAATGGAACTTCATACCTTGATGAGCATTCTCAAAACTTATGAGATGAACATTGAGAATCAAAAGGAATTGTATAAAAGCAAGAATGTGACACTTCAAGTTCAATTCTCGGAGAGTCAAATCGAAGAAGATGATGAGAATCTTGAAGAAATTGGTGATGATGCAAATGTTGTCTTACTCACTCAAAAATACAATTCGATAGTGAGGAAGTTCAATAATGAGAGAAATCAATCTAAATCTAAAGAGTACCAAAACCAAGTCTTCAATCAAAAACCCACCAGATTCCTTCCAAATGTACAAAAAGGAAATCAACTAAGAAGAACCAACTCAGATCGCACCAAATTTGATCCCAAACAACTTGAGTCCGTGCAGTGTCATGCATGCTCGGATTGGGGTTACTATGCTAACGAATGTGCAAACACTCTTAGAAAATATGGTAAAAACCTATGAGTTTCGCTTAGTGATGATGAAGGAGAAGATGAAGGAGAAGAGGACGGAGATCGTGAAATTGAAACACAAACAATGATGGCTACTGTTTTCGAATAGTCTCTATCGGATAATGAAGATGTCGTATACAATGTTGTCTCAGATGTCACGACATTTGCTCCAACATCAGCAACGACATCAACATCCTCAGCGACATCCAAAAGGTATGAATTCTTTAACTATTCTGATGTTAATTGCTTTAGTAGTTCTATTTCTATTAGTGAGGTTGATTGTATGGATCAAGTTGAATGCAAATATGATATGATTAATGAATTACAAAATATTTGTAAAGCCTTAATCATAGAATCCAAGCAACTTGACAAAAAGGTAAAATCTTTAACTCATGAGAATTTAGTATTAAAAGGCACGATAACCCGACTTGAGGTTGCACTTACCAAAAATAATATTGAATTTGGTAAGATCCGTGCAAAATTGGATGTAGCCGAAGCAACCTTCCGTAAGCTCAGCACGGAGACTTCGAAATTGAATGAGATACTCAACTTTAGTAAACATTCACATGCAGGAATTGTGTACGAAAATTCTCTTAAAACCATATGCTCTAATCTCTTTGATAAAAATGAGAAAATATGCTTTGTAAACGAAAAAGGGATGAATAATAGGTTCTCATATATGTCAAAGAATATGAAGTTTGTGTGTCATCATTGTAACTCCCTTGAACACTTAAAACCATACTGTTTCAAACTTCAAAATTCTGTGAGCAAAATAATACCTAAAATATTGTCCAACATTTCGGATAACAATCAAAAACAACATTTCTGAGCCAAAAGGTAAAAAATATTTTAAGAGAGTTTGGGTTCCTAGAAAGGATGTAACATGCAATGTTGCTATAACTGCATTAAGAACTAACATTTCATGTTCTTGGTACTTTGATAGTGGATGTTCTCGCCACATGACAGGTACAAAAGGTTTTCTAAAGAATTATGAGTCATTCAATGGAGGAAACGTGATTTATGAAGTGGCAGTAAAAGCAAAATAATTGGAAAAGGGATCTTGGATGTTCCTGGATTTCTAGCCTTATGAAATGTCTTACACGTTGAGGGCTTAATGACTAATTTGATTAGTATTAGTCAACTGTGTGATGACGATCTTGAAGTAAAATTTAATAAGAATGACTGTGAAGTTACGAATAAAGCTAATATATGTGTCATGATAGGTACAAGAACAGGTGACAATTGTTATTTTGTTGTAAGACAAGAAACATGCAATAATGCTAAGGTCGATGAAACAACACTATGTCATCAAAAGTTGGGGAATGTCAACTATCGCAATTTAGAAAAATTGATTTCATATGAAGCGATTAGAGGCATAACTAAACTTAGCCATAAAAGTAAAATTGTATGTGAAGATTATTTGAAAGGTAAGCAAACCCGTTTCTCTCATAATGTTGTCCAACACGATGGACAACATTTAGGTATGTCTCACTGTTTTCAATTGCTACATATGGATTTAATGTGTCCAATTGAAGTAGACATTCTAGGAGGCATGATGTATTCCTTTGTGATAGTAGATGATTTTTCTAGATATTCTTGGATATATTTTTTGAAAGAAAAATCACAAATGTTTGACATGTTTAAAATCTTGCACTCTAGAATTAGAAATTTATTCTATTCTCCTATTTTTTGGATTAGATCCGACCATGGAAAAGAATTTGAAAATAGTTTATTCACAAATTTTTGTGAGAAAAAGGGAATTTTTCATGAGTTTTCTACCCTCAAAACTCCCCAACAGAATGGGGTTGCAAACGAAAGAATAGGACGTTGCAAGAAATGGCTAGAGTGATGCTTAGTTCTAAACATTTATCAAAACGTTTATGGGCAGAAGCCTTGAATACTGTTAATCACATCGCTAATAGAGTCTATTTAAGGTCAGGACAAAGATGACACCCGATGAGATTATAAATGGAAAGAAACCAAACTTACAAAACTTTCATGTTTTTGGGTGTAGTTGTTATATTTTAAATGACATGAATAATTTGGCAAAATTTGACTCTAAGAGTGATAAAGAAATTTTTGTTGGCTATTCACAAAATAGTCATGCTTATCGAGTATACAATCTGAGATCCAAAACTGTACAATAGTCTGTAAATATTATCTTTGATGATCTTTATGACGTTTTAGGAAAAACTATTGAAAATAACATTATAGATACAGTGGAAAGTCTACAGATTGTAGAAGAATCAGATGTTGCCACAAATGTTGCCACACCTGAAGCAACATTCGAAACAGGAATAGAGACCACATAGGCCACAGATGATGAGTCAAATGCTGAATTGTTAGACCAAGTTCGTAGGGACCCCTCATCAAGGATTAGGAAGAATCATCCAATGGGCCAAGTGATATGGGGAGTTTTTGAAGGAATTATAACAAGAGGCAAAGAACCACTCAACTATAGAGAAATTGTAAGGTATGTGTGTATGTCAACCATATACCAAAAGGTTAGTCTTTCTTGCTTTATATCTATATTAGAACCAAATAATGTTGTAGAAGCACTTAAAGATAATTTTTGGATACAAGCAATGCAAGAAGAGCTTGAATAATTTTCTCGAAATGAAGTCTAGGACTTAGTTCCACGTCCAAATAATACAAATGTAATTGGAACTAAGTGGATTTTTAAAAATAAATTAGACGAATCGGGAACAATTGTTAGAAACAAGGCATGTCTAGTTGCACAAGTACTTAGGTTGAAGAAATTGATTTTGATGAAACCTTCGCACATGTAGCTAGAATCGAGTCGATTATACTTTTACTTGCTATTGCTTGTTGTCTGAAAATTACTTTACACCAAATGGATATAAAAGGTGCCTTATCTAGACAAGAATGTATATGTTGAACAACCAAAAGGATTTGAAGATCCTTACCATCCACACTATGTGTACAAGCTCAAAAAGGCTTTGTGTGAGTTGAAACAAGCCCCTCGTGCATGGTATGGTCGTTTAACTAACTTTGTTCTTGAATTTGGTTTTAACCGTGGCAAACCTGATCGTACTTTGTTTATTAAATGACACGGTGTCGATATTATAATTGCTTAAATCTATGTGTATGACATAGTCTTTGGATCGACTTCATAGTCGTACCTAAATTCATTTGTTGAAGCTATGTCATCGATATTTGAAATGAGCATGATTGGGAAATTAATTTTTTTCTTAGGCTTGCAGATAAAGCAAAGTGAAGATGGAATTTTTATCTCACAGAGTAAATATGCCAAGAATCTAGTTAATAGATTTGGTTTGGAGAACGCTAAAGAGATGAAAACATCAATGGGTTCATCGCAGAAGGTATGTAAGGATAATGTTGGTGAAAATGTCGACCCAACATTATATCGATCTATGATAGGTAGCCTTTTTTTTATCTTATTGCTAGTCACTCATATATTATGTTTAGTAATTGTGTTTGTGCATGTTTTCAAGTATGTCCCAAAATATCCCACTTAAATGCCGTGAAACGTATTATTCGATATGTTGCTGGCACATGTGAGTTGAGAATCTGGTATTCCAAAAACACTAATCCTAACTTAATAGGATTTAGTGACTCGGATTGGGCTGGAGATGTGGATGATAGAAAAAGTACAAGTGCAAGATGTTTTTATCTTGGCAATAACCTTGTTTCATGGTATAGTCGTAAACAAAACTGTGTTTCACTTTCAACTGTTAAATCTGAATATGTGGCAGCTGGAAGTTGTTGCTCTCAATTAATATGGCTACGACACATGTTAGACGACTATGGATTTACTATCAACATTTTGATTTCGTACTGTGATAATTTGAGTGCTATAAATATTTCCAAAAATCCAATTCAGCACTCACGTACAAAACATATTGTTATTAGACATCACTTTTTAAGAGATTTAGTTGAAAAACAGCTAGTTCAAATTGAACATGTTGACACTCTTCATCAACTAGCTGATATTTTTACAAAAGCTTTGGACCATGAGAGATTTTCTAGTTTAAAGAAATCTCTTGGTCTTTGTAATCTCTAAAAAGGCATTTTTGGTGAATGTTGAAATGTTGTCTAACATTTTGGGTGACATTTACCTATATTATATCACTAACTGATTTTTGTTGTTGTATGATGCATAACTTTTGGTCACACAAGCATGATCCTTCAATAAGAATGTGTTTTCAACGTTCTCTGCGATATATATCATCGCAGAGAACGTTATCACGTTGAAAACACATTCTTATTGAAGGATCATGTTTGTGTGACCAAAAGTTAAAATGAGTATCAAAATAAGGCAAAACCTTTACAAATATTTGGCAACTGTGAAAAATGGGCAAAACCCTTGAAAAGATATCGTTCCAATAAATAATAGGAGTATCGAGTGCTTCAAGAGGATTTTGAGAATACTAAATAAGTATTCTTATTTTTTACACGAGAAATCTTTTGTATGTGTTATATGATTAGATCAAGGACACAATGGGAAAATGTTACATTGGTCCAGTGGTCAAACTCATAAAATACGTATAAAACGTGTCTTGATTTGTTGCCAAAATGAAAAATTCTTGTGGGATCAAAATACTTGTGTCGTCCAAAATGTTGCCGACATTGTTGTTCACATTTTCAGAAGTGATATGTGTTGGGATGTTGTTCTTATCTGATCTTAAAAATGTCAGATCCTACTCCCTATTATATGTCTTGTTTACAGGAATTTCAAAATTTAAAATGATAAGATTATATTTTATTTCAACTGTGATGTTTATCCCAATATTTTAGGTGTAAGATATTGTGTAAAATTGAAATACCTAAAATTAAGGGATTCTTATTGCTAAGAAAATGTTTGCCATGTATATAAATATTCCTCTTTTTTTTTTTTTTTTTTTTATCATTTCTAATTTTCCCAAAAATAAAAAGGGAAGAAAAATCACATCGGGTATACATCTACCTACCTACCTGATAGACTCACCAAATCAAACTCCTATCTCAATCAGAAACCCTAACTCCTCAAAACCCTCTCCTCAATTCTCACCAAAGGAAACTTCTCCAATGTCAGAACAAATGTCAACCAACATTCCATCCAACACTCTCATGAGCATTAACCCTTCGTCGAATACACCTCAGCAACCGGGCTAGTCTTCTTCCTCAAATCTCCCTAAGGATCTTTTTAAAGCAATATTGTTTAAATATTTTGATGAACCTTTAGATATCAGCTATCCTGAAGATAATAATAACCCTATAGATGTCGATCAAACTTTTAATTTCTCATCTGGGTAAAAGGCCAAGGTCATCTACCTTTCCTACTCGCCTATCTAGTAGAGTGTTTGAGAAAACAGTCCAAGATTCAATTAGCAAAATGACTAAATGTGAAACATCTAAACCCGCTTACTCGAGCAGTGATAGTGAAAATACAGACTATGTTTTTTCAACTGAGGAAGAACCATCTACTTCTGAACAACCCAGTGTGCCTCAAGAAAGGGAAATCGCAGGACTACAAGGACAAGTGTTGCTTCAAATATTGCCACAGATACCACAACATCTCAAGCAACGTTTCAGCTAACATCCGAAGAGACACACGCCACAATATTCTCCAACAATACCAAATCCATCAGTTCAGACTCGTCTGATTTAGACATTGAGATATTTGCTTTCTCAGATAAATTTTATTCTAAAGCTAACCTTGATATGTGAGATTTTTACAAGAATAGAGTAATTAGGCCTGAGAGTGTGTTAGATGTTGCTACATGTACTTAATATGGTTTGGTAGAATTCTTAAAGGACATACAAATTTTCTGTCACTGAAAAAGAACCACATGTTGATGAGATAGTAAGGCTATTTTATGCTAATTTAAGCTCTGTAATAGAGGATACCTCCTCAAAGAAATTTGGGAAGGTATATCTTTTTACGCCTGCTATCATAAATAAATGTATTGGCCAAAATGTTGGAGATAATGTTATAGAAGCTGAACATGTGATAGACAATAGGGATGAAGTAATTGAATACCTCACTGGAGGTATAATGAAGAAGTGGATCCCTAGATGTCCAACCTCCAAACTAACAACCATGTTTTCCACCCTCTACAAAATTGTTATTCACAATTGGCTTCCTTCAATGAATGAGTCAATCGTGACATCTGAACAAGCCACCTTGTTGTATAAAGTTGGGAAAGGTTTGAAAGTTGATTTGGGAAAAAATGATATTTCATCAAATTGCCAACTTGGCTAAGAAAGAATCAACTTCAATCCTTCATTTCCCTCTCTGATCTACAAAGTATTAACCACCAAAGACTTTGAGCCTAAGAGAGAAGACACTTTGGGGAAGGCTCCTAAGCTTTACACTGTAAACAAAGCAATTTTGAAGAGCAAGGACAGAGTCATCGACTTGTCCTGGAAGAAGAAAGCTAAAAGTATAAATGTTGCCAGAAGTGTCACCAACATTCTGGGCAACACTAGTCCAAGACAGTCTATACTGTCTATAGAATGGTTTGTGGATCAAATTTCAAAAATCAACCAACAAATTGCTGAAGTTGATGCTGCAAGGAATTTCCTGATACAAGCTAAAGACTATTTCATGATGCTACTTTCTTCACAAAAAGAGGGAGATGATATTGATACATGGGGATGAAGCTAAAGCTGCTATGTTGCAGAGGAAACTGAAGTTGTTATGCAGGGGTAGAAAGAGTTGCTGCTGTATGATGAGCAAGGAGGAAGCTGAATGATGTTACTGAAGCTAAGTTGTAAATGTTTGTTCAATGGCTTAATGGATTGATGTGGATATTTGTTGACAATAGTTTATTTATATTCGTGTTTTGTATATATTGGATGATATGTGTATATATGTGCTCATTTTTTTTCTAATCCTATGAATTGGTATACACATGTTTGCTTGTATACCATCACATGTTAAGGGGGAGCATGACCTTGAAATTGTTGATCACAGATGTCGGACAATATTTGTGACAACACCATAAGTCAACTTTACATTTAACGAGTTTTGTGAAGAAAGACAAAAATGGGGAGATTGTTAATGTTGGATTTGATGTTGTGACATTTGATCCATCATATCTCCTGAAGTGTTGATTTAAATGTATAAGAATGTTGGGACAAATGTTGCATAACATTCGAACCAACATTTTCAGAATTGGTTTTGCCTTACTTCACGTAATGATTACTATGTAGTAAATATGACTTGACAAGGTAATAAGGAGTTGGTAAACACGTGTGAAGAACGAGTTAATGTTACTGCTTTCCGTGAGGAACAAATCAAAGTTGTTAGAGGTTTTTGCTCCTTGATCGTCTCCAACCAACCCTAGCTGCCCACCTTTCCCTCAACCTCCACAACCGATCGACGAGCTTTTCAAGGAAGATAAATAGAGAGACTACTACAGTGAATCAATAAACAGAACCAGAAAGCAAAAATACCAAGAGAGCTCTAGGGATTTCATCTCAGAAATCTGAATCACCAGTGTTGCCTGAGTGTTGTTGACAACATTCTGTCCAACATTACAATTGTTGTTTTAGATTTTAGATTAATTTTGTATAGAGCAATTGTAATGAGAGGTTTTCTTTGTCTACTTAGTTAGATTTTTCAAGCAGAAGTCATCTGCGACTTCAACTTTTAATTCCTTTCCGTTTTATCTTGTAAATCTATAAAGAAATGAATTTATCTATTTGTATATAATATATATACAATACATTTGGTCATTGACCATCATAAGTTATATAATATATATAACTTATAAAAATTTAAAACATTTGTGTTCTTTAAATTTCCGTTGCATTTACTCTTCAAGGTTTTCTGTTTTGCTAAAAGTGTTGTTACTGGTGTCGGACGACATAATTGCCGACATTCGAAAACAGAATTGACATTCGATTTATTTTATTTCTTGTTTTTACTTTCCGTAGCATTTGACACCCTTCATATATAACACTTATAACTTTTTCCTTCATTTTCAAAGTAAAAAAATTACTTAAAAGTATCATATTAGTACCTTATTTTGTTGGAGATGTTGAAGTGCACATGTCTAATAATGATGAGGAGGAGACCCAACATAAGCCTCCCTGATGCCTGCCAATTGCCCCTCATTATTCTCTGGCTTCATAGAAGAGGATGAAAAATATATATTTCAATTTTGAATGTATTTTGATTTAATATTTTGTCTAGTTTGATGTACTGCTTACAGTTGATATGTAATTTTTGTTAGATGTTTCCCCCCCTAGATTTAAAGGCAGATTAAGGCCGAGATTAGAAAATTTGGGCTATGGTGCATAACTTCTGGCAAATGAGGGAAGAAATGGCACGGTTTTCCTTCAAATGAGCTTATCTTTAATATTTGTCCTTCAAATGAAATGGTTTTTAATTTTTGTCCTTCAAAATAAAATTTATGCCCGGCTAGACATAAGTTCTTTAAAGGCTTGTGATATAACTTGTGGGATATCATGATATGAAAATATAAAATTATGTCTCGCGAAAAAATTATTTCCCTTGAGAGGCAAAAATTAAAGAACAACACAAATAGGAACAAAAGTGCAAATGGGTCGTGTGTGTGTGCCCTATTTTGTATTGGTCTTTAAATTTTGTCCCTTAAATGAAAATTATGCCTTCCGGGGCATAGATTCCTTATGTGATCGACATAAATTGTACCGGATTACGTAAAGAACTTATTCCCCGAACGACATAAATTTCATTTGAGGCAAAAATTGAAGACCAGCCTATTTGAAGGCCTAACCGTATAATTTCGTGGGCTCTGTTTGGGTTGGAAGTAATGGGATTGGATGTATACTCTCCACAAAAATTGATGGGCTTTTAATACATTTGATGGCTCTGCCGAAACTGATTAAACTCACTAGCTAAATATATAAGAAAATGGGAAAACAATGTAAAATATCCATAAAAAGTAAAATATTTATCCGCCCATACTCCCTCATAAACTAATTTGACTTCTATCCAGCCATAGGAAAATATTTACCCGAGTACCCTCTCGCCCAAAATCATTCCTTCATGATATTATCTCAGTATATTTATATACCATGATAGTATTATGGAGGATTGAGAGTGTCTCATTGAAGGACTGAAGCAGTCCTTCATGATACCATCTCAATATATGTATATAAGATGATGGTATCATAGAGGTTTTATTTAGAAAACTGTGTTTTTAATAAATAAACATGATTCTCTATGATATTATGTCATTATATTATATATACCATATGAGCTTCATAGAGGTTGATGAGTGTTTTTGAAAAAAAGAAAGAAGTCCTCTGTGATACTATCATGGTGTATAAGACACAGAGCAATACCATGTCGGTATCATAATTCTGAGGGCATCCGAATAAATAATTGGGGCATGAAAATAAGGAGGCATTTTTGGGAAATTATGTTGCCTGTAGGGGGCACCCGTGTACTTTTTCTAAGAAAATATGCACTAAATATATATATATATATATATATATATATATATATATATATATATATATATATATATATATATATATAATATTCATATTATACTTTAATATAAAAAACATATATTAATGGTTGGGCGATTATTTATATCAACTTTTCAAAAAATTTAAACTCGAATATAACCTCTTTAAAGCAAGAATTCATCATTCATCTTTGAAGATTTACACCAAACAACGGTATTTTTAAACTATCCTCAATATATCTCCAAGTGGGAATAGTTCAGTGTCTAAAATGCACAATTTAAATCGTATTATTACAAGTTCGTATATCGATGACTTTCGAACCATTGCTATCTAGTTGGACTTTCAACCCCCAAATTAATAATGTGAAAAAACAAAAACTATGCACTTTTAAGTTTTAACCTGTCAATCATTGATAAATTATGATTTTATCCCCGTGGTGATATTTGATTAAGTATTTTGATTCCTTTATAAAGAAAATATATTTTATTTAGACGACATTACTCTCCATAGTAAATAATTAACATCACACGTCGGTACTTATATGATCTAACACTTAATAATTCATTAATTTAGTGAATATTTATAAGTGAAGTGATTGAAAGCGTATATTTTAATCGTCTAAAGATTAATTAAATGTGTCTCGTTGATTAGATATTACCAGATTTGAAATAAGAATTTATTGAGTTTTGAGGGACTAAAAGCACAATTTCAAACTCAATAAATTCTTATTTCAAGTATTATAATATCTGATCAATGAGACACATTTAATATACTTGTGCAGTATTTTGTAGGTATAACCCCTTCACAAGAAACAATTGAGGTCTGCTCCAGAAACAACCAGAGCTTCCATTATGAACTTGTAAGTTTTGTTAATAATAAAAGTAACAATAGTAAACCATTTCTGGGATGTTACCTTATCGATACTGTTAACAAATTTCAAGGTGGTAACGCCAGGTTCCGGGGTAACAATGAGACCTTCTTGCTGCTTATTAGCATATTCATAAGAACATATGATCAAAGTTTTTTTTTCATATTCTTCGCCGCTATCACAGTAGCCTTTTTCAACTTGAAGTTCAAGGACCTGAACTCTTCTTTTGAGATCTTTGAGTTCATATTTTGTTTCAAAGACCTGAACTCTTCTTTTGAGATCTTTGATCGCATAGCTGAAAGCTCAAAAAATGAACCTACTCTAAGCGATCTTCACACCAAAATCGAGGAAACAAAAAGTGAACTCAAAGATCTCAAAAGAAGAGTTTAGGTCTTTGAACTTCAAGCTGAAAAAGGTTACGCTGATAGCGACGAATAATCTGAAAAAGACTTTGATCATATGTTTAATGAATATGCTAATAATCAGCAAGAAGGTATCATTATTACCCCAGAACCTGGGGTTACCGCCTTGAAATGTGTTAACAATATCGGTAAGGTAACATCCCAGAAATGGTTTACTATTGTTACTTTTATTATTAACAAAACTTACAGGTTCACAATGGAAGCTCTGGTTGATTCTGGAGAAGACCTCAACTGTTTCTGTGAAGGGGTTATACCTACAAAATACTGCACAGAAACTTCACAAGGACTGAGAGATGCTAGTGACAAGACAATGAAAATTGGCTATAAGATCTCTGATGCAGCAGTTATACAAAACGGAGTGTGTTTCCAAACGCCGTTCGTCATGGTAAAAGGGTTAAGTCATGACATTATTCTAGGAACTCCTTTTATAAACATGCTTTATCCATCCAATGCCTCTGAAAAAGGCATTACTACCTCTGTTGATGGAATTAAAGTTTTGTTTAAACTTTTGAAGAAACCCTAAGAGCAATATATTAACACTGTCCATCAAAAGATCACTAACAAAGAAAAGTTCTTATGCTCGCTGAAAGAAGAGATACTTTTCAAAAGAACAGAGGAACATCTCTTGAAAAAAGGATGTCATTGGTAAGCTCGACTCTCTAAAGGAGACTTTTGAAAAATAAGTTTGTGCGGAGATACCCAGCGCATTCTATGGCAGAAAGCAACATGTGGTCACTCTTTCCTATGAAGCAGAATTTGAAAGAAGATACCCACTAAAGCTAGGCCAATTCAAATGAACATCCGACTTATGGAGATTTGCAAAAAGGAAATTAATGAACTCCTAAAAATGGGGCTCATAAGGAAAAACATGTCCCCATGGAGCTGCTCGGCCTTCTACTTTGAAAATGCAGCAGAACTGGAAAGAGAAACTCCAAGGTTAGTAATTAATTACAAACCATTGAGCAAGGCTCTTAGATGGATTCGTTACCCGATTCCTAGCAAAAAGAACCTTTTAGACAAGGTTAATAGTTCTGTTATTTTTTCTAAGCTCGACATGAAATCTGGATATTGGCAAATCCAGATCGCTGAAAAGGACAGGTACAAGACTGCCTTCAACGTCCCATTCGTGCAATTTGAATGGAATGCCATGCCTTTTGTATTAAAGAATGATCCCTCGGAGTTTCAAAATATCATGAATGGGATTTTTAATCCATATTATACTTTAACCATAGTCTACATAGACGATGTTTTAGTCTTCTCTAATTCGTTAGAACAACATTTTAAGTATCTAAATATATTCTTGAAAGTAGTTAAAAGTGCAAGTCTTGTTGTATCAGAGAGGAAGATGAAACTCTTCTAAACAAAGGTATGTTTTCTTGGCCATAATATTCACCAAGGGCTGATTGTCCCAATAGATCGTGCTATTGTGTTTGCTGATTAATTTCCAGATGAAATCCTGGAAAAGACACAGTTGCAAAGGTTCCTTAAAAGTCTGAATTACATAGGCGACTTCTATAAAGATCTAACCCGCGATAGTAAAACTCTCTATCAAAGGTTAAATAAGAATCCAGAACGTTGGACCAAAAAACATTGAGACGTAGTGATAATCTTGAAAAGAAAAGTTAAAGAGCTACCTTTTCTGGCTCTGGCTAATCCAAACTATTTCAAAATAGTCAAAATTGACGCTTCCGAAGAAGGATAAAGAGGGATCCTGAAGCAGAGGAACCCTGATAACAAGGAAATCCTAGTAAGATTTACTTCTAGAGTATGGAAGCCCGCACAACAAAATTATTCAACGGTTAAAAAAGAAATCTTAGCCATAGTTCATGTGGTTACCAAATTCGAAAGTGACTTGCTAAATCAGCGCTTCTTAGTCAAAGTCGATTGTAAATCTGCAAAAGATATTTTGCAGAAAGATGTTAAAAACCTTGCTTCTAAGAAAATATTTGATAGGTGGCAGGGCACTTTACCAGCTTTCAATTTTGATATTGAGTACATTAAAGGCGGAACTAATTCTTTATTTGATTTTTTAATGCGTGAATTTTTGCAGGGGAAGGAATAATAACAAAGGAAAGGGGAAAATGATGGCCAGCCCTGGGCTTGCCAAACATCAAGAAACATCGTCTTCCTCCTCATCCTCGCAAAAATCCCCTAAACCAATTGATATAGCCCAACCTTTTGATATTAATCGACAAAAGGCTATCAATGAAAATCTCTTTTATGGATGAATGAAATTCCTCTTGTAATCGTTGAAAATAACGGTTGTCTTGGATACGCCGAGCTGATAGCAACCAGATATTTGAAAGATCACAAAAAACTGGATTTAAAATCCAGATACTGGTATAAGCAGATATTGAAAGAAATTGACTCTATCGAAATCATACACTGATTCTGCAGTGATAATCGACATATGATTGCTTTTTTAAAATTGATAATTTGAAAGATCATCACCGCAGATGAGTGAGAAAATAGCCCCTCCAAAGAATATACCCTTCAAGATCCTAATTTAGACAAAAAAATATTCTTTCTTGGATTATCTTGAAGCATGGAGAAACGTGTTATTATTTCAAAATGCAAAAAATTCTCATACTTGATTAGTGAAATTTAGTATGAAAGAACTAAAAGAGATACCAAATTGGTTAAAAAAATAATTTCTCTTTTGGGGCCCTACAATTGATTATCTACCCCCAAAGGTTACTGATTCCTATAAAAAATTTCTGAAAGAAAATGCTTATTTCCCTGATAATGGATGGTGTTCTTTATGGTTCGTGATTTTATACAAACTCTCATGGATCCTGAAATGGTCCTACGGGTTTGATAAAAATGAAGGTGGAGACTCCCAATGGATTCCCCTCTAACCAGAAATATTTATGTCTGTTGGTGGGATAAGTTCATAACTACTCACTTAGAACCTGATAGGTGTGTTACTAAAATTATTGATATGGAAGTTGGAAGAAAATCAAACCAAACTCCAATTTCAACAGCTGGTACTTCTTCATCTAAAAGAGACCTATTGAACACTCTTCTCAGTTCGACCAGGTCTACATCCAAAGAAGACTTCAAGAAAAGGGTCCTAAACCTTTTCGAGAAAGATGAAATAGATTGCTCACAAGAAGGCGGAGGAGATACCCAATACGATAATGAAGATGACTGCTTCAGAATTGAAGGAATGGACCATGTTCAGCGATAGTGCAGTCAAATTATTTATTTGCTTTTACTATTTACTTGTTAAAGTTGTTTGATTTTATGTGCCTGTCAACGATTTGCTTTCACTATTTGCTTTTGTAAAGTTGTTTATCTACTAGCGTCGACTACCGTTCATTCCACTGACCACGTCAAAAGGTGAAGATGTCGTCCACTTGCACAGGCTGCCATTTATTCTACCACTATGGTATTGACACGTTGCTGGTCCGACTGCCTATATAAAGAGGACCTTAGTTAGTTCTCAACATAAATTTTTACAGTCAAGTATAAGTTTATAAGTCGAGTTTTCTTTCTTCTAAGTTTGTAAAAAGTGTGAAGTTTCTTCAAGTCTTCAGAAGTGTTGTACTACATCCATTCTATCTTTAATGTAAGTTTGTTGAAGTATTTTATATTTGATATTCTTAGTTCTAAATCTTTTTTCTATCTTTATATATCTCCATTATCAATTTTTTCCTTTAGAATTAACTTTTAGAATCCTTTGGCATGAATATATATATATAACAACAACAATAATATACACAGTGTAATCTCACAAGTGGGGTCTCGGGAGGATAGAGTGTACGCAGACCTTACCCCTACCTTAGGAGCTAGAGAGGTTGTTTCTGATACACCCTCGGCTCAGAACAAAGCAAAAATAAAATAGGTCAAAAAGAAAAGAAAAAAGGAACAGTAACTAAAGCAAAACAGTATGCTAAGCGAATAACAAAATACAATAGATAGTAATAGAAAATGAAAGATAAGAAGCTACATGGGAAATACTATGACTACTAGTAAGTAAGGATAAGTAAGTCACTGTTCTACTATCTACTAACCTTTTACCTTAATTCGTGTCCTCCATAATCTTCTGTCTAAGGTCATGTCCTCGGTAAGTTGTAACTGTGTCATGTCCTGTCTAATCACCTCTCCCCAATATTTGTTCGACCTACCTCTACCTCTCCTGAAGCCATCCATAGCCAACCTCCCACACCTCCGCACGGGGGCATCTACACCTCTCCTCGTTACATGCCCGAACCATCTCAACCTCGCTTCCCGCATCTTGTCTTCCAACAAGTCCACTCCCACTTCTTGATGAATATCTTCATTTCTAGTCTTATCTCTCCTAGTATGCCCACATATCCATCGCAACATTCTTATTTCTGCAACTTTCATCTTATGAACGTGAGTGTTTTTGCTGGCCAATCCCTGCCCTATTCAACATAGTTGGGCTAACCACCACTCTGTAGAACTTACTTTTGAGTTTTGGTGACACCTTCTTATCACGCAAGACTCTGGATGCGAGCCTTTATTTTATCCACCCCGCACTAATACGATGTGTGACATCATCATTGATATCTCCATTTTCTGGATAATAGACCCAAGATACTGGAAACTTCCTTTCTTTTGGATGACATATGTATCAAGTCTCACTTTCACATCTGTCTCCCATGTCATGTCACTGAACTTACACGCTAAATATTTTATCTTGGTCCTGTTACTTGAACCCTTTAGACTCCAAAGTTTGTCTCCAAACCTCCAACTTAGTGTTAACTTCCCCGCGAGTCTCGTCGATCAGCACTATGTCATCTGCGAATAACATACACCATGGTACCTCTCATTTGATATGCTGCGTCAGTACATCCATCACTAATGTAAATAGAAATGGGCTAAGGACTGATCCCTGGTGAAATCCCATCACAACCGGGAAGTACTTCGAATCCCCTCCCACTGTCATCACCAGGTCTTGACTCCATCATACATGTCCTTAATCGACATGGTATATGCCACATGTATACCTCTAGCCTCCAAGCACCTCCATAGAACCTCCCTAGGTACTTTGCCGTAAGCCTTTTTTAGGTCGATGAACACCATGTGAAGGTTCTTCTTCCTCTCCCTGTACTGCTCCACCAGCCTCCTCACAAAATGAATGACTTCTGTTGTTGAGTGCCCCGGCATGAATCCAAATTGATTATATATATATATATATATATATATATATATATATATATATATATATAAATTTCTTCTAACTACGATATAAATTCTATTAGTTCTTTTTTTTTTTATGACGAAGGAACCCGCAACCGCTACTCTCTCGAGTGCGCACAGGGTAAACCCCGGACTGACGCAATAGCCTGCAAACCACGTCAGCCGATTAACCACACTTGGCAAGCCATGTGTGACAGGCTCAACCAAGAAGGTTTATGCAGGGGATCAACTCGTGACCTTGCGGTTCCGCGCTCTACTGCTACACCAACTTGACTACCCTTGCGGGTATTAAATTCTATTAGTTCTAACGTTATATTTTGGAGAGAATTTTACTACCCTCAATGTTGGGTTGTGTAAATAATTCATCTCGTTTTAAAGAACTCGAGATTCTTTTGGTGGTTTAAGAAATGTTGGAAACATACATCTTTTTGTTTCACCAAGGAAACATTGAGTTTTATACGTTGCATGCCACTGTTAGCTTGAGATCTCGGGGTCAAGTTCACCATAATTCTATTTTATACTATAGCATGTTTGGCTAAATTTTAATTAGGAAACTAAAAGTATTTTTTAAAAGTCTTTGGCAAAAATGAAAATGATTTCAAGTAGCAGTAAACATAATCTTTTGCTATTGAGGAGCAACATCAACATAATTTTTACAAGACAATATTATCCTTATTCTATACGTGCAAAGATGTATGAGAAGTCACTCTCAAATGCAACATATTGAGTTGATGGATCTTTCATAGGTATATCAAATGATCCATCAACCACCAATGCAATGGTCCATCACAATTTTTTTAACAAAGGTCCACAAATTAATTAATGTCAATCCTTCCTATCCCCATGAAATGATTATATATTATATATCTCTCCATCGAGTCCCAACTGTACCAACCCCTTCTTCTATCTTTCACATATGTTTTTTCAACTTTTAATTGCAAAAATTGAGATTGATGTTGTTCATATATTCATCACTATATTTGAAAGTCGGTGGATTCATTAAGAAGCAGCAGGACAGCCTTCAATAGCATTTATCAATGGTTTTATTGCTCCAATTGAAGGAAGAAAAAAAGCAATCAAATTTACAACAGTCAACACTGCGCACCTACCTTAGAGTTACAGAAATAAAACCCAAAAATAACTTATTTATCTTTCATTTCGAAAATCAAACTAAATAGATGTTGTAAGACTTCTCATTTTCTAAGTGTGAGATTAATAAGAGTCGTACTCTTTCATACTATTCAATATTAGGTATGTCACTATATATGCACCATTATATTAACACGACAAATTGTACAAATGCAGATTGTCATAAAAGAATTTATAGAGAAATTGTTGTTGTATTGATGAGAAATGAGATGTCTTACCCTTTTACAATTTGAATATAAGAAAATGACCTTTTGCAGATCTCTTATGTTTTATTTTTCAGATTTTTTATGTGTAAAAATGAAAATCTCTTACAAAAAGGACATAAAACTGAAAACATTTTGTAAGTTCCCTACAAAACCATTTCTCCTTGATACCGATTAATGTTACAATTAGTTTATCTTGATTTGCATTTCTCATATTTATGATATTTAAAGACTCCCTGGTTTTGGAAAGAAAAGAGAAAAACTCTTTAGTAGCTTAGAAGCAGTTCCTTACCTTTGTTGTGTGAATTGATCACTCTCCAATTTTACAAAAAAGAATTTTGAAAAATGAATACTATAATAAAATTTAATATTTCTAAAGTGGCCTATAATAAGTAGGACATCCTTTACTCTTACTCTTCTATTCATTCATTAAGTTCTACATACAGGTTTGCTTGTAAATTAAGCAAAGATATGTAATGATCCTGACACCCTTTGTGAATACCAAAGTGTAGTCCAATTTAAGTCTGTTTTATCCCGTCCTCTTCTCTTTCCATTTCTTTTTTTTATATCCAACTTCTCGGCTTACGTCAGACTATTTGTGGATATTGTAGTCTCGGTTCCTCAGCACTACTACCAATAAATTGCGGGATGTGCCTGAATGACCAGGGTTTGAGAACATAGCAACTGATATCACCTAAAAAGTCATACCCCAGAAGAGAGCAAATTGCTCCCACCAGGGTTCAAACCCATGCTGCAGACCTCCAGTTGGATTTTAAGTTTCCCTACTTTGCCATCCAGCTATGCCCGGGGGCCTTCTCTTCCCATTTCTTAAAGGTTAAATGATGGTAAAAATTTTCCATATGAAAATGTCTTTTCCTATGGTACTACTAAATATATACACTAATTACTACTACTTGATTACTGGTGTGTGAATTTATAAATGATGGTTACCGCACCAAAAAGAAACTGAATTATTAGGTCTTATAATGATTTTTTAGTGTGTAATCTTAGTGTTTAATTTTGGATAGGTGAATGTAATATAGAGTCCGTTTGAATTAGCTGATTGTAAATAGCTAATAAGCTTTAAGTGTTGAAATTGATTTTAAAAATAAGCAGTTACATGTTAGAGTAACCCTTTAAACCTTGAGATTGTAAATCACTGGATTAATCTTCTGAGAAGGTTTGGTGTAATATTTCTAATTTAATCGGAGCAACCCCTTTTCATGCTCTCTTTGTTTTTGTAAAACTCTTTGCCCATTTCATTTTGGTCATAGCAACGGCATGAAGAAAAAACTTGCATATGACTCTAATTAGTTGTTTATCGGTTGTCCCGAAGGGGTGTGTTGGGATTAAGGCTGGCCAGTGGGCCGGATCGTCCCGGCCCCGTCCCGGCCCGATCCCTCCCCGACACCACCCCGAACCTAACTTTTTTTTTTTAAAAAAAATATGCGGTTCGGGACTCGAACCGGGACCGGACATGGTCTCGTCCCGACCAGTCCCGGCCCGACCCTGTCCCGGTCCCACCCCGATCCCGCCCAAAGCCCCCCTTTGCAAAAATAATCATTGCACCAACGACCATTTTACATTTTGGCCATTGTGAAACGGCCATTTTTGGCCTCCCCCTCCCCCTCCCCCAACCCCCCTACCCCCTTAATATTTATTTTTAACTCATAAGTTATTATATTTACACTTTAACCCAATTTTTCAACTATAGATACCTCATTTTCTCTTCATCTTTCTCACAAATCTTCCTACAATCTCTCTAATCTATCTCTCTACAAGTCTACATTGTCTACTAAATATTCAATTTTATTTATTCATTTGGGAGTGAAGTTGGCAACTAGCTTGAGGATCTTCCATCGAGCAAAGTTTCAATTTTCAACATCTCGATTACACGTCGACGTTACGTCGGCGTTTGGTACATTCGTTCCTTTATTAAATTATTATTGTATGTTTATTTTATTTAGCGCACTTAATTTCGTTTACTTTAATTATTTATTAGTATAAGTATAAATTTATAATGGAAGGATTTAAATGTATGCTTACGGGTAGGGGTCATGCTTCTTCTAGTAGGGGCAACAAGGGCAATGGTCCTATTTCTAGACAGAATCTTATTCCTACACATGATGATTTTGTTGATACTGAACATTTTCCGACAATACCAGATTTAGACGATGAGCTATTTTCTGGAACTCAAGAAGACTTTAATTTAGACGGTGATCTAGATGATACACCCACTAATGTAGATGACAACACACCCACTAGTGCACCTTCAACTGAAATGCTTCATATTCACCCTAGTATGAGACGAGGTCCAGCAAAACGACCATTAAAATCAGATGCATGGACATTTTTTGATAGGGACGTAGAGAATCAAGTAGCTAGATGTAAAATTTGTAAAGACATTTTAAAATTTAAAACTGAAAAAGGTCACGGTGGGACGGGGGGTTTAATGAGACACGTATCAAGGGCTCATCCAGCTAGGTATGCCCAATACGAGGCTTCAAAACCGGGTGCGCAAATGTCCGCTCCATCGGGACAAGATTCACATACTGTCCCGGACCAAGTACAGAGTCAAATTAACCCTATGACGGGGGAAATTGTAGGCCCTAAATACGATAAACATAGAGATATGGAAGCAATAACAAAATTAGTTGTTGTGGAGGGTTTGCCTTTTTCATTTCCTTCATCTCCCGATTTTATTCATTACATTAGAGATATGCACAATCCTACTTTTAACGGTTTTCCTAGATCAACTGTTAAGATAGATGTATTTAAATTTGCACATGAATATCAACAGTATTTACGTTATTCATTATATCATTTTAATGGCAAAGTGACTATCACTTCTGATATAGGCCGTAGTACTAACGGCCATGATTATTTAATGGTAACCTGTCACTGGATAGATTATAAATGGTCTATGCAAAAACGTATCTTAGCGTATAGATATATCGATGATAGGCACACTGGTACTTTTATTACATAAAATATTTATCAAGTGTGCGATTATTACAGAATAACTGATAAAATTATGACTATTACATTAGATAACGCTTCTTCTAACAATTACGCTATTACAATTTTTAAAAATAGTTTAACTCCATCTTTTCCAGATCATTTTCATATAAAATGTGTGTGCCATATAAATAACCTAGTTGTAAAGGATGGTCTATCACTTTTTAAAGACATTCTTAGTAAAATACAATTTGCTATAAACTTTATTTTTAAAAATAATAGAATACAACGAAGAAAAGAATATAAAAAACTTGTCACGATTGTCAACTACCTTATAGAAAAATTTCAGAAGAAGTACTCACTGTGAAATTCTTTATACGAGCAACTACTAGTTGCTTATGACTATAGAAAACCTATAACTTTATTTTTTAACTCTCATAATCAAAATCCAGCTGATATGGTTGTAGATAGCGATTGGAGAAAATTTCAGAACTTATTGTATTTTTAGAGAAATTTTTTCAAGCAACAAAAGAATTTTTCGGTATATATTATCCTACTATTTCAACTATGTTGTTTTATATAGCTCTAATATTTTTGCTGCTTAATGAATATATAGATAAACCAGCTTATAAGACAGCTATTAAAAAATGTTTATCAAAATAAAAAAAATATTTTATTCATATTCCCACTATTTATATTATTGGTGTTGTATTAAATCCGACTATTAAAATAGACGGTACTAAATCACTTATTGAAACTATTTACGATTGTATATCAGTACTACCACCTCCAAGTCTCAAAAATTCAAATCACCCACCACCTATTGAATAAACTAAAGAAGAAGTGTTGTCTAGCGTAGAAATGAATGCAAAAAAGTATATAGGTTTTACCAACAAGAAAGTGCTAACAACCTACCGGCTTTCATACCATCTTCTTCTTCTTCTTTAACACAAACAAACAAAAGACATGCTGTTTCTGCGGCTAGTATTGAAAGCCTCAGAAATAGAATGTGCGGCCGTACCGCTACTAACCAAATTAGCGAGTTTGATATTTTTATTTTGCAGGGTTCTGTACCTACCAAGCAATTCTCATTGAAGAAGGACGTGAAGACTTGCTGAAATACTGGAGGGGGAATGAGAAGACCTTTCTGACACTTTCAATGATGGCCCGAGATGTTTTGAACATTCAAGAGTCATCAACAGCGTCTGAAAGCATTTTTTTGCCGGCAGATATCAAATAGGAGAGCACAGACACTCATTAGCCGGAGACAGCTTGGAGATTGTAGTATTATTCAGAGATTGAATACGAGCGGAGCGGAGAAGGTGAAGTCAACCGAAGATCAACGAAGAAGAAGATGAAAACTACAACGAAATCTTATCCGAAGGTGGTGGAAGCGACGCGGAGCAATTTGACCAACACATATCAATTCCAATCAAAGAACCACAGGAAATTATCAAGAAACTAGAACATGTTTTTTTTCAAAATGTAAATTTTTAATTGCAATTTTACTATGTAATTTGCAACTTTTGAACAACACCACAAAGTTGCAATTTTGACAATTGTATTTGTATTACAAAAAAAAAACATATGTCTATTAAATAATATAAGAGGCACAAAAACAACATTGGGATGTTTTTATTACACTATCTTATTTAATTATTGAGTATTTTATATATATGTTATATTTTAAATTAAGTGCAAAAAAAAACCGATCCCGATCCCGACCCGACTCCGACGGGATCGGAAACGGGACGGGACTACGGCGAATCCCGCCTGTCCCGGCCCAGCCAATCCCGACCCGATCCCCCCCTCCCCCCTCCCCCCCGTCCCGCCCGAGCCGAGCCGATCCCGACCCGACGGACCCGATCCCGACCCACTGGCCACGCTTAGTTGGGATGGTGAAATCCCCCCATTAATAATCATAGGTTTTGCGAGATATGAAAATGAAGAACTTTTTGGTAGATAGTACTTTATATCCTTAGTGGATTACAAATCGGAATTAGTTGAGGCAATTAATTTCAAATATATAAACGCATAAAAAAACCGGAAAAAAGTATTTTGTAACTTTTCTTTTACTAGAAGTCAATTAACCTACTTTCAAAGCTAAATTAGATATAAATTAATTAGATCTTAAATAAAAATTTAAGAAACTCATAACATAACAAAAACTATTTATAAAATGTGATTTTTCTCTCATCAAAGGTGAATAAAACAGGTAAACGCCAGGTTAAAATTTTCTAGTCTGATTCTCGCAAAGCAAAAACTGTCCATTATTTCATGAGTAAAGGAGTATGTATATTATAGGGAAACAAATTAGAGACTTCTGATGTGCGAATTTTGCATAGCTAAAACAAATAGGTACTCAAGTTACTACAGTGCATCAATTTGATAGGAATGACACAAATCATTTGATAGGGGAAAATAGAAAATACAAAAAAGGGATAAATTAACACAGCAAAAAAGCATACTATATTCACTATTTTCTTTGCCAATTTACATAACTCCCTAGTTAAAGGTGGTATAATAACTATTTTTCATGAACCACTTGTTAGACTTCAAGAATACAATGGAAAGAATAATAAAAAAAAGGACACCCCATTCACCCAAAACTAAGAAACCAAAAAGTAAAAATAAAAAAAAAGACCATGTACCTTTGTTTTCCCTCTCTCTCTTTAAGGACAACGTTGGTTTCTTCCTGGTCCTCCATAATAAAAATAATTACCCCAAACACGATTAATTCCTCCTTGAATATCATAACAATTAGGATGATCAGCCAATACTTTGAGATTAGACAATGGTATTAAACTATTATCCCAATCCACCACTTGCAAATTCCTAAAATAAGAAGCTTTCCCAAAACCTTCACCAGCAAAATGTCCACTTCCCATTTGTGTTGATGTGTGTAATCCATTGCTTCTACTATTCACTATTTCACCTCCAAATTGTATCATACTTGCTGAACCCCTTAAATGTGTGAACAAAAATGATGGCCAATATCCTACTAATACTCCTGATCCAAATTCCAGCCACCAATGTCCATGCTTTGGATCCTGCACCAAATAATTAAGAAAACAATGTTATTCTTGATGTTCTTTTTTTCAAAAAGAAATATTAGTTGCGTTTTCAGCTATCTTTCTTAACCTGTAATTCTATCAGAATAGTTTATAAACGCCTACCATAGTCTCAGTATCGTAGCCAATATATATGTAATACGCATGATTAAAGGTTATATTTCTTCAGAGTACATTTTTAGTCTAATCAAATACAATCCACTATTGAACGAACATATAAAGAGTTTAGGGTATGAAGGACATACCCAATATAATCCTACAAGTGAAGTTTGGAAGAGTAGAGTGTACGCATACCTTACCCCTACCTTGGGAGGTAGAAAAATTGTTTCTGATAACCCTCGGATAGGAGGGTACGAAGTACAGTGAAAAAAAATCAAGTCAAATGAATCACTGTTTCAATTCAAATTGGAAAAAAAGGAGGCCTAGTTCTTCCATTTTAGTAACAAGAGAAAGAAGAAAGGGCTACGGTTAAGGTTCATTTTCATATTAAAAATTAAGGAAAAGATGTAAAGATAAAACATGATGCAACTTTGTAGTTTAAATTAAAGCCTTTTAATTGGAATGCCTCAAATTTGATTGCTAAAGCAAGATTAATTAAAGATACATTTGAAGTCAAAGGATGAGATTTTGAGAGCTAATTATAAAGTGGGGGGCAAAGTGAAAAAAATAATAAGTGGATGGGGTCAGAGAAGGCTTTTGTTTGGAAAGAAGAGTCAAGAGAATCTTACAAAGTGGTGGGATTTTTTTTTTTAAAAGCACAAACAAAATGATTGTTTCCACTGAAAAATATACGATGAATGTAACTTTAAAATTCCCTCTAGGTATATACATACACACATGCAAGCATGATGTAAATTCATGTCAAATGCTTTTTCTTTTTCCTTTTCCATTCTTTCCTTTTAACCCTTAAGTTGTTTTATTTTTGGTTAATGAAATAAATTCATTTTTTTTATTGAACCACCTATTAAAAGATTAATAATCATTTTCCATCACTACTAAAAAAAGGAATTAGCGCAAATTCTATAGCTAAACAGTAAGATCGTCACTAATCCTAATTTAGTGATGAATTATTAAAAGTTTCTATTAGCTAAGATTAATTTCGCGACAGATTAGTAATGAATCTCATAGCTAATTTTACAATTTTAAAAATGTATCTACATGAATAAGTAAGTACCGGCCAAATGTAGCTTTTTCTTTAAGATTGACCTGTGGACAAGCTGAACAAATTAAACTAATCTAGTGGCTAGCTTAATTAGTGTAAAACTAAAAGAGAAAAGTAGGAAGAAAAAAATATTGGCCTATATGTTGCAAAGTGTAAGTAACCCCACCCCTCCCCTCCTATTTTTTTTTTAATTTTCTTCTATAGAGAAATGTAATTACCTTCCAAATCATGATGCTGATATCATATTGGCCACCATTATAAGAGGATGTTGGAGAAATTGCTGCCCCAATTGCTATTCTATTATTGGTTTGAACAAATCCTGAACACAGCAAATTGTAACATCCTGTAGCTTGATATGCATCACTCTGAAAAAAATTATTACAACAAAAATAAATAATTTGTACTAAAGAATTTAATATTTTCACTTTAATAGGTGATATTCTTCTAATTAACTATCATAAGGACAAATAACACAAATGTAGTATTTAAAATTAAAACTTACAGTCCAGTAGGTGAAGAACCTTGGATAATTGTCCCCATATAACTCTGGGCTTACCTGTTATAATTAAATGAAATAATTTAGCTTCTAATTTCTGTTGCAGAAAAAGATTTGTTGATATTGAAAGGTAGCTGAAGATTTAATTGCATGCTTTAAATGACACTAAAGAAAATGGTTCACTCAAAACATTTAAATCGAAGAAAGCGCGTTTTCCATCATAGTACTAAAAAATTAATATCTTCAATAAATTTACATTTTTTCAATAATATTTTACTTATTGAGTTGCAGTTTGAATCATCACCTTTGATCACTGAAATATAACCCTGGGGACTATGGTAAGGGAATTAACTTGTTAAAGTTTAAATTTATAAAAGTGATTATTCAACACTTCTATTTAACTATCTTTTGGAATTCAATCATACGATATGTAGGGGTCATAATATTAATGGATGAGCTTACACGTGAACGTTTTATACATTCGTAGGTTGTGACAGTGTTTCTTTTCATAAAAAAGAAAAGTTAAGTTTGGGATTAATTTATTTTTTTTAGCTGAAAAAAATGAATGGGGTCAAAATAGAATTAGAAAAAAAAACTGTTACATATTTTTTGAATTATCATATCAAACTTGATACGAAAAATTATCTATTTTTGCTTATCAATTTAATTTGATACCATAATTTTTTTGTATATCGATATAAACTCAAAAAATAAATAAGAACATGCCTGCCAACCAGCTTCAATAGTGTTGAGATCATCACCAAATGAACCAGAAATAACCCACATTTGTGATAAACTGAATTCATATTGATTGGTAACTTTAGGTGCCCACACATTTATACTTGCTTTTGCTCCATAATATTGATCTCCAGTCACATATCCTACTGCATGCTGTTTTCCCCCCAAAAATAGAAAAAAGAAACAAAAGGTAAGAGGCATAAAAAAACGACTTTTTTATTGCTTAAGAAAATTAAGAGGAAGATTGATTTAAATATATTATTAAGTATTTTATTTTGTGAAGAGGAATAGATGGGGTATCTCAAAATTGCAATTCTTGATTTTTGATGATAAAGTTTCTCGGACTATTATTTGAATATAGAAGTATATGAATGGAGATTGACAAAGTAAAGACCTATGGAAATTAGTGAAACTAAAAATGGAAAGGGAAAAATAAAACATGAAAGTCGGCATGAACCAAAAATAGTAACCTGACAAATATCTCATATCACAAAAACATGTTAAAATAACCACTCACAACAAAATCACTTAAAGTTCTTGAAATTTTATTCTGAAAATAGAACAGTTTGATATGAAAATAAATCCAGCAAAAATATTTTTTATAAATAAACTAAAACATGTTAAAAAAAAACCTCATGGCCGTTACTAGTAGTGTCTCTACGAACTGGTCTTCTAATTTTTCTACCAAATCTTCGAATAGAACTAGCTCTTAGAATGTCTTGTTCTTTTGTTCTTCTAACTGGAATTGTTCCTTCTGGACATGTTTCTCCAGAAAAACTCCAAAGTTGGAAATTTTCGAACTCCATTGAATTTGTGTTGTGTCTTGATTTTGGCCTCTCAGGTGTTTCCTACAATATAAGACAAAAAAATTCAAAATAATTAACATTTTGAAATCTTGAATACAAGTTAAAAGTAAAGTGATAAAGTGAATTCCTCCGCCCTTAATCAGAATCTCGGATTAGAGTTTGAGAATGGAGAAATTCTTGGTACGGAGCTTCTCCTTTAATTGAAAGAGGAAGATGCCGAGCTACAAAAAAAAATTCGACCCCTACCATATAGAAAGATTGAGAAATAGAACTATATGATTATGGCCTTGGCATGGTTTTTATAATATAAAGACAATTTTCAAAATCGTTAACATTTTGAAATCTTAGATACAAGTCCAAAAACAATGAGATAAACGAATTCATCCTCCCTCCACGAGAGTCGAAGCGCCTCCCTTTTACAAATTGAGATTCTTCATAAGAAGCGTTTCCTTTTACTAAAAAGAGGAAGAAGCCGAGGTACAAGAAAAATTCTGGCTTCTACCACCCAGAAAGATTGAGAAATAAAACCATTTAATTATGGGCTTGACGTGGTACGAATTTGAATTAGTCGGACCAGTGATGATGATTAAACCTAACAAGAAAGACATACAAGGTAAAAGTGAGGGATTATAATTGGCTTACCAATGGCTTTTGGCCCTTTAACTTAGGATGATCAAAAGCTGGTTGTTGATGAGATAATACACAATCTATAAGATCTCCATCAGGACTCTGCATCACAATTCAGAGAGTTATTAATTAGGATAAAAAAAGAAGGAAAAAAAAAAGATGACACAAAGTTGAATTGGAAAAGAATTGGGAATACCTGAATTGTCTTGAGAGAAGGCTTATTGATGTTCATGAGGTGAGATTTAATCATTTTCATCTTGTGAAGTTCATCACCAGGCTTAAAAGTTTGGCTGAAATTTTTTGTTTGTAGTGAAAAAACAGGACAAACAGAGAAGATAAAGAAGAGGAAGAAAACAAAAATAGAAATGATTGGTGAAATCTTGGAACAGCTAGAAGCCATATTAACATGAATTGTTGAGGAATTGTTTCTTGTTTCTTCTTCTTGTAATTCTTCCTCTATTTGTTCTTGTTTTGTTGTAGTAGTACAACATTGGCATTGTCTTGTTGTATAATGATGAAAAAAACACCAATTATTTTCTTCACTACTACTTGCCAATGGTAGCACAACTCCCATCAAATCCATAATTTCCACACTACAATTCAAGAAACCCCAAAGGCCTAGTACAACAACATGTTCATGACTATTTTCACTATTTCCAAGAATTCTCAAAACTCTAGAATTAAAAAAAAAAAAAAAAGACAATGGAATTTAATTCCCTTCTTCTAAATTCTGAGTCTTGTCTGACTAACAGCAACTCCGAGGCATGATCTAATATAAAATGTACTACAAGAATGGGTTGTGCACCTTATTTTTAGAGTTGCAATTTTAACTCCATGTGGGGTGTGGACAAATAAATACTACTGTATTGAGTTGTGATCAAGACATGTACTAGTACTTAAGTGATTTTTTTTTATAAGTAAAAATGAAGAAGAATTAATTGAGTGGAGAGAGAGTGAGACAGAAATGAGTTTCTTGGAGGATGGAGGATGGAGTTTGGTGTGGGGTGGGTGGGTGGGTGGGTGGGGTGGGGTAGTGGGAGGAGTGTTTCCATTCTCCACTACAGAGACTGAAACTTTAGCTTTTCTATGTCAAATTTTATAAGTGCATTAATGTTTATAAGGTAAAGAGGGGGGGGGGGGGGGGGGGAGGGGAGGGTGAATGTGGTTTCTGGTTTCTTTTTCCAAAAAGGTGGAACTCCCACCCAGTAGCCCCCACACCCCGGTCCGACAGGTCTGTGAATGAGGTAAATCATGGTGACTCAATTGATTTCAAAGGTTAGACCAGTACCACGCTGCGCACAAGAGGCCCTCCTTTATTTCAAGAAGTAACCCCCACACTGCCGCTGACGGGATTCGATCCTTAGTTTCTGGTTTCTTTTTCCAAAAAGGTGGAACTCCCACCCCAGGAGCCCCCACACCCCGATCCGACAGGTCTGTGAATGAGGTAAATCATGGTGACTCAATTGATTTCAAAGGTTAGACCAAGCTGCACGCCGCGCACAAGGGGTCCTCCTTTATTTCAAGAAGTAACCCCCATACTGCCGCTGACGGGATTCGATCCTTGGCCATTTTTCAAATATCCCCCTTGATAATCAATTGAGCTGTCCAAGCGGACGTGGTTTCTGGTTTCTGTTATTCTTTACTTGGGGTCTGAAGACAGATAGGAATTAGAATTACACACTTGATTCTCAAAGTTCTTTGCTTTAGGTGTTTCTCTTTCTCACTCCCTAGATGTTCTTTGTGTCAGCTTCTTGTTATTTTATTTTTTACCTTCATTCCAAATTATTATTATATTCAGAATTTAATTTATATATACTGATAAAAAGTTTATTTACACAATTAAATTATTTAAAATATATGTACATATAGCTGAGTGCAAACAATTATATAAAAGGATTCCAAAAATATATTAGAATATCACAAGTAAGATTTAAATCGATATTTGATAAAGTAAATTTTGAATAGCATTTGCTATTTTTCTATGTTGTTTCTTTATATTAAGAAGATTCATCCGTTTATATATAATTAAAAATAATTATCTTAACCCAAGATGCACAATACAATCCCCTGCTCTCTACTTAGCTTAGCATCTGACTACACGTAACCATTCATTAAGAAAGTTAGCAAAATTAAGGACATGAAATATAAAATATATTATCTGTTATAACATATTAAATTATATTTATATATAATAAAATTTATTTCTATTATCAATGATATATAAATTAAATCCTTCTATTAATTAAAGGATATAGTTAGCAAAATAAAAAAGGCATCCACGCTTCCGGTATTTCTTTCAAATTTTTTACGTCATGAAGTACAATGTTTTTGAGGTTGGAATTGGATATATTTGAAGTATTTTTTATTTATTTATTAATTTTATTGTATGGGTTGCTAAATTGCCTTTTAGAAGCTGTCGTTTTCCGGAGAAAATAAAATTGTTACTCCCTCTACCCCACTTATGTAATACCGTTTCCTTTTCGGTCTGTCCCAAAAAGGATGTCACATTTCTCTATTTAAAAATAATTTAATTTTATGAGATTATTTACATCAACACATTTATATAAGAGTTATTTTGGATCATATATTCAAAAGTTTTTTTTTTAATTTTTTTTATGTCAAATCAAATATAAATTGAGACGGATGGAGTATTAGTAATAGTATTAGAGAGTATTTATAAAATAAGAAGGCACGCGCGCCTGTAATTTGATCTAGGGCATGCGATCCCATGCATGTGCATGCGCGGCTCCCCTCCGCTTATGTTTCGGGCGCCGTTCTTTCGTTCTCTCTTCGGGACACCTCGATATATAAGAATTGGGATGGGGATCAATTTAGCTCTGATTTGTCGGTTTAATCAAACTTAATACTTTTGTCTCCATTTTATTAATTTTAGATTTTGAATTCATTTTTAATTTTAAATTTTGCAGTTAAATTACATTGTCTCAATTTTGAACTTAGTGATATTTTAACTACTCTTACCCTCTTTCGTTTTATATGATGCTCTTTTCCTATTAAATTATTTAGGAATATCTG
Source organism: Anisodus tanguticus (assembly GCA_034509755.1). NCBI lineage: Eukaryota > Viridiplantae > Streptophyta > Magnoliopsida > Solanales > Solanaceae > Anisodus > Anisodus tanguticus. The sequence continues at coordinate 45,763,620 of CM067550.1, read as the reverse complement.
AAAAGTTTTTAAATTTAAATTTTTTATGTTACTCTTAATAACATGCTTTTATAGTATTAGAAGTGTCATAGCATGTTTGATATCACAAGTTCTAAGAATTTGAATATGTGTCAATTTTTATTTATTTATTTACTAATTTTCGTACTCAATCAAATATCATGATATAAAGTGAAAGGAATGGATGTATTATTCTGTTGATTATATTCTTTTTCACCTAGTAATCATGTAAGATGAAAATATTTTATAACAGTCTGTTAAACATGGAATTAGAATTTTGAGTTTATGAATTTTAAATTTTAGAAACAACAATTTTTTTAAATTTTGAATAAACTTATATATATATTAACTAGATTTTTAGCACAAATACAAGATCTAGAATAAAGCTACTGGAATCTGTGCACCCATAGATAGGCTTGAAGTTTCGCCCCTGCATCGAACATTATCACTAGAAATTTATCTGTGCTAGATGCTTACATCAAATTAAGCAATTAAACCTTGATAATCAAAATTTAATGTAAGAATACATATCAGTTAATTATATATATATATATATATATATATATATATATATATATATAGCCTTAAAATATTGAACGACTTTTATAACCTTAATAAGATATAATTCTATTCCTTATAACTGCCTAACAGAACTAAGTATTATCCTATTACTACTAACGTTACTAATCCTATTTCTTCAACTACCTAACAAAAAATTCTTATTGAATACTACTAGACATAAGCTAGGACTATAAATCCAATTACGACTAATGTTACTCAATATCGGTGAAATCATTAATCCTATTACTACGTTTCTCAATGATTATCATATTACACTTCGAAAGTAAACGCAACTACGAACTTACCTTACGTTTTGATATGGGAGCCAACCACTTTTACATAAAAATTTAAACCGTTATTCCACATTCTCTATCGTAAATTTTCAAGTAAGTATTAATTTTAAACTTTGATACCGCTTCAGAAAGAAGATAGCAAACTTCTCGAGAAGTATTGTTTTTTTCCATTATTATAATATTTATTTTCAACTTTATTATTTATATGGAGCGTCAACTTATCAACCGCGTTGTCTTGCTTTAGCTTAGGATTTTAATATCTTATTATTCCATAGACTAAAAAATCAACTCGTATGTATAAGTTCTTGGCAGTGACATTAATTATTACATGTCCTAAACACAATAAAAATAGTTATTTTAATCGATATTTTTTTTCATATTTGATAAAAAAGGCAGTCTGATGCACTAAACTCACGCTATACGCGGGGTCCGGAGAAGGGCAAGACCACAAGAGTTGTACGCAACCTTAACTCACATTTATGCAAGCGGCTATTTCCATGACTTGACTCATGACCTCCTGGTCACATGACATCAACTTTACCAGTTACTCCAAGACTCATCTTCATACTTGATAATATAATAATAATTTTTAGCATTTAAATAAAATAAATACAACATCTGCTCACTAGCTCAATCTCTAATATTGGGTTATTTTGGTCCTAATATATTTTTCCATATAGCTAAAAATAAAGGATATATATAAAAAAATATTTTTTAAATGGAAAGTACTAAGTGTATACGACAAAATAATATTTTTGTACTTCATAAAATAAATAATATGCAATTTAAAATAATATTACATAACATTTGTTATAATTGACAGGGAATAACGTGCGAGGCACGTTCGTTGAGACTGGTATATATATATATATATATAAGTCTACTAAAACAATGGATTGACATTTTTTAAAGCCACGTGGCTTTTTTAAATTAAAAAATAAATTAGATAATTTCTAAAAATATTTCGTCAATAAAAAGGATATATTTACATCATTTGTGTAATGTCAGGGGTATATATGCATTACTTTTTTTACGAGGGGTATATCTGCTCTATATGCAAAATTGAGGGGTATATTTGCACATTTTCTCTTACTATTATCATTAATTATCTTTTTCTATATCACTATAAAAAAAAATTGAATTAGCTAGAAACGTCGTCGTTAATCTATCACTAAGTAAAATTAGCAATGAATTAGAGAGTATAATATTTTATGATGTCAGATTTTGATACCATTAATTATTTAAAGAAAATCAGAAATAGACCCGTAATTACATACGCACACGTTAAATTACAACCATCATTGTCAGATATGATTATGTCTGAACAACTGCATAAATTTGGGAACGAGATTACTTTCTCGGTCTCAAATTATTTATCGTGGTTATTAAAAATTATTATCTCAAATTATTTGTCGTTTTTGAATTTCATGACATAATTAATTATTTTCTCTCCATTTTACTCAGACATAAATATGGATAAAGTAGGTCAAATTTCCATTATAATTAATATTCCTTAAGGGGCGTGTAAATAAAAAAATCACAAATAATTCGAGACGGTGGAGTAAAAAAAAAATTTGGTCTACATTTAATGGTTTGAATATTAAATGTTCAGAATACTACTAGTAATTTTTATTTATCTTTATATATATATATATATATATAATACTTTTTCTATTTTAGTATATGTTATAGTCATTACATATAATATTCCTACCTATGTAACCTTAACATTTTGAATTAAGAAATCATTTTATTAAAGAAACAGCTCAAAAATCTTCATGACTGTGCATGGCTTCATAATGATTAACACCATGGCGCTCAAATTTTATTATTATGATACTCAATTAATATTCTTTCTGAAGAGGGGAATAATTTAGATTTTTGAGCAAGAGAGGGCCATTACTCCATAATTACAAGACCCGGCCCATGTGGGGTTTAATTAAGGTAAAATTCACAAAAAGTTATTTTTCGATCCATGCAATTGAAAAATAATTATTGTCATAAATCAGTAGGCTAGTACATTAATAGGTAGCCGCGTGGTTTCCCTAATTAGTAGTATTAGGTAGTAATCACGTAGTTTCTATGTTTCAATGTTCATTACCATAAGTTGCCACATTTGCTTTTTATCTTGATATTTTGTTGTCATATTTTTCTTGATATCATACTTTTTATCTTACTATTTGTTGCCACACCCCTATCTTTTCTTTCGAGCCGAGTGTCTACCGGAGTCAACCTCTCTACACCATAAAGGTAGGGATAAGATATGCGTACATCCTACACTCCTCAAACCCACTTATGAGACTACACTGCGTATGTTGTTGTAGTTTTAAATTTCACAAACATGGACTAAAAACACAATTGACAAGTGACTGAGTGGCCATTTTTTAGGTTTTAATTATCTATTTATACAATAACTATATATTTAGTGTAATTTTACAAAGTGTTACCTGAGGGCGGTAGCGTATATGCAGACCTTACTCCTACCTTGTAGGTAGAGAGGTTGTTTTCGATAGTTTAATTATCTATTTTTCTAAAAATATCAACTCGAAATGACTAAAACAAATATTAGAAATAAAAAGAACCAAATTTAATTAAGTGAAACAGGGGTGATTTACAAAAATGTCTTTTGAGGTGGTGAGTCTTGAAGTTTTGATTTTATTTACTTTATGGCAAAATTTTAAATTTAATAAATTTTAATTTTTTATCTTGAAAGTTTGTCTGTGGGACAATCGGAAACAAAAGTTCAAAATTACCTATTTTCAAGATCATTAGATGTAGGGAAAAATTATAAATGGACTACTTTTACCCTTCGTTATAAGTTGGGATCAAATCTACCTCTCCTATTCTAAGTTGGGACCAAATATACCTATACCGTTAGTAAATTATTTAAAAATACCTCTCATTTCTAACATATTCCAACATAAGCAAATCTAGTAGTTGGAATTGGGTGACATGGACGCCACACAACACTTAACTTATTCTATGTGGTGCTTATGTGACAATTTTAAAAAAAAAGAAATCTGGAAAATTGATTTTTCTAAAAATAAATCTGGAAAAAATGGCTTTTATTAAAAAAAATTATTTAATAAAACCCATTTTTAAAAAAATATTCTGGAAATTGGATTTTTAATCTATAAAACAGTAAAGTATGTTTTTTTTTAAAAGTTTCCTATTTTTTAAAAAAATCTGGATTAATTTTAAAAAAATCTGAAAAATCTGATTTAAAAATAAATAATTTTCCAGATTTTTAATAAAAAAAAAAATTTTCCAGAATATTTTTTTTAAAAAAAACAGGTTTTATAAAATCAAAAAATTTCATATTTTTAATAAAAGTCATTTTTTCAGATTTGTTATTAGAAAAATCAATTTTCCAGATTGTTTTTAAAAAAATTGTCATGTAGGCACCACATAGAATAAGTTAAATGTCATGTGTCGTCCATGTCACCTAATTCCAATGACTAGGCTTGATTATGTGGAAATATGCTAGAAATGAGGGATATTTTTAAATACTTTGATAGCGATAGGGGTATATTTAGCTCCAATTTATAATGGAATGTATAGATTTAGCCCCAACTTATAATGGAGGATAAAAATAATTAATTTATAAAAGTAAAAGGATATGTTTCACCTTTTCCCTTATATGTAACCTGAACCTTGACTGATGTGCAGAACCATGTTTCATGCTGTAGTTATGGTGCAGAACCATGTTATTAGACACCGAGAAATTCTCTGTTAAAGAAATTAGTAATAGTATTTTTGATTATGAGCAAGTGTCTCGTATATATTCTCTCCGTTAACTTTTACTTGCTCACTCTATTAAAAATATATTTTTATTTTTATTTGTCCCACTTTTAGTATATCAAGAAAAAACATATACTTTTTTCATATTTTACCCTTGGAATTAATTACTTATTTCTCAAATCATTTATTAGAATAGTTTCTATGCACTTACAATTTTCCCCCATTTTACTAGATATTTTTTTATCATTATCTAAATGAAAATTAGTGACGAATTTATTATGATCTTATATATATGACCCATATTATCATTTTAAAAAATAAACGATGTTATTCTATTTTAATTGATAAAATGAGGTTAAGAAGAAAAATATTACTTCCCACTTTTTTATTAGTTAAAGAGATTTTAAAAGAAAACAAACAAGAAAACGGTTCTTTGAAAATAATGTTTTTATTAGGAAAAGAATGTGTTTAAAAACTAAAAAAATAATACGTTTATTAGAAAAAGGGCATTTTGGCTCAATTAAAAAACAATAGGGGCAATTTTTGGATCAAACTATAAACGGAAAGAGCATTTTCGTACCAAAATTATTAAAGGAGGACATTTTTATTCAATTTCGCATAGTTTAAGGGCAATTTTGACCTTCTCCGTTATTTCTTAAAGGACGTGTAAAGTCTAAATTGAACATGAGGGAATCTATATTTGGTTTTTAAACTAAAATAAATTGTCCTTGAAATCGTTGTGTAGGTTCCACAGATGCTTTAATTGGCTACAGGTGAAGAATATAAGATTAGAACAAGATTAGATGATTAGGCTTAATTTGTTTGAAGAAAATATTTACTACAAAGAAGCAAAGAGATTAAAGAAATAAACAGTTGTTTGTCACGGAGTTATATGTATTAACATGTGTAAGAATATTCTTATATTATTATTGGATTTTATAACATGTGATAGGAGGTTTGTTACCATTTAAACAATTATCAATTAATAATTGTCAAAAGATTTACGTGTAATTACATAATAAATGATTTGATTATGTAAATATTTTTATATTGTTAGTACATAAAACTTAAATTTGAGTAGGAAACATATATGCTTTCATGGGTATAGGTAATGAGATTAAGATTAGTACAATGTTAGATGATTAGGCTTAATTTGTTTGAAGAAAACATCTACTAAAAAAAGCAAAGAGATAATAAATAAAAAGAACAGTTGTTAGTGGTTGACAGATCAATTGTCCCCAACCACACACTTTTTACATGCTCCAAAATTATTGAAATTAAATTCTTTCTTTTTTCCTTTTAACTACCATATGTTAATTTTACAGGGCAAGGGGAAGCCAAATTTGGCTTTTCAAGTAGGTCATGTATGTATGATCAGAGTTATAGTCTGTAGTGATTGTTATCCTTATATTCAATACTGAAAATAGAAAACGTTAGAATGAATTTAGTTTTGAGCCCTTAAAAAATTATGTTTCCTTAACGAATTTAATTCCCTTATTATTATTCAAGGTTTGGATTAATTCCTCACAAAATATAATAAAACTCTATTCTGCAATACCGACAATCGAAATTATAAAACTTATGCAAACTCAACAAAGGGCAGTATATCATATGACACTTAATTTTTCTTTTAAAAAGCAATGCACGGAATAGGGGATGAAGATGATTTTACAAAGTGTATTTTCGTGATTTAATGTATGAAATAAGGCGAAGCTTCTGAATTTTTTATAACCAACAGTTGGAGACTAATAGATGCAACATACTTGTTCAGAAAGAAGGTGTATGTTTAGTCGCGGATTTTAAATTCGTAAATGACTGTTGAGAAAAAAATATTCCGCGAATTAAATTAAATTTCACATTAGTTAATATCATAAAAAAGAAATTAAATAACGAAAATGAAAAATAAATTTGGTCTGGAAATTTTATCAATCAATCAAATTATTTGATCAAATCCAAATCAAAATTCAAATTCAAAGCAACGATACAAATATTGCTTTCTCTCACCAATGAGAAACAATATTCACTTGTAAAAGTAACTTTTAAAATTTCATTTCACTCCAATTTTATTTTTCACTATTTTTCAATTTACACTGCAGCCCATCTTTAAAGCTCAACACTTGAAGGTCTTTAAAGCCCTACCATGAATAAGGCTAAAAACAATTCACATATCAACTTTGAATTTAATAACTTTAATGTCACTAGCTCAATTGATCTCTTTCCCCTTCACTATGTAATAGGCAAGAAAGCAGCTCATATGTTTCTAGCCAAAGAAGAAGGCAACAATTGTTGTATTCTCTTGAAGTTGGGGTAGACTTGGGGTAGACTGAAACTTGAATATAGGGGGTGGGTGATCTAAAAAGTTTTAAGAGTTATAAAAAATAGGTAGATTGAATATAGCATGAAGTCCTACCGATTTATTCGGACTTTGTGTGTCACTATTAATTTTATAACTTTTTGAGATATAAAGTCATAAATTAATTTTTATTCAATTTCCTATAAAATTTCTTGGGATAAGGCATAAAACCACGTACGCCTAAACTATGTGGGGTCCTATTACCCTCCTTGAGCTTATTTTCTTCGTATTATTTACTCTCTTCACTAATTACCTGATAAAAAAAAAGTTAAAACATACTATATGCATACTCACGCTTATACTAGACAAAAAAGAGGTTTATGCTTATTTCATTTGATTCTTTCATACTCAAACCGATCGGACCTCATCGTCTCTCAAGTGTCATCCCCTGTATGGGTGGTCAGTTATTCACTTTATTTCTGTATTATATACTTTATTGGAGCATGAATTTTTCGATCCTTTTTATAGCTATAAACATTCTTTGCATCTAATTTATGTTAATTGTACCATAAATAGACTAAAATTATTACATTTAGACTAGAATATGGTTCCGTTCCACCGACGTGACTGGATAAACTAGCCCGGTCACATCCGGTCTCAATACATAATTAAGTAATTTAATGAGGTGATAATGCATGTTAATTAACATTAGTTAAGTGCTAAAAATCTATATACAAACACATATCATGTATATATTGACTTAATATAAACACAGTATAAGAATGAGTTTTAACCCATTAAACCAACCTTATACTTTGGTTTAGTCAACTCTTTTTCTTAGTGGCTAAAATTTGTACTTCATGTCAATTCTTCATAATAATAATTGCTAAACAGAAGAAGTAGAATGTACGGCAATAGGCAAGTCGATGTGAGAGTGAGACTAAATATGTCATCCATTGTTTATAGATGGATTCACAAACAATAATGGCCCGCAAAGACAAGGTTATGTACCATAGGCCCCAAATGTGGTACCCGGCGGTCCAATTAAGAAGGGGACCATAATCCTAAATAGAGGTGTTGGTTTGACCAATATTATTTTACCCCTATCTATAATTAACCTTCAACAAGAATCACCAACATGGGTTGTGGTGGTATGATTCGGAGTCACTCTATCTTTAATCAGAGGTCTCGAGTGGAGTCCTGTAAATGAAAATATTATACTGAATGCGTTGCCACCAGAAATGGGCCCTGTAACACGCACTCCAAATTTAATCGAGCTCCAATGTGAATACCGAACACCGGATGGAAACAAAAAAAAAACCTTCAACAAGAACCAAAGGTACACTTTAATTCTCAAATTAAGTCTTTAGCACTATCTTGAGAATGATGATTACAGAAAGAATGTTTCGTAGAATTTAAATCAACTTTCATAAGTCTAATTTAATTTATATTACTTCATTAATCATGACAATACAATTTTTTAAGAACTTCTTAGCTTAGTGATTACTTTGCTGTATTTCCTTGACTTGAAAAAAAGAAGTGAAAAGACTACCTAGTATAAAGGATATTCTTGATCTTTCCGTCCAAATCTTATCCCGTTCTAAGAATTGCCATGAATTTCTGGAAACTAAAAGGAATCTACTGATCTACACGACTAATTTTAATAACTATTGAAACAATTTATAACTTTTTTTTTAAAGTAAGAGAGATAGAAAATAATGATAAATATGGAGCAGCGTGTATGATTTAATACGACATACGCTCTAAAAGTTTAGTATGACTAAACTATCATGATTGTTTTCTTTTAATAAGGGAGTAAAGAATGTTCAATTGAACAATGCCACGAGGGAATTGCGGGATTAAAAATGCACTCACGACAAAATATTAAGAAGTTTGACCTTTTGACCATAGAACTATTCAGTAATTACCTCTTCATTTAGCAGTATGTGACATAGTTTGATTCGATACAATACTTTAAAAAAAAAGATTTTTGAAATTTGTGAAGCTAGACATGTCATGATGTTTGTGTGGCTTATATAAGTTTATTATTAAGAATAAAATAAGAAGTTAAAATTTAAATTATTTTCAAATATAAAAATGTCATTCTTTTGAAAACGAACTTATAAGGAAATAGTGTCACACAAACCGAAACAAATGGAGTAACTATTACGATTAGCAGTATTTTTTCGTTCCTTGTTCTTTTTGGTGAAAGTAGGGGATCATGAATCGAACTAAATCGAAAATCGAATCAAACTAGAGAAACAACCTCTCACACTGTTTTGGGTTGGATTGATTTTGATCTTTAATTTTAATAAAAACCGACTAAAGTTGACTTGATTTAAATTTTAAGCAAAACATAATCGAAAAGGTTGAACTAAAAAATAAAAAAAAAACCATTTAGAAATTTTACTCACGTGCGTGAGCGCTCACAATTCTTTGTCTTTACTTTCTAGTTTGATTTGTAGTCTTTGTTTTGATAAATCCAAGAATCTTTCATGTTCAAAATAACTTGTCTTTGAGTCCATATTGTTCATCATTGTTTAATTCAAGTATTGTCAAGATATCTTGGTAAATTACAACTCTTTAATTTTTTGCACATATATAAAATTTATCGTAGGAATTTTATTAAGTTTCTTGAAAATGACTAAATCCTTGGACAATGCTTGCCGTTTTCTTGAGGAAGCTACATATGGTATATAATGTTGGAATTATTATTCCCCGAAGCCCATATTAAGTCAGATTGAGTGTTTGTTATTTAATAATATGTACTGGCTCGACCCATTAATGTAATTATCTAGTCGGGTCGGTTTACTTTCATATAAAGGGACGGGAGGCCCATATTTTGCAACTGATTTTTCATTCTCTCATTTTACTCAATAATATCTTCTTCTTCTTTCTTTCTAATTGTTCTCTATTCTTCTCTATTGTTTGCTAATTCTGTTGTTAACATGGTATCATACTCATAAATTTCGTGAGATCCGACTTTATCGTCTTCTCCGATGGGATAGTTGTTGTTGTTGTCAGTAAATTCCGATTGCGAAGGTTCAATTGATTCAATTTTGGGGATATCTCGACATTTTTGTGTTACGTTCTACTCGATAGGCTTTGCGAAGGATGTACCTCTTTCAGTTAACAAAGAGGATTGGTAATTTCGTTCCTTTTCACTAACTTTTATCCATTTGTGATTCGTTAGGGTTTGCTCGATTGATTAGGGTTTGCTATCTCATTTTTCAACTGTATATCTGTAGATTGTTGCCTATATCACTGATTTGCATCGATGACTATCACTGAGAATGTTTCCTCTACCGGAGGTGCGACAACTACGACTTCGACCATCGCCTCTCATATCTTGTTTCATCCTGATGACTACACGCATCCATATCATAAACTATATGTTCATCCCTCTTATTTACTCGCATCTTTTCTAGTTTATAAGCAATTTGATGGCACATGTTATGCTAGTTGGCGTAGCTCTGTCTTAATTACCCTATCCGTTCTAAATAAACTTGATTTCATTCATGGAACTTCTGATAGACCATCTGCAAAGTCTCCACTCTTTCGTCAGTGGCAGAGATGCAATGACTTAGTAGTCGCATGGTTAACCAACTCTGTGATAAAATAAATTCATACATATGCAGTTTACTCTAAGTTTGCCAAATATATTTGGAATGAACTAGAAAACAAATATAGTAAGGCTGATGGGGCAAGAGTGTTTGAACTGAAAAATGACCTAGTTCATGTTTCATAGGTTCTCTCAATATTTCCTCCCATTTGACTAAAATCAAACAATTTTGGGATGAAATATCTTCTATAAATGCATTTGTGCTGGTGGTGCCGAGTCTGAGGAGGAACAAAAAGGTCATCAGTTCCTCATGGGTTTAAATGAGGTTTATTTCTAAGTTAGGAGTAATAGCCTCATGATGAAACCTCTCCCTTCAATAGACACCACCTACATCATATTGTTGAGTGATGAAAAATAGAGACAAGTCTCTACCTCCACTCAATTTCCTTCAGAATTTGCTTCTTTATATGCCTCTTTCAACGGATATTCTCCATTTGGTAGTTCATCTAGGAAACAATATTATCCCAAGGTCAATTTTGACTCCTAACAATCCTCTCTCTTCTGTAAATATTGTAAAAGGACTGGGCACATCACGGAGAAGTGTCATAGACTTCATGATTTTCCACTCAATTTCAAGTTTACAAAGACTCCTGGTAATTCTGGTTCTAAGAAGGTTGCTGCTACTGTTGCAATAGCGTCTCCTAATACTCCACCAGTTCAATCTCCCAATTCACATGAAAATGAGTTGTTTGATGCTCCAACTCAATCATATGGTTCTCCTAGATTGATAAAGGAAGAAGAAGCTCAATTGCAGGCTCTTTTATAAAAATCTCACCTCACACCCTGCTCATCTCACTACCCCATGGCTTCTGCCCATTTTGTTGGTAAGGTTGTCACTCATAGTGTGTTACTTAAACCTTATTTCTTTTCACAAGCAAGTGTTCTGAATGGATTATAGATTCTGGAGCTTCAGATCATATGACCTCACATATTTCTCATCTTTTTAACATTAAGCCTCTTCCAGTTCATTGTCTTGTCTCTCTTACTAATGGATATAAATTCAAGGTCACCAACACTAGTTCCTTAACCTTATCTCCAAATTTCATCTTACACAATGTAATTTATGTTCCCTCATTTTAGTACAATCTAATTACTATTTATCATCTAGTTTCTCAATTTAATGAAATTGCTTAGTTCTCTAGTATTGTGTGTATGTTTCAGGCCCATTCACTGAAGATGCCACTGGTACTTGATAAATTGATCAATGGGCTATACAAACTAGACATCTCTCCTTTAACTCCAATGATTTCTGTTTCTCCTCAACTTGTTGTTTGCAATTCTGCACCTGTTGTTTCTACTGTTTGTAATTCAGTACCCTCATTTTATATTTCTTGTAATTCAACTCATGTTGCATTACCTTGTTTTTCTACAAATTTGAATAAAATGGATGTTATATGGCATCTCAGACTTGGACATATTCTTTTTTCAAGAATGAAAGGTATAACTGCTATTATTTCTTCCTTGTCCTCTACTCAATATTTTCTATGCTCCATTTTCCCTTTGGCTATGCAGACCAGACTTCTTTTCTCTGCCAGTGACATTCACACTATATCTCCATTTCAATTGGTCCACAGTGACACTAGAGGATCCTATCACTCTCCAACACTAGTGGTGCTAGATACTTTCTCACCATTGTCGATGATTATTCTAGATCCACCTGGACTCATTTAATGGGGGATAAGAGTAATGCTTTTGACATTTTCAAGGCCTTTATAGCAATGGTTGAAACTTATTTTCATACCAAAGTCTAAACTATCAGAAATGACAATGCGTTAGAAATTAGGGTCTAGTTTGGCTGGTTCTTCTTTCTTTTCATCCAAAGGCATTGTGCATCAAACCTCTTGTCCACACTCTATAAAAATGGAGTTGTGGAAAGAAAGCATAGGCATATGCTTGAAATTGCAAGAGCTTTACTTTTTCAGTCTTCTTTGCCCATTTCTTTCTGGGGTGATTGTGTTTTAACATCCACATACTTAATAAACAGATTTCCCACTTCCATTCTAAATAATAAAACCCATTTTGAGGTGTTTTATGGCACTGCACCCACTTATTCTCATCTAAGAGCTTTTGCTTGTCTTTGCTATGCCACCAAACCTAAGGTACATAGACACAAATTTGATCCTAGGTATGTTCCTTGCATTTTCCTAGGGTATACCTTTGCCAAGAAGGGCTACACGTTGTACAACTTAATTTCTAAATCTTCCTTAATTTCAAAAGATGTTGTCTTTCTTGAACACATTTTCCCTTTTCTTCTGTGCTTTCCACTCCTCATATAGTCTTTCCATCACATGCACATTCTTCTTTTTCTCTCACTGACCCTCTTCATCCTTCCTCATCTCCCTTCTTCAATCCTTCCGATTCTTCTCCTTATAATCCTATATCTGACTCACCTGCTTCACCTACTATTTCTTCTACCTCTCTTGCTCCATCTCTAATTGACGCAACTCTTCCAACCACAACCTTCACTTCTCCATCTGCTCATGTTCATCTGCTTGCTCGAACTTCCTCTTCTGACTCTTTGAACCATACCAGAAGATCATTTAGATTACATACTCTTCCTTGTTACCTCATTGATTATCAATTATCCATTCTTTACTCTATTTTAAAACTCTAGGTCTGCTACTTCATTTCCTACATCTTGTGAGAATTCTGTGTTTGAGCCTCATACCTACTCTCAGGCTGTTTCTTTTCCTACGTGGCAAGATGTCATGAAGAAGGAATATGGAGCTTTGGAGGCAAATGACACTTGGATTGTTGTTGACCTGCCACCTAGGAAGAAGTCTATTGGGTGCAAATGAGTTTATAAAACCAAGTATAAGGCTAATGAAAAAATAGAGAGATACAAGACTAGGCTAGTTTTCAGGAGGGACACTCAGGTAGAAGGAATAGATTATCATGAGACATTTTCCCCAGTTGTGAAGATGTCAACTGTTAAAAATGTGGTTATTGTTGTTGTAAAGAGACAGTGAATCAATAATACTTTCCTTCATGGTGACTTAGAGGAAGAAGTTTTCATGAAGCTGCCACCTGGCTACTCTCCTTCATCTTCCTCTTCTTCCCACCTGGTTTTCAAGCTCCAGAAGTCACTCTATGGGCTAAGGCAAGCATCTAGACAGTGGTATGCCAAGCTTTCTCATGCTCTTTCTTCTTGAGGATATTCTCATTCCTTGAATGACTATTCCCTCTTCACTAAAGTCACTGGGAATTCCATTGTGATTCTAGAAGTATATGTGGATGATATAATCTTAACTGGTACTGATCTTACTGAAATTTATGCCCTCAAGCCCTTTCTCCATGCTCAGTTCAAGATCACAGATTTGAGTTGCTTGAATTACTTTCTGGGTATTAAAGTTTATATTCTTCCTCTGGTGTTTTACTTCATCAAAAGAAGTTCATCAATGATTTACTCTATGAGTTCCACTATTTTGAGGTTTCATCTGTAGTTTACCCTCTTGAGTTGACTCTCAAACTTCATGCTACTAAAGGGGATCCCTTCCTAAATCTTAAGGTTTAAGATCTTTGGTTGGGAAGCTTAATTTTGTTACTCATACCAGGCCTGATATAAGCTTTGTTGTTCAGAAATTAAGCTAATTTATGTAGTCCCCTTGTGTTCCTCACATGATTGTTGGTCCTCACCTATTGAGGTACTTAAAGGGCACTTCTGCCCATGGTCTTTTCTTCAATAATAGTTCCGCTTTGGATCTTGCTGCATATTGTGACAGTGATTGGGTCTCTTGCCATGACTCTAGGAGGTCTGTCACTGGTTATTGTGTACTTTTGGGGGGCAGTCTTACTGGTTTGAAAGCTAAAAAGCAACAAGTTATTTCTATGTCATTTGCTGAGGCTGTATATAGGGCTATGAGCAAAATTGTTGCTGATCTTGCTTGACTTTCTAGGCTTCTTGTTGATTTGGGGATTCCCATTTCTTTTCCTATTCCTCTTTATTGTGACAGCCATACTGCCATTCACATTATCAAGAACTTTGTGTTCCATGAGAGGATCAAACATATCGCGTTAGACTGTCATTTAGTTCGTGCCAAGCTTGCTGAAGGCCTCATTCAACTGCATCATACCTCCTCATCTACTCAGCTTGCTGGTCTTTTCAATAATTCTCTGCCTGGTGTTGCTCATCATGGTTTCTTCACAAGTTGGGAGTATTCTCCCCCTCCTCCAACTTAAGGGGGATGTTGTAATTATTATTCCCCGAAGCCCAGATTAAGTCAAATTGAGTGTTTGTTATTTTATCATATGTATGGGTTCGACTATCTAGTCGGGTCGGTTTACTTTCATATAAAGGGACTGAAGGCCCATATTTTGTAACTGATTTTTCATTCTCTCATTTTTTACTCAATAATATCTTCTTCTCTCTCTTTGTAATTGTTCTCGATTCTTCTCTATTGTTTGCTAATTCCGTTGTTAACATATAACTTGATTAATTATGTGTAGTTCCTTATTTTAATAAAGAGTAATTGATTTTATAGTGTTATGCTGAAATACAATTGATGTAATATGTGCTTGGAAGTTTGTTATCATATTTTGTTTTTTTTTTAAAAAAAGCATGACAAAAGACCGAATTAATAAAAAATGCCGACAAAACCTACAAAACCACAAACCGACTTAATTTGTTTAGTTTCCTTTTAGAAAAATACCGACTCAATCGAAACTGTAAGATATACAAGTATAACACTACAATCCCTAACCATAATTAGAATATGATTCTAAATTAGGATTTCTCTTATATTGGGAATGAAATTCCTCTTGTATTAGGATTGTACATTGTACACTATATATATATTAATATTAATGAGAAAGACTCCCTATGGGAGATTAATATAGAAAAATTCCTCCTTGCCGCCCCCCACCTCTCGGCCGACGACAATAATAATTTTTTTTCTCTTCCCAATTTCTATCCCAATGGAGAAATTAGCTACTCCCACCTCTTCCGATGCTTCCGATGCTTCCGCTTCTCACTCAGTCGTCATCCAACCCATCTCATCACCGTCTTTTCATCCGGCTCTCGCCGTTACCAACATCAAGAATTTTATCCGTATAATTCTTGATCAAGAAGACAACCAATATTGGTCATGAGTGGAATTATTTCGCATCCATGCATGTGTATATCATGTGCTTGATCATATAGACGACTCTTTCCCTCGTCCTCCCGATATGGACAACATCTCATGGCGTCGCCTCGATGCCGTGGTCAAACAGTGGATATATAGCACTATATCCAAGGACTTACTATACACAATTATGCAAACGGGTGCCTCTGCCCATGATCTATGGACACGTTTGGAAGAAATTTTTCAAGACAACAAGCACACTCGCGCCGTGTACTTGGAAGAACAGTTCAACACCACCCGTCTCGAAAACTTCTCTAATATGTCAGAATATTGCAAGCAGCTGAAACTTGTGGCAGACCAGCTAACTAATGTTGGTACACCTGTGTCCGAAACTAAGATGGTGTTACAATTAGTTGTGGGACTCCCCACGGGTAAATATGACACCCTAGCCACGATGATACAACATGCTGACCCTCTACCAAGTTTTAATAAAACACGATTGCAATTGTTATTTGAGGAAACCAGACATGCGAAACAAGATGAGCATAACCAGAAGGCTTTAACAGTTGAACCGTCCGCACAATATCAGGCCATCGCCGGCCAACAGCCTCCGCCGGAAAATATCCAACTACGGCAAAACCGCGACTGCAGGGGTGGCAAAGGCCGTGGCAGTGGGTGAGACGGCAAGGGCCGCGGGAAGGGCCGAGGCCAACAAACACAGCAGTCCAGCAACACCATGGCATGGGCCGACCCAACATCTGGTTACCCAAATCAGAACGGGGCCGCAACTTCAGCATATCCTCCAAGCCCAGTTCCCTTTTCAGCAATAAGGGCTACTGGGCCAGGCTCCAGGTCCGCGCCCGCCCCTGCTCCAGCACCAATAGGCCCATGTCATGCAGGCCCAGTTCCCGCAGCAGCCCTTCAATCAAATCCCCACCGACTTGGATCAGGCATTCAGCAGTATGAGTATGCAACAGCCTGATGAAAATTGGTATATGGACTCCGGAGCCTCCTCTCACCTCACCCGATCCGCAGGTAATCTTTCCCAAGTGTATCATTTAAAGTCTCCACAATTTATTATAGTTGACAATGGTCACCGCATTCCAATGCAGAGCTATGGTCATACCCACACTCTGCCTTCTCACCCACCCTTCTCCCTAAATAACATCCTGCTTGCCCCACACATCATCAAAAATTTAATATCCATTAGGAAATTTACTCGTAATAATTCTGTGTCTGTTGATTTTGATCCATTTGGTTTTAATATGAAAGATCTACGTACGGAGACACCTCTTACGAGATGCAATAGCACAGGGGATCTCTATCCATTCACATCCTCGTGCGCTGCCGGTTCCCGATCACACACTACCCTAGCTGCTCTATATCCGTCAATTTGGCACAATAGGCTCGGACACCCAGGAGCTCCCGTCTTTAATTTTCTTAGAAGTAATAGTTTTATTCAATGTAATTGGAAACTTGCCCAGACCTGCATTTCCTGTCAATTAGGCAAACATGTTCGTCTTCCGTTTAATTCCTCAGTTAGCGTTACATTTGCTCCTTTTGATATTATTCATGCTGATCTGTGGACTTCCCCTATTACTAGTTCCCTAGGTCATAAATATTATCTCGTGTTATTGGATGACTACTCTCACTTTCTTTGGATCTACCCATTAAAATTTAAGTCTGAAGTTTTTGCCAAATTTCTTGAATTTTGCACATTTATCAAAACGCAATTCGAACGCGCCATTAAATCTTTCCAGTGTGACAATGACTGTGAGTTTAACAACTCCGCGTTTCAAAAATTCTGCACCAATAATGGCATGGTCTTTCGATTTTCGTGTCCTCACACATCCCCTCAAAATGGCAAAGCCGAGCGTCTCATCCGTACAATAAATAACATGGTCCGCACTTTTTTGTTTCATGCCTCCCTCCCTCATTTTGGGTTTATGCGGTCAAAATGGTAGAATACGTCCTTAATATTTTACCCACTAGTACCCTCCATAACATGACTCCAACCGAAATCTTACACCGTAGGGTTCCCTCCTATGATCACCTACGAATATTCGGTTGTCTATGTTTCCCTAATCTCTCTTCCACGGCCTCTCACAAATAGCTCCTCGCACCACTCCGTGTGTCTTCTTAGGTTTCCCATCAAAACATAAGGGCTATCTGTGCTATGACTTATCCACTCGTCAAATTCACGTCTCGCGTCACGTCACTTTTGACTAGACGCAATTCCCCTTTTCCAACATCCAAAAATTTCAAAAACCGCATTACGAATTTTTAGATGAATCAACTCTCTCTCATGTCCACCTTCGGGAACTGTGCCCATCACTTTCGGGAACTGTACCTCTACCGCCACCATCGGCCACCATACATCGCTCACCGTCAGCATCCCTTCCACCAGTGACCTCCCGGTCACCACCGTAGCCACCCCTAGCACCACTCTGTCTCTAGGTTCCACCAACTCACCCGTCACCATCCCATTCAATGTACCATCCCAACTGTCTCACCATCGTGCCGACCCCAATCCGCCCCTAAACCACCATCCAACAAACCCAGCCACCGGTCCTACTATGCCACCGACATCATACCCGATACAACAACCCTCCTCTATTTCTGGCATACCGCGAACCCTCATACATCGTTACCACAGTTCACCGGCAGCCACCGACCCAACCCATTCGACTTCAAACCCAAACACCGCCACTGGTCCACACCATCCGACAGCCACCCTCGACCAAACCCTAGTCCTGACAACACAAAACATACCACTCCTAAATCTGCCAACACACAGTCCAACCAACCAGTCGACCGATACCCTTACCCAACCAACACCCACACACCGTATGGAAACCCGTGCCCAACATGGGATTTTCAAACCCAAAGTCCAATTTAACCTGTCTACTCAAACAATTTCACCTATTCCAAAAAGCCCTAAATTAGCCAAACTGGACCCAAATTGGAATGCGGCCATGTGTGAGGAGTTTAATGCATTAACAAAACAACATACTTGAGACTTGGTTCCTCGATCGGAGGGGGTGAATGTGATCCGTTGCATGTGGCTTTTTCGACACAAGTTCAGAGATATTGGTGACTTAGAAAGATACAAGGCAAGACTAGTGGCAAATGGTACTAACCAGTAGGAGGGCATTGATTGCAGCGAGACTTTCAGTCCGGTTGTCAAATCGGCCACCATTCGTACAGTTCTGAGCATTGCTATGGGTAAGAATTGGTCGATTCATCAGCTAGATGTGAAGAATGCATTTCTTCATGGAGATTTATGAGAAATTGTATACATGCACCAGCCACCTGGCTTTGTCCACCTAGCAGCCCCACAATATGTGTGCCGTCTCCGTAAGTCACTCTATGGCTTAAAACATTCCCCTAGAGCATGGTATGATCGGTTTGCACAGTTCATTAAATGCCTTGAGTTTACATGCAGCAGATGTGATACCTCTCTCTTTACTTTACATCGAGGTCGTGATACTACATAATTACTGTTATTTATGGATGACATTGTTCTTACTGCCTCTACTGATGTGTTGAAGGATGAGATCAATGCACGGCTCTAGTCTGAATTTGTCATAACTGATGTTGGGAAAGTTGAGCTATTTTTTGGGGATCTCAGTCACTAGATTTGCAGAGTGTATGTTTCTTTGTCAGCGTACGTATGCAGAGGAGATCGTGCACAGGGCTAAGATGGACAATTGCAAAATCATGGTCACTCCAGTTGATTCTAAATCCAAACTTAGTGCACTGGTCGGTATTCCAGTGACTGATCCTACTATGTATAGGAGTCTTGCAGGCGCACTTCAGTATCTCACTTTCACCAGGCCTGCCATTACCTATGCTGTCCAACAGGTATGCTTGTTTATGCATGCCCCCAGGAAACCTCATTTTACTGCCCTCAAACGTATCATTCGATATGTTAAAGACACACTGGACTATGGACTACACTTATACCCCTCCGCACCGAACTCGCTATTATCCTACACAGATGCAAATTGGGCTGGCTGTCCAGACACCCGCCGCTCTACTTTCGGCTATTGTGTGTTTTTGGGTGATAATCTCATCTCTTGGTCTGCCAAACGGCAAGCCACATTATCTCGTTCGAGTGCAGAAGGTGAGCATAGAGGAGTTGCTAATGTTGTTGCTGAGATATATTGGCTCCGAAACCTTCTCTTGGAGCTTCAGTATCCTTTAAGAAAAGCGTCTCTGCTCTATTGTGATAACATATCCGCCATATACCTATCTCACAATCCGGTTCAGCATCAGCGAACCAAGCATGTTGAGATGGACATCCACTTTGTTCGTGAGAAGGTTGCTCTCCGGCATATTAAGGTATTGCACGTGTCTTCCTCATATCAATACGCATATATTTTCACGAAGGGCCTCCCAAGACAGCTGTTTCTTGACTTCAGATCCAGTCTTAACGTTAGGCCTCCTCCCACTCCGACTGAGGGTGTGTGTAAACGTATACAAGTATAACACTACAATCCCTACCATAATTAGAATATGATTCTAAACTAAGATTCCTCTTATATTGGAAATGAGATTCCTCTTGTATTAGGATTGTATATTGTACACTATATATATTGATATTAATGAAAAAGACTCCCTAAGGGAGATTAATATCATCTTACAGAAACCATAAATACCGCTCTAAGTGGAGGGGTCAATCAATTAATTGAGAATTGGAGTTTTGTGTATATTGTGATTCTTTGGATAATACTAATTTTGGTTTCTTTTCAACAACGTTTTTAAGGTTCTTGAGCTTATCAATAGTCAACTAAATTAGGAAAAAGAAAAGATAAACCGAAAAGCAGAAGGAATGAAGAACATAACATGCTTTGGATTGGATAAAAGATTCCTACAAGATTACATTACATTATTCTAAAGTTGCAAGAATAGCATCAATGCTTGGGAATATTTGAAAAGCTGAATGATAGTTAAAAGAGCAACCCACTGAAAACATTCACATGAAAAGAAGTGAACAGAATCATCATAAAGAATGGTGATTGTTTAACATGAGTTTACAACAAAAAAATGAAATTGGTCGAAAATAAGTTATTACATATATATATCCCTTATGCGAGCGGCCCCGGAAAACGTTGAATCACAATGGTCTATTCTATGCAGTCTTATCTTGTAGCCTGTTTTCACGGCTCAAACACGTGATCTCCTGGTCATATGACATCAACTTTACCAGTTACATCAAGGCTCCCATTCACTATATATATATATATATATATATATATATATATATATATTTAGACATTGCTCTTTAGAGGTCAGATATATTCCTTTAGCTTCATCTTATTACTTCTTCTTTTTGAAACTCATTTCTGCTAATTAATCTCAAATTAACTAAGAGGATATGACCTATAACCCTAGATTATGCTTTTAATATTTGACCCATATTAAAAGCATAATCTAGGGTTATAGGTCATATCCTCTTAGTTAATTTGAGATTAATTAGCAGAAATGAGTTTCAAAAAGAAGAAGTAATAAGATGAAGCTAAAGGAATATATCTGACCTCTAAAGAGTAATGTCTAGCAGTGATTGTGTTTGTGAGGCATGGTCAGCTTTCTTGGCTTTGATAAAAACATTTTATAAGCTAATAGGAAAAGGGATTTTCAACATTATCAAAAATAAATTTAAAAAATGGTGGGGTTGGAGGGGAGGGAGCATAGTCATTGAGGTATACTTGTGGCTGACCACCCACCCAGCCAAAAGTCCAAAGTGGAGATTTTCCTAAACCATGATTTGGGTAGGTTATTGTTAGAAAGGTGTATTTTTTTTCTTTCCGCTTTATGTATTAGTATATAAGTTATTTCGGTCTGATTAATTTAAATTCGCTTCACATAAATTTTAAGGAGAAAACACTTTTTATTAACAGTTTTTTTTATTATTATAATTCGAACACGAAAATTCTGAAAAAGGATTGAAAGATCCAATTATCTATCCAAGGCCCCAACTCTGGTAAAGGTATTATATTATATTATTTCACTTTTATGCATTTAGGAGTGAAAAACTCAAATGGTCATTCTATTATTGAAATTGTCCGGTAAAATTAATAAAGTCAATCAGCTTATATTATATTTTGTACAAATAACTCCATTTTTTCATCGAAAATTTGACTTAGCTTGAACGGACCCCACAGAGTAAAATATTTTATCTAATACCATTACCTATCCTTGTGACGCAATATAATTCAAGATTTATTAATTTAATTAATCCAATTTTATTTCACATTAGATCCACCAAAGTGCTTAATAAGAATGGAGAGGTGAGAGGGCAATCTATGTCACCTCATTCTTTAATGGTCAAAAACATGGAATTGAAAGACTGAAAGAATGTGTACCAAATTGTTATCCTTTGCTTTCATGGGACCTTGTCCAGCTTCTTGCATCAACATGATTATGATTATGATGTCCCTCATGCTATGTACACCTTCTCTTTAACATTTGCTTGCATTCATCATTAGGCGAAACTTCTTTTTGAGTGATTGCATGCACATGCCCTCCTTATTTCAATCGCTATAATCACTCATTTCTTTGATTACACATCCATCCTGTCTTCAACAATTCATTTTGAAATTTTAAATTTGTTCCTAATTAGGTATCTCACTTTAATCGAATGTAAAAGAGCTCCAATTAATATACATTTACCAAAAAGAAGTCCAAGGACCCATTCACCTTTCACCTAGCCTTCACCAAAAGATAGCAAAAGGCCAATATAAAAGCTTAGTTCTCATTTCTCAAGTAATAAATATTCCAATTCAAACCAACCAAAATGAAAATGCGCCTCAAGACCTGGAAATTCTTAGCACTACTAAAAAATAAGAATTAGTGATGGAAAAATTTCTTAGCTAAACAATTCTATTTAGTGACGAATTATCGAAAAAAGTTGTTAATTACGAGCAATTTAGCGATGAAACTTGTGCCTAATTTCATTTTTTTTTAAAAATGTAGTAAGGCAAAGAGATAAAATGGATCAAGATATTTTACAGATATGGTCGGTAGATTTCTACAAAAAAATCCACATTACACCACTAGGAAAATATGATTAAAGAAAGTGTGAAGTTGGAAGTTTCCAACTTTTACAATTCAAAATGGACTTGGAATTTTTCATGAGTAGTGGCCACGAGGATTTGACTTGATAGCAATGTGCATAGTGCTGTTTTAGTGGATTTAATAGAAGAGAACATTTTCAAGTGGATCGAGTCTTGTTGTTCCACTTCCACTCGTATCAGCCCATGACTTTCCTACACTGAGAAAAAGAAGGGAAAGAAACATTTTTCTTCTCTTCTGAAAGGGAAATTCAACCTCAAAGTCAAGTTGCACTCTTTCAGGCTCAATTGAGACCCATCTTGATGTTAAGCCCAATTAGAAATCTATAACAATTAGGTACAGGCCTGTTCAACCGACTTCTCTAAAAGGAAAAAAAAAGTTGTTAATATTCTCACCGAATTGCTACTTATGTCCTTGGCCTTTTCTAAAAACCTGTTTAGTTTGAGAAGCATCTTTATTTGACCGCGCATAGTCCAACTTACATGGTTTGTCGTGCCCCATGAATGTTCTGATGAAACGCATAGGTGATAATAGTGACTGGTACATTGTAATGTAAATATATATACTTTATTCATTTATACATGCTAATACTCTATTGACTCTCATGCATCTATTTTAAAGACTTGCTCCAAAAAATAAGACTCGGGGTGGGATCGGTATTCTTAGTATTGGTTTGCGGAAATTCTTCTACTTCAAGCCCTTGCTTGCTTTTCAATTGAGGTGAAACAACCACATCAGTTCATGGTGGTATCTTCTGCTTCTTTTATCAATTTTTGGGATGCAACATTTGATCTTTGTATTCAGAGTTTATAGATGCTACTTAACTATGTTATTTTGGGAGTTTGGGTAGTTTTTCGTACTTATGAAACGCTTAGGTTCACCTATTGAGTAGTAGCTCTTTAGGTGCTAGTTGCGGCTCACGAATTTGGATTGTGACAACCGAATCGTTCACACACTAGTTATAAAGCAATCTGATGGAACAGTCCAATAGGCAAGAGGCTGCAATTCGAACTGCAAGATCAAAGTAGACAATGAGACCAAATGTTTGCCAAATTCAGCCTTCCCTACTCCCTTGTCAACTACGAGGAGAAAAATAGAAAAAAAAGGCAGGAGGACACAAATCACCAATGGAAGCTAGTGGGACAACTGGAACCATCCAAAGGATTTCTTCTTTGATGCTATATTATTCAGTGCATTATGCATATAAAATCATGCGTGTATACTTTATATAGTACAATGTTTACACATTCTTCCTATAACATACCAAGCTAAATTAGTTTCTACAAAGTTTTTCTTAATATTCCTCGTATTGCAATGCCTACTTTTCTCAGTTCTCACCCAATAGCTGAAGTGAGCAGGATGTGATGTTTTGGATCACGTACAATCATACAGGCGACTTCATGGCATGTAATTCTCACAGATCTGATACACAATGAGAATAGGATCACATCTGGGGTCTTGTCTGAACGACATAAATCTTTCCATCCCTCACTACACCCTCGATGTCTTGAGGAGATCCATATAGCTCCTCAATAGCATTTCCTGCACGAGCAATGTTAGACAGGATCGTCTGGCGGAAGTTACCATCAGTTATCAATTGGTCGGAAGAGTAATCAATTACAACTTTGTCCTCCTCATCCATCGGTACACTGCAGTAAACCAATAAGGAAGCTGTTATGGTGATGCTATAAACGTTGAAATCAAAGCATTTTGTTACAGATAGGACAGTTATAATTGAAGCATATGCAGTATATACGCCCTCCTGGGGGGGAAAATGAAGAGCTCAGATCAGCAGTCTGAAGGATCGTGTTGTGATACTATAGGGTTGCTTTAATCTTTATTGCTTGTCCTCCTGTGATGTATAGGAATATTAACTTCCAAAAGTTAAAAGCTGCATTAATTCATCTACCCAAAACAAAGAACATGGTAACTGAGTAACTGCCTTAAAAAGTTCACCAACTGAAAACTTCTGAAAGAAGTTACCTGTCATAGAGGCCGGCACCGGCATAACCTTCCAAATCTTCACCATTGGAATCAGATCGGAAGATGATAGATCTTTTAATGAAAAGTCCAATTGGTTTGCTTGGGTAACCTAACACCTGAAAGTATTTTTAGATCCATCAGAAGATTCAGAACAAAGGCGAGAATCTCTCTCTTTCCTATTTAACTACAATCAATAGAAGCCCTTACTATCTGCTTGGACACTAAAATCTTCTCCTCTTAGAGTGATGAACTCAGAGGGGGTGTGGTGGAAGGGAGGATATAGTAAGGGGTCTACAAAAGGTAAATGTGACTCCGGAAGGCCAACAGGCACCAATACTCACTTGTGGAGAGTTGAGATCCTTTTTCTTGCAGATAAAACTCAAAGCACGGCCTGGATAAGCTCCAACAAGTGTTTCTCCAAGGCCCCTGACCACCTGTCCAGAAAAAAAAGGCATAAGCATCCTTTTCCCTTTATGCAAACAAACACATTCCAAGATGGCATGCTTTAGTGATTTATTTTTTATGCCTCTTGTACAAGTCAATTTCAACTAATGTTCTACCTTAAGAAATATGGTTACTTGTCGAGATAATGGCAGATAGAGGAAGGAAAAGTTGAGGAAGAGGACAGTTGCTAAGTTAGGATATAGTTCATTTTTCAATGTTGAACTAAAATCCAACACACAACATAATCCAAGAGTATGATGAAAACAGTTTATCCGATTCTACCTCAGCATATATTTCTGTGGAGTCTCCAGAAGATGGGTTGGTTGTGTGAATGACAAATGCATAATCAGCATTTATTATTTCTTGAACAAGGACAGCCATACACAGATAGTCATGATCCAGTTTCACCTTCCTTGTGCTGAAGTATGCTCTCTCATTCCATTTTGAAGCCCACACCTGGAGAATAGAAAAAATGAAAATGCATATGCATCCATTGGATAGAGAGGTAATGGCAAGAGGGAGTAAAAGTTGATTCCCTTTTAGTGGAAAAGGTTATCTTAAAAAGATCAAATTTATAATTGTAACAAGTAAAATCTCCCAAGGTGCCAGTATTTCAAGAAGCAACTGATATCTGAAAGCTTTGAAAAGTGAGATACACCTAGCACTCCAAGAATGAATTCGTCCTTCACAAATCCTTGACAAAAAGAGGCTTCTACGTAAAATTTCCTATCTGCCTATAGCCTGCTACCCATCACAATAAGATTTTGAGCAACAGAATTACAGATGTTAAGGAATGCTACAGAAGGTTTACCTTTTTTATGGCCATCCATGCTTGTTCCCACCGCTTTGGACCTTCATCACCAGGCCAAGGCATGCCAGAACCCTGCATCTTCTCTTTCAGCTCTTTGACCTATAAAGATATGATGACAAGTGTGTTGGCCAAAGATGTCAATCTTCTCTGATGTAGTATATACGGATGCCTTAGAAAAAATAATTAAAATATCTACTAACCTGGTCGTGAATTTCTATTTAAGACTAATAAACACGTCTGAAAGGATTGAATCAAAAGAAAAAAATGATCAAGGTATCTACTACCCTGGTCGTGAATTTCTGCTTAAGACTGAAAAACACGTCTGGAAGGATTGAATCAAAAGAAAAAACTTCCCTAGCTTGGGAGGATGATGAAAAGAGAATTAAAGCACCCACTAGAGAACTCAAATGTTGTCGCACCTTACAAAAGTTTCAGTAAGTTGCACTAAGGCATAATATATCAGAAACAAAGAGAATAGACGAAGATACCAATTGAGCTGGTGCTGAAAGATCTAAAACAGTTCTGCGAATTTCACCAAGAACGCTGAACTCTCCTTCAGAAAGTTTATTTGTCAAAATTTGCAACTCTTCTGCCACTCCCTGTGAATTTTAGATAACAGTCTCAATTGGTATCATTCAAAGAAACACATAAATCAAAGGGGAGGGAGGGGGTGGAGGGGGACACCAATCTGGAATATTAGTACCTGCTCTTCAATCTGAGTGGTTAATAATGCACGTAAGTATGATGATATTGGGTTATGCAGCCCTTTATGTGGATCGTTATTATCAGTAGCACTTCTAATGATTACATTTTGAAAAAACAGAAAGCTTTTTTATAAGAGTGCCTAGAAGCAGCCACCCTTGAAAGAGTGCATAATAGCTCACTGATCGAGCGCTCTTGCGCCGAAGATGAACACCGAACATGAAACTTTGGTTTCATTCGGCTCCTTTATGGAGATGAGTCAATTTATAGATCAAAGATGTGAACAAAATTCGAAAAAAAAATTCCTTCCTTTCTATCGAATCGATCATAACCACTACCTAATAAAGAGACCCGCAATTCCGTAGAAAGACATCACGATTCCTTGTGAAAAAAAAACGATTTGCTGAGAGAGAGAGAGAGAGAGAGAGGGGGGGGGGGGGGATGAGAGACCCATCTTAAATGCCACATTGTAAAAGTACCAAAAATTCATATGCAAAGATCCAATGACCCAGGAAACAAATTGTACAATTACCAAAAACGATTTTCTTTACTTTTTTATGATTCCTCCTTCGCCTTAAAGATCCAATGATCCAGGAAGAAAATTGTATAATTACCAAAAATGATTCTCTTTTCTTTGTTATGATAACATCAAAAGTTCCTTATTTTAGATTATCTTAGGTCTCTTTTTCCCTTTCTTCTTTTCTCTTTCTTCTTCTCCTTTTTCTTTAAAAAATGAAACAACTTTGGACTTCAATCGGAAGATTCCTTGAGCAGTTCCGGATTAATATTCCTCCTCCTCCTCAAAGATCCAATTATCCAGGAAACAATCTATATAATTACCAAAAACGATTTTCTTTTCTTCATTACGATAAGAAAAAGATACGTACTTTAGATCTCTTCTTCTTTTCATGGGTGTTGATGTGATGTTAGTTCTCAGTACAGAGATGCTAATGGAAATTCATTGACTGAGCAATAAATTATTGTTGCAAGAATTCTTTGGAGCAACAAAAAGCAGCGGGGAGGGTATTTGTATAACAAACAAGTGGAAATATGAATGGAAAATAAGTTGATATTGTTTTAGATTAAATGGAAAAGAACCTGATTTATCTCGTCTGAAAGTACTTTCTCAAAGACTCCAAATGGAAGAGCCACTGAAGTAGGAATGCCAACCCAGGAAGGCACTTTTCCTTTCAGATATGCAATATTACGTGATTTAGCTCCAACCTAGATAAATCATTCTCATATAAGTTTCAGAAATGTCACCAGAGTGTTTCCAGAATCAACTATCAGCAGCTTCTCACTTAGCTCAGCAGAAAGAGGAGAAAGCAGTTTAGTTTTCTAATAAATAGTCAATATTGCAAACCTCACCATTTCACTCGTGAATTCATCGGATGATATTGCGTAACAACCATCAAATTGCTTTTTCACCAATCTAAGTGTTGCTAAAGTTTCAGCTTCTACTAAGTTACTTGAACTTTGGAGCTCAATCTCTTTCACCTCACTATTAGATGCCAAAAAGCAAAACAAGATAAAAGAAAAGAGAATCGTTAAACTGCCACTCATAGATTTCGTGTTTTTTAGACAGAAATGAGCTGTAACAAAAAGTATTTCCTATGACAGAAAACTTGATTTTGGTTCACGATTTTATTCATTTTTCCCAAAACAGACTTTAGAACTTCAAGAACTACATTATAAAAACGTGTTAGGCACAAATTTTAGGATTAAAACAAGTTGAACAGTTACTTGGGAAAATCATGGTCAAAGAAATATTGTTTGACATTTTCAAATGGTCAATAAGGTTTTGAGCAAGACTCATACAAATAATTGAATTTACCTATAGATTATGTCTGAAGGTGTAGGCTTTAAGAGCAAAATCCTTCCTTCCTTTGCTTGGAGGTCAGCCAATATATTGGGATCAAAACATGTAGCAAAGCAAACCTAACAAAACTTTCGTTCAATAATACATACATCATAATCTTATTTCAACCTCTAAACAATTTTCAATAGAAGAAACTACCTTCCCATTTCTTGCTCGAACAGAAACATGTGAAAGCACATCTGGCATGTCTGGTGTTATCAGGGAAACAGCACCATCAGGAATTTCCTCCTCTCCTTTAACAGATTTTGCTATTAAGATCGTGGGTTTCTCGTAAGTTTTGTTCTGAACGGAAAGCAACTCATCCACAACGACGACATATCCAACGGCTTCAACTGGGCTGATAATCTGCCAACTGCATTAAGAGGAAGAGAGTTGCATAAGAGAAATAACCATGTCAGAATATTCCCTCCTCTCCTCAGACACTTAAACGGAAACAAAAAAGGAAGACCTATTTCCTTTTCCCTAGTTGCAATGTCCTTATTGATTTACAACATAAATCAGATACATTCCAATACATAATCTCTCTCTCTCTCTGCAAGACTTACAAATATTTCTAGACCGAGAAAAATTGTATCCTTATATTAAAGCACACAGTATAGTACTCGAAACAGTCACAGTTCTTAACATGCTACTAGCAGTATCTTAGAGCATACAGAGGTATGAAATTCTAACAACCTTCCCAGATTTGCAGTTTTCCGAAGCACAGGATCAAGTCTATTAAGAAGTGAGGATAATGAAGGTGCTGATCCAGCACGTATAATTTCTTCAGTAAATATGTTCAACTGCAACCAATAATCACAGAGATAAATATGACAATTCTGTGCTGAATGTGTAAGTAATGTCTTGAGTGGCAGAAAACGTACAGCCCATTGGTCCACCCCAAGTATTGATCCTAGATATTCCGCAGATGGCTGCAATAAGTGATGGTACCACTCTGCCTTGCTTGCAAGTGCAAGACGGGTTCTGTCAAGCACAGCTTTTGCAAATAAAGCCCAATGGTTGTCTCCACCCCTAGACATTGAAAGAGCTTGACCCCATCCCTTTATAAACAACAGGATATATCATCAACAGAGCTTTGTAGTTGAATTTGCAGGATGTAACAAAAATTTTCCAATGAACTTAATTTCTTTTTTCTGCTCAAAAGAAAAGCAGTTCAAACCTAAAAATATTATATTGCTGCACATTTTAGATATCTATCTCCAAATTATACATGACAACCAGTGAATCTAGCGAATGGAAAAACAGCAGCACACTAAACTAGTTATAGTTACCTTCAAGCAATAAACAAGATCTTCATTATCGTCCACTGAAAGTGTGAGATTTTCAAGAACGAGGGAGATGAAGTACATAATTTTCTGCG
This sequence comes from Anisodus tanguticus, assembly GCA_034509755.1. NCBI lineage: Eukaryota > Viridiplantae > Streptophyta > Magnoliopsida > Solanales > Solanaceae > Anisodus > Anisodus tanguticus. The sequence continues at coordinate 45,733,794 of CM067550.1, read as the reverse complement.
AAAAAAGTAACATGACCATGAAGAGAAAGCTTTGAAATAAATAAAACACATTTAGACAAAGAAATTTAATCCTAAAACTGTGAGAAACATTTAATATAACTCACCTCCGGATTAGCGTTGTTCAATTCTTCATATCCCCTTTCTACTGCTGTCCTAACTGTGGAATCAAGGGCTATGTCTAAAAATAACAGATCCTTCAGCCGGTTGTTCGGTATGAAAAGCAAAGGCCTAAGCTCCTCACGAGCCTCGAGCAATCCCTACACACAATAATTTCACAGAGATATAAAAATTAGTGGGAAGTATTATGGATTAAGCAAATGAAAATGGAAGTACAAGAAAGTTGGAGTTACCTCAAGAAGAGCTTCCACATTTTTATCTTCCACATGGTCTAAGACAAAATGGAGGACGTCCTATTTGTAGGATGGATATTTCACAAATCAATTCTAGAATGGCAATGCACAAATAGGGTGAAGGTTGACAAGTACTACCTGAAAGCCAGATGGCAAGCCTGATACAGGATTTATCCGGACTCCAACCATAAAGCCTTGTCCCTGATGAAAACAAGCACTATCTAAGACAAAGGTTGTGGAAGTAGAAAAACTAAGTTTCCAATAAACAAAATTACCTCAGATGTGTAGCCCATGCAGTTTGCAATAGCAGACTCAAGATCTGCACCTGAATGAACAGCCTGCAAATGGATCACCATTAAACTGAGGGCTTTTAACTCTATAAGAAAAGATCTTAGGAATAAGACCCAAGTCATCTCAAATTAAAGGGATAATCGAGAACATATCTTTAAGAACAATTACCCCAGTACAACAGTATCCTCAAGACAATTACATCTCTTCATGAACAATTAGTTTCTATGTCTGCTTGATTTCTTTGATACTTAATCCTTTATATCCTATCTGTTAGGAATCAAACAAGTTGTATATTTCCTTATATATAATATTGTAGCTAACTTGTAGGGACTTAGAGATATAGTTATCATAGTTAGCATGTTCTTCACATGTATTTAAACCGTTATATTCTTTGAGTAATAATATGAGAAATTCTCCAACATAATGTGTATTACATGGTATCAGAGGCATACCCATTCCTATTTGGACCACTATGTTATATTCCCTACACTCCAGTTGGCAGGCTTGGGTGTGCATGGGGTATTAGAGTTGGGGGGAGGTGTTAGAGTGGGTTAGAGTCCGACATTGGTTAAGGGAGTGGTTATGGTCTCTTTATATAGTCTTGAGCAATTCTCCCCTCATGAGCTAGCTTTTGAGGTTGAGTTAGGCGAAAGGCCATATCTTCACATAGTATCAGAGCATCGTCAGATTTGGAACTTTGACTTTATCGAAAGTGGATTGTTGCTTCATCTCTGGTTATTGAGATGTGAAAAACGACTGTCACCATCTACTAGTAAAAAGTGCCTTCAAAGAATCTACAACAACTCAGATTTTGGTTGCCGGAGTTGACGTTGCGTGTGTCTCACGCGTCGGCAAAAATTTTCCAGTAAAGTTTTGTCTGACGGCACGTGACATGCCGATTTCGTGTCTAGCTTTCGCTCGCGAGATTGCCTCTCTGTTTCCGTCCAAACCTTGGTGGTTCCTGATTAATGGACTACACTGATATTGTTTTATTATGCTAGACAAAATCTGTCAGCTCCTCTCCTAGTATGATCTGAAACTTTTGCTACGCATCTCATTTTGGCTGATTTATGTCTGATTCACAATTTTGTTGTTGTGGTTACTTTTTAACGAAGTTCTACTATGTTTCTGACCATTAGAGAACGATCTCTCAAGTTTTTCTCGGTCAGACTTGGTTTCTTAATCGAAACTTACTGTGATCCATTTTTTTCTATTTAGCTCTTTGATTTGTGAACTCTTTCGCTGATCTCAGTGGGTTTTCTGTTTTGTGGTGCTTTTGTTCTCTGATTGGTTGATTTAATTTTCCTGGTCTTTGGAAAATCAGAAATTGTGGAGAAAACAAGGATTGTCCCTGTCTTCTCATTTGAATATTGCTCAGAGAGTGTAGGACATGACTGAATGAATCTAAGATAATTTAGTATCAAGTCTAGTATTTCCGTTTGTCTTACTTTAGATCTGAGATCTATTGGGATATTTATAGTGGAAGAACTTTTGCCGATTTCCCCTTCAGTTTATTTTGATACTCGGAGTACTTTAGTTAAGAAAATGACGGTAAACAAAAAAAAAAAGAATCCACTTCAGTTACTACCCTTGCTAAGTTAGGTAAAAGCATGTCTTATCACCTCTTCAAACAAATAGGTGATTGATTCTGGTGCCACATATCGCATGACTGACAGGTAATTCTAATACTTTTTATATCCCTTGGCCACACAGAGCACCCTCGTCTGTGATGGTAGCTAATAGGTCAACTTGTAATGTTGTGGATCTGCGACAGTTACACCAACATCCTCTATTACATTGTCATTTGTATTAAATCTAGCAAAACTCACCTCTAATTTACTCTTGGGGCTAAATTGTTCTATATCATTTTTTTCCTGATCATTATTTGCTTTATGATCTTGTGACGAAGCAAATTATTGGTAAAATCATGTATTTGATAGTCTTTACATCCTTGAAGGATGAGTTCCTCGATCTATTGCTTGCTCTAGTGTCACGTCTCCATTTGAAGGATATTGCTGGTTAGGACATCCCTTTCTCCTTGTTGGAGAAAACTTGTCCTCAATTTCATGATGTTTCTTCATTGGATTGTGAGCATGTCAATTTGCAAAACATCATTGCAGCTTGTTAGGTCCAAGGGTTAATAAATGAGCTGAGATGGCGTTTGAGTTAGTTCACTCTGATGTTTGGGGACTATGTCATGTAGCATCCAAAGACGGGTATAAATATTTTTTTACGTTTGTGCATGATTTTTCTCCAATGACATGGATTTACTTATGAAGACCCACTTTGAAGTGTTTTCTCATTTTTGTGCCTTTTGTGCTGAAAAAATACAATTTAATACTACTGTATACATACTAAGGAGTGATAATCCTAAATAGTACATATCAGAATCATTTCAGTTCTATATGAGCCAACATGAGATTCTCCACCAATCATCTTATGTTGATACACCCTTTCAAAATGGAGTTGTTGAGAGAAAGAATAGCCATCTACTTGAGACAACTCAGGCACTATTGTTCCAAACAAAGGTTCCTAAATAGTTTTGGGCCGATGCGGTTTCATTAATCGCATTTCATCTGTTGTGTTTGTTGGTAGTGTCCCTTAGAGTGTTACCTCCCCAAATAAGTCACTTTTTCAGGTGGAGCTTACGGTGTTTGGAAGCACATGTTATGTTCGAGATGTCTGGCCATCTGTTACGAAGTTGTACCCCCTTTCTTGAAGTGTGTTTTCTTGGGCTATTCATGCTTTCAATCGTTGTTATTCTCCTGAATTTAGCAAGTATTTGGTGTCCGCTAATGCGGAATTTTCGAAGAATACATCATATGAGTGGCTTATCTACCGGGTCAAAAATGCTTTGACTGAACAATCAAATGATGGTGTTTCTTTTATTGAGTTAAAATCAACTGTTATGGTCTCATGAGTTAACAACAACACCATCTGCGCCAACAAGATCGTCGTGTGTACAAATTTACTCTAGAGGTGAGAGACCAATGATACATGTCCTACACGAGTTCTTAGTCATCAGAGCCTTCTCCACTTGATCCTTCTCAAGAAAACCTTGACCTTTCTATTGCTCTTCACAAAGGTACACGTTAGTGCAAAACCACATATTCTATTGCTAATTTTGTTTCGTATGGTCATTTATTTCTGCATCTAGTTCTTTGATTGCCTTTTTAGACTCTCTATACCCAAAACAGTAAATGAGGCATTGAGTCAGCCAGGTTGGTATGAAGCAATGCTTGTGGAGATACATGTTTTAGATAACAACCACACGTCGTTTTACCCAAGGGAAAGAAAGCAGTAGGATACAAATGAGTGTTTGCACTCGAAGTTAATCGAGATAGCTCTTTGGCAAGACTTAAGGTCAGGCTAGTTGCTAAATGATATGCTCAGACTTGTAGGATGGATTACTCCGACACCTCCCCGGTGGAAAAACTCACTTCGATTCGCTTATTAGTTTCCTTGGTTGCTTCTCAAAATTGGTCGTTACATCAATTCGATACCAAGAATATATTTCTACATGGTGATCTCCAACATATGTGGAGTAACCACTTGATTTTGTTTCTCAAGGAGAGTATGGAAGAGTCTGTCAGTTGAAGAAATCATTGTATAGCTTGAGGCCGAGTCCTCAAGCTAGGTTTGAAAAACTTAGTAAGATAGTTCATGAGTTTGGGGCTGAAGAAGACCAAATGTGATCACTCTATCTTTTATAGGCAATCAACAACTGGCATTATCATCCTTGTATATGTCGATGACGTTGTCATTTCAACAAGTAATTATGCAGGGATTTCTTCTCTCAAGTCTTTCCTGCATACTAGGTTTCACACGAAGAACTTAGGTCAATTGAAATACTTCATAGGGATAGAAGTAAATAGAAGCAAGCAAGGAATTTTATGTTTGTATATTCACGATCTGCTTGTGGACTAGAGAGTTGGCAGCCGCGTCCTATAGTATTCCAGTGGTCCCTAATGTGCATTGTATGAAAGATGATGGTGATCCCTTTGATAATCCAGAGAGATACATGAGGCTAGTTGGGAAATTAAACTATCTTACTATGATTCGTCCAAATATTTCTTTTGCAGTAAGTGTGGTTAAATAGTTTATGGCCGCACCTTTAGTCAAACATTGGGCAGCTCTAGAACAGATCCGATGTTACTTAAAAGGAACACTTGGGCTTGGCATATTACATAATAGTTATGGACATTCTCACATTTAGTGTTTTGCAAATGCTGATTGGGCTGGATCCAAAATTGACAGAAGATCTACTACTGGTTACTGTGTCTTTGTTGGTGGAAATTTGATATCATGGAGAAACAAGAAACAAAATGTTCTCCCGTTTCAGAGCAGAATCTGAGTACAAAGCTATGGCACAGTTCACATGTGAGGTTATGTGGATACATCATCTGTTAATAAAAATTGGGTGTATCCTACTTAAGAGGAACTTTAGTGTGATAATTAAAATGGCCTCCATATCGCCTCAAATTCGGCATATCATGAAAGAACAAAACATATTGAGGTTGACTGTCATTTAATCATGAGAAAATTCAGGAGAACTTGATTTCCACTAGCTACGTGAAGATAGGAGAACAAGCAGATGATTTATTCACTAAATTGTTGAATGGAACTCGAGTTGATTACCATTATAACAAGTTGGGCATGATCAAGATCTATGCTTCAACTTGAGGGGGAGTGTTACAACATCAAACAAGTTGTATATTTCCTTATATAAAATATCGTAGCTGATTTTTAGGGATTTAGAAATATAGTTGCCATAGTTAGCCTATTCTTCACAAGTATTTAAACCGGTGTATTCTTAGAGTAATATTATGAGAAAATCTCCCAATACTCTGTATCACACTATCAAAACAAATATTTGTCTCACATTACTTCAAATGACAGTCTGAAGTCCCTTAACAGTTTAACATAAGCAGGTGTACATGCAAATATTCATCTAAGTCTACAAAGGACAAAGATGGACGTCTACCCAAGCCAAGGTAATATCAGTCAGACAAATACACTGAAATGGCACAAAAAGATATGACTAGAAATTTTCAGTGTTATATTATGCAAAATAGGATCCACATATAGATGCAAAAAGGACACTGAAGAGAAGCAGAAAAGCATAGGTAACAGCATCCAACTATCCATTAACTCCAAAACTAGCATCAGCCAACATGGACACAACAAGATGGACTGAAGAAAGTTAAGAAAAGGGATAGTGTTATTAACCTTCAGTGTTCTCATGTAGTGACCCAAATCACGTAAAAGACCATCCTTTTGATCTCTTCTAAAATCTGGTTCAGAACGGATAGCACGGTCATAACTCAAAAGATGCTCTTTTGTTATTCCGTTCTCATTCAGGGTTTTCCAATAAACACCCATATCAAAGTCACTCTGGATATAGTCAATCAATGCCTGCAAAAAGAGTAGAGTAGATTATAAACTACTTCTGAGCAAGAAGTTTCATCAATTTGTCCCTTGCATCTGAATACCTGACAGACCTTGTCATAGATTTATATATATGTAGAAAATATAGAATACTTCTAGTACTTTTTGGTTTTACTTTAATTTTAATAATATTGGTCTAAGATGAGTTTAAATGGAGAATATGGTCAATGAGGATTCATGTAACCGCCAACCTAGCTTGTTTGAGACCGAGGCATAGTTATTGTATATCTCAATACCTGACAGATCACAACATCATCAGGACTAGTGTTGTTATGCAGCTTCTGATGCCATTGTTCCATCATGCCACCCTTGCAGTCATTTTTGCTCTGAAATTAGGAAAAAGATATCTTATCAACGTGCTCTTCAGTAGAGGAAAACTAGACACCCCACGCTAGAAGGACCAGAGAATAGATGAAAATATATCTGACCTGAATAACCAAAATTTCATCCCTAATTCGTTGTCCAACGTCCCCTTCACCTCCACGTCCAACAGTTGACATGATCATTCGCAAAATTTCACGATACTCTGGGTGACTGGTGAAAACATTCTGCAACAAGTTTGTAAGCCTGTCCTGAGCTTTACTTATTTCACTGTAACAACAAAGACATAAGGAAAAGTCAAATCGGAATGCTTGGCACTTACAACGACATGAATAATTCTGCAACTTGTCTGAATACAAAGAACGAGATTAGTGAGAGAATTTGAGACTCATAGTTCAATACATATAATGGAGGAAAAGAACCTACAGTTCAAGGATCAAAAAGATACATATAGTTGTAGATCTAAGAAGTGATGTACCGTGGCTTTACGTTATAGTTTTTGTTCCATATCAGCTGCCTTGTGGCCATGAACCTCATCCACACAAGAATTCCTGCAAAACCAAGTTCACCAGCACTAGTGGCTTCTTCTATCAAGTCACCTGCAATATTAAACCTGTTGAAAGTAAAATATGACACGATGTTAAAGCTCAGCACATAAGTGACAACCAAACCAGCAATCATGCATGCAAGAAAACCACATAAAGCAGGCTGCCAAATTACAAACTGATTTCCTCATTATCTTGGCCAGTAATGGGTTCTACAATATGCAACTAAGTATAAATATGTTCGTAAAATATCGACAGGATATGCCAAAGTGGGAACAATCAGTGGACACCTATCTTCATAAGTAAAGGAAGAGCTTAGACAAACTCTCAATCAATCAACTATGCCTCAATCACAAATTAGTTGGGTTGCTATATGAGTTCTCTGTACCTATTCCGCTCACTTTAGGTTCCAGTATCCATAGGATTCATCATAACTAAAATAACTTTACCCTGGTCATCAACTGACTGCAACCCTATTTCTTCATCTGGTTGAATCCCAGAAATTCTCAATACCAAGAATAGGAAGTTAAGAGCTTGAAACTGAAGCACAAAAAAAAAGAAGTAAAGAGCCTCAAAAGTCAGAGATGGAAGCCAAAAAAGAGTGCTCACCGGTGCATAAATGACTTCTGAGCCTCACTTTCCATATCTGCTATTTTATCCAGCAAAGATTTTGCAGTTCCACTGCCATCCCCAGCAGCCTAATGGGAGAACAATTAAGATACTCCATTTCAAAAGCAGTGAAGCCAATAACAAGCCATGAGAATAGCAAAATCTAGAATCCAACTTGACTAACAAGTATTGTTTAAGAGATTAGGAAGCAAAGAGACCTTGCGTGCTGCTTTGGATGCTGCACCAAAGTCAACATAGAAATCCGCCCCTTGATTTTTAATCCATCTTCCACCAGACAAAAGAACAAATGGCATCCCCACGAAATTGTCATCTTCAATTACTATATCCAAAGATTGGACCTGTGAAATTGATTTCGTTGAATGAACCATGTGTTAAATAAATTTTTGCCCATGGTCAACAGTTTATATAATATAAGGAACTTATTTATTTAGTATATCATAGAATTTATTACATCAGAACTGGCTGAAATAGGGATCTCCGCATCCTTGTCTAATGTACTGGACCCAGACGGTAATATATTTGAAGGTGGTGCCTGAAAAATGTAATTGATTACACAATATCGGCAAGGAATATAAAGGCATAACTTCACTTTCTTTTTCGTTCCTGTTTGAATGTTTAATACAATCAGTTATATAAACTAAAAGAGCTATTTGTTTAGCACACCTTAGAAGTTGAACCATCAGATGAACTGGCTGAAAAAGGTGTTTCACCAGCCTTGTCCAAAATAATTGACCCTGGAGGCAATATGCTTGAAGGTGGTGCCTGAACATGTAAAAGGTCATTGATTGTATAATATTGGTAGGGTATAGGAAGGTTTTATATCTTGCTTCTTTGCTTATTTGAATTGCAAAATGTGTACAATTAGTCGATTCTTACCATCCACTCTCCTGGTGTTTTGGATAATGCCCAGTGAAGAGTAATTGGCTGATTTAGGTTTGTAGCCAAATGTACTTTTGTCTTCCCAGAGGACTTTGCCACCAGTACCTTAAAAAGTAGAGACAATGGGACATTTATGAATATCCATTCAAATGTAAGGGACATTTCTGAATATCCATTCAAATGTAAGGGACATTTCTGAATATCCATTCAAACGTAAGTTTCTAGTTACAGTCAAATATAAGTTAGCACTCACCAGTAGCTCCCCATCATCGACCTTAAATATCTTTTTATTTAGGATTGGGTCGTCAACCAGCTGCTCCTTTTCCTTGGCATAAAGCTCAATTTTAGATAATGATTTTGGTTCTTCCAAGACCTTTTGTACTTGTACTGTAGGACTGGAAGGATACTTATTAATAAGCAACCCAAAGTCTCTCTTCTTTCTTTGGATCCTTTCAGCAGTGGAATAACTCTTTTTCAGGTGCTTGGCCACCTTAGATTTTATCTCTCCTTTTGTAATCTTTTTCTGCAACTCATCAAGGGTAATGCCTTTATCAAGCTCAAGTTGTAATTCTCTTCTTGCTTCTTCAAGTTCTTTCTGTTAATAATAAAAACACTTGTTCAGAGCCTCACATGAATAGAAGACAGCATACCCTGCTTTATTGTGCAGACAAATATACACACTCTATATGAACTGTATGAAGGATTCAGAATTTACAATTTGCTTCTCTGGAGAATAGTTCGGCTTTCCTGCTTTCTCCCACCTAATGTAAGCTTGTATTTGGGCAAGTTCATCAGGTATACCACTCTTTGTTACAGGAGGAGGCTCTTCCTTGCTCTTAGTTGTATCATTAGTTTTTGTTAGCCTTGCTCGAATGTTATGTATGGAAGCACCACGAGCTATTTCCTCCTGTAGCTCAGTTCGAGCAGCCTCGTATTCCTCCTAAAAATGCAGAACAAATAGTATCAGCACGTAAGAGATAAAAAAAACTCTACAGTAATGGGTTAGGATATCCCAAATAAAGAAAGAAATATCTGAATACCAACAACATGATTAGAATTTAGAGCTTGAAAAGACTACAGTTGGGAAGGAACAAACGTGACATTCCTTTGACCATAGCTGAGCTTTTCTCCAAATTAAGGTATATCAACCATCAGTGTCTTGACTAGATAGTGTTGTTTGGTACACAAATGAGGGAGCACCGGGGTGGGGGTGGGGGTGGACAGTCTTACTCTTTAATTCCGTGCCGCATCTCCCGTTATCCTACATGTGCCCCTTTCCTCCGCGGACCATATTCCCTCCCTTCCCACATGTCTCTGTCTCTTTCTTTTTGTTTTCAGTTTCCTTTTTCTAATTTCTGCTCTCTTCCTCACCCCACCACCCCCTAGTCACACAGCTAACATATTTTCTATTTTTTGTTTTATATGTTGCATTAGCTTTATGTTGCAGCAATTCGATGCATGTTACTGACCATATTTCAGGTCTTGAGTGATGCCAAAGTCTCTGAAACAGTTCTTCTTTTAATAACCGAGAAATCCTAAAGGACCAATAGCGCACCATTTGAAACTCTAGTGGATGACGTGCCCGCCCATAAATTCTGAAACAATTCTTGTTCAGTTGGAAATGGAGGAAAGAAAAGGAAGCAACAACAGTGTTTTGGAATACGATACCTCTTTGTGCTCTGGGGGTCACCTGGGCGGAGAGAAATGTTGGATATTTTTAAGTCCACAGAGATATATTACACAATTTGAAATACTCTCCTTTACAACTTAATGCTTTATGTATAATTTTTACTTATATAGATGATACAGACTTTTTGTTTATTGGTTCCTACTTCCTAGCTTTTAATAAGGGACTATAACATTCTGTAATTTTAATATGCATCCCCTGGATAATAAAAATGCCTTTACTTTTCCTTGAAAAAACGAATGAAAGAGAAGAATTGGCCACCCATATATACTCACTTGGGAACTTTATACTTGATATCATGTAAAAGTGGCTTACTGATTGGACTCCAAAAGTTCAAGCCTCATTGTGGACTCTAAGACTAGCATTTTGCGAGATTAACTATAAGATCTTGGTAGACTTAGCCATCGCTAGTCTTGTATAAATATTGATCCTAAAACCAACCCCACTCTATTTAGCATGAGATAAGTGGAGCTCAGGAACCCAGTCCCTTGACCCCTTAGTAAGTCTTCTCTTTGCAACAAGGAGCAACATTAATCCTATTGTTTCCTATCCATGAACCAAACAACCAGTTCACATATTCTGAAAAAACAAGTAAATAACAACAAAGATATCAACTGGTAGTTTGTGTTCATGGATAGGAATGCATAGGATTGTAGTTGACAAGCTAAATTCCACGGAAATCCCAAAGTACAGTTTACAATATATTCCAATGTATCTGATGCTCAGGTTTCAGCAGGAAAAAAGCTTGAAAATTTAAGATCGGCTTGAATGAAGTTGACAACCTAAATTCCACAGAAATCCCGAAGTACGGTTGAGAATTACAATATATGCCAATGTATCTAATGCTCAGGTTTCAGCAGCAAAAAAGCTTGAAAATTTAAGATCAGCTTGAATGACCAACTACGTTATGTTTTTGGAGCTATCAACAATTTGCAGTATGACTGCCCCAGAGGTGTGGGACTAAAGGAATAAGTTACTTGCCTTTTCTTTCTGAGGGGTGTAATTCTGTTTTCCGTTCCTCTCCCACCTCAAATATGCTTGGATCTGAACAAGATCCTCAGGAACTGAGACATCTGAACCTCGTATCTCTTTTCTTGACAATTTGACACGAAAATTACCACCATTCTTCTTTATCCTGAAGAAGAGACAAAAATGAAATCCATGCAGCTCTTTAACAAAATGCTATGCTGTTATTTCACAAAGATACTAATTTACCATTTATTCTGGGCTTCATCGTATATGAGGAACTCTATAGCTTCTATAGAAGCGTCCCGTATCTCCAATCTCAGGATGGATTTAGATCCAGACTAAGAGTAAAAAATTCAACGGTAAATCAATTTTTCATCATAACTTAATCCATCAATTAGAGCAGCAAAACCATTTCCACCTTACTTTTATAAAAGGGGTTCTAAGTGCTCTGTCCTTGTACACTTTTGTTCCATCTGGACGATCGTTAGGAAGAGACCATGTTCTAAGATAATCATATAGAGAATAGTACAAGAATGGTTAGTTGTCACAAGCTTACGATTTCTCAAAATGATGGCAGTCCAATTTGCAACTGAACTTACTCTTTCCCGAACTTTAATGCCCCCCAGTGCAAAATCAGTTTATCACAACCATTTGTAACTTGGAAATCCACAACAGACACGTCACCTGAAGTAGGAGGCCTAACATCAACCTGTTGAAGTGCAGAAGCAAATTTGTATAACCAGCATGAGACATATGGGCTGCCTCTTTTACAAGCAAGTCCAAATAAAAATTTGATTTGCTAAGGTAAGTGTCACACACGTGTACCTGTAGCTCAGTATTCCCTTCTAGGCTGAACTTCTCTGCTAGCTGTTCAGAGAAATTTAAAATAGGGAATATTACAAAGATATTTGCATGGCAAACTAAACATCATGGATGCTGAGTTCTAATTCTTGTGCTCTATATTTACCAATAAATGACATTTGGATTTCCTTTTCATCTCATTATACATTCCCATAATACACAATCTATTCAGTGTTTGTTTCCCATTTCAAACTCTAGTTTTATTGGCGATTTATGGTAGCACTGAAGGGAAAAAGTAGACATCTATTCTCGATCATGTTTTGATTTTAGAGGAATTCTGTCATAGAAACTGATCTTCAAGGAGAGTCCCACTCCAGCACCAAATATAATCAGGAATGAAAGATAAAATTTGAGGATAAGAGAAACAAAAAAGATACAAGATAAGTCAAAGTGATCTTATAGACATTATCAGCATTTATGTCAAGTTATTCAGATACCAGTGTTTACGCTGTGAGTAGCAGAATGTGTAATCAAGCTAAGTTGTCAATTTCTAGGCACCAAGCAGAAGAAATCAGTAAATGATGACCAAAACATTCATGCAACAGACTAACTATATAATAATAAGTGATAAAAGATTCTCCAATTGATGATCTAATTGAGTGGTAACTATAGAAAAATCATGTATGGTCAAACAGGTAAGCGTGTAGGTTCAGCATTTACCTCAGAAGAGGCATCAGTGGTTAGTACAGCATGCGGAGAACTAGAAAGAGCACGCTTCTTTCCCATAGGTACTTTCTTTTTCTGCACCTTTAACCTGTTACCTTGAAATTCAGTTGATAAAGGCGATTTCGAGATCACTTGCTGTTGAAACAAAGAATTGCCTCCAACACAAGGAGAACTGATTCTAATTTTATGTTCCAACATTGTTGAGGTAAGGAATCCCTGGTACAGCAAGTTATTCCCTATAGAATTGCTCATATTCTCCCCCCTGCCTAAATTCACTGATAATATAACACAAAAAAACAATCAACGCAGACTATACACAAAAGCAATGGACTATTCGAATAATCAATTGTAAGTTGTGTGTGTGTGCGAGTCAGTTCACAGAGAACACTTAATAGAATAAAATGCTACAAACAACTTATTGAGAATATAATCACATATTAAAAAATGTGCTCTGTCTATCCGCTTAAGCTTTTAGATGAGACAATCACACACTTTAACACAACTCAAATGTTTGAAAATGGAATCCACCAAAACCGACATACTTTAAAGGCAATAAAGTGCACACGGAAATATACTTGTCTAACTCGTGTATGTATTAATCAAATGAATGTCGGTGAATAAAAGTTGATCAAGCACTTTTTATACATACAGAGCAGCTTTCTCCTTTTTTTCTTTTTTGTTTTACTCGAATAATCAGAGATGCATTCGAGATATCCACCAAAATTTTCCAGAAACATGCTTGAATTCAAAGGTTAAACGAGCTTTAATTTGAATAATTAAGCTTGTTTATATACATTATAGCATGAAAACAGTGAAATTAACACCAAATTTTACTAAAATTCAGTTGAAATAACAAGAATTTAACCTCAAACTCAACTCGAATATGAAAAAAAATTAATTTTCAGATCAAAACATCTATAAATTCGACCAATCAATCGCAAAACATATACAAATACAAGCCTAAATTATGCCAAATGTACAGCAAAATCACCAGAAATTTACCTCAAATTCAGCTAGAAATGCGTAGATGAATCAATTTCGAGCGAAAAAAAAAGAGAAAATCGCAGAAGAAGCTTCGAGAAACTCGAAGAAATTGAATTCACGAAGCTATGAAGAGTGGAAAGTGGAAAGTGGGAAGTGGAAGCGAAAAACGTAAAGGAAAAGCATTTAAATATAAATAATGGATGACGTGGCATGATTTTAGAAGGGCTATGGTATTGATTGGTTATGGGATTGCTGAAGATGTCACGTGCGAAAAGTGTGAGATGGCGCCGGCGTGGGCCCCGTGACGTAACAACTACGTTTGATTTGATTGGTTATTTTTGCAATTTGAATATCTAATTTTGGAGTTTTGTGGGAATTTGCTTATAACCTCTTCTTTTTGTTTGATAATTTTGTTTTGAGGATCTCTTTTGGTTTGATATTTTATTTCAGAGTGTCAATTTATGTGATATATTTCTCTTTTTAATTTATCTAAAAAAAATGTTTAACGAGATAATTTATAATTATATAAATATTTTTGATTTGTTTTAGATTACAAGATTTAAAAATATTTTTTTATTTCTTAAATATCGTGTCTAATCAAATTATATCACATAAACTAGGACGGAGGGAGTAACCGTTATCTCCACTCTTAGCACGCGAAATAGAAGAGACATCTAAGGCTCTATTTTTTCTATTTTTCACCCGATGTCTGGTATTTATATGAAAGACGGACTATATTATATTTAGATTCGTATGCCAAAAAAAATTCATACTCAAAATTCAAATTTGAAACATCTGGATAAGGAAGGAACAACCTCATTCACTGAACTAGCTCCTTTGGTTCTAACCTCTACTCTTAGTGCTCTGGCTAACTGAATTTTTTAGTCTCAATTTTTTTTGTTAATTTGTGTCGATATAGGAACTTCTCATTTCGTACATGTTATGATTCTTTTTTCCTTTTCTGGAAACAAAACATAAAGAATTTGTTATGGATGATTGTTCAAACTCAAAGTACTCATTTGTTTAACAGTACTATAGTAATTTTATTTTCTTAAATTAAAATTTTATTAACGAAACACTTTGCTTGATGTGAATTTAAATAGGAAAATACGGTCATCATCAGAATTTTTTTTATTATTGAATGATGATTGTTGTTGTATAAACAAAACATTTAGTAGAATTTTTGTTTAACTACCATTAAAAGTTTTTGAAGGGAACCTTGAAGTAACTGGTAAAGTTGTTGTCATGTGATCAGGAGGTCATGGGTTCAACCCGTGAAAACAACATCTTATAGAAATGTGAGGTAAGACTGAGTACAATAGACCCTTGTGGTCCGTCCCTTCTCTGGACCCCGCGCATAGCGGGAGCTTAGTGCACCGGACTGTCCTTTTTTACCATTAAAAGTTTTCTCGTTTCACTTGTTGATTTTTTTATTTTTTATTTTTCTCAAATTGAAGTCATAGTCAAACAACAATACGATACTAGTGACAAGAAAAACTAAAAACTTGAGGTCTTTCAACAACTTTGTTCCTCGTGATGCTAGGAAAATCATTTTAGTACATAATCTATGATGTTATTTATTCTTTTTTTTTTGTCAAAATTGAAAATTGTATTAACCAAGTATATGAAAGTATGTATGTTCTAGAGACAATCATTATTAAGGACAAATATACTTGAACACATTTGTATTATTAATAAGATAAATATTTATGGCATTTACAATTATTAAATTATTATTTAATTGTTTGTAATTATTCATTAATGTGCATCCCTTGAACTTACGTTATCATTAATAGAGTGAGATATTGATGATAGAGCATAACTCTAAAATAGCATCGACTAATGATCATCGAGAATGTGATATCGATGATATGTTATAAGTCGACATGTGGTCTGCATCACATTCTTAGAGAATGCAGTATGTCTTACCTGCTACTAGTAATGGTTACTAGTGATGGACACATGGATACTTTTGGAAGGTATTGGTATACCCTGCTGATAAACTAATTGTTAGACATGTCTAGAGTGTTATCAGCGTGTGGGAGATAAAGGTCCTTTGACTTGAAGTCAATACGCACCTTGTTTACAGAGTAATGTACTTTGACCCTGTCCTAAGCTTAAACTCCTTATAGGATAAGATACGGCGTTGTGTTGGGTGCATTATGATGTAAATTAATGTGGTAGTTGAGCCAAGAATATGATTCATTCCTCGATTGGATATTCGAGAGAACATGTCAACTTCTCAGTGATATTAGGTCGACCAAGTCATTGGCCAATGCAAGAGACATATTTAGAATATGGTCTAGTTGTCGACAAATATGGATGAGATAAAGTGATCAAGCTATTTGGATAGACACATGGCAAATCATAAGCTTGATCGAGTGTGTCGCGAATGAAAGAAATTTATTATCTCACATAAAGGTTATGTTTGCTGGATTCATGTAAACGTACTTCATATATTGAATTCGTCGTACGGCGCAGTCTAGGAGTTCCGTATGGACCTTAATTGGATTAGTGTCGATATATGAAGGCCTATAGGGTCACACTATGTCGATTGTCTCTTCGATCTAAGGGTGTATTGAGAAAACATTAAATATTTGATTTAGAATCGAGATATTTAAATTGATAATGAATATGGGATAATTTCTATTAGAGTGAAGTTATTTAATTAAATCAAAATTGGATTTTGGATTTAATGTGCTGAAAATATATATTAAACGAAAAGACGGAAAACACCATTTTGACGTGAGGCGCCGCGGCGCCTGCTAGGCAGAGTCGCGGCGCATCTCGTTTTGGGCCAGATTTGGAGCCAAATCCAAATATGAATTTTGCCCTAATTTAACCTATATATAGAGCACCTCCTCATTCATTATCATACACAAGAAATATACATACACTAAGAATACCAATTCTCATAACAATTCTAGACTTAGAGTCTAGGATAAAACTCTTTCAAACCTCTGCCAAGATTTCCTGGCTTTCTTGACAGAGTAATACACCGAAGCATAGTGCTTGCAATCGAAGAGACAATCACGCGTACTCCCTAAGTAAAGACTCTAGATAATACAACATGTAAGTGTTCATGTTTTATGTTACATGTTTTTTATTGTCATATAACCATACCAGAAGAAATTGTTGGGGTAAGTAGAACAAAATTTTAAACTTCTGTTGTAACTACTTATATGTTTTGAACCCAACAAAACCCTACAGTATAATCTATACAAAGCCTGCTCTTTTTTACTATAGAGACAGTGTT
The DNA here is from genome assembly GCA_034509755.1 of Anisodus tanguticus. Classification (NCBI taxonomy): domain Eukaryota; kingdom Viridiplantae; phylum Streptophyta; class Magnoliopsida; order Solanales; family Solanaceae; genus Anisodus; species Anisodus tanguticus. Next base: position 45,716,907 of record CM067550.1, on the reverse strand, counting down.
CATCAAATAAATCTGTGAGAAATCCTATGCTAGCCTAAGCTCTGTCAAACACTTAGAAATTACCTTCTATGAAGGGTGTTTATATGTGTTTTCATCCAGACCTAAGTTGCACTTAACAAGGAAACCTATTCAAAGACAGTATTGTGTCATTTACATTGCTTCTGGCCTACAATATGTAATTATAGCGCTATTTCCTTAGTCCTATCTACATTGCTTCTGTTTACTTGCTGAAATCTTCAAGCATTCCTCTTCATCCATGTATGATAAACAGCAACAGTGAAGACAAAACCTAGTATGGTCCACTTGGGATTACTACTTGTAACTCTCTTTGATAGCCAGTTGATCTCACTTGCCCAATCTCCCACTTTCTTGTTAATACCAATCCAATGCAGAAGTGTACACCATATACACTTGGAGTATGAGCATTCAAAGAACAAGTGTTGATGACTTTCCATTGCTTCAGTAGAACAAAGTTGACACACTGGATCCATCTATATTCCCTAGTTGGCTAATGTATTAGTGGTAGCTAGTCTGTTCTGAACAACCATCCAAAGGATAAATTGTTGTTTTGGAATCACATCTTTGAGCAGGGTCAGTGCTTTTCCATGGAACCTTCGGCTGTTGAGGCATAAAAGATTGATAAGCTTTCTTAATACTAAACTTATTTTCCACAGCAAACTTATGCAGATCTTCTAGCTCATTAACCCATCCTCTAGCATCAATAATCTTTCTAACTAACCAAGTTGCCTATTTTGGTGTAGGCATATCCTGCAAGTTCCTTCTTTTTATATAGTGACTGTGTACCCAAAGCACCCATAATCTATTTTTCTTTTGTGTTATTGGCCATAGCAACTTACTGATAGCTGCTCTATTCCAGTGCTCAAAGTGAATAATATTAAGGCCACATGTTGACTTGTTCTGGCACAAGGTTTCCCATGCGATTGGAGCCTTTTTTGCATATTCGTTGGTTCCACTCCATAGGTAATTTCGATAGACATTTGTGAACTTTCTTTGGCAACAGAAACACCTGACTCCAATAAGTTTGGACTTCAAAAAGCACACTCTTTATTAATTACAATCTGCCTGAATAGGAAAGGAATTTGGAAGCCTAGTTTCTCACTTTGACAATGATTTTATCCACAAGTGGCATACACTGGCTGATGTTCATTTTCCTTGCAGACAAGGGCACTCCCAAATACTTGAATGGGAGTGCACTAAGAGAGAAGTGGCAACTCATCAATCAGTTGTTGCTTGAACTAGCCTGTCACACCAGCTATGTACAAATTACTCTTTTTCATGTTTGCCTTGAGGCCTGATACATCAGAAAAATGTTCAAAATGTTGCATCATAAGTTTGATAGACTCATATTCTGCTTTACAACATAGTAGTATTGTTAAACAGCCCATCACGGGCAGAAGCCCATCTCGGCAGTGTGCAACAGCCCATCACGGGCAGAAGTATATATGGTATATTAGGAATGTATATTGTAGTATATTGTAATGAAAAGGATACCTTAATTAGTGTTATACACTTACCATAATTGTATAGTTAGAATTATGGTAGAATAAGGATTTAGAAGTAGAATAGGAAAAGGATTTTCCTATTATGGAAATATGTAACTTGTATATATATCTATTCAATCAATGAAAATAATCAAGGGGATTATTTCTTTCATGGTATCAAGAGACTAGGTTTTACAAAAAAAAATCTCTCCCTAAATTTTTTGGACCCTTGGCCGAGACACCCTCCCCCCCTCGGGTTTCTCTTCCAAAATTCGTCTTCCGCTCTCAAAAACCTCTCTTAAATTTCCCCTCCTTCTTTGTTCTTATCAATATGTCTAAGAACAATTTTCACCCTGCCCTCACGGTTTCCAATATCAAGCTTAGTGTCCCTATTGTCCTTGAAATGGAAAACGTTCAATATGCAACGTGGGCGGAGTTGTTTAAAATTCACGCTATATCTTATCAAGTTCTTCATCACATCATTCCTCCCGCTAGACCCCTTCATGCGGAGGATCCTGAGTTATGGATTACACTTGATGCTACCGTTCTTCGGTGGATATACGCCACTATTTCGGTGGACCTTCTACAGACGATTATTGAGCCGGATACCACGGCTATGGCTGCATGGAATAGATTGCGTGACATATTCCAAGACAACCAACATTCCCGTGTTGTCACACTCGAGCAGGAACTCTCTCTCGTTCGAATGGATGAATTTCCGAACGTTTCTGCATATTGCAAGAAACTAAAGGAGTTGGCGGATCAACTCCGTAATGTTGGCGCACCAGTAACAAATAATCGTCTAGTTCTACAGTTGGTTGCCGGTCTTTCGGAGGCCTATAATGGTGTTGGCACTCTCCTTCGCCAAAGCAACCCTCTTCCCGACTTCCATCAAGCCCGCTCCATGCTTACGTTGGAAGAAGCCGGTTTGGCTAAAAAGGCGGCTACCGGAGCAAGCCCAGTGGTCATGGTGGCGTCCTCTCCTAGTCCTTCGGGTTTTGTTAATAATTCGGGCCAAAACCATAATAATGGCGGCGGCAAGAATAATCGCAAGAATAATAACAAAAATCGCGGGGGCAAACGCGGCGGTTCTGGTGGCGGTTCCGGTGGTCAACAAGCAGGCAGTGGGTCCCAGCCAGGGTACAGTGGCCCACCACCACCATGGGCCCAGCAGTGGGGCCAATGGCAGTGGAACCCGTACCACCCAGCAGCAGTTTCCAGCGGCCAGTGGGCTGGCCAACAGTCCAGGCCCAATACCCAGCAGTGGCGGCCCACTGGCCAGTGGCCCAGCAGCGGTAGCAACAACAGCTACGACCCAGGTGCACCACGGATAGGAGTTCTTGGGCCCCGACCACCGCAGGCCCATCATGCAGCAGGCCCCACTCAGACTGATATCGAGGCCGCGATGCACACGTTGGGGTTGACTCAACCGGACCCAAATTGGTACATGGACACCGGGCAACTACTCACATGACTTCGAATCGGTACTCTCTCCTCTTATTCCAATTTGAGCACCCCTCGGGGGTATAATTGTTGGTAATGGCAACTCTATTCCAATTCAGGGTTATGGTCACAAAACGTTGTCTCCCCCCAATCCACCCCTTCTCTTGAAAAATACTTTACATGCTCCTAAATTGATTAAAAATTTAGTGTACGTCCGGAAGTTCACTACCGACAATTTCGTTTCCGTTGAATTTGACCCTTTTGGTTTTTTCGTGAAGGATTTCAAGACGGAGAGTCATCTCACGAGGTGTGATAGTAGGGGGATCCGTATCCTATCATGCCCGGTTTCGATCCATCGAGTCAATCCCTGCCATCAGCCTTTGCAACCATCTCTCCTTCCATGTGGCATGCTCGTCTGGGTCATCCGGGATCTTCTATTTTATCAGTTTTAGATAAAAATAGTTTTATTTCGTGTAAGGGTATGGGTCGTACTCCAATTTGTCAGTCTTGTTCATTAGGAAAAATTGTTAAGTTACCATTTGTAGACTCCAATTCTCATACTTCTATGCCATTTGACATTATTCATAGTGACTTATGGACGTCTCCTGTTCTAAGTTCAGTGGGTCATCGATATTATGTTCTCTTTTTAGATGATTATACTAGATTTTTGTGTATGTTTCCAATTGCAAATAAATCGCAAGTATTTTTCATCTTCATCAAATTTAAAGCGTTCATTCGTACTCAATTCGAAAGAGACATAAAAAGTATTCAATGTGATAATGGGAAAGAATATGACAATAGGGAGTTTCGGGAGTTCTGTGCTAATAATGGGATCAATTTTAGGTTTTCATGTCCTCATACATCTCCACAAAATGGTAAGGCCGAACGCAAAATCCGTTCCATCAATAACATGGTTCGAACTCTCTTGATTCATGCCTACATACCTCCATATTTTGGCATCATGCTCTACAAATGACCACATATCTTCTTAACATACTTCCTTCTAAAGGTCTGACATATTCCTCCCCCCTCAAAATCCTATATAATAAGGACCCTTCGTATTCTCATCTTCGGATTTTTGGGTGCTTGTGTTATCCGTTATTCCCATCCACCACAATTAACAAACTTCAGGCTCGGTCTACCCCGTGTGTGTTTTTGGGTTATCCATCGAATCATCGTGGCTATAAGTGTTTTGATTTATCCTCCAAGAAAATCATAATCAATCGTCATGTCATTTTTGATGAAACTCAATTCCCGTTTACGAAAGTTCATACTCCCGAACCTAAGTCGTATAATTTTTTGGATGACCAAATATCCCCGTATATTATTCGGAATTTTTCGGACAACTCCCGTACCCAAAATCCTCCAGCGGGCCCACTGCCCGCCGGTCCCACAAGAATGCGTCGCACCTGTCGTTCCGGCCCACCGGAACAGTTCCGCCTATTGGGCCGGTCCAGCCCACTCGGAACCGGTCCGAAAACCGAGCCCGCTTTTTACCGATTTGGGCCAGAGGCTGCACCGTCGCCGCGTCCGTCCCGAACCCGAGAAAATTCCCAAAATTCACTCAATTCTTCCTCGAGTCATAGACCGGTCACTCGTAGTCAGCGGGGTATTTTTACACCTAAAAGACATTTTAATTTACATTCGGATGTCTCTAAATCCCCCCTTGCCTCGCAATCCTGTGTCCGCATTAAATGACCCTAATTGGAAAATTGCTATGACTGATGAATATAATGCTCTTATTGCTAATAAGACGTGGGAATTGGTGCCCCGTCCATATGGTATTAATGTTATCAGGTCTATGTGGATTTTTGCTCACAAGGAGAATTCAGATGGGTCCTTTGCTCGACATAAGGCGCGACTTGTTGGTGATGGTAAGACTCAGCAGGTTGTAATTGATTGTGGTGAGACGTTTAGTCCGGTGGTCAAACCGGCTACCATTCGCATTGTGCTTAGCTTGGCTCTTTCAAAGACTTGGCCAATTCATCAGATGGATGTCAAGAATGCTTTTCTACATGGTGACCTCAAGGAAACGATCTATATGCATCACCGTTGGGTTTCGGGGATCCCAACCGCCCTAATCATGTCCGTTTGTTGAAGAAATCATTATATGGCCTTAAGCAGTCTCCACGGGCCTGGTATACACGATTTGCTGACTTTGTTTCGACAATTGGGTTCACTCACAGCAGGTCAGATAATTCCTTGTTCATCTACCGCCGTGGTTCGTCATTGGCCTATATTCTGTTGTATGTGGATGATATCATCTTGACTGCTTCCTCCGATGCTTTGCGCCAGTCTATCATGGCCATGCTCAGTTTTGAATTTGCTATGAAAGACTTAGGGCCTTTGAGTTATTTTTTGGGGATTGCCGTCAAACGTCATTCAGGTGGGTTGAATCTGTCTCAACGGAAGTATGCCGCTGAGATTATCGAGAGGGCTGGGATGTCATCCTGTAAGTCCACTTCCACGCCAGTTGATGCAAACCCAAAGCTAAGTGCCACAGCAGGTTCACCATACGAGGACCCGACCCGCTATCGCAGTCTTGCAGGGCCCTCCAGTATCTTACCTTTACCGGACCGGATATTACATATGCGGTTCAGCAGGTGTGTTTATTCATGCATGATCCCAGAGTTGAGCACATGAATGCAATCAAACGCATCATTCGGTATATTCAGGGGACACTGGATTATGGTTTGCACTTGTATCCCTCATCTACATCCACACTTGTCTCCTACACGGATGCTGATTGGGGTGGTTGTCCCGACACCAGAAGGTCGACTTCTGGCTACTGTATGTTCCTTGGCAACAACTTGGTCTCCTGGTCGGCAAAGCGTCAAGCAACTCTATCACGCTCAAGTGCAGAGGCAGAATATCGAGGGGTGGCAAATGTGGTCTCTGAATCATGTTGGCTACGTAATTTGCTTTTGGAGCTTCATTGTCCCATTCAGAAGGCAACCTTGGTATATTGCGATAACATTAGTGCCATCTACCTTTCAGGTAACCCGGTTCAACACCAACGCACCAAGCATATCGAAATGGACATTCACTTTGTCCGTGAAAATGTTTCTAAAGGTCAAGTTCGCGTATGCCATGTCCCGTCTCGTTATCAAATTGCAGACATTTTTACCAAGGGTCTACCCGCGATACTTTTTGAAGATTTTAGGGACAGTCTCAGCGTTCGAAGACCGCCCGCTATGACTGCGGGGGTGTGTTAAACAGCCCATCACGGGCAGAAGCCCATCTCGGCGGTGTGCAAATGAGCCCATCACGGGCGAAGTATATATGGTATATTAGGAATGTATATTGTAGTATATTGTAATGAAAAGGATACCTTAATTAGTGTTATACACTTACCATAATTGTATAGTTAGAATTATGGTAGAACAAGGATTTAAAAGTAGAATAGGAAAAGGATTTTCCTATTATGGGAATATGTAACTTGTATATATATCTATTCAATCAATGAAAATAATCAAGGAGATTATTTCTTTCAAGTATGTCATCAGCAAAGCACACATAGTTGATCCTCAGTTTTGCACACTTTGGGTGATACTTAAAATTATGCCTCTTTTGGAGTTGTTGTAGTGACCTATTGAGGTATCAACAAGAAGTAACTAACAGTGGTCACACATTCCATAATCCAACCTATCAGTCTAACAGGGAATCCCAGCTCTAGTAACAAATGCCTCAGGAAGCTCCATTCCATAGAGTCATAAGCTTTTCTGATGTCCACTTTGATCAATTACTTTGTAAAATATTTGACTTTCATTGGAGATATTGTTGTCAAAATGGGTTGGCCCAGCTCTAGCGGGCTGACGACTTTTAAAGCTTACCTCAGCACATTAAAAAATGTTGGTTCAACTTAGCCTAAGCTAGCAACGGGCTGGCCCGTGAGCTAGCCTTGCAAAATTATTTTTAAAGAACTCTATGAGATAGTTATTTTAGGAAGAAAAACTTTTTAATATTAGATGTGAATTAGGTTAATTATTTTTTAAGTTATTAAATATTAAGAATAAAATGTGTAAAAACTTATATACGTAATTGTTAATTTCATTCTAATAGTTAAAATCAGTCATATTTCTCCTAAAGATTCTTAGTTATACTGCAATATTGAAAATTCTGATGATGCGTCAACTTTAATATTTTTAGTATATACACACTTGCCGTATTTACCAAAGGAAGCCTGAGGAAGATACAAGAATTTTGTGAGAAAAACGTAACTTCTTAAATCATCATAATAATGACTAACGAATATGATTTTCATGCACAGAATTGTGTTAGTTGTATATTTTCGCTTCAATATAAGAAGCACAAATAGGGTCAAAGAGAAGTCCTAAAGTTCGAGTGTACGACTAACTAATGATTTAGCGTCTTAAAGTAGAAAAAAATGATTCCAGAAGATCCTTTAACCTTGTTACGCTCACTTGAGAAAAGCTTTTTAGTTTTCCTTCATTCAACAAGTTACGAATCAAATTCATTTTAACGACTCTAATTGGAGATAAAAAAAAATTCAACACTTCGAATAAAATTTCACTCGAGATACATACTATATTATCCTGTTAGATGGAAAGTCAAGTTCATACTCCCTTAAAAAAAAAGAAAAAAAAGTTCATACTCCCTTCCCTTTCATTCTATTTACTTGTCATTTTTGCTATACAAAAATTAGATATATACTACAAAATACTTGTCCTTTTAAAAAATCAAGAAAAGTTAATTATTATTTTTCAATTTAACCCTTGCTCCTCAAATAAATGTTCTAGAAGAAATAAGAAAAATTGATAGATCGAAGAATAAATAAGGATAATTCAGTCAAATAATTTTTATTATTAATATTTTCTTTTACGGTGGGCAAAAGACTAACAAATAAATGTTATTTTTTAATCTATTTATGCTTCTTGTTTTCACCGGTAACAATCTTAACATATTGATTATAATTTTTATTACGATTAGATAGAAGCTCTAAAATAACAATAATAACAACAATCACGTTCCATTTTAAATGGTAAACTTTGATATAATGATAAACCGTGTGAAAATTAGACAGCAATGATTAATTATTTGAAAATTGTTCTTTTCTATGTCCTTTTATTGTTAAAAGGGCCATAATAATGTATATCTCGAGTCCTTGCCTTAAATGAAACTTTCCGTACCCAAATTCCCAAGTTGGTGGAACTTGAGTTAATGCAATCCTGTCACATTTTTGCTAGAACCTTGACAATCTAATCTGCGGCAATTTATGGCTAGGATTTTTATCATAAAATTGTTGTCAAATAATTAAAAAATTTATTACTACAAATATATCATAACGCTGCTATGGCCTTTGTCAACAACTTATACAGACACAAGACAAAAAAAAAAAAAAAGAGAAAAGAAAGACCACAGGAATTGGAATTTCCAAAGCCTTAATGGTTATGATGTTTCTCCGCAGTTCTTTTAAAGAACACAAAAAAATTAACAAAGAAATGTAGTTACAATCCATTTTTTTAGACATTAACCAATTTGGTTAGAAATTCTTTGAAATGTCTTTTAGAAATTTAAAAGTAATCTTGTTTGTTTTGTTTTAAATATTTTATACTTCAGATATTAAAAAAAAAGTGTTTTCAAGAAACTAAAGTCGTTAAAGTGTAATTTCATAAATTATAATAACAAAATGTTTTTGAAAAATATTTTTTCAAAATCTATTTTCTAAAAGCTAAACCAAACTACAAATTCCACGTAAAGTATGCAAGTTGCATGATTAAAAAACTACATTGACAAACAAGGATGTAATACAATATATTTAAGATGTAAGTTATTTACATGATTCAAAGCAGGTAAATCATCAACAGAGTAAAATCACAGCGAAATAATAAATAGCGTATCTTCAGCTATTGTTTCAAAATCTTTGTTAGCGTCATCAGCGTGGGTTTCTAATTCAGGTGAGTCTTCTAAGCACTCAAACCTCACTCAAGATGGTGTGGAGTTCAGAAGGAGAATTTGTGCTTAGGGATCATCTACAGTATCTTCCAATTTATAATGTTCTCCCATCAAGAACATTTTGTAGCTGTTACAAAGGTGGGCGGTCATAATGGGGAGGGAGTTCTAACTATTGTGGCAGTTACTCCATGGAGTTTCGGACCATTGCAGAAAGTACCAATATTCTCCCACTTGGTCTGTATACCCTAATCCCATAAATGAAATATCATACATGAATCATGGTGATAGTTCCTCTAAAAGCGGGTAGTATTTTCCATGTATCACAATGCACTAAACCTCTAAACTTTAACTCATAATACTTAATCAATAAAACCCAATGTTTATTCTAGGTCCATACTTTAACGATATTTTTCAAAATAAACTAAATGTGCACATAGTAATAAATACGAGAAATATCATATAAAATAGATTTTCAGTAATATTCATTGTTACAATGAAGAGTTACATAGTGGAACCAAGTCCCATTATAACCACATGATCCTTAATTTTTTGTGGTGGCATGCCTTTAGTTAAAGGATCAGCTAACATTAGTTCAATGCTAACGTGTTGAATGACCACTTTCTTATATTTAGCATGTTCTCTTATAGCTAGATACTTGATGTCGATATGCTTGCTTCGACTACCACTTTCATTATTCTTAGCCATAAAGACAACAACTGAATTGTCACAATATAACCTTAATGGCTTAGAGATAGAGTCGATAATTCTAAGCCCATAAATGAAACTCTTCAACTATACACCACGTGAGGTAGCCTCAAAACAAGAAACAAACTCAGCCTTCATAGTGGAAGTAGTAATTAGAGTCTGCCTGGAACTTTTCTAAGAAATAGCTCCACCGACCAACATAAAAATATATCATGAAGTTGATTTGAGTGAATCAACACAGCCAGCAAAGTCTGAATCAGAGTAGCCAGTGACATCCAAATCATCTGATCGTTTGTACATAAGCATATAGTCTTTTGTCCCTTGAAGGGATCGTAAGACTTCCTTCGTAACTCTCCAATGGTCAAGACCTTAATTACTATGATATCTTCCTAACATTCGAACAACAAATGAAATGTCAGGTCTTATACAAACCTGAACATACATCAAGCTTCCAACAACAGAAACGTATGAAATATCTTTCATTTGTTCCCTTTCAAATCGTTCTTCGGGTACTAATTCAAATTGAACATGTCACCCTTCACAATGGGAACTACACTTGGTGAATAATCTTTCATCCGGAACCTCTCTAAGATTTTATTGATAGGCTTTTTGAGATAAACCTAAGATACTTTGATGTCTATCTCAGTGAATCTTAATACCAATGAAACGCATCACCCATGTCTTTCATATCAAACTTTTTAGAGAAATTATTTCACCTAATGTAGCATTTCCTTATCATTGGATGAAAGCAAGATATCATACACATATAGAACTAAGAAGCAAATTTTACTCCCACTGACCTTCTAGTATATACATTGACCCATAATGTTCTCAACAAAGTTAAATGAAGAGATAACATCATAAAAAATTAAATGCCATTCACGAGAGGCTTAGTTCATATATGAATTTCTTTAGCAAGCATATCAAGTGCTCACATTTACTAGAGGAGAATCCTTCAGGTTGTTTCATATAAATTTCTTCCTCTAGATCACCATTAAGAAATGCGGTTGGCTTAAAAGGCGGCAACAGGAGCCAATTTTGCCATGATAGTGGCCACGTCATGAGACATCGATGACCCTCACTCCTTCTCGGAAAATTCTAGCCAAAATCGTAACAATGTTGACGGTAAAAAGGGCTAAAATCGGAAAAAAGGTGGCAAAAACCGTGGCGGAGGCCGCGACGGTGGCAACAGTGGCGGCGATGGTGGAAGTGGCGAAGGACGGAGTGGCAGCAGTGGCCTGGGCCACAGCACAACTGGTCGCAGTCTTGGGCCAGTGGACAGTGGTTGTGGGGCTGGGCCAGTGGGCAGTGGCCCACTCCTCCTTATCAAACCTTTCCACCTCAATTTTGTGTGTTACATTCAGGGCACTCTTCATTATGGTTTACACTTATATCCATCATCCGTATCTACTCTCATGTCTTATACAGATGCTGATTGGGGTGGATGTCTAGATACCAGACGCTAGACATTTGGTTATTGTATGTTTATGGGTGATAACTTGGTCTCTTGATCATCTAAACACCAGGCTACTTTATAGCGTTCCAGCGCGGAGGCCGAGTATCGAGGGGTAGCCAATGTGGCGTCTGAGTCCTGTTGGTTGCGTAACCTCCTCTTAGAGCTTTAAAGCTACCTTGGTATACTGCGATAATGTTAGTTCGATATATCTCTCTGGAAATCATGTCCAACATCAGCGCACTAAACATATCGAGATGGATATTCACTTTGTTCGCGAAAAGGTAGCTCGTGGACAAGTACGTGTTTTGCATGTCCGTTCACAGTACCAAATTGCTGACATCTTTACTAAGGGTCTTCCCTTAGTTCTGTTTGAAGATTTTAGGGACAGTCTCAGCGTATGACAACCGCCCGCTATGACTTCGGGGGTGTGATAGAATATACGTAGGATATTCCTAATATATTACGTATATTCCTTGATATTATTTGTGATATTGTACATATGTAATTATGGTAGTAATCTTTAGTATTAGGAAAATGTTTATTTGATTTTCGTAATTATAGACTAGATTTACTATTGTATATCATATATATAAATCTATTACACTAATGAAGATAATCAAGGGATTAATCTCCTTCATTTTCAACAATCTTAAGGATAATTTGTACTTTATTCTTACGGCCACTGGATCGTTCTTATTGAGTGCCTTCTTGGCTTCTTCAAGATCACTCACTGAACTATCCATAGCCTCTTTATAAGTATTTTGAATTGATGTCTTTGTTTGTGGTTCAACCCCAGTGATTTGTGGAAGAATGCCATTGGTCACATTTTGGATCCGGCATGTAAGGGTAAAAAATTAGTCCATAAAATCATGACCTGCCCAAGCGGTTTAGGTTTGAGCAGTTGAATGATCATCCATTTTATTAAATCAGCTCACTCTGGCCCGCTCAATTCAGTCCATTTAAAATTTGGGATGATATGCAGTCTAAATTGATCCACGAAATATTTTGTCTAATTTTGTATTCGATATGTTATATATAGGCATAATAAAAGAAAATGACATTTTACTAAATACTTAAATAAATTATAAAAAATATATATTTAAATAGGTTGAGTTACGACGACCTAGTTTTAGCTCATTTCAGTCCAACTCGTTTTAACTCAAGCAATTTTATTCATTTGACCTGCCTAAATTCAACTCTACTCGCTCATTTGATATATTTACATGTATGCAATTTGTGTACATGCGTCTATGCTTTTCACCATTGCTTCATTCCAATTTGTTGCTCCGTTGACAACCCTGTTGCACAAATCTGGTATAGTGCAATTCCTGCAATATTGGCTCACTGGAACTGGTTGAGCCTCACTGCCCTTTGTGAGGACAAGAAAGGTAGCCATGGTTAATAATAAACAACAACTCAATTTTTGTGAAGTCATGGTTTTCATCTTTTTTCTCTTAGGCTCAGAGAAATTATTTTATGTTTTATTTTTTCTCGGGGCCTATTGGAATTGGGATGTCAACAGAAGAAAGTTTTTCAATGTTTTGAAGAGTAGATTGTATATATATGGCTAAAGATCGCATTTTAAGAGCCACTTAAATTTAGAGGTTATACATGTTCGTAGAAAAGACGTTTCCCTTGTACAGTTAAGATTTTCTTCACTAAAAAAATAAATCTTGAGAGAAAAGTGGTATAACCTTTAGGGTTCGTTTGGCTTGGTGCTAAAATTGTTGCCTATTATGAGTTAATTCGAAATTTAATTTAACGTATGCTCATTAAATTTTATCCATCATGACAGTAAAATTATAAAGTTATTTTTTATAAAATTAAATTTTAATTACTTACTCGGTCTCAATTTATATGAGATGATTCGGAGTATTTATTACTTACTCGGTCTCAATAGAATTATCATTACCAATAATTATGCCACGAGGGTTGCTCAAATTGGAATAAGACGAAGCGCACCTGAATCGGATGTCATGTGGGTAGTGGCACCGGTGTCCATATACCAATTTGGGTCCGGAGGATTTAAACCAAGCGTGTGCATTGCGGCTTCGATGTCGATAGACGTGGGTGCCGCTGCGTGATGGGCCTGCGGGGGCCGAGGCCCAAGTACCCTTGCTTGCTGCCTCGGCCTAGAGGGCTGATTGTAATTGGACCAGGTCGTGGTGGGCCTGGACTGCTGCTGGGCAGCCCACTGCCAGTGGGGCGAAAAATTATTTGGCCCAACCTGTGACTGTGGGGCCCACTGCCACTGCATAGGGGCTCACTGTGGGGCCCAAAACTGTTGTTGCTGCTGCTGACCACTGTGAGGGCCACCACCACCACCGCCACTATGCCGGTTACCGCCATTGTTACCACCGCGATTCTTGCCATTATTTTTCTTCTTTTCCACGGTGGAGAAAGGATATAAGAATATAAGAATATTATTAGATTCATCAACTATGATTCAAATGTTTAATCGAACAATAGCAACCTCTTGGGATGTAATTACTGTGTGTGAAGATATCTGGCATCTCAGGCGTTATCTAGATGATGTAGCTTTTATATATATATATATATATATATATATATATATAAGAGGACACACTAATAAGAGTAGTCATAGATTAATAAAGTTGGCTTTATCACTGTTTCATGAAGTCTCTGGTTTGGAAACTTCTCATGTTGGGTTGTCAAATAGGCTTTTCAATGCTTTGTACAACTGCTGGTTGATTAATGCAAATCATTTTTGTGGGAAAAAAAAGATATGTGTATCAAAGTTGTCACGGTCCATTTTCAATACTTTAAAAGTTATTACCTTCTCTTAGGCAAATTAAACCGCATTCATCGTTATAAGTCAATATGACTCGTAATTGAAGCAAAAGTATTTGCAATGTAGATAATATCACAGAATCTTATAAGCATCGAAAAATTAAAAAAAGTGCAAGTATTGAAAAAACGCAATAATTTCACAAGTATAGTCAAGGAACTAGATGTAGCGGAAAATTGAAATAAAGATAGATTTAGAGCTGTTGGTTCCTCTTCAGGTGATAACCGGCCACCGTCTCGAATTAGTTATTATAAACTATCAAACTCTAAATACAAGATTAAGAGATGCAACTGGAAACTGAAATAAAAATAGAAACTAGAAATTTCATCATTATTAAAGCGGTTGGTTCTACTTCAGCAGATAGATGGTCACCGTCTCGAGCTAGCTATTATAAACTATCAGACTTTAAATACAAGATTAAGGGATGAAACCGAAAATTGAAATAAAAATAAAAAGTAGATATGTCATCATTATTTAAAGCAGTTGATTCCACTTCAGCTGATAACTGGTTAGCATCTCAAACTAGCTAGATCAATAAAGTTTCACGGTACCACTAGTAGTAAGATATGCACGGAGCAGTAAGTGAATTCGATGAACATAAAACACAATAAAATTATTGACTCGCTCCTTCGTATCCCCGTGAAATAAACACACGAAAGCAAAATAATGTGAACAGCTAATTGTAATTAATCATAGTAGGTAAAATAATGCAGTGCATAATGCTCATAACAATAAACCACTTTTATCCGCTGATTTTTATTGAGCATTGACTAGACCAAAATCATAGGCCCTACACAAATAAAACTGATAGGCCATAGTGATCAAGTAATTATCTAGTCAAATCGTAAGAGGATCATGATAACATGATTTTGAAGAAAATTGGAGAAGAAGATAACTAAAGGGTGTGCTGGGGATTGGGCAGAGAATTATGTGATTAATTAAAATAGAATTACTTTTTTTATATTTTATCTGAAAGTACAAAAAGGGGGTTGAATTGTAATTTTTATTTTTCCTAATCGACTACCTTGAATTGTTAATCGACGGCTAACAGATAAAGTACAAAAAGTAAATACAAAAAGTACATGACATCAGATGTTTTTATATTTGGTCGGATTCATTGTAAATCCTAATCTTGTTCCTTTGGACTGCAAGGGTGTTCTTCGCCGTTCTTTTGAAAGTGGATTTGGTATAATGATTGTTTGAACGGAGAACCTTAAAAAAGGAGAAGAGGTTTTATGGTTGAGTCTTAGCAACAGACAGAGCAACACACATAAACTGCATATAACGACCAACAACTTCAGTGAGGGGCAAAAATTTGATTCCAAATTGCTCCAATGCATCAGCACAATCCGTATGAAAAGCGGCTAAATTGGAGATCATCGTTCCTGGATCGTTCTTATTGAGTGCCTTCTTGGCTTCTTCAAGATCACTCACTACACTATCCATAGCCTCTTTACAAGTACTTTGAATTGATGTCTTTGTTTGTGGTTCAACCCCAGTTATTTGTGGAAGAATGTCATTGGTCACATTTTGGATCCTGTATGTAAGGGTAACAAAATTAGCTCATAAAATATCATGATATGCTCAATCGGTTTAGGTTTGTGAAGGGTAGTTTTTGAGTAACTGGTCAAGTTGATGCCATGTAACCAGGATGTCACGGGTTCAAGCCGTGGAAACTGCCTTTTGCAGAATTGTAAGTTAAAGCTGCGTACAATAGACCCTTGTGGTCCAGCCCTTTTTCGGACCCCGCGCATAGCGAAAGCTTAGTGCACCAGACTACCCTTTTTTTTTAGTGACCCATCCATTTTATTAACTCAGCTTATTTTGACACGTTCAATTCAGCTCATTTAAAAATTTGGGTGATATGCGTCTCAAATTGATCCACGATAAACTTTGTCTAATTCTTTTAAAGAATTTTTTTATTTGATATGTTATACATAATCATAATAAAAATTAAAAAAGTTTTATTAAATACTTAAACAAATAATAAGAAAAAAACAAACTATTTAAAATTTAATAAGAATTGGGTTGGTTGAGTTATGACCTAGTTTTAGCTCATTTCAGTCCAACTCATTTTAACATAATAATTTTTGATTGGATCATTAACCTGCTAATTTATTAATTCAATTCATTTTGATATGCCTAAATTCAATCCAACCCGTTCATTTGATATCCTTACCTGTATGCAATTTGTGTACATGCGTCTATGCTTTTCACCATTGCTTCATTCCAATTTGTTGCTCCGTTGACAACCCTGTTGCACAAATCTGGTATAGTGCAATTCCTGCAATATTGGCTCACTGGAACTGGTTGAGCCTCACTGCTCTTTGTGAGGACAAGAAAGGTAGCCATGGTTAGTAATAAACAACAACTCAATTTTTGTGAAGTCATGGTTTTCATCTTTTTTCCCTTAGGCTCAGAGAAATTATTTTATGTTTTATTTCTTCTAGGAGCCTATTGGAATTGGGATGTAAACAGAAGAAAGTTTTTCAATGATTTCAAAAGGGTAGATTGTATATATATGAGTAGGGATCACATTAAGAGCCACTAAAATCTAGAGGTTCTACATGTTTGTAGAGAAGACGTTTCCCTTGTGCAGTTAAAAGTTTCTTTACTTCATAAATAAATCTCGAGAAAAAGGTGGTATACCTTCAATTTCCTATGTTAGCTTGGTGCTAAAATTGTTGCCTATTATGAGTTAATTCGAAATTTAATTTAACGTGTGGTTATTAAAGTTTATCCATCATAATAGTGAAATTATGAAATTATATTTTGTCACAATACAATAATTAAATTTTATTTATAATAAGAATAAAGTTACTAAACTTTGTTCTATAATTCAATGTCATTTTGAGTTTTACTAGTAGTTTGATAGTGGATAGGATGGGAGAATACTGAGGAGACCTGATGTGTGTATCAAAGTTGTCACGATGCATTTTCAATAATTGTAACTGCCACTTAAAAAGTTATTACCTTCTCTTAGGCAAATTAAACCATATTCATCGTTGTAAGTCAATAAGAATCGTAATCAAAGCAAAAGTATTTGCAATGTAGGTAATATCTCAGAATCTCACAAGCATCGAATTTTAAAAAAAAGTGCAAGTATTGAAAAAATCCAATGATTTCACAAGTATTGTCAAAGAACTATTAGTATAAACTATCAGATTCTGAATACAAGATTAATTAAGGGATGCCGAAAACTGAAATAAAGATAGAAAGTAGAGATGTCATCATTATTTAGAGCGATTGGTTCCACTTCAATTTATAACTGGCCACCGTCTCTAACTAGCTATTATAAACTATCAGACTCTGAATACAAGATTAATGGATGCGACCGAAAACTGAAATAAAGATAAAAAGTAGAGATGTCATCATTATTTAAAGTGGTCGGTTCCGCTTCAGCTGACAAATGGCCACCATCTCGAACTGTCTATTATAAACTATCTTACTCTGAATACAAGATTAAGGGATGCAGTCGAAAGCTGAAATAAAGATAGAAAGTAGAGATGTCATCATTATTTAAAGTGTTTGATTCCACTTCAGCTGATAATTGGCCACCGTCTCAAACTAGCTATTATAAACTATCAGATTCTGAATACAAGATTAAGGGATGCAACCGAAAACTGAAATAAAGATAGAAAGTAGAGATGTGATCATTATTTAAAGCGGTCGGTTCCACTTCAGCTGATAACTGGCCATCGTCTCGAACTGCTATTATAAACTATCAAAGTCTAAATACAAGATTAAGGGATGCAACCAAAAACTGAAATAAAGATAGAAAGTAGAGATGTCATCATTATTTAAAGCGGTTGGTTCCACTTCAACTGATAACTGGTCACCGTGTCGAACTAGCTATTACAAACTATCAGACACTGAATACAAGATTAAGGGATGCAATTGGAAACTGAAACAAAGATAAAAAATAGAGATGTCATCATTATTTAAAGCGGTTGGTTCCACTTTAGCTAATAACTAGCCACCGTCTCGAACTAGCTATTATAAACCATCAGACTCTGAATACAAGATTAAGGGATGAAGCCGAAAACTGAAATAAAGATAGAAAGTAGAGATGTCATCATTATTTAAAGCGGTTGGTTCCACTTCAGCTGATAACTGACCAACGTCTCGAACTAGCTATTATAAACTATCAGACTCTGAATACAAGATTAAGGGATGCAACCGAAAACTAAAATAAAGATAGAAAGTAGAGATGTCATCATTAGTTAAAGTGGTTGGTTTCAGCTGATAACTAACCACGGTCTCAAACTAGCTAGATTAAAGTTTCACGGTACCACTAGTAGTAAGATTTACACAGAGTAGTAAGTGAATTTGGTGACATAAAACTCAATAAAATTATTGACTCGCTTCTTCGTATTACCCCGTGAAATAAACACATGAAAGCAAATTAATGTAAATAGCTATTAAAATCATCTGCCTGCACCATATCTCAAATACCCAAGAAAAATTAGTGCTTTCACTTTTTTATAAAGATCAAATGCACCGAAAACGATGGAAGGGGCTGGTGTAAGATTGAGATGGGGAAATTGGAGAAGAAGAAAACTAAGGGTGTGCTGGGGATTGGGTAGAGAATTATGTGATTAATTAAAATAGAATTACTTTTTTTATATTTTATCTGAAAGTGCAAAAAGGGGGTTGAATTGTAATTTTATTTTTCCTAATCGACTACCTTGAATTGTTAATCGACTGCTAACAGATAAAGTGCAGAAAGTAAATGCTAAAAGTACATGACATTAGATGTTTTTACATTTGTTCGGATTCACTGTAAATTCTAATCTTGTTCCCTTGGGTTGCAAGTGTGTTATCTGCCGTTCTTTTGAAAGTGGATTTGGTATAATGATTGTTTGAACAGAAATACTTGAAAAATGAGAAGAGGTTTTATTGTTGAGTCTTAGCAACACAGACAGAGCAACAGACGTAAACTGAATATAACGACCAACAACTTCAGTGAGGGGCAAAAACTTGATTCCAAATTGCTCCAATGCATCAGCACAATCCGTATGCAAAGAGGCTAAATTGGAGATCATCGTTCCTGGATCGTTCTTATTGAGTGCCTTCTTGTCTTCTTCAAGATCACTCATTGCACTATCCATAGCCTCTTTACAAGTACCTTGATTGATGTCTTTGTTTGTGGTTCAACCCCAGTGATTTGTGGGAAAATGTTGAAAGGGTGTGTCACAAGCTACTGAAAGTAAAAACAAGAGATGAAATAAATCGAATGTCAATTCTGTTTCCGAATGTCGGCAATTATGTCATCTGACACCAGTAACAAGAAACAATACTTAGTAAAACCGAAACTTTAAAGAGTAAATGCATTGTAATTTAAAGAACACAAAGATTTAAAATTTTCATAAGTTATATCTTATAATGGTGAATGACAAAATGTATTGTATATATATTATATACAAATATACAAATTCATTTCTTTACTGATTTACAAGATAAAACGGAAATGAATTAAAAGTTGAAGTCGCAGATGACTTCTGACTAAAAAATCTAACTAAGTAGACATAGACAACCTCTCATTACAATTGCTCCATACAAAATTGTTGAAGTATTGAGAAAATGCACTCTAGTGCCTTAACTAATTGAGGAGAATCAAGGTGGTTGAAGAGGTAGTTAGTTGGTATAGTTAGTTACAAAGTTGGTTATGGAGTTAATTAAGTTGTTAGGAGTAGTTAACAAAATCAGATAATTAGATGATTCTAGAATTGTAGAAGTGTATAAATACACATGCTTGTAGAGATATTATTTCTTAACAAAAATAGTAGATGAGACATTCCCTCAAACACTTGTAATGCATTGAAGTCTCCATTTCATCTCTTGCTCTATCTCTTCATCTCATCTTCGATAATGCAGCAGTAGAAACAACCACAACACCTCTCCAATTCACCAAATTAACATGGTATCAAAGCCTCCGGTTATGCGATTGAACAACAATCATAGAAAATTCTTACTGCTTCATCTACTCATACATTCCTGAAATTCCAGAATCAAAATTCTGCATACAGAACTTAATGATTCATGCATACAATAGTTTCTAGAAGTATTATTGTTGATGATCATGGAGATGCAGATACATGCAGATTGAAATAGGAAGATAAATGCAGATCTGTGAAAACAGATCACTAACAATCGATCGCTGAGGTTCGATTTTTTTTATTACTTAGGCTCAAAGATATATGGGATGAATATGATTCCATCATACCAATCCCATCTTGTTGCCCCAAGTCAAGGGACTTTGTGGATCATCTACAGTATCAAAGAATCTTACAATTTCTCATTGGGCTGGATGATAGTTACAGTCCAATAAGGAGTCAAATTCTTATGATACAACAAATACCTTCATTAAACCAAGTGTATGCTATAATAAATCATGAAGAAAGTCAGAGAATGGTAGCAGGAACTGGTAGGGTCTTTGAGGCTGTGGAATCATCTGCTATGTTCACATCTAGAAATGGGAATTTCAGAAGTGGAAATGGAGTTCAAAAACAGAAGAAACAATACAATTCCAATGCATATTGTGACCACTGTCATCTTAAAGGACACACAAGATTGAAATGTTACAAACTAATGAAGTGTGATTATTGTCACAAAACAGGACATGTACATGAAAGTTGTTATAAGCTCATTGGATATCCAGAAAATTTTACCAATAAAGGGAAGAAAACTTATGCAGTCACAGGGGGGAATATATTGTCTGAGGACAATGGACAAGAAGGAGCACACCATCATTCATCAAAGCTTCTGCAACATGCACATCCTTTCACAAGCCAGAAACACAATGCTGAAGGAGTGATACCACACAACCAGTTTACTCCTAGCAAACATCAACAACTCCTTGATTTATTGAACAGAAATATAAATAATGTCAATGCCAACATGGCAGGTAAGCACATTACTGATTCAGGGAAGTTGGTTCACTAGATAGTAGATACAGGTGCAACTAATCATATGATAGCTGACCAGAAGTATTTACATAATAATATGTTGACAGAAGGAACAGGAAAAGAGCAACTGCCAACAGGAGATTCAGTTAGAATCTCACATGTTGGGGAGTACCACTTAGGAGGAGGTGATGTTCTTAGAAGTGTCTTATGTGTACCAACCTTCAAGTTCAATTTGTTGTCTGTTTCAAAAATGACTAGAGAATTGAACTGTAGTGTTACCTTCTTCCCAACATGTTGTGTATTTCAGGATCTCTCATTTGGGAAGGTGAGGGGGATTGGTAATGAGGAGGGGGGATTATACATACTATCACTGGATCCTCAGAACAAAGATGGAGAGTTGAGTAAATGCATGTCTGCAACTCAACATATTGATGCAGTTATTTGGCATCAGAGACTGTGTCATGTGCCAATGAATGTCCTGAAGAAAATTGCATGTTTCAAAAATAACATTGATTTTGTCTTGAATAAATGTGAAGTATGTCCTTTGGCTAGACAAACTAGACTGCCTTTTATTTCTAGCACTAGTAGAGCATCAAAGTATTTTCAACTAATACATATGGATGTATGGGGACCTTACAAAACTGAAACATACAATGGAATGAGATATTTTCTAACCATTGTGGATGATCACACTAGATGGACTTGGATTTTTTTTATGAGACTGAAATCTGATGTTTATACACTAATCAGAAATTTTCTTGTTGAGGTTAACACTCAATTTGGAGCTAAAATTCAGAGAGTAAGATCAGATAATGGAACTGAGTTTTTTAATCAAAACTGCAGTAAGCTGTTTCGAAAAATGGCATCATTCATGAAAGTTCTTGTCCATACACACCACAACAGAATGGTGTGGTGGAGAGAAAACATAGACATATCTTAGAAACTGCTAGAGCCATTAAGATTCAGGGAGGATTCCCAAACAAGTTCTGGGGATTGTGTGTAGAAAATGCAGTATATATTATCAACATAATCCCCTCCACTGTTATACATAACATATCTCTATTTCAAATGTTATATAACAAGGTACCAAAACTTGATCACTTGAGAGTATTAGGTTGTCTATGTTTTGCTACTATAAATAACAGAGATGACAAATTTGGTCCAAGGGTTGCAAGATCCATATTTTTGGGATATGGATCTGCTCAGAAAGGATGTAAGCTTTATGACTTGGAAAACATGAAAATATTCATGAGCAGGGATGTGCTGTTCATGGAGACAAATTTTCCTTTCAAAAGAGGCATAACTGAAAACACTAACCATATTAAGACCCATGAATTTCCTTCATATGAAGACTTATTGTGTCTACAGGATCTTGACAATTCAGAAACACATATCAGACAACATGAAGATGAACCACACATACAAGACAACATACAGAATGTACACATGCCTGATACAGTCCATCATCATGGCATTGGTATTATAAATTCAGTATCACCAGGTATTGATATAGCCACATGATCAGATCATGAAGTCAGGAGATCTACAAGGAGCAGCAAACCACCTATATGGCACAAAGACTACATTACTACACATGGTTCTTCCAGTTGCTTGTACACTATAGTTGACAATGTTGATTATGCTGGTCTTTCAACAGGCTATCAGGAGTTTGTAGTCAAGGTCTCTCTTGACACAGAACCACAGAACTACCCTACAACAGCAAATGATCCCAGATGGATTGAGGCAATGAAGGCAGAAATCAAAGTATTAGAGGACAATTGAACCTGGAAGCTGGTCATTCCACCAGAGGGAAAGAAAACCATAGGAAGCAAATGGGTATACACGATAAAGTACAAAGCAACAGGAGAAGTGGAGAGATTTAAAGCCAGATTGGTGGCAAAAGGATACAATCAAAATGAGAGACTTGATTATCAAGAGACCTTTTCACCTGTTGTCAAAATGACAACAGTAAGGACTGTGATTTCCATTGCAGAAGCACAACACTGGACAATACACCAGATGGATGTATACAATGCATTCTTGCAAGGAGACTTGGATGAAGAAGTATACATTGAAGTTCCAGAAGGATTCACTGTCAAGAAAAGGAATGGATAGGTATGCAGATTGCTGAAATCTCTTTATGGGCTAAAACAGGCATCAAGACAATGGAATATCAAGTTGACTACAACACTTATCTCCTCTGGTTTTCAGCAGAGTCATAGAGACTATTCTCTTTTCACCAAGAAGGAAAACAGTAGTATTGTGATAGTGTTGATATATGTTGATGACTTATTATTAACTGGAAATGATCCAATGATGATTCAAACCACAAAAGAGACATTACAATCTGCCTTCAAGATAAAGGATTTGGGGGAGCTCAGATACTTTCTTGGAATTGAGTTTGCCAACAACTCACAGGGCATTCTCATACACCAAAGGAAGTATGCTTTGGAGATGATATCAGACATGGGGCTTGCAGGGGCAAAACTTGCACCTTCTCATATGGATATGAATCAGAAGCTTACAACATGTGAGTTTGACAGACACATGGATGATGCATCACATTCAGGGCCTATATCAGGAGTAAAACCTGATTCTGAGCTGTCGATCCTAGTGTTTACAGAAGGCTGATTGGAAGACTACTATATTTGACAACTACTAGACCAGACATTACATTTGTTGTGCACTGTCTGAGTCAATTCATGCATGCACCCAAGAAGTCACACATGGAAGCTGGTCTCAGAATTGTTAGATATATCAAGCAGGCACCAGGATTGGGAATTCTAATGTCCAGTGCAAGTACTCCTCAACACAAGGTATTTTGTGATGCAGATTGGAGGGCTTGTGTTAATACTAGAAGGTCTGTCACTGGTTATTTGGTAATGCATGACTTATCACCAATCTCATGGAAGTCAAAGAAGTAGGATACTGTTTCCAGGAGTTCTGCAGAGGCAGAATATAGAGCTATGGCAGCCTCAGTAGCAGAGGTGGTATGGATCACAGGTTTACTTCAGAATCTTGGTATGGAGATTCAAACTCCAATACCAGTGCACACAGATAGCAAATCAGCCATTCAGATTGCAGCAAATCCAGTGTTCCATGAAAGAATAAAGCACATTGACATTGATTGTCATTTCATTAGAGAGAAGATACAAGCAGGATTGATCAACACTGTTTTTCTGCCATCTATGGCACAACCAGCTGATTTGCTTACAAAGGCTCTTAATGGACAACAACATAGTGTTCTACTCTTCAAGCTAGGAATGAAGAACATTTTTATGTCTTCTAGCTTGAGGGAGGGTGTTGAAGTATTGAGAAAATGCACTCTAGTGCCTTAACTAATTGAGGAGAATCAAGGTGGTTGAAGAGGTAGTTAGTTGGTATAGTTAGTTACAAAGTTAGTTATGGAGTTAATTAAGTTGTTAGGAGTAGTTAACAAAATCAGATAATTAGATGATTCTAGAATTGTAGAAGTGTATAAATACACATGCTTGTAGAGATATTATTTCTTAACAAAAATAGTAGAGGAGACATTCCCTCAAACACTTGTAATGCATTGAAGTCTCCATTTCATCTCTTGCTCTATCTCTTCATCTCATCTTCGATAATGCAGCATTAGAAACAACCACAACACCTCTCCAATTCACCAAATTAACAAAAAACTAATCTAGAATCTAAACAGCAATTGTAATGTTGGACAGAATGTTGTCGACATACTCAGACAACACTTGTGATCCAGATTTATGAGATGAAATACCAAGAGCTCGCTTGGTATTTTTACATTTTGATTTTGGATGATCGATTCACTGTTGTTGCCTCTCTATTTATAGTAAAGAGTTCTGTTGAAAGTCTCATCGATCGGTTGTGGAGGTTGAGGGAAAAGTGGGCAGCTTGTGGTAGATGATTAATGAGAGATTCGCAACAACTTTGACTTGTTCCTTGCTCGACTTCTTCCCAAAGATTTGACACTTTCTCCCATGTTTTACACAGCTTCAATTCACCACGCCTAAGTCATTTTTACATCTCAGTAAAATATTACTGGATACCGTGAAATAAGGCAAAACTGTTACTCGAAAATGTTGGTCCGAATGTTATGACATTTGTCCCAACATTTTCATGTATTCAAATCAGTACTTCAGAAGATATGTTGGATCAAATGTCACAACACCAAATTCAACATTAACAATCTCCCCATTTTTCCTTTCTTCACAAACCACATTACAAAATATACAAAATGACTTAGTACATTGTCATAGATATTGTCCAATACCTGTGATTACGGACAAGCTCCCCCTTAAAATGTGATGGAATACAAGCATACATGTGTATCCCAATTCATAGTATTAGAAAGGAAAAATGTGAGCATATATATACATACATCATCCAATTTAAACAACACAAGAGTAAAAAAATGTCAGAAATTAACATCCACATCAACCATTACAAAAATAACCAAAACAAATTCATAATCCAAACACTCATAAACATTAAAAATCCTGGTGCACCCCATCAGTCTGCTTCTCTCTGGCTCATTATGCATCAGCAGCAGCTTCCAACAGTTATCTACTTCTTCATAATAGCTTCAGCTTCATCCCTCGGCCTTAGCCTTTTTAGCAGCACCTTTCTTCCAATTCCTGGCAACATTCTCATCTTCTGCTTCCTTCTTCCAGGGCAAATCAATCACTCTTTCTTTGCTCTTTAAAATTACTTTGTTTACTGTGTACGAATCAGAAGCCTTTCCTATAATATCCTCTCTCTTAGGTTCAAAACCTTGGGTAGTTAAGATTTGGTAGATTAGAGAGGGAAATGGAAGGATTAAAGTTGATTCATTTTCAGCCAAGTTGGCAACTTGATAAAAGATCATCATTGCAAACGGGTTTCATCTGGGTTCCCTTTCTTGAGGCACATTGGGTTGTTCAGAAGTAGATGGCTCTTCATCAGTTGAGAAAACAGAGTTCGTACTTTCACTATCACTGCTTGAGTAGACGGATTTTGAAATGAAGTGAAAGTATTTATACAACAAAATTCTAATATTGAACTAAAACACATGAAGAAAATAATGTCAGGACTATATAACAAAATAATGAACTTCACTAAATATTAATTGTAACCTTGTAATATATACAGTGATTTTCTAGTAGTAATAAGCTTTTGTTGAAGAATAAAATGAATTGTTACTTGATATATTGAAATAAAATTTTATATTAAGAAGGCTTGAAAATGGTATTTAGTTCTATATAATAGATGATTTTTCTAATTTTCATAAATAAAAGATTTCATTCTTTGTAGATTTTAGTTTGGGTTGTTCAAATGAGTGAACAAATTAGATTTAAGTTTCTATCTATCATTAATTAGTACGTATATCTATCCTATTGATTTTGATTTTTCCTTCTTCCCATACATTTGTTCTAGTTTTTTAATGTTTATGATGATTTTATATACTGTTTAAACTCACTTTTTAAAAATCAATTATTTTTATATGTCTATAAAAAATTGTTGAATGAATTAATTCTTAGAAGGATAACTTTATAGTTTTGCATCTAAAAAGGTTAAAAAGGATAAATTTTAAAAATATACATGAATTTTAGTATAAATATTTAAAATATTTTATAAAATTTTGACTTCAGACCACATATTGTATTGAGTTGCTCATGTGAAAACAATCAACTAATACTCTCATGTCCTTTAAACATTGTGCGATATGATTGAGATAATAGTTCTCCTAATTGCATTTGTCTTGCTTTTTAAATTTGTACCATATATATGCCAATCTATACATACACATTAAATATTAGTAGTATGTATTTATCACTAATATCTTTGTTTTTATACCATTATTTTATGGGGTTTCTAGTTTATATTTGTATCAAAGTAACCCTTATACCTTGGTAAAGAAGAAGCTAAATTTGTTCATTTTCTTCTTGTCTACACTTTTTCTTTGTATTTTAAGGGGTTTTAGATTTGATAGACCGATTCCACTAAAATAAATTTGTACTAACAAATTCACCACAACCTTAAAACACAGAATTTGTTAAATAAGGCAATATACAGACAATATACATGTGTATATTGCCTTATATGGCCTCTCGGATTCAACCATAAATGGTGGCTCTCGGTTTTAGACTTATATGGTTTAAGCAGTCTCCACGGGCCTGATATACGAGGTTTGCTGACTTTGTTTCGACTATTGGGTTCACTCACAGCATGTCAGATAATTCCTTGTTCATCTACCGCCGTGGTTCGTCATTGGCCTACATTCTGTTGTATGTGGATGATATCATCTTGACTACCTCTTCCGATGCCTTGCGCCAGTCTATCATGGCCATGCTTAGTTCTGAGTTTGCTATGAAAGACTTAGGGCCCTTGAGTTACTTTTTGGGGACTGCTGTCAAACGCCATTCAGGTGGTTTGTTTTTGTCTCAACGAAAGTATGCTGCTGAGATCATAGAGAGGGCTGGGATGTCATCCTGTAAGTCCACTTCTACCCCAGTTGATGCGAAACCCAAGCTTAGTGCCGCCATTTATGGCTGAATCCGAGAGGCCATATAAAGCAATATACACATGTATATTGTGTGTATATTGCCTTATTTAACATAATTGATCACGATTTCTTTGTTAAATTGTATCATTACTATTACTCAGCAAGCTGCCAACAAAGTTCAGATGAAAGAATGGGTTAAAGGCCCAAAATAATTTGCCTCCTGCTTTGCTCCATTTAAAGTTCTAAAAATATAAATTTTGAACCGCGATGCCCCCTTCCCCCTTCCCCTGCATCTGTAAATGACAATCTAATTTTATTCTCTCATAGGACTGAGGAAGAACAACGATGTTTCCAGAACTCGAACTCATCGCTCAGAAGTATTTTATTAGAATGGCCTCGAATGATAAAAAGAAACGTCGTCCTAGTGTGTTTGATGTACATCTAAAGGACTCGGTAATCGTTAAATTTTTCATTTTTTCTTTATATTCTCTTGTATTGACAAGATTTTGTGAATTTACAGAATTCAAAAGTTGCTTCGAAATCTTCATCTTCATCTTCTATCTCAAACAAAGCTCCTGAAGTCTCGAAAGAGGTAGTTTTACTATCTTGATGCTAAATAAATAAAAATATGTATTACATACGATTAGCTTATTTAAAATGGCTTATGATTATTGCACAGGCAAGTTCACCATTGGAGCAACTGTTCGACACTTGCCAAATTAAAGGACATGTATATATTTACATTATTAAGTTGTAGGAGTACTTGTTGTTCAAATAAAAAAAATTAGATAATTAATATAGTAAAAAAGTATAATATGTTATGAAATACATATTCATTGTATGGATCTCCATACACGTTCACTAAGTTTCATGAACGTTTTATATGTTACATGTACCTATTAATTTGGGCACTTAATATTTGTAACATTTTGGATGGTTTCATCCTATAAATTGGGATGCTATTTACCTTTGAATGGACAATGATATACACTTGAAATAAGAAGAAAGTATTATCCCTCCTCTCTAGATCTTTGTCTACATTTCTTGTCTTTTGCTATAATTTTATAACACGTTATCAGCACGAGACTCTACCGACTCAAGAAATTTTCAAAGGCTAATGTACTATTTTTATTCTCTCTATTTTATGGCTAACCTTATAAAACTTGAGTTCGTTGCCCTTGATATTTCGGGAAAGAACTATCTATCATGGGTGCTAGATGCTGAAATACACCTGGATGCTATGGGTCTTGGAGACACCATTAAAGAAAATAATAAAGCATCCAACCAAGAAAATGCTAAGGCTATGATATTCATGCGACATCACCTTGATGAGGCCCTGAAGATTGAATAGCTTACTATTAAGATCCACTCATTTTATGGAAAAACTTGAAAGAAAGGTATGACCACCTGAAAATGGTCTTACTCCCAAAAGCACGGCACGAATGGATCAATTTAAGGCTACAAGATTTCAAGCCAGTTATGAAGTACAATTCTGAGATGTTCAGAATTACTTCTATATTGACACTATGTGGAGAAAAGATTGGTGATTCTGATATGCTGGAAAAGACGTTCTCCACCTTTCATGCCTAGAATGTGCTCCTGCATCAGCAATATCAAGAGAAAGGTTTCACAAAGTATTGTGATTTGATTGCTCACCTTCTAGTGGCTGAACAAAATAACGATTTGCTGATGAAAAATCATGAGAATCGACCTACTGGCGCTGCACCACTCCCCGAAGTGAATGAGGTGTACGCCCACTACTCTAGGTGTGGAAAACGTCATGGCCCCAGTCGTGGTCATGGTCGTAGTCGTGATAGTGATCGTGGTTGTGACAGTGGTCGTGATCGTGATAGTGATCGTGGTCGTGGTTGTGATAATGGTCAAGGAAGAAATTCTTTCCTTGGTGTTAATCATTCATCAAAGAAAAATCACTACCAGAGGGGAAAAAAGAAGGATGAGAGGAATGAAGTGCCAGAAGCACGTGGCTCAGAAAGCAAATGCTATCGATGTGGTGGAAGTGGATACTGGGTAGGTGTCTGTCGTACGGCAAAGCACTTGGTTGAGCTTTATCAAGCATCAATGAAAAAGAACGAGAAAAATCTCGAAATGAATTTTATCTCTGAAAATCATTTTGACATCACACACTTGGATGTAGCGAATTTCTTTGAGCACCCTGAAAGAAATATAGATCACTTGATTGGCGATGGTTCTGTGGTTAGAGATGATTAAGTTGTTTGTTTTTATTTTTGCTAGTCACAGTAGTCAATGAATAAAAGATCATATAACAATAGTTGTTTATGTGATTACTAGTTTTTCAATTAGTATTTGATTAATCTAGATCCAGTTATATTGTTATAGCTAGTCATTAATATAATTTAATCATTCTGTTTGGTTTGAATATTATTTGAATATTGATCTTAGTTTTCTCGTTTACTAACAAACAGTCGGACGAAGAAAGAGACATCTATGTATAAAGGAAATAATCAACGAAAATATGATAAAGAATTTATTTTTAGGATAAGGTAAAGAAGAGATGAAGAAACTTATAAAGTTTCCTTAGAAAGAGCACTCATTTATACCATGTCGATAAGACATAATCACCATGAACCTTCATGGAACTGTAAACCATGACTTCTCATTTTCTTCTCTAGTTTCACATTGCATTCAGAATTAGGTAAACTTTCTGTTTTCTTCTAGTAATAAAAGTGATGTCCATATTTAACCAGGAAGATAACTGATAGGAAACATTATTAGGTAAACTATTGTTACATAAAAAGGATGATGCGTTTTTTTTAAAACCGACATATGCACTGACATGAATTAAAACCTTTCTATGTTCATTCAGTAATATATGTAGTTCATTTAGTAACGATTACTTCGTTATATTACTTAGTTTTCACTTTGTATTTTATAACAATACTAGTATTTAATGTGTATTAGTTTTACTTTGTGTATGTCATTCTATTTGAAGATGTGGCTAATTCTCAAAGCAAGTTTTGATTAAAATTTAATTATGAAGATCTTTGTTTGATTGATTCTGCTACTACACATACCACATTTAAAGATAAGAAATATTTTTTCATCTACTTATGGGTAAGACAAATATTAATACCATTTCTGGTAGTACCAACTTGATTGAAGGCTCCGGAAGAGCCACCATAATTTTGCCTGAGGGAACGAAACTCATTATAAACTATGCCATGTTCTCTCCTAAATCTAGAAACTTATTAAGTTTTAAAGATATCCGTCAAAATGGATATCATATTCAAACAATGGATGAGATGAATCTTGAATATATTAGTATCACCAAGGAAGTCTCTGGCTAGAAAGTTATTATAGAAAAGTTTCCTGCATTGTCTTCTGACTTATATTGGACAAAAATTGGTGTGATTGAGGCACACTCTGTCGTAAACCAGAAGTTTACTGACTCCAATATGTTTGTACTTTGACATGATCGACTAGGACACCCTGGATCTATAATGATGAGACGAATTATAGAAAATTCAAATGGGCATCCATTAAAGAACCTGAAGATTCTTTTAAACAATGATTTTTTTTGTCCTGATGGTTGTTAGATCACTTGACGTGAATAAAGATCCATTCCGACCACAAGAAAAGAATGAGGAAATTCTTGGTCCTGAAGTACCATATCTTAGTGCAATCGGTGCACTAATGTATTTTGCCAATACCACAAGGCCTGACATAGCATTTTCAGTTAATATGTTAGCAAGATATAGTTGTGCTCCTACAAGGAGACACTGGAACGAAATTAAACACATATTGCGGTATCTAAAAGGGACTGTCGATTTGGGCTTATTTTATTCTAACAATTTACAATCCCGATCTTGTTGGTTATGCCGATGCATGGTATTTATCTGACCCACACAAAACTAGATCTCAAATAGGCTATGTGTTTATATGTTGGGGTGCTGCCATATCTTGGCGAACTACAAAGCAGTCTATAATAGCGACCTCTTCAAATCATGCTGAGATAATAGCAATTCATGAAGCAAGCTGAGAAGTTGTGTGGCTGAGGTCAATGATACATCTCATTCGAGAAAAATGTGGTTTGAAATGTGACAAAATACCCATAATCTTATATGAAGATAATGCAACATGCATTGCTCAATTAAATGGAGGATTCATAAAATGAGATAGGACAAAACACATTTCATCAAAATTGTTCTTCACACACGAGCTCCAAAAGCATGGTGATATCAACGTGCAACGGATTTGTTCAAGTGATAATATGGTTGATTTGTTCACTAAGTCTCTACCAACTGAAACTTTCGAGAAGATGGTGTACAAGATTGGAATGCGAAGACTCAAGCATTTGGCCTGAAGTTCTCATATAAGGTTTTGTCCCACATGGTTTTCCTTGTAAGGCTTTTAATGAGACAACCAAAATATGTATTATTAGAAATGTGTATTCTTTTTCCTTGACTAAAATTTTTCCCACTGGGTTTTTTCTAGTAAAGTTTTAACGAGACACATTATCTATGGACATCCAAGGGGGAGTGTTATGAAATACATATTTATTGTACTAAGTTCCATGAACCTTTTGTATGTTACATGTACCTATTAATTTTGGCACTTAATATTTGTAACTTTTTGGGTGGTTTCATTCTATAAATTGTGATGTTATTCACCTTTGAATGGACACTGATATACATTTGAAATAAAAAGAAAGTTTTATCCTTCCTCTCTATATCTTTATCTACATTTCTTGTCTCGTAACACAATATGAATATTTGTGTAACTCATAATTATAATAACAAATGCTGTTGCTACAAATATCCGCAGTCTAGCAAAGGCGCTCCTTGTGCAATCCGTGAAAGGCCCCCACTTTCACCGGCACCGATTATTAGACCTTTTAGAATCCCTGACTTACGCCAAATGCCTTACATGGTAAGATACCACTTCCTTACAAAATTCTAGCAGAAAACTTAGAAAACAAAATTTCTTGGTGATAAATTGAAATCAATAGAAAGCTCATGAAGATAACTTCTTGTTGATATATATCACCAAAGTGTTATCTGACACCGCTTTACAAAAAAAACTTTTCTATATATGTTATGTGTAAATTTAATTGTTTTTAAGATAAATGTATCTACATAATAAACTGATATTGCTTGCAAAAATATAAAAATAGTATATTAATTTGGAACAGGAAGTAAAGCCTCAATATTAACACAGTTCGGCCGAACTTTCAAAATTTATTTATTTTTAAAGTATTGTTTTTTTCAGAAATGCCTATTTTTGGAGAATAACACTTTGTATTTGGCTAATCAATTTTAAAAGTACTTTTATTAATATTAGAGCAATACTACATTTTTAGCTTCTAAAATCAACTTACACTAATATAGTAATATACACTTATTTTGCTCCTAAAAGCTTGACCAAATATCTAAACCCACTAAAATAAGCACCTTTAAAAAAGGCTTTTCAGAAGCTTGGAAAAACATGCTACTTAGATCCAATTTCATTTACAAGCCAAATTATGACAATAAACCGATAGAACTACATAAACCGACAGAACCACATAAAATTCTACGTACGACACTGATCCAATTCGTATTGATCTTCTCTTTTTTTCTTTTTTTTTTTACGAAGGAACCCGCAGCCGCTACTCTCTCGAGTGCGCACAGGGTAAACCCCGGACTGACGCAATAGCCTGCAAACCACGTCAGTCCATTAACCACACTTGGCAAGCCATGTGTGACAGGCTCAACCAAGAAGGTTTATGCAGGGGATCGAACTCGTGACTTTGCGGCTCCGCGCTCTACTGCTACACCAACTTGGCTACCCTTGCGGGTGTATTGATCTTCTCTTGTGTATATATAGATGGGAGTTGTGCAAGTCATTACAACAGCCAAAGTAGCACCAACAATATCATGGATTCCTGTAGTCAATTCCCATAATCAAAGCCATGTCCATCTCAGAAACTATTCCCAAGCTCCTGCCTTTGCACCCTTTATGGCACGACCAATATCTACTGGTGTATTGTCACGGCCACCTCCTCAAGTTCAATCTCAAGCAGGCCATTCAACTCCAATCACAAATAAGGATGGTGTCAACATCAGTATTGGAGCTCTTTGATTTTGATTTCATTTTTTCAATATTCTTTTTCATTGATATCTAATTCTTTACAATAAATAGTTGGGCAATTTTTGGGTCGTTTATTTCTGCCTAGCTAGTTGTCTTTACTTTATTTCTCTTTGTTTTGAGGAAAAGAATGGAATTTTGCAGCGATTAAATTATTTGAAGTCATGTCCAATTGAGAGTTTATTGATGTTCAATATTCAGTATTAGCAAACATTTTTTTTAATCTCGTTTGGTTTTATCACTGCTTTTTTTACCTGTTCCAAAAAATTACTTTTTTATATTTAATATATAAAATTTATTTTAAATTTTTTATTTTATGCTCATCTAATGATTGTTAATGACATGTTTTAAATTAGAAGTTTAACTTTTATTTTCTCTAATTTTATACCTATTTCAACACATGAAATAGGACGGTGATAGTAGCCCGTTTGACCAACAACTAGACGTGCTTATTTTTGTAAAACGGAAATGTCTAAATTTTGGACGAAAATAGTAGAACCAATTTTCTGCTTGTAAGAAGTTTAGATTTGTCTAAATTGATACAATGATTCCTCGTATTTTTGGGATAAATATTAATATGTAGCAACATCTATATTTATAAAATCAAAAACTTATTGCTTTGGGGGTGAAATTAAATATATAGCAATTGTAGTTAGATTTTCAGTATATATTGGATGAGCATTTGACATACTCAAATTATCCAAATAAAAAAAGGAAGATGTCCAATATCATTAATTAATCAATTGACTAAAATGTCCAATATTATTGATTTGGTTTAAATGGATGTTGCATCTTTCATTACTGCACCCTTTCCTTCCGTAGTCGTGTCAATCAAAAGTAATAAATTATATTAACTGGAAGAATTAATATTGTTAAGTACTATACTTTTGAGGTATTAAATCTTTCTTTTTCATATTTATTAGCGGTGACAGATGGATCGTTTGGGCTGAAGTTGGGCGGGTCAGGACTGAATCAATAGATGGGTTAATATCCAACCCATCCAAAACTTACACGGGTTAAAATGGGCGGGTCAAGATGGGCTAAATGATGGGTCATAACCCAACTTGCCCAACTTGACACATTACTTTTACAAATTTCAAATTTACCTTCTATAATATTATTTTATTTTGTATGATATTTAATTTTTCCATATCTTAATTTTAAAATAAAAATAATATTTTTAAATTTTATTTTATTTTTTATAAAAGCAAAATAAATATATAAAATAATGAGTGGGAGGGCATGGGTAGTGGGGCAGGGAGTTGGGCAGTGGAGTAAGAAAAAAATTTCATTTTTTATAAAAAAATTGTATAAGTAAAATAAATATATAAAGTAAAAATTTGGGGTGGAGTGGGGGTGGAGATGGGGTAAGGAAATTTTTCTCATTTTTTATAAAAATTTATAAAAGTAAAATAAATATATAAAATAAAAAAATTGAGGTTGGGTAGGAGGCCAGAGGTAGTGGGGTAGGAGGGGGGTTTGGGTGATGGAGTACGAAAAATTTCTCATTTTTTAATAAAAATTTATATATAAGTAAAATAAATATATAAAATAAAAATTTCGGAGTGGCGAGAGGGAAGAGGATTAGAATTTATTTTATATTTTTAATAATCTTTTTATAAAAGTAAAAAAATATGAAATAGAAATTTAAGGATGGAATAGGGCATGAGGTGGAGGGGTTAGGGGGAGGAGGTAAGAAAAAATTTCATATTTGTTATAATTTTTTTTATGAAAAAGAAAAAATGCGAATATGAAATAAAAATTCGAGAATGGAGTAGGGCATGAGTTGGGGTGGAGGGAGGTCAGGGAGGTAAGAATTTTTTTTATATTTTAATTTTTTATAAAAAAAAATATATATGAAATAGAAATTTGTGGATGGGTGGGTAGGACGGTGGAGGGAAGTAAGAAAAAAAATTATATTTTTTATAAAAAAAATGAAATAAAAATTTAAGCACGGGTAGGACGGAGAAGGTAAGAAAAAAATTCATATTTAAAAAATTATTTATAAAAGTAAAAGAAATCTAAAATAAAAATTTGAGAATGGAGTAGAGTGGGGCAGAGTGAGAGGGTGGGGGTAGTGGAGTAGGTGGTAGGGGCAAAGGGTGTTGATTTATGGTGAGATGTTGATTTATGGTGAATCAACTTGCCCAAATCCATGGGCGAGTTGAGCGAGTCATTTAAATAAAAAATTGCAAAGTCGGGCCTTAAAATTAAAATGCAGAAAATACCACGTCTACCGGAAGTGAAATTTGAATTTAACACCTAACACAATTTTTGAGACATCCAGACATAAATCAATCTTTTAGCTACCCAAAGCTTAGTGATTATTTATGCCTTGTTCTTGACTACAAGTAACTACAACATCAGCTCCATTTATTTCGTTTTTTTTTTAAAGAAAAGACTATTACAATAATGCTGACTTAGTAACACAAAAGCCCATAGCAACAGTATAAAACAAATTAACAAACTTAAAAGCCTTAAAACTTGCAAACAAAAGATACAACGCATTGAATAAACGAATTTAAATACAACTTAAAAGTAAACTAATAATGCAGTAATAGCTAGATAGACCCAAGTCCATCCTTCCAAGCCCAAACCTCAAGTGTGCAGGGTTCCAGTGACGTGTTGCTGCCCAAACTCCTGAGCCCGATCTTTCATTTCCCCAGCTTTAGTAGCCAACCTGTGCCTTGCATGGTCCAACTGATCCGCACCCGGTGGTCGTTTCCCCGTCACGTACCGATAAATCCACGACAACACGCTTATAGACGCCACGCCGAATCCTCCAGAAGCCAAGAACCCTGAGAACAATAAAAACATAGTAACAACAGCGGGTACAATCACGGGGCTAAAAATCACCAGCAAGGGAGTCGCAACGGTGAGCGCTATCACTGTTGCAGCTAAAGTCAAGCCGGAAAGAAGAAGAAGCGATCCACCAGCCGTGACGGCGGTAGCTGCCTTAACCATCTGGTGTGAACGAGGCTGTTGTTGCCCTGTAGAGTGGAGGAGCTGGTGCTGAGTATGTTGAGGTTGTGCATAGTAATCAGCCATAACTTGTTTTATTTTTAATCAAAATGTAGATGAATTGAATGGAATTGGGGAGATGGATTATATAGAGAGGTGGAAGGGGCACGTGTTTTAGGAAGGGATGTTAAGTGTAAACATGCGGCGATTGCATGCAATGAGAATGCCTTGTTATGAGACACGTACTATTCTTAGTGTATTTTTGTTTCGTTATGTTTTTATACTACTTTTCCTGTTTTTCTGGTTCTTTTTCTATGGTGAATTCGTAGGAAAAGGGTGATATTTTCCTAATGGGTAGGAGCGTACACAACAATTATTACAGGAAAGAAATGGAGTTAGCTACGAATTCATCACTAATCAGTTGATAAATTACTCGTAGCTAACTTTTTTTTATAATCCGTTACTAATTCATTGTTAAATAAAATTAACGATGAATTTTACTATTTAACTTTCCATCATAATTCATATTTATTTAATAGTGAATAACTTAATATAGAAAAATTTATTCATTTGTTAGAATAAGTGTAACAAAAATAATAATGACAATTCATTTAGAATATATTTTATTTTATACTATTCATCCGTGTTATTTTAAATTTATATTTTACCAATTTGACATTTAAAATTATACTATAATCGAATTTACTTTATTTCTAACTTCTTTCACCACCAATATTTTTCTTATTTAACAAAATTTATTAATGTGTGGAATTTAAAATAGAATAAAATTGAATTTAGCTAGGAATTTGTAAAAGCTTACCAATCACCACAATACCTTTTAGTTTTACTTTTAACACTTTAATTCTCTCCGTGGCACCACACCGTAAAATTGATACTTTAGGATGAAGAATGTTGAATACTGGGCTTTTTGATAAAAAGTATTCGGATCCCCATCCTACTTAAATTTAGTTTTAAAATTATAGTTTCACTAAATATACTAACAAATAAATTATATTTATTTTGTAAGTCTAGAACCCATTGAAACTCTAATTTCTTTTCTATAACTCTAGATATAAAAAGTTGTATGAACGCGAGTGCAGTATATCATGAACAAATACAAAATATTAAAATTAATATCATATAACAAAATTAAAAACTTAACATAATTGATATCTCAGAGTACGTACCCTGCGTTTTCATCGGCGCTCTCATCTAGCAAATAGTTATGAAAAAGTTGGCATAATCTATAACTGTTAATTCTTAATACATACTATAGTCAATTTTGTCATATTTTCTAGTTGATCGTGTGGTAAATGAGTACTCTCGCCACAGTGATTACGTCTTTGCAATGGATAGTCAAATATAAAATCCTCCTATGAAAAGTCGAAATATAACAGGCGTTTGACGTTTTTAACCAAAGCAGTAGATTATTATATATCAAGAAGGAAAATATTAAAAATAAATGTTCGTTACGGTTGAATAATGTAATTTTCCTTAATTATAATTATAGTACTAATAGAATTATATTTTTTTATTTTATCTTAATTACACTAAATATTAATTACAAAATATATTGTGAATATATATGGAATATATTCACTATCATACCCCCTCAGTTGGAGCGGGAGGAGGCCGGACGCTGAGACTGAATCTGAAGTCAAGGAACAGTTGCCGAGAAAGCCCATTTGTGAAGATATATGCGTACCGATACGAAGAAGGAACATGCAACACCCTAACGTGACCCATTACAACCTTCTCACGAACAAAGTGAATATCCATCTCAATATGCTTGGTTCGCTGATGTTGAACCGGGTTATGAGACAAGTAGACAGCAGATAGCATATATGTTATCACAGTAAACCAAAGATGCCTTACGTATGGGACAATGAAGCTCAAAAAGGAGATTTCGGAGTCAACATAGCTCGGTAACAACATTCGCAACGCCTTAATATTATGCTTCTACACTCGAACGGGAAAGCGTGACTTGCCGCTTGGCAGACCACGATATGATGTTATCCCCCAAAAACACACAATATCCTGACGTAGAGCGACGGGTGTCCGAAAAGCCTGCCCAATCTGCGTCTGTGCAGGAGAGCAATCTAGTCGGTGCTGAGGGATATAAATGAAGTCCATAGTCAAGAGTGCCCTTAACATACCGTATGATACGCTTAAGCGCTGTAAAGTGAAGCTCCTTAGGGGCGTGCATGAACAAGCACACATGATGAACCGCATATGCAATATCTGTCGAGTGAATGTGAGATAATGAAGAGCACCTGCGAGACTCCTATAAAGATATGGATCATTGACCGGATGCTCATCATCTGCATTGATATATATAGAGTATACAATTCTAGTCCTAATAAAATTAAGGTCTCTATTTTACCTTAATTATACTAAATATTAATTACATAATATATTGTAAATATATATGAAATATATTTACTATTAATTACCTCATTAGGGTTAGTAACATAAGATCTATCCCACTCACTTGTTCCTTTTCTTTGAGGTTTGCTTTTATTTATTTATTTTTTAAAAATCACAGTTATAGACTCTAGTTGAAAAGCAACGAAGGCTTCCCAATAACTAAGTTGGAGCAACGATTCCTGCACAAGAGTTACGGCTTTAGATATGAAACGACAAATGCAAAAAGTATTTTGAAGGGACTATGGAACAATAAAAATAAAAATGAAATAAATTCGAATGTCAATTATGTTGCCGAATGTCGGAAATTATGTCGTCCGATACCAGTAACAACAATTTAGCAAAACAGAAAATTTTGAAGAGTAAATGCAGCGGAAATTTAAAGAATACAAAAATTTTAATTTTTTATAAGTTATATATATAATATAATTTATGATGGTCAATGACCAAATGTATTGTATATATATTATATACAAATTACTTTCTTTACAGATTTACAAGATAAAATAGAAAGGAATTAAAAGTTGAAGTCGTAGATGACTTCTGCCTGAAAAATCTAACTAAGTAGACATAGACAACATTTCATTACAATCGCTCCATACAAAACTAATCTAGAATCTAAGCAGCAATTGTAATGTTGGACAGAATGTTGTCAACACACTCATGCAACACTAGTGATCCAAATTTCTGAGATGAAATCCTGAGAGCTCTCTTGGTATTTTTACTTTCTGGTTCTGGATATCGATTCTCTGCAGTAGCCTCTCTATTTATAGTAGAAAGTCTTCCTTGAATTGCTAATCGATCGGTTGTGGAAGTTGAGGGAAATGTGGATTGCTGGCGGGATTGGTTGGAGAAGATCATGGAGTAATAATATCAACAGCTTTGGCTTGATACTCACTAAAAGCAACAACTTTTGACTTAGTCCTCACTCGTTTTTTACCAGCTCCTTTTTACCTTGTCAAGTCATTTTTACCTCATAGTTTTACACAAATATTACTGCATCGCGTGAAGTAAGGCAAAATATGTTCAAAAAATATTGGTCCGAATGTTGTGCAGTCCCAACATACTTACACATTCATATCAATAGTTGAGGAGATATGTTGGGTCAAATGTCACAATACCAAATCCAACATTAACAATCTCCCCCTTTTGGCATTTCTTCACAAAACTCATTAAAATGTAAAGTTGACTTAAGATGTTGTCACAAATGTTGTTCGATATCTGTGATCAACACTTTCAAGGTCACTCTCCCCCTTAACCTGTGATGGCATACAATCAAACATGTGTATACCGAATCATAGGATTAGAAAAGAAAAAAATACGAGTACACATATCACATATCATTCAATATATACAAACCACAAATAGAAATATTCATTGTCAACAAATATCAATATCAATCCACTAAAGATCCTCATACAACATCTCGACAACAGCAACAACAACTTCCAACAGCTTCACAACAGCTTCAACTTCCTCCCCTGCATCAGCATCATCTCCCCTTTTTG
Source organism: Anisodus tanguticus (assembly GCA_034509755.1). Taxonomy (NCBI): domain Eukaryota; kingdom Viridiplantae; phylum Streptophyta; class Magnoliopsida; order Solanales; family Solanaceae; genus Anisodus; species Anisodus tanguticus. The sequence continues at coordinate 45,676,689 of CM067550.1, read as the reverse complement.
TGAGGAAAGTAGTATCATTTATTTTATTTTTAGGATTCTAGACATGACTTGAAAAGGAAAAGAACTTCTGTAAACTTGTTAGCTAAACTTTGTACCTACGAAAGACTTTAGGATTTAATAAATAAAATTTAGATGGTTTTAAACTCCTAAATATTAAGGAGATAATTAAATAATAATTTAAGCAAGATAGTAAATGATAATTTTGTCAATTATGGAGTCCTTTAATGAAGGATAAAAAGTTCAATTAACACTTTTAACGTCCTTCGTGCTTTTAATATAATAAAATTAGAATTAAAAGGCTATATCATAATATTAGTAAGAACAATGTGGGCATAAAAAGAAGCCTTGGATAAAGAAAATCGACTAAAGTTCCTATATTTGAATAAGAAGACTTGGTTTACAGGGTAATCAAAACAAACAGAATGAAATCCAATTACCAAGAGAGCAAGTACATAAATTATCTTGTTGAAATTGTCAAACGACAACGGAACTTAAACTATGTCGGAACTTAAAGACTTCATAATATGCGACGAGTATACAATCAATGATGAAGTTTATTATGTAAACTACTTGTTAGTTTGAAACTTACCTGACAAGAGATTTATGCGGCTTTACACACCTAACAACAATAAAGCAGTTACCGAGAACCTAAACAAACAACAAATAGGCCATTAAATAGTTCAAAATCGAAACCCTAGAAAATTATCATCAAAACATTAGTACTCAATAGTGATCATGAATTATCAAAAATAAAAACCCACAATAAGTACAATATATAGAGTTTCAATTAGAAGATTAAATTGAAAACCTTGATGAGCATTGTAGATCCACGAAAAAGTTGAAGTCTCTCCGTAGTAAAAGGACGTAACACGATAACGGAGTTATAATAATTGATTTCCTTGTCAGCGATGAATCTATTCGCACCTTTCTTCCACTCCAGAATTATCTTAGAAAAATCCTTCTTAGCATTTTTTCTGAAAAAAAGAGAGTAAAACATTGTGAATCGAATTGCAAATCTAAACAAAATTCAAAGCTAAAGCGGCAGAAGAGTAGCATAATCAGGCAAATAGCTAGGCAATCTATAAGAATTCTTATTCTTGTTATGGCTTTAGGACGTCCAAGGTTAAGCCGTTAAGCAAATCTATCCTATATATAATGGAAATTTACCTTAATTATGACTCCTAAACCTAAAAGGAACTCAAAGTGGGAAACGTAAAATTTAATACATAAAATTTAGTTAAGGGATAATTAAATAATAATTTGAAGAAAATAGTAAATGATAATTTTATCTATTGGCAAAAAGTTCAATTAACTTTTCTAAGATTCTTCATGCTTTTAATATAATATAGATATAGATAAATAGATGAGAGTATTTACCAGCCACATTTTTTAGAAATATATCAATTCTAAATTATAAAATTAAGGGATATATTTACCCTCCTTTTCCTAATAAAATACTGATTTAAATATTCAACCAGTCGTGAAACCCTAAATTTATCATTTTCTTTGGGTCCTTTTTCTTTTGTGGTCCTTTATTCTATGGTAATAATTTCTACAAATAGTCGGGACCTTTACTAATTATGAGCTGCGGCAAACTTCGTACGTGTCTAATGGAGAGTTCTCGGTCTCCCATTATCTTTTGCCTGTTACATTTCTTACTCGTGAATATGCGGTTATTAAAAAAATATAATAAAAAAAAATTTTGTTATAATTTTTATAATATTAAAAATAACTATCTTTACCTTATGATCAATTTTATATCTATACATTAATTATATACTATCGATTGTTCTCGAATATAATTGAGAATATTGGTTTTTCTTACATCATTTAGTTTCACTTTTTTATTTTATATACATGGAAGTATAGATTTTTCAACTTCACAACGTACACGAAACGTTATCGGTTATGAAAGTATGGATTATAGTGTAATATCTTCCTTAATCTATAAAAATATAATTAAATAATTAAGTAAGACAACATATTTTTAATGAATATGAATTATTATTAACTTTGGTACCTTGTTTTTCCATTTTCCAACCTTGGATGACATTACTGAAAGGTTTTTGTTGGGTTCAAATCACATAAGTAAGGCACAACTGAAGTTTTAAAATATTTGTTTTTTACTTACCCCAATAATAATTCTGGTATGGTTATACAACAATAGAACTTGTAACATAAAACATTTACTTACAAGTATAATAATCTGGAATCTTTGTCTACTATAAGGTGCACACGCGGTTGCCCTTCCAATTGCAAGCTCCAAGCTTAAATGTATTTCTCCTTCGAAAAGCTAGGAAATCCGGCAGAGGTTCGAGAGTATTTGATTCTAAGTCTCTAAGGCTTAGAATGCTTTCAGAAAAATTGTGTGTAAAATAATGAAAATGAATGTCTCTATTTATAGTTGCAAATTAGGTCAAAAAAATGGATTAGAGTTTGACCTTGGGCCTGGCCCAAAATCGACGCAGAGGCGCTGCAGCCCTAGGGTATGGGCGTCGCAGCGCTTGATGAATTTCTGCACTGCGCCGCGACCCTAGGGTATGGGCGCCGCGGCGCTCGACGTGCAGTTGCACTGCCTCGATTTAATTTCCGTGCATTCTTAATTAAATCCAAAATTCAATTTTGACTTAATTAATGTAATCATTATTCATTTAAATGTCTCGATTCCAAATCGAACATTTTAATTACTCTCTCAATACATTCTTAGATCGAAACGGACAATCGACATCGTGCGACCCTACAAGCCTTCTCATATCGACATTAATCAAATTAAGCTTTACGCGGAACTCCTAAGTCATGGGTGAAAAAATACATAGCTCAGTCGAGACGAGTTTGGAAATTTTGTAGCTTGTGGCTAAGTTGGTCCAACCCTTCTTTTCCTACTCTTCTGATTGTTTTCTTACCTTTTTCTTTAGGGTAGATTTGGAAAGCCACCTGGTAATTGGAATTGGTGTAATTATTAGGCTAGTAATTACACAACCTAGTAAATACACAGTATTGTAATTACAATGATCCGTTTGTTTGTCATAATGTAATTATAAGCGTGATGTTTGGTTGTACAAATGTAATTACATAGTTAGTTTAATTTAAAATGAAAAAATTAAAATTAATATTTAAAAATTATGTGCCTTTATAAATGATATTAAATTAGTTATTTGATAACACATTGTTTCTTGAAAATATATTAATTAATAATCATATATTTGTAACTAATATTATATAATATATATATATATATATATATATATATATATATATATATATATATATATATATATATATATATATATTTAATTATAAAACTTAAATGCGGACTTTTTTTGTGAGAACATCATGGATGGAATGTTTGACTAAAAAATAATATTTATAGATATAATGCCATTATTCAAATGTTTGACGAACACAAATCTATCAACTGTAAGTGAAAAATAAACAACATGCAATGTGAAATAACAAGTCAATAGTTCTAAAGAAAATAAATTAAAATAAAAAATATAACCTAAATTCAAAATCCAAAAGAAAAAGTTTAACATAATACTCTTATGTCAAATTCCAACATTACATAAGTAAGTTCCAACGTAACTTAAGTAAATAATTTAAAATAAAGGGAAAATATAAATTTAACCTCATTCACAACGAAATTCTACTTTAATAACGTCACTCATTATATGCCAAATTTGTTAGTGACTCATTATTTCTAATATTAAGAGGTGTAGTTTCAAAAATTAGAATAATAACACGGTTATGCTAAATGAATAAAATAAAAAAACTAAAAAATACGACAATTACATGGAACCAAAAGAAGTAAAGGTTGAGAATGAGAATAAAGAAATGAAAGATAAATAATATAAAATATTTTTAAAAGTAAAAATTAAAATAATAGAAATAAAAAATAAATAAAAAAGAAATAAATTAAAATAAAAAGAAACTAAAAAGTAATCATGTAATTATAGGGTGTAATTACACCCAGTTCTCAATCCCTAGAATTGGAGAGTGTAATTACACCCAATTCTCAACCTCCCACTTGAGAATTGAAGACTGTAATTACACTCAATTCTCACCCCCCCCCGAGAATTGGAGGGTGTAATTACATCAATTCTCATCTAACTGTGTAATTACTTGGTCAAACAAACATGACAAATTGTGTAATTACATCCGATTCCAATTACCTAGGTGACTTTCCAAACAGGCCCTTAGTTTTGCTTGTTTAAAGAAAATGAAAAATAATAACAACAACAACATACCAGTGTAATCCCACACAGTGGGGTCCGAAAGGGTAAGATTTATGCAGACTTTACCTCTACCTTTGTAGAATAGAAAAATTATTTCCGATAGACCCTCGGCTTAAAAGAACATAGTCAATACAGAAAGTTAAGAAAAATAACAACAAGATCAAAGAAAATGAAAAAATAGAATTAGAATAAAACAAGTACAAAAAAAAGTACTTGTACAAAACATCCAAATTCCTATGATAAAAGTAAAATAATATGAAATATGATTTGCATAACTTTACCATCATTATTGATGAGGGCTATAATTGGAAAAAGTAGATTTTGTTATAGAATTTCCAATTTCATTTCTTTCGTTTGTGGAAAAAGAAGAAAAATCAAAGCACTTTGATCCTATGCTCTCTTAGATTAAATTAAATAGAAAATAAGAAGTAGGGTAAGTAGAATCATAAATGTTCCTAAGATCCTTAATTAAGGCTCAAACTATCCAGACTATGAAAACTAGAAATAAAACAATGAAGATATGAATTAACTTAAAAATTAAAACACAATGAAAAAAGCATTAACCTAATTTTAACTTCAGAAAATTAGGTATTCACAATTAGAAGGACGACATTTTCTTCTATGCTTTTACGAATTATTGCAATTAGTTTTAAAGTTTTAGCCCCTTTTCCTGAACTATCAAATTTAGCTCATAATGTATCTACTCAAGCCATTGACGACGTGGACATCATCAAAGCTACATAAATAAGATCTCAGCCTTTCCACAAGCTCCTTGTGACCGTAAGATCAAATTACTCTATTGTAAGTGAGAAAATGACAAAATGGCCCCTAATCCTTAATAGTAGGTTCAAAATAATCCCTAAAGTATTATTTGAGTAGTATTGATCCTTCAAATTTGTCGAAAATAAACACTTTTGATCTTGATTGATATTTATCAAACTATGATTATTCTTTTTTTTTTTTTTATCTCACTTTTGGCTTGCAGACCACAGGTACCCACCGATCCATGGGTGGAATAGGCACCTTGACCACCCTTGACTTCTCTTGTAAGTTTTAAAATTTAATTAAAACTATAAAATTGTTATTTGGAACTACATATTTTGTAGTTTACGTTATTTTATTTTTATCTATTCGAAGAATCTAATGCAACTTTTTTAGGTGCAATTTATGTTATTTTTTAATTTTTTTTTTTTTTTGTATGTAGTGTAGTTTTTATATTGAAGTTTCTGAAATTTGATGAAAATTCTTAGTGTTTCTGATTAAACTTTTTCACAAATTCAGTTAAATTTATCAATCAAAGCTTAACAAATATTTGCTCGATATAAATTTAAAGGACCAAAACTGTTTAAATGATACTTAAAAGGACGATTTTGAGCCTATTAAGAAAGATTGGGGACCATTTATTTGTCATTTTCCATTGTTAGATGTATTTTGTCACATTGATTTTTCTGATTTTCTCAAAGGAATTATTGTCCTTGATGTTATAAAGGATGTTGACGAGATGGAGTAGAGCGATTTCCCAATTAACTAGAGTTAATTACTCACAGAAGAACTCCGAATTGGGAAGACATTTGTGTTCTTTTAAGGTTGAGAAAGTCTACAATGTCAATGCCGAGGTTTTACACTTTTGACCTTTTCTTTTTCTTGGGATGTTAATATGGACACCTGCAGCTGCTTTTGGTTTGTTTGCTACATGAATTTGATTCTAAACAAGATTCATTTACACTAGGTTTAATGATATTGCTAAAGTAAGTGGTTTGAACATAAAAATGTGAAATTTGAAAAAAAAAATTACTCCATTTGTTTCAATTTGTTTGTCTGGTTTGATTTGATAAGGAGTTCAAGAAAATAAAGAAGATTTTTGAATCTTGTAGTCTTAAACTAAAAATATGTATAATGTACCATAATGACCTTTGATCTTGTGTTGTTAAACATGTCATGACCATGTGAAACGTTGTTAAAGAGTTGCCAAAAAAAGAAAGTGATATATTTTTTGAAATGGGCGAAAAAGGGAGTAAGACAAACAAATTGAAACATGGTATTTGGAAATTGGAGTTGTGTTTGGACATGAATACAACTTGGAAAAATGTTGAATTTTTGTGAGTGATTTAGAGTGAAAAATGTGAAAACGGGTATTTGGAATTTTCCGAATTCCTGAAAATTATAGCAATTCTATGTCCAAACTTGATTCCAGAGTACAATTCCGGAAAAAAGTGAAAATAATCCGTGGCCAAACGGGCCCTAAAGTTCACTTTTAAATTCTTTGTTTTGAGTACCTTAAGACCATTTAAGTTTCATGCTAAATTTGCCTATTGTATATTTAACTAACCTACAGGATAAAATTAAATCTGAATGGAGATATGAATATTGATACATGAATCAGTTCTGTAATTGTCCTGTTTAGGCTGGTTAAAAATAAAATGGCATTATTATCCCGCATGAATCTGTTGCTAGAAGCTTAATCTTAGGTAGTTCAATAGTTGTGATGCTTGTGTGATATGTATAATTTCATAATTGACTTTGTTGTATGAAATGAAAGAATATAGCTTTACTTAATTAAGTTGTTGGCATTTATACTGAACTGAGATTTGGTGGATGTAATTTGTCCAACTTCTTTTTTCCAATAAGTAAATTTGTCCAACTTTTGAAGTGCTGCTAATTGAGTTCGGTCACTTGAGTAGGTAAATTTGAACAAGGTGTTCTGGTCTAAGCCTCATTCACTGGCATTAGCACCTGATTCACCATTCAGAGTTGAAGATCCACAATACGAGGGCTTGAAGCGCTTTTTATTTAAGCTAATGTTGTTCTATAGTAAGCAAAGCAAGTCCATTCGAGGGGCAAATGTTATTTATCGTCGTGTTATTCACCAAGTTGATAGACCTGCTATTTACGATGGTTAGTCTCTTTGCTTGTCTGCTCCCTGAACATCATAGCTTTTGCTTTTTGCTATGTGCCCATTGATCATTGTGTTTAACTTTATATTATTTTATTAGAAAAAAGAGAAAATAACAATGGTCCACATCTTGTGTCTTTTCTTTTTTAAATTCAGTATGATTTTATAGGACACTTAGTTAACCTATATCTGAAGTGAAAGAGGCAGTTTAGCGAAATGATACAAAAGCTGTTTGCAGATGGTTCATAGCCTAAGTTTATTGACAGTGTCTTTTTTTCCTATCAGTAAATTCAAGTAGTTATTGTTCTTTAGGTGCTCTTGTTTTGAGATGTGAGTTTCTGCATATAATTTTGAAACTGTTGGGCATTAAACACCTCCTTATTCACATTACCGATTGACAACCTGTTCACAGAATCTGGCTAATCCTTACAATCATTTAAGCACTGGCAGCTTGTATCTCTTAAGACTTTAACGCAGCTCATTTTTGCTGGCCTGACTGTTTGATATTCATTTGCCATGTGATGATTTCAGGACAATATTCAGCTGTTTTGTATCAAATTTGTCTAATATGATGACCCTTTCCTGTGAAACTACTATCATGTAATTAATTTGGACAGGCGAACACACAATTGGAAAGTGGTTATTAAATGTGACACAATCGGTGCTATTTCAGCAACAGTCTTACTTTTCTCCCCCGTCTTTAGAAAGTATAATTTACTTTGTCATCCCTCCTATACAACAACATACCCAGTGAAATCCCACAACGTGGGGTCTGGGGAGGGTAGAGTGTACGCAGACCTTACCTCTACCTTGATAGGTAGAGCGGCTGTTTCCGAGAGACCCTCGGCTCAAGACAGAGCATAATCACAAGCAAAGCAACAACAAATGCTCCCTCCTATATTACTAAAAAATGCTCAGGCACCTTTCCCAAGAAATTTCTCTCTCCTACTTTTAGGAGGGGGGACCACCCTTTCTCTGGTGACATCCCACCGGAATTCTCCTTTCTTTCTCTTCAGCCTCTCAAGCTATTGCCTTCTGCGGTAGCTTTTCCTTTCTTTCTCTTCAGATCCCTAACATCGACCTCCTCTGTTAAACATGGGGGAGAATAGGATTTATTTCAATGCAGGTTTTAAATCTTTTGACATTATGAGATGGTCTTCTGGCAATTCTGTATGGTATGAGTGGGTAGAGAGAAGCAGGAAGATGATGAGAAGGACATCCATGCGCAGTAAAATCATGGAGTGGATTTGTTTCACTCTGAAAGAAGCTTCAAGAGATCAGCAGAAGGTGGTGAGGAGATGGAAAACTTCGGAACGAGAAGCAGAACACTTTTGCACCAGGAAGCATAATGAGCATGGAAGATATATGAGCATCCTTTCATTAAATGGAAGTGGAAGATCAGTCCTAATCATTCCAGAGCATGTTTTAAATGTTGAATGGGTTGACTTAGCATTTAAAATTGAAGGGTTCATTAAATGTCATTCAAAGCAGGAACAAGCAGCTCCCCCTAGAGTTACTGAAGCCAATTACCCTTTCTCGAAGGTTGTACAAGAGAGTAAATGGCAATCGAAGAATCTTCGCACGGCAGAAGTAAATATCAAGAAAGGGAGCATTGAACTAAAGGCTTTGGGCCTATTTTGCAAGCCCATATCAGTGCAACCACTAAAAATAAAAGATGAGCATGACTTTGCTGGACAAGTCATATTAAATGACTTACAAGGTGTGAATTATTTTCCCACTCCTTCAAACATAAGCGATTGTTTCATTGATACCATAGAGGAGAACACCGGGAAAAATTATTTACATGCAAGAGCACAAGAAGAGGAGGACGTGAGCACATACGTCGAGATAGTGATGAATTTGTGTGGGGAGACAATTGGGGAAACTTTGAAATTGAGGGATGATGTAGACTGGCTGTTGGTGGCTGGGGAAAATTGTAGAAGGTCGATGGTAGAGGACTCGTTAGAAATAGCAGATCATAACCCTTTCACTGCTATTGAAAATTTGGAAGTTGAGGAGGCAGAGCCCATCCAAATGCAGCAACACCAAGTAATTCAAAATAAAGTGAAAGAAGCTTCCGTATGGGTTCAGCAAAATATATGTAAATTGAGCAAAAATTTTTTGGTCGATTTCCAGGGCCATGAAGAAGAGGCTATGGAGTTATTATTACAGGTTGACAGTGCCAGGCAAGCAAGAAGATTGGCTCAAGATTCTGATTGCAAAAAAACAAGATTCAAAGGTGCACAAGAGTTGAAAGGTCTTGTCACTTTTGATGTGAGATTCAAGAGCAATGGGAATAGGAACAAGGGGAGGAGTATCATTCCTGTTACCTGATGCAATTCAAATTGGTAACATGGAATGTAAGGGAATTGAACAACAGGGATAAAAGAAGACTAGTGAGCAGCTTAGTATTTGATTGGAAAGCAGATATCATTTGCTTTCAGGAAACTAAAATTGAGGGTGACTTTACAGAATTGGTAAAACAAATTTGGGGAGGAAGATGGATTAGATTTGCTTGTTTGGAGGCCAGTGGAACAAGGGGAGAATTTTAATGAGGTGGGATAAAAGAGTATGGATGGGGGGAATTCTTGAAATAGGAGCTTACACTCTAACTTGCAAGTTTAAAGCACAACTACATAATTTTTCATGCCATATCACAGGAGTATATGCTCCTAATTCCTATACTGAAAGGAGGCTGGTGTGGGAAGAGCTAGGATCAGTAAGGGGTTTAATGGAAGGGCCATGGGCTGTCTGTGGTGATTTTAATATCACCAGATTTTTATCAGAAAATAGAAATTGCAACAGTAGAACAAGGAGAATGAAAGAGTTTTATGATTTCATTGAAGACATGAATCTAATAGACCTACAACTAGAGGATGCAACTTACACTTGGTTAAAAGGAAATAATCAAGAGATAGCTTCTAGAATTGATAGGATCTTAATCTCAGAAGAATTTGATGACAACTTCAACAACTTGAAGCAGTTTCCTCTTCAAAGATTGATTTCAGATCACATCCCAGTTGCTTTACAAGGGGTTTCTTGGAATAAGTACAAGAGTTACTTTACAAGGGGTTTCTTGAAATAAGTACAAGAGTTACTTTATATTTGAAAACTAGTGGTTAGGCTTAGATGGTTTTGTGGACAGAATCAGGGATTGGTGGAACTCTTTCACTTTTAGAGGCAAACCAGACTACATACTAGCATGTAAACTAAAAGCTCTAAAATCTAAGCTCAAGATTTGGAGTAGAAGTGACGATGGAAATTTGGGTTCCCAAAAAAGAAGTTTGCTAGGGCAGATGGCTGAACTGGATGTTGTACTAGAAGAAAGAGTGCTGACAAAAGAGGAATCAGTCAAGAAGGCAGCATTGCTTATGGAGTATGAGGAGCTGATCAAGAATGAAGAAATATCATGGAGACAAAACTCAAAGTCTCTTTGGTTAAAAGAAGGGGACAAGAATATTAAGTTCTTTCATAAAATGGCAAATGCACACAAAAGATATAATAATATTGACCAACTTGTGATTCAGGGAGAAACAATTGAGGAGCCAGCTAGAATTGAAAAAGAGATCGTAGACTTTTATCAAAAGCTATATACAGAGAACACACATTGGAGGCCTGCTTGTAATTTCACAAACTGTCCTACAATAACAGAGGAGGAAAAGGAGGTTCTACAGGGAAGATTTGAAGAAAGTGGAGTGCTAAGGTGCCTAAAATTGTGTGCAGTTGATAAAGCTCCTGGGCCATATGGATTCACCATGGGTTTCTTCATCAAATGTTGGGAAGTTTTGAAGCAGGATATCATGGATGCTTTACATAACTTTCATGAACAAGAAGTGTTTGATAAGAGCTTTAATGCAACATTCATAGCCCTCATTCTCAAGAAGAAAGGTGCCAAGGAACTAAGGGATTTAAGGCCTATCAGCTTGATAGGCAGCATTTACAAAATCTTCTCCAAAGTGTTGACTGAGAGAATGAAAGGGGTGATTGAAAAACTTGTGAAAGGTAGACAAATCATGGATGTTGTCATGGTTGCTAATGAAGCTGTGGACTCCAGGCTCAAACAAAAGAAACCTGGACTCCTTTGCAAGTTAGACATAGAAAAAACATACAACAACATACTCAGTGAAATCCCACAATGTGGGGTCTGGAGACATAGGAAAAACATATGATCATGTAAATTGGAAGTACTTACTAAAGGTCTTGGAGTTGATGGGTTTTGGACAGAAGTGGATTCAATGGATCAGATTTTGCATATCCACTGTCTGTTTTTTCAGTTTTGATTAATGGTTCTCTATCAGGTTTTTTCAAAGCACAGAGAGGTCTAAGGCAAGGTGATCCATTATCACCTTTCCTGTTTCTAATTGCAATGGAAGGGTTAAACAACATGATCAAGACAGCCAAGGTGAATGGATGGATCAATGGTTTTGATGTGGCTAGAGCTGGCAATGAAAGTTTGAAAGCGACACATCTCCAATATGCAGATGATACTCTCATCCTTTGTGATGCTGTAGAAGAACAATTAAAATTTCTTAGGATGATTTTGGTATTATTTGAAGGGATCTCTGGGTTGCATATCAACTGGAGGAAGAGCTTTTTGTATCCTATCAATGAAGTTATAGATATGGATCTGTTGGCTGCAATTCTAGGTGGTGAAGTTGGTACCCTGCCAACTATCTACTTGGGAATGCCTTTGGGAGCTAAATCAAATTCAACAGATATCTGGAACAATGTTATTAAAAAATGTGAGAAGAAGCTAGTCAGATGGAAGAGTCAATATTTGTCCTTGGGTGGTAGAGTGACTCTCATCAACTCAGTTTTTGATGCTCTTCCAACATACATGATGTCCTTGTTTCCTATTCCAACAGGAATTATCAATAGGTTCAACATCATGTGGAAATTTTTGTGGCAAGGGAACAAAGAAAGAAAATGATTCCATTTGGTGAAATGGAAAGTGGTGATTACTGTCAAAAAGATTTGGGGAATCGGAATAAAGAATATGAAGATGCAGAGAAAAGCAAAGCACTCAGAATGAAGTGGTTATGGAAGTATGCTAATGAAAATCAACTACTTTGGAGGCAAGTTATTAATGCAAAATATGAGGAGGAGGATACTTGGATGACAAAAGAGGTTACCACACCATATGGGGTCAGTATTTGGAGATCCATAAGAGCCTTATGGAATAAAGTCAAGAACAATTCCAAGATCAGAGTAGTTGATGGAAACAAAACCAGATTTTGAAAAGATAAATGGCATGAGGCTGGTACTTTGGAGAGTCTATTTCCAGATATTTACTGCATGGTCCTAGATCAGCAAAGGACTGTTGCAGAGTTGTGGACACCTCAAGGTTGGAATCTCACCTTCAGAAGGCACATCAATGATTGGGAAATACAAAGAGTGGCTGATTTTTCAACACACTGGAACAATTCAGTGGACTTCAGGTAGGAGAGGATGTTTTTTGGTGGTTGGGGAACAACAAAGGTTTTTAAAGTTAGTGCAGCATATAGGTTGATGAATCAATCAAACCAACAAATAACTAATTGGCCTTGAAAGCATATTTGGAAAACTAAAATTCCACACAAAGTTTCATGTTTTGTGTGGCTCTTAGCCAGAGAAGCAGTTTTGACACAGGATAATCTAATGAAAAGGGGGATACCTTCGTGTTCTAGTTACTTTCTATGTGGAGAAACATCAGAGACTAAATCATTTGTTCCTTCACTGCAAGTTTACACAACAGCTCTGGAGAATATTCTTAAATCTTAAAGGTATATCTTGGACCATGCGTTGAAAGGTCTCGGAGGCTTTAAAGAGTTGGGAGGAAGCAGGTTTACAGTCCAAGAACAAAATCAGATGGAGAATTGTCCCTGCTAGCATATGGTGGACAATCTGGAAGGAGAGAAACTCTAGGTGTTTTGATAGCATAGAGAATGGTGTGCAGAAGGTCAAGCTGAATTGTATTTTACTGCTCTGTTTTTGGTGTAATAAGGTCTACTCAGATGATATTGTTACTATCATTGATGTTTTGGATTTAATATAGGGAGAGTCTTGGAGTACTTTTGTAAATATGGTTTCAGTACAACCTATGTACTGTTTTGCTCATATCATATGATATAGAATACAGTTATCAGTTTCAAGAAAAATAATTTACCTTGTCGTCCCAGAGTATCTGTACTGGTTAGTGTTTATTTTAGTTGTCTGACTTGTGTATATATGTTGCATGCAGTATTTAGCTTGGAGAAAACATTCAAGACCACATTTTCGTTACTAGTTATCCATATGTGGTTTTGCTTGCGACGCTTGAAACAGGAGGATAAGGAAGGTGTTGAGTTAGGACAGTATTTGTATGAGATTTATAATCATGATGTGGAGCTGAGAGTTTCTAAAGCTGGGGTAAGTTACAGAACCCTGATACAGAAAATCAACTCTATAAGCAGATAGTTCTTCTCGGCATTCATTCTGTTTTTTTTATGAAGCGGTTTCTGGTGGCAACATGATTCATATTGGAACTATTAATCTTGTTGGAATTAGTTTGAATTGCTGATTTTGCTTTTGTCATTTTAAAATCAGCGAAGTCAGAGTAGTCATAAAGTTATCAACTCTTACGTGTTTCTTTAGAAAATTTTGGGTTGGAAGTATTAAAAAATATCTAAGCATGACGAAGAATTGTATGCCCTCCATAAAAAAGAAAATGACAGGAGAAATGAACAAAGGAGTGAAAGAATAACGAAATGGAACAGGATTATAGTTATGGGCTGTTGTACTTATCCCAAAAAAATAAAAGTTATAGGCTGTTGTATAACAAGTCTGTAGTGCTAAGCTGGGGACATCTATGATATAACAAGGTTGTTGTATAAAAGTCGGTAGTGCCTAAGCTGGGGCCATCTATGATCTTTCCAGGCATAAGCTTCGTTTATATTATTTCCAAGATTTGAGATTTGCGATGGTGGTAAATCTAACATATCACTTTCCTTGGTGAAGAGCTTTTATATCCTCAAAAAGCTTTTTCTTTTCTTCTTTGCTTTTTCTTTTCATCTTTGCTTTTTCTTTTTCTCATTTACACATTTGATATGACAATTTCTGGAGGGTTTTCTTACATTTCTGGCTTTCAAATGTTAAATTTATCTCAGGTGACGTCCCCCACGTAAATAGACTTGTCTTGTCTTCAGTTTGATATTAATAACAAAACTTGATTCTATGTTTAAGCAGATTGATTCCATTTCCATGGTGTGGCATGTTTTTTGCCTTGTCCAACAAATCGTCTTTTTGAATTTCTTCAGTAAAATGCTGCCCCTTTTAATGCTTTTGAAAAAACTTAAAATAAGGAGGCATCACCGCACCATATCCGCTTCCAGAAGACAATAGCTTTAAAAGTTAATACTCTTGGAAATATCTTTCCACCATTTGTTATGTTGCTCCATATAGAACCTCCATATGTTAAAGGTATCTGAATGGTCCTCCACCCCCTCCCACTTGTGCTCCGTATTTGTCTATAACTTTACAATTATTGATTCTCCCATCTGAAGGGGAGCCTTGGCGTAACTGGTAAAGTTGTTGCCATGTGACCAGGATGTCATGGGTTCAAGCCGTGGAAACAGCCTCTTGCAGAAACGCAGGGTAAGGCTGCGTACAATAGATCCTTGTAGTCCGGCCCTTGCCCGGACCCCACACATAGCGGGAGCTTAGTGCACCGCCTGCCCTTGATGATTCTCCAATATAAATCATCAAATTCACTTTCCTAGGAACGCTATGTTGAATATCCTCAAATCTCTATCCATAGTCCCCCTCGTTTTCATAGGAGAAGTTACCATTTCCCATTTCAAAGGGTTGTTTCCCACCTCCCCACCGTTGTCTCACAGAAAATTTCATGTGATCGTTCCAATCTCTCAACCTCAATTCTCAGGAATAATGGACATATAATAAGTTGGGATACTAGACAGAGTACCCTTGATAATGTCTCTTTTTCCTTTCTCAAATAATCTTTGCCACCCTTCTCCTTACAACTTTCTGAATCGCTGGACTCCGTTCGGCATGATGTTTGTGATTTTCTTCCCGTGTATTTCCAAGATGGAGTGCTGTAAGTGTGATATTTCTTAGTGGAAGAAATCTGTAAGGAAGGGGGAGTTGGAAAACAGCTTTAACTTTTTGCAGAAATTTGCAAAATTGGGAGATGAAGAGCTTAATAGTCTGCTTGGATACTATATAAGCAGAAAATTTCACTTGTGGATTGAGACTGTTGAATTGGGAAGGGTACAAGAATAGTATTCATAGTCAAGTTTTTGTTAGTAGACTGCTGAAAAAGGAGAGAAGAGACTTCCGCAACTGAGCAATATTGATCCCAAGAGCACTCACTTGGACAGTCGTACAGGGAGCCATCCTGACGGCAGATTATTTGTCAACAGGAAGGATAATCTACATTAATGGTGCTTTGTGTGCGAGAAATCTGGAGAGGATGTAGGCAATATATTACATCATTGCCGGCTAGCACATAGATTATGGTGTATGGTGCGGAAAGGTGGAAACTCAAAAGGAAGCAGGCAGAGAAATAGAGCATGGGAAGTTGTTCTGTTGTCACTAATGTGAACAATATGGGAAGAGTGGAACACAAGCGTTTGAAAGAATATAAACTTGATTGGTAAAAGATTTTTGGAATGTTTTTGTATTTTGGTGTATGACAGCTAAATTCTCATTGTAGAGAATCATGCTTTGTGTAAGTGTCTGTACTTTTGTATAAATCTCGTATGTGGGGTTTTGGTTTTGCACAGTTTGTACTCACTGAAATGGGAAGGGGAACAGCTCCGTGATGACAAGCATAGTTTATCTTTGTCCAATTATGATTTATTTGGCATGACAGTTTCTATAATTACAAGATTAAGAGACTTGCGTTTATTCGTATCTTTTGTTCTATCAAAATTGCAGGTTAACTTATTGTTGATTAAATGGATGAAGGATTTAGAAAAGATATTTTATGGTAATATTGTTGCCTATGATTCTGCGATGCTTCCTGAAGCTAAGCAGGATGAGTTGCAAAATGTAATTTGGAGGTAAGGCATCCGAATATTGGTTCAGGCTCCAGAATATATCTGAACTTTGCAGGTCTCATTTTTTGTTTGTTTTTTAAGTATTTCAACAAATGAAGTTTGCAATCCGAACATTTTCCCATGGTCATTATATAGATTGTTGCCCATTTCAAACTTAGCAGACTCTGCTCAATTAGGAAAAGCAAAAGGATGCACAAGTTTGAAATACTTATTAGACTATATGAGCTGAAGTTTCTAGACCTTAATCACATATAAGAAAGAAGAATATAATTTCAGTCCTTAATTTGGCTGCAATACTGTATCAGCCATTAGATTTGCTTGAGACATTTCTAAGCGTGGATCTAAACTATATGTGAATTAAGGTTGTAAAAGTTGGCGTCTATTTATCAAAACAGAAATAAGCGTGCTTGATAATTACGCCCTAGATTGTGTTTTCAAGAGTTACTAATGAGAAAATTTGTAATGTATCTCTTTTTTCTTTCTTTTTTCTTTCCCTGATAAAGAGTTTATATTGAATCTCTTTTGGGAAGTAATAAACAACTCTTTTAATTTTTTTAAGCTTGCAACAAATGATGATAACAAAAGTCAATTCAGTGCATCAGTTCCTACATCAAGTCAAAGCTAAGTGTTGAAGGGTTAATAATCAAACTAATCTTTTAAAGTCAGTTGCTTCTCCCTTGTCTTGAAGCATAGGTGAAAGTATTATTATTCCACAATTTGCTTCTCTCCTAAGAGTAAATTTACTGAAGTTGAAGCCTTTGCCTCATTACCTTTTTTAGGGAGTTCATGGAAGATGCTACCTCACTTTTTTTATCTTCAAATTGCCCATCTTTACAAAATCCACCTAAAAGTTGGAGAGTTCTCTTGAAACTGATATTACCAAAGGATAGTTCCAAATTGTAGGTGGAACTTGGAACAAGCTGTTGGCTGTGATTACAGCTGCATTTTTTTGAAGCATGATGTTACTGCGGTGTTATAATAAACTATGATTTGAGGTGGGATAGGAGAGGGTATAGGTAAATATAGTTATAGGAGTATTTGTTAATCTTAAAAGGGTGAAGTTTTCTTCATTATGTCCTATTGTAATTAAGCTTAAATAGATTGCCATTTGTTTACCAGCGACAGACTGACAGTTGTATGTGCATTTTATTTATTGGCCCTCTGATGTTTTATGTTGTAGGAATGTCTTCTCTGATGATGGTACATCTACGCCAACTGATGCTGCTTTGCTTCCTGTCCAGGCAAGTATATCTTTGTACATATACTTGAGAAGCTCCTCTTGATGCAACACTCAGAAGTAAATACTTTTAGTGGAAGCTACTTGTTCTTGACCAAAAAAAAAACAAACTGCTTGTTGTAGATTAAAAAAGTCAGATGTTCCATGGCAAATATGGGTTGTTATAAATCCATTTGCTTTTTTTTTTCTTCTCTGAAGGATAAAATTTGTTCTCATTTCTCCTTCAACTTGCTATTAGCTTTCCCCTGGTATTTACTGCAAGACACGGAGTAGTTTTAAGCCTAGCATATCTATAATTTTTTGATGCTACATCTTTTTGAGTAATTTTCCTTGCATATATTTTCTTTTTATTGGGCTCTGTACCTGACATGCGCACCAGATTCTGCATACCGTTCTTATTTTTCTTTGCCAATGTTGCATTTATTTTTTGTATTTGGTTGAGCTCTGTTCCTAAGGTGTACTGCATTCAAACTGTTTTCATGCCATGCTTATTATTTTCCTTTAATTGTGTGATTGCAGGCTATGTCAAGGTATGTTCGCAGGGAATGCAACTGTCTGTCGTTGACAGGTACTAATTCTGCCTCAAACAAATATGTATATATCAATTTATGGTAATGATAGTTCTGGAAATATATCTCATTACAATATGATGCTTTTGGTCTGACAGATAGAGAAGCTATGTTCTCGGGAAACTTCATGTTCACCTCATTGGGAAGTACAACAGCTGATACAGTGTAAACGAGGAGAGAGATCAAAACCACACATGCTCATCAACGGTACCAAAATTCATGGTAGAGATCCAGGCCTTCTATCAATGATATTATAAGAAGAAATTGCAGATTGATTAATTAAGCAAGGGATGTGACGTCCACTATTCTCTATCTTTAGTAAACATGGTATAAATGTGAAGCTGCTGGTTTTTTTGTTCCCCAGTGTGAAACTTGGATAAGAAAATATCCTACTGTCGGATGCTAATTGCTTCGATGTTAAAGTTATAAATGTATACGAGAGCTCAAGATCTGGAATTATAAAAGTGTAGCGATGTGTATTTCTGTTTTTGTTTTGGGGGAAATGTAGGAGGGGTTAGTTTACAGCTTAAATTGATCCTGGACACAACCTTGATTGCTGATAATGATTTATGTCAACTCAGAATAAGTACTCTTACTTGTCCATGCCTTATTGAAAGGGCATTTCTGGAGTGTGTAATGTTTTCAATCCTTTAATTCCCTCCCATACACTCTAAAAACACATTGTTTCCATGTCACTTTCTGTTCTGTGTATTTTCTTTGAATGGACCCTTTCTTTCTCCCTTTAAATAGAAGCCTCGCCTGGTTAGTTATTAGTCAAAGAAGTTCACTAATCTGAAGTTCTCTCAAAGAAAAGTCACTCTTATGGACTATTTTCTATCCGTCTAATGTCGTTTTCTCCTTCGAATCTTTCTTGCATCATGGTGTCCCTTGTTAGCTATGGATAAATGAACTCAAAGCCAACAGCTGAGGACTCTTCTCTTTTGTTCCGGTGTCTAAAGCGCTACTGTGGTTTTACAGTTTATGGTGAATATAGTTTACCATCTTGGAGAAGAAAAAATTTCATCTATTAGATGAGGGTTAAAAACACAATTCAAGTATCACTTTTTTTTTTAATTTTCTACTTGAACTATCAGGTGTAAGAGTTTTCTATCTAAACTATAACCAACTAGTTAACAAAACACACATAAATTATCATTTGTTCACTTTTCCCACCTAAACTATCAGGTAGGAAAAGTGAACAAATACTAGTGTAGGGATGTTTTACTAACTAGTTGGTGATAGTTTAGGTAAGAAATTCATACCTGATAGTTCAGGTAAAAAACTAAAAAAAAGTGATACTTAGCCGTGTTTTTTACTCTCAACTATTACTTATGCTATTTGCCATTTGTAACAGAAGCAGCTTTTTAAAGCTCTCTGTCCTCATCTTTTGGAAGTATGCAAATTACTGTATAATCCTTGAAGCTATGGAATCAAATTTAGAAAAAATAAAACAACTCTTATGAAATGAAAGGACTTGTTTGGGTTGGTAGGAAGAGAATATAGGAGTAGCAATTCTGTTGCTAGAAAATTGAAAATTGAAAGGGATTAGTTTGGGGTCCAGTTGGAATTCTTTTTATGAATTAGAATCTGCTGTAAAGTGCAAATTTAAGTGTATTGCTAAAAATTGTAATGTGTTTTTAAGACTATAGTAGTATAAATTTTTCACTCTTTCGAGACTTTTAATCCTCCCAACCATGCTGGATAAGCAATAGCACTGTTGTAAGCGGTTACCTGGTGTCATTTTTCTTTTACATTTAGCACATAAGAAATTCACCAAACTCTTTCTAGACTTTTAACCCTCCAAACCAGCATAAGAAATACAAAATTGATTCCAACTCTACCTGAAAAGCTAATATATGAAGTGAGAATTGCAAAAACAAGTTGATATTTTACCCACCGAAGTGGGACAATTCACCTTCCCACGTACAAACCTGCTAATTGGAGCGTGGATAAGATAATATGAGGGTCCAACATCTGGTGAAACAAAAAAAAGGAGTGTGGATAAGATAATATTAGGGTCCAACATATGATGACACAAGAATTTTAGAGCGTGGATAAAATAATATGAAAGTCTATCATCGAATAAAATAAAATTTTTAGAATATGAATAAAATAATACGCAAGTCCTACCTATGTTTGATTAGAATACAATGGTAAGAACTAAGAAATTAATCTTACTACTTAATTCAAAGATTAACTCATATTGTCCAAAAGCATATATATATATATAAGGAGACGAATTATCATCGGACCCTATGATGTTGGACAATTCAATAGGATGGGATCGATTTGGACATTTTCATGGTATGAAGAAGCCCCATACATGTGGATTATGTGCAATGAAATTTTCCCTTTAAAAAAAAAAAAAAAGACAACGTGCAAAAGAAACGCACGAATCACGATATTTGGACACCAATAATCTTATTGGCTGAGCATCCACCTACCAAACCATTGCTTCTCTAACCAGTATACCTGTCCTGTCACACGTAAACGTTATTCTTTATCCCCCTTCCATTGACTCCATTACTTCACTTCCAAGTTATAGTACCCATATAAACCTTCATTTATTCTAAATTCATCCTTTCACTTTTCATCTTTCTTGAAAATCGAGTCACTCTTTACAATTTGAAGACCTTTTTATTCCAAAATCAAGAAACCCCATCAAGCATCTCTTTTTATTCCATTTGTTTCACATATTAATTTACTTCATACCCAAGAATGACAATTTTGAGAATTTTCATTTTCTTGATGTTGGTTACTTTTGCCATTGGAAATGAAAATCTCAACTCCCATGTCTTTCCTAGGCCATTAATTATCGAGTATCTTGAAAATAATGAACCCCAATTGAAGGAATATGATGAAGTTCAGTTGAAGTGTACAAGTTGGAGGTTTGCTGTTGAAGCTAATAATCTAAGCCCATGGAAGATGATTCCAGAGGAATGTGCTGATTATGTGAGGCAATATATTGTGGGTTTGGGTTATAATATGGATATTGATATGGTTTCAAATGAGGCTGGAGAGTATGCTAAAAGTGTGAATTTGGGAGATGATGGAAAAGATGTGTGGGTTTTTGATGTTGATGAGACTTTGCTTTCTAATCTTCCTTATTATTCTGATCATGGTTATGGGTATGATTCTTGACTAATTCTCTTTGCATTTTCTGTTAAGGGTTAATAGCATTTTCGGTCCCTAATTTTTATTTTGGTCCTTATGATATATGATTACATTTGACCTTCAGTTAATTGAAACGACCACGTTTAATCCTTTTGCGTGTAAATATTCACTAATTTTCCGTGATTGTCAATTGTTCCACCATTAATTACCCATGTGTTATGTTAAGTTTGTATTGTTACGCTATATTTGACAGTAATATAGTTCTAAAAATAGTTCAAATATAACATATTTCTTACACAAAGGGACCAAAAACATGAACGGCACCAAGTGTGTGGCCTAGTAGTCAATGAAGTGGGTTGAGAATCATGAGGTCTCAGGTTCAAATCTTAGCGGAGACAAAAACATTAGGTGATTCTTTTCATTTGTCCAAGTCTTGGTGGAAAAAGTTACTTGGTATTTGGTTTTGGTGCTGGCGGGAGGTGACAAGTATCACGTGAAATTAGTCGAGGTGTACGCAAGCTGACTCAAACACCACGGTTATAAAAAAACACAAATTTTAATTAATCGAAGGTTAATTATGCTTAATCAGATATCTTTAGTAAAATAGAATTTACCAATAACTGATGGACCAAAATTGCTATTATCCCTTTTGTTAAATTTATCCTTCTGGCACATTTTAGAACTGTCTAATAATGAAAATTTTCCCTGTTCAGTCAAAATCCATTATGTAAAATGAGATAGATTGAGTATCAGCTTTGCTAATTTCCATTTTGAAGGGGATGTTTTCTGTTTTACTTGGAGTTACAATTTTAGATATTACTGTTCATGAAATTTCTTTTTGGCAACTATACTGTGTAATTTTCCTCTTTTTGGCAATTATACTATGTGTAATAGTAAGCAAGTGGTGATTTGTGTTGATCTCTATATTGTAGATTGGAGGTTTTTGATAGTGTTGAATTCGATAAATGGGTTGAGAAGGGAACTGCCCCAGCCATAGAGTCAAGTTTAAAGCTTTATCAAGAAGTTCTAAGTCTTGGATTTAAAGTTTTCTTGCTAACTGGACGCAGTGAAAGACACGGAAATGTTACAGTGGAGAATTTGATGAATGCTGGATTCCACGGTTGGGACAAGCTCATTCTGAGGTGAGTAAATTTAATTTTTGGTGATAAAAATGGAAAAAGTGAAATTTGTTTGAATTTGTGCTCTGTGTCCTGTAAAGATGCTTCTGTAACATGCCATATGAGTTTTTGCCAACCATGCCATTGCTAATCATGTATTTGATTTCCTTTTTTGTCCCTACTAAGTCTTAAACATGTATGAAGGCACACTATTACTTTTCTCAGAAGGACCACACAAGTCCATTAAATGAATGCAGTAAAACTTTGCTTCTTCTTTCACATGTTTGGTTGGTTGCTGAAATTTATCATTGCGTGTATACTCTTTGAACTTTTTTACTCAGTCAACAACTGGATCATTATACAAAAATTTGGCTTGATCCATTTCCAGGATCCTTCATCAATGAAACATTACACTCTAAAAGTTAACGTATTTAAAATGTGTGTTGCGGAACTTAACTCTAGAAACACGTGTCTGACAATCTCTAATTTAGGGTTAATTAGGCTTCTAAGTTCTGAGTTTGCTGTTTGCTTGATTACATATATTTGCTTCAAAATCGTATCTCATTATATAGTACCAATTTCACGGGCGGATCTTTTCGTTCTAATAACCCTAAAGAGGGTAGGAATATAGATGGTAGGTTGATAAAGTTTTTTCAGAGTTTATTAAGCATGTAATAAGGAAGTGTGTATTATCAACTCAAATTTCATTTTTAAATAAAAGTCTATAATCTTTAATCAGTGTAAACATCATAATTGCAGAGATAAACATTTATCAAAATCATAATTAAAAACATACTAGTCTAGAAACCATACCTCTTAATCAGAATTTCAGATCACCGGAGATTTCGACCTTACCCTAGCTCTGCTTCCCTTCTCCTTCCTCGGAATTGCGGGATTATCGGCCTGGGTGCCTGGGAATTCTCGATAGAATATCCTCTGAGATTCTTACTAAGGTGTAGGTTTGTAGACTGATATGATAATAATTATAATCTCTCAAAGTGTTCTTTTCTCTGGTATTATGATATTCTCACCGATCTTGATTATAGACTAGAGAGAGAGTTTAGCTAGTCATAGAGTTTTGTAAGTGAAGAGGTGCTTTGACATAGGTGAACAATTGTTGTTAGTAGATCAAGTCCATATGTTTTTCAAGTTGAATTAAACTTTACCATACTGCAGGCCTTTGTAAACCTTCTGAAATAAATGTTTGACACATTTACTTATCCCACATATGACATATACGCCTGATACCAGATGATGATTAGCATTAGCATGTATATCATCTTTCTCATTTTCTTGATGCTGAAGAATAACACGTGGTCAACTTTTATTGGCTGAATTCTTAGTTTTTTTGTATAAAAGGGAGGTTGAATTTGTAGTTTATTACATTAACGTCGATTCTTGGTTTGAAAATGGGGTTAGGACTTGCGGGAGGGAAAAGTTTTGTATTTTTTACCTTCTTCATTGGTTGCACTTAGTATTTCAACATGTGACATATATATTTTTTTCTTACGGTATCATGCTCTTTTAGGGGGTAAGTGGGGTAAGGGAGATGCTAGGCTGAGAATAGGATCTTGGAACATTGAGACTTTAACGGGGAAGTCCATAGAGCTAGTTAAGACTCTTAAGAAGAGGAAGATTAATATAGCCTGTGTTCAGGAGACTAAATTGGTAGGACCTAAGGCTAAGGATGTGAACGGATATAAGTTATGGTTCTCGGGTAGGTCGAGGTATAGGAATAAGGTAGGCATTTTGGTAGACAGCGAGCTAAGGGATCAGGTGTTAGATGTTAGGAGGGTTAATGACAGGATGGTGACGATTAAGTTGGTAGTTGGGGGGTCCACTATGAACATTATTAGTACTTACGCGCCGCAGGCGTGCTTGGACGAGGAGGAGAAATGCGCTTTTGGGAGGATTTGGACGAGGTGGTGGGAGGTATACCATCCACTGAGAAGTTATTTTTAGGAGGGGATTTCAATGGACATATCGGGTCACTTCCAGGGGTTATGACGACGTGCATGAAGGCTTTGGCCTCGGGGACAGGAACGGGGGAGGTGTCTCACTCTTGGAGTTCGCTAAAGTTTTTGGGATGGTGATAGCCAATTCGAGGTTTATGAAGAAGGAGCACTTGGTGACTTTCTGTAACTCGGTGGCCAAGAATCAGATAGACTTTTTGCTCCTTAAGAAGATTGACAACGGTCTTTGTAAAGACTGTAAGGTTATTCCGAGGGAGTAACTTACAACCCGATATAAGTTTTTGGTGATGAATTTGGAGATCAAGATAGAGAAGAAGAGGAGGGTTGTGGATGACATGTTAAGAATCAAATGGGGGAGTTTGACTATGGCTAGTGCAAAGGAGATGGGGGAGAGGTTGATGGCCAATGAGGCTTGGGGGAGTAGTGGGGATGCGACCGGTATGTGAGACAGGACGACCAGTTGCATTCGGGAGGTAGCTAGAGAAGCGTTAGGGGTCTCGCGGGGTAGCCGCGGTGGGCATCGAGGGGACTGGTTATGGAATTGTAAGGTTCAAGAGAAGGTGGAAGCAAAGAAAGTGGCGTATGCGAAATCGGTAGAAAGCAAAGATGAGGTGGAGAAGTGGACGAATAGGGAAATGTATAAGATGGCGAGGTAGGAAGCAGAGCTAGCGGTTATGGCGGCGAAAACGACAACTTTTGAACGCCTATATGTGGAATTAGAGGAAAAATGCGGGGATAATAAGTTGTACAGACTATCCAAGGTGAGGGAAATGAGGTCCCGTGACTTGGATCACGTGAGGTGCATCACGGACGAGGACGACAAAGTATTGGTGGCGGACGCGCATATTAGACGGAGGTGGCAGTCTTACTTTCATAAACTTTTGAACGAAAAAGAGGATAAAGACATTGTGTTGGGAGATCTGGAGCAATCCAGAAGGTACCGGGATTTTGGATATTGTAGAAGCATTAAGGTTGAGGAGGTTAAGGGTGTTGTTCGCAGAATACGCAGGGGACGATTGATCAGGCCTGATGAGATCACAGTTGAATTTGAAAGAGTGCAGGCAGGGCAAGTTTGGAGTGGTTGACTGAGTTGTTTAATGTCATTTTTAAGATGGCGAGAATGTCCGAATAATGGAGGTGGAATACAATGGTTCCTTTATAGAAGAACAAATGTGACATTCAGATTTGCAACAACTATAGGGGTATCAAGCTACTAAGGCATACTATGAAAGTTTGAGAAAGGGTCGTGGAGATGAGGGTGAGAAGAGGCGTGTCTATTTTCGAGAACCAGTTTGGATTCATGCCGGGGCGTTCGACTACAGAAGTCATTCATCTTATTAGGAGGTTGGTGGGGCAGTATAGGAAGAGGAAGAGAGACTTACATATGGTTTTCATCGACCTCGAGAAGGTATATGACAAAGTCCCTAGGGAGGTTCTATGGAGATGTTTGGAGGTTAGAGTTGTACTTGTGGCGTACACTAGGGCGATCAAGGATATGTATGATGGAGCCAAGATCAGGGTACGGACAGTGGGAGGAGACTCAGAGCACTTTCCAGTGATGATGGGGACTTCCGCGATAAATCCAATGCGAGGTGTCATGGTATATGTTATTCGTAGATGACATAGTCCTGATTGATGAGACTAGCAGCGGAGTGAACGCTAAGATGGAGGTTTGGAGACAGACGTTGGAGTCTAAAGGGTTCAGGCTGAGTAGGACCAAAACAGAATATTTGGAGTGCAAGTTCAGTAACGGGAGCGAGATGAGACAGGTGTGGAGGTGAGGCTTGGTACTCAGGTCATTCCAAAGAAAGGAAGTTTCAAGTACCTCGGGTCTATTATCCAAGGGAATGGAGAGATTGATGACGATGTCACGCATCGTATTGAGGCAGGGTGGATGAAATGGAGGCTCGCATCTGGAGTCTTGTGCGATAAAAAAGTGCCACCAAAACTTAAAGGCAAGTTCTATAGGGTGGTGGTTAGACTGACTATGTTATATGGGGCGGAGTGTTGGCTAGTCAAGACTTCGCACATCCAAAAGATGAAAGTTGCTGAGATGGATGTGTGAGCATACAAGGAGGAATATGATTAAAAATGATGATATCCGGGACAGAGTGGGAGTGACCTCGGTGGAGGATAAGATGTGGGAAGTGAGGTTGAGATGGTTTAGGCATATGCATAGAAGAGACATAAATGCCCCAGTGCGGAGGTATGCGAGGTTGACTATGGACGGGTTCAGGAGGGGTAGAGGTAGGCCGAAGAAGTATTGAGGAGAGGTGATTAGACGGGATATGATGCATGTGCAACTTACTGAGGACATGACCTTAGATAGGGGGTTGTGGAGGACACGGATTAGGGTAGTAGGTAGTTGAGCGTAGTCCTACTTACGCTTACAAACTGGTAGTTGTAGTGTTATTATTGTAGTCTTTAGTGTACTTTGTTTATCTTTTTTATCTGCGTTAGTTACTACTTCCTTTTTCAGAACGCGTTATCATGGCTTATTCGCTTTTGTTACCATCATTTTCATACTGCTTTAAATTTCGTGTCCGGGTCAGACCGTTTTCTTGCTTTGCTTGTGCTTATGCTTTGTCTTGAGCCGGGGGTCTTTCGGAAACAACCACTCTACCTACCAAGGTAGAGGTAAGGTCTGCGTACACTCTACCCTCCCCAGACCCCACGTTGTGTGATTTCACTGGGTATGTTGTTGTATCATGCTCTTTTAAGTAATCTGGATAAATCTTGGAGTAAAATTTTGGTTAATGATTGTATGCAGGGGCTCAGATGACCATGGCAAAACAGCAACAACCTTTAAATCAGAGAGACGAAATGAGATGATAGAAGAGGGGTTCCGAATAGTGGGGAACTCAGGAGACCAATGGAGTGATCTGCTAGGTTCCTCTATGTCTAATCGCTCATTCAAGCTTCCAAATCCCATCTATTACATTCCCTAAAGTAAGAATTGTAACTTATCTTCTTTCACTAGGTTGGTAGTCCATGTTGGTGCAACATGCCAATGATTTTTTTTCACTGGCTAATTGCTATCTTATAAATAACGGAACTGTAATTCTTAAATCCTTTGAACTGGAATATTGACGATTCAACTAATGTATGCCATGGCAGCACCAATTGTGCATAACCACCATTTCCATCTACCACTCTTCATTGTTTTATTTTAGTTCCACTGCTGTATCATAGCAACGTTATGAAGTTGGTGCATTTTCAAAAGGGAGTATGTTTTTTTTGCAGCCTTGGTAGTATTTGGCAACTAATATGTGGATTACCACAGAACATGTATAATCCATCTTCATGGTCATAGTTTAGCGAGGAAAAATACTTATAAAAGTCCTGTTTTTGCTTAAATTTATTTTATCTACAATAGAAGGAGAGATGGATGGAAACTAAACTGAATCGCTTTTAATCTCTACAAATATTGAGGTACAAGATTGATTGGTGGTGAATGGAAATACCTTTATGAGATAACATCACTCTGTAAGACACAATATAGTGTGTAGCATCCAAGTATTTGTTGTGACTAAATGTAAACGGGCATCATATTTGCCAACTCCACCTTCATTGTTTGCACACATTAGCAGGCTCAGAAGTATTTTGTCAGAGATATGCAATAGAATATAAGGGACCAAGAGCCAAAATAAAGTTAGTTGGTAGTTAGTTACAGATTAGTTATTAAGTGTTCTAGCTAATGATAATCTGATCTAGCTATATAAAGTGTAATCAATACATTATAAACACAAGCTTTGAGATATCAATATGAAATAATTCTCTCTCTAACTCTTCTCTGAGTTTACTATATTTCTTATTCTTCTCTACAATATTAGGGTTCATCCCTTTCTTCCTCAATTACTTCATGGTATCAGAGCAGGCTTAATTGACTCGTGATAACAGTTCTGTCAAACATCGATTTCAATCCAAATCAAATTCTAGAGTTGTTTTTGTGAAATTTCGATTCTGTCAATAATGGTGATGAAGATTGCACTTCTTGGAAGGAATAAAATGGGTCTTATGGATGATACATGCAACAAGGATAAGTATCCAGAAAGTCTATGAAATCACTGGGAAAGAGTCGATGCAATTGTACTTTCTTGGGTGTTGAATTCAATTGCTAAAGGTTTACTACGAGGTATTATGTATGCTACGACTGCTCAAGTTGTTTGGGATGACATGTTTGAGAGATTCAACAAAGTAGATGGGTCAAGAACCTTCAATGTGCATAAGGAGATTGCAACACTTACTCAAGGTACTAGTTCTGTATCCACATATTTCTCAAAACTCAAAAATTTATGGGAAGAAGTTGAGTCATTAATTCCTACTCCTAGCTGTAACTGTGAGAAGTCAAAAGAATTTGTAGTTCATCTTCAGAAGTTAAGACTATTTCAGTTCTTGGTTCTGTTAATGTCTCCCATGGCCTCATTAAATCAAGCCTATGCTATGACCTTGAATGACGAAGGTAAAAAATCTGTGAGTGCAAATGCTAGTACTTCAGGTGCTAATCATTCAGGTATGTTGGGGGCAAGTCCTGCAGTTATGGGCAACATGGATGTTGCAATGTATTCTAGGAATAATTATGGTCGCCCTTAAAGGTTCAGGAAGAACTATAATAATCTCTTTTGTGAGGTGTGTAAAATCAAAGGGCATACAAAAGAAAATTGCTACAAGATTGTGGGTTATCATGCGAATTTTAAGAACAAGAAAAGGCCATATAGTGCCACAACTGATCATGCCAATTTTGCAGCATACAATGCAGTTTCTAAGGTTGTTAATCAGTCTGCTACAGGGAACAATACAGAGGAAAATCAAGTTGTGCCAAGTGCATCTCAGGGATTTAATATGAACAGTGAGCCTGGGTATGGTCCAAGTAATCAGACAGGGCAGTATCCTTTCTCAAGAGAGCAGTATGAGCAGATCATGAATATGCTCAATCGCAAGGGTCCTGAAACAGCCTTCTCAGCTCAGGCTTCAGGACAACAAACAGCAGGTATCAGTACTGCTTTGTTAGCTTCTAAATCATTTTGTGAGTGGATTATTGATACTGGAGCAACAAATCATACGGTAGGAGAAAAGACTCTTAAACAATCTTACAGTTGTTCAAACTAATACTCCTAAACAAGTTCACTTGCCTAATGGAGATGTGACTGTAGTTACTCATACTGGGTCTAGTAAATTTTCAAGTAGAAGGACAATAAGTAATGTGTTTCATTTGCCACAATGTAAGTTAAACCTCATGTCTGTCCAAAGTGATTAGAGAACTAGGTTACTCAGTCAATTTCCTCCCTAATTTTTGTGTATTTCAGGATCTTTACACTGAGAAGGTGAAGGAGATTGATAAAAAGGTTGATGGTCTCTACATCTTGGTGAATCAAGAATTCAGGTACAATAGAAGAGGGGCATTGATAGCAAATGGAGAAAATAGTATGTCTGCAGAGAATATTTAAATTTGGCACAGAAGATTAGGTCATGTGTCATCTACTACTTTGAATAAGATGTTTGTTGTTAGTTTAGATGTTATACCTGAGAATGTTAACAAGTGTTCAGTGTGCCCTTGTGCAAAGCAAACTAGACGAGCATTTCCTATTAGTAGCATTAAAACTACTTCTATGTTTGAGTTGATTCATATGGATATGTGGGTTCTTTATAAAATAGCTACTTTTGATGGCAATATATATTTCTTAACTGTGGTGGATGATTTTACTAGAATGACTTGGATTTTCCTACTTAAACTTAAGTCTAATGTGCGTACTGTGCTACAACAATTTGTCATGCATGTTAAGACTCAGTTTGATAAGGTAGTTAAGTGTGTGAGGTCAGACAATGGAACTGAATTTGTTAACTCATCATGAGGAAAACTGTTTAGCAACTGGGAATAGTTCATCAAACTAGTTGTGCCTATACTCCTCAGCAAAATGGAGTTGCTGAAAGGAAACACAAGCATATACTTGAGATAACTAGAGCCTTAAGACTGCAGGGCAGAATACCTTTAAGGTTTTGGGGTTTGTGGGTACAAGCTACAGTATATTTGATAAAAAGAATGCCACTTGTACCTCTAAAACACAAATCTGCCTTTGAGATGAGTGTACAATAAGAAGCCCAACTTACAACTAGAGGTTGCAAAATGGGTAAAAAATATGGTTATCCGTCCGATCCAACCCATTTAAAATGGGTCCAATATGAGTCAACCCATTTTATCCATTTAAAATATGAGCAACTTAATAGGTATAATGGATAAAATCCACAACTTTAGTAAAATAAGTTCCTTAAAAATGAGAAAAAATGACTTTCCTAGTAACATTAGGAAAAACAAGTCTCACATGTGGCATTTCACCTATCACCCCACCACCCCCAACCACACCATCCCCCCCCCCCCCAAGCCCAATCCCCTCCAAGAAAAAGTTTTTAATATTTTTTTTAAATTTTCTACACCACTCACCCCCACACCCACTCCCACCCCTCCACCCTTCAAAAATATAATGTTTCTTTCGAAATAGTTTTAAAAGTTTGTCATTTGATTTTTTACACCTCCCTCCACGACCCCCGACCCCAACATCCCACCACCCCTCCAAAAAATTTAAATTTTTTAAAAAAGTTTTTATTTTAGTTTTCTACACCATCCCCCCCCCCCCACACACACACACATCCCTATCCCGTCCCGAATTTTATACTTCATATATTTTATTTTATTTTTATAAAAAAATAAAAAAATGGAAATTTTGCGTGGTTAAATTTGATGTGGGATGAGTGGTGGTTTTTGGTTTGTGGTTTAGTGGGGGGGGGGGGGGGGGACGGAGTGAGGGTAAGATTTTTTTTCTATTTTTTTATAAAAGTTAAATAAAATATATGAAATAGAAAGTTTGGGAGAGGTGGGTGGGAGTGGGGGGTTGAGTGGAGTTGTGGGTGGGTAAAGATAAAGTGCATTCGAGGGTGGTGGTTGGGTGGGGGTGGGATTTGAGTGGGTGGAGTAGGTGGTGGAGGGTGGGTGCTTGGGGTGGGGTGGGAATGGTGGAGCTTGTGTGGGTGTTTTTTGAAAAATATTTTCTTAGAGGTCGTGTCATTTGAAAGTTTTGAAGTTCTATTCTTCGGTAAATTGTGAGATGCAACTACGTACTAGAGATTGAATTTGTGGACAAGGGGACGGAGTGAGGGTAAGAATTTTTTTCTATTTTTTTATTAAAGTTAAATAAAATATATGAAATAAAAAATTTGGGAGCGGTGGGTGGGAGTGAAGCTGTGGGTGGGTAAAGATAAAGTGCATTCGAGGGTGGTGGTTGGGTGGGGGTGGGATTTGAGTGGGTGGAGTAGGTGGTGGAGGGTGGGTGCTTGGGGTGGGAATGGTGGAGCTTGTGTGGGTATTTTTTGAAAAATATTTTCTTAGAGGTCGTGTCATTTGAAAGTTTTGAAGTTCTATTCTTCCGGTAAATGGTGAGATGCAACTACGTACTAGAGATTGAATTTGTGGACAAGAAGGTAAATTAATCTTCTTCATATTAGCTACATGAAGCCAACATCTTTAAAGTAACTTTATCCATCGGGTTAACCTATTTTTTATCCGTGTTAAATGTGAGTGGATCGAATAATTGATCTGTTTTTGTTTAACCCATTTTTGATACGTCCATATCTGACTCAACCCGCCAGTTTGTCACCCCTACTTACAATACTTGAGAGTTATTGATTGTTTATGTTATGCTAAGAATTTGCAAGAACAAGACAAACTATTGTCAAGATCAAGATTAGCAGTCCACATGGGATACTCAACTACTCTAAAATGGTACATACTGTATGATCTAACAAGCAAAGTATTGTTTGAGTAGAGAGGTTCAATTCAGGGAGGATGTATTCTCATTTCAGAGTCAACCAGCCTCATCACCTATTTTCACATATGTAGGCTCAGATAACTATCTACTCAATTTACATATAGATAGTATACCTATAGGAGATATAGAGTCAGTCTCATACACAACCATCTTCTTCAAAACCTACTAGTCTTACTCAACCATCTGCACCTCAGCATCAAATTTCAGATTAGGAACATAGTATTTCTCAAGAACTAGTTCCTACAGAAAATCCTATATTCCAAGTACAGATACCTCAACCTCAAACCTATAATGTTCAACCTGAAAGGTCAGGTAGAAGAAGGAAAACACCAACCTAGATGAAGGATTTTGTTTCTTTAAACATTCATCAGGATGTGAAATATCCCATGTCACAGTCATTTCTTATGATAAACTTAGTCCAAAATATCAAGCTTATATTGATGCATCTTCTAACATAGTAGAACCTACCTCTTATCATGAAGTTGTGAAGGATCCAAAGTGGGTTGAGGCAATGAAAGCTGAGATTGTTGTCTTAGAAAGTAATCAAACTTGGAATGTGGTCTCCCTATCAATTGGAAAAACACCTATTGGGTGTAAATGTATCTGCAAGGTTAAGTACAAGGCATCTGGAGAAATTGAGAGATATAAAGCAAGCCTTGTAGCTAAGGGTTATAGTCAAAAGTAAAGAATAGACTATCAAGAAAAAAATACACCTGTAGTTAAGATGAAAACTTTCAGGATAGTGTTAGCAATTTCAGCAATTAATCAGTAGCATATACATCAAATGGATGTATATAATACCTTCTTGCAAGGGGACTTATTTGATGAAATATTTATATGGATCTTCCACAATGATTTAAGAGGGGAAGAAGAAAGCATGTAGACTCATCAAATCTTTGTATGGATTGAAACAGGCTCCAAGACAATGAAATGTCAAATTAACAGAAGCACTGATAAATGATCAGTTTCAACAAAGTCAATATGATCATTCATTGTTTATCAAAAAATCAACAGAAGGTGGTACTATAGTACTTGTTTTTGTGGATGATATGCTAATTATGGGAAGCAGTCTTAAGCTAATTAATGATACCAAGACTGCCTTGCAACTAAAGTTTAAAATGGACATTGGTTAACTAAAGTATTTTCTAGGCATAGAGTTTGCTAGATCTAAGGAAGGCATGCTCACGCATCAGAGGAAGTATGCAATGGAAGTTATTTATGAGTCTTTCTACAGCCAAACCAGCTATTACTCCTATAGACGCAAATGTAAAGCTGACTATAAGAGAATATGATGAACATCTGGGAGATTCTACTAAGAAAAATCCACCTACTGATCAAGGTGTCTATCAAAGACTAATTGGAAAGTTGTTATACTTAACAATGACAAGACCTGATATTTTATTCAGTGTCCAGAATCTGAGCCAATTTTTACAACCGAAACAGTCTCACATGGAGACTGCACTCAGGATTGTAAGATATCGAAAGAATCAACCTGAGAAGAGAATCTTTTATCCAGTACTAGTGAGAAGATTATATCAGCTTATTGTGGTGTTGATTGGGTATCTTGTTCTATGACAAGGAAATCAGTAACATGTAATATGATTAAGTTAGGAGATTCATTGATTGCTTGAAAGTATAAAAAGTAAACAACTGTGTCAAAGAGTTTTGCTAAAGCAGAATATTGCTGACATATTTTCTGAACTTATCTGGATTTATCTGGATTCTGGGATTGATCAAAGAACTTGGTATTGAAGTCACTGTCTAGTTCAAATTTACAGTAATAGCAAATCTGCTATACAAATTGCAGCAAACCATGTGTATCATGAAAGAATTAAGAACATGGAGATAGATTGTCACTTCATAAGAGAAAAAATCACACAAGGAATGGAGTCAGCAAAGTATATATCAACACAAGATCAGCCTGCTGATGTACTAACCAAAGGACTTACAAAAATACAACATGAGTATCTGCGCTCCAAGTTTGGTTTGTTCAACATTTTTGCATTACCTAAGACCTAGCTTGAGGGGGAGTGTAGAAGCACAAAAGTAGGGGTGGCCAGTGGGCTGGGTCCGGGGATACATGCCAAAGTCCCGTCCCGTCCCTCATCCCGCTGGAAAAGGGGACCGGTATTGGTGTGTGTGTGTGGGGGGGGGGGGGGGGGTTCGGGTCCGGGTTTCCTTTTTTTTTTAGACACTTAATTTTAAAAAAACTATGAATATAAACACTTAATTAATTGAACAAAATAGTGTAATAAAAACATCTCAAGGCTTTTTTGTTCCTCTTATATTGTTTAATAGAAATATGATTTTTTGTAATACAATTTCAAAATTGCAACTTTGTGGTGTTGTTTAAAAGTTGCAAATCACATAGTAAAATTGCAATTAAAAAATTACATAGTTATAAACACCTTTTCTAGTTTCTTCACAATGTCTTGTGGTTCTTCGGTTGGAATTGGAATTTGTTGGTCAAATTAGTCGACGTCGCTTCTAGTTCTCTCGGACAAGATTTCGTTGTAGTTTAAATCTTCTTTGTTGATCTCTGGTTGACCGCATCTTCTACGCTTCGCTCGTATCCAATCTCTGAATAAAACTGCAATCTCCAAGCTGTCTCTCGCTAATGAGTGTCTGTGCTCTCCTATTTGAAATCTTCCGGCAGAAAAAGCGTTTTCAGTGACGCTTGAATGTTCAACACATCTCGGGCCATCTTTGCTAGTATCGAAAATGTCTTCTCATTTTCCCTCCAGTATTTAAGCAAGTTTTCATGTCCTTCTTCATTGAGAACTGTTTGGTACGGTCCAACACCCTGCAAAACAAAAACATCAAACTCGCTAACTTGATTAGCAGTGGTACCACTAACCATTCTATTTCTAAGGCTTTCAATACTAGCCGCAGAAACAACATGTCTTTTATAAGGTTTTATTGAAGAAGAAGAAGAAGAAGAAGATGGTATAGAAGCCGGTTGGTTGCTATCACTTTCTTGTTGGTAATGTACTAGGGCTGGCAATGGATCGGAGGTGGATCAGGTGGAGCTCAATCCGCCTCCACCCGCCAACCATCCATCCACCACCCGACCCATCCATCACCCTATTTTTTCTTCATCCACATCCGATCCACCATCATCCACGGGTGAATCGGGTGGATCGGGTGTTTCGCGGATGAAAATTATAGCACAATCAGTCAATCACCTAAAATATAACATGAAAAATTAATTTTTGGAGAAAATCAGGAAATTATAGTGAAATGTTGTTATAACGAATGACAATTATAGAGTATGTATGATCTTTGTAATGCGAGGATGATAAAGATGGGAAATTATTTGTAATATTTTGAAATTCCACCCGATATAAAAAGAATAAAGGAAATTATTCTTTTTTAGATTTTGAAATTCCAAGTAAATGTTTTATTTTTCTCTCAAGGGAGAAAAATAGAAATTAATAAGTAGATCAAATTAGTATTCATTTGAATTTTTCAAATTCGAAATGATATTTTTCTTAAAACGTAAACTCCACATATGTCCTTTAGATATTCTTTCAAAAGTGAAACAAAAGATCTATTCGTTCTCTATTTTTGTTTTTGTTGAAAAACTGTATCTAGTGCTAGTTGGATGACTTCAATCACAATTACATCAAGAAATTATGTCAATTTGTTGCACTCCAGGTTTGCCTTTTGAAGTTATTAAGAAAACTTGCAAAATCTTAACTAGGAGAAGTGTCGGGTGGATGGATGGGTCGGGTGGTGGGTTTGATGTATGTCCACCCGAATCCGACTCGATCCGTCACCCGATTAAAATCCGTGTTTTGTTGGATTTTCGTCCATATAATCGGGTCGGGTGGATCGGATATCCATCGGGTCAGGGTGAAATTGTCAGCCCTAGTAATGTATATATACTTTTTTGCATTCATCGTGTATGCTAGACAAAACTTCTTATTTAGTTGGTTCCTTATGTGGTTGTTCTATTGAATTTTTTGGAGTTGGAGGTGGAAGTACTGCTATACAGTCATAAATAGTTTCAATAAGTGCTTTACAACTGTCTATTTTAATAGTCGGATTTAATACAACACCAATAATATAAATAGTGGGAATAGAAAAAAAAATTAATTTGATAAATATTTTTTTAATAGGTGCCTTATAAGATGATTTTTTCATATATTCACTAAGTAACAAAAATATTTGAGCTATATAAAATAACATAGTTGAAATAGTAGGATAATATATACCAAAAAATATTTTAGTTGCTTGAAAAAATTTATCTAAAAATACAATAAGTTCTGAAATCTGTTCTCAATCGTTATCTACAACCATATCAGTTGTATTTCGATTATGGGCGTTAAAAAATAAAGTTATAGGTCTTCTATAATCATAAGAAACAAGTAGTTGTTCATATAAAGAATTCCACCTAGTTGCTACTTCTTCGGGATTTTTCTAAAAGGTAATCCACAATCGTGACAAGTTTTTTTATATTTTTTTTTCTTTGTATTAGATTACTTCTAAAAATAAAGTTTATAGCAAATTGTACTTTATTAAGAATGTCTTCAAAAAGTGATAGACCATCCTTTAGAATTAAGTTATAAACATGGCACACACATTTTATATGAAAATGATTAGGAAAAGACGGAGTCAAAAGATCTTTTAATAGTCTAATAACATAATTATTAGAAGAAGTATTATCTAACGTAACAATCATTATTTTGTCAGTTATTCCATAATAATTGCAAACTTGATGAATATTTTCTGCAATAAAATTTCCGGTGTGCCTATCATCAATATATCTATATGCTAAAATACATTTTTGCATAGACCATTTATAATCTATCCAATGACATGTTACAGTTAAATAATCATGGTCGTTAGTACTACGGCATATATCAGACGTGATCGATACTTTGCCAGGAAAATGATATAATGAATAATGTAAATATTGTTGATATTCATATGCAAATTTAAAAACGTCTCTCCTAACAGTTGATCTAGAAAAATCGTTAAAAGCAGGATTATACATATTTCTAATGTAATGAATAAAATCAGGAGAAGCAAAGCTCACCTACTGACTGGTTGAACAGACGAAGGTAGAATTTTCTTCTTCTTTCTCTCCCCTAGTGACTGTGACTTACTAGCTTATGGGTTAGTTGTTTTGCCTCATACAAGGCAGGATGGAAAGAGATGGTTTTTTCCCAGCTGTTATCAGATCAATTCCCATTCATTCTTTAATGGACTAGGGAACAAGCAAAGTTGCGCACGTAGATGCCTCACCGTTCTTAACATGTATATTTCCTTTGCGGATTTGTTGACATTTTCTTCTTGTATCACGGCGTGCGTCAATTCAAGAATCGTCCAATTAGGCCATAGGCTATGATTGTGTCGAAAGGAAATAAAAAGGGAAAACCCTCCACCGCAACTAATTTTGCTATTGCTTCCCTATCTTTGTATTTATCGTATTTAGGACCTACAATTCCCCCCATCGTCGGGTTAATTTGACCATGTACTTGATCTGAGACATTATGCGAACCTTGTCCCGACAGAGAGCGCATTGGCACACCCGACTTTGTAGCCTCGTATTCATCCTACCTAGCTTTGTGAAAGCCTTATACATTTCTCAATAAACCTCCCGTCCCACCATGACCTTTTCCCATTTTAAATTTATAAACATTTTTACAAATTTTACATCTAACTACTTGATTCTCTTGGTCCCTATCAAAAAAATCTCATGCAGCTGATTTTAATTTTCGTTGTGTGGGGCCTCGTCTCATACTAGGGGGAATATGAGGTGTTCCAGTTTCAATTTGAGGCTGAGACTCAGTCTGAGGTTGAGGTTGTTGAGGTGCACTAGTGGGTGTGTCATCTAGATTATCGTCTAAATTAAAGTCTGGTTCAGTTGCAAAATATATCTCATCATCTAATGATATATCATTAAAAAATTAGTCTGCTCTTATTACCCCTACTAGAAGAAACACTCTTACCCTTACCCATAATCGAACGTCTTAATCATTCAATTTTAATTATGCAAATAAATAATTAAAGATAATGAAATTAAGTGCGATAATTAAAATAAATTAACAACAATAATTTAAAGAAGGAACGAAGGTACCAAACGCCGACGTAATGTCGACATGTAATCGAGGTTGAAAATTGAAACTTTGCTCGATGGATGATCCTCAAGCTAGTTGTCAACTTCAGTCCCAATTTTTGAACTTTGATACAATTATACAAATGAGCAAATAAAACAAATATTTAGTAGGCAATGTAATTGTAGACTTGTAGAGAGATACATTGAGAGATTGTAGGAAGATTTGTGAGATAAAATAAAGAGAAAATTAGGTATTTATAGTTGGAAATTGGGTTAAAGTGTAAATATACTAACTTAGAGGTTAAAAATAAATATTAAGGGAGTAGCAGGGGTTTATGAGGTGGGGGCCCAAAAATGGCTGTTTGGACCGTTGCACAACGACCAAAATCTAAATTTGGTCGTTGTTGCAACGGTTAGTTTAGCAAAGGGGGAGGGGGGACCAGGATCGGGGCGGGATCGGGATCGGGACCGGGACCGGATTGGAGCGGGGTCGGGGCGGGGCGGGTCTAGGCGGGACGGACCCGGGCGGAACGAGCTGAGGTCCCGTCCCAGTTTCGAGTCTCGACATCATTAAATTTTTTTAGGGGGATCGGGGCGGGGTCGGGTCTGGATCGGCCCGACCTAGCCAGCCTTACACAGAAGTATGAAGAAAATAACTTCAGGGGCAATTTAGTCATTTAAGCTTAAATAAAAGGATTAACTGTAATCCTGAAGTTAGTTGATGGTTAGGTAGTTAGTTGCATATTAATTATTAGGTGTTTTAGCTAATGACAATCTGATCTAGCTATATAAAGTGTAATCAATACACTGTAAACACAAGCTTTGAGATATCAATATCAAATAATTCTCTAACTCTTCTCTGAGTTTACTGCATTTCTTCTTCTTCTCTACAATATTAGGGTTCATCCCTTTCTTCCTCAATTACTTCATACACGCATTATTTGTAGTACAATCAACAACAAATGTGTAGTGTAAATGATATATAACTAAGTTTGATGACCCGTCAAATCATCATGCCACTTAGGTGACCCTATGAATTTGCTAGAAAGTAACTTTCTAGTCTTACAGAGAATTCGAGAGAAAGCTCTTGCCTCGTAAATATGAAAGACTTGTACAATAATTATTATTTATCCACTAGCCTCTAGATGACTAATATAAATAGGGGTCATTCATTTGTAAATCAAGCAAAATCAATCAAGTTCTCTTTAATACAAAAGCTTCCGTTAACAAATTTCTCTTGTCTTCTTTATCTACTAATTCTTTAGCGATTTTGAGTATAATAATTTAGGTTGACTTTGTAAAGCAAGATCATGAGTAAATTATTAAGCACCACACATGCGCTTAGTTTACAACTAAGGACATGACATAAGGGCTCATAAGTCGTATTATATAGTTGTACCATGCTTGGCCTTTAAAAGGGCATTAAGGTATCGCATCTACTAGTAAGAGAATTGTAATTGCATGGCAGCTAATCACGATGCCGATAGAAAGGAAAAAATGCAAGAGAAAGACATTTTGATTGCAAAATGCCACTTGCAAAAAGCTTCTAAATAAAATATTTTTGTGCAAGTGCTACCCATTGAAAACTTCCAAACGAATAGTCACGTTTATCAAGTAACTAGTCTGTGGGAAAAAAGCCAGATGGCTTGCTCCCTTCACATAAATTCTTAGCCCCAAAAACTTGAAAAACAATTCGGAGTCGCGTCGCGTAAGGCCTATTTAAGGAAGAAAAGCTTTCTAACATAGGTTTTTTTTTATATCTAATATTTGAATTCGAGAGTTCTGATTAAGGATCGAGGGACCTTATCCATATATCCACAACCCATGTTGGTAGAGTGGACGAAGTTGATGGAAACAAAATTGGGTTCTATTTTCTGGAATGTTTTTATTTCAAATTGACAAAAAATCTTTAATTTCATGTATTATTGGGTACTTTTATTTGGACAATTTATTTCATTTTCCTACAAATATTTTGGTTTGACTATTTCATATGACGTTAATTACATTTTGTTTTCATTTTTCATTTTTCATTTAGGGAGCATCATAAGAAGATATTATTTCAAATGGTTTAATATGAATAAAATAAGCTATTGTATTGATGGCCTCTTATATTTATTTTGTAACATATGGCTCCTCACTCGCTCAAGATCACTTTTCTATACACTATATACCTATAGTTTTTTTAATGTAACTATCTATTTAGTTTTAACAATATAAATGGGGAAAAAATTGATCTGCAAAATGAGTTCATAAATTGCTTCAAACGAACATTTTCAATATTTGCCAGACAAATTTGTGGACATTCATAGTAATGTAAATTTCTTTAAAAGTAGAATTACTATAATTAGTTAATTTCAAAGTCTTGAGTATTAAGAAACGTAATATGCAAGGTATTATAATTATGTTACATAATATTTGTACAACATTGACACAAAAGTATAATAGTGTAGTTTGTTGGTGTTTTATGCTTGTAATCTATTAGGGGAAAAAAAGATA
This sequence comes from Anisodus tanguticus, assembly GCA_034509755.1. NCBI lineage: Eukaryota > Viridiplantae > Streptophyta > Magnoliopsida > Solanales > Solanaceae > Anisodus > Anisodus tanguticus. Next base: position 45,636,138 of record CM067550.1, on the reverse strand, counting down.
AACTTTGATTTTGTTCAAGTTGCTTCAGTGAATGAAAATGCTTAATAAAGTGGGTAGGTTTTACGGGCTCTTACACTCGTCAAACTTATTTACTCATTCTCCACAATAATGGATTGACTTTCATTCTTTCCCAAGCATATGATAATTTTGACTGCTTTTACACTTCTCACTTTGATTTTCATAACCTACTATTTTTCCTTTAAAAAAATTTAAGACTTAAATAAAAATAAACCAAATAAATAGGAGAATGAAAATGAAACTCTTAGGATCTATTCTTCATCATATTGTTGGAACAAAATTCAAGAATTTTCAGTATACAAATATTATAATAATTAATGGGATACAACGTGCATCCACGTTTCGATATTAGGATCAAATAGTAAATAATAAAACCAATTTTTTATAGTTATGTTTATAGTATTGATCGCGCATCACACGAGTATTAATATTAATTATTATTAAAAATCAAAATAAAGAAGATAAACATAAAAAAGAGCAGTTAGGTGCACTAAGCTCCCGTTATGCGCGGGTCTGGGAAGGGTCGAACCACAAGAGTCTATTAAACGCAGTATTACCTTGCATGTCTGCAGGGGCTGTTTCCACGGCTTGAACTCGTGACCTCCAGGTCATATGACAACAACTTTACCAGCTACTCCAAAGCTCCCCATCAAACATAAAATAATAAATTACATTTATATTGTGATACCAAGTTTAAAAGGATGTTTTTGAAATTATTCCTATAATTATTATTGTTTTTACGCTAATTTTATTTATTGCTTGTTTTCTTTTTCAGAATTCGCCATGATGGCTTATTCACTTTATTTATGTTACTTTGCTTAGGCTTGTGCTTTATCTTGAGCCGATGGTCTCTCAGAAACAGTCACTCTACCTAACAAAAATAAGATAAGATCTGTGTACACTATACTCTCTCCAAACCCACACATTTAGATATTTTATTGTTGTAACTTTAAAAAAGGAGGACACAAATTAAACCTCTTCATTCAAAAAGTTAAAACGGTGCGGATCTGTCAGTGTCCAATAATGCTTAAATGGGTTTTTCCACATTAACACCATTTCCTTGTCACCATCTTGCTCTTCTACCTAATTCTTTCATTTCTAACCCCTTTCTTTCTAGTGGGTTGACCAGAAATACTACAAGTAACCATAATAGAAAAATATCATCCTCCACTATCAGATTAACAGTAAGAGCTCACTCTGTATCATCAAGAATGGTCAAAGCCATTAGAGTTCATCAACTTGGTGGCCCTGAGGTATATCTCTTAATTTTATCTTTAATATTTGTTATATAATCAAAAGGAAAGATCAAATGTTTATGGTTTTTAATTTACTTAATGGGTATGTTTACAAATTGATTCTTAGTTACTCCTTTAGCTTACTGGACGTTTATCTGCGTATTTAATTGTTCTCTGTAATAATAAAGCTTTTGTCTGTGATAATCTGTGGGTTGGGGAAGTTGATAGTATTTTGAGGATACCTTATTTTTTTGTCCCTAATTTCTGATACTATGTAACAGGAAGTAGGATCATGATTACAACAATATACCCAATGTAATCACACAAAGTGAGGTATGGGGAGGGTAGTATGTACGCGGACCTTACCTCTAGCTTTGTGGGGGCAGAGAGGCTGTTTCCGATAGACCCTCAGGCTAAAAAAAACGTAGTCAATGCAAGATTGCAAGAAAATAAGACAACAAAAAGTATCAAGATATAGAACATCTGAAGTAATACTCACATAAAAATAATGATCTACGCGATACCTAAATACTACTACTAAGAAAAGGAGATGGAAAAGCTAGCCCCCACCTCCCTCACATACAAAACTCAACTAACTACTGATCTTCTATCCTAATACTCGACCTCCATAACTTCCTATCTACGGTCATGATTACATTTTGCTAAAAGATGTTCACTTTTACTTCAGGGCTTTTTTCATTTTTGGCCCGTCGGCCAAACTTAATTACGGCCGCTAACCAAAGTATACAAAGTTGATTATGTATATTAAATGTATAAAAGGGCAGCCCGGTGCACTAAGCTCCCGCTATGCGCGGGTCTAGGGAAGGGCCGGGCCACAAGGGTCTATTGTACGCTGCCTTACCTTGCATTTCTGAAAGAGGCTTCTACTTAATATACATAACCTATATACATTCTCCCCTCTACAGATGGGATTACATGGGTATGTTGTTGTATACAAAACCTATACATTTGCTGGTTATTTTGTAAATTAGATCACCGAAATGCATTGGACTGTATTTATCTCATCCTGCTCTGCTGTCACAATCATGTTTTTTAAAGTATAAACTTAATTGATGGATCTCTCAATTCTTTAGACATCACTGGATTTTAGTGTGATAAATTCTTAGTTCGTGTTTTTTATGTGTTTAAACGTAGCAGGAGAATAAATATTAAATGACAAGGGCTATTGTTTTGTAGGTCCTCAAATGGGAGGACATTGAAGTGGGAGAGCCAAAAGATGGAGAGATCAGGGTGAAAAATAAGGCCATTGGTCTCAACTTCATTGACGTATATTTCCGAAAAGGAGTTTACAAAGCTGCTGCATTTCCTTTTACACCAGGTGCTTTCATTTCTCTCTGTCAATTATTTTCTCTTCTTCTATATGATGTTTAAGGATCTCTTCACGAACTTATACAGTTGGAAATGATGTTTTACCGGGGAATATTTTATGTGTTTTATGTGTCAAGATCCTATTTTTAACTTCCTGTAGCACTTAGTCGATTATTACGCCCTACCGCTCGCAGCCTAACTCGTTGTTATCCACTTTAAAACTAGTTTTTCAGTACCGCAAATCTTCCATTTAGGCAGTGATTTACATGCAGTAAACAGGTGAAGTAAATTAGATGCATAAAGATTATGCTTTGCAACAAGTCTGGTCCATATACTTATCCAACAAAAAATAAGGACAGGGCCGTATACCTCTCATTATCACCATTACATAGTGAGGTTCTTGTTTCGTCTAGAGAGGGATGTTTTTGTGTGTATCAAGTTATCAACCGTGTGTATTTGTATGGTTCAACCTCTTTTCTCATCTCTTGGAACATGCTAGATTCTAACATATGAAGTTGTAGAACATGATAGAAGCATTTCTTTTATAAGGTATAGAAGATGATAGAAGCATCATTTAGGTAGCATTCAATTTGGGTTAAAGCTAGAATTAAATTCTTTATGCCAGGTATGGAGGCCGTAGGGGTTGTAACAGCTGTTGGTCCCGGATTGACTGGGAGGAAAGTTGGTGATATTGTTGCATATGCTGGCAGTCCAATGGGTTCATATGCTGAGGAACAGATCCTTCCTGCTGATAAAGTTGTGCCGGTTCCTCCCTCTATTGACCCCATTATTGCAGCATCCATACTTCTCAAGGGAATGACTGCTCAGTTCCTACTGCGCCGCTGCTTCAAAGTACGTAAATCGTAGTTTTACTGCAGCCTAATTTCTTTTCTTCTTTTTCTCCATCTGTTCCGCCTTTGGTTGAAGGAGACATTCTTATACTACGAACTAGATTATGTAGTGCAGAAAAGGTCCCCATACATTAACATCCATAGGCATACAAGTTTCTAGAATTCTTAAACTGGAACGATTAACTGTTGTTTTATGATTTATGAATATTTTATCTTCATGTTAATAAGTGCGATAATTATACAAGGGAAGATACTCAATACTATTTGATCATCTCTTATTACATTTCAATCGTCAGATATTGACTGCAGTACTAATGGATGATTAGTAATTAGATGCATATCCCGTGATGGAAGTTCTTTTATCCATATTCTCCTTTTATTAAGTAAATCAATCTATTGTGTGGTGATCCAGCAGTTTGCTAGGTCCTATTGCTTTTGACAACTGCATCGTGTTTCTCATAGTTGTTGCATGAGTAACTACAACTTGAAGAAGTAAAAGTCATAATCCCCAGTTGTATGTCTGGAGAAAACTGATATCGTTGATTGTGATTAAGATGTTGAGGGTTAGTAATGTAGATGGAGCATACCACAGCTGATTATGGATCTTTTCCTCTTCTTCTTTTTTGAAAATTTTCCAACTTGTAAATTTCCTCAGGATTTTTTTGTAGATAATGAAAGAAATGGAAGACAAGGACGTCAAAACTATGTATTCTCTCAGTTACAAGGGCATAAGTACCATCCCTGCTCCATTTTTTACTGCCATTTGGCAGACTTGTGATCTGGATGGCTATGCTCCTGAAATCTTGATATCCTCAGTACCAAAGCAACTCTGGGAACTGTGAAATGGCTGATATTCTTTGATTTCCTGCTGGCTTTTGATTGATTGTTTGCAGCTAGTTTTTGAAGCAGAAAAACATCAGAAGATAATAAATAAAGCAAAAGGAAATTGAATGCTTGAAGATTAGGAAACACATTTTATCATGAATGCATTGTTCTCTAGTTTCTACAAGTTAAGTGGTTAACATAACGTATCTCCACGCTCTCCTGATCAGCGTCAGGTACCTCATAAATTGAATTCTTCGAGATTTATAGAATACCTTGGGAATCCTGGACCGTCGGAAATGCTTCTAACCTAAGTTTGAAGGTTGAGACACTCAGTTTATAGAATAGTGTGCTATAAATCTAACATGCTGAACGTGAACAGGCTCTGCTTCCCAGATCAGTGATTTCGTATCCCTACTAACTGATTAAGAGCAATGAGCAGAAAGGAAAAGAAATGACCTTGCAATGATTTTGGCATGTAATGTTTGTGCAACAATTGCTGTCTTCATAGAACTTTATCCATCCATTTCCTTTTAACTTGAAACTTCATATTTTTCAAATCCTTTTTGGTTCAATTGCTTTTCCCTCTTAATTTCTTAATTGTAAACTAAGATATAGATTCCTTGCTTTTTTCAAATTATACTGTGTTGCATCTTATTACAGGTTGAACGTGGGCACACAGTACTTGTCCATGCTGCAGCAGGTGGAGTTGGCTCCCTATTGTGCCAATGGGCAAATGCCCTTGGTGCTACAGTCATTGGGACTGTATCAACTAAAGAGAAGGCAGCCCAAGCAAAAGATGACGGGTGTCATCATGTCATAATCTATAAGGAAGAGGATTTTGTCACTTGTGTGAATGAGATCACATCTTGCCAAGGAGTTGAAGTTGTCTATGATTCTGTTGGGAAAGATACCTTTCAGGTATTGGCATTTAAATTCATTTTTTATCGACAACTTAGTCCCAGTTCACTTATAAGAACCTGCAGAAATGCAATGCTTTCATCGAAAGGGTGAAGTTTGTTCATGTAAGAGAATAAACAAGTAAACAATGATGGGCCCAGACTCGGGTGACCAGGATAGAATGAATTTATTGCCTTTATTTCCTGTTCCTGAGTAGCCTTTGATTAAGAAATTTTTGTGATCAGGGATCATTAGACTGCTTAAAAACTCGTGGATACATGGTGAGTTTCGGGCAGTCATCTGGCTCACCAGATCCAGTACCTTTATCAGCTCTTGCAGCGAAATCTCTATTTCTGACAAGGCCTAGCATGATGCATTACACTATAACGAGGGATGAACTACTGGAAACTGCGGGAGAGGTATTTGCAAATGCTGCATCAGGTGTCTTACGTGTCCGTGTCAATCATACTTATCCGTTGTCTCAGGCGGCACAAGCACATGCAGACCTTGAGAGCAGGAAAACATCTGGATCAGTTGTGCTGATTCCAGATGGTGCTGAGTAGTAGTCTACTTTATATACTGCCAACATGAAATGTATGAAAGGGCATAGCGAACTTTTAAGTCTGAGCTGAACCATAATAAATGCCTTTGTACATTCTGTCGATTTTCACTTCTCATTATGTTGCGATAGGGTGTTGTATTGCGTGGATGCTGTGTTCAATTTCCAGCCTTCTGTAAGTGAATGAGCATCACAACTTACTCTGAGCGTGACAGCTTATCTTAGCTCATAATTATAGGAGAATCTTGGTCTGTGTATCATTAAGTTACATAATTGCAGTTGCAGGTCGAATGATTCAAGGTCCTTAAGAAATAGTTCTACTGATTACTGTTCTTTACCTAAGTCCAGCAGCTTTTAGAATTTAGTTCAAGTTGAGAATGGTCCTCCTGCCACGGGACCACCCAGAAGGTGCCTATCGGATTTTGTTTTTTAAAGGAATCATTTTAGTTATGTACAATGACATCGTTTCTTGAGAGGTAAAGATTAGTGCAGAAATTGCTGGTGTGCATGTGGGTTTATCTGTTTGGCAATCTTCACTGGTAACAGATTGGTAATCCAATGTATTACAAGTCATAATTGCTAGGTAGTTAGTATGAGTTCGGAACTCAAATGACCTAAAAAGTGGGGTTTTGAACCAAAATATCCAAAAAAAAAAAACGTCACATAAGCATCTTTTGCTTAGAAAATTCCTGCGCAAAAGGAGTTAACTATAACGGCGCGGTTAAGGCGTATATGAATTTTCCCCAACACTTTTGAATAATTTCAAAGTTTTGAAATTCACGTTTTTTTTTCATATTTTGATCAAAGATTAGTCATGTCTCAAAACTTCGGAATATCAATATTTTATATAGAACATGATATATTTTACTGCGAAATAATGCAGCTTCAATACATCAAGGATACCTAAACGTTTAGATCGTTGTTTTAGGGGTTGTAAAGTGCCCGAAGTAATTTTTGTTTGGAAACTTGTTATCATCAGGTTTAAGTATTTTATTTTTTAAGGTTTTGATTTAAGCATTTTATTATTTAGTCAAGGCATTACTTTATTTCGAATATGTCGAGATTTTTTTCATAATTAATTTAGGACGTCACACGAGTTATTAATAAACGATAATAAGACTAAGAAAATTAATTATCATTACGAAAATAATATAATATTAACTTAAATTGTACAACTGAATTATAAATACACAATCTCTAATGGGTACCACATGCCGGAGCCTTTAGAGTAACCCAAGGCCTAAGGTGATTCCACCACCCTCAACATCATCTTCATCCCTCTTTCTCCTTTTAATCGCAGGACGCTCCAAATCATGATCATACACCATCCTTTTTTCCTTGCCGCCCTGCTTCATTGTCTGGACCATGACGTGCACATGACCGTCTTTAACTAGCATGATCAGAATCAACTTGTTGGGATCAGTAGGGTCAAAATCATCAACATCATCCTCCTATGGAGACGGATCCACAGGCGGTCTCTGAAGGATGAACTTGAAATAATATATAAACAATTAATATTAATTTTAATTTAGATTTAATACATTATCTTTTCGTAAAAATCAAACATGTGTGTCGACGGGCTCTTGAGAGGGATCCTGAGATGGCTCATGAGTGGGCTACTCAGAGGGCTCCTGAGCGGTTTCCTGAATGGCTGGAGATGGTGTCGGAGCTGGAGTCGGAGCTGAATGCGTAAATATAGACAGACACAACGATCGACATCCACCTGAGGTGTGTCGTCTGTAATAGGATGTTGCATATCTATGAGGCGCAATTGAGCACAGAGGGTAAGCGTCGACATCCGACTCTGTCCATAGATATTACCCTACTGAGGTACGTATCCAGTGAGCCTAGTCAACTCCTGCCCAAATGACGGCAACTGATGATGATCCTCGATGTATAACGGGAGTCCATCTACCCGTAGTACAAACATGACCTCCACATCCCTGAAGCGTCATAGTGGCCTCACCAGTGCAGAGATGAAAGGTGTGGGTCTCCAGTCATCATCGCCCAACCATAGCCATCACAAGAGCCTAATCATATTGTACCCGACCAGCAGCGACGCAACGGTAGATACCGCATCGATACAGTATCTCTAAAATGCGGGGATGTGGGGGCCGAGCCGCTAAAAGATCTCACACGTGTTCCATCCTACAGGGATGGAACAACGTACTCGTACCTATCTACCCATCCCATAATAGCTGGGACCTATTATTATCATATAGATGAAGTACTGATGTATCGAATAGCCCAGATGAAGGTTGGGATCCATGGAGGTGTATCTATGCTATAACAGGCTTTCAGCTGGTCGACTTCTAAAAACTCTTCCTCCTTAATCCATTTACCTTCTTAATTATTGAAGCTTAACTGAATATCTGTTCTCTGCGCTCAATTGAAACTAGATCAATACCAACGCTATACCATAGAATAGAGACTTATATTAGTGAGAAATTCTTTTTCTTTTTCTAGCCTAGCCTGGAATTTTTTTTTTTTTTTTTAACTTAAAGGAGCAAAGTATGATCATTTGGAAGATTTGGGTTAGGGCTAAAAGATTCATGATTAAGCAAGCTTGGACGATATACACAAGAGTATATTTGGCCGGTATTTCTGGTATACTCAGCATACTCTGGTATATGGACAATATACTTCTTTATATATCTCGTGGATATTCAACACATAGCAAAGATGAAGAACAACTAAAATTATGGCACAAGTGCAACGCAAACAGAAACTCTTAGATTTTAATCCTAAGTGTCCATCTTCATTTACCATTCTCAATTTTTCATTGAGACTATGCATGTGTATCAAAGAAAACAGCTACAGATCCACACATACAACATATAATCAGCCGTGGTAATCTCCAGTACCAAACTTCAAGCACACAGACTAAATTAACATGTCATAGTAGCAAGATCACATGGGACTGTGTCATACATAGCTAAATCAGATGGTAAGAACTACACTAAGCATGCTCAAAGAAAGATGTGACATCCAAATAGGTTAACAGTATGCGGGATAGACATGTAAGGAGGAGATAAATCATTTCACTCATATGCTCACTCATTTCGAAAATTTAGCAGGCTGGTCTTAGGCCTAACAGTCATGATATTCTTGATTAGGTATTAAGACAATTATTCAGCCATCCTAAAGGGACTACTCATACTAATATGATCATGTTTCCCATTTAGCTCATGGTTTGGGACTACATACATAGCACTTAGAACATGTCTACACATATAACAACTTCCAGATATACGGCCCAAAACCAACATAGCTAAAACTAAGCTAGTCATGCATGATATCATGCTATTAGGTTCAGACAGAGACAATACTCATAACTATTATCTAGGCATGGTGCATATAGTTGCATACTTGAAAGAATACTCAGGATTTTAGCAATAAAACATGTTAACACTTAAGTCAGTCAAAGACAACATACAAAGGTTTTAAACCTTTTCCTTTGGTTTATGAATGGACAAGCATGCTTTAGAGACTAGTTCCTTTTTCTTTTCTTAACAAGACACAGAGCCTAACAGCTTAGAATTCTAGGTTTTCTTCCTAAACAGGTGCCAAAACTTCATGGTTCAAACCTTATATTACCAATTATACAATAGATACACAAGAACATGTTGTCAATCAAATATATGTTATGACACTTAGAACAAAGCAAGTAAAAATGTCCTCAAATAATCAATATGTGGGTTAAAAACAAGTCACGCTAAAGTATTAAAAAGAAGCTATTGGGATCATGCTACAGGTAGAGGTTCTGAACTAGACTCCTATCAACCCACACAAATCAAATATACTGTCATTTTTAGACTCAAAACTAACAAGAGTATATAAGCTAAGCCTAGACAAGATTTCAGAACATCAATGAAATCCACAATGGCATCAGGACCAGACTAAGGAGTTATGAAGGTCATTTAACACTAAAATAAGTTCAGATTTCAACAAGCAGTGAGTGACAACAACACAAAATGAAATCAAGTAAATATTCAGGTCATACTGTATCAAATATCAAATCTGAACCACTTGACATGTGCATGACTAGGCAAATTACAAGTCAAAACAAATTCATGAAACACTTAAGGATATTATGAGTTTACACCCATCCCCTTTTCAATCATTTGCACATATTAAGCAAGACTAAACAAACTACTCTTATTTTCAGCTCAAGTTTGATCTCAGGCCAACATATACACTTCACCAATTCAGACTAGCTGGTTATCTTATGAACTCACATTAAAACCATTATTTCAAGCCAGGTTAATCTAGACAGACCTAGATGAGCCTTTTGGAGTTCAACAGTCCAAGATTTGGATTGGTAGGAGGCTTCTTACTCACCTCACACTCACATGAGAGCTTCTTTAAGAAGATGTCATGCGAAAGGCCTTTTAGCTTGTCATAGAGCCTATGAGTTGCTCTTAAGTTCATGTTAAGGCCATATTCCTGCCATGCCAGTCCTAAATGGTCACTTGTATACAAACTAAGCACACATGTTTCCTATTTTTTGTCCATCTAGCATACAAACATGTCAAAGAGCTCATTTCACACATTTATTTAGCATGAGTCCTCCTAAACAACATCCTTACTTATTTGAGGCTAAACATAATAATTTTTTTTAACTAAACTAGATTTGGTACATCCAAACATGTACAATAAGTTAACCTATTAACTCAACTTAGTCAACAAACATATAAATTTTAGGCAACTTCGGAGTCATGTGACCACACAAATCATTACAGACTCATTAAAGTAATTAGCATGCTTCAATAGGGCTTAAAATTACCTAAACAAGTTCATCAAATCTTACAAAAAAACACACTGTAATCATGTAATTTAACTACTATCACACACTAATTAGGCATTTTATGATCATAATGGATTCATAGTAATCCCAAAGTACCATTTGACAACTAATAATGAGTCTTATAGACAATCATAGGCATATTTCAAACCTAATCAAGTTGAAATGAACTACAGAATACATCATATCATACTTAACTAATCATGTAACACATAATATAGGTCATAAATCACAAATTAAGCAAGATTTTAAAAAGGAAATGGCATTACCTTGTGTGGAGGCAGTCTAAAGGTCGAAGGGGAGCTTGTTTTTCAACTTCGCACCTCGATCACTTGCAAACACACCGAATAAAAAAAGGGTTTTAGTTGTGACAGACTAATTAGGCTAAGTATGAATTCCACCAAAGGGCTTGGATCTCAAATTAAGCAAAACTAGTCGATTTAACTTGAAAATAACTCTAAAATATATGAATGCCAAAGATTCAAGTTGGGAACCTCTATCAATGAGAAAGAGAGGGTCAATTTATAGGATTTCACAAACTCTAGCAGACCCAGTTACTATCGGTGTGGGAAAATAAGTTTTTTTGGGGGGGGGGGGGGAACCGTCCAAAAAGGTTATCAACCAATGAATCGATTGTTTGAAATCACAAATGAACAAAGCCAATTAAAAGAGTCCTCCGGGGCATAGTCCAGTGGCAAAGCCTGGGCGCTATAAGGCGCTCTGGCATGGGACAGCGTGTGTTCGATTCTCCGCAAGCACGAAGAAACTCTGCATGTTGGGAATTTGACCTTGTCTCATTAATCAGTTGTACGCTCCCAGAAAAATTGGCCACCGGAGCACATCCGCGATTTACCTGGTAATAGTGTTGAAGGACCGGTGCTATTAACTCCAGGACGTCTGGACGTCTGGGTAATACCAGTGAAGTAGTCAGGCGCAAGCCTGGAAAACTGAATTATTAAAAAAAAAAAAAGCCAATTAAAATATAGCAAAAATAAAAGGGGTGACCTCACCTTGTGGGGGTTGGTGTACGGTGACGTTTGGTGAGGATCTTGCTATTTTCGACCACGCATCTATGTACCAACAGTCGTGCAAGTTGACCTTGCCGCTTATGGCCATGGACAAGGAGAGCAACAAGCCTTAGGGAAATAAATATATTGGACGATATTTTGTCAAATGAAATAATAAAATATTTTTGAAATAATTTTGTAAAATCATTTTCGTTTTGTAGAAAGTACCATCTGTAACTCAAAGATTTTGAATAATTAAATAGGATTATTGGAGATTAAAAATTAGACGTCAACAATAACTTTATAATTATACACTTCTTTATTCAGAGAAAATAAATTTGTAATTATATTGTGAGAAATACAAAGTACATATACATTTACATCTAATTCGTGATAGTTTTAACATCTAATCTCTTAAAATAAGTATCAAAAGTGTTCATGTCCCTCAACTATATATAAAAAAGAACAAACATAAACTTTAATTAAACCAAGTAAATATAATCAATTGTACGTAAGTCCCACAGATGATAGATATATGTTGTTTAGATAGTTAGAAAAAAGTTACTTTAATTATGGAGGTAAACTAATACAGTACTGTCATGAATCACTAAAAAGATTAGGGTTATAAAGCCAAATATATGAAAAAACTTAAAATAATCCCAAAAATTAAGATTAATCATACTAAAAGTATGTTTGGCCAAGCACTAAAAATTGCTTATTTTGAGAAGTTTTTTTTTAAACTTTTGTGTTTGGCTAATTCATTTGAAAAGTACTTTTGATAACCAGATTGTGTTTGACTAACCTTCTTAAAAAAAATGTTCTTTTAGTGTCAAATTATCAAAAAGGACAAGTATTAATGAACGTTTGTTATTAAAATTATTTTATAGGAAGAAATTGTTTAAATATCTATATAAATGACTTTAATTAAATTTTTATCTTTATTTAATTAAATTTTAAAGTGCATATTAAAATTTTCAATTAATATAAGACATAGATAACCAAAAAAAATATTAAATATTGATATAATATTAACATAGTGATTTAAATATACTAAAAGACATGAACTAAAATAAATTTTAAAATTATTCCACAAATTAAAATTCAGCACAAAAATACAACGTAAAATAAAATAAAAGTATAGTAATTAGAAGTTAATGGATTAATAAGTAAAATAAAATAATTAGAAATATTTTTGTGTTTAAGAAAATAAATTTCTACCTGATTCCGCTTCTATTTAAAAGCAAGACACCTTATGTGTCGTTGTTGTTCAATCGTAATGGTGCTGTCACAGCTTCACGGAGCATTCAAAGGTACGGTGGAGAGAATCACTAATCCTCGTACTGTCTCTGCTTTCAAAGAAAAAGGCGTTCTCAGCGTTACCGAATTCGTCTTAGCTGGCGATAATCTCGTCTCCAAATGCCCTACCTGGTCCTGGTAAATATCTTTCACAATTTCTCCCTTTTTTTTTCATTTTTATTTATGGCTTTCGAGATTAGATCTAATTTGAAACAGTTCAATTAAATGTCTTCTTGCCGATCAGAATTGTGAATATTCATTTTTCCAGGGCTTTGGTAATTGGTTCAATTCAATACCAAACTAATTGGGTTGTCAACATGAATACTTAATATCCGTTCTGCTATATTTGGATCTGTATGTTGATGGTACAACTAGTAATAGTAAACAACATACCCAGTGATATCATCTTCAGAATTGAAGAAAGATTCGAGAAACAAAAATAGAAGAATTGTTCTTCAGGAATCAATCGAGCAGTTGGAAGATGAGTTTAGAAAGATAAGAGAGAATATTGACTGGAACACAAATTCAATGCGTACAAATGGGAAATAAACCAGCTAATAAAGGCCAGGGAAATCAGGGGGAAAGTCATGTTCTAACGACTAACTGTCTTAACAAACTAAGTGATAAGAATCAGGTTACTTGAACGAAAACAAGAAAATAATGCGGAAGCGAAAATATAAAGATTAAAGACAGAATTTAAGGATAGGCGAAATTCGAGAATAAAATTCGCAAATGTCAAGATTAAGTGATAAGAACACTAATTGATCTTAGTTTTGAAAATTAGCGGATTAGGACTAATTATGATATTAATAGAGTCAATTCAAGAACTTATATCAAAAAGTGATCTAGACCCCTAATTCGAAGAAATTAGAGACAATAATTAGCATAAGACTAATTACCTTCTGTAATTTACAAATAAGAATCAAAGATATTAAGCACAAATTAATCTTACCTCTTAGAAGAATCGTTCTTATAAGGTTGTAAGATAAATCCAAAGTAGCCATACACAAAGGTATAAAGAAGAGAAACTCTCAAATAATAATAATATTTTCTAATGAAAATAACAAAATTCACCCCTATATATAGGGAAAACCTATCCCAAATAGAATGGAATTAGAATCTACTTTTATGGAAATAATTAAACTAAAACCTAACTAGGATTAAAATAGGAAACCTTAAACTAGGAAAACATATAAAAATAATACCAAACTCTTCCCTAACAAGACAAGGAAACACGTGGCAGCCCATCTTTTGGGCAGGACTTCAGGCTATTTGTGGTCTTGATCTTCAGCTCTTTGGGCTTCATGTGGGCCCAATCTTCCTTTTCTTGGAATTGGACTTGAATCATATTTATGTATAACACTTATCCCATTCTTCTCCATAATTATTGGACTCGCTCTTGGGCTTTTCTTTCATGATAAACATCTTCTTGATTTTCAATTGAAGCCCAACAACCTTGGCTTGCATCTCCTTAGCTTGTGATCTTGACAACGGTCTTCTTAGGGCTTCTATAGCGTCATCCTTGTCCATGGAGCTATCATCCCCCTCTTTTTGTAAAGAATTCGTCCTCGAATTTGATTCTTCATCATCATATAAGGACAAGTCAACAACATTGAAAGTAGCACTTACTTGCTACTCACCGGGCAGATCCAACTTGTAAGCATTGTCTCCAATTTCTCTCGATTCTCTCGAGAACTTTGAAGGGTCCATCGCCTTTAGGATGCAATTTAGACTTCCTTTTAGAAGGAAACCTTTCTTTTCTCAGGTGAACCCAAATTGAGTCCCAGGCTCAAAGATGACTTGTTTTCGCCCTTTATTTCTTCTCAAAGCAACTTGCTCATTCCTCATTTCAATGGCCAGTTTAGTTCGCTCATGTATCTTTCTCATCATCTAAGCTTTATTTTTTCCATCAAGACTAGCAACATCATTAGTAGGCAATGGCACTAAATCAAGGGGAGTAAGGGGATTAAAACCATAAACAACTTCAAAAGGAGAGAACCCAGTAGAAGAATGAATAGTTCTATTATAAGCAAATTCCACCAAAGGCAAGTGCTCCTCCCAAGAAGTTAATTTACCTTTCAAAACAGCCCGCAACATGTTACCTAAAGTTCTATTCACCACCTCAGTTTGCCCATCAATTTGTGGGTGACAAGAAGTAGAAACAACGATTTGGTCCCTAACTTTCCCCAAAGAACATGCCAAAAGTGGCTCAAAAACTTAACATCCCTATCACTAACAATAGTTCTAGGTATGTGGTATGCCATGTAATTTCACAACTTCTTTAACAAATAAATCAACCACATGAGAAGCATAATTGGTTTTCAAGCATGGAATGAAACGAGTCATCTTAGAGAATCTATCCACCACAACAAAGACACTATCCTTACCATACTTTGTTTTCGGCAAACCTAAGACAAAATCCATAAAGATATCTATCCAAGGTGAAATCGGAACAGGTAAAGGTGTGTACAACCCATGTGGTAAAACTCTATATTTAGCATGTTTACATTCTAAATATTGTGCACAAAATTTTTCTACATCCTTGTGCATGCCAGTCCAAAGAAATTTTCAACAAGTATATCTAAGGTCTTTGGCGCTCCAAAGTGTCCCATAAGACCTCCACAATGTGCCTCTTTTACAAAACATCACTCAATGAACATATTGACACACACAACTTATTTTCTTTGAAAAGAAACCCATCACGCAAAGTGAACTTCTCAAAAGGTCCTTTCAAACACGAAGCATAAGCAACTCCAAAATTTGAATCATCAACATACAACCCCTTAATGTGCTCAAATCCCATTAGTTTAGAAGTAAGAGTAGAGACAAGAACGTACCTTCGGGATAATGCATCAGCCACCACGTTGTCCTTACCTTGCTTGTACAAAATCATATATGGAAACATCTCAATGAACTCCACCTACTTGGCATGTCGCCTACTCAACTTAGCTTGGCCTTTCAAGTACCTCAACGACTCATGGTTAGTTTTTACCACAAACTCACGTGGCCACAACTAATGTTGCCAAGTAGCCAAAGCCCTTACCAAGTCTTATAACTCACGATCATAAGTAGAATAATTCGCTGTAGCTCTACTCAATTTCTCACTGAAATATGCAATAGGCTTAGAATATTGCATTAAAACAGCCCTATACCTTTTCCACTAGCATCACATTCAATTTCAAAGGATTTAGAAAAATCAGGTAAATGTAACAAAGGAGCAGAACACAATTTATCTTTCAAGACATTAAATAGCTGCTCTTGTTCTTTTCCCCAATTAAAAACCTTATCCTTTTTAATGACTTCAGTTAACGATGCAACAATTGTACTAAAGTCCCTCACAAATCTCCTATAGAAGCTTGCAAGTCCATGAAAACTCCTAACTTCTGTCACACTCTTAGGTGTAGGCCACTCTTTAATTGCCCTAATTTTATCTTCATCCACCTCAACACCCTTCAAGCTAATCACAAAACCAAGAAATATTACTTTATCAACACAAAACGTGCACTTCGACAGATTAACGTACAATTGTTGCTCCCTAAGCACATCAAAAACTAACCTCAAGTGTTCCACATGCTCTTCAAGAGAGGTAGAAAAGATCAGAATATCATCAAAATAGACCACAACAAATTTTCCATGAAAATCCTTAAAGATATGGTTCATTAGCCTCATGAAAGTACTAGGTGCATTAGTTAAACCAAACAACATCACTAGCCACTCATACAAACCATACTTAGTTTTGAAAGCAGTTTTTCACTTTCGAATTTGGCGGTATCCACTTTTTAAATCAATTTTAGAAATTATTTGAGAGCCATGCAATTGGTCAAGCATATCATCTAGACGGAGAATAGGATGGCGATACTTTACCGTTATTTTATTGATGGCGCGACAATCCACGCACATCCTCCAAGTCCCATCTTTTTTTGGTACCAAGTGCACGGGAACAGAGCATGGGCTCATACTTTCTCTCACAAATCCCTTTTCAAGCAATTCTTCTACTTGTCTTTGTAGTTCCCTTGTTTTATCGGAATTGCTTCTATAAGCGGGCCTATTTTGAAATTGAGAACTAGACACAAAGTCAATTTGATGTTCTATTCCTCTTAAAGGAGGTAACCCCTTAGGGATATCCTCAGGAAAGACATTGCCAAATTCCTGCAAAAGATTTGAAACAACACTAGGCAAAGAAAGAGTTAAATCGTTAGTGCTAATCATAACTTCTCTATAAGTAAGTAAGATAATGGGCAACCCCTCTTTTTTTGCAAGTAAACTCTCTTTGGCTTTTGCAAGACTCACTATTTTTTCACCTTTAGCCTCTTTCCTCTGACCCATTCTTTCCTTTTTATCACTCTTCCCACCATTTGTATTTCTCTCGTTGCTGACCTCTCTTTCCTCTCGTCTCACTTGATTTTTTTTTCTCTTTTTTTTCACTCTTTTTTTGATCCCTCCCATGTTTTCCCATTGTTTCTTTCAATCATTGTTGGTCTTCATACACTTGGAAAGGAGTTAAAGGTGCAAGAATATACTTCTTCCCCTTATGTTCAAGAGAGTATTTATTTCTCGTCCCATCATGGCATGCATATCTATCGTATTGTCAAGGTCGGCCAAACAAAATATGACAAGCTTTCATTGGCACAACATCACCGAGAACTTCATCAGAATACTCCCTAATAGAAAAGGAAATCGTGCATTGTTTACTCACCTTGAGCTCTCCACATTCATTCAACCACTGCAGCTTGTAATTGGCATTACATTTCGTGCGTGGAATCCCTAATTTCTCCACCACGTATGCGCTCACCACATTAGCACAACTACCATTGTCGATAATCATAGAGCAAATTTTACCCTTTATCCCACATCGTGTATGAAGAATATTTTCTCTCTGTGCCTCATCAAGCTCTCCCATGTTAATGTTCATAAGACACCTAACTACCTCCAAAAAATTTCCCTTAGCATGAGCATCCATCTCTCTCTCTTCCTCACTCCCATCACCCTCTTCTTCTTCTTCTCCCTCACTTTTCTCACTCTCATATTCCCCATTATCTTTAATTAAGATAGCTCTTCTATTTAGACATTCAAACGCCTTATGTCCTCTCCCTTGACATTTATGACATTGTATCATACTAGAAGGTGTAGAAGTTTGTGGTAAAAGTTTTACCTCCATCTTTGGCCTCCCATTTACCTTTGCCCTTATCATCTTGTGCTTTAGGCGTTGTTTTCTCCTCATATGTTTTCCACGGTCTCCTTGAAGCTGTAGTAGATCGATTTTTCCATGAGCTAGCTTGTTGCTTCCTTTTAATATGTTTTTCTACTTTTACCACCAACTCTACTAATTCATCTAAGCTTACATATTGTTGCAATTCTACTGCATCAACTATTTCTCCATTTAACCCATTAAGAAACCTAGCAATAATGGCTTCCTCTTCTTCATTACAATTTGCTTGGGTTATAGCCATATCCATAGCCTTAAAATAATCATCTACAGACTTAGAGCCTTGCCTAAGAGTTTGAAGGCGTTGTTGCAGATCTCTTTGGAAGTATGATGGCACAAAACACTTTCTCATAACCCTCCTCATCTCGTCCCATGTCGCAACGGGCAGTTCTCATTTGTCTACTCTGTCTCTGCTAAATTTCTTCCACCAACTAGCAACATAGTCAGAAAATTCAACCACAACAAGTTTAACCTTTTTACCTTCAGAGTAGTTGTGATAGTCGAAGATGGTCAACCTAATGTTACTTTTTTCTGCTCCTCTTATAGTTCTGATTAGTTTTTTTTCTGTTGCATCTAATTCTTATGTCATGGTTCGTTGTTCATTAACAGGGAATCAGGCGAGCCTAGTAAGAGGAAGTCATATTTACCAGCCGACAAGCAATTCTTGATAACTAGAAATGGTATCCATCTACAACCACATCCTATTAGTAGTTTTCATATAATTCAATGTGTTCGGGGCAAATATGAGCTAGCTAAGTGATATGTGCATGATAACTTCATTCTTTACACTTAATTAGTGATAAATTTACACTTTTAATAGAGTAACTCAGCTTAACTTAAGCTAAACTAATCTTGCAAGACTTAATTTAAGCTAAACTGATCTTAAAGATAAGGAAAAAACTAATAAGTAAGTTCTGGTCAATAGTTGAATATTTATAGTTTTAACACAGTTGATGTATCCATGTAACTTTTGGGGATGTTATCCCGATGTCAGAAATTCATTATCATCAGAATCCAGAACTGATAATCTGTCATACTGACTTGTTAAACCTTTTTATGCAATTTCAAGAGCCTACTGAGAGGTTTAAATAATTTAATAGGACAAACAATATTGATGCTTATGGAAGTAGCCATGAGGTAAGGAAACAGGACTCATAACTTTGTTGCCCAACGCATGTTATGCTCAGCGTCTTTTTGTTTCAAGTGATATCCTGATGATCATGGGAAGTAACTATGAGGTTAGGAAATAGGACTAAGAACTTATTGCCTAAGACATGTTATGCACTGAATCTATGCGTTTCAATCTGCTCCTTGTCTATCAACTTAAGCATCCTGCAAAGGATACTTCTGTTGCCTAGTGCTTTATATTTTTCCTCCCTTGCTCACTAACCTTCTCTTTGGAATTGGTAAATTGTTTATTTTGGTCTTGCTAATCTTCAACAACTTCTTTAGAATTTTAACACTCCATCCCGACTGAAAGAAGGTGGAACTCTAATCTTATAGTTCTCTTTGCCATTCTTTTAGATATTTCTTTATTCATAGGCGTTCTCTACTCGTCTCATAGGAACCAAAAAGAAAAAGAATGTAAAACTTTTAGTGTGCACCAGTATAGGTCATGTGCCACTTTAATTTTGTACACAGTTCCTTGTCTGAGAAGAGCTGCATCAGTAGAGGAAGAATATGAGGCTGCTGGAGGCGAAGTGCTGCTTGATAATGAGGACAATGATGGTTGGCTGGCAACTCATGGGAAACCAAAAGGTATCTGGTATATCTGTACTTTCCAATAACAAATTGAGTTTTATCCATTTTGCTTTATGACATTTTGTCCCATTTATTTCTTAGAAAACAATGGCACTGAGGATGATAACTTGCCATCTATGGAAGCATTAGAAATCAGCAAAAAGAACACTATCCAGTCAATCCCGTCATATTTTGGAGGTGAGGAAGAGGAAGACATACCCGACATGGGAGAGTATGAGGAAGCTGACAATCTTATAGAAACAGACCCTGTAAGAAGCTGTCTCTATCTGCGTGTATTATAGTTTTAAGATCTGTGCGCGTGTATTATAGTTTTAAGATCTGTGCGATTCATGATTAATCTTTACAGCCTACTGTTTCTTAAAAAGTCCTACTACAATGGTTTCGTACAGAATCATGATCCAATCTGCTGGCTACTTGTCTATAGCTGCTCATGCTCATAAACTAAAATGCCTGATGCTATATCTTCATGGTCTTTGATGATGATTTTCCTGGTGCTCTAATTAAGAGGTCATATAAAAAGTTACTTTTCATTTCATTTGGTGAATTGTTCCTAGAAGTGTCACAATAGATACTTGTATAATCAACTTACCAGCCAAATGGCTCTCCTGGTAACGTCCACGATGTTTAGAGTTAGAAATGTATCTACTTTTTTTTGAGATGGTAACAAGCTGTATTAAAATCAAAACGGCAGAGAAAGGCCATAGTTGCAAGGACTCTAGCAAAAGCTGCACAAAAATAATAAACTAGCAACTAAAGAGACTCTAGAAATTGTATGAGTGTTTCTGTATCATCTATGTACTTTTCTTTACACCAAAAATGCAAAAGTTGAATACAATTAAGCTTTATCTTCTAGATAGGGTTGCTTTTGTTTTCAAAACATCTTGAATTCCCTTCCCTCCACATAGTCCACCATATGCATCCTGGGATCATACTCCAATTTTTTCTTTGAGCTTTAGTCCCTCCACTTCTGTTCCAACTAGATATCATACTTAGTGTATGAGCTGGCATTGCCCAACTCAATCCAATAGTAGCAAGAAATGTATCTATTCTACATATAATGTATTATAGAAATAGAATTGCATAAAGCCGACTGGGTGGTATTGGTAGTTTTAGAAACAGTTGAAGGTAGATACTGAATAGCTTAGACGTGCAATGACTATTCACATGATTCCTCATTAGTGAAAAAATTGTTAGCATCTCCTTGCCTGAACATGGACCTGAGCAGGTGTACAAGATTCTAAAATAAGTTTATGGCTTACAGGGAAGGCTTGATAACACCCTCTTTTCAAATCTTGCTTGATAAACAAGAAAGAAGTCCCTCATTTTCTTGACTTTTTCGTACCCAATAGTTGCCTTCAATTTGACTTTCTCCTGGTATAATATATATGAGAAAATTCGTTTTTATACTGTTATATGTAAGAAAATTCTTCAAACTTTCCGGAAGCTTCCCTATCTTTCAGTTCAGTGACTGCTGACTACCTTCCCATTCTTTCAACAAAAGATAAAGAATGCTGCTCTGATATTTGTTTAAGCACAAAGTTCAGTTTGTTGAATCTATGAAAGTTATCAGCTTTCAGAATATTCCATCTACAATACCAAAATGGTTAACTTCTCAAGATTTCTTGCAGGCTACCCTTCAGACTACATATCTTGTGGCTAATGAGCCTGATGATGACAACATTCTAAGAACACGAACCTATGATGTCAGCATCACGTAAGTCAACTTCATTCGTTAGATTTTGTAATGTTAGCTATTTCTTGCATTTCCCATTAAAGAGAAGTGCTTATTAACTGTTATGACAAATGTCCATCTGTACTTTTTGTAGGTATGACAAATATTATCAAACACCTCGTGTGTGGCTCACTGGATATGATGAGGTCAGTCAAAATAAAACTCTTAATTGCCTTAAATATATAATTGTGTTGATGACTACATTTTTCACTTGTGTTTATGATGGAAAGAGTTGCAAGATGGTCCGACATATTTGTGAAATAAACAACTTGGTAACCATACATTTGAGAAATGGATGATACAACGGGAGCTCACCTCGATTTTATGGGTCTCTTTTTGGGGATTAGTGGGAAAACTTGCTGGTGTGTTTTTGAGAAAGTTGGCTTTTCTCCTGTTACCTCAGGTGGATGGCTGTCACCTCAAAAAACTGAAGAGTGCCATTTTATGATTTTCTTTCTGATATCACTTTATATATATGCTTGATAAACAGAGATCTTCTCATAATGCTATATTATGCATTATTTAATTGTCTTATCCAGATATGAGAAGGTAATATTTTGTCAGCTTAAGTCCATAGTCAATGGACTTAGCACAAGGTTGTTTTTCTTCTTTATATCACATGAAATATAATTTATGCTCATTTCTGCAGAATTTCTATGCAAAGCATGCTTTACTCTCCTTAGTCCTAATTCTATTAAACTATACAAGATCTGCACCAAGATGAAATTTTGAACCACTTTGAAATTCATGGTTGTGTCTATTCTTAAGATGCTTGAAAATATCCTTGTACATGAGTATATCAATTTAATGTTGCTTTCGGAAAAAGAAAATTCTCTTCTTTTTAAGGCATGCATCATGGTCTTCTGGGAAGCTTAATGATCTGATTGCAATACAGTAAACTATGAATAATTTGCAACTGTGAGGGGTGATCGTTTTTTAATAATATTCATCATGTGTAGTAAGCACTATTCTTGATTTTATGTGGCAGTCAAGGATGCTTTTGCAACCAGAGCTCGTACTTGAAGATGTCAGTCAAGATCATGCACGCAAGACGGTGAGATGCATCTTTTAGGTCTAGATGCTATTTGGGGACAAGCTTAATAAGTTTTTGCATGTTGTAGTTTGTTTGTAAATGAAGTTGCATTAGTTTGGGTCCAAGTAATACAAGACATTTAAAGTTGGAAATCAGAATATTGCTCCTTCTTCTCTAATTCTTTGAGAAGTTTTAACCAAGATGGTATTGTTGTTTGCTCAATCATCTCAGGGCTGTGCATTATTAAGTTACAAGGAAGTAACTGATCAAGTGAATTAGTTCAGCTAACCCGTTTAGTTATTTAGAACACCCATTCCATTATTTTCTTGAATAAAATATTTAGTATTATAGTGTGGCGAAGGTTTTTGGAAATTATCTGTGACTATGAAAAAATGATGAATATGATATCCTGCAAGCCTATATCAAACATGGTCCAGTAGTTTGGTCATAGATGGTTGGATTATTTCTTGCTAATTGTTATCTGGAGATCAAGTCTAAGCGCATGCATTCAACTTATCAACTTTTTCCCCATGTTGTTTTCTTTATCATTTTTGTTCTTTTATATGAATTAAAATTTTGAACTGAAAACTAAATGTTTCATAGTTTGTCAAAAGTTTATTGCTTATGCCTTTACTTCCCCCCTACCACCACTTGCTGTCTCCTCTGCACTCAGATCATTACCGTCTAATTGATTGCAATCAAACACTCTATTTCTCTCTCCCTCCCCGCTCTCTTCTCTCCTTCGAGCTCACCAATTGAGCCATTTCTAAGAAATTCAACTGAATGAGGCCATGGTTTGTTTTACACATCTGATAACAATAACTCTTTTCCAGAGGCTCTTTTTTTTCCTTAGACATAATAGAGCTTGAATGCTTGCTTTTAGTTGATACAGCTTATGTGTGAATAACACTCAGTCTTCTGCTTGGGGTTTTCAAATCTCAACTTAATCTTTTATTTGATTTCTGAAAAATTGCCAAAACTTTTTTGTGAAACAGTAATAGCCGTACTATTCGGTACAAAACTGAACCCACCAGGGACTATTTCTGTTGACCAGCAGTATCCATTTTATCTGGCTGAAATTTTAGTTGTTGAACCAAATTGTAGATGGCAACTGAACAATTGAATGAGCTGTCACACTGATTATCAAGTTCCTTTCTTTTATAACCCTGTTTCTTATTTAACTACAACAATTTTTCTGACGATGAATTCTTTCTAATCATTTGTTCTCAACATTGTTAACTCAGGTGACCATTGAAGACCATCCACATCTGCCAGGGAAACATGCTTCCGTACATCCTTGCCGACACGGGGCTGTGATGAAGAAAATTATTGATGTTCTGATGTCGAGAGGAGTTGAACCTGAAGTTGACAAGTACACTCTTATTTCTCTTCTAGTATCCTTGTGTTTTTCATTAAGCAGTATGCATAATCACACACATAATACCCATATGATTTGGTTATGTGGGAATACTTACAACTCGTAGATGTATGCATGTTTGAATAAACCATGCATATTAGCATTTAATTCTGTTAGCAAGTTGCATTAAAAAGAGCTATACTATGTAGCTATGAACCAGATGGAAGTTCTGTTCATTTTAGCATCTAGATTTTCAAGGAAGTTGGTGCTTTGACATTCAAATTTTTAGGGATTCACCGGTGTATCCCCTTATAGTTCGTTAGCTACCTTGCATATTGTTCTAGAAATCCTTCTTCATATCTGTCTACCGTGGAAGCAGCTGCAAGAGCATATTTTAGTTATGGATAGGCCTGGTAGCAGAAATAAATGGAATTTCTTGTGATGAGTAACAAGAGTACTCAGTTTTAAAGAAATGTTTAGCCCATTTGTTGGAACAAAAATTAATGCACTATGGTGATGATTTTCTAGTTTCAGTCTTGACATTTTTTCAATCGTAACTCCTCCATCTAGCTTTTACCAATGCCCTCAAGTTATTGATTACAAAGTGGAGTATACTATTGACATCAATAGAATAATTGGGAACAAGAATTCTAACATTACCATTCTCAAAATAAATAAATAAATAAATAAATTGGGAACAAGAATTCTTATTGATATTTTTATAGCTTTAGATAGCAATATAGTAATTGTTTCCTTAAGACTGTTATTTATTTTACATTGTTGCATTGCATATAAAAGAATCTCAATCAATCAACCAACTTTGCCTCAATTTGAAACAATTGGTGTCAGGAAGAGTTTCACAATTTGATAGAGCTGTTGTATGGGCTAGACACACCAAACAACCCTTCTGATGTTTGGAGATGGTGAGAGAGCGGAGATGGCTTGTTCAGTGTTAGCTCTTATTATAAGAGTTTGCTAGTGAGAGGAATATTCTTTCCCGCATGGCTCCATTTGGATCCCTAGAGCACCGAGGAAGGTTTGTTTCTTTGTATGGTTGGCAGCAAGGGGTCTGATTCTAACAGCGGAGAACCCGAGCAAGAAGAGAATTGCCTATGTTAATTGGTGTTTATGTGTAAAAGTGAACGGTTATGGAGGGCGACTCTCAATTTGTTTGGGATGCAATGGGTCATGCCAGGTACAGTGAAGGAGGCTTTGCAAAGTTGGTGGACTCATACATGGGGGAAGAAATGCCCGAGGGCTTGGTGCGTTGCCCCCTTAGCAATCATGTGGGTCATTTGGAAAGAGAGGAATAGGAGGGCTCATGAAGGGTTGGAGCTTGATTTTGTAAAAATACGGAGTAGTGTTTTGTCTTTAGTCTATTTTTGGTGTACTTTTGAGATCCCAATTTGCATAGAGGAGGGGATCTCTATTGTTGAGAACCTTATTTTGGTGTAGGTTCTTTTCTTTTGGTGTACGGCTTGTATACGGGGTTTCCCCCATTGTTAACAAATTATTATCTTATAAAAAAAAATGAACTCTCTTTATCTTTTATTTTTTGAAACTGGTAATTTGTGTGTATTTCTATAAATGAACAAAACAGTACATAGGTTGTACTGAAACCATATTTATAAAGTGACTAAGAAACTGAAGCTATTCTGACCTCTAAATGAAATCTAGCACATCAAGAACTTCTACAGTTTCCTGAGTAGGACTGTTTACACCAAAAACACCAGAAGCAAAATACAGTTCAATCTGATCTTTTGCACAGAATTGCTCATATTCTCAAAACATCTGGAATTTCTTTCTTTCTGGATTGTCCACCAAATACTAGCTGGGACAATTCTCCATCTTTCTTTATCCTTTGCCTCAAGTCCTGCTTCCTCCCAACTCAGTAGGTTTCAGAAATCTTGCCTGACATTATCCAAGTGATGAACTCTCTGTATCTTTTCCGTTCTATTCAAGTCAATTTCATTCCAATACTAATTTTAAGACAAGTTATCCCTATATGGTTAATTGATTTAATCTCAACTAGTTTATATTGCCTACATGGATCCTTTGTTATAATTGTGTCTTGTTTTTGCCAAGTCTTTGTATTTCCATGTAATTTTTTTTTTCTTTCTCGTCCCTTTTTATGAGCTTCAATCATCATTTGTCACACATACGAACGTTGCATCGGGAGGTTCACGTAGGACATGAGCAAACTATCTAAACCGATCTCTCATGTTATCCTCTACGTTTGCTACTTGCACCATCTGTCTGATGTAATTATTTCAAATCTTGTCATATTTTGTATGATCATACATTCAATTTAATATTCACATTCCTACAACAGTCATCTTATGGATCTGTTGGGCCTTATAGGGGAAGTCTACCATATAACATTATTGGTCTCACAACCATTTATAACAATTGCCTTCATCTTGTTAGGTATCTTTTTATAGTGCAACACTTATTGTGACATTCCTATATCTTTTTTAATAATTGAGAATTTCCTTGTAGGTTAGTTAGCCCAGCTACAGTTGGCTGTATAGGTTCGAAACTCAGGGGAGTATGGGAAGCTCCTCTATTATCCTCCCATTTAAATACTGGGCTTTGGTTCTCATGGGTTCAAATTTGTGAAGTGTGTCTACAACAATTTGAGCTATCATGTTTTACTTATGTGTTACATTTTTATCTACCATATCATTCTGCTCTAAGATGAATATATTACACAGAATCAAAATTGGATGGTTGAAATGGAGAAGTGCTCCGGATATTATGTGATAGCTATCAAAGTAAAAGGTAAGTTCTATAGAACAGTTGTATGGTATGTTATATGATTGGACTGTTCAAGACATCCATAAGATGAGTGTTGCGGAGATGCATATGGTAAGATGGATGTGCAGTGTATGAGATTAGAGTATTAAACAAGATAAAAAATGACCACATTCGCCTGAAGGTGCAAGTAGCACACATTGAGGATCAAAATGAGAGGTCGCTTGAGATGGTTTGGTCAATTTCCTGTGTCAACCTCCAGATGCACCGATCTGTAGGTGTGAAGCCATGTTGGGTGAAGGTGCTAAGGTAGATCTAAAATCACATGGAAGAAGGTTGTCTCGAAAGACTTACCATCTCTTGGAATCAATGCATACTTATCGAATAATAGAGTTCAAGGGAAGAATAAGCATTTCTGTAGGCGATACCAATTAGATGAGAATAAATTTTAGTCATGTAAAAACGTTTACTTTAAGTCATATGCGAGTCGCTTAGCCCTATTAGAAATTATTATGTCAGTAGGAAATATAGAAACCTTTAGTATTTTTCATATTTATTTTTAGTTCGTATTATGTTGGATCGAGTTGAATATTAAATGGAAAACAGGGTCAGTGAGGATTCATATAGCCAATCCCAACTTGTTTGGGACTATAGCGTAGTGTTATTGTATATCATTCTGCTCTAAACCCAAGCCTATATATCTAAATTGTTGCATTTAGGCACCACAATCCATCTACTGCCACTTTATCTTCATTATTATGGGAAGTACACTTGCAGTTCATAAGCTCTATTTTTTTCTACTTATCCTATATGCCTATATGGAGTGTTTCTCGACAGTTTCAAGTCCTGGTTGACTTTCCTGCTATAGTCATATGCTGTAGCCAGTGAAAGAAAGAAAATAGGAGGGTTTGTACCCAATGGTAATGATTATGATGATTCTTGTTGTAGCCACAATTCTTTCACTATCATCAAAGGTAAGATGAGCAGGTTTCCTGGAGTAAAATGTGCTTGTTTTAGACCGAAGATTTGAGACATGTGGCCTGACAACTGAAATGCACGATCTTCCTAAATTTGGATTTCCTTTTAGTTTCTCTACTTGCATCAGGTTTTTGTCTCCTCTTGAATGTTGATCTCAAGCACCATTTGCAGGTACCTTTTCCTATTCTTGAAGTTTGTGGCTTCAGTTATTCCGACAATTGAATATGATTACACCATGGACTTTGATCTTGGTAGCAGCAGCACCTGATTTGCATGCAACTTCCGTTGGTTAGTATGTTATGTGAATTTCTTAAGCTTAATGCTCTCTCCATGCACAGAAATAGCCTTTTCCTCTCTCTGTTGACAACCTTTTAGGGTCGTTTGGTAGCTAGTAAAGCGACAAGCTATTCATGTATTAATTTCTGACTTGTATTATATTTGGTAGCTAGGAAAGAGACAATTTATTCATGTATTAATTTCTGCATAAGTTATACCACGTTTGGTAGCTAGTTAGGAAGTAAGTTATCATGTATAAAATTAATACGGCGTTTGGTTTGCTATGTAGAAACCCGCATAACTAATACATGTATAAGTTATGAGAGAATCTTTGTATTATTTTATGCGGGGTAGAGGATGGTTACCCTTATCACTCCTCACTTAAATACTTTCCTTTTTCTACATAAACAATCAGATCCTCTAATACGATATTTTCTAAGGTCAAGCATAAGATCATCAAAAGTACATAATGTTTATTAATTTTTAATATAACAAACCAATGTCCAAAGTAATAATTTATACATAACTAAACCCTGCATAACTAATACCTGCATAACTAATTCATGTATTACTAATACCTGCATAACTAATTCATGTATTACTAATACCTGCATAACTCTAACTAGCTACCAAACGACCCCTTAAGGTTTTAACAAATTTAAGAATAAGTTATATCCTTGGCATTTCCAAAAATAGAGATTTCCACGTCCGCGAGTGCACGAGTGATCACTTTCTATACCTCCACCAGCACTTTTGTTTAGAGGCCTGGAGTTAGTTGGAAGGACCCCAACTCAAGTGGTCTAATGGAAATCACAGTCTCTGTCCTTATTTAGATCCATAGAGTGAAAAGTCTATTTACTTTGGAGTCTCCGGTTGAATTTTGGAGGGAGGTTCTATCTCGTATTTTCTGGTGTTGTTTTCTCTCTCCCCTCTGGGGAGTGGATGCAGAAATGGTCTTTAATTTTTTTAACTAACTAGCATGATGATGATTATGGATGTTACTTCTATTTTTTTCAGATAGATGCTGCACATAACATGTCAAGCAGCCAAATACTCTGATGACGATGCATCTGTTCGTGTCATGAGCCTGTGACCAGTGATAATTGTACATAATGTTAATATACGTTCTTCTGGATATGTGGAGCATGTATGATGAAATGTCAGCATGCCTTGTTTATTGTATATTGACAAGAAAATTAAGGTTATTTTGATGGTTGAAATTGTTCATTTGTGTCTTCGGAAGTTAATGAAAGCAACGAAAAGGGTCGTGCAGCCTTCTAATGGCCTCTGTTTTCTGTATCTATTGTTTCTATTTAAGTAATAAAAAGGTACTCTCTCCATATTAGCAAATGTCAGTTTGAACTCGGGACTTGCATCAAAATCTCCATTTTACTCTTCCTCTCCATCTTCCAAAAGTAATGTGCTCTGAAATGTTAATATACCTACAAAAACTAGCCTACCGTCCCACGTTATGACAACTGAATCACTACACAGAAGCGCCCAAAAGTCAGTACTATCAGGTCATTTTAAAGTTGTAACATAAAAGGGACGATAGCAATTTTTAGTCCCTCAATTCTTGTTAAATTCTGATTTTGGTCGTTATGATATCTAATTTAGCATATTTGATCTTCAATTAACAAAAAAAGTTTGTTTTTGGTTCCTTATGTAGGAAA
The DNA here is from genome assembly GCA_034509755.1 of Anisodus tanguticus. Classification (NCBI taxonomy): domain Eukaryota; kingdom Viridiplantae; phylum Streptophyta; class Magnoliopsida; order Solanales; family Solanaceae; genus Anisodus; species Anisodus tanguticus. The sequence goes on along the minus strand of CM067550.1, from coordinate 45,606,547 downwards.
TATGTTATATTTAAACTATTTTCAGAATTATACTCTTTTCAAATACTGCGTAATAATACAAACTTAATATTATGTATGGGTAATTAAGTTATATTCAGTAATTTTGTGAAAAGTTGCAAGCAAAAGCATTAAAAGTGCATCACTTCAATAAGAATTTACCCCGCGCGAATTCAAATATAGTCGGGTTCCAATGCAGGTACCGGACACCGGGTGTGAAACAAAAAAAAAGTATTATATCACATATAAAAAGTATTTTCAGGATTAGAAATACTATTCTAACACTTCTCACAAGTACTAAAGAAACTTAATATTTCACCAACTACAATGAAATTATGTATGGGTAATTAAGTTATATTCAGTAATTTTGTGAAAAGTCGCAAGCAAAAGCATTAAAAGTGCATCACTTCAGTAAGTCAATTTACCCCGCGCGAATTCAAATATAGTCGGGTTCCAATGCAGGTACTGGACACTGGGTGTGAAACAAAAAAAAAGTATTATATCACATATAAAAAGTATTTTCAGGATTAGAAATACTATTCTAACACTTCTCACAAGTACTAAAGAAACTTAATATTTCACCAACTACAATGAATCTTTTACAACTAAAGTCTTTGCACCAATTATGCTCTTAGCAAATGAACTCATTACTTATTCCTTTGTTTCTAAGTTCGATTTTAAGATAACAAAAAGTTAAATTTAGAATTCTAACTTTAATTTTTTGTTTTCTTAATAATGATCTTGTTCAACGCTAAATTTCCGCTAGTTCTAAAAACCAAAACAACACGTGGGATTGTTAAAAATTAGAGGCGCTAAGTCGAACAATGCATGGACCAATTAAAATAACACAGTAAACTCATGATGGTTGAAAATCCTATTTTCTGATTTTATAATTATAATAATCTTTCTGTAGAAAAATAATTATATTTACTTCGTATGTTTACTTTTTCATATTTTGAAACCCTTCGTGAAATTTCTAGCTCCATCACTGCATTCAACTGGGAAAGGTTCCCAGTATGATGGGATCCTTTTCCATGTGAAATATACATGAACATATCTTTCCACCACAACGTGCATTTCCTGTCATTAATCGTCAACAACTACGGAGCTAGAGTATAGCTTAGGGTTCGTCTGAGAACCCTGCATTTGTCTTAAGAAATATCTATAAATTATTAAATTAGAACTCAATAACTTTAAAAATTTAAAATTTTGAACCAATAAGCTTTAAATTCAGGCTTCGCTTCTGCTCGTCGACCTAACCTCGGATCATTCTTAGAGTTGTGGTTATGGAAGAAAAAACCTATTATGTACCACTATAAAAAAACACAAGTTTTATTACGGGACAACTCACATGATGATTATTATATCGATCTATTATGTGTTAGTGCACTACCATTAGGTAAACCTCATAAAATAACTGTCCTAACTCCTAATGCCTAACTCTACCTTAGTTTCTACAACAATCGCACGCACTTTTTAAAATTGTTATATATGGATCTATCTCCAAAAGTCAATGCATGATTTCAATATTACTGAATAATCTCATATTCAATTATTTAACCAATTCATTTTACCGAGTTAGACGTTAGCCTGATTAATTGATATTTACCTCTTCCGGTGCAACAATAAAATCTCATTTGTAACAAGTGGTACATTAAACTACTGGTAAGTTGTGTATTATCAACAATTTCTACCTAAGGCGACATGATGATATATTGAGGAATTACATATCCAGGACCTTTGACACAAATAGACGCGTTAGAAGTTCCATATAGATTACTTCGCTAAGTACAATCACTTTCAAATTCATTAAAATTTCATTTACCGATTCTTAGATGCCCATTATGATAGAATATTCACGTGGGAGTTTCTCAAAATTTAAACATGTTTTACACGTCCATCACTTGCAGGGTACAAAAACAACAATTAGTGGTAGAAAATGCAAAAATAATGGAAGATTCATCAAGTTAAAGCATTTACCTGAGGATTTGAATCTGAACGGAGTTTGGAGAAGAAGGATACCGTCATGGGGTCTACGAACACCGTTGAAGCACCTCACCGGAGAGGAACAAATTAGAGAGGGAAAGGGGTCGACAAGTTTTTTTTTTTTTTTTTTTAATCTTTTTAAATTTTTTGGGCTGGGCTTGTTTTGGGCAGAGCCTCTTGGACGATTTATTTTGGTGCTCCCCATATTAAATAAAAAGCCCAAATGGGCATAATTTATCTAAAAAAAAAAAGGGGCGAAACTGTTTGAAATCTGTTTTTTTCACTGTATCAAAATAAAAATTAAGAAACTATCAAATAAAGGACAGAAGAAAAAGGACAAAATAATAATAGAAATACTAGGACAAAGAGTCGTATAATTATACGACTCCCAATAAAGTACGTATCCAAATACATTTTATTCTAATTAAGGTTAAATTATGCAGTTTCTATGACACTTCAATTTCCCGCAAAAAAATTATCGAAGCTGAAGATGAAGTTTTGTTTTTCTGCTTTCACCTTTATCTGAGATCTTTTACAGGTTCGTTATTTTTTTATGTCAGTGTAGATGTTTTACATTTATATGCTAATTCAGTTGTTCGTCACTCAAATCCTTTATTTAGATCGTTGTGCTTGTGTTCATTTAACTCTTTTATTTTTTCCTTGGAATTATTGTTTAGCACTGTATGATGCACAATAGATTTTTAGTCTTGTTGTGCACCACTTTGGTAGTTGTAGGGTTTTGTGTTGGACAATTTTGCTAAATATGTTCTAATTAGAAGAATTGGTTCCTCTAATGGAGTTTGGAGGGAAGAAGTAGCTATTGTTAAATGATGATCACTTTTTGAGTTCAGTGAAATCCATAAATTGCCCAGTTCAACAGTTAAAACATTTTAAATAGGTCATAGGGGAAAAACTAAGCTTTAGTCCCATACTAGTTGGGGTCGTCAATATGAAGTGGGTTAAGAACCGTGAGGCGACCATTCCAATCTGGAATATTAGTACCTCCTTTTCTATCTGAGTGGTTACTAATGGACGTAATTATGATGATATTGGGCTATGCTGCCCTTTTATGTGGATCATTATTATCAGTAGCACCCTACTAGCTTATTTGGCAAAAAACAAAACAAGTAGAGTACATTATAAAGAATTAATTAATCAGTTGGACATTCGAGAGACAAAAACTCGTTAATTTGATTAATTTGAAGAGTCGTTTCATTTTGGTGATTTCTTCGCATCTGTCCTAGCCTTGGTGGGAGAGTTACCTGGTACCTGTTGCTGGTGGGAGGTGACAGATATCCCGTGGAATTAGTCAAGGTGCGTGCAAGCTGGCTCAAACACCACGATTATCAACAAAAAAAATGAATCTTCAATATCCATTCTGCTCCTTATGAACCTGTTTCATTCCAATGCTTAATAATTACTCTTTTGGGTAACATAAGTGGGGGAGTTTCATGAATAGGATTTTTCAATACTATCCCAAAAGGATAGACGAATAAGAGAGAGTAGGCAAGATACTTGTGAGGGTGAACTATAGGCTTTAACAACTCTGATACTGATTGAGCTGTCAGGCTGTCACTCAATATGTTGATACATGACAGTGTTTCTTCCCCTTTCTGTTGTTTTATTGAGGAAATAATCTTGATTTTCTTTGTTTTTGATGCAGATTTCTGCTTTACGTTCCACTACCTATCAGAATTAGAGGGAATGTTTGCGGTATACTAAGTTGCAGCCATCAATTTTGAGGGAAAATGATCATGCTTACTCGTTCTAATGAAATTCTTGGATAAAGTTTGCTCTGAAGAAGATAAATATATTTGCCATGGGTGTAAGCTACTTGTCAGTTTCAGCGGTCTGCACTGTTCTGAGCTATGTCGGACTCCAGTGTTGGATGGGAATTTCAGTCGAGAAACTAAAATCAGATGGGCTGATTGGGGAGAGTATTATCAACTTTGGGAATGAAAGGTGTACATTAGAGAACCTTTTAGGTTCACAGACAACAATTGCTCTGGGAGCCAATTTTGCAGTTAACGTATTTATCCTGCTAGTGTTGTTTCTTAAGGTACTTATTCCTTGCACATTGAGTTGGAATACCATAGATATGAGGTGAACCTACTACTCTTGCACATATCTTCTTTTCTTCTAATCCTTTCCTACTGCATCCCTTTCTTACCTTACCAGTTTACCGTTAGTCTGCTTCTACTATCTACCCTTGATCTACCCAATTTGTCCTTTGATGGCAATTTGATTAACAGTAACCCCCTTCTAGCTTCTCTACCCTTCCCTGAGAGCATGTGCTATTGATGATTCACCCATCTACAATGGATTCAAACCAATAGTCCTTGAGAACCTCTCGCTGTTCCTGCTAAGAATGTCTAAATCATTGGATTCTATTGTCAGAAATCTCCTCTCCTGCTTCATGAGCCCAATGTCCCTTGTTACTTTCTTAATATAGAGGCTTTATCTCCATGTTAGAATGTTTGCAACTTATGCACATGTTCATACTTTCAGCATTGGGACATCAATAGAGATGTCTCCACAATAACATTAGTTGAACTCTCTGAAAATCAGGATCCACATACTGTGTCATAGTGTACGTAGAATAGATGCTAACTGATTTAGGCTTGCACCAAAACATTTACTGTTCTCTCTGTATTTCTTTTCAATATTGGGTGGATAAGCTACTGTTCTAGGATGTTATTATTTTTTCTTTGGGATGTAATTTGGAGTCGTTATATTATAATCCAGATAGGAAGTATGTGGTTATTAGTTTTGGGAAAGAATACAAGAACCCCTTAATCTGATCTTAAATTTATCTGGTTTCTACAGAGATTAAAAGACAATGTTTGGATGATTATTGTATAATATTGAGTTTGGTCAAAATATATTAAAATACTGGTTGGAAGATGTGAAAAGGGTGTAAAGATATCACATCAAGTCGAAATAGTATAATGTTATGTTGACTTCGTCATTGAAGAAAAATCATTTTCGGGGATGGATGAATTAGAATTTAGGTAAAAAGAAGGGGAGGTGGAATATTTACTTGATTAACTCTAAATGGACACCCTTTCAGCCTTATTGAATGTCTTAACAAATTCTTCAGCTTCTTCGTTCGGTTTCTTGGACATTTGTGCATGTAATGGCTAGAATGTCTCTGAATATTGGTGTGAACATTAAAAATAGGACTTCTTAGTGCTTCTAGTGAAAGTTCATGGCAAAATTAGGTATCTCTTTGTGCACCTGAACCTTTTCAAATATTGTAGAGTACCTTTTACAACACAAGTTCTTTTCACAATTTTCTGCAGACAATATTCTTTGGAGATTTGCACTCATCAGAAATCCGAAAGCTGGCTGAGCGCCTTATCAATTATGTTATTTCTAAGGTAAATATCTTAGTTACATGAATAGTAGGTGGTATCGAGAACCTTGCTGATTATTTTTCTTTTCCCTATTGAGGACTATTGTTATGACTCAAACTCAATACACTGTGACCGATGTTAAGGAAAATTGTGCAACATATAGTGTTGGCATTGGAGTAACTGGTAAAGTTGCTGCCATGTGACCAAAAGGTCATGGGTTCAAGCCGTGGAAACAGCCTCTGGCAGAAATGCAAGGTAACAGACCCTTGTGTGGCCCTTCCCCGGACCCCACGTATAGCGGGAGCTTAGTGGACCGGGCTGCCCTTTTTATAGTGTTGGCATTGTACAATTTGATTTTACTTGTTAAGAACTGTTTATGTCCCCTTTAAATTGTTATATTGCTTGACATTGAATTTATGATTAACTAAGCTGATGCGTGATGGTTACATCTTCTCCCTTCTTTATTGGAGCAATGCTGAGCGAAGTGAGTATGAGCACTCGGTGGAAACAAACTAAAAATGGGAAGTGAGAGAGGGGAGGGGCTCTCATTTAAATTTAGTTCAACTTCAATGCCATTTTCTGGACAACTTGGTGAAAGAAGTGAGCTTCAGCCTGGTTCAGATTATTAGCACCTCTCAGTCCTTGCTATGCAAGACCTCAATAGTTGATCCACAGGGTTCTTTTGGTCAATGAATTGAACTAAAGATAGTGCACTCTATAAGTTGCTATAGGTCCAAGATCTATAAGCCTGAGTAAGGAAGGGAGAACCTTCATGAGGATAGGGCACTGATCATTGTTGGGCTTGGACTTGCTATTTACGATTAAAATTAATACCATGGCGTCTTCTAAGTTCAGGAGTTGAGGATCTCAATTCTTCTAATGATTTTAGCATTCTTTGATATATTTTTCATTTTATATTGGAAACTGGTGATGTGTTAGAATTCCGATATGAGATGTCTACTTTTAATCATTCTTCAAATATGAGTTACCGAAAAAAAACCATTCTTCAAATATTCAGAAAGGTTACAGTGTAACCATCCATATAACTGTTGTCAGATTGCGACATGTTGAAATGCCAACAACATGATATTGAAGGAAGAAAATTCCCAAGTTCAAGAATTTGATGTGTCTCGCTCATCCCTTAATCTTTAATCTTTGGTGGATTGGGAAGTTCACTTGAAAGATGAAAAATCTAGTTTAATCTCTCTCTCCAGGCAAAATGCAAGAATGGGAATAAATGGGTCTGAATCCAAACAGGTGGTAGCATTCACGTTATTTACATACCCTAAACACCCAGAATCTGCTGATTATACCATTTCTTTAACCCCGTCTGCCATCTATTCTGCTTTCATTATCCCATCACTACCATACAGTCCCAAAACATCTTTTCCCTCAATCTCTATCTTCTTTCTATCTACAGACCTAGGATAGTTTCAATAAGTATCCTATCAAAAACAAAAGTTTTAATAAGTATAGTTACTGGAGCATAGGGGCATATGGATTCAATGCTAGATCTGGTATTTGGTTTAGTTGATTCCAACTGCGAACGAAGAATTAAGGCGCTAGATCTGAGATTTTCTTGCTGTCAACTTTGTTTTGAACCTTCAAAATGGGAGGAAGGGGTTATTAATTATAATATGTGTGGGTAATGTATGTGCACATGGGAGATACTAAAGTGAAGTGTCACATGTTACTGAGGTTTGGTTCGTTTTTCAAATGAGTGTAGATTGGAAGTAGCAAGAAACTTCACCAGCTGTCTCGCCATTTGTTTTTTGGGTGATAACTCTGTTATAGACTTGCTGTCTATGAACTATTAGTAGAATTGGGTAGCGGCACTGGGTGGATGGTCTACCAGTTTCAGCCCCTAAGTGTTGACCATCCATTATGGAGAAGCAGTTTTGCAATTTGTGGTCCTCATTTGCCTGTTTTTTCATCCATTTAGGTTTTATTTATTTTAGAACAACTATCTTAACATGCGTGGACCTAAAATGACTATGCATAGATCATCTTCAATTTCTCAGTTTCTTTCCCTTTGGTTAGGTTTTCTTGCTCCGTTCTTCCATCTCCCATATTTGTGGAGTGTTGGTGTTATGAGGAGTCCTCAATATATCTGGTATGTTGAGTGAATATGCATCTCTTTAGTGCATGTACTCCCTCCGTTTCAATTTGTTTGTCTGGTTTTGAATTGGCATGGAGTTTAAGAAAATAAAGATTTTTTTTAATCATGTGGTCTTAAATTAAAGATATGTAATATGTACCAAAATGCCCTTTAATCTTGTGGTCTTAAACATGCCATGTGGAAAGTTGGAATTAAAGAGTAGCCAAAAAAGGAAAGAGGCATTTTTTTGAAACCGACTAAAATGGAAAGTAAGACAAACAAATTGAAACAGAGGGAGCAGAGATGTCAAGTTGTTTGGTCGTGAATCTTTATCTACTCATGATGGCTTTAGTCAGTTAATCCTCATGAATGCAAAATTTTCTGACTTACCTAACTGAAGAGATTGTTTCCAGTGCTTCCACATGTTATATGAGAAAAGAAATTTTTGTTACTGGATCAGATGGAAGTCCCAAGGGCTTGCAATTGCAATGTACGATAGGAAATAGGTGATCTGTTGGGTTTGTTCAATAGTCTTGTTATCTGTTTCTGGTTTAGTTGTTTGATTGACAAACTTTACACTTGCTTTGGTTGGCTTTTAATAATTAATTACTTCTCCTAAGAAACCTGCCACGCATTATGGTTTATACTTCTATTACTTCACTTTTTAAAGTTTCTCCACTTTTTATTAATATATGTGTGAACCCAATTTAGCAAATTTTGGAATTAGAAAGCTCTGGCAGATGCTTGACAAGGTGTCCGTGTTTTTCAGGAAACTGATGATACAGAATCTTGCTTATTAGAAAGTTTAAGTTTGAGGATTTTTTCCGATAAATGAATGTAAGCTTTTTGTAAGCTCGTAATACAACATTTAGGCTTTGAATTGTTTCAAACTGTTGGCTTGAATTGTTTCAGATTGGATATGTCTTGTCGTCGTGTCCTCTCACTGAGGAGAAATTGCAGTAGTCCTCAATCACTTTTCTGCACTGATCTAGAGCATTTCAAACTCACTGCTTGAGATTATAGCTACATGTTTATCATTTGCTAGTTTTATAGTCTATATTCATGTTGTCCTCTACGTGCACTAATGTGGTCAATGAAGTAATCGCGTTCATGTTTTCCTCTAAAAGTTATATTGGAAGTGTTTTAGTATTTCTGTCCACTGATAACTACTTTCAGGGAACTTTTCTTCCATTGGTAGTTCCACCGACGCTGTATCAAGCAGGCCTGTGGTCAACGTGGCTAGCTGTTCTTTGCTTTTTAAAGGTATCTACTGTTGTGTAATCTAAGCTATGGATATTGGGCTTTTGAGTGTAACCTTGGACAAAATCTACATATATACAGATGTTTCAAGCTTTAGCTAGGGATCGACTTGAACGACTGAATGCCTCTCCTTCAGCTACTCCCTGGACATACTTCCGTGTGTATTCTGCCTTATTACTGGTTTTCTCAGCCAACTTACTCTGGTAATTCCTAGACCTAAATCTGTTTGTTGTGCATTACATAATAGCTGAGGACATTTTTATTTGAAGACCGTATCACCGTATTTAGTTTTAAGGATGTAGAAGGTATTGTATGTGTGTTGTCTTTCTGTATCTTTGGACTATTGCTGTGTTATCAGCAATGGTGTCTCCACAGATGTAAGTCTGAAAGCTTTAATCTGTAATACCGTTTTATGCTTCGGGCAAATGGCATGAGGTCTGCCCTTCGTGAGTGTTTTAACTTAACCACCTACCTGGCTGGGACAATAGTGAAGATGTCCTTGGGTGTTCAATTCCAGCCATTTGTGATATAATGGCCATTGAGGGGGTCAAAAATAATATTCTCCGAATGGAGCAATTTTGGATTACAGGGTTTATCTGGTCACTGCTGACGGCTTGTGTCAGCACGTTACTAATTTGGAGTAGCTGTAGTATCCATCCCAGATTCGTTCAAGAAAAACATAGTTCTTTGACTCGAGAATACGGAAGAATATTCTTACCTGATTCAGGTGCGCAGCTCCTTCTACAACTTTAATCACCAGTATTGCCTTTATTAGGTCAAGGTGTCTGACCTTCAGCAGAGTCATTTCGAGATTGAAAGAACCTTTTGCGAAGGTGACCAATCCATTCTTGAGTTGATTGAAACCATATATTCTGTCAGCAGAGAGACTGCTGCAAAGTGGAGAATGAAAGGGAGAAGCAGTCCAAAGATGGTGCAAAGACCCGCTACAAAGCCGAGAATGAGAATGAAAAAGAGAATCAACGATTGATGAGGCTGAATCAAGACTGAGTAATATTAAGACAAATAAGAAACTGTTTTTTCCCCCATCAATTCTCAGGAATTATACAAAAGATATAAAACATATTGGAGAAAGGATACACACAATACCCCGACAAGGTAGCTTGAGTTGTGTTCTCCTTCATTTCCTATCCTTATATTGATTAGATCGCTCACTTTCCCAAATGGAGAACTCTAGCATGATTAATCTTTTTCTTTTGACAAGATTCCTGCTTTGCACTTGTAAGGTATTTCTTCATTTGATGTCTATTCCATCTTTTCAACTTTCATGATAAGACTAGAGTCTGAAATGTGGTTTCTTCTTTTAATGGTGAGTTCTTCGGCTTCTTTTTGTCACAGGTGAATTCTTGATTTAAAATATTCTTTTACATGCGTCCCCTTTTATCTTTTCTGATAAGATTCTTAGATGTCTTACATTTGCCATCCTAGGCTCATCTTTATCTTTACAACTTATTGTCACCATTTTCTCAGTCAAGCTGTATACCTAAAACTTCTTCATATTAGCTTCTTTTTTAGATATAATACTTTGACGCATAGTGCTCTTCTGAGAAATACACATTCTCATGAAAATCTCGGAACTTGATCACCTTTTTTCTTTTCTACAATTCAACATAATTGACTAGTAAAAGCAGTCTTTATTTATTAAATATTGGGATGGCATCATAGAAAAGACTGAAAAAAAGTTAGCACTATGGAAGTCGCAATTCCTATACTTGGGAGAAAGACTCACTTTAATCAACTTTGTTTTAGATGGTCTGCCAACATATGTGATGTCTCTATTCCCTATTCCTAAAGTAAGGTGGTCTCAAGGCTCTGGACAGTGTTGTGAATGGCGATCGCCTCGTCGCCTATGGCGAGAGGCGAGCGAAAAGGCGAGAGAAAAGGCGAGAGGCGAGAGGCGAGAAAAGGCGTTGCCTTTTTGTTTTAAAAAGAAACAGAAGAAAGATGATAAAATTTAAGTCATATATCAGGACCAAAGCTAGGTTTTTTTTTACCTACGTGACTTCTTTTGGTTTTTGGTACGCTTCTCCGTTCTTCTTTAGTTATTCTGTTTTCTTCTTCTTCTTTTTTTTTTCTTCTTCTTCAGTTCTTTGGTACGCAACTTCTTCTTCAGATTCTATTTTTTTCTTCTTCTATTTTCTTCTTCTTTTTCTTCAGTTCTTTGGTACGCAACTTCCTCTGGTTTTCTTTCCTCAGTTTTTTCTTTCCTCTGGTTTTCTGCACAGATTATTCTCTGTCGGTCGGTCCTCTGTTTTCTTTCCTTGGTTTTTTCTCTTCAATTTTCTGCCCATTTTTTCTGTTCAATAATTGATAATTTTTTGTTATAAATAGTAGGCTCAATGGCATCGTCGGATGGTAGCAAAAAGAGTGACAAACGAAAAGACATTAGTTGGAGTTATGGTACCAAAGGTTCATCAAAAGATTCAGTTATATGTCACTTTTGTAATGCCACTAACAATGGTGGAATTACTCGTCACAAACAACATTTGGTTGGTGGGTTCAGAAATGTAAAACGATGTCCAACTGAAATTAGGGAAGAAGTGAAAGCGTTTATGGATAGTAAAAATATGATAAAAACTCAATTGTTGCACGAAACATTTTTGGTTAATCTCTCTGATGAAGATGATGGAATGATGCCTCCTCCCTCAAAAACTCAAAAAATGTCATTCACTGGATCATCCACGGCACGGACCGCGGTGAAAGGTCCTCTCAATCTTTATTATCAGCAAATATCACAGCGAAAGGGAAGCACGTGAAAGCCTGATCAAACCAAGTTGCTAAGAGATCGCGCTATAAGTGCTTTTGCATCATGGATGTACAATGCAACGCTCCTTTTTAATTGTGTCAATCACAAATCTTTTGATAAATTCATTGAGGTTGTAGGACAATATGGCGTAGAAATGAAGCCTCCTACCTATCACGAAGTCAGAGTTACTCATCTAAAAAAAGAGGTGGAGAAGATGACAAGATTGTTGGGGAACATAGAGTGCAATGGACAAAGTTTGGATGTTCCATTATGATGGATAAGTGGACAACACGAAATGGAAAAATGATCATCTATATTTTGGTGAATTCTCCAATAGGTAGTGTGTTTCTTGGATCCGTCGATGCTAGCAGCGAATCTATGAATTCCACCAAAATGTACAACTTATTTGAGAAGACTATTGAGCAAATTGGACCGGAAAATGTTGTACAAGTTGTTACTGATAATGCTAGTGAGAATGTTAAAGTGAGTGACATGATGATGGGTGTGTACCCACACATTATTGGACTCCATGTGCTGCCCATTGTATCAATTTGATGTTTGGTGACATTTTCAAGATAAACCTGTATGCTTCAGGTAAAAAAAATAGCTCTAACTTTCTTTATAGTTTATACTTATTAGCTACTAAAATACTCCTTTTTCAAAAGGCCGTTAAGATACATTCTTACATTAGTCAGAGGTCATTGTTGTTGAACCTGATGAGGAGATTTACAAACCAAGGAAATTTGGTGAAACCGGTCAAGACAAGATTTGTAACGACCTTCTTAACTTTGCAAGCTTTTTACATGCAAAAGAAAAACTTGAGAACTCTAGTCTTCTCACCCGAATGGACAGAAAGTAGATTTGCAAAGGAACTTTCGGGGAAGAAGTTGTCAGACATCTTATTTCTACATCTTTTTGGAATGATGTTGTCAAGGCACTTAAAGTTGGTGCTCCTTTGATAAAATTGTTTCGTTTGGTGGATGGAGAAAGAAAACCGTCAATGAGCTATATTTATGAAGCAATGGATAGAGCCAAAGAAGCTATTGAACGGGGTTTTAAAAAGAAAGCACTATGAGAAAGTTCTCGATATCATTGATGCGAGTTGTTCGAACTAACTTCATCGACCTTTGCATCTTAAGTTGGTTCGACCACCTCGCATCAATGATATCGAGAACTTTCTCATAGTGCGTTCTTTTTAAAACCCCGTTCAATAGCTTCTTTGGCTCTATCCATTGCTTCATAAATATAGCCTATTGATGGTTTTCTTTCTCCATCCACCAAATGAAGCGGTTTGATCAAAGGAGCACCAACTTTAATTGCCTTGACAACATCATTCCAAAAAGATGTAGAAATAAGATGTCTGACAACTTCTTTCCCCGAAAGTTCCTTTGCGAATCTACTTTTTCTCCATTCGGGTGTGAAGACCAGAGTTCTCAAGTTTTTCTTTTGCATGTAAAAAGCTTGCAAAATTAAGAAGGCCTTTGCAAATTTTGTCTTGGCCGGTTTCACCAAATTTCTTTGGTTTGTAAATCTCCTCATCAGGTTCAACAACAATGACCTCTGACTAATGTAAGAATGTATCTTAACGGCCTTTTGAAAAAGGAGTATTTTAGTAGCTAATAAGTATAAACTATAAAGAAAGTTAGAGCTATTTTTTTTACCTGAAGCATACAGGTTTATCTTGAAAATGTCACCAAACATCAAATTGATACAATGGGCAGCACATGGAGTCCAATAAATATGTGGGTACACACCCATCATCATGTCACCCGCTTTAACATTCTCGCTAGTGTTATCGGTAACAACTTGTACAACATTTTCCTGTCCAATTTGCTCAATAGTCTTCTCAAACAAGTTGTACATTTTGATGGAATTCGTAGATTCGTTGCTAGCATCGACGGATTCAAGAAACACACTACCTATTGGAGAATTCACCAAAATATTGATGATCATTTTTCCATTTCGTGCTGTCCATCATAATGGAACATCCAAACTTTGTCCATTGCACTCTATGTTCCTCAACAATCTTCTCCACCTCTTTTTTTAGATGAGTAACTCTAACTTCGTTATAGGTAGGAGGCTTCATTCCTACGTCATATTGTCCTATAACGTCAGTGAATTTATCAAAAGATTTGTGATTGACACAATTAAAGGGGAGCGTTGCATCATACATCCATGATGTACGCGATCTCTTAGCAACTTGGTTTGATCAGGCTTTCCCATATTTCCGTTTCCCTGTGATGTTTGCTGGTAATAAAGATTGAGAGGACCTTTCACCACGTTCCGTGGATGACATTTTTTGAGTTTTTGAGGGAGGAGGCATCAGAGAGATTCACCAAAGATGTTTCGTGCAACATTTGAGTTTTTATCATATTTTTACTATCCATAAACGCTTTCACTTCTTCCCTAATTTCAGTTGGACATCCTTTTACATTTCTGAACCCACCAACCAAATGTTGTTTGTGACGAGTAATTCCACCATTGTTAGTGACATATAACTGAATCGTTTGATGAACCTTTGGTACCATAAATTCCAATCGATGTCTTTTCTTTTGTCACTCTTTTTGCTACCATCCTACGATGACCATTGAACCTACTGTTTATAACAAAACATTATCAATTATTGAACAGAAAATTGAAGCAAAAGATAGGCCGGCTGAGAAAAATCTGTGCAGGAAACCAGAGGAAGTTGCGTACCAAAGAACTGAAGAAGAAAACATAATAACTGAAGGAGAAGCGTACCAAAAACCAGAAGAAGTCGCGCAGGTAAAAACCCTAGCTATGGTCCCGATATATGACGTAAATTTTATTAACATTTCTCGCCTTCCCGTCACCTTTATGATTTCGCCTGAAACCTAAATGGTGAAGAATTGTCGCCTCGCACCATCCGTGACGAGGCGCTCGCCATTCACAACACTGATTCTACCGTGACCTTTATTCTTCCAATAATTCTTCTTTATTTCTACGGAAATTTTCTTTTTTTGAGGGCTTTTTGATATCTAAAGTGCTTGGTCTTCTAAGGATTCTAAATAAGAACAATAAGTCTTTTCAAGTTTGTTTATCCTCTACTACTTCCTTAGGAAGTAATTCTCTTAATCCTATAAGTGTTGTGGTAAATAATTGAAGAATTCTCATATCCCTTTTCAATTCATCTCTATCGGAAACAACCGCTCTACCACCACAAGGTAGGGGTAAGGTCTGGGTACATTCTATCCTCTCCAGACCCTACTTGTGGTTGTAGGATTACACTGGGTATGTTTTTGTTGTACTCCATATCTCTCTATTATAAGGAACCGGATGCTTCTTATTTCTCTCATTTTATCGCAAGAATATAGTCTCTTTCAAATTCATTACGAGGTCCTCTTCTTACTATACTTGCCGTAGGGTCAAAAAGACCTTCTTCTAACATTTTTTGTATTCTTTACCCCTCACTACTTGCCTAGAAAACCATCGGATAACTCATACAGATTGTTGTATCAAATCAAGGAACCATATCCTTATCTAGAAATGGACTACCAAATCAAGGAAAAAAAGTCTGTAGAACGGAAGTAACATTCAAATTAGATCTTGAAGAATCCGATTACCGGATTGAAAAATGCAAAAGAGAATGCAACAAAGAGGAGATTGAACGCCATCTCAAAAAGGAATTAGACTCTCTATGATACTATTATGAATCTAGAGGAGTTTGAATAAAACTCCAGAATAAAGAAAGGAGATTGAACATCATCTCAAAAAGGAATTAAACTCTTTCCTATGAGACTATGAAGAATCTAGAGGAGTTTGAAAAAACTCTAGAACAAGCCATTAATATTACATAATCTGAGGAGGTTAGTGAACCAAAATCAAAACAAATATCTAAACAAGAGGCAAAAGGTCTAAAGAAGAAAGTATGGATAATCATCCCGTTGAAAAGACTGATTGTTCTTATTCAGAATCCTTAAAAAGATCAAGCCCTTTGATACACTGAATGTTCTTATTCAGAATCCTTAAAAAGATCAAGCCCTTTAGATATCAAAAAGTCCTTCGATAAAGAGAAAATTTCGTAAAATTAAAGAAGAATTTATGAAGAATAAAGACCATGGTGGAATTCATGTATGACAGAAATCTTGAGAAGGACAATCCAAAAAGAAGGTTATTTGTCATTGCATGCGCTGGTGTCTACCCAAGGAATTACAAATATTTTCTGATGGCATGGGGCCACAATATTCATACACAGTGTTCAAATATGCATTCATTGATGCCAAATATTATAAGAAGGCTTGCATGACAAAAAAATTATTTCCAGATGTCACAAAGAATGCAGCCAGACGTTCATTAACGGATGTCGGCCAGAAGGAATTATATTTATGAAAATAGTTAGTGTTGCACCAAACTACACCTCTTTTGGTAATTATTTAATAAAGATTGGTTCTACTAGTCAATTACGTGGAATCATAGTAAAGGTTAGAAATGATCAAGTTTTGATAATTTCAAAACAATGAATATTAAGAAGAGCACTAGGTGTCGAAATATTATACAAAGCCCCAAAAATTGAAGCTGATGAGAAGAAGTTTTTGATTGCAAATATAAGATATTTGAGTAACTTATCAGAAAAGATAAATAGGGGACAACTTGGAGGGCATCTAGTCACTCTGAAAAAGCTACGCGAACCATTTTTTTGTCAGCATGGAGAGTTAAGCCTTTTAGTGAGGTACCTATTGTCACCCTGAGACCGTCAATGAGGGCTGGATTTTCTACATTCTAGCCCCTGAGAGAATCCATTTCCCTCAGCTCTCTGCTTCCCTTTCAAAACCTTCATTCCTTGGTGGGAGGCCTGGAATTGATGGTGTCTTGCATTTCTGTACATTTCTAAGGAGTCATTTTTGTTCTTTTAGAGTTCAGAGTATATATTCTAAAAACTTGGGTGTGTCTGCGTGAATGATCGAACTATAAGAGACCCTGGTCCATAAGGTCCATCTTTTCGATAACCGAGAAATCCTTGAGAGCCATTGATACACGGTTTAAAACTCGGTGGGTAATGGACCCGTCGCTCTACTGTTCTCTTAAATACCAGGCTTTTATCTGCGGTCGGGCTCAAATGCGTGACGTCTGCCTAACCTACGCATCATGTGTTGTACACTTACCACTAGACCAAAGCCCTGGGGGCATGGTCTATAAGGGTCCCTTTTAGAAATCATAAGAGTTATTTAAACAATGTTGATGTTTAAGCGTTTGACTGTGTAATGAAATCAGATTTTCAGTTTCTTTTGGTGGGTGACATCTAAAGTGCTTTAAGCACACTATCTGGTCTTTTTAACACTTTTCTAACTATGCTTTTCTTTGTGTCCTTCCAGGATAAGGGTGTGCCTGATCGCATATAGAACAATAAGTTCATCCCTGTTTTTGTTATTGTTCTTTGAGCCTCTTAGCATAGAATTTGAAACGCTTCAGGTACTGTACATAAGAGGGATATAGCTTCTATTTTCTGACACTTTTGAAGTTTTTTGACTTTCAAAAACATGTTGACGATTGCATTTTGTATGTCAATCTTTCTCTATAGGCTATTCTTGTTCATGGATTCCAGTTGCTCGACATATATATCCATGACTCGGAAAATGATATTTCAAATAGCAGAATATCCAATCTCTTTGACATATCTGCCGCAGGTAAGTTTTATGCGGGTAACTTTTGCTTTAGGTGGTCTGGTTTATTGATTAATGAACTTATGTGATTTATTGGAGATATATACCGTGCCTCATTGGAGTGGATTTTGTGGTTCAATGTTCTGCATTTGAGATTTTTGTTTGATTATTGACTCATTTTGAAACGTTTTCTCTCTATCTCTCTCCCGCGCGCAAGCGGTGTGCTCTTTCCGTTAATGAGTTTGATGCTCTTCGTTTTTGCCTGCCCTACTCTTTTCCATTAGTGACATATTCTGCTTATAAGATTTTACAAAGTTAATTTATTTAAGAAGTCATCTTTCTTTTGGAAGTTTCTAATCAAATACACCCTATTCATAGCTAATAAGGATATATGTGCATCCTTTATTAATCCTGAGTTTGTCTGAATGTATATCCAGTTGAAAGGATGCGGAAGAAGTTTCCCTTCTTCTTCTGTTGTGTGTGTGGTTTCATGCGAAGTCTGTGGTCGAGAACACTTCTTAATCGTCTTCCATGTACCTAGTTCATGCAGGATTGATGTATATAGGATATTTACTCGAATAAGATATAATGATTCTCTTTAAATCTTCACCCATCTACGTTCCCCTATCTTATTCCTAAAAACCTCCTACAGGCTCATTTGGGGAATGGAAAGGCATTCTTATTCGGAATCTGGGTTTTCTCCTGGACATGATGACTCTGTTGATGGCCCTCACTCATTATGTGCACATTTGGTGGCTTCAAGGAATGGCCTTTCACCTTGTGGATGTAGTTCTTTTCCTAAATATCCGTGTAAATATTTATCTGTATGAATTAATGTAATTTCATAATTTTTCAAATACCTCTGTTGCCCTCTTCTACCTAATGTTTAGTATGTCCATGCACTGTTACTAAAATTAGTTCATTTTGAACAGGCTTTATTGAGTGCTATTGTAAAACGTGTCAAAGGGTTTATTAAACTGAGAATAGCATTGGGAACTCTTCATGGTGCACTTCCTGATGCAACTTTAGAAGAGCTACAAACTTATGATGATGAATGCGCTATTTGCAGGGTAACTCCCTCCCCCTCTTTATAGCTTCCTTGTTCTTATTCCAGTTTTCATTTTTTATTTTATTCTTTTTTGCTTTTTGATATATAATAAGCCTTTGATATGCTGTAAAATGACAGGAACCAATGGCAAAGGCGAAAAAACTATCTTGTAATCATCTTTTCCATCTTGCATGCTTGAGATCTTGGTACGGCGTATTTATTGCTTGAAATGTTTACTGGGTAATGTAAATTGCAATCTTACGACAAATTCATGTACAAACATGGCAAATAATTACAGGTTGGATCAAGGTTTAACTGAAAATTATTCATGTCCCACTTGCCGGAAGCCGTTGTTTATAGGAAGAAGCGAGAATGAGGTAAATCCTCAAACCGCAGATGTTCGGGGTGACGAGCTGCTTGCTCGCGAGATGAGTATGGGACTTGATCAGTTGATTCTTCCTGGTCATGCACTTCCAAATGAAGTTTCCCGCAATCAAATGCACAATCCTCTTGAAAGTAGTGATTGGAGGTCTGTTTACTTGTACTGTTGTCAGTGATTGCTTCTTATCCATATGCCAGTATTGGTTTCAGCTAAAACCACCATTTGCTGTGGAATATCATAATGTGCCTGTTGCTTCTCTATCTAATATTTGTAGAAGTTCTTAAATATAAAGAGGATAACTGACAGGGAGAACATATTTGATAAGATTGTCAAGAAAAGTCGTTCGAGTAGAAATGAATTCATATAAGATAAATATAATTGCGAGATAATGGATATTTATGAAGGAGCTTTCACAAGTGTGAGAAGAGGCGGTGATATAAAGGATTTTCCCTGAACTGTGTGATTACTTCAACGGTTTGCTTTAAGACTTTACTTGTTTACCTTAGTTATGGATGAGGGGGGAGGAGGGGGATCTAGCTCTTAGTTACGGTTCGACCAAACCCAATAGCTTTGGTTCAAACCTTATATTTGTGTTAAAAATTCATTGAGTGTGTACAAATTATTAAATTTAGAACTCAATAATTTTAGAAGTGTAGAATCCTGAACCCATAAGCTTCAAATCTTGGCTCCGCTTCTGGTTATGGAGCTAGTTAATAATATGCAAGATGAGGTCCCATAGGACAAAGCTATTTTGCAAATGATATTGTCTTAATTGACAAATTAGTGAGAGCTGAACAAAAGCTTGTGGTGCTGTGGAGAAGCACCTCAGGAAGTAAGTGTTTTAGGATAAGTAAAAATAAACTTAAATATGTACACAAGTTTAACCACTGTATAAAGAATGAGTTTATATTAGATTTGGTGGGAGTGGTGCGTAAATGCAGACAATTTACGTAACTAATTACCTCAGTGTATGGAGGTTTGGGGGTCAAAAATTTAAAGCTTAAGAATAAAATATAAATATGGCCAAGCTGAACAATGGTACACAAATATAGTGACTGATACTTTTGGTGTGAGGGTATGGAGGACCATTAGAGCTTTCTAGTTGGCTTTGAAGGCAAATGCTAAGGTGGGCAGGGGTGACAAGATCTTATTCTGGAAGGAGAATTGGAGTGGACAGGGGGCATTGCAGGTTCTGTTTCCTGGATTATTTTCAATAGGTACCAATCCTGAAGTCAGAATAGAGGAGATGTGGTCTCCTCAGGGCTGGAATTTAACCATCAGAAGATTGCTAAATGACTGGGAAATAGCAAGGGTACATTCCTGGAAATTGATATGATAGACGAAATGTAACAAATATAATTAAAATGACTTGACATGGAGGAATGTTGTGCGAGATATCAACTAAATAGGAAGGTAATTTCTATAGAACGGCTGTGAGACTAGCAACGTTATATGCAAGTGAATATGGGGCCTCTAAGTCTAACATATCCACTAGATGAGTTTTTTAAAAATGCATATTTCAATATGGATGTTCAGTCATACAAGATTAGACAAGATCAAAAGTAATTACATTCAGCAGATAGCTAAAAAAAAGCAGCACAGATGGTGGATAAAATAATGAAGGTCAATGGAGATGGTCTAGCCATGCGCTAACTAGTCCTCCAAATGCATCAATTCGTAGATTTTAACTGAAGGTTTTAAAGAGGGACAGGATAAACCTAAAATCACATGCAAGTTGTTTTAAAGGATCTACTCCCTCCGTCCCAATTTAAGTGTCTTAGTTTGACTTGGCACGGAGTTTAAGAAATAAAGGGAGACTTTTGAATCTTGTGGTCTTAAATTAAAGATGTGTGGGGTCTTTTAAATCTTGTGGTCTTAAATTTTCCTTGGAATTAAAAAACTTACTAAATATAGAAAGAGACTCTTTTTGGGACAAATCAAAAAGGAAAGTAAGACACTTAAATTAGGATGGAGGGAGTATAATTTATGGAATCCATGAGGATTTAGTAAAGAAATAATAACAAAAGGAAGCAAAAGATCCATATAGGCGATTCTAACTAGTTGATATCACGGCTTAGTTGTATTGCTACATTTGCATCCGGTCCTGCTTTTGATACAAGGCTTTTTATTTTGATTATAGGTTTGTATGTTGGCATAGGGTTAAGTGAGATTCAGAGACCTCTAATTTGAGAATACCTAATTTAGAGTATTGGAATGAAACAAGTCAAGATAGTAGAATTTGAGGAATATGTATAGCTGACCCAACTACTTTGTCGTTGAGACAGTTATTTTAAAGATATAATGGGTTGTTTGGTTGGTGGGATAAGGGATAACAATCTTGGGATATCCTGCGGGATTATTGTATCCCGCGTTTGGTTATCCCAATCCCATGGGATATCCTTGTCTATCCCATCCTGGTAACCAAACAACCAATGCTCGACACTTGTGCAAAAAGTGGAAGAACTGTTGTTTTATAACATGGTTCCTCGCTCATAAGTGCTTGCTACATATTGTTTATATGATTTACTTCTAAAACTTTACGCTGGAGGTCCTTGACAAATGCAATCTGTATCATGGATTGAATTCTCCTACTAATGGGCCATTTTCTCTCTCATCCTCTTGATACTCTGTTGCTTAGCAGTTGTCATCTTTTGCAGTAATTTATCATCTAGAAACAGAGAGAGGTCTCTAATTTTGCTCTTCCTTTCTGTCTACAGGGGTTCGGGAATTGATTCAGGTTGGTTGGGTTTAGATGGTGCTGGTCCATCTACAGGCATCAGGTCAGCGGGATTGGGTCGGGTTCAGACAGTGATGAGGCATATTGCAGCTGTTGGAGAAACGTATGCACAAACTGCTCTGGAAGATGCTGCCTGGAACCTTTGGTCTATGCGTGCCTCCCAGGCTGGTACTTCCAGTTCAGCAATCCCTCCTGCAGGTTCTGTGAGGCACGTTGGAGGTGCTGGAGGGTTGCACTTGAGGACAACCTCACGTGCCGCAAACAACAACATTCCAAACATATATACAATGGTTGAAACTGTTAGAGAGGTGCTGCCGCACATACCTGATGAAATGATTTTTGAGGTATGGTTACTTTGATTTTTAAGAGCTTTCTCCATGAAATATGAATGCGGAATGAATTGTTGGTGTTCTCACAGATAAATGGTAGGGCAGGGCCAATGAGGAAATTCATAGTTCTCTGATCTTCATCCTAATTATTCCCCTTATATCGTATAATCATTAAAGTCTTCCCTTTATATATTAAGCTAAAGAGGGTGGTCAAAGTTACGTTCTAGTGCTAAGTAGCAATAAGTCCATTTGTCAAGGGTTGTTATCGCGGCTCGTGGCAAATTTACACACAAGATAGATATTACTGCACATTAACTGACCATCTTCGTTGACATTCCTTGAAGAAATTTGCCTTGTGCTATTTCTCTTCCCCATCCTCCACTCCCCAACCTAAAAGGAAAGGAAAAGCTAGAATATCTCGTAATATTAAATATTCTAACTCTTCCATCCTGACGGTTATAAATAGAAAAAGGGGCCTTGTTTGCCTTTTTGCAATGTACTGCTGTTTGAAAAATTGGACTTGTACAATTGTAGCTAATAATTTGATGGACTAATGAGTTCTAAATTTGCTTCATCCATGAACCGTTTGTTATCTGTCTTTGATTTTACATTCCTGTAATGGTGATTCTTTCCAGAATGCAATTAAAAGTTGATTAATTTGAATTTGCAGGATTTACAGAGAACACACTCGGTAACTGTTACTGTGAATAATCTTCTGCACATGTGATCATACATACCTTTCTTTTGTGATACTGTTGTGGTATGTCTTTCACTGAGGCAGGGCAAAGTTGAAGTTCCGGTAGTGTACAGGTGTGAGGTTTCCAAATATGTCCTGACGCCAAGCCTGTTACCGCATTATATATATATATATATAAATATGCTGTTAGATACAACTGCTATAATAATTCCCTTTTTTCCCGAAATAAAAGAGCATATTCTTTTGGCACACGTGAAGGGGAGCCTTGGAGTAACTAGTAAAGTTGATGTCATGTGACCAAGAGGTCATTGGTTCAAGCCGTGGAAACAGCCTCTGACAGAAATGCAAGGTAAGGTTATGTACAATAGACTCTTGTGGTCCGGCTCTTCCCCGGACCCCGCGCATAGCGGAACTTAGCGCATCGGCCTGCCCTTTTTTATTCTTTTGGCACACATGGCAGATATTGCCAATTTACTTTGTTTGACAGTTCTACCAGCATATAACTGGCATTAAATAATATATGGTAAAGCATGTTGATTGTAGGGGTGGCCAGTTGGTCGGGTCGAGGCGGGATGAGATTTGGGGGGGGGGGATCGAAACTTAGCGGGCCGAGATAGGGGGACGGGAAGAGATCCCGTCCCGTCCCACATCCTACCGGAAGAGGAGACGGGTTTGGGGGGGGGGGGGGGGACGGGGACGGGTCGGGTAGGGGATTTGGGGGGATTTTAAATATTTTTTTTAGACAATTTTAAAAAATATATATATTTAAACACTATCTCAAGGTTGTTTTTGTGCTCTTATATTATTTAATAGAAATATGATTTTTTTGTAATACAATTGCGACTTTGTTTCGTAGTTCAAAAGTTGCAAATCAAATAGTAAAATTGCCATTAAAAAAATTACATATTCAATCATATTTTTTTCTAATTTCCTCACAATCTCGAGTATCTTTTGTTGGAATTGGAAGTTGGTCAAATTTTTTAACGTCGCTTCCTGCTCCCTCGGATAAGATTTCGTTGTAGTTGTAGTCGTCTTCTTCGTTGATCTCTGGATGACCGCACTTTCTACGCTCCGCTCTAATTCAATCTCTGAATAAAACTGCAATCTTCAAGCTGTCTTTCGCCAATGAGTGTCTTTGCTATCATATTTGAAACATTCCATCAGAAGAAGTGCTTTCAGAAGCTGTTGATGACACTTGAATATTCAACACATCTCGGGTCATCTTTGATAGTGTCGAAAATGTCTTCTCATTCTCCCTCCAGTATTTCAGCAAGTCTTCACGTCCATCTTCATTGACAATTGATTTGTACGGTACAACACCCTGCAAAACATAAACATTAAATTCGCTAATTTGTGAAAACTTGAACCGCTATATATTCTATTTCTAAAGCCTTGAATACTAGAAGTAGAAATAGCATGTCTTTTATTAGGTTGCAGTGAAGTAGAGACATAACTTCTTCTTTAGTTGGTTTGTGAGTTGGTTCTTCAGTTGAGTCTGTTGGAAGTATTTGTAAGCTTTCATAAATCATTTCAACAAGTGTTTTACAGCCGTCTACTTTAATAATAGGATTTAATACAACACCAATAAAATAAATAGTGGGAATAGAAAAAAAGTATTTTTTTTAATTTTATAAACATTTTCTAATAGCTGGCTTGTAAGTTGGTTTTTGTATATATTCATTAAGTAATAAAAATATTAGAGCTATATAAAATAACATAGATGAAATAGAAGGATAATAAATTTCAGAAAATTTCTTAGAAGCTAGAAATTTTTTTTCTAAAAATGCATTAAGTTCCAAAATTTGATCTCAATCATCATCTACAAGCATATCCGTTGGATTTTGATTATGGTCGTTAAATAATAAAGTTATAGGTCTTTTATATTCGCGAGCAACAAGTAATTGTTCATACAAAGAATTTCATCTAGTCACAACTTCTTC
This sequence comes from Anisodus tanguticus, assembly GCA_034509755.1. Lineage (NCBI taxonomy): Eukaryota > Viridiplantae > Streptophyta > Magnoliopsida > Solanales > Solanaceae > Anisodus > Anisodus tanguticus. The sequence continues at coordinate 45,582,332 of CM067550.1, read as the reverse complement.
TGCAATTTTTCTATAAGGTAATCCACAATCATGACAAGTTTTTTTTATAATCTTTGCGTCTTTGTATTTTATTATCTTTAAAAATAAAGTTTATAGCAAATTGTACTTTATCAAGGACGTTTTTAAAAATTTTAGGTCATCTTTTACAACTAAGTTATTAATATGACATGTACATCTAATATGAAAAATATCAGGAAAAGATGGAGTAAATCGAGTTTTTAAAATGTTTACAACATAATCATTAGAAGAAGCATTATATAATTTAATAGTCATAATTTTATCAGTAATTTCATAATATTCAGAAATTTCATGAATATTTCTTGAAATAAAAGTTGAAGTGTGCTTAGCTAATATACATTTTTGCATAGACCAATTGTCATCTATCCAACAACATGTAACAGTTAAATAATCATTACCATTAGTACTACGACTTATGTCAGAAGTGATAGCCAATTTGTCATTAAAATAATATAATGCATAACGTAAAACATCCACTTGCATAGGATTACTAGAAGATGCACTCTTACCCCTGTTACCCCTAGTACCTCTACCAGAAAAACATCCACTTCGTTTCATTATAATTATGCAAATAAATAATTAAAGATAATGAAATTAAGTATGATAATTAAAATTAAATAAAAATAATAATTTAAAGAAGGAACGAAGGTGTCAAACGCCGACGTGTAATCGATGTTGAAAATTAAAACTTTGCTCGATGATCCTCAAGCTAGTTGCTAACTTCACTCTCAATTTTTTGAACTTTGATAGAAATTAGCAAATAAAATATAATAATTAGTGTGCAATGTAGACTTGTAGAGAGAGAGAGATGTTGGAAAGATTTGTGAGAAAATTAAGAGGAAAATGAAGTATTTATAGTTGAGAAATAGGGTTAAAGTGTAAATATACTAATCTAGGGGTTAAAAATAAATATTGAAGGGGGGTATGGAGAGTTTATGGGGTGTGAGGGGGGGGGGGGGCGGAAGGGGCAAAATGGCCGTTATTAGTCGCTAAAATCGAAATTGACCTGTTGTGCAACGGTTATTTTTGCAAAGGAGGTGGGGCGGGACGGGTGGTGGGTTGGGGCGGGATCGGGACGGGCGGGACGAGCCCTAGTCCCATCCCAAGTTCGAACCCCTTCATTTTTTTTAAAGGGGATCAGGGAGGGTCGAAGTAGGTATCAGAATGGTTCGGGGCGAGATCGGGTCGACCCGACCCACTGGACAACCTTAGTTGAATGTGGTATGCCAAATCCAAAATTTTGATTAGAGGATTTTAGTGGAAAGAAGGTTTCAAAGGAAACCGACTTGGATGCTGGTTGAAGTGATTTTGGTTACATGTAATAAGCTAAATTGCAGAAATAGAAATTGGGACAAATTTCATGATTTTCTAATAAGGAAAAAAGGAATTACAACTGAAATTAATAAATTGCAAGCTAGAATTGATAAGTATCCAAGAATCTGAGAACCTGCAGAGAAAGGGAACAGAAGAGTTGTGGGGGAAATTCACATAAATTCCCCTCTTTCGTGGTGGTCTTTCATTTTTGCCTCTCAAATTGAAAATCTTTAATTTTTTTCCTTCGCCTAAAACTCTTGTGTTTTGAGTTCGAACTCCAACTCAGTCAAATATTTTTTTTAAAATTCGCAAGACAGAATTTGAATTTCGCAAGGCATAGTTTGCCCAGAGTTTGCCTTAAGGCAGAATTACCTAAGACATATTTTGCCTTAAGACAGAGTTTGTCTTAAAGCAAATTTTGAGAGTTTGCAGGCAAACTATGACTTGCGAATTCTTTTTTAATTTTTGATTAGTGTGGGTTCGAACTCGGGACCTCGGAGTATTTTTAGCCTTTTTTTTAACCTAAGGAAAAAAAATTAAAAAACAACAATTTGAGGGAAAAAAATTAAAGACGAGTGCCTTTGAAGGTCAATCCGCGCAAAAAATAGGAGTTGTGAGATGAAGAGGACAAGTAAAATATGGAGAGAGAATGACGAGGAAACAGAATGGTATTGGTAGCAAGGAAAATACTTCCTCTAGTTCATATTACTTGGTCATTTTTCTTTTTACACGTTTTTTAAGAAATTATAAATAAGAATGGTATTTTTACTATATTGTTCTTATCTTTTTTCAATTAATTGCGCTCTAATCAATATTGAATACTTTTAAAAACAATTAATGTTAAGAGCAAAGTAAGAAAAAACTTAATTAATTATATTTTATTTTTAGAAAGTGACTGGAATGAATATATTTAATAATGTGGCCAACTAATATGGGACTGTGGGAGTACCAAACATTCGTAGTTTGGTATATGCCTATCTCAAGGTTAATTCGCCTGTCAACATGTAATAATTTTATTAGGTTAATCCTTTATTTTCTTTCTCGCGCTTAAGCTGAATACATTTCTGCTTGCATCAAACAATCCTTGACCTCAATAATGAGCATCCAATCCCAGAGATGGACTTTAGATCAACATAATTTTCGCATGTGGCATCTTCAGGGAGGAGTACCTTGACAGCTGCAACATTGCCATGCTTGACCATTTATTGTCGTAATATAACTATAGGCTTGACCAAGAGATGGCCCTAAGTGAGAACCAATTCATTTTAAGTATAGGATGGATGCATGAGGATGATGGTAATTCGAGTTTGTAGGCCATTCGGCCATTCTTTTCCAGCACCCTACAAGGGCCATAGAATTTAAAACAGGGTTTCTGGTTTTTTCTCAAGGCCAGGGAAGTTTACCCATATTGCAAATACCCTCTCAGTTTTATTTTGGCTTGTAGACATTTTCATTCGATTCTGAGCTGGGAGGAGATTGTCCTTAAACAGTTGTTGAAATCGTATGCCTTTGCATAATTAGATTTTCAGCAGCAAGAACAATAGACTTAAGCATAGAAATGTAAGAAGGATTGTACTCATAGAGGGCCAGTGCATTGTAAGCTACATTGATAGTTTGTATTATACCACCACTTAGCTAGTGGTATCCATTGCTTTCAATGTATGGGCTGCTAGATTCATGCACTATAGGGTTCAATACATTTATTCACACCTTTCAGTTTGGCCATCTGTCTGTTGGGGGTAGGGCGGTAGGTTGGGGGTAGGGCGGGAGGCGGGGGTAGATGGGGTAAGTGGGGGTAGGTGAGGTGGGGTGGTAGCGAGGTAGAGGGTGGGGTGGAGTAGGCAAGGTAGGGGCAGGGGTGTGCTGATGGGTGGGTGTGGGGGTGGGGTAGGGTGGATGGATAATGTGGTGGGTGGTTGGGGTGCGTTGGTGTATTTTTATTGTTGCGAAATAATAAAGGAGACTTTTAAATAATTATTTATAAACAAAAAATTTATTCTAGAGTGGAGCTCTAATGGTTAAGATTGAGCACTTTCTTGAGTCAGTTTGGGCATCATCACATGTTCATTTGAGCTGTTGATTTATGATGGATCAACTTGGCTAGCCCAAACCAACCCATCATCACAATCACTCTTGCCCAAACCCATTGGGCGGGTCATTTGGATTTGGGTTAATTTTGCCACCCCTACCACCCACTAAAGAGTTCATGGCAGGTGCTGAGTAGTTGTTTAAGTTTATTATAGGTTCAATCATGGCTTTACCCTTCCTCTTGAGCACTCCTGAAGAGTAGTTAAACAATTAACTTACTTATCTCATAATCCCCTTCATAACTGTTGTGTATATTTTGCATCCAACTAGGAATAGTTTTGTTGATGGCAAGTACTTTAGTTGTTAGTTTTATAGTGTTGCTAGCAGTAATGTCGCACTCTGTTCTCAATTCCCCTTTTGAACTGCACTTCATAGCCATCAGGCCCTTCTATCAAATGGATGCCGTCAATTTCTGTTCAAGCGTATACATAAGACTCTGGTGATCAATTCTAACAATAAAATATTTATATTATTAGTAATGCTTCCAATTATTAATGACATCTAGTAAAGTCAAATGCTCTTTCTCATAAACTGACTTGTCCCAATGCGTAAAAGCTAACACCTTATTAAAATAGGTAATGAGCTTGTTCTTTCGGAAGGAATATGTTACTTGATTGTATTCATCAATAATGTATAATATATATAATAGTACAAGAATATTTAAAATATGTAACTAATCAACCTAATTATAATAGAAAATATAATTCTGCCTAAAATAAGAGACTTAATTACAATAGGAATACAATTCTATATAAAATAAGAGATATATAATTAATGAAAGAATATTCGGAAAATATTCTATTACATCCCTGCAGTCGAAGCGGGAGGTTCACGAACACTGAGACTGGCTCGAAAATCATCAAATAGTATGCGCAGAAGTCATTTGGTGAATATGTCGGCAATCTGATATCTGGAAGGAACATGAAGGACACGAGCTTGTCCACGGACCACTTTTTCGCTAACGAAATGAATGTCCGTCTCAATGTGTTTAGTGCGCTGATGTTGGACGGAATTGCCGGAAAGATATATCGCACTAATATTATCGCAGTAGACTAGTGTTGCCTTTTGAATTGGGCAGTGAAGCTCAAGTAGCTGGTTACTGATCCAACAAGACTCAGAGATGACGTTGGCGACACCTCTGTACTCTGCTTCGGCACTGTATCATGATAGTGTAAGTTGCCTTTTGGAAGACAAAGACAATAGGTTATCTCCAAGAAAAATGCAGTAACCAGACGTGGAGCATCGGGTGTCGGGACATCCACCCAGTCAGCATCAGAATAAGCAGTGAGACCAGTGAGCGAGGACCTGTATAGATGTAAATCCGAAGTGAAGTGTACCTTAGACGTATCGTAAAATACGTTTGAGGGCATGCATGTGTGCTTCGGTCGGATTGTGCATGAGTAGGCAGATTTATGACATGATATGTCATGTCTCGTGAATGTGAGGTACTGCAGGCCCCCAGCCAGGCTACGATAGTGAGTCGGATCTTAGTATGGGGGGCAGGAATCTGCGTTGATCTTGGAATTGGTGTCTGCTGGCGTGTGGGATGGTTTGCAAGATGTCATGCCTGCACGGTCAATGATCTCTTCGGCGTACTTCTTCTGACACAGAAATAGGCCGTCAGAATGTCGAGTGACAGAGATGCCTAAGAATTAACTCAGGCCCCCCAGATCTTTCATAGAAAACTCAGAGGAAACGAGAGACATAATGGACCAGCAGAGAGCATCAGATGAAGTGGTGAGGATGATGTCATCAACATATAATAATATGTAAGCCATGTCTGTACCCTTGTTGTAGATGAACATGGAATGATCAGATCTGCTGTGTGAAAAAATTGATAGAGGAGACATAATCGGCGAACCGCTAGTACCATGCTCGAGGAGCCTATTTCAGTCCATAGAGCAATTTTTGTAACAGATACACATAATCTGGATGAATAGGATCCCTGAAACCCATAGGCTGATGCATATATACCGTTTCATGAAGATCCACATGTAAGAAGACATTCTTGACATCAAGTTTATGAATGGGTCAAGATTTGGATAGAGCAATGCTGAGGACGGTCCAGATAGTTGCAGGCTTTACGATCGGGCTGAACGTTTCATCATAGTCCAATCCCACATGTTGAGACCTGTCATCACCTACAAGACGAGCCTTATACCTCTTAAAAGAACCATCAAATTTCTTTTTATGTCTAATAATCCACATAGAACAAATAATGTTAGCATTAGGTGGACAGGGTACTAGGTCTCCCATCTTATAATTAATAAGAGCATTATATTTGTCAATCATTGCGGCTTTCCAATTAGGGTCGGACAAGGCATCCTTCGGATTTCGAGGGACAGGGGAAGGGACAACTGAAATTGATAGGTTAAACAACCGTTTAGATTTATGAATTACGTGCATGGCACGAGTTTCCATGGTCCGAGAGCGTGTCTCAGGACGCGAGATTGGAAGGGGTGTGTCGCAGGACTTTTGGGAAGAGGAGGAAGGGCAGGGGTAGCGGGACCTATTGGCCGATGCTCGATTTGCCGAGAGGTGGCTGTGGAATCACCCTGAGGCAGGTTGTTCCACTTTCGATCCATCGTCAACAGAACCGAGTGGGTAGTGTGTCCCGGATTGTCCGAGGGGGAAGGGGGCAAAGGGGAATTAAGACTCATCAAATAGGACATGACGTGAAATAATAATTTTACGGCTTGACAAGTCATAGCACGAGTAACCACGATGATTGGTGGGGTAACCCAGAAACACACACGGGGAAGACCGAGGTTTGAGTTTGTGAGTGGTCGGATGGAGATGATAACAGAAACATCCAAAGATAGGCAAGTGTTGGTAGGAGGGGTTCCTACGAAATAAAACTTGAGTGGGCGACCGTTGAGCTAGAGACTTATTTAGGATTATGTTTAGGAGATAGATGGTCATAGAGAATGCGTAATGTCAGAATTGAGGGGGAATTGAGGTGTGAGCAAGTAGGGCATGAATTAGGTTGTTTATAGTTCAGATTTTCCATTCGGCCTTACCATTTTGGGAGGAGGTGTGAGGGCAAGAAAAATGAAAGGTAAGACCGTTATTAGAGAAAAAATGTTTGAATGGATTATTATTGAATTCCTTTCTTGTCATATTGAAAACATTTAATGCTCTTTCAAATTATGTTTTTACGAGAGCACTAAATGAGAAAAAATGAGATAGACTTGGAATTTATTTCCAATTGGAAAAGTCCATAAAAAGTTGGAATAATCATCCAAAAACAACACATAATATCGATGACTAGCCGTACTTAAAATAGGAGATGTCCACAAATCACTATGTATGATATCGAAAGGTAGTAAAGTACAATTTATGGATGCAGAAAATGGTTTAACATGTTTCCCAAAAACGTAGGATTCACATATAGGCGTCCTAGAAATACGATTGTAATTAATAAAACTATTTTTCCTAAGAGAGCGTAAAACAGAATCTCCCAGATGTCCTAATCTAGAGTGCCATAAGAAAGACGAAAGAGCAGCAAATGTTGATGGAACTGAGGCTGGATTGTTGACGGCATTTGAAATAGGGTAGAGATCTCCGGTGCTGTCACATCTCATTATTCGTCTCTCTGTCGTAAAATCCTTCACAGAAAAACCAAAAGGATCAAAGTCAATGGAAACATTATCATCAGTTGTGAAACGTCGCACATAGATTAGATTCTTAATGAGTTTAGGGGCATGTAGGACATTTTTAAGATTAGTGGTGGATGTGGTGGGGATAAGGATGAATGACCAAAACCGCGAATGAAAATGCCTTGTCCACTACCAATAATGATATTTTGATTTAAATTACTCAAATTGGAATAAGACGAGAGTGTACCTTGTGATACCGTCATGTGAGATATGGCGTCTGTGTCCATATACCAATTTTCGTCTAGAGCATTGAGTGACATTGTGTTTATAGCTGCCTCAATGTCAGTCAATGCATAAGTTGAAGGCGGGAGGGCCTATGCTACGGAGGCATGTTAGGGACGTGGGCTGAGTATGTCATGGTAGGCTTATTAGTTCTGAGGTGGAGTCCATGAGGATGTCGGATACGGTCTAGGAGGAAAGGCCCATGACGATGGGGCCCACGCGGCCCACGGCGGGTAGGCAGCCCATGGCGGAGGCTTCTACCACTGCCGCGGTCGCTGCTGGCTATTTCCTACCGACGGGGACAACCCCTTCCCGCCGCCGTTATTGCCGAAATTCCGTCTGCCGCAACCCTTGCTAGAAAGCCTGCTCCAGCGGTTGTTGCGTGTGGATGCGGGTCCTTGGGTCAGCAGTTCTGGTTGTCGGAGTTGGAGGCCCTGCCGTTGGCGGAGGGCCCGACGGTGGTGGCGAGGGCGGCGTCGACAATGTTGGCATTAGTGGTGCTGCGCTTGATTTTCCGAGTTTCCTCAAGAATAAGCTTCGAATGGGCCTCATAAAATGGAGGTAATAGCGTGCATTGCTGAAGGATGGCGGCAACGCCGTCATAGGATTGGTTCAAGCCTGCAATAAGTTGCATGACCAATCGCTGATTAGTGAATGGTGCGCCGATGTTAGAGAGTTGGTCGACAAGCATCTTGAGTTCTTGAGAATATGCACACGTTTGGGAAATCGTCCTGATGAACGCCCTTGAACTGATTTTCAAGGTATAACGCTCGTTGAGTTTTGTTGTCGTGGAAAATACTTTCCAAACGTTTCCACGTTTGACGGGCAGTGACATCGATCTCAATGATGGTGTGCAACAGATCATTAGAGATTGTGTCGTATATCTACTGGAGGACGGCTGCGTCCAAACGAGACCAGAGTGCATCATCAGAAGTCGAAGCCGATGGTTGGTCTGTGGAATTCGGTGTAGAAGGGATGATGTGGTCGATAACTTCGTAAACACGACAATGGATCTAAAAAAGCTCTGCGCACGAGGAGTATTGACCGTTTTTCCATCTCAAGGGTGATAGAGATGATGTTTTTTTATGGTGTTTACTGCAAGTGCATAATGTAATTTGGTTTTGTCAGCCATGGAAGATGAAATTTAGGAGGAGAAGGGAGAGAGAATGGCTAAAAAAACACTAGGGTTCAGTGGGGGTGGCGGCCGAGAGCTATGGTCGGCGTCGGTGGAGGTATTTTTAGGCTACTGATACCATAAATGAATATGTTCCTTGATTGTATTCATCAATAATGTACAATATATATAGTAGTACATGAATATTTAAACTAGGTAAATAATCAACCTAATTACAATAGGAAATATAATTCTACCTAAAATAGAAGACTTAATTACAATAGGAATACAATTCTACCTAAAATAAGATATATAGAATTAATGAAAGAATATTCGGAAAATATTCTATTACTTCCACATAAGTATAACTTATGTACCAATGTTGCTAGCATCTGTTTTCGCAATGAACTCTCGTGAGTAGTTTGGCAAGGCAAGGACATGTGTGGTGGTCATGGTCTGTTTGAGCTTCAGAAATGCTTCAACTGTTGATGATCCCATTGAAATGCATCCGTCCTAAGTATGTTAGTCAAGGGTTTGCATATTTGTCCATAGTTAGCAACATACTTTTTGTAGTAACTTGTAAGGCCCAAAGAATCTCTGAGGGCCCTGACAGTAGGTCAATCTAGGATGGGTTGCACCTTGTCAGAATCTGTGGAAATTCCATCTATAGTAATCACATGTCCAAGGTATTCTATCCCAGGCTGGTCAAATGAAGATTCAGTTTTCTTAGCCAACAGAGCATTGTCTCTGAGTGTGCTAAAGATTTTTTTTTCAGGTTCTACAAATGCTCACAAACTATAGATTAGCATATCATTCAAAAATACTAAGGCAAACCTCTTGAGGAATGAGTGTAAGATCTAATTCATCAAGGCCTGGGATGTAGCTGGAGCATTAGTGAGCCCAAAGAGCATGATTCTGAATTCATGATGTCCAACATGAGTTCTGAAAGTTGTTTTGTGCACATCCTCATGCTTCATCTTTATTTGATGATAGCCTGATTTCAAGTCAATTTTTGAAAAGACTGCAAACACTGTAGTTCATACAAAATTTCTAAGTATCATCCTTCTTCTTCAAGTCAAAATAAATTAACTATGTTGGATAATTCCAGTGCTTAGCATCTCCTTGACCTATTTTTCGATTACGTCCTTTTGTTAGTGATTGTACCTATAAAGTCTTAAACTGAGTCGTAGTGTTCCTAACTTTAAAGGAATTGAGTGATCCATCGGCCTGGCAGGTGACAAAGTCATATTTGTGCAGTAATGCTTGTAGTGTGTTATTTTAGCTGCCTCAAGAATCAGGATCTTCAGCAGTAACAACAAATAAAGTGCAGAATAATAAATCACAAGGAATTTTACTGTGGAAAGCTCCTTGTTCAAGGAAGACAAAAATCATGACCTACCTTAATAGAATTTTTCTAACAACTTCACTAAATCAAGAGAAGTTTAAGATTACAACTCGATAATGAAGGGACTAACAACTTAGTATCTTTCCCCCTCTACCATACTCTTTAATTATAGCTACTTCTTTCAAGACTCTACCCAGTCTTGAAAGCCCTTACAACTCACTGGAGGAAATTTACATCTTTACTATTTTTGACACCATGCCTAGAAAAGCTTAGGGCCTACTTAATGTGGATCGATGACAGCTACCTACATTCTAAGTCAAGAGAAAACCTAGTAACATGGTTTATTAACCACCATGAATTCCCAGTTTTATTACTAACTTTTATTTTGTGAAGGTGTTCATGCAATGTTTCAGTTGTATGGATTCACATGTCAAATGATCACCTTATATAAGAAGGTTAGGCTATCTCCTTCTTTCTTTGTATTTTGCAAATTCAAAGTGGTAATAAAATCGTGACTTCAAATTTGTTTAAAAAAAGATTATCGCCGACATTCCATTGTATGTTGTTGTACGAGCTTTCACCGATTCTCGCAAATGTCCAGAGATTGAAGCTTTCGATCCAGCTAAGGCAGATGAGTAGGTGGTTTGTTGTGAAACTTCTTCAGGGAAGTAGTCACTCCAGTTGACTGATCAGGCGGACGATCCAAACGCACCGGAACAATTGTTTGGCCGTCGTCTCCACGGTTAGACGCATGTATATATATCAGATGATGAAACTAGAAAGCATAAGTAAGAGGCAGGTGTGTTTCAACCGCAAATATTTTGTAATTTGTGACTTTAAACATGTCAGGTGAGACGTTAGAATTAAAAATTTACTAAAAGTTCTTTGGTTTTTCATTTTAGCGCGGAAAGAAGAGCATAATAGCTGTCACATGGGAGTTCGTTCTTTAATGATGTTAACTTCATTCACACTCAAAACATTACTTGGAAACCTCAAATCATAATTCCCAGGTGCTCATCAGTCATCATCTTCATGTCATGCGTATACCTATTTTTGTATTTGACTTAATTGACCCCTTTTCAAACTCATTGACTTTGACAATATATTTTTTGTTCTATAGGATACGTTAACAAAATTATTTCTGTACTCCTTGCTTTCTAAAGTTCCAAGGATTGTGGTCAATGAGTAAGGAAAACATAGTAAATGAGTATGTTTCTGGAAAATAAAATTCCCTTTTCTTGAAATAGACCATTAGCTCTATCACACTAAGCCATATCCATATAACTTGGACACTACATCTGTTTTCACTGTATTTATTAAAAAAACATTGTGACAATCTCAACTCTCTGTTAATTTCATTTGTCTCTTGGTTACTTTCAAGTTCTTCAGCAACTTTGCAGAATTACTGTATGAGAAGATATGTTTCTGTAAGTACTGTTTTCCCTTTTATCTCTTTCATATTCTTCCATGGATTCTAAGGAGCATGTTTTTTTGCATGCACTCTAAGTAGGCAAGTAGCATCGGGGGCGGAGCTAGAGTATGGGTTACACACTCAGTGAACCCAATAGCCTTGGTCCAAATTATGTATTTGTCTTAAGAAATTCAATAAATATTAAATTAGAAATCAATAACTTAAAGGAACTTCCGAATTCATAAGCTTCAAATCTTGGGCTCCGCCTTTGAGTAGCACAGATACTCGTAAGACCCTTAATGTATTAGATAGGGAGTATTACGTTTTGAACATATTTCAAAGAAATCAAACTAATCAACCACCCATTAAGTTTAAATTCTGATCATTTGTCTTTGTCACTTAATCTGCTCCTGTTCGGAAGACTTGCATGCAACTGCAACTACTTACTTAGTCAAAGCTTTAAGCTTAAGTACAGTATACTATTTAGCATGCCTTATTCTTAGTATCAGCAATTAGTAATATCATTTTGCAGACATCTGGACGTTCTTATATTGGCAGTAGAGGCAGGGGTTCGAGTTCAAGATTCTATCGAAACTCATATAATTTATTGTGTTCGATATCAATCATTTTTTACTTATTTAGTAAATTTTGACTCAAAGCTAGTACTTTTGGATGAACCCGTAACACTCTACGAGGGCGGATGCAGCATAGTAGTATTGGGTTCATCGGAATCCAGTACTTTCTTCGCGGAGCATAAATTATTTTGAAAAAATTCACTAAACTTATAATAAATAGTAGATATGAACCCTTATCTTTAAGAATACAATGAATTCAATGCTAAAAAAATAAAAGATGAACTAATAGAATCTAAATCCTGAATTCGCCTTCGACTGTCTATCTCCCACCCTGCTTGGTAGAGCCCCACCCACTAAGTGGTCTAGGGGCGATTGGGGTATATAACTCTGACTAGGGTTAGATTGCTTCTTAGTTTTTTTTTCTTTTCTCTTAAGAAAAAAGTTTTTACGCAAAGCTATTTCAGCCACTGTGCTCAGACCAGCAATGGGACAAGTCTTAACTCCAAAGGAACGTAATACTACTAGTGTGTACTTTTGCTGATGGACCTAAACGCCACGAAAAGCAATTTTGTTCCATAAGATATGTGTGTTTGCTTTAATAAATGTTTTGTCCATAAATACAATGCTCATTGGATTAGCTTTATTAGCGAACTGGTAACTACTTAGTTTAACATCATGCCTACTGGCAGTAGCTAGCTAGTGGAACTAGATATTTTATCGAGGGGGTGTTGAAGTATGAACAAGTAAACATACAAAAAAAAAAAAAAAAAAAAAGGAATCAACACATAGTATATATATACATAATAGATTTACCTATTTAATAATATAATTTTTCAGCGAATCGATGTATGTGGCTCCGCCCGGTTCCTCCCTTGTTTGCTTCGAAATCTTTTGAAGCTGACAAAACAGAAACTCCTTTTGTTAGATTAATTTCGGTTTGTAGTATTATTAGTACTCCAATTGGCACTATTTCCTAATGATGCATATACATATATATATATATATATATATATATATATATATATATATATATATATATATATATATATATATATATACATATACATATACATATATATATATATACATATACATATATATATATATATACATATACATATATATATATATACATATACATATACATATACATATCAACCAAAAACAAATATAAACTCTTTGTTATTAATCTGATTCCTTAATGTTTTGCTTTAAGCATCCGTATTTAATATTTATTGGCCCGATTAATTTAAATTTGCGTCAGATAGGACCGTTAAAGGATAAAACTTTTCATTGCTGACTTCTCATTTTTATTGCCTTAAGCATCCATATTCAGATTTTATTGGATCGACTAATCTGAATTCCCATCAAGTAGCTAGGCGTACTAACTAAGTGGTAAAATACTCCCTACCAAGAGGTTTTTCATTCACCGGGATTGAATTTGAAATGTCTAGTTAAAGCCTTAAAGGTGAAAGGATCTCGATCATCCTACTACACTCATTGGTGATGATTCTTCAATTTTATGTATTATCAAAGTTTCATACAGTTATGTATTTAGTTAGGCTGGATTTACTCTTAAAATAACTTAGGTGGCCTATCTGAAGCTAAGATTCTTAAGTTCATGCTCATAATTGTCCAGCAATATTATTAGTCCTTTCCAATTGAAATAATTTTAGGACTAGAGTTTAAGTGTCCGCTCTTCGCCCCTGAGTTATGCATGGTGTGTTGGAAATTTGTCTTTGGCGGGAGTTGCGTCCGACCAACTTTAACGGCTTAAACACTAGTGTTACGCATGTTGGAGAATCCGGTTCTTCACACGTGCATGATCTACTAAGTACGTAGATAACCGTAGGGCCAAGAATCGTCAAATTTCATTGAGAAATGAAAGAGATATTGGTCCACGAAGTGAGGTGTTTGAAGCATGAAAAAGTGTGGTATGAGATCAATTCTCCCTCATCGGTGGAGGAAGAAAGAATTGTTTTGTTTATAAGACTCAAAGTTGGCTTGGGGTTTGGGACCCCAAGGGGTATCCCATGTGTTTAAAGGAGGGAAGACCTAGATGTGCTTCGGTTCGAGGAAAGCCCACACACACGCCACCGCTCGTCCCGTCCAGTTCCGGGCTCACGGGTTGTGCTTCTTTTGATATTATCTTTTTGGACCAGAGAACTTTGTCAGATGTGCAGTTTGGACCAGAATTCTTTTATATGTACAGTTTGGTCCTTGAAGTTTTAACATGTACAGTTTGGTCCCTGAAGTTTCAAGAAAGTCAGAATTGGGTAGAGAGATTAGAAACGTCAACAACACTCAATTCAGCCATTTATTTTGGCTGAATTACTCTTCCTAAATGGTCAATCCGTTGCACATCTTCACCATTTATTTTGGAGGAATTACTACCTCCATAATTGCCATTAGTAATGGCAATTATGGAGGTAGTTCATGAGCCTCTCCTTCAACTATATAAAGACCCCTTGTCACCATTGTTGAGGTACACACAAAACAGACGAAAAACAGAAACAAAGAGTTCTTCCTACAACCTTCCAAGCATCATTTCATTACTCAAAATTCTTCACGGTAGCACTTGAGTTTCCTTTGCTCAATTGTTCCATTGTTGTTTTATCTTGGGAGACAATTGTCCAGGACGTATAAAGGATACATACGGGGCAATATTGTCTTAAAGACAGAGTGCAACACTCGACTCAGCATACACAAAAACAGTTCCAATTTCTTGTTCAATATAATTGTAATTTCAGTTTGTTGTTGAATTGTAATTTCAGTTCTTCTATTACTTAGCAGTTACTTGTAATTTCCGTTTCGTGCACCTTTGTAACCAACATGGTGACAAAGTTGCACCTAAAGTGAAGCAAGGATAATAGATCTTTCTTCATTTTAGCAGCCTCTTGTTGGGTGTAGATAAGAACTTAAATTCTATACACTAACCGTGGCGAAATCAGAACGATGTTTAAGAATTATCCATATATAAATGTATAAGAAATGGAGTAATATTCTACCTATATAAGTGACCATTTTTTCGGCATACGTAATTATGCCCCGTATACCAATGGTTGAACAAGAATATTTGACAAGTAGAGTAAAAATTATGTAAAATTTGCACATCTATCATTTTTGACTTTCTTCATTAGAAGTATAATAAAAGCTTTCTTACATGTTGCTTCGCCACTGCAATATACTGATAAAATAAAAAAATTTACACTGGGCATCTTAAAGATAATTACAGTGAAAACTCATATAATGAAATCAATAACTTAAAAAAAAAGAAGGCATGCAACCTGCTATAATTGGTTAAATAACACAGTCAATATAATTTGTTTTTACATCTCAGTATATAAGTTAATTGCTATAAATTGAAAAGGAGAGTAGATATTATTATTACTCGAATATCACTTAATAACATTTAAACATCCGGAAATAATCGGCTGGTTATACTACATAATGGCTATGACCATAAAAGACATATAGCCATATGCCGTACACAATGTCAATGCTGCAAATTACAAATCCATGCAGCAGCATCCAGCTGCATTTATATTAATAGACCTTTATAGCTTCATCACTATCAGTTAATCATCATCGATCTTAAGTTAATACAATTAGAAATGTCGTACAATTTCTATACATTTTATAATGTACACATATTTTTCAATCAATAATAAGGTACTGTACTTAATTCCTATGATATTGTTGAGAAGTAACTTATTATTAGGTGGATTTCACTTCACTTCCACAAATCAATTTGAGAACTTGAAGATGCAGTAGAGGTATTTTCCTGAACCATTTCTTGTTTGTTCAAATTCACATCAATATCGCCCGTAGCTTGAAATTTGTTTGGTGCATTTGATGAATAGTTATTATTTTCATCTTCTTGGCTAAGTTGGGATGCTACAAATTTATCGAGTACTCGCCAATCGGTCACTTGATCTCCAACTTGTTCATGATTCACAAACGTAGGATGGACATGTTCTTGTGAAAGCATTGCGGGTCGATTAACGTTAATATTGCCAAATATTGGCATTGAAATGCAAGTTGTTATACCAGGTGGTGCAGCTACAAGTTTGGAATTAGTTTCTAAACGAGGAAGTTGATGAAGAAATTGCTGATTTTGATGATGAGGATTAATATGAGCTGGGATTTGGTAGTGCAAATTATCAAGTTCCTTCTTGAAATTAGGGTAATTATTAGGATAATGGTTGTAATTTGGCTTGGGGGAGTCCATGTCTTGCATGAAGGAAAGTTGATCATCGTACCAAATTGGTGAACCATGTTCACTAGTATCCATCCTCATACCAGCTGCTATTTTCTTCTTGAACACTCTACATATAACCCATCCTTCTTCCTGTATTAGTTCAAAAATATTAATGAGTGAATTTTCGTATGCTTTTAGTAACACAAAAGATAAGATGATTAATTATTTAAATCTGTATATAATGAAAAAGCAATAAATTCAGCAAAAGTATCAGCATTATTATAAGGAAATGAAGCGCATATTAATTCTCTACTATATTAATGTGATGAAGAAGTTTAATTGTTCCGCAAAAATCTAGCTAGACATTTAGATAATACTTGGTTGAGGTTGAAAAAAAAGTGTAATATTTGAAATTAAGTTTGAACCCTTTTTTTAGTGGAACTTTCAGGTTGTGTTTAGAGATGACCTGGAAATTTTTTGAAGATTTGTTGGTAAAACCTTTATTTTACTTGAAATACTCTTCAAATCAGTATTTCAACGTTTCAAAACTGAAGTTCGATATTTGCAAATACTGATGGCTAAACTAGTGTTGCAAATATTGAATTTCAGTATTTGCATATACTGTAATAAGATGTTATTTTTGGAAAAAAAGGAAAAAGAGAAAAAGATGAAATTTCCTAAACAGATTAAGTAGTTTCCAGCTCTTAGATTTCATTAATTGGAAAAAGAAATGTGCTCAACAAAATATTTCACTTGGTTCCATGAAATTGCATTTGAGGAAAACTTGCCTGAGGAGCACCATTTGGATCAGTCTCAAGTCGGTATTCATGCATAATAAAGTCAGATTTTTGTCCATTTGGTGCCCTCCCTTTATAATACACCAATGTCTTCCTCATGCCTATCAAGTCGTGCTTAGAATAAATTGCCTTGTCCCTTCCTGTTGCTTTCCAGAATCCTGCTGCTGTTGCTCTATTTGTTCTTGTTCCTGTTGGATATTTCTTGTCTTTGTGACTGAAAAAGTACCAGTCACTCTGTTCTTCTGTCCCCATTCTGCATAATTCTATTCACAATTTCATCCTCATGAGATTAAATTACACATTTGTGCTTAATTTCTATACAAGACAATGTAAATGAACACTATCTGGTCTACTAAAAGATAATTATAAGTGATAGTTCACAATAAATGAAATTATATAGTACTTCATTCGTTTAATTTATGTGACATTATTTTCTTATTAGTCTGTTTCTCAATTTATGTGACACTTTCTACATTTGCAAACAATTAAATTTACACTTTTCGGTTTAAACTTTAAACCTTAATAAGAAATTTTTATAGTCACACAGATATTATGACATATTTAAGGCCACAGTTTAAGAGTCTTTATTTTTTTCATAAAACATGTACGACTTTAACTATGTCATATAAATTGGAATGAAGCGAGTAATAATCTAGAAAATAAGGCAGATAACCTGCTATAACAGATTAAATTATATTGATTCTCTATTGGACATTATTACTGACGGTTAAATAAGTACCTTGAAGATCCCATGGCTCAATTTTGTAGAGATCGATGTCTTTAATAACATCAAGATCAATCCTTCTGGAGGTGATTTTCTTCCTGAGATAATAATCCACGAGTTCTTCATCAGTTGGGTGAAACCGAAAACCTGGAGGAACATGTGAGAAGGCATTCATGATCTTGATCTCTCAGTCAAATGTATAACCTGCATATTCAATGAAACATATGTCAGCATTTCACTTAGATCAAAGCTTGGAGATGAGGTTGACATGTCTACTTTTTGTTTTTATATTTATTGCCAAAATTATACTGAGATAAAATTGTGTAATCTGTGTAATTTATCTAAATGCTTCCTCTATATTCAGTTTACTACACACATATTGTGTACTCTTTGAAATTTAATGCAAACAAATTTAGGACTAGTTTGCTCAAATTCTGCTAGACTTAATGCAACCAGGCCATGTAAAGTTGCAAGCAATTTATTTGGATATCTATATCCGAATAAATGACGGGGGACTGTTTTCTAGTATATCATGATTCATGAGATTATGCAATGAAGGAAGGATAACTCCATTTCTTGTTGAACAGCTTAATTGAATATTGCTCATGAAAGAAATATTAGCCAACTAAATTCGATTAATTCCAGCAACTGTTATTATAACAAGTGCAAATTAACATCCAAATGAAGAGGACAACAAGTTAATGATGACGAACAAAATTGAGAAAGCCACAAAAAGGAATAGAAAAAAATGAAGAAACTACATCGTAATTGGAAATGAAATATAAACTCCTACAAATTTGGCACAACGAGTGCGTGGATCTAAATAGATTTTTTTTTTAAAAAAAAAAGATAGAGAAATCCTTTTTGATAATTGAAATTGAGTCCACTCTTGGCTTATACGATAAGCATACTCTAATTGATGCTTTTACTTTTGTGGAATATCTCCATTCATGAAATTTTAGGTTGCGGTTTACCACTTTATATAGTCATTTCGTTTACATGCTTAGTTAGCCTTCATATTCTTCAACTATTTGTTTGATTAATTAAGTTAGCAGGTTATGGAAAAGTATAACAAAATAAAATCATTGTTAAAATTGTGCAATTCCTGAAGGAAAATAGTACGATCAATATTCTTTTTTGGAAAAAAAGAACAAATTAATAAGATTTTCAGTGATCCATTTAACTATTTGTTGGGTTTAATTAAGTTAACAGCTTATGTTTTTATGGAAAAGAATTAAAAAATAAAACCAAGAACGAGTGACTAGCGTCCATTTCAAGATTTCAAGTAATAATTTGAAGAATAACAAAAACCACATTTCCTAGAGCACATATATTAGTAGAACTTATGAGCTCATTAACGGAGGTAATTACTTGTTAATTCGTAAGCGAGTTCTTTTTTTAAATAAACCCATAATTAAGACATAGTGTGTAAGAGTATTGATGTGAGTTTACCACAACATATGTGTAGATTCAATTCCTATGTTCCCCTTCGTTCCAGTCCCCGTACATATTATGAATAAAATTAAAACAACAAGACATTAACCCACAACATACAAGAGAAAGAGACTTTTTGGGAACAAATTTCACTAGAAATATCTTCATATGTAATATGATATAATCTCTTTTGGTTATGGGATCATCTGAATTCAAAATATATGATATGGAGCATAAATATATACATAAAACCTCATTAAAAGCTTAATAAATATTAGATCTAAACTCATAATCTTAATAGTATAATAAAATCAGCACAGAGATTGAATCCATTAAATTTAAATTTTGAATCTATCTTTATTTATAATTGTATCTTATAGAGAGAATAAATAAATAAAGACAAGGAGAAGACCTTTCCAAATGAAACAAACCTTAATTTCCAAATGCACAGATCTGATGAGAGTCAGTATTTGCCAACACAGATTCAAAGTGGCAGCTGGGGAGACAAGTCAAGAGGAATTTGAAATATGGTCCAAGAAGAAGAAAAGGGTCAACAAGAAACTTAGAAAAAAACAAAGAGAAGAGACAACAAAAAGACAAAAAATAGAAAAAGATCAAACTTTTTAATATCCTCGGGATTTGGAATCCTTATAACCTACACAAAAACAATCTGGGATTTCGAGCTTGGCTGTCGCTTGGACCAAATCCCGAGGAAAGAATAAACTGAAATGAGACAAATGAACTCAAGAAAGGAAAAAAGGGGACAGAGAGAATGGAAGAAGGATGAAGAAATAGGGCTATATATAAATATAAAGCCACCCCCACCAAACAAATAAACCCTAATGATGAAAGATATGTTTAGTAGTAACAAGCTACACTTTTTTTTTTAATTTATTTATTTATCATATGCTTTCATTGTCTCTTTCTCTTTCACTATCATAATATGAGCTAAATTGCTGGGAAAGCTTAAGGGGCGCGATAAAAGGTGGCGCAAAATTGGTACAAACAGAAATATAGAGAGAGACAGAAACTGCGACCTCCACTCACCCGCCATTGATAAAGACCCTTCTTAATTCTATCTGTTACTTTTAAGTCTTTTTGTTTGTAGTTAAAAGCCTATAGACATGACTAATGAAGAGAATGTTTTCTTTCAATTATTAAGTGTCTTACAAAAGAAAAAGATGGGAGGGTAAATTAAACGGGGGCGTCCTAAACAGTAACGGCACAGACCAATCAGCTTATATTATACATTCAAACCTACTTATAATGACAGCGTTTGTCCGGAAATTTTATGGCTGAGGTGTTGTTATATATGTAATTGACATTTGATATTTAGATCTCATTTAACTATTATAAATAAAAGTAAGCAAATAATTATTTTTCTATATTTCTTATGTTATAACGAAAATAATATAATTATTAATTTTAAAACCTCAATTGATTTTCATCACTCATTAATTAAAAATTTAAAAGACTAATAAATTATTAATAAATTCGTAACTAGTCGTATCATATCGATAAAGAATTAAAATCTATGGAACATGATATGCATTTAAAATTAATTGAGAATTTAAGTATTTTAAATTTGACATAAGAATTCTATAATTGTACGTTATTTCATAAATTTCAGTCTCTTAGTGATAATATAACACTTGAATTGATGAATAATTTTGTCCAAATTTTCAGCAAAAGAGAATTCAATAGTTTTCCCTTGAAGGCTGTCTAAGAGTGTAACATAAAAAAATTAATATTTTATTTTGAGAAATAGCCAAAAGCTCCCTGAACATAATCAAATTAACAACTACACATCTATTCTTTGCGAGGTCCTATTATCACCGGACTATTTTAAAGTGGAATATATACCCCTTGAAAAGCCATACCCACATATATATTGGATTGTGAAGTGCACACACTTTGACAATCTGTATTATGACAAATGTACTTTATACACATTCGTATTATTATTAATGGAGATTAATATTTTGGCATTTGCAATTATTGAATTATTAATTGATTGTTTATAATATTCTATAATATGCATCCATGGAGGTTACGCTGTTATTAATAATGTGAGTTATTAATATTATAACGTAACTCTTAAAATAGCCTCGACTAATGATCATCGAGAATGGAATATTGATGATATGTGATAAGTCGACATGTGGTTTGCATCACATCCTTAGAGGATGCAGTATGTCTCACCTGCTACGAGTAATGGCTACTCGTGATGGACACATAGATACTTTGGAAGTATTGGTATACCCTGCTGATATACTGTTTGTTATACTTGTCTAAAGTATGATCAGCGTGTGGGAGATAGAAGTCCTTAGACTTGAGGTCAATAGGCACCTTGTCTACAAAGTAATATACTTTGATCAGGTCCTAAGCTCAAATGCCTTATAAGTTTAGATACGACTTGTATTGAGTACATTACGATGTGGATTAAAGGTGGTAGTTGAGCCAAGATTAGGATTCATTCCTCGAATGTATATTCGAGAGAACACTCAGATTCTCAATGATATTAGGCTGACTAAGTCGTTGGCCAACGTAATAGACATTTTTAGAATATAGTCTAGTTGTCAACTAATATTGATGAGATACAATGATTAAGCCATTTGGATAGACACTTGACAAATCCTAAGCTTGATGGGGTGTGTCGTGAATGAAATGATTTTATCTTACCACATTGATGTTAAGTTTATTGGATTCGTGTAAACGTACTTCACATATTGAGTTCGGCTTGCGGCGCCGTCTAGGAGTTCCGCGTAGACCTTAATTTGATTAATGTCGATATGTGAAGGCATGTAGGGTCACACTATGTCGATTGTCTTTTCGATCTAAGGATGTATTGAGAGAGTATTAAATATTCAATTTAGAATCGAGATATTTAAATGAATAATGATTGTTTTAATTAAGTCAAAATTGGATTTTGGATTTAATTAAGAATGTGCGGAAAATAAATTGAGACAGTGTAGGGCCACATCAAGCGCCGCGGTGCCCACACCATAGGGCTGCAGCGCTAATGACCTAATCTGCCTCGATTTTTGGGTCAGGCCCAAGGTCAACCCTAATCCGGTTTGACCTAATTTTTCACCTATAAATATAGACATTCACTTCATTATTCAATACACTTAATTTCATAATATTATTCTAAGTCTTAGAGACTTAGAATCAAAACACTCTCTCGAACTAAGACTTAGAATCAAAACACTCTCTCGAACCTCTGCCGAATTTCCTAGCTTTCCAAAGGAGAAATACATTGAAGCTTGGAGCTTGCAATCGAAAGGGCTTTCGCGTGCGAACCCACAGTTGATAATGATTTCAAATAATACAACCTGTAAGTGTTCATGTTTTATGTTATATGTTTTTTATTGTCATATAACCATACCAGAAGTAATTGTTGGGGTAAGTAAGAACAAAATTTTAAACTTCCGTTGTGCCTTACTTATGTGTTTTGAACCCAACAAAGCCCTACAGTGGTACCAGAGCACTGGCTAGTTCAATGGTTATATAACAATTGAATAACATAATAATACGGGTTAAACATAAAATTAGATTAAAACAAAGCTTCTTGAAATCCTACATGTCTTGACCGAATGTTAACCTTTTGATATCACCCTAAATTATCTCCTACACTAACTCGAGGAAGTCATTTCGCTATAACTCGAACTAAGCCAAAAGTGTGTTGTCCGACTCATTGCACGATGCACGACAAAGAACGGGTAAGAACGGATGATGTTCAATATGGGCGTTATTGATAATGGTGGGTGATGACAAATGATCTGTGATTTGATCCCTAAACTGTATTTAGGGCTCGAATGATTTTGAAAAATCAACATAGAAATGTTTGTCAGGACATCGGCGCCGCGACCCTATGGTAGGGCGCCGCGGAGCTTGCTAGGGTTTTCAAGGTGGCGCCGCGGCTCCATGGTGGAGCGTCGCGGCGCTAATGCTTCGATTCAAAATTTGGACTTACTGGACAGTAGGCGCCGCGGATCCATGGTGGAGCGCCGCGACTCCATGGTGGAGCGCCGCGACTCCATGGTGGAGCGCCGCGACTCCATGGTGGAGCGCCGCGACTCCATGGTGGAGCGCCGCGACTCCATGGTGGAGCGCCGCGACTCCATGGTGGAGCGCCGCGACTCCATGGTGGAGCGCCGCGACTCCATGGTGGAGCGCCGCGACTCCATGGTGGAGCGCCGCGACTCCATGGTGGAGCGCCGCGACTCCATGGTGGAGCGCCGCGACTCCATGGTGGAGCGCCGCGGCGCTAATGCATTTGCAGAAGCTGAAATATTTCTCGCTGCTTGCGCGCGCGGCGCTAATGCATTTACGAAGCCGAAAGGCACGCCATGGCGTGGCGCCGCGGCCCCACCTGTCCAGAAACAAAAAAAATCAGAGTTTAGAATGTTTAACCAAAGATTATTATAATACTGTATAGTATTTGATAAGTATATTATTTATGTGCTAAATGTCAAATCGTTGTCATTTAAATTACTAGAATAGCGTCCACTATAACTGTCTGGACAGGCGGCGCCCAGTATTTGATTAAACCATTTTATATCATGCATATTGGGTTGACGGTTTCCAACTATATGTGTCATTAGTTTTGCATGATATTAAGATGTCATATTGGATATGGCGTAAAAGAGTTGATCTTGGTTAAAACCCTGAATTAAAATATTTTCCAAAATTTTAAATACAAGTCTAAATTAAAACGCGTCGTCCATTATAATTGTTAGAGTGCAAAATCCTTTTCGGCTATACAAGTATTTATGCCAAAGCATTTGCTTTAAGTCTACGAGAACTCAGACTCTTTCATAGATGTATTTTAATGTAAAGGTAAACGATAAACTTTTGTGGGTATTTACACCAAAGTGTTTTCTCACAAAGGCCAAATTTACTTAGATACATAAACGCAGTCGTGTAATCGGGTTGACTTGCTTAGACAAATCTTGTCGCCAAAGTGTCGGACTAATCTAAGGACGCAAGATTAAATGTAATATTTGATCAACCAAGAGTTGCAAATAAGTTTTGCATTTGGTTTAGAACCTACCAAGATGTGTTATTGAAGTTATCAGCCAAAGCAAACGCGGAGATAGCATAGACTTGGATCTTGGCCCATTATGACCTCAATTAATATAGGTCTGTATTCTACCATGGGGGTCGTAGAAGTATGTTAAAATAGTGAGAGCTAATTAAACAAAAGGCCATGCTGATTAGCCTAAACAAATATGTGTAATAGGAAATAAATTTTGAGTTTGATTTCCAGTCTATCTAATTCTTCAAATTATCAAAGATGTCGAGTTTATCATTGAAAATGTTGATTGAAATGAACAAACTTACTGGACCTAACTACTTTGACTGGCTAAGAAATTTGCGAATAGTGCTGAGACAAGAGAAAATAGAATACGTGTTGGACACGGTGTTCCCAATAGTCCATGCGACAGACTCTGTTGAATATGCCTCTTTTGATAAGGATGCTTACCAAAAACACCTAGATGATGCCACTTCAGCACAGTGCGTGATGTTGTCTTCCATGTCTATGGAACTTCAGAGACAATATGAGAACATGGGTCCCAATGAGATGCTCGAACATTTGAATAGTCTCTATGACTCACAATCCCAGACTATGGAATATGAGTTACTGATAGAACTTTTCAAGTGTAAGCTCAATGAAGGGGGCGAGGTCTCGCAGCATGTATTGAAGATGATAGGGTTGATAGAGAGGTTTGCTTCAATTGGAATGAAGCTGGAAAAGAATGCTGATACCACCCTCATCCTGAACTCTCTCCCTCGTTCTTTGAAAACTTCAAAGTGAATTACAATATGAATGGAACGAAGGTGAGTCTGTCGGAGCTGCACAACATGCTCAAGACCTTTGAGTCTTCCACTTCCAAAGGCAAAGTTGTGCTCATGGTGAACTCTACTAGCCGACCTAAGCCAGAAGGTAAGGAATGGCAGAAGAAGAAGGGAAAAACAGTCGTTGCGCCCTCAGCTATGAAGCCTAAGGGAGGTGTGAAGAAGAAGAAGGTAAATCCTGCTTAGGATAAATGCCTCAACTGCAACAAGAATGGGCATTGGAAGAAGGACTGCACGGCACCAGGAGGAGGAAAAGTACCAGGTGATTCTACCTATGGTGGACAAGGTATGTACGTCATTGAAATAAATATGTCTATAAATAACTTTCATTTCTGGGTATTGGATACCGCTTGTGGCTCACACATTTGTACAAATGTGCAGGGGCTAACTGATAGCCGGAAGGTTGGACCAAGAGAGGTAGACCTATGCGTTAGAAATGGAGCACGAGTAGATGCTGAGCGCGTAGGAACTTATAGATTAAATTTATCTTCTGGCTATTGTCTAGTGTTAAATGATTGCTACTATGTACCCTCGTTAACGAGGAATATCATTTCTATCCCTGTTTTGGACATGGATGGTTTTTCCTCATATATTTATAATGGCAGTCAAGTACTATCTTTTGATAATGTTATATATGGAACTGCTCCTCTTGTGGATGGATTATATACACTAAACTGTAGTCGAGAAATACTCAATGTACAAAATAAATGAGCTAAGATAAGTAATAGAAACTCTACCTACCTATGACATTGCAGACTTGGTCATATCAACGAATCAAGGATAGCAAGGTTGAGGAAGTTAGACTATCTCGAACCATTTGACTTGAAGTCTTATGGTAACTGTGAATCTTGCTTGAGAGAAAAGATGACCAATAAGCCACTTTCTGGGAAAGGTGTGCGAGCCAAGAAGGTGCTTTAGTTGGTCCATACTGATGTATGTGGGCCATTTTTACTCAAGCTAAAGGAGGCTTCCCATACTTCATCACTTTTACTGACGACTTCACAAGGTATGGATATGTGTATCTTATGAGACACAAATCCGAGACATTTGAGAAGTTCAAAGAGTACAAGTCGGAAGTAGAGAAGCAACTTGCAACAAGTATCAAAACTCTTCGATCGGATCAAGGAGGTGAATACTTGAGCAAGGATTTTCTAGATTACTTAAAGCTACATGGAGTCCAATCAGAGTGGACACCTTCTGGAACACCACAGATGAATGGTGTTGCCGAAAGGAGAAACCGAACCTTATTGGATATGGTTTGATCCATGATGAGCTCCTCAGCTCTACTTACATACCTTTGGGGACATGCTATACAAACCTCAATATATGTTCTGAACAGGGTTCCTTCCAAGTCAGTAGAAAAGACACCCTATGAGATATGGTGTGGCAAGAAGCCATCTCTTAAATATATGAGACCCTGGGGGTGTCCTGCATATGTTAAGAAGATGCTCACTGATAAGTTGGAATCCAAAAGTGAGAAATGTTACTTCGTGGGGTATCCAAATGAAACTAAGGGATACTACTTCTATCTTTCTGGAGAACGTAAGGTCATTATTTCCAGGAATGCAACTTTCCTTGAAGAAGAATATGTCTACAAGGAACATAGTTGCACAGAGATAGAACTTGAAGAAATTCAAGAACCACAAGATAACACAGAAATTGAACCCTTGTTGAATGACCTAAACAAGGATTCAGTGGGAGTATCTGGTGAAGATTGGGTACTTAGAGTACGCCCTTCAGTCAGTGGGAGTGCTGTGAGAGATAGTGTAGAAATGCAAGGCTCTCATACACAACCAATGGAAGGTGATACAATGGTTGTACATCATTATATTCAGAAAATACATGAGAATGACATTCCTGAAAGCTCTCAAGGTGATGGATTGCCCAGCACACAAAGACCTTCTCACAATCAGAATGCAACAAATACCGAAATGCAGAATAATCAACTCTGTAGGACCACTAGGACTCATCGTCTGCCTGAAAGACTTAATCTCTTTGTTAAAACACACAATGAGGTAGATATTTCTGATGACGATGAACCTACAACCTACAGCGAAGCTATGTTAGACATTGATTCGCAGAGATGGCAAGAAGCCATGAAATCTGAGATGGACTCGATGTACATAAATCAAGTTTGGAACTTGGTTGACTTGCCAACAAGGGTTAGACCCATATGATGCAAATGGGTCTTCAAGAAGAAGATCGATGCATATGGCAAGGTACAGACTTATAAGGCAAGATTGGTGGCTAAAGGTTATAATCAACGGCCTGGGGTCGATTATGATGAAACTTTTTCACCTGTTGCGAAAATTAAGTCCATTCGAATTTTGCGTGCAATAGCTGCATATTATGACTATGACATTTGGCAGATGGATGTCAAAACTGCCTTCCTCAATGGTAATCTAGTTGAGGAGGTGTATATGAAATAACCTGAGGGTTTTTCGCTTGAGTCCAAACCAAATGTTGTATGCAAGCTACAAAAGTCCATTTATGGGCTTAAGCAAGCCTCGAAGAGTTGGAACATTTGCTTTGACAAGGCTATCAAGTCATTTGATTTCGTCAGAAGCAAAGAGGATCCATGTGTTTATAGTAAACGCAAGGGTGTGAGTATTGCCTTCATTATCATATATGTAGATGACATATTGATAATGGGAGACAATAAGACTCTCCTGCAGTCAGTCAATGAGTAGTTGTCCAGTACCTTCATGATGAAGGATTTAGGTGAAGCCTGCTACATTATGGGAATTAGGATCTATAGAGATAGACCTAATAGATTGTTAGGGTTGTCATAGTCAGTCTACATAGACAAAGTGCTTAGACGTTTTTCTATGGAAAATTCCAAGAAAGGCGGTCTACCTAAGGGACAAGGCATCAAGTTATCTAAGAAGGATAGTCCTTCTAATACTATAGAACTTGAACGCATGAAAAGGATAGTCCATCTTCTCAATGACCTATCTATTTCCTATCTTTTCCTGTCGATGTTCACTGTGATAATCAAGCAGTGATTCACATCGCAAAGAACTCTGTGTTTCATGAACGGACGAAACATATCGAATTGAATTGTCATTTCGTTAGAGAGAAATTACTTGATGGCTTTATTTCCTTATCATTTGTGCCCTCCTCTTCACAAATCGCTGATATCTTTACCAAATCATTAGCCGGACCACTTCTTCATCACTTTTTAGGAAAGTTGGGAGTCCGAACCTCGGGCTTCCACTTGAGGGGGGGTTGACATTATTGAAACCTTGAGTTCACAAAAGAAGAAGAAGACGCAATCAAGACAGAAATGATTTTAGTTGTGGTCTAAAATCTGATTTGGGTCAGTGTGTATTAATGCACATCTTGGGCCACTTAAAATAACTCAGATCAACCCAAGTTATTTTCCAACCCAAACTGAGAAATAAACATACAATTGTTTCTTTTGTGCTAATCCTTTTAGTACTACTTGTTAGGAGTTGTTTTTTTTATACTAAGTTATGTATAGTTTATCCTTTTATGTATAGTTTATACTTTTACGCAATCCTAAATAGGACTCCTGTAAATAGCTGTAGATGTCTACGCAAGTCTGTTTTGATGGTGTATAAATACAGCCATATTGTACAAGTTGTAACATAATTTTGAGCTAAGCAATACAAGAAAAATTCTCAAATTCCTTCTCTTCTTTCATTATGTAAATATTTTCTAAATTGTCAATGCATAAAATTTAAAATTCTAGTGAGTAACCTAATAAAATGATAACTTAACTCAATATAGTTGGTTAAACTACACTATCAATGTTAAAGAAAAAAAGTTTTACATTCTCAGCTTATACAACTGATATCCAAAATGAATATGTAATAAAAAAAAATTAAGCATCTTTTTATTATTTAATGCTGGTGACGCAATGGAACAGTATGCTCGAAGGAATTTCAGGATTTTGGACCTTTGCTTGTCTAAAAGGGGGGGAAAAATGCTCAAACAGTGGCCAACAATATCCTTTGTCCTAGTCCCTACATTTTCTTTCCCATTACTGAATATTTAGCTACTTGGGACCAACAAGCTAGCTACCGATTCATTCACTCTGTATTTCATGTGGCTATATAGGGCTTTAATTCACTGCACTATGTACCCTTTTACAACTTTTGTTTCTATCACACAATAGTATGTGATTAATTTCTTATCTTCACTAATAAATACAACCAATATAATGTCCCTCTAATATGTTAGATATTGATTAGTTAATTTATAAATATAGGAGTACATTTACTAGCTAGCTACTTGAGATAATTAAAGGAGAGGTAATAAACTCATGCTATTTCTAGTCACGTCAAGGTTAGTTGAACATACTATTGACAACAATCTTTGTAAAAAGAAAGAATGAAGAACAAAACGTCAGCAAATAATCTGTGAGTTACAAATATATTGTCCCAACATGATTGAAGAGTAACGTCCATGACCAATACTTTTCCTGCACCATCACCGACTCTCATCATTATACAGCGTTTATGTGAGAAATATGTAGAATGAAAAAATAAGTCGTATTACACTCTGAAAGAAATAATTTCTTTGATTATTTTCATTAATGAATGAGTATATATACAATTTACAATTTCTATAATATGAAAAATCTTATTCTTATTCTACTCCTAAAACTTTATTCTATTTGTATAATAATTCTACAATTATGGTAAGTGTACAATGCTAATTAAACACAAACTAAGTTACCAAAATATGCTCCAAAACCGTGATATACACTGTTGTATATGTCGTGTATATCACGGCTAAAACTGTCTTCAATATGTCGTGTATTACCGTGATATACACTGTTGTATATGTCATGTATATCACAGTATATTCTGTCACACCCCCGCAGTCATAACGAGCGGTCATCGTACGCTAAGACTGTCCCTAAAATCTTCAAAAAAGACCGAGTGAAGACCCTTAATAAAGATGATTGCAATTTGATACCTGGAAGGGACATGGCAGACGTGTACTTGTCCACGAGCTACTTTTCGCGAACAAAATGGATATCCATCTTGATGTGTTTAGTGCGCTGGTGTTGAACCGGATTACCAGAAAGGTAGACGGCACTAATATTAACACAATAAACTAAGGTAGCTTTCTGAATGAGACAATGAAGTTCTAAGAGAAGATTACATAACCAACATGATTCAGAGACCACATTGGCTACCCCTCGATACTCGGCCTCCGCACTAGAGCGTGATAATGTAGATTGTCACTTCGCAGACTATGAGACCAAGTTATTACCAAGAAACATACAATAGCCAGACGTGGAGCATCTGGTATCTGAACAGCCACCCGAATCAACATTTGTATACGAGACAAGTGTAGACGTCGATGATGGATATAAATGTAAGTCATAGTCAAGTGTCCCCTGGATGTATCGAATAATGCGTTTGAGCGCATTCATGTGCTCAACCCTGGGATCATGCAAAACAAACACACATGGTGTACATCTTGTGAAAGTAAGTTACCGAATAGCCCCTGCAAGACTGCGATAGTGGGTTGGATCCTCGTAAGGTGAGCCAGCCGCATCACCCAGCTTGGGTTTAGTATCAACTGGAGGGGAAGTAGACCTGAACGAGGACATACCAGCTCGCTCAATGATCTCAGCGGCATACTTCCTTTGTGATAAGAATAACCCACATGTATGACAAGTGACAGCAATCCCCAAGAAATAACTCAAGGCCCCAAGAAATAACTCAAGGCCCCAAGTCTTTCATAGCAAACTCAGAACTGAGTAGTGTCATGATAGACTTTCGTAAATCGTCAGAAGAAGCTGTCAAAATAATATCATCCACATACAAGAGAATATATGCCAAAGAAGTACCACAACAATATATGAATAGAGAATTATCCGACCTGCTGTGAGAAAATCCAATAGTAGATACATAGTCTGCAAACCTCTTATACCAAGCACGTGGGGCCTACTTGAGCCCATATAAGGACTTCTTCAATAAACCGACATGATTATGATATATGGGGTCTTGAAAATCCAAGGGTTGATGTATGTAGACGGTCTCCTTAAGATCACCATGTAAGAAAATATTCTTCATATCTAACTGATGAATGGGCCATGCCTTTGAAAGAGCCAGGCCGAGAACAGTGCGAATGGTAGCCGGTTTGACCACTGGACTAAACGTCTCACTACAATCCATGCCAACCTGCTCAGTCTTACCATCACCTACAAGACGAGCCTTATGCCTCGCAAAAGAACCATCAGAATTATCTTTATGAGTAAAAATCCACATAGACTGAATAATATTAACACCAGAAGGACGAGGCACCAACTCCCACGTCTTATTTTTAATAAGAGCATCATATTCATCGTTCATAGCCAATTTCTAATTCGGGTCATTTAATGCAGACACTGGGTTACGGGGTAGGAGAGATTTAAGAATATTAGAATTTAGATTAAAATGTCTTTTTGGTTTTAAAATACCCCGTTGACTACGAGTGACCGGTCTGTGACTCGGGGGAGAATTGGGTGGATTTGGGGGAAAACTCTGATGGGTGACGGACTGGCCAGCGGCAGTGGGCCTGTTGGCCCAACATGAGAATCTGGACCGAGACGTAGAACAGCAGCAGGGGCAGAACTGGGCTGGATATTCCGCCCAGTTGCTGGACCTGGGACGTGAGGGGCAGTGAGTGATGGCGGGCTAGCAGACAGTGGTCCTATTGGCGGTCCGAGGGTACTGGTTTGGTCCAATAAGTGGCGCATAGTGTACGGTGATACGTCGTCATCTAAAAAATTATACGAACTAGGCACGGGACTACTCACTTGGGCAAACAGAAATTGGGTTTCATAAAAAATAACATGACGACTAATGATGATTTTATTGGATGATAAATAAAAATATTTGTAACCACGATGATTAGGTGGATAACCCCAAAACACACAAGCGGTAGAACGGGCTTGAAGTTTGTTAATTGTAGTTGACGGAAAAAATGGATACCATAAACACCCAAAGGCCCTAAGATGTGAATACGAAGGATCCTTATTATAGAGGGTTCTAAGAGGAGACGAATATGACAACCCTTTGGTAGGAAGTATGTTAAGGAGATAAGTAACTATTTGTAGAGCATGATGCCAAAAGGAAGGGGGTACAGAAGCATGGACCGATAAAGTACGGACAATGTTATTAATGGTACAAAATTTTCATTCAACTTTCCCATTTTGGGAGGACGTATGAGGATAAGAGAAATGAAAACATATGCCATTAGAATCACAAAATTCCCGAAACACCCCATTATCATATTCTTTGCCGTTATCACATTGAATATTTTTTATTTTCCGATTGAATTGGGTACATATGAATGCTCTAAATTTTAAGAATGTGAAAAAAACGTGTGATTTTTTCGCTAAAGGTCCATAAAAATAGAATAATCATCCAAAAATAGAACATAATAACAATGGCCCACAGAACTGAGAATGGGAGAGGTCTATAAATCTCTATGAATAATATCAAAAGGCATCAAAGTACGAGAAGTAGAGGCTACAAATGGTAATATAACTTGTTTTCCTAAAGGACATGAATGACAAAATGGAGTACTACGCATACCCTTACAAGAAATAAAATTATTTTTATGCAAAGAAGAAACAATGGACGACCCAGGGTGACCCAAACGTGCATGCCACAAGGAAGGAGCTAGAGCTGCAAAAGTTGACGGCAAGGCTTGACTCGAGAGATTGGAGTCGAGCGTGATTGGATAAAGATCTCCCCTACTATTGCATCTCATGAGAGGTATCCACGTTTTGAAATCCTTCACAGAAAATCCAAAGGGACCAAAGTTAATAGAACCTAATTATCAGTGGTGAATTTTCGGACAGACACCAAATTTTTAATTAAGTTAGGGGCATGAAGGGCATTTTTCATGACAAGAGGTGGATGTGGGGGAGACAAAGTTGTATTACCGCAACCACGATTTGGAATTGTATTGCCATTACCAATAATAATGCCACGATTTTTGCTCAAATTAAAATAAGACGAGAGAATACCTTGGTCTGACGTCATGTGAGAAGTGGCGTCGGTGTCTATGTACCAGTTCGGGTCCGGAGGATTTAATCCAAGCGTATGCATTGCGGCCTCAATATCTATTGGAGTTGGTGTAGGGCCCACTGCCTAGAATGCCTACGGAGGCCGAGGCCCAAGCAAACCGGTCAGTGGCCCCGGCCCAGAGTGAAATCGACTACCTGAAGCTTGACCCTAGGTATTGGGCCTGTAATGTGGCTGGACTGAGGCCCAATGGGGCTGTAAATAATTGGGAGGAGGGTAGTAGGCGGGACTGGGCCACTAGTCTAGGCCCACTGCTAAGGGTCCCAAGGCTGGGACCAGGCGGGCTGGGTCCCAGAACTCCGAGGCCCACCCCCATTGTTGTTACTGTTCCCGTTGGTGGTGCCACTATTCCGTCAGCCACTGTTGTTGCCTTCACGATTCTTGCCATTATTTTTACGGTTTTGACCCTTCTTACCGCCACTGTTGTTGCGGTTTTAGCTCGAATTGTCAACAAACCCATGAGAGTTATCGGATGAAGTCATCATCGCCACGGAACTGGCATCGGTAGCCGCCTTTTTTTCCAAGCCGACTTCTTTTAATGTGAGCATCGAGTGGGCTTGATAAAAAGGTGGAAGCGAATTACTTTGACGGAGGAGAGTCCCAACGCCATTATAGGCCTCAGAAAGGTCGGCAACCATTTGTAGAACAAGACGATTATTGGTAACAGGCGCTCCAACGTTACGGAGTTGGTTCGCCAATTCCTTAAGCCGTTTACAATAAGCGTAAACATTCGGGAAATCTTCCATGATGACTTGGGAAAATTCCTGCTCAAGGGTGACAACTCGGGAATGTTGGTTATCATGGAATATATCACACAATTTATTCCACGTATCTATAACCGTAGTGTCTGGTTCAATAATCATCTGTAAAAGGTCGGTAGAAATAGTGGAATAAATCCACTGAAGCACGGTAGAATTAAGAGTAATCCATAACTGAGGATCCTCCGCGGGAGTAGGGGTAGTGGGATGAATTATGTGATGGAGGACTTGATGTGAGATTGCGTGAATTTTGAACAACTCTGCCCATGTCGCATACTAGACGTTTTCCATCTCAAGAACAATAAAGATGTGGTTCTTGATGATAGAAACAGTAAGGGCAGGATGAAATATGTTCTTAGACATAACGAAAGAACAAAAGGTGAAGTAGGGATTTGGACTAATTTGGGAAGAGAAGAGAGAAGAATGGCACGAAAACCGAGAAGGAGGCTCGAAAATTGAGATCTTGTGGAAAAAAAGATGGGAGAGGTATAAAAAACCTAGACTTCTGATACCATGAAAGAAATAATTCCCTTGATTAGTTTCATTAATGAATGAGTATATATACAATTTACAA
This sequence comes from Anisodus tanguticus, assembly GCA_034509755.1. Classification (NCBI taxonomy): domain Eukaryota; kingdom Viridiplantae; phylum Streptophyta; class Magnoliopsida; order Solanales; family Solanaceae; genus Anisodus; species Anisodus tanguticus. The sequence continues at coordinate 45,548,179 of CM067550.1, read as the reverse complement.
TTTCCATAATATGGGAAATCCTATTCCTATTCTACTCCTAAAACCTTATTCTATTTGTACAATAATTTTACAATTATGGTAAGTGTACAATGCTAATTAAATACAAACTAAAGTTACCAAAATATGCTCCAAAACTGTGATATCCACTGTTGTATATGCCGTGTATATCACGGCTAAAACTGTCTTCAATATGTCGTGTATTACCGTGATATACACTGTTGTATATGCCGTGTATATCACGGTATATTCTGTCACACTTCAATAGTCTGTACATATGATATATATGCACTAGACAGTTATAAAGATAAAATTATTTGCACTTAGGTCCCTATGCTCTTTATTAGTTACATATTTTAACACTCCCCCTCAAGATGAAGTATATATATCATGTATACCCAGCTTGTTACAAATATAACCTACTCGAGGACTTCTAAGAGCTTTAGTGAACATGTTTTCTAACTGATCATTTGAACTAATAAATGCGGTCACAATATCTTGAGTTTGCAACTTCTCTCGAACAAAATGACAATCAATCTCAATGTGTTTAGTTCTCTCATGGAACACTAGATTTAATGCGATATACAAAGCTAATTATCATAATATAATTTCATAGGACGAGGCTGTCATAGTCCTATCCCTAAGCAATTTCTTCAACCACAACAACTCACATGTAGTTACAGCCATAGCCCTATATTCTGGTTCAGCAGTTGATCGAGCAACAATATTTTGTTTCCTACTCTTCCAGGATATCAAGTTTCCTCCAAAAAAAACACAATAACCTGTAGTAGACCTCCTATATGACGTTGAACCAGCCCAATTAGCATCAGTATAGCCAACTATTTCAGTGTGACCTCTGTCGTGATACAATAGTCCTCTTCCAGGAGCTTTCTTAAGATACTTTACAATCCGAATAATCGCATTCCAGTAAATCTCTGTTAGTGAGTCTAAAAATTGACTCTCAACAATTACAGGAAAGGATATATCTGGTCTAGTAATTATAGGATAGTTGAGCTTACCAACTAATCGACAATATCTTCCAACATTGGAAAAAAACTTCCCTTCTCCCGGTACTAACTTGACGTTAGGATCCATTGGAGTGTCAACCGCTTTACACTCAAGCAACTCAGTTTCCTCTAAGATGTCCAGTATATAGTTCCTTTGAGATATATAAATACCTCTTTCAGACTGAGCAACCTCGATTCCGAGAAATTATTTTAAGGAACCCAAATCTTTAGTCTGAAAATGCGAATTCAAATAGGCTTTCAATTGAATAATACCAACAACATCATCTCCTATGATGATAATATCGTCAACGTATACGACTAGAAGGATATATTTTCCATCACAGTATCTATGGAACACCGAATGATCTGATTGACTCCTTATGAGACCAAAGTTAATAACAACAGATCTAAAACAAATAAACTATGCTCGAGGAGACTACTTAAGGCCATACAATGCTTTGCGGAGTTTACATACCTTGCCAAAGTACTCCCCTTGAGCAACAAACCTAGGTGGTTGCTCCATGTAAACCTCTTCCTCTAAATCGCCATGTAAAAATACATTCTTGATGTTTAACTGCTGAAGTAGCCAGTGATGAATTGTAGCCAGTGACAAAAATAGGTGAACTGAGGGAACTTTGGCTACAGGAGAGAAAGTTTCCCCATAGTCCAAACCAAGAACTTGTGTGTAACCCTTAGAAACAAGACGTGCTTTCAATCGATCGACTTTACCATTAGGGGATACATTTACTGTATACACCCATTTACACCCAATTGTAGTCTTACTAGGTGGCAAAGATATAAGCTCTCAAGTACCATTAGTATGGAGTGCATACATCTCATCTTCCATTGCCACCCGCCAACCCAAGTCTGAGAGTGCTTTTGTAATTGACCTAGGAATAGAGACAGAAGCCAAAGAAGAGAGAAATGCACAATAGGGTGCAGATGATCGACTATAATTAAGGAAGTTACAAATAGAACTAGAGGACTGACTATACAAGGGATTAGCGATAGAGCGAGTACCTTTCCGTTGGTCAATAGGCAAATCTAGATCTAGAGAATGACATATTTGGCGGATCCGAAGATGAGGGTACAACTGAAATAAGAGTGGAGTCTATATGTCTTTCAGGAGAAGTCACACCTGCCGTTTCAACTGGAACTTCTATTGTTTGAGAACGTTTATGCTTACATTGATAAGTAATAAACTCTTTTGGTTCACTAGGTCGAGAAGCAGATGACTCAGAGAAAAAACTAGTGGACTCAAAAAAAGTAACATCAACAAGGACAAAATATCTATGTTGTTCTAGGGAGTAACACTTATACCCCTTTTGTGTCCGAGAATAGCCCAAAAACACACATTTTATAGAATGTGGGGAAAGTTTTGACGAACCTGGGAGCAACTGGTGCACAAAGCAAAGGCAACCAAAGATACGTGGAGGCAATGTGTAAATAGCATCACGAGGGAAAAGAATTGAAAAAGGGATTTGACCATGAAGAATACTAGAAGGCATCCTATTAATAAGGTAACATGAAGTAAGAATTGCATCTCCCTAAAAATGATTTGGTATGTTCATATGTATCAATAATGTCTATGCCATTTCAACTAGGTGCCTATTTTTGCGTTCTGTAATTCTATTTTGTTATGGAGTATATGCATAATAAGATTGATGGATCATGCCTCGAAAAGACATATACGATTGAAAAAAGCTGAAAAGTATTCTTTTGCATTATCAGTTCGAAGTGTGCTAACAGGAACAACAAATTGTGTTTGAATCTCAGTAGTAAAATTCACAAAAGTGAAATATAACTCAAAATGATTTTTCAATAGATAAACCCATGTCATTCTTGAATAATCATCAATAAAAGTTATAAAATATCGGTTACCTTGACTTAAAACAATGGGAGAGGGACCCCAAATATCTGAATGAACTAAAACAAATGGAGCACTAGCTCGCTTATTGACTCTGCTTGGAAACTAGACTCTAGTGTGTTTACCAAAATGACATGACTGACACTCTATTTGACTGACATCAGACAACCTTGGAACCATATGTTTCAAACTAGCTAGAGAGGGATGACCAAGACGACATTGGATTTATTGTGGAAAAGCAACAACTATACAGGCAGTTGAATTCTCAAAAGTTGCTGGAATAGTTAGACGGTAAAGACCATGAGACTCATGTCCTGTTCCAATCATTCCTCCCATCTTCGAATCCTGAATAAAAACAGAATCAGAAGTAAAAATCACAATACAATCTAGGTCCTTTGTTAATTTGCTAATGGAGATTAAATTATATGGAAATTTAGAGAGACATAGAATATAGGATAAGGACAAAGACGCAGTCGGTTTTGCAGTTCCAAGCCCATGGACGGGAGTGGTAGAACCATTAGCCAAAGTGATAGAAGGTAAAGTGTTATGGGTATGAAAGTTAGATAATAATTGTTGGTTATCGGGCATATGATCAGATGCACCTGAATCAAGTACTCATGGGCTCAATGAAGATCTAGCGACACAAGCCACAGACTGATCAGATTATGCGAGAGAGGCAATATATTGAGATGTTTGTTGTTCTGCCTCATGTTGCAAAAAATTGGGTGTACTGAGCATACTCATCCACTGAAAGAACAATAGAAGATGTTCCAGCATATTGAACATCACATGATATAGTGCCACCGTCCGGCTGAATAAAAAACTGTGTTTGGGCATCATTAGCAACTTTGGGAGGAAATTCGTGCAATGAATAACACTTATGCCGAGTGTGTCCACATCTACCACAATGATCACAAGTTAAAGGATTTCCCTTACCATCTTTACCTTTACCGCCTTTAAAGCCATGATTACCTTCGTGATCATAATAATATGTGTTTGACAGAGTAGAGTTAGTTGTGAATGCTGTCTTTTCCTCATGTGTTACACTTGATGGAGCCATAGAAGAATTTGCTACTCGAATTAGTCGGGTAAACACATCTTTCAACGGAGGAATTGATTCTCCACTAAGAATCTGAGATCGGACAAATTCATAATCAACCCCAAGACTTTGCAAGCGTATGGCTGCTTTCATCTTGTCATGTTGCTCCAATTGTGTCTTCAAGTCAGTAGAGTATGGCATAATTTTATCAAACTCGGTAAATAGGGCTTGTAACCGTGCCAAATGCGATTGCATATTATTATCAGATAACTTAATCTGAAATAAATTGGATAAAACATCATAAACTCTTGTAATGTCTCGAGTGTACATCTCCCTAACACGAGTCCACACTTCTTTACATGTCCGATAAGGACGAAACACCGCCATCAAAGATGGTTCAATTTATTGCCATAATAGAGTACACAGATATGCATCAGTCTGAACCCAAGATGATTTCTTAGAATCATCGATCTCTGATGCATCCTTTGTGAGATGTTCTAGATGTCCTTGACCCAAAAACTACATTTGAACTGCTGCTCGCCAGTCAGCAAAATTATTTTTATTAAGTTTAACAGTGGAATTTACAGGATTCTCGTAGATTAGGGAAACATTTTGAGTTTCAGACATAACTTGCTTTTCTAACATCTTCCGATTGAAGAGAACTCACAGAACAAAGCAAGAGACATAGCGGAGAAGAACACCGAAAGTAGATGACAAAGACCAAGGACAAATCATAGAGAACCAAGGAATGATTAGTGAACCAAAGGGAAAGAATTGATGGACGGTTATGGGCAAGAGCAGAGACAGAAAACTGCCAATAAACCGCAAGAACATAGACAGATCACTGCCAATAAACCGCAAGAGACCCCAACCCTAGGCTTCTGATACCATGAGAAATATGGAGAATGAAAAAATAAGTCGTATTACACTTCAATAGTCTGTACATCTGATATATATATACACTAGACAATTATAAAGATAAAACTATTTACACTTAGATCCCTAAGCTCTTTGTTAGTTACATATTTAACAATATGTTGCCTACTAATAATTGTAAGAGTTATTTTGCTGCTTACCTAGCTACATATTTTCCTACACTGATGCAACCTTGTCAAAATATGGTAGATCGAAGGCCAGTGTTTTTCAGTCACTTCGCACTCTTAGCTTCATTTTTTATTATACGAAAAAAAGATAAGAAATTAAAGTGGAAAGTCAACCTAACTTCACTAACTGTTAATTATTGATATAATCATTAATCTACATAACCAATGTAATTAATTTAGAAAATAATCGAGATTTACCTTGTCGAACAAAAAATAATATACACATATTTTAAATTTAAAAGTAGTTCTCGATGGCTATCTGTTGAAAATTTCTCGTGCCAAAATACGCGAAGACTTTCCAACAAGCTGACCCTTCGATATACAAGTAATGTAAAAAAAATTAAATTATTATTAGATAGATACATAATTCTCCGAGTCAACTTCTAATAAACATGGTTGACCCAATTCTAGATCATCTTTTGGAATCGTATACCTGTCGAAAGTGAGTGATTGTTCATCGAAACTGACGGGGTTTCTATAGATTAAATGGTCAGTAAATTTATTTATGCATAAAGATATACAAAACGAAATTTAATTTATTGACGGATCCCGATCGAAGATACTGGGTCCTGATGAGTGATTTTCCACGAACTGGCATTGAGAATTATAAAGAAACCATTTTCATCGTGGCCTAATATTTTTTTATTCCTCTCCAGCAATTAAAAGGTGATGCTGCTTCGATTCTCTCAATTGTTCCTCAAAAATCAAAATGCGATAAACCAAATGAAAAATGTGACTAATTAGTTGAAAGAATAGAAGAATTTATTCAATGTTAAATATACACAATGTATTACCATAAATGTATAGTTAGTATCCAAGTATAATAAAGTTTTAGAAGTAGAATAAAAATAAAATTCTTCTATTATGTAACTTGTATATATTGCCTTTCAATCAATAAAAATAATCAATGAATTATTTTCTTTCATTCAATAATAGCGGAAAACTAGCTAATGGGACACAACTAAATTATATTAGATCAGTTGCAAACTGACAAGTGGATAAAGGTAATAAATCGACTGTCTTCAATGGAATACTCCATTTTAGAAGACGGGTTTACAACGTATATTAACTGTACTATATTGAATAAGCTAAAGCTGAGAAGTTCTTTCTTGAGATATTTTAGAATATTGTTTATCCTTCTTGACTATCATAAGTAGATTACGCTATTTTGGTCCATCTCGAAAGACACAAATTAGGAATACTCATAGTTGTATTCACATATTAATGAGAAATTTGTCACATATACTTTTATTTCATAATTATTGTTGATCGTTTTCTTAAAATTTAATTTATTTTGAGCAACAATACTATTAAAATTTTCAGAAATCCTAGAAACAAACAGGAAATTCTTTTAATACATGTGATCAAAAGTATGAAACATAGATAACATACAGTGATACATATTTTGGGATGAACTTTTGTCTGTATCCAGTTATGCCAATTCGATCATTTTCTAGTAACATTTTAACTTACCTTTTGATATATCATGTTACCTGAATATAGTTTTGTCTTTCAATCTCAATAAATTATAAATGTGTTAACATACTTATTCTGGCTTTATTTTCATAAAAACTCAAAAAAAAAAAAAAAAAAAAAAAAAAAAAACATAGCGTGTAGACACACATCAACACCTATTGAAAAGACCCTATAGTTAGCATGGAATCAGAAGTGGATATATTCCTTTCCTAAAAAGGATTTTCGAGTTTAGAAAGGGGCATAATTTTTTGCACTAACGGTCTAATCATACCTTAAACAATTAAAAATATCAAAACATATTTTTATGGGGCTTCCCTTATGTTAGTAAAATCAAATTAATTTTCCTACAATTGCTCGAAACTGTTATTAGTGGCATAGGCAATTTGAGACGAAAGATAATGATAAAGGCTTTCATGAACTGAAAAGTAAATAAAGCACATATGTAAAACAAATCTCAAATATTAAAATATATTTGAATTTTTTTCTCCGTTCATATATATAACAACTGTTTTGCTTCATGGTCGGTCGAGACTCTTTCTTAGTGAAGTGGGAAGACAACACCGAATCAGACGGGCACAGAAGAAGAAGTGGTTTCATCCGATGCTACTCTAGGCTCGCTTCGCTTCTTCAAGTTCCGCCCCTTCTTTCAAAAATTAACAAAGAGCGCTAACGAGCAAGAAAATGAATGCGCTAATAAACACGTTCTCAAGAAAATAATTGTTCTTTTTCTTTAAAAAAATAATACGACCTAATTAAGGTTTTCAAAAAATAATTCTTCCTGCAACCAAACACACATATATACAAACATTTAGATCTCACTTGAACTGGACTCAACAAATTGTCTACCGAATTTAGTTTATATTATATGTAGCGTGGAAAGATTTAATTTCATTTTACTTATGATAATATAAGAGAAGTATGTGTACTTCAGAGGTGTCTGATATGGGGCTGAGATTGAAGGCAGGTAGGGCCCAGATGACGCGTAGTGAAATTATTGTCTCCGTTGCTATTGATGACATGTACCCGTTGGAGATTGCTGAAATGAACGGCAACCAATGATATAATATTTAAGAAATGGCCCCTACTACTGTTTCACATCATTACGCCCCTACTTCCCTATGTACGCCGCGGAGGAGAAGATAGGAAAATAGAAGGAGAAAAAATTTAAGTGTCCCAAAAAAATCAATATATTTTTATATTAAAAAATAATTTAATTTTATGATATGATTTACAAACACACAAATATCTAAAATTTATTTCGGATCACACATTTTAAAAGTCTTCATTTATTTCTTAAATTTAATGTTAAATCAAACTAAGAAAATCTTTTTGGGATGTATAAATTAATAGATAAGAGTTTAAGTATTGTGCATTGATAATATATACATTTTTACATCACCAGTTGACCTACAATAAGTTATAACTAGTGGCGTAAATATAACCGTTGTCGATATTTAAATAATTAAACAAATTAATAAATCATTATAATATCATATTATAAAACACAACTCAAACACAATATTACAAATTTCCTTCACAAAGTCACTAGTCTAGTTTAACACTTTTGGAGGAGGTCACTGATTCTATTCTGTACAAATTCTAGTTGAAATATATATATTAGAATAAGTTAGGTATATTTATGATAATTTATGATTTGGTAATTATGATAATATATGATGTGTAGTTCTATTAGAACTGAATTATCATTTACCCTATTAGATTAGAAAAATGAGAATATTATCTCTATATAAGGAGGTCATTATGACGAATGAAAAGTAAAAAGAATTCTCCCATTTTCTTGTCTCTCTAAATTCGCGTCTCTGTCTTGATTTCAACAAGTGGTATCAGAGCCAATGGTAGAGTGAAAAAACAGGTTCAAGGCTGCCGGTTCAAATCAGGCTGCAATTGATTTTGCACCGCTAAAAGTCAATAACGACCAGCTTTTTGACTGGTCCTTAAAGACGTTTGGCAACAGAAAAAAATCTGTTCCCTGAATATCTTTTAGGGACCATATTCCTGATCCCTAAACGAAGATCAAAACAATCATATTTTTTATGGTTATAAACATTTAATGACCAGTTTTAATGTTTTCTAGGACCAGATAAGCTGCTCACATACAATTTGCCACCAGAATATTTAATTCGTAATGTAGATAATCAACTATATATGGAGAAAAGTATCAATAACATCAAGCTTTCACAAAACACATCAAGGTTACAACATTAGAGACCCTGATGCAAATTTCATTAACATGTCAAAATACAATGAGGGGGATATATAACTTTACCTCCAACATATTCATAGAATTAAGAGGCAGGTTACTTCCATTCTTTGTTTCTCATAGTTATGGTTGTGCTGATCTTGATTTTCCTTCCACTCATTATGATTTATACGCCCATCCTGCGAGATAGAAAAGATGTTAACACCCATAACTTGCAGGCTCTTGACTTTCATTTTGCTAACAAAAATGCTATGAATCAAACAACTTGTTCCATATAAGTGATTTATGCCTCTTTTAGATTGGATTTATCACAAACTGATTTCAGCTTGGATAGTTCTTTCGAACTAAGCAAACCACATGTTGAATACTTGTTGTCTTACTTCGTTTGAAGTTGTTTCGTCTATTATCTCACATACATATATATTGGTATTGACAATATTAGTTTTAAGTATTTCACCTACTCACAAAGATTAGATTAATGTTTGTGGTAATAGTACTATGCAACATACTGAATAGAGAGAAAATTAAGCCACATTACTCTTATCTGCCTTTATGACATGGCAATATTAATCTCAATAATAGCTCCACATTATTAATACTAAAGAGATAGTATCACTCTTGACTTTCCTGTTGGTGCAACCACAGAGCAGCACCAGTCGTTTCGACAAAATTAGATGCTCTAAATAACACTTCCATTCCTATGTAATGAGTGAAGAAGGTTTAGATATTTTCATCACATTTAGCAGACTACATTACAACACTATATGATCATTCAAACATATTTTTTCTCTGCAAACCAAAATTAATATTCATCACCTGCCAAATTATACAAGAAAAAAGCAACTGCATATGCCAAGTAAGAAGCTTGCTATCTTTTTCTTGTTTACACTTTTGGTTGGAATATAGAGTTGTCTAAACCATTGGCTGGAACTTTTTTTTGACCAAAATACCTTTGGCTGGAACTGTTCAGTCAAATCTTAACTTTTTTCCAACTGTTCTTGAAAGTTCTTGTAACGACCCGTCCGGTCGTTTTTAGTTAAAGATCCTTATTTGATTATTTTATCATTTTCGTAGACTCTATGTGGGGTTTGTGATGCGCGGGGATGGGTGGCACGGATCCTGAAGTCCATTTATATGAGTTTCGGATGAAAACCTGAAATAAGGACCTTTGAGTTTGATAGTTTGACTCTAGATTGACTTTTGAGTATATGGGTTCGTTTCCGGGTTCCGTCGCTTCCGGTAGTTCCGGAGGGTCATTTATAACTTAATCGAGTCATTGGTTCGCTTCCCGAAATAATCAGATGTATTTGTGGCCTTATTTATAAACTGGACGATTCTTTAGAAAAGTATGACTTAACTCGGTTAAAATGGGAAATCCAAGGTCGCGAGTGAGTTCGTAGCACTGTTTACCTTTAGGGAGCATGTCTGGTTTGTGTCCGGGGGTCTCGGGAATATTTCGGGTGTTTGGTGGAAGTTTTGCCTAGTTTTCATTTTGCTGGTGTCTGGTGTTCACCCCAACGGGTGGGCCGCCCGCTTCTACGCGTTTGCCTCTACATAGGTTGGCTCACAGAAGTGGAGTGAGAATATTTGGTGAGTTTCCGCCTCAGCGGAAGGGTTTCACGCAGGGGCGGGTGCACCTCTGCAGGGTTGGGTTCGCTTCGATGATGGGGCGAGCTGTCAAGTGACTACGCCCTAGCGAGGTCGTTTTACGCGGGAGCGAGACCGCGCTAGAAGAAATGATTTTGCTGAAGCGGAATCGCTGGATCAGGTAACCTATTTAATTCTCTAGGTCGAATCACTTTTCCCTAAATAGTTTTTCTTGAACCTAGAGCTGCCAACAAGGGAATTTCTGAAGATTGAGAGTGAATTCTTCATTTGAGGTAAGGGTTTCATCCTTTGTGATTAGATTTCACGATTTTAAGTCTTTTAATGGTGATATAGTGTGCATGTGAATTAGGGAAGATGAGTCATAGGTTTTTTATGAGATTAAGAGAGTTGAATCTTTGATGGGTGTTTTATGGATTAGTTTACTTTGATATACTGAACTAGTGATGGAATATGTTGGACAATCATGTTGTAGACTTAAATTTGGTTATAGAAACACCTTTTGAATTGGAGAAATTCTAGGGTTTATGATTTGGGGCTTTTCTTAAATTGTTCAATTGAAAGTCCAAATGAGCTTAGGTGTCTAATTAACTTAAGGATATGATTACTTAGTATATGTTAATGCTTTTTGGGTAATAAAGTTTGAGTCTTGATGACGTTGGTCCGGGGTTGGTTTTGAAGTCTTGATTTGTTCAAGGATTAAGTCCTTGTATTATGTGTAAGCTTTATATTAATGAATCGTATATTCGTGTTAGACTTCGATTACCACGAGGTGCTCCGAAAGGGCAAGGCAAACACTGAAGATGGATTGTTCGTGGCTCCTGCTGGGCTTTGAGGTAGGCTATGGTTTAGCTCTTCTAGACTCCTGATAGAAGTACATAGTAGTTAAAAATATTAAGGGGTATTGGGTGTGTTTGAAGGTCCCACTCAAGTGGTTGTGATGAACGCTTGAGTGAGTACCGATGTTGAACTATGATGATGAGTGATTTGGAAAATCAACCTTAAGCTGATTCTGACTGCTGTTGATTGGGCTTGTCGCCATATTTGACATTGTCGTATTTATTCATCACACATGCTTTGATATGACATCCTGACTGTACTTGGATTACTTGTTGTTGAACTCTGAAAGCATGTGGCATTCATCTCCTATACTTGGTTGCATCTCATATATTTTGATTTCTTGTCTTGTATTGCCATTTGCATTCATACACTCATGGTTATGATGATATTGATATTGAAATGGTATGAAAATATTGTGGGTCCAAGAGACAGGAAAGGTAAGAATACTTATTAGATTATTGGCAATATTGAAATGATGATATTATGGATGGCTCGGGTTGCACGTCGCAACGGATATGATGATACGCGGAGGAACGGATTGCACGCCTGCAACAAGATTATTCAGCCAAAGGCTAGGCTCCGTTGAAAAATTTCGGAGGAGTATATGGACTTCACGGGTCCCCCATAGGTGTGCAGTTCATAAAATTTGAACGTCTGTATACTGGAGGAAAAGGTACTTGACATTTGCATTCATTTCATAAACATCTCATTGAATGAATTATCTGTTGATTGATAATGTCGATTGGTTTCCATGATCGAGCTCGTCTCTGTAAATACTTGGAAATTTGATTGATTCTATTGAATCGGGTTGATTGCCATTATTAGGCTTTCTCTCTGTGAATACTTGAAAATTAGATTAATTTTATTGACTCGGATTAAGTGCCATGATCAGGCTTTGTCTATGTGAATACTTAGATAATTGCATTAATTCTATTTAATTGGATGAGTTGCCATGTGTGGCTTGATTTCCTGTGTATCGGGTTCTGTGGTTTATAATATATAAGTCTAAGTATTTGATGTCACCTACTACTGTGGTCGGTAATGTCAATATGTCAGGACTATTGCCTAGATCCAGGAAAACTATGTGTGTTGTGCGTTGTCTGATAGTTGATAACGTGACTAGGTAACGAGTCTAGTAAGGAGCATGTGATAAGTGTTATTATTGTGAATGTGGACGTTGAATGAAATAATGTGTGTCAGACTGTAGTTGTATAGAGTCTTAATTAAGTCTAAAGGCTAAGGATAATAAATGAGTTAATGTACCCATGGTTAGCCTAATTATAATACTCTTGGGAAGCGTTCTAAAAAGGTGGTTGTGATCAAAGTGACAACTTGTTTATTTGATGTGTCAGATCGGGTAAGTGGGACTAAACATGAATACGACTTGGTCAGAAATTACTAGTTGGTGGATATTATGATGATAATAAAATCCCTGTGTACATTATGAAGTGTACTTGACTGTGTTTGAAACCTTATATGAACAAAGTGACTTTTTTGAATCAGTGATTTATTATCTATACAACGTGACTTATATGGGTTATTGAACTGTTAGCGTAGGACTATCTGGTGTCAACATGATATTTATCTATGTTACGTATTTTCCGTCATTGTTGGCCTATGATGCCTACGAGGATACATTGTGTACTCATTCTACACTTGTTGCATTCTTTTTGGATGTAGATACAACGCCTTATACCAGTTCAAGACCTCGGGTTTGAGTCTGAGTTGGGAAACTTCTGGTGATCGGGGTGAAGATGCTTCCATTCAGCATGCCCTGGATACTCTTATCTTTTTATTATCCGAGAGACTTGTTCAAACATTCAGATCTTATTATTTAGACATTTGGCTGATGTTATTCTTTTATCACACTTGTATTCGTTAGAGCTCGTGTTATTGGCCAGATTCGGGGGGGGGGGGGGGGGTTCTTGTTGATGTCCAGACTTATTTCCGCTTTTATATAAAGATAAGACAACTTTATTAAATATTGTTATATCTGCATTTCTTCTTTGGCTATGTTGTTAATTTGGGGAGTGGTTCGCCTATCGGTGAGGTTTGTAACCCATTTATCGCTAAATTTAATGTAAAACATAAAACTTATGTATGACTTCACAAACAGATCTAAAACAATATCACGTCAAACTTATGTATTCAAGAGATCAAAATAACGACGGGAAATTTTTATAAGCTAGGAGTACCAAAAGAAATAAATGATGTGCAAAGTCACCAAATAGGGACATAGAAAGATGCAGTTGCGCAGAGCAGAACAGAAGAGAATAGCTCTTTATAACCAAACATAATGGATAAAAGTTTAAATGTGCTATAACCACTAAAAGCCTGCTTGGGATGTGAAATAGAAAGAGACTAATCTCTCTATATGCACCTAAGAAAGAGAGAGGGAGAGCTGACCTAACATTAATTTGTTCAACATCCTAAGGTCCATATAATTTGCTGTCATAAGAGTTCATATAGCAGAATTGTGCCATAAATGACAAATAGAAGATCAGAATCAGCGAAAAATCCAGAAAATATGCTTTAGATCCAAAGTGATAAGTTACGAATAAGATTTGGAAGTCCACAGGTTAGTAGCAGATGGCGAGTTAGAATTAATCCAAAATGATAAGACCTATAAGAACTCAGCAAAAAATTCAGAAAATATGCTTTAGATCCAAAGTGAAAAGCTAGGAATAAAATTTGGAAGGCCACAGGTTAGTAGCAGATAACGAGTTAGAAGTAATCCAAAATGATAAGAGACTCCTATAAGAACAAGTTTCTACAAAAAAGTTTACATCGTTAAGACAACCAATGCCCTATGAAGTAACACAACTTTAGGGAAAATGAGAAGTCGTTGGTCATGTTTCCAAATTAGTTAGAAATGCAATTCAGAAGAGCAAAGCAATGTTTTGATAAATAATGAATAATCTTGATCTCGTTTGGAATTTGTATACTGTAAAGATATTAATTCACTTTTATCATTCACATCAAGATATTACTGTTCTCGCTCCCAAAGACATATCAAGAGGGCAGTCCCAGTACTGAAAGACGTGACTTCAGGAGTGGATTTCGAAAGGAAAGACTTCGTTTACTTCCTGCAAATTGCAGTATTCCAAAGAGAAATTTTCAAAAAAATATATTATAATAGAAACTCAAAAGATTGGGTAAAATAGTAACAAATAATCACATGAGCTATTCAAAATGAAGTGTTTTCCAAAAGAGCAATTTCCAAACAAACATGATATAAGTAACAAAACTACTGCATTAGCAGGAAAAAGAATTTCACCACTTGAAATAGCCACAGTCTATTAAAGTCAGATGTTTAATTCATATTATCAAACATAACTATAGCTCATATTTCAAAACGAAGCTACATGAATCACATAACCGTCGTGATTAGTAAAGTCAGCTAAGCACCTCAAGTAATACCAAGGTAAAAAAATACAGCGCCCCTTGCTGATTAAAGCTTCCTCTTAGTACAAAAGGAGTGGTTAATAGTACTCTTTGACATGGGTATAACAATAATGAAAAATGTATTATATAACAAACACCTAATAATTCAACAGAAATAAGAATAACATGTATCCATTACAGATAAGATGAGACCTCTATGAAAAATAGAAAGAGATGGCAAATCAACAAAGAAGCTGGAATAATAGGCCGTCCATACGTTAAACTAAGGTTTGATGATAAATAAAAGAGAAGTTATCGTGGTCTCTTGTTTGTGTTGTTCATATGCAGCATATACTTCTTTAATATATTCCCCAAAACCTGTACTGCACCAGTATTTCTTGCCATGTTAAAAGACTATTATAATTGGGTCCAAAGTCCCTTGAAATTGTTGAGGTATGAGCAAGGATCATGTTATGCAAGCAAACACCAAGTTAATGTACTAGCATATGTCATCATCATATAGATTGTTAAGTACAAATCTCCAATTAAGCCAACATCTAGACTAATTATTACTCTACAGTAAAGAAAGATGCAATTATAAAAATATGAAAGCATTTGCTAAACAGAAAACAGGTTCAAAACACTATAATAGACCATACAAGATGCAAGCTACAATTATTCAATGAGTTTAATATAGATGTATCAAACTCACAACTCAAAACTACAAACACTGGTTTACTTCACTTACAAATAAAAAAACAGTTCATAAAATAAATAATCAGTTAATGTTGCCTAAAACTAATCTTTCTGAAACAATGTCTTACCACAACAACAATGATCTCTATCATATTGAACAAGATACTCTACAAATAGAGATTCACTATGAACATGATTTAGCTCCTAAGTTTTTCCTCCACTTAAGATGTACGTTCAGCACAGTCATCCATCAAGCTACGACCAAACAATTGCAAAAATGCATTGTCACAATAAGCTAAAATATGTACTTCTACATCTTCTTAACTTTGTTGAAAGGTAGGGAACATCAAAAAGACTAAATTTAATAAAAAAATAAATCAATATAAAATAACTCAATGCACACAAAATATGAACCAAAGCAGATTAAGAACTATTAAACCTGACCAATCAAATCCACAAATAATAACTTAAAGTTATAGAATCAATCATATTGAGCTCTTCAGGGAGAATTAATAAATACCCTGAATCTGAAAGGTAACTAATGCAAGTGTCTATCATAGCTTAGACACGAAACAAGCAAACAATAATCCATTAGTCATAACCAATCAAAAACCACAGAAATTTTTTAAAAAGAGTAACAAATATTTCATGTTGTAAGCCCTCCAAAAAAATTAACCCCCCATAAAAGATAAATTTGAAGTTTACAATCAGATATGGCGTCAAGCCAAACAAAAAGTGCAATGACCCATTAATCAAAACCATGCGAACGACATCTGAAAAATGTATCTCCACCACAAATAAGCGTTAAAATCAAATACCATAATGTAAGATATATGACAAGTAACAAAAATTGTAGAATCAAGGAGAGCTTCGAAGATTTCTTCTTCGTTGAATGCCTGAAATGCTTCTATTTGAGAAGGATAAGCTAACTCACTGTATCTCGATGCTGATGCTTTAACAAGAGATTACAGGCACAAGAACTCATAGACGAGAGACCTAAGGCTGAGATTGCGAACTGTGTAGCTTAGGTATTTCACAATAGAGAGAGAAACTTTGAGATTTAATGACGGATTTTTTTGCAATGTACCTTAGATTTTAGAGGCCTTTTATTTCTAGTTTTTTATTTTCTTTTAAAGGTAAAGCAGAATGGTGGTTTTGGTCCTGCTCAATAATCAATGTAGAGCATTAGGGACCAGATATTTATTACTTTAGGTACCAGATTTCCCCCCTTCCCTAACTTAAGAACAAAAATTGATAATAGGCGACCAGGAAAAGATTTGGTACTTTTACATATGCCTTTAAGGACCATATTTTTGTCCCTTCACTAAATGCTGGTCGCTAATAGTCTTTTTCTTGTAGTGATTCCTGCTGCTGCATCTTTGAAAAAAAAAAATTAAAATATTTTTTAAATCATTTTTAACCCATTATATTTTAAACTTTATTTTTAACCCATTATATTTTAAACTTTATTTTTAACCCATTATATTTTAAACTTTATTTTTAACCATAGCAAACAGCAGTGATGAAGACTATGTGAAGAAGAAGAATCAAGATTTATTTGCTAGAAAATTCAGACCAAGGGGAGATTTGTTAGGATTTTCCCTGAATTTCCTATTTTATTTGAATTTTACCATAATTGTGTTTTACTTCAAAAATGTTTTTTTGGTGGAAAAAGTTTTCTTCATGGAAAAGGATTTTACCATATTTATCCTTTTCTTAGAGGAGAAGTTTTGGACTTCTATAAATAGGAGATCTTTCTTCTCATAAATAACACAATAGCATCCACAATGTAGTCATTATTAGAGAGTTTGTTTAGAGTGATATTTTTCTCTTAATAAGTTTTATGTATTTTTATATTAGTTTTTTCAATATGTAGGTTACTTGTCAAACAATATTATAATATTATGCCTTTTAGTATGTTTTTATAAAAACCTTAGAATAGTGGCAGGTGACGGTAAAGAAACCGACGATAACGACAAATGAATCATTGGTGAAAAAAATAAAACCCAAAGAAAAACAATCTCTCCCTACGACATTACGTTGAATGATAACCCTGGAATCGTGGTGACACAAGTCCAATTGAAGGGCGAAAATTATGAAGAATGGGCTAGATCCATGAGGACAGCCCCAAGAGCAAGAAAGAAGTTTGGCTTCATCGACAGTACAATAAAAAAACCGAACGAAGAGTTGCCGGACTTGGAAGATTGGCGGACTATAAACTCACTGTTGGTGTCATGAATTTGCAACACCATAGAACCGACGCTTCGCTCAACGATTACACATAAAGAGAAAATGAAAGAATTATGGACGACCATCCGAGAGTGGTTCGTCGTTATTAACGGCCCTCCGATGCAACTAAAGGCAGAACTAGCCAAGTGCAAGCAAAAGGGAAGGACCATAGTGGATTGCAATGAAAAATCCACTAAGTTGTGGGAGGAATTGATGAATTACGAACAGATCCAACTTGCACGTGCAATCTAGGAAAGGTCCTAGAAGCCAAAAAAGAAGAAGAAAAAATGCATCTTTTCCTCATGGGATTGGATGAGGGGATATATGGTTGAACAAGGTTTACTCAAAGTTGAACAAGGTTTACTCAAATCTTTTCCTCATCATTGAACAAGGTTTACTCAAAGTTGATGCAAGAAGAGCGTGTGAGAGGAATCACACAAAAAATAGAGGACCGGAGTGAAACTATGGGTTTTTCTGTACAAGGGAGAAATCCTTACCATGACCGAGGTGAAGAAAAAAAACAATAGTGCATTATGCACACATTACAAGAGATACTGACACGTTGCGAATGGATATTTTTGACTCATTGGTTATCCAAATTGGTGACCGAGAAACAAAAAAGAAGACAATAAAATTAGAGGAAGAGGACAAGGACAACAACAACAGAGAAGTGGACCAAGATTCAGTCGTGGTAGAGGCAACTACCGGGCTAACGCCGTAGTTAGCAAAGAAAGAACTCATACAAAGATAGAAACGGTGAACGCAAGTGGCACATGACTACACAATTTAAGATATGAGATCTGGAAGACTGTGATTCACATGTTGAATTCCCAAAGAATAAACCCGAATGGGAAGATGTATAGTAAAACTGAAAACTCAGGTTGGATCATAGACTCTGGAGCTATCAACCATGTTATAGGTAATCAGGAAAAACTGAGCAATACGCGAGACATTCCTAAGTGTTCGGTTGGTCTACCGGACAGAAATAGCTCGGTGGCTACAAAAAAAAGGAATAACCAGGCTGAATGACATAATATGGTTGAGGAATGTCCTTTATGTTCTGGATTT
Organism: Anisodus tanguticus; assembly: GCA_034509755.1. Classification (NCBI taxonomy): domain Eukaryota; kingdom Viridiplantae; phylum Streptophyta; class Magnoliopsida; order Solanales; family Solanaceae; genus Anisodus; species Anisodus tanguticus. Next base: position 45,529,647 of record CM067550.1, on the reverse strand, counting down.
GACATACAATTTGATTTTTTTATCAAAATTAGTTAATTATTTAGATTATGATGTGATATTTAATACAATTATGTGTGATATACTAGACTCCACCATGAGGAAGCTAATTGGAAAAGGGTGGGTTGAGGTGGACTTACTATTTTTGGAATGTGCCGCTAATACGGGTTATAAAGGCAGAGGCAGTTGATTGGTTCGATCGTTGGCACAAACAGTTGGGTCATCCTTCATCACAAGTAACAAAATCTATTACGGCATTAGGCTTAAAGAAGAGTAGTGATAAGTCAGATAAAAAATATGATGTATGCCAACGAGCAAAGCAAATGAGAGGTGTTTTTTCTTTAAATGAAAATATTACTTCGAATACTTTTGGGGATCATATAGAACCCCTTCCTCTTGCGGTGTTTCATAGATTTTTACTATGGTGGATGGTCATTCACGAGCTGTGTAGGTCTTTCTCTTAGTTGATAAGAAAGAAGTGTCTCAAACCTTGAAGAATTTCTTTGCCTTGTTGGATAGACAATTTGACTAAGAAAGTGAAGATTATTAGAAGTGATAATGGAACTAATTTCACATGTATGAAGACTTATTTGAAAATGAAATTCTTTTCCAAACATCTTGCACAGGGACACCATAGCAGAATGGAAGAGTCGAAAGAAAACACCATCATATTTTTAATGTGGCGCGAGCATTGAGATTTCAGTGTTATCTTCTGATCAAATTCTGGGGAGAATATGTTTTGACTGTGGGGTATTTGATCAATAGAACATCATCTTCGGTGTTGAATGAAAAAGCCCCCTATGAAATTTTATACGGAGAAACACCTCGGTATGATCATTTAAGGGTGATAGGGTCACTATGCTATGCACACACAAAGGGAAGAACGAGGGACAAGTTTGAGAGTCGAAGTCGTATGTGTGTCTTCTTGGGATACCCCTACGGACAGAAAGGTTGAAGATTGTATGACTTAGAGAACAATGAATATTTAGTCTCAAAAGATATGGACTTCTACGAGACTAAGTTCCCCTTTACCGTAGGATCAGGTAACTTGGTCGACAACATATAAGTGATCCCGGACGAAACAAAAGAATAAAGGAACCAACACAATTTTGAAGAAGACCAGACTGATAATGTAGGTGCGAACGAAACTTGAATGGAAGAAGTACAAACACCGGATAGCTAACATACAAATTAGCCAGAATTAGACCGGACAGATGTTGGTCCAAATAAAGAAAACATAGAGGAATTACAGATGGAAGGTATCCGGGCCAATGAAATGCCACCAGAGGAGCAATTAGGCCGATGTAAACATCAGAAATATAAATTGATTCGGCTACACAACTACGTCACTAAACCTTTATGAAATCAAAGTCCATCAACTCATCCGCCTGATCCTCATCAATCCTCTGATGCACCTTATCCTTTAGCTAACTATATATCATGTGATAATTTTTTCCCGCAACACCAAAGGTTGCTTGCGACAATTATCACAGGAACAGAATCAAAACCTTTTTGGAGGCAATAAAAAGAAGTATTGGAAAGTAGCCATGCAGCAAGAGATCCAAGCGTTGAAGGATAATGGAACATGGGCACTAGAAACTTTTGCCACAGATTAGGAAATTACTCGGATATAGATGGGTGTACAAAATCAAGTATAATTCTGACAGCACAATTGAGCTATATAAAGCTCGTTTGGTCATCTTCGAAAATAAACATGAGAAATTAATTGACTAGAACAAAACTTTTGCTCAGTTTGCTAAGGTAGTAATTGTTCCGACCTTCCTGAATATTGTGGCTTCGGGAAATTAGGAGTTACATCAAATGAATGTGTATAATGCTTTCTTACACAACGAGCTTACGGAGGAAGTTTATATGAAATTGCCACTGGGATTTCGTGTTCTTAATCCGGGGCAAGTATGTCGACTCCGAAAATCTTTATATGGTTTGAAGCAAGCTCCAATGTGTTGGTTTGCAAAATTGTCAAGTGCTTTGATGAAATATGAGTTCAAAAAATCATACTCTGATTATTGTATATTCACTATGCACCGGGAATGTATCCAACGTGTCAACATTTAAGTTCGATATGCTCAGTGAATGGTTGATATTTGTGGTGAATCTTGAGAATCCGCCATTTCAGGACTCATGACCCGTGAATCAGAGGAAATGTGAATCAATGCCCCGCATGTCGACCCTACACGAACCGAACACCTGCCTTATTGCTTTCATTTTTTAGTTTATTTCAATCTAATTTTACGTAGGTAGTAAATAGTTATAAAAATCCACAAAATATTTCACACTTTTACAAAGCCTAAGCACGAAAGTCGACATTATATCTGTATATATAATTATATATATAATGTATAATTTTGTGTGTGTGTTGATATCCAATTTTGACACACCCCATTTTTAATTAATTTGTTACTTTTCTTGAATTTAAACGGAGTAAAATAATTATTCATAAACGTTAACAATATTTTTCTATTATTCTGGTGTTATTTTGCATTTCATTCGGCAAATAATTATACATATATATGTATGTATGTATGTATGTATGTATGTATGTATTTACCTATTTAAGGTATTAATTTTGCTTATATAGATAAATTACATATTGTTTTATAAAATATAATATATATTTAGTAATTTGAAAATCATTCAAAAGTAGGTGTCTAATTGTATGTTGTATATTTACTCTATTTGTTGAAAATATATTTTGCTGTTTCAAGTTAAAGAAGCTTAATGAATTAATCCGGATATTTAATTTATCTCATTTTTACTTCAATTTGATTAAATTTTAAATTAATTTTAAAATTGAATTTGATTTAAACACATCTATCTATAATTGTAATAAAGTGGCCATGATATAAATATGTTATAACAATAGCTTAAACGTTCAAATTTGGCTATTTTTTCAACTTGGAACATGAATTTCATTCTTGGAACATCATCTCATTCCTTTTTTCTTTGCCCCGCTTTGCTTATTTCACAAAATGGCTTTTCTGAAAATCTTTGCTCAAACATCGATATCTTGTCACCATAAAACAATCGTAGCCAAAAATCATTTATATTTTAACTACGATTTTTTTTGCATCGCCAATAGTTAAATCATTCAACTGCAAATTTTAAATCGTCGTTGATTAGAGACAATAAATTATTCGTCACTAGTTGTTTATATTATTAGTGGCAAAAATTACGGTCATAATTAAACATAAAACTATGTAGCTAAAGCTTACAATATTTAACAACAAACTCTAATGTATCACTATTGTAATAACATACTTTTCTAGACAAATAAATTTCGTGTCCAAAATTTAACTAATTTTTGATAAATAATAGTTTTTCACAAATTGGGCACACGATTAGCGAAAAAATAATGTGTCACTAAAACACTAAAAATTTCGTGGCCAATGTAACTCCATAAATGACTCCAACTCATGTTTGGTGGGAAACTTTAGTAGATAAAACTTTTGTTATGAAATTTAGTGTTTCATCACTGAAAGTATATGGTTCATGTATTTAATCACAAAAAATAAATTGTCACAAAAGGTTAATAATTAGTGACAAATTTTGTGTTGTAGCTAATAATGTCATAGGTAAATATCACATTTAGCGACGGAAATTTTTCGTATCCAAACTTAGAAGAATTTAAAGACAAATAATGATTTGTCACAAATTATCAACAAAATTAGCGACGAAACTATCGTCACCAATATCCTCAAATCCGTAGCTAAAATTACATGATATTTGGCGACAAATCATTTTTTTGGTGAGAAAGTTTTGTAGATAAAACATTTGCTACGAAATATTTTTCGTCACTAAAGGGATATGACTCATGCATTTGCGTACGAAATGTAAATTTTGTCATTGAAGGTGCATAATTAGTGACGAACTTTAGACCGTAGCTAAAGAATTTGTGGCTAAATATCACATTTGTTGAAGTGCTCCCATCCACTTTTCATTTCAACAATGAATTTGTCGTTTGTATTGTTACATCGAAAAGCGACCGATGTGAGATGGAAAAGAACTACCCATCTTTCATTACTACATCCGTTCTTGGCAAAGTCCGGACTGACTGTGATTGGGAAAAACTCTCATCCGGACCCATCGTCCCCGGGTATGATGATGACATTACTACTCATAAACCCAGGTACTCCTATATTTACGCCTACCCATTCACTTTCAAGCTCGACCCTCCAATTGATGACGTGATACTTGAAATTAGCAAGACTTACAATTTGTGTCTTGGACAAATTGGTCCGGCCGTTTGGAGGGTTGTCACGTGCCTCTGGTTCTTCGCTAACGAGGCCAAAGAAGATTTTAGTTTGGATCATTTGATCCGTTTATACGTCCCGAAATTCTTTCGTGGAGGGATCGTCCAAGTATCCAAACGAGGCAAATTCTCCATTTTCTCCAGCCTAAATGAAGATTGAGACTGAGGCTGGATGGAATGCTTCGTAGCAATACACACTGCTGAAATTATTCCAGAGAGGTTCTTGCCTTTTTCTGAAAGATGAAACTTAAACCGTAAGTGCAAAAACTCTTTTCTTTGATTTTGTATATTGCCTCTAACGACCTTTGTTTTTTGAAATTTTCCTTCGCTACTTTTTTTAGCCACCTGGTGGACTCTGGCCCATGTCGAGAACCTTTACTCATGGATCGAGAAAATCATAAGTTTACATCCGCACAAAGAGCGGACATGAAAGACCATTTACAAAGAGAATTGGAAAGCACAGAACCATTGTTCGTACTTTTTGAACTCTCCCTTTTCATTTTTTCTGTATATGCGTTTTCACAATCTTTTTTTTCCAGGTCTGTCTGCCCAAGGGTTTCGTACGCCCGGAGGACAGTTTCTTCTGACACCTCGGCTCTCCCCAATTTGGTACTTGATCCGGTTGCGTCCGCTCACCGTATCGCCCAAAGTATCGAAGAAAAAGAAATCTTCATCAAAACCTTCGAAGTCTCATTCGGCTTCCTCGAAGAGGAAGAGAACTTCGGAAATATGTGGCACTTCCGGGATAAAGACACCACCACCACTCCGGAAGAAGATCGTTCTTCTGGGGTCAGAGAAACTGTTGTTGCGGAGGCTGTCATGCCCTCATCCGGTGTCGCACCAACTTCTGCCACCACGCCACCAACTACTGAACAAATACTCGTCATCATCGAGGATGACGATGAGGCAACAGACGAGGAACCGTTGTCGAAGAAACAAATGACCTTCTCAACCCTTCCACTTTAATCAACATCGGCCTTGGCCCCCCAACTTCGGTCGAAAGGACTTTGACCACCTCTTCAGCGAGGTCGAGACTTCTATGAATCCGATGTCACCGATGGACACCTTTGGATTCGATCACTTGTCTATTCCTCAGAGGCTTTCCAACTCGTCTGGTCCTCTGAAGAATCATGTCACCTCTCGATTCAAGCTCATAAGTGTCTTCCCGGCCCTGATTGTGGACCCGAAAAGAATGAGGATTGTAACCCTCTCTTTTCCTGAAGACACAAATTTCCTATCTCAGCCGGTCGGGGTCGCAAGCTATTTGAGGCTTCTGATATCGGAGTCTGATAAGGAGAAGATGAAGAACGTCTCTTGGTAATACCTCTTTAACGAGGGCATGTACGCATCTAACCAGGTATAATCTCTAAACTTTTCATTGCTCATTAACATACTTTTTTTGTATTCTAATTCGAGCTCAACACTTTTTTTCCTACAGTCCTCTATTTTGATCAGAGAGGTCTTTCTTCGTTGCCTTGAATAAAATGAGGATCTTAAGGGCGAGTTGGATGCTCAGGAGAAAGAAATCTAGCATCTCAAAGAACTCATCCGGCAAAAAGAAGTGTTAAGAGTCGATGACTTGCCCGTTGTTAGGGCTGAATTGGATCGGGTAAGAGGTGACTACCTCCAGGCCATGAATGACCTCGAGCTTATCCAAGAGGAGAACAAATACTTGTATAAGGAAAATAATGATCTTCAGGCCCTCGGTCAAGAGCTCGAAGAGCAAGAAGAGGTTCAGCACTATTAGGCACAAAAGGAGGATTACCTCAATGTCGAGATCGACCACCTTAACACCGATCTCACCCCAATTGATGCGGAGAGAGTTGCTGACCAAGTTGCTATCAAGAAAAACTTCGAGCGAGACATAGAAATGTCTCAAGATCAGACCCTCCAGCAAACTCTAAGCATTAAGGAGCTAAAAACTGAGCTCGAGGCTACTTCTCGGAGAAATGCTGAGATTACTACTCAACGAGATTAAGCCTTTACCGAAAAATATCAGGCACTTGTCGATGTGGAGGCTAAAGTGGGTCGGACAGTGCTAAAAGCGAGCACATAACTAGCTCATGATGTTCATCTGTTAAGTCCATCTTGTCGGCTATGGCTTCATCATTTGACTCTTCAGTTGCAAGGCTGAACCTTAGTCTCGGTTCCCCAAGTTCTACCAGAATTAGTACTTCTACACCATAAACCAAAGAGGATGGTGTCTCTCCGGTGCAAGATTCCGGCGTCGTTTTGTACGCCCATAATACCTCCGGTAAAATTTCTCTCCACTTGCCTTTTGACTCATTTAGTATTTTTTTCAAGTTCTGAATAATTATTTTATTTTTGACTCCGCTTGCCCATTTGCATTCGGATGGTATGGAGTTTACATTATTCTTTTACTTTTAACCCTTCGATAAAATTTGTTACTTTCTTCCCAACGAATTGACGATCATTGTCGCAAGTAATCTCCATCGGTCTGCCGAACTAGAAAATAATGTGATCCCAAATGAAATGGATGATTTCATTTTCTCTAACCTTCTTGAATAGAAAAAAGTCAGTCATAAACAAAATAAAGCGTACCTTTCTGGATGCCTATGGGAGTGGTCCCACAATATCCATCCCTTATTTCATGAACGACCACAGACACAAAGCCGGATGCATTAACTCTGTCCGTTGGTGAATTATTGGTTCATGCCTTTGGCATTCATCACACTTCCGGACAAAGTTCTTGGCGTCTCCTCTATCTGAGACCAATGGTACGCGGCCCTGATCAGTTTTCGAAGCAACAATTCTGCTCCTGAGTGATTGCCACAAGTCCCTTCGTGAACCTCATGCATCACATAATCTATTTCTCTAGGTCCTAAGCACCTCACTAAAGGACCGTAAAAGGACCTTCGGTATAACTGGTCATCTACTATGCAAAACCTAGTTGCCTTTGTATAAAGGGCCCTTGACTAATTCGGATCAGTAGGAAACTTTCCATCCTGAAGGTAGTCAATGTATTTATTCTGCCAGTCCCAAGTCAAACTCATGCTATTCACCTCAGAGTGGACACCATCAATTGTGGAGTTCAATAGTTGCACCACAGTACCGGAGTTAAACTTCTCAACTTCCACGGAAGACCCTAAATTTGCCAATGCATCCGCTTCATTGTTTTGCTCACGAGAAACATGTTCCATGGTCCATTCCTTGAACCAATGCAATAATACTTGAATTTTCTCTAACTATTTTTGCATTATTTCTTCTTTCACTTCGAATACACCGTTCACTTTATTAACGACCAGAAGCGAGTCACATTTTGTTTCGATGACTTCTGCTCCCAAACTCCTTGCCAATTTCAAACCTGCAATCATAGCCTCATACTCAGCTTCGTTGTTAGTCGATTTCACAGTTCTTATCGATTGCCTAATAACATTCCCCGCATGTGTCTTAGGCACTACCCCGAGTTCAGACCCTTTTATGTAGACATGTCCAAAGCTCAAGTCTGGCCGGGTCAGGGTCGGGTCCAATGGCATTTTTTTCTGCTCGCCCGACTATATTTTTTTTTAATTTTCTGACCATGGCCTTTCTTCTTTCACTTCAAACACACCGTTTACTTTATTAATGACCAGAAGCGAGTCACATTTTATTTCGATGACTTATGCTCCCAACCTCCTTGCCAATTTCAAACATGTTATCATAGCCTCATACTTGGCTTCATTGTTAGTCAATTTCACAATTCTTATCGATTGCCTAATAACATTCCCCGCAGGTATCTTAAGCACTACCCCGAGTTCAGACCCTTTTACGTAGACCTGTCCAAAGCTCGGGTTGGGCCGGGTCAGGGTCGGGTCAAGTGACTTTTTTTTTGCTTGCCCGACCCTGACCCTGTTTTATTTTTTAATTTTCCAACCCTGGCCCTGACCCTACGGGTCACGGGTCGACATTGACCCGCTCTACAAAATACAATAATTTTTTTATTAAAATAACAGTCCAAAAACATAACATATATTCTTAAAACATGTAAAAACTCCAAATTAAAGGATTTTAAAAAAAATGAATTTCCAACACTAAAATAGATATTCACACCTACATAACGCGAAATTTCGACGTTGAAATGTATTGTATATCGTGAGATCTTTACTAAAGGAAAGGGAAATTAGAAACCAATTTGAGGGAAAACACAAATTGATTGAGAAAACAAACGTTTTCCAAAAAAATGGCGGCGCCAAACCGCCTCATGGGAGTTTGACCGGCCACATCTAAAAAACTGACGCAAAATTAAAAAATCGGGTAAAACAGACATCCGAGCGTAGAGTTATGACCGTCTAAAGTTGCACCAATTTACAACTACTTTCTCTCCCTACATTTTATGTCAATGCTTTCGTTAATTAAGTTCATGCCGCATTCGACTTCTATAAAAGCTTCATAGATTGGCTTCAATGGCTATGATTCAAGAGATAACAGTAGCCTAAAATAAAAAATAAGATTAATTACATAGGTAGGTTCGGTTTTCGGTTCGGTTCATCCCCAATACTAAAGAACCGAACTGAATTACCTTAAATAAATATTAATAAAATAATAATAAAATGAACGGATCGGATCGGGTCGGGTCGAGTCAGACAGGTAAAAAATTCTGACCCTAGCCCGACCATGACTCTGATCGGGTCCCCGCTTTTTCAGGTTATGTGGCTCATGGGTCAGATATATGCTGACCCTAGCCTTGGATTTTCGGGTCGGGCCGGGCTGGGCTCTATCCGTGTATAAGGTTCATATCCCCAAAGTTGTTCCCGAGGTTATTATAAGTTTCCTTTCCACCCCGAGAATCATTTCGGATGTAAAGTCTACTAAAACCTGTGACTTATAGTCATTCTCGGTTTATACTCTATGTCATACCCAGTAATTTCTACTTCCCACTTGGCTAACCTATCAGACAGTTTAGGTTTGTGCATTATATTTTTTAGTGGATAAGTTGTTACTACACATATAAGATGACATTGAAAGTACAGTCTCAATTTTCAAGCAGTCGTTATCAAATCTAATGTCAATTTCTCTAAGTGAGGATATCTGGTTTCCCCACTAGCTAGTGTTCCACTTACATAATAAATAGGAAATTTTGTACCTTTCTCTTCCCGAACCAAAACAACACTTACAACTACTTCGGATACTGTCAGTTTCAAGAACAATTGTTCATCCGCCTTTGTCTTATGCAATAGTGGTGGAGTGGACAAGTACTTCTTAAAATCTCTCAACACTTGCTAACATTTTGGAGTCCACTCGAAGTCATTCTTCTTTTTTAACAAAGAAAAGAATCTATGACTTTTCTCCGAAGACCGAGAGATGAATCTACTCAAGGTGGCCAACCTTTCGGTGAGTCTTTGAAATGCTTTCACATCCTCAAGCACCTCCGGAATTTCTTTGATAGCCTTGATCTTATCCGGATTGATCTCTATTCCTCGCTTTGAAACCAAGAAGTCTAAGAACTTGGCCGAGCTAACTGCAAAAACACACTTCTCCGGATTCAACTTCATATTATACTTTCGGAGAATGTCAAATATCTTCTGCAAATGCTTTAAATGATCATCTATTTCCATAGACTTAAATAACATATCATCAATATAAACTTCCATTGTGTTACCTATTTGGTTCTCGAACATGCGATTGACTATGCATTGGTATGTTGCTTCGACATTTTTTAAACCAAATGGCATCACGTTATAGCAATAAGTCATGTATCTAGTTATGAAAGAACTTTTCTCTTGATACTTCGCATTCATTCTGATTTGGTTGTACCCGAAGTAAGAGTTAAGAAAACTTAGCATCTTGTTCCCTGTCGTAGCATTGATCATCCAATCAATGTGAGGTAGGGAAAAAGAGTCTTTCGGACAAGCTTTGTTTAAATCTTTAAAGTGTATGTACATTCTTAATTTATTATCCTTTTTAGGTGCGACAACTATGTTTTCTAACAAATCCGGATACTCTACTTTCCAAATGAAACCCATATTTAATAGCTTTGTTTCTTTTCCTTGACAAACTTATGCTTATAGTCGGCCATCGACCTCATTTTCTGCTTTACCAGAGGGAAACTTGAATCCAAACTCAACTTGTGAGTTGTAATATCCGGTGGGATACCTGTCCTGTTTAAATGGGACCAGGAAAATCAATCGACGTTAGCTTTAAGAAATTCAATTAATTTAAGTCTGAGCTCTGGGGATAACCCGGTGCCCAGATATACCTTTCTGTCCAGCAGATGTACGAACAAGATGACTTACTCTATTTCCTCTATAGTTGACTTCGTGGCATTTGAATCATCCGACAGCACAAACGACCTCAGGACGCGATAATAATCCTCTTCTTTTTCATAATTTTCCTTCTCTCCCTCTTTTTTTTTTCCGAACTCGACAGGCCCAAATCCCGTTATTGCTATTTAACTTTTCTACCCTTATTCTCATGCTTCACTTCTTTTAGTGTTTGCATCGACTCCTCTACCGCTAACATTTCCCTTGCCGTCGGTTGCTCTCTTCAAATTGACTTAATTCTCTCCGGAGTTGGGAATTTTATCATCATGTGTAATGTCGAAGGTATGACCTTCATATCATGTATCCAAGGCCTACCGAATAGTGCGTTGTACCTCATTTCACCTTCAATGACATAGAACTTCGTTTACCAAATTGTCTCGATTGCATTGACTGGAATAGTTATTAACCCTTCGCAGTCTCACTTGCCATATTGAATCCGTTGAGAACTCGAGTTGCCAGTACAATTTGATCCAACAATCCCAATTGCTTTACTACCTTTCACCGGATAATGTTGGCTGAGCTACCTGGATCAATTAAAATTTGCTTAATCTGAAATTTATTAATAAAGACAGAGATTATCAGCACTTCATGGTGAGGTTGAATGATGCCCTCAGAATCTTCATTGTTGAAATATATTATTTCCTACAACAATAAATCCCTAGACATCTTTTCTCGAGTTATCGAGACTTTCGTCTTCTTTGCAGTCATGACGGATCCCTTCGAAACATCCATCCATCCGATAATCATGCTTATGTTATGCCGGGGTTTAACCGGATTTGCATGTTTGTTCACTTCTCTATTTCTGTAATTTCCCTTTGCTCGATCACTCAGAAATTCCCGCAGGTGACAATTCTTAAGAAACCGGGCTACTTCATCCCTCAACTAGCGACAATCTTCTGTCCGGTGACCATAAGTTCCAAGATAATCACAGATCAAGTTTGGATCTCTCTGAGTCGAGTCTATCCGGAGTGGTCTTGGCCAAATTGTCTCCTTGATGTGTCCAATAGCTAAGACAAGTTCATCCACATCAACATTGAAATTATATTCGGAGAGCCTCAGATTTTCCACACTATTAGAAGACACACCACTAGTATCATTTTTTAAATGGCAAGCCCCTATTGTTATACCCTCGATCATTACGTCTATCTCCTCCCCCTCCTCCTCCTCTATCCGATGAGAAGTTACGATTGTTGCGACCCTGATTCGATCTGAAGTTTAGCATCTCAGGTTGTTCATAGGGTTGATACCTATCTTTTAGGGACTTCAATTCCGACTCAGCTACCATTTTTGACTTATTAAGACTTTTGTTACGCCCTGCTGACCCTGGAGAAAGTTCAAATTGATCATCTTCCACCCGGATTTTGGACTCGTACCTATTATGTACGTCCGCCCATGTTACCGCCGGGAATTCTAACAAGTTCTCCTTTAGTTTCAACGAGGCATTGTAGCTCCTAGGATTCAACCCTTTGGTGAAAGCTTCAACTGCCCATTCATCAGATACTGAGGGTAGAAGCATACGTTCCTTCTGAAACCTTGTCACGAACTCACGCATCAACTCTATATCCCTCTGAGTAATTTTAAATATGTTTGTCTTTCTTTCTTGAACATTTCGTGCTCTGCCATGTGCCTTTATAAAAGCATCTGCAAACATTTCAAATGAATTAATAGAGTGTTCAGGCAACATAGAATACCATGTCATTGCATCTTTAGACAGTTTTTCACAAACTTTCTTCAATAGCACCATTTAATCTCATTTGGGTGCATGTCATTGCCCTTTACTGCACAAGTGTACGACGTCACATGCTCCTGCGAATTCGTAGTTCCATCGTACTTTGGGAGATGTCGCATTTTGAACCTTTTTGGTATCAACTTCGGAGCTGCGTTTAGTGGAAATAGCAATTGAATGTATCTCTTTGAGTCCGGTCCCTTTAGGATCGGAGGCGTTCCTGGAATCTGGTCTACTCGCGAATTGTAGGTTTCAGCCTTATTTTAATTTATGTCCATTCTCTTAGTCAAATCTTGGAGCATTGTCAAGACCTCTGAGGACTCATTTGTCCCCGAACCAATGCCATTTCCTTCGACTTGATCCTCTTCTCGGACCCGATCTTCATCCCGGATGGGACGAGTTTCATCTGCCGCACTTGCCCCACTGCTCTTCTTTTGCAACTGAGTAATAACCTCCTATTGTTCCTTCAGTATGTTAAAGATTCTAGCCAAATCTATTTCGCTATCTTCATCATCGTTCGATGTTTTCTCACGTGACCTTCTAGACCCCTAGGTGAAACCAAAGGGCTATGCTGATGCTCTCCATCTAATGAGTCGACAGGCGGGCCATTGTTGTTGTTATTGTTGTCACTAACTTCAAAATGAATTTCACTAACCATTTTGCAAGTGTTTGGTATTATCCTGTTTTCACAAAATCTCAAAAGAAATAAGTGAAATTTGAGTTTGAACAAATCACCACTATTATCCTTAGCCCCACGGTGGGTGCCAAACTGTTTACTCCAAAAAGGTACAGTTGAATTTGTAAGTGGTTTTAAGGATATGTGGATTGATTTGTAATAAGTAAATTATAAGCAATTAACAACAAGCAAGTAAAAGTAAACAATGAGTAAGAAAATTAGCCTGGGCTACCTTGGATTCGGATGAACCCTCTCAACAAAATTGATCCAGGATAACAATAATCCTTAATGAAATAACTTCGGATGTAATCAAGAATGAAGTCAAAATAAGTATGACTTCTGTAAGTTTAAGTTCAAGAGTACAAGTAATGAAAATTGGAGGCCCTTTCAACATGAGGATTGGGCTCCTTTTATAGCTAAAAATAAAGTGTTAATGACCGAAATTTCCTCTCCAATTAAATGTAATAAATGTCAATTAAAGTCTCTTAATGATAGAGGAGTAACGACTGACATCATATCCGGAACGGGTACACATTGGGCACCTCCGGTTCTTCACTCGGTGTCAACTGGCTCGGTTGCTATCCGGTCTTGTCTCAATATCCGACTTCCCCCGATGTCACTTGCATCCGATGTGGAACTTAACCGCCTCCCTCGAACTCCATGCCTAAACCTTGCCACATGTCGTGACGATTTTCACCGTATACAAGTCTGAAATGGAATCTCTTAATTTCTTCAACATTATTAAGATACAAATCTAATCAGTAGAGCTTTTTATCTTTTGAACCTTCACCTTCACTAAAATTAAGAGATTCCTTTCGTTTCTATTGTTTTTATATGAAAAACGTCAAAAGTTTTCCATTTCTAATTAATCGTCCTTTTCGTATCTCTAGAGGCAAATTAAGAATCTAAACTAATGAGTTTAAAACATACACGATTTGTAGATGTGCATATCATATATATGTATGAAATATGTAGTTGAAATCAAAAGTATATGTTGTAGTATGTTATTTTTTATTTATTGTGTTGAATTTTAATTTCCTGAGAAAAACATATATCTTCCTAATTAGTTAGTTTAATCAAATCAAATAAGTACAGGACATTGTCTTTAACCATTTCAATGTATCACTTAACTTGAACAAATTGATCAAAATTTCGTGTAAATATTTTATGTAGTGTAAGTTCTTTTTTCAGTCATTTTTCTCATGTTCCACTTCGTGAAGTGCCTAAGAGAAGAAAAACAAAAAGAAAACAGCTCCCTCTTCATTTTCCTAATCTTTAATTCTCTTTTGAGACAAAGTTCAATGCATTGTAAGTTGTAACGTAAATAATACTTGCACAATCAGATTACCGAAAAAGCAAATACATGTAAAAACTTTTGAAAATGATTTAAATTCTATGCCAATAAGTAAAGAATTTTTAGAATATGCAGTAAAACTATATTATACCAAATACTGAAACTTGGCAGCCAACAATTTCTAGCTCATTGGCCGAGTACGTCGTCTTTTCTGGTTAAGATCACCGGTTCAAATCTTCCTGAAATGTGGTTTACATTTTTTAGAGTCTCGTTAGTCAATTATAATGTTAAAATCAAGACAGAGACAAGAATAATGAGAGAATTTTTTCTACTTTTTATTCTCATTTTTCTAATTTAATAGGGTAAAGGATAACATTATTCTAATAGGACTACAAATCATATATTACCATAATTACCATAAATATACCTAACTCATTCTAATACCCCCAAGTTGGAGCATAAGGGTCTCGAATGCCCAACTTGTCAAGTAAATATTCATGTAGCGATTTTTCCAAAGCCTTTGTAAACACATCGGTCAATTGCTCACTGGTTGACACATGACTGGGAAGTATTATTCCGGATTGGAGCACATTTCGGACATAGTGACAGTCGACTTTAATGTGTTTAGTTCGTTCATAAAACATCATATTCGCACAATATACAATGTTGTTTGACTATTACAATACATTTTCACCAGAGATTTATGTTCAAACATCCAAACTATCCATCTATGTGTGCATCATGCCAAGATCTCCTCTGGACATTTGCATTAGATGACATCCCATTAAATGTATTGTTGACTTTATTCGTGGTATTTTCCTCATTCATAATGCAATTATTCAACCTTCATTAGTGATTGAGGTAGGTTGTTCTGATAGTCGTTTCTTTTTAGTGTGTGTTTTTCATGTTGGTCTGATTTGGTCCTTACCTTTCTCTTCACTTTTTTGTTGTTTCTATCTATTTTTATTTTCACCTGCTTGTTTATGATATCTAGTACGTTATTTGTTATGTCAATCCACTTAGTTGATTTTTGTTGTCATTTATTCTCTAACCTACAAGGCTGATGATGATTTGGAAAAGTGAACATAGTTGGCTCATTGACATCTTCCTATATATATGGCTACAGGTAGATGGAATACATGTCTGGAATCACAATTTATATGTGGCTAGAGGTAGATGGTGATTTTCTCGACAAACTGATTGCATGTGGACTTCTCTTTTTCCTAGAACTACTATTTACAGAAACTTATAACTATATCTAGGAACAATAAAGGTCCCTGTCATTCTTATTGTGAGAGTTGATTTTGCAGTCTACTTTTTTAATTCCAATTACATGAAAGGCACGTACTAATTATTTGATTGAAAGAATCTAATCAAGCAAAGGTTCGATAGCTGAGATGTCAAGTAAGCTATCTCCTAAATTTTAGATCATTTTACTTGTTTTCTCCATGTTACATTAATTAGATGAGACTAATTTGTTTCATGTTTTCTTGCCGTTACTAGTACGTATTGCAAATTTATTAATGCGGAATTAAGTATATCTCATTATTTATGACTCAAACAATTGGGGTCCCGCAAGTCGGAAACGTCGTTTCCATACACGTGCACACGTAGTGTCAAGTATCGCAAATTTCATTAGTGAAAGATATATTGGTACGTATGTAATATGTTTGAGACATAGAATGATGGACAGTTATTGGCCAAATGACAAAGTATTCCACGTTGGTAAACGAAGGAAGAAGTGTAAGATGAAACGAGTCGGAAATCGCCGCGGAGCCGCGAAGGGCTGCGGCGCAGCCCCGTCGGAGCGTCACGGCGCCTCCCAGGGAGCGTCATGGCGCTAATTGGATGACGTCCATACGAGTATTCATTGTGATCGCAGCGTTGCGTCACCTTGAGATACATCAAATGGATGTCAAGACAAACTTCCTAAATGGTGATTTGGAAGAAGAAATTTATATGGAACAACCCGAGGGGTATGTGGTTCCATGGCAAGAGAAGAAAGTTTGTCGGCTTGTCAAATACATACTACTTTTCAGACTTTAAAGTAGGGTTGTCCAGTGGACCGGGTCGGCCCGATCCCGACTCAGCCCAGCCCGATCACCCAAAATAAAAATAAAAAATTGTCGAGGTCGGGGTTCGAACTCGGGACGGGGCCTGGGTTCGTCCCGCCCGTCCCGATCCCGACCCGTCCCCCTCCCCTTTTGCAAAAATAGTCATTGCAACAATGATCAAATTTCAATTTTGGCCGTTGTACAACGGCTATAACGGCCCCCCCCCCCCCCCCCCCCCCCGCCCTCCCCACCCCATAAACCTCCTACCCCCTTAATATTTATTTTTAACCCCTAAGTTAATATATTTACACTTTAACCCTATTTTTCAACTATAAATAATTAATTTTCCTCTTCATTTTTCTCACAAATCTTCATACCATCTCTCTAATCTCTCAATGTATCTCTCTACAATTCTACAAATCTTCGTATTATAAAATATTATATCAAAGTTTAAAAATTAGGAGTGAAGTTGACAACTAGCCTGAGGATCATCCATCGAGCAAAGTTTCAATTTTCAACCTCGATTACACGTCGACATTACGTCGGTGTTTGAAAACTTCGTTTCTTCTTTAAATTATTTTTGTTATTTAATTTTAATTATCGCACTTAATTTCATTTATTTTAATTATTTATTTGTATAATTAAAATGGAAGAATTGAAACGTATGATTAGGGGTAAGGGTACTTCTTCTAGTAGTCTTATTCCTAGTCCCGGTGATTTGATTGATTTCAGTCATATTGATGAAACTATTTTTTTAATGATATACCATTAGATAATGAAGTAGATGAACCAGTCTTTAATTTAGACAATAATATAGATGACACACCCACTAGTGCACCTCAACCTCAGTCTCAGACAGACTGAGTCTCAGCCTGAAACTGAAACTGGAATGCCTCATATTCCCCCTAGTATGAATCGAGGCCCCACAAAATAAAAATAAAAATAAAAATTAGATGCATGTCATTTTTTGATAGGAACGAAGAGAATCAACTAGCTAGATGTAAAATCTGTAAAAAATATTTATAAATTTAAAACTGAAAAAGGTCAAGGAGTGACGGGAGGTTTATTGAGATATGTACAAGGCGAGCAGACAGCTAGGTGGAATCAATACAAGGCTAAAAAAATTGGGTGTGCCAATACCATCTGAGTTGGGACAAGGTTCACATAGTGTCCCCGACCTAGTACATGGTCAAATTAACCCGACGACGGGGGGAATTTTTGGTCCTAAATATGATAAAAACAAAGATAGGGAAAATATGGCAAAATTAATTGCGGTGGAGGGTTTGCCTTTTTCATTTTCTTCCTCTCCTGGTTTTATTCATTACATTCAAGAAACATATAATCCCACTTTTAATGGTTTTCTTAGATCAATTGTTAGAAGGGACGTTTTTAAATTTGCAAGTGAATATCAACAATATTTAGTTATGCGTTGTATCATTTTAATGGCAAAGTGGCTATTACTTCTGACATAGGCCGCAGTACTAACGGTAATGATTTTTTAACGGTAACATGTCATTGGATAGATCAAAATTGGTCTATGCAAAAATGTATTTTAGCATATAGATATATTGACGATAGGCACACTGTTAGTTTTATTGCAGAAAATATTCATGAAATTTGTGATTACTATGGAATAATTAATAAAATTATGACTATTACCTTAGATAATGTTTCTTCTAATGATTATGCTATAAAAATTTTAAAACTTAGATTAACTCCATCTTTTCCTGATTAATTTCATATAAGATGTGCGTGCCATATTTATAACTTAGTGGTAAAATATGGCCTAAAACTTTTTGAAAACCATCTTGATAAAATACAATTTGCTATAAACTTTATTTTTAAAGGTAAAAAAATACAAAGACGCAAAGAGTATAAAAAATATGTCATGATTGTGGATTATCTTATAGAAAAATTTCAGAAGAAGTTTCGACTAGATGGAATTATTTGTATGAGCAACTACTTATTGTTTACGATTACAGACAACATATTACTTTATTATTTAACGCCCATAATAAAAATCCAAGGGATATGCTTGTAGATAATGATTGAGATTTTTTTTTAGAACTTAATGGATTTTTAGAGAAATTTTACCAAGCTACTAAAGAATTTTTCGATATTTATTATCCTACTATTTCAAATATGTTATTTTATATAGCACTAATATTTTTGTTACTTAATGAATATATGCAAAAACCAACTTATAAGGCATCTATTGAAAAAATGTTTTAAAAGATACTTTTTTTCTATCCCCACTATTTATATTGTTGGTGTTGTATTAAATTCAACTACTAAAGTAGACGGTTGTAAAACACTTGTAAACACGATTTATGATTGTATATAAGTACTTCCAACAGACCCAACTGAAGAACCAACTCACAAACCAACTAAAGAAGAAGTTACGTCTAGCATACACACTGAATGCAAACAAGTATGTATGTATTACCAACAACAAAGTGTAAATAATCAACCGGCTTATGTATCATCTTCTACTACTTCGCTACAACCTTATAAAAAACTTGCGGTTTCTGTTGCTAGTATTCAAAGTCTTAGAAATAAAATGTGTAGTAGTTCAACTTCTTCACAAGTTAGCGAATTTGATGTTTATGGTTTGCATGGTGTTGTACCGTACGAATTAATTGCTAATGATGAAGGACAAGAAGACTTGCTGAAATACTGGAGGCAGAATGAGAATACATTTCCGACACTAACAAAGATGACCCGATATGTGTTGAACATTCAAGCGTCATCAACAACGTCTGAAAGCGCTTTTTCTGCGGGAAGATTTCAAATAGGAGAGCACATACATTCATTTGCGGGAGACACATTGGAGATTAAAGTTCTATTAAGAGACTGAATTCGTCCGGAGCATAGAAGGTGTGACCAACTGGAGATCAACGAATAAGAAGACTACAACTATAACGAAATCTTGTCTGATGGAGCAGGAAGCGACGTTGAAGAATTTGACAAACAAATTTTAATTCCAACAGAAGATCCTCAGGACATTGTGAAGAAATTTGAAAGAGTATGGTTGACTATGTAATTTTTTTAATTGCAATTTTACTCTGTCATTTGCAACTTGTGAAAACACCACAAAGTTGCAATTTTGAAATTGTATAACAAAAAAAAATTATATTTCTATTAAATAATATAAGAGGTACAAAAACAACATTGAGATATATTTATTACATTATCTTGTTCAATTATTGAATTTGTATATATTATTTTTTTAAATTAAGTGGTAAAAAAAATGAGTCCCACCCCGCCCCAACCCGACTCCGTTCCAGCGGGATGTGGGATGGGACGGGACCTCCCACAGTCCTGCCTATCCCGGCCCGCCGGGCTCGCCAGAACCGAGTCCCGACCCTCCCCCATCCCGCCGGGACCCGCCCCATTGGACACCCATACTTTAAAGTAACCCATTGGATTATTCCGAGTTCAGGTATGGTGTTGGACTGTTTGGTGATCGAGAACTTTTTAGCTTTGTTGATTTGATGGTAAGGAAGGGCAACTCAGGACGAGTTGGTGCGAGAAATAAACGTGCATATATACAAATAAATATAAAAAAGACAAAGACTGATTTTTTTCCTTTACAAGTCACAAATACATAGCTCCATATCTTTCCATCAAGTACTTTTTCAGTTTTTTGTGGTAGGAAATTACTACTACATGCTATTGGTTGGTTTATTTCTTCTTATATTGCAATAGATAAAATACAAGTGAAATTCCTATTGAAGAGCTAAGCTAATGAAATTGAAGAATAATTTAATTAATTCTTAAATCTCCAATGGCATAATTAAACAGCTTAAGTGAGAGGAAATAGAGGAAGAAGGAGCACAAAGTCTAATGGATGGATCTCATTCTATGACTTATACCTTGACCGGGAAGGAGTCTGAATAAAAGGATATTTATTGGGGTTAATGCGTACTAATATAAACTTTCAGCAAAGAGTATTAGGTATCAAAGAATAAGACTTCCGTAACTTGTAACTAATTCACATTTGTAACTATCCCAACTGTTGGAAATTTGCCTTTGGCGGGAGTTGCGACCGACCAACTTTAACGGCTTAAACACTAGTGTTACGTATGTTGGAGAATCCGGTTCTTCACACATGCATGATCTACTAAGTACGTAGATAACCATAGGGCCAAGAATCGTCAAATTTCGTAGAGAAATGAAAGAGATATTGGTCCACGAATTGAGGTGTTTGAAGCATGGAAAGTGTGGTATTGTGTTCAATTCTCCCTCATCGGTAGAGGAAGAAAGAATTGTTGTGTATATAAGACTCGAAATTGGTTTGGGGTTTGGGACCCCAAGGGGTATCCCATGTGTTTAAAGGAGGGAGAACCTAGATGTGCTTCGGTTCGAGGAAAGACCACACGTGCGCCGCCCGCCCGTCCGGTCCGGTCTCGGGTTCTCGGGTTCTCGGGCTGTGGGCTGTGGGCCAGAGAACTTTGCCAGAAGTACAGTTTGGACCAGAATTCTTTCAGATGTACAGTTTGGTCCCTGAAGTTTTCGAAAGTCGAATTTTGAGAAGAGAAGCGAAACGTCAAGCACTCAATTCGGCCATTTATTTTGGGTGAATTACACCTCCTATAATGGCCAATCCGTTGGTATTTCTCTCCATTTATTTGGTGGCTTTACTACCTCCATAATGGTCATTATTTGGCCAATAATGGGCTGTTATGGAGGCATCAAACAGTCCCTTCCTCACCTATATAAACACCCCTTACACCATTGTTGAGGCACACTTGATATACACGAAAATATACAACCAGAAAATTAGTTCTTCCTATAACTTCCAAGCATCATTTCATTATTCAATATTCTTCACGGTAGCTCTTGAGTTTTCTTTGCTCAATTGTTCCATTGTTGTTTTATCTTGGGAGACGAATTGTCCGGGACGTATAAAGGATACATACGGGGCAATATTGTCTTAAGGACAGAGTGTCACACTCGACTCAGAAAAAATCAAAGCAGTTTCCGGTCTTCTTGTTCAACAAATATTGTAATTTCAGTTTTGTTGTTATATTCTAATTTTCAGTTTTTTCTAGTTGAATTGTAATTTCAATTCTTACATAAGCAGTTACTTGTAATTTCCGTTTCCTGCAAATTCTTGTAAGCCAACACCAACTTCTAACTAACTCACAAGCACAAAACTTCCCTTCCTTTTTTTTAATGGGAGAATAAATTTGGACCCCGTGAACTTGATGATTTTTATTTAGATTTAGTGCACATCTAAATTTTACGTTACATACCTCCTGAATTTGGCAATTTGATAGTCTCGACCCTCGGAATACTGATGTGGCAAAGAACATGAATATTGCACTCTCTTTTAGACGCATAAGGAGGTAGAAAAAAAAATAGCTTCTAAGTGGAGTATTTTTTAACTATTAATTGTCACATTATCAAATGTAATGATTTATTTGTTCGAATTGTATTGCCACTGATGGAGTTCAAACTAAAGCTGGCCAGTGGGCCGGGACAGCCCGACCCCGACCCGAGCCCGTCCCGAGCCCGTCCCGGTCCCGCCCCGACCCCGCCAAAAAAAAAAAAAAAAAAAAAAAATTACGGGGGCGGGACTCGAACTCGGGACGGGACGAGGTCTCGTCCCGCGAGACCCGAGCCCGCCCCAGGCCCGCGAGACCCGAGCCCGCCCCGACCCCGACCCCGACCCCGACCCCGCCCTTTGCAAAAATGGCCGTTGCACCAACGACCATTTTAGATTATGGCCGTTGGCCAACGGCCATTTTAGCCCCCCCCCCCTACCCCTTAATATTTATTTTTAACCCATAAGTTATTATATTTACACTTTAACCCAATTTTTCAACTATAAATAACTCATTTTCTCTTCATCTTTCTCACAAATCTTCCTACAATCTCTCTAATTTCTCAATATATCTCTCTACAATTCTACATTGTTTGCTAAATATTCAATTTTATTTATTCATTTGGGAATTGGTAGTGAAGTTGGCAACTAGCTTGAGGATCTTCCATCGAGCAAAGTTTCAATCTTCAACCTCTCGATTACACGTCGACGTTACGTCGGCGTTTGGTACATTCGTTCCTTCATTAAATTATTATTGTCTGTTTATTTAGTTTAGATCACTTAATTTTATTGTCTTTAATTATTTATTTATTATCATAATTAAAATGGAAGGATTAAAAGGTATGTTTAAGGGTAAAGGTAAGGGTGCTTCTTCTAGTAGGGGCAACCAGGGCAAGGGTACTTCTTCTAGTCATCTTATTCCTACACGGGATGATTTTGTTGATACTCAACATTTTCCTACAATACCATTAGATTTAGACCAGGAGCTATTTTCTGAAACTCAAGAAGACTTTAATTTAGACGATGATCTAGATGATATACCCACTAATGTTGATGACAACACACCCACTAGTGCACCTTCAACTCGAAATACCTCCTATTCCCCCTAGTATGAGACGAGGTCCAAGCAAAACGACCATTAAAATCGATGCATGGACATTTTTTGATAGGGACGTAGAGAATCAAGTAGCCATATGTAAAATTTGTAAAAATGTTTTAAAATTTAAAACTGGAAAAGGTCACGGTGGGACGGGGGGTTTAATTAGACACGTAGTAAGTGCTCATCCACTAGGTATGCCCAATACCAGCTTCAAAACCGGGTGCGCAAACGCCCGCTCCATCGAGACAAGGTTCACATACTAATATTGTCCCGGACCAAGTACAAGGTCAAATTAACCCTATGACGGGGGGAATTGTAGGCCCTAAATACAATAAACATAGAGATAGAGAAGCAATATCAAAATTAGTTCTTTGTGGAGGGTTTGCCTTTTTCATTTCCTTCATCTCCGGTTTTATTCATTACATTAGAGATATATATAATCCTCGCTTTTAACGGTTTTCCTAGATCAACTCGTTAAGAGAGATGTATTTAAATTCGCGCATGAATATCAACAATATTTACGTTTTTCATTATATCATTTTAATGGCAAAGTATCCATCACGTCCGATATAGGTCGTAGTACTAACGGCCATGATTATTTAACCGTAACTTGTCATTGGATAGATTATAAATGGTCTATACAAAAACGTATTTTAGCGTATAGATATATAGATGATAGGCACACCGGTACTTTTATTGCGTAAAAATATTTATCAAGTGTGCGATTATTACGGAATTACCGATAAAATTATGACTATTACATTAGATAACGCTTCTAGTAACAATTACGCAATTACAATTTTAAAAAATAGTTTAACTCCGTCTTTTCCGGACCATTTTCATATAAAATGCGCGTGCCATATATATAACTTAATTGTAAAGGATGGTCTATCACTTTTTGAAGACATTCTTAGTAAAATACAATTTGCTATAAACTTTATTTTTAAAAGTAATAAAGTACAACGTAGAAAAGAATATAAAAAAATTTGTCATGATTGTGGACTACCTTTTAGAAAAATTCCACAAGAAGTATCCACTAGGTGGAATTCTTTATACGAGCAACTACTTGTTGCTTATGACTATAAATTACCTATAACTTTATCTTTTAACTCTCATAATAAAAAGCCGGTGATATGATTTTAGATAGTGATTGGGAAAAAATTTCCGAACTTATTGTATTTTTAGAGAAATTTTTTCAAGCAACAAAAGAATTTTCCGGTATATATTATCCTACTATTTCAACTATGTTATTTTATATAACTCTAATATTTTTATTACTTAGTGAATATATGGAAAAACCAAACTTATAAGGCAAAGCTATTAAAAAAATGTTTGTCAAAATAAAAAAATATTTTATTCCTATTCCCTCTATTTATATTATTGGTTCTCGTATTAAATCCTACTATTAAAATAGACGGTACTAAATCACTAATTGAAACTATTTACGATTGTATAGAAGTACTACCACCTCCAAGTCCCAAAAATCTAAATCACCCACCACCTATTGAACAAACTAAAGAAGAAGTATTGTCTAGCGTAGAACACCAATGCAAAAATATATATAGATTTTATCAACAAGAAAATGCTAGTAACTTACCAAACTTCCATACCATCTTCTTCATCTTCAATACAACCTCACAAAAGACATCTTGTTTCTGCGGCTAGTATTGAAAGCCTCGTAAATAGAATGTGCGGCCGTACCTCTACTAACCAAATTAGCGAGTTCGATATTTTTGTTTTGCGGGGTTCGTACCGTATCAAGAAGTTATCAATGAAGATGGACATGAAGACTTGCCGAAATCGAGGGGGAATGAGAAGACCTTTCCGACACTTTCAATGATGGCTCGAGATGTTTTGAACATTCAAGCGTCGTTAGCGCGTCGAAAGCGCTTTTTCGCAGCGAGATATCAAATAGGAGACCACGAGACACTCATTAGCCGGAGACGACTTGGAAATTGCGGTATTATTCGAGAGATTGGATACGAGCGGAGCGAGAAGGTGCGGTCAACCGGAGATCAACGAAGAAGATGATGAAAACTACAACGAAATCTTAACCGAAGGTAGTGGAAGCGACGTGGATCAATTTGACCAACAAATACCAATTCCAACCGAAGAACCACATGAAATCATCAAGCAATTAGAACAGGTTTTTTTGAGAATGTAATTTTTTTAATTGTAATTTTATTATGTAATTTGTAACTTTTGGACAACACCACAAAGTTGCAATTTAGATTTTAGACAATTGTATTTGTATTACAAAAAAATCATATGTCTATTAAATAATATAAGAGGCACAAAAACAGCCTTGGGATGTTTTTATTACACTATCTTGTTTTGTTTATTGAGTTTTTTTTATACATATGTTTTTTTTTTTTTTTTTAAAAAAAAAACCCGCCGTATCCCGACCCCGCCCCGAGCCCGCCCCGACCCGAGCCCGACGGGATCGGGATCGGGACGGGACTTGCTCCGTCCCGCCGGACCCGACCCCACCGAGCCCGCCAGACCCGACCCCGCCCCTTCTCCCGTCCCGCCCCGACCCCGACACCGCCAGACCCGGCCCGCCAGACCCGAGCCCGGCCCACTGGCCACTCCTAGTTCAAACGGTGTATTTTCTAGAGAAAGGAAAAAAATGTGTATTCTTTTCATGCAACAACAATTTATATTAGTTGTGTACTTATTCTTTTTAGGTCAAATTTGTTAGACATTTGGATGGAATTTCATTATTTTTAGCAAAAACATTTTTACTCAAATAATGGAATCCAACTATGTATTTTATTTTATTCTCCTTTAGATGCAATGATTATTTCTTCTATTTTTGGCCAAACATGTAAACATAACTTGATTAAAATATCATTATTTTTTGCCAAATAAAAAATTTAGTCAAAATATCATTGTTCAAGTTTTTGTTAAAAATTTAGCCCGAAAAATATAATTCAAATAATTGGTGAATTTAAAAAGGTAAAAATATATATTTTATTCTTAAAACGTGCCACGTGAACAAAAAAATCAACATAGCAGTGCGTGTGTAACACATCCATAGGGTGAGAACGTCTATGGGGGGGGGGGGGGTCTAGGATAGTAAAATGTATTGAGTAAGTTTTAGGGAAGAAAATTACATTTAAGTTATTATAAATTTTATTTTTCTGGTACAATTGGCACTACTTCGCGATTACGGAGAAGTGGCTCACGATCGTGCAGGCTTAACGTGTTATGCTCTTTGCGATCGAGAGATTGGACGCTTTAACAAGGATTCAATTACTATTAGATATCGCATAGGACCTTGTCGCGATCGCGATGAAGGCCTCTGCAAGTATAAATTGGACAAAAATTGAGATTTGAGTTTATTTCACCATTTTTGGATTTGGGGAATTCGGGTTGAAGCGATTCAAGATGAGATCTTTACCTACAAACGTTGAACAAGTATTCTACACACCAAAGCTGATTTATTTCTTGAATTCCTAGAGATTATTACACCTAAAACACGAATTAAAGAGGTGAAATTTGAATTTTACCTAGGGTTAGAATCATGTATGTTGGAAATTTGCACATCAAAACGGATCGTTGAATTAAAGATCTAATTATAGATTTGAACTCGTATGGTTATGGTCGAGGTTTGACCAGGAGGGCTATCATTGAATTTTAGGTTGACTTTGACTTTGACCTAGCCTACAATTATTAAATTGGGTACAATGAATTCATTTAACCCCGTTAAGTATTCTTTTAAATAGGTCGAGATTGTGTGGTGGCTTTGGAGTGTGAAAAGCCGTTCATGAAGGTTAAGGCTAGTTCAGACAGAGATATGCGTCTAAGATTTTGACCTCAACGAGATTTTATACTATGTATATGGAGGGTACCATATATATAAGGTGATGAGTATATATGTGGATACCAAGGTTATAAATTCTATATGTGGTATAGGTTGATGTCGATATACATGCTCGCTATGTTCTTTTTCGTGTTATGTACACTTTTCAACATTTTATCATGTTAGTTTAACGTAATAGACATCTTATACGTTCTAGTTTAACATTATGGAAGTTCGTGCATGTCGAATTACATGGTTAAACTACTTAGTCATACACAATAAATATGTTTGTTTATTTTCGGATGTGACTGTATAAGTTGTTGGGTTGATGAGTTTAATGTGATCCATCACTTAGGTGTTACCGATTATGTTCTTTACATTGATATGTGATTAAGCTGATGAGTCTGGTGAGATCCATAACATGGCACAATAGATCCGGACCCTCTAAATTTGATAACTTTTATTCTATGCACATTGAACTTTACATCGGGTCTCGAACCGAGCCATACTAATAAGTCCCAAAACATCGTCTGAACGTATGGGAACTCTCAAATCAAGAAATAGTGTGCTAAAACTCAAACGAGAGGTCGAGTTGTTAGATTCTTCCCCTTTTAAGCAAATGTTCATGCTAGAATGGGTTTAGAATTACATGCGAGCTGTCAAATCATTAATGTAGATATCTACTATGCTTATCAGGCTCAGTCTCAACTAACAAAATTACTGATAAAATGATTGAGCCAAACACAAACTGCTACTCTTCCAAAACAATTTTGATAAGAAGTATTTCTCAAATATATGCTGATTTCGGTAGATTGACCAAACAGGTTCTAAGTCACAATTTGATTAAAGAATTTAACTATAATTAGGTCATCCGTTCCTAGAAAACTCGAAGGAGCTTTCTTTAAAACGTGCCAAAGGCGAAATTCAACTTTCTTTTAGTAACTTTCAATTCTCGTACTAACTTTAGATTCACTTAACTTGATTAAGGGCGTATAATAGGAATTTGATAATCTAAAAAAATAT
The DNA here is from genome assembly GCA_034509755.1 of Anisodus tanguticus. Taxonomy (NCBI): domain Eukaryota; kingdom Viridiplantae; phylum Streptophyta; class Magnoliopsida; order Solanales; family Solanaceae; genus Anisodus; species Anisodus tanguticus. Next base: position 45,502,114 of record CM067550.1, on the reverse strand, counting down.
TTATGAAGGCGGCTTTGACTGCAAAAGTGTAGCATTTTCTAATTACGAAGATTAACTGTAATCTTAAGAATTTTCACAGTTTGGTTCCCAAATGCGTACACATTAAATATCAGGTTTAGCAAACAATTCTTGAAGTCGAAGATATATACGTATGTCATGATCGGTTAAGAGGTAAAAGATTTTCCTGATCTTACTTAGAGACCCAAGAAAAAATATTAGAGGATTGCATAGCAAGAACGTACAAGCACATGGGGAATCACATAATAAATGGAATATTAGACATCTGGGGTTTCCACTTAAGTGGAAAATGTTAAATATGTTAAGTATACTCGTGATATACACGGAATATACGTCGTGTATATCACGGGCTGCCTTCGGTAATTGGACTATTGGGCCGTGATATATATGGTGTATATCAACCGTGTATATCACGGTTTAGTGTCCTAGTTTAGGTAGAGTTTGATTGTAATTATTATTATACACTTATCATAATTGTATTACCATAATTGTATAGTTAGTGTCCAAATAGAATAAGGTTTTAGGAGTAGAATAGGAATAGGATTCTCCTATTATGGAAATATGTAAATTGTATATATACTCTTTCAATTAATGAAAATAATCAAGGGATTATTTCTTTCATGGTATCAGAAGTCTAGGTCTTAAAATCCTCTCCAAAATTCCTTGCACTTTTCCATCCTAAGCCTAAAAAACCGAGCCCTTCTTCTCGGGTTTTGCACCGACGGTTCATCTTTCTCCCAATTTTTTCAAATCCCTCACTCACATATTGTTCTATCAGTATGTCTACATCAAAGAACACGTTTCATCCTGCCCTTACAGTTTCTAACATTAAGAATAACATCCCTCTTGTTATTGAAATAGAAAACGTCCAATATGCGACGTGGGCCGAACTGTTCAAAATTCACGCACGCTCGCATCAAGTCATCCATCACATAATCTCCGCGACTCCTGAGGATACAGAGGTACCAAAACGCGAGGATGATCCTAAGTTATGGACGACTCTTGATGCCACTGTCCTTCAATGGATGTATTCCACAATTTCTACTGACCTTTTACAGACGATTATTGAGCCCGACGCTACGGCGCAGGCGACTTGGGATAGACTACGTGATATATTCCAAGATAATCAAAATTCTAGAGTTCTTACTCTGGAGCAGGAATTCTCACACGTCAACATGGAAGATTTCCCTAACGTTTTGGCTTATTGCAAAAGATTGAAGGAATTGGCGGACCAACTCCGCAACATTGGCGCGCCGGTTTCAAATGATCATTTGGTCCTCCAAATGGTTTCAGGCCTCTCCGAGGCCTATAGTGGTGTTGGCACACTTCTTCGTCAAAGTAATCCTCTTCTGCAATTTTATCACGCTCGTTCTATGCTTACACTCGAAGAAGCAGGCCTATCTAAAAAGGCAGCTACCAGTGCTAGTCCCGTAGTCATGATGACCGGGTCCATTTTTCATCCTACCGGTTCCAACAACTCAATCCAAAACCGCAACAACGGTAGCGGCAAAAAGGGACAAAATAAGGAAAATGGCGCGACGGCAACACTTACGGCAGCCGGAACAATGGTGGTGGCCCTCAGGGCAGTCAGCAACATCAGGAGTTTTGTGCCCCACATTGGGCCCCTATGTAGTAGCAGTGGGCCTCACAGTTTGGGCCAAACAGTGGCAACCCAGTGGTTCAGCCCCACTGGCAGTGGGCCGGCCAACAGCAGCCAAGGCCCAACATGCAGTGGACTAATTTTAGTCATCCATCTGGGCCGAGGCAGCAAGCAGGGGTACTTGGGCCTCGGCCCTGCAGGCCCACCACGTAGTGGCCCCCACTTCTACCGACATCGAAGCCGCAATGCACACGCTTGGATTAAATTCTTCGGACACAAATTGGTATATGGACACCGGTGCCACTACCCACATGACATCCGATTCAGGTACTCTCTCGTCTTATTTCAATTTGAGCAACCCTCATGGCATAATTGTTGGTAGTGGTAATTCTATTCCGATTCGTGGTTATGGTCATAAAACTTTGTCTCCCCCTTATCTTGAAAAATACCCTACATGCCCCCAAATTGATTAAAAACTTAGTATCTGTCCGTAAATTCACCACTGACAATTCCGTGTCTATTGAATTTGATCCATTTGGTTTCTCTGTGAAGGATTTCAAGACGGGGAGTCCTCTCATGAGGTGTGATAGTAGGGGAGATCTTTATCCTATCACGCCAAGTTCCGGTCTATCGAGTCAAGCCTTGCCGTAAGCATTTGCAGCCGTTGCTCCTTCCTTGTGGCATGTTCGTCTTGATCATCCAGAGTCGTCTATTTTGTATTCCTTAGATAAAAATAATTGTATTTCATGTAAGGGTACGCATAGTACTCCGAATTGTCATTCTTGTTCTTTAGGAAAAATTATTAGGTTGCCGTTTGTAGACTCTAATTCTCATACATTAATGTCATTTGATACTATTCGTAGCGACTTATGGACATCTCCTGTTCTTAGTTCTTTGGGTCATCGGTATTATGTTCTCTTTTTGGATGATTATTCTAAATTTTTATGGACTTTTCCAATAGCGAAAAAATCTCAAGTTTTTTCCATCTTCGTAAAATTTAGAGCATTCATTAGAACCCAATTCGAACGAAAAATAAAAAATATTCAATGTGATAATGGCAGGGAATATGACAACGGGGTATTTCAGAAATTTTGTGCAATTAGTGGGATCAATTTTCATTTTTCTTGCCCTCATACGTATTCACAAAATGGGAAAGCTGAACGCAAAATTCGTACCATTAATAACATTGTCCGCACTTTATTGATTCATGCTTCCGTACCCCTGTCCTTTTGGCATCATGCTCTACAAATGACTACATATCTCCTAAACATTCTTCCTTCTAAAGGATTGACATATTCACCCCCTTTCAAATTGTATATAATAAGATTCATTCGTATTCACATCTTAGGATCTTTGGGTGCTTATGTTATCCGTTATTTCCGTCCACCACAATTAACAAACTTCAGGCCCGGTCTACTCCGTGTGTGTCTTTGGGTTTTCCTTCTAATCATCGTGGTTACAAATGTTTTGATTTATCCTCTAATAAAATCATCATTAGTCGCTATGTAATTTTTGATGAATCCCAATTTTCGTTTGCTAAGGTTAGTAATCTCGTGCCCAGTTCGTATAATTTTTTAAATGATGGTATATCCCCGTATATTATTCACAATTTTTCGAACATATCCCGCACCCCAAATCCTCCAGCGGGCCCACTGCCCGCTGGTCCCACTGGTCCCACTGGTCTGTCGTAGCCCTCCGTGCCCAGTTTCGTCACTGGGCCAGTTTCAGCAATTGGGTCAGTCCAGCCCAATCCGGAACCGGTCCGGTTCCGCATCCGCCATCGTTTCGCTACCGAGTTGGGCCAGCAGGCCCACTGCCTGCTGGCCCATCCGTCTCGAGTCCAGAAAATTCTCAAAATCCGCCCAATTCTTCCCCAAGTCATAGACCGGTCACTCGTAGTCAACGGGGTATTTTTAAACCAAAAAGACATTTTAATTTAACTTCTAATGTTCTTAAATCACCATTACCCCGTAATCCTGTGTCTGTATTAAATGATCCGAATTAGAAAATTGCTATGACCGATGAATATAATACTTTTATTGATAATAAGACGTGGGAGTTGGTGCCCCGTCCATATGGTATTAATATTATTAGGTCTATGTGGATTTTTGCTCATAAGGACAATTCAGACGGTTCGTTTGCAAGGCATAAGGCTCGGCTTGTGGGTGATGGTAAGACTCAACAGGTTGGTGTGGATTGTGAGGAGACGTTTAGTCCGGTGGTCAAAACGGCTACCATTCGCACTGTGCTCATCTTGGCTCTTTCGAAAGCATGGCCCATTCATCAGTTATATATGAATAATGCTTTCTTACATGGTGATCTCAAGGAAACAATCTATATGCATCAGCCTTTGGGGTTTCGGGATCCCAAATATCCTCATCATGTCTATTTGTTGAAAAAGTCCTTATATGGACTTAAGCAGTCCCTCCGGCCTAGTATAAGAGGTTTGCCGACTATGTTTTGACTATTGGGTTCACTCACATCAAGTCAGATAATTCCTTGTTCATCTATCGTCGTGGTTCGTCCTTGGCTTATATACTATTATATGTGGATGATATTATCTTGACTGCTTCTTTCGATACCTTACGCCAGTCTATCATGACAATGCTCAGTTCTAAGTTTGCTATGAAAGACTTGGGGGCTTTAGTTATTTTTTGGGGATTGTTGTCACTCGTCATGCAGGTGGATTGTTCTTGTCACAGAGGAAGTATGTAGTCGAGATCATTGAGAGGGCTGGGATGTCATCATGTAAGTCTACTTCTACTCCGATTGATACTAAACCCAAATTGGGTGTTGTGGCCGGCGCACCATACGAGGACCCGACCCGCTATCACAGTCTTGCAGGGGCCGTTCAGTACCTCACATTCACGAGACCCGATATTACGTATGCCGTACAGCAGGTGTGTTTGTTTATGCATGATCCCAGGGTTGAGCACATGAATGCGCTCAAATGCATCATTCGGTATACTCAGGGTACACTTGACTGTGGCTTGCATCTATATCCTTCATCGACGTCCACACTTGTCTTGTATACAGATGTTGATTGGGGTGGCTGTCCAGACACTAGACGGTCTACGTCTGACTATTGTATGTTTCTTGGCAATAATTTGGTCTCATGGTCTGCGAAACGTCAGTCGACTTTGTCTCGATCCAGTGCCGAGACTGAGTATCGAGGGGTAGCTAATGTGGTTTCGAAATCATGTTGGTTACGTAATTTGTTGTTAGAGCTTCATTGCCCAATTCAGAAGGCGACCTTTGTTTATTGTGATAATGTTAGTGTCATCTACCTTTCTGGTAATCCGGTTCAGCACCAACGCACTAAACATATCGAGATGGACGTTCACTTTGTTCGCGAAAAGGTTGTTCGTGGTCAAGTACGCATTTGCCATGACCCGTCCATGTATCAAATTGCCGACATCTTTACCAAGGGTCTTCACTCAGTCTTTTTTGAAGATTTTAAGGACAGTCTCAGCGTGCGAAGACCGCCCGCCATGACTGCGGGTGTGTGTTAAATATGTTAAGTATACCCGTGATATACACGGAATATACGCCGTGTATATCACGGGTTGCCTTCGGTAATTGGACTGTTGGGCCGTGATATACATGGTGTATATCACGGTTTAGTGTCCTAGTTTAGGTAGAGTTTGGTTGTAATTATTATTGTACACTTACCATAATTGTATAGTTAGTGTCCAAGTAGAATAAAGTTTTAGGAGTAGAATAAGAATAGGATTCTCCTATTATGGAAATATGTAAATTGTATATATACTTTTTCAATTAATGAAAATAATCAAGGAATTATTTCTTTCAGAAATGATTGACCAATTAATATAGTAGTAGTCGCAAATATACAATATATGTTACAGATTCGACAAAATTGAATAACATTAACCCATATTTTTTATACTTCATATGTATTGAAAAATCACTAAATATTGCAAATTTGATAGAATAAATGTATTGTGAGTTCGATATCAAAACAAATTACTTTCAGAATCTATAAACTTTGAATTCTGAATTCGCATAATATCAACGTCTACCTTCAAGTGTACACTAGTTTACTTTGTATACTACTTGAGCATCAAGTTAAATCATGAGAGATGTATGGAAAACACACAACACATTTAAATGGTTGCTTCTGTCAATTTTTAGGCTTGACGTAAACAAGCAGGTAGCCGCCAGATCGATATTGATCATATTAAAGAGGGAAATTAAAATAAGTGTATATGCTTATTCATGTAATTGAACCCTTTTTTGTTCTTTAAATTAGGGGTAGCGCATAGAACGCTAAGGTCAATCTACACGGTGCACAAGGATAATATTCATATTTACATTGTAAGACTGCTATCATAATTTACATATTATAATTAGATTCTTTGACATTATGAATTACAACAATTTAGTACTCCCTTAATTTCAATTTGTTTTTCTAGTTATTATTTGGCTAGTCAAAGAATACTTCTTTGACCATTATTTTTCAAATAACCTTCTAAATATTTTGAATTGTTAATTATTGTGACTTATGATATTTATGTAGTTTTAAATATGTAGATTTTATTTCTAAAAAATTAAAAATATTAAGTCCGAATTCACATCGAGCATAGTTAATTTGAACGTCGTACTCCGAATCAAACCCAACAAATTGAAATAGAAGAAGTAAATAATTTGAAAGGGCATCTTCTCATGGATCATCATGGACGACATATATAGGCGGATGTAACCTAGCGATATGCTATTGGGACATGGATATGTAGGTAAAAGATCACTACAACATTATTAAAAGTACAGTATTATATTCTGAATTCATAATTTCATAAATATAGTCACGAATTTAGTATTAAAGAGCTTTAAAGATTGAACCCTTAAAATTTAAAATTTTAACTATTCTTCCCCACTCATGGATGCAGCGTAAGACCAGAAATGGAATTACCCTCCTCCCTACCCCTATAAGATATAGTATTAGAGTACATTTGCCGTGATCGATCTCAAAATGAAGTAAAGACACTGATGTTTTGAAATATCAACATTGACTTTATATCTTGTGATTGCATTTCTTATTGTTATTATATATTTTCTTGGCATTTCAATAAGCCAACTGACATTAGACATTCCTTTTCCTTTCCATTTCATCAGATTTGTTTCCACTAGTATAAAACGACACCAACTCCATCATTAAATGATCCTTCCTTCATTCCTATTCGTTATCGGTTGCAAAATACTTGCAACAAAACAATACATAACAACACAAAACAACATATACTATAAGACAATGACAACTTATAAGCACAATTCCTTAGTACTCTTTATGTTCTTTTCCTTCTCTTTGTTCCTACACCAGTCCTATTCCAATGAAGAAGAAACAAGTGATGATATTAACTGGTGGTGTAGCACCACTCCTCATCCTGAACCATGCAAATACTTCATGGCCGACGCCGCTCTCCAGCGTACGTTCAAGCCGACATGCAAAGCCGAGTTTCGAACCATGACCGCACAAATGGCCTTGGAACAAGCCTTTCTGGTACAAAACCACGCGAAAAGCATGGGCCCTCACTGCCGAGGGAAACGTAAGAAACTAGTTTGGATGGATTGTGACAAGCTTATCGACAACACCATCCTCCAATTAAACCGTACTCTTCATGGCATCGGATCTAACTCCACTTCTTGTACCGATTTTGATGCTCAAACTTGGCTTAGCGCCTCATTAACAAATATCGAGACATGTCTATCTGGTTCAAATCAGCTCAACGTTTCAAATATCCTACATCCGAATTTATCCACTAATGTATCTCAACTGATTAGCAATTCTTTGGCTGTAAATGGGGAGCTTGTGGATTCACAAAATTCAACAGAAATTGGTGGATTTCCAAGTTGGGTTACGGCTAGGGAAAGAAAGTTGTTACAATCTTCGACGAGGAGTTTAGCTTCCAAGGCGATTTTCGTGGTGGCACAAGATGGATCAGGGAAATTCCGATCCATTCAGGCCGCAATCAATGCGGCCGCAAAGAAGGTTTCAGATCAGAGGACAATCATATATATTAAAAAAGGTGTTTATAGAGAAAATGTTGCGATAGGGCCTAGCATGAGTAATATAATGTTAGTTGGTGCTGGCTTGAGATATACTATAATTACAGGCAGTCGAAGTGCATCAGGAGGTTTCACTACTTACAGTACTGCAACTGTTGGTAAGCTCCCGTTTCTCTCCCTTCATCGATATTGTATTAGTTTAACTTCTATACACATGGGTCTTGAACTCGACTCCTCCGTGGCTTAGCTAAAGTCTATCACTTCTTAGCCAGAGGAGCTAGATCTTTTATTGCTTCATATGTGCTATTTATATTTTTATACCAAAATTTTAATATTTTCTATATATCCGCCACGATTAATGGGTGCTCGAGCACCAGAAAAATAATACATGGGTCCGCCCTACTCACGACGTATATACGAAATTTATTTCCCTATCAGGTTACTTATAATACAACTCCATAATAGGTAAAAAATAATAACCAAGAAACTAATACATCCAATATGTTCGTCCTTTTTCTCATATTATGTGTCATAGTTGGGATTTCGAGAGTCAAATTTCTAATTATTTTTTATCGTGAATTCAGATATTAATTAATCTTTTTTAAAATAAAATTTACATATTTGAAATTATTTAGAAAGTATTATAAGACACAATAATTAATAATTCAAAATATCTTAAAGCATATGAAAAAATCATGATAAAAAATACTTGTTTGACTCTACAAATCTAAACACCACACATAAATTGGGACATGAGTGTAAAAAATGGATCTTGTGTCTAACTCAATCCCAAAAGCTAGCTTGTAGGGTAAAGATTGTCCAATTCCATATAAGGAATCCATATCCCCGATGTGGGACTCTTAACACTCCCCCGCACGCCCAGACCTTGTTAACTAAAGCGTGCCCAGACCTTGTTAACTGGAGAGTGAATAATATAATTTGGGGGCCAACATCGGTGAACAAAGAATTGAAATGAGCCTGACTCTGATACCCATGTAAATAATGGATCTTTGGCCTAACTCAATCTCAAAAGCTAGCTTGTAGGGTGATGATTGTTCAAGTCCATATAAGGAGTCTATGTTCCCATTCCATATCCCCGATATGAGACTCTTAACAATGAGGAGTATAATATATTAAAATACACTAATAATGAAAAGAAGCTTGCCCGTATACTTATTTTTTTCACTTTTATTTTACGATTTCAGCATGGAAATAGACTAATGAAGAATTGAGTAGTGTCATGCAAGGACCTTCTTAGAGAAGTTTCAAGTAATTAAGAAAGCTCTAATATATTTCAAGTTCATGAAGTAAAGTTAAAGATATGCTACTTTGGCGCGGGCCACTTTGCTGCAATATTTGTATGTTTTCACGTGCTATACCATTCTTAGGCTTCTTCGCGAAGGCAATTATTTTCAAGTTATCGAAATGTTTTATATAGTAAGATACTTTGATTGGAATAGGTAAATGTTATTCTACTTTGATATTTTATAAACAAAAAACAGGTACTATTGAATTATTACTCCCTTGTTTCATATGGTAATTTCTTTAAAGGAACCAATCTGAGTAGCTATAGTGTGCTCATAATCTTTTTCCAATTAATTACAGAAATAAATTTCTTTTGTCTTACATTTAGCAAATACCCAGGAGGAATAAAAAAAAAAAAAATTAGCCATGGTTATCTGAATTTTCACTTAGAGGACCACTTCCTTTAATTAAGTAAAACATTGACGTTAATATAAGGCCTATTTTGCAATGTTGTCACTTCATCACCTTATAAGGTCGGTGTAAGAAATGTTATTCCACGCAATAAATGTTTGATATCATTGATATTTCATGTCAAGTTTTGTCCTACTTCTAAGTGAAGGATCCTCATCCTAAGAGACCACACTGATCAAAGTAATAATGATTTGGGAGATCAATAATTTCAACATTATTGTATTGCTTCTACATCAATATATTCCCATGAGTCGTATTGATTAGAAAAATAATGAATTGGTCTTTTTTTGTCCAACTAATACATGTTTTTAGACTACGTTAATTATTTCTCTAACAGAACACTTAACTTCTTTAATTAATCACTTGTTTTTCAAAATAACATTCATTTAATGGATTTTTTCATTTTTTTTCTCATCGGCCGATATTAATTACGAGTGCTAGCCAGAATATACTAAACATATACACTGATTATGTATATTATGTGTATTTTGTGTATATAATATGTAAATTATATGTATATTTATACTTAATTATTTGAATCTATACATTTATTGACTGTTATTCTTTTGAGTGGTCCAACAATGTAATTATCCCTTTATTTATTTAATTCCAGGGGTTGATGGAAGCGGATTCATTGCACGTGGCATCACATTCCGTAACACAGCAGGGCCAAAAAACGGTCAAGCAGTAGCACTCCGATCAGCATCCGATCTTTCGGTATTCTATGCCTGTGGTTTTGAAGGCTATCAAGACACCCTGTTTGTCCAATCACAACGACAATTTTATAAAACATGTCATATTTATGGCACCATAGACTTTATATTCGGTAATGCCGCAGTTGTTTTCCAAAATTGTGTCATCTACGTCCGAAGACCCTTAACAGGCCAAGTCAATGTGATCACAGCACAAGGCAGGGGTGACCCTTTTCAGAACACCGGAATATCGATTCACAATTCGAGGATAACAGCAGCGCCAAGCCTTGCACCAGTGGTTCGCGCATTTAAGACATATTTGGGACGACCGTGGCAGGAATTTTCAAGGACAGTAATATTGAGGTCGTATATTGATGGTTTGATTAATCCATCCGGATGGTTACCGTGGCAAAATTCGGATTTCGCGTTCAAGACTCTGTATTATGGAGAGTATCGAAACTTTGGACCGGGGGCCTCGACTAGGTATAGGGTGAAATGGCCTGGTTACCATGTTATAACAAATGCTAATGAGGCTACAAAGTTTACTGTTGCGAACCTCGTAGGTGGTCGGTCATGGTTGCCTTCTACTGGTGTGCCATTCACTTCAGGGCTCTGAATTTCGTCTATTTATTTGTATAATTCATATCTAGTAATTATTATTTCTATTCATTATTTTGTACATGTGTGTAATTACATTATATGAAAGTATGTATACGACTACTATATTAATTTTATCTTGTATTCTTTATTGTAGTAGTACCTGTTTTCTTGTTTTGATCTCTAATCAATTCCCACCTCCTCTCCTACACCCATAAAAACCCCAATAAATTTTAGTCCCAAGTGAAAATGATCATATGACAATGTCAATTGACCCAATATGTCAGAACACATTCCAGACCTGATGGAATCTTGATCAAACTCGTCCGGTCAAGTGGACCTAATTAACTCAGAGATGGTGTTCAAAGCCTAGTCAAAACTTCACCCATTAAACACTAGGGCAAGAACTGTTGAGCTGAACTGAATGCAAGTTTTGATGATTAACAAACAATACATAAGAATTAGATCCTTAGCATGTCTTTTAAAGGAACTGGTTATAACCCAATGAGAAGTTTCTAAACAAATTGTTGACCCATTACCAAATTTGACAAGTGAGGTATGGACTTGGGCTACAGTCTGTAGCAAAAGGATTTGTTTTAGAGGCCCAACTCTATCGCTCTCCGATAGAGTCTTCACATTGATCCATCACTATTGGTCCAAGTACACAAATATTAATACTCGCCTTGTTTTTTTTATGAACACCCATTTCGCTCTTGAAAGCTTGACAACTTTCAGACAATCGCGTCTGAAAGTGTGGCCTTGTGAAAGCCAAACATCAGACATTTTAGCATGATGTTTGGTATGGATTACCAAGGCAAAGTTTGAACATTTTTACTGAGATACGTGTAAAAATTGATTAAAATTTCAGTCATGGATGTTTGAATTTTTTCATGTATGTCTGAACTGAAGTACATGTAAAAATTAAATAGGCTAAAATTTCAGTCATGTGTGTCGAATTTTTTTTATAAAAAATAATATTTTCATGTATGACTGCACCTGGTTCATACATGGCTGAAATGCATGTAAAATGGGGCTGAAATTTCAGACATGTGTGTTTGAACAAAAAATAATATTTTGTTCTTTAAATTTCAACAATCAAACACACGATTCAGCACTCAAATATACTCTAAATTGAAACATAAGCTCCATATATCATAAAGAACAAACTACAATCATCAATTTGTCAAATATACAACAAATCTACAAACCCCTTTAACACTTTTTTTTTTCAATATGTGTGCACTTTATCATGCACACATCCATGAACTACATATGAAAATAGGCTGAAATTTCAAACATGTGCGCCTAAGCAAGAACGCAGTGGATGTTCATGCAAAATAAAAATACAAAGCGAGTATTACTTAAATAGTGCAACTTAAGAAAATTTTACATTACTATCGCTAGAAACAGCAGGCCTCGAGAATTATTGAGGTGAAAATTGTTTTATCGATTTAAAATGATAATTTCATCCGACTTTCCATTTGCATTTTAGTATTTCTTACAGTATATAATACTATTTTTATTTTGTAATTGAAGCTTGGTTACTAAAATTATTCAATGTTGTTATTGTGTGTAATGATATGAAGACCGATGAGCACATCAGAAATTATAGAAAGGAGGAAGAGAAAAGGGAGACGAAGAGAAAGAGAGAGATAGAGAGTAAAGATGATATTTTCATTCAAGATATCCATGGTTAGGATTTACAAATGTTTATATAAGCTAACATTCTAGATGAAAGGACTTAAAAGAAAAATAGTCTAAATTAGGGACTAAACAGTAAAAGTAACAACTCCTAACTTCTCAACACAAATGTGATATTCCTTTTGGTTGCTTGAAATATCATTTCATGACAATCTATCTCCCTCAAATAACCTTGTCCTCAAGGTTGGAATTTGAAATGTGGTACAAGGGAGAAAGTGAGTCCCCCAAGACCATCGAGCCAACTCTCGACTTGTAATATTGGCATATCAGTATCCTCAGGATGCACAACATACTAGCTATAACTATAATTTCAGTGAGTGCAACATCCAGCGAATAGCAGGTCCACTTGCAGACCAAGCAGAAATCACTAATACCATACACTAAGGGTGGCCAACGGGCCGGGTCAGCCCGATCTCGACCCGGTCAAGCCCCGACCCCGATTTTAAAAAAAAAAATTGGTATCGGAATGGGACCTGGCTCGTCCCGCCAGGACCCGGCCCGCCCCAGTCCCGCCAGCCCCGCCCGGTCCCGTCCTGATACCGCCCCCGTCCCGCCAGCCCCGCCCGGTCCCGCCCTGATAGCGCCCCCGTCCCGCCCGATCCCTCCTCTTTGCACAAAATAACTGTTGCACCAACGACCATTTTATATTTTGGCTGTTGTGCAACGGCCATTTTTGCCTCCCCCTCCCCCACCCCCACCCCCAACCCTCCACCCCCTTAATATTTATTTTTAACACCTAAGTTATTATATTTACAATTTAACCCAATTTTTCAACTATAAATACCTCATTTTCTCTTCATCTTTCTCACAAATCTTCCTACAATCTCTCAATCTATCTCTCTACAAATCTACATTGTCTACTAAATATTCAATTTTATTTATTCATTTGGGAGTGAAGTTGGCAACTAGCTTGAGAATCTTCTAGCGAGCAAAGTTTTAATTTTCAACCTCTCGATTACAAGTCGACATTACGTCGGTGTTTGGTACATTCGTTCCTTCATTAAATTATTATTGTTTCTTTATTTTATTTAGCGTACTTAATTTCATTATCTTTAATTATTTATTTGTATAATTAAAACGGAAGGATTAAGAGGTATGTTTAAGGGTAAGGGTAAGGCTTCTTCTAGTAGGGGTAACAAGGGCAAGGGTACTTCTTCTAGTCATCCTATTCCTAGACAGGATGATTTGGTTGATACTGAACATTTTCCTCCAATACCATTAGATTTAGACGAGGAGATATTTTCTGGAACTCAACAAGACTTTAATTTAGAAGATGATCTAGATGACATACCGACTAATCTAGATGACACACCCACTAGTGCACCTCCAACTGAAACGCCTCCTATTCCCCCTAGTATGAGACAAGGCCTAGCAAAACGAAAATTAAAATAAGATGCATGGATTTTTTTGATAGGGACGTAGAGAATCAACTAGTTAGATGTCAAATTTGTAAAGATGTTTTTAAATTTAAAATTGAAAAAGGTCAGGGTGGGACAGGGGGGTTTAATGAGACACATACAAAACTTTCACCCATCTAGGTATGCCCAATACCTGGCTGAAAAATCGAGGGCGCAAATGCTCTCGCCATCGGGACAAGGTTCACATACTGTCCCGGTCCCGGACCAAGTACAGGGTCAAATTAACCCTATGACGGGGGGAATTGTAGGCCCTAAATACAATAAACATAGAGATAAGGAAGCAATAGCAAAATTAGTTGTTGTGGAGGGTTTGCCTTTTTCATTTTCTTCATCTCCTGGTTTTATTCAATACATTAGAGATATGTACAATCCTGCTTTTAACGATTTTCCTAGATCAACTGTTAAGAGAGATGTATTTAAATTTGCACATGAATATCAACAATATTTACGTTATTCCTCCTATCATTTTCCTGGTAAACTATCTATCACGTCTGATATAGGACGTAGTACTAACGACCATGATTATTTAACGATAACTTGTCATTGGATAGATTATAGATGGTCTATGAAAAACGTATTTTAGCGTATAGATATATTGATGAGAGGCACACTGGTACTTTTATTTCAGAAAATATTTATCAAGTTTACGATTATTACGGAATAACTGATAAAATTATGACTATTACATTAGATAACGCTTCTTCTAATAATTATGCTATTAGGTGGAATTCTTTATACTAGCAACTACTTGTTGCTTATGACTATAGAAGACCTATAACTTTATTTTTAACGCGCATAATCGAAATCCAACTAATATGGTTGTAGATAGCGATTGGGAAAAAAATTCCGAACTTATTGTATTTCTATAGAAATTTTTTCAAGCAACAAAAGAATTTTCCGATATATATTATTCTACTATTTCAACTATGTTATTTTATATAGCTCTAATATTTTTATTACTTAATGAATATATGGAAAAACCAACTTATAAACAACCTATTAAAAAATATTTATCAAATTTAAAAAATATTTTATTCCTATTCCTGCTATTTATATTATTAGTGTTGTATTAAATAGACGGATGTAAAACACTTATTGTAACTATTTATGATTGTATAGCAGTACTACCACCTCCAAGTCCCAAAAATCTAAATGACCCACCACCTATTGAACAAAGTAAAGAAGAAGTATTTTCTAGCATACAAGAAGAATGCAAAAAAATATATACACATACCAACAAGAAAGTGCTAGCAACCAATCGGCTTCCATACCATCTTCTTCTTCTTCAACACAACCACAAATTAGAATGTGTGGTGGTACCAATACTAATCAAATTAGCGAGTTTGATGCTTTTGTTTTGCAGGGTATTGTACTGTACCAAGCAGTTCTCAATGAAGAAGGACATGAAGACTTGATGAAATACTAGAGGGAGAATGAGAAGACCTTTCCGACACTTTCAAATATGGCCCGAGATGTATTGAACATTCAAGCGTCATCAACAGCGTCTGAAAGCGTTTTTTTTTTTTGCCGACAGATTTCAAATAGGAGAGCACAAACACTCATTAGCGAGAGACAGCTTGGAGATTGCAGTATTATTCAGAGATTGGATACGAGCGGGGCAGAGAAGGTGCGGTTAACTGGAGATCAATGAAGAAGAAGACGAAAACTATAACGACATCTTATAGGACGGAGGTGGAAGCGGCGTGGATCAATTTGACCAACAAATGTCAATTGCAACCGAAGAACCACAAGAAATTATAAAGCAACTAGAAAATGTGTTTTTTAAAATGTAATTTTTTAAATGCAATTTTACTATGTTATTTGCAACTTTCAACACCGCAAAGTTGTAATTTTGACAATTGTATTACAAAAAAATTATATTTCTATTAAATAATATAAGAGGCACAAAAACAGCCTTGGGATATTTTTTATTACACCATTTTGTTCAATTATTGTGGTGTTTATATATGTTATTTTTAAAAATTAAGTGCAAAAATAAAAAAATCCACCCCCGACCCGATCCCGTCCCGGCCCGCCAGGACCGGTAATGGGATGGGACATTGGCAGATCCCGCCAGTCCCGCTAGTCCCGACCCAGGCCCGAACCCCCCTCCCCGTCCCGCCAGGACCCGCCCTCCCCTGTCCCGTTGGCCAGCCATACCATACACCAAAACAGCACAAGAACTTGCAGCTATGTACATAGGGGAAATGATGAATGTTATGCCAAATTCCAAGAAAACATAGAATGATGATATCGAGAAACTATGAGACGCACAACCCAATAGTCATCTAATGAAGCAAGTAATGATATGACCTTATTGGTAACCAAATTTCTGCACATGGAAGGGAGCTCAATACATAGTAATATTTGGAGATTATATTTTTTATCAAAGGCAATCGGCTGTAATGGATATGACCTCGTTGTTGGTTGTGAAGAAGATGGTATTGGTATGATTGATGATCCAAAATAAGGTTTTGAAGCTGAAGACAATATTAGAGCCATTGAGAGTTCTTCTCCTTCCTCATCTTGAGATTTCAACAATCTATACTTCCAATTCTTCCCCGGTTCTATAGAAAACATCATCACAATCTCTTCATAAAATTGTATTGTTCCAGCCTTACCCAATATATTCCATATTTCATCATAATTGTCATGTTCTTCTTCCAGCTTCAATAATGATTTTAGCAATGGTGGAGGTAATACCTTGAGAATCATAGCATATGTCAAAAGTAAGTCAAAAACATCCATCTTGAAAATTAATGGAACTATCAGCAGTAGGCTAAGTGAACTTGTGTGCAGAATCAGCATGCTACAATCAAATTGAGGAAGCTGTGAAGTGCAACTGAGAATAACTGCAGAGACTATTCTAAGAAGAGAATAAGGCATCCATGTGAGAAAATATGACATTGAGTGTGCATCTCTTAGAAGCTGCATTACGGTTTTAATAAATTCCTTCTTGGCTCTTAAACCTAATTCTTCCTTGTCCGTTTCCTCGTTGAGTTCGTAAACTGAACCTTCTGATTTACTTGCATCAGTCGCACTGAAATAATCAAATAGCCATACTTTGAATTCCTCAAGGATGTATAGAAAACTATGAGGCACTCTAAGTTCAAACATAAAGTCAGTCTCTAAATATCCTTGTTGGCACATTTCAGTTGTAGCTACAAAAATGAATGCAGAGGAGGTAACATTCTTGCTTGATACTGTGGAGCAACCTGGTAAGAAAAAGACCTGCAAACTCACTTGCACTACATAAGATAAACCAGCAAGACTGTAATCAGTTATTACATACTTAAAAACATCGAGACCATTAAGTAAGAAGCAATTATCTGCATTTGCCTCCACACTTGTATCTGAAACCTTCCTGCACCCTTCGAGATTCAGCAATTCCAACGTTCATCATGTATCATAGGGAGCAAGGAAGTAAAAGTTTCTTCTACGCCATCCATGTCTTGCTTGTCTAATGTCAATTTCAAAATCTCTCCTCTAGCAGCACCAACAGATATATAACATGTGAATATTATAGATGTTCCCTGCCCAGTGTCCAGCAAAGTACATCCATAGCCAAGTTGTGCCAATTCATTCCTCAATAATTCAAATGACCACTGCAAAACCTTTAGTTGCTGAACTCTAACAATATAAGTGACAACCCAATATACCCAAGCAGCAGTATTGCAGTATCTTGACTCTTTTTTCCTAAGTACACCTCTTTAACAATAGGTATAATTTCAGTTTCCACCATCTCTTTTATTACAAAACTAATAAATTATGTTGTCCTAGTCGCATCTACTTTTATTTCCTTCCTATTCTCACCCAAAATTATAATCCTACGAACCATATATCTACTCAAAATTTTGTCGAACAATTCGCAGACTTAACCAAATCTTCTCAAATTTGAGGTATCTATTCATCACCAAATTTCCCCAACACACCTCATATGTAAACCCTATTTTCAAAGCAAGAGAATGAAATGAATGCCCAAATGGATAATCAGAATACATCACACACTCTTCCGACACACAAGTGAAAGCATGAACGTCTACACTCAACAATTTATCATTAGAAGGTGTAGCATTCTTACCAGCATTTGAACATTTGATCTCCATTTCTCCAAATTTAACCATTGCTAGGAATTGCTGGCTGGATTTTTTGAACTCGTCGATCTCGGTAACAGAGGACTTGAAGGTGACTCCTTGTCCTTCGTTAGGAGCTTTTCCTTCACAAAGGGAAGGGGTTATTCATCCCTTTGAAGACTTTCAACGAACATCATGTCCATGTGGTTTCTGGAGTTCTCAACACCCTTCAATTTTATTGGCGCATCTTCATCTGTCATCTCAGGTTTCTGAACTTTCACATCAATTTTCTTAAGACAAAGCTCAAAGAGGACTTTGTGACGGTACACTCTACCGGTGTTTCCATTACCTCAATGATGTTTCCTGTGTTTGCTGATACGGCCATGGACAACATTGACATATCTCCACTTTTCTCTGTTCTTCCTGAATCTTGTTGACATTGTATGATCTTCATGTGTAGGAGCAGTTGCAGCGGCTGTCATTAACACTACAAAATCATAAGATAATGCAACATAATAAGCAAATGGAATCAAGATAATTCCATCCTCCACTCTTCCCCACACAAATTTGTACCCCACGTCCCAGCCCAAGAATGCAATTCCTTTTCTTTTTGGGTCTGAATGCAATTCTTTACTGTTGCACACTAACCAATCTTTAGCTTTTAATTGATTTTGTAATTAGTACATTAAATTACCATATGTGGCTTTTAAGTTTTAGTCGTGAACATTAATTAATTTTTTTCTTCCAATAAAGTCTTTTGCAAATAACCACAATTATTAATAGTTCAAATACATATTATACAGAAATTTTATTGGACATAACCATATTATTAAGTGTTTGCAATTGTAACGACCCGTTCACTCGTTTAGGTATTTTACCCTTATACCCTTGATGACCCTTTCTCTAGCTCCGTTAGAGTGTGTTCGACTAGCGACGATGGACAACATGATTTCCGAGGTCAGCGGGCGAGTCTTGAAAGGACTTGAGGAAATTAGAGCTTTTAATTTGAAATTGTTTGACCAATAATTGAATTTTGGGTAATCAGACCTTTTTCGGAATTCTTTCGACCTCTTAGGGCCTTTTTGTTTAAGGGCTGCTCGCCTTTTGAATAGAAGGAAGTGGGAGAGCAGAGGTTATTTCGGTAAACCGATGCATGAGCTGAGGCTCCCATGTCCCGCCGACCCTCCGCAAAAGTAAGGGCTCATAGGGAGTCAGAAGCAAGCAGAGTAAAAGGCGGGTAAAACTCACATAAGCAGAGGGGGAGACACATTCATGAAAAGCGAGGTCTGTAGGGTCGATTATGACTTGGTGGCATGATTGGTTCGGTTTCTGAGGCATTCAGGAGCATTTTATATCCTCATTTGGAAATTATGATGACACGATTGAGTTTGTAGCGTGTTTTTTCATATGTGTGCATGTTTGGTTTGTATATGAGAGGTCTCAGATGAATGTCGGGATTTTGGGGTGAGACTTGGAGAAACCAGATTTTTATGATTACTGGTGTATTCGCTTCAGCGAATGGTTGGTCGCTTCTGTAGGCCCTCCTAGGCGATGTCTGGTCCGCATATGCGAGCCTCAGCGTTTTTGCCCTTCTCCACATTCCCTTTTATTTGGGTTACTTTATCTACTTGGGGTTCTTCCCTTTTATTTTGGGTTCGTAAGCTAAGATAGAATACTTATTTGGTAGACTTTGCATGTTTGGAGGCCCTATGAAAGGGCAAGGCACTTGCTGGATAGTTCATGGCACCTGCTCGGCATTGAGGTAGGCTATGGTTTAACTCTTTAGACTCCGATAGAAGTACATAGTAGTTATAAATGTTAAGGGGTATTGGGCGTGTTTCGGGGTCCCACCTTAGCGGTTGTGATGAACGATTGGGTGGATACCGGTGTTGAACTGTGATAATTAGTATTTTGGGAAATCAGCCTTAAGTTGATCCCGACTGCTGTTGTTTGGGCTCGTCGCCATTATTTTGGCTTGTTGCCATTGTTGGTATTGTGTGTTTAGTCATCACATTGCTTTCGATATGGTAAACTGTTGTACATGAAATTACGTGTTATTGAGCTTTTGGAAGCCTGTGATATTCATTCCTTATGTTTAATAACTTAGTGTGATTTGTCTTGTCATGCATTCGTCACTCTACATCTCGTCTAAATACTTGGTAAGAATTTGATAATACTAATTGTATCGATTATGCTTTTGCATGGTGTACACATATCCATATCATCCATACACATTATTATTGGCATTTAAACTATTGAGATACTGATGAAAGGGGCTTGAAAGCCGATTATTGGATATGGTACATGGTAAGAGAGTGATGATTGATGACGATACTACAGTCACAGAGCTGGGATCCGATGGGATATTCCAGATGATTATGATACTACAGCCACAGAGTTGGGATCCGATGGAAAATTCTTGATGATTATGATACTACAGCTACAGAGCTAGGATCGGATAGGATCAGATGGGTATATGGACCTCATGAGTCCCCCATGGGTCACGTGACAACTACTGCATGAGCGTGTGTATACCGGGTATATATGGCCATTGCATACATACATATAACTTGCATTACATCTCATTCATACTTATTGAAGTGTATTTATTGATGTGTGTACTCGGTGATGAATAATGGTAGACTCTAAGATCCTATGACTCTTAGTAGAGAAAACACTGGTTATTGATGGATAAAGTGATTCGGAATGATTATCTTAAATTGGGTGACTTCCATGAGTAATGGACTTGGATTATTGAATTGATTCTAGTAAATTAAATCGGTTGCCATGTTGGGTGGGTTCTCTATGAATTGGGTGATGTGGTTTATAACTTATGAGTCTAAGTATTCGATGTCAACCTATTATTATGGTCGGAAAATGCCTATTGTTAGAATTATCATCTAGATCAAGGAAATTATGTGTATTTGTTCATTTTGTGGTGATTGATAGCGTTATCCGATAAAATATATAGTAAGGAATTTATCGAGTACGTTTAATGAACTACTATGTGTCATGCCTATAAACGCATAGAGTCATAATTAAAGTCTAAAGGCTAAAGTTAAGTAAAGAGTTGAAATGGTTATTATGGTCAGTCTAAGTATAATATCCTTGGAAAGCACTCTTAAGCGGATGTTGTGTCAACTTGCTTATTAAATGTGTCAAGTCGGGTAAGTGGGGCTTAGAATGAATCAGATTGGTGGGTATTTGTAACGCCCTGAATCATGGTTTGGGTGTAACACGCACTCGATGTCTAATTGCATGTCACCGAGCGAATCACATGCCTTGCTAATCAACATGGGCATCAAAAATATGAAATAACAGTAACTTAAAGCATGTGAAACAAAATACTAAAAGTATTGTCTGAAAATATATTGCAAAAATATCCGAAATCATGATAAGTCTGAATACTGCGTTTGACATGACATGTTAAACTAGTCTAGTATATGAAATCTCTAAAACATGAATCTGACTGCAACACTATTTATCAGGACAAGGTCCTGGCATACCTCTATTCTAAAACACAATCATGAAAATAATCATCTGACACCCCGAATGAAATGGGGCTCACCAATAGCTGATACGGGTGAAGTCCTAGCATGCAGATTCGTCATCCTAAAACTCAATACCTGCACCGTGAAGTGAAGGCTCCGAACAAAGGAACGTTAGTATATTTGAATTGTATTATATGTAAAGCAACTAAAAGAATAAGCAGACACATGAAATAATAGGATCATGAAACTGAAATTGAATAATGAGCATAACATGATCTGACATGAATATAATAACATGTATGAAATCTGTAAAATTGTATATCTGAATATCTATGGGAGAGCATTGACAAAACTGACATGTAACGACCACGTGTGAACGTGGAATCTGATCTCTTCCCGACCAGCTAGTCCATCTTGCACCTTGCTAGGGTACGAGACATGAACATGACATGATGGATCCAATAATCCCACAAAGGGGTAACATAAAGGTATTGTCCTCTAGGCGGAGCGATCCTTATCCTACGCTGGCAAACGTAGTTTCAGACTATCTGAGCCTTCTCGGTAATCTGTGCAACTCCCAAAACATAAACATGAAATATAATTGGCTGGAAAGCCCATGGTTTGTAAAATCATGAGTGGTAAACATGATTGATAAGTATAAGATATAACATGAACATAAATATATAATACATTTTGCATAAAACATGGAAACACATGTAGAATTCGTGGAATTACATATTATAGGTCATGGCTCATATTTAAGGACCCATGGAATGCAAGACATGGTTATTCATGAATTACATAAGAATTCTCAATAACCATAATGGAATATCAAGAATACACTAATGAATTAGTAAAACAAACATAGTATATCATGATACATGTAGTTTAGGATTATCATGAACTTGAAATAAAAACCTAAGTCATGGAAATTTATGGTTTCATGGATGAACGTAGTGTGGGAAATAATAATGATGTTCCCACACGTAGATAGAATCTCTACATACCTTATTCACTCCAATACTTGTATTAAAAATCTGGTCTTCGAAGAAGAAACCTGAAGCTTGAACTTTAATTTCTTGAGTTGGGTTTTCTTGAAAACCCTAGGTTAAGAATCAAGGATTTCACTTAGAAATTGTGTATACTTGATTAGAATCGCGTGGAAATACATGGAAAGGACTTACCTCGAGTTATGAGGATGATGGGAGGAGAGAAGGGCTTGGAAAAATAAGAAAACTGATTTTTAGAACTAAATCAGCGTATTTATATTATTCAGTTTGTCAGGACTTTTACGACCGAAATCGATGGTCTGTAACTTTTTCTACGATCCCGGTATAGACCGTATAATTTTGTACAGTCCATATAAATGGACCGTCATCCAAATGCAACTAACCAGTGGCTGCCAAAATTTGGAGGAAATGTTATGTTAAAAAAGTACGGACCGTTTAATATTATACGGTCCGTATAATTTATTGTTCATCATCAATTTCAAGAGAAATTTATACGGCTCATATCTACATTCCATAATAATTTATATGGTTCGTATCTGTGGGCGTAAAATTGGATTGACAGAATTGAAATTGGATTTTCAACTTTAACTCCTCGTCTTGACTTCTCACGCCCCTTAATCATGAATATAACTTAGTTTGAAGGTACGATATGCTACAATATTGATATTAAAGTCTCTGTGTGCTATATAAATCAAAGTCTACTTGACTGTGATTGACCCTTATGTGAACTGAGGAATTTTTATGATTCATGAATTCTTATATGAACAAGGTGACTTATGTGACTGTTTGAATTGCCTAGAATATGACCTATCTGAGAGTCAACTTGATATTTATATCTGTTACGTAACTTCCGTCGTTATCGGCCTATGATGACTATGGGGGTACATTGTGTACTCATCCTACGCTTGATGCATCTTTTATGTGGATGCAGGTATTCGGTCTATTCAGGTTGCAGCTTGGAGCACGTGAAGGTTAAGGCAGACCATCCATTCTTAGTAGCCTTGGTCTTTATCCAGTTAGGTCACCCTTATTCATTCAGGGCATAGTTGTTAATTCTTTTCGAACTTTGTATCTTAGAGTCCTTGTACGAGTGACACCCGATTCTGGGTAGTAAACTATTGTATTCGGTGAACGATGTAACTATCAAAGGAGTTTTGTTATATATATATATATATATATATATATATATATATTTCTTCTACTTCCGCATTTAAATTCATGTATTTTCTATGGCTAATGATAGTGATTCTCCTACGGGTTAGTGTAGGTGTCCTCATGACACAAATGGAATTTAGCTCGTGACAACAATATAAATAGTAAGACAATATTAGAAATATTTTATACAATACTAAGTAGAGAAGATTTGGCAAATATGCCACTTTGAAGCTTAAATTGGCCAATAGGCCACCTGATTTATTTTTTTAGATTAGGGTTTCTAAAAGGGCCCAGAGTCACTTTCATAATTTTTAAATGTTTGAAGTTTTAAATTTATACACTTAAGTCCTTTTGGCAAGTATTAAAATATACAAAAGTACCTCTCTCTTCTCCTAAGTATGAATAAGTCCCTCTCTCGCTCTCTCTTTCTTTTTTTTTTATCAATATCTCAATCTATCCACTTGATTTTTCTTCTCTCCAGAGCTCAGAAGCTGTCCAATCATCGTCCTCAGGCATGTTAATTAATTTTACATCAGTGGAGAAGCATTTTGAGCTCCATATTTTCTATATAAAAATTCTAGTTTTTTCGAACTTGATAAACCCTGGTGTTCATAAAATTCTGGATTTTTTAATTTTTTTTATTGAAATATGTGTTATTTATACTTATTTTGCTTGTTTCGATCGTGCTTTTTTCTATTTTTGTTTTTGTAAAATCAACTTGGTCTATTACTAGACTTGAAACTTTAGCCTTTTTTATTTGTCAAAATATGTGTTATTTCTACTTATTTTGTTGTTCAGTACTTCTTTTTATATTTTTTCAAATCTATCACGGTCAATTAATAGACTTGTTGTCAATTATTATTATTTTATATTGTGGTTGGTCAACACCACTCAATTATTTGCATGTAGATCACATACAACGAATGAAAATGCACATTCGCTATGTGTAATCTTTGAAAGGCTTGGGAAAGAGCTGATGATCTGACCACCATCTTCCTATCCCTTAATAGACTATTGTTTTTATGTAATTTTTGCAAAACTTTTATTTATGAAAAGAGAATGGATGAATTTGATCAAGAAAAAAAATAATTGAAGGGTGGGTTTGAACTTTGAGTCGATTTTATATAGGGAAGGATGTATTGTTACAGTTATAAATTTAAGATTTTTTTACTTTATTGCTATTGTAAAAAATATATGGTCTGTCAGTCGAAATAAAGCTAAGTGCGCTCGGTCAATTATAAGTCAAATAAAAAAAAAACTACCTTACTCTATAATAACTCACTATTTAGGACAATTTTAGACCATTTTGATCTATGTTAAACTAGAGAAATAAATGCGACTGTTGGAATGTGAAGCATGCTGAATTTGCACTAGTCTAATGGGAAAAAAAACAATGAAATTCAAACTCAAATCCCAACCCCAAACACCAAACCCTAACCCCAAACCCCAAATTGCACAAATCTAAGGGATTGCGGATAGGTATACCATAAATCGACCGTTGTCAATAGCTAATAGTTATCATTCAGACTCGACTTCGCGCATGGTCAATAATTATCCACATGTTATATTTAGACCAAGTACAATATTTATCTAAAAAGACATAAATAAATAAAATAAAATAAATAAAAGGATATGCCACTATTTAAACATTATAATAACATTTTAATACATCATATGAGAGTTCCCTTTCATTGAACACGTGATGAAAAGTGTTTTAGGATAAGTAATGGTACTTTAAAAGGCCAATATTAGTCTTAAAAAGACATAGATAAATGGAAAAAAATAAAAAAAGGACATACCATTATTTAAATATTATAATAACACTTTAACACATCATATGATAGTTCTAATCCATTGAAAACATGATCAAAAGAGTTTTAGGACAAGTAATGGTACTTAAAAGGCCAATATTTATCTTGAAAGTCATAAATAAATAAAATAAAATAAATAAAAAGACTTGATACTATTTAGCCATTATAATAACACTTTAATATATTATATGATAGTCCATCAATTGAACACATGATCCAAATAATTTAAGCACAAGTAATGGTTGTCCTTAGAACAAGGTTGTGCTTTGAGAATAATAGCTTATTGTCAGACTAATTGGATACTAGTGTATGATTACCATTACATGTCCTAAACTCTTTTGATCATGTGTTTAATGGATGGGGACTCTCATATGATGTACTAAAGTGTTATTATAATGTTTAAATAGTATTAAATCTTTTTATTTACTATATTTTATTTATTTATGACTTTTTAGACAAATATTGATCTTTTAAGTATCATTACTTATTCTAAAACTCTTTTGATCATGTGTTCAATTGATGGGGATTCTCATATGATGCATTAAAGTGTTATTATAATGTTTAAATAGTGTCAAGTCTTTTTATTTATTTATGGCTTTTTTAGACAAATATTGATCTTTTAAGTATCATTACTTATCCTTAAAATATTTTAATCATGTGCTCAATGGATGGGGACTCTCATATGACGTATTAAAGTGTTATAATAATGTTTAAATAGTATCAAGTCTTTTTATTTATTTTTGACTTTTTAGACAAATATTGACCTTTTAAGTACCATTACTTGACCTAAAACTCTTTTGATCATGTGTTCAATGCAGGAGGACTCTCCTATGATGTATTAAAGTGTTATTATAATGTTTTATTTATTTTTGACTTTTTAGATAAATATTGACCTTTTAAGTACCATTACTTGACCTAAAACTCTTTTGATCATGTGTTCAATGCAGGAGGACTCTCCTATGATGTATCAAAGTGTTATTATAATGTTTAAATAGTGGCATGTCCTATTATTTATTTTATTTATTTATTTATGACTTTATAGACAAATATTGTTCTTGCTCTATATATAACATGTGGAAAATTATTGATCATGCGTGAAGTTGAGCCTAAATGATAACCGTTAGCTATTGACAACGTTCGATTTATGGTATACCTATCCACGATCTCTTAGATTTGTGCAATTTGGGGTTTGGGGTTGGGTTTTGTTGTTTCATTTCTTTTAATTTTTTTATTTGTTACACTCTTCGTCATCACTATCAAGATCATCATGTTACCTTGCTCATAAAAATTCAATTCCAACATTTTGAGGTTTCATCCCATTCACCGATGTAATCACCACGTACTATAATATATTCTGCAATCGATGCCATAATAAATTTATAATAGACTGTGACTATGGTCTATGACTGTAATCAACGTTATAATAAAATATTCTGACTGATTTTCCGATGAAAAATCAAAAAATTTGCCGAAAACGGGATCTGAAAAATGAAGAAATCGGGAGCTTTTGAAGAAAAATATTTAATTTTTTATTTCTTTTTGGGGTAATTAAAATGGAGGGAAATATTTATTTTTCTATTTCATTTTGCGTAATTAAAATATTGGAGGTTGGGGGGCAAACATTATTTTTTAGAATTTTGGAGCTATGGTTGACAACTTGTGGGGCCGACGATGCTAACGTCATAAATGATGGTTGTTTTGCCAATACTTTGAGGCTTGTCACCTTTTGACAAATATAAGTCTTCAAAGCAGCCTTTTGGCCGAGAGTCCCTACAAAGTAGGCTTTTGGTTATAGATTTCAATTTTTTCCACTTTAGTTGAAAAGTATGGAGTTGGAGTTGACAATGAAGTTGTATTTTGATTATACTTTTTATAAAAAATATTTAAAATAATGTTCAACTTCAAAAAGAAAAAGTGGGTTGGAAAACATCTTATAAATTTGCACTATCTATGCACAAAGGACTTTAAAGGCGTCAAAAGAAAGTACCCACGTGATCCATTCTCCATTTTATACTAGTGAAATTTCATTCACACTTACACATATATAGGACATCAAACCAAAACTTTTACACAAAAAAAGAAAAAGAAAAGGCCAAACCACAAACCTCCAAGTGTGAAAACATAAACTAAGCTTTTATTAATGGTTTGCAGCAAATTGGTTGATTAGTGCCAAGGCATTGCTAGTAACCTGAGCAACATGAGTAACCCTTGCTCTAATAGAAGCCTTAATCCTACCATTCAAAGCCTTTCCAGCAAACCCATCTCCGCAAGTATTCTCATCAGTAAGAGCCGCACTAATCCATGTCTCAATATTACTCATATGCCACTGAAAATCCTTCCCACGTCTCCTTCCCATACTCTCGAGTTCCTTAACAGATTTACTTATCCTGTCAATTGTATCATTCATTTCCTCCAAACAATCTTTCAAAGCTGCATATTCTCTTGGTTTCAACCCTTTGAACTTACACAATTTGTTGACGAATGATTGGGCGGATTGTGCCCTGTCAAGGCTGATGGACAAGGCGGTTTGTGCCAGATATTGCGGGCTACGCTTGATGGTTGGTGCGTAGCCCGCTAGGGAAGTGACACATACCTCGGGGTATGTCGTCATTTTACATGAACTCTTGATAAAGCTGGTGGCGACTGGGGAAGAATCCGCAGTGCCGAAAAAATACAAGAGATAGAGCAGAGCTGTTAGAAGTATAAATTTCAGTGCTGCCATTTTTTTTTTGTTGAAATGGGTGTTTGGGTATATGACTAAACTAGTGTTAATGGCTTTTGATTTATAAAGACGGATTTGAATTTGGATTGAGAAATAGGACCCAAGACTGGTAGTACTTTATTTTTTATTATTTAAAGACCAAAGGGTGGTGATTGATTATAATAAAAGAAAGATGCGTCGCGTAGACGTCGGTGGTTAAGCGTGTTCTCATTGAGTGATTGGTACAAAAGAGAACATTCATAACAGTGAAATGCACTTATCAAGCATTACTTTAAGGATAAATGTGAATACGTGACAATATTCATAGATTTGAGCATAGCAGACTAAAATAATGTTAATACTATACCGAGTAATAATTATGGTCGGAATAAAGGTTGGAAATTAGCCTTTGCGGGAGTTGCGACCGATCAACTTTAACGGCTTAAACACTAGTGTTACGTATGTTGGAGAATCCGGTTCTTCACACATGCATGATGTACTAAGTACGTAGATAACCGTAGGGCCAAGAATCGTCAAATTTCATTGAGAAATGAAAGAGATATTGGTTCACGAAGTAAGGTGTTTGAAGCATGGAAAAGTGTGGTGTGTGATCAATTCTCCCTCATCGGTAGAGGAAGAAAGAATTGTTGTGTATATAAGACTCGAAGTTGGTTTGGGATTTGGGACCCCAAGGGGTATCCCATGTGTTTAAAGGAGGGAAGACCTAGATGTGCTTCGGTTCGAGGAAAGACCACACGCGCGCCGCCGCCCGCCCGTCCGGTTCCGTGTTCCGGGTTCACGAGTTCACGGGCTGTGGGCCTTCTGATATTATCTTTTTGGGCCAGAAAACTTTGCCAGAAGTACAGTTTGATCCCGAAGTTTCGGATGTGCGTTTGGACGAGAATTCTTTCGGATGTACGATTCGGTCCCCGAAGTTTCAAGATGTACGGTTTGGTCCCCGAAATTTTTCGAAAGGCGAGAATTTCGACGGTCCCGAACGAAACGTCCGGCACTCAATTCGGCCATTTATTTTGGCCGAATTACACCTCCTATAATGGCCAATCCGTTGGTAATTTTCTCCATTTATGTGGTGGCTTTACTACCTCCATAATGGTCATTATTTGGCCAATAATGGTCGTTATGGAGGCGATCAAAGATCCTTCTTCCTCCTATATAAACACCCCTTACACCATTGTTGAGGGACACTTGATATACACGAAAATACACAAAGCAGAAAGCAAAGCAGTTTCTTCCTAATCTTCCAAGCATCATTTCGTTATTCAATATTCTTCACGGTAGCTTTTGAGTTTCCTTTGCTCAATAGTTCCATTGCTGTTTTATCTTGGGAGACGAATTGTCCAAGACGTATAAAGGATACATACGGGGCAATATTGTCTTAAGGACAGAGTGCCACACTCGACTCAGCAAAAAACAACTTTCCAGTTTTCTTGATCAACAAAATAGTAATTTCAGTTTGTTGTTATATTGTAATTTTCAGTTTTAGAGTTGAATTATAATTTCAATTCTTACATAAGCAGTTACTTGTAATTTCCGTTTCCTGCAAATCCTTGTAAAAACCAACAACTTAAGACAATATGTTTTGCTTACGGTAACTGCAATAACATGGCTGGAAATATGACCGATGTTGTCGCTCGCTATCGTGCTACCTCTCGAGGCAACGTTGTCGCCTTCCCCGCCACCGCCGCTCGGCAAGGCGGTAACTCCGCCGCCTTCACCGCCGCCGCTGCGGCTCTCGCTCAAGCGTAACACCGCCGCCTTCCCGATTGTTGGAGCTCCACCCTCTTCATCACACCACCATGATCGCCCGAAAAATTCATGGGATCGAATTCAAAAGATGGCAAAGCAAAAGATGCCGTTTTACTTAATGATTATGGGCATGGCCGGTTTCTTACGGAAGATCCTCCACAAGCCGGAGATGAAATGGACTCTTCGCCCAATGAAACGGGTGAAGGGGGCCTTGGTATCCATGTCATTAATGGCATGAAGATGGTTCGTGACGCATGGAATCATAGCGATTTCATGTGCAAGAACTATATACCGAATCGCTTGCGACCCTCTCTACACGGTCTATTGCACCGTTGGCACCGCCAAAGAGCGTGGGAAAATCGCAAAAGAAGTACAACGCACAAGATGCGGGTACTAAGAAGTTCATCGTTGGGAAATTTCTAAAATTCCAAATGGTGGACAAGTAAGACGATGATGTCCCAAGTCCAGGAATTCCAAATGATTTTACATCACCTGGATTTGGAAGGACTGAAACCAAATGAGCAGTTTTTGGTTGCATCGCTGATTGAAAAGTTACCTCCTTTTGAAGAGCTTGTTATCAAACTGCAAATCCAGGAAGATAATAAGAAGACCTTGCCAAAGGGTAGACAACATGCTGAGGCAAAGGCAAATCTGGCTGAGGCCAAAGGGAAAACAAGCAACAAGCGGAAGTTCCACAAAGACGGCAAAGCCCCCGCAGCGGAGACGTTCAGAGGTAACTGTCATCACTGTGGGAAACCTGGTCATAGGATCAAGAAATGCCGCAAGCTCAAGTCTGAGCAACAACAGAAAGCCAAGCCGAAAGGCAAGGCTCAAGCTAACGTCGTCAAGGACACGCTCCTGGATGACATGATTGAGGATTTCTCGGCCGTGGTGCTAGAAGCCAACTTGGTTGAGAATCCGATGCAGTGGTGGGTGGACACAGGTGCAACAAGACACATCTGTTCCAACAAAGATGCCTTCTCCACGTACACTCCGGTCTCCGACAAGAAGCGTTCATGGGCAACAACGCTTCCTCGGACGTGCTAGGGGTTGGAAAGGTGGTCCGAAGATGACTTTCGGCAAGGAACTCACTCGAAGGAAGTGATGCACGTCCCAGATATTAGAAGAAATCTAGTTTCTGGACCTTTATTGGTTAATGCTGGTTTTAGGCTAGTGTTTGAATCAAATAAATTTGTAGTCACTAAAAATGGCACATTTGTGGGGAGGGGCTTCGTCTGTGAAGGCCTCTTCAAAGTGAATGCCATGTCTGTATTGCGTCAAGGAAATAAAGTTGAGTCTTCTTCTTATTTGCTTGAGTCTTCTAATTTATGGCATCATAGATTAGGACACGTAAACTACAAGTCTATTCAAAGGCTGATAAAGATGGAGTTGTTGCCTTCTATCGACATAAACCCTCAACATAAGTGTGAGGTGTGCGTAGAGGCAAAACTCACCAAGCTTCCTTTCGATCCGTCGAAAGGAATACCGCTCCTCTAGAACTTATTCACACAGATATATGTGATTTGAAGTTTGCACAAACTAGAGGGGGGAACAAGTACTTTGTGACATATATAGATGATAGCACAAGGTATTGTTACCTTTACTTGTTGAAAAGTAAGGATGAAGCCTTTGAAGCGTTTCGACGTTACAAAGCAGAAGTTGAGAATCAACTTAGCCTACGGATTAAATCCATTCGTAGCGATAGAGGGGGAGAATATGTAGCGCCTTTTGAGGAATATTGTGCCCAAGAAGGCATTATTCATCAAACGACGGCTCCATACTCACCTCAATCAAACGGTGTGGCAGAACGTAAGAACCGCACATTAAAGGAAATGATGAATGCCTTGCTTATCAATTCCGGACTTTCCCAAAACATGTGGGGAGATGCCGTCCTTACCGCTAATACGATTCTTAACAGAGTCCCACATAAGGGTAAGGACAAAACTCCATATGAATCATGGAAAGGGAAGAAACCCACCTACAAGTATTTTAAGGTGTGGGGTTGTCCGGCAAAGGTTGAAGTACCTAAGCCAAAGCGAGGTCAAGATTGGGCCTAAGACCGTAGATTGCATATTCATCGGATATGCAAATAACGATAGTGCTTATCGCTTCTTAGTGCATAAGTCGATATTCCGAGATATCCACCAGGGTACAATAATGGAATCAAGGAATGCTCTATTCTTTGAAAGTACCTTTCCTAGAAAGGAGAAAGACATAACCTCTCGCAAACGAAGTTATGCACAAAGCTCTCAAGAACCGGGAGTCCTTGACCGCCCGGATCTAAATGGTTCGATCTAGCGAATCTCGAGGTGGTGAACATCGGAATCTAGTGTTCCCGATTCTCGAACTTTGAGACTCCGAGAGATGGATCAAAGGCGAAGTAAAAGGGCCAGAATGATACATCCTTCGGTCCCGACTTTGTAGCTTATATGGTTAGTGATGAACCAAGGACAATTGCTCGGGCGTTGTCAACTCCGGAAGCACCGCTCCGGAAAGAAGCTATTGAGAGTGAAATAAGCTCCATTCTGCATAACCATACTTGGGAGTTGGTTGATCTTCCTCCGGAAATAAACCGTTGGGTTGTAAATGGATACTCAAACGGAAATACAAGGCGAGATGGGTCTATAGACAAGTACAAGGCCAGGTTGGTAGTCAAGGGCTATCGACGGACGAAGGCTTTGACTACTTTGACACATACTCTCCCGTATCCGGATGACATCCATACGGGTATTTATTGCGATCGCGACTTTGCGTGACCTTGAGATACACCGGATGGATGTTAAGACGGCCTTCCTAAACGGTGATTTGGAAGAAGAAATTTATATGGACCAACCCGAGGGGTACGTGGTTCAAGGGCAAGAGAAGAAAGTCCGTCGACTTATCAAATCTCTATACGGCCGAAACAAGCCCCGAAGCAATGGCACGAAAAATTTGATAGTACTCTACTATCGAAGGGGTTCGCCATTAATGAGTGTGATAAATGTGTTTACACGAAAGGTAACTCGACTCATTTGTTATGATATGCCCGTATGTAGACGACATGTTGATCACAGGAAGCGATCCTAGGGTAATCCTAGAGACTAAGAACATGTTGAAACAATGCTTCGACATGAAAGATATGGGTATCACGAGATGTCATCCTAGGGATTAAAATCTCTAAGACGTCGACGGATTTGGTCTTATCTCGGTCTCACTACATCGAGGATGTTTTGAGAAAGTTCAAGATGTTAGACAGTTCTCCGATAGCGTCACCAATGGATACAAATCAAAAGCTTGATAAAAATCTTGGTGCACGTATACCGGGAGCGATATGCACAGTGATCGGTAGTTTGATGTATATCACAAACCGCACCCGACCACGATATTGCTTATGCGATCAATAAGTTGGCTAGGTTCACCCGTAATCCAAGTGATAATCACCGGAAGGCGTTGAATCGGGTATTACAATACCGAAATACACGTTAAATTTCGGGTTGCACTATTCGAGATATCCATTTGTACTAGAGGGGTACGGTGATGCAAACTGGATATCCGATATAGAGAACACCAAGTCCACCGGTGGGTATATATTTACAATTGGTGGTGGGGTGTGTCTTGGAAATCCTCTAAGCAAACTTGCATCGCCCGATCCACGATGGAATCGGAGTTTATCGCTTTAGACAAAGCAGGAGAAGAAGCTGAGTGGCTTCATGACTTCTTAGAGGATGTTCCGTGTTGGAACAAACCCGTACCTTCGGTAATGATCCACTGCGACAGTCAGTCGGCTCTAGGAAGGGCACGAAATGCTATGTACAACGGCAAGTCTCGTCACATTCGACGGAGGCATAAGACCGTTAGGCAACTGATCACCACGGGTATAATATCCATTGATTACATTAAGTCAAAGGATAATATAGCAGACCCATTGACAAAGGGCTTACCCAAAGATCAGATGGCTTTCCTGTCTAGGGGAATGGGCTTAAAACCCAAAATATAAGGACAAATACAGTGGTAACCCAACCTTACGAACTGGAGATCCCAATAATTTGGTTCAATGGGAAAACGAAGTTGTAAAGGTTCAGTTGATCGCTTCAGTGGAAGTATGAGCACTTCGGATAGTGATTTCTGAAAAGAAACACTAAATCCAAAGCCGTTCCCGCGATAGACGTTAAGTGCTATCTGCAGTATGGGTAAAGGTTAAGTTTTCAAAACCTGTAATGATCATCAACAGTTGAGGTTAGGTTCTTGGGAAACTTTTAATGGTTCCTAACACTTGTGAAGTGGGGTATAGCAGGATACCTTGTAGGAGACCACCTATTTAAGTGCGAGGACGGGCCGCCTAAAAAATGAACGCACTTAAGAATCCAAGACGTTGTCCATGGCCAAAACGGATAAAACATTACGAAGAAGAGAGTAAGGGAATTTGTTGTGTTGGTATCATTGTCTTGGCTTACACTAAACACTGACGGTTCAAGACATCACGTTCACCGCGCAGTAAGTAAGTCCGATGGTATTCAACTATGGAAGGTTCAAAGCTGAGGCTACCTCTCCTTATGCAACATCGGTCCATTTGAAATATTTGGAAATGAAAAGACACCATGTGAGTGCGCCAAAATCTCTTTCAAGAGGGGATTGTTGGAAATTAGCCTTTGGCGGGAGTTGCGACCGACCAACTTTAACGGCTTAAACACTAGTGTTACGTATGTTGGAGAATCCGGTTCTTCACACATGCATGATGTACTAAGTACGTAGATAACCGTAGGGCCAAGAATCGTCAAATTTCATTGAGAAATGAAAAAGATATTGGTTCACGAAGTAAGGTGTTTGAAGCATGGAAAAGTGTGGTGTGTGATCAATTCTCCCTCATCGGTAGAGGAAGAAAGAATTGTTGTGTATATAAGACTCGAAGTTGGTTTGGGATTTGGGACCCCAAGGGGTATCCCATGTGTTTAAAGAAGGGAAGACCTAGATGTGCTTCGGTTCGAGGAAAGACCACACGCGCGCCGCCGCCGCCCGCTCGTCCGGTCCGGTTTCGGTTCCGTGTTCCGGGTTCTCGGGTTCTCGGGTTCACGGGTTCACGGGTCGTGGGCTGTGGGCCTTCTGATATTATCTTTTTGGGCCAGAAAACTTTGCTAGAAGTACAGTTTGATCCCAGAAGTTTTAGATGTGCGGTTTGGACCCAGAATTCTTTCAGATGTACAGTTCGGTCCTTGAAGTTTCAAGATGTACCAGTTTGGTCCCTGAAGTTTCAAGATGTACAGTTTGGTCCCTTTCGAAAGGCGAATTTCGACGGTCCGAACGAAACGTTCAAAGACTCAATTCGGCCATTTATTTTGGTGAATTACACCTCCTATAATAGCCAATCCGTTGGTAATTTTCTCCATTTATGTGGTGGCTTTACTACCTCCATAATGGTCATTATTTGGCCAATAATGGTGTTATGGAGGCATCAACGATCCCTCTTCCTCCTATATAAACACCCCTTACACCATTGTTGAGGGACACTTGATATACACGAAAATACACAAAGCGAGAAAGCAAAGCAGTTTCTTCCTAATCTTCCAAGCATCATTTCGTTATTCAATATTCTTCACGGTAGCTTTTGAGTTTCCTTTGCTCAATAGTTCCATTGCTGTTTTATCTTGGGAGACGAATTGTCCAGGACGTATAAAGGATACATACGGGGCAATATTGTCTTAAGGACAGAGTGCCACACTCGACTCAGCAAAAAACAACTTTCCAATTTTCTTGATCAACAAAATAGTAATTTCAGTTTGTTGTTATATTGTAATTTTCAGTTTTAGAGTTGAATTATAATTTCAATTCTTACATAAGCAGTTACTTGTAATTTCCGTTTCCTGCAAATCCTTGTAAAAACCAACAATAAATTATTAGGCATAATCTTTGATGTTTTTTTGCTACCGACACTGACACACACGTAGTAATAGTAGAATAAAAAGTAGAACTGCGTGATTCAAATTGCATTGGCGTATGTATAGAGATGGCAGTGGATCATGGACCCGGTCCGAATTCGGTGGATCCAGATCCGTTTTATAGGATATGAATCTTTAAAATTTGGACCCGACGGATCCGGATCGAACCCGGATCCGTTTCTGACGGATCGGATCTGGATCTGGATCTTGTATTTGAGATCCGTATCCGGTCCAGATCCGACCCGTGGATCCGTTTTTATTAAATATATTCATAACCTAGAATGTAATTTTATAAGTATTTTCTTAAAATTGCTAAGCACATCCTTGCAAGTTTAATTCTCAAAACAAGTTTAATTTATCTCCGCGTTAACTCAAAAACTAAAAAATAAAGAGGTAACTTCGATAATAAAATCAATGTTATATTAGTGAATGACTAATATCTCCATAGACAAGTAGTTAAAATTATATTCACTTCATTTGTGAAGATTCCAAGCACATGCAAGTTATGCATTGTGGAAATACTAGTCAGGATTTTCCACAACTATTGTCATTGTCCAACATTTTTAATTAACAACTCACAATCAAAACGAGACAACGAACAAAATATCTCATATGAACATTTTAAAATTGAAACACAGTAAACTGTTAGCTAAGTAAAAATCGTTTGTTAGTTCAAAAAAAATTCTTAGCAAGGTTACTTTTTAGCAAGACAAATTTTTTTACATGTGGATCTAGATCCGATCCGATGGATCCGGATTTGGATATAATTTTTATGGACCCGATGGATCTGGATTCGGATCTGGATTCATGTATGAAAAATGGATCTGGATCTGGATCTAGTAGGATCCGGTCCAGATCCGATCCGTTGCCATCCCTACGTATGTATGTCTATTAAAAAAAAAATATCACGTAAATTGAAACATAAGGGATATACATTAATCCCCGTATGGAAGTTGAATGGTGGTCGGTGGAATATACTGTAGTACTATACTAAACTTTTTTATTAGTCTCCAGAGATGAATATATAGTTCCGAAATTCTTTTAGGCTTTGTTTAATGTTGTACAAGTATTTGATTAACTATGACTATGGATTTTTGTTAAGTGTGAAAAGACTTTGCTTTCGTCAAAAGCGGTGGGAATGAAATACTCATATATTACGGTGGAATGCTTTTCCCTTAAAAGTAAGAGCAATAATAAAGGTCACTTCACATGTGATGTGGAGATCAATTTTCTTCCTTACTATTTCGTTCATAACAAAGATTTGGATGCGACTGCCTAGCAGGGCAATAAAATCTTGCGATTGGAAGATGAAGCTAATATTCCTTGACAAATAGTTTAAAATATTTTAGTTAGACAAAGATGGAGACCCAATAAATCTTGAAAATTATTTAAAGTATAGAGTTTCACTATCTTTTTTGCCTAAATTCTATCATATTTTCGAAAAATAACTTGTATTACTACCAAATTAACGGGTATTTATTTTAATTTTTCAAAAATCACTAGTCAAGAACAGATAATAAAGAATTACTAATAAATTGAAGACTACGTTTGATTTAGTGGTAGGTCTTGATCACACTTTGTAGAATCTTCTCTCTCACACAATGACAATCATTGTCAATATGTTTGGTCCTTTCATGGAAAATGAAATTTGCTATAATCTGAATAGCCGCCTTACTGTCACAAAATAGGGAAACAAGTAGATGTAACTCAACACCTAGCTCCTTGAATACATATGTGAGCCAAGTAATCTCAGCTACCACTAAGGCGATGCTCCTGAACTCAGCCTCAACAGAGCTTCTAGTAACTGTAGCCTGTTTTTTTGATTTCCATGAAATGATAGCACCACCAAAAGTCACTAAGTACCCAGTCACTGACCTCTTAGTTTGGATACACCCACCCCAGTCTGAATCACAAAAGGCTTCTAACTTCTCAGAGCTTGTAGCAGGCATGCGCAAACCAAGACCAGGAGACCATTTGATATACCTTACTACCCTTAGTGCAACCTCCAAATGAGATTGCTTAGGCTGATGCATAAACTGACTAAGCACCTATACTGCATAGGAGATATCAACTCTAGTCATAGTAAGATATAGTAACCTACCAATCAGTCTTTGATACTGACTAGCATATGGTAGCAAAGGATCGAGAACTTATGACTGAGTAAGGATATAAAATTCAATAGAGGAAAGCTTCATATTAGACTCCAAAGGTGTATCAGCAGGTTTAGCACCCCAAGCTCCAATTCAGCAACTAACTCCAAGGCATATTTCCTCTGACTCATGACAATACCCTTTGAAGACCTGTCAAACTCAATTCCCAAAAAAAACTTGAGTTCCCCCAAATCTTTCATCTTAAACTTGAGCTAGAAATCATTTCTAGTCTGTTGAATCAAGTGAGGACAACTGCCAATGACTAACAAGTCATCAACATAAACTAGCACTATAACCAGTTCTGAGTGAACAACTTTAGTAAACAAGTAATAATCAAAATGAGTTTGAGTAAATCCCAACTGCAATAAGGCATCAGTGGGCTTCTTATTCCACTGTCTAGGAGCCTATTTAAGCCCATAAAGGGACTTGTGAAGTTTGCACACTTTGTGATGCCCTCCCTGACCAGCAAAGCCTGAGGAATATCCATATACACAGCCTCCATAAGATCATTTGGAAGAATGCATTATGAACATCCATATGAAAAATAAATCAAGGATTAAAATCTGGTCTTCGAAGAAGAAACCTGAAGCTTGGACTTTAATTTCTTGAGTTGGGTTTTCTTGAAAACCCTAGGTTAAGAATCAAGGATTTCACTTAGAAATTGTGTATATTTGATTAGAATTGCGTGGAAATACATGGAAAGGACTTACCTCGAGTTATGAGGATGATGAGAGGAGAGAAGGGCATGGAAAAATAAGAAAACTGATTTTTAGAACTAAATCTGCGTATTTATATTATTCAGTTCGTCAGAACTTTTACGACCGAAATTGATGGTCTATAACTTTTTCTACTGTCCCGGTATGAACCGTATAATTTTGTACAGTCCATATAAATGGACCGTCATCCAAATGCAACTAACCAGTGGCTGCCAAAATTTGGAGGAAATGTTATGTTAAAAAAGTACGGACCGTTTAATATTATACGGTCCATATAATTTATTGTTCATCATCAATTTCTAGAGAAATTTATACGGCTCATATCTACGTTCCATAATAATTTATACGGTTCGTATCTGTGGGCGTAAAATCGGATTGACAGAATTGAAATTGGATTTTTAACTTTAACTCCTCGTCTTGACTTCTCACACCCCTTAATCATGAATATAACTTAGTTTGAAGGTACGATATGCTACAATATTGATATTAAAGTCTCTGTGTGCTATATAAATCAAAGTCTACTTGACTGTGATTGACCCTTATGTGAACTGAGGAATTTTTATGATTCATGAATTCTTATATGAACAAGGTGACATATGTGACTGTTTGAATTGCCTAGAATATGACCTATCTGAGAGTCAACTTGATATTTATATCTGTTACGTAACTTCCGTCGTTATCGGCCTATGATGCCTACAGGGGTACATTGTGTACTCATCCTACGCTTGATGCATCTTTTATGTGAATGCAGGTATTCGGTCTATTCAGGTTGCCGCTTGGAGCACGTGAAGGTTAAGGTAGACCATCCATATAGTGGATTGCCCATATAGTGCCATGTCAGCAGTGTGCCCAAATAATACAATTTGTTCTCACTTCAAATGTTTTTCTTTTTTGGTAACACACCCCCTTCAAAATAAGGACTACCTATGATATATTTAGATGTCGAAATAAAAAAAGTTTGACAAATTTACGAGGTTGCGTATGATTCCTACCATTCATTTTATTAGTAGTATTAAGAGTCATTTCTATACTTTTAAGGATTCGATACGAGAAACAAAAAGATGTCATTTTTATTCAAGTAAAAAATTAAAATTAACTAATTAATCAATATTAAAAGAATTATTGATCAAAACAACAAAAATAAAAAAACATTTCCATGCTCATTGAATTTGAACATGTGATCTCTTACTAGGTAAAAACTTTTGAAGAGAGCCCTCAACCGCTAGGCTACAACTCTCACTAATAAGATTGAATGCATTTTTAATACATATCTTAATATTTGAAACCAATATAAGAAAAATAAAAATTATGGGGCGGAGGCCCCGCCGGTCGGGGAGCCCTGTGTGGCGGCGCCTCCTCGACCACCCCTGGGACGGCTGAGAAAAATATTTAAGTTGTTCGGTGGCTATTTCCTACTAAATATCGGTGGAGAAATCTAAATTATAATATTTTCACATGGAAAAATTAAAAAATTTCCGGCATTTCAATGAATACTTGTTTCACACCATGAAATTTTTCAGTGAACTGATTCGGTGAGAATAAAAGGGGGGAATTATTTTTTATAGCACAAATTTCTCACTAAATGTGGTAGGAAAAACCTTTGTTTTTACTAGTATACTCTTTCACAATCATAAGTTTACAGGAGTATTTCTTATTATTCAACTCTTCTAAATCAATTTGATTTTTGTTATGTCTTACAAGTTTTCTCATTTTTCAAATTCGCCAATTAAATTCTGAAACGACATGTTATCCACCGAAGCTTTGATTATTTCGTCGATTAAGACCTTCCACAAAATGATTCTAATTAAACAGTCTCTTTTTCAACCTTATCACTTGAACTTTAAAGATTAAAAAAAAGGCTCATGTTATGCGAGCGATTCAAAAAATGATTACTCGATCACGTACAATTCCTTATTCCAATATATTAATTATACAACAACTTGTACTAAGAGTAATAACCAGTCTTTTCAATCACGGGGTACAAGTTTTATCAATCATCTCAGTTTCGGGAGATTGAATATTTTCTCTCTTCTTGTTCTCTTTATAATCACCATAAAAGTATGAAGCAAATCCCCATAGTGAAAGGGCAAGAGAAATTCCTTTTTCTGCACTGAAATTTTCACCGTAAAGAAAAACAGCTAAAACTTCAGTGACAGGAAGCAAAACTGATATCAATATACCAGATACCAAAGAAGAAGCAGAATAGATGACTCCAATAGTGCCTAAGAAGTAGAATTGCAGAATTATTGCACTCCATACTATCACAACATAATATCTGCTTTCTCCAAGTTCAAATGCTTTTGCTTCCCTTGAAATTGCCTGCAAAAGTTGTTTTAGCCATCAATCAACTAGTGAAAGTTAGCAGGGTCCGAGAAGAGACGCACTCCAAAGGGTGTGATGTATACAGTCAATACCAATGTAAGCATTGACCGTTTCCTCGATCGAACCCGTGACCTATAGGTCACATGAAGACAACTATATCGTTGCTCCAAGGATTCAGTTGTGCGGATCAAAAAGAAAAAAGTAATTTAACCAGTTACCTGTGATCCTACCTAATTTTATGTGGTAACTAGTTTCACTTGTTAATTAGGCATGCGTAGTTATCCTTTGGTGACATGATCATATATAGGGAGTATAAA
This sequence comes from Anisodus tanguticus, assembly GCA_034509755.1. Classification (NCBI taxonomy): domain Eukaryota; kingdom Viridiplantae; phylum Streptophyta; class Magnoliopsida; order Solanales; family Solanaceae; genus Anisodus; species Anisodus tanguticus. The sequence continues at coordinate 45,460,923 of CM067550.1, read as the reverse complement.
AATTATTTTACAATATGATAATATAATTATAAATTGTTAGGTGTTTGCCGTTATTTTCATATCATATTTTCATTTTCTTTTTCCTTGAATAACAGATAAAATATTACGTAGCATATTGAATTTTTTTATCAGAAAGAAAATATAAATATAAATATTTGGCTAATCCTTTTTCTTTTTGGACTTGTATTAATTAAGGATTCTTCATTCTCAAATAACAACATATTGTTTTGGGGGAGAACTATTATCTCAATATTTTCTTTACATTAGTGAATTGCTCGTATGTAGGTCAATTGACCGACCATATGTATCTTTTGTTTTTATTTCATTTATTGTCATTCAAATTAAATTTGTGTTGTTAGCTTTCGACGTCTCAATTTATATTGTAAAGAATGAATCTTGGGTCTAACTCAACCCCAAAAGTTAGTTTGTAGGGTGAGAATTGTCCAAGTCCATATAAAGAGTCCATGTTCTCAATCCATATCCGATGTGGGACTCTTAACACTCCCCCGCACGTCCAGACCTTGTTAACTAGAGCGTAGATAATATAATTTGGGGGCCCAATATCGGTGAACAAAGAATTGGAATGGGTCTAGCTCTGATACCATGTAAGATTGCATTAATCTCTCTTGGATCGCCTTTCTCATTAATACAAAATATATATAGGTGTACAATGCAGAATCCTTATACAATATGGATCCTAATTCTATCATAATTACACAAGACTAAATATGGTAAAATACAATTGGTGGTACACGTCTAATATATATAGTACCTTTCGTATTTTGAGAGTTAAAAATTTTTGACCGTGATTTTTTCATATGCCTTATATATTTTAAAAATTATCAGTTATTGTGACTTATAGTACTTAAATAGTTTCTAAATATGTACATTTTATTTAGAAAAACTTAGATATTCCATGTCCTAATAAATAGTCAAAATTAAAAAGTTTGACTTTGAAATTGGAGAAGTACCACTTAAAGGGAGAGAGAGAGAGTATAAACTATTATACTCAATCCGTTCCAATTTAAGCGTCTTACTTTTTTTTGTCTGTCCCAAAAAGAGTATATCTTTTTATATTTAGTAAAAAATTTAATTTCAACATTATACATGGCAAATTTAAGACAACGAGATTTAAAGGACTACACACATCTTTAATTTAAGGTAAGACAGCTTGTTTTGGCACAAACTTGACACAAATTGGGGCATTAAAGTAACTCCACAGAACTTTTGAGGGCATTAAAATAACTTCACATGAATTTGAGGACATAATAGTCACTTACTACTTTTTCTATACCAAAAGATACCCTTATATGAAAAAGAGATGAAAATTTAAATTTCACTCTCTTTTCAAGGTAATAATTATTTTTTTTCCCAATGCATTTAATCTCTCTGCCTCCTTTTCTCTTTTCTCTTTCTCTCTCTCTCTCTCTCATTCCTTAATATAATTATTCTTTCCAATACATGGATTAGACAAATTTTTACAAGCCTATTTTTAAAAAAATATATTACTCCAATAATGTCTTCATTGGAAAAAATAAGTATGAATTATGTGTTCTTCCTATTCTTTAGCTCTATATACCTCTATACTCTTTGATATAAGGTTATATATGTATTTACATAAAAATATTTTAGTAAAAATAAAAATAAAATTATTAACAAAGGTTTATTAAAGTACATACTAACATGTATATAAATTCTTCATTTTTCATTAGTTATCATATATATTTTAATGTCATAAAACTACAAACAGGAGGAGATTATATTTTTCTTTTATTTCCTTTTGTGATTTTTTTAAAGATTGTGATGGAAAAGAGCATATTTAACATTGATGAGCGAAATTTCATCTATTCTCTTCATTTTTTTCATTTTTTCTTTTATGGTTGACTTTAATTGAAATGTTAAATTAACTCAATTTAGCAAAACATTAGATATAATTAAGTAACAATTAGAAAATTTTAATTTAAGTCAAATAATTTTAAAAAGAATTATGGATGTAACAACTCAACATTGTGGTTGACTTTAATTGAAATATCGAATTGGTTCAATTTAACTAAGTATTATATAAGATTGAGTAAAATAAATTGATTCAATTTCGTCAATTTTTTTAAATGAATGTAATAAGTAGACAACACTATGATTTAATTAAACATTGAATTGCTTCAATTTAACTAAGTACAATATTATATATGATTGGGTAACAATTAGCAACTTTTGATTTAACTCAATCAATTTTCTTTTATTAAAAAAAAAGTAGATGTAACAAGTAGTCAATATTATGGTTAATTTTAATTGAATTATTAAATTATCTCAATTAGCTAGGTGTTAGATAGAATTGAGTAACAATTAGCAAGTTTAGATTTAATTCAGTCAATTAAACAAAAATAGTGGATATAACAAGTAGACAAAACTATGATTGACTTTAATTTAAACATTGAATTCCTTCAATTTAGCTAAGTATTGATGTGTTTATTGAGTAAAATATTTGCTAAGTTTTGATTCAATTCAAAATAAGATATATGTAAAAAGTAGTCGACACTATGGTTGATTTTAAGTGAAACATTAAATTATCTCAACTTTAACTAAATATTAGATAGAGTTGAGTAGCGATTAGTATGTTTAGATCTAATTTAAAAATAAAATAAAAGTAGTGGATGTAACAAGTAGTCAACACTATGATTGACTTTAATTGAAACATTAAATTGCTTCAATTTAACTAAGTATTATATGGATTGAGTAACAATTAACAAATTTTGTAATTCAATTAATCTAAAAATAAGTAAATGTAACAAGTAGTCAATACTATGATTGACTTAATTGAAACATAAAATTGTCTCAATTAGCTAAGTATTAGATATAATTGAGCAACAATTAGCAAGTTTAGATCTAATTCTATCAATTCAAATGAAAATAGTAGATATGACAAGTAGTCAACACTATGGTTGACTTTAATTCAACATTAAATTCATTAAATTTAACTAAGTACTATATAGGATTGAGTAAAATATTTGCTAAATTTTGATTCAATTCAAAATACAAAATATTTAAAAAGTAGTCAACATTATGATTGATTTTAATTGTAAAAATAAATTATCTCAATTTAGCTAAGTATTCGATACGATTGAGTAACATTAAGCATGTTTAAATCTAATTCAATCAATTTTAAAAATATAGGTGATGTAACAATAGTCAACACTGTGGTTGATTTAAATTGAAACATTGAATTGCTTCAATTTAGCTAAGTATTATATAAGACTGAGCAACAATTAGAACCTTTTAATTTAATTCAATCAATTTAAAATAAAAGTCAACGTAACAAGTAGTCAATACCATGATTGACTTTAATTTAAATATTGAATTATCTCAATTAGCTAGGTATTAGATACAATCAAGTAACAATTAGCAAGTTTAGAGTTACTTCAATCAATTTAAACAAAAATAGTTGACCTAACAAGTAGTCAACACTATGGTTGACTGTAATTGAAACATTAAATTTCTTAAATTTAGCTAGGTATTATATAAGATTGAGTAAAAGGGTAGTGCTAAACGTTAACCATAGATGTAACAAGTAGCCAATACTATGATTTACTTTAATTGAAACATAGAATTGTCTCAATTAGCTAAGTATTAGATAGATTATGTATCAATTAGCAACTTTAGATCTAATTCTATCGATTTAAACGAAAATAGTAGACATAACAAGTAGTTAACACTATGGTTAATAAGTAGTTAACACCATTCTTAAATTTAGCTAAGCATATATAGGATTGAGTAAAATGTTTGCTAAGTTTTGATTCAATTTAAAATAAATTATTTGTACAAAGTAGTCAACGCTATAGTTAATTTAATTTTAATATTGAGTTATCTCAATCTAAAATACGATTGGGTAATAATAAACATGTTTAGATCTAATTCAATCAATTTTAAAAATATAGGTGATGTAAGAATATTCAACATTATGATTGATTTTAATTGAAACATTGAACTGGTTCAATTTATCCAAGTATTATATAGGATTGAGAAACAATTAACAATTTTTATTTAATTCAATCAATTTATAATAAAAATAGACGTAACAAGTAGTCAATATCATGATTGACTTTAATTGAAATGTTGAATTATCTCAATTAGCTAAGTATTAGATATATTTGAGTAACAACTAGCAAGTTTAGATCTACTTCAATCAATTTAAACAAAAATAGTGGATGTAACAGGTAGTCAACATTATGTTGACTTTAATTCAACATAAAATTTCTTAAATTTAACTAAGTATTATATAGGATTGAGTAAAATATTTGCTAAATTTTGATTCAATTTAATTAATTTTAAATTTATATATATATATTCAACGCTATGGTTCATTTTAATTGTAATATTGAATTATATATCTCAATTTAGATAAGTATTAGATATGATTGAGTGACAATAAGTATGTTTAGATCTAATTCAATCAATTTTAAAAAATATAGATGATGTAACAATAGGCAATAGGCAACAATATGGATGATTTCAATTGAAACATTGAATTGCTTCAATTTAGCCAAGTATTATATAGGATTGAAGAACAATTAGCAATTTTTGATTTAATTCAATCAATTTAAAATAAAAGTGGACGTAACAAGTAGTCAATACCATGGCTGACTTTAATTGAAATGTTGAATTATCTCAACTAGCTAAGCAATAGATATAATTGAGTAACAATTAGCAAGTTTAGATCTAATTAAATCAATTTAAACAAAAATAATGGACGTAACAAGTAGCCAACACTGTTGTTGACTTTAATTCAACATTAAATTCCTTAAATTTAACTAAGTATTAAATATGATTGAGTAAAACGTTTGCTAAATTTTGATTTAATCCAATCAAGTCAAAATACAATATATGTAAAAAGTAGTCTACACTATGCTTGATTTTAATTGTAATATTGAATTGTCTCAATTTAGCTAAGTATTAGATATTGAGTAACAATAAGCATGTTTAAATCTAATTCAATCAATTTAAAAATATAGGTGATATAACAATAATCAACACTATATTAATTTAGTTGAAACATTGAATTGCTTCAGTTTAGCTAATTATTATACAGGATTGGACAATGATAACTTTTTATTTAATTCAATCAATTTAAAATAAAAGTAGACGTAACAAATAGTCAATAACATGGTTGACTTTAATTTAATTATTGAATTATCTCAATTAGCTTGGTATTAGATAGAATTGAGTAACAATTATCAAGTTTAGATCTAATTCAATCAATTTAAACAAAAATAGTTGACGTGACAAACAGTCAACACTATGATTGACTTTAATTGAAACATTAAATTCCTTAAATTTAACTAAGTATTATTTAAGATTGAGTAAAATATTTGTTAAGTTTTGATTCAATTCAAGATAAAATGTATATAAAAGTAGTCAACACCATGATTTATTTTAATTGTAACATTAAATTATCTCAATTTAACTAAGTATTAGATACGATTGAGTAACAATAATCATGTTCAAATCAAATTAAATCAATCTAAAAAATATAGTGGATGTATCAAGTAGTCAATACTATGGTTGATTTTAACTGAATTGAATTGCTTTCAATTTACCTAAGTATTATACATGATAGAGTAAAATGTTTGCTAAATCTTAATTTAATTCAATCTTTTTAAAAAAAATGTAACAAGTAGTCAATACTATGATTGACATTAATTTAAACATTGAATTATCTCAATTAGCTAAATATTAGATATAATTGAGTAACAATTAACAAGTTCTGATTTATTTCAATCAGTTGTCTTTTAAAAAAACAGCGGATGTAACAAGTAGTCAACACTACGTTTGACTTTGAATGAAAATTTAATTTAGAAAAAATTCAGATAAGTATTATATATGATTGAGGAACAAATATCAAGTTTTTATTTAATTATATTATTTTTTTAAAAAAAATGACAAACAATAGATGAAAGCACTCAATATTATGATTGGCTTTAATTAAAATACTGAATTACTTCAACTTAGATAAACATTATAGCGGATTGAGTAAAAGTTTTTACTAAGTTTTGATTCAATTCATTCATATTTTTTATAAAATAAATTAAATTTCGTCAAGAAATAGGCAAGTTTTGTATGTAATTTAGTTTTTTTTTCTATTGTTTATAAGATATTTATAGTTTACATTAATATATAGTTTGTATTGTAGACCGTATAACTAAATTAGGTGTATGTCTCAATGTATAAAAAAATTAGAGGGAAAATAAAAAATATTTATAAAAGATCAATTTATGATCTCTAGGTGTTGAAAGAATAAAAAAACTAAACATGCTAAGTGTAATAATTGTTTTGTCTTAGAGGGAAAAGATTTGGAGAGAAATATTAATTAGGGAGTCATTTTTCATTAAGGCTAAAATGAACTTGGTACACGTATTGCGTCAAGTTGTGCCTACTAGAGTTGTGCCGCATTCAAAAGTCTTTCTTTATTATTAAATTTTATATTAAATTAAACTAAGACAAATCAAATTAAGACACTTAAAATAGAAGGGAGAGAGTAAGATTAATTAGGAATTTTATCAAGTTACCAATTAATAATTGTCATATAGATTTACATAATATAATTAATTTCCTTTTAAGTAATTAACCTATTACAATAATCTTTTATACATTAATGCATGAAATTTAAACTCATTCTAAATTTCGTTGAAGTCAAACATGTGTGCTAATAATAAAGAGAAGTAAATGTCCGCTTAGGCAGCTCAATTAGTTATAAGGGGATATTTGGAAAATAAAGAGAAGTAAATGAACAGATGATTCAAATTCAGGGAGGAGAAAGAGAAAGACCTGAAAATCTTTGTTTATGATCATCCCAATTGTTGAAAGCACAGTAGCAGCAAAGCAATACACTGTTTGAAACTCCAACACAAGTGTGTAAGTGATAGCTTGTTGTGCCTTTTTGTATATCAACTCCACCAAAGGAAAAATAAGCCCAGTCAAAGCAGCAGATGCCACGGTCATGATAAACCCTAATATATACTCCTTGGTCGGCTCTCCCTCCGGTTTATCACCACCGGAGCGTAGGGCCAAAATCACTGCACCAATCGTCAACAAAAACACAGAGTTGACGGAATAAGAAGTGAACTTCAACTTCACTATAAGGAAAGCAAAGAAGGCGGTGAAAGCAAGTTGCGTAGCAAAGAGAAGTCCGCTAGTGGAGACGGGTAATTTTTCTATGCCATAAGAATAGAAATAGTTTGTAAATCCTTGTAGGATTCCGATCCCAATAGTTGCCATGAAAATCCGTGGAGTCATCAGAATGACTTTAGTATTATTATTGTTGTTATTGTCATCGTCGTTATTATTGCTTTTGCGACGATAGAAGTAGGAGATGGCTAAAGGGATGAAGTTGATTGGCCAAGCAACAGTTTGTAGCCAGCATGATAGCCAAATTCTTTTGCCTCCTTTGATGAAGTAAAGGCGCATAACCAAAGGGCCACCACAGGTTCCTACAGCTAGAATTATACAGTTGATGACTAGAAGAACTTTCTTCATTTTTGAGCTTACTTGAGGTTCCATTTTCTATGGAGGATCCAAGTTCTTTTTCTCTCATGTTGAGTATTTATAAAGTATGGACATCAACATAGGATTTTTTCTTGTATTGACTTCATTACAAATGGCCCAAAATATGGGACCAATGAGATTAATGATAGCAAAAGAAAGTTCCTCCATCAATATACTAGCAGGGTCGCACAATGTAATTTGTGGTCTAAAATCAAATATTACATATATTCCATATATTAATCTTATTTTATGTCTTAGTTTTACTCTATATGAAGTTTAAGAATATAAACGGCTTTTGGATTTATTGATCTATATAACATACCAAAAATATTATTTCAATCATGTAGTCTTAAACATGTCGGGTAATTCATAAAAAAAAAAAGCGTAATTAAGGTTAAAATGGAAAGTAAGAATAGAAACGGACTAAATATGAAAAGATGCATTTTAAACATATTAAAAGAAAAAGGAGACGTATAAATTAACATAGAGGGAATGTTTGGTAAGAGACTCATATGTATCTTTGTATAATTTTGACTCAGACAAAAAACATAAAGATAGAATAAACTAGATTGTGTACTTCAAATTATTTACAAATTGATTTGGACAATATTTAGTTGAAACTGTGTTTACATATAAATTTCACTTAGAAGAGGGTTAAGTTATATATATGTGTGTGTGTGACTTTCGGCCTAGCAATACCAAGAGAAAGGACGTTGGGATGAGAGACATGAATGTGATTAAAGATTAATCGGAAAAAAATGAAAGTTTGTTGGAGAAATTTTTCCGGCCAACATCTAATCGCTTCTTAGATCTAGTTTAACTTGAGTTCTCCCTTATTAATGTATCTTGATGGGTTTCAATAGTTAGAGCTGAAAATACAGCCAAAGATGCTTTCCCTTAATTAGTTGATGAATTTCCAGTCTTAATTTTCTATGGGGAAGAAGAGTTAGAAGTTACTCCATCCGTTTCAATTTAAGTGTCTTACTTAGGCCTGGCCAGTGGGCCGGGTTTGGGTCTAGCGGGGTCGGGGTCGGGGCGGGATGGGCGAAGGGGTCGGGGTCGGGTCTGGCGGGGTCTGGCGGGACTTGCTCCAGTCCCGTCCCGATCCCGATCCGTCGGAATCGGGTCGGGTCGGGGCGGGGCGGGGTCCGGCGGGTTTCCTTTTCTTTTCTTTTTTTTAAAATAACATATGTATAAAAAAAACTCAATAAACAAGACAAGATAGTGTAATAAAAACATTCCAAGGCTGTTTTTGTGTCTCTTATATTATTTAATAGACATGATCTTTTTGTAATACAAATACAATTGTCTAAAAAGTAAAATCTAAATTGCAACTTTGTGGTGTTGTCCAAAAGTTGCAAATTACATTATAAAATTGCAATTAAAAAAATTACATTCTCAAAAAAACATGTTCTAATTGCTTGATGATTTCCTGTGGTTCTTCGGTTGGAATTGGTATTTGTTGGTCAAATTGATCTACGTCGCTTCCACCACCTTCGGATAAGATTTCGTTGTAGTTTTCGTCTTCTTCTTCGTTGATCTCCGGTTGACCGCACCTTCTCCGCTCCGCTCGTATCCAATCCCTGAATAATACTGCAATTTCCAAGCTGTCTCCGGCTAATGAGTGTTTGTGGTCTCCTACTTGATATTTGCCGGCAGAAAAAGCGCTTTCAGACGCAGTTGATGACGCTTGAATGTTCAAAACATCTCGGGCCATCAATGAAAGTGTCGGAAAGGTCTTCTCATTCCCCCTCCAGTATTTCAGCAAGTCTTCATGTCCATCTTCATTGATAACTTCGTGGTACGGTACAAAACCCTGCAAAACAAAAATATCCAACTCGCTAATTTGGTTTGTAGTAAAGGTACGGCCGCACATTCTATTTCTAAGGCTTTTAATACTAGCCGCAGAAACAACATGTCTTTTGTGAGGTTGTGTTGAAGATGAAGAAGATGGTATGGAAGCCGGTAAGTTACTAGCATTTTTTTGTTGATAAAATCTATATAGTTTTTTGCATTGGTGTTCTACGCTAGACAACACTTCTTCTTTAGTTTGTTCAATAGGTGGTGGGTGATTTAGATTTTTGGGACTTGGAGGTGGTAGTACTTCTATACAATCGTAAATAGTTTCAATTAGTGATTTAGTACCGTCTATTTTAATAGTAGGATTTAAAACAGAACCAATAATATAAATAGTGGGAATATGAATAAAATATTTTTTTATTTTGACAAACATTTTTTTAATAGCTGCCTTAGAAGCTGGTTTTTCCATATATTCACTAAGTAATAAAAATATTAGAGTTATATAAAACAACATAGTTGAAATAGTAGGATAATATATACCGGAAAATTCTTTTGTTGCTTGAAAAAATTTCTCTAAAAATACAATAAGTTCGGAATTTTTTACCCAATCACTATCTAAAATCATATCAGCTGGATTTTTATTATGAGTTAAAAAATAAAGTTATAGGTTTTCTATTGTCATAAGTAACAAGTAGTTGCTCGTATAAAGAATTCCACCTAGTGGATACTTCTTGTGGAATTTTTCTATAAGATAGTCCACAATCGTGACAAGTTTTTTAATATTCTTTTCTACGTTGTACTTTATTACTTTTAAAAATAAAATTTATAGCAAATTGTATTTTACTAAGAATGTCTTCAAAAAGTGATAGACCATCCTTTACAATTAAGTTATATATATGGCACGCGCATTTTATATGAAAATGATCTGAAAAAGATGGAGTTAAACTATTTTTTAAAATTGTAATTGCGTAATTGTTAGAAGAAGCGTTATCTAATGTAATAGTCATAATTTTATTGGTTATTCCGTAATAATGGCACACTTGATAAATATTATCTGCAATAAAAGTACCAGTGTGCCTATCATCTATATATCTATACGCTAAAATACGTTTTTGCATAGACCATTTATAATCTATCCAATGACAAGTTACAGTTAAATAATCATGGTCGTTAATACTACGACCTATATCAGACGTGATAGATACTTTGCCATTAAAATAATATAATGAATAATGTAAATATTGTTGATATTCATGCGCGAATTTAAATACATCTCTCTTAACAGTTGATCTAGGAAAACCGTTAAAAGCAGGATTATATATATCTCTAATGTAATAAATAAAATCGGGAGATGAAGGAAATGAAAAAGGAAAACCCTCCACAGCAACTAATTTTGATATTGCTTCTCTATCTCTATGTTTATTGTATTTAGAGCCTACAATTCCCCCCGTCATAGGGTTAATTTGACCATGTACTTGGTCGGGACGATATCACGTATGTGAACCTTGTCCCGATGGAGCGGCGTTTGCGCACCCGGTTTTGAAGCCCGGTATTGGGCATACCTAGCTAGATGAGCACTTACTACGTGTCTAATTAAACCCCCCGTCCCACCGTGACCTTTTCCAGTTTTAAATTTTAAAACATTTTTACAAATTTTACATATAGCTACTTGATTCTCTACGTCCCTATCAAAAAATGTCCATGCATCGATTTTAATGGTCGTTTTTTGGACCTCGTCTCATACTAGGGGGAATAGGAGGTATTTCAGTTGAAGGTGCACTAGTGGGTGTGTTGTCATCAACATTAGTGGGTGTATCATCTAGATCATCGTCTAAATTAAAGTCTTCTTGAGTTCCAGAAAATAGTTCCTCGTCTAAATCTAATGGTATTGTAGGAAAATGTTGAGTATCAACAAAATCATCCTGTGTAGGAATAAGATGACTAGAAGAAGTACCCTTGCCCTGGTTGCCGCCCCTACTAACCCTTACCCTTAAACATACCTCTTAATCCTTCCATTTTAATTATGATAATAAATAATTAAAGATAATAAAATTAAGTGCGCTAAATAAAATAAACAGACAATAATAATTTAATGAAGGAACGAATGTACCAAACGTCGACGTAACGTCGACGTGTAATCGAGAGGTTGAAAATTGAAACTTTGCTCGATGGAAGATCCTCAAGCTAGTTGCCAACTTCACTTCCAATTTCCAAATGAATAAATAAAATTGAATATTTAGTAAACAATGTAGACTTGTAGAGAGAGATATTGAGAGATTAGAGAGATTGTAGGAAGATTTGTGAGAAAGATGAAGAAAATGAGTTATTTATAGTTGGAAAATTGGGTTAAAGTGTAAATATAATAACTTATGGGTTAAAAATAAATATTAAGGGGTAGGGGGGTTGGGGGAGGGGGCCTAAAATGGCCGTTGGCCAACGGCCAAAATCTAAAATGGTCGTTGGTGCAACGGCCATATTTGCAAAGGGGGGACAAAGGGCGGGGTCGGGACGGGCTCGGGGTGGGCTCGGGGCGGGCGGGCCTGGGGTGGGCTCGGGTCTGGCGGGATGAGACATTGTCCCATTCCGAGTTCGAGTCCCGCTACCATTTTTTATTGTTTTTGAGCGGGGTCGTGGCGGGACCGGGGCGGGCTCGGGACGGGCTCGGGACGGGGTCGGGCCGTCCCGGCCCACTGGCCACCCTTAGTCTTACTTTCTTTTCTAGTGTGTTTCAAAAAGAGTGTCTCTTTCTATATTTAGTAAATTTTTCAATTTCAAAGCAAATATAAGACCACACATCTTTAATTTAAGACCATAAAATTCAAAAATCTCTCTTTATTTCTTAAACTTCATATCAAGTCAAACACATTTAAATTGGGACGGATGAAGTAATATTTTTATAATGGATGGGAGATTACACGTAAAAAATCTTTTTGATAATGAACGACGGTAAAATTTGATCTCATCACATCTGTATGCTCTGATATCATATTAAAGTGTTTAATTATCCTATCTAAAAATTTAAACGGTTAGAAAAAGTATCTTTTATTTTCTTAATTATATTCTCAAACATCTTAACATATGCTATAGCTAATTCAAAATATTAATACTTTATGTTTCTTTAATTGTACTAAATGGGCATCAAGGAACCACATACATACCTACCTGAAGTTGGAAATCAAACTTCAGGTACTTGTGACACAATTCAAGTACTTGTGTTTATCATGTCAAGAAGCTACATACATCCACCAATATTGTTTGTTGGTATAAGTGATAGAAGGTTCTTTCAAGGCCCCCGAAATATATGAAGTAGAGATCAATAAGAATGGAGGATGTGATAGTGAAGAAAAAGGATGAGAGAGAAGGAAAGTTGGACCAAGAAAAGAAAACGGAGGGTCATGACGGGCATTCGAACCTTACTTGCCGAGTACCACTAATCATTTATTTAGTAGATAACTGTAATTTCTCATGGTCCATGATGGCCGCTACGAGATACCCTACTGACATATGGAAATAGTAAACTGGAAAAGAGCTATGTAAAATTCTGCAACCAGAAGGACCCAACCTATATACATATACATACCAAGGCCGACAAGGCCATACATGACTACTATACACATGACATATGTCTACAAGCCTCTAAAGAGTACATGAAATCATAAGGTCGGGACAGGGCCCCGCCATACCCCAACGCATAACCAAAATATCGTACCACGACTAGACTGCAACTCTGGAACAAATAGAGTGCTCCAATATCAGTTGGACCAGTAACCTACAAGTGCAGACCGTCGCCCTGTCTACCTGAGCCAGTGGGCATGAAACGCAGCGTCCCCCGACAAAAGGGACGTCCGTACGACTGATGTACCGAGTATGTCTGGCATGAAGAATAGCATAATAGAGACCTGAAAGTAATATGAGACAAGAAACAACTAACCAGTAGAGAATAACTCTGAGGGCCATAATATGCATAAGTATCATATATGTGCATAATGCATGTGAGGGTCATAATATGCCTAAATGTCATGCAAAATGCGGTCATACATATACATATGTGTATATAACGTCATCAAGCCTCTGTGGGCATCCCATCATATCATATCGGCCTCTGTGGGCATCCCATCATATCATATCGGCCTCTGTGGGCATAATCATCATCGTGTATATCTGTATCAGATGCTGGTGGTGTGCGTATATAACGTCTTCCCTTTTCCCATACCCCATACATATATATAATGCATACATATAGTAGAGTATATAACTCCTTTGAGGTCAAGGTATGCACATGAATATAATGCATAAATGATATGATAATATGACACTATAAGTTTGTCGGAGTGATGTAATTTTGCTTCACCTCCGATTAACATTATGAATACTAACATCTTTCCCATATACCTCAATAGGGATTTAGGAACATATTTAGACATGCTTTGACAATAGGAATGAATAGCATGAACATCCTTAACTACTAAGAGTAGAATCATTTATGGGACATTATTACGTTTATGTTTCGTACTTGAAACATGCCAAAAGAAAGAAGAATTTACCTTAACATACCTTTAGTGTCAAACATCTAATAATAATGTCGAAACCTGCTTCCTCTACACGTTAATATCAAAAACGAAGCGAACCAGTCCACTCTTCCCGAACTTATAGGAATCGAACAAATACTTGAAACAAAATACACGATTGCTACAAAAGTTGCTCTTCAGCTCGTGGCTGCCTCCTTCTCTTATGAGAATATCAAAGTAAAGAGAATATTCAGCTTCACTCTCTTTTAAATACCCAACAAATCACGTACGTTAATTTTTTTTAGTGGCTTTGCCTCGGAGTTTCTGCCATGTCCACTTCACTTTAACACCTAAATTTCACTACCAATATTTTTTTACAAGCTTTATCATATTGTGTTCATAAATTAACAAGATAAGGGAGGGTATGTATTTTTCCATTAAGTGGACCGTGGGCTCCACATGCCCTTTAAACTATTTTAATTAGTTGATTACTACCTAGATGCCACCTCCACATTCTTAAAACACAGTCACTACACTTTCATCTCCCATGTTCCGCGTGGAAATGCTATATATAAACACTTATCTCCTACTAATTAACTATATCCCTCTTTTCCCACACTTAATTAAACTTATCTAATTAGTTAATTCCTTGTCACCCACTAACATCAATAATTAGCCAATTTTCAATAATTAATTTCTTGATTCTCAATTCACTTAAGTAATCATCACTATTAACACACTTCAGATACTCATTATCATGATCATGTGACATACCACTTGTCCATAGCCTCATAAGACACACAAGTTATTATTGTCCAATCACCGTCATCACACTTTTAAGTCCTAAATAATTTTGGGACTTCATTCTTCTTGGTTTAAATACTTGAACACGACTTTATTTTTGTGGGTTCGGATAAAGTTTCTCATCTTGGACGGTTCAATTCCTAGTCCAAAAATATGGGGTATTACACAAAGCGAAAAGAAAACAAAAAACGGCTCGCAAATAATTAAGTATAATTAATATATAATTTAAAATGGATAGGTATATAGTTTTAAACTTTTAATCGGTTCTTAATATTTCTTCGCACTTTACTTGCACTAGGGAGGTACTGTATCGAATAAAATCTGGACTTGCCAACTTGAGGATTCTGGAGGCAACACGTGGAAAGTGGGGGGGGGGGGGGACCAATCATGCATGACTAAGTAAGGGCAACACCGATCTTAACGTTTAAGCACGATCGATAAGGTTAATCTCGTTTATTGAAGTCTGCAATTACAATAAGAGTCCATCTAGTTCCGAAGGAACTGATCATGGATGAGACAATGGCCGGTCAAGATAAGTTCAAATTATAACTGTCCTCAAAGAATTTGAAATTCACTCCGGAAGACTTTTAATTACGTAAATAATGAAATACTCATGCAGATAATGATCATCAAGACGGGTGTATAATTCGAGAGATATTACTTAGAGTTAGGTTATAAAAGCATCTCTTTCCCTCACTTGTATATATTTAATTTTCATCACTATAGCTATTACTTTTACTCCAGTATTGTCCTCAAGCTCTCAAACTCTTGTGTCCACGAAGTTATTGTATTTCGGAGACTTTTCCAGACAACTGTCCTGAAAACACATTAATAAGAAGCTTTTACTTTGTTTTACTCTTTTATTCTGTTCATTATTTTAATTTATCACATTTCATTATTACAATCTAGCAATTTAATATTAAGAATATCATTGTTTGGTAACCACATAAATTCAATTGCTATTCTGAAATACGAATTTAGAGGTAAATAGATACTAATGCCACTTCAAAGGATAAAAGGTGGCCCGTAAATTTAAGTTATGTAAATGACTTTTTCTGGCAAGTTTAAGTAACATATATATTTTTGTAATAAAGCCCAAATAAATCAGTCAGTAAATGGATAAGAAAGAAAGTAGACCCCAAATTAAACCGTCAAATTAAATCAATGAGAAGTGAAAATTCATCATGGTAAATATAAGCACGTGGCTGTCTGAGAAACTAAATAAATAAATCAGTAATAGCGCTGAGTTAGGCTTCCGCCTACGAGTTCAGCTGAATCAGTCTGTAACTTTAGCATAGATTTTGTATTTATATTAAAATTTTATTTATTATATATAAATAATTTATCAAAAATTCAATAACTTCCTTTTCTAAAATCTAAAATCTGTAAACTCAAAAAAAAAACTCAGGTTAGTACATGAAAAAGTTTAATGGATTCCATAATCTCAGAAAAACTATACTCCATATATGTTGGAAATTTATTAATGTGGAATTAAGTTTATCCAATTATTTATGACTCGAACAATTGGGGCCCTGCACGTCGAAAACGTCGTTTCCACACACATGCACACATAGTGCCAAGTATCGCAAATTTCATTAGTGAAAGAGATATTGGTACGTAAGTGATACGTTTGAAACATAGAATAATGGACGGTTATTGCCCAAATGACAAGTATTCCACGTTGGTAAACGAAGAAAGAAGTGTACGAAGTGTAAGCTGAAACGAGTCGGAAGTCGCCGCGAAGGGCAGCGGCGCAGCCCCGTCGGAGCCGAGGCGCCAGAGCGTCACTGCGCCTCCCAGGCAGCGCTGCGGCGCTAATTGGGTGGTCAGTCACTGGAGCCGCGGCGCTTCGGAGCGGAATCGTCGCGACGGGAAGATGGAAAGTTCGACTTTTGGGTGATTTTGGAGCATTGAATCTCCATTATTTGGCACATGAATTCAGCCATTATTTGGCTGAATGTAACCCCTCAATAAGTGTCATTACATGGCTATTGAAGGCCATTAGTTGGCTAGTTGAGGGGTCATCTCCTTACACTATAAATTGAGGCATTTGACTCAATTGTTCAACACTAAGAAATACTCACAGAATTTTCTGAAATCTTCTTCTTCCTCTCTAGCAAGTTTACTTTATTCAAAGTTCTTCAAGAGTAACACTTGGGTCTCATTTGCTCATTTGTTAAGTTGATGTTGTATCTTGGGAGACTTATTGCCCGACAATGTAAAAGGATATATACGGGGCAATCTTGTCTTAAAGACAGTGTCATCACTCGACTCAGCAAATCACAAGGAGTTTGTAATCGTTCTTATTTCCAGTTTGTTGTAATCTTTAGTTTATTCTTTCTGACAATTTGTAATATTTACTTACTTCTCATTTCTTGCAATTGTTGTAACCCACAATATATGTATAAAGCATGTATCACAACTTTTACCTGCTTCCAAACAGTGAAACACTGCATTCATAAAGGACCATAAGCCACGGAATACCGAAAATGCCTTTGGTCAGCAAGCAGGGATTACAACTTTTACCGCTTCCAAGCGGCTTTATATATATATATATATATATATATATATATATATATATATATATATATATATATATATATATATATATATAGTCGCCACTACGATACCTTTCCATAAATCTATTACGGAATTCCATCTCTCGGGGATCGTGAGTCGCTATATTCGAAGAATTTTACCTCTTTCCTCCTTCTTGGAGGGTTATATTCTCTTCTATGGGTAATCTTTTACCCGATGGCTTGACTTCTTGTTGTACGGGGTCTTCGGATGTTTCGAATACTCTTCTTCGGGGTACATTACCCGTACTAGTATTTACTGAACTGAAGAGAACATCACAGTAAATACTAGTACGGGTAATGTACCCCGAAGAAGAGTATTCAGAACATCTGAAGACCCTGTACAACAGCAGGTCAAGCCATCGGGTAAAAGATTACCCATAGAAGAGAATATAACCCTCCAAGAAGGAGGAAACAGAGGTAAAATTCTGAATATAGCAGCTCACGATCCCCAGAGATGGAATTCCATAATAGATTTATGGAAAGGTATCGTAGTGGCAGACTATATACAGAGTTATGTAGAAACAGACTCTGAGACAATGTATAAGTACTTAGAAACTTTCCTAGGAGAATCTACTAAGGCTTTGTGGGAAGCCTACAAGGTGAATTTCCCAGAGGAATTTCATCATTTGGTGTCCATGGGATCAAATCCCTACAACTTCACGAATAAGATTCATACTCTTATCACGGGAGAAGACCCAAATAGTGGATTAATTATTTTACAAAAGAACGCTCTAATTAAATTAGAACAACTTAGTATAGGTAATTGGATATACATAAAGAAGTTCCTAAATGACTTCTTTTATTATTGTACGATCAGCGGTAACTCGTTTGATCAAGACTTAGGTAAAAAGCTCTTTAATAAACTTCCAGGAGCTTTAGGTAGAGAAATAGAAGACCGTTGGGGAAAGCGGGAAGGGATTTTACAAAACCCAAACGCTAAATGGTCAATAGGACACAGAATACAACATATAATGGAGATCCTTCAAGAGAAGTGTACAAACCTACAGATACAAAAACAACTCAAACAAAACGAGTTAAGTTTCTGTAAAAGTGTTATATACACAACTCAAAGTTATGACAAAGACCCCCAAAAGAGAAAACCTTATAAAAAGAAAAAGAAGTACGGTTATCAAAACTATGATAGGTACGATAAAAAGAAGTACTATCTTAGAAGGTCAAACGCCAGAAAACTATACTTAGACAAAAATAAACATATAAGGAAATACAGAAATGATAGGACATATAAAAATAGACTAGAATGTTATACTTGTGGCAGTATAGAACACCTAGCTAATACATGCCCAAAAAGGATAAATAACAATTCTAAAAATGCTCAACTAATAGAAGACTTTCAAGAGACTCTTATTAGCGTAGACGAATATATGTCAGACACAGAAAGTATTTATTCGATAGTAAGCATACAAGACGAAGGTAATAATCAAATAGACTCGTCAGACTCTGAAGCAGACAATCTCATAAACGAAATAGGAGTAGAAAACCTTCAGATAAATGAAGACTTGAATAATTTAGTAAATACTGCAATTGATTGTGAACATAACTTTGAAAAGAACAAAGGTATAGACAGTATAGCATGTTGCATTTGTAAATGGTTCCCGAGTAGAAGTAAAAGGGCCAGATGCAGAAAATGCTACATGGAGGGATGCATTTCATGTATCCAGAAAGAATTAAATATTACAATAGGACAAAAAGACGTTCTAGAAAAAATAGTAGAGCATAACCTTATAGACTCAACAATTACAGTTAGATTAATGACGCTAGAAACTAGAGTAAATACATTAGAAATGAGACTATCTAAAGTAGAAAAAGAAAAAAATATAGAACTAGACAATTCTTCAGAAGATGAAGCAGTAGAAAAAGATGCTGACGTCTCCGCAGAATTAATGAGCATATCCGAAGATGAAAGGAGTGCGCTAATCTGCAACGAAGATAAAAAATTCAGCTCTTTAAGACTATTAACAAAGATTAGAATCAAAGACTACGAGATAACTACTTTAGCCTTGGTAGACACAGGCTGTACCAGTAGTATCTTAAATAAAAAGATAGTACCCCCTAGTTTAATCAAAACACTAGACAAGCCTTCTTCAGCCATGCAAATGGATGGAACGCACAATTTTTATAGACACTATCTACAAGACGCAAGTGTTAGTTTTATGAACACCTGCGATAAATTTTATAATCCTAGTTATAAAATAAATAAAATACTAGTAAGAGATTTGAATATAAAAACAGACTTTATTCTAGGACTAGATTTTCTTTTAAATAACAACGGGAGCTGTACAATTACGAGAGATGGAATTATATTCCAAAAGAATAGTACATACTCTCCAGTTCAGACACAAAGGTTAGAGACAAAAGTTGATCAGACGTCTCAAATCAGCCAGTTAAATAATCAAGTTAGCTGCTGTAAAGACTGTAATAGTAATGAGAAATATTGTTGCCAGAACAGCAACAATCTCGAAGAAAAAGCATTAGAAGAATATTTAGAAATAGAAAGCTTTTTAGAAAAAAACTATAATCTGATAGATATAGTTACAGACCCGTATAACTTTAGGAAAGGAATAGGTAAAATAGGATTTATAAAAGACCAAAAAGACTTAGACAATATAGTAAAAATTCTAGACGAATTAGAGATTATAGGAGAGAAACCACTTAGATATTGGGATAATAATAAAATTTTGTGTAAATTAGATATTATCAATCCCGAATACATAATAAAGACAGCTTCTATAGAATCTACGAATGAAGATCTAGAAGATTTCAAGACAACCATTAAAGAATTATTAGATCTAGAAATCATAAAGAGATCCACTTCGAAACATAGGTCTGCCGCTTTTATTGTAAGAAACCATTCGGAACAAGTCAGAGGAAAGGCTAGAATGGTAATCAACTATAAAAGACTAAACGACAACACTCGAAGCGATGGATATAAATTACCAGACAAAACTGAATTAATTAATAGAATTCAGGGAAAGACTGTATATAGTAAATTTGATTGTAAATCAGGTTATTGGCAGGTCAAGATGCACCCCGCCAGTATAGAATGGACGGCATTCACTTGTCCAGAAGGACATTTCGAATGGCTAGTAATGCCGTTTGGTTTAAAGACTGCTCCACCTATCTTCCAAAGAAAGATGGACGATATATTCGGGGAATATAAAAGATTTACAATAGTTTACATAGACGATATTTTAGTGTTCAGTAACAATATGACAGAACACTTAGGACATCTTCAGACCGTCTTCAGACTTTTTGTAGATAATGGTCTAATTATCAGCAAGAAAAAGATGGTACTGTGTAAAAAATACATAGATTTTTTAGGTGTCACTATCGGGGAAGGCAAGATTAAGCTCCAACCCCATATAGCAAAGAAGGCACTAGATATGCCTGACAGACTAGACAATACTAAGGACCTTCAAAAGTTCTTAGGAATCCTGAACTATGCGAGAACCTTCATTAAAGATTTGGGTAAGGTGGCTGGTCCTCTTTATTCAAAGACAGGTTCTACAGGTCAGAAGAATTTTAACGCCGAAGATGTTAAAATAGTCAAGCTCCTAAAGCAACAAATCCGAACATCCCGCATTTAAGCTTGCCTTTAGAAAACGACTATCCGATTATAGAAACGGATGGAAGTTTTGAAGGTTGGGCGCGCGTGTTAAAAGCTAAGACTAATAAATATTGTAGTAAAGCCTCAGAACGTATTTGCGCCTATCAAAGTGGCAAATACCGAGAAAAGGGTAATATGAGCAGTATAGACGTAGAAATACTAGCAGTAATATACGCTCTAAACGCCTTCAGACTACATATTCTAAACAAAGCCGAGACTTTAGTGAGAACAGACTGTGAAGCTATAGTTAAGTTTCACCAAAAGATAAATCACAAAAGTAGTAGTAGACGTAGGTGGCTTAATTTCCTAGACACCATATCTATATATAATTTAGTTTTTGAACATATAAAAGGCAAGGATAATAACTTAGCAGACCAACTAAGTAGACTAACGATAACAAAACAAAAGACTCCTAAAAATATCAAACTTAATACAGGCTAATCTTTCTTTTGATATTGCAGAAAAATGAGCTCGTCTCAGCAGGCTCGAAAAGACAAAGGGAAAGGCCCAGCCAAACCCGCAGACAAAGGGAAAGGCCCAGCCAAACCCGCAGACACTTATAGACAATCTGTATTGGGGAACCTGAATTTCAGGCCCATAACAGCCCTTGAGACTCCCCCATTAGAAAGACTCATTTTTGGTAAGAATAACTTGATATCTTACCCCCCCTCTAACATGACCTTCAAGGTTTTGCCAGATTTCACAATAGACAAACAGCAGAAATGCTTGGTGGACAACCTGTGGATAGCCCACAAAGAAAAGACAATGACCACTTTGTGGCCACACTAAATAGTACTTGTTGTTATTTCCATGACAGAAACCGAGATAAAAAATTCAAATTTTATGTCGTAGTTCACGGAAAAACAAACGGAGTATTTCAGACATGGTTGGAAGTAATGGACTCAATAAAGGATTTTAAAACCCCTTTATTCAAAGGCTTCAATGATTTTACCGAAGCTTTAGACTATGCCCGAGGAACCCTCGGACCCAACTATTACCTCTCTCCATCACTCAGACACCAGCAAAACCAGACTCCACAATACAAGATACAAAGAGACACAGACAAAGTGATATTCTGTGATCACTGTAGTACTATGACGGAGGCCTTCAAAAGACTAAATCAGACAAAAGAAGAACTCCAAACACAGAACATCCACCTCATAGAAAAAGTCACTAAATTAGAACTTATTCTCAGACAAATTAAATTACAGACTCCAACCCAGAGTTCTCCATCTCCTACAAAAATGGATGAGATAGGTGTGCATTCCCTTCTGAATGCTAAGAAACCTATTGTATCAGGTATAGATACAACTAGTCCGGTGCAAACGGTTGCCGGTAAAGACTTATCAAACCCGTTGACGGCTGTCACTTTGCCAAAAAGTGAAAACGAGGAAGCAACATCCTCAAAGACTAGACGCAAACTCCCGCAAACACTCACAGGATCTACATCCAGGGCACGGAGCAAGCAGATAAAGAAAAGACCACAAAAAAACATAGAACAGATTATAAAAGATACTCTCGAACAGATATTTCGAGAACAGATAAACCAGACCCCAGAACCGGAAAAAGACATACACACGGTTGCGATAGAATTAACCAGATGAATCATTAATTCCTCCCAACCCCGAAATTGGTACTCTGCAAAGTAACTTCTTCCAGGTACCAGAAGACCATGTTTCAGACACCGGTTCCGAAGACAATTATGAACAGGAAGCACAGGACCCAAACGATGCCTATGACTCAGGCATGAGTTTCGATTCGGTGGCCCTACATAATTTAGACACATGAAGACATGTAGCAAAGCTGAAAGACGTCCATAAAGGATACAAACAAAATGGAATAGACAGCACTATCCTAACTTTCGTAAAAGTTATTCCAACTTTACGGAAAGGAGAAAGCAGACAGACAGAAAGGACAACACTATCCCACTTTACGCAAAGGAATTCAAACTTTACGGAAAGTAGGTAGCCAGCAACAGAAGACGACAAATAAAGAGGCAGATTTTCAAAAAGCAAAGTGATGATGGGGCCCAAAGCGCACCCAGCTAAACCTTTTGAAGATTCCTTTTTAGATTGAAATCCGAAGTTGAAGTCCGCAGACCCCTATATATATCAGACTCCAAACTCTCTTACAAATAGAAGCGGAAAGAGAGAGAAGCAGCAAACTCAGAGAGAGAGACTCTCCCAAAAAACACAACTCTTCCCATATCCATATACCCTTGTATAAAAAACCCTATGTAAGATAGTTTGTAAAGTTTTTCTTTGAAGTTTCCCCCGTAGCAGTTTCCGGGACTCCCGAAAGGGAAATCTCTTTGTACTTCAGACATGTAAGTTCACTATTCAGTAGTTTATCTCCTACAAATGTAAATTATGTTTGAATATATATAGAAATCTTGCAGGATTGCAAGAAATCATGTTAATATACAGTTGTTATTTTCATCATGAATCTTGAGTTACTGTTATAATATCTGCCATGAATACGGAAATTCTCGTTAAAATATTTATCATAACATGCCTAGACACGGTTATCTTTTTAACTCAGTATATGGTTCTCTGATGAGCACTGTTATGGCCTCCATGGATTAACCTGTAAATTCCTATGTCAACGGTGGTTGATTATTGGATTGATCTATTAGGTTGTCTATAGCCTGATTTTCCTTTTGTTTACCTTTGTCTTTGCTATCTTTGTCCGTAGCTATTTGGAAAATATGGTTTTCTAACTATATATATATATATATATATATATATATATATATATATATATATAGCTTTCACCTGGATCCGAACACACGCTGCAGACCTCCAATTGGATTTTAAGTTTCTCTCATTTGTCATTCAGTTATGCCCGGGGGACGGCTTCCATATATTATTATTAGTAAAGTTATATATATAAGTTTGATTCCCGGAGAGGTGTAGGTGGCTCAAAACTCAAAGAGTGAAAATAAGAGTCAATTTCCTAAAAGGTCATTCATATTTTGAGATTTGCCTATTAATATCATTTTTAATTTTTTTAGGATTAGAATATTATCAACTATTATTATTTTCTTCAAAATATACCATAAACACTATAAAGTCTTCATTGTCTCTTAATTGACATGTCATGTCACATTTAAATTATATTTTTTAAATAATAAATATATATCTAACTCATCAAACCCATTCCAACCCAAATTCAATTAATCAACCAATTCATATCCTATACCCATTTAATCCGGTTAGAAAATATCAAAGAAGCCTAACTTTTATACCCAATTTTCTTCTTCGACGATAAAGTTATTTTTTAAGACCATCTTGTAATCACGAGTTTGAATTATGAACCGTCAATGATTTTGTATTAGGATAAGCTATCCGTATATCCAAACGAAATACTTTTTGTCTATGTTTCTTTCTTTTTTTGTTAAATTATCTTGTTATATAGATGATCTATCTTCTTTTTAATATTTTTTTAAATGTTCTTAGTAAATTTTTCTCTTTTATTGTCAATGTATATAAATTAAAGACCTGAATAACTCCGACCAAAATTTGACTGCTCAAGTACACCGTCTTATGAATGGTTTCAATATAAATGAATATTTTACTATTGTTGATGAAGAAAAAAACTTCAAAAAAAAAAAACACTGTAAATGAACTCCCAGCAAAACTGCTTTCCAGTTTCCACTGTCCAAGAAAAAAGTATAATTATTTAATTGGATTAAATGGATATAAAATATGGGTTGATTGGTTAAATGAGTTTTGGGTTGGATTGGGTTAAAGGCCGGATTTGATAAGTTAAATAAATTTATTATTAAAAAAATAGAATTTTAATATGACATGATATGTCAATTAGGAGAGAAGGAGGATTTTGTGTGGTGTTTAGTATATTTTGAGAAAAATGATGATAGTTGAATAATATTTTAGTCGTAACAAAATAAAGTGATATTAATAGACAAAATTCAAAACATGGATGGCCTTTTAGGAAATTTACTCTGAAAATAAGCGTTAGACGGCAAAAATAAGCGTTCACCGCAAAGAAAAAGGCCAAAGACTAAAATTGATAGAAAAGAGTCCAATCTAAGCTTAGTCTATAGTGAAGAAAATGAAATCCTAAAAGCAAGTAGTTGAATAAATAAATATTCATAAAATAAATAAAAATTATATTAAAAAAATACACGGATCGGGTCGGATCAACTGGGTAAAAAAATTTGATCCTAGCCCGACCCTACATATGATCGGGTCCCCGAATTTTCGGATCAAGTGGCTCACGGGTCAAATATAAATTGACCCTGGCCTCGATTTTTTCGAATCAGACCGGGCCATGCGGGTTCCGACCCAATGGATAGGTCTATTAGTAGTTAGTACAAAAAGTCCAATATAAGCTAGTCTAATGAAGAAAATGAAATCCTAAAAGTAAGCAAGTAGTTGAACTATTAGTAGTTAGTACAAAAAGTCCAATCTTTGCTATAGTGAAGAACATGAAATCCTAAAAGTAAGCAAGTAGTTGAATTATTAGTAGTTAGTACACTAAATTTAGGATTGTGGTAAGTACCAGAAACTCAAGTTATAATTAGTGTGATGATGTAGCGGAACGCCAATAAAATTTAAAAGGAGATTGAATTCTTCCTTTTATCCGAATTGACGCTGATCGTCATTTTGACATATAAAATAAAAATAAAAAAGGCTCATGATTGATTTGGTAAGAATTATTTTTTAATTTAATTTTTATAAATCTTAAGGGGGTATATATGGAAATATAAAATTTTTGGAACAGGTCCAAATAACAACGAGGAAAATCACTTGACAGGGAACAAAGAAAATTGAAATTAACGAGACAAGCATATTTGAATCTTAAATTCCTGTTTAATACACCCTCCGTCCTAATATACTCAAAATATTTGTTGCTTTATTTAATCAATATAAAATTAAATAGTATTTTTCAATTTTATCATTGTATTAATTAGTAGCACATTTAAGAGGTTCTCATTCTTGATGGAGAATAAATATTTATTGAGCAGAGATAATATGATGAAATATGTTAATAGGATAAAATAATTAAAATACTACCCTTATAAATGTTTTCTTAAGGAGTGTGTAAATGAAAAATGCGACAAGTATTTGGGACGGAGATAGTGTTGGTACTCTATCGTACTTTATAAAGCAGTACGGGATGTAAATAACTATTACAAATGTTCGAAAGGATAAATAAATGGTCAATCTTCAAAACTGCCGCATGTGTGTTGTGTCTTGAATCTTGATCACCTAGCAAAGCCAATATTGAGAACTGCCACAAGTTTGTTGTGCCTTGAATCTTGATATCCTGAAATCAAGAAATAACTAAATCTGGATGGTTACAACGTTGTGTGTTGAGTCGAGGATAGTCCTCTATCCTTAAGACAAGATTGCCCCGTATATATGCTTTTACGTTAGCGGACAATAGTCTCCCAAGATAAAACAACACTATAATCTCAACACTACAAAGCCAATAGGTTGAGCCTGTCGAAGAAAACAAATATGACTCGACTTGCTGAAGATATGGAATAGGAAGGAAGAGTTTCTCTTTACTCTTCTCTTTTGTCTCTGTGTATATAGTGTGTCTCGTAGTGTATATCTTGTGTATACGTGAGGGTTTGGTCCTTTGTTTTTGACTGATTTTCAGCCTTTGTTTTGCTAATTTTTCAGCCACTGGTTTGCTGATTTTTCAGTGTCTTTTTCGTCTGTTTTGTGGCCTGTTTTTCGTCTATATTTCTGCCTGTTTCTTGCTTCTGAATTGAGCCAAAGAAGGCTCAATATATAGCAAGGAGAAGGGGCTGTACAACTGCCCAAAACATGGCTGTTAATGGCCATTAGGAGGCCATTAAAGCGACCAAGTAAGGGCGAGTAAATGGCCATCAAGGAGGGCTGATTTAAGGTTGTTCATGGCCAAGTAATTGGATGTTAATGGAGGAGTTAATCAGCCAAGTAATGGCTGATTAATGCCTCAAAAAACAGTCCCAACGGTAGGCTTTCTGCCTTCCGTCACCTTCCCAGAAATTTTGGGGACCAAAGCGTAAATATTGAAATTTCGGGGACCAAATCGTACATATAAAAGAATTCTAGTCCAAACTGTACATCTGAAACTTCAGAGATCAAACTGTACATCTGGCAGAGTTCTCTAGTCCAAAAAGATAATATCAGAAAGGCCCACAGCCCACGACCCGTGACCCGTGACCCGTGACCCGAGCCCGAGACCGGACCGGACCGGACGGGACGGGCGGGCGGCGGCGGCGCGCGTGTGGGCTTAGCCTTGAACCCAAGTACATCTAGGTCTTCCATCCTTTAAACACATGGGATACCCCTTGGGGATCCAAACCCTTTACCACATTAGAGACTTATATAGAGAGCAATTCTTCCTATTCCCACCGATGTGGTAGATTTGTCCCACACCA
Source organism: Anisodus tanguticus (assembly GCA_034509755.1). Classification (NCBI taxonomy): domain Eukaryota; kingdom Viridiplantae; phylum Streptophyta; class Magnoliopsida; order Solanales; family Solanaceae; genus Anisodus; species Anisodus tanguticus. The sequence continues at coordinate 45,433,671 of CM067550.1, read as the reverse complement.
CATTTCCATGTCTCAAACACCTTACTTCGTGGACCAATATCTCTTTCATTTCTCAACGAAATTAGACGATTCTTGGCCCTACGGTCATCTACTCACTTCGTAGATCATGCATGTGCGAAGAGACAAGGTCTCCAACATGCGAAACACTAGTGTTTAATTCATCAAAGATGGGTGGACGCATCTCCCCGCCAAAGGCTAATTTCCAACAATCCCCTCTATGAAAGAGAGATTGTGGCGCACGCACAAGGTGCCTACATTTCAGCAATCTTTCAGCGAAACGATATTGCATCATGAGAGGTAGCTTACGCTTTGAACCTTCCCTAGTTGAATACCATCGGACTTACTTACTGCGCGGTGAACGTGATGTCTTGAACCGTCAGTGTTTAGTGTAAGCCAAGACAACGATATCAACACAATAACTCTTCTTATTCATTTTCCTTCTTACGTTTCGTCCGTTGTGGCCATGGACACACTTGGATTCTTAAGTGCGTTCATTTGAGTCGGCCATCCTCGCACTTAAATAGGTGATCTCCTACAAGGTATCCTGCTATACCCCACTTCACAAGTGTTAGGAATCATTAAAAGTTCCCCCAACCTTAACCTCAGCCGTTTGAGGATCTTTTAAAGGTTTGGAAGCTTAACCTTTACCCACCATGCAAAGACTTTAATGTCTATCGCGGGAACGACTTTGGATTCATGTTTCCGTACTGTAAATCATCATCCGAAGTGCTTCTTGCTTCCACCGAAGCGCTCAACCGAACCTTTTGCCGCTTAGTTTTCCCATTGAACCACATTCTTGGGATCTCCAATCGTATGGTTGGGTTTCCACCGCAAAGGTTCGTATTGTTTGGGTTTTAAGCCAATTCCCCTAGACAAAGAACACTTGATCTCCGGGTAGCCCCTTAGTTAGTAAACAAGGATGTGACACCCGTGATGATCAAGCGCCATACGGTCTTATGTCTCCGACAGATCCTAAAAGATATGTCCGACGCCGTCATCCGTGTCCTTCCCGAAGCCGACCGGCTAGCCACGATGTATAGCCGCTGAAGGCACGGGTTTCTCCCAATAAGGGACGTCCTCTAAAGAGTCGTGAAGTTACTCAACTTCTTTCATGCTTTTTATAAAGCGATAAACCCCGATTCCATCATGAATCGACCGATGCAAGTTTGCTTAGAGGATTTTCCAAGAACCACCATACACATTTACTTGTGGCTTTGGTGTTCTTCATATCGATGTCCGATTTGCATCACAAGTGTTCTCTCGAACCGCCGGACATCGAGAATACTATAATCCGTAGATAAGTGAATAATTCAGATATCGTCATATCCGACTTAACACCTTTCTATTGATCATGTATTGAAATCATCAGTAAACTTTAGTTCAACTGATCTACTTTGTAAGACGATACCAGGTCGGTTGTAGTGTGTACAATACATTGAACTACACGTGACCTGAGCATATCGCTCCTTGTCTATGGGTGCACCATGATTCCAATCGGTTCTATGATTCATATCCATTGGTGGCTTCAACGAGATCGTCAACTATCGACCGATCGTTAGATGTCTTAGAAATCCAATTCCAAAGATGTCATCTGTGATACCCATATCTTTCATATCGAGACTTTGTTTCAATATGACTTTTACTTTTAGATCGTTGATCTCCAACTGTTGGCATTCTAACTTCGAGTCAATGTTTCGTGGTCGATTCATTGTTCTGTTTTATCCGAAACTTTCGGGACCAAAATGTAAACATTTCGGGGACCAAAATGAAAGTTCGGAAGAAGCCCAACAATCCGGCAAACCAAGTCGATTCTCTTCTTCCAACTCTACGGTTGGGAAGGCTAATTCAACATTCATGCCACGCAAGATCGCAATGGCCCCGGATGTGAAGCTACTCACGAGGGGAGCACATCTTACAACCCAAAGGTTCTTTTCCCGGAGGAAGATCAACCATTACGCAAGTATGGTTCTATATGATAGAGTCTATTTCTCTCTTTGTAGCTTCTTTCCAAAGCAGCGCTTTTGGAGATGACAATTATTTATTAATTGTCCATGGTTCGTTCTCAACCATACAAGCTAGAAGGTATGGAACAAGTCTTTGTCCCCTCTTTGCTCCTTCTCGGTTCAACATCTAGAATCCCTGAGTTCTGCAGATCTGGAATATTAAGTTCCGGATAGCCGGAAGAACTTTCGAGTCCTCGTAGATACGGAACGTCCGATTCCGGACGGTCGAGCCCTCGCGGGTTCTTGTTAACCTTGAGCAATTACTCCCTTTTTCCTTTTTCAAGGAAAGCGATCTTCAAAGAATTCAAGTATTCTTTGACGCCAAGAGGCGATCATCACTATCGTTATTTGCGGATCCGGTGGATATGCAATCTACGATCTTAGGTACAACTTGACTGTTTCATTATTCCAACTTTTACCAAGCAACCCCACATAAATTGGGCGTACGACTTTGGCTAACACCGTTGGACTGAGGTGAGAAATGAACATTCGTTTAATAAACGATGCTTCACATTCTCCCCCTCTATCACTACGAATTTCTCAATCCGTAGGCTTAGTTGATTTTCAACTTCTGCTTTGTAGCGCTTATCTGCTTCAACAACTTCATCTTTGCTTTTCAACAAACAAAGGATTTCATACGTTGTACCATCATCAATGAAGGTCACAACGTACTTGTCTCCCCCCTCTATTTTGTATCAACTTCAAATCACCCAAGTAGGTGTGACTAAGTTCTAGAGGAGCGGTACTTCTTTCGCTATTCCCTTGACGGAATTTGGAAAGGTGATTTTGCCTCTTCGTCTACCTCACATTCATTTTGAGGGTTTATGTCGACAGAAGGCAACAATCTCAACATTGTTAGCTTTTGAATGACTTGCTATTTAACGTGTCTTAATCTATGATGGCATAGATGCACGGATTACAAATATATCATTCATTTGGCTACGGACATCTTGTGTACCATTCTTAGTTATTATAGGCCTGTTGGACTAGTCTCAAACCAGCTTGACCAACAGCGTCCCTTAAACCAAGTTTGGGAACATGTATCACCTCTTTTTAGAGTGATTCATTCCTTGAAGTCCTATTGAGGACAACCTCTCCAGCCCCTTTGATTTTAGAGGTGGCGTTGCTTCACATGAACAACCTCTTGCCCGTGGTTAGGGCGTAACCGGATCATATATGATCTAGATACTCTGGTCCACTCCAGTTGCTTTAGCAGACTGAGTGCCCAATTTCTTTACTGCCTTTCTTTAGGCCTTCAGATCATTAAGACCTGGAAACTCTGGCCCACCACACTAGGTGTCCATTAATTTTCCTATGAAATGAATTCTCGGCCCCACTCCGGTCGCCCGGAGGCTTTGTATGACTGAGTGTCCAATATCATCATATCAAAGGAATTTTGGCCCACTCCAGTCGCCGGAGGCTTTTTATGACTGAGTGTCCAATATCATCCTATGAAGGATCTTCTGCCAAGTATGACAGGTTTAACGTCTTTAGCTTTTAGACTCCTTCTGTTAAGATTGGTGCCCAGATAATTCTTGGCGCTTACTTAAGAGTGGTAACAGTTTTCGCACAGTCAGTGGATCTTACTCCCTCGTATGTGCGAACATACTTTACACACTTTAATAATTACACTTAAAAGAACGGATCTTTTTAAGTCGTTTACCAAATCCAATCTTTAAACGGGAAAGAAGATAAGATTAAACTTCTGATTTTAAAGCGTAAGGAATAGAAATTATTTTCATATTCCTCCTTACTTTAATCCATTTTTAATCAGACATCATTTAATCTTTATTCTTGACAAGTAAGAAAAAAACTACTTATCCCAATTTCGGATTCTGGCTCACTCCAGTGACTTCATCAAACTGAGTGTCCAGTTCCTTCTTACCATTATTCGGATCTTTTGTCTGGGATAGATACAGGCCTTCTGCTGCAAGATAGAAGTACATCTTCAGTCTTCTCCTCTTGTCCCAGTTGACATCCTCAGGCTCTCGAGAGCGCTTGTTCCCACCAGTCTTGGTAGCGGTGACACCATGAATACGTTCATCATCATCACTCCCTTCTACCAGAAAACCATTGCCATATCCAGATTTGGTCACACAATTTTTGACCAACATCTTTCGAACACTAATAGTATTACAATACAATCTTGTCTTAAGCTTTTGGTTATTCTATCGGTACTTTATAAAGCAGTACGGGATGTAAATAACTATTACAAATGTTCGAAAGGATAAATAAATGGTCAATCTTCAAAACTGCCGCATGTGTGTTGTGTCTTGAATCTTGATCACCTAGCAAAGCCAATATTGAGAACTGCCACAAGTTTGTTGTGCCTTGAATCTTGATATCCTGAAATCAAGAAATAACTAAATCTGGATGGTTACAACGTTGTGTGTTGAGTCGAGGATAGTCCTCTATCCTTAAGACAAGATTGCCCCGTATATATGCTTTTACGTTAGCGGACAATAGTCTCCCAAGATAAAACAACACTATAATCTCAACACTACAAAGCCAATAGGTTGAGCCTGTCGAAGAAAACACATATGACTCGACTTCTTTGAAGATATGGAATAGGAAGGAAGAGTTTCTCTTTACTCTTCTCTTTTGTCTCTGTGTATATAGTGTGTCTCGTAGTGTATATCTTGTGTATACGTGAGGGTTTGGTCACTTTTGACTGATTTTCAGCCACTTTGTTTTGCTGATTTTTCAGCCTTTGGTTTTGATTTTTCAGCCACTCGGTTTTGATTTTTCGAGTGTCTTTTTCGTCTGTTTTGTGGCTTGTTTTTCGTCTATATTTCTGCCTGTTTCTTGCTTCTGAATTGAGCCAAAGAAGGCTCAATATATAGCAAGGAGAAGGGGCTGTACAACTGCCCAAAACATGGCTGTTAATGGCCATTAGGAGGCCATTAAAGCGCCAAGTAAGGGCGATAAATGGCCATCAAGGAGGGTCGATTTAAGGTTGTTCATGGCCAAGTAATTGGATGTTAATGGAGGAGTTAATCAGCCAAGTAATGGCTGATTAATGCCTCAAAAAACAGTCCCAACGGTAGGCTTTCTGCCTTCCGTCACCTTCCCAGAAATTTTGGGGACCAAGCGTAAATATTGAAACTTCGGGGACCAAAGCTGTACATATAAAAGAATTTCGGTCCAAACCGTACATCCGAAACTTCGGGGATCAAAGCGTACATCTGGCGAGTTCTCTGGTCCAAAAAGATAATATCAGAAAGGCCCACAGCCCACAGCCCGTGACCCGTGACCCGTGACCCGTGACCCGAGCCCGAGACCGGACCGGACCGGACCGGATGGGACGGGCGGGCGGCGGCGGCGGCGCGCGTGTGGGCTTAGCCTTGAACCCAAGCACATCTAGGTCTTCCCTCCTTTAAACACATGGGATACCCCTTGGGGATCCAAACCCTTTACCACATTAGAGACTTATATAGAGAGCAATTCTTCCTATTCCCACCGATGTGGTAGATTTGTCCCACACCACATTTCCATGTCTCAAACACCTTACTTCGTGGACCAATATCTCTTTCATTTCTCAACGAAATTAGACGATTCTTGGCCCTACGGTCATCTACTCACTTCGTAGATCATGCATGTGCGAAGAGACAAGGTCTCCAACATGCGAAACACTAGTGTTTAATTCATCAAAGATGGGTGGACGCATCTCCCCGCCAAAGGCTAATTTCCAACAGATAGTACTATGTTTGGTTTTGGCACCTAAGTCGGCTTCCTATGAATACAAGCAGGGGTGAATTTAGGTAGAAAAATTGGGTCACGTGAACCCATGATCATCCGATTAAATTCGGTATCTTATGTGTATAATTTTTAAAATATACTCCCTCCGTCCCAGAAAGATTGTATTACTTTCCTTATTAGTTTGTCCCAAAAAGATTGACACATTTCTATATTCAGAAATAATTTAACTTTATGAGATGATTTACAACTACACCAATATCTAAGGCTTGTTTGGGACTACACACTTCAAAAGTCTTATTTTATTTCTTAAACTTAGTATCAAGTCAAACTAAGACAATCTTTTTGTTACACCCCGCGAATCTGCGTGCGATCGAACATACAGTTAGCCGATTTGAGCTCCGGCAACCCAAGACCCTTTCCAAGGGTCACACGTGACTTATATGAGTTTTACGGAGATATACGAAAGGTTGGAAGTCAATTGGTTCAAAGAAAGTACATCTCGACAAAGTTTGACAAAGATTAGGTGATACGATAAATGTTACGCTCCATGGAAATCGTTCCGCCTCGCGGATGGGGCAGCGGATCAAGGCCACCCCTCAACCACATATCTGTCACCATCTGCGGTGGCATATGCGACCGCAATAGATGGTGATCTGCAGTGCATAACTGGCCGCAGATGAGAGGCGGTGGAGAGGCCTATTTAAGGCCTGAGTCGAGCCAGCCCTCTCTTCATTTAATTTTTTACCTACATAGCTACAAGTTACTCCAAAATACTCTCTAAAAGCCCCTTTTTCATTGAAGAACATTTCCTTAAGCATTTGAAGTGATTTCTACCTTGAATGATCAATATCACCTTGTAGTCTTCTCTAGTTGATATTGGAAGCTAAGGATCTCTTTGAGCTAGATGAAGAACTTGTTATGGAGCGTGTTCTTGCTGCTTAAGGTACGGATCTACTAACCTTATATGTTTCCTAGCTCCTCCTTGTTTAGCTAGTGTAATTAATAAAGATAACACATGATAATTGAGATAAACTCTATGCTAAATGTGTGTTGGTTGTTGAGTTGCTTTGATTGAGTTCTAGAGATAATCACAACTATAAGTTGAAGGATATGGAGTTGGAGGTTATGGAATATGTATGGTATGCTATGGTTGTTGTCGTTATTATTGTGGTTGTGTTGTTGATTTTGAGAGGGAAGTGATGACATAGTAATAGCCTTGTACACCATAGTTGAGAAGCACGCTCTGTAGGTGCTCGTTGAATTGTCTGAATGAATCGATTCCTAGTTGGTTGATCTTATTTTGACCCAAACCCTCTATATTGTGTAGATGGTAACTCATGAAGCATCCGAGAGTTCGTAAGGCGTTGGTATCTAAGCGATGCGTGTATGTAAGGATATTACCTTCCATTATAAGAATAACATCCAAAGTATTTATCATTTAAAAAAAAGAAATGTTAAAGAATCATTCTAATCACATATCAATCATCTTTTATCATGTGTAGTTCCGTTGCTATTATAGCATCCCCTGTTCATGATTGAGACCATACTCCGTCTTTATAGAGTCTCTCATGTCACAGTCTTGTATATCGACAAGTGTCACTGAAAAGCAAAAGAAAAGATCAAGCCAAAGTTAAAGGCTGAAAGTCGTGGTTACCTTCAAAGTCAAGTCATATTGACATATTGTTGTCCTTCGTTGAGCATACTTTGAGTCTTATTATTGTATTCTATATATATCTTATTTGTCGCTGAATTTCATATACCTCAAAAATGAGAGTTCCAAAGAGTTAATCGTCGAGTCGACCAAGAGTCATGTCGAAGCAAAGTTAAAGAGTTTATTAGTTTCAAAGAGGCCAAGGAGTCATGGTTATCACAGTTAGTAATCCACACCACCGAACTTATGCCGGTGGGCAGTTATATACAGAGATATATATTATTTGCACCACTGTTGCGACCAGCCGGTGGAAAGTTGTACATTATATACACCGCATCGCGCTATAGACGGTCGGGTAGCCACTTATATGTCCATCCATACATACACCTCAGAGTATACCTGATGGTAGTGACAAAGTACACCTCATGTTATAAGTCGAGGGCAAATTACAAACCAAAGTTGCTATTCAGTACAGTTTCCGAGTCTCATTGTTCGCCCTATGTGACATACATGTTATCAGAGAATCGGATTGATTTTATGCTTCTCTTTACAACTTATATTTTTATATTGTTATTCATGATACGAATACATTTCATTCGTACTGACGTCTCATTTGTTGGGGGCGCTGCATGTCATGTTGCAGATTCAGATAGAGGTCTAGATAGGCCTCCCATGTAGGATCTGGATGAGTTCAGCGGATCGGGTGATTAGTTTCACTTTATCTGAAGCTATCGAGTCAGAGTCATAAGTTGAGTTTGATACATGTACAGTAGATGGGTAGGTCAGGACCCTATCCCGGCCATATCACAGTTATGTTTTTCATAGAGGCTTGTAGACAGGGTGCATGTATAGTTGTCTCATTGTGGCTTTGTCGGCCTTGTTGTTTATATGTTGGGTTTGTTGTCGTTACATCAGATTGTCATATTCAGTTTCTCTTGTATTGATCATTCTGAGGCCATGGAGGCCCAGATCGTTGTATGCTCAGATTATGATATACAAGTGGTGCGCTCAGGCCATGCAAGCGCCGGATGTCGGCCACACACACACATAGTTTGTGGTGTGACATTTTTTGGGACGGAGGAAGTATCTAATATTAACTAAAGGAACTCATGATGAAATTATCACGACCCAAACCAGAGGGTCATGACGGGCACCCGGACCTTACTTGCCGAGTACCACTAATCATACAGTTAACATCTACCCATAATTAATCATGGCCCCAAGGGTCGTCACAAAGTATCCTGCTGACATATAGTAATGATAAACTGGAAAGAAGTTACGTAAAATTTTACCAACAAAAGGACTCAACCCATGCATATATACATACCAAGGCCATACATGACTGCTATACACAAGACACTGTCTACAAGCCTATACAGAGTACGCAATATCATAAGGTCGGGACATGGCCCCACCATACCCACACATATATGCAAAAATATCGTACCGAGATTAGACCGACACTCCGAAATAAGGGGATTGCTCCAATATTCGTTGAGTCAACAACCTACTAATACGGATCGTCGCCTTGCCTACGTGAACCTGCAGACATGAAACGCAGCGTCCCCCGAGTATGTCAGGCATGAAAAATAGCATAACAGAGACATAAAAGTAAACTGAGACAAGAAACAACCAACCAATAGTGAATTCCTCTGAGGGCCATAATATGCCTAAGTGTCATGCACAATGCGGTCATACATATTTTCAAGGTCGAGGGTTGAAAAATAGCATAACAGAGACATAAAAGTAAACTGAGACAAGAAGCATCCAACCAGTAGTGAATGCCTCTGAGGGCCATAATATACCTAAGTGTCATGCACAATTCAGTCATACATATATATATGCGTATATAACGTCGTCTCCCATCATATCATTTTGGCTTATGTGGGCATAATCATCATCATATACCAGTTGATCATGTGGTGTGCGTATATAACGATGTATCCATTTCCCCATCCCCTGCATATATATAATGCATACCATATAGTAGTGTATATAACATATGTGGGGTCCAGGGTAATACATGAATATAATGCATGAATGATAATAAAATATTCTGAGTTTATCGGAGTGACATAATATCGCTTCACGTGAATCTTAACATATTTCTCATATACCTCAATAGTAATTTAGGAACCTATTTAGACATGTTTTGACAATAGGAATGAATAACATGAACATCCTTAACTACTAAGAGTGGAATCATTTATGAGACAATATTATATTTACGTTTCGTACATAGAACATGTCAAAAGAAAGAAATATTTTTCCATAATATACATGAACTTGGTAAGAACAATTCTTGCTACTTTGAAATCTTTGAATAAGGGAACTATACTTGCCTCCTTAATATAACTAAAAATAACGTTGATGCACATAGAACTTAGTTATGTAAAGTGAATTCTTAAGTTACTGTTACATAGTCTCCATATTTCGTTTAAGCCTTCTTCATTTAGGAGAATTTTGATAGTTTTTTAATTGAGATTCCAAAGTAACCCTTTTTTAAGTGGAAGGTGGGACCAGAACATTAATTATATTCATCTTTAGTCATCTATCCTACAACCACCTATATCCACGTAACTTTGCATATATAGTAGTCATCTTTTTTTAGTCTCATGCTAAGGCCCCACGTGGAAAGTGTCTCCTAGCACTTATCCAATTACACCTTAATTAATCTACATAATCTACTACTATAGCTCAATCATTAACCAATCACACATAAATAAATCCTTGATCTAAATTATTTATAAAAAAAATAAATTATTTTTTAACACACTTCCTATATTCATTATCATAACTATGTGGCATAACACTAGTCCTAGCCTAATTTTACAAACATCAAATATTATTTCTAATCAATGTCATCACACTTTTAAGTCCCAAATTGTTTTAGAACTCCATCTTCTTGGTCTAAATACTTGAACACGACCTTATTCTTGCGGGTTCGAGTAACGTTTCTCATCTTGGATGGTTCAATTCCTAGTCCGAAAATACGGGATGTTACAGAAATGACACTGAGTGGTGCACTAGTTAAGCACTTAATTTAATTCCTTAAGGTTGAGGGATCGAACCCAAATTGCTCCACTTTTTGTGTCTTCTTTTTTCATTTTAATTTTAAAGCAACGTTTAAAAGTAATGGTGCACCCATCCTCTTGAAATCATAGATTCACCTTTGAATACAAGGATATCACTTTAACTTTTGACCATTATATATAAAAATGACACTACTAAAAAACATGTAAAACCCAACGGGCTGCGTCGGGAAAAAAATGGAATATCGACGGATTGCTGAAAAAATAGCAGAATTCTGTTGTTTTTTTTTTGTTGTTGCAGAAAACCAAAGAAATTCCTCAATTTTTTTAAAAATATTAATTAAAACCATCGGTTTTTAATAATATATATTATTTATTTTAAAATAATATATATATATATATAAGAATAATAATTTAATTAAAAAATTGACGGAATTCATCGGTTTTTTAATTAAATTATTAATTTGAAATAAAAACCGACGACTTCATTTACCGACGCAATCCGTCAGTTTAAACCGATGGGTATGAGGTAAAAACCGACATACCTATTTTCGTCGATTTTCCGGGACCCCTTCGATTTTTGACCTCTTTTTAGTAGTGTGAAAACCAAGACAATAATGGAAAGCAAGTATAGATGGGATATTTATCTTATGTATGTTTTACACTTTGGCCCATCCTCCTAATATATCCCAGAACGCTTTATATCTTCGAGTTTCCATCTGTATATATGTCTCAGAACAGATTTCAAATTTCCTTTAAATATGTGATTACCACAACATATTCATTAAAATCTCATAAGGTAGGATCTGAAAAGGGTAGAGTGTACGCAGACCTTACCTCTACCTTAGTAGGTAGAGCGGTTGTTTTCGGGAAACCCTCGGCTCAAGACAAAGCATAATCACAAGCAAAGCAAAGTAAAGCAAGAGAAGCGGTCAGACTCAGACAAGAAATTAAAGCAGTATGAACATGCTGATAACAAAATCGAATACGTCATGGTAACACATTTTAACAAAAGGAAGCAGTATCTAACACCGCTAAATAAGATAAACAAAGTACATTAAAAACACATAGCAGCAGAAATCAAATTATAGGGAACTATAAAGCAATAATGCGCATATAAATGTGATAGGCTAATCAGGCCTACAGTAATAACACTACAACTATCATTTTGTAAGCGTAAGTAGGATTACGCTCGACTACCTACTACCCTTCTACCCTAATCCGTTTCCTCCACAACCTCCTATCTAAGGTCATGTCCTCAGTAAGTTGCACCTACACCATATCCCGTCTAATCACCTCTCTCCAATAATTCTTTGGCCTACCTCTACCCCTCCTGAACCCGTCTATAGCCAACCTCTCACACTTCCGCACTGAGGCATTTGTGTCTCTCATTTGCACATACCCGAACCATCTCAACTTCGTTTCCTGCATCTTATCCTACCGAGACCACTCCCACTTTGTCCCGGATATCATCATTTCTAATCCTACCTCTCATTGTATGCCGACACATCCATCTCAACATTCTCATCTCCGCAACTTTCATCTTTTGTATGTGCAAAGTCTTGACTGGTCAACACTCCACCCCATACAACATAGTCGGTCTAACCACCACCCTATAGAACTTGCCTTTATGTTTTGGTGACACCTTTTTGTCGCACAAAACTCCATATGCGAGCCTCCATTTCATCCACCCTGCCCCAATACGATGTGAGAAATCGTCATCAATCTCTCCATTCCCTTGCATGATATCTACCCTAGGTACTTGAAGTTTCCTTTCTTTGGAATGACCTGAGTACCGATCATCACCTTTAAATATGTGATTATTTTTATATAATATACCGTAAGAATTGGTGCGCTAAGATGTTACTATGCACATGAATTGGTATGCCTAGTTAGTCAGGGTGATTTTTGTGCATCATTTGTTTTTGAAGTTTATACAACTGTAATACACTTTTTCTATTTTTTTTGTAATTTTAATGTATTTTATTTCATTTGTAAATACACTAGAAAGTTGAAGTAAATTATTGTGGGGCTTATGCCTTTTCACTTTGAAGGTAACAATCTCACCTAATAATCATAACTAACTTGTCTCCCCTGCACGTTTTCAAGATGCAGGTGGTACCATTTATACGGGGTTATAAAGAATATGTACGATTTGTTTTGATAGAGAAGCTTAGGTATACGTCATCATCTTGGTACTCATGTATTATTGAGACCGAGAACGACATTAGAGAAGCTTAGGTATACGTCATCATCTTGGTACTCATGTATTATTGAGACCGAGAACGACATTAGAGAAGCATAGGTATACGTCTTCATGTATATTTGGGCAAATCACAACATGAATATCTGCTTGACAAGTTGGGTATCCGAGACTCCATGCTCCAACTTGAGGGGTATTGAGATCGAGACCGACACCAGTTACCGACCCCGGATAGATTTCATAGTTTAACTCTAATAATTTTATGATAAAATCCTAGTCTAAATATATTTGGTAAATTGTAATTATAGTCGTTCATTAGAATAAGATTTTCTTGTTAGACTAGGGAAATGATGACTTTTGTCTCTATATAAAGAGGTCATTATCATGAATGAAAACAAGAAAGAATTCTCTCAATATTTTTCTTATCTCTAAATGTCGTCCTCTCTTAATTTTAACATGTATATTTATATATCCTGCGTATTATTTTTTGTCCGACCGAAATTATATTAGTTACATAGCAACATTATCCTGCATATTACAAGATGACTAGGGATAAAAACAAATTGCAACTATTAAATATGGACCATGAGCATTCTATGATTAACATAACTAATCAATTTCCTGCATAATATAATAAGCAGGTGGAGTCGTCTGATATTTTATTAGTATCTTTCATGGACGTCCTGTATATAAGGATGGATTGTCTTCATCCCTTTCTTTTCAATATATAGTTTTAAAACACATGATTATATCTTGCACCCGTCTATAAAAACGTCCAGCTTTTATTCTTAGTCAAGTTTTGGGCCCATGAAATCTTGCACCCGTCACAAATTTATCTGATTTGCTTTTCCATCAATTTAAAATTTAAGATCACAAACTTGGGTGGTTATTCTGCAATAATATAATTTCTTGTCCAGTTCTCCTGAGGAGGAGAGAGAGAACAAATCTAGACTAATCATTAGAGTCTATGTCTTGTGGCTAATTGCATTTTTCATCCTCAAATAATAACGAAACTTATGATATTGTAAATAAATGTAAACCTTGGTAGTAGGTGAAGTAGTGCAGAGGCAGTTGATCCATGAGACTATTGTTAGAGTAATTATGGGGTAATCCCATAATTATCTCTGTTTATTACTATTGATTGATAATGTAATATTTTATAATTAAGTAGCATCTTATAATTTAGGTAAGATAAATTAGTCTTTCATAAGACAAAAGATATTATACTTGTATTTATTATACAATTTGGAAGAACATTAATCAAGGAATCAATTCTTACCACTATGACAATGAGCTATATCACATATATAGTTGAAAAATGTTACTCCTAGTATGAAGTACTACTCCCTCCGTCCTACTCTACGTGAGACGATTCAGATCAGAGTATAAGAGTTGAATTACCTATTTTTTTGTATGAGTTCGAATATAAAAAAATAAAAAAATTTAAAATTTTAAAATAAAGTTTACATATTTAGAAACTACATAAAATAATTACGGTAAAAAAAAACTCTTCTGATTCTTCAAATAGTAATTATGTCATAAATTGAGAAGGGGTATATGCTTATACCAGTCTACATACGTTGTCACAAATAACAGAAATTGTAATAGATGCAATGATACTTTACCTACTGATAACTCTTGGATGAGTAAGATACTAATCCTTATATAATCACGCAAAGTATATTTAAATTTTTACATTTAATTCTAAGGCTAGCCAACGGGGCGGGGCGGCCTGATCCCGACCCCGCCCCGCCCCGGTCCCGCCCCTACCCCGCTATTTAAAAAAAGTATTTGGTAACGGGACTCGAACCGGGACGGGACCTTGGCTAGTCCCGCAGGGGTCCGGCCCGCTACAGTCCCACCACCCCCGACCCGCCCGGTCCCGCCCGAACCCCCCCCCCCCCCCTTGCACAAAATAACGGCCATTTTATATTTTGGCCGTTGTGCAACAGCCATTTTTGCCCCCTCCCCCAACCCCCTTTATATTTATTTTTAACCCCTAAGTTATTAAAATTTTCCTACAATATCTATAATCTCTCAATTTATCTCTCTACAAGTCTACATTGTGTACTAAATATTCAATTTTATTTATTCATTTGCGAGTGAAATTGGCAGCTAGCTTGAAGATCATCCATCGAGCAAAGTTTCAATTTTCAACCTCTCGATTACACGTCGATGTTACGTCGGCGTTTGGTACATTCGTTCATTCATTAAATTATTATTATTTCTTTATTTTAATTAACGCACTTAATTTTATTATCTTTAACTATTTATTAGCATAACTAAAATGAAAGGACTTAAAGGTATTTTTAAGGGTAAGGCTTCCTCTAATAGGGGTAACAAGGGGTACTTCTTCTAGTCATCCTATTCCTAGACAGAATGATTTTGTTGATACTGAGCATTTTCCTACAATACCATTAGATTTAAACGATGAGCTATTTTCTGGAACTCAACAAGACTTTAATTTAGAAGATAATCTAGATGACACATCACTTGATCTAGATGACACACCGACTAATCAGATGCATGAAATTTTTTTGATACGGGCGTAGAGCATCAAGTAGTTAGATGTCTAATTTGCAAAAATATTTTTAAATTTAAAATGGGAAAAGGTCAGGAGAAGATTTATTGATACACGTACAAAACTTTCATGATTGCGAACTACCTTATAGAAAATAGAAGAAGTAGCCCCTACGTGGAATTCTCTATACGAGCAACTACTTGTTGCTTATGACTATAGAAGACCTATAACTTTATTTTTTTAACGTCCATAATCGAAATCCAACTGATATGGTTGTAGATAGAGATTGGGAAAAAAATTCAAAGAACTTATTGTATTTTTAGAGAAATTTTTTCAAGCAACAAAATAATTTTTCGGTATATATTATCCTACTATTTCAACTATGTTGTTTTATATAGCTCTATTATTTTTACTGCTTAGTAAATATATGGAAAAATCAGCTTATAAGGCAGCTATTAAAAAAATGTTAATCAAAATAAAAAAATATTTTATTCCTATTCCCACTATTTATATTATTGAGGCTGTATTAAATCCGACTATTAAAATAGACGATTGTAAAACACTTATTGAAACTATTTATGATTATGTAGCAGTACTTCCACCTCTAACTCCAAAAAATCCAGATGACCCACCACCTATTGAACAAACTAAAGAAAAAGTATTGTCTAACATACAAGATGAATGCAAAAAGTATATAGGCATTACCAACAAGAAAGTGTTATCAACCAACCGGCTTCCATATCATCTTCTTCTTCTTCAACACAACCTCAAAAAAGACATGATGTGTCTGCGGCTAGTATTGAAAGCACCAGACATATAATGTATAGTGGTAACACTACTAACCAAGTTATCGAGTTTGATGTTTTTGTTTTGTAGGGTATTGTACCGTACCAAGCAGTTCTCAATGAAGAAGGATGTGAAGACTTGCTTAAATACTGTAGGGAGAATGAGAAGACATTTCCAACACTTTCAATGATGGCCCGAGATGTGTTGAACATTCAAGCGTCATCAACAACGTCTGAAAGCGCTTTTTCGGCCGGCAGAACCCGTCGATCCCGGCCCGCCAGTCCCACCCCGGTACCGGTCCCGCTCCGAACCCGCCCCATTGGCCAGCCCTAGTTAATTCAGCATGAACCAATTAACTTTTTTGGTTGATCCAACATTTTCTACACGGATCGTAGATATATATATATATGTATAAAAACAAAATCACTAAAATATAAGCAAAATCTAAATGGACTATAGAATGATCAAACAGCACATTTTGGACTTAGTTCTACTAGTTTGAGCCCTTCAATATTTTGATTAAATGAGTCCAATAACGAATTACTCATGTTATGATCTTCTACATCATGGGTCTTCCCGTTTCATCGTCTGACTTATATGAAGGCATTCAAACCGGATGACTATGAAATTACATTGATACTTTCACATGTTATGGATAACATAGGAGACATCTCTATTTTTTCCTTTGGCATAGTCACAAAGCTTCATCGTGACATTCACCCTTTCAGTAGCAATCCGCTCAAACATATGATGTTTAAGAGTGAATAGAGGTCAATAACTAAAAAATCCGAGGGATTGACCCTTCATAAACGTCATAATCGATGACATATCCTTTATTATGAAAACTATATGACAATCACCACCCGAGTGTCGGTGTAAAGTAATCACATTGTGCTCACTGCTCTCAGCTCTGTGAAAAATAGTCAAGAGTTTTACGAGTAGATAATCAGGCACATGAGCGTAAGTGGCCCTTTAACCACTCATATGTTCATACGATGCTATATGCATGTACAGTTCCTAAAATGACCCCTCAATGTAGATGGACTCAAATGTTTTACACCAACTAAAGGAGTTCACTTTCCCACTATTTTCATGATATGATGTTTTTCTTCTGAAAATTCACCTATTTCTCTCGTTATTTGGAATAAAATATCACCAAATGTTTGAGTGATATTCTCTAATTTCATGCAAAAAAATCTTCCACATCACAGCAGACAGAAAACAGTAATATAACCTCTACTAGCCGAAAGTCCAATAACAACCTACAAAAAGTTTATAACTTTTAGGTTAAATTGACACAAATTATGCCCTAGTCCATCCTACGATAGTAAGTCTTACTTCAATATTCGTCGCGCAAAGGGATGGTGAGCCTAAAGTTCGAAGTAGGCCAAAAAATATGCCAACAAGGTACAGGAATACACTGTTAATACAACATCAGATTGAATTAGGATGATGGACTTTGCTCATTAGATTCCTCTCCAGGCATAGAAATATTGTTTTCTACTGCGGAGATTTTTGAGCTATGTATGAGTTCAGTGATACAGTGTTATCCCCAGGAAAGGGAGTCGGAGAAGTAAAATGGGGACTTGGCCCAGTGTGAGCTCCATCAGTTCGTTCTTCATAAATTTGAGTTGCGGGAATAGCAGCGAAAGTAGCTGCATGCTTGAACGTCTGCTTGGGATTCTGCTCTTGCTGGTGACCAGGAATAAAGCTTCCAATAACAACCTGATTAATTCAAGATGTTCAGATTACGGGTGGCAAAATCAGCCGATGAAAACATTGACCCTATTAGCTCAGCCCATAAAAAATAGGCTAATATGTAGCGGAAATTGACCCATGAGAAATCTTGTCAAAAATATATTTTTTTATCTGATATGTTATATACAGCCATGATAAAGACAAAAGTAATTTTATTAGGTATTAAAAAATTATAAAAGTTACAAACAAAGATATAAAAACTTAGCAAGAATTGGAGAGTTGGGTTTTGACCCGCTTTCCAGCCCATTTTAGCCAAAGTAACTTCTGGGCGGGTTATTGACCCGCCCATATTCAGCCCAACCCGCCCATTTGACACCCCTAGTTCAGATTGTATTTCAAGTAAAATTGAGCTAAATTCATCGAGTACTTCAATTCTAACCTGAACAGGACCAGCTGCCATCAACATGCCTGCAAGTCCACCTCCAATAACTCGACCATCAGGGCCTGACAGAGACACACTCATCCCACCAGATCTGCTTTTTGTTACTCCATTATCACTAGACATATACGATCCTGTCAGAGAAAGAATTTCAAAACGGCCCTGCAGAAAGAATTTAATCATGAACCATAAGTTAGATTACAACGCATTAGCTAAGGAAAAAAAATTACCAACAACTATTTCATGATAGGTTACGTATCTAACAACGCATATATGTATCTAAGAATTCCCAGATATGCAAACACCTAGAGTATTTACGACCCTTTTTGAAAACAAGGAGGAGATCGGACAGAAAGAAATAGCTCTATTCCATTTACAGTATATGCAAAGAATTGACTATAAATGAACCACATCCATACATCTAAAGGGCTCTGTACCTCACAAGTCAAAGTTCCACCAGAAGAATTAGGCTGACCAAGTGTAACATTTGAAATTGCACCATTAGCAGCCAGCACACAAATAGCTCCAGACCCTTGTTGAGCAAATGAAATAATTTTCATTGCGACATCCTAATACATAACATTGAAGAATGAAAACTCATTGAAGTGCAAAAGCCAAGAAAGAACAGATATCAAATGTCGATAAATAAACACGTCTACATGCAAGAGTATTAAGCAGCCAATCTGCCACAACTGTTTTCCAACAGCAAGCTGGCACTTTTCTTATATATAGGGCATGTTTCTTTAACCATGTTTTCGTCAAACACACAGTAAAGCTTGGATCATACCACCAGCATACCTAAGCCCCAAACGTCAAAAGAGGAAAGGACAGAAGTCTCCGAATTTTCTGACAATTATCAACCTAAAGTACCAGTTTAACAAAGACCATATGGTGAAAGTAGACCGTGATCACAAATTTCTAGATAGTTACAGAACTATCAAAGTCAACAAATGTAAAGAAGCTGAGATATCTGCTTTCACCATATGGTTACAGATTTCTAGACCGTGATCACAAATTTCTAGATAGTTACAGAACTATATCTCAATCTGTGGAAGTAGTTGCACACCAAACAACTCGGTATCATAATACTCCCTTCGGATTAAAAAGAGTGCCCATTTAGTCTTTTTTTCTTAAGTCAAAAAGAGCGTCCACTTATCAAATCAAGAAAGAATTAACCTTATTTTTTCAGATTTGCCCATATTAAATGCTATGTGATCAAATTTCAATACTTATTTAGTTAGGGGCAGTTTAGTCAAATTACCTATTTGTTTTCTCGGAGTTGGTATTTTCTTAAGGAGTGTGCAAATGGGTAAGTGGACACTCTTTTGATCCGGAGGGAGTACAAGAGTATTCCTATAACATCTGCAGATGCATAGTTGAGATAAGTAGAAAACCTGCTCTCTGATGATAGCAGGTAGAGTTGAGCACATGTTGGTTATTCAGTTATCAATTTTATGATATGCTACTATTTTGATACAGAAGTTAAAACTACCTCTCTTAACTAATTGTCCACTTTGACTTCCCTTATCCCAAAAGTTGGCATTCTGACAATTGTTTTCTCGAGGAATCTAGGCTTGCCCGCTCTATTATGATTAAAATGAACGGTACCAATATATACTTCATGCCAGTTCAACAGTGTAAAATCACCATAAGAATCCATCTGCATGGCCCAAAGCTGGCAAAAGGCAAATCCAACACATTTATTTGAGTTCAACTTACGCCTCAATAGAATATGGATATTTACATTAGTGCAAAGGGTCAAATTGGTCCCTAAACTATGTGAAATGGAACAGATTTTCCCTCTGTTAATAGTTGGAGTCAAATATGCTCTCGCCGTCACTAAAATGGGCTAATTTGGCCTTAATTTCAAATGGAGGAAGCTTAGCACCCGGTGATGCCACATCTCCCGCAATTAAGGATCAATTTTTATTCCTCCTTTCTCTCTCCCTGCCACTACCTTTACCGTCAAATCATCCTTTCTTCCTCCTTAAGTTTATGTCCTATACAAATACTACAACAACAAAATCCCCAGTGTAATCCCACAAGTGGGGTCTAGGGCAGGTAGTGCGTACGCAGACCTTACCCCTACCTTGGGAGGATATGTCCTATATTTAATCTAGTTTCTAGTTTAAAACTAGAAGCCCATATGATTCACTATCATTCTTAATTCAATTTTTTAAATACAACTACTGTTTTTGTTTTATTCTTAATCAATCAGCTTATGAGTGGCCTCGGTGGAGGATAAGATGCGTGAAGCGAGGTTAAGATGGTTCGGGCATGTGCAGAGGAGAGGCACAAATGCCCAGTGCGGAGGTGTGAGAGGTTGGCTATGGACGGGTTCAAGAGGGGTAGAGGTATTGGGGAGAGGTGATTAGACGGGATATGACACAGGTGCAACTTACTGAGGACATGACCTTATAGATAGAGGGTTGTGGAGGACACGTATTAGGGTAAGGGGTAGTAGGTAGTTGAGCGTAGTCCTACTTACGCTTATATACCGGTAGTTGTAGTGCTATTATTGTATCCCTGCTTAGCCTATCATACTAGTAGGCGTAGTATTGCTTTATAGTCCCCTGTCGTTTGATTTCTGTTGTTGTGTGTTCTTTCGTGTATTTTGTTTATCTTATTTACCTGCGTTAGTTACTGCTTCATTTTCAGAATGCGTTATCATGGCTTATCATATTGCGTTAGATTTCTTGTCCGGGTCTGACCGTTTCACTTGCTTTGCTTGTGCTTATGCTTTGTCTTGAGCCGGGGGTCTTTCAGAAACATCCTTTCAACCTACCAAGGTAAAGGTAAGATCTGCGTACACTCTACTCTACCCCAAACCCCACTTTGTGGGATTTTCACTTGGTATGTTGTTGTAATCAATCAACTTATTATGAATAAAATGTCTCCTCAATGCGTATCTTTACACGAGAAAACAAACATCAAAGAGCCAGATGTAGCTCAGCTACATCGTTAACAAAGCATGGTTGACCCCAACTTCTCTTCAGAACCCTCCCATCCCCTCTCAACGTATCAAAAAAGAAAGACGAAAGGAGGAAGTGGCCTACCTACTTTGATTTAATCTTTCACTTATATATGTTTACATAGACATACATAGGCGTCACACAATGCCTCTTTCTCTAGTCTGCTACTTTACATTTTTGTCCACATTACATTTGATGAAGCCATGGATAACACAAGTGCGGACATTGTTACAAGAAACTAACTATATCCAAAAGTTCTTTGATGTTCAACCGGTAATTTAATGGTGGGAGAACAAAGCAATTTCATCTCTGACTTAGTGAATTAAGTTTATACCTATAAATAAAGCTACCAGAAAATAAAGCAGGGTTTTGAAAGTAGTAGTATTGCAGTAAGAATATATGAAACACTGATAGCATAAGCATACCTCGCCAGCATTAACAGTAATCACATGCGGTGTAAAGTTTGCACCAACAGAGTATGCCACATGCGGTGATATGTTTGCACCAGCAGAGTACGCCACCCTTCCCACTAAGGAAGCAAAGTACAAGTTCAATAATAGCTCAACCAAACCCAAACCTTCAACATAATGCAAAACTGAACATTTAAGCGAATAACATCAAGCTTCCTATAAATAAAATGAACAAGATATCTAGATAGATTACTTCAGAAGCTGGATATCCAAAGAAGTCGATCTGATTTCCTTTATTATTGAACCAGTTTCCACATCCACTGGAATTCTAGTTTCCAAATGCAGATTTAGCATATTCTCTGTCAACTGAAAATTCTAACTTTTGAATACTTTAATGATGAAATATCATTTTAAGTGTTGCATACTGATGATTCTCTTGTTATCATTCTGAGAGCATAGACTATATAATATACTGCCACTGAAGGCAACTGTTGACATCACTAAAATTTGAAAGAAATCCTCTCAAGGAAAATCAGGTAGTAAAAGGATATTACTTTTATCAGGCGAAGTAAATATCTTTGATATAAGTTGTTCATCAATGAGGAGCAGAATCTTTTCATTGTTACTAGTTTGCTAGTTCAAATAATATACTAGGACATCAGCATCAGAATTTCTTCTAGGGTAGTAGATGACAGAACATTGCCTACAAACACTCGAACCAGGCATGTGCATCTCATGCGTCAGGTAACCTATATAATCACATGCCTTTCTTATACTTTTGAAAAGGTAATGAGCGTCTTCATTAAAATTCACTTAGTTCTTTATTCTGTTTCATCACTATGTTTCCTACAAAAATTGGGTAAAGACACGGAGTGTGACCACATAAGCTTATTAGAATTCATACCAAGTGGTATACTCTATTTTTTATCCGTATCATACTGCTTCTCCTACAGAAAACTACCAAACTATAGACGCAGAACAATATACCCCTCATTCAGCATCTTACTATATGGGACTCTAGTTGAACACTTGCAGTAACTTTTTTTTTAATTTTACTGTAGGAAAGAATGCAGAACCAAACAGAATTCAAACAAATCTTTCTACAGCAGCAAATTCAGCATTTTGTACATAGTCACAGATAAATATTGTCAAATTAGGTATTGGGCCTAACTCACACCCCAAAAGCTAGCGCAAAGGGAGGAGGATTGACCAAGCCTTATAAGGAGCCCAGGGATCTCATCCCACACCGATGTGGTACATTTCACTTCAAATATTCAAGAGTCAGAGTCAGTGTTTAGACTACTTAAATCAGATAAAGGAAACACAACAAAAATCATAACCCCGGTTCAAGCTTCTAAAATAAACCAACAGAAGAGGCAAAAATTGTTACCTGGACTTGCAATCTCAAACTTCTGCCTCTTCTTAAAGGATTCAACGGGGCGGCTTCCACTGTTTTTCCAACCCGAAAAATCTTCTGAAAGTGGGATTGAAGCTGATATTGGCATTGGTGATAATGCAGTGTTTAAAGATCCATCTGGTCTATATTTCTTAGGCCTTCCCCTCTTCTTCTTCACTTCCGAAGACGGTGCTGCCACGCTCATAGGCATGGCAGGTATAACTGCAGCCATTGCTCCGGTAAACCCATTCGTAGTTTCATTAACACTTGGGGCCATTCTATAATTTTCAGAACTTCCATCACCTTTAACTGTAACCCCAGAACTGTTAAGCCCTTCTTTGTCCTCCATTCATAGACAAACAAGTAAACACCCAAAAACCCTTAAACCCTCAAAACTATTAAGAACTAAAACCCCAAACTGAAAAAGATCAAATCTTTCAAGTGTTGAAACTTCAGAGAATCAAGAAAATTTCCTTTTGAGCAAGAAAACACTGTAAAAATACAATCTTTACCAAATAAATAGACAGATAAGTAAAAAGGCCAAAACCCCTAAACCCTGAAAACTATTAACTTAATCCTAAAAAACATCAAATCAATTCAAGTGCTGACACTTCAGAAAATTTACTTTTGAGCAAGAAATCACAGTAAAAATACAATCTTTACCAAATACATAAACAGATAAGTAAAAAAGCCAAAACCCCTAAACCTTAAAAACTATTAAGAACTTAAATCCCCACTACAAAAGATCAATTTTGCAAGAACTGAAACTTAAGAACAGCAAGATAATTCACTTTGACCACAATAAAAATACAATCTTTACAAAAATACAACACAATAAAGCACCAACTAAACAAACTCAGTAAATCTGAAGATCATCTGAACTATGGCTAACTCTCTCAAAGAAGAAAAGTAATTTAAGAAATTAAAGAAAAAAAAGAGTGTATTTTTTCTTGCTTTTCACAATTTCTTGAGGAGTTGTGAAATTAGGGTTTTGGTTAGAAAAAGTTGAAGGACAAAAATAATAAATTTGTAATTTAATTTAAAATATGGAAAATTTACTAACAGCTGTATTATTTAATTAAAATTGCAAAATTCAAAGTATTAACTTCGTTTAAGTAAATGGTTTCACGTCCGTCTTGGAAATTAAAGTAATTAATAAATGAATGATTAATGAGCCTTTAATTATTGCAAAGATTAAAAGAATTGGAAATTTTGGGGAAAAATAAATTTCCTTTTATTTCTGAATAAAAAAAAAGGAAAATGCTTATTTAAAGCTGTAAAGTAAATTTTCCAACCTTCTGACATGTTAATTGGTCAGTTGACTGTCAAATATTATAGAAAAAAAACACCTTTAATTTCAGAAATTTTACTGACAATACCACTGTAGAAAATATAGTTTGAAGCATACACTGCTAATTGCAAGATACTATTCCAAGAATCCAGGAATATGTGTGCAAACTTATGGTTAGTCAACTACTTGGGCATGTAGTCAGAAAGTTGTATCCGCATGTTGCGTCATTGTCTTTGTGGGACTTCATAATTGGAAGACTCTGATTGTTTCCAAATGGAATACCAACATCCTTAAACCTCTTTGAATATGTTGGATATGGTGAAGCATAAAAGATAAGTATGAATTTCTACTTTAACTGGTGCTGAAAACAAAAAAGAAGAAGAAGAAAATTTGGTTGGAGTTACTTATCGGAAGCTTGTCTCCATGGATGGTTCAAGTGTAGTTACAATCCTTAGTAAATTTCCTGTTTCTAACTAAGTTTTATTGAACATAATTATTCGAAAGTACACGATTGTCCATCTAGGTTCGTACAAGCTAGTCTAAGTATCAGTTATCAACATACACATATATAGTGTGTGTGAGTTCAGCTGAAGGCAACCTTTCAAAAAGAAAAAGGAAGAAGTTTTGATACATATGTGAAAAAACAAATTTCAATAAATATCAAAATTACAGACTTATGTAATTTTAAAAGTATAATGAATTTAGTGATAAGAATATAAAAATTGAAACTCATCAAATTTAACTCTTGAATTCATGATGCACTTTGGTGACACAAAAGCGTACCATAAGTTGAAATTTACTTTTTCACATATGATGAATTTAGTAATAAGAATATAAAAATTGAACTCATCAAATTTAACCCTTAAATTCATGATGCACGTTGATGACACAAAAGCGTACCATAAGTTGAAGCTATAAGGAAAATTGGACAAATAGTCACTTTATCAATATTTAGCCAATATTTGAAATCTATTCAAAGATGCTTTTTAATACTCCACTAGAATACCATTCGGAAAAAAAAATACCCCTCGGTAAATATAGGAAAACTTCAGCAACTGTACTAGAGTACAAAACTTTTATATGTGAATATCTAGTATAATTGTTTAGTTTAAATGTTTATATGTTGAAACTTCACAAAAGATTCATAGAATTTATGGAGTATGAAGTCCCCGGCATAGCTGGATGGCAAAGAAGGGAAACTTAAAATCCAGCTGGAGGCCTGTAGCGTGTGTTCGAATCTTGATGGGAGCAATTTGCTCTCTTCTGAGGTAGGACTTTATAGGTGATAACAGTTGTTCTGTTCTCAAACCTGGTCATTCAGGCACATCCCGCGATTTGCTGGTAGTAGTGCTGAGGAACTGACACTACGATCTCTAGGAATAATCTGGCGTAAGATGGGAAGCTGGATATCAAAAACAAATTATGGAGTATGAACCTTTATCATTCGAGAACGATACAGTTCAAATTTTCGTGCCATGAAGTTTTAATTGTATATGTTCGAGCTTCAAGACACTCGAAGCAAAGGAAATTGTAAATGTTGAGAAAACTGGACCAGAGAATGTTGTACATGTTGCTGTGAAGATGTTAAAGCAGGTGATATGATGATGGGTGTGTACCCACACATTTATTGGACTACATGTGTTGTCTATTGTATCAATTTGATGTTTGGACATTTCAAGCTAACCCATGTGCTTGAGGTAACTTTAATATATTTTCCTTTAATATAGCTCTATCTTTCTCTTATTAGCTACTAGTAAAATATTACTTTACAGTTTTTCTCAAGACCGTTAAGATATATTCTTACATTAGTCGGAGACTATTGTTGTTGAACTTGATTAGGAAATTTACAAACGAAATAAATTTGGTTAAATGTCTTAGATTTACAACGATCTTCTTAACTTTGTAAGTTTCTTACCTGCAAAAGAAAAACTTGAGAACTCTAGTCCTCTCAACTGAATGGACAGAAAGTATATTTGAAAATTAATTTTTAGGGAAAGAAGTTATCAAACATCTTATTTTTACATACTTTTGAAATGATACTATCCGGACACTTAAATTCAGTCTTATCAAAGGTGAGTGCCTCGGCGCCTGAGACGAGAGGAGAGGCGAGGCGAGGCGAGGTACATCAGTATCGCCTATTTTCGGCGAGGCAAGCAGTGACAAAAAAACCGAGAAGAAGACAATGAGGCGACTAAGGCCCCGCCTTTTAAAAAAAGGCTGACTTAAAACATATAACGCAGAGTTAAGATTTGTTTAGTTATATCTTTCAGTTGACTTGAACTATGCGACTTCTCCAACTTCAGGACCTTCATTCTCTTTCAGCCTTTCAGGTAGGTCTTTCTTCTTTCTTTATTCTTATTTATCCTCAACTTTCCAGCAGATTCTTTCTTTTTCTCTTTTCTTCTGGTGCAGCTTCTTCCTCACTTTCCTCTTCTCCCTAATTTTTTCTCTTCGATTTTTGTCCCGATTTGTTGTATAATAATTAATAATGTTCATTAATTTTTACCTATAAACATTAATTTTTAATGGCGTCGTCTAATGATAGTGTTGGAAAATTGCATTTGGTGGAAGGTGCGTCTACCCGTATTTAATGACTTAAACACTAGCGTTCCGTATGTTGGAGGCTTTGTCTCTTCACACGTGTATAATCTACTAAGTGAGTAGATGACCGTAGAGCCAAGAATCATCAAATTTCATTGAGAAATGAAAGAGATATTGGTCCACGAAGTAAGGTGTTTGAGGCATGGAAATATGGTGTGGGACAAATCTACCACATCGGTGGTAAAATGAAGAATTGTTCTCTTTATAAGTCACAAAATAGGCGAAGGGTTTGGGACCCCAAGGGGTAACCCATGTGTTTGAAGGAGGGAGGACCTAGATGTGCTTGGGTTCAAGGCTAAGTCCACACGCGCGTCGCTGCCGCCCGCCCGTCCGGTCCGGGCTCGGGTCATGGGTCGTGGGCCTTGGGCTTCTTCTGATAGACCCCCAGATTGTTTAATATTTACAGTTTGGTCCCTAAAAAGATGAAATTGAGAACGACGGAGCCGTTAGAGTTGATTGGCTCAATTGCAGAGACTACAAGATATACAACACAGAGACAAACAGAAAGAGAACAACTGAAATTCTGTCCAAAAACGTGAGCATCAGAAACGTGTGGACAAAAAGAAAACTCTTCCTTCCTTTGCCATTCTTCATCAAGTCGTTTCATGTTTGTTTTCTTCGTCAGAATCAACCTATTTGTTTTGTAGTGTTGATTAGTTGTTGTTTTATCTTGGGAGACTATTGCCCGTTAACGTAAAAGCATATATACGGGCCAATCTTGTCTTAAAGACAGAGAGTCATCTCTCGACTCAGCCCACATTTGTAACAATCCAGATTTAGTGTTTCTTGATTTCAGGTTATCAAGATTCAAGACTCAACAAGCTTGCGACAGTTCTGAATATTGGCTTGTTTGTTTATCCTTTCGAACACTTGTAATATTTATTTACTTCCCGTATTGTTTTACATATCCAACAGATAGCAAATGAGTGACAAAAAGAAAGACATGGGTTGAAATTATGATATACAATGCCCAACAAAAGATTCAGCTATATGTATGTTTTGTAAACACACTCACAACGATGAAATTAATCGTCACAAACAAAATTTAATTGATGGGTATCAAAATGCAAAATACTGTCCTGAGTGTCCGCCTGAAATTAGGCAGAAGTAAAAATGTATGTTGATAGTAAAGCTATGATAAAAAGTCAAATGTTGCACGAAATATAGCTTAATCTCACTGATGAAGATGATGAAATAATGTTTCCTCTCTCAACAACTTAAAAAATGTCATCCAGTGGATCATCCACGGTTTGGACCGTGAAGAAAGGCCCTCTCAATCCATTTTTGTCGCAGAAATCACAAGGTAAGAGAAACTTGAAAATGAGAAAAGTTGATGAAATTAGAAAAATGTTAACGGATCGCGTTGTAAGTTTTGCATCATGGATGTACGATGCAAGGCTCCATTTTAGTTGTGTCAATCATAAAACTTTTGATAAATTCATGGAGGTCATAGGACAATATGGCCTAGGAATGAAGCCTCCTAGCTATTACAAAGTTAGAGTTAATCGTCTAAAAAAAGAGGTAAAGAAGAGAGACAAGATTATTGAGGAACATAAAGTGCAATGGACAAAGTTTGAATGTTCCATTATGATGGACAAATGGAGTGCACAAAGTGAAAAAATGATCATCAATATTTGGTGAATTCTCCCATAGGTAGTGTGTTATTTGGATTCGTCGATGCTAGCAACAAATCTATGAATCCCACCAAAATGTACAACTTGTTTGAGAACTCTATTTAGAAAATTGGTCCGAAAAATGTTGTACATGTTATAGTTAACGCCGGTGAGAATGTTAAAGCGGGTGATATGATGATTGTGTACCATATATTTATTAGACTCCGTGTGTTGTTCATCGTATCAATTTGATGTTTGGTGACATCTTCAAGCTAAACATGTATACTTCAGGTCACTTTAATATATTTGTCTTTAATATAGCTTCAACTTTCTTTATAGTTTATACTCTATCCGTCTTAGTTTGACTGGACACAAAGTTTAAGAAATAAATAAAGATTTTTGAATCTTGTGATCTTAAATGAAAGATGTGTGGGGTCCTGTAAATCTTATGGTCTTAAACTTGTCAAAACTTACTAAATATATAAAGAGACACTCTTTTTGGAACAAATCAAAAATAAAAGTAAGACACTTAAAATGGGACGGAGATAATACATATTAGCTACTAAAATATTACTTTTACAGTATTGTTGAACTTGATAAGAAAATTTATAAACGAACAAATTTGGTGAAACCGGCCAAAAACAAGATTTGCAATGACCTTCTTAACTTTGCAAGTTTTTTACATACAAAAGAAAAACTTGAGAACTCCAGTAGTCTCAACGGAATGGACATAAAGTAGATTGCAAAGAAACTTTTGGGGGGAAAAATTGTCAAACATCTTTTTTATAAATATTTTTGAAATGATGCTGTTCGAGCACTTAAAAGTCAGTGTTATCAAAGGTGAGCAACTCCGCGCCTAAGGCGAGAGGCGAGGCGCAGCAGTTGCGCCTTTTCCGACAAGGCGAGCAGTGACAAAAAAGAAAAAGAGGCTGACTTAAAACATAAAAAGCAGAGTTAGGATTTTTCTTACTCATCTCTTTCGGTCGACTTAGTCTGTGCGACTTCTCCTGCTTCAGGTCCTTCGTTCTCTTTCAGCCATTCAGATAGGTCTTTCTTCTTTCTTCTTTCTTCTTACTTTTTATTTCTTGCGCAACTTTTTCCTTCCTCTCCTATCCAGATTTTTCTTTTTAATTTTCTGTCAGATTTGTTATATACTAACTAATAATGTTTATTGAATTTTTGCCTTTAAATAGTACTTTTCAGTGGCATCATAGGATGGTAGCAAAAAGATTGATAAAAAAAGACATGGGTTGGAATTATGATAACAAAAAATTCAGTTATATATATGTTTTGTAAACACACTTACAATTGTGAAATTAGTTGTCACAAGAAACATTTGATTAGTGGGTATAGCAAAATTATGTCTAGAGTGCTCACCCGAAATGAAGGCAGAAGTAAGAGTGTATGTTGATAGTAAAGCTATGATAAAAACTCAAATGCTGCAAGAAGCATCTGTGTTTAATCTCACTGATGAAGATGATGAAATAATGTCTCCAACAACTCAAAAGTATCATCCAATGGATCATCCACGGTGAGGACTGTGAAGAAAGCCCCTCTCAATCTTTACTTCTCTCGCAGAAATCACAGGAAAAAGGAAGCGTGGAAATGAGAAAAGTCGATGAAACCAGGAAGATGTTAAGGGGTCAAGTTGCAAGTGTTTTTGCATCATGGATGTACGATGCATGACTCCCTTTTAATTGTGTCAACTACAAAACTTTTGATAAATTCATTGAGGTCGTAGGATAATATGGCCCAGGAATGAAGCCTCTAGCTGTCACGAAGTCATAGTTACACATCTAAAAAAAGAAGTGAAGGACATAGATAAGATTGTTGAGGAACATAAAGTGAAACAGACAAAGTTTGGATGTTCCATTATGATGGACAACACGAAATGAAAAAAATGATCATCAATTTTTTGGTGAATTCTCCAATAGATAGTGTGTTTCTTGAATACGTCCATGCTTGCAATGAATTTACGAATTTACGAATTTCACCAAAATATACAACCTGTTTGAGAAGACTATTGAGAAAATTGGACTGAAAAATATTTTATAAGTTGTTACTGATAACACTAATGAGAATATTAAAGAGGTTATATGATTATGGGTGACCCACATATTTATTGGACTTAAAGAGGTGACATGATGATGGGTGACCCACATATTTATTGGACTTCATGTGTTTGTCCATTATATTAATTTGATGTTTGGTGACATCTTTAAGCTAAACGCGTATGCTTCAGGTAACTTTAATATATTTATCTTTAATATAGCTCTAACTTTCTTTATAATTTATACTTATTAGCTACTAAAATATTACTTTTACAATTTTTCAGAAGGTCGTTAAGATGTATTCATACATCTCAGAGGCCATTATTATTGAACTTAATTAGAAAATTTACAAACAAAAGAAATTTGATGAAACCGGCCAAAACAAGAATTGCAACAACATTCTTAACTTTGCAAGCTTTTTACATGGAAAAGAAAAACTTCAGAACTCTGGTCCTCTCGACCGAATGGACAGAAAGTAAATTTGCAAAGAAACTTTTGAGGAAAGAAGTTGTCAAACTTCTTATTTCTACATCCGGCGGCAACATTTAGTTGTCTTTATAGCTTTACTTAAGTTATTTGATTTATGTATAATTATTAACCTTTAATTTATTTTTTTCTATAGTTGAATGGTGGTCGTTATTTGATAGTCAAACTCCAACCTTGCATAAGTTCTCCATGAAAGTATTAGGCTTAACTTGTAGTGCATCGGATGTGAGAGAAATTGAGTCGTTTTTTAACATGTTAGAAGAAGATTTATTATATTTCAATTTCTATATTACATTATTATTAGTATCTATTAATTACTCTCCACAACATATGCACCGATTCATTCCAAACAGAGGAATATGCTTGAGCTATCGCGTCTCAATAATCTAGTGTACATTAAGTACAATAGAACATTGAAGTGTCATTATGATCCTCGCAATATCATTGATCCATTTCATTTAAAATAATATTGATGAAGCAAATGAATAGTTAGTTGGATGCCTCAAAAAGCAAGAAAATGAATTAGTGTATGAGGGATGTAATCACAATTAGGGTATTGTTGTTACGACGGTTGGAGTTGAGGAGAATATCTCGTCTTGGGGGATCCTTCAAGTTAAAATAACAAAAGGCAAAGGAATACACTACTAAAAAATCACTATTTTTTCATTGACATTTTCCACTCAAAAGTTCAATGGCTATTTCAATAGATATTTTGATGGATTCAGTGGGAAATAGAAAAAATAGAAGTTTTTCACACGAAAAAATTAAAAAGTTTCTTGGCGTTTCAATGGAAACCTGTTTTTCACCATGCGTTTTTTCAGTGACCTGGTTTGATGTGAATGAGTTGGAAAAATCATGTTTGATAATACAATTAATTTTCTACTGAATGTCGGTGGAAAAAACCTATGTTTCTAGTAGTGACAGCTACTACAAGTTCAAGTGGGTCTTTAGTTGATGAAGACTCCGAATATACTTCAAAATTTTGAAAATCTTGAAGAAGAATAGACTTTTAATATTGCTCATCTTATGAATTATTGAGTCATTCAAGTTCTAAACTTTTAGTATCTATTACCTACTTTTAATTTTTTAATTTAAATATTTATTAATATGTTATTGCTATTGAGATTTCAATTATTTGTTGGAACTTTGCCTTTGGTGGGGAGGTGCGTCCACCCGTATTTAATGACTTAAACACTAAGGTTTCGTATGTTGGAGGCTTTGTCTCTTCACATGTGCATAATCTACTAAGTGAGTAGATGACCGTAGGGCCCAGAATCGTCAAATTTCATTGAGAAATGAAAGAGATATTGGTCTACGAAGTAAGGTGTTTGAGGCATGGAAATATGGTGTGGGACAAATCTACCACATCGGTGGGAAAAGGAAGAATTGCTCTCTTTATAAGTCTCAAAATTGGCTAAGGGTTTGGGACCCCAAGGGGTAACCCATGTGTTTGAAGGAGGGAGGACCTAGATGTCCTTTAGTTCGGGGCTAAGCCCACACGCGCACCGCCGCCGTCCGGTCCGGTCGCGGGTCACGGGTCGTGGGCTTCTTCTGATAGACCCCAAATTGTTTAATATTTGCAGTTTGGTCCCTGCAGTTTCTAGAAAGCGAACAATGGAATGCAGAAAGTTTCTGCCTACCGTTTGAATTGGTTTTTGGAACGTTAAAACCATTAATCTACACTTTATCACCTCCCTAAAAGCTCCTTCAAGATGCACATTAAATCAGCCATTACTTGGTTGATTAACTCCCTCCATAAACAACCATTACTTGGCTGATTAATGGCCATTACTTGGCAGTTGAGAAGTCCCTCACCTTATGCTATTTATTGGAGCTTTTGGCTCAATTGTAGATGCTAGACAGAAAATGAGACAACATATATACACAGAGACAAAACAGAAGAGAACAACACAGATTCTGTCCAGAAACATTGGGACAAAAACAGAAAACTCTTCATTCCTTTTCCATTCTTCAGCAAGTCGTTTCGTGTTTTGTTTCTTTGTCAGAATCAACCTATTTGCTTTGTAGTGTTGATTAGTTGTTATTTTATCTTGGTAGACTATTGTCCGTTAACGTAAAAGTATATATACGAGGCAATCTTGTCTTAAAGACAGAGAGCCATCTCTCGACTCAGCCACAGTTGTAACCATCCAGATTTAGTGTTTCTTGATTTCAGGTTATCAAGATTCAAGACTCAACAAGCTTGCAGCAGTTCTGAACATTGTCTTGTTTGTTTATCCTTTCGAACACTTGTAATATTTATTTACTTTCCGTACTGCTTTACATATCCAACATTATTTATATATGCAATTAAATATTTTAATTTTTGGTATTGATTGAAACCTCAAATCTACAAGGCGAGTGCCTCGCCTCTCGCCTCTCGCATCTCGCCTCAGTGAGACAAGTCATTGTCTCCTTTTGTCGCCTCGCACCTTTCAAAACACTACCCTATACAAATTATTATTGTGTTGTAAAGCTAAACAAACTGCCTCATCGCTTCTTCGGCGCTCTTGGCCAAAACTCATTTTCATGTCATCAATGTAAATTTGTTCAATACTTTATGTTAATCTAAGAGAGTTAACACATATATTGACATTATTATTCAATTTAGCTAGATTTCAACAACAAAATTCAAGAACACTTACAAAAGCTCAAGTTAAGGCTTGGTTTGAAAGAGGTAATTTCTCTACCCCCATTCTTGAGTATAAAGTCTTGAATTTAATTATCTAAAGTATACTTGAGTAGCAAAACTATTGAATTGGATTGTGTAGGGTGTCAAATGCTATGGAAACTAAAAATAAGAGATGAAATAAATCGGATGTCAATTCTGTTTCCGAATGTCGGCAATTATGTCGTCCGACACCAGTAACAACACTTAGCAAAACATAAACTTTAAAGAGTAAATGCAGCGGAATTTAAAGAACACAAAGGTTTAAATTTTCATAAGTTATATATATTATATAACTTATGATGGTGAATAACCAAATGTATTGTATATATATTATGTACAACAGTACAGATTCCTTTCTTTACATATTTACAATATAAAACGAAAAGGAATTAAAAGTTGAAGTCGCAGATGACTTCTGCCTGAAAAATTTAACTAAGTAGACATAGACAACCTCTCATTACAATCGTTTCATGCAAAACTAATCTAGAATTTAAACAGCAATTGTAATATTGGACAGAATATTGTCAACACACTCAGGCAACACTGGTGATCCAGATTTCTATGATGAAATTCCGAGAGCTCTCTTGGTATTTTTGCTTTCTGATTCTGGATATCGATTCATTGTAGTAGCTTCTCTATTTATAGTAGAGAGTCTTTCTTGAAAGGCTCATCGATCGGTTGTGGAGGTTGATGAAAAGTTGGGCAGCTGGTAGGATTTGTTGGAGACGATCAAGGAGCAAAAACCTGTAACAACTTTGACTTGTTCCTCACGAAAAGCAGCAGCCTTGACTCGTTCTTCACACATGTTTACCAACTCATTTTTACCTTGCCAAGTCATATTTACTACATAGTAATCATTACGTGAAGTAAGGCAAAATCAGTTCTGAAAATGTTGATCCAAATATTATGCAACATTTGTCCCAACATTCTTATACACTCAAATCAATACTTCAGGAGATATGTTGAGTCAAATGTCACAACATCAAATCCAATATTAACAATCTCCCATTTTTTGCCTTTCTTCACAAAACTTGTTAAAATGTAAAGTTGACTTATGGTGTTTTCACAAATGTTGTCCAACATCTGTGATCAACAATTTCAAGGTCATGTCCCTCTTAACCTGTGATGGCATACAAGCAAACATGTGTATACCAATTCATAGGATTAGAAAAAAATATGAGCACATATATACACATATCATCCAATATATACAAACCACGAATAGAAATAAACCATTGTCAATAAATATCCACATCAAAATATTTAACAAACATTTACAGCTTAGGTTCAACAACATCATTCAGCTTCCTCCTTGCTCATCATACAGCAGCAGCAGCTTCTAGCAGCCTTCTACATCTGCATAACAGCTTTAGCTTCCTCTGCAGCATAGCAACTTTAGCTTCCTCTGCAGCATAACAACTTTAGCTTCCTCCCCCTGCATCAACATCATCTCCTTCTTTTTGTGAAGAAAGTAGCATAATGAAATGGTCTCTAGCTTGTATCAGGGCATTCCTTGCAGCATCAACTTCTGTAATTTATTGGTTGATTATTGCAATTTGATCCACAAACCATTTTGTAGACAGTGTAGACTGTCCTGGGCCAGTATTTCCCATAATGTTAATGACATTTGTGGCAACATTTTCACTTTCAACTTCCTTCTTCCAGGGCAAATCCATGACTCTATCCTTGCTCTTTAAAATTGCTTTGTTTACAGTGTAAAGCTCTGGAGCCTTCCCTAAAGTGTCTTCTCTCTTAGGCTCAAAGCCTTGAGTGGTGAATACTTTGTAGGTCGGAGAAGGAAAAGGAATGATTGAAGTTGATTCTTTCTCACCCAAATCAACTTTCAAACATTTCTCAACTCTATACAATATAGTGGCTTGTTCAGATATCACATTTGACTCATTCATTGAAGGAAGCCAATTGTAAATAGCAATTTTGTGGAGGGTCGAAAACATGGCTGTTAGTTTGGAGTCTGGACATCTAGGGATCCATTTCTTCATTATACCTCCAGTGAGGTATTCAATTACTTCATCCCTATTGTCTATTACATGTTCAGCTTCTCTAACGTTATCTCCATTATTTTGGCCAATACATTGATTTATGATAGTAGGCGTAAAAAATATACCTTGTTATAGAGATATATCTTCCCAAATTTCTTTGAGGAGGTATCCTCTATAGCAGAGCTTAAGTTCGCATAAAACGGCCTGATTATCTCATCAACATATGGTTCTTTTTCAATGACTGAACCAAGAAGTTGCCTGTCCTTTAATAATTCTACCAAACCATATTCAGTACAGAAAGCAATATATAACACTAATCCCACATAACATAGTTAGCTTTAGAATAGAGTTTATCTGAGAAAGCAGATACCTCAATGTCTGAATTGATGGATTTGGTACTGTTGAAGGATGTTGTGGCGTGTGTCTCTTCGGATGTTGGTTGAAATATTGCCTGAGATGTTTTGGCATTTAGGGAAATATTTGGAGCAGCACTTGTCCTTGTAGTCCTGAGAACTCCCTTTGGAAAAAATTATTTCAAGGGGGTGTCATCTGGGATTTCCCTTTCTTGAGGCACACTAGGTTGTTCAGAAACAGATGAGTCTTCCTCGGTTGAGAAAACATAGTCCGTATTTTCACTATCACTGCTCGAGTAAGCGGGTTTAGATGTTTCACATTTAGTCATTTTGCTACTCGAACCTTTTTGGACTGTTTTCACAAACACTCTACTCGATCGGCGAGTAGGAAAGGTAGATGACCTTGGCCTTTTACCTAGAGATGAGAAATCAAAAGTTTGATCGACATCTATAGGGTTATTATTATCTCTAGATAACTGATATCTACAGGTTCATGAAAATCTTTAAACACTATTGCTTTAAAAAGATCCTCATGGAGATTTGAGGAAGAAGACTGGCCCAGTGGTTGAGGTGTATTCGACGGAGGGCTAATGCTCATGGGAGTGTTAGATGGAATGTTGGTTGACATTTGTTCTGACATTGGAGAAGTTTCCATCGGTGAGAATTGAGGAGAAGGTTTTAAGAAATTTGGGTTTGTGAAAGTGATTGGAGTTTGATTTGGTGTTTCCATCGGGTAAGTAGGAAGATTTACACCCGTTGAGCTTTTCCTTCTTTTTTTTTGTAAAAAAATAACAAATGTGAGGAATATTTATATACATGGCAAACCTTTTCTTAGTAACAAGAATCCCTTAGTTTTAGGTGTTTCAATTCTACACAATAACTTACACCTAAAATATTGGGATAAAAAAAATAAACATCACGGTAGAAATAAAATTTAATCTTCTCATTTTAAATTTTGAAATTCCTGTAAACAAGGCATATAATAGGGAGTAAGATATGATATTTCAACGATCATATAAGCACAACATCCCAACACATATCACATTATGAAAAATGTCAACAGCAATGTTGGCAACATTTTGGACAACACAAGTATTTTGATCCCACAAGAATTTTCAGATTTGGCAACAAACCAAGACACATTTTATATGCACTTTATGAGTTTGACCACTGGACCAATGTAACATTTTCCATCGTGTCCTTGGTCTAATCACATAACACATATAAAAGATTTTTTCGTGTCAAAAATAAGAATGGTATTCTCAAATCTCTTTTGAAGCACTCGATACTCCTATAGAATAGGAACTGTATCTTTTCACAGGCTTTGCCCATTTTTCACAGTTGTCAAATATTAATATCACTTAGACAACATATTCTTATTGAAGGATCAAGCTTGTGTGACCAAAAGTTATGCACCATACAACAACAATAATCAGTCAGTGATATTACATAGGTAAATGTCACCTGAAATGTTAAACAACATTTCAGCCAACATTCACCAAAAATGTCTTTCTAGAGATTACAAAGACCAAGAGATTTCTTTAAACTTGAAAATCTCTCATAGTCCAAAGCTTTTGTAAAAATATCAGTTGGTTGATGAAAAGTGTCAACATGTTCAATTTGAACTAGCTATTTTTCAACTAAATCTCTTAAAAATGACGTCTAATTTCAATATATTTTGTACGTGTGTGTTGAACTGGATTTTTGGAAATATTTATAGCACTCAATTTATCACAGTACAAAATCAAAATGTTGCTAGTAAATCCATAGTCGTCTAACATGTGTCGTAGCTAAATTAATTGAGAACAACAACTTCTAATTACTACATATTCAGATTCAGCAATTGAAAGTGAGATACAGTTTTGTTTACGACTATACCATAAAACAAGGTTATTGCTAAGATAAAAACATCATCCACTTGTTCTTTTTCTATCATCCACATCTCCAGCCCAATCTGAGTCACTAAATCCTATTAAGTTAGAATTAGTGTCTTTGGAATACCAAATTCTCAACTCACATATGCCAGCAATATATCGAATAATACGTTTCACGGCATTTAAGTGGGACATTTTGGGACATGCTTGAAAATGTGCACAAACACAAACACTAAACATAATATATGAGCGACTAGCAGTAAGATAAAGAAGGCTACCTATCATAGATCGATATAATGTTGGGTCGATATTTTCACCAACATTATCCTTACATACCTTCTACGATGAATCCATTGGTGTTTTCATCTGTTTAGCGTTCTCCAAACTAAATCTTTTAACTAGATTCTTGGCATATTTACTCTGTGAGATAAAAATTGCTTTATCTGCGAGCCTAAGAAAAAAGTTAATTTCCCAATCATGCTCATTTCAAATGTAATGACATATCTTCAACAAATGAATTTAGGTACGACTGTGAAGTCGATCCAAAGACTATGTCATTAGATTTGAGTAATTATAATATCTACACCAAGTCATTTAATAAACAAAGTACGATCAGCTTCGCCACGGTTAAAACCAAATTCAAGAAGAAAGTTAGTTAAACGACCATACCATGCACGAGGGGCTTGTTTCAACCCATACAAAACCTTTTTAAGCTTGTATACATAGTGTGGATGGTAAGGATCTTCAAATCATTTTGGTTGTTCAACATATACCTCCTTATCTAGATAACCATTTAAGAAGGCACCTTTTACATCCATTTGGTATAAAGTAATTTTCAGACAACAAGCAATAACAAGTGTACTTTTTCTCCTTGTTGGCGGAACGACATACCGAAAAAAAAAGACAATCAATCAGAATCTTGAAAATAAGTCAAAAAAGTTGGGGACATAGTAAACCTCCTACTATAAGAGTGATTCCCTGTGATCGGAAGGGGAAAGATTGAATCTTGAGGGTTCAATTATCAGTTTTCTTTTTATTTTATTTTTATAAGGGCTAAAATAATTTTTTTTGGAGTAAAAGTCTAATCGACTCGATTCTAGCTACATGTGCGAAGGTTTCATCAAAATCAATTCATTCAACCTGAGTATAACCTTGTGCAACTAGACGTGCTTTGTTTCTAACAATTGTTCCCGATTCGTCTGATTTATTTTTAAAAATCCACTTAGTTCCAATTACATTTGTATTATTTGGACGTGGAACTAAGTCCCAGACTTTATTTCGAGAAAAATGTTCAAGCTCTTCTTGCATTGCTTGTATCCAAAAATTATTTTTAAGTGCTTCTACAACATTCTTTGGTTCTAATGTAGATATAAAATAAGAAAGACTAACCTCTTGGTATATGGTTGACATACACACATACCTTACTATTTCTCTATAGTTGAGTGGTTATTTGCCTCTTGTTCTAATTCCTTCAAAAACTCCCCCTATCACTTAGCATGTTGGATGATTCTTCCTAATCCTTGATGAGGGGTCCCTACGAACTTGGTCTAACAATTCTGCATTTGACTCCTCATCTGTGGCCTCTGTGGTCTCTATTACTGTTTCGGATGTTGCTTCATGTGTGGCAACATTTGTGGCAACATCCGATTCTTCTACAATCTGTGGACTTTTCACTGTATCTATAATGTTATTTTCAATAATTTTTCCTGAAACATCAGAAAGATCATCAAAGATAACATTTACATACTCTTGTACATTTCTGGATCTCAAATTGTATACTCGATAAGTATGACTATTTTGTGAATAACCAACAAAAATTCATTTATCACTCTTAGAGTCAAATTTTTCCAAATGATCCCTGTCATTTAGAATATAACAAATACACCCAAATACATGAAAGTAACGCAAGTTTGGTTTCTTTCCATTTATAATCTCATAAGGTGTCATCTTTGTTCCTGGCCTTAGATAGACTCTATTAGCTATGTGATTAGCAGTATTCAAGGCTTCTGCCCATAAACGTTTTGATAAATGTTTAGAACTAAGCATCACTCTAGCCATTTATTGCAATGTCCTATTCTTCCATTCTGCAACCCCATTCTGTTGAGGGGTTTTTGGGGCAGAAAACTCATGAAAAATCCCTTTTTATCACAAAAACTTGTGAATGAACTATTTTGAAATTCTTTTTCATAGTCGGATCTAATCCAAAAAATAGAAGAATAGAATAAATTTCTAATTCTAGAGTGCAAGATTTTAAACATGTCAAACATTTGTGATTTTTCTTTCAAAAAATATATCCAAGAATATCTAACAAAATCATCTACTATCACAAAGGAATACCTCATGCCTCCTAGACTGTCTACTTCAACTGGACCCATTAATCCATATGTGGCAATTGAAAACAGTGAGACGTACCTGAATGTTGTCCGTCGTGTTGGACAACATTATGAGAGACACGGGTTTGCTTACCTTTCAAACAATCTTCACAGACAGTTTTACTTTTATGGCTAAGTTTGGGTATGCCTCTAACTGCTTCATATGAGGCCAATTTTTCTAAATCGCGGTAGTTTACATGCCCCAACTTTTAATGTCATAGTGTTGTGTCATCGACCTTAGCATTATTGCATGTTTCTTGTCCTCCAGCAAGATAGCAATTATCACATGTTCTAGTACCTGTCATGACACATATATTTGCTTCATTCATAACTTTACAAGCATTCTTATTAAATTTCACCTCAAGATCGTCATCACACAGTTAACACTTATCAGATTAGCCATTAATCCCTCAACGTGTAAGACATTTCTTAAGGCTGGAAAACCAGGAGCATCCAAGATCCTTTTTCCAATTATTTTGCTTTTACTGCCACCTCCATAAGTCACGTTTCCTCCATTAAATGACTCATAGTTCTTTAGAAAACCTTTTGTACATGTCATGTGGCGAGAACATCCACTGTCAAAGTACCAAGAACCTGAAATATTAGTTCTTAA
Organism: Anisodus tanguticus; assembly: GCA_034509755.1. Taxonomy (NCBI): domain Eukaryota; kingdom Viridiplantae; phylum Streptophyta; class Magnoliopsida; order Solanales; family Solanaceae; genus Anisodus; species Anisodus tanguticus. The sequence goes on along the minus strand of CM067550.1, from coordinate 45,392,936 downwards.
TGCAGTAATAGCAACATTACATGTTACATCCTTTTAGGAACTCAAACTCTCTTAATTTTTTTTTTACCTTTTGGCTCAGAAATGTTGCTTCGATTGTTATCCGGAATGTTGGACAACATTTTAGGCAACATTTTGCTCACCGAATCTTGAAGTTTGAAACAGTATGGTTTTAAGTGTCCATGGGAGTTATAGTGATGACACACAAACTTCATATTCTTTGACATATATGAGAACCTATTATTTATCCCTTTTTCTGTTACAAGCATATTTTCTCATTTTTATCAAAGAGATTAGAGCATATGGTTTTAAGAGAGTTTTCATACCAAATTCTCGCATGTGAAGGTTTACTAAAGTTGAGTATCTCATTCAATTTTGAAGTCCTCGTGTTGAGCTTACGGAAGGTTGCTTCGGCTAAATCCAATTTTGCACGGATCTTACCAAATTCAATATCCTTCTTGGTTGCAACCTCAAGTCGGGTTATCATGCCTTTTAATACTAAATTCTCATGAGCTAAAGATTTTACCTTTTTGCCAAGTTGTTTGGATTCAATGATTAAGGCTTTACAAATACTTTGTAATTCATTAATCATAATAGAACCACTAAAGCAATTAACATCAGAATAGTTAAAGAATTCATACCTTTCGGATGTCGCTGAGGATGTTGATGTCGTTGCTGATGTTGGAGAAAATGTTGTGGCATCTGAGACAACATTGTATATGACATCTTCATTATCCGATAGAGATTGTTCAAAAAACAGTAGCCAGCATTGCTTGTGATTCAATTTCACGATCTCATTCCTCTTCTCCTTCATCATTACTAAGAGAAACACATAGATTCTTACCAAATTTTCTAAGAGTTTTTGAACATTCGTTAGCATAGTGACCCCAACCCGAGCATGCATGACACTGCACGGACTCAAGTTGTTTGGGATCAAATTTGGTATGATTTGAGTTGGTTCTTCTTAGTTGATTTCCTTTTTGTACATTTGGAAGGAATTTAGTAAGCTTTTGATTGAAGACTTTATTTTGGTGCTCTTTAGATTTAGATTGATTTCTCTCATTGTTGAACTTCCTCACCATTGAATTGTATTTTTGAGTGAGTAAGACAGCATTTGCACCATCACCAATTTCTTCAAGATTCTCATCCTCTTCTTCGATTTGACTCTCCGAGGATTGAACTTGAAGTGCCACATTCTTAATTTTATACAATTCCTTTTGATTCTCAATATTCATCTCATAAGTTTTTAGAATGCTCATCAAGGTATGAAGTTCCATTGTGGCAAGATTGTGAGCTTCTTTAATAGCACAAATCTTTAAATTAAACTTTTCAGGAAGGGAACGGAGAGCCTTTTCAACAAGTTGAGTGTTGGTTAATGGTTCACCAAGCACTTGACATTTATTTGAGATGTCAATCAACTTTTCAAAATAAGATTTTAATGTCATCCGCTTCTTCCATCCTTAAACGTTCATATTTACTCATGAGCATGCATAACTTTGTTCAACGGACACTTGAGCTACCTTCACAATGAATTTGTAAAGTATCACATGCATCCTTAGTCGTGGGGCAGTTTTGAATGAGTTTGAACATATACATATCAACCCATCCAAAATTGCATTTAAGGCTTTTTCGTTAAAGCTAGCATTATTGGTTTCTTCTGTAGTCCATTCAGATTCAGGTTTAACAAGAATGTCACCTTCCTTATCCGGCGGCAACATTAAAACAACATACCCATGGGTTATAGATCTCCATGCCCTAACATCAATTGATTTGATATTAGAACGTAGGCGAATCTTCCAATAGGCATAATTTGATCCATCTAAAATAGGAAGCCTACCAATAGTTGGATTTGCCGGATCCATAGCTTATGACAACAGGACCAAGCACTTATTATGTTAAGTGTCGGCTCTGATACCACTTGTAGGGTGTCAAATGCTATGAAAACTAAAAACAAAAGATGAAATAAATCGGATGTCAATTTTGTTTCCGAATGTCGACAATTATGTTGTCCGACACCAGTAACAACACTTAGCAAAACAAAAACTTTAAAGAGTCAACAAAATTTAAAGAATACAAATGTTTAAATCTTCATAACTTATATATATTATATAACTTATTATGGTCAATGACCAAATGTATTGTATATATATTATATACAACAGTACAAATTATTTTCTTTACAGATTTGCAATATAAAACGGAAAGGAATTAAAAGTTGAAGTCGCAGATGATTTCTGCCTGAAAATTTAACTTAGTAGACATAGACAACCTCTCATTACAATCGCTCTATACAAAACTAATCTAGCATCTAAACAACAATTGTAATGTTTGACAGAATGTTGTCAACACACTCATGCAACACTGGTGATCCAGATTTTTGAGATGAAATTCCGAGAGCTCTCTTGGTATTTTTGCTTTCTGATTCTGGATATCGGTTCACTGTAGTAGCTTCTCTATTTATAGTAGAGAGTCTTCCTTGAAAGGCTCATAGATCGGTTGTGGAGGTTGAGGGAAAGGTGGGCAGCTGGTAGAATTTGTTGGAAACGATCAAGGAGCAAAAACTTCTAACAACTTTGACTTGTTCCTCACGAAAAGCAACAGCCTTGACTCGTTCTTCACACGTGTTTACCAACTCCTTTTTACCTTGTCAAGTCATATTTACTACATAGTAATCATTACGTGAAGTAAGGCAAAATCAGTTCTGAAAATGTTGGTCCGAATGTTATGTAACATTTGCCCCAACATTCTTATACATTCAAATCAATACTTCATGAGATATGTTGGGTTAAATGTCACAACATCAAATCCAACATTAACAGATTGCTTGCGACAATACAAGCCCAAACTTGAAGTCGCATTCAAGAGATGACACACACACACGCGCACACACTTTTAAAAAAATATAAGAAAATCCCAGGAATAAGCTCTTAGCCATAGAACCTTAGTTACAACATGTGACCCGATAAAATATTAGAATAGTAGTTATTTTTCGATTCGTATAGTTGGAATTCGTTAAAAGCGTTCAAGTTCAAGTTCATAGTTCACTCCTTGAAAGCGACAATTTGTGAAGAAAAAAGTCATCAAAATTTCAGGCTTAACCTATAGTGTTGAATGAAAACTCATTTTCGAAATTGCAGTCTGGAACTTCATCTTTGAGTTGTTAAACTCAAATTTCAGTAGATTGAAGTTTGGGAAGACTGATGAGAGATTTCTTGAGTTGAAAAAACGTGATTTCTGTTGGAAATTTGCCTTTGGCGGGAGTTGCGACCGACCAACTTTAACGGCTTAAACACTAGTGTAACGTATGTTGGAGAATCTGGTTCTTCACACATGCATGATCTACTAAGTACGTAGATAACCGTAGGGCCAAGAATCGTCAAATTTCATTGAGAAATGAAAGAGATATTGGTTCACGAAGTAAGGTGTTTGAAGCATGGAAAGTGTGGTATTGTGTGTAATTCTCCCACATCGGTAGAGGAAGAAAGAATTGTTGTGTATATAAGACTCGAAATTGGTTTGGGGTTTGGGACCCCAAGGGGTATCCCATGTGTTTAAAGGAGGGAGGACCTAGATGTGCTTCGGTTCGAGGAAAGACCACACGCGCGCCGCCGCCGCCCGCCCGTCCCGTCCGGTTCCGGGTTCCGGGTTCCGGGTTCTCGGGTTCTCGGGTTCACGGGTTCACGGGTTCACGGGTTCACGGGTCGTGGGTCGTGGGTCGTGGGTCGTGGGTCGTGGGCTGTGGGCCGTGGGTCTTCTGATATTATCTTTTTGGGCCAGAAAACTTTGCCAGAAGTACAGTTTGATCCCAGAAGTTTCAGCTATACGAGTTTGGACCAGAATTCTTTCAGATGTGCAGTTTGGTCCCTGAAGTTTCAAGATGTACAGTTTGGTCCCCGAAGTTTCCGGATGTACGAGTTTGGTCCCCGAAGTTTCCAGAACTTCAGAATTTCGACGGTCAAAAAACAGAATGCTCAAGCACTCAATTCGGCCATTTATTTTGGTGAATTACTCCTCCTATAATGGCCAAATCCGTTGGTCTTTCTCCCATTAATGGTGGTGGCTTTACTACCTCCATAATGGCCATTATTTGGCTGTTATGGAGGGCAGTAATCAGCCCCCTCCCTCACCTATTTAAACACCCCCTTACACCATTGTTGAGCACTAAGAATGACAAAAGAGATCTTTTGCAAAACAAAGTGCACGAAAATACACAACCAAAATAGATTTCTTCCTACAACTTCCAAGCATCATTTCGTTACTCAATATTCTTCACGGTAGCTCTTGAGTTTCCTTTGCTCAAGGGTTCCATTCTCTGTTTTATCTTGGGAGACAAATTGTCCAGGACGTATAAAGGATACATACGGGGCAATATTGTCTTAAGGACAGAGTGCTACACTCGACTCAGCATAAACCAGTTTCCATTTTTCAGTCTTCAACAAAATCGTAATTTCAGTTTTGTTGTTATATTGTAATTTTCAGATTTCTAGTTGAATTATTGAAATCTTTATTTATCCTTTCGAATACTTGTAATAGTTAAATACTTCCCGTCTTGCTTTATAAAGTACCATAGAGCAAAATCTCCCAACAACTTAAGACAATATTTGTATTGTATTACTATTAGTATTCGAAAGATGTCGGTCAAAAATTATGTGACCAAATCGGATATGGAAATGGTTTTACGGTAGAAGAGAGTGATGATGATGAACGTGTTCATGGTGTCACCGCTACCAAGGCTGGTGGAAACAAGCGCTCTCGAGAACGAGGATGTCAACCGGGACAAGAGGAGAAGAGTGAAGATGTTATTCTATCTTGTAGCGAAGGCCTATATCTGTCCCAGACAAAGGATCCGAATAATGGTGAGAAGGAAATGGACACTCGGTCGATGAAGTGTGGTGAAGTGAGCGAGAATCCAAAAATTGGGATAAGTATTTTTCTTACTTGTCAAGAATAAAGAGTAAATGATAAGTATTTTTCTTACTTGTCAAGAATAAAGATTAAATGATGTCGATTAAAAATGGATTAAAGTAAGGAGGAATATGAAAATAATTTATATTCCTTATGCTTTAACAAATCAGAAGTTTAATCTCATCTTCTTTTCCGTTTAAAGATTGGATTTTGTAAATGACTTAAAAAGATCCGTTCTCTTAAGTGTAATTGTTAAAGTGTGTAAAGTATGTTCGCACATACGATGGAGAAAGATCCACTAGCGTGCGAAAAGCTGTTACCACATTTAAGTAAGCGCCAAGAGTTATCGGGCACCAATCATAACGGAAGAAGTCTAAAAGTTAATGACGTTGAGCACTGTCATACTATTTGGCGAGAAGATCCTTCATAGGATGATATTGGACACTCAGTCACATAAAGCCTCCGGGCGACTGGAGTGGGCCAAAATTCCTTTGATAGGATGATATTGGACACTCAGTCATACAAAGCCTCCGGGCGACTGGAGTGGGCCAAAATTTCTTTGATATGATGATATTGGACACTCAGTCATATAAAGCCTCCGGCGGCGGAGTGGTGCGAATTCATTTCATAGGAAAAGTAATGGACACCTAGTAAGGTGGGCCGAGTTTCAGTCCGAATGATCCGAAGGCCTAAAGAAAGGCAAGATAAAGAAATTGGACACTCGGTCCGCCAAAGCAACCGGAGTAGGCGAGTATCTAGATCAAAAATGATCCGGTTACGCCCCTAACCACGGGCAAGAGGTTGTTCATGTGAAGCAACGCCACCTCTAAATTAGAAGGGGATGGAGAGGTTGTCCTCAATAGGACTTCAAGGAATGAGATCACTCTAAAAGAGGTGATACATGTTCCTAACTTGGTTAAAGGACGTTGTTGGTCAAATCTGATTTGAGACTAGTCCAACAGGTCCGTAATAACTAAGAGTGGTACAATATGTCTGTAGCCAAATGAATGATATATTTGTAATCCGTGCGTCTATGCCATCATAGATTAAGACACGTTAAATAGCAAGTCATTCAAAAGCTAACGATGTTGAGATTGTTGCCTTCTTCTACATAAACCCTCAAAATAAATGTGAGGTAGATGAAGAGGCAAAATCACCTTTCCAAATTCCGTCAAGGGAATAGCGAAAGAAGCACTGCTCCTCTAGAACTTAGTCACACCTACTTGGGTGATTTGAAGTTTATACAAAATAGAGGGGGGAGACAAGTACGTTGGGATCTTCATTGATGATGGTACAACGTATGGAATCCTTTGTTTGTTAAAAAGCAAAGATGAAGTTGTTGAAGCGGATAAGCGCTACAAAGCAGAAGTTGAATATCAACTAAGCCTACGGATTGAGAAATTCGTAGTGATAGAAGGGGAGAATGTGAAGCATCGTTCATTAAATGACTGCTCATTACTCACCTCTGTCTAACGGTGTTAGCCAAGCGCAAACCCGTACGCCTAAATTATGTAGGGCAAGGCGATCCTTACCGCTAATGCGATTCTCACGAACTCCGCATAAGGATAAGGATAACTCTCCGTGTGAGACATGGAAATGATCTCACATACAAAAGTTGTGATGTGGGATGGCTTGGTAGAAGTTGGACTACCGAGACAGTCAAGTTCGACCTAAGATGTAGATTGCATATCCACTTTGGATCTGTAAATAACAATAGTGCTGATCGCCTCTTGGCATCAAAGAATGCTGAATTCTTTTAAGATAGCTTTCCTTGAAAAAGGAAAAAGGAGTAATTGCTCAAGGTTAACAAGAACCTGCGAGGGCCTGACTGTCCGGAACTAGACGTTCCGTATCTTCATGACTCGAAAGTTTTTGTTTATCAGGAACTTAATATTCCGGATCTGCAGAACTCAGGGATTCTAGATGTTGAACCAAGACGGAGCAAAGAGGGGACAAAGACTTGTTCCAGTCCTTCTAGCTTGTATGGTTGAGAACGAACCATGGACAATTAATAAATAATTGTCGTCTCCAAAAGTGCTGCTTTGGAAAGAAGCTACAAAGAGAGAAATAGACTCTATCATATAGAACCATACTTGCGTAATGGTTGATCTTCCTCCGGGAAAAGAACCTTTGGGTTGTAAGTTGTGCTCCCCTGTGAGTAGCTTCACATCCAGGGCCATTGCAGTCTTGCGTGGCATGAATGTTGAATTAGCCTTCCCAACCGTAGAGTTGGAAGAAGAGAATCAGACTTGGTTTGCCGAACTGTTGTTGGGCTTCTTCCGAACTTTCATTTTGGTCCCCGAAATGTTAACATTTTGGTCCGAAAGTCTCAGATAAAACGAAACAATGAATCGATCACGAAACATTGACTCGAAGTTAGAAAGCCAACAGTTGGAAAACCAACGGTCTTTGAGTGAAAATCATATTGAAACAAAGTCTCGATATGAAAGATATGAGTATCACGAGATGACATCTTAGGAATTGGATTTCTAAGACATCTAACGGATCGGTCGATAGTTGACGAGTCTCGTTGAAGTCACCAATAGATATGAATCATAGAAGCGATGGAATCATGGTGCACCCATAGACAAGGAGCGATATGCTCGGGTCACGTGTAGTTCAATGTATTGTACACACTACAACCGACTGGTATCGTCCAACAAACAGATCGGTTGAACTAAGGTTCACTTTGATGATCTTAATACATGATCAATAGAAGGCGTTAAGTCGGATATGACGATATATCGAATTATTCGCTTATCTACGGATTATAGTATTACGGATGTCCAGGTTTCGAGAGAACACGGTGATGCAAACCGGACATCGGATACGAAGAACACCAAAGCCACCAAGTAAATGTGTATGGTGGTTCTTGGAAAATCCTCTAAGCAAACTTGCATCGACCGATTCATGATGGTATCGGAGTTTATCGCTTTATACAAAGCATGAAAGAAGTTGAGTAACTTCACGACTCATTAGAGGACGTCCCTTATTGGGAGAAACCCGTGCCTTGAGCAGTTCTACATCGTGGCTAGCCGGTCGGCTTTAGGAAGGACACGGATGACGGCGTCTGGACATATCTGTCACAATCTGTCGGAGACATAAGACCGTATGGCACTTGATCATCACGGGTGTCACTTCCTTATTTACTAACTAAGGGACTACCCGGAGATCAAGTGTTCTGCCTGTCTAGGGGAATGGGCTTAAAACCCAAAATATACGAACCAATACGGTGGAAACCCAACCTTACGAACTGGAGATCCCGGTAATTTGGTTCAATGGGAAAACTAAGTTGTAAAGGTTCGGTTGATCGCTTCGGTCGAAGCATGAGCACTTCGAGATAGTGATTTCGAAAAGAAACACCAAATCCAAAGCCGTTCCGCGATAGACGTTAAGTGCTATCTGCGGTATGGGTAAAGGTTAAGTTTTCAAAACTGTAATGATCCTCAACGAGTTGAGGTTAGGTCTTTGGGAAACTTTTAATGGTTCCTAACACTTGTGAAGTGGGGTATAGCAGATACCTTGTAGGAGACCACCTATTTAAGTGCGAGGACGGGCCGCCTCAAATTGAACGCACTTAAGAATCCAAGACGTTGTCCATGGCCAAAACGGACAAAACATTACGAAGAAGAGAGTAAGGGAATTTGTTGTGTTGGTACCGTTGTCTTGGCTTACACTAAACAACGACGGTTCAAGACATCACGTTCACCGCGCAAAGTAAGTAAGTCCGATGGTATTCAACTATGGAAGGTTCAAAGCCGAGGCTACCTCTCCTTATGCAACATCGGTCCATTTGAAATATTCTTGGAAATGAAAAGACACCATGTGAGTGCGCCAAAATCTCTTTCAAGAGGGGATTGTTGGAAATTTGCCTTTGGCGGGAGTTGCGACCGACCAACTTTAACGGCTTAAACACTAGTGTAACGTATGTTGGAGAATCCGGTTCTTCACACATGCATGATCTACTAAGTACGTAGATAACCGTAGGGCCAAGAATCGTCAAATTTCATTGAGAAATGAAAGAGATATTGGTTCACGAAGTAAGGTGTTTGAAGCATGGAAAGTGTGGTATTGTGTGTAATTCTCCCACATCGGTAGAGGAAGAAAGAATTGTTGTGTATATAAGACTCGAAATTGGTTTGGGGTTTGGGACCCCAAGGGGTATCCCATGTGTTTAAAGGAGGGAGGACCTAGATGTGCTTCGGTTCGAGGAAAGACCACACGCGCGCCGCCGCCGCCCGCCCGTCCCGTCCGGTTCCGGGTTCCGGGTTCCGGGTTCTCGGGTTCTCGGGTTCACGGGTTCACGGGTTCACGGGTTCACGGGTTCACGGGTCGTGGGTCGTGGGCTGTGGGTCTTCTGATATTATCTTTTTGGGCCAGAAAACTTTGCCAGAAGTACAGTTTGATCCCGAAGTTTCAGCTATACGGTTTGGACCAGAATTCTTTCGGATGTGCGTTTGGTCCACGAAGTTTCAAGATGTACGTTTGGTCCCCGAAGTTTCCGGATGTACGGTTTGGTCCCCGAAGTTTCCGAACTTCGAGAATTTCGACGGTCAAAAAGCAGAATGCCCAAAGACTCAATTCGACCATTTATTTTGGCATGGCCAAATCCGTTGGTCTTTCTCCCATTAATGGTGGTGGCTTTACTACCTCCATAATGGCCATTATTTGGTTGTTATGGAGGGCGAATCAGCCCCCTCCCTCACCTATTTAAACACCCCCTTACACCATTGTTGAGCACTAAGAATGACAAAAGAGATCTTTGCAAAACAAAGGTGCACGAAAATACACAACCAAAATAGATTTCTTCCTACAACTTCCAAGCATCATTTCGTTACTCAATATTCTTCACGGTAGCTCTTGAGTTTCCTTTGCTCAAGGGTTCCATTCTTTGTTTTATCTTGGGAGACAAATTGTCCGGGACGTATAAAGGATACATACGGGGCAATATTGTCTTAAGGACAGAGTGCTACACTCGACTCAAAGCATAAACCGAGTTTCCATTTTTCGGTCTTCAACAAAATCGTAATTTCAGTTTTGTTGTTATATTGTAATTTTCAGATTTCTAGTTGAATTATTGAAATCTTTATTTATCCTTTCGAATACTTGTAATAGTTAAATACTTCCCGTACTGCTTTATAAAGTACCATAGAGCAAAATCTCCCAACAATTTCATCTACAAAGTCGACGAATTTGGGGTTCATTTTGCAATTAATTAGTATTTTGTAAACTGAGAAATGATTTTGAATATTCATGATGAAAAAATTTAATTAAGTTTTTTTATTTTTTTTAAAATAAAAAACATAGATTATAGTTTTCATCAATAAATGTAGTTTAACCAAAGTAATAATACTGGATACAGTGTACTTATAGATTTTGAATATAGTATAATTATAGACATTTATATGATAATTTAAATATACTAAAATACATCATTTGATATAAATTAAAAATCACTCCAACAGAAGGGAAATAGATGGTAGGAACCAAAAAAAAAAGGAGAGGATTATATTTATAGTTGAGAGAAGCTAAATTAATGAGAGATAATTTGATAAATACAAATTTTTGAAAAGGATAATTTTGTCTTAAACAGTTTTCTTCCCCTAACAAAAAAGTATTTTGACTATTACTCAAGTACATTTTTCTCTCTTGATCAAATGCCTCAAATCTTCAAACAAGTATTAATTTAAAAAAAAAAATCCTTTTAACCTCTAAAGAAGCTTAATAAAAAGAATGCTTTCGTCGCACTAAACTGAAAGTGCAAGAGGGGAGTGAATTGTAACTTTTTCATTTGGTAGTCGACTGTCTGGTGTTTTAATCGACTAACACTTATATAAAATAGAAAGTAATTTTGCAGAAAGTAAATGACACAATATTTTATACTGGTTTGGATCCAATTTCGATCCTAGTTCAGTCCCCTTGGGTTGGAAGTGTGTTCTCTTAAGCTCTTTGAAGGATTTTGGGTACAATGATGTGTTTGAATTGAGCTTCTACGTCTACACTCAAACTCTCGTAATCTTTTTGATACAATGACTCATCAACTATAATTTTTCTCTCCTCTCTTTTTTGTTTACAAAGTAGATAACTCAGAAATACAATGCTTATGAAAAGTAGAGCAAAAAACTTGAGAAGATGAAACCAAAGTATGTTTTACTTTGTCTCTAGGTGAGCCTTTAACTAGTTGTTGCCTTGGCTAGGAAGAGAACACAACCCCAGAGTCTTGATCCTTGAAAAAATGAATTAGGGATCATGTTTTTCAAGAATAAGGATGAGCTTTTTGCTTTTCTTTTCCGCGATCTTGATTGATTATTTTCCTTCCATCTTCAACGGCTCTTCACATTAATTACCATGATATTCTTTACCAAATTAACTCCTTAATCTGCGCGCAAGGATTTATTTCCATAAACTTTGATACTTGTATTCGATGTTGGCCTTCACTTAAATCTTTCAAAATGTTTCCTTTCTTTTTGGGCTTGCAACGACTTATTGAGTAAGTGAGTAAGTCGACCTTCCATATATGATGAATGAAGTCTTGAGCTGGGCTACTTCGTTGCTTCTTCAGCTGGGTATTGGGCCTTTGGGCTTTTCTTCTTTTTGGACATTGAGTTTATTGATTTTCATGCACACAAACATTATCATCATTAAAATTTACACTAACATAAATACACTCTAATTTTAGAAGATAATGAGTTAACGTGGACTCTAATATGATTTGTAAACAAGTTTTGCAGTTTTTTCTCTTCTTCTTCTTTCTCCCCTTTATAATATTCTTATTACTTGTTCGTGGCCTTGGCTTTGGACGTGAGAATAAAATTAGAATAATCAGCAAATCTTGTACAATTATACTTTGTTTTCCCAAGGATGGTAATAAAAAAATGTGGAATTGTTGTGCCTATTTCCGATCCCCAAAGACAAAAATATTAGGCAAATCCTAATCTGACTATTTTCCATCCATTGCTTCTGTTGCGTTTATCAAGTCCAACAGCTCATCTAAATTCCATATGTAACTATTGCATAAATTGTTTTTCTAATTTAGCTTTAAGTAAATAACAATAAATTTATTGATGAGTTGGTAACACGTAGTAATGAAAGTCATGTTAGGTTTTTTTTATCTTGCAGAATATAAATCACAAATACTTCTACTGATCATGAAAATAATTTTTAAATCACAAATGCTCGGAGGAAGTGGACTATTTTGGCCCTGATTTTGACAATAGTTTTCAAAAAAATAATTAAAGAACGACAGATATCAACTTTCTTCCCGGCTGACTATCTACTTTAACTATTGTTACACGTTAGAGAATTTCCTTCGTTTTATATAAACATTGAACCAAGTCACCAACCCAATTAGAAGCCAAATATTAGTGGAGTGGAGTATTATTTTGTTAAAACGCTTATGATTTTTTGCTTCTTAAAAGTTAAATTAATTGACGTTCGACTAACATTTTAAAATATATTCTTTCATATTTTAATACAAAGAAAATTACAATGAATAGTAAGCAATAAAATTCTTGAGTATCTCAATCTTAACTTTTAAAATAAATAAACCTATTTTAATTTAACTCTGAATTCGGTCAAACTAACATCCAACAAACTTAAAGAGCAAAAATGAAAAATATATTAACCATCTAGCTAATTGAAAGAAATAATTAATAAACTGTATAAGAAATAAAGATATTCAAGATCAATCCCTTTTTTTGCACCATCAAATGATGTGTCGTGGATGAGATGTTCCTTCCTTGAATGAAAAAAATATTTGATAGGGAGCGCTTCCCCAAATAAATTCTACGCGACATGAATCCGAATTAGTCGAGATACAATGCAAATACCGACACCAAATGGCAAATCAAAAAAAAAATCCTTCTTTTGCGAAGGTCAAATCTTTTTAAATTTAAAATTCTCGCAACAAAACAAAAAAAAATCTAACGGTTTGGCTATTTTGGTAATTAAGCGTACCTCCAACAATTTAAATTACCGGTATTTTCCTAAGCTTTCGCGGTACATATGAAAAAACACGTCCTGTTTGTTTCCATTCAATTGACGCCTTTCTATGTTTTACCTTCCTACGTGAAAGGTCACTTTCAAAACCCTCAAAGACATTTTCAAATAGGTACATACTTTTAGGGACAACTAAAGGGAATGTACCTATGATTTCCTAGGAATTTTTCGCCAGAAACATTGCTGTTTGAGAAAACAGGGGATTGAAATGGACGGAGAATTGGAGGATTTCAGTGTTGAATGTTTGGATGAATTGGAAGAAATTGAATTGGAATACGAGTTTGACGCCGCTTGGTTCTATGATTTCTGTCGCCCGGAGACATTTTCCGAGGCTGCAGAAGCCGAACGTTGGTTCGAAACTGCTGGCAACTATCCGCCTTCTCGTAAGCCATACATAAAGTCTCTATTCTCTTCTCTCTTTTTTTGGCTTAATGCATATGTGGCCCCCTAATAATTAGAAAGTTGAAGTATACCTGCCGCTCTTCCTCTATATTCCTGCACTAGTAGGAGCACTTCATCCAAGGGAAAAGAAAAACAATGTATTGTTTGAGTCATCATGTTATATTTTTCCTTTGATCAGTTTTATTAGTATTACTCTCCTACTATCTTATTCTTCGATTCTATTATTACCGGTTGTGTTTCCTTTGCTTTGGCTATAGTATTATTTGTTGTTGATGTTGTTCTTTCCTCCATTTTTCTATTTTCTTTTCATACCTGATTTGATATACTTTACTTGAGTCAAGGGTCTATTGGGAATATGCTCTCTACCTTCACAAGGTAGGGGCAAGACTGCATACACACAGAGGCGGATCCAAGATTTAAATTCTGTGGGTTCAATCTTAATATTTTTAGCATTGAATCCATTATATTTTTAAAGTTATGGGTTCATATCTACTACTCCTATCTCTTACAAATTTAATATTTTTTTACACATAAATTTATGCTCCGCGACGAAAGTTAGGGGTTCAATTTGAACCCCATCCTACAAGGCTCGATACGCCTCTGCATACACACCATCCTCCCTATACACCACTTGTGTAATTACACTGGGTATGTTGTTGTTGTAGGTTTTAATTTGAAACAAAGACCATACATATGACTCTTCAATACTTTATGGTCATTTAAGTTGAAGAAAGGACAATTCATTAAGATCTCGTGTTGTGCGAAATCAAAATGCTTATTCTTTTAAAAATGCCTGGTTACTGGATTGATCGGGCATTTACATGAGAATGTTGATATATAGAGTGGACATGTCATAGAAGTAATTAATTGTTGTGATTGTGAAATAGAGAAAAGAGGATTGGTTTTACGGAACTTTTCTTAATATGATGTTTTCGAAAATGACCTTCTAAGTAAACACAATCAGTTACAGCTCTATTGAATTGTGTAAACAATCAGTTTTTATATATGAGTGGTGGTAGATTTAAACTCACTACCTTTGCTTCCCTTATACCTGCCAAATCTTAAAGATGAATACATGATTTCTTTTGAAAAATCAGCGATAAGCTTCTTTCATTGTTTAACTTATTGTTGTTTCAGTATTCTTAATTTTGTACGGTGGTATTGATTTATAACTGTCCTCACTTTTTCTTTCTCCTACCCTGTTGCTTTTGGAACTTCATAGCTCTCATTGTAAAGCTAAATCTGGTGAAGGAAGCCGCGGCAGAATGTTCACGTGATCCCTCTAGGTTACGAGAAATGCAGACCACAATATCAAGCAGCAACGCCTCAAATATTCACATTGGTTCCTCCATTTCACCCTATAAACCGAAAACTGAAGGTTAGGTTACTAGCAACACCTTTCGGTAATGACTCTCTAGTTATATGTTTTGCTAAGCTTTTTCAGGTTGTACTTAATTTTAACAAAGTCTCACTTGTATTATTTCTACACGTTCAGAAACATTATCCGTTGGTCGAATGGCTAAGGAAATTCCTAAAGCTAAGTTAAAGTCAGAGCCCAGAGGTTCAACTTTAATGAAGCCCACTGCTAGTCATTTGGCTAAACTAAGGTATGTTAAAAAATATTCTAGCTTCTTCTGAAAGGTTTTATTCATTTCAAGGTGATATGTTGCTACCATTGCGTATTTGATTTTTACTATCTGCATGGCCACAATGCTTTAATTTCTCGTCTGAGTCTAACCGTTTCTCATACTTTGTTTTGCTTTGCTTGCTTTGCCTGATTATACTTTGTCTTGAGCTGAGGGTCTCCCAGAAACAACCGCTCTACCTACCAAGGTGGAGGTAAGGTCTGTGTACATTCTACCCTTCCCAGACCCCACATTGTGGGATTTCACTGAATATGTTGTTGTTGTTGTTGTTGTTGTTGTTGTTGTTGTTGCGACTTTTAAATTTTTTGTTTTCCAATCTTTCTTGCCAAATTATTTCTGTCGAACTACTTCAATCAAAAGCATCAAGCGGAAAATTACTGTAAATTTCCTGTTCAGGCTTATGTATGTTTCTGCAGTTCCAGTTTGTTCAATTTGTTTTCTCCTATTCACTTGTAGGTTATTTCTTAAACCATATTTTGCTTAACTTACAAAGTAGTATTTAGTTCTTGCTATGTTTCTCATTGTTCAATTGTTAGGTCCCAGAACCCACCTAGCAAGATCGATGAGAGAAGCTCGTGGAACTCTTCAGTATCTTATAATGCAGCTACAAAAAGACAAAAGCTAGAGAGTGGTTATCTGCGCAAGGTGTGTTACTGTTTCTTGATACTATTTCTGTGATGGTGTGCTTGAAACTGATGTATGGATTCTAGCGCTATCCTAAAACAGAAGGGAAAGAATTCTGATTTAGTTTCTGTACTGAGTTCTCTGTGCACTTTCAATTTAATGTTCCGTCTGCCCTAACTCCTATTCCAAGTATAGATTGGAAGCTTTTATGTTGTACTTCCTTTGTTAGCTAGATCTTTGTGGCAATGCCTTATGAGTTCTGATTTGATGACTTGAAAAGGTATTTCCAAAGGACTACATTAGTTTGTTCACTTTTAACTTGGTCTACTTGAGGAAAATGGCAGTCAGATGTAGTTATGGTCAGATCCCAATGAAGCTAAAAGCTTGAAATTCCCTGGATGTACACAATATCTTCACTTTTTTCTTATCCACAGTAAGGTTCTGTGAGATATTTATGAGGAAAAAAAACTAAGACACACAATTCCTTGAGCTAATTGTTTTCAAGTCTCATGAAAAAAATTGTCGAGCTGCAGCGTGGACTTTCCTTTTGGCAATAAATTCTTGACTGGTTGAAACTTGAGTGATTGGTTGAGAGCTGCTTTCTGTAGATAATTGTAGATACATGTCCTCAAATGAAGGTTATTCCTTGAACCCCTTTTTTCACATTAATGGATCAGGAGTAGCAATTGGATAGCAAGACAAAACATGAAGTAATATATACAACTTTAATGTAAGAACTTGTCGTTTCATTTCAGTATCTGATGGTAGTTTGATCGAGTTAGTTTAATCTGGTGTAAAAGGTCAAGCCTGGTGAAGGTGTCAGGCAGTCAGAGTGAGGGAGCTGTATGTTTATTCCCTTCAGATTTATTCTTGTGACAAAATTCAGCCGTTTGTGTTAGTCTGCTTTCGTCAACAGTAGAAACTCTTATCATTATTCATTTCTAATAGATGTCAGCTCCGGATATAATTTTGTGTCATCATTTTATCTTTCCAACCATGTTGCTCATTTGAAGAATCAAACTTTGCTATTCACAAGATATCCAGAAAAGTCTAACGTGAATGATTAAAGTCGTTATTGGAAGATGTTGAATTAACACTTGTTGAGTCTTCCTTTGCAGTTTATAGAATATTTATTCTGGATGCAAATTTCTCTAACTTGATGTGTTCTAAATTAAGGTCACTGTTCCTAGAGATCCTCAACTGGAAACGATGCAGAGGGCACAAAGACGAAGGTACGTTATTGTTGAGTTGTATATTGTCACATCAGGTATAAAAAGGTATCCAAAAAGATTTATAAAGGTCATGAGTCACTCCGCCGATTATCTTAATTTCTCATGGTATTAAAGTCAATATTTGGCGAGTCTGTTCTCACACTTGTAAGTTGCACTAAGGTCCACATGTGAACTCCAAAAGGGTTGAATTGAGTTGTATAGTGTCCCACAAGGGTATAAAAGGGCATCCAAAGAGGTTTATAAAGGTCTTGGCTATTGTACTCACTATTTTAAGATTTTGGGTTGGATGCTCAGTGTTGAGTTATCCCACATCGGTGGAATAAATGGTCTTTGATCTCCTTATATGGCTTGGGCAATCCTCATCACTTTGAGCTAGCTTTTAGGGTTAAGTTAGGCCCAAGATCCATTTTTCACATGGTATCAGAGCCAGACCCGTCCCAATTCATTGTTTCCGATGTTGGGCCCTCTCCTTATATGGCTTGGTCAATTCTCCTCCCTTTGCGCTAGCTTTTAAAGTTAAGTTAAGCCTAAAATCCATTTTTCATACTCAGATTCTTTCACATTTTCAGTTCGGTGGATTTCTTGACTCTTTTATCCCTTTGTCTTGGTTCGAAAATATTAACAGTTAAATGATCAACTTTTGGTTTATAACTAAAAGTTTCAGGTCCAAGAATGATTCAGAGGCAAGTGACCATGCAAAAGCTAAAGGCCAACCTTCAAAAGCACAGCCCTT
Source organism: Anisodus tanguticus (assembly GCA_034509755.1). Lineage (NCBI taxonomy): Eukaryota > Viridiplantae > Streptophyta > Magnoliopsida > Solanales > Solanaceae > Anisodus > Anisodus tanguticus. The sequence goes on along the minus strand of CM067550.1, from coordinate 45,375,399 downwards.
GAACACAAAAGTTGGTAGTTTGAGATATTGTTCTCTTCCTGAACTCTATAAAATCATTTAAACAACATTAACATACACTGAGACGTAATCTTTGTGCTTTCTGTAGATTCTCAAAGCTCCTGTATTATCTCCTCATCCGAAGACCACATTGAGATTGCCAGAGTTTCATGTAATTAGATCTATAGCTTTATCCACTGCCCCTATTTCCTCATTACTGCTAAATCAATGAACCTAGACTTCGAAAGTGAAAGAAATAATTTCTTGATTATTTCATTAATGAGTATATATATAATTTATAATTTTTCATAATAGAAATTTTATTCCTATTCTACTACCAAAACCCTATTCTAGTAGTACAAGACTCCTATAATTATGATAAATGTACAATACTAATTAATACAATATTTACCCTAAATTATTACAACAACATTACCGAAAATGATGCCCTAAACCGTGATATACACGGTGTGTATATCACCGTGTATATCACGGCTGAATATGTGCAAAACGGAGACCAATCACGTGATATACACTCATTATGGTAAGTGTATATCATGTGTATATTTAACACACACCCGCAGTCATAGCGGGCGGTCTTCGTATGCTGAGACTGTCCCTAAAATCTTCAAAAGGGACCGAGGGAAGACCCTTTGTAAACATGTCTGCAATTTGATACCTGGAAGGGACATGACAAACGTGTACTTGTCCACAAGCTACCTTTTCGCGAACAAAGTGAATGTCCATCTCGATGTGTTTAGTGCGCTGGTGTTGAACTGGATTACCAGAAAGGTAGATGGCACTAACATTATCAAAATACACCAAGGTAGCTTTCTGAATAGGACAATGAAGCTCTAAAAGAAGATTACGTAACCAACAAGATTCTGAAACCATATTGGCCACCCCTCGATACTCGGCCTCTGCACTAGAGCATGACAATGTCAACTGACGCTTCGCAGACCATGAGACCAAGTTATTACCAAGAAATATGCAATAGCCGGACGTGGAACGTCTGGTATTCGGACAACCACCCCAATCAGCATCTGTATACGAGACAAGTGTAGATGTCGAATACAGATATAAATGTAAGTCATAGTCGAGTGCTCCTGGATGTATCGAATAATGCGTTTGAGTGCATTCATGTGCTCAACCCTGGGATCATGCATAAACAAGCACACATGTTATACGGCATACGTAATATCTGATCTCGTGAAAGTAAGATACCGAAGAGCCCCTGCAAGACTGCAATAGCGTGTCGGATCCTCGTAAGGTGAGCCAGTCGCAGGACCCAACTTGGATTTAGTATCAACTGGAGTGGAAGTAGACTTGCATGAGGACATACCAGCTCGCTCAATGATCTCAGCTGCATACTTACGTTGTGATAAGAATAACCCACCTGCATGACGAGTGATAGCAATCCCCAAAAAGTAACTCAAGGGCCCCAAGTCTTTCATAGCAAACTCAGAACTAAGCATTGTCATGATAGACTGACGTAATGCATCAAAAGAGGTAGTCAAGATAATATCATCCACATATAATAGTATATAAGCCAGGGAAGAACCACAACGATATATGAATAATGAATTATCAGATCTGCTATGAGAAAATCCAATAGTCGAAACATAGTCTGCAAACCTCTTATACCAACCCAGTGGGGACTGCTTAAGCCCATACACGGACTTCTTCAATAAACAGACATGATGAGGATATTTGGGATCCCGAAACCCCAACGACTCCTTAAGATCACCATGTAAGAAAGCATTCTTCACATCTAGCTGATGAATGGGTCATGCTTTCGAAAGAGCTAAGCTGAGCACAGTGCGAATGGTAGTCGGCTTGACCACCGGACTAAATGTCTCACCACAATCCACACCAACCTGCTGAGTCTTACCATCACCTACAAGACGAGTCTTATGCATCACAAAAGAACCGTCAGAATTGTCCTTATGAGCAAAAATCCACATAGATCGAATAATATTAACACCAGATGGACGGGGCACCAACTCCCACGTCTTATTATCAATAAGAACATTATATTCGTCAGTCATAGCAATTTTCAATTCGGGTCATTTAAAGCAGACGCAGGATTACGGGGTAGAGGTGATTTAAGAATATTAGAATTTAAATTAAAATATTTTTTTGGTTTAAAAATACTCGTTGACTACGAGTGACGGGTCTTTGACTCGGGGGAGAATTGGGAGGATTTTGGGAAATATTGGGACATGTGACGGATTGGCCAGCAGGCAGTGGGCCTGCTGGCCCAACACGATAACTGGCAGTGACGGAATAACCCGAGACTGAACCAGTTTCGGTATTGGGCTGGGTAATTGGCCCAATTACCAAACTGGCCCAATCACTGGACTTGGGAACAGTGGACGTAGTGCATCGCATCGTAACGCAGATCGTAGACCTAGCGGGCAGTGGGCCCGCTGGTGGATTTTGGGTGCGAGACATGTCTGATAAATGGTGGATAATATACGCGGAGACATCGTCATCCAAAAAATTATACGAACTAGGCACGAGACTACTCACTTTAGCAAACGGAAATTGGGATTCATCAAAAATAACATGGCGACTAATGATGATTTTATTATATGATAAATGAAAATATTTATAACCACGATGATTAGGCGGACAACCCCAAAACACACAAGGGGTAGACCGAGCCTGAAGTTTGTTAATTGTGGTGGACGAAAATAGTGGATAACATAAGCACCCAAAGACCCTAAAATGTGAATACGAATGAATCTTATTATATAATATTTGAAGAGGGGAAGAATATGTCAAACCTTTGGTAGGAAGAATGTTAAAGAGATAAGTAGCCATTTGTAGAGCATGATGCCAAAAGGACGGAGGGGCGGAAGAATGGACCAATAAAGTTCAGACAATGTTATTAATGGTACGAATTTTGCGTTCGGCTTTCTCATTTTGTGAGGACGAACGAAAACTAATACCATTATTAGCACAAAAATCCCTAAACAACCCTTCATCATATTCTTTCCCATTATCACGTTGAATATTCTTAATGTCCCGTTCAAATTGAGTACGGATGAAAGCTCTAAATTTTAAAAAGGTGGAAAAAACGTGAGATTTTTTCGCTAACGGAAAAGTCCATAAAAAATTAGAATAATCATCCAAAAAAGAATATAATATCGATAGCCCAAAGAACTGATAACGGGAGATGTCCATAAATCGCTATGAATAATATCAAATGACATTAAAGTACGAGAATTAGAGTCTACAAACGGCAATCTAACATTTTTTCCTAAAGAACAAGATTGACAAATCGGAGTACGACGCGTACCCTTATAAGAAATAAAATTATTTTTATCTAAGGAAGACAAAATAGACGACCACGGATGACCTAGACGAGCATGCCACAAGGAAGGAGCAAGGGCTGCAAAAGATGATGGCAAGGCTGGACTCGAGAGACCGGAAGTGATGAAGGACTTGATGCGAGCGTGCGTGAACTTTGAACAGTTCGACCCACGTCGCGTATTGGACGTTTTCTATTTCAAGAATGACAGGGATGTGATTCTTGATATTAGAAACAGTAAGGGCAGGGTGAAACGTGTTCTTAGCCATAATAGCAACGCAAAACGTGATGTAGGTATTTGGAAGTAAATTTGGAGATAGAGAAGAAAGAGACCACCGACGGGAAAGGAAATCCGGGAAGGGAAGTCGGAATCCGAGGTACAAGGTCGACGGAAAAGTTGGGAGAAAAAAATAACCTAGACTTCTGATACCATGAAAGAAATAATCCCTTGATTATTTTCATTAATGAAAGAGTATATATATACAATTTACAATTTTTCATAATAGAAATCATATTCCTATTCTACTCCCAAAATCCTATTCTAGCAGTACAAGACTCCTGTAATTATTGTAAGTGTACAATACTAATTAATATAATATTTACCCTAAATTATTACAACAACATTACCGAAATGCTGCCCTAATCACGGCTGAATATGTGCAAAACCGAGACCAATCACGTGATAAACACTTATTATGGTAAGTGTATATCACATGTATATTTAACAGAAAGTTGTGTTGCGTTACTTCTCAATATCAGTCTGCTTCTTAATGTTTTTAGGTTTTTAAGTTGAAGACTATGGTGAGGGCCTCAAGAAATTCATCTGCTAATGTAGGTCACTATTGCTTGGTGTATTTGGTACTTCGTCATTCAAAAGTAATTTTTGAAACCATTGGTGCTTCATGCTAATGGTGTTTGTCTCTGAAAGCATTCTTATAGAGTACAGTAAATTTTGAGACAGAATTTAAATGAGATACAAAAAATTTGACTCTATAACAATTAGTTAGTCTCATTCAGTTTCACACGGAATTGCTTTTATACGTAGAGGGTTTTAAGGCAAGATTTTAAAAAATAAGCAACGGAATGATGAAATCTGAAAGCATATAAACTGATAGAAGCTAATCTCTCTATGTTGGGTTATTGCAGTTGTCAAACAGCCAAAATGCTAAGTCTGCTGCACATTGCACTTCTGTCGACTTTAAAAGGTTGGATTGATAGGTTTCTGACCTTATCCAGTAATTGAATGAGAAGAATTTAGCTTATAAGTTGTACTGGTTTTTTTTCCGATTAAACCGAACTAACTATTTTAAAGGCTACATCATCTGATCAAAAGTTTTTCTCCAGGAAACATTTGTAATCTCATGGTGGAATACAGAATTAATTATGTACATCGTTCTATTTTACTTCTGTGGTTCGCCAGATGGAATTTCAGTGGCAAGCACACCTATGAGATTTTGATTAGAATAAATTATTGTTGTACTTTTAGAGAAATATTTTGCTTGAGATTCTGAATTTTCTCTTTTACATCAAGCAAAACATTACCTTTTCAGGAGAGAAAAAAGAGGAACTTAAATTTCAAGCATCAGAAAGTATCCATTCCTTATATTGCAGTTCTTTGTCCTTACATGGTTTGCATTGTATCTCAGACCAAACAGTCAAAATGCTGTGAAGCAGGGGAATTCTGTAACATTACTCAAATCAAAAGCTTTAAGATGTAATAAGGTACACCATTAATCTAACCATGTGAACCATCTTTTTGTTTTCTTGTATAGTTTATGGTATATGCTAATAGTTAAACCATATGATGTAATTATACAGATTTTCCCAAGTAGTGAAGATACTAGAATATGTAAAAAGATTGGAGAAAGAAGTACACCCTCGATGGTAACTCACTATCACTTTGCTTACTTTTATAGATCATTCATTAAGTATTTCTTATCCTCATTTGTCCTTTGTGTCCTATCCTTCTGCAGAATTCTAAATCTACAGTTGATAAGAGGCTTCCAGTGCATCCACCGGTAGACTTGTTTAATAAGGTATGGACTAATTCAATATGAAAATACAGTCATATATGATTGCTTTTAAGTGTCGGTATATAATCTAGGCAATAGATATATTTTTATGTTCATCAACTTACTGTTTATGTCTTCAATCCAACTAATTCCAATCATCGTTTTCTTTCTTATCCCAGCTGTTCCTTAGATCTGAAAAGAGAAACTAGTGTAGTATCTAATCACCCCAAAAACAATGCATCTTGAAATGCGCGTTTGAAGAATTTTAAAGAGGAATCTATTCTTGTACATGATGCTATCTGTTCAGAGATGTATTCGGAAGCCAAATCAGCGTGGGAAAGAACGGGCACACCATGGATTGGAATACCAGTCCAGCATGAAAGGTACCTGTTTCTTGAGTTCCATGAATAAGAAAAAAGACAGTAAGACAACATTAATTGCTGATATCTGTTTGTAAACAAGGAAAGACAAGGTTCTGATACCCTGTAAGACATGACCCTAGAGCCTAATTTAACCCCAAAAGCTAGGTTTGTTCAAGTCCATATAAGTAGACCACCAATCCATTCTCCAATCAATGTGCGACTCTAACATATATGTACCAGTCACCTCCTCATCAAGATTAAGCTTTTGAGCGAAAACTTTATCTTATTGTTTGCTTGTTCTGCTTTTTAACCTTTGTACTGATGTCTCAAGGATCTACGATCAAGAAGTTGTATCTCTGCAAGTTGTTGCTATGAAGTAGAAAATATAAAGAACTTCTAAGATTAGAGAACCTACTTTATTGGATATTGAAATGAGACGAGTCTAAATGGAGTGAAATGTATAGTGATGATTTAATGACGACTCCAACAGGCTTATTTAGTTGTTGTTGTCGTCGTTGCTGCTTGGGTGTCGGAGGGTTCCTGCATCTTCAGACGAATATTCTGATTCTGCAAATTGTATCACAAACTATAAGTTCAGTACTGCTGCCAAAGTAATGTATGAGGCAAAATAGTTTGCTCTGTTTATTGCTGATGTTTTCACATATTAAGCTACAGGTGATTGTGTATATATACACAAGGAAGTTTACAACACTTAGGAGTTCTAATTACAATCAATAACTACTAGCTTAACCTTTGTCGGTTGTAAAGGCAAGCTTTTACTGTATATCTCCTGCTGAAGGTTGAAAAAGAAATTCGCTTAGCTTTGCAAATTAAGTAAAAAAGATACTGAGTTGAACGAAAATATATAATCAATAAATGAAATTGATTGAAGTTTATATGTTCCTTTTAAATTTTTAATGGAAAAATAATAAAAAGAGGCATGCGGGGAAAATTCCAAAAATCCAAGAATATAAAAAAGGGCAGCCGGTGGTGCATTAAGCTCCCGCTATACGCGGGATCCGGAAAAGGACCGGACCACAAGGGTCTATTGTACCTTACATTTTTACAAGAGGTTGTTTACACGGCTTGAACTCATGACATCATGGTTATATGACAACAACTTTACCGGTTACTTCAAGACTTCCCTTCCAAATTCCAAGAATAAAAAAAATTTCCAAGAATATGAAGGGAAAAACATATTACAACATAATATAAAAGTTGATCATTATTGTGTGAACGTAAATACAAAATGAAAAAGAATTATAATGGACTTTTAATACCTGGGGGTGTCACTGTAGTCACCCTTTTTCATGGTTGGATATACAGAAAATTGGATCAATTTTATTACAATTTTGTTATACCTCATGAACTGATATTTCAAAAGCAGCAGTAACATGTTGAAATGTTTGGAACCCGAACATCTCTAAGAAATTGAAATAAATACCTGAGTAACAAAATGAGTCTCGTTCTAATAACGTGTTATATAATTACACTAAAATTATAGCAATATTGAAAGAGCAAGATAAAAAATGTCAAGAGAAGAGAAAACTTTTCTATTTCTTTAAGAGTACATGTTATTCTTAATGTGAATGTAGGGTTTTGTTGGGTTTAAAACACATAAGGCACAACGGAAGTTTAAAATTTTGTTCTTACTTATCCCAACAATTACTTCTGGTATGGTTATATGACAATCAAAACATGTAACATAAAGCATAAATACTTACAGGTTGTATTATCTGAAATCTTTACTAAAGGGTGGACACGCGACAACCCTTTCGATTGCAAGCTCCAAGCTTCAATGTACTTCTCCTTCGGAAAGCTAGGAAATCCGGCAGAGGTTCGAGAGAGTGTTTAGATTCTAAGTCTCTAAGACTTAGAATGATAATCTGAAATTAGTGTATTGAATAATGAAATGAATGTCTGTATTTATAGGTGTAAATTATGTCAAACACGGATTAGGGTTTGACCTTGGGCCTGACACATAAATCGAGACAGATTAGGTCATTAGCGTCGCGGCCCTATGGTGTGGGCACCGCGGCGCTTGACGTGGTCCTACACCGTCTCGATTTATTTTCCGCACATTCTTAATTAAATCCAAAATCCAATTTTGACTTAATTAAAACAATCATTATTCATTTAAATATCTCGATTCTAAATCGAATATTTAATACTCTCTCAATACATCCTTAGATCGAAAAGACAATCGACATAGTGTGACCTTACAGACATTCACATATCGACATTAATCAAATTAAGGTCTACGCGGAACTCCTAGACGGCGCCGCAAGACGAACTCAATATGTGAAGTACGTTTAACGAATCCAGTAAACTTAACCTCTATGTGGTAAGATAAAATCCTTTCATTCACGGCACACCCTATCAAGCTTAGAATTTGTCAAGTGTCTATCCAAATAGCTTAATCATTGTATCTCATCTATATTAGTTGACAACTAGACCATATTCTAACCTAATATCACTAAGAATCTGAGTGTTCTCTCGAATATACATTCGAGGAATGAATCCTAATCTTGGCTCAATTACCACCTTTAATCCACATCGTAATGTACCCAATACAAGTCGTGTCTCAACCTATAAGGCATTTGAGCTTAGGACATGATCAAAGTATATTACTTTGTAGACAAGGTGCGTATTGACCTCAAGTCTAAGGACTTCTAACTCCCACACGCTGATCATACTTTAGACAAGTATAACAAACAGTATATCAATAGGGTATACCAATACTTCCAAAGTATCCATGTGCCCATCACGAGTAGCCATTACTCGTAGCAGGTGAGACATACTACATCCTCTAAGGATGTAATGCAGACCACATGTCGACTTATCACATATCATCGATATCACATTCTCGATGATCATTAGTCGAGGCTATTTTAAGAGTTACGTTATAATATTAATATATCACATTATTAATAACAGCGTAACCTCCAGGAATGCATATTATAGAATATTATAAACAATAAATTAATAATTCAATAATTGCAAATGCCAAAATATTAATCTCCATTAATAATAATACGAATGTGTATAAAGTACATTTGTCCTAATATAGATTGTCTCTAGGAAATAAATATACTTTCAGTGAAAACACTCCATTTATAGGATGTAAGATCACCGTGAGCGTTAGGGTTGTACAAATAAAACTGCCAAATCGAACTAAACTAAGAAAAAACCCTGATAATTGATTTAGTTTGGTATTGAAAAAGAACCAATCATAATAGGTTTTGTTTTGTCTTAATTAAAAAAAGTCATTTTGAGACCAAATCAACCCGATTACATATATATAATTTTAAAATATTTTTATTACTTTATCAAAATTTTAGTTTCAAAATATTTTAGCGTCACGTTTGGACTTATATTTTTTAGCCCATATTAACTATAAAAATGCAAATTGAAAAAGTCAAAACTAAAATTTAAATGTTGGTCTCCAAGTTACTACGAAACATCTTTACTATATCATTTAAGACTCACTATCAGAAGCTCTCCTACGCAACAAATGAGAAATTATATATTGCTATCTATTTCACTTCTTAGCAACACGAGCTCATCTGCGTAATCTCTTCGCACTCTCAAATACATGAAGATCTATGCTAGTCAATTAACCATAAAAATACTTAAAGGAAGGTAAAATTTGAAGTAAATTACTATCAAAACATAGGCTAAATAGTAAATACTTAGATAGCTATTTAAACTTGGCTCAATTTGTAGAGTAGACAACTCAAAATTTGAAGAAATCGAAATTGATAAAACCGGTTTCTGTTTGACCATAGATTTTGGGAGCATATTTTGAAGATTTGTTTTTAAATCTTTGTTTGGCCATAAAATTTTGACTGATTTTGAAAATAAATCTTTAAATTCCAAATTCTGTCTCAAACCTGTTTTTGGGCCAATATATTTTGACCTTTTCAAAACTTTTAAAAACTACCCCAAACTTTTGTATTTTATAAAAAAAGTCCTATCTATTTATGATCCAATTAATTCAATCTATCATGTTCCTCAATTAAAGTCGTATCTACCATGTTTCCACAATCAAAGCAGTGTATTATGTAACGTGAACGAGCTAAGTTGTGCCCAAACACTAGAATAAGAAACCCTAGGAAAAATTGATCTGTCGACTGTAGAAATTCTTTGCGAAGATAGAAATAGATCTTTGTATTGTAATTTGAATTGTAGTAGCTAGTAAGTGTGTTATTAGCAGTTGTATGTTCTGCATAATTTGAGATTAGCAAGTATGTATTTTTTGTATGGTTGAGTATTCTTGATAGTTTTTAGAACTTATGGGTTTAAGTAATGTTTCATGTTTTCCAAAATAAAAAGTGAAATATGTTTTGAAAAACTACGGCCAAACACATTTTCAAAACTTAAAAAATTTCACCCAAATCAAGCTTTTCAAAATATTTTTGAGAATCTATGGCCAAATGCTAGCTTATTGATTTGGTTTGGATTATAAATCTAAAATTCGATATAATTGATTTGGTTTGGTATTTGAAAAATCCGAACCAACCGATACATGTATATCTTGAGTGAGAGTTATATATATTAATCTTAACTTTAACATGAATTGAATATGTTAATAAAATGAGGGGAAGATATATGGACTTTCATACAATTTATTTCATCACAATCATTTGGAAAAGTCAAAGTAAGTAATCGCAAGTATTAAAAAACACATCTTAAGAGAGATCTATGAATTTTTCGTTAGCATTTGTATTTCTCTTTTTCTTCAAAGGAGTAAAATTTATGTTCTCAAATAATACTACATTTATGATATTTACCGACAACTCTACAAAAGGAGTGAAACAAAAGAACAACTTCCTAAATTTCAAGACATTATTCATTAAATAAATAGTGACATGAGAATTTACTTGTTCAATGATTCCTAAACATGAGGCATGCCACAATATCAAAGGGAATATTTCTGTGACCCTTTTTTTGCTCCAACGTTTTATGAAGAAAAAATATCTGACAAAGTGCACCAATAACCATTTTTAGAGCTTCTCTTTAAAATATATCCAATGTTTGTATTGTATTTAAATTTTAGTCACAAACTTTAGATTTTCTTTTTCTTCCTCCTCTTCTTATAAATTTGGATATCTTGCCATATCACATTTAATAGTCCTTCAAGTGTACAGAATTTGCTCGATAACAACAAAGACAAAAAATTTACTACTATTTAATATGCTTCTTTTTATAAAGAATACCGTTTAATGTCTTATGATTCATTAAACACAACGCTAGTGTCATTATTAACAAGAATCAAAATAAATATGGAACCACTAACTTAACATTAATTTTTTTTTTATAGAGCAAAGAAAATATTTAAGAATGACATATGAACAATATCAATTGAATTTAAAGACGCAATGTTCTGATGTTATGAAATTTAAACTTTAGAATACCACATCTTGTAATTAATTGAAGAAGAAGCGGAAATATCTGTATCTGTCAAAACAAAAAATGGCTATATTTTGAATACTTTACGAATGTGGCTAACTATACTTTATAAAGTGACCTCCTCCCAAACATATCTTACCCTGGACGAGTGAGTCCATTAAATCGGACGGTCAGCATTGATTTGAATTAATCAATGTCACATATTCCCCTATAAAATCTGAAACCCTAAATCCTTCCTCCTCCTCTTTCCTCTCCCTTTTCAGCAGGAAGAGCATATCATGCCTTCAGTTGTTGTATGTGATGAAACAATGACCACCACTGATGTATCCAAAGACCTCAAAAAGAAAATCAAGAAAGAAAAGAAGTCCAAGATTGATTGTGGGTCTGATTCAGAGGACATTAAAAAGAGCAAAAAGAAGGAAAAAAAGAGAAAAGCTTTGGACTTGGATGATGAAGAGAAGAGTGATACTACTAGCTCCTCAGAGATATGTGAGCCAATAGATACAAAGAAGAATAAAAAAGCTAAATTAATGGAGGAAGAAGAAGAAGCGGTTGTTGTTGAGGAGAAGAAAGTGGAGGAGGATCCTAATCTGTTGTCTAATTTTAGGATGTCTAAGCCATTAAGAGATGCTTTGAATGCTAAAGGAATACAAGCACTTTTTCCTATTCAAGCTATGACTTTTAATGATATTCTTGATGGTTCTGATTTGGTTGGTCGTGCTCGTACTGGTCAGGTATATCAATTCACCTCTTCATTGTATCATACATATTTAGTTTTTGTTTTTGTTGTTATGGTCTGTTTGGTTTCTGGCAAATGTATATGTTTTGTATTAAGTATAAATATACGTATAATATACATACAATATACATGTAATAAACATAATTAGTATATAAATGCAAGATAAGTCTGTGTATGATAGACCCTTGTGGTCCGTCCTGTGAGGAGCTTAGTGCACCAAGCTGTTCTTTTTTTAATATATAATTAATGTATAGGTTTTCCATATTTTGTCTGACTAACCCACTAAGGCATAGTTGTACTTGTTGTTATGGTTTGTTTAGTTTCCGGTAAATGTATATGTTTTGTGTATTAAGTAAGTATTAATATACATGTAATATACATAATTAGTGTAGCTTTTGCATATTTTGGCTAGCAGGATTAACCCACTAAGACATTGTTGTTGTTGTTATGGTTGGTTTAGTTTTTGGTATTTAGGCATAGTGAATTTAGAGGATATCCAAATGTTTATACATTCTTGAGAAAATGGGATCTTTATAACTATCCAGCTTGCAGATTGGGAGTAGCTGTTTCCCCCCCTGTTATTTTGATCCTATAACTATAGTTATGTAAGAACTAGTAAATTTTTTGAGCTGTCTATCACCATTACTTGCCATTTTTATAAGGTTTTGTTTCCCACATATATTTCCAACCAACAGATACACATAATCTTACCATGATGTCCCTAAATTGCTTATAAGAGTTGTTTGGTCTACTTGCTGCTAGATATGCGCAGGTTTCCCTTTAATTAGAAGCTTACTTTTTGGATTGTGATAAGGATTATTTAGTTTCTTTATTGTCTGTATAAAGGTTACCCTTTTGAAAAGAAGTTTATGTATGAATTATGAGCTGCCTGTTTCCTATTATAAATTATTCATTCACCAAGAATTTAAGCTAAATGGAAAGAGTGAATTTTAGTCCTCATGTTATGAATGTAAGGGTACTAGAAATTTCATGATAAATGCTTCTGACTATTTTGGTTGTGACTAGATTGTAAAGCGTGACTTGACTTTAATATGTGCTTCCGTATTTGCAGGGTAAAACGTTGGCCTTTGTTTTGCCCATATTGGAGTCCCTAACAAATGGTCCTACTAAAGATTCACGAAAAACAGGATATGGGAAGGCTCCTAGTGTTCTGGTGCTTTTACCTACTAGGGAATTGGCACTTCAGGTATATATTATCAGCCTTTTCGCTTCACTGACTGTAAGCCAATGGGTTCTCATTTTCTCGTTATTTTGTTAATTTGCAGGTGTTTGCTGACTTTGAAGTTTATGGCCGGGTTGTTGGGCTCACCTCATGCTGTTTGTATGGAAATTCTCCCATGGGAGCACAAACGGCTCAACTAAAAAGAGGAGTTGATATTGTAGTGGGTACTCCTGGAAGAGTTAAGGTAGGGTTTGCTGATTTCCAAGTTGAATTTCATTCACCTTTATGGAGTGAAAATTAACTGCTTCTAAATTTTGCTGCAGGACCACATTGAAAGGGGAAATATTGATTTCAGGTCTTTAAAGTTCCGTGTTCTTGATGAAGTCGATGAAATGTTAAAAATTGGTTTTGTAGATGATGTCGAACTTATTTTAGGTATGCGATGAGTCAGAAGTTTCTTGCTACTGTTTATTCTGTTGAGGGATATTCTATTTTATGGTTATTGACACTGTTATGCTTTTATGTATGTTTTGTTCCTTTGTTATTCAAAGGCAAGGTCGAAGATGCAAGCCAAGTTCAAACAGTTCTTTTCAGTGCCACTTTGCCAGTCTGGGTGAAGCATGTACGTCTGTTGTATCTTTTATTTTTGACTTCAGAATACAGTATCCAGACCACCTTGCTGTCTCTTACTGAAACATTTTTCTGGTGGCAGATTGCATCTAAGTTTCTGAAACCTGATAAGAAAACGGTTGACCTTGTTGGTAATGAGAAAATGAAGGCGAGTAAAAATGTGAGGCATATTATTATTCCATGCTCTAGTGGTGCAAGACCTCAACTGATTCCTGATATCATTCGGTGCTACAGCAGGTTGGTTGCTTCTCATTTTCCAGTGTCTTCCATTTAAAACATGACTATGAACCTCATAAATCTTTTGTTCCATGAAAAATCAGTGGAGGCCGCACTATTATTTTTACCGAAACAAGGGCCCTAGCTTCAGAGCTAGCTGGCATATTGCCTGGGGCAAGTGCTTTGCATGGGGAGATACAACAGAACCAGCGTGAGGTAGAATTTACCTGCTTCATTTTAGTGTGCTCTCTCCATCTTCCCCTATGGACATCAAGTCCTTAGAATTAACCACCTTACACTGTTGATGAAATATGCAGAAATTTTCATCAACCTTCCAGACTCGTTACAAATTGATAATTTTGGTCTCTCATAGTAACCCTTTTATCTGATTCTCAGGCTACACTTAAAGGATTCAGATCAGGCAAATTCATGACATTAGTGGCCACAAATGTGGCAGCCCGTGGACTGGATATTGATGACGTTCAGTTAATTATCCAGGTTTCTTACTGCCCATGCTTGATTCTTAAACTTTATTGGTTTTTGAGTGCTGAATGTGATATTTTCCTGTTCAGTGCGAAGCTACTAGTGATGTTGAAGCATACATTCACCGATCTGGAAGGACAGGACGGGCAGGTGAGTTTGTGATGTTGGAATTGCTTTCTTACATAAATTAGGGACTAGCTTTATTTTTGTCATGTCAAATTCCAGGAAAGACTGGTGTTGCTGTAATGCTGTATGATCCAAGGAAGTCCAACATTTCTAGAATTGAAAGAGAATCTGGTGTCAAGTTTGAGCATTTATCTGCTCCTCAGCCAGCTGATGTTGCTAAAGCGGCTGGGAAAGAAGCTGCTGATATAATTGCGGATATTTCCGATAGTGTCATACCTGCATTTAAGGCTGCTGCGGAGGAGCTTCTGAATACCTCTGACCTATCACCAGCAGAGTTGCTTGCGAAAGCTCTTGCTAAGGCTGCTGTATGTTTTCTCTTGTCTTTATTTATTTATTCTCTCTACCTCATCTTACTGTTGACTAACTTGTTTCTTCCTTTCCAGGGCTATTCTGAGATCAAGACTCGGTCACTTCTTACTTCTATGGAGAACTGTGTTACTCTGCTTCTTGAGTGTGGGAGACCCATCTTCTCACCTTCGTGAGTTTCAAATTTGAAATATATTGTTGAATTCTGCACTTCAATGCCTCAAATTGTGATTTTGTTGCTGAGTGTGACTTGATCATTTTAATCTAAGCATATCCCCAAGAAAACTCAAAACACATCCTTTTAATGCGCAAGCAAGGATGTAGGCAGCAGGGAGAACTGTGAATGTTCATACTTCCACATCAGTGTTTCTACCCTTTTAATGAAAGTAGCTACAAAATGAAGTTATAAAGGATTCTCACTAAATGGATTCATGAACGAGGAGATTTCTCATTGCCCGCTATTGGAATTAGTGAGAATTACGTTACAGGTTTACTGCATCTTGCATCAGAGATTTTGTTGTGCTAAGCAGTGCTCTTCATTCATCGAACCTAAATTCTGTCAAGTGGATTTAGCTTATGGAGCTAAATTTTCTTTCTTTTTTCACGAGACATGATGTTGAAGCTGATGTCATAGCAGAGCCTTATAAACTGTTATCCAATGATTCTGATCTTTTTTATTGTGATATCATTGGCAGCTTTGTCTACAGTGTCTTGAGGAGGTTCCTGCCTGAGGAGAAGGTTGAATCAATCAATGGTCTTACTTTGACAGCCGATGGAAAGGGTGCAGTTTTTGATGTATCTGCTGAGCACTTGGATGAATTTCTCGCAGGTATATTTCTGCACATGATTCAATGGACATATCACATTTTTATCACCCAACAGTTGTAATATATTGTTTCCTTGCGTTAGTTTCATTCATTAGAATTTTTTACTTTATATTCACCATTTTCTTTTTCTGTTTGTGTTTCTGTTTTATGCCATGGGGGATCATAACTGTTGGTAGCTTTCCTAATCTCTCAACTTTGCCATTTCTTTTCTTGTGGGGGTTTTTAGGCCATAAAAGTGCACATGGGGTAAATTTAGAGGTAGTGGAAGTGCTGCCTCCTTTGCAAGAGAGAGAGAATCCAAGAGGAAGATTTGGAGGTGGTGGCCGCGGCGGTGGCTTCAGAAGAGGCGGAGGTGGCTTTTCTGGAGGAAGAGGAAGAGGTAATGGCAACTTTGGTGGTCGCAGATGGTAAGGAATGAATGCTCACTATTTTTTCGATAGCTGACAATACAAGAGTTTGTTCAGCTGCCTTCAAAATTTTGGTATAGCAAAGAAAATGTTTCAGATTTCAGTATTTATTATAGGTTTCTCCTCCCCATACCCTGCTTCATTCAACTTTTCGCTAGTTGACCTTTTTGTAGGGAACAGAATTGTAGTATTCGATTTTACAATATGATTGGTTAGACATTCAAGTTATTGGATGACCATTAAGATTTTGCTTGTATAAATGTTTTGGTATTTGGTTTTGTTACCTGCAGAAATCAGATGCAATTCAAGGTTTTTTAGATGGAAAGTTTGTTTATCATAAGCAGAATTTAGATTTGTATTTGTATGTCCAAACAGAAGGAAATCAGGTGGACGGTAAGAAATTAGGATGTTTGGTTCTACCACCAACCTGAGAATGGACGTGGACCAACTTGGCAGAATAAGATTGTGAATAATAGATGTTCAAAAATCTGCCTGAATATATGTAAGCCCACTCTTTGTCACATCTGTTTAAGTGTGAGGCATGAGAGAATTAACTAAAATGGTTTTAAACCATGGTCCAACTTATTAGTTGAAAGAAATTTCAACATAGGTTTGTAACTCAAAATTGGATCTTGTTTACAATTCCTGCCTACATGCACCAGCAACTACTCTTCCCCTTTCTTACCTCTTCCTCTGCCACAGCCATTACATTGTATCACTGCCATTAATTTGTTTAGTCTGTTTTCCTTCCTTTATTATGTTCTCTGTTTCGTCGTAGTTATTTTCATCTTGGATTGATTTTTCAGATGTTATTCAACTAATAGTTATTATCTAGAAAGTCCTCTTTTTTCTTGATTACAATTTCCATCAACAAAGAAAATGGCTTTATGAGATAATAACTATTAGTTGAAACTCAATATGAGAAATCGAATTCTTTTATCTTTAGATGATTTCTTTTTCAACTTGAGAAATCGTTTAATATTGGGGTTGATGCTAAAATCCACCCGTCAGATGAATATGAAATGATATTAAGGCAGAGATAACGCAAGATAAATAAAGGAGATAATGGACACTATATAGAGAGAAAGCACTAAGAATCTTCTTTAATGGAAACAATATGTTTGATGAAAAAAATGAAGACAGTTTGGGAGAGTTTAAAATTATTCAAAGTAGTAGAGTCAGTCAGTCTTGGCAAAGTTGAGAACAATTAAGATGTTGAATTTTCTAATTTACTGTTATTGATCTTCCTTCCAGATTATTGTCATAGTGGATATATGTGTCTTAACTGCCCAACTTAGATGGAGTGAAGTGGGTGAAGCCACGTTCCTAGATATTAGACATGCTAGGGTCCAAGAGAGACCACCTATGCCACGGGAAGATGATAATCCAGCATAACATTAGGCAAAATACATAGATGCCCCTTGAACATACCTGAAATGTCAAACTAATCTAAGGCTGGCCAGTGGGCCGGGTCAGTCCGGTCCCGCCCCGAACACGAATAGTTAGTTTTTTTTTTTTTTTTTTGCGGTGTCGGGACTCGAACCGGGATGGGACAATGTCTCGTCCCGACCCGATCCCACCTTGGTCCCGACCCGATCCCGCTCGAAATCGTCCTTTTGCAAAATAACCGTTGCACCAACGATCATTTTACATTTTGGCCGTTGTGCAACAATTATTTTTGGCCTCCCCCCCTACCCCCTTAATATTTATTTTAAACCCATAAATTATTATATTTACACTTTAACCCAATTTTCAACTATAAATATCTCATTTTCTCTTCATATTTCTCACAAATCTCCCTACAATCTCTCTAATCTCTCAATCTATCTCTCTACAAGTCTACATTGTCTACTAAATATTCAATTTTATTTATTCATTTGGGAATTGGGAGTGAAGTTGACAACTAGCTTGAGGATCTTCCATCGAGCAAAGTTTCAATTTTCAACCTCTTGATTACACGTCGACGTTACGTCGACGTTTGGTACATTCGTTCCTTCATTAAATTATTATTGTCTGTTTATTTTATTTAGCGCACTTAATTTTATTTATTTTAATTATTTATTAGTATAATTATAAATTTATAATGGAAGGATTAAAACGTATGTTTACGGGTAGGGGTCAGACTTTTTCTAGTAGGGGCAACAAGGGCAAGGGTACTTCTTCTAGTTATCATATTCCTACACAAGATGATTTTGTTGATACCGAACATTTTCCTACAATACCATTAGATTTAGACGATGAGCTATTTTCTGAAACTCAAGAAGACTTTAATTTAGACGATAATCTAGATGATACACCCACTAATGTTGATGACAACACACCTACTAGTGCACCTTCAACTGAAATGCCTCCTATTCCCCCAAGTATGAGACGAGGTCCAACAAAACGACCATTAAAATCAGATGCATGGATATGTTTTGATAGAGACGTAGAGAATCAAGTAGCTAGATGTAACGGGAAAAGGTCACGGTGGGACGGGAGGTTTAATGAGACACGTAGTAAGTTATTCATATATAAAATTAATACGACGTTTGGTTTGCAATTTAGAAATCCTCATAACTAATACATGTATAAGTTATGAGAGAATCTAGATATTATTTTATGTGGAGTATAAGATGGAATAACTAATACATGGGCGCATCCAAAGAAATATAATTACTAATACCTACTAATACATGCGCGCATTACTAATACCTGCATATAACGATATCATCTCACTAGGCTAAAGAATGAGATAACATCTCAACCACTAGACAGGGTCTCACAAAACAAAAGTGCACAAACTTTAGCTAATTGTTAAAGAGTCGGCCCCCCTCTTCAAATAGGTGAATTTTGCAGGAGAACAAAGGAAAAATAAATGAAAATAGGTTCTCATTCATTTGTGGATTTGAAAATTGAAGAGCAAAACAAACCAAAATCTTTATCATGTCACTCCTTCCCTATTCTACTATGATGTGGCCAATTATCATGAGGTGTAGAAACCAAATTTGACCTGAATTTGGGAAGTAAGTCTCTTATGCACTATTTGCCTAGAAGTGCATAACTTATTCTCTTTGGTGTGCATATTAAACTGAAGTTCTAAACTACTAGTACTACTACTTATAGTAATAGAGGTAAGAGCGAATGAACAAGAAGATGTCAATTAAATGGTAGAACGGATAATAGGCGCTGTTTGCTAAACAAATAGCGCTGTGCAAAATAGAAGGCCGGCGTTCTTGTACTTACTTATTTTTTCAAAAGATAGATCATTGAAGCAAATACAGAATTGGTTTAGGCAGCAGATACATGAGTGTTTTGACTCAATTTCTGGCTTTTTGCTGTAGATGTAAATTTAATATCCTTAAGTGCGAGTTAATTATTGGAGTTACACGAATAAGAACATGTCGGCATCCTTGGGGTGATCTCGTATTTCCTATGGGGTGGAGATAATGGGGTCGGTCCATGAATTTTCCTTCCTTTATAGAAGGGAAGAGAAAGGGTTATTCGCTCATAATGATTGTAAAGTCTCTCGGGGTTGGAGGTCACATAGTAGTCACTGTTAAGCAAGGTATATACCCGTGATATACACTTGTTATACATGGTGTATATCACGGGTCCTTTAGGTTGAAGCCCAACACGATATAAGGCAGACCAACACATCTCGGGCTGTATATTATTTGTGTATATTATTGTAATATTGTAGTGTAAAGGTTACCTTAATTAGTCTTGTACACTTACCATATTGATAGGAGTCTTGTACTACTAGAATATGGATTTGGAGTTAGAATAGGAATAAGATTCTCCTATAATGGAAATATGTAACTTGTATATATTCTCTTTCAATTAATGAAAATAATCAAGGGGATTATTTCTTTCATGGTATCAAGAGACTATGTCTAACTTGCTTCCGCCTTTGTTCTCCAAATATTGCTCTCAGTTTTTGTGCCATTTCTCGGCCACAACTGCCTCGATTTCCGTCCCCCTTCACCGAAATTTGTAATATTTTTTACCTCCACTCTTCCCAAATTTTCCCTCCTCTCCCTTTGTTCTTTCGTTATGTCTAAGAACACTTTTCATCATGCCCTCACAGTTTCTAACATCAAGAACAACATCCCTATTGTTCTTGAGATGAAAAACGTCCAATATGCGACGTGGACATAATTGTTTAAAATTCACGCTATCTCCCATCAAGTCATCCATCACATAATTCCTCCCGCTGCACCTATTCCCGCGGAGGATCCTTAGTTATGGATTACTCTTGATGCTACCATTCTCCAGTGGATTTATTCCACTATTTCGGATGACCTTTTACAGACGATCATTGAGCCGGACACTACGGCTATGACTACCTGGAATAGATTGCGTGACATATTCCAAGATAACCAACATTCACGTGTTGTCACACTCGAGCAGGAATTCTCTCAATTTCGCATGAAAGAATTTCTGAACGTGTCTGCATATTGCAAGAAACTCAAGGAGTTGGCAGACCAACTCCGTAACGTTGGCGCACCTGTGACAAATAATCGTCTGGGTCTACAATTGGTTACCGGCCTTTCTAAGGCCTATAATGGCGTTGGGACTCTCCTTCGTCAAAGTAATCTACTTCCCGCTTTTTATCAAGCCCACTCCATGCTTACTTTGAAAGAAGCCAGTTTGGCTAAGAAGGCGTCTACCGGTGCAAGCCCTGTAGTCATGATGACGTCCTCCACAAATTCTTCGGGTTTTATTGATAATTTGGGCCAAAATCGTGCTCATGGTGGCGACAAAAACTGCGGGGGCAAACGCGGCGGTTCCGGTGGTGGTTCCAGTGGACAACATTCCGACAGTAGGCCTCGTCCAGTCAACAGTTGGCCACCTCCCTACTAGTCCCAGCCGTGAGGCCCATGGCAGTGGTGCTGGGGCAGTGGGCCGTGGCCCAACAACCCCTATTTCAAGGTTTTTCCAACGGGCAGTGGGTTGGACAACCCCAATTCAGGCCCAACAGTCAGGCCTCTTCTTCTCATTTCAGGACTGGGCCGGGGCAGCATGGTGGATTGCTTGGGCCTCGGCCCACACAAGCATTCTTGGCAGTGGGCCCCACACTTACTCACACCGATATTGAGGCCGCAATGCACACGTTTGGGTTGACGCAACCGGATTCGAATTGGTACGTGGACACTGGCGTGACTACACACATGACATCCGATCAAGGTACTTTCTCGTCTTATTCCAATTTGAGCAACCCTCGTGGTATAATTGTTGGTAATTGTAACTCTATTCCAATTCAGGGTTATGGTCATAAAACTTTTTCTCCCCCCAATCCACCCCTTATCTTGAAAAATACCTTACATGCCCCCAAATTGATTAAAAACTTAGTGTCTGTCCGTAAATTCACCACTGACAATTCCGTTTCTGTTGAATTTGATCCTTTTGTTTTCTCTGTGAAGGATTTCAAGACGGGGAGTCACTCTCATGAGGTGTGATAGTAGGGGAGATCTTTATCCTATCACACCCGGTTCCGGTCCATCGAGTCAAGCCTTGCCGTCAGCATTTGCAACCCTTGCTCCTTCCTTGTGGCATGCTCGCCTTAGTCATCCGGGGTCTTCTATTTTGTCGTCATTAGATAAAAATAATTTTATTTCATGTAAGGGTACGCGTAGTACTCCAAATTGTCAGTCTTGTTCTTTAGGAAAAATTGTTTCAAAATCTCATACTTTAATGTCATTTGATATTATTCATAGCGACTTATGGACGTCTCATGTTCTTAGTTCATTGTGTCATCGGTATTGTGTTCTCTTTTTGGATGATTATTATAATTTTTTATGGACTTTTCCGATAGCGAAGAAATCTCAAGTATTCTCCATCTTCCTAAAATTTAGAGCATTCATTAAAACCCAGTTCGAACAGAAAATAAAAAATATTCAATGTGATAATGGAAAAGAATACGACAATGGGGTGTTTCGGAAATTATGTGATAATAATTGAATCAATTTTTATTTTTCTTGTCCTCATACGTCTTCACAAAATGGGAAAGCCGAACGCAAAATTCGTACCATAAATAACATTGTTCGAACTTTATTGGTTCATGCTTCCGTACCTCCATTTTTTTGGCATCATGCTCTACAAATGGCTACATATCTCCTTAACATAATTCCTTCCAAACGTTTGACATATTCTTCCTCCTTTCAAGTTTTATATAATAAGACTCCTTCGTATTCACATCTTTAGATTTTTGGGTGTTTGTGTTATCCGTTATTCCCGTCCACCACAATTAATAGACTTCTTGCCCGGTCTACTCCGTGTGTGTTTTTGGGATTTCCGTCTAATCATCGTGGTTACAAATGCTTTGATTTATCCTCTAATAAGATAATCCTTAGTCGCCATGTCATTTTTTATAAATCCCAATTTTCGTTTGCTAAGGTGAGTAATCCCGCGCCTAGTTCGTATAATTTTTTGGATGATGGGATATCCCCGTATATTATTCACCATTTTTCGGACATGTCCCACATCCAAAATTCTCCAGCGGGCCCACTGACCGCTGGCCCCACTAGTCCGTCACACACTACCGTCACTGGGTCAGTTCCAGCGATTGGGCCAGTCCAGCCAAATTCTGGAACTGGTCCAGTTCCAGCTTTAGTTTACCGTATTGGGCCAGTCCATCCCGAGTCCAAGAAATTCCCAACATCCGCCCAATTCTTCCTCAAGTCATAGACCGATCACTCGTAGTCAGTGGGGTATTTTTAAACCAAAGAGACATTTTAATTTAAATTCTAATGTTCTTAAATCACCCTTACCCCGTACTCCTGTGTCTGCGTTAAATGACCCAAATTGGAAAATTGTTATGACCGACTAATATAATGCTCTTATTGATAATAAGACGTGGGAGTTGGTGCCCCGTCCATTAGGTATTAATATTATTAGGTCTATGTGGATTATTGCTCATAAGGAAAATTCAGATGATTCATTTGCACGACATAAGGTGCGGCTTGTGGGTAATGGTAAGACTCAGTAGGTTGGGGTGGATTGTGGTGAGACATTTAGTCCGGTGGTCAAGCCGGCTACCATTCGTACTGTGCTCAGCTTGGGTCTTTCGAAAGCATGGCCTATTCATCAGTTAGATGTAAAGAATGCTTTCCTACATGGTGATCTCAAGGAAACAGTCTATATGCATCAGCCTTTGGGATTTAGGGATCCCAAACATCCTCATCATGTCTGTTTGTTGAAAAAGTCTCTATATGAGCTTAAGCAGTCTCCACGCGCCTGGTATACGCGATTTGCCGACTATATTTCGAATACTGGGTTCACTCACAACAAGCGAGATAATTCATTGTTCATCTATCGTCGTGGTTCGTCCTTGGCATATATTCTATTGTATATGGATGATATTATTATGACTGCCTCTTTCGATGCCTTACGCCAATCTATCATGACTATGCTCAGCTCTGAGTTTGCTATGAAAGACTTGGGGCCCTTGAGTTATTTTTTGGGGATTGCTGTCACTCGTCATATAGATGGGTTGTTTTATCTCAAAGGAAGTATGCAACTGAGATCATTGAGAGGGCTGGGATGTCATCCTGTAAGTCCACTTCCACTCTAGTTGATACTAAGCCCAAGCTTAGTGCCGTGGCCGGCGCACCGTACGGGGACCCAACCCGCTATTGCAGTCTTGCAGGGGCCCTTCATTATCTTACATTCACGAGACCAGATATTACGTATGCGGTCCAACAAGTGTGTTTATTTATGCATTATCCCAGAGTTGAGCATATGAATGCACTCAAACGCATCTTTCGGTATATTCAGGTTACACTTGACTATGGTTTGCATATATATCCTTCCTCAACGTCCGCACTTGTCTCGTATACGGATGCTGATTTGGGTGGCTGTCTGGACACCAGACGGTCTACGTCTGGCTATTGTATGTTTCTTGGGAATAACCTGGTCTCATGGTCGGCAAAACGTCAGTCGACATTGTCCCGATCCAGTGCTGAGGCCGAGTATCGAGGGGTAGCTAATGTGGTCTTGGAATCATGTTGGTTACTTAATTTGCTTTTGGAGCTTTATTGTCCCAAAACATATCCGGTTCAGCACCAACGCAAAACATATCGAGATGGACATTCACTTTGTCCGCGAAAAGGTTGCTCGTGGTCAGGTACGCGTCTGTCATGTCCCGTCAAGATATCAAATTGTAGACATCTTTACAAAGGGTCTTACCTCGATCCTTTTTGAAAATTTTAGGGACAGTCTCAGCGTTCGAAGACCGCTCGCTATGACTGCGGGGGTGTGTTAAGCAAGGTATATACCCGTGATATACACTTGTTATACATGGTGTATATCACAGGTCCTTTAGGTTGAAGCCCAACACGGTATAAGGAAGACCAACCTATCTCGGATTGGCCCATCACGGGCTGTATATTATTTGTGTTTATTGTTGTAATATTGTAGTGTAAATGTTACCTTAATTAGTCTTGTACACTTACCATAGTGATAGAAGTCTTGTACAACTAGAATAGGGATTTGGAGTTAGAATAAGTCCTATTATGAAAATATGTAACTTGTATATATTCTCTTTCAATTAATGAAAATAATCAAGAGGATTATTTCTTTCAGTCACATCAAGTCCTTCCCCTCTTACTCAGAATAGCTAGCGAGAGGAATACTACTGATTATCTATAAAAGAAGGCTTTGTTGAATGAAAAAAATATCGTTTTAACACTTAGAAAAAAAATCTAAAAAAGAGGAAGAGTCACTAAGACAAGAGAGCCATAGATAAGCAAGCAAGAAGGATAGATGCAAAAAGAGCGTTCCAGCCAATTGACTCGTTGAAAAGTGGCTCTCCATCTCTAGGAAGATTGAGTACAACATCTGGAGTTTAAGCCTTGCTTCACGGAAGAGACAAAATGTTTTTTTATCACGCACCAAAAACAGTACTTGCCTAATTTTTGAAGTGGAAACATATGGCATAAGACGTACGTTTATGGAAAAGTTCACTTATATTTTCCTGAAACTGAAATTAATTTGAACTTTAGGCATAGACTAGGACATAAATTGCTTTCTTCCATTCCTTCCTAATTAAAGAAATATCTGTTTTTCAAGATCACACGCCTTTGGTTAGCATTCACTTGGTCTTATTCTTTTCTCTTTTATTTTTATTTTTATTTTTATATCTAGCTTTCCGGCTTACGCCAGACTATTTCTGGAGATAGTAGTTCCAGTCTCTCAACACTATTACCAGTAAATTACGGGATGTGCCTGAATGACCAGGGTTTGAGAACAGAGCAACTGATATCACCTGCAAGGTCTTATCCCAGAAGAGAGCAAATTGCTCCCATCGGAGTTCGAACCCACGTTGCAGGCCTCCAGTTGGATTTTAAGTTTCCCTCCTTTGTGATCCAGCTATGCCCCGGGGGACTGGTCTTATTCTTTTCTCATACGTATTTGTAGCAGTCCCATTTTCTCAATTTAGCAAACAAGCAAAAGAGTGTCCCCGGGGCATAGCTGGATGGTAAAGGAGGTGAACTTAAAATCCAGCTGGAGGCATGCAGCGTGAGTTTCGAATTCTAATGAGAGCAATTTGTCTCTTCTGGGATAGAACCTTGTAGGTGATATCAGTTGCTCTGTTCTCAAAACCCTAGTCATTCATGCATATCCCGCGATTTACTGATAGATGGTTGAGGGACCGATACTACTATCTCCAGGAATAGTCTGGCGTAAGTCAGAAAATTGGATATAAAAAAAGAAAGAAAAAGAGTAGTATTATTTTCTGATTGAGGAAATTCATACATTAATTATTGAAGTATCACCGACACTATCAAGTAGTAGCAAGCTGTCACTGATACATTCCAGAGAAATTAATGGCTATAGATGATCAATTATTATTACGATGAAAACGTGCTTCAATGCATATGGTCTTGACTAAACCACGCAACAGTTTGTTCAGCAATCATTAAATTCCAACATCAAAATGATACCTAACCTTCCATGAAAAGTTTAAAGGCTGCTCCGTCCTATTAATTCATATAAATAATACCCGTCATTTTAATATCTAAAATATTTAAATAGTACTTTAGAATATTTAAAAACTTAAGTTTTTTCTTTTCAATTCCACCCTTGCTAGTCGATAAATACTCGTGATATACATGGAATATACCCCATGTATATCACGGGCAGAATGATGCAAAATGGGCTGTTAAGTTTTGTGGTATACACAATATATTCATATCGTGTATATCACGGTTTAGCGGCTTAATTTTGGTAGGTTTAGTTGTAATTAAATTAGAGTTGTACACTTACCATAATTATATAATTATTGTACAAATATAATAATATTTTGGGAATACAATAGGAATATGATTTTCCTATTATGAAAATTATAAATTGTATATATACTCTTTCATTAATGAAAATAATCAAGAGATTATTTCTTTCATGGTATCAGAAGTCTACGTTTTTCATACCTCTCCTCATTTTTTTCTTCCGCCGTACCTCAGTTTCTGAGCCTCCTTCTCGGTTTTCGTGACCTTCATTTCCCCCCTAAATTAACCCAAATCCCTCTTTCGTTATGTCGACGTCAAAGAACCACTTTCATCATGCCCTTACAGTTTCTAACATCAAGAACAACATCCCTATTGTTCTTGAGATGGAAAACGTCAAATACGCGACGTGGACAGAGTTGTTCAAAATTCACGCCATCTCACATCAAGTCCTACATCACATAATTCCTCCTACAGAGGATCATCAGTTATGGATTACACTTGATGCTACTGTCCTTCAGTGGATTTATTCCACTATTCTACCGACCTTTTACAAACGATTATTGAGCCGGACACTACAGCTATGGCTACATGGGATAGATTGCGTGATATATTCCAAGATAACCAACATTCCCGAGTCGTCACCCTTGAGCAAGAATTCTTCCAAGTCCACATGAAAGATTTCCCTAACGTTTCTGCATATTGTAAACGGCTTAAGGAATTGGCGGACCAATTTCATAACGTTGGCACGCCTGTGACTAATAATCGTCTTGTCCTACAAATGGTTGCCGGCCTTTCCGAGGCATATAATGGTGTTGGGACTCTCCTTCGTCAAAACAATCCGCTTCCTCCCTTTTATGAAGCCCGCTCGATGCTCACCTTAGAAGCAGCTGACTTGGCAAAAAAGGCGGCTACCGGTGCCAGTTCCGTGGCGATGATGACTTCGTCTACTAATTCTCATGGCTTTGTTGACAATTCGGGCCACAGCCGCAACAACGGTGGCGGAAAGAAGGGTTAGAACCGTAAAAATAATGGTAAGAATCACGACGGCAATAATGGTGGCGGCCGAAATAGTGGTGGCGGTGGAAGTGGCTCTCAAGGCAGTAGATAACAACCCAATTGGGCTCAGCAGTGGGCCACCTGACAGTGGCCCTGGGCCAGTGGGTCTTTTTCGTCAAAAAATTACCCGGGAAACTGGGCCCAATTTCCACAATAGGCCAGGCCTAATTTCTTGGGTCCAGTTTTGGGTAACATACAATTTTCTAGGCTGGGGCAGCAGGCCGGTGTGCTTGGACCTCAGCCTCCGCAGGCATTCCAGGCAGTGGGCCCCACACCGACTCCTACAAATATTTAGGCCGCGATGCATACGCTTGGACCGAATTGGTATATGGACACAGACGCCACTTCACACATGACGTCCGACCAATGTACTCTCTCGTCTTATTCCAATTTGAGCAATAATTGTGACATAATTGTTGGTAATGATAAATCAATTCCAATTCGTGGTTATGGTCATAAAATGTTGTCTCCCCCACATCCACCTCTATTCTTAAAAAAATGGTCTTCATGCCCCTAACTTAATTAAAAATTTGGTGTATGTCCGTAAATTCACCACTGATAATTGAGTTTCTGTTGATTTTGATCCTTTTGGATTTTCTGTGAAGGATTTCAAGACGGGGATACCTCTCATGAGATGTGATAGTAGGGAGATCTTTATCCTATCACGCCCACATTCGGTTTTTCGAGTTAAGCCTTGCCATCTACTTTTGCAGCTCTCGCTCCTTCCTTATGGCATGCACGTTTGGGTCATCGTGGGTCGTCTATTATTTCTTCCTTGTCTAAAAATAATTTTATTTCTTGTAAGGGTACGAGTAGTACTCCAATTTATCAATCATGTCCTTTAGGAAAACATGTTAGATTACCATTTGTAGCCTTTACTTCTCGTACTTTAATGTCATTTGATATTATTCATTGCGATTTATGGACATCTCCCGTTTTAAATTCTGTGGGTCATCGTTATTATGTTCTATTTTGGATGATTATTCTATTTTTATGGTGTTTTCCATTAGCAAAAAAACCCTATATTTTTTCCACATTCTTAAAATTTAGAGCATTCATTCGTACCCAATTCGACAGGGAAATAAAAAATATTCAATGTGATAATGGCAAAGAATATGATAATGGGCTGTTTCAGGATTTTTTTGACACTAATGGCATAGTTTTTCATTTCTCTTGTCCTCATACTTCCTCACAAAATGAGAAAGCCGAACGAAAAATTCGTACCATTAATAATATTGTCCGAACTTTATTGGTCCATGCTTTCGTACCCCCTTCCTTTTGGCATAATGCTCTACAAATGACTACTTATCTTCTTAACATTCTTATTACCAAAGAATTGGCATATTCCTCCCTCTTCAAATTCTATACAATAAAGATCCTTCGTATTCCCATCTTAGGGTCTTTGGGTGCTTATGTTATCCACTATTTCCGTCAACTACAATTAACAAACTTCAGGCCCGTTCTACCCTTGCGTGTTTTTGGGTTATCCGTCTAATCATCGTGGTTACAAATATTTTGATTTATCATCTAATAAAATCATCATTAGTCGCCATGTTATTTTTGATGAAACTCAATTTCCGTTTGCTAAAGTGAATAGTCCCGTGCCTAGTTCGTATAATTTTTTGGATGATGGCATCTCCCCGTATATTATCCACCATTTATCAGACTGGTCCCGTACCCGAAATCCGCCAGCAGGCCCACTGCCCGCTGGACCTACTATTCTGCCACATCCCACGGTTCTGCCCCAGTTTCGGCTATTGGGCCAGTTGCCCAGCCCAATACCGAACCTGCTTCAGTTACTATTCTCGGCCCAACTCTTAATTCTGCATCAAGTTTTGGGCCAGCAGGCCCACTGCCTGCTGGCCATTCCGTCACCCCGCCGATTTTATCCCAAAATCCACCAAATTTTCCCCCGAGTCACAGACCAGTCACTCGTAGTCAACTAAGTATTTTTAAACCAAAAAGACATATTAATCTAAATTCTAATGTACTTAAATCCCCTACCCCGCAGTGTCCGCTTTAAATGATCCGAATTGGAAATTGGCTATGAATGATGAATATGTTGCTCTTATTGCAAATAAGACATGGGAGTTGGTACCCCGTCCTTCTGGTGTTAATATTATTCGGTCTATGTAGATTTTACTCATAAGGATAATTCTGACGGTTCTTTTGCAAGGCATAAGACTCGTCTTGTAGGTGGTGGTAAGACTCAGCAGGTTGGCGTGGATTGTGGTGAGACGTTTAGTCTGGTGGTCAAATCGGCTACCATTCGCACTGTTCTCAGTCTGGATCTTTCGAAAGCTTGGCCCATTCATAAGTTAGATGTGAATAATGCTTTCTTACATGGTGATCTTAAGGAGACCGTTTACATGCATCAACCCTTGGGTTTTCGAGATCCCAAATTTCCTCATCATGTCTGTTTATTGAAGAAGTCCTTGTATGGACTTAAGCAGGCCCCATGGGCTTGGTATACGAGATTTAGAGACTACGTTTATTATATTGGATTTTCACACAGCAGGTCTGATAATTCTTTGTTCATATATCATCGTGGTACTTCCCTGGCTTATATACTATTATATGTGGATAATATTATCTTGACTGCTTCTTCTGATGCTTTGCGAAAGTCTATCATGACAATGCTCAGTTCTGAGTTTGTTATGAAAGACTTGGGGCCCTTGAGTTACTTTTTGGGGATTGATGTCACTCGTCATGCAGATGGGTTATTCTTGTCACACAGAAAGTATGCTGCTGAGATTATTGAGCGAGCCGGTATGTCATCTTGTAAGTCTATTTCTACGCCAGTTGATACAAAATCGAAGCTAGGTGCTACGACCGACATACCATACGTGGACCCTACCCATTATCGCAGTCTTGCTGGGGCGCTTCAGTATCTCACTTTTACACGACCGAATATTACATACGCCGTGCAACAGGTTTGTTTGTTTAAACATGATTGAGCACATGAATGCGCTCAAACGCATAATCTGCTACCTCCAAGGCACTCTTGAGTATGGATTACATCTATATCCGTCGTCAATTTCTACACTTATCTCTTACACATATGCTGATTAGGGTAGTTGTCCGGACAACAGACGCTCTACGTCTGGTTATTGTATGTTTCTTGGTGATAACTTGGTCTCGTGGTCTACTAAACACCAAGCTACCTTATCACGGTCTAGTGCAGAGGCTGAGTATCGAGGGGTTGCCAATATGGTTTCTGAATCATGTTGGCTCCGTAATCTCCTCTTAGAGCTTCACTTTCCCGTTCACAAAACTACCTTGGTTTATTGTGATAATGTTAGTGCTATATACCTTTCTGGCAATCCGGTTCAACATCAGCTCACTAAACATATTGAGATGGATATCCATTTTGTTCGCGAAATGGTAGCTCGTGGACAAGTACGCGTCCTACATGTCCCTTTCAGGTATCAAATTGCAGACATATTTACCAAGGGCCTTCCATCGGTTCTATGTGAAGATTTTAGGGACATTCTCAGCCTACGAAGACCGCTCACTATGACTGTGGGGGTGTGACAAATACCGTGATATACACGGAATATACACCATGTATATCACGGGCAGAATGATGTAAAATGGGTTGTTAAGTTTCTTGGTATACACGGTATACCGTGTATATCACGGTTTAGTGGCTTAATTTTGATAGGTTTAGTTGTAATTAAATTAGAGTTGTACACTTACCATAATTGTATAATTATTGTACAAATAGAATAAGGTTTTGGGAATAGAATAGGAATATGATTTTCCTATTATGAAAATTGTAAATTGTATATATACTCTTTCACTAATGAAAATAATCAAGGGATTATTTCTTTCACTAGTAATAACTTCAAGAATATACTTATTAACGAGTGTACTTGACCGCGCTACGCGTGGTCATAATAAAATATAAAATATGAATAGATATTAATGTTATAAGTTTCACTACAAGAAAAATGCTCAATAGCAAAGGGAAAACTGGTCCCTACAAGTGAGATTGTGGTCCTTAAAGGTCAGTAGCGACCAGCTAATCTGGTCCTTATAGTCTCCGCCGCTAAATGCCATTAAGGACGAAATTTAGAAGCTGGTTAATGCTTTCGCGACCAGATTAAAACTAGTTCTTAAAACTTGTTTAGGGACCATACTTCTGGTGCCTAACTGAAGATGTTAACCCGACAGGCTGGTCCTTAGTTCATAGCGACCAACCATATCCTGGTCCATATAGTTCTTTAGGGACTAGATTTATGGCCTTTAATTGATGTCAATATAGCGTATTGAGGGATTAAAGGTTTAGCGACCATATTTTTTCGCTTCTCGTCCCTAAAGAAATATTTTTTTGGTCCTCAAATCTCATACAATTTATAACTAAAAAAAATCTGATAATAAAAGGATATAATATAAACATGATTCTACTTTCATATATAGCAAAATTAATTACAAAAAGTATCAACATTTGACATCGTACATCAATGATGTAAGCTAGTGACAATATTGTGTACATAGCCCGTAGCAAAAAACCTATATAGTTAATATTCCTAAACTGTAACATAAATTTTTTCCAACATTTCTAGCAAAATGATAGTCAATCTGTGCGTCCTCAAAAATGTGCTTCTCGTAAACTTGAGTTTTCATAACCTGTAGAAGTATATTTAAAATTTCATTTAGAAAAAGACTACAAAAATTAACTGGAAAATCGGTTAAATAACAAACCAATACATCAAGTAAATGATAATGTACACTATTTAACTAATTAATGGGAAAAAAACAAATTCATAAAGTATATGACTATGTGCACTTCAAAGATAAAAAACTATGAAGTACACACCCTGTCTTGATCTAATTGAAATTTCTTAATTATACAAAATCGAAATAAAGGAAAAGAGAAAGAGTCTTAAAACTAATTACTAAAGTTCCTTTGAAGTTTTAGAAATTTCTGGTGATCTTGCACAAATATTACCCCAAAGAAGAGATTTAGTGTCATTTTCTGAAGCTTTTCTTGCAGGTTCTTCACCTCATACAGTAATATATCCCTCCCTATCCTCTATAATATATGTTAAAGTTTTTCTTGTTATCTCAAGTGGATCTATATTGTTATGTTTCAGTAGCAACCAAATTTCGAGACTGATTTGCAGAGGCTTTTCAGTTTCAGGTTTAACAATAAAAGAGTGATTTATAAAGATTGAAGAGCAGAAGGTTCTAATGCCAATCCAATTGATTATGAAAACCTTGTGACTGCTCCTGCAGTCAAACAAAAGCCTAAATCTCAATTTTTTAGTCCTGCTAGTAGAAGTTTTTTATTTTTTATTTTTTATGAAGTAAAGAAATTCATTAAAAGCATCATGTAGATGCATATTTACAGACAGATAATTTACAAAAGAAACTAAATCTGATAGAGCATTGTTTGCCTCAATACAATGTCTAAGTCTGCCAGCTATAGAACAAGAGAACTAACAAATTTTTTAAATATGTACATTGCACAGTTGCTAGCTAAAATAAGAATCTCGCTAGCATACAATTTCAGCAGTACATTTCCATTAAAAATAATATTTAGACAAGCACAAAAGCTCCAAAAATCGCAACTAGAATGTTAGACAAGTACTATAATCAGCAGTACACAAGTACCATAATCAGCACTGCAGCATTTTTATTTAATTGCTATAATTATGACTTCAACATTTCATTTCATAGCCAATAAACGATAGAATACACTCAATAAACGATAGAATACACTCTGTATATTCCTTTGATATTATTAGTGATCTTGTACATTGGTAATTATGATAGTAATATTTTGTATTAGAAAAATGTATATTTATTTTCCGTAATTATAGGCTAGGTTTACTATTATATATCATGTATATAAACCAATTACATTAATGAAAATAATCAAGAGATTATTCTCTTTCATGGTATAAGCAGTCTAGGACAAATTTTTCCTTCTCCACTAGAACTTCCGTCGCCCTCTACATTTTTCGGCCATCCCTTCACTTTTCCTTCCAAAATCCTAATTCTCCTCTTGTTCCTCCATCATGTCTAACACAAAGAATACTTTTCATCCTACCCTTGCAGTCTCCAACATCAAGAACAACATCCCTATTGTCCTTGAAATGGAGAACGTACAATACGCGACGTGAGCGAAACTATTTAAAATTCACGCAAGGTCTCATAGAGTCCTCCATCACATCGTCAAACCGGAAAAAGGAAAGGAGAAGGTGCCTTCCACCGATGATGAAATAGAGTTGTGGGCAACTCTTGATGCTACGGTCCTTCAATGGATTTATTCCACCATCTCTACGGACCTCTTACAGACAATTATCGAACTCGACGCCAAGGCAATGGAAGCTTGGAATAGGTTGCGTGACATATTCCAAGATAACAAAAATTCTCGAGCCGTAACCCTTGAGCAAGAATTCTCTCACATTAATATGGAGGATTTTCCGAATGCCTCTACCTATTGTCAAAGGCTCAAGGAGTTGTCGGATCAACTCAAAAATGTTGGCGCACCGGTCACGAATGATCGTCTTGTTCTTCATATGGTTGTGGGCCTCTCCGAGGCATACAATGGCGTTGACACTCTTCTTCGCCAAAGCAATCCTCTCCCGCCGTTCTATCAAACACATTCCATGTTCATCCTCGAAGAAGCAGGGTTGGCTAAAAAGGCCACAACCGGAACACATTCCGCCATGATGGTGGCCACGTCACGCGATACCCATGACCCTCACTCCTTCCCTGAAAAATCTAGCCAAAATCACAACAATGGTGGTGGCAAAAAGGGCCAAAATCAAAAAAATAGTGGCAAGAGCCGCGGCGGTGGCAACGATGAAAGCCGCAGCGGCGGCGGTGGCGGCAGTGAGGGACAAGGTGGCGGCTAGCCGGGGCCTGGGCTGCAGCACCATTGGCAGCAGCCTTGGGCCAGTGGGCAGTGGTCTATTCCTTCTTGCCCCATTCTAACTCAATATTGGGCCAGACCCAATGGTCACCAGTAGTAGCAGGCTTGGCAGAACCAGGCCTGGCAGCAGCCTGGCCTGCTTGGGCCTCGGCCATAGTAGGCCTTCGCTACTGCGGGCCCAACAGCAGCCCCGACCCACATGGATATCGAGGCAGTGATGCATACACTTGGGCTAAATCCTCTGGATACGAATTGGTACATGGACACCTGTGCTACTTCTCACATGACATCCGCACAAGGTAATCTCTCGTCTTATTTCAATTTGAGCAAATATCATGGCATAATTGTTGGTAATTCAATTCCAATTTGTGGTTATGATCACACAAATTTGTCTTCTCCGAACCCACTTTAGCCTTGAAAAATGTCCTTCATTCTCCTCAATTAATTAAAAATTTGGTGTCCATTTGGAAATTTAAAACTGATAACTCTGTTTCTGTTGAATTTGATCATTTTATATTTTCTGTGAAGGATTTTTGGACAGGGATACATCTAATGAGATGTGATAGTCGGGGCGAGCTCTATCCTATCACCACCACCATCACCACTAAACAAGCCACACCGTCCACGTTTGCAGCTTTAGCACCTTCCTTATGGCATGCACGTTTGGGTCATCCGGGAGCGTCTGTTTTTTCCTCCCTTAAAAACAATAAATTTATTGAATGAAATAGTGATCGGTGCACTAATGTTTGTCCTTCTTGTCCACTTGGGAAACATGTTAAATTGCCGTTTGTTGCCTCAAATTCTAGTACTTTGTTGCCATTTGATATTATTCATAGTGATTTTTGGATGATTATTCTAATTTTTTGTGGACATTTCCCGTTATCTAAAAAGTCTCAAGTTTTTTCCACTTTCCTATCATTTTGAGCATTCATCCGTACTCAATTTGAACGGGAACATTCAATGTAATAATGGAAGGGAATTCAATAATGGGCCATTTAGAGAATTTTGTAAGGTTAATTGTATATCTTTTCGATTTTTATGTCCACATAGTCATCACAAAATGAGAAAGTCGAGAGAAAAATTTGTACCATTAATAATATAGTTCGTACATTACTAGACCATGCTTCATTACCACCTTCATTTTGGCATCATGTATTACAAATGGAGACTTACGTTCTTAACATACTCCCTAGCAAAGGATTAGCATACCAATCACCACTCAAAATTCTTTATCACAAAGACCCTTCGTATTCTCATCTTAGGGTGTTTGAGTGTTTATGCTATCCTCTCTTCCCCTCCACTATGATAAATAAACTTCAAGCCCACTCTAGCACGTGTGTATTTTTGGGTTACCCGTCTAATCATCGTGGTTACAATGATTTATCCTATAATAAAACCATAATTAGTTGCCATGTCATTTTTGATGAAACCCAATTTCCGTTTGCTAAGTTGCATAATTTCGTGTCCACTTCTTATTTTTTTGGATGATGGACTCTCACCGTATGTGGTCCACCATTTGGTCCGGCCCACACCTCGACATTTGGACCAGTAGACACCGGCATGCCCACTTCCTGCTGGCCCGATTACTTCCTGTCATCAAAATCTACCAGCAGGCCCACTGCCTGCTGGCCTAAATTCCACACACCCGCCACGTCTGCCAGCAAGCCCACTGTCAGCTGGCCTAAATCCTCCCAACCTAGAACGATACTGAGAACACTACACCGATACAACTCCAGCCCAATTCTATTTTGGGTCAAGGGCCCGTGACTCATAGCCAATGGGGTATTTTTAGACCAAAATGATAATTTAATCTCAACTCTAATGGCACTAAATCACCCCTACCACGTAACCCCGTGTTTGCCCTTCGTGACCCAAATTGAAGAATGACCATGAATGATGAATATAATGCTCTTATTGAAAATAAGATGTGGGAGTTAATGTTCCATCCGTCTGGTGTCAATGTTATTCATTCTATGTGGATTTTTACTCATAAGGAAAAATCTGATGGTTGTTTTGAGAGGCATAATGCCCGTTTTGTAGGTGATGGCAAAACTCAACAGGTTAGCATGGATTATGGCGAGACATTCAGTCCGGTGGTCAAACCAGCAGCTATTCACACTATTCTTAGTCTGGCTTTATCAAAAGCATGGCCCATTCATCAGCTGGACGTAAAAAATACGTTCTTACACGGTGACCTCAAGGAAACGGTATACATGCATCAGCCCTTGGGTTTCAGGGACCCCGATCATCCTAACCATGTGTGCTTGCTGAAGAAGTCCTTGTATGGGCTAAAACAGGCCCCTCGAGCCTGGTACAAAAGGTTTGCAGATTATGTGTCTACTCTTGGATTTTCTCACAGTAGGTCTGATCATTCTCTGTTCATCTACCGTCACAGTACTTTTATGGCATACATTCTGTTATATATGGATGATATTATATTAACTGCTTCCTCTGACAAACTGCGCATGTATATCATATCCATTCTCAGCTCCGAACGGGAATTGAACTCTATGAGATCGAATCTCCTGTTGTTCCTCAGTAGCTCAGTGGTAGAGCGGTCGGGTTGCTATGAAAGACTTAGGCCGTTGAGTTATTTTTTGGGTATTGCTATCACTCGTCATGCAGGTGATCTATTTCTATCTTAGATAAAGTATGCAGCAGAGATTATTGAACGGGCTGACATGTTATCCTGTAAGTCATCTCCTACTCCGGTTGACACTAAACCGAAGCTGAGTGCTACTTCTAGCACGCCATACGAGGATCCCTCCCACTATCGTAGTCTTGCGGGGGCTCTTCAATATCTCACGTTTACCAGGCTCGATATTACTTATGCAGTGCATCAAGTATGTTTATTTATGCATGATCCGAGGGAAGAATACATGCACGCTCTCAAACGCATTATGCGTTACATTCAGGGCACTCTTGATTACGGTTTACACTTATATCCATCATCAGTCTCTACTCTAATGTATTATACATATGCTGATTGGGGTGGATGTCCAGATACTAGGCGTTTGACATCTGGTTATTGTATGTTTCTTGGTGATAACTTGGTCTCTTGGTCGGCTAAACGCCATGCTACTTTATCGCGATCCAGCGCGAAGGCCGAATATCGAGGGGTAGCATATGTGGTGTCTGAGTCCTGTTGGTTGCGTAACCTCCTCTTAGAGATTCATTTTCCTATTCGGAAAGCTACCTTGGTCTACTGCGATAATGTCAGTGCGATATATCTCTCGGGGAATCTTGTCCAACATCAGCGCACTAAACATATCGAGATGGATATTCACTTTGTTCGCGAAAAGGTAGCTCGTGGACAAGTACATGTCTTGCATGTCCCCCCACGTTATCAAATTACTGACATCTTTACTAAGGACCTTCCCTTAGTTCTGTTTGAAGATTTTAGGGACAGTCTCAGCGTACGACAACCGCCCGCTATGACCGCAGGGGTGTGATAGAATATACTTTGTATATTCTTTTGATATTATCAGTAATCTTGTACATCAGTAATTATGGTAGTAATCTTTATATTATGAAAATGTATATTTGATTTTCGTAATTATAAACTAGATTTAGTATTGTATATCATGTATATAAACTAATTACATTAATAAAAATAATCAAGAGATTATTCTCTTTCAATAAATCCATATTTCAATTGGAGTTAACAGTTAGTTGCATACGGAGGGCATACTATATTCATTTGCTCAAGACAGGGAGAGCATGCTCATGCTTCAAAAATTGACCAAACAAGCAAATATATATATTTTTTAAATTGAAATTTTGGTTAAGTGGTTACTAACTTGGTATCATCAAAGGAATGGTCATTCTCCTGAAATAGATGATGTTGGAGGTTGGAAATTGAGGTGGTAAGCTAATAACAACTCTTTTAATTGCTTCAGTTCTTTCATCTCATTTTCAAAGTTAGACAAACGATCCTTTAAAGATTGATTTTCTTCTTGAGTAGAACATAGCTCAGACAATAATTTAGCCTTTGAGGAAGTCTCACCTTTCAAATCTTTGGCCTTTACTCCACCCCAAAGCCAAATACATAGCTACAAGTTTGAGGTCCAAAGCATTTTTCTACAATCTCTATGCTAGGAAGAGACGGTTCATACTGCACCAATTCATGAATTTGAGCCTACAAATTATATAGAGAGATTTCTATTAGAATCCATGATAACTAAAAGTAAAATACATGTTCAATTAACCAAACACATATTTTTCGATTAATTCCGAATCGACAAGTGAGGTATTCTTCTCGCGAGTTTAAAAAAAAAATAGTTCTGAAATCTGGTGGATTTTCATCTTTTCCGCCCTTTACATAAAAGTAAATACTTCAAATAATGGCTCGTCAATATTATAAAAAATATTATTTTAATGATAACACATTTTGATAAATAATCTCACTAATGGACTTGCTACCAATATGATGAAGCATCTTTAGGTTTTTTGCGTTTCTATTGCTTCTCGCCTATATTTGAGTAATAACATTAAATTCAAATGTGATAAATAAATTATCAATTATCATAATATGAAAATAAAATTACATAACTAGAAGCTGAAAACTTTTAGAAAAATATTTCTTTCACCCAACCACTCCCATCGTTTCTTGTCTACCCCCTTCAGAATATTATTAAGAACCTCTTATATTGACTTACCCCTCAGTCCCTCACATACTTTGAGTGCAATATTCCTCTCCATTTATTCTATAATTCTTTCATCCATCCCAAAATATGATTGCAATGAATATCCATGTCATCACTCTCAAATTTATCTTACAATAAATAGAAACAAATGTTGTCATCCAAAATGCTATTAAATTAGAGTTGGTGTTTTTCCTTTCTTTCTTTAAAAGTACAAAGTATGTGGGAACTATGAGTTCTTACTAGTTCCACGTAAAATTTAGTAAGAAAATTTCACACCACTTCAAGACCATATCTTCTTATAATCCTGCAGTATTTCAAGTTCATTCAAATGCCTACTAAATGGAACCACCAGAATGATCCGACTGAACTAATAGAACATCATAAGAAGCCATAATCTTTAATTCTTGTCAATTTAAGAGGCACTGCATAGGGATACTGATTACAATATGGTGGGGTTATAATTATATATGTGAACTGTCAGTGTCCATACATACACAAGGAAAAAAGCCCCCCCCCCCTTAAAGTCAATCTCTAAAAGAAATATACATTTTTTTATTTGATAATATTTAATTTTAAATTTTACTAAATAATTTATAATTACACAAATATTTTTAATTTGTTTTAGACAACAAAATTTAAAAGACTTCTTTTATTTTTAAATTTCGTGTCCAACCAAACTAAACCACGTAAACCAGAGGGAGTACTATACTTAAATAAATAATGGAGTACTACCCAAAAGATTAACATTATTGGGGTGCCAGTGAGGTCAATCCTTCCATCTTCTTGTTTATGAAGATATTGCAGGCATTTAGAGAGCCATTGAAGATATCCACAATTCTAACAACCGTATCTTCCATCTTTTAATTAAATAGCCATCTCCCTTACAGCTATATATTAGAGAAACCTTCCTTAGTTGACGAAGAATTAAGTGGATTTTTGAATTTTATTTATTTTGTGTTTGTTCGAAGCTTTTGTGATGTCTCCTTTACAACAAATAAATAATGATAATGAGTTGTTATTTCAGATTCTCTCAAATCCTTGCCAACAAGGCAAGATCTCCCAAGATTTGAGTATGGATTATGCTTCTTTGGGGACCAGTCATCATCATCCGGTACATGTTAAAAATCCAACGAAAAAGAGGCTACCAAGTAGGGTATTGGGTAGAAATAATATTCCAGATAAAAACCATGAAATTACTGCTATTGATGCTGATGAGTTCAAGCTTAAGAAAATTATGCATAGAGATATGGAACGTCAGAGGAGGCAAGAAATGACTGCTCTTTACTCTTCTCTCCGATCTCTCCTTCCTCTTCAGTATGTCAAGGTAATCATCGTAACGTTAAGAATTAATTTCTCATCCAGAGTCAGTAAGTTCAAAGTAGGAGTGGCCAGTGGGCCGGGCTCGGGTCTGGCGGGCCGGGTCTGGCGGTGTCGGGGCGGGACGGGAGAAGGGGCGGGGTCGGGTCTGGCGGGACTGGAGCAAGTCCCGTCCCGATCCCGATCCCGTCGGGCTCGGGTCGGGGCGGGCTCGGGGCGGGGTCGGGCTCGGGTCGGGATACGGCGGGTTTTTTTTTTTTTTTTAAAAATAAAATAAAATAATATATGTATAAAAAAAACTCAATAAACAAAACAAGATAGTGTAATAAAAACATCCCAAGGCTGTTTTTGTGCCTCTTATATTATTTAATAGACATATGATTTTTTTGTAATACAAATACAATTGTCTAAAATCTAAATTGCAACTTTGTGGTGTTGTCCAAAAGTTACAAATTACATAATAAAATTACAATTAAAAAAATTACATTCTCAAAAAAACCTGTTCTAATTGCTTGATGATTTCATGTGGTTCTTCGGTTGGAATTGGTATTTGTTGGTCAAATTGATCCACGTCGCTTCCACTACCTTCGGTTAAGATTTCGTTGTAGTTTTCATCATCTTCTTCGTTGATCTCCGGTTGACCGCACCTTCTCCGCTCCGCTCGTATCCAATCTCGAATAATACGCAATTTCCAAAGTTGTCTCCGGCTAATGAGTGTACGTGGTCTCCTATTTGATATCTCGCTCGAGAAAAAGCGCTTTCGGACGCGGTTGACGACGCTTGAATGTTCAAAACATCTCGACGATTGTCGGAAAGGTCTTCTCATTCCCCCTCCGGTATTTCGCAAGTCTTCATGTCCATCTTCATTGATAACTTCTTGATACGGTACGAACCCCGCAAAACAAAAATATCCAACTCGCTAATTTGGTTAGTAGTAGAGGTACGACCGCACATTCTATTTACGAGGCTTTCAATACTAGCCGCAGAAACAACATGTCTTTTGTGAGGTTGTATTGAAGATGAAGAAGATGGTATGGAATTTGGTAAGTTACTAGCATTTTCTTGTTGATAAAATCTATATATATTTTTGCATTGGTGTTCTACGCTAGACAATACTTCTTCTTTAGTTTGTTCAATAGGTGGTGGGTGATTTAGATTTTTGGGACTTGGAGGTGGTAGTACTTCTATACAATCGTAAATAGTTTCAATTAGTGATTTAGTACCGTCTATTTTAATAGTAGGATTTAATACGAGAACCAATAATATAAATAGAGGGAATAGGAATAAAATATTTTTTTATTTTGACAAACATTTTTTTAATATTTGCCTTATAATTTGGTTTTTTCATATATTCACTAAGTAATAAAAATATTAGAGTTATATAAAATAACATAGTTGAAATAGTAGGATAATATATACCGGAAAATTCTTTTGTTGCTTGAAAAAATTTCTCTAAAAATACAATAAGTTCGGAAATTTTTTCCCAATCACTATCTAAAATCATATCGGTGACTTTTTATTATGAGAGTTAAAAAATAAAGTTATAGGTAATTTATAGTCATAAGCAACAAGTAGTTGCTCGTATAAAGAATTCCACCTAGTGGATACTTCTTGTGGAATTTTTCTAAAAGGTAGTCCACAATCATGACAAATTTTTTTATATTCTTTTCTACGTTGTACTTTATTACTTTTAAAAATAAAGTTTATAGCAAATTGTATTTTACTAACAATGTCTTCAAAAAGTGATAGACCATCCTTTACAATTAAGTTATATATATGGCACGCGCATTTTATATGAAAATGGTCCGGAAAAGACGGAGTTAAACTATTTTTTAAAATTGTAATTGCGTAATTGTTACTAGAAGCGTTATCTAATGTAATAGTCATAATTTTATCGGTAATTAAGTAATAATCGCACACTTGATAAATATTTTACGCAATAAAAGTACCGGTGTGCCTATCATCTATATATCTATACGCTAAAATACGTTTTTGCATAGACCATTTATAATCTATCCAATGACAAGTTACAGTTAAATAATCATGGCCGTTAGTACTACGACCTATATCAGACGTGATGGATACTTTGCCATTAAAATGATATAATGAAAAACGTAAATATTGTTGATATTCATGCGCGAATTTAAATACATCTCTCTTAACAGTTGATCTAGGAAAACCGTTAAAAGCGAGGATTATATATATCTCTAATGTAATGAATAAAACCGGGAGATGAAGGAAATGAAAAAGGCAAACCCTCCACAACAACTAATTTTGATATTGCTTCCCTATCTCTATGTTTATTGTATTTAGGGCCTACAATTCCCCCGTCATAGGGTTAATTTGACCTTCTACTTGGTCCGGGACAATATTAGTATGTGAACCTTGTCTCGATGGAGCGGGCGTTTGCGCACCCGGTTTTGAAGCCTGGTATTGGGCATACCTAGTTTGGATGAGCACTTACTACGTGTCTAATTAAAACCCCCGTCCCACCGTGACCTTTTTCGAGTTTTAAATTTTAAAACATTTTTACAAATTTTACATATGGCTACTTGATTCTCTACGTCCCTATCAAAAAATGTCCACGCATCGATTTTAATGGTCGTTTTCTTGGACCTCGTCTCATACTAGGGGGAATAGGAGGTATTTCGGTTGAAGGTGCACTAGTGGGTGTGTTGTCATCAACATTAGTGGGTATATCATCTAGATCATCGTCTAAATTAAAGTCTTCTTGAGTTCCGAAGAAAATAGCTCCTGGTCTAAATCTAATGGTATTGTAGGAAAATGTTGAGTATCAACAAAATCATCCTGTGTAGGAATAAGATGACTAGAAGAAGTACCCTTGCTCTGGTTGCCCCTACTAGAAGAAGCACCCTTACCTTTACCCTTAAACATACCTTTTAATCCTTCCATTTTAATTATGATAATAAATAAATAATTAAAGACAATAAAATTAAGTGATCTAAACTAAATAAACATACAATAATAATTTAATGAA
The DNA here is from genome assembly GCA_034509755.1 of Anisodus tanguticus. NCBI lineage: Eukaryota > Viridiplantae > Streptophyta > Magnoliopsida > Solanales > Solanaceae > Anisodus > Anisodus tanguticus. Next base: position 45,332,209 of record CM067550.1, on the reverse strand, counting down.
GGAATGAATGTACCAAACGCCGACGTAACGTCGACGTGTAATCGAGAGGTTGAAAATTGAAACTTTGCTCGATGGAAGATCCTCAAGCTAGTTGCCAACTTCACTACCAATTCCCAAATGAATAAATAAAATTGAATATTTAGCAAACAATATAGAATTGTAGAGAGATATATTGAGAAATTAGAGAGATTGTAGGAAGATTTGTGAGAAAGATGAAGAGAAAATGAGTTATTTATAGTTGAAAAATTGGGTTAAAGTGTAAATATAATAACTTATGGGTTAAAAATAAATATTAAGGGGTAGGGGGTTGGCGGAGGGGGGGGGGGGGGGGGGCTAAAATGGCCGTTGGCCAACGGCCATAATCTAAAATGGCCGTTGGTGCAACGGCCATTTTTGCAAAGGCGGGGTCGGGGTCGGGGTCGGGGCGGGCGGGCTCGGGTCTCGCGGGCCTGGGGCGGGCTCGGGTCTGGCGGGACGAGACATCGTCCCGTCCCGAGTTCGAGTCCCGCCCCCGTAATTTTTTTTTTTTTTTTTGGCGGGGTCGGGGCGGGCTCGGGACGGACTCGGGTCGGGGTCGGGCTGTCCCGGCCCACTGGCCAGCTTTAGTTCAAAGTAAGTCGAACCATTAAATTTATTTATTTATGGAATTACCCATTTGAGCTTGGGTGTGCATTATATCATCATAGCAAAAGGATGGGGACTAGGACTTACCTCTGAAGGAGGTGATGCATGTCCCTGAGATTATGAGGAATTTAATTTCAGGTCATTTATTGGTTAATGCTGGTTTTAGGCTAGTAAGTGAGTCCAATAAATTTGTAATCACTAAGAATGAAACTTTTGTGGGAAAAGGCTTCGTCTGTGAAGGCCTCTTCAAAGTTAACGCCATGTCTGTAATGCGTGCAAGCAATAATATTGAAGCTTCTTCTTACTTGCTTGAGTCCTCTAATTTATGGCATCATAGATTAGGACATGTTAACTATAAATCCATCCAAAGGTTGATTAAGTTAGAGTTGTTGCCATCTATCGACGTAAATCCTCAACATAAGTGTGAGGTGTGCGTAGAGGCAAAACTCACAAAGATTCCTTTTCGATCCGTCGAAAGGAATACCGCTCCTCTAGAACTTATTCACATAAATATATGTGATTTAAAGTTTGCACAAACTATGAGGGGTGGGGGATGGGGATGGGGGGAACAAGTACTTTGTGACATTTATTGATGATAGCACAAGGTATTGTTACCTTTACTTGTTGAAAAGTAAAGATGAAGCCTTTGAAGTGTTCCGACGTTACAAAGCAGAAGTTGAAAACCAACTAAGCATGCAGATTAAATCCATTCGTAGCGATAGAGGGGGAGAATACGTAGTGCCATTTGAGGAATATTGTGCCGAATCGGGCATTGTTCATCAAACGACGGCTCCATACTCACCTCAGTCGAACGGTGTTGCGGAATGCAAGAACCGCACATTGAAGGAAATAATAATTGCCTTGCTCATAAATTTCGATCTTCCCCAAAATATGTGGGGAGAAGTCGTCCTTACCGCTAATACGATTCTTAACAGAGTCCCACATAAGGGTAAGGACAAAACTCCATATGAATCATGAAAAGAAAAGAAACCTACCTATAAATATTTAAAGGTGTGGGGTTGTTTGGCAAAGGTCGAAGTGTCCAAGACAAAACAGGTCAAGATTGGGCCTAAGACTGTAAATTGCGTTTTCATTGGATATACAAATAACAGTAGTGCTTATCACTTCTTAGTGCATAAGTCAGATATTCCAGTTATTCACGGGGGTACAATCATGGAATCAAATAATGCTCAATTCTTTGAGGATACTTTTCCTAGAAAGGAAAAAGACATAATCTCTCGCAAACGAAGTTATGAACAAAGCTCTCAGGAACTGGGAGTCGTTGACTGCCCGGATCTAGATGGTTTAGATCTAGTGGACTTCGAAGTGGCTGAATATCCGGAATCTAGTATTCCAGATTCTCAGAACTTAGAGACTCCAGAGATGGAACCAAGACGAAGTAAAAGGGCCAAGAAGGATAAATCCTTCGGTCATAACTTTGTAGCTTATATGGTTGATCACGAACCAAGGACAATTGCTGAAGCATTGTCAATTTCAGAGGCACCGCTCTGGAAAGAAGCTATGAGAGTGAAATAAACTCCATCCTGCATAACCCTACTTGGGAGTTGGTTGATCTTCCTTTGGGAAATAAACCGTTGGGTTGTAAATGGATACTCAAACTGAAGTATAAAAAATATGGGTCTATAGATAAGTACAAGGCCAGATTGGTATCAAGGGCTATCGGCAGAAGGAAGGCCTTGACTATTTTGACACGTACTCCCCGGTGTCTAGGATGTCGTCCATACGAGTATTCATTGCGATCGCAGCGTTGCGTGACCTTGAGATATATCAAGACAGCCTTCCTAAATGGTTATTTGGAAGAAGAAATCTATATGGAACAACCCGAGGGGTATGTGGTTCCAGGGCAAGAGAAGAAAGTCTGTTGACTTGTCAAATCTCTGTACGGGCTGAAACAGGCCCCGAAGTAATGGCACAAAAATTTGATAGTACTCTACTATCGAAGGATTTCTCCATTAATGAGTGTGACAAATGTGTCTACACGAAAGGTAACTCTGACTCGTTCGTCATGATATGAATGTACGTAGATGACATGTTGATCACATGGAGCTGTTCTAGCTTGATCCTAGAGACTAAGAACATGTTGAAACAATGCTTCGACATGAAGGATATGGGTATCACAGATGTCATCTTAGGGATAAAGATCTCTAAGACGTCTGACGGACTGGTCTTATCTCAGTCTCACTACATCGAGGATGTGTTGAGAAAGTTTGAGATGTTTGACAGTTCGCCTATGAAGTCACCACTGGATAGAAATCAAAAGCTTGTTATAAAAATCATGGTGCACCGTATGACGGAGCAATATGCATAGGTGATTGGGAGTTTGATGTACATAACAAACTGCACCCGACCTGATATTGCTTATGCAGTCAACAAGTTGGCTAGATTTACCCGTAATCCGAGTAATGATTATTGGAAGGGGTTGAATCGGGTACTACGATACCTGAAATACACGCTAACTTATGAGTTGCATTATTCGAGATATCCAACTGTACTAGAGGGGTACAGTGATGCAAATTGAATATTTGATATAGAGAACACCAAGTCCACCAGTGGGTATATATTTATAATTGGTGGTGGGGTTGTGTCTTGGAAATTCTCTAAACAAACTTGCATCGCTCGATCCACGATGGAATCGAAGTTTATCACTTTAGACAAAGCAGGAGAAGAAGCTGAGTGGCTTCACGACTTCTTAGAGGATGTCCCTTGTTAGGACAAACCCATACGTTCAATAATGATCCATTGCGACAATCAGTCGGCTCTAGGAAGGGCACATAGTTCTATGTATAACGGCAAGTCTCGTCATATTCGATGGAGACATAAAATCGTTAGGCAGCTGATCACCACGGGTATAATATCCATTGATTAAATAAAATCAAAGGATAACATAGCAGACCCGTTGACAAAGGGCTTACCTAAAGATCAGATATTCTGCTTATCTAGGGGAATGGGCTTAAAACACAAGCTATAAGGACCAATACGGTGGTAACCCAACCTTACCGACTGGAGATCCCAGGAATTAAGTTCAATGGAAAAACTAAGCTGTAAAGGTTCAGTTGAGCGCTTCGGTGGAAGCATGAGCACTTCAGATAGTGATTTCTATAAAGAAACATCAATCTAAAGTCGTTCCCGCGATATACATTAAGTGCTATCTGCAGTGTGGGTAAAGGTTAAGTTTCCAAAACCTTTAATGATCCTCAACGATTGAGGTTAGGTTTGGGAAACTTTTAATGGTTCCTAACACTTGTAAAGTGGGGTATAGCAGGATACCTTGTAGGAGACCACCTATTTAAGTGCGAGGACATGCCACCTCAAATGAACGCACTTAAGAATTCAAGAAGTGTCCACGGCCATAACGGACAAAACATTACGAAGAATAGAGTAAGGGAAGTTGTTGTATTGGTACCGTTGACTTGGCTTACACTAAACACTGACGGTTCAAGATATCACGTTCACCGTGCAGTAAGTAAGTCCGATGGTATTCAACTATGGAAGGTTCAAAGCGGAAGCTACCTATCCAGATGTAACATTGGTCTGCTGAAAGATTGCTGGAAAAGGCACCATGTGAGTGCGACAAAATCTCTTTCAAGAGGGGATTGTTGGAAATTTACTAATGTGGAATTAAGTTTATCCCATTATTTATGACTCGAACAATTGGAGCCCGCACGTCGGAAACATCGTTTCCACACACGTGCACACGTAGTGCCAAGTATCGCAAATTTCATTAGTAAAAGAGATATTGGTACGTAAGTGAAACGTTTGAGACATAGAATGATGGACGATTATTGGCCAAATGACAAGTATTCCACGTTGGTAAACGAAGGAAGAAGTGTGCGAAGTGTAAGATGAAACGAGTCGAAAATCGCCGAGAAGGGCCGCGACGCAGCCCCATCGGAGACGAGGCGTCGGAGCACCGTGGCGCCTCCCAGGCAGAGCCGCGACGCTAATTGGATGTTCATCCACCGGAGCCGCGGCGCCGCGTGCTAATTCGCAGAGCCATGACGCTTCGGAGGCAGAATGCTGCGACGGGAAGATGAAAAGTTCTGACTTTTAGGCTGGTTTTGGAGCATTGAATCTCCATTATTTGGCATATGAATTCAGCTATTATTTAGCTGAATGTAACCCCTCAATAAGTGCCATTACATGGCTATTGAAGGACATTAGTTGGCTAGTTGAGCGGTCATCTCATTATACTATAAATTGAGGCCTTTGACTCAATTGTTCAACACTAAGAAATACTTACAGAATTTTTTGAAATCTTCTTCTTCCTCTCTAGCAAGTTTACTATATTCAAAGTTCATCAAGAGTAACACTTGAGTTTCCTTTGCTCATTTGTTAAGTTGTTGTATCTTGGGAGACTATTGCCCGACAACGTAAAATGATATATACGGGGCAATCTTGTCTTAAAGACAGAGTGTCATCACTCGACTCAGAAATCACAAGGAGTTTGTAACGTTCTTCATTCCAGTTTGTTGTAATCTTTAGTTTATCCTTTTTAACAATATGTAATATTTACTTACTTTCCGTTTCTGCAATTGTTGTAACTCACAAATTGCACTTACAAGGTTTTATTGTTTTGGATGGTTTTTAGGGAAAAAAATCAGTATCGGATCACATGCATGAAGCAGTGAATTATATCAAACAATTGCAGGCGAACATGAATGAGTTAGAAATAAAGAGAGACAATCTAAAAATGTTTTCTAACTCAAGTTCTTGTGGAAGGGAAAATGGTAGTTCAGATAGTTCCATTGTATCCCAAGATTGTGTTACAGTGAGTCCATGCCATGGTGGTGTAGAGATTTTAATCAATGGGAGGTATACAAAGGAATATATACCCCTCTCGAGAGTGATACAAGAGCTTCAGAAAGAAGGGCTTGATGTTGTTAGCTGTGTTTCTGCTAATGTGAATCAAAACTCACTTCATCGAATTCAATCCGAGGTACTGTACATACACCAATTTCTTGTGATCACCATGAACTCAAAGATTAGGGTTTTATTCAGGCTGTGTTCTACATTACCAATAAAAAAATTGGTTGTGATTTTTTCCCGAGGCAAAGCACATAAAAATAGATACTCCTGTGTTTTTTTTTTCTTGTTGGGTGACAGTGAGATTTGAACTCAGATTCTATATCTGCTCTAATTAATACCATATTTTACTATATGTGCATCTCATAAAAAAAGCCAATACTAGAGAACACATAATTATGGATCATGGATGTGTTTGGTATGAATCTTGGAAAATAAGTGATTTTGTTATTATTTAGTTTTTTTTTGTTTGGTAAGCAAACATAATATATTATCTCAAAAGTATTTGTATGTATATAATCTAAGCAAATCTCCACGTTGTGGAATTTCACTGGGTATGTTGTTGTTGTTGTAATCTAAGCAAATATTATGTGGGCGAGATTCGGGTAGCTAGGGGTGTGGGGGTGGTATTGGGGTACTTATGTTGGAGGGTGGGGAGGAGACAATTACTATCGAATGTCAGTTATGAAACTTATTTTTCTCCTTCTATCAAGGAAGTAATTTTCCTTATTTATGAGAAACTTATTTTCCAAAAATTTCGACCAACCAAAAATGGAAAAATAGGAAAATATTTTCCTCCGTACTAAACACACCTTATGTCTCAGCAGTTTTAGTTTTGTTTCCATTTGATGTTTGAACATTGGATCACCTTCCTTAATGAATCATCCTACTGCAGGTATGTGATATGAAATGTATCAATCTTCATGCACTGCAAAGAAAGGTGATTGATGTGATCAACATTGATTTGTAGTACTTAAGTGGAAATCATGCCCAAGTATGCATAGTTGCGAAGACTGCCCAGTAATCATCAAGAGCTTCTTTCCCTCTCTCTCGAACAATATGTGATTTTAGTTACTATTCAATAAAAGGGGCGAGGAAACAAGATTTTAGTGTTTGCACTTGTAATGCATGATAATTGAGCTAATAAAAATAGTGGTTTCAAGCATACTATATTTGACTTGCAAGAAATCAATGATGAAGATATATAGTTGTTATGAATGAGTACCTACTATATCTACTTTTTGTTCATAGCATAATAAGAAGCGAGTAAGAATTTAAAATTTGGAAGTTGGATATTTTAAGACGGACAATAATCTCAAGTTAATAATATAACAATCGTCAAATTAATAAATAAGTATCGATATTTAATATATTTTAAAAAGCGATAAACTACTTAAACATATATAAGCCAAAAGGGTAAAAGTTACCCAAAAAAACGAAAAAACACTACCATTATGGGGGTTCTAACACACAACTCATGTGGGAGAGAGCTTTGGCTTCTGCATTACCACTGAACCGTTCACTTATTTTTGTATGTGGGTCCGCAAGTAAATGATATCTATATTTACTGAAGTTTTCTAGTATAAATATAGGATCTACGCAAAAGCTAATGGGTTCGCCCGAACCCCTGTTTAACAGTGTAGCTCCGCCTCCGAGCATAATAAAGTTGCTGATTATGGTGGGAAATATAGGATGAGAAATGAATCTTTGCAATTGCATATTGTAGACTAGTGTAGTCCTAAATGTTGCATGTTTTTTTTTTTTTTTTTTTCCATTTTCTTTTGGGTGGGATAGCATGTGAATTGCTCATCATGTTTGGTTAAAGGAATAGGAGGAGAAGGTGAAATCTCGATATTGTATCCATCATTAATATTGAAGTATTTCACCTCCTCATTTTGTTTTGTATTATTGAATGAAATCACGAGTAGATTGACTTATTTTCTCGAATGTCTGAGGAGTTGAAAGTTTGACATATTTATCATTTTTCCGCATTTTTCTTTTTATTAGCTTAACAAAGAAAATTGTTCGTGCCCATCTCAAATTTAGTCAAATTCTTCACTACATTTTCCTGTTGTTTTTCTCCCTCTCAAGCAGGGCTGGTCCTGACATTTAATAGGCCCCTACAAAATATAAATTGAGGGCTCCTATGAAGCAAATAAAAATGATAACTTTAAATATCAATACATTGTCATTTTAAACTTAATTAGCTTACATTTGACAATAAAACTTCATGGACTTAAAAATAGCTAAAGTGATTGTTTAATGAAAATAACAAAAAAATGGAACATGAAATTCTTGCTAGCAGGCTTGAACACGCTTGAAACAATTGTAAGATAATAGGCCAAATGTAGAAAAATAATAATAGCACCTGGAATGGATGTCAGCAACGTATGAGCAACTCCAATGACCAATCTATATTTTAAGTCTGATTCACCATGACACCATATGAATTCTCTGCATAACTAATAACTAATCAATTAATTCAATTAAAAAAATTGAGTATAAGCATAGCTATTCTATATTAGAAACTAAAATACTAGTCTAAATCCCAATTAATTGAAAATAACATAAACGCAATTGAAAAACTACAAATCAATAACAACAAATTGAACATCAAAGCATTCGGAGCTGTTCCTTTATCCGTGAGAGTCCAAGAGAAAAGAGAAAGTAAGATTAAATTGCACTAATGATAAGAGTAATATTTTTTATATAGTAATTACTACTTATTTCATTTAATAAAAAGAATTCTCTACCATAATCTATAACAATAAGGGATTGAATCATCAATGAAAGTTGTCATACCTCTTTTAGTACCACTATATTTTTGAAAATATAGTAAAAAGCGGGCCCCAAAAATAGTCATTTAAAAAAAATCAAAATTGAAAATAATATATATAATAAATATATACACAAAAAAGAAATAAATGCCCCCCCCCCCCCCCCCCCCCCAAAATTATGGGGGCCTAAGGCAATGGCCTAAATGACCTAGTGGTTAAGATGCCTTGTTCAATTGGTTGACTACCTGAACTTCCACCTTATTTGTGAGAGTTCGATTCCCTACCTTATAATTCCTCTCAAGTAATAACTTTTTTTAAAAAAATAATAAAGAAAAAGAATCCAGTTATGCTGTATTTTGACAAGAAAGTTTAGATTGTGTTGGAAGGGACTATTCATCACTTCAATGAGATGGGAAAAATCCGAGTATGCTCCTTCACGTTCGAGCTGAATCTGATTCTTTTCTATGGGCCAAGTATATGAAAATTACTTATAATAATTGAAAGAGAATAATTTATTGATTATTTTCATTAATGAAATGGTCTATATATATAATACACAATCTCTAAATATGAAAAATCTTATTTCTAATATAATACTAATATCCTAATTATACTTGTATAAGAATTCTACAAAACCTGAATATATACAATTTAGGTAAATCAAAACATTTGTAACCACGATGATTAGACAGAAAATCCAAAAATACACAAGCGATAGACCGAGCTTGAAGTTTATTAATTGTAGTGGACGAAAAAAGTGGATGAAAATCCAAAAATACACAAGCGATAGACCGAGCTTGAAGTTTATTAATTGTAGTGGACGAAAAAAGTGGATATCACAAGCACCCAAACACCCTAAGATGAGAATACAAGGGATCTTTATTGTAAAGAATTCTAAGCGGGAATTGGTAAGCTAAACCTTTGTTAGGGAGAATGTTAAGGAGGTAAGTAGTCATTTGTAACGCATGATAACAAAAAGAAGGGGATACGGAAGCATGAGCCAATAATGTTCGGACAATATTATTGATGAAACAAATTTTTCTTTCGGCCTTCCCATTTTGTGAGGATGTATAAGGACAGGAAAATCGAAAAGATATACCATTAGTGTCACAAAACTCTCGAAACGACACATTATCATATTCCCTTCCATTATCACATTGAATATTTTTAATTTTCCGTTCAAATTGGGTACGGATGAAAGATCTAAATTTTAAGAAAGTTGAAAAAGCTTGAGATTTTTTCGACAAAGGAAAGGTCCATAAAAAATTTGAATAATCACCAAGAATAACACATAATAGCGATGACCCAAAGAACTTAAAACGGGAGATGTCCACAAATCGCTATGATTAATGTCAAAAGACATCAACGTACGAGAAGAAGAGGCTACAAAAGGTAAGCTAACATGTTTCCCTAATGAACAAGACGGACAAATTTGAGTACTACGCGTACTCTTACAATCAATAAAATTTCTATTTTGAAGAGAATAAATAATAGACGACACCGGATGACCCAAACGTGCATGCCATAAAGAAGGAGCAAGGGCGACAAACGTTGACGGAGTGGCTTGACTCGTGGAAATGGTGATGGTGGTGATTAGATACAGCTCCCCCCGACTATTACATCTCATTAAAGGTATCCCCGTCATGAAATCCTCACAGAAAACCAAAGAGGTCAAAGGTAACAAAAACTCAATTATTAGTGGTGAATTTTTAGAAAGACACCAAAATTTTAATTATGTGGGGGGCATGAATGACATTATTTTAGGACTAGAGGTGGATATAAGGGGGGGGGGGGGGAGGGGATAAATTTGTGTGACCGTAACCACGAATTGGAATTGAATTGCCATTACCAACCATTATACCACGATTATTGCTCAAATTAAAATAAGACGAGAGGTTACCTTGTGCGGACATCATATGAGAAGTGGCGCCGGTCTTCATTTACCAATTTGCGTCCGGGGGATTTAACCCAAGTGTGTGTATCGTGACCTCAATATCCGTAGGTGTTGGACCGGAAATTGGGCCCTCAACAACGAAGGCCTGCTGAGGCTGATGCCTAAGCAGGCCTGTCTGCTGCCTGGGCTGGGACGACGGGAACTGGAAATTTGGCCTCTGGCTAGCCCAATTCCCTGGATACACTAGGAACGTGGGATAGGCTGTGTTGGGCCATTGGCCCAGCAGCCCCACGGCAAGTAAGCATTGGGCTAAGGCTGCGGCCAGTGGTGTTGTGGCCCAACCGGCCCACTGCCACCACGTCTGCCACTACGACCACTGGTCCGACCACCGTCATTGCCACCGCTACTGCCATTGTCACCGCCGCGATTCTTGCCTTTATTTATTCGATTTTGTCCCTTTTTGCAGCCACCGGTATTACGGTTTTAGCTAGAATTATCTGAGAATGAGTGAGGGTCATCGGATGTGGCCATTATCATGACGGAGTTAGCTCCGGTAGCCGCCTTTTTGGCCAAATCGGCCTCTTCCAACATGAGCATAGAACGGGCATGGTAGAACGACAGAAGTGGATTACTTTGACGAAGAAGTGTCCCAACACCATTATAAGCCTCGGATAGGCCTGCAACCATCTGAAGAACAAGACGATCATTTGTGATGGGCGCACCAATGTTCCTGAGTTGATCCGCCAAATCCTTCAGCCTTTTACATTAGGTTGAGACATTCGGAAAATCCTCCATATCGACATGGGAAAATTCCTGTTCAAGAGTGACGGCACGAGAATTTTTGTTATCTTGGAAGATATCACGCACCCTATTCCAAGTTTCCATTGTTGTAGCGTCGGGTTCAATAATCGTCTGCAAGAGGTACGTAGAGATAGTGTAATATATCCATTGGAGAACCGTGGCATCAAGAATCATCCATAACGTAGGGTCATCCTCGGGGTAGGCACCTTCTCCTTGCCTATTACCGAGGGGATGATGTGATGAAGGACTTGATAAGAGCGTACGTGAACTTTAAATAATTCGGCCCACATCGCGTAGTGGACGTTTTCGATCTCAAGAACTATAGGGATATTGTTCTTGATGTTGGAGACTGCAAGGGCAGGATGAAACGTGTTCTTTAAGGTAGACATGACGAAAGAACAAAAGGAGAATGAGGGATTTGGAAGAGAAAACGAAAAGAAAAAAATTATTTGGCCGTCGGCCTATCTCGCTAACCGAGGAGGAAGTGGGAGGGGGGCAGCGGAAGGGTTTTGGGAGAAGATATTTTTGCCCTAGACTTCTGATACCATGAAAGAGAATAATCCCCTGATTATTTTCATTAATGAAGAAGTCTATATATACAATACACAATCTCTAAATATGGAAAATTCTATTTCTACTATAATACTAATATCCTAATTATACTTGTACAAGAATTCTACAAAACCTAAATATATATACAATTTAAGTGCATACACGGTCGATTTCTATCAATAATGAACGGGATTGATAATTGAATCTAAGACAACTGTCTACTCTGCTCTGAGTACAATTAAATTATGTGACCATCTCATTTAAAAGCTTAAATTATTTAAAAAAGACATAATTTTATTTACTTAATTATCTATAATATTACAAAGAAAATGAGCACGGTATACATAAACTCATGTCCCGTAAATTAGTAGTCTCTCAAGCAATGGTGTACCTGTGCAAGAAAGAAGGGCTCACAAATTTGATCAAAATTACATAATTATATTCAATTGCACTGAATGAAAGCAATCAACGAAGATCATCTCATTCCATGGCTAATTCATCAAACAAATAAAGGGCGAAAAACCGACCAAGATTCTAAACGATGACTGCCAGTATAACATCGTACTAGTATAGGGGTGTACGTACAATTAAAGGTCAAACGACGTACAATCTATTATTGCTCTTTCTAGTGAGTACTGTTTCATGAAAGATGCAGTTCACCTCTTTGATCGTGAAATAAAGAAAAACTGGCCATAGTCTTTGATTCCTGGTCAATGAATGAAAGGCCAGTAATGATTGTTGGTTACAAAGGTGCAGGAAACGAAAATTACAAATAACTGCTCAAACGTACAAGAACTGAAAATATAGTTCAACAACAAAACTGAAATTACAATTGTTGAACAAGAAAAACTGGAAACTGTTTTTGATGAGTCGAGTGTGGCACTCTATCTTTAAGACAATATTGCCCCGTATGTATCCTTTATACGTCCTGGACAATTTGTCTCCCAAGATAAACAGGCAATGGAACACTTGAGCAAAGGAAACTCAAGAGCTACCGTGAAGAATATTGAGCAATGAAATGATGCTTGGAAGTTGTAGGAAGAAACTATTTTCTGCTTGTGTATTTTCTCAACAATGGTGTAAGGGGGTGTTTATATAGGTGAGGGAGCAGCAGCAAAATTGCTTCCATACGTGCCATTACTGGCCAGTAATGGCCATTATGGAGGTAGTAATGTCACCAAAATAAATGGTGAAAAACACCAATGGATTGACCATTATAGGAGGAGTAATTCAGCCAAAATAAATGGCTGAATTAAGTGTTGTGGTGTTTCTGCTCAGACTGTCCAAATTCTGATTCTGGAAACTTTAGGGACCAAACTGTACATCTTGAAACTTCAGGGACCAAATTGTACATATGAAAGAATTCTGGTCCAAACTGTACATATGAAACTTCTGGGATCAAACTGTACTTCTGACAAAGTTCTCTGGCCCAAAAAGATAATATCAGAAGACCCACAGCCCACGACCCGGACCGGATGGGCGGGCGGCGGCGGCGCGCGTGTGGGCTTTCCTCGAACCGAAGCACATCTAGGTCCTCCCTCCTTTAAACACATGGGATACCCCTTGGGGTCCCAAACCCCAAACCAATTTTGAGTCTTATATACACAACAATTCTTTCTTTCTTCACCGATGAGGGAGAATTGAACACAATACCACACTTTTCCATGCTTCAAACACCTCACTTCGTGGACCAATATCTCTTTCATTTCTCAATGAAATTTGACGATTCTTGGCCCTCTACGTACTTAGTAGATCATGCATGTGTGAAGAACCAGATTCTCCAACATACGTAACACTAGTGTTTAAGCCGTTAAAGTTGGTCGGTCGCAACTCCCGCCAAAGGCAAATTTCCAACAATGATTTGGCAAAGAAAAGAAAGTAAAAGAAACAAAGAGCAGACCAGTTTGATTAGTAACATGGTCGGAAAAAGACAAGGAACGTTCACATCTCCAATAATTTGTGGGTTACAACAATTGCAGCAAACGGGAAGTAAGTAAATACTACAAATTGCTAGAAATGATAAACTAAAGATTACAACAAAACTGGAATCAAGAACGTAACCAACTGTTTGTGATTTGCTGAGTCGAGTGATGTCACTCTGTCTTTAAGACAAGATTGCCCCGTATATATCCTCTTACGTTGTCGGGCTTAACAAATGAGCAAAGGAAACTCAAGTGTTACTCTTGAAGAACTTTGAGTATAGTAAACTTGCTAGAGAGGAAGAAGAAATGTCAGAAAATTATGTAGTGTTTTTCTTAGTGCATTCAACAATTGAGTCAAATGCCTCAATTTATAGTGTAATGAGATGACCCTTCAACTAGCAAACTAATGGTCTTCAATAGTCATGTAATGACACTTGATTGAGGGGTTACATTCAGCCAAATAATGGATGAATTCATGTGCCAAATAATGGAGATTCAATGCTCCAAAACCAGCCCAAAAGTCAGAATTTTCCATTTTCCCGTTGCAACATTTTGCCTCCGAAGCGCCGCGCCTCGGCTTCGACGGGGCTGCGCCGCGGCCATTTCCGACTTGTTATGTCTCAAATGTTTCACTTACGTACCAATATCTCTTTCACTAATGAAATTTGCGATACTTGGCACTACGTGTGCACGTGTGTGAAAACGACGTTTCCGACGTGCGGGACCCCAATTGTCCGAGTCATAAATAATGGGATAAACTTAATTCCACATTAGTAAATTTTCAACATAATTTTGGTGTTTTTATATACTTTATTGCTTGAAGGTTAAAGCTGAGATGATAGTGTAGTTTCTTTAGGTTTATGGAAAAACCTCACTATAATAGATTGTTTGTTTAGATCTTTTTTTGGACTAGAGCAGAATGCTATTATAGAAACATATAGTGTAACGTAATCTAAAAAAATAGTTTAAAATAAAACTTATTCGTTATATTGAAATGTTATTATAAACTATGATTGTTATTATCTTAGGCATCTTTCGATGAGAAGGAAATAGTCTACGTCGGGAATCGGCTTCTCAGCCTAGCTAAAGAAAGTGAGGCAGCACTATTCGCTTGAAGTAAAGTGTCACTTGCTTGCACAAGAATGTTATAAAAAAGTTTTGAGTCTATCAAGTAATGCTTAGCGCCTTCTACGGTCAGTTAGTCAAAGATGATGAGCAATTACAGCGAGATAAATCACAAGTGCCGACTAGAAAAAAACAGTGGGAACTTTTCCTTTTCACTTTTTGGCTCTATGTTTTGAAGATCACAGAGAATAGAAGCAAGAAATTGACATAAGGTCAGCATTTAGGGAACCATATATCAATTTTCTATATGAAAGCTGTGATACGCTAGTAAATATTTTAATAAGGACCATTTTTTAAACACGTTCAGTAAATGTGTTGGGCGACAGGTCCTTTTGTTAAATGATCACTAATCATAGGATTAGTTCACTGTTTCTGAGTTTTTTCTTTAATTATAATTCTTTTTATATGTTTTATATCCTTGTAGTAATACTTATCTTTCTAAAAAAGAACATTATCGTAGAATTGTAGTAATAAATTTTTAGGTCTAGAAATATTTGTCTATTACATTAAATCTTAAAATAAAGTTGCATAATAAATTAGTATGAATTGCACCCTCAAAGCAAGACACAAGTTCAAAGTTTCATAGCGGGGATGCAATAGTGAATACTGCTTCAGACTCTTCCATAAGATTAATTTCTACAACCAAAAGGAACAAATAATCAAATTTGGGTTTTTAATTTTTTTGGTACACAATCTGAATAACAACCACATAAAAGGCCGGTATTTCAATAAGTGAGCATGAGATCGTTTGTTCTTGTCAACCACCTCAATATTCTCTTCATAGCCTTATGATTTATAGCTTATTTGACCAAGATTGTAAAATCTATTTATTTTGAGAAATATTTTTTAAAACAAAAAGTGCTTTTAAAAAAATACTTTTGAGACCAGTAGTTTGTATTTAGCTAAATTTCAAAAGCATTTTATCAATATTAGAGAGACAATTTGAGCTTGATCAAGTTTATATAAGTGCTTACAAGAAAAAAAATTACTTTTTTTAGCTTCTGAAAAGTATCTTATGCTTCTTAAGTTAGGCCAAACACTTCAACTATCTAAAGTAAGCATTTTTTTTTTAAAATAAGTATTTTTGATTTCCTAAAAGCCTGGCCAAACATGCTAGTAGTCTTAGACGACTTAATTTTATATCCATTATGAATAATAACAATGTTTTAGTTTTATACAATAGAACATTTTAGCTAGAAATGTTTAATTCTACAGTCATTAGTAATTTAATTTATCTAAATCTTTTTGTAACTAAAAGGGGAAAAAGAAGAAGAAAAAGGGTTATAAGATTATAAGGTCTCCCAACTCTCCACAAAATAAATTAAAAATGAGATTGAGCTGAACCCTTTTACATAAAGGAACACCCTTTGGATAGTATATAAATCATAGGGTTTGGGGGCTTGTACTCGGACTAGGTGCCAAACTGCCAATATACCAAATACCTCAACTAACACTCACAACAACATTAAAATCATTTTAAAATTGAAAAAAACAACATTATAAACAAATGAACTCCGGATTTCCTTTCTTGTCAGCAGATACGATGCTGTTACCCTATTCTTTATTAGTCGGTCTGAGTAATGGATGATGGCAAGCCCCTAACTTAATTAATTTCCTATCTTTCTTTAAAAATAAAATCTTTCTGTATATTAAGGAATTGATACTGTTCCATAGACAATTTTTCTTTTTCTTTTTGGTCGAAAAGCCAAGTTGTCATGTCCTCTTTAAATTTAGATCCTAGGACTATAGGCACTCACGTCCCAGTAAGCATTCTCTAAATAAATGACAACTCACAGATAAGCAAATTCATACACTAATTAAATATTCCAATATGAGCAAGATTTGGATATATATACATATAATCTTTTTCTCTAGCCAAATCGAAATGGCGACCAAGCTAGTCTTATTTTAAAAAACTAAAATTCCACAGTTACTCATTTTCCTTTTCTTCCTATAATAATTAATATTTCCTTCTATATGTGTTAAATTTACCAAGTATACATACGATATACACGTTATGTACGTGTATATCCTGTGTATACTTGGTCTCGGCTTCCGTGAGCTATTGTCCTTATTGTACACAAATTTGTATAGTTGTAGTGTACCTTAATTAGTAGTGTACTCTTACCATAATTGTATAGTTAATCTCCATGTAGAATAACTATACAATTATGATAAGAGTACACTACTAATTAAGGTACACTACAACTATACAGATTTGTGTACAATAAGGACAATAGCTCACGGAAGCCGAGACCAAGTATACATATGATATACACGTGCATAACGTGTATATCGTATATTGAACTTTATAACAATATAAAGAAAAGATGACCCAGTCACGTCTAAATCTACAGGTAGGATACATACAGTACCTTAATTAGTAGTGTACTATTATCATAATTGTATAGTTAATCTTCATATAGAATGAGGTTTTAGGAGTAGAATAAGAATATGATTCACCTATTATGAAAATATGTAAATTATATATATAGTCTTTCAATTAATGAAAATATGAAGAGATTATTTCTTTCAAGGTGGAAGCCTACTGCTCTGACTTTTCTTGAAACACTGGGCATACCAAATACTCCTATCCATTTCATCTTAATGAGTGAATTTAGGAAGAGGCGCACCCGCAAGGAAAACGTAGAGAGGAAAAAAACAGAAAAAAAAAAGAAAAGAAAAAGAACTCATGACAAAAAGCAGTGACCATATAAAAGAAACAAACATAATTTAGGTTAACATTTTATAATCTGTTTGGAACCTTTTCTTTTCTATTTCTGAGATGTTGTATCAAGAATTAAATTTTACTAAGCCGTGAAAGCATCTAACTCAATCCGTCAGGCGAATTATATATATAATATACCCAAAATGAAAGATAATAATATAAAAAAAGAATCACATATCACAAAAGCTAATACAATCACCCAAAAAATTGGTGTCACATGTCATGAGTTATTAGAAATAGAAATTACAACTCTTATATAAATAATATGTTATCTATTGTAATGGAAAGACAAAAGTGAAAGACTCTCGAAGCTACCACGAACTGGTAACTCGATACCGTGACGCTAGCAAGTCTCCAAAGCTCTCTCACTAACTCAGCAATAACCCAAAATCATACCTGCACACAAGGGTGCAACAAGTATAGCATGGGTACACCAACACATCTATTCAGTATCATTGATCGTCCCAACAAAATAGTGGCAAGTATTAGCGAATATTCTCCGAATATTCACAATATATTTTGTAATTATGATAGATGTATATTTAAGGTAACTTAAGATTCTTATTGTATTACGAATCAACCATTTAAGATAAGTTAGAATTCTTATTGTATTAGGAATTAACTTCTGTACAACTATATATATTGTGAATAATAAAAGGAATCCGGAAGGGAAATTATTCCAATCTTACATGGTATCAGAGTCTAACCCTAATCCCTACTCTTCTCTCTCTCAAAAGCCGCCGCCGACCCCTCCTCAATTTTCCACTTCCTCTCGGCCAACGGCGAGACTGGTTGCCACCATGTCTTCCCCCCACAAATTCCGGTTCCTCCACTGGCACTTTTGACAACCCCTCTCAACGATCATCGTCTTCTTTTCACCCGGCATTCGCCGTTACTAACATCAAGAATTTTATCCCTATAATTCTTGATCAAAAAGACTGTCAATATTCCATATGGATAGAACTATTATATATCCATGCTTGTGCGTACAATGTGCTAGATCACATTGATGATTCTGTTCCTCGTCCCTCCGATGTTGCAGACTCGACATGGCGTCGCCTTGACGCCATCGTCAAACAATGGATATACGACACCATCTCAAAGGATTTGTTGTGTACTATCATGAAAACAGGTGCTACGGCATGTGAACTCTGGGTACGATTAGAAGAAATTTTTCAAGATAATAAAAATACTCGGGCCGTGTATTTGGAAGATCAATTTAACAATACGCGTCTCGAGAATTTTAACAACATGTCTGAATATTGTAAACAACTGAAACTCATAGCCGACCAACTGTCCAACGTAGGGACATCTGTTTCAGAAACCAAGATGGTACTTCAACTAGTTACGAGTTTACCGAAAGGTGAATATGATACACTTGCAACGATGATTCAACAGGCCGACCCCCTACCAAACTTCAATAAAGCACGTTCGCAACTTTTGTTGGAAGAGACCCGACGTGCTAAATAAGAGGAACACAATCACAAGGCATTAGCCGTTTACGGCATGGCACCACCAGTTGCCACCTCCACCCAGCCACCACCGCAAGACCACCACCACCAGCAGTCCCGTGGCGGAGGGCGTGGCGGTAGAGGTCGCGGTAACAACAAAGAAGGAAATGGCCGCGGCAAAGGCAACCGGAACAAGCAGCAGGCAGGCCTAGCGCCTGCTGCCTACTATCAGTGGGCTGGGCAACCCCCTTGGCCCAATACCGGGAACTGGGCCTCGCCTGCATGCCCCTACCCAACATCAGGGGCCCAATTCCAGCAAAGCTGGCAGCCAAGCCTTTTGGGCTCCGCCCCCTCCAACGGGCGAGGTCCAGCGAGAAGCAAGCCCCGGCCGGGCGAGCGGCCCAACACCCGCAGGGCAGCAACAGACTCGGACACCCCAGAGACCATGTTTTTACTTTTCTTAGGACTACTAAGCGTATTCAATGTAACAATGGGAAACTTGCCCAACACTATTTTTCTTGCCCGCTCGGCAAGCATACTCGTCTTCTATTTATGTCATCCAACTGTGTTACTTTTTCTCCTTTTAATATTGTTCATACTGATTTGTGGACATCTCCGGTTGTTAGCTCTTTGGGTCACAAATTTTATCTAGTATTCTTAAATGATTTTTCACATTTTGTCTGAATTTACCCACTGAAATTCAAATCTGAAGTTTTTGCTAAATTCCTCGAATTTCAAAAATTCATCAAAACACAGTTTGAAAAATCTATCAAATCATTCCAATGTGATGATGGACGTGAATTTAATAACTCGGTATTTCACAATTTCTGCTCTAAATAAGGCATGGTTTTCCGTTTTTCCTGTCCATATACTTCCTCCCAAAATGGAAAGGCTGAACGAATTGTACGTACCATTAATAACATGGTTCACGCCCTTTTGTTTTATGCCTGTCTTCCACCACCCTTTTGGGTCTCTGCTGTTAAAATGGTAGAATTCCTTCTTAATATTTTACCAACTAGCACTCTCCAAAACAAGACCCCTACCGAAATCTTATACCGTAGGTTCCCATCCTATGACCATCTCCGTATTTTCGGTTGTTTATGCTACCCCAACATAACCTCCACTGCACCTCACAAACTTGCCCCTCGCACCCTCCCCTGTGTCTTCGTTGGTGTCTCTCCTACTCATTGGGGCTACCTGTGCTATGACATTGCCACTCGCAAAATCATCATCTCCCGTCACGTCACCTTTGACGAGATGACCTTTCATTTTTTAAATCTCCAAAAATTTTCAGACCACCGATTACACATTTCTCGATGAACTGGGTCTGTCCCCGACTATCCAATCTCTGTACCACCGGCAGTCCGCTATTCAGATAGAGCCTGCAGCTCCGTCCCCGCCACTGTCCGGCACCATCTCCGACCAAACACCTTCCAGCTCTCGGTCGAATACCCCACCAGTACCCTTGCTGCCTCCCGTCACATCTCCTGCCCCTCCAGCAGCACTGCTGCCTCCAATAGCGTCTCCTGCCCCTCCAGCAGCACTGCTGCCGCCTCCAGTCACGTCTCCTGCCCCTCTAGCAGCACTGCGCCTCCCGAACCCGACAACTCACAGCCTCCAAACCCAGATCTCCCACTGCTGCCTACCCACCGTATGGAGACTCGTGCCCAATCCGGGATCTTCAAACCCAAGGTTCACTTCAACCTCTCCACACAAACCTTATCACCCATTCCAAAAAATCCAAAACTAGCCAAATTGGACCATAATTGGAATGCGGCCATGTGTGAGGAGTTTAACGCTTTAACCAAGCAGAACACTTGGGATTTAGTACCTAGACCAGACGGTATGAATGTTATCCGGTGTATGTGGTTATTTTGTCACAAGTTCAGAAACAGTGGTGACTTGGAACGGTATAAAGCAAGACTGGTTGCCAATGGAACTAATCAGCAGGAGGGTATTGATTGTGGTGAGACATTCAGTCCGGTTGTTAAACCGGCTACTATTCGGATTGTTCTCAGTATTTCTATGGGCATGCATTGACCGATTCATCAGCTTGATGTCAAGAATGCATTTCTTCATGGAGATTTGAAAGAAATTGTGTACATGCATCAGCCCCCTGGCTTTGTTCTTCCGGCAGTTCCGCAGTTTGTATGTCGTCTCAGAAAGTCATTGTATGGCTTGGAACAGGCACCCCGCGCTTGGTATGATCGCTTTGCCAGGGATCTTCTGCAGATCAGATTTGTATGTAGACGGTGTGATAACTCTCTCTTCACTTTTCATCGAGGTAGCAGCACTGCTTACTTGCTATTATATGTGGATGACATTGTTCTTACTGCCTCCTCTGACGGTTTGAAGAATGAAATCATTGCTCTACTCAAAATTGAATTTGCTATGACCGACATGGGCAAGCTGAGTTATTTTTTGGGTATATCAGTGACCAGATCTGCAGCTACTATGTTCTTGTGTCAGCGCAAATATGCAGAAGAGATAGTGTACAGGGCTAAGATGGCAAATTGTAAAATTATGCCATCTCCGGTTGACTCGAAATCCAAGTTCAATGCCAATGAGGGTACGCCAGTTTCTGACCCCACTCTATATCGGAGTCTTGTAGGTGCCCTTCAGGATCTTACATTCACTAGGCCAGATATTGCATATGTTGTTCAGCAGGTGTGTTTGTTTATGCACGACCCTCGAGAGTCCCATTTTGCGACCCTCAAACGTATTATCAGATACGTTAAGGGCACATTGGACTTTGGACTACATCTCTACCCCAAACAAGTTACTCTCCTACACGGATGCAGATTGGGCAGGATTCCCAGACACACGTCGCTCCACCTCATGCTACTATGTATTTCTTGGGGATAATCTTATTTCATGGTCCGCCAAGCGGCATGCCACGCTATCCCATTCGAGTGCTGAAGCAGAGTATCGCAGAGTTGCTAATATCGTTGTTGAGATCTATTGGCTTCGAAATCTTCTTTTGGAGCTCCTGTGTCCATTGTAAAAGGCGTCTATAGTCTATTGTGACAACATATCTGTCATCTATATGTCTCACAATCCGGTCCAACATCAGCGGACTAAGCATATTGAGATGGATATCCACTTTGTACAAGTGAAGGTCACCCTTGGTCAGATCAAAATATTACACGTGCCTTCCTCCTATCAGTATGCAGATATTTTCACAAAGTGACTACCGAAACAGCTCTTCACCGACTTCCGATCCAGCCTTAGCGTTCGGCCTCCTCCCGCTCCTTCTGAGGGGGAGTATTAGCGAATATTCTCCGAATATTCACAGAATATTTTGTAATTATGATAGATGTATATTTAAGGTAACTTAGGATTCTTATTGTATTAGGAATCAACCATTTAAGGTAAGTTATGGTTCTTATTGTATTAGGAATCAACCTCTGTACAACTATATATAATGTGAATAATGAAAGGAATCCAGAAGGGAAATTATTCCAATCTTACATCAAGGATTTTAACAAAAATACTTACTTTAAACTTGTGCAGTTATGATGTCCAACAATCATAATAATACGAAAAACAAAAACAATATAAATCAGTATATACA
This sequence comes from Anisodus tanguticus, assembly GCA_034509755.1. Classification (NCBI taxonomy): domain Eukaryota; kingdom Viridiplantae; phylum Streptophyta; class Magnoliopsida; order Solanales; family Solanaceae; genus Anisodus; species Anisodus tanguticus. The sequence goes on along the minus strand of CM067550.1, from coordinate 45,309,937 downwards.
AACAAAGCATATAAAGATATATGCACGAATAGAGCATGTGATGGGATGCATACTATATTAACTATCCAAGTTCAATGCATGTATTGGATGCACCCAAACAACATATATAATGATATGCACAACTTAACTTTTATATAGAGTGCATAAATATGTGTCCAAAATATTATTGCATAATGCACACTCAAACTTTTTTCAACATCAACATTGCCAATGATCCGACGCTCTCAGTGCCAATAAATCTGCGCAAACCCTCCCGAGTGACTCGAGTGATACAGTGACTCATGAATTAAGAATCCTTAACTGCACGCCCACGTACAACTCAACATGAAATAACATAATTCACATGGACAACTCACGTGCCACAACCAAAGTGCTATACTATAACAACTGACACTCAAGTTATTATGATCCCACCAGGCTCATCAACTAAAACCTCATATCAAAATATAAATCATAGTACAGGTAAATAGATAAACATATGTGCAGTGCATGACTGAGCAGATAATATGTAATCAAATATGCACCTAGCTCGTAATGTTAAACTAACATGATGCCCATAAGATTATACTAGCATGGTAGGATGCTCAAATTAGTCATGACAGAAAAGGAATACATAAAGCATGTATGTCAACAACACTCTATACCTCATATAGAATCTACAACCCCGATATCCGCATATACACTCTTCACCACGCATATATGGTTACCCAATACATATAACATATGTAAAACAAGTCAAATTTGCGAAAAAAATTCTCATTGAAGTCAATTAACTTACCTATATCTGAAGATGCCTTAACTTTCATGTACCACCTTTCCTCGCTCAAATCCAACCACATAAGCTCAATCTATTCAAAAGAATACTCTATGAGGTGAGTGAACCTAACGTACCCATATTATAATTTAAACTAGATCGAAGTCAAAGTCAACTCCGAGCCTCGTAGCCAAACCTCAAAATAGATTACTTTTCTGAGTTACCCATAACCTTATGAGTCTAAATATATAATTATATTTTTGTTAACACTAAAAAATAGCTAAGTGTTTAGCCGAATTCAGTGACATCCGAACTATTCCGGAGGTGAATTTACTCCTATCCATCGACTACAAGAACTTCATCGGCTACCAAGGCATCTCAGCCGAGTTGTCAGTTAGAGGTACGACTGGGACCCACTCAGATGCAGACACCTCAACTACCAAGTCAAAAGGGTTTTCAGACCCTCATAAGCGATAACGGCCAACGACAGCTAAAAGAAATGGGTCATTATCCGAGCAAGAGGAGTAGAAGGCAAGAAAATCGACACCACCTCCCCCATAGTCGGCCATTAAACTTGGTGGGTTACTTGATGGCTGACATGGGATGGGGGCACGTTTGTACAATTTTTTTCTTTTTTTTGTACAATAAATAGAACACATTTCTGTATATATACTCACACAATCAATCAAAGAACTCAAATTTTATCTATCTTTATCTTTTATCCCTTACTTTATCCTTTACTTTTACTTTACTCGACTGTATTCATGTTCTTACCTCTTAGTTTACTCACACCACCGTTCTAACGCTTTCTGAAGTAATTGGGGAATCCATTGCTAGAAATTAGAGTTCCGTTTTCAGCCCAAATCTCTTAAGTTAAGGAATTAATTTGTCTCCCGATTTCATTAGCCGATAAAATGGCATAAGGCATAATTCGGGGCGAGAACAAATTTGGCACGCCCAGTGGGACCATAGGTGAATTAATAGTAAAGTTTGATTCTCCAGGTCAGGATCATTCTTGGCGTATGCGCCTAAGGTCCGGTAAGAAAATGAACCTCGAGTCCAATTCACATCCTAAACAAAATCCTCCCATAAGGAACAGCGAACCAACATCCTCCGTGGGTATGCCTGCATCGGTGGATACCCCTCCACTTTCTCCATTAACCCAAGCTGTGGTAGAATCTAGCTAATATGAAGGTCCAACCATAATGATCACGTCTTTTATTAGACAATAGATTGACTTGGGCATCCACGATATTATGTACCAAATTTCTAAACAGTTGGCTGACATTGTTAAGCCGATGGTACATAATGAGGTTCAACAAGCGAGTGAGATAGAAACCAACCGAATGCACCTAGGAAAATATTCGGTTAGTTCTTCCATCTTTCTAATGACCGGTGATGTTCAGCATGATACCGTGACTCCCGGTGTTGTTCCTCAGCCGCATGTGCATCAGCCAGTGCCCACTCAGGCACAACCAATAGCGCACCTAGGAACACAAGCCCTATCACCTGGCAACCAGCACACTGCATGGTCGTCGCCGAACCTTGGGGGGAAAATGTGCCACTTGACCAAGTGAGTCTGCAGTATAGGCAGATTACCATGGCTCGGAGACTAGTTCAGGCTCAAAGACACTTGGGATTGCCGCCCGTTATGTCGTACGTTTCTTTAAACGGCCCTACGATTCAAGCGAACAACGTTGGCCAGCCGAATCGGCAGTCGATGGCCCCTAGAAATAACTTAGATCGGCTATCTGGTGACGATGTTTATAGTGGAATACCATTCCAGCAGTCATTACTGGTACCCAATCCATACCTTCCAGGAAGCGTAAACTTTCTAAGAACAATCGACGTCCGAAGAGAGCAGCCATGGAACACAGTTTCACCTTATCCTCAGGCTCCGTTAGCCGTTCCATGAGCTCAGGTTGCAGGCTTTGGTGGACATACCCAACAACAGCCATGGGGCATTACCTCACCTATTGACAATGGCTAGCAAACCACCTACAACCTTCACAACCCTGTCCAACAAAGTGCAGAATGGAGGCCGCCAGTGCAGAACGCCTACCAGCCGAATCCAGTAGAGAATCGGCAGGGGACACCACAACTGATAAACCCAGAGATTATTACTAATACCATGCGGAGGTACTTCGACATCCAACTAAAACCTTTGGACATGCCTGTTTATAAGAAGTCCTACCCCGATTAGGTAGATCAGATAGCACATTTGCCGAGGGGCTTCCAAATAACAGAGTTTGCCATCTTCTCTAGAGACGACGAAAATTCCACTATTTAGCACATCGGTAGATTTACTGTCCAATGTGGCGAGGCTGGCCAGAATGAGTATCATAAGTTGCAACTATTCCCTTTCTCTCTCTAATGGGAACAACCTTCTTATAGTACTCCTCTTTGGCTCCTGATTCCGTACAGAGCTGGGCCGACATGGAGGGTTGCTTTCATGATAGGTTCTATTGGTCCCAACCTCAGGTTACCGTGACTGATCTAATAAATCTCAAGAAGCATGTCAATAATTAACTGCCAATTTTATCGAGAGATTCAGAAAGAAGGTTGGAAAATGCACCGTACACTTCCCCGAGTCTGAGTGTGCCCACATGATAATCAACAACATACACCCTCAGTTAAAGGAGAAGCTGGTAGGACAATCTTGCTCTGACCTGAGCCAGCTAGCCGAAAAGGCTAGCCAAATAGAGCAGTACGTCCAGGAAAATGAGCAGAGAAGAGCTAGCCAAAATCGAGGCTCCCACTTGGTATCCATCATTGAAGCGGATGAGTCCGACTTAGAGTCAGCCGATTGCATGGAAGACGCAATGGTGGCCGAGATTGTTAGGGGTAAGGTTTACTCTTTCCCAGCCTTGAAAGTCATAAAAGGCAATGAGATGAGTCCATCCGATGACAGGATCGGTTACTCGTTTGACATCACGAAGGCGGATCAGATCTTTGATCATCTGCTTAAAGATAAGCAAATTCGGCTGCTTGATGGTCATAGGATTCTGACTGCCGAGGAACTAAAAGATAAAAAGTACTCTAAGTGGCATAATTCATACAGTCACTCTACTTATAATTGTGTGATGTTCAGAAAGGCGATAAAAGGGGCATCAAGGAGGGGAGGTTCAAGCTAGTCGACAAGAGTATGACTGAAATGACCATTGATATCGACCCCTTTCCTGCGGTACCAATATCTATGGTATCTTTTGCTAAGCCTGATAAGTCAAGGGACACAAAAGGAAAACAATCAATGAAAAGGGTGTGGGTCCCAAAGAAACCTATCGAATGGGAGAAGGCCACAAGGACCTCTGTGTTCAACCGGTTAGGCAGTCTACATGATATTCGTGATGACAGGCAGCCATCTAGGAGCAATTTTCATGGCCGCCCTAAATACTCGAGGTATATTGAATGAGAACTTTAGGAATAAACCATGAGGTTCAGAAGGGTCTCTATCGACGCCAGGCATAGGCCTGGGGGGCAAGCACAGATGCCAACCAATCGGCAACCGAGCATGCCTCTAATAGATGAGGAACCACTCCCTAAAAACAAATAGAGAGTGGTTGGGTTTAACATCAATGAGGGTGTTTCGTCCTTGCGTATCATGGCAAGAAATAAGGACCAGACGAGACCCCGGAAAATGATTAAACTAGCCGCCAACACAGAAGAGGGGAAATGGTTTATCAATCAGGCTCCCAAAAAAAAGAGGCACCACCGAGAGTCGCATCCAGAATGATGCAATGTTCCAAGGCCTTGCGTAAGATGCAACAGACATTGCATCTAATTTCCAACACCAAGGCAGCCGAAAATCATGAGATTCCTGAGTCTACCGTAGCCGAGGCTATCGAGCGAGCATTCGACTCAGTTGTTTCAAGGGCAATGTCACATGAAGGAGAGACGTCGGGTCAACTAGAGTTGGATGAACAGCCTACCGATAACCCGACGGAGGAACCCCGATAAAAGAATGTGGCCCCGGATGGACCTCCAATAGAGGCAAACCCACAGATCGTGCAGAGGATTTAGTCAGAGAATTTTTAGCCGATCCCCAATTGTCTCCAAGAAATGGAAGATATGAGCTCCTGGTCAGCCGAATTGAATGAATGAGGAGACTCCATCCTCGATTTATTTAGCCAAGACCTGGTTGACGAGATATGGGCAGACTTTGAAATGGTTAGCCTAATCCCATGTGAATTCTGGGCCAGCCGCTCCGCGCTGGATAGCCTAGAAGGTGATGTTTGCGTAGTTCTATGTAGAATGGGAAACAATAGCTGATACCATGGCTAGGGATGCTTTGAGCACTAAATTTGGTGCACCTATGGAAGATATGGTTAAACACCCAAGCCCCTTTATGTGAAGGCGTACATCAACGGTAAAATAATTAGCCGAGTGTTCGTTGACAATAGGGTTGTGCTGAATGTGATGCCGTTGCTTACTTTGAAAAACCTCAACAAAACCAGAGAAGATCTCATCATAACTAACATGAAAATGGCTAGCTTTATGGGAAAGGCTTCTGAAGCATTGGGGATTCCAGTAGCAGAAATCATTGTAGGTCCTAAGACAGTCAGGTCTTCCTTCTTTGTAATAGATGGCAAGCCATCCTACACCATTCTGCTGGGCAGGGACTGGATTCACACCAACCGATACCTTCCTTCTACCATGCATCAAAAACTCATTTTTTGGGGAAGAAGATAAGATAGAAATTGTACCAGCGAATGATAACCCGTTCCAGCCAGGGGTTCAGAACATAGATGCTATCCTCTACTCACCCTATATGGCTCCCATAGCTGTCATGAAGCAGTATGAAGAAGGATCTTGGGAATCCTGTAATCTTACTTCACGAGGGTTTGAAATAAAATAATTAGCTGAACCACGGCTTACCTTGGAAGATTTAAATGGTTGAAAAAACCCAAGTCATACGTGATCTGTGGTATCGGCTGACCGCCCTAAGTTCTGAGGCAAGGATAGTCGAGGCATCGCAGATAGGGAACCACAACATCGAACCAACGCTTGCGGCTGATGAAGTTGAGCTACCGATGGAACTTGAATCGCCCATAAGAAGGACTATGCCTAGTTTTGAGTCTCAAGATCCTTTGAAAGATATGAACTTGGGAACTGAAGAAATCCCTCGGCTAACACATATTAGTGGTCTGCTAAAGGAAGAAGACAAACAAGGTATAACGACACTTCTACTGTAGTATAAAGACTGCTTTGCATGGGATTATCATGAGATGCCTGGACTGGCACCTATTTTGGTAGAACATAGATTGCCAATCAATGAGGGTTTCAAACCCCAAAAATAGCCGCCCAGAAGGTATCACTCTCAGTTGATTCCTCAAATCAAAGCTGAGATCGAACGACTGTTGAAAGTCTGGTTTATCAGAATGGCTAAGTATACAGAATGGTTGGCAAACGTCGTACAAGTCAAGAAGAAGAATGGCAAGGTTCGGGTATGTATTTGTCACGACTCAAACCGGAGGGCTGCGACGGGCACCCGGGCCCAACCCGCTGGGTACACCTAATCACACTATCAACCCCGAATCATAATTAAATACAGACTAAGTCGAAGAAGGATTACATAAAATTAGTTAACCATCTTATATATATATACATACCTATACCAAAGGCCGACAAGGCCATACAAGACCACTACACACATGACACCTGTTTACAAGCCTCTAAAGAGCACGTGACATTACAAGAACGGGACAGGACCCCGCCATACCCACATACGTATGCAAAAATACTATACCACGATCAGACTGTAACTCTGAAACAAATAGAGTGCTCCAACATCAGCTGAACCAATAACCTACTAGCATGAACCATCACCCTCTTTAATTGAACATGCGGGCATGAAACGCAGTGTTCCCTGACAAAAGGGATGTCAGTACGATTGAGGTACTGAGTATGTCAGGAATAAGAAATAACATGGCAGAGATATATCATAATCTGAAACAGAAATAGCCGACCAACAGTAAATACCTATGAGGCTCTAATACATATGCGTAAATGTTATGTACAGTACAAATGCGACATATCAGCCTCATCAGGCATCTTCCTTACCATAACAGACTATGTGGGCAGCATACCATATAATGATTACTGAATGTATGCATGATGCAAATGCAGTATATATATGTATATATATGTTAGTGTTGCGGATCATGCAACCCGTCCCAATATATGTTAGTGTTGCGGATCTTGCAACCCGTCCCAATAAGCCACACAAGCATCACATCACATCATCACATCATATTGGCCTCTTAAGGCTCTTTTGTGATAGTCTGTACCAATTGCAGGTGGTGTGCGTATATAATGCCTTTCCCTTTCCCCATATCCCTTATATATATAATATTTACCATATAGTAGTGTGCATAGCACCAGTGGGTCAAGGGTAATAAATGAATGCAATGCAAATGAATATGCATGAATAACAATAAAATACCCCGAGTGACATAATATCCTTGCACCTTTGGCTAACACTGTGAATATCAACACATTTTCCGTATGCCTCAATAAGGACTTAGGAACATATCTAGACATGCTTTTAGCATAGAAATTAATAACATGAATATTCTTATCTACTAGGAGTAGAATAAATTATGGAGCAATATCACGGTTATATTTCATTACATTGAACATGCCAAAAGAAAGAAATAATTCGCCTTAACATACCTCGATAATAACATAATCAACCCCTTTTAATTATTGTTTGATGGAACGTTGCTTTGCAACAACATTGGCAGGATGCCTCGTTCTAATTAAAAAAACTTAGAAAAATTGCTTCTCTCGTATCAACACTGAAATGGACTACTTTCCAATTTCCATATTTGCTACATGTAGTTATGCGCGTATTGTTTTTTTGAAATGTAAAAGAAAATATTGGAACCGATGCTGCCTTCTATTCTTAGGAATAGGAACTTACATTGCTGCCTACTAAGTGACACACCTACTAGCTACTTAATGGCATTAAATGATTCTTCAAAGCTAAGATATAGACCCTCCCTCTTAAGAAATGCCTTTAAGTGCATTTAATGCATGCTAATAATGTGGTCTCCCACTAAATTTTGTCTTGACGGTGGAGCATTGCAAATGACGCCACATGCACGCTCCGTATAATTTATCAATCACACACATAATTAATTATGTGATCTCAATTCACTTAAATCTTGGTGATTTATAAAACCTTCATATCCTCAATGTCATAATTTGTGTGACATGATACTAGTCAATAACCTCTTTGTGCATGCACCAAATTTATTTCTGCTTCCAGTCGTCACTTGTTACGTCCAAAATTATATCGGGATTTTTATCCTTTTATATACTAATCTCTCTTTAACATATGTAAATATAACATAAATTTTCCCAACGCTCGGGTCTATTTACACACGCCTAGTGATTTTTACATACGCCTAGCGATTCAAACTGTGACCCAAAAGTACGGGATGTTACAATATTGATTACAGGAACCTAAATCTAGCCACTCCAAAAGATGAGTACGTTATGCCGATAGACAACATTCTAGTCGACTCAGTAGCCGATAACGGTGTATTGACCTTCATGGATGGATACTCTGGCCATAATCAGATATCAGTAGCTGAGGACGACATTCACAAAATCGCCTTCAGATGTCTAGGGGCGTTGGGCATTTATGAGTGGGTAGTTATGCCGTTTGGTCTGAAGAACGCTGGAGCCACTTATCAAAGAGTAATGAACAACAGCTTTCATGACCTCATAGGCAAGACTATGGAGGTCTATATCGATGATGTAGTAGTAAAATCTAAGGACTTCAAGGGTCATTTAGCCAATCTTGAACAAGCATTGAAAAGAATGAAGATTCATAATCTCAAAATTAATTCAGCCAAGTGTATGCTCGGAGTATCGGCTGGCAACTTCCTTGGCTTTTTGGTACACAAGAAAGGCATCGAGATAGATCGTAACAAAGCCAAAACAATAATGGGATCCGCACCACTCCAGACAAAGAAGGAGTTACAAAGCCTATTGGGAAAGATCAATTTCTTAAGGAGGTTCATATCCAGAAGAGCTAGTATGGGGTCAGGAACAGCAAGAGGGCCTTGATCAAATTAAAATGGCCTTAGCTATTCCCCCCGTACTAGTGCCTCCCATGCTAGGGAAGCTGTTGAAATTGTATATTTCGGCTACAAAATTATCCATCGGCTGCTTGCTAGCACAGGAGGCAGATGATGGAACTGAAAGAGCGAATTATTAACTTAGTCGAATGCTCAACGATGCCGAAACTAGATATACTCCCTTGGAGAAGCTTTGTCTGTCTTTGTTCTATTCTTGCACAAAACTCGAGTATTATCTAATGCCTCACGTTATATACGTTTTGTGCAAAGTTGATATTTTTCGGTACTTATTGAACATACCTGTTTGGCAAGGACGATTCATGAAGTGGGCAATCAAGCTCACTGCATTTTCTCTCGAGTATAAGCCACTCAAGGCCGTCAAAGGTCAGGCGATAACTGATTTATTGGCAGACCACTCCTGTGTAGAGGCGGAGGACCCATGCGCCCCGCCCCCTTTACAACATATATGGATGTCATCTCTTGGACGCTGACTTTTGATGGATCAAAAATCCAGAAAGAGTCGAAGACGGGATAACGATAACCGATCCTAGAGATGAAACATGAAGGTTCTCTTATCGGTTAGCTTTTGACCTGACAAATAACCAAGCGGAATATGATGCTCTCATTATAGGACTCAAGCTCCTAGTCTATATGAAAGCAAAATACATCAAGATTCGCGGAGACTCTCAGTTGGTTATCAAGTAGTTGGCCGGGGAATATGACTGCAATGATCCGAATTTGTTAGCTCGTCACGAAACGGCTAGCAGGTTACTTAGTAGGTTCACATCATCTACATTAAGTCATATTCCCAGAGGCATGAATGTTGAGGCTAACGACTTAGCGCAAGAAGTTTTTGGCTTTAGGAAGTCGCTACTCACTTTAAAGTATGACAAACTGCCAGCCGAAGTGTTAGTCGTTGATCAAATCGACTCATGGAGGCAGTTACTAATTGACTACCTAAAATATTCCTCCAGTTGCAAGGACCTCAAGGTTAAAAAAAAAAAGACTTGAAATATGTACTCATTGACGATGACCTCTATAAAAAGAGCGTGAATGGAGTACTACTCAGGTGCATTGCCAAAGTGGAGGCCTTGAGGGTCATGGGAGAGGTCCATGAAGGAGTATGTGGATCACACAGAGCGGGGACAACAATGAAGTGGCTACTCTACCGCCACGGCTATTATTGGCCTACTATCACAACTGACTGCTGATGCGAAGAATGTCAGAGACACGGACCAATCCAACGGGTACCAGCCGAGTTGCTGCACCCAGTCGTAAAACCTTAGCCCTTCAGAGAATGGACTATGGACTTCATCAGCAAGATTCACCCACAATCGGCTAAAGGCCACAATTTCATTATCGTGGCTACCGATTACTTCACAAAATAGGTGGAGGCTCAGCCGATGAAGAGGGTTCATCAGACAGATATCATTCAGTTTATCCAACACCAGATCATATATAGATATGGTATCCCTGAGACAATTATAACTGATCAAGGGACGGTGTTCACTTGTTCTAAAGTGGCAGCCTTTGCTCAGAAATTCGGGATTAAAATGATCACATATTCACCTTATTACGCACAGGCGAATGGGCAAGCTGAGGCAACCAACAAACTTATTGAGGACACAATTAGTAAGAACGTGGAGGATAAACCAGGAATGTGGCATCTCATTCTGGATGAAGCCGTTTGGATGATCAGGAATTCTAAATGTACAACTACCGGGACGACACCTTATCGGCTAACCTATTGCCAAGATGCAATGTTGTCATTGGAAATTAATGTCAATTCCTTACGGGTGGCCAAACAGAACTCTCTAAGTTTAGAGGAGTATCAACATGCCATGCTAATGGAGCTAGACTAGCTAGATGAAGATCGACTGATGACCCTATAGAAAATCGAAGCCGATAAATGTAAAATGGCTACAGCATATAACAAACATGTTAATCCTAAGAGGTTTATCGAAGGAGACTTAGTTTGGAAAACCGCTTTGCCGATTGGGATGAAAGATCGTAAATTTGGCAAATGGTCAGCAAATTGGGAAGGACCATTCGTAGTAAGACAATGGACCGCCGGCAACGCATATCGACTAATAAACATGCATGCCGAAGAAATAGACAGGAATGTAACGACAAGTATCGAAAAAAGTACTATCCTTCGATTTGGGGCATGCATGAATAAACGACAGCCACAGACCGGTTTCCTGGTCGCACAAAATAAGCTAATTCCCTCCGACGGGAGATGTATGGCTAAATGAAAGCCACAGACCGGCTGCCTAGTCACAAAATATAAAGCCATTTCTTTCACACGTATGTGTCGTAAGATTGGTCGCACTACTCAGGCGAAGAAACACCATCCCAAGTGGTCAATGATAATGGCCCATCAGATCTGCGAGGTTTACTCTAAATTTTCTCAAGAATGCCGAGAGTAATACCGAAGTTAAAAGGTGGGATATGGATTCCCATATTCAGGTAAACCAAGCACGAAAACAGAGGCGCCGAGCATACCCGAACCCAACATTACAGCGAAAATCAAATTCCGACAGTACGGGGGCATCAGAAGGACCAAGCGCCTCCATTCAGCTACTGTGACTAACTTCACTCGGTCCAACCAACCCAAATAATGAACGACCTTGGTTGGCCAAGTACGAAGGTTAGCCGAACAGCGACCGCCGATGAACCAGTCACAAGTAGAAAGAAAGTCGTGGTTTATTAGGCTGAAGTACTGAAATAAGAGAGAATCACTTTGTTCCAGTCCACCATACGGAGTCAGAACCAGATGTTCATCAATGAAGGCCAAGGCGGAGGTTAGGTCACTATTGGCTAGAGTAATTTTTCCTGACCTCCGAGATAAAACAGATGAAGTCATGGTTTCTAGCTAAGAAAAGGGCCAAAGATTAGGTGAGAAACCTATGGGGGATACCTTTCCTTAAATAACCTTCAGAGGCACGGCTGAGATTAGTTTATTATTTTCAAAAGCACGACCGAAAATCATCAGAGCCAACTTGTTGTAATGAAGACGCCTCAGTTAGAGGGGAAACACGTCTCAAAAAGTAATCATCATTGCATGCGCCGGAGACGAGACAATTGAAGTGACATGCGCGACTGTCAGACTGAAACGACGGATACTTTCAGATACATCAGCTTAACAGTCACACTCCAGTTAATGTGGGGAGGCAATTGTTAACACTCAAAAATAGCTAAGTGTTTAGCTGAATTCAGTGGCAACCGAACTATTCCGGAGCCGAATTTACTCCCAGCCCTCGACTACAAGAACTTCATCGGCTAACAAGGCATCTCAGTCGAGGTGTTAGTTAGAGGTACGACTGGGATCCACTCAGACGCAGACGCCTCAACGACCAAGTCAAAAGGGTTTTCAGACCCCCATAAGCTATAACGGCCAATGATAGCTAAAAGAAAGGGGTCATTATCCGAGCAAGAGGAGTAGATGGCGAGAAAATCAGCACCACCTCCCCCATAGTCGGTCATTAAACTTGGTGGGTTACTTGATGGATGACATGGGGGGCACGTTTGTACATTTTTTTCCTCTTTTTGTACTATAAATAGAACGCATTTATGTATATAGACACACACAATCAATCATACAACTCAAGTTTTATCTATCTTTATCTCTTATCCCTTACTTTATCCTTTACTTTTACTTTACTCGGATGTATTCATGTTTCTTACCTCTTAGTTTACTCACACCACCGTCCTAATGCTTTCTGGAGTAGTTTGGGAACCCATTGCTGAAAATTAGAGTTCTGTTTTCAACCCTAATCACTTAAGTTAAGGAATCAATTTGTCTCCCGATTTCATCAGCCGATAAAAAGGCAGAATGCAGAATTCGGGGCGAGAACAATTTTCAATCCAAGTTCAATTCGTATTCAAATCGACAAAAATATATTTTATTAAGTTTAGGTCTAAACCCTCAATTCTCTCTTAGATTCCTCGATTAGGTGCTAAAATCATGGGTATTAAAGACATACAATAAAAGTCATTGGTAGATTAGTTACCCACAAATTGTAGGTGAAGAACCCTTTCAAAATCACCTTAATCCAAGCTCCTAAGCTTCAAAATGAGTGAATAATGAAACTGAATTGCGAAATGAACTCTTTATATCTAAACACCCCTCCATCGCAATTGCGATGCTCTTCCCACGATTGTGGACCGGACTAAAATTTCACATTCACGGTCTCGTAGCCTCCACAAGCGTTTGTCAGTGCTCCGCGATCGCGAGATCGCAACCCTGGTGCTCACAATTGCGACGCACCTGGTGACCGTAGTTTTCAGCTTTTTCCCAACTTGGTTTAGATGAGCCCAAATATTTCCGAGCCTCTCGAGTCTCAATCCAAACCTATTAATAAGTCTTAAGACACATATGATGAACTTATAGGAGGTCTCAAATTATGAAATAAGCCGCAAATACTCAAAACGAGGGATTGAGTTACCCTATTCAAATTATGGTAACGCACTATCCCCGTCTATGTACTCTTGATTCTGTGATCTAGTGAAGTCGCCAGAAGTTTTTTGGTTTAAAAGAAAAAGAGTTATTACATGTTGTTATTGAATTTTCTACAACTTTATTGATTACTATAGAACTCCGGCCATTATAAAGTAGGACTCTAGAGTAAAAGCCAATCCCGAGACATTTCACACGAAGGTTTATTGAAAAGAAAAAGAAGAAAACATAAGACGACGTACATTTTGCTAAAAGGATTACCCAATAATACTAGTATATAATTCCCAATGAATTATTTGGTCAAGCCAACTTCGATTAGACCTACATTAAATATCTGACCAAGTCACAATCAGGGCAAACCTAAAGATAAATAAACCTTTATCAATTGTATTGAGTTGGAATTATCAATTCAATAAATCTATTTAGAAATTTTAGGTCAAGCCACAGTATTGACATAACAAAAATGTTGGTCAAAGCGCTCAATAAAATAATGTACAGCAATTAGCAGTTTTAAAGGGTGGTCGTCTAGGTAAGGTATTTGGTCCACACGAGTGTGAACTAATTAATTAGCAGGTTTTGGGAGTAGAATCTGTACAAACGTGTACAGTGACCAATGCAAAGATTAAAGAATTTGGCCGGTGAGATCCGCTTATTATCTCTTTAATTTGTTTATGAACAATTAGAGAGTTTGCAGGAATCTTGACAATCAAAGGCCCCCTTCAAGATTTCCCAAATTATACAGCCTAACAAACATATCTTTCTTCTTTTTTCTACTTCATATTTATAGGTTATCCTATACTTAATCAGTTCCTGTATTTAAGGTTGAAACTGATTAATTATTGGAATTATTAGTACGTATTAATGGATAATTTCCATTCGATATTTCCTTTACAACAAGATGATGATGCTAATTATCCCCATCAGCTCCTTTTTCCACAACCATATACCAACCCTTCTAATTTCATATACCAACAAGATCTGGTAAACGATTTTGCTCCATTTGACTCTTTAGAGTTGAACGAGAACAATATTACATTTAACAACAACAATAACAACAATAATCAGAGAGACAATACGCTGTGAAAATCGTCCGCTTCTGATGACAAAAAACAGAAGAAAGTGATGCATAGAGAAATCGAACGGCAAAGAAGACAAGAAATGGCTACTCTTTATGCTTCTCTTCGACAGCAGCTTCCCCTTGAAAATATTAAGGTATGAGAAACTCGTGTTCCTTTTTTTCTTTAGATTTCGCTAACTTGTTCCCCCCAAAAGAAGTGCTTTAGCCATTGAAATCGCATTCACTTCCTTTCTTTCAATTAAAGAGCTATTTAACCTATATGCACGAAGAGTATAACATAATTTTTTCTATATATACTAGTGTAGTTTAACATGTTATTACAGGTAACATGCCTTAACTAGATTTTGTAAAAACATAGATTGATGTTGAACTCTTTCAGGGAAAACGTTCCACATCGGACCACATACTTGAGGCGGCGAATTACATAGAACACTTGCAGAAGAATGTTAAGAATTTGGAAGACAAAAGAGAAAAGTTAAAGAAGGAATCAAGTTTAAGCAATCTTGATTATCCCAAAATTAATGGAAGCTCGTCAACTAGTGCTATTGTGACAGTGAAGGAATGCTTGGATGGCATGGAGATTTTGGTCAATTGTGGTCTCAACAATGAAGGGTTCCGCCTTTCTAGGGTTCTTCAAGTATTACTTCAAGAGGGGCTTAGCATTGTTAACTGCAGCTGCACCAAAACAAATACTACAAGTGTACTTCACACTATTCGAACTGAGGTATAAATCCATAAAATTGATAATAACTTCTTTTCACTAGATAAGATTAACTCATTATTCTAAGCCAAGGGTCTATAGGAAATAACTTCTCTACTTTCCAAGGTAGGAGTAATGTATGCATACATTCTATCCTTTTCAGACCCCACTTATGGGATTGCACTGGGTATGTTATTGTTAGTTGTAAGGTTAACTCATTAACCACCAGAAATTTTAATAAGAGGATTCAAAAAAGGCAAAAATGTCTCAATAGATTAACTTGCTACCTAAAGGAACTATGAGCAATCGTTGCCTACACTCTGAGCTTTCGTTCCCTTATTTTAAGGAGATTCAATAATATCATTGCACATGAGCCATAATTTTCAAACAAAGGGGTTTCAATTGAACTCTTTTTGGACCATATAGCTCCATCCATAAACTCATACAATATTACTTTTTGGTAGTACTTAGCTGCTATGTTGCTCGGACTCTCCAAAAATGTTGGTGCATCCGTGTCGGGTCCTAAAATGCATTATTTTTGGAGGATTCAATATGCGCCATCGACATTTTTCAAAGAGTCCGAAAAAATTGTGAAAGATCATAATCAATTTTATTTTGTTTTGCGATTCTCGCAGGTTTCTACTGATCAGACAAAGATTAATGTGAATGTGATCCAACAAAAACTCGCAGATATTATTCATGCTAGTACAAGTTTCAAGTGACTTTCCATCGGATATCGTAGTCTGAGACGGGAATATATATTCCTCACAACCTACCGATTTTATGGATCTTTATTGAGATATGGAATCTTTAATTTTTCTTTCAGTTGTTAACTTTAATTTTATTGAGACGAAACAGATAGTGAGAATTTATATAGCTAACTCCGAGTAAAGATGTTGTTTTAGTCTGACCTCTTTCAGTTCAATTTTTCCCTAATGTATTAAAAAAAACTGGATGGTATCTGAATTCAAGGATACTCGAGAATTTTGAAGTGTGCTTCAGCCACACCTTCGGATGTGATGTGATGTAGGGAATATTTGGTTAGTCATGCATTTTAGCTATATTTTTTTAGTCCTCGAGTTCATTTTACAGCTAGTGTAACTTGACTTGGAAGACTTTATTCATCCGTTAGTACCAGAGTTTTGCTTTGTCAATCTTTGCTTTGAGTATTTACCAAATTAAGATTGCTGGATGTACAATATTGATATGTATGGACACAAAGCATGAAGATGGTAAAATGATCCCCATTTGCTGGAGCTCTGTGGATTTTATTAATCTTGATATCATGAACACTATCTTTCTGACACTAAAATTACTTTATCCGAAATCATTTCAGCAGGGTTTTGGTCCATATGCGACTCTGCTGAGTTCGTTTTTCTGGCTAGCTGTTCACTAGTACTCCTCTAGATTCAACTGCTTGTTAGTATAT
This sequence comes from Anisodus tanguticus, assembly GCA_034509755.1. NCBI lineage: Eukaryota > Viridiplantae > Streptophyta > Magnoliopsida > Solanales > Solanaceae > Anisodus > Anisodus tanguticus. Next base: position 45,293,430 of record CM067550.1, on the reverse strand, counting down.
TTAATCATTTTTATTCATGAGGCTTTGAAATACTTACTCAGTTGAAAGATGGAAATGATGTTCACCTAATTGGTCCATCTATCTGTGATATTCATACAATTATTCCCAATATACTACTCCTTCCCTCCCAAAATACTTGTCACATTACACTTTTTAAGAGTCAAATTATATAAACTTTGAATCATATTAATATGAGAAGAATTAAATTTATAGTACTTTTTGTATAGTTTTCGAATATCTAAATTTTAATTTTAAAATATTAAATTAATATAATCTAATTTATCTTTAAAATTTAGTCAAATTGACTTTTAAAAAGTCAAATTTGACAAGTATTTTGAGACGGATGGAGCATCATATTTCTCTCTTTTTCTAAAGGTTCTAGGCTTCTAGCTATGTACACCACCTTGCTCTATAATTAGTTTAGTTAAAGCAAGGAAATAAAAATCTCATCGACATGTGAATAGCATAGGAATAAGATATCCTACATAGTGTTTGTTAAAGCATGTGTGAACTTCTCAAGTTAAAACTTAAGCGATTAGAACAAATATATTTAATTATTTCTCTAAATGTCTTTTCATGTGACGGCCTAATTCTTTTTCATGGGTTAACTACTTGAAATTTCATTTTTCGTATAACATGTGACAGTAAGAATCAAATCCAGGAACGTACTCTATATGTTTTAGTACCATGTTGAAACGTGCAACTCTACACTTATTGTCCTACTTGTTGAGGTCTCGAGTCTTGGTTAGCTGAACAGTCTAATATGTAGCACATAAGTCCTAACACCACTATTAATCCATTTGCATGGAGCTAGAAAATGGTGCATTATGCTAGCTTGGTTCAATGCTATCCTAACATCTTATAATAAATTGCTAGGTTGGTGATTAGGTTTGAAGTACACATGGTCCAGTGCGTACTGTCAATTATGAAAATTTGTACTTCGAGTTGTGATTTTCAAATGATTAGAAATGGTGGAGTCCCAGGGGCACATGCGAGTTGGTAAGTGACAAGGTGATTGGGATACAACCACTCCGACGTCGCGGGTTCGAATCCGTGTGGTGATTGTCTTTGCTGAAATATTGCAAGGGTTGTTGCTGGGTTCGTGTCCCGTTGGTTCTCTCCCTTGCAGAGCTGTTACTCGCGCATATCCCTCGATTTACATCCTATCTGGCCAAAGGGCCTCTGGTACAGGTGGAGGGTTTCTCCTTCGGGACTTTCCCCTTCACAAAGAAATGGTGGACCTTTTTAACTAGTGGTTGGTAAAACATTTTTATTCATCATTTTGCACTGATAAATAAAAATAGTTCTCTCTCCATGCTAACCATATGGACAAAAATTGAATCGAGCGAATCACTCAATGACCTAATTTTGCGATTGGCCAGAAAAGAGAAACCATCATCTATAAGTATTGAATAACTTGGCAAATGACACCATCCTCAGAATGTAATAACTTGGCAAATGACATCAACCTTCTTTTTTTGTTCTTTCACAAGTCCTGTTAAATCAATACCTAGAGTTTGTTAAATATATGACTATTTAAGGACAAAAACTGGTCAGAAATATATTTTAAAAATATCATTTTGAATCTATCCTCAAACATAAAGAACCGTCTATGTCTTTTTCTCTAATGACTTGCAACATAACTCAATTCTAAAAATTGTTAAACTATGCACAAGTTGAAGAAATTGATAAAATGAAAGAAAACTGAAAACAGACTATTCGAGCACGCAAGCATCATGTGTCAATCAAGAAATATTAGTAAAGAATTTAACCCAAATTAGCCTATACTTGGAAAGAAACGGGAGAGAAAATCAAAGAGAGAATGAACAAAAACTCACTGCATTGATTCATTACATTGTTTCTTGCATAGAGAAATAAAAGACTACATCTCAATTTATAGAGAAATAAAGAGAATAAAATAAACAAAATATATTATTTTCCTTATAGATACTAAACTAAAGGAAACTAAATATTCTGTAATTAATGTAGATCGTAGACATAGAAGGAAAATAAATATTCAAGAATATTCCTAAACTAAAAAGGATTAATTAAATCATAAAATAGAAGAAAAGTAAATTTTAACATTCCCCTCAAACTCAAGTTGGTATATTCAATTTGAGTTTGAAGATTTGATTCTTCTCCTTCTTCTTGAACACCGTATAAAATTCGAACTTCATCTTCATCGACCAATTGCGATGGTTTTCACTTTTTATCAATGAATATTTGTAGATCATTCAAAGATATATTGATGTTTGGCATGGTTCAAAATAGGTATGGATAAAAGCTCACTCATCTGCTGTGGCTCTACACTCTGTGGCTGGAGAGAGATACCCAAGAGGTCATCAATCTCAACAATATTCAATCTCTCCACTTCCTTCTTCAAGCTATCTATGTCTGCCCAAAGTGAAGAGACATCACAGCTGATATCGGCCTCTGACTTCTCTACCCGGCCTGTCAATAGAGCAAGTGTGTCACTTTGATCTTTCTGCTTCTGTTGCACCGCACTCAAGGCCTCCTTGATCGGGGCTAAGGAATTCCTAATCAATTTTGGGATGCTCGCCTCAAGACGAGAGAATCGAGCATCAGTAATCACAACAATCTGGCATATTCTCACTATCTCAGCCCTTGATAGAACGGGAGTTGATCCTGTAATAGCTAAAGGTGTAGGAGGAGTAGGGACTGCTGGAGCGGCAGTACCTGCCGATGTAGAAGTGCCAGCTTTGGAGAGAATAGATGAAGCGGGGTCGGCCGAAATGGTGGCATGTGTCTTTGTCAACTCAAATGAAAATCCCTCCAAATCAACCATCTCAAATGGCGGAGAAGTATCTACCGCTCCATTGGTGGTCTTCTTTTTCTTTCTTTCCGATTTTCCTCATCTTGGATCCTCAAAATGTCACACGTTAAAGAAACTTTGACGACATTGTCAACTCTAGGCAACTCAGGAACCTTGTCTGTTTGACATAACTCAATGTTCAAGCAAGGGAATGGAAAGAAGTCTTTTCTTGTTGAGCTCTCTTGCCAAGCTCATTCTCTATCACTTCACCTACGTTGATGCAGACCCGGCTCATGATACAAGCAATGAGTGCAATATTCTCCAATCGGATGTTCGTTTCATTGTAGGAAGGTTGCAAACGGCTACTCACAAAGCTTACCAAAACTTGGCCTCAATGTTCAAGGTGTTTTTATATCTCTTCTTGCCCATGGCATTCCATTTCGGTGTTTCATTTGTCACAATTTCCGCCTCCCATGGGCACAAATCATCTATCCAGCCTGAGATCTTGATGGCAAAGTTATTTCGGTCACGTTCAAGAGAAGAATGAATTGCTTTGTTAATTGCAGTACTGTCACAACGAACCGTGACTCCACAAACAATCACCTCCTCAAGTTGTGACTTGGGTTTCCCTTTTGTTTTCTTTGGCATGGAGTCTTCGTATGAAGCGTAGAACTCATGTACCAACTCCTTATTGTACTTGGGCAATGGTTAAAAAAACATTTCCACCCATTGAAGACGATCAAGTACCATACATGTGAAAATTGATCCCTTAAACCATTCTTAGACATCTGCTTCTCGTCGATGATGGTACACTCCTTACTATTTTGATATAACTCTTTGGACCCTTTTACACCAAATCGATTTACTTCCTAGGCCCTTTTATGCCTCAACTCTACCGCTTGAGAATTCTCTTCAGAAAAATCCTCCTCATCAGACTGGGAGGTAGAATGAGATGTGGCATGAGAGGTTTATTCACCATCAGAGATGACAGTGCCAGGGCATTTTATTTTGTTTTCTATCCCGACAGTTTCTTTGTGTGCCCGTCATGTCAACTTCTAATGGCTTTGAGGTATTAGTCTGGCCGAAGTTGGCCTCAAAGATCTAGCTGCTTGTGACGGCTTAGTAATAATGACCCCTTTTTTTGCTTGAGTTTTCTTTGCCATATCCACAACCAAAAGACATGATGAGTCTTGGACTATGGTATGAAAAGCAAAATATAATATTTTTGTATTTTTTCATAAAGTAATTTCAAGAATAAAATACACAAAACAAACATGAAGTTATACTACAAATTGGAAAAGAAAGAAAAAAATTACAAGTTTGAAACAAGCTTCAATGATTGATTGCGGACACCGTGCACAGTGCAACAGGCCGCGATCAAGTTTGCGACATCACAAACCTAAATTGATGTCTGCAGACTGCAATTGCAGATTTTCCCAGAAAGTTTTAAATCACTAGGATATTCTGCAGCATGTTTTCCGATCCGCAGATCCATTCTGCAGCCTGCAAAAAGCATCGCAGAATTGCCTTTTAATCTTGTTGAAATCAGTGGGAACTTGTGCGGATTAGGGTGCCCTTCTGCGGTCCATAGAACTATTCTGCGATCCGCAAAAGGGCGCCCAATCAGCATAATTTGGATTATCTTCAAGGATTTCCACTCGATTTTCAAAACTCGGTGTTGCTACACCTATGTTAGCACGATATACATACACACAACCCAATACATGCACTTAAGCTATGCTCGTAGGTACTCAGACTTCCATTCTACTTTAACTTAGAAAATTTCAACAATCATAAGCTAGGGGATTTCGCAATTACGATCAATTCACATACTTCCCCACACAGGTTATCGACCCCAATTCAAGAATAACTCAATTAAACCCGAGCCTAACCCCTATGTACAACCAATTTCACAAAATTCAAGCTCGTAATGCCAAGTTTCTGTTTGGAAAAAAAGAGAGATTTTGTATACTTTTGCCCTTTATTTGCGAAAATCATGACTTTGATAAATAAACGTGGTACACTAAAATTATTTTTTGAAGTAATTCAAAGGGAACAATTTACATTACTTTGGACCAAGGATTAGTAGAACTCTACTCAAAAGAAACTTTGAGTGTGTTTTGGTCTAGAAAAGTAACAAAATGTTAAACCCCTTTTTGAATTATTTAAGTCAAACTCAACCAATTTTTATGAAAATCAAATAATTTCACAAAGTCCTTATTAAATATTTCTTTTAAAAACATGTCATGACTTTACTAAAAAAATTAATTTATACATATCCCTTTAAACACATTAAGCAAATATATATTTTTTAACCACAATTTTAAAAATCATAGATCAACGGCAATGTGAGGATCTCTTCCGCGGTACTCTTTCAAAATGTTTTTAGATCTCTATTCACGAAATCAACAAAGAGTCAAGTTATGATAATATGATAATAGATTTTATGCAATGATGTAAAAGTGATCCGTAACATGTGCTCTTTCGTGATTTGCACTTAAAATTATTATTTGGAAAAACTAATCGAACACAAACAGTTTCTAATACCGACGAATGGACTTTTCCATTCATTTAAACAAACACAGTGAGAGTTTGGCCAAACAACCTTCACATAGAAAGAGATGTTTTATGGTAAAGTAAATAGCTGTAGCAATCAAATCCCGGTTCTCTGCATTCTTCAGTTTACACATGCCGTGTCTTGATTGCAAAGCAAATGACTTTGTTTTACCTGATAAAATTAAATGTCTGATCTGAAGTCTCTGCCTTTATGACATATTACTAGAATCAGAACACATGAAATAATCACGTACAAAAACATCATTAAGGAGAATGAGTATAATGTTTTGCCCAATGGTTGAAACTTGAGTTAAAATACGAACATTTTTGTGGAGCAACTTATTTAAAGAGCATCATAGTCAAGGTGAAACGTAGTACAACAGTATTACAACTTTCACTATCCCATCTTAAGAACCAACTTATGACAACTGCCTGAAACAGCAGAAACCAACATTCCAACTTTGAACCCCAGTGAAAATATATCAAAGAGGAAAGAAAAATCCTAAGGAGTAACCCTTACGATTTGTACAGGCCATCAGAATACTGGCAGATTAAAAGAATAAAATAACTGGCACAGTTTCAAAAAAAGAAAAAAGGCTTGAAAGGTGATTCTAACTGGAACAACAGCCACTCTTCTGAGAAACAGGTTGTCCTCTTATCTGCACTGTTGGTGGCTTTGCATTGTTTGACGCTGGCTGGCTTGCCATCCTATATTAGACAATGGAAGTCATTAAACAAACAAAGACGAAACTCATAAGGAATTACCATGCAGCAGCAGAACTTGAAAAAATATCTCGGGAACAAGCCAAAGTGGTTGGGGAGATATAAACTCAGTTCGGTTTAATTAGAGACAGATCTTCACTGCCACTCTAACTGCCTTAGCGCAAGCTTCCCAAGGGCCAGGGTAAGCTCCAACAGACTAAAATGCAACAAAACCAAAATAAGATGCTGAAAATACCTATTCTTTATGTCAGCTGACATTGCCATGAAGGCCTGCTCAACATTAGTTGCATTCTTTGCACTAGTCTCCATGAATGGAATACCAATTTCATCAGCAAATGCCTTTGTATGTGAATGAAAAGCTATTTCAGTCACGTATAAAATAATGCACATCGCACTTAACAAACTCAAAAGGAAAATGAATGGAAAGCAAAACCATCACCTTCGCTGTATCATAAGACACAGCTCGGTTGTCAGCCAGGTCACACTTATTTCCAACCAGAAGCTTGTTTACATTGTCACTTGCATAGCGATCAATCTCATTCAACCATTGTTTAACATTGTTGAAGCTTTCTTGGTCAGTTACATCATAAACTATCTGCCAGAATCACCAAAATAGTGGTTGGAGGAAAAATTATTTTACCAAGCAATAAAAACACATGCACCCGTTATAGCTTTAAAAAGACAAGAGAAACTTACAATGATGCCATGTGCCCCACGATAGTAACTGCTGGTAATTGTCCTGAAGCGTTCTTGTCCAGCAGTGTCCCACTGGCAAATATGAGGCAGAAAAAGGACTTTAGATCCTCTTAGATAATACTACACAAAACAGTAAAAAGAGTATGCCCAAATACTCTGATAATCAGACATTATATAGATCAATAGTTTAAATTTCAGAACTTGTCACTGCAAAGATGGAATCTTAACAAAAAGACAAGCTATGCTCATCACCTAATGGTGGACTATAGTTCAATCTCAGTACTAATAATCACTGAATAACAGAATTTTAAAAATAAAACACATTATGCTTGATCACTTCACAAATTTTCTTGATGAGTAAAAAAAAAAAATCAGTTAAAAAAATAAAGGAACCAAGAGACTATGAATATAACATGCATTTTCTTTAAAAGTTCCAGCATGCGGAGAGTACTTCTGAAATTGAACTATCAATCCACATCGTGTCCCATGATCTGACAGAATTGCAATGACAGGAATAAAACGATATCAAATCCCTAGGGAACAGTAAGGGAGACAAGAAACCATACAATTTGAAGTTTGATTGTCTTCCCATCTTGCTCCACAGTGCGTATTTTCTGCAAAACAAAAAAAGGATATCAACGTCGGAAGTGACCATGTTATATGGACTTGCCTTTGTTATAAAGAATAAACACAGAGAGACACATATGTTTCTGAGTGTGTGATGAATTTGGCCTTACGAAGTCAACACCAATTGTGCTGATGTAACTGTCCAAATAAGAATCATCCTGCATCAGAAGATGATGACCCAGATAAATTATCCATGAAAAATCAACTAGAAATATAAAACAGTCCTTTTAGATAGCAAAACAATCTTCAAAACAAATCAGTTAACCAACAAAGAAATAGCAAGATCTGGAAATGTACACAAAGTATCTCAAGTGAGTGCCAAAAACCAATGCTGAAAATCATATATGTCAGTCAAACTGGCCAAACCTACTATTCTTACTATTTATAATTACACAGGCATTATAGGGAACCATAAATTAAATGGCCACCTCTGATCCAACACACTTACTATTTATAATTACACAGGCATTATAGGGAACCATAAATTAAATGGTCACCTCTGATCTAACACTTAATTTGTTACACCAAGTTTGGTTCCACAAAAAGAAACCAAAAGGATGAAAGACAGAATTTCAGTGATTTACTTCCCCTAGATAGAATATTGTTTTTTTTGACAATCGAGAAATCCCTGAGAGCTAGTGGTGAACATAGTTCGCTATTTTGGTGGATTATGGGCTCGCCCCTCTACTCTACTCCCGCTTAAATACCAGGCTTTTTCCTATGGCAGGGTTCAAACTTATGGCGTGCATCCAACTCACGCATCATGCATTGAGCTTTTACCACTAGACCAAAGCCCTAGGATTAGAAGGAATCTATCCCTTGTTTACTTCCAATTGAGATGACACACTGAACCAAATGGAGTTACTTTGATATTGAAGCTAGTAGGTGCACTAGTATAAATTGAAAAACAAAAATTTCTAATGCACAGCTCATATCCTATAGTGTACTTCTAATCACCGAAGCAAAGATAATAATTGAGCGAGATGAAAAACACTTACAGCAAATCTCAGGAGAAGACATGACTTTCCAACACCAGAATCTCCTATTAATAAAAGTTTAAACAAATAATCACTGCAGAAGAAAAGATAACATGAAATTAGTATTAGCATTCAGGCTGAAAACAATAATAAGCTGGCAATATTACTTATCAATACAAAAAACTAGTTACGCTGGTATTAAGTAACACTAAAAACAAAAGATATCCTTCCAGTAAACTTTAGGGTATTTTGACGTTGAGGTGCAAATCAGTATTCGAGCACACAATCAAGTGGAACTTGGCAAATCCCTGTAGATTTAAAACCTTAAAAAATAGTTACTCTCTCCATCCCAATTTATGTGACACGTTTACTTTTTAGCAAGTCTAAGAAATAATGATATCTTTCTATATTTAGTAACAATTTAACTTTATATTCTCTATTTTACCCTTAATGACATGATTCATACTCTTATTGACCGCAAGTTTCAAAAGTCTTCCATCAAATGGATTATTTGATGCACTTTGGGTTTTACACTTCTTTGGCATGTAAGATTCATTCTGTTTTGTTTGAGTATATACAAACTAATCCTGATCAAAGAGATAGTCTCGAAGAACCGGCTAATTAATAAATAAAACGTTCTTTCTAATTATATCATAATTAGATCGTAATTAACACAACCAAATCTAATAAACTAGGAAGAAGAGAAAAAAAAAAAAAAGGTACTCATAAAACAAAATAAGATTACGGTGATCAAAGTAAATTTACTGGATCTAGCGAAACTATATATGTCAAAAGTATAAACAAGTTCATTACTAAAATTACGTTTTCATTGCATTAAGAAGGCACAACAACATTAACACATATTTTCAGGTAAAAACAAATTGCTATAATTCAATGAGAAGAGGTAAAAGAAATTACTATTCGGGACCCATGATCCAAACGCGACGGATCGGATACTAACGGTGAATAGGATCGTCGCCGGGAGAGTGGAATAGATGGAGCAAAAGTGAATAGATGTGCACCGACGACACGGATAAAATTTTGTTTTTGGGGAAGCTCAATTTTAGTCCTTTTAAAAATAATTACAAATATTCAATTAGCAACTTAATAATTAAAAATCATTTGGCCATGAAAATTATGAGTAATTTGAAAAAAGTACTGTAGTACTTATCATTTTTATTTTTAAAGTGAAAAGTGGTTTGAAGATTAGAGTTGTGTTTGACATGAAGAATATAATTGGAGTTATTTTTAAATTTTTGTGTGTAATTTAAAGTGAAAAAGGTGAAAATAATTTTTTGATATTTTTCAATTCTAAAATTTATCTTCAAATTGAATTCTTGAAATTTTTAAAATTTTATAACCAAACATAATTCACCGAATTCTACTCCAAGAAAGATTAAAAAAATATTGAAATATTGAAACATGAGCAACATAGAATTATATAAAGCAAAGACGAGAATGTAAAACTTATCTTATTTTTTCTAGTGTGTTAAATATCATTTTTATGCCTCTATTTACATTATTACATTACAAAAAGTTAATTTTAAACAAAGCATTAATCATTGAGATCATGAATGAGGCTATGAAGGTGCAAAAGTTAAATATATACATGCAAACATCTCTATGGTGGCAGTATTTGTCCAAAAATTTTATAGTTGATATAATTAGGTATTGTTATATATATATACTGACATTTGATGTTTATATCTCATTTAGTTGTTATAAACAAAAGTACGCAAATAATTATTTATGTACTTTGTATGTTATAAACAAAAATAATATACTTATTAGTTTAAAAATCTCACTTGATTTCATATCTCAATAATAAAAAACTAAAAAGACTAATAGATTACTAATAAATTCATAACTAGTTGTATCATACCGATAAAAATAAAAATTAAGGAACATATGCATTTAAAATTACTTGAGAATTTAAATATTTCGAGTTTGACGTAAGACTTATACAATTGTAGGTTGTTTTATAAATTTCAGTCTTTTAGTGATAATATAATGTTTGAATTGACAAAAATATTTGTCTCAAATTTCAACAAAAGGGAGTCTAGTAGCTTTCTCGGGTTGTCTAAGAACTTAGTAGTTGACTTTTCGTACTTGAAATTTACTATGCGCATTTAGGGGTGAGCACGGGTACAGGGTACCCAGATATCCGACACTAACAGATAGGTTCCGGATAGATATATTATAATAAGTGGGTAGGATCCGGGTAGTAAAATTAGGAATCGATCAATGTCGGGTCCGGTTCCGGTTCCGGCAAATAGAGACAGGGTACCCGGACCCGGAACCTATAAAATATTAAATATTTTTACTTTTTTTAGAAACATTTGGACCACTTTTAACTTTCTCCAAAATTGTTTGTTGCACGCCTGTACATTGATTTTCCCCACCCCAAGACGAAAATATTTTAGCTTTTTCACCCTTTTATTCTAGAATGTTCTTTGTGCCCTAAGAGAAAACACTCAAAACTCTCTCAATAACAATGACGTTTTAGCTACACCACTGAGCTTCATCGTCGTCGTTGTTGAAGCTTTCTCTCAGGTACTTTCATCGTTGTCGTCATTGAAGCTTCACCTTTGCCTCTTTCTCTCTCTTGGTTGTGTTCACGCCATTCCTAAAATGCATATGGGTTCATATCTTACTCTTCAATTTCTTTTTAATATCATATGCTTCTGTTCTATTTCAGGCGATACTCATCTTCAATTTGTATTACTTTTTTATTTGAAATGTAAATCTATTTTTAAAATTTGTGTATATTTTTGTAGTTGTGAAGATGAAATTTAGGGATTTACTAGTATAATAAATCTTTTATTTTGTATCGAAGAGCTTATGAACACGAAAATAAGTTTAATTCAGATATTTTCAAATTTATTTTGAAATCAACACGTTCAATTAATTGAGTGTCAAATTTGGCTTGCAATTTTAGTTTTTGGTTACGAGAATTAGCTTTTCTACAATGAATAAGTTTTCTAAAACTTCTTATAAGGGTACTAAAAACTACGATTGCGAGGCTAAAAAACTACTTGATGAAATTATTTTAGAACTCTTTTTTATTCTCATAGGCTTAAAAATTGTTGCTTAATTTGTGTTTTTTATTTACGAGTGCCGGGAACCTACCGGACCCCGTGAGTCCGGTAAGTTCCGGTAATGATTGCTACGGATAGGTTCCGGATAGTAAATTTAGGAACCGATCTTTTATCGGGTAGGGTCCGGATAGTTCAAAAATGTTAGGGTACCCGGACCCGCTCACCCCTTATGTGTATTACATTAATAATGACTATCATAAATATTTTATCATTATACATAATATATTTCTTACAAAATATTATTACACGAATATTTGAGTATAGCTATTATAGAGATGTAATTTTGTAAAGATAATATTGTTATAAATAGAATGTTATTATAGAAAAGTAAAATATAAGATAAAATAGCATAGAAATTATATACATAGAGTTAAGCTACAAAAATAGGCTCTCTAAACCAAAACCCTAGACTAACCAAAAACAATCCTACTTCCGGCCAACCATGGCCAACACAACCGACGGATAGCCTCCACCAGAGGCATGGGAGCCCCAAGTTACATGGAAATCTTCTGAAGTAAAAAACTTATCATACAAGAAAATTTACAATACGCAGTACTTGGAAAATTCTCGTATGATAGACATGATGTGAGAGAACTACAAAAAGTAATTCCAATACAATGTGAAATCAAAGGCCCGTCAATTGGATTGATAGAAAATCGACACATGTTGATACGGTTGAATCTTCCGGAGGATTACGTCAAGATGATGTCTACGCCTGCGTATTATTTGAAGGTACATGACATGTATTGTCATATGCGACCATTGATATGGAATCCATGGTTTGTTCTTGATGAAGAAACCTCAGTAGCGGTTGCATGAATTAGCTTTCCAGACATCCCACCAAACTTCTTTGCCAAGGAAGTAGTGTTTTCCCTAGCAACAAAACAGTGGGAAGGCCCCTAACTGTAGATATGACAACACAGAATAAAACAAGGCCAAATTGTACTAAATTAAAAGTGGAACTTGATTTGTTAGCCACAGAAGAAGAAGATACAACTGGAGAAACTAAATCCAAGTGGATTAAGATTAGGTATGGTCACCTCCCAAAGTATTATAAACATTGCAAATTGCAGGGACATGATGAGAATGAATGTAGAGCCCTGCATTCAGAGTTGGAAAAACAATTCAGCAAACCATTTGAGAAGGAGAATGATAAAAGTGAAGCAAAAGTTCCCCAACATAAAAACAAGGAGAAAGTTGTTGCACATGTACACAGGAAACAGAAATGGATGCAAAGGAGAAGTAAATATAACAAGGACAAGCAGGGAAGACACATAGCACCAGAGAAGGAGAAGAAAGTACTTGAGAACAAAAATTAGAAAAATCCTGAAGTTGCTGTCACCACCAAAAATTCATATGAAGTCCTGAATGTTGATGAAGAGGAAAATAATCAGAATGATTAAAATCAAAATGAGACAAAGTAGAATCAAGTCATAAATAATAGTGGCAGCAATGAGGTCTAGAAAGTAGATGCTGCAGACAAAAATGAGGTTCTAAAAGAGAAAGAATATGCAAAATATTGGGTCACAAAGGCATTCAGCAAAGAGGATAAGCAAGAAAATAACAACACACATACTCACAGCAAGGTGGAGTCTCCCTCAGAGGAAGGGACAAGATAGAAGGCTCATCATCAACAAGTTACAGTGCAGTCAAAAGTACTACTGATATGGCAGACATCGCAAGTGAGGAAGATAGTACCACACTACAATCAGAGAGGGCTACAGAAAGTGGAACACATTTCAAGTGATAAAAGGGAATAAACCAGTAATCGATATAGAAGAAAAATAAGCAAAGGAGCAGCCCAATATGTCAATTACTAGTCCAAAACAAACAACACCAACACAGGTTCAGCACAAAGCACAACAGCAGATAGATGATACTGGGTATAAAGATGAAGATATAGATGAAGAGGATCTCAGTGTCAATATACAGAATGCAACTATTGTCAGAGACTTATCACCAAAACAAATTGACATACTCAAAAGCACTGGAAAATAGAAGAAGAAATCAAACAAAGAAAAGAAAAATAACTCTGTACTACCTGCAGGGGGTACAAACAAGGAGGACAACAACTAAAATTAATAGTTCATCATGAAGAAAGCCTTATTTTGGAACATCAGATCTTTGAATACACAACGGACTTTTCAAAGAGTAATACTCTACATAGAATTCATCAATTCTATATGATTGGACTAGCTGAACCTTTTGAGTCCTCTGATAATATTAAATGTTATAAGAGGCAACTTGGAATGAATACTACCATATACAATACTTCATGAAAGATATGGGCCTTCTTTGATGAATTACTACAAGTTACTGTGATCAGAGATGATATATATGTTACTTACAGTAAAGGTGCATAATCAACAATTGGGTACTAAAATACTGGTGACCTTTGTGTATGCCAGATGTAATCAAAATAAAAGGTTAGAATTATGGGAATCCCTGGATGATTTGTCCTCTGAATTGAATTTACCATGGTTGGCGATGGGAGATTTTAATGCAATCATATCAGAGGAAGAAAAACTTGGGGGTCTACCAGTGACAATTAATGAAGTAACAGATTTTGTGCATTGTATTCAATTTAGTGGAGTGGAGTAAAACTCAATTTGGCAACATTTTCCAACAGATTAAAACATTAGAGAATGTGATAAAGGCCCATGAGGTTCAGTTTGAGATAAATCCATCTCAGACAAACAGGGAAAGTTTACACAAAGTATAAGCAGATCTTAATAGACAACTTCATTTAGAAGAGCAATTATGGAGACAAAAGGCTGGCATGAATTGGTTCAAAGATGGGGAAAGAAATACCAAGTTTTTTCATACCTATGTGAAAGGTGGAAGGAGTAGACTGCAGCTGAAAAGAATTCAGAATGAAGAAGGAGATTAGCTGGATTCGGTGGAAGATATAGCTGAAGAAGCAATTAGATTTTATAGGAATCAATTCAGCAAAGAATCCGATTCTACAAATTTTGATATGATAAACAATGTATATGTGCTAATTACTAAGGAGCAGAATGAGACAGTGGTAAAAGACCCTACTAAGAAGGAGGTTAGACAGGTGGTGTTTAGCTTAAATGCTGATAGTGCAGCAGGACCAGATGCCTTTACAGGGATTTTCTTCCAAGTAGCTTGGCATATAATTGGGGATGATATCACTAATATGGTCCTATATTTTTTATGGGTGTTGAGTTGCCTAAATTCATCACTCATACAAATCTGGTTTTGCTACCAAAGAAACAGATAGTTAACACATTTGCAGATATGAGGCCAATTAGCCTAAGTAATTTTGTGAACACGATCTTTTCTAGGCTGATACATGAAAGATTGGTGCATCTACAACCTTCTATTATCTCACCAGAGCAGGCAGGTTTTGTAAAAGGGAGAAGTATTATTGAAAATGTGCTATTGGTATAGGGATTAGTCACTGATATCAGAAAAAGGGCCAAACATGATGAAACTAGTCATGGCCAAAGTATATGATAAGATATCTTGGTTATTTCTTACCAAGGTACTAAGGAAAGTGGGATTCAAAGAAATGGTGATAGATATGATGTATAGAATCATTGAGAACAATTATTACTCAGTGCTAATAAATGGTCAACCTTATGATTTCTTTAATGCATCTAGGGGAGTTAAACAAGGTGATCTTTTGTCACATACCTTGTTTATCATTACAGCTAAAGTACTCTCTAGATCACTAAATGCATTACATGATAATTTGTATTTCTATCGATATGGTATGCCTAGAGGAAGTTCAAAGCTAAATCACTTAGCTTATGCTGATGATATGATCATTTTTAGCTCTGATGATGTGTGGACATTACAACTGGTGATGGATGTTTTACATACATATGAAAAGACTTCAGGACAGAACATTAACAAGGAGAAAAGTGCTATATACCTACATAGTAATGTAACTATGGATATTGTGGTGATAGCAGAAGTGGTAACAGGATCAGAAGGAAGCAATTTCCTTTTACATATCTGGGATATCCAATCTTTCATATGAGGAAGAGGAAGGATTATTACAAGGAGATGATCACCAAGGTTAGTAACAAAAATCAAGCATGGAAAGGTAAATTGTTATCCTTTGAGGGAAGGGATATATTGATAAAACATGTACTGCAAAGTATCCCTATTCATCAACTATCTGCAGTCAATCCACCAAAATCTGTAATAAATCAACTAAACAAATTATTTGCTCAATTTTTCTGGTCAAGTTGTGTTGGAGGGAAGAATAGACAATGGATATCTTGGCAAAAATTGTGTTTACCCATGAAGGAAGGAGGAGTAGACTTTAGATCAATGCATGATATTTCTTTAGCTTTCTTCTGTAAATTGTGGTGAAATTTCATAACAAGATCATCCTTATGGAGCTGCTACATGAAGAACAAATACTGCAAGAAAGAGAATGAAGTGATAATACCATAGAAAACAGGGGACTCTCAGATATGGAAAAAGATGCTGGAAGCAAGAGATAAGGTGGAACATCAAATTTGGTGGCAATTGAATAAGGGAACTGCTCATTTTTTGTTTGAAAACTGGACTGGAGTAGGAGCTCTTTATCATGCTACCCCTGAAGATTCCTATTGTGATGAAAATACTAAGACAGTGGAAGAAGTGATGACAGCAGGGAGGTGGAATGAATAGAAATTAAACGGATTACTTCCTAATGATCTAATTCAACATATTATTTAGGAATTAATACCTCCAACAGGCAATTTGGAAAGGGATAAACCATGGTGGATGCTCAGCACAAAAGGAAATTTCACAGTGAAGACTGCTTGGGAATACGTTAGACAAAAAGAAGAGGCAAGTAATATGTTCTCTCTCTCATATGGATTAAATGCCTCTCTTTCAAGATGTCCTTCTTTACATGGAGAATGTGGAAATTCAAGATTCCTATTGATGATGTGATTAGGAGATGGGATATTGCATTACCATCTATATGTTGGTACTGTAATAAACCGAAACAGGAGATAATGACACACCTATTCCTACAATCCTATACAGCAAACATGTCTTGTCCTATTTCTCTTATTTTGCAGGAATAAATATTGAAGGAATGCATCTTAGAAAAGTAATTCTTAAATGGTGGACACTACCCGTCAAAGAGAGTATAAAGGCTTATTTTCAGGCTATTCCATACATGATATTATGGGAGATATGGAAGAGAAGAAATTAGAAGAAGCACAAAGGGAATACTATCTCTATTCACAGAGTCATATATCAGGTGACACACAATGTGCAGATGTTACCAAAAGTGAGAAGCCCATCTCTACATAATTATCCTCACAAATGGCCATACATACTGAGATGCTTGGAGAGTTATTCACCTAAGGTCACACTGATCAAAGTACTATGGAACTACCTCAAATGGTTATTACAAATGCAATACTGATGGTGCATCAAGGGGTAACTCAGGAAGGAGCTCATATGGTTTCTGTCTGACGGTTGGAAGAGGGGATTTAGTCCATGCAGAAGCAAAAGAGATTCATAACACTACAAATACTGAAGCTGAGGCAGCAGTTATACTGGAGGCATGTAGATATTGCGACATGATGGGATATAATTAGGTAATGCTACAGACAGACTCCTTACTATTACAGAAAGTAATACAAGGAGTTTGGAAACCACCATGGCAATTAATGAGATGGATTGAGGAGATTCAAAGCATGATGTCAAGGCAGCAACTATGGATCACTCATATACTAAGGGAGGGCAATAAATGGCTGATTATTTGGAAAATACAGCACCGGATAGGGGAGATATGGAATACAACAGCTTTAACCAAATGCAGAGTGAGGGTAAGAGGTTAATAAATGGTGATAAGCCACAATGCCCATAGTTTTTAAGATGAAGGGGAAGATAATGATGATGAGGAAAAAGGAAAAAATGATGATGATGATGAAGAATATGACAACGATGATGATGAAGAAGAAGAAGAAGAGGAGGAGGAGGAGGATGAAGAATAAGAGGATGAAGAAGATGCTGATGATGAAGAAAAATAAGAAGAAAAAGAAGAAAATAATATTAATGAGATGGCCATAGACCTCGCAAGGTATGGATTGAGGGCTAAGTTTGGTGGTAATTTTCTTGGCAAGATCTTAGTAAGGTCTAGGATGTCAGTTTTTTTCGAATTGATACAAATTATTAGAGCTCAAGGACTTACTGAATATTTTGAAAAATCTTGTTTTGGCCACTTCATGTCATTGTCAACTCTATGAAATGGATTTAATGGAAAATTTATTCATTCTCTTCTTCTTCGTCAAGTTACGGAGAATAAGAAGAAGAATGAGATGTGGTTCATAGTGGAGGGAGTGCCCTGTTGTTTTGGATTGAGGGATTTTGCACTAATCACAAGTTTGAATTGTGGAGCTTTTCCCATTGAGGAAATGAGAAAGACCATTTTCTCAAGAGGTGTGAGTTTTGGAATAAACTATGAAAGCTTACTGGAAATACGGGGTTGACCACGGGTGCGCTGCTTAAATTGGTTCAAGAATAAGGTATATTGACCGATTTAGAGAAGCATAAGGTTGTAATGGTTCTGTTTGTCCATATTGTCTTGTTGGCTCGCGATGTTGCAAAAGAAGTTGATAAGAAGTGGATCACCATGGTGCATAGTATTAAGTGCTTTGAGAAATTTTCATGGGGCAAGAAATGCTTCAACCTGACGTTTGAATATTTGATGTAGTCGGATATTCGCAAGATGTACCGAGTATCTTGTTAACAAAAGCAACCACCACAGTATGCTCTTTATGGCTACCCCTGGGCCTTCGTTGTAAGTATTTTATAATGAACCAATATGCAGATTATATTATTATAGATTAGTGATTGCTATCTTAATGTGTATTATACTTATTTATTTACTATAGGCATGGGAATACGAGGCTATGCCATTTTTTGGAAAACTGCTGCCCTATCTAAACAATGTCCTTTGCCGATTCCAAGGATTTTGAGATGGCGAACGAAGGAGAAGCCTAAATCTGTTGATCCTTTCATAAATGTAATTGAGCTTGCGATAATGACATGAACCTATTAATATATTAGAACTTGGGTTGGTGATTGCCTATTTTGATTTAATTTGTTGTTGTTTTTGTTTACTTGAGGTGGTGAGACCTTTTCTATACCCCGATGATGCAGAGAAGAGTAAGAAGTACATTAAAAATCTTGTAGATTATGATGATGAAGTATCGAACCCAACTATTGATGCCCTAAAGAGGGAGAATGGTGATACATGCAAATTTCGCGTGAAAATGGAACTTGCATCTAGTTCTGGGCACGAAGACCAAGTTGAAGATCAAGATCTTGGAGGAAGGGCTAAAGAGATGTGTGGCCGTTATGGTCGTGGGCCAAGTGTCATTGCAAATAGATTGACATCAATTGAGGATGAACTAGTTTCCATTCGCAAATTTCTAGAGACAAAACCAAGAAGGTGTTCTAAATGTGTTGCTTCTTCGGTTAGGTCCAATAGAAAGAGGATCTTGAAGGCATTGCAATTTGCCAATACTAAGAAGACCAAAGGTAATATCAACTTCTGTGACATTCAAGTTAGTTAGTAGAAACTGTTATGGTCTATTGTCAATTTCTGTGTTATCACTTCTGTTAATTTTGAACCAGTGAATGCTCTTGATGGTTCTCCTTTGAGTCATCCTGTTCATGTTGATGATGCACATGATGGCCTTTATAATCCTTTGATGATGAACATGATGGCCTTATAATCCTTTGATGATGCACATGATGGAAAAACTCTTGCTTTGACTGATCCCGCCCATGTCCATAATGATGATGGCCCTTCTAGTCTTTTGCCTGATCAAGTTGATGATGCTAGTTGCAAGACTCTTCTTTATAATCCTTTGCATGTTCAAGTTGATGATC
This sequence comes from Anisodus tanguticus, assembly GCA_034509755.1. Lineage (NCBI taxonomy): Eukaryota > Viridiplantae > Streptophyta > Magnoliopsida > Solanales > Solanaceae > Anisodus > Anisodus tanguticus. The sequence goes on along the minus strand of CM067550.1, from coordinate 45,274,099 downwards.
CTAGTTGCAAGGCTCTTCCTGGTGAGGTTGCTAATTCTGTTGTTGATAGTGAATACGATCACCCGATGGAAGAATTACCGAGTCTTAGCACATATACATGGTGAGGATGACATTGAGGAGTTTGGAGATGTTGCCCAAAAAGGCTATGAGACTGCCAATGAAGAAGTTGTTTGAACAATTTTTGGAATAATTTTTTAAGTTACTTACTTTTTGGAACAACTATTTAAGTTAAGTAACTTTTTAAAACAATTATTTAAAATTTCTCACCATTAACAATTCATTAATGGAAAATATTTATTTTCTTTTTTTATACTTACCATTTCGCAATTTTCATTCTCACAATGCACCAGTTAATATAACGAATGTTTTGTGCAGTGCGTATAGTGGTGAAATAAATTTGCCTAAGGAACCTGTTATTATAATAGATGATTTTTCTACCGAGTCTAGTGTTAAATTTGCCTAACAATTTGCCTAAGTAACCTATTATTATAACTGATGTTTTGTCTACAGAGTCTAGTGCTAAAATAAATTTGCCTAACAATTTACCTAATGAACTTGTTATTATAACAAATGTTTTATCTACTGAGTCTAGTGTTAAATTTTCCTAAAAATTTATCTAAGGAACCTGTTATTATAATGGATATTTTGTCTAGTAGGTCTAGTGGTGAAATAGATTTGCTTAATAATTTTCATAATGAAGCAGTTATTATAACGATTGTTTTAGCTAGTGAGCCTAGTGTTAAATTTGCCTAATAATTTTCTTAATGTAGCAGTTGTTATAATGAATATCGTGTCTAGTGAGTCTAGGGTTGAAATAAATTTGCCTAATAATTTTAATAATGAAACAGTTATTATAACGATTGTTTTAGCTAGTGAGTCTAGTGTTAAATTTGGCTAACAGTTTTTCTAATGTAACAATTATTGTAAATTTCAAACATATGCAAACATAAGAACTGTCAACAACAACAAAATAAAACATAAACTTAAATATTCATATATTTAACAAAAGAGGTCCATACTTTCATTCAAATACATTAAAATTTAAACATGAGGAGGGGAGTTGGGGGGGGGTGATCAAATCATCCATTTCAATCCCCACCAAAAGCAATAGGGCCCTTAGCATGCGAGCAATGCGCCTGATGTTCATATCGTGGCATTGAGCATCCTCATTGATACGTTGTACTAGGCGATTCAGATCAGCTCTTATGTTGAGACAGTCAGGACAAACGGTTCGATTATTTCTCATTGATGGCATTTTGAAACAAGTGAGAAGAGGAAGATAAAGATTGCAAGTGAGAAGAGTAAGAGGTGTAGGTGTTGAATTTATAGGAGTGAAAAAGTGTTGTTTCATGCTTTAGGTGTTGTTGTCGTGCTTTAGTCATCAATTACATCAATTGGTGCAGTGATCATTAACACAACATTTTACGAAGTAATTTGATAAGGGGAAGACGAACAACTGGAGTCTATTAATAATCTTTTTCTTGGATATTAAGTTTCATATGATAATAATATAATATAATTATTAATGTAAGGCTTAAGTTAAATACCACTTAAATTAATAAAAACATAAAATGGTGACTAAAGAATATGTTAAAACCCATGAAATTGGTGACTTGATATATTAATTATTAGAGATAATGTGTAATTACACATTAACTATGACATAAGTTACAATTCAAACATTAAATAACTTTGTATGAACTTGAACATTGATATTAATATCTATGTTTTTTGTAATATTTAACAATAATGATTTGTTTTTGTAATATTTCAATAATACTAATGTTTTAGGTCATGTAAAAATAAAATACCATGAGATTACTATTTTGATAATCATATTTTTGAATTAAAAAAGACAATTTATGTATTAATTTGGGGGTTTTGTGTTTGTGATCTTGACTATTCTAATAGATTGTTCGTCTGGATACAATAAATTCATCGCACACCTACTCTAAATAATCATTGCATAAATTAATATGAGTACACACATTTTTAGATCACAAAGCACCTATTAAGTAGTTTGTGTCAACTATTATCAATACCCACATCTTGATAAGCTTAAAAGGTAAATACCAAAATTTATTTTTGTAGACTAAACTTAATTTTAAATACCAACATATTTGGATTTTTTGGGGGTAAATTATAATAGCGTGTAGTAAAATCCAAATATAGTCTATTAAAATGCACACTTATGAAATCTCTCATAATAAGGTGTTGCTTCACGTAAAAGTGCCTTGTTCGGGTTAAATCATTAAAGCAATAGTCCTTATGGTGTAGTAGAATCCAAATACAGTCTATTAGAATACATAATTTTGAAACCTCTCATAATAAGGTGTTGCTTCACGTAAAGACGCCTTGTTCGGGTTAAATCATTAAAGTAATAGTTCTTATGATGTAGTAGAATCCTAATACAACCTATTAGAATACATACTTCTGAAACCTCTCCTAATAAGGTGTTGCTTCACGTAACAATGCATTTTCACCTTTCAAGGTACCCTTTCAGTTCTATAAATATCTTGCTTCACGGATTGTAGTGACATTCACAATTACCCTTCTTCATGTATTTCATTAACCAAAAGACTAGACGACAAATTCGATATGGATCAAGGAAACGACTTACCAAATGGTGTACCAAATGGAATACCGAATGACATAGCTCCAGCACCCTTGTCTATATAGAACGAATGATAAGTCATTTGTTATGAGGTTTTGCATGTCTAAAAACTGATATAAGGGATATAAATGATGAGATCAACCGCTGCAACGCTAGAGATTGGGGTTATGAGGGATGGTTGGAAGAACTCAACTAGGTCATTAGAAGAATAGAGAGGATACTCACTATACTTCTTGAGGAAATAGGACATGCTTTTACAAAATATAACAGCCCTCCAGATTCTCCTCTTTCTAATGCAGATTTCAATAGCCCTACCAATTATCCCTCTCATGTCTAATTAGTTTTTTAGTATATAGCATAATTACTAAACGTAAAAGCGGTGTAGTGATAAGTTTGTCAATTGATCTAGTTTGAAATCTAAATATTAAATATCTACAGTTTTAATATCCGTAAAGACGGTCTAGTGATAATATTGTCTATTACTATTTCATATTACTTCTCGTTTTCAACATAAATTTATTCCGCCCATGTTCAAGTCCTAAATTAGACTATATCATTCGTCAATTTATCTAGTTTCAATTCTAAATATTGAATATCTTTAGTTCTAATAACTGTAAAAGCGGTTTAGTGGTCAGTTTGCATATCGTCCAGTTTGCATATCATCCAGTTTGAAATCTAAATGTTGAATATCTGCAGTTATAATAAACGTAAAATCAGTGTAGTGATAAGTTTGACGATTGGTCCAGTTGAAAATCTAAATATTAAATGACAACAGTTCTAATATCTGTAAAAGAAGTCTAGTGATCAGTTTGCCTATCACCGATTCTAAATATGTAAAATGTAATATAACAGGAACACTAAATAGTTCGGTTGATTCAATATCATGCAATACAATAGAAGTTCCAAGTTCACAACACAACAAATTTAAATTAAAAAAATCAGAACACAACATAGAGGATTATTACAACAACTTGAAGGAAAACAAATTAGTCTCTATTGTGTGACAAGGCTTTTGGGCAGGTGGTCTTCTTGTGGCCATATTGTTTGCACATTGAGTATTTATATCTCCTCTTCCTGGATATAGATGCTTCCCTGGTATCCATAGTATGGCTTCGACACCTTTTCCGCGATTGATAATTTATTTACATGAAAGCTAGAATCAATTCATTTACAAATGCCTTTTTGATAATTGATGTTTACCCATGGAAAAACCTGTGTCATCAATAAGGCTGTGGTTGAGCTGTGTCGTAGCATAGTCGCGCCCTATTTTCGACCCGCTCCGCAGGTCAAAGCGGAGCACAACGTATTCAGGTGATTCCTGGGTATAATGTTAAGGGTTGAGGAGTCGCCACCTAATTATTTTTACAGTGAATTAGGACACCTAAATATTAAACTAAATGCCGCAATGTAAACTCCAATTTTAAGGTCTGCGAAACTATTGAGATTCTAGATAAGGGTTCTTTATTATCCTAAAGGGAAGGGGTTAGGCATCTTTTAAGATCCGCTAACTTGCGGTTATCCGATCAAACTCAGGTTAATTATTGCTAAGGAAAAAATGCATTTTTAAAGCATAAAGTTAAAAAAATGTTTGCAAATATTTAATGGAAGGGATGTATGTTGTACAAGTTTTCAAGCATAATATTTAGGAAAAATACATGTAAAGTTGAAAAAAGTATGCATTTATGACAATTAATAATGAGAAAAATGAATTACTTATGATGCCAAAAGAGTAGTTTTTGAAAATCATTTTGAGTTGTACAATTAATAAAGTGAACAAAAGATCGTCAAAGATTGTTTTTTTTTAAAAAATTTTTTTTAAATATGCATGACGAGCCTAAAAATAAATAAACTAGCGGAGGATTTTCTAAGTTTGAATTAACCGGTCCTATAAATAAATAAGCTAGCGAAGGGTTTTAACTACCTCACTAATTATTCATTCACGGTCTAATTATTCTAAATATCCTAACAATCACACAACATTAAATAATTATTACATGCCCAAAAAATAGAAAGAACGGAATTAAAGGATAAAAACGAATGAAAACTAAGACGGATGAGGATGTCATATCGCCCTATTGGTTTGGAAATCCCGAGGTTGGAAAATGCAAGGAGCGGGAATGCGGATCTCCGTTCGGCAATGATAATGATGAGTCTCATAATGAGACTCTTCGTTGCTCCCGATGCGTTTCATGTAAATAAAAGAAAGGAAAAGGATTAGTAGATGAAACGTGAAAATATATACATAAAAAAATGTAAATAAATAATTCATGAATATTAATATGTTGTTGGGCCTCAGGCCCAGCGACTTAAAGCAGTCGCGGAGGTGTGGAAAACAAAAAGGGGATTTAGAACGTACCCTAAACTCATCAATAATAAAGGTAATATAAAGTTAAACGCAAATATACACAATTTATATCTAACAGTTATACACGATCAAAGCTAGCAGGCCCAGATATGAAGCAGGCCAAGCAATATTAATTCAAGCTGGGCTTTGGTAAATCAAACAGTGCACATATAAGCAAGACCAATATAATGACTTTTGAATTTAAAGAGAAAGAAACAACCCGGATGCATAAGGGCCCAGTTACCATACTTTATCAATATGCCAACCCATATTAGACACTCATTTAGTCACATAAAAAAAAACTGATATACACGAAAAACTTCAGAAGATATATGCCTTGTATATTCTGAAATATACCATCCATATGCTTAACACAAGAAAAGGGACAAAAGCAATTTCAACCAGAGGATATTCCCATTCAAACAGAAACTTAGTTTCTGTTGGTATACTGTAGACAGACCATCTGGAATACACACAGGTTATCAAGGAAGGCAAATATGCTTACATAAATTTATTTAAAGGTTAAGGTAAGACGAATACACATTTTTTTGCACACAACTTGGATAATTAAGCATGCAACACAAGTCCTATCAGAGAGTTTGTATGCAGACCTGCTCTAAACTCATTTCACTAATAGTCTCACAGCAAGCTTAATATTTAAAACCTATATTTGTACATTCTTATAAGAATCAAACAAATAAATCAAATGTGAATAGACAAGGGCTTAATGGATAACATAACATACTACCTTCATACAAAAGTAGGATGCTACCACAAATAATTATACTCAAACTACATAATGTACAAGGACATCAACATACCATCCTGTTCAAAAGAAGTATGGCCAAGACAGAGCACATTTTAGGACATGAGATCGAACTAACCATCATTCCAGATATTATTTCAAAAGTGCAGAAACCATTTCGATATAAGTTAAGTAGACATACACTAGACAAACTCCCTTCAGACAAGTAGGTCAAAGCAATCACGAATTTGAAAAGAGCATGCAGAATATAAAACAAAAGAATGATCATATTCAAGATAAGCATTTGGGCATGGTGGCATTGAACACATAAATTGTTTAAATATGCAGAATTGACTGGTTCTTAAGAGGATATTGCAATGGTTACAGACATAAAGAAAACATGCACATTCATGACTCGAGTCCTAACTGGATAAGCGACATTTCGAAATAGGCATGTCATGACTAATATGAGGTTTAAATAGACTGAAATTTTGATCCTTTCATACAAATAGAAACAACACAAGATAAACCAGTCATAAGATAGATAAATTCAGAATTCCACTTGAGGAATCATCTTTTATAACCTAACCAGGTATTAGAGGAAAATGATCAATCTTTAACACCTAATATGACATAGTATGACTCATGATCACATTAACAACATGCAAGATCTGATCTGGGCATGAAATGACTTCCTAAGCGAACCTAACTATTAACTGATTGTCCGGGAGTACACTGCAATCAGGAAACATACATCACATAATGCTTGACGTAACATTTTAAAGGATTAATGATTAACTAGTAGGTAAACCAGTCTTTGCAGTAACAAAGCATCCCTGGAATCACTTGAATATTCATCCTTACACTCCCTTAAGAAACTATTAACAACATACTTAGCATATGAATCTATTCCCTAGTTTAAGAAACAAAACACAGACTTAGGCTACTAAAAATAAATTAAATTTTCTACATTACATTAAACATCAACAGACAAATAGTATAAACCAATCTAACAACACATAATTAACCAACACAAAAGAAACACAGAATACTGAAATAAACTAAAGTCGAGAGGGAATTGAATTTACTGACCTTCTTCGGGCGGCGAACCGGAGCGTCGTCTCGAATCGTCGACCCGCTCGGCGAAGTTTGTTTATGCAGTTTAAAAAAGAACAGGAGCTTAAACGTTTTGTGGTTTTGGTCAAACCAGAACCGAGAGTAAAAGAAAGGATTTTTTAGAATCGAAGCTCGTTCAAGAAAGGATTTTTGTTAAACCCTTTTTGTGAAACCATAAGGCAGGTTGATTTTTTGCAAGAACTAAAATAAAACAGAGGGCTTTTCGAAAATCCGGACCCCCTTCCATAACCCACAAAGGGTTCTATTTATAGTCCTTATTGAGACCCCTCCCCAACAGCTAGATTTTGAAAATTCGAATTTAAACCCCTGAAAAAAAAAGTGACGGTTTATCCCTTTTTCTTTTTGAAAACCGAGATGATAAAGGAAGAGGTATGGGGTTCGTGTTCTTACCCAACGAATCCTTGAAGGTGCCCTGAGGATCGACGACTCATGCATGGTCGATTTGACCCGGACGAGCTGTTCAATGCTCTGAGTTTTTGCAGAAAAATGGAAAAGGGGACTGGGGGATGCGAGAGGTCTGAGATGGAAAGGGACGTGGTGGCAGTGGTGTGGTGAGGGTGTTTGTCCGGCGGGTAAAGGGATGTGCCGGTGGAATCGGCGAAGGACCGCCGGATTTTGGAAGGGTTTGGGTCGAAATTCGCCTGGTTTTTTTTTGGCGTCGCTGGTTTTGTTTTTGATTTGGTTTTGGGCGAATTGGGGGTTTTAATTGGGATTGGGCTCGGGTCAGCGAGTTATTGGGCTGGACGAATTGGTTTTTGGGCTGGTGGGTTTTTTTGGTTGTTAGATTGGGCAACGGAAATGGGGTGCGTTTGGGCTGTGATTTTTGTGGTGGGTCAGGAATAAGGGAAATAAAAGGGGAATGGGGAGTTGGTTAAAAAATAGAAGAAAGGGGAGTTTGGGCTGTTGCAGGTGGGCCGAAAATAAAGAGGGGGAGTTGTTTTGTTTTGGGTTGAGTAGAAATTATTTTGGGTTGGGGAAATAAAAATGGGTTATGGATAAAAACATGAAAGGGTTTCAATATTAAAAGCTTTGAATAAAAAATGCAAAATTATTTAGAATATAGTATAAGATGCAATAATGATAAAACATAATATTTGTGAAATGCTTAATGCTTAATTAAAAAAAAAAAAAAAAAGGATGTCGTTTTGTTAAACAAAAATAAAATAATATAGAATATTACAATAGAAATTATGATCATGATTTAAAAGACAAATGGTTGTAGAAAAAAGAATACGAATAATAATAGTAGTAATAATGTAGTAATATTGAGAATAATAATATGTGTTTATATGTATATATATAAAAATATTTTGAGAAGTGTCAAAATATCCAAAATTGCAAATAAATCAAAAGGGATGAGACAAAATTGGGTGTCAACATCCATAGTATGGCTTCGACACCTTTTCCGCGATTGATAATTTATTTACATGAAAGCTAGAATCAATTCATTTACAAATGCCTTTTTGATAATTGATGTTTACCCATGGAAAAAACCTGTGTCATCGATAAGGCTGTGGTTGAGCTGTGTCGTAGCATACTCTGATGAGCCATATTTGTTGAAACCATGGCGAAGTTGTCGTCATTTTCTTGACAAGGATTATTTTTGGATTCTTCAACAAATAAAGATGGTGGTGGTGGGGGTGATGTTGCCGCCGTGGCATTTGAACCTACATAGAACTCTCAGCCATATTTATCCTTAGTGTTGACATTTAATTTTTACCCTCCAATACTCTACTTAATTATTCAAAATTCATGAGTTATAAATAGAGTAAAATATGCATTTTACAAATCGAAAATGATTTTACAAAATTATTCCTGTAATTTTGCCATGTTATTTGGCAAAATATTATCGAATATATTATTGTATATTATTTGCATATTTTTAAGAAATATCTATGAGTTTCTACAATTTATGTTACCTCGTAGTTTCGCGTCCCGCTGTGACATCAATGGATATTGAAGTCCCGGGAAGAGGTAAGACCTTACGAAAGAATAATGAAGGTTTACAACTTGTTTATGAAGGTACTGCAATGTGTGAGAGTTAAAAGGATCGAAGGAAGTACGTTTCGACTGCAAACGGGAAGCTGGGCAATTTGATCGGACAAATGACGGACCATCAAAGTATTTGACGGACCGTCAAATACCCAGACTGAGCCATCAATCTTCCAGGAAATTTGACGAGGAAGATTGATGGATCGTCGGAAGATTGACGGTCCGACGATCCGTGGAGTGTACCATAGAATTACAGTGGTGCAGAAGTTTTGACGACTTTATATTGAGATTTTCCGATTTGGTATTCATTTTTCCTCCATATCGATCCCTAGCACTCTCTCTAAATTCTCTCTAGCATACTCCAACATCCTCAAGTTGAAATCGAAGCCGATTACGCAAGGATAACGTGATAAAGCCTGTAGTTAACCCAATAATATTCTTCTCCATATCAAGTTGGGTTGGAGAACCCTTGGGAATAAAATTTCCTACTATTTTGAGAAGGATTTGATACATAAAGGTATGATTTATCCATCTCTACTTATGATTTTTCTTAATTATTGATTTGGAGGAATTTATGAAAACGTTTTCATGGTCAAAACTTCACAAATTTATTAAATTTTCGTAATATGAATTGATGGGTTGTTTTATACTAAATATGAGTCGAATTGGATGACAAAGTTGATAGTATATGTGATGGGTTAAGGGACATAAGGTTAAAAGGTTGTGAGACTAATTCACAAGAAGTTTTCCGTATACTAAAAGTTTAAGGAATTGTTTATGCGTAAGATTTGTCGAAGAACACCTAACTAAGGTTTTATGGAAATTGTATTTGGATTAAACCGTGGGATTAAATTACATAAGCATCCCTTGTAAAGAAGTCTATGCACCCGAAGTGTATGCGAAATCGATAAGATACCTAAGCAAAGTTTTACGGAAATTAGATTCGATATTGAGACTACTTTCTTATATGATATAGATGATCACTCGTAAGAGGAGTGGGGACTTGTAAAATGATTGTAGCGACAAGAACCGGGTATGTAAGGCTGACTCTTTCTTTCAAAAGCATGAATCCAGAAAGTTATCGTTTTCAAAAAGGAACGTGAGCGTTCCACTCTATTAATTATCAAAAGTCTCTTGTTGAGAAATATTCACTGCTTGTTTATATTCTTCTGATCCATGACGTTGGTTATTGAACTTATACTAAGTCTTCAAGAAGAAGCATTTTTTTAAGAATGAATAATCGAGTCGACCAAGAGTCGTGTCAAGGTAAAGTCTAAAGATCTATAAGTTCCAAAAGAGGCCAAAGTGCCATAGTTGTCATCATCTATTGTCCACACCCCGAGCCCCCTTTGGTGTTGTATATTGTTCGTTAGCAGTTGATCGCATGCATACAATCATGAGCATACATATAGAGGATCGGATTGCACGTTTTGCAACCTATTCATATAGAGGATTGAGTTGCACGGTTCGCAACATATTTATATAGAGGATCGGATTGCACGTTCTACAACATATTCATATAGAGGACCGGGTTGCACGTTCCACAACATATCCTATAGAGGATCACCATTTTGATGCAAACTAATCGGCTAAGAAAAGGAAATGACTTTCTGCAATGCAGACAAAATAGTTTTCTTTGATTTCTGTTAAAATTATATTCAAGGAAAAATTCCTAGAATTCCACTGGCAAACATCAACATTTCCTTCCAATTGTTGGTTCTTCATTTTAGATCTTTACACAAAAACGTACCAGCACTGACATAAATTCCTTGTCAAGAAACATCAACCACCTTTCTTTTATTTAATGGGAAAAAATTATAATCCCTAGCGAAGAAACATAGCAGGTTTTGCTCTTTATGTTGATCTCGTTGTTCCGTTTATCGTTGAGTTGTAATCCGGACTTTCTTCAAAGTGATGTAAGGTGGAAGAAGAGGGCTTCTTGAAAAATAAGATTGAGGTGCGTTGGGAATTGAATACGGCGTGTCGACGAGTAGATCGGTAAAAGGTATGTTAAGACAAATCCTTCTTTCTTTTGGCATGTTCTACGTACGAAACGCAAACGTAATACTATCCCATAAATGATTCTACTCTTAGTAGTTAAGAATATTCATGTTATTCATTTCTATTGTCAAAGCATGTCTAAATATGTTCCTAAATCCTTATTGAGGTATATGGAAAATATGTTAGTATTCATAATGTTGATAGGAGGTGAAGCGATATTACATCACTCCGACAAACTTATAGTGTCTTATTATCATATCATTCATGCATTATATTCATGTACATACTTTGACCTCAAAAGAGTTATATACTCTACTATATGTATGCATTATATATGTATGGGGTATGGGAAAAGGGAAAGCGTTATATACGCACACCACCTGCAGCTGGTACAGATATACATGATAATGATTATGCCCACAGATGCCGATATGATATGATGGGATGCCTCTAGAGGCTTGATGGCGTTATATACGCAGATGTATATGTATGACCGCATTGTGCATGACATTTAGGCATATTATGGCCCTCAGAGGCATTCTGCACAGACATGGTACTTAGACATATTATGGCCCTCAGAGGCATTTTCTATTGGTTGGTTGTTTCTTGTCTCATGTTACTTTCAGGTTTCTATTATGCTATTTTTCATGTTTGACATACTCGGTACATTATTCGTACTGACGTCCATTTTGTCGTTGGACGCTGCGTTTCATGCCCGCATGTCCAGGTAGATAGGACGACGGTCTGCACCACTAGGTTGCCAATTCAGCTGATATTGGAGCACTCCATTTATTTCGGGGTTGCGGTCTAGTCTTGGTACGATATTTTTTTTTGCATGTGAATATGGGTATGGCGGGGCCCTGTCCCGACCTTGTGATGTCACGTACTCTTTAGAGGCTTGCAGACAGTTGTCCAGTGTATAGTAGTCGTATATGGCCTCGTCGGCCTTGATATGTATATGTATATAGGTTGAGTCCTTCTGGTTGTAGAATTTTTCATAGCTACTTTCCAGTTTACTATTTTCATATGTCAGCAGGGTATATCGTGGTGGCCTCGCGGATATAGGCTAAACACGTGACTAGTGGTACTCGTCAATAAGGTCCGGGTGCTCGTCATGACCCTCCGGTTTGGGTCATGACAGATTAAATGGGAGGAAGATGGAGGGCTATGGTGACCGTTAAATAAGCAATGATGAAATAGGAGAGGAAGAGATGATGGAGGTTTTCATCTGTTTCTCAAATTTCTTTCTTTAAATTTTAACTAAGGTTTGTTTTTGCACAAAATTTTAATGGTAGTGTCATGAAGGAGTTACGGCTTTGCTTTAAGGGTCCGTTTAAGTTATAGTAACATGGAGTTAAAGTGCCATTATTAAGAGTGCAGTCGGTTTAAGTGGAGAAACCTGGACGAGATGTGTTATTTTCTATTTTTGCTTGCATGTTTACATACGCATTCCCTGCCTATGCAAACACATTTGATACCCAGGCCTACACTTATGAAATTTTGTAATCTTCTTCTAATCTTTACTTCAATGGTCGATTAAGCTCCAATGGGATTCCATATTCTTTATCAGTAGCCTCATTCTTCCATATGAAAATTATGTTCATTATCAGTAGCCATATTCTTTTAGTTGAAATAATCAGAGCTTTAAAATCAAACTTGATATCAGCTCTAACTAGGGTAGGTGAGTGGAAGTGAGCAGGTAGCTTGCTTTGAAAGAAATGATGTGGCTCAGGCTTTGGTGAAACCTGTTGTAGTCTGGCAATGATGGTCAAAGAGGATTGATTAAATGCAATGCAAAAGCCTGGTCGCTACAGACCATTCAATTACAATCTTGAAGCCTTCAAGGCAGATGATAAAAATACAAGAAGGTTAGAGGATCGGGAAATTTGGGTGGGTGGGTGTGGGTGTGGTGGGGGCTTACTTTAAAGAGAAGTTTCTGCTTTGGCTGTTTCTGAAAGGAATTGCAGTTTGTTTCCTACCCCCTCCACCAGAATTAGAGAAGAAATAAAGCACATGGTTTTCTCTGCTCTAAGGGGCCTTTAGGTTGTTGGTTAGGAAGTGAATTATTCATGTAATAAAACCAACATAACTAGTACCATGATTTGTAGCATTTAATTGCTATGTATGAAATTCAACACACCAAGTACGGTGTTTGATTACCAGTTTATACAATCTCACATAACTAATACATGCATAAGTTACGGGGGAGTCTATCTATTATTTTGTATAGAATAGAAAATGGAATAACTAAACCTTACATAATTAAACCTTATATAACTAAACCCTACATAACAAATCTTTGCATAGCTAATCCCTACATTATACTAATCCGTGCATGACTTTAACGAACAACCAAACAACGCCTAAATAGTCACATTGAAGAACAATCTAAAAAAATGGTCACTTAGAAGAAGGTGCTATGTTCACATGATTGAGTCATTCATCTACCACGCAAGTTAACTTAGTTCTTTTAGGAGAACATAGGTTTGAGAATGTATTGGTTGATCAATTGATGTTGATTCACACCATTGCGCCTTCATTCTTGTAGTTCTTCTGCACCATTTGACACTTGTGTTCTCATTGTCTTGTCATTGCAGGACCTCAAGTGTTTTGTGTTCTCTCTCCATTTCAAGATCAAACCCATTTAAGTCATGCTACAGACGAGCTGACACTTCCCGAGTCTGTGGGTTAGGTTCATGTTGCTAATGTGTTAATGGTGTATCCCTTGTTAGATTAGAAAAGTGAATCTTTATGATGCCGTTTGATGAATTTTCAGAGGAACAATCTTCTTTAGACCTTATTTGTGATGAAAGGTCCTTATCTCTCTTTTCACTTTGCTCTTTATTTATGCCGCTGTTTCTCCGTTACATTACTCTACCTAGCCGTTGTTTGTTTGTTAACAAGAGCCCGTTTGGATTAGCGGAAAAAAACCAGCTTTTAATCATCAAGTGCTTAAAAGTCATTTTTAAGTGTTGGTGCTACGTGTTTAGATAGGAGTGCTGAAGCTGAAAATAAGTAGTTATAGTGTTGATAAGCAACTATTTACGTTAAAATTATTGAAATGTCTTTAAATCTGTTAAATTGATAATATTTCAAAAAATTATATAAAAAGTTTTAAAAAAGATAATTTCACAAATAATTATTTTGTTAAATTACAAAGTTTAAAAACAAAGGTACTAAAATCTGTATCAAGCAATCTTGATTCTAAATCCTTCCATTGAAAATCTCATATTAAACTTATCCTCTAGATACATACAACTTCAGATTTTTAAATGCAACAAAAAAGAAACCTACCCCCCCCCCCCCCTTCCCAAAAAAAAAAGAAAGGACAGAAACATTACGTAGATTAGAAAATACTAATAGTTAACCCACCTGAAATGGAGAGGAAGGCCGTTAATGGAGATAAAACGCAGAGGAGGGAAGAGCAGCAAGAGAGGAATTATGTGGAAGGAAGAAACGAAAATAACAGTAGATTAGGAATGTTGTCTTTGAGGGTATTGTTCAAATTATGAAAAGTTAAAAGAATACAAAAGTAAAATTATTGGTCCACTCAAAATAGCTTAAAAGCCGAAAAGTACTGGATTCGTTCCATTATAAATGGTTGTTTAGGTATTTTAATTTTTTTTTCAAAATAAGTGGTTGTTTAGAATTTCGAGAATACTTTGGACATGTTCTTTCAAAATTGGCCTTGCTTAAATAATCAACATTAACTATATTTTCTTTTTTTAGATATTGATTAGGTTAAATTAATAAAAACATTCTTAATTTTCTAGAAGTAAACACTTTCTTATGGGCGAAAGGATAAAATTGCACAAATTAAAAGAATCACTTAAAGATAGTTTTCGTGCCATTAACACGATGTCCCGAGTGGTGTCTTATTTCAGTCACTAATCAGCTCTACCTATTATTATTATTATTCCCTTCTACATTATTCTTGCCAGTTGTAGCATTTAGTAAGAAGAAAATGGGAAGCAAATAATTAATGAATTGGGGTGCAAATTATTGGTGATTAGGAATTAAATTTTAGTAGAGACAAAATAATATTAGGTGATTTTTTAATCTATCTAGATAGGAAGGTATGCATTTTTTATATCTATATAAGAAGGTGTTCATAAACTGTTCTTTTGTTTAAAATGAATAAAATATTTTTAAAATTTATAGAAATATAAAGTTAAAAGTATCATAAATAAATGAAGAAACTGTAGATGTGGAATAAAAAGAAAGTTAGGATTTGTTTTAGGAAAGGTCTTTTAAAAATTATGAAATATATCAAGAAGAAAATAGTAAAAATTTGATCAAATTAAAAGTGCCTATAAACTCAAAAGCAACAAGTCTTATAAATATTATATCAAACGCATAAATAAATTAAAAGGTATTTATAAGTCTATTAAAAAATATTTTACTAAATTACGCCCTATTTCTTCTTTGAGAATGGAGCAATATACTACTACTTTAAAAATCCTCCCAATTTCACCATTTCCTTCAACTTCCACACACCCAAAAATGAACTCCCCAAAGATGAGTAGTTGGCTCAACAAACTAGGTTTCGGTGCACGACCCGAAACTTCCATGGACTCATCATCATCATCTTCATCAATTCCTCAAGGACCCGACGATGATATACCCGACCCGGGTCAACAGTTCGCTCAATTCGGGGCGGGTTGTTTCTGGGGAGTTGAATTAGCTTATCAGAGAGTGACGGGTGTTACAAAGACAGAAGTTGGGTACTCACAGGGTTATGTAGATAATCCTAGATATGAAGATGTGTGTTCTGGTAGTAGTAATCATAATGAGGTTGTTAGGGTTCGGTATGATCCTAAGGAATGTGTTTATGATACTTTGCTTGATGTTTTCTGGACTTGTCATGATCCTACCACCCTCAATCGCCAGGTGTGTTTTAAATGTTCGTGTTTTTTTCTTTTGGCTTAATATACAACCAGAACTTGTCAGCATGTTCCATTTAGACAACTCGAACTAAGCCCTGTTTCAATTGAACACCCCAGACTCCTAATAAAGTGTTCCAATTAGCCACTTTCTATTCAAATTTTGGATTTTTTTTTGTGTCTCATTCGTTTATTAGATAGTTAAGTTAACCACATAAAATATGTTACTTCCTTTAATTGTATGCATTCACCCCAATAAGCCGTAAAACCCCAGAAATTTTCTACTTGAGGTTTATGTGTATAAGTATAGGGGATGAGGTGTTTTATTGGAACACTTTATTAAGAGTTGAGGTGTTGAATTGAAACATGGCTTAGATCGAGTGTCTAAATCGAATATTTGGCAAGTTTTAGGGGCTGTCTATGTATTAAGCTTTTTTATTTTTAGGGCTAATAGTAATTTTGGTGCCTTAGTTATTGGTAAATTCTGGTTTTAGTCCTTGTGTTATCTGATTAAGCATATTTAACCTTCAATTACTTGAAATGACCACTTTTGATCCCTTTGCTTGTGAATAAACATAATTTTTTTTGTGAAATATTAACCGTTTCACCATTTAATTACCCATGTATCATGTTAAACTGTTGATTTTACTCCATATTTGTGGGCAATATACTTCTAAAAGTAACCTGCATATAACATATTTCCTACATAAAGCGACCAAAAGCAACATTTAAATTAATTGAAGGTTAAATGTGTTGCATCATATATCACAAGGAACAAAATCATAATTTATCCATAACAGAGGGACCAAACGTGCTATTATCCCTTCTTTTTGTGTATACTCATTGGACTTTTGGTGGTTATTGTGGAGGTTTCTTGGTTGAATATATTTTTTCCGAGCTTATTTGTGAAATCATATGAGTAAGTTTAATTATTTTACTTGAATTGATTTATAGAGTTGATGGTCAGCAGTGAAGTTGGAATTTTTTATTTTATTGTGTGAGTACTCTTTAGTTTTTGTGACTTTAGTCAGTGAGTTTTTCTTACCGTTACAGTCCATCTCAAGCTTTTTGATACTAATGCGTAAAGCTGTTTGCGTAGCTACCAATAACCTTACAGGACATCAGGTAAGCCGTATGGAAAATTCTTGGGAATCGTTTTTTGAGAAAGCGTTTCGGGAAACAATGTGTTTGAATAGTTGTAGTTTCTTAAAATTGAATGTTTTGTGAGTTGAATAACAAGTTCTCATTGAGAAAAAGGGTCAAACCTCTTCAAAAATGATTTTTATTTGAAAAACACACTCAAACCACAATAACCACCAAAAGAACAAGCATGTTTTTGCAAAAAAAACATATTGCATGATTTCAAGAAATGTTCCATAAAGAAATGGCATCTAATATTCAGAAGGCAATGTTTTAATGATAATACTGTGAAGTTCAGGTCTTTATTAAATGGTAACACCCAGGTAGGTGCATTCTTCTGACCATGAAGATTCAGGCTGCAAAAATGTCTAAGAAATTTGATGTACTTTTTATAGATAAGAGTGGTCATGTACCCAAATACATAGCTTTTTACCCATTAAAGTAAATATCATGTGAATATCATCAAAATTCTCTGCCGTATGTCAACAACAACATACCCAGTGTAATCCCACAAGTGCTTCTGCCTTATGTCGATCTTTAAATATGAATCTTGCTTGTTTGCTTCTATTTTGATGGTTATGCATGCAGTTCTCTGGTTCCAATTAGGAGGGGACAGTAGTGGAGTAAGCCGGAGTTGTAATTGTGGGACCAAAAGGCTCGACAACATTTTTTGCATGTTATTTAAATGGTTGTGGAGACTCACATGATGTGGAAAAATATCGTGAATGCTAAATATGAATGGAATTGAAGCAAAAGAGGGTCTAGACAACCACATGGATGAGGTTTATGAAAACATATAAGGATTTCTGGCCATAATTCAAGAGTTATACTCTATTCAAAGTTGGTGATGAGAAAAAATAAAATGATGGATTCATGTTTTTGAAATATTAACCGTTTCACCATTTAATTACCCATATATCATGTTAAACTATTGTTGTTACTCCATATTTGAGGGTAATATATACTTTTGAAAGTACAACAACAACAACAAATCCAGTGTAGTCCCACAAATGGGGTCTGGAGAGGGAATGATGTATATCCTTACCTTTATGGAGAGGCTATTTTTGATAGACCCTCGGCTCGAAAGAAAAGACAGGGATATGATCACAAATAGTAGGGTAAAAATCATGGTATTAAGAAAAATATAACAACAAAATAGCAAGATAAAAAGTAAATGAGGCAACAAGTAGTAATACATATTGGAGAAAGAAACTATACGATTACTACCTAATATGACTGATACGGAGATCACTCGATTACCCACTAACCCTCGAACCTAATCCTCGACCTCCACACCTTTCTATCTAGGGCCATGCCCTACGTAAGAAGTTGTGCCATGTCGTGTCTAATCATCTCCCCCAGTTCTTTTTTGGCCTACCTCTACCTTTTTTAACTTCTGTTATAGCCAACCTCTCACACCTCCTTAATGGCGCATCCACACACCTCCTTTGCACATGCTCGAACCATCTCAGTCTCGCTTCCCTCATCTTTTCTGCCATTGGGATCACTTCCACCCTGCCCCGTATAACTTCATTCCTAACCATATCCCTCCTACTCTCCTAGTATGTCCACCTAAGTTGCTCGGACTCGGGTGCGGGTATCCGATACGGATACGTATCCGAGTGTCGAATTCGGTAAAATCTAAATTTTAAGATTCGGGGGTGCATATCCAGGTATGGATACGGGTGAGGGGATTCAGCTAAGAAAATTCAAAATTAAATAAAGTAGAGTTATAAAGATATATCGCTGCTTCTGTCTAACATCCAAACTCAGAACACGACCTTGAATTCTTGGTTTCTTTGAAACACGAAGCAACAAAAATGAGTCAAAAATACTATAATATTGAAGGTATGCCATTTTTCTTATCTTAAATCCGTTTTATCCTTAATTTTGTGAAATCAAATCTCAGTTTTCCCCTCAATTTTTTGATGTACTCCGGTCAAAGTATTCGAAGATGGTTGACCGTATCCGGGACGTATCCCTCTCCCGCACCCGTATCCCCTATATCCGAACGAAGATGGCACCCAAAACGGAGAGTCCGCGCAACTTAGATGTCCACTCATCCATCTGAGCATCCTCATCTTCTGAACGTGGGCGTTCTTTACTAGCCAGCACTTTGCCCCATACAACAAGGTTGGTCTAACCACCACTTTGTAGAATTTAACTTTAAGCCTTGGCGACACATTCTTATCACACATTACCCCGAATGCATGTCTTCATTTTATCCACCCTGCCCAATATGATGAACGACATCATCATCAATCTCCTTGTATTATGGATCCAAGATACTTGAAACTACCTTTCTTGGGTAGGGCTTGTGCATCGATCTTCACGTCCACCTCCGCCTCCTCGTCATGGCACTGAACTTGCACTCTAAATACTCTGTCTTAGTTCTGCTTAACAATATACTTCTAAAAGTAATATATATATATATATACATATTTTCTACATAAAGGGACCAAAAGCAACATTTTAATTAATTGAAGGTGAAATGTGCTGCATCATATTTATCAGAAGGACCAAAATCATAATTTACCCATAATAGAAGGACCAAACGTGCTATTATCCCTTCTTTTTGTGTATACTCTTTGGTCTTTTGGTGGTTATTGTGGAGATTTCTTGGTTGAATATATTTTTTCCGAGCTTATTTGTGAAATCATATGCGTAAGTTTACTTAGTAATTAGGAAAATTTTGATGATTTACCTATCAATCTCTTCTTTTTTTTTTCATGAATTGATGTTAGAATGATGTGCTTAGCTAGGTCTTACTTTGATTGACTTGTAGAGTTGAAGGTCAGTAGTGAAGTTGGAATCTTTATTGAGTTACTCTTTAGTTTTTGTGGGCTTTAGTCAGTGAGTTTTTCTTAAAGTTACAGTCCGTCTTAAGCTTTTTTAATACTAATGCATAAAGCTATTTGCCCATCAATTACCTTCTAGGATATCATGTAAGCCGTATGGAAATTCTTGGGGAAGGTTTTTCTGAGAAAGTGTTTCATAATAAATTTGTGCATAAAGAACTTGTGTTCGACTAGTTGTAATTTTTGAAGACTTTTTGAGTGTTTTACGAGTTGAATAAAAAGTTTTCATTGGAGAAAACCGTCAAACCTCTTTTCGGAATATTGGATTTTTATTTCAAAACAACCTCAAAAAACAACTTCTTAAGATATATAACCTTTTAAAAGTTCTTCAAAAAGATTGGAAAAACAAATTTTTGCAAGATTTCAAAAAATGTTCCATAAACAAAGGCCACCTAATACTCGGAAGGATTGTTTTGGTGATAATATAGTGAAGGTCAGGTCTTCATTTAATTGTAACAGCCTCATAGGTGCGTTCTTCAGAAATTGTTTCCATGGAGATCCAGGCTGAAAAATGTCTAATTAAATTTTATGTACTTTTATATAGATGAGAGTGGTCATGTACCCACTTACTTTTTTACCCAGTAAAGTAAGTTTCAAGATGAACATCGTCAAAATTCTCTGTTTGCTTTTGCCTTGTGTTGATCTTCAAATGTGATACTTACCTGTTTGCTTCTACTATGATGGTTATGCATTTAGTTCTCTTGCTCCATGGAGGGGACAGTAGCGGAGTTGTAATAAATGTGGGACCAGAAGGCTTGGCAACAGTTTTGTATGCTATTAGTGGTCATGGCGAAACTCTCATGATGTGGACGAATGTTGTAAATGCTAATCATTAATATATGAATGGATAATGTAGCAAAAGAGGGTGTACAGCTACATCAATGCGCTTTATGGAAACATATCAGGGATTTGTGGCCAAACTTCAAAGAGTTATACTCCATTCAGAGTTGGTGATGGGCAGAAAATAAAATGATGGATTCATGGATTGGACAGTTCTCTCTAATGAGATATATATCCAGGTCTATAAACTCTGGCCGTATATTCAAATGCCTCTCTAGCATAGTGTAGAGAAGAAACAAGAACGTTGTATTAGTGAAATACTTTCAGGACTGTGAGGTTGAAAGTTTGATGCAATTGTTTAGCAGACTAGCAGAGATGGGATAAATGGGGAACGGATTCCATTCTGGCTTAGAGGAAACAGTGGTAATACATCAGTGAGCTTAGGTTTTTAGACTAATAGATGGCCATGGAAGACATTCTATGAACTAAAGGTACCTTTTAATGAAGCACGTATTACATAAGACAAACTAGCAAAAATAGGTTTTCCTATATGTAACTTATGCTAGTCAAGTGAAGGAGAAGCAGAATCTATAATTCACCTGTTTCTCCATTGTCACGTTGCTGGACAGTTATGTTTCTATCTCTAAACCTGCTTTAAACCAAGTGGGGATTCCCAGAAAAACTTGGAGCTGGAAAGGGAAGAGAACCCAGAAGACCGGCAGGAACTTGTGGAATCTGATTCCTCTATGTATTAGTTGGCTGTTATGGAGAGAATTGGCAGAAACAGAAGTTTAGGTCATCAACTAGAATATACTTGTCTATCATTTCTCAAATTTGTCAAAGTATGATAGACTTTATCACCTTCCTTCATAGCTATATAGAGAAGAGTTTTCTCACTTATAAATATTTTATGTAACTCAGCATCCTCATGGTATGAATCATATCAATAAAATCACGTTAGCTTCTTCTCAGGAAAAGAGAGTACTTAATTGACATGTTCAAGGCATAAAATATAATCAGAAAGCTCAGTTTGTGTTATCTGACCTGTCACCTTTAATACTTCATAGTTAAAATACTTGGTGAACTCTGATAAAGTTTAAGATTTTATTGCTATCTCTTATTACTTAACCTTTGATAATAAGAAATTCTGTGTCTCAAGTACTTAGTTTGTGGACTTACCTTACCCTCTTAGGTCCTCTAGTAGAGAGATCAATACTAGCAAACATTATTGGGAATATTTCTTACTTCATCAAAACGAAAACAACATTATTGGAACCTTCCTTCTAGTTTCTTGCTAAAACATGCAACATCCTCTTATGACTGTTTCCCTCATCCCTATTTTCTTTCCAGTACTAGTATTCCTCCAGTTTTAGCTACGTATGTATTCGATTTCCCGTGCATTTTTGGTCATTTTAATCCCATATTTTTGCATGCTTCTGCTCCTAATAGCCAGACAAGGAAAATCTTCACAGTTGTTAGAGGCAGATACAGACATACTTTCTGCTCTCAGTTGCCAGGTCCAATTAGGGCAGGGAAGTCCTTTTCTTGTGAGTTGTGTGAAAAGAGAACTTTTGTATAATTGCATCCAAAGATATTGAATTTTTATGCATCCAAAGACTACGGATAAGCCCTCTCTCACCATCTCTCTGTTTCTATCACTACTATTCAGTAGCTATTGCAATTTGCACCATCTCCATACTGTCAAGTTTTCATTTGTAAATTTTCTTATAATTATGAACTTTACATTCTTCAGCAGAGTTAGTTGCTTGACAGTCAGTGTTTTATCCTTCTTATAATGCATTAACAGGATGCTTCTGTTGTTTGTAGGCGAATGATGTGGGCACTCAGTACAGGTCTGAAATTTACTTCTACACACCCGAGCAAGAGAAGGCAGCACTAGAATCCCGGGACAGACAGCAAAAGATTTTGAACAGGAAGATTGTCACTGAGATTTTACCCGCCAAGAAATTTTACAGAGCCGAGGAATATCATCAGCAGTACCTTTCAAAGGGAGGTCGGTTTGGCTCAAAGCAGTCTTCTGAGAAAGGCTGCAATGATCCCATCCGATGCTATGGTTGAGACCTTTTCATTTGCAGGATAAAAATAAAGTTAGTTGTGTCTATTCCACTAAGGTATGGTTGTTATAGGCTTTAAGTTGTGTTTCTGCAGTGATGCATTTAGTTTACCTGCTTATGCTTGCTTCTGGAAAATCCGATGTTTGTAGCTTCACCATAGATTTGTAATGTATAAATGGTTGCAGATTGTATATGTATATGTTTATTGATGCCCTGGCCATAAATTGGGATAATGCCTGTCAATCAGCTGGGTCGAATTTGAGTTATGAAAGCCAATGCCGGGCCTAATTGTGTAGGAGTGTTATTAACTAAGTGATGTTGCTATTGATAATCTTTAGAGAAACATCCTGCCCCAACAAAGGGAAATAGAATTACTTTTCTCTATATTTCTATGGAAATGAAATAGATGCAAGTCTTAACTCCAGATCTGTTAAACGTAAGGATTTCTTCGCAGATTGAACTTAAAGATTTTGTGGGTTGGCCATGTGATCCTCTAACTTCTGCATTACTACTTTGTGAACCAACTGCCCCTAGAACAAAAGCAAGTACATTCTGTGATGCCTATTTATTGAAAAGCACATACACGTGGATGTTGGAACCAAATGAGAAATATGAAAAACATCATTATTTTATGAAACCAAGTGTAGGCCCCTTCATAAATCATAGTAGTCATCCTCTGTCGCACAAATCTATCCTCTAAATTAGCATCATGAGTTCGAATAGTTGAATCATGACAATTATTCATAGACAATACTTGAGACTTAGTAGACCTTATAAGCACAACCGAAGCATAGTGCTATAAACATGGGGTCTTTGAATCGTACAAGTCTTCAAATACTTCTTGCAGCTTCAGGTTATTCCGTGTGACCATATTAGTGAAGTTTAGGTTTCGGATGTTAGTACTTCCACCATTATTTTCCGCGTGCAGAGGATCTACATGATGTTCATGACTCGTGCTAGGAGTCTTTACAATGTTACCATAACGATTTGTAATTGTTTTGGAAGCCTCTTGATTAATGCCACTGGAACGGTGAGCTGTGGCCGTAACAACTCAAAGGAGGACGACAAAGATGGCTACTGTGATTTCTTTACCCATGTTGGAGAAATTTTTGGTTTGTCAAATGATACATATTTTGTAAATTTGTGATAGTAAAGGAAGGTTTCCGTGTGCACATTATATAGGAATCTTGAGAGAAAGAGAGTCCATTGCAGAATTGGTCTTATGTGCCTTTTGCAATGTAAAATCCATTCACTTTTCGACAATATTTGCATCCTAGAGAAACAATAGCTCACTAAGCAATTTTGACAGAAAGAGTCCATTGTAGAATTGTTTGTATATGCCTTCTCTACAACAAAAGTTTAATCGCTACTAGACAATATTTGCATCCTTGATCGCCTATTAGACCTAATAATGTAATTAAAATCATTTCAGAATGTCAGATCACCTTCTATGATAAGGGCTCGAGCCTTGAAGGCTCGTTATCCCACTCCTTTTTTATTTTTGTTGGACGCTATCCCACTCCTTTTTTATTTTTGTTGGACGCTATCCCACTCCTTAATAATTCTCCATATACACTAATGTTTTCCGGTGAAAATGATTCTAATTAAAAAATACAGTTAGAGATTTGTATTCAAGGGTTTAAAGACAAGTAGGTTGTAATCCGATCTGGAGACCCTCTTGAATGAGTCTGAGATTGATATCTAGGTTACGAATATGTGAGATTAAAAGCATAAGCAAAAAAATATGATAATAAGCAAATAAAGAAAACTAATAGGTTGGATATGAAAATAAGTTATGAATCAAGCAAGAGCTAAATTTGAGAATGGTGTATTAGCTTGAGAGAGCTCTGAGTTACAAGTGTGAGTTTAGAGAGAATACAATGTCTTTTTCTTCTCTTCTAAGTTTTGCATTTATATAAGACAAAACTTATACTATTATGATCGTAGAGAGTTATGGCGACGTGAGCATACTGACGTCAATATACCCACGCGCGCCGCGACACTCTGATCTAGGTAGGATGATGTGATGGGAGTTTTTGGGAGTGGAGGATAGTTGTGGAGATCCTTTGGGGACGTTGGAGTTTCTGGAACCACAAAACTTCTTGTATACATTTAACGCCTCCGGATGCATTTCTACCCAATACAGACAGTCCCCCACTTTTTAGGACTCTTGAACTCATGGGACCGGGAAGTGGAAGAGTCTACATGCCTTTTAAAAAAAGACCTTTTTGCGGGAAATGAAACGTCACATCCTTTCACTGCCAGATGCTTCGTCAGTTAATCATTAAATGTATTCAATCACTTAATCCACGATGCCCTTTCTCAGACACTGATTGACGCTTACCGACAAGGCACGCCTCTCCGATTTTCAAGAATAAGGAATATTCTTTTGGATATATAACTAGCAATCCCGATCATTCTTCCTTACTTTCGTCTTTAATCTCCTTCTTTTTGCAACTTCAGTCTCCTGCCTTTTTCACTTCTTACCCTAAATTGTCTACTTCCTATTCATCTTCCTCCTTTGGTACTTCCGATGGCCTGACCCTTGCAAGAATGAGGGCAGAGCTAGGTCCATCCCGCTGCCGGCCGTCATCATCCAATGTTACCCAGACCATTGACCTAGGCTCTACTGCTTTCGAAATCATCCCTTCTAATTTCTATTTTGAGAGAGATTTCTATGTAAACCTCCGCCTTAAATCTGTTGAGGATGTGATCTCATTAATTGATGATTATGTTATTCCCCGATTCCATATTGATTGCAGATGGGGCTTGTATGTTAATGTTTTTCCTCATTCGTTCAATACCACCATTATTCAGCACATCCCCGGGATGTCTCTTATTTACACCTATTCGTTTAGAATCAATTTTTGCCTCCCGATCCACCGAGTGATGAAGGCCTTCTATCATAGATTTGGTGTCTGTCCGGGGCAGCTTGCACCGCATACATGAAGAATAGTTTGCTGCTTGCAGCATTTGGCGGATCTTGCCCACCTTTCATTTACTTTGGATCACCTGATCCACCTTTATTCCCCCGGATACTCTGCGGGGGGATAATTAATTTAGCTTTTAGGGGCTCCAGAGCCCTTATTACAAATGCCGAGGGCGATCATGACCGGGGATGATATGATCGGTTTATGATGATTCGTACCCACCGTCTTTAGAGCACTAATTTAGGCCCCCTACTGGAGCATTAGAACAACGCTCATAAGTAACTTTCTTCCTCTTCCCCATACTTCTTTAGCTTCTTCTTTGATTGACTCATCTCTCGTCCTTGCAGCGGTACCTAAGCCCCTGCCTGACATCTTTAGTTGGGTGATTTGCTTGCTTTGTGCCTCCTAGGGTGTCCCTTTTTGTCGACGAATGGAAAGGCAAAAGCCATGGTGAGATTCCTTCCGATGAGTTTGCATTATTAACTAATTGCGTATTTATGCATCATCCTAACATCTTTCCCTGTCCATTTTTTTGAAAGTCTCTCGGCCAGAGGGGTTCAGCCAGAAAATTGCCCATCCAGGGCCAACAGAAAGCGTGAGCTTCAGGGTGATGCTGAGGCATCCACCTCCGAGATCGGCCTGCGTGTGAGGACACACTTTCGATTTAACGAACCCGAGAGAGAGGATGTGAAGAGGGCGGTCCTGGTAGAGGATGATGAGGAAGAGGCTGCAACATTCGGGGATCGGGGGTCCCATCGATCGAAGCCGTCAGGGAACAGGGGATTAGCAGAGGCCAACCCAAGAGCATGGAAAGTAGAGATGCATACGCAGGCTATTTTGTTCCTCCTCCACCTGCTATTGGTTCTGACCTCGGCCTGGAAGCTTCCTTGGCCCATCTTACGGACATCTTCAGGTAATTCGGGTCATTTTTACTATACTTCTTGCTCTCAACGTGAATTCATATACTAAATTTACTTTGCCTAACTTTTCAGGTGCACGATGTCGTTTTCTCCACCATTGAGATTTTCAGGAATGCGCCTTCATCCTCCCAGAATGTGGAGAGGTTGGCGGAGGAGAACCACCGCCTCCGAGAGGAGGTCTCTCAGTCGGGTCGAACATAAAGATCTTCTAAAGTGGAGGACCACCCTAGAGGGTAGATGAGAGGAGACTAATCATGCGCTATCAACCAGGGAGGAGACCTTTCGAATCATGACCCAGACTCGTCAGTTGATGGGAGAACGAGTGGTTCGGTCGGAGCTTGATCGCGATACTTCTCGGGGGAGGATGTAAGCTTTCGAGGCTTCTCGTGCCCATCTCCAATCCTGGAACCAATGGTTGACGCTTCGCCGGGAGGCTGACCAACAGATGGCCACCTTGCTCTGGGACTACACTGTTCTTTGAACTCGGTTTGAGGTTTTATAAGGGGTGGATATAGGAGCGATTGATGTCCCCTCGGCCATTTTTGATGTAGAGGTGGATTTGGGGGCAACTGAAGCTGATATGGAAGATCTGCGTGAAGAAACGCCCCCTCCTCCGACGCTTCTGCGGGCTCTTCTAGTGGCGAGGGTGCTTCCCCTGGCTTAGCTTTTGTGCTAGTTTTTTCAGCCTGTGTGATTTTGTAGGAGCTTGCGTGCCCTTTTTAAATGTTGGTGTTTTTTGAAGTGGTCTTGTGCGCCCTATGATGAATATTTTGTTTTTGTGGTTATGTTTGGCCTGCGTGCCATTTGGTGGATATTTCTGGGCACTTGTGCCTTTTGTTGTTTTTTGGATTTGAGCCTTCGTGCTCTTGCTTGTCGGACCACCGGGGTTTGTATGCCCCATATTAATGTTCTTTTGTTGAGCGCTTGGCGCTTCTCTTGTACAAATGACAATTGTTTTCTTGCCTTTTGTTTTACGCTTTGATATGTGCTTTATTTTTTGCAAACGATTGTGATCACATAGCGATCCATTGACTTTTAATTTGCACTTAACCATCGAGGCATGGCCGTTGCGCCTGTCTATCAGAACTATGCTATTGTTCGAGCATTTGTTGTTTAAGCCAAAGTTTGACAACCGGTGCACGCCTATGCAATTTCTGGCATTTTGTGTTTGAGGTTATCTTGTCTTGACCCAATCCGGGAATGTCACATCTGGGAATGCTAGCTTGAAATTGGAATTTAAGACATCCAATTTCGAAATGAAGGAAGATACTCCATTTTTGTGTTGATCGGGAAGACGTCTCAATCCCATGTAAAGGTGCAAAAAGGTTTGAAAAAGAACATGCACGTGCAGAGGCTCTTATGGTCATGTCGTGTTGTTTGAAGCGGTTTTACGGGGTCATATGGCTTCTGAGTTCGGTTTTTCCCCAATGTTTCTTCCATTGCGCGACTTAGTGTGAAAAATCAGATAAAGCTTTCTTTTTATTTTATTCTTTCAAAGTCATAGGGGACGACTCATCCTGTAAGTACATGATCCCTTTTCTGGGTATTTATACGATTTACCAAAAAAAGCGACCGAGCAAGTTCAGTGACTGCCATCAGTCCCAGTTTAAGAGAGTCCATCTTGGAAGAGGCTCTCTTATGATTATATTGTTCCATCCTCTCCCCCGGGTACACGGGGAGTCGAGTTTCAGGATGTGGCACGCTAATCTTGAAGCCTTTTTTGAATTGTTTCCTCAATAAAAACTTTGCTAGGAAAACCCGATGGGGACAAAATCTTGGCAAAAGAAAAGAGTGCAATGCGTGTCCGTTCCCTCTGGAGGGTTCCTGGGTTTGTGAACAGTATCTGTCAAGGAAATGGATAATTAACTGAAAAATGAATGTTCTTGTGAAAACAATACGTGCCTTGCGTTTTTCTTCAAAGGTAGAATCTCTTCTGGTGGCTGACGTTCCAACTATTTTTAGTTCTTTCCCGGACTCATCCTCGAGCCGACATACTCCTTTCCCCACAATTCCAATGATCCGTTATGTTCCTTCCCAATTTGCCTGCAGCTTACCCGCATTCGGATCCCTTGTTATGAGG
This sequence comes from Anisodus tanguticus, assembly GCA_034509755.1. Classification (NCBI taxonomy): domain Eukaryota; kingdom Viridiplantae; phylum Streptophyta; class Magnoliopsida; order Solanales; family Solanaceae; genus Anisodus; species Anisodus tanguticus. The sequence continues at coordinate 45,245,600 of CM067550.1, read as the reverse complement.
GTGACCTTTCGGAGGACGTAGTCCCCAATTTTGAAATGCCTCAAATTCGTCTTTCTGTTGAAGTACCTCTTTACTCTTCATTTTTGTGCCACCAGACTTATGAAAGCCAACTCCCTGTGTTCCTCCAACAACTCCAGCCCTATTGCCATTGCTTCTTTGTTAGATTCCTCAGTGGTTTAAGTGTAGCAGAAGTTGGGTTCTCCCATTTCTACGGGTATCAGGGCCTCGGCTTCGTATACTATGGAGAAAGGGTTTTCCCCTATGCTTGTCTTAGCTATGGTTCTGTAAGCCCACAATACCCCTGGCAGTTTTTTCGACCACTTGTCTTTTCATTTTTTCAACCTCTTCTTAATGCTTTGGATTATAGTCTTGTTAGTTGACTCTTCTTGTCTATTTGCACACGGGTGATACGACGATGAGGTGATCTTTTTGATGCTCAACCCTTTTAGGAACTTAGTGGCCTTCTTTCCCACGAATTGTCGGTCATTGTCACAAGCGAACTCCTTTGGTATCCCAAACCGGCAGACGATATGATCCCAAATGAAGTCTATGACTTGTCTTTCGTGAAGCTTTTTATACGCTTTGGCTTCCACCCATTTCGAGAAATAGTTAGTTAATTAACAGGAACTTCATGTCCCCACAACTCCTGACAGCGGGCCCATGGAACCACTACTGAGTGGAAGGGTTCAGCAAGTAGATATATTATCGGAGAATGCTGCTAACATTTCTCACATTTCCATACATAAGCCTTTGCATCTTTTTCCATCCGAGTCTAGTAATAACCGGCCCTCATTATCTTCTTCACTAATGAATTATACCGGTGTGATTTTCGCAGTTTCTTTCGTGTATCTCATGTATCATGTACTCAACCTCCACTGGCCCTAGGCATTTAGCTAAGGGACCGACGTAGAATCTTCTGTACAACTCCCATTCATGCATGTAATACCTAGCCGCTTTGGTTCTCAACGCCCGAGCTTTCTTGTTATCTTCTGGTAGAGTCCCTATCTATAGATAATTGATAATATCATTATGCCAGTCCCAAGTGAGGTTGGTAGAATTTACCTCGTGCAACCCAGAGTCCAGGACGAAATGTAGGAGATGGACTATGGACTCTGACTCTCCCTTAGTTGCCCCGGATGACGAGCCTAGGTTGGCCAAGGCATCGACTTCATAGTTCATCTCTCGCGGGATTTGTACCACTTTCCATTTTCAAAATCAAGCTAATAGATGGCGACCTTACTTAAGTATTCCTACGTTCGACTATCTTTGACCTTGTATTTGCCTAATATTTGATTGACGATCAACTCTGAGTCGCTCTTGAGTTAGATATTTTCGGCTCTGAGTCCCCGAGCCAATTTCAAACTTGTAATTGCAGCCTCATACTCGGCCTCATTGTTAATCAAAAAAACAAATTTAATGGCTTGCCTAATTGTGGCCCCCGAGGGGGCGACAAGGATAATCCCTAGCCCGGTGTCTTTGATGCTCGTGGCTCCATCCGTGTATAAGACCCATTCATCGGATGCTACTTCAGTTTCTTGAATCGCCTCCGTGTAAGCCCGATGCATCATACCCGGGCTATAATCAGCCACGAAGTCGGCTAAAGCATGAGACTTAATAGCGGTCCAGGGTCAATTGGTGATATCGTACCCACATATTTCGATCAACCAACTTGCCAGCCAGCCCGAGAGTTTGGGCTTATGTAATATATTTCTTAAAGGGAAAGTAGTGACCACACATATGGGGTGACATTGAAAATATGACCTCAGTTTGAGAGACGCGGCTACCATGGCCAAAGCCTGCTTCTCAAGGTGAGGGTATCGCGATTCGACCTCTGTTAAGGCCTTGCTGGTATAATAAACAAGAGATTGCATACTTTTTTTCTCCTGAACGAGCACAACACTTATAACGGTTTTGGATACAACGAGGTAAATCAATAGTGGTTCCCCCTCATCTGCTTTTGCGAGTAGGGGAGGGTTCGTCGGGTACTTCTTCAGGTCTCTTAGGGCTTGCTGGCATTCCGGGGTCTATTGAAAGTGTTTCTTTTTCTTCAGTCGACTGAAAAATTTCTAACATCGCTCGGATGACCTAGAGATAAGCCTCCCCAAGGTTGTTATTCTCCCAATCAATCGTTGCACTTCTCAAGCACTTCTGAGTACCTCTGGTACCTGCTCTATGGCCCGAATGAGATTGGGTTTGGCTTCAATGCCCCTATCGGACACCACAAAGCCTAAGAACTTCCCAAAGCCCACCCCGAAAGCGCATCTTTCAGGATTTAATTTGAGATTGTGCTTTCGGAGGATCTCGGACACTTCCTGCAAATGTATAATATGTTCCTTTGTTCCTAGGGACTTAACGATTATGTCATCTAAATAAATCTCCACACTTCGACCCAACTGATGTCGGAACATCCAGTGGGTCAGTTGGTGGAAGGTAGTCCCTGCATTCTTTAAGTCGAATAGAATAACAGTATAACAATAAGTTCTGTGCTCCGTTATAAATAAAGTCTTTTCCCGGTCCGATGGGTTCAGCTGTATCTGGCTGAACCCTGCGGATACATCCAGGAAACTGAGAAGTTCATGCCCAACGATCGTGTCGACAACCCAATCTAGGAGGGGCATAGGGTATGAGATCCTTAGGCAAGCTTTGTTTAAGTCCTTTAAATCTAAAAAAATTTGAAAGATTTCAAGTTTCTTAGGGAGTACCTTTACGTTTGCCATCCAATCTGGGTATTTTACCTCTCAGACTGCTCATGACTACATGAAATGTGATACTTCTTCTTTGATGAATTGGCTTCATTCCACTGACACTGGGTGTTTTTTTGCTAAATGGGCTGACAATTCGGGTATATGTTTAGCTTGTGGAGGGCCGATTCCCGGGGGCACACCTGTGATATCCAATACCGACCAAGTGAAGCCATTAATATTGTTATTCAAAAACATAATTAAAATTTTCTTGAAATCGGGGTTTAAGCTCGAGCCCAAGTATACCTGCTCCCCGATCCCGTTCGGTCGACAAAAGGTAAGCTTGAGATTTTCTATTGTGAATTTCTCGCATCTGACTCTTCTGGTTCTACGAACCCCTGAGGCATTCGGTTTGTCAGATCCTCTGGGTAGAGGGCTCCTGCTGGCTCCTATTATTGTTCGACCTCGAAGTTGATCCCGGAGTCGAGCACGCCTGTGATTGCTACCTATCATTTCTATCGAGTCACCCTACCTATCAACCAGGATGATTTCTGTTGGATCAGCTTCGACGTCCCCTCATACCACAACTACTCTCATAGGACGTCGGGAATGTCATAGCCTGATGGAAGGTAGATGGAACTGTCCTCATGGCGTGCAACCATAGCCTCCCAATTACCAGATTGTAAGGCATTCATCTTTCAAGGACATGAAATAAATATTTCATCGATACTCTCTACACATGCATTTCCAGCTCAATCTGTCCCAGGTTGTTTCACTAGACAAGTTGAAGCCAGTCAAAACTTTTACTATAGGGGTTATTTGCCCGGTAAGCTGCATCTTCTTGATTACATGGAGTTTCACAACATTCACGGTGCTACCTGGATCAACAAGCTTGCGCTTAATGTTAAATTGAAATATTTGAACAGAATTACCAGAGGATCGGCGTATGGGCTCTCGATGCTTTCTCATTCCACTTTGCTGAAGATTATGGGTATTAGGTTTGTCCCTCATCCTTTTTCTAGATGGAGGCAGGCCTTCGTGTTGTTGCGTCTGAGACACTGCCCCTACCATTGTTCCTTCATCGATTATATTGATCATTCCCTGTTGAGCTGGGCGTTCTCGCGAAGTCCCCGTCCCCTTTTCCCTGGCGTACTTAGATCGACTATTGAAGAATTCCTTCAAATGACCCCTTCTTAGCAGGTCTGCTACCTCATACCTTAAGTGTTTGTAATCTGCTGTTGAATGGCCCGGGATTCCGTGGAATTCACACTAAAGCTTTATGTTCGTGCCCCGCTTATTAGGGTTGGACCGAACTGCCACTGGGAAATGGACCTCTTTCATATTTTTCATAGCCATGACCAGATCCACGACCTCCATATTAAAGTTGTAGGAGTCCACGCTCGGCGGCCCTTAGTCATTCGTTGACTTCTTTTATGGCGCTTCTCTTTCTCTTCTGGGCTGACCTTGATCATACCTTGGTTTATTCGGCCGACCTTCATGCCTAGGTGATTGTCGAGTTGAATAAGGTTCGTACCATCCCCTAGTGTCCCTTTGCCTATAGGGGCGTTACACGATCTCTCATATTGTCCCCATCCGGCTCCGATCCCATGATCAATCTCTATCCTTATGTTGACGGGTATATCTATTGTTTACTTTGTTTTAGGAATTGGCTGGGAACTCCTGTATGCTTTCTTTTAATTTTCTCAACGCGTCCGAAATATCGACGTTCAGGCCATCAGTGTATGCTGGGGTAGCCCAATATTCAAAAATCGTAGGTAGTTGCATCCTCTCCCGTTGGAAGCGCTCCACAAAGTTGCAGAGTAATTCATCCTTTCTTTACTTTACGGTGAAGATATATGCCTTGTTGGTTTTGACCCTTTGGGTCCCAGCATGGGCTTCAACGAATGCATCTGCAAGAGCAGCAAAAGAATCAATAGAGTTTTCAAGTTGAGAGTATACCAAGAGAGTGCTCCCTTTGTGAGCGTTTGACTGAACGTTTTGAACATAAAATATTTGATTTGATGGTGTTTTAGGTCATGCCCTGTGATCGCGTCCTCGAAAGTCACGATGTGTTGATCCGGGTCTGTCGTGCCATCATACTTAGGTATGTCGGGCATTCTGAACGTATTTGGGATGGGTTTTGGAGCCGCATATTCCTTGTAGGGTATCTTCTCGTACTTTCTCTCCCCAACCCCCTTTAGCACAGGAGGACCCCCTGGTATCTAGCTTATCCTTTCATGGAGCTCCTTCTCCACCGTGGCGAGTCTTGTCAGATCCTCTTCTGGCATCGCAAGTTCCGTCCTCCACGCGTTTGCTATGGATGTGTCGGGGGCTCCTGCATCTTCTGACAAGTGGCAATCTGGTGCTGTCCCAGATAAAGATCTTAGGAACTTCACCATTTGCTCCATTATGACAATGTTTTCTGCCAAGATTGTGGCCAATGCAACTTCCAAGGGGGTGCAGTTCTCTTTTCTATTCTTGGGGTACCGCTCCTTGGGTCGCACCTCACAACTCTCTGCTGATGTCTTCGAGCATCTTCATTGTCTAGAGACTTGCTTGTTTTTTAGGCTATTGTTTCCTCCACCTTAGTCTGCAACGTCTCAGACTGCTTTTCCAGGTCCTAATGCTCGATGAGCACCTGTTCCTCTCCAATCTCCCGCGAGTCACGAGCAAAGCTATTTTGACATGACATGATTTTTCTTTATTTTTTTGCGTGACATATTAATTTTAGGGTTTTCAAGAAAATCAGCTACAGATCGAGACAACTCCAAAACTGTCTATCCCCACAGACGGTGCCAAACTGTTTTTCAGTGAAAATGATTCTAACCAAAAATATACTTAGAGATTTGTATTCAAGAGTTTAAAGACAAGTAGGTTGTATCCGATCCGGGGACCCTCTTGAATGAGTCTGGGATTGATATCTAGGTTATGGATATGTGAGATTAAAAGCACAAGTAAAAATTCTGATAATAAGTAAATAAAGAAAACGGATAGGTTAGATCCGAAAATAAGCTATTAATCAAGCAAGAGCTAAAGCTGAGAATGGTGTATTAGTTTGAGAGAGATCTGAGTTACAAGTGTGAGCTTAGAGAGAACATAATGTATTTTTCTTCTCTTCTAAGTCTTGCATATATAAGACAAAACTTAGACTATTATGACCCTAGAGAGTTATGGCGACGTGAGCATACTGACGTCACTACACCCACACTCGCCGTGGCACTCTGATCTAGGTAGGCTGATGTGATGGGAGTTGTTGGGAGTGGAGGACAGCTGTGGAGATCCTTTGGGGACGTTGGAGTTTCCGGAACCACAAAACTTCTTGTATACGCTTAACGCTTCCGGATGCATTTCTACCCAATACAACTAATACCACCAAACAACTTATTGGACATACATTATTTTAAATCTTGTTTTCCTCTAACAAACTTTGTGATTCTGGAATTCCGAAAGGAATAATACAACATTCTAAACTTTGTAAATGAATAGTTTTTTTCCGAATATATATCGCTTGAACAAGAATAAGGGCAGATATGAGATCAGCAATATGATTCGATTATATATTGCATAACATGTTACTAATGAATAATGATGCAAGACTTTAGTAGCCGGCCAAACTCATCAAAGGGACCAACACACAAAGAAAATAGTGTGTGGGTGTGTGTGTGATGAAGAGGTCAAGCTGTTCCTAGTAGAATGAAGGGATGTATCATGTAGCTACCTCAACCATAGTCATGGTTTTAAAAGCGAATTTTGTAAAGTAAAATTAACGTTGTCTAACCAATATTTATGGGAAGGTACGCTGAAAAAAACCTTATTATTTCTTTTATTAGTTTAAGATTTGATCATCACATTGCTAATCAACCAACACTGCTTGTACGTACTTTTGACAGTCATAGTGCTCGAATGTATGCTGGAAGATTTTGTTAAATTCGAAATGGATAGAAAAAAGAATATAGCTATACAGGGTAATATATATGAAGCTTGGATGATTAAGTTGGCAGGGTAATATATATGAAGCTTGGATGATTAAGTTCGCAGGATCCCAATTATTTTAGGTGGTAGGGCTCTCATTTCTTTTCCATTTATTTTGGTCCAAGAAATTACTAATGATAGAATTAGCAAGCACATGGGGCCTCTTTGTATTTTAAAAAACATCAAGGTTAAGTTTTACATTTTCAAAAAAGGCCCTTTCCCTTTCTCTTTCTTTCTCTCTTTCTCCTTTCTTGTTCTCCGAAAATCATTCTTTTACTCCCAAATTCTCCCATTCCTTCATTTTCTATGTGTGTAATTATCGTTGAAAGCTAAACTTGAAGTATATATACATGTTGGTTGCTGAAAAATGTGAAGAAGGAGCTGGAAGCCATTGACGACCATTAACAAAGCTTCGAAACTCTAATTAAAAAATACGAGCTATCGCATATGAGCTCCATTTTGAGTAAGTGATACCTCAAAAAACCGTAACATAGAGGAGAATTCATATCAAAAATTTGAGGAAATTTCGTTGAGATTTGACGTGATTTTGGATCGATTTTATAACAACTCTTAAAGTTGAAGAAGATAATTGTTTAAATTTTGGATTATCACAATCAAGCTTTATTTCACGTAGGTGATATCTAAAAAAAACAGAACGTGCGACTCAGGTAAGCCTTCAATCTTGCAATCTCATCAACATCATCACCAGTGACCACAATATTTTAAACATTTACTATGATCCAGCTCACTTTCTCACCCTTTATTACATTACGAAATGTGCGTGATCAGAAGCACACCCTCATATATGAAATTTGATGCAGTTTGGTTAAGATTTGACATGATTTTGGATCAAATTATAGTAGTTCGTCCAAAAGGAAGAAGAAGACACTGCCAGAAATAGTCTAGCAGAATCCTTATTCAGGTCTAAAATAGACTAAACTTTTTGCGTTGGCTATATATATATATATATATAATAATAATAATAACTTGAAAGAATTAGTTGTTATATGGCATGTAGCAGCTGTCAATGCCTCAAAAAATTGAAACGTCGAAGAGAATTCATATATGAAATTCGAAGCAATTTCGTTGAGATTTGACATGATTTTGGATCAATTTTATAGAAACTCTTAAGGTTGAAGAAGATGATTGTTCAAATTTTGAATTACCGCAATTGAGTTCTATTTCATGTGGGTGATATCTCAAAAACCATAACATGTAGGGGAGCTCATATCTGAGATTTAAAGTAGCTCTGTTAAGACTTGACTGGGATTAAGAAAATGAAACACAAACTATAGAACAATATAACCGATGTAAACTCTTGTCAAAATATTTGAGGTATGTGGAGACTCTTAACCAAGAAATGTACTGTAAACAATATCAATTGCTATACATATTTGGTCTGAATTGAGCATCATAACGTGAGGCGAAAAATGAACGAGGTATATCTGTCTGATTATTCGTAGGAAAGTTTTTCGAGAATACTTCACCTGAGGTAGTTTTGGCACCACCTTGGGGCACAAGGTTGAGAACGAAAATGAGGGAGGTAGACCTGCCTCATTCATAGGAAAATTTCTCGAGAATACATCACTTGAGGATAATTTTGGCATCATATCTGAGTACTCGGGATAGGTAGGGTACGTAAAAGAGCAGCAAGCTAATTCCCAATTCCACTCTTTCAGTTGCAGTCAACTAATGGGGAACTAGCCAAAAAAGGCTGATGTAGGGGTCAGCACCGTCGGGAGGCGGAGGTGAACAACAAGGACTCTCTCTCGTAGCCGATATCTCCTGTGGTTTTAGAAATAATCTTCTATATTAGATTTTTTATTGCTTTTGCTGTCAAATTGCCCATTATCCCTCTCTTGCTGCCTTTATGCTCTAGGAGTTAAGTAACCCATAGGCATGGATCAATTTACTAGAGAAGGGATGACGTGAACTCGAGTTAGGATTAAACCTCGTTGAAGATGGTAAACTAAACTGTTATTTGGATGTTGAGTTTGAAAAAAGTTACCGTTGGAGTTATGTGCGAATGTTTAGCTTATAATGCATCTACAAAAGATTAGTAGAATATACAATGTGACACATGTTTTGCGAGTTCTGAACGAGTAGTTTATAGTGATCCTATAAAAGATTAGTAGAATATACAACGTGACACATGTTTTGTGAGTTCTGAACGTTTAGTTTATAATTTACCTACAAAGTATTAGTAGAATATACAACGTGACACATATTTTTTCAATCAAAAAATTATTTATTAAATAAGAATTGAACTAATTCTAAAATTTTAAACTTATATTCTTGACTAAACAATATGTAGTCATCATGCAACTAGTGAAACAACATTATAATGGTCTAAACAATGACACTAATTGAGTAATGTTAATAATATGCTAGTGAAAGTCTTTGATTGTGATGATCATATGTAACAAACTTCTCCAAGCTTGGGGGTTTGTTTAACTTGGGGAAGTTTGTTGGCAGGACCCCAGTTGGTTTGTAGGAGTTTGGGAAAAAGTTGCTAATTATTAGGTAGCAGGATCCCAATTTGAATTAGTGTTAATTAATTGGGGGAAAGTTGTTAGGGCAACTCCCAAGTTTTAAAAAATATATTTTCGTCCAACGATTTAAAAAAATAAATTATAACTATTCCAAACTTTCAACCCAGCTCCCAGGTTTTAAAAAATACATTGTGATCCAAGGTAAGAAATAATAAAATAAACCAAAATAAAAATCTAAAAATTTACCTTTTACCTTATAAAAAAGAAATATCAAATTATATTTCTCTCAATTCATTCCTATGTTTTTATTGCTACATCTGAAATATGTTCCATTGACTGTCATTGTTGGAGCTTGAACTTAAAGCTTAAAAATGAGTTTTTGAAAGAATAATTTATTTTAAGTAAGTATTATTGAATTTTGTTAGAGATCTTTTGATGAGTTATAATCTCAAATTTTAGAGAATTTCGAGAAGATTTAAGGTGATTTTGAATTAAATTTTGAATTTGAGTTTGAGTATAGCCATTATTAAAGCTTGAGCTTCAAACTTGAAAAATAAATTTTATGAATGAGTGATTTATTTCAAGTGGGTGTTATTGGGTTTTGTTGGTGAGGAGCCTAAATCTCAAATTTAAGAGAGTTTGGCGAAGATTTGAAGTGATTTTGCATAAAAATTCATATTTGAGCTTGAAGTACAAGATGAACATTTTAGATTTGAGCTTAAGCTTGAAGATGAACATGGGGAAAATGGGGAAAAACACATTGATAACTAAAAGTTTCGCGCACAGACACTAGACCTTATTTTATATTCTACTAAGCGTTGTTTAAAAAAGAGAAAAAACACACTGATAACTTAAAGCGCTGCGCATAGACACTAGACCTTATTTTATATTCTACTAAGCTTTGTTGAAAAATGGTGAAATACGCATTGTTAACTAAAAGTTCCGCGCATAGACACTAGATCTTATTTTATCTTTTACTAAGCGTTGTTGAAAAATAAGGAAAAACGCACTGATAACTTAAAAGTTTCGCGCATAGACACTAGACCTTATTTTATCTTTTACTAAGTGTTGTTGAAAAATGGAAAAATACGTATTAATTCTTGAAAATTATATTAGCTGACATTTAAAAGGGTAATTAACGAATATATAACGTCATATTAATATAAACACCAACATTATTGGAAAAAAGAATTACTATGCAATGTTAACTGCCTCACAGAGACACGAGACAAAATTGTATCTTCTACTATACGTGTTTGAAGTTGTTACATTAAATGGGTAAATTATAGTTATGTCACCAATTTAAAGTTGTTATATATGATCATCACAACCAATATCAATGAAAATATCAATATCAAATGTCATATTAATATAAACACCAATATTAAGGAAAATATATGTGATATTCACATATAGTTATGTCACCAATTTATAGTTGTTACATATGATCATAAAAAAATGGAGAAAATATGCACATTAAATGCGTAAATTATAGTTATGTCACCAATTTAAAGTTGTTATATATGATCATCACAACTAATATCAATGAAAATATCAATATCAAACGTCATATTAATATAAACACCAATATCAATGAAAATATAAATGATGTTCACATATAGTTATGTCACCAATTTATAGTTGTTACATATGATCATCACAACCAAAAACATTCACTAGCATATTAATAACATTACTCAATTAGTGTCACTGTTTAAATTATTATAATAGTGTTTCACTAATTGCATGATGACTACATATTGTTTAGTCAAGAACATAAGTTTAAAATTTTAGAATTAGTTCAATTCTTATTAATAAGTATTGTTTGGTTGAAAAACATGTGTCACACTGTATATTCTACTAATATTTTGTAGAGGAATTATAAATTAGATGTTCAGAACTCGCAAAACATGTGTCACATTGTATATTCTACTAATATTTTGTAGGTGAATTATAAACTAAACGTTCAGAACTCGCAAAATATGTGTCACGTTGTATATTCTACTAATCTTTTGTAGGATAATTATAAACTACTCTTTCAAAACTCGCAAAACATGTATCTCATTGTATATTCTACTAATCTTTTGTAGGTGCATTATAAACTAAACGTTTAGAACTCGCACATAACTCCAACGATAATTTTTTTCAAACCCAACGTCCAAATAATGATTTAGTTTACCATCTTCAATGGGGTTTAATCCTAACTCGAGTTCACATATTTCCTTCTCTAGTAAATTTACGTACCCTACCTATCCCGAGTACCCAAATATGGTGCTAAAATTATCCTCAGGTGAAGTATTCTCGAGAAATTTCCTACGAATGAGGCAAATCTACCTCCCTCATTTTCGTTCTCAACCTTGTTCCCTGAGGTGGTGCCAAAACTACCCTTAGGTGAAGTATTGTCATAAAACTTTCATATGAATGATTAGACAAGTATACCTCGTTCATTTTTCACCTCACGTTATGATGCTCAATTCAGACCAAATATGTATAGCAATTGATATTGTTTACAGTACATTTCTTGGTTAAGAGTCTCCACATACCTCAAATATTTTGAGAAGAGTTTACATAGGTTATATTGTTATATAGTTTGTGTATAATTTTCTTAATCTCAATCAAGTCTTAACCAAACTACTTTAAAGCTCTGATATGAGCTCTCCTACATGTTCTGTTTTTTTAGATATCACCCATATGAAATAGAGCTCAATTGCGTCAATTCAAAATTTGAACAATCATCTTCTTCAACCTTGAGAGTTTCTATAAAATCGATCCAAAATCATATCAAATCTCAACAAAATTGCTTCAAATTTCATATATGAATTCTCATCGACGTTTCAATTTTTTTTGAGGCATTGACAACTGCTACATGCCATATAACAACTAATTCTTTCAAGTTATTATATATATATATATATATAGCCAATACAAAAGTCTAGTCTATTTTAGACCTGAATAATGATCCTGCTAGACTATTTCTAGCAGTGTCTTCTTCTTCCATTTGGACGAACAACTACTATAATTTGATCCAAAATCATGTCAAATCTTAACCAAACTGCTTTGAATTTCATATATGAGCTCCCCCACACGTTTCGGTTCTTTTGAGATATCACCTACGTGAAATAGAGCTCGATTGCGGTAATCCAAAATTTAAACAATTATCTTCTTCAATCTTGAGAGTTGTTATAAAATCATATCAAATTTTAACGAAATTTCTTCAAATTTCAGATATGATTTCTCCTCTATGTTTCAGTTTTATTGAGGTATCACTCATCAAAACGGAGCTGGTTTGCGGTAACCCACATTTTTTAATTAGAGTTTCAAAGCTTTGTTAATAGCCGTCAATGGCTTCCAGCTCCTTCTTCACATTTTTCAGCAACCAACATGTATATATACTTCAAGTTTAGCTTTCAACGACAATTACACACATAGAAGATGAAGAAATGAGAGAATTTGAGAGTAAAAGAATGATTTTTGGAGAAGAAGAACAACGGATCCTTAATACCGAGGTGTCTAACACCTTTCCCGGGAGATCACCAGGACCCTTAATTTGACTCTGGTTTAAATAGGATTTTTCTAACATTTTGAATAAATCCTTTCAACTTAGTTTTCCTAATTTACCTATAAACTAGGTGGCGACTCTAAAAAAATTATCCGACTTAGAGCACAATCACAAACTCTTAGTAGCTTTTATGCCTCAGCGTAAAAGTGAACTGTAACAGATGACGACTCCATTGGGGATAAACCTAGGTTCTAACCATAAGGATTCCAATACAACATGCTTTTAAATAATATAAATTTCTTATGTGTTTAAATACTCACAATTATAATTGTCATTCAAGCATTCATCTTCCGCCAAATGGCACGCGCACACACTTGCATGAGTGCACAAAGATAGGTATGCGGATTTCACAACCATCCTCCAATATAAAAGCAAAAAAATTTCTTGGATCACGTTGAAGACAGAGTTGGTTCGCTGTCGTCCAACAATCGACAATGGTTCATCCTAGGTAGGGGTGTCCAACGGGGCGGGGCGGGGTGGGTCTCGGTGGGGCGGGGGAGGGTCAGGACGCGGGCTCCGGCGGGATTAGCAGGCCGGGATAGGCTGTACGGGAAGAGGTCCCGTCCCATCCCACATTCCACCGAAAGAGGGGCCGGGATTTGGGGGGACGGGTCGGGATCGGGATTTTGGGTTTTTTTTTGCCACTTAATTTTGAAAAATAATATATATAAACACTTCAATAATTGAACAAGATAGTGTAATATAAACATCCCAAGACTGTTTTTGTGCCTCTTATATCATTTAACAGAAATTTGATTTTTTTGTAATACAATTTGAAAAAATTTCAACTTTGTGGTGTTGTTCAAAAGTTGCAAATCATACAGTAAAATTACAATTAAAAAATTACATAGTTAACCATACTTTGGCATTAAAAAAATTACATATGCACAATCTATTGAGGATCTTCTATTGGAATTGGAATTTGTTGGTCAAATTGTTCGACGTTGCTTCATGTTCCCTCGGATAAGATTTCGTTGTAGTTGTAGTCTTCTTCTTCGTTGATCTCCGGTTTACCGCACCTTCTATGCTCCGCTCGAATCCAATCTCTGAATAGAACTGCAATCTCCAATGTGTCTCCCGCCAATGAATGTATGTGCTCTCCTATTTAAAATCTTTCAGCAGAAAAAGCGCTTTCAGACGTTGTTGATGACGCTTGAATGTTCAACACATCTCAGGCCATATTTGCTAGTGTCGGAAATGTATTCTCATTCTGCCCCCATTATTTCAGCAAGTCTTCATGTCCTTCATCATTGAAAATTAATTCATACGGTACAACACCCTGCAAAACATAAACATCAAATTCTCTAACTTGTGAAGAAGTTGAACCACAAAACATTTTATTTCTAAGGCCTTGAATCCTAGCAACAGAAACCACATGTTTTTTATAAGGTTGCATCGAAGTAGTAGAAGATGGTACAGAAGCCGGTTGATTATTTGCAGTTTGTTGTTGGTAATACATATATACTTGTTTGCATTCAGTGTGTATGCTAGACATAATTTCTTCTTTAGTTGGTTTGTGAGTTGGTTCTTCAGTTAGGTCTGTTGGAAGTACTTCTATACAATCATAAATCGTTTCTACAAGTGTTTTACAACCGTCTACTTTAATAGTCGGATTTAATACAACACCAATAATATAAATAGCAGGAATAGGAAAAAAATATTTTTTTAATTTTATAAACATTTTTTAATAGATGGAGCGTAAAATGGTTTTTCCATATATTCATTTAGTAACAAAAATATTAGAGCTATATAAAATAACATATTTGAAATAGTAGGATAATAAATACCGAAAAATTCTTTAGTAGCTTGAAAAAAATTCTCTAGAAATCCATTAAGTTCTAAAAAAAATTCCCAATCATTATCTACAAGCATATCCCTTGGATTTTTATTATGGGAATTAAATAATAAAGTTATAGGTTGTCTACAATCGTAAGCAACAAGTAGTTGCTCATACAGAGAATTCCACCTAGTTGAAACATCTTCTGGAATTTTTCTATAAGGTAATCCACAATCATGATAAGTGTTTTTATACTCTTTGCGTCTTTGTATTTTATTACCTTTAAAAATAAAATTTATAGCAAATTGTATTTTATGAAGAATGCTTTCAAAAAGTTTTAGGCCACCCTTTACAACTAAGTTATAAATATGACACGCACATCTTATATGAAAATGATCAGGAAAATATGGAGCTAATCAAACTTTTAAAAGTCTTATAACATAATCATTAGAAGTAGCACTATCTAATCTAATTGTCATAATTTTATCAATTATTCCATAATAATCACAAATTTCATTAATATTTGTGCAATAAAACTTCCAGTGTGCCTATCATCAATATATCTATATGGTAAAATACGTTTTTGCATAGACTAATTTTGATCTATCCAATGACATGTTACCGTTAAATAATCATTACCGTTAGTACTACGGCCTAAGTCAGAAGTGATAGTCACTTTGCCATTAAAATGATAAAATGCATAACGTAATTATTGTTGATATTTACTTGCAAATTTAAAAACATCCCTTCTAACAATTGATGTAGAAAAACCATTAAAAGCAAGATTATATGTTTTTCGAATGTAATGCATAAAACCAAGAGATGAAGGAAATGAAAAGGGCAAATCCTCCACCGCAACTAATTTTTCCATATTTTCGCTATCTTTGTTTTTATCATATTTAGGACCAAAAATTCCCCCCGTCGTCGGGTTAATTTGACCCTGTACTTGATCGGGGATACTATGTGAACCTTGTCCCGACTCAGATAGCATTGGAACACCCGATTTTTATTTTGGTATTGATTACACCTAGTTGTGTGCTCGCCATGTACATGTCTCAATAAACCTCCCATCCCACCTTGACCTTTTTCGATTTTAAATTTATAAATATTTTTACAAAATTTACATCTAGCTAGTTGATTCTCTTGGTCCCTATCAAAAAAATCTCATGCAGTTGATTTTAATTTTCGTTGTGTGGGGTCGCGACTCATACTAGGGGGAATATGAGACATTTCAGTTTCAGTTTGAGGCTGAGACTCAATCTGAGCCTGAGGTTGAGGTGCACTAGTGGATGTGTCATCTAGATTATCGTCTAAATTAAAGTCTGATTCATCTACCTTATCATCTAATGGTATATCATTAAAAGCAGTTTCATCTATATGAGTGAAATCAATCAAATCATCGGGACTAGGAATATGATTACTAGAAGAAGTAACCTTACCCTTGTTACCCCTACTAGAAGAAGCACCCTTACCCTTAATCATATGTCTAAAGCGTTCTATTATAATTATGCAAATAAATAATTAAAGTAAATGAAATTAAGTGCGATAATTAAAATTAAGTAACAATAATAATTTAAATAAGGAACAAAGGTACCAAACGCCGACGTAACGTCGACGTGTAATCGAGGTTGAAAATTGAAACTTTGCTCGATGGATGTTCCTCAAGCTAGTTGTCAACTTTACTTCCAATTTTTTTAACTTTGATATAAATGAGAAAAAAATATAGTATTTAGTAGGCAATGTAGAATTATAAAGAGATAAATTGAGAGATTAGAGAGATTGTAGGAAGATTTGTGAGAAAAATGAAGAGGAAAATGAGGTATTTATAGTTAAGAAATAGGATTAAAATGTAAATATATTAACTTAAGGGTTAAAAATAAATATTAAGGGGGTAAGGGGTTTATGGGGGGGGGGGGGGGGGGGGGGGGCAAAAAAGGCCGTTATAGCCGTTGCACAATGGCTAAAATAAAAATTTGACCGTTGTTGCAATTACTATTTTTGCAAAGGGGGAGGAGGGTGGCGGGGTGGGACAGAGTCGGGTTGGGTCGGGATCAGGACAGGCGAGACGATCCCAGGCCCCGTCCTGAGTTCGAACCCCGACACCGACAAAATTGTTTTTATGGGGGATCTGGGCGGGGTGGGTAGCGGGATGGGCCGGGTCGGGTCGGGATCGAGCCGACCCTGCCCATTGGACAGCCCTAATCCTAGGTAGTCTGCTTGGGTTCCTTGGTCATTTGCTAAACCACTTTACTACAACTAGGACATAGTGAAGTCAAATCCCTATGGAACTAGCGCATGCTAACCTCGTTAAGTTCGGGTATCTCAAATCTACTTGGACCTATTAGGCTGACTACCTCGTGTCTTGACGGTCTATGACCCGACGACACTACATTCAACTATTTGTTATGTGGAAGCTAAATGTGCCTTATGTGATAAACCATTGTCCCTTGGTGGGAAATTAATCGTGTTATGTTTTGTAGATGCATACCAATCTAAAATTCGACATGGTTATTGATGCACCTGAGATGCTAAGATTTTGGTGGTCGTGGCTAGATGCCCCACAATAAAGAGAAGTATGAAATGTCTAGGACACCTACCCTCCCTCATGACCATGAAAGGAAATAGTGACCTTCTAGAAGTCCTTACCGGGTATTGGGTTTGCGATAGAATGGTGTTTAGGTTCAGAGATTTTGAGATAACACGACCCTAGAGGAGATTTGGGATTGCATAAATAGTGTGGGGACTTGTATGAGGCAGAGAAAGACACCCGATTATAACCTTTTAGTGCCCCATAAGCCGACTCCCGACGAGATTCCTAGGTTCTTATCCTTAGCTAGCGCCGATTAGATATTCGGCCCGACTGTAGCCTTTAGGGATCTTTATAGCCAATTCGGGTCTAGATAGGTACATAAAACACGTCGTAGAGTTCTAATTCTTTGCTAGTTGGGAAGCCACCCGACCCCTAGTCTTTGCCATATGTATTATAGGAACCATGATATTTCCCAAAGACCGACAACAAGACATAAATACCCGGGTCATCTTCATCACACATGCTATATTCATGGCATAACTACCAATGGGGAAACCAAATACTATGACATAGTTCCGGTCATCCTAGCCGATATCTACCGAGCCTTAGGTCAATGCCGAAAATTGCATAGGTACTTTCAAGGGTGTAACCTTTTAGTACAATGGTGGATCATTAAGCACCTCCATAAAATTGAGGCTCCATCATACTGAGACCCCGAGTAAAGGAAAGATAACCTCAAAGTCACTTACCCAAATTTAGGGACCCAATCCAAAGAGCGATGGACATTTTTCTTTTCTAGGCTCCGAGAGGACAATATCCAGTGGAAATTTCTTGACTTTATATCCGAGACCGTATTGAGAGGTAGAAAATGTCATTTCCTGCCACTTATGGGGATCTGAGAAATCCAATCATATGCACCTATTATGGTCATAAGACAGTTCAGAAGGAGACATGTAATACCCCAAGTAAGAAACATGGGGGAGTATATGGTTGACTACGAAGGCGACAAGATCAGAGGGGTTGATGACATCATCCAAGAGTGGAATGGTCGAATAAAGTAGGGTCCATAGACCCTAGCTGATGATGTCTTCCGTCTGGGTCGTGATGAAGACTATGTAGACTGGTTGAGAGCACACTTGCAAGGTACCCTCACACTGGGGCCAAACTACTACCAATGTATCCATGATCAAGATTCAAAGGCCGAGGTCAAAGCTCGACGCATTCAGAGACAAACTGATAATCGAGATGCCTGGTATCTACAGAAGATGGAGCATGGCCAGATTATCATAGCCAACATGATTGAGGAGCTAGACTTCACTCACGAGTGTCTAGATGACTTAGACACTCACATGAGAAGAGCCACAGATGATACTGCACCCATTACCTTCATAGAGAAAGGTTATTGGGTCGACTCATTATTGATATCTACACATCTACGAATTCAGACCGCCCTTTGAAGGGTCAAGAAAGCCCGGACTGATAGAGCTTCATCATCCACCACTGGAGGCGACTTTTTCTGATTTTACTACTTTATTCATATTTTGTAACCTCGTTGGGGAAGATATTATTAATGAAATGATTATGGGTCAATGGCTTAAATTGACATTTGGTACATTTATGTTTCAAACGATTAGAAAGCCTTGGAGTAACGAGGTTTAGGAACATGGATATTATAATTGCTTATGTGCTTTTGTGATATAAACTACTTATGTATTTTCATGTGTTCCGTCTAAACTCTTGATTGATCCCACATTCCGGACACCAACCAAAAGAAAAACACAACAAAATACCAAAACTAAATTAAATTTCACCTCCACTTAAAGGTTGATTTGCTGCCAATGGATACTCCCGATAGCTAAAGTGCCACATCACCAGTCATTGATTTGGTTAGCAATGAAGAGACTGAGGAGTCGCTTCGGGAAAACATTTGCAAGGTTGATGCGAATATTGAGTTAGCAAGAGCTAAGATGAAAGAGGTTGAGGAATTTTTGGAGTTCGTGAGCAACCTCACAGAAGAGTCCCCCAACGGGAAACCTCAATACCAAAACCTCCCTGAAGAGGTCAAGAAAATAGTCGACGACTATGTCCCCCATTTAAAAACACCAAAACAAGAATCGGAGTTGCCTACGATAGATCCTATGTTATATGTGGAGTCAAGCGGGGTACCTGAGGGAGTCCCCTAGACTACTGATGAAGCTGCTAATTACTATAGGATTCCACAAGGGCCCCCCTATACGTCATCTCCAATGTGGTGGGTGATATCCCTCAAAGATCGCAGTTCACTCTACAGAGTTGCACCTAGGGCGGTGCAAAACATTGAGGTATATGATAGGATAAAGGCTTCAAGTTGGAGTGTGCTAGCTCTGACGTTTTTCTAACCTATGCATCAGTCTTTTCCCATAAGAGGTGTCTATTCCATAAGAATCAGCCAGGCCACATCATAGACGAGTGTGTGTCCTTCAAAAGGAGAGTTATTAGACTAATTGATGAAAATGTCATTCGTAACCTGTGGGCACCACACTCCCTACTGGTCTATGAACATTTCATGTCTGGTGAAGGAATAGCCATTGAGACTCAGTTATGGCGTTATGACTTCACTGCCTTTGAAGATTCGTACGCATATATCTTCTCTCTCTTAGCTCATACCAGCAAGGTTCGCCCACTCAGAACCACCAGAAACTATCTGCTAGCACTTCGAGGATGAAGATCTGCTTGTACCATTTAGGGTTCTCCGGGCACGACATTGAAGAATGTAAAGCCTTTAAGTTTGAGCTGGAATATCTTGTCAATGTCAGATCTGGCCTGTGATACTAGGCCGCTTCTAGGAAAGCCGCCGAAAAAATGCATGGTCATAAGGACGACAACCCCTCGTGGCATCAATGAGAAATCTTTTGGGTAGTTTAGTCGTCCCCTTTTATTTTTCAATCAAATGTTATCCCCTCCCACTTTTTTTGTAAATGGAACTACGTTTGACCTGGAGTCTCGAGAAGGGATACATAGGAAGTCCATATCGGGCCTAGTCTGGGAAAGGATTTAGGTAGAAAAAATTAGGATTAATTTCTATGTAACCCGAACTACGAAATGGCCTAATTTCCCGAGGAGGAATACTTAGGCAGTCTACATAAGACTCGGCCCATATATAATATAAACTATAATTTCCCCTTATTTATATGAAAGTTTTGGTTCGACAACATCATGGTAGCAAATCAACCTTAGACCTTCAAACCAAAACCCTAAAAACCAAAATGGCCAAAATGAACAAAATATCCCCGGAATGGGAAATTAATCAAGAGTTCGGATCGAATACATGAGTCTATGTGCTTTATGTGCAACTTATGTGTAATATCTTGTATTTATTATTTCCAACTAACGTACTAACGCCATTTGTCTTGGTGGTCAACTATTTACATGTGTGGGGTCCCTCACATATAAAAGTGACCATCTGGACGAGGTTTTATAGACTCTATAAGACATTTGAATCTAAGGCTTTGATACCAAGCTCGGTCACGCCCCGAACCATAGCCTGGGCGGAACATGACACTTGGTGGCTAGATACATATGACCGAGAAAACCATATGGCTTACTTGTCAACATGGACATCACAACATGCACTAACATGATAATGAAAATGTGTATATCATAATACTGAATATAATAGTCTGAAAATATAATTGTGGAATCATCTGAGTAAAATATGATAAGTCTGAAAATATAATGTTAGCATAACTGACATGACATGATACTAGACTAGTTAATGAAACCTCTGACATGAGTCTGTAAAACTGTATACTAGGACAAGACTCTGGCATACCTCTACTAATAATGCATAATCATAAAATACTAGACTGACACCCCGAATGAGATGGGGCTCACCAAACAGCTGAGTCTGAAGCAATCCTACTTAGTAGATGTGTCTCCCTGAAACTCAGCACCTATGATGCAAATTGCAGGCCCCATGCAAAGGGACGTTAGTACATTTGAATTGCATTGTATGTAAAATAACTGAAAGAAATAAGCAAGGACAAGAAATAATATGAACATGAACTGAAAATGAACTATGAACATGAACATGAGTATAATATAACATGTGTAAAATTTGTAGACTATATATTTGCACATATATATATATATATATATATATATATATCTGTAGGGAGAGCAACAATAAAATCGATTTGAACCACCGCGCGTAAATGTGGAGTGATCTCTGTTTGATCAGTTAAGTCATCTCATACTTTATCGGATTACGAGACATGAACATGAACATGATGGATTTAATAATTAATCTGAAGGTATCGTCCTGTAGTTGAGCGACCCTTATCCTACATTGGCATACGTAGTTTCAGGCTATCTGAGCTTTCTTGGTAATTTGTGCAACTCCCAAAAACATGTACTTGAAAATATTGGCTTGAAGGCCCATGAATTTCCTGAAATAGCTTGAAATCATGACTTGTAATTTCATAAATTTAACATGTAAAAAATATATAATATAACTTGTATAAATCATGAAAACATATATAACTTCATGAAACTGAGTAACTATAATCAAGACTTGTATTTAAGAACTCATGGAAAGTAAGGCATGTGTTCATGGATTACGGACAGGTTCATGACAATCATAATGATCAATCATGAATACAATTGATGAATAATAATATAAACATGACATAATATTCATATAGTTAGTGTAATCATAGTAATAGAACAAAAATACTAAGTTATGGGATTTTCATGGTTTTATGGAAAATGAGTCGCGGGGAAGAACATGGATATTCCCACATGTGGATAGAAGCTCTACATACCTTAATCGCTCCAAGACTTGTAATAAAAATCCAAACTTTGAAGAAGAACTCTAAAGATTTCACCTTGAACCTTGAATTGGGTTTAACTTGAAAATCCTAGGTTAGGAATAATGAATTCTATTTAGGAATTGATTGTGCTTGATTAAAATCACGTGGAATGGCATGAAAAGGGTTTACCTTGAGTTATGGGGATGATGGGAGAATAAACCTTTATCCCAGGGCTTGAAGAATAAGAAAAATAGATTTTTAGAATCAAGTGTCGTAATTATCCTGTTTGCTATCGGGGGATTTTGACGGTCCATTCAACAATCCGTCGAATGTTTGACGATCTGAGTCTGGCCGTCAATATTTTGACGGTCCGTTGAATGTTTGACGGTCCGTATAATCTGACCGTACCATCATTTTTTGAAAATTTTCAGAGAGTGGTGAAATCGAGAATTAAGAGACGGAGAAGATTGATGGGTCATCAATAGTTTGACGGTCCGTCGAATTCACAGCTTGGCCGTCATTTTCAAAAGTGAAGATTGATGGTTCATTTGACGGATCGTAAAACATTTTACGGTCCGCACTTCTTGCTGTCAAATTTCCTCTGCAGAGCTGAACCTGGTTTTCCAATGTAAACTCCCTGTTTTGGTTTCCTATACTCGTGGATCATGAACAAGGATTAGTTTGAAGGTACGAGGTGTTACATTAGTTATAAATATTGATGGGTATTGAGTGTGTTTTGGGGATCTCACTCAACCGATTGTGATGAACGATTGAGTGGGTACCAGTGTTGAATTGTGATGATGAATAATTTGGGGAATCAGCTTAAGCTAATTTTGACTATTGATTATTTGGGCTTATCGCCATTATGTGGGCTTATCACCATATTTGTATCGTTGTGCTTATTCATCACGCATGCTTTGATATGATATCCTGATTGTAAGTGGATTATATGTTGATGTATTTCTGTAAGCAAGTGATATTCATCTTTATACTTGTTGCATCTCATGACATTATTATTCTTTCCTGGCATTGTCATTGCATTCATACACTCATGGTTTTGATGATACTGATATTGGAGTGGTATGATATATGATGTGGGTTGAAGGGACCGAGAAAGGTAGAAATACTTTGAGATTATGGAAATATTGAGATGATGATGATACGTGGGGATCGGGGTTGCACTCCTGCAACAGATATTATTACAGCCAAGAGTTGGGCTCCGATAGGACATTTTGGAGGGGTATATAGACTTCACTGGACCCCCATGGGTGTGCAGCTCATAGAATTTGAGCTCCTATATACGGGAAAGGAAGGGGACCTGACATATGCATGGCATTCACATCATTCATAGTTCATTACATTAATCATCCGTCGATGAACTAAGTGTTGGTTTGATAACTGATGACTTGGTTAATTTCTGAATAAATGAGGATTTAGAATTAATGGTTAAGTACTTGAACACGATCATTAGACTCTCTGAAATTAGATAATTCTTATGAATATGAATATTTATATGAATAACGTAACTTGTTGAATTTAGTGTACCTTTCCATGAACTATGTGACTTATTTGGCTACCACTAAACTGTCTAGCATAGGATTTTGTGGTGTTAACTCAGTATTTATCTATTTTGGCGTATCTTTCATCGTTGTCAGCCTATGATGTCTACGGGGATACGTTGCGTACTCATACAACATTTTTTGCATCTGTTCTTGATGCAGATACAAGTATTTCATCTAGCTTGACATCGCGTGGCTGAGTTCGATTGGTTGATCTTCCAGTTTTCAGGGTGAGGATGCTACCTTTAGCATACCCTAGATTGCCCTATCACATTTACTGTCTTTACTTGGTTTTGGAGACATTTTTATACATTCTCTTTATGGCTACTCAGTTTTGGCACTATGTTGCCCTTGACTCTCAGACTTGTATTCAGTTTTATTAGTGCTCTTGTATTCACAAACTAGATTCCTGGGGGATGTTATTCAGATGTTCAAACTTATCTTTTTGGCATTTATATTATGAGTCAAATTATGTAGTATTTTGCTATCTTACGCTTTTAATTATGTATATCATGTGAATGGTTGGGAAGTGGTTCGCCTACCGGTGGAGGTATATAGGTGTCACCATGATTCCTAAAAAGGTATCATGACATGATAGGAAAAATTGGAGCTTTGAACCCAAAAGTTGGAAAGTGGTAAATCATGAAATTGAGGGCCAAGATTATGGCCTTTTGATTGGGTTTTCTAATAGGAATCCTTAGTCTATGGGTAAACTATTTCTAAAATAAAATTTTAGTTTTGCCCTTAGGGCTTGGGTTTGACTATTTTAGATGCATTTTTGGGTTTTGGATAAACGTATAGCAATATAGGTATTGTTAGATTCTTTTGACTCCATAAAGTACTATTTTGACTATATTGAACATGTTAGATAATTTTGGATTCAGTAGAGTTTCGGGAAGACTTAATCTTTGCTCGGATCAAGATATGGAGCATTCCGAGATGATTCAGAAAGGAATAGCTCAGGCTTGACGGTTTGTGGCACCTGTTCGGCCTTCTAGGTAGATTATGGATTACTCTTTTAGACTCCGATTAGAGATACATATAATATATAAATATTGACGGGATATGCATGTGAGTTTTCAAACATTGAAGGTGGTTGTTAAATCTAATGGCGTGGTATGGTTGTTGATAATGTGGGCTTGGATGGTAATGTGTGACTGATATTTGCGATAGTTGTTGCATTGTGTATTCATCACTCCACATCTCGTCTAGATTATGAAAAAGGAACTATCTTGGACATGGAATTGATATTATGCAATTGCATATATGTTGAACGCATATCTATTTCATACAATTAAGATGTTTTGACATAATATGGAATATCTATTGTTTGCATATAATTCATACATAATGTGATCAGTTATACTTATATTTCTTTATTGGAATGAGTCACAGAAAGAGCTATGAGGTCGTCTTTTGAGGTAGGGAAAAAGGTAAAGGTCATGTTCACATAGTCCAAGGAGATATGGATGGCTCGAGTTGCGTACACCTGCAACATATTATACGATGGTTGGGTAAAGTTCCACCCCTACAACGGGTATATGAACCTCACGAGTCCTCATGGATCATTACTATATGGCATGTCCTATAGCATGTGTGTACCGAGTTTATATTGGCCAAATGCATTACATTCATTCCTTTAAATGTTCTAATTGACTACATGACTATCTATTGTTGTATTACATGAGCCATGATTTTCTTTATCATAACCTAAATGAATAAATGCTAATTTGGTATGTTGTATGTTAGTCTTTATATTCTATACAAAGTACTAGTGGTTTGTACTCATACTACATTTATTGTACTTCATGCAGATACTGACATGTGTTCTAATTTCAGGCCTCGTGGCTGATCCCGAGGTTATCCTATCAGAGATTCTAAGATGAGCTGCCAGTTTGACCTGCAGTCCTGGATCTTTTCTTATCTTGTCTTGTCTGTAAGATTGGAATAATCTCCCTTAGGGATTCCTTTCATTAATCACAATATATATATATATATAGTTGTACAAAGGTTTATTCCTAATACAATAATAATCTTAAGTTACCTTAGATATACACCTATCATAATTACAAAATATACTATGAATATTCGCTAATACTCCCCTTCAGTCGGAGCGGGAGGAGGCCGGACGCTAAGGCTGGATCGGAAGTCGATGAATAGTTGTCTCGGTAGTCCCTTTGTGAAAATATCTGCATACTGATAGGAGGAAGGCACATGCAATATTTTGACCTGACCAAGGGCGACCTTCTCATGCTCAAAGTGGATATCCATCTCGATATGCTTGATCCGCTGATGTTGGACCGGATTGTGAGATACATAGATGGCAGATATGTTGTCATAGTTGACTATAGATGCCTTTCGCAGTGGACACTGGAGCTCCAAAAGAAAATTTCAGAGCCAACAGATCTCAGCAACGACATTGGCAACTCCTCGATACTCTGCTTCAGACCTTGAATGGGATAGCGTGGCTTGCCGCTTGTCGGACCATGAAATAAGATTATCCCCTAGAAATACACAATAGTCCGAGGTGGAGCGATGGGTGTCCGGGCGCCCTGCCCAATCTGCATCTGTGTAGGAGAGCAATTTGGTCGGTGCAGAGGGGTAGAGATGCAGTCCATAGTCAAGTGTGCCCTTAATGTATATGATAATACGCTTGAGGGCAACAAAGTGGGATTCACGCGGGGCGTGCATAAACAGACAAACCTGTTGAACGGCATATGCAATATTAGGCCTAGTGAATGTAAGATACCGAAGGGCATTGGCAAGACTCTGATATAGGGTGGGATCAGACACTGGAGCACCATCAGTAGCACTAAGCTTGGATTTCGAGTCAACCGGGGTTGGCACATATTTACAATTTGCCATCTTAGCCCTGTACACTATCTCTGCCGCATATTTACGCTGACTCAGGAACATAGTAGCTGCAGGTCTGGTCACGGATATACCCAAGAAATAACTCAGCTTGCCCAAATCAGTCATATCAAATTCAGTTTTGAGTAGGTCAATGATTTCATTTTTCAAACCGTCAGAGGAGGCAGTAAGGACAATGTTATCCACATATAATAGCAAATAAGCAGTGCTGCTACCGCGATGAAAAATGAAGAGAGAGTTGTCACACCTGCTACATATAAACCCAATCTGCATAATATACCTGGCAAAATGATCATACCAAACGCGGGGTGCCTGTTTCAGGCCATAAAGTGACTTCCGGAGATGACATACATACTGAAGGACTGGAGGATGAACAAAAATAGGTGGTTGATGCATGTACACAGTTTCTTTTAAATCCTCGTGAAGAAATGCATTCTTGACATCAAGTTGATGAACCGGCCAATGCTTGCCCATAGCAATACTGAGAACAGTGCGAATAGTAGCCGATTTAACAACCGAACTGAATGACTCATTGCAATCAATCCCCTCCTACTGATTAGTGTCATTGGCAACAAGTCAGGCCTTATACCGCTCCAAGTCACCACTGTCTCTGAACTTGTGGCGAAATAGCCACATGCATCAGATTACATTCACCCCATCCGGTCTAGGTACCAAATCCCAAGTGTGTTGCTTTGTCAAAGCATTAAATTCCCCGCACATGGCCGCATTCCAATTTGGGTCCAGTTTGACTAGTTTTGGGTTTTTGGGAATCGGTGATATGGTTTGTGTGGAGAGGTTAAAATGGACCTTGGGTTTAAAAATCCCGTGTTGTGCACGAGTCTCCATACGGTGGGTAGGCGAAGCAGTGGTTGGTCTGGCTTTTATGGCTGATGGCTTGCGGGTTCTGGAGGCAGCAGTGGTTCTGGTTGGGTAGGTGACACAGGTAGGTCGATCAGTGGATTGTTCGACCGAGAGCTGGGTGGTGCCTGGTCGGAGACGACGCCGGACATTGGTGGTGACGGAGCTGCTGGTGCAGGCTCCGTCAGAACAGTGAGCTGACAGTGGCACAATGACTGGATAACAGGGGACATACTCGGCTCATCGAGAAAAATGTAATCCGTGGTTTGAAATTTTTGGAGATTTGAAAATGGAAAGGTCATCTTGTCAAACATGACGTGATGTGAGACAATGATTTTACGAGTGTCTATGTCATAACACAGGTAACCTCGATGAGTAGGTGAGAAACCAACGAAGATACAGGGTGTGGTGTGTGGGGATAGTTTGTGAGGTGCAGTGGAGGCCAGGTTGGGGTTGCATAAGCAACCGAAAATGAGGAGATGGTCATAGGATGGGAACCTACGGTATAAGATTTCGGTTGGGGTCTTGTTTTGGAGAGTGTTGGTTGGTAAAATATTAAGGAGGTACTCTACCATTTTAACAGCATAGACCCAGAATGGTGGTGGAAGACATGCATGAAACAATAAGGTACGAACCATGTTATTGATTGTGCGTATAATTCGTTTAGTCTTTCCATTTTGGGATGAAGTGTAGGGACAGGAAAAACGGAAAACCATGCCTTGTTTAGAGCAGAAATTG
Organism: Anisodus tanguticus; assembly: GCA_034509755.1. Taxonomy (NCBI): domain Eukaryota; kingdom Viridiplantae; phylum Streptophyta; class Magnoliopsida; order Solanales; family Solanaceae; genus Anisodus; species Anisodus tanguticus. The sequence continues at coordinate 45,217,773 of CM067550.1, read as the reverse complement.
TGAAATGCCAAATTATTAAATTACGTCCATTATCACATTGGAAAGATTTTATGGATTTTTCAGATTGTGTTTTAATGAATTTTTGAAATTCAAGGAACTTGGAAAAAATTTCAGATTTGAACTTCAGTGGGTAAATCCAGACAAAGTGTGAAAATCATCTAAGAATACTAGATAAATTTTGTGACCCAAGGAACTAACAACCGGAGATGTCCACAAATCAGCATGAACAATATCAAATGGAGAAAAAGTAACATTGTTGGATGACATAAATGGAAGACGAGTATGCTTGCCAAGCGGGCAAGAAAAACAGTGTTGGGCAAGTTTCCCATTATTACATTGAATATGCTTATTAGTTCTAAGAAAATTAAAGACAGGTCTCATGGGTGTCCGAGACTGTTATGCCAAGTTGACGGAGAGATAACAGCAAGGGAGATGGTTGAATGTGGTCTGACAGCGGAAGATTGAGTGAAGGGGTAGAGGTCTCCCACACTAATGCAGCGCGTAAGAATTTTTCCCGTATTGAGATCCTTCACAGAAAAACCAAAAGGGTCAAATTCGACAAACACAGAATTATTGCGAGTGAATTGTCTAACCGAGATTAAGTTTTTGATGATGTTAGGGGTGTAAAGGATATGATTTAGGGAGAAATGTAGGTGGGGATGTTTGGTATGTGTGTTACCGTAACCTTCAATTGGAATGCGGTGACTATTGCCAACAGTAATAAATTGAGGACACTTTAACGATGCATTTGAGATAAATTACCTGACGACCGGGTGAGATGAGATGTGGCTCCGGTGTCCATGTACCAATTATCATCGGGTTGTTGAAGGTTCAATGTGTTGAAGGCCTGGCCCAAATCAGTGGGGGCCAGGCTGCTGACTTGCGGGTGCTGAGTGGCCGAAGCCACGTGGGCCTGCTGTGTGGACTGGTGGGCCTGCCTGTTGGCTGGGGCGGAGCCCAAAACACCTGGTGACCAATCTTGCTGGGACTGGGCCCCTGAAGTTGGGTACGGGCATGCATGCGAGGCCCAGTTCCTGGTATTGGGCCATGGTGGCTGCCCAACCCACTGAAAATAGGGAGCAGGGGTTGGGCCTGATTGCTGGTTCCTTTGGCCTTTGCCGCGGCCCTTCCCTTTGTTGTTATTACCGCGGCCTCTGTCACCACGTCCTCCACCGCGGGGCTGCTGCTGGTGGTGGTGACCGGGTGGTGGTGGCCGCCAGTGGTGCCATGCTGTCAAGGGCTAATGCCTTTTGATTGTGCTCCTCTTGTTTAGCACGGCGAGTCTCTTCCAACAAAAGTTGTGAATGCGCCTTGTTGAAACTTGGTAATGGGTCGGCATGTTGAATCATCGTCGCAAGTGTATCATATTCACCTTTCGGTAAACCAACAACCAATTGAAGTACCATCTTGGTTTCTGAAACAAATGTCCCGACGTTGTAAAGTCGATCGGCTATGAGTTTAAGTTGTTTACAATATTCGGACATGTTGTTAAAATTCTCGAGACGCGTATTGTTGAACTGCTCTTCTAAATACACGGCCCGAGTATTTTTATTATCCTGAAAAATTTCTTCTAACTGTACCCAAAGTTCACGTGCCGTAGCACCTGTTTTCATGATACTACACAACAAGACAATTATCCATTTCTGTATTGTGAGGCTTGTAATTTCTTTTAAAAGCTCTTGTACAAGTTAGATCAAGTTTTGGGATTGTAATGTCTAAGTTCTCTTTCCGTACACTTCTATATATATTTAAGATTATTGGCTGATACTTTAAATGTACTTCTCTCGTTTGATCTTTTAAGTGATTTGACAACTTGGGGATGGTTCGCCTAATGGTAAGATAGTATAGGTGTCATCATGACCCGTGATTTGAATCGTGACATAATGGAGAAAATATTTTTTAAAACAATAACACAGATATATTTTTAGCCTATTCTAGCTCTCACACGCTGCCAAAAAAGTGGGGTCACTCTGCATGGGATTTGGCACTGCGGGTTTTTTTTAGATAGGAAATGTTATAATTTAGGGGGTCACAATTGCACCCCATAAATTAAGTATTAAATTGACAAACCATGAACAATTTAGGGGGTTTTAAGGTATTAATTCAACTTGGATGGTCTCAACTCCCAAGATTAATCTGTTCAAGTGGAACCTTACCAAAATCAATATTTTACAAAATGAGAAGTGAAGTTTAAGTGACTCCTTACCCTACTCTTTGTGCAAATAAATTTTAAAAGCCTATATTTTTCATTATCAGTACAAGTAGTACACATTGTAAAGTCTATGAAATACATGTTATGCCGCACGATATCATCTGATTTAAGTATACATGCATATGTTTAATGAATTCTTTTACCAATGTCTTGATAAGAAAACGAAAGATCACCTACCTCACTATCTATTTTGCAAATTCATAATCAAATCTGGACAAAATAAAAGAGCAAATCAAAGGTAATGGTCAGAGAAAAATTATGGCCAACCAATGATTTGAATTTAAAATGTAATGAATTAATAAAACTTTATCATAACCTCGTTTAAGTCGCATGTTTCCAAAGGGTGTTTGAGGCTAGAAAGACATCGGTCACTATCTCTTTTGCTACAATTCAATAGCAAATCTGGACAAAATCAAATGTCATAGTCACGATGAAATTTTGGCCACCCAATAGGATTAGACTTGAACATATTGAACAACGTGACACATTTAAATATCAAGAATTTATGATTTGTACCCTATGCTGTATATAACTAAAACTCAAAAATTAACACACAAACTTATAATCCACTTAGAGTTTTAGATTTATGGACTGATAGTATAAGAAATACTTATACAATCACGTTGCTAATAAGATGATTACAAATAAATTATTTATGATAAACGCTAATATAATTAAAAAATTAGTAAAAATTACGCTGATAGTGTAAAAGATCTTCACACCTTTAGTGTAAATAACTTGACTCATTTTACTTATTCCAGAAGAGAAGGTCTATATAATATCCTAGTTTGCTTGGCGCCTATATCTCAATTGGTGATCAAGCACACCTACTTAAACATAACTATCTGGTTGAGTGTAAGAACTATCTGGTTGAGTGTAAGATATGGCCTTCAAGCTCAACACAATCTCAACATGGGCAGTTAAATCCAAAAACGTAATAACTGAATGCAAAATTGAGTTGACACCATGGGACATTCTTGAGCTTCAAATTGAGTATTCCCAAATCGGACTTGTCTACCACAAACCTACATTTCAACAAATAACACATCTTTCAAAAACAAGAAAAACAAGTTTGTTGATTGTGGTAAGAGTCTCACATCGGAAATGAAATGAGAACATGGATTCCTTATATGGACTTGGACAATTCTCACCCTACAAGCTAGTTTTTGGTGTTGAGTTAGGCCCAATGTTCATTCTTTACATGGTATCAGAGTCAGACTCATTCCAATTCTTTGTTCGTCGATGTTGGGCCCTCAAATTATATTGTCCACGCTCCAGTTAACGAGGTCTGGCCGTGCGGGGGTGTTAAGAGTCCCACATCGAAAATGGAATGGGAACATTGATTCCTTATATGGACTTGGACAATCCTCACCCTACAAGCTAACTTTTGAAGTTGAGTTAGACCCAAGATCCATTCTTTACAGGTTGATTACCTTAGAGATTCACTTTTCGAACGCTAGGTTTCTTCCCTCCCCTCTATGGCCACCTAGCTACCAACAAAAACCATTGCGGTGACACTTCTTTCTTCATTGACTGTAACAATGTCGGAGCCCAATTAATTCATGCAATTGCTGATGGAATTACAGGTAAATTCTCTGTGATAAATAGTGACCTACTAATCTAATAAAACATAATATAACTAACAACTAAATATAATGATCAAAAACACACTTAAAGTATCATTTTTTTGTGAGTTTTCTACTTGAACTATCACCAACTATATATCAAATGCACCTCGAAATTAATGAGTCAACTGCCATGTGGACACAATTCTTTGGGAAAATTAAGTTGGCACACGTCTTTTGACGATTGTATTCAAACACTTGATCTAGTCAGCTTCGAGGTGTGTTTTAATAAATAGTCGGTGATAGTTCAGGTAGGAAACTCACAAAAAAATGATGATTCATGTGTGTTTTTTACCATTATTTCTAACAACTTACTATATATAAAATATCAAACCTTTAGTGGGTAAATAATATATACTACTACAAGTTTTATCCTTCCTACTTATCCCAGAAAATGAAGTCAATAATTTCCTTGTTGCTTGGATGACCTTGCAGTTGGTGAAGTTATGGATTCCGATTACGTTCCGCACTTTGTTCCCACTTAATGGAGTAATAAACCAAGAGGGTACCAAATATCCTCTGTTAGCAGTGCAAGTAACTGAGCTTGTAGATGGCATATTGATTGGCTGCAGTGCAAATCATTTGGTGGTTGATGGAATATCTTTCTGCCATTTTTTAACTTCTTGGTCACAGATTTCGCGTGGTTCTGATGTTATCTCTATACCGCCAATTTTGAAACGAGAGTTCCCCTTCAAAATTAGCAAGCGCGTTTATATTCCAGATGAAAAACTTAAATCAAGCAAAAAAATCACTCCACCGCTATTGTTGGAAAGGGTATTTCATCTTACCAAACAAAATATAGCAAAGCTAAAAGCAAAGGCCAGTCATGAAATGAACACCACAACAATTTCATCAGTTCAAGCTATCTTAGCTCATGTTTGGCAATATGTTATACGTTGTCGTCATCTTGACTACAACCACGAAACTACTTTTGAGGTATTGTTGGCAAAATAATTCGAAGTTGTAGAAACCAAAATATGTTAAAGATTTGGTGTTTTAATTCATGTATAGTTAGGATTTATAGTTACATTCATATAGAAATAGGTATTTCAATATATAGTCAGAGATCATACTATTGTAAATAGGGGGTGCTGCTAGCTATTTTCATATAGTAGAGAGCATTCAAAGATTCATAGAGTTTATGAATAAAATATTTTCGTTCAAGTATCCATTGACATGAGGCAAAGATTGAACCCCCCTTTACCTCAATGGTTCTTCGGAAATGCAATTTATCCTGCTACCCTAACATCAAGACGGGAGAGTTACTTGATCATGGATTAGGATGGACTGCTTTGCAAATTAAAAAGATGATTGCTGCCCATGACCATGAGAAGCTGAACAACATACAAGAGAATTGGGGGAAAGATCCCGAGATAACAAAATTCGAGGATCTACCAAGTAATTTCTTTATGATGAACAACGATCCTCGATTTGATGTTTATGGTAATGATTTTGGTTGGGGGAAACCAATTGCCTTTAGAACTGGCACTGTAAACAACATGTTAGATGGTAAAATAACTGTCTCCTCATGGGGTGGAAGAAGGGAGCATGATTCTTGAGGTTTGCCATTCTCCTAAGACAATACGTGCATTGGAGGAAGACACAACATTCACGGAGTTTGCCATGCCTAGTACTGTTGGTTTTGAAAAAGGAATCCGAGCTCGTATCTAGTATATATCGTGAGTATATCATGTACGTATTTGTATCAATACTGAGATATCTAATGTCTAAATAAGCAAAATGTCTTTACGCATGAATCCGTGCATTCATCTATCTCTCAGGATAGATCAGAATAACAATAATAAGCATGTTAAAACCACGTCTAAAGAGTTACTACTTGTGTTATTGTTGGAGAAGCTTCATTGTTTTCTTACTACTATCTTTTCGGGGCAGAATTTTTGTCAATTTAACGATACCAACCCCCCCCCCCCCCCCCCCCCCAATTTGGACTCTGGACACATGCTCCCTGCTTGGTAAACGCCCTGTGGAGATGCCGGGGTTAGGCTTTGGTCTCATAAGATTGACACCTAAAGAACCAAGATATATATATATATGCCCTGGACGCGCCCAATGTACAAAAAATGGATCAGTAAGGAAGAAAGTTCCATCTAATGTCTCGACAATCTTCAACACTATTAAAAGAAAGAATAAAGACGGATATGATTCATAGTTGACGGGAGTGTCTACCGGAAACAACCTCATTAACTTTCAAGGTAGGGGTATGATCTGCGAATACTCTACCCTCCACACGTTATGAGATTTCACTTGGTATGATGATGATTCATAGTTGATGGATGATTGATTACTGATCTTGCTAGAAATATAATGCCAAGATATTTCAGTACCTTTTGATTGTTTAAGATATAATTAATCCAAGGGATTTTAGTATCCTTCCAGAGGATATTCTGGAGACAACTTGTACTTATTAGGCAATCTTAATTTCTGTATTCAATACGTCTTCGAACCTTTTTTTTTTTTTTTTTTTTTTTTTTTTTTTTTTTTTTTTTTGATAATCCAGGTCTCGGGGTGGCCTTAGTACCCCCATATCGCTAGTACCGCACAAGTACGGTACTAGGCTCCCGGAGGTGATGGGACCGGTCCTTCAAAGACCCCACCACCAGGTAAATCGCGGGATATGCACACATGGTCGGTGTGTCTTGCTTGCGTCCAACGGATCAATGCTACAAGGTTGACCCCCCCACAAGCCCCATCCCTAAAGCTTGGCGGAGACCGAACCCACACCGCAACATGCCCGCGCGGCTTTTAGCGCCTGTGCTTTACCACATGTATGTGCCCCGGAGGACGATATCCTTAGGGGGGAATCGAACTTGCGACCCTAAGGCCGCAAACTTGACTCCCTGCCAGCAAGCTGACCCCTTTGGATTAAAACTTTGAGGGTAAACTTTTTATACTAGCCATCCCCACCGCATCACTGCGGCTCCACACACAAGAAACCCCACCCCCATCCTGGCCCGTCGGACTGAGTACCGCTAGGCTTGCAGGCGGACAGTGGAGGGATTTTTTATGAGGCTTGGCTCTAGTCTCGCTGGTCATGGGAATCGAACTCGAGACCCAAGGCAGCAATACCCTTAGTGTAATGACCACTTGGCCAAACACCTCGGATAATACGTCTTCGAACTTGATTGCATCTTCCGTGTTGTTACTCCCTTTTGTGCGGTGGTTTCCTTTTTCTGGATCTACACGCGATCTAACAGCGTTTGCATATTCTCATAATCTTCTGCTTCTCCAAACAGAACTATACCAGCAACTATCACCTTACATGGGAAATTAACCATTTGGCCTACCACAACAATGCCCGGCTAAAATTCCACGAGATAGACGATGAAAAACTCCCCATTGCAGCTCTTCCTGCCATGTCATTAACTCAACATCCAGTAATTCCTGACTAATTTTGAGAAGAGGAAATACGCAAAATATCAAAAAGTTTTAACTCCATTTAGCAGCTCGAAATGTGTTCAGGCTGGTGAGAATGCTCACTATGGGTGTGTTCGTATGGAGGAAAATGTATTCTTGAAAAATAAATGAATTTCTTACTTATTTTCTCTGGTTAGTGAATTTTTTTTTCCGGAAAGTACTTACCCAAGCCCCACCAATCCCACCACCCATCCCACAGCTTCCTGGAGTATTGCTGCTTCTGAGGACAATTCGTTCCAATTCAAGAAAATAAAATCGTTCTCTATGAACTACTGCACAAGCAGCAAAAATTTTAAGTACTTGTCATATTCAAGGGCATAAATTCCAATAAGTTTGGAATAAAATATAGAAACCTATTGCTTCTAGCACACATATACATTTGTTTATTTAATTTTCTTTTGGTTTCCACCCGGTGTCCGGTACCCGCATTGGAGCCCTATAAAATCCGGTTTCACGTCGGAAAGTCATACATTGAGGGGTAAAGCGCTCCCTAACAAAGGCGACTCCGTACAATACAATTATGGGAAATTTAATTGAGCTAGATAGGTAAGATTTAAGGAAGTCTAGTTGGTCCTTTTATCTTACCAGAGCTGGATAAAGAAACTCTTTATCCAACAATGTGTCATAGAATATGCTTTATGTAGTTTGTGAATCAAACTGCGAACTGATCATGGAAAATGGATGTTGGGATACTCAGAAGCCTACTTCAAGCCTCGCTACAGAATTTTGGAATATCAAACAAGGGTTAAAGCTAGCAAAAGAAATGAGATACAAAGAATTGGAAATTGAAATAGATATGCCTATTTGTTGTCAAGCTTATCGAAGAGGAGGAGGACACGCAGTACCACCCTCTTAGGGCTATCTATTGTTGAAGATTGTAAGTATTTTCTTGAAGCTAGCAAGGCCACAACTAAACATATTTGGAGGAAGAAAAATCAATGTGCAGACTTTTTGACAAATAAAGGTCACAAACATGAAGAAAATTTGCTAATCTAGGACAATGAGCTCTAAGGAAATGGAGTTTCTTCTCCTAGCAGGATTTAGCAATGTAGCTTATGAACAATTTTAAGCAGTTTGTTTAGTCTTTTCCAGTGTACCAAAGAAAGGTTAACATAATGGACGGAAAACATTTGCAATTGTTACTACTGCTACACCACGATCACTAGAAGGGGGTTTTCTCGAGATGGATTTGTACCATTCATTTCCCCAAAATCATTAAAAAGTAACAAAGCATCCGGCAGATGGATGCAAACAGAGTGTCTGTCGTTTAGTAGACCGACTCCCACTCTACAACAACAAGAAAAGGTATACATACATCCATAAGTTTATATCTATCTTCCATTTAATTTGCAGCACATACTTTACAATGTAGCAATAATATGAGAAGGGAAGACAGTGAATGTCAGAAGAACTTACGAACCCAGGGCTATTTTATTTGTTGAATGTCTAAAATGTATCAAATGACTCGGTTTATGCAGCAGAGAAAGACCATAAATATTTATCGGTAGTTGTGCCACTATGCCTCCCAACCTCTTAATATTGTAGCACGTGCAACACGATTCACCCCCAATGTGAACGCACCCATCCGAAGATTGCAATTGTGTGACTGACACATGTTCTTCAGGTTATGGAAGGCTTTTGTCATGTACTTCTTAAGCTCCATGTTAACCTTCTCCTCATCCCACATAAAGCCTTGAATATTCTGCGCATGAGAAAGAATATTAACAACTCAAATGCACAAATGAAGTACTCCGGAAAGAAGAAAATTGATCTTCCAATTTTGAGTTTCTTTGTCAACTTTCAGACACAAGAGAGGAGTTGATAGTACATTTTTCAACACCTGTTAAGACAAGACTAAAAAAAGGGCAGCCTGGTGTTAAGACATGACTGAATTTAAGAAAATTGCATGCACGTCCAATCCCGAATATCCCCACCTTGGACACAAAATAACTAAAGGATAGCCATTTTGGAGGCAGTGTAGATGAACTTGACCAGTAAATATCAATCTAGATACTTAAAATATCTAATCTACACAAATTTCGGGCTTGTATTAAATTGTCAGATAATTGATTTGCTATATTATCACATCGTTGGAAGCTGACTCCATAGAAAAACTATATAGCATAATGAATATTCAAGAACTCGTATTAACTTCTTTATATCTTGAGCAAATTGCATTAAGCTAGAAACACCAACTGAAAAGCAAATATATGGGGTGTCATAGATATCTGATATTACCTGAACCCACTCAAAATAACTGACAGTCACACCTCCAGCATTGGCATATATGTCGGGAAGTATCACAACTCCTTTCTTAGACAGAATCTGCATAAGACAGCTATCTATCATTAAAATGATAATCCTGGTAGTCAAATGACTAAAAACCTGAAAGAGTGGTACCTCATCAGCTTCTGGATCAGTAGGATGATTTGCTGCTTCAATGATGAACTTGGCCTTGATATGATCAGCATTTTCTCTTCGGTGAAAAATCAGAATGCACATTGACAAAATTAGATGTATGCAGTATCATAAATTCACATAGATGTTTTCGGTAATTAAAGACAGAATAAGGAAGAAATTCAAACAGTACAGAATTCTTTTCCACATAATCTCATCAAAGAAAATAGAAAAATAAGGTTCTAAACCTGTTCAAAACTCCTCCCAAAGCACAAGGTATGAGAACATCACACTCGTGTGTAAGCAATTCATCTGAATTCATCACGTCTCCACCACTAAAATCAATCAGCTTCCCTGTTGCTTCTTTGTGGTCAAGCAAAGCGGCTATATCAAGCCCATTAGGATTCTTGACTGCTCCAGTTATGTCACTCACAGCAACTACTTTGCCGCCTCTCTCGTGAATAAGCTTTGCTGCCCAAGCTCCTACGTTTCCAAAACCCTAAGAAATACAAATATAAGTTTATAGCATCATCGTGAGTGAATTTCGAGCAATAACGTAGCTGAGGAACACAGTGGACTGAGCTGGAATTGAATAACTCCGAAAGTTTACCTGAACTGCAAAAGTCAAATCCTTAATATTCTTCCCATGTTCAGCAAGTAAAGCTTCCATTGCATAAAGTACACCACGCCCAGTTGCAGCTTCCCTACCCAATGACCCCCCAAGATCCTAAGGCAAAGGATGAAATATAGAACTTCAAATAACTGAACGGATTCTAACCAAATTGGATAAGTCTAAAATGTATCAGATAGGACTTCAGCAAAAAACTTACAATTGGTTTTCCAGTCACAATTGCAGGTGAGTGCCCATGAAACTTTGAATACTCATCCAAAATCCAGGCCATAGTCTGTTTGTACAAAAGTGTCAATAAGCCTATTTGTTTGCAACTATTCTCAAGCTCCACAGATAAAATTATTTGAGATAATGATCAATATTACTAACCTGGGCATTAGTGCCCATATCAGGTGCAGGGACATCAGTATTAATTCCAATAAGATCATGAATTTTCTGCGTGAAAACGCGCGTAAGGCGCTCCAACTCACTGTTGCTTAGATCTTTCGGTTTGCAGCCAATTCCACCCTTAGCTCCCCCATATGGAATATCTGCTACAGCAGTCTTCCACGTCATTAGTTGAGCAAGGGCATTTACCTCGTCAAGGTCAACCTTGCAAAAGAAATTTACAATATATCTCAGTACCAAGTCCATCGCTCAAAAAAAAAATTGAAGAATACAGAGGATCAGCAAAACCAGGAAAACTGTAAAATTAAAACCATGACAGAAATTTAACGTTAATATACAAGAATTGAAAAGGAAAGGTTAGTGGAACGCTAATCATGTAATGAGGGAAGACTTGCTTGGTCATGACTCATGATCTAGCGGATAGTTAACATAAAGTAATTCCTATAGAAGAACATTTTGTCCATAGATGTTTAACCACCAATAAATGAAAGCTAAATAAGAGTATGTATAAAAACCTACTCATATTTATCACCTGCTAAATAGCAGATGCTATAAAAGCTAAAAAGATGAGTTGAAACCTCGAAACACTAAGTTTTCATCTAAATATCAAAGGCCAACGCTTTTCATGCTTGAAGCACCAGAAGGATTGGCCAACATAGTAATAAAAAATTTAACAGAGATTACAGATCTCTTACACTACCATCATATGCAGCGCAACATGAGTGGTCCATCATAATCAGTGTTATCAAAGGCGAAAAGCGAAAAAAAACTCTAAGATCCATTTGGGGCTTTAAGAGCAATGCACAAATAAAGCGTGGGATTTAATGAAGAAAGGCGCAAATGGAGAAAAGAATACAAATATGTATGTGTAGTCCAAGACTAATAATTATAATCTTGAATAACTAATATAAGGACAAAGAAATTGAAAAACAATTACCATAAGGTGAAATATCAATTATTTAGTCTCGCCACTTCAAGATTACTCTCATTGGTAGAGAAAAGTACGCCTTAGAGCCTTGATGATGACACTGAAGTGCACGTAAAGCGAGGCGAAGCGCTCAACATGTTTTGGGCCTCGCTTCAGGGCTTAAGCGCGCCTTTGACGACACTTATCATAATTTCTTTCAACAGACACGTGCATACTTTCTTTGGATGCAAGTTGTGCCGAAGCCATTAGGCCAAGGGCACATCTACCAGGGCGTCACGCATCACGTCGCCCAAAAAAAGAGATTTTCCTTAAAAGATAAGTTCTAATTGAATTTGATCAGAATCTTGTATTTAATACCAACCTTCGAGCGGTCCTGATCTTGCCTAATTTATACAGCGCGGTAAGTGCCAAAAAAGCTGGCTCACCATTTTTAAATTAAATATAAATGCGGAAACCGAACATCGTTGATTTACCGGTCCCCCAAAAAAGACAAATATCAACCGTATTATAGATAGAAGGTTCCCCTTAACAGGAACCGACTATTTACCGCGCAACCAAACAAAAAAAAACACTTACCACTATCTATGTATAACATAACTGATCATTACATAATTACAGTGGAACACCTATTCATCTTTGTATGCAATGAAACCATTTAGCCTTCAGCAAGCCCTCACATCTGCAATCTTTCTCAGAATACAAGACACATTGCAGTCTGTATGACAAGGAAAAAAGTTTATCCAACCTCAATTTTCCCAAAGTTGAAAGTTTTCAAAAGTGAAAAATAAGAGTATTACCAAAGTGCTTACACAAGGGCAACCAAATTACATAATAATAACGCGGGAACCGAACATTGTTGATTTTGCGACCACTCACCATTGTTAAATTAAATAAAAACTCGGGAACCTAACATCGTTGATTTTACGATCACTCACCATTGTTAAATTAAATAAAAACTCGGGAACCTAATATCGTTGATTTTACGATCACTCACCATTGTTAAATTAAATAAACATGTGGGAACCTAACATCGTTGATTTTACGATGACTCACCACTGTTAAATTAAATAAAAACGGGGGAACCTAACATCATTGATTTTACGATCACTCACCATTGTTGAATTAAATAAAAACGCGGGAACCTAACATCATTGATTTTACGATCACTCACCATTTTTAAATTACATATAAACGCGGGAACCTGACATCATTGATTTACCGGTCCCCCACAAAAGACAAATATCAACGGTATTGTACATAGAAGATTCCCCTTTAACAGGAAACGACTCTTTCTTGCACAACCAAGGAAATAAGCAATCTTACCACAATCTATGTTTAACATTATTGATCATCAAATAATTACAGCAGAACACCTATTCATCTTTGTATGCAAAGAAACCATTTAATCTTTAGCAAGCCTTCACATCTGCAAAGTCTTTCTCAGGATACAACACACATTGCAGTCTATATACCAAGAAAGTAAAAAACTTTATCCAACCTCAATTTTTCCAAATTCTAAAGTTTTCAAAAATGAAAAATAAGAGTAATAATCCAATAAAACAGTTAAACAACAGGTTAAAAAAACCACATATAAAAAGCAAAAAAAGATCACCTCATGATGGTATCTGATTCCTCCTTTCATAGGACCACGAGCATTATCATGTTGCACCCTGAATCCAACATAGGACACCAACGTTCCATCATCCTTGGGAATTGTGCATTCCACCTGATCAAAAACACACCAAACATAATTAATCAACCTATCATGAAAATTCAGAAAGCAAAAAAAAAAATTGATCTCTACAAATTCTTAGAACTCCCTTATATTGATTTTTCCGTTAAAGAACATGAAATCAAGCACACACAAAAAAAGTCAAGAAAATTAATCACAGACCTTAATTTCTCTGAAAGGAATTAGAAGACTCTTTTCAAGTTTGGAGTCCAAACCAAGAATGCGAGCGGCCTGACGAAAGTTACGGTTGGTGGCTGCAAGAGCATTCATGGTTGACTCTTTTTTTTACCCAACACAAAGAAAGGCAAGATGAAGATTGGACCAAAAGAGGAAGCAAAACAAAAAAGACAACTACGACTTTGAGTTTGAGTTGATTGAGATACTATATAATAATGGCAAAGTTGGGTTACAAGTGATATTTGACTAGGACGTGACAATCTATAAACTGATCAAATAAAGGAAACTGATGTCCTCCGGGCCATAGTCCAGTGGCAAAGCCTGGGCGCTATAAGACTCTCTGACATGGGACAGCGTGGGTTCGATTCCCCGCAAGTACGAAGAAACTCTGTATGTTGGGGAATTTGACATTGTCTCATTGATCAGTTGTACGCTCCCAGAAAAACTGGTCACCGGAGCACATCCCACGATTTATCAGATAATAGTGTTGAAGGACCGGTCCTATTAACTCCAGAACGTCTGGGTAATAACAGTGAAGTAGTCAGGCGCAAGCCTGAAAACCTGGATTATAAAAAAAAAAAAAAAAATGATGACAGCTATTATGGCAAATCGGGAAAACATGGGATTCTGTTTTATTATTTTTTATTATTTTACTACTACTAATATATATTTCGAAAGGTTTAGCAAATTAAGGATTGGAGTTTTACCAAAATAAAGGAGAGAAAACTTGATATTGCAAGAGCATTAGATCTTGTCTAGATTAGTTGTGATGAAACGTTGATAATTACTCCTCTCTCCTTTCACTTTTACTTGTCTACTGTAAATTTTCCACATCCTTTAAAGAGATAATAAATATAATATATATTTTATTATAATGTCTATATTAATTGGGGTAGATTTTAGAGTATCAATAGATTTGAGAAATGATGTGGGAATTAGTAGTTAGTAATACTAAGGGTAAAACAGGAAAAAAATGTCTCTTAATATGCTAAAGCGGACAAGTAAAATTTTATTTTTAGTACAGTAGACAAGTAAAAGTGATTATAAAGATAACGGAGATGAGGATGCTCAGATTCAGATGGATGTGTGGGCATACTCAGAGAGATATGATTAGGAACGAAGTTATATGGGACAAGGTGGGAGTGGCAGACAAGATGAGGGAAGCGAGGCTGAGGTGGTTCGGGCATGTGAAGAGGAGGTGCGAGGATGCGCCAGTAAGGAGGTGCGAGCAGTTGATTGTAGTAGGAGTTAGGAGAGGTAGAGGTAGGCCAACGAAGAACTGGTGGAGCTGATTAGACAGGACAATACTGAGGACATGGCCTTAGATAGAAAGATTTGGAGGTCTAGTATTAGGGTAGAAGGTTAGTAGATAGCTGAGTATTGTCGCCTTCTATGTGGGGAGGGGACGGGCGAGTCTACTCCCTCCTCCCTTCTTCCAGTAGTAGTATTCAATTATCACGTAGTTTCTTATTCTTTGGTGTGTACTACTATCTGTTGTCACATTTGTTATGTGTTAGAAGCTAAATTTATAAATAAATAAGTCCGTTTTAAAATAATTCATTGCATTTTCACCTTGACTTTCTAGGTAAATTCATTTAACATGAATCTTAATGACAATGTACAAGAATTGACAATTGATAACGTAAGTAAATATATGATACATGTAACCCAGATAAAGATTTTATGTGTTTCAATTAAAGTGTTGAAGTTGATAATAAATAATCGGTATGTTTGGTAAATATACATCGATAAGTACTTTTTCTATTAAAAATTTAAAATGACTAAAATGTTTTTAGAGTTATTTATAAAATAGTATAAATTTAAAATATAGTAACACGAATGGCAAAAATTGAATGAAAGAGTTTTAAAAAAAAATAGAAAGGATACATTTATAGTAATAAAAGATATTATGGATAAAACATAAATAAATTTAGTCATACTAAAAGTGCTTATAAGTTAAAAAATTATAATTTCTAGCTTATTTAACGTATAAGCACTTATGGTATTTCTTAAATGAGTAAATAAATCAAAAAGTGTTTATAAGCTGATTTGACCTGCTCCAAGCTTACACAAACACCCGATCTTGCTAGAAATTATTAAAGTTTATATTGTTTGACATGATATATTCAAGGGGAGGTGCAAGTTGTATGTTATTCGCATATGACATAGTATTGAATGACGAAACGCACGGTTGAGTTAACGATAGGCTAGAAGTTTGGTGACAGTATGAGTGTTTGTCGGTCAGTTCAGTCTGGTTTTGTGTATTATCAGTTCAGTTTATTGATTTTCGATTTGTAAGCACACTAAACCGATCACCAAACCAATAAAATATTCGTTATCGATTTTTGGTTAGCAATCCGTGACAGTTTGGTTTAACCGATAAAAAAAATGCTCCGCTAGTTTTAATATCAAATCCCCTTTTAGTTAGAACACCCATTCCATTAGTCAAGAATTTCAGTTCTAAAGTTTAAATTGTACATTGTCAAAATCACTTTTAGGACTATATAATAACATTATTAAAACTCTTTTATTGTTCAGTTAATTCAAACTTTCAATAAGTTAACATTTGAATGAAGATATAACATGTCGATGTTCAATTGCGAATATTTGATTATTTAGGTGCAGAAGATATAACATGTCGATGTTCAACGCCTGTATGTGGAATTAGAGGAGAAATGCGGGGATAAGAAGTTGTACAGACTAGCCAAGATAAGGGAGAGGAGGGCCCGCGACTTGGATCAAGTGAGGTGCATCAAGGACGAGGACGACAAAGTACTGGTGGATGAAGCGCATATTAGGCGGAGGTGGCAGTCTTACTTCCACAAACTCTTGAACGAAAAAGGAGATTGAGACATTGTTCTGGGAGATCTGGAGCATTCTGATAGGCACGGGGATTTTGGGTATTGTAGAAACATTAAGATTGAGGAGGTTACGGGTGTTATTCGCAGGATGCGTAGGGGATGAGCGACCGGGCCTGATGAGATCCCAGTTGAATTTTGGAAGAGTGCATGCAGGGTTAGTTTGAAGTGGCTGACTGAGTTTTTTAACGTCGTTTTTAAGACGGCAAGAATGCCCGAAGAATGGAGGTAGAGTATTCCCTTGTACAAAAACAAAGGTGATATCTAGAGTTGCAACAACTATAGGGGTATCAAGCTGCTGAGTCACTCTATGAAAGTTTGGGAAAGAGTCGTGGAGACGGGGTGAGGAGAGGCGTGTCTATTTCTGAGAACCAATTTGGATTCATGTTGGGGCATTCGACTACCGAAGCCATTCATCTTATTAGGAGGTTGGTGGATCAGTATAGAGAGGAGGAAAGACTTACATATGGTTTTCATCGACCTCAAGAAGGCATACGACAAAGTCTCTAGGGAGGTTCTATGGAGATGTTTGGAGGTTAGAGGCGTACATGTGGCGTACACTAGGGAGATCAAAGATATGTATGATGGAGCCAAGACTAGAGTACGGATAGTAGGAGGAGACTCGGAGCACTTCCCAGTAATGATAGGGCTGTACAAGGGATCAACTCTTAGCCCATTCCTATTTGCCTTGGTGATGGACGAACTGACGCGACAAATCTAAGGGGAGGTACCATGGTGTATGTTATTCGCAGACGACATAGTCCTGATTTATGAGACTCGCAGCGGAATGAACGCCAAGCTGGAGGTTTGGAGACAGACACTGGAGTCTAAAGGGTTCAGGTTGAGTAGGACCAAGACAGAATATTTGGAGTGCAAGTTCAGCAACGGGAGCGACCCTGAGATAGGTGTGGAGGTAAGGCTTGGTACTCAGGTCATTCCTAATAAAGAAAGCTTCAAGTACCTAGGGTCTATTATCCAAGGGAATGGAGAGATTAATGGCGATGTCACACATCGTATTGGGGCAGGGTGGATTAAATGGAGGCTCACATCTAGAGTCTTGTGCGACACAAAGGTCTCACCAAAACTTAAAGGCAAGTTCCAGAGGGTGGTGGTTAGATCGACTATGTTGTATGGGATGGAGTGTTAGTCACTCAAGACTTCGCACATACAAAAGATGAAAGTTGCGGAGATGAGGATGCTGAGATGGATGTGTGGGCATACAAGGAGAGATAAGATTAGAAATGATGATATCCGGGAGAAAGTGGGAGTGGCCTCAATGGATGATAAGATGCGGGAAGCGAGATTGATATGGTTCGGGCATGTGCAGAGGAGAGACACATATGCCCCAGTGCGGAGGTGTGAGAGGTTGGCTATGGACGGGTTCAGGAGGGGTAGAGGTAGGCCGAAGAAGTATTGGGGAGATGTGATTAGACGGGATATGGCTCAAGTGCAACTTACTGAGGACATGACCTTAGATAAGGGGTTGTGAAGGACACGAATTAGGGTAAAAGAGAAGTAGGTACTCGAGTGTAGTCCTACTTATGCTTACAAATTTTGTAGTTGTAGTGTTATTATTGTACGCCCGATTAGCCTATCACACTTATAGACACATTATTGCTTTATATTTCACTGTAGTTTGATTTCTGCTGCTATGTGTTCTTTAGTGTATTTTGTTTAGCTTATTTAGTTGTGTTAGCTACTGCTCCCTTTTGTTCGAATGCACTTTATACTGCTTTAATTCTTTATCTGAGTCTGACCGTTTCTCTTGCTTTACTCTTTACTCTTGCTTTGTTTTGATTGCCTTGCTTGTTATTATGCTTTGTCTTGAGCCAAGGGTCTCCCGGAAACAGCCGCTCTACCTACCAAGGTGGAGATAATGTATGTGTACACTCTACCCTCCCAGACCCCACGGTGTGGGATTTCACTGAGTATGTTATTGTTGTTGTTGTTGTGCAGAATAATTGTTGATTACTGCAATTTATTCTTGCCGTATATTCATACTAAAGACTAGTTATGATCCTTACTCATGATACAAGTTCAAATTTTTAATATACAAAGTGGAGTAAATTAATTTCAAGTCGAAAACATCTTGAAGCTAAAGCTAACATTTCCTTTGGATTTTCAGTTGAGCAACAATCTCAAATACAAAAGAGATTGCAGTGAAATGTCACTTGAACCTGTTTGTTTAGCGATCCATTAAGTATTCTTCAAAATAATAATAATAAGCATGATTATAAAATTAGGGATAAAAAATAATTTTAATATGATCTAATTGGGTTACGGTTTTTTTATTTTCCATCCGGAGTTCGGTACCCGCATTGAGGGCTGACTAATCCGAATTCATGTCGGGTAGTCCCACTTTGGGGGGCAAAGCACTCCTTAACAATGGTGACTCCATATCCAAGGGGGCTCGAACTCGAGACCTCTTGATTAAGGATGGAAGTACCAGTTACTACACCACAACCATTGTTGGTTATTGGGTTACGGTTAACCATTAAATAAATTCTAAAAATCAAAAATCAAACCAATAGTCCAATAAAAAAATTATAAAATTATTTAAAAATCTTTAACCCAATAATCCGAAACTGATAAATCAATAGCATTTTTTAATTCGATTTATCAGTTAAACCAATTTTTGCACACCACTAGGTGACAGATCCTAGAGTCTACAGATTTCGTGTTAAGCAGGACTAAACACAGAGTACCTCAAGTGCAAGTTCAGTGACATGATGCATGAGGAAGAGGTGGAAGTGAAGATCGATGCACTAGTCATATCCAAGAAAGAAGTTTCAAGTATCTTAGGTCCATAATCAAAGGAGACGCGGAGATCAATAAGGTGTCGCACATCATATTGGAGCTCGGTGGGTGAAATGAAGGCTCGCATATGGGGTACTGTGTGATAAGAATATGTCTCCAAGGCTCAAAGATAAATTCTACAAAGTGGTGGTTTGACCGATATTATTATATGTGGAAGAATGTTGGCCGGTCAAGAACGTCCACGTTCAAAAGAAGAATGTAGCAGAGATGAGAATGCTTATAAGGATGTGTGGGCATATTAGGAGAGATATGATTAGGAATTAAGTTATATTGGGCAAAATGGGAGTAGCTCCGGTTGCAAACAGATGAGGGAAGTGAGACTTAGATGGTTCCAGCATGTGAAGAGGAGGTGCGTGGATGCGCCAGTAAAGAGGTGTGAGAGTTTTGTTGTAACATGAGTTAGGAGAGGTAGAGGTATAGGTAGGCCAAAGACAAACTGGGAAAGTGATTACACAGGACATGACACTACTTCAGCTCACTAAGGACATGACTCTAGATATAAAGGAGTGGAGATCGAGGATTAGGCTAGAACATTAGTAGGTAGCTGAGTATTGTCGCATTTTGTGTGGGAAAGGCGTGGGGCTACTCCTCTCCACTTCTCCTTATTAATAGTATTATTTAGTAATCACATAGTTTCCCTTTCTTCAATGTGTATTACTCCCTCTGTCTCATTTTAAGTGTCTTAGTTTGACTTGGCACGGAGTTTAAAAAATAAAGAAAGGCTTTTGAATCTTGTGGTCTTAAATTAAAGATGTGTGTAGTCCTTTAAATCTTGTGATCTTAAATTTGCTATGTAGGATGTTGAATTGGAAAACTTACTAAATACAGAAAGAGGTACTCTTTTTGGGACAGACCAAAAAGGAAAGTAAGACACTTAAAATAGGACGGAGGGAGTACTATATATTCCTTCATTTGCTTTGTATCTTGTTATTTTGTTGTCATATTTTCTTCCAACCATGCTTCAAGTTTTTTTGTTTTATTTTGAGTCAATGGTTTATTAAAAATAACTTCTTTACCCCGTAAATGGTAGGGGTAAGGTCTACGTACATCCTACCCTCCCAGACCCATTGATGGAATTACACTGAGTCTGTTGTTGTTGATGTTTATATTATTTGTCAGAGACGGAAAAAGATTTCCTAAGAATTAAGATTTTTTTCTATACTAAATTATTTATTTGAGCTATAAGTCAAAATTAATTATGCAAACGAAATTTAATTTAAGGCAAATTATGTATCGAAGTTTATCTCACTCAAATGTAGGGGTGTCCATGGTAAGGTTCGGGCGGTTATTTATAAAAATTTTACCATATTGATTTCGATTATTTTATTTTGTATTACCAAAATTATATTTTTCGTAACTCTCTCATCATCTAGGTCTCTCTTCAATATCGATACGATTCTATTAGCTTTCGATATTTTCTAAAAAGATATGTAAAATCTCTAGTAAAAATTAGAACACTATAGTATACTTCTGTAGGACTTTTGCAAAATCTTTCTAAATATTTTTATTGTTTGAAAGGTAATGAATCAAGAAAACATAAAAGATGACAAGAATAGAGATTCATCATTCATCTCACTATTGTATAGTAGTGTAAACTAATATTAAGCAAAGACAGAAGAATATAATATAGATCACACGAGGGGAACAAATCAATCAAGATGGGACTCAAGAACTTATTTTACTAAGATTAAATATACAATAAGATAAATTTAAATAATATGAGATAAAAAATATCTAATACCTTATAGCTTGCTATCAAGATCGTTAGAATACCTTGTAGCTAATTACTAGTTATAACTACTCAAGATGGTAGAACTAGTTTAATTTTGATAGGGCTATATAATAGGTTAATTTCAGTCGTAGGACTTTGGGTTTAACTATGTTGCTGCCTTGCATTCGTTTCCATCACCTCAGTCTAAAGCAAAAAATTTAATATTATATTTTTAACTATATTGCCGGCTTGCAGTCGTTTCCATCACCCCGGTCTACAACCAAAAAATTAATATTGTATTATTTTAAACTAATATATAAATTATATTTATCACGTATAAATTTATTTGGTATGGTTCGATATTTTTTTGATTAATTTTTATCAAACTAAAAACTTACCTAATTATTTGATACGGTTATAAATTATATAGAAACTGTCAATTTTATTTTTAAAAAAACCTAAAATTCGGTTCGGTTAAATAAATTTTTAGAAAACCATTGACACCACTAGTCAAATGTTGTCATGATTTCGAAGTTCGCCTTCTCTGGTGCATAAAAGCAGGGTCGTCTCAAATATTTTGGGGGCCATGTTCTAATTCGTAAAAGTGGGCCCTTAATATAAGTAAATATACGATTTCAATAATTAGATTGGGCTAAGACCTGCGAATTATGGGTCCTTACAGTAAATTCTGGCTAATACTACTTTAAAAAAAATGAAAAAAGAGGCCCCTAAAATTTTTCATTTTTCGGGGGCCCTGTGCGGTAGCACAGCTCGCACGGGCCCAAAGACGCCCGCCCCTGCATAAAAGAATAATATAAAACTTTTAAAATGATAAAAAAAAAAAAAAAAAAAGAGATTGTCGTAGATAACTCAATAATCTAGAGGACACAATTCGAACCACGGAATGAAAAGTTTAACAATTAAATTAGATATAGTCAAATTTTTCTATAATTGTCATTTTCTATAATAACATTTCACTATAACAGACTGATTTTCTCCGGAATTGATTTTTCATATTATATTTTACTTCTCTATAATAGTATTCTACCTATAACAAAAATGTCATTCATTATAGTGGTACAATCTTTAAAAACTTAACCCTCTATAACAGTCATACTCAAATATTGTGTAATAATATCTGTAAGAAGTATATTATGTGTAAAAAAATAAAATATCAAAATATTTTTGACAATCGTCAGAGGAAAGATTGAATTTTTTTTGTTGAAAGTTTAGACAATAATCTTCATCAATTCAAGCGTTATCTTATCACTAAGATACTGAAATTTACAAAACAACCTATAACTGTAGAAATATCATTTTCCATTGTTGGAGAAATAACGAAATTCTACCTACAAATGACAACTTCATTATTAATAGTGAAAATTTAGAACTTTTTGAGGATGTTGGTAGTGTGCCATCACTTATAGCTCAAATCCCATCTCATAATACTAATCAAGCAATGGATGCTACCACTTACGGAGTTTGACGCAACTCTTCCAATCCTTGAAACTTACACTGATGAAGAGATTATTGCACAAGTGATTGGAGTGGAAGAACAAGAG
This sequence comes from Anisodus tanguticus, assembly GCA_034509755.1. NCBI lineage: Eukaryota > Viridiplantae > Streptophyta > Magnoliopsida > Solanales > Solanaceae > Anisodus > Anisodus tanguticus. Next base: position 45,195,301 of record CM067550.1, on the reverse strand, counting down.
ACAACGGATACAAAAGGTGACAACGATGAGATAAAAGAGTCAATTGATAAGGTCTTAGACATCCATTAGGGAAAACTATTGAATTCCCTTTTGCTGAAAGTTTGGACAGAATTCTTCGTCAATTCAAGTGTTATAATATCGCTAAGAGACTGAAATTTATGAAATAACCTACAATTGTAGAATTCTTACGTTAAACTTGAAATTTTATTTAAAATTTCAATTAATTTTAAATGCATATGTTCCTTAGATTTCAATTCTTTATCGATATGGTATAACTAGTCATGGATTTATTTGTAATTTATTAGTATTTTTTAATTTTTAATTAATGAGATATGAAAATCAGAAATTTTGTAATTAACAAGTATATTATTTGCGTTTATAGCATAAAAAGTACAGAAAAATAAATTTTTGCGTACTTTCGCTTATAACGGCTAATGAGATCCAAAAATGAAATGTCAGTATATATATATATAACAGCACCTCACTATAGCGGCCATGAAATTTCCGGACAAATGCTATCATTATAGAGAAGTTTTACGGTATGCCCATTCATCTGGTGAAAAAAGAAAAGGGACTAGATGCCGGAAGGTGTGGAGGTGTTAGTTGTATTATTTAATGCAAATGGCATTTATACCATTTTTCCATTTTTATCTCCACATTAAAAACTGTCAATCCTACCCAAAAGACAAGCATATTTCCAACATACATGTATAGTCTCTTCAAATAAATGTTTCTATTGTATAAATGGAAAGCAAGGTCCTAATACATAGCTTTTAGATGATTTTACACGAAAAGGAAAAATGATATATTTATGACGGAAGAATTGATCACAATCCGTAATAAATTTGAGCGTTGCAAGTAATGAAAGAATAAAACTATCAGAAATTTTATCATAGTTGATGAATTCCATCATAAAATTATCATAAATACATCATAATTTTGTGATAGATTTGTCCATCATAAATATTTCGTTACTAATTTTGTGTGTGTGTGTGTGTTTTTTGTTGTAGAAAATCAATTCCTTGATTTATTTCATTCACATAGTCAAATATATATACAAATATACAATGCTAACATTAAGGAAAACTAATCTAATCATCCTAAATTAATTTATACTAATTTACAATCAAATCTTAATCATTCTAAATTATGTTATTACAAAATATATGAAGTGATCATGATTTGAGATAATTGTGGGATGACCCCATAATTATCCTAACAGTCCCCCGCAGTCTTAGCGGGAGGTTCTCGTATGCTGAGATTGTCCCTGAAAATCATCAAATAGTACGCGCGGAAGACCTTTTGTGAAGATGTTAGCAATCTGATAATGAGACGGTACACGGAGAACACAGACTTGTCCACGTGCAACCTTTTCTCAGACAAATAATATATCAATTTCTATGTGTTTTGTGCGTTGATACTGGACAGGATTATCGACACTTACATTATCACAATACATCACGGTTGCTTTTTCAATCGGATAATGGAGCTCTAAAAGAAGATTACAGAGCCAACATGATTCAGCAACCACATTGGCTACCCCTCAGTATTCTGCTTCAGCGCTCGATCGAGACATCGTTGGATGTCGTTTGGACGACCATGAAATGAGGTTGTCGCCCAAAAACACGCAATAACCAGAGGTGGAACGTCGTGTATCCAAACAACCACCCCAATCCGCATCTGTATAATATGAGAGACTCAAAATGGAGGACTTATACAGATGCAATTCAAAATGAAGAGTACCCTTGACATACCACATAATTCTCTTGAGAGCCCCTATATGTTCCTCTTTCGGATCATGTATATGTAAACACATTTGTTGAACCGCATAGAAGATATCAGGTCTCGTGAAGGTGAGGTATTGCAAGGTCCGTACAAGGTTGCAGTAGTGTGTTGGATTATTGTATGAGGTTCCTGTAGCGTTGCTTAGCTTGGCCTTTGTATCAACAGGTGTGTGTGAAGTTTTGCATGAGGACATACCAGCTTTTTCAATGATCTCCTCTGCGTATTTCTTTTTATTGAGAAACAGACCACGTACATATTGGGTTACAACAATGTCCAAAAAAATTTAATGGACCCAAATCCTTCATAGCAAATTCTGTTGCAAGTAGGGACATAATAGACCAGCGAAGTGATGTAGACGAGGTCGTGAGAATGATGTCATCTATATATAGGAGGATATATGCCATGTCGCTTCCCTTCTTGTAAATGAAAATGGGCTGATCGGACTTGTTGTGTGAGAAACCCAGTGTGGATACAAACCTGTTATACCATGATCGTGGATCCTATTTTAAACCATATAAGGATTTTTTTCAACAGCAGACATAATCTTAATGTGTAGAGTCTCGGAAACCCAACGGCTGGTGCATGTAAACTGTCTCCTGTAAATGGTCATGTAGAAATGCATTTTTGACATCCAACTGATGAATGGACCAAGATTTGGACAATGTCAGGCTAAGAACCGTCCTGATATTTGCTGGCTTAACCATCGGACTGAATGTTTCACCCCAATCCACACCAACCAGTTGAGACATGTCATCACCAACAAGACGAGCTTTGTATCTCGCAAAGGATCAATCATAATTCTTCTTATGACAAAAAAAACCCACACAGACCGAATTATGTTCACATTAGATGGACGGGGCGCTAATTCCCACGTCTTATTTTTAATAAGAGCATTAATTTCATCTAACATTACAACTTTCCAATTCGGGTGTGATAGGGCTGCTTTGGGATTTCTCGGAAGGGGTGATGATTGGACTGAAAATGTTATGTTAAAATAACACTTAGATCGAAAAATTTTGTGCATTGCACGGGTTTCAATGGTCTGAGGTTTGGGATTTTGGCTAGTGGGCTAAGCGGCTAATCGAATTTAGGCAAAAAATAGTGGACTGGGTGATTTGGCTTTCTGCTCAGTTAGAGGGCCAACTTGGGTTAAGGTTTTGGGCCTGTGAACATGGGCCTGAAGAGCTGGGTGGTGTCACGGGCAAGAGGGAAGAGGACTCCCTCCATTGGGCCTGCCCGCCACTAAATGTGGACTGGGCCGAGGCCGAAGGAAGAGAGGCAGTGACCTCTGCTCCTCGGACTGGCCCAGTCAAATTTAGTGGTTGGGCTGAGACGTTGGGTGGTGGGGTTTGGGCTAGTCCCACACTATTTTGGGTGTTTAAATGGTGATTCATAATTGGATGTATTATGTCGTCCAAAATATCATATGAAGGTGAGGATGCCATGTGAGATTTAGCAAACGGGAATGTAGACTCATAAAAAATGACGTGACGAGAAATAATGATTTTCTCATTCATCATATCATAACACTTATATCCCCTATGATTTTGTGGATATCCCAAAAACACACAAGGAGTGGAATGGGCCTGAAGTTTATTAATGGTTGTGGACGGAAACAAGGGATAACACAAACACCTAAAAACCAACAAATGTGTAAAATATAGGAGACGGTGGTACAACATTTGTGTAAGTGACACATTGGAGAGTAGTTTTCTAGAAAAAATATTTAAAAGATATGCGGTCATTTGAAGTGCATGATGCCAAAAGGTTGGTGGTGTGGACGAATGCACAAGAAGTGTGCGAACCATATTGTTAATTGTTCGAATTTTTCTTTCGACTTCCTCATTTTGAGGTGATGTATGTGGACATGAAAGACACAAAGACGGCCGATTTTGGTGACAAAAATCATTAAATTGAGCATTTATGAATTTCCCACCATAGTCGCATTGAAAACATTTAATGGATTTGTCAAATTGAGTTTTGATAAAAATACTAAATTGTTTAAATATGGTGTAGGCTTGCAATTTATTTCCTAAGGGAAATGTCCACAGAAAATTCGAATAATCATCTAAAATGAGCATATAATATTTATGACCCGCAGAACTCAAAACTGGTGATGTCCACAAATCACAATGCGACATATCAAATGGCATAAGTGTAAGTGAAGTAGATGATGAAAAAAGAAGTCTAACATGCTTCCAAAACACACAAGTTTGGCAAACAGAAGAGTCCAAAAGTTTGTTACAAGCAACAAAATTATTCTTCCTAAGATTATTGAAAACTGGTGCTCCCGGGTGTCTCAACCGATTGTGTCATACAATAAGGGAAATAGCTGCAAAGATTGATGGTTTGGTCATATGATTTTTGGAAATGGTAGTGATGGGATACAAGTCCCCTATGCTATTCCATCTTATTAGTGGCATCTCCATCTGAAAATCCTTCACAGAAAAGCCAAACTGATCAAAATTCACAGAAACATTGTTGTCAATTGTTTGAAGCGACATGTCTTCGCACTTAAATAGGTGATCTCCTATAAGGTATATTGCTCTACCCCACTCGCAAGTGTTAGGAATCATTAAAAGTTTCAGAAACTTATCATTTACCCATTATGCAGGTAGCACTCAATGTCTATCGCAGGAACGGCTTTGGAGTTATATTTCTTTAAAGAATGATAATCTGAAGTGCTCTTACTTCAAGTGAAGCGCTAAACTGAACCTCTATAGTTTAGTTTTCCCATTGAACCAAATTCTTGGGATCTCCAGTCAGTAAGGTTGGGTTACCACCATAAAGATTCTTATTATTTGGGTTTTAAGCCCATTCCCCTAGACAAGCAGAATATTTGATCTTTGCGTAAGCCTTTAGTTAATGGATCCGCTAAGTTATCCTTTGATTTGACTTAATAAATGGAAATGACACCCATAGTGATCAACTGCCTAACGGTCTTATGTCTCCGACGAATATGTCTAGACTTGTCGTTGTACATATTACTCTGTGCCCTTCCTAAAGCAAATTGGTTGTCATAGTGAATCATCACCGAAGGTGCAGGTTTATCCCAAAAAGGTATATCCTCTAAGAAGTCATGAAGCCATTCTGCTTCTTCTCCTGCTTTTTCCAAAGAGATAAACTCGATTCCATCGTGGATCGGGCTATGCATGTTTGATTAGAGGATTTCCAAGACACAACCCCACCACCAATTGTAAAAACATACCCACTGGTGGATTTGGTGCTCTTTATGTCCGATATCCAGTTTGCATCACTGTATCCTTCCAGTACGGTTGGATATCTTAAATAATGTAATTCGTAAGTCAGCCAATATTTCAGATATCGTAGTATCCGATTTAACGCCTTTCAGTGACCATTTCCAGGATTACGAGTAAACCTAGCCAACTTATTGACTGGATAAGCGATATCGAGCCGGGTGCAGTTTGTAATATACATCAAACTACCAATGACGTGCGCATATCGCTCTTAGGATACGGGTGAACCACGATTCTTATCAATTCTATGATGCATATCCATTGGTGACTTCATAGGAGGACTATCAAATACATCAAATTTCCTCAAAACATCTTCAATGTAATGAGATTTTGATAAGACCAGCCCGTCAGATGTCTTAGAAATCTTAATTCCTAAGATCACATCTGCAATACCCATATATTTCATGTCGAAGTATTGTTTCAACATATTCTTGGTTTCCAAGATCAAGTTTAGACTACTTTCGGTGATGAGCATGTCATCTACGTAAAGATATATCATGAAAAATGAGTCAGAGTTCCCTTTTATATAGATACATTTATCACATTCATTTATGGAGAAACCTTTTGATAATAAAGTATTGTCAAACTTTTCATGCCATTGTTTCGGGGCTTGTTTGAGTCCGTACAGAGACTTAACAAGTCAACATACTTTCTTTTCTTGTCCTGGAACCACATACCCCTCGGGTTATTCCATGTATATTTCCTCTTCCAACTCTCCGTTTAGGAAGACTGTCTTAACATCCATTTGATGTATCTCAAGGTCACGCAAAGCTGTAATGGCTATGAATACCCTTATGGACGTTAGTATGTGTCGAAGTAATCGAGGCCTTCCTTTTGTCTGTAGCCTTTGACTACTAATCTGGCCTTATACTTGTCAATAGTTCCATCTGCTTTGTACTCTCTTTTGAGTATCCACTTACAACCCAAAGGTTTGCTTCCCGAAGGAAGATCAACCATTTCCCAAGTATGGTTTTGCATGATGGAATCTATTTCGCTTTCTATAGCTTCTTTACAAAGCAGTGCTTATGGAGTTGACAATGCTTACTTAATTGTCCTCTGTTCATTTTCAACCATATAGGTTAGAAAGTATGGACCAAAGGTTTTATCCTTTTTGGCCCTTTTGCTCCGTTTTGGTTCAACCTCTGGAACCCCTAAGTTCTGTAGGTCTGAAAAATTAAGTTCTGGATGTATTTAGAAGATGGAGGACCTAGGTGAGATTGGGTTCGGGGCTAAGCCCCACACGCGTATGAGTACGCAACTTTATTTGTGTCAACAAACTAGACTATGGTTCTAATGCTGAGGTTTAGAGCGCCTATGATGGTCATGCTGTTGACGGTCAATGTGTTGATGGTGTCACCGCTCCCGAGAGTGGTGGAAACAAGCGCCCAAGAGAGGCTGAGCATGTCAACTGGGACAAAAGGAGAAGGCTGAAGATGTTGTTCTATCTTGTAGAAGAAGGCCTATATCACTCCCAGACAAAGGATCCGAATTATGGTAAGAAGGAAATGGACACTCAGTCTGACTAAAGTGGGCCAGAATCCAAAAGGTCTAAGTTAATTATCCTTCCTTGTCTATAATGTGTTTAGATAATATCTTAATAAAAGTGTGTAAATCAAGGCTAGGAATATGAAAGTGTTTTCATTAAATACTTATATTCCCTACACTCTAAAATCGAAATTGAATCTCCCTCCTTCCCAGTTAAAGATTAGTGCTGGAAAACAAAACTTAAAAGATCTGTTATTTTGGGTGTAATTATTAAAAGTATGTTCGCACATACGACGGAGAGATATCCAATGACTGTGCGAAAACTGTTACCATTCTTAAGCAAGCGTCAGGAATTGTCTGGGCACTAATCTCAATGGAAGAAGACTAAGAGATAATGGCTTATCTTAAGACGTTGAACCTGTCACACTATCTGGCAAATGATCCTTCATTTGATAGGATAGTATTGGACATTCAATCATACAAAGCCTACGGGCGACTGAAGTGGGCCAGAGTTTCCAGGTCTTCAATGATCTGAAGGCCAAAAGAAAGGCAGAAAAGAAATTGGACACTCAGACTGGCAAAGCAACTGGAGTGGGCCAGAGTATCCATATCACATATGATCCAGTTACGCCCTAACCATAGGTAAAGAGGTTGTTCATGTGAAGCAACGCCACCTCTAAAGTAGAAGGGGTTGGAGAGGTTGTCCTCAAAAGGACTTCAGGAATGGGATCACTCTAAAGGAGGTGATACATGTCCCAAACTTGGTTTCAGGGACGTTGTTGGTCAAGCTGGTTAAAGACTAGTCCAACAGGTACAGTATGTTTGTAGCCCAATGAATGATATATTTGTAATATGTGCATCTATGCCATCATAGATTAAGACACGTTAAATAGCAAGTCATTCAAAAGCTAACTAAGTTGAGATTGTTGCCTTCTGTCGACATAAACCCTCAAAATGAATGTGAGGTGTGCGAAGAGGAAAAATCACATTTTCATTCCGTCCAAGGAATAGCGATAGAAGCATTGCTCCTCTAGAACTTAGTCACTCCTACATGGGCGAATTGAAGTTTGTACAAAATAGAGGGGGGAGACAAGTACTTTGTGACCTTCATAGACGATGGTACAACGTATTGCATCTTTTATCTGTTGAAAGCAAAGATGAAGCTGTTGAAGCGGATAAGCACTACAATGCAGAAGTTGAAAATCAACTAAGCCTACGGATTGAGGAATTCATAGTGATAGAGGGGGAGAATGTGAAGCATCGTTTATCAAACGACTGCTCCTTACTCGCCTCAGTCTAACGGTGTTAGCCAAGCGCAAAGTCGTACGCCCAAAATATATGGGGTAAGGCGATCATTACCGCTAATGTGATTCTCAACAGAACTTCGTATAAGGATAACCCTCTATGTGAAACATGGAAATGATCTTACCTACATATGTTGTGATGTGGGGTGGCTTGGTAGAGGTTGGAATACCGAAACAGGTCAAGACTGTAGATTGCATATCCACTGGATCTGCAAATAATAGTAGTGCTTATCGCCTCTTGGTGTCAAAGAATGCTGAATTCTTTGAAGATAACTTTTCTTGAGAAGGAAAAAGAAGCAATTGCTCGAGGTTAACAAGAACTCGCGAGTGCCTGATTGTTTGGAACTAGACGTTCCAGATCTACAGGACTCGGAAGTTGCTGACTATCCGGAACTTAATGTTCCAGATCTATAGAACTCAGGGATTCTAGATGTTGAACCGAGACGGAACAAATAGGGGACAAAGACTTGTTCCAGGCCTTCTAGCTTGCATGGTTGAGAATGAACCATGGACAATTAACAAAGAATTGTCATCTCCAAAAGCACTGCTTTTGAAAGAACCTACAGAGAGAAAAATATATTCCATCAGATAGAACCATACTTGTGTAATGGTTAACCTTCCTTCGGGAAAAGAACCTTTGGGTTGTAAAAGTGGATACCCAAAAATGGCCGTTATAGTCGTTGCACAATGGCCAAAATCAAAATTTGGTTGTTGTTGCAACGGTTATTTTTGCAAAGAGAAAGGGGGACGGGACGGGGTAGAACGGGGTCGGGACGGGATTGGGACGAGTGGGACGATCCCAGACCCCGTCTCGAGTTCGAACCCCGACACTGACAATTTTTTTTTATGGGGGATCGCGGCGGGGCGGGTAGCGGGACGGGTCGGGATCGGGCCGACCCGGCTAGCTGGGTCTATTATTTACTCTAGGATTGTTGAGGCACTACAAAATGACCTTGAGGACAGGTTTGATCGTTTCAATGGAGCTAAATTGTACCACCTGCATAAAGAATTAAGTGACTCATTTCAAGGTTCTAATGATATTGCGGCATACTATACCGAAATCAAAAGTTTATGGGATGAGCTAGACATCTTAAATGTTAAAAACTATTGTTATTTTTCTTGTAACTGTGGTGGAAAAGTAAAGTCTTCTAAATTCCTTCAAGATGAAAGGTTGATGCAATTTCTCATGGTCTTAATGACACTTATTCGTCAGCTAGAGGCAATTCAGTTTGTTATTGTTCTTGTAATTGTTTGTAGTTGAGTTTCTAGTTCTATAGTCATCGAAAATCAATCTGATGTAGTGCTTTGGCACAATAGACTGGGGCATTTGCCCATATCATCAATGAAAAACATCAAGAATTTCAGTTTTCAGTCTTTGTCCGAGTATGTTTGTGATATATGTCCCTTAGCCAGAAGCCTTCCTTTCCTACCAGTGATATTAAATCCAAAGCCATTTTTGAGTTAGTACACATAGACACATGGGGGCCGTATAAACCTTCTACTCACAATGGTTTCAAGCATTCTTTAATCATAGTAGATGATTTTAGTAGAGCTACTTGGACATATATTATAAAAACTAAGAGCAATGCTTTCACTATGATTCAATATTTCATAGCCATGACAGAGAGGCGATTCATTATCCAAGTTAAAATGATAAGATCTGACGATGCTCTTGAGCTAGGAAAGAGTACTATTGCCACTGATTTCTTAAATTCTAAAGACATTGTGCACCAAGCTTTTTGTGTTGGTACCCCACAACAAAATGAGGTGGTTGAAAGGAAACATAGGCATCTTTTGAAAACTTCTAGGGCACTTTTGTTCCAATTTGGCTTACCTATTAGTTTTTGGGTGAATGTGTGTTAACTGCTACTTTCCTTATTAATAGATATCCTTCTAGAGTTCTACAAGAAAGGACCCTTTTTCATCTTGTTTTTGGCCACCCCTGCCTATAATAATCTCAAAAGTTTTGACTGCCTTTGCTATACTTCTACTCTTCCATTAAATAGATCTAACTTTGAACCTACGGCAAGTTCTTGTGTCTTCATAGGGTATTCTTATGGGCAGAAAGGTTTCAAACTTCTCAATTTAAAGAATAGAATTTTTTTTGTCTCAAAGGGATGTCATATTTCATGAAGCTGTCTTTCCTTTACTTATTTCTAAATCACCACCTATATTTCCTACTTCACCTAGTACATCTAATCCTTATACTTCTGTTTCTTCAGATTTTTTTCATTCATTATCTTCTAAATCTAGTTCTGCAGCACAAGAAGGAACTGATATAATTTCTGAAGACTTTGCTTCACCAGGTACTTCTCAATCACCTGATAACTCTGTTTCACGGTCAGATGTTTTACCTGTTTCTCAAGAGGATACTTCATCTTCTTCTAATATAGTTCCTACCCCATCAATGAACCAACCAGTTTTGCACAAGCTGCTCTCCATTCTGGATGGCAGCAAGCTATGGCTTCTGAATTTGAAGCATTAGAGGCTAACAAGAATTGGGATGTGGTTTTAATACCTGAAGGAGTAAGGGTTATACCATGTAAGTGGGTATTTAAAGTAAAACAAAAATCTTATGGTAGCCTAGAAATACTTAAGGCAAGAATTGTTGCGATGGGTGACATTTAAAAGGAAGGATTAGATTTCAATGAAATCTTTTCTCCAGTTGTGAAAATGATAATCATTAGGTGCATGTAGTTATTGCCATAAAAAGGGGGTTGGCCTATTTCACAATTGCATGTGAATAATGCATTGCATGGTGATTTACATGAGGATGTCTATATGAAATTCCGTCCTAGTATGCCTTTTCCTAGTCCACAGCATGTTTGCAAGTTAAATAAATCATTATATGGACTTTGACAAGCTTCTCGTCAATGATATTCTAAACTCACTTCTGCCCTCAACTACAAAGGATTTACTTCTTCTCTTAATGACTACTCATTATATTTTAAGGATGGAGATTTTATTTCTATTATAGTTGTTTATGTTGACGATATAATTCTTACTAGCAACAATGCAGCATAACTCAATCAGTTAAAGTCCTTTCTTGATGATGAATTTAAAATTAAGGATTTGGGAGACTTACACCATTTCTTAGGGCTTGAAATTTTAAGACAATCTCATGCTATGATCATTACTCAGCGCAAGTACACCTTGGATCTACTCTCAGAATTCCATTGATCACATCTTCCTCTTGTGTCTTCACCACTTGATCCTGCATGCAAATTGAGTATCAATTCGGAGGATTTCTTAACAGACCCTACTTGTTATCAAAGACTCATTGGAAAGCTTAATTACCTTACTCACAATTAGAGATGGCAGTGGATCCTGGACCCGGTGGATCCAGATCCGTTTTATAGGATATGGATCTTCAAAATTTGGACCCGACGGATCCGGATCGGATCTGAATCTGGATCTTGTATTTGAGATCCGTATCCGGTCCAGATCCGACCCGTGGATCCATTTTTTATTAAATATATTCATAACCTAGAATGTAATTTTATAAGTATTTTCTTAAAATTGCTAAGCACATCCTTGCAAGTTTAATTCTCAAAACAAGTTTAATTTATTCCCGCGTTAACTCAAAAACCAAAAAATAAAGAGTTAACTTCGATAATAAAGTCAATGTTATATTAGTGAATGACTAACATCTCCATAGACAAGTAGTTAAAATTATACTCACTTCATTTGTGAAGATTCCAAGCACATACAAGTTCTGCATTTTGAAAATATTAGTCAGCATTTTCCACAACTATTGTCATTGTCCAACATTTTCAATTAATAGCTTACAATCATAACGAGACAACGAACAAAATATCTCATATGAACATTTCAAAATTGAAACACAGTAAACTGTTAGCTAAGTAAAAATCGTTTGTCAGTTCAAAAAAAAATTCTTAGCAAGGTTACATTCTTAGCAAGGTAAATTTTTTTACATGTGGATCCAGACCCGATCCGTGGACCTAGTGGTTCCGATGGATCCGGATTTGGATCTGATTTTTATGGACCCGATGGATCTGAATCCAGGTATGAAAAACGGATCTAGATCTAGTAGGATCCGGTCCAGATCCGATCCGTTGTCATCCCTACTCACAATCGACTGAATATCTCATATGTTGTCCAACATCTCTCTCAATTCATGCAGAGTCCTCGATTTCTTCACTACTCAACTACAATATGGGTTCTTCGACATGTGCATACAAATCCAGGTCAAGGATTACTCTTTTAAAGTTGATGCTCCTCTTCAACGTGTTGCTTATTGTGACGCCGACTGGGGATCTTGTGTCGATTCTCGACGATCCATTAGTGGATTCTTTATAACCCTTGGAGGTTCTCCAATCTCATGGAAATCAAAGAAACATGACTCAATTTCACTTTCCTCAACTGAAGCTGAGTATAGATCTATGCTGAAAGAAATAATCTCTTGAATATTTTCATTAATGAAGAGGTATATATACAATATACAATATCTAAATATGGAAAATAAATCTACCTTTTTCTAACACAAGACTAATACCTATTCCTAATATAATACTAATATCATAATTACACTTGTACAAGAATTCCACAAAATATGGCAAGTAACCTCATTCTATTTTGGTCACTTGGTATAAACGGGTATACCGTGTATACACATTCTATCACACCCCCGCAGTCATAGCGGGCGATTGTCGTACGTTGAGACTGTCCCTAAAATCTTCAAACATAATCAAAGGAAGACCCTTAGTAAAGATGTCATCAATTTAGTACCTTGAAGGGACATGTAAGACACATATTTTTCCACGAGCTACATTTTCGCAAACAAAGTGAATATCCATCTCGATATGTTTAGTGCGCTGATGCTGGACAGGATTCCCAGAAAGATAGACTGCACTAATATTATCACAGTAGACCAAGGTAGCTTTCTGAATAAGAAAGTGAAGCTCTAACAAAAGATTATGTAGCCAACATGACTCAGACACCATATTGGCTACCCCTCGATACTCAGTCTCCGCACTGGATCGCGATAAAGTAGCCTGACGTTTTGCCTATCAAGAGACCAAGTTATCACCAAGAAACATACAATAACTAGATGTCGAGCGTCTGGTATCGAGACAACCACCCAATCAGCATCTGTATACGACACGAGAGTAAATATGCAGGATAGATATAAATGCAAACCATAATCAAGTGTTACTTATATGTATCGTATAATGCGTTTAAGCGCATGCATGTGTTCAATCCGCGAATCATGCATAAATAAATGCATATGTTGTATTGCATAAGTAATATATGGTCTCGTGAAGGTAAGACACTGAAGAGCCCCTGCAAGACTACGATAGTGGGTGTGATCCTCATATGGTATGCTAGAAGTAGCACTCAGCTTCGGTTTGGTATCAACCGGAGTAGAAGAGGACTTACAAGATGACATGCTAGCTCTCTCAATAATCTTAGCCGCATACTCTTATGTGATAAAAATTGACCACATGTATGATGAGTGACATCTATACCCAAAAAATAACTCAAAGGCCCCAAGTCTTTCATAGTAAATTCTGAACTGAGAAGGGACATGATAGACTTGCGCGGATTATTAGAAGAGGTAGTCAATATTATATCTACATATAATAGAATGTATGTCAGAGAAGTACCATGACGATAGATAAATAGAGAATGATCAGACCTGCTGTGAGAAAATCCAATGGTAGACACATAATCTGCAAACCTCTTATACCAAGCCTGTGGGGCTTGCTTAAGCCCATATAATGACTTTTTCAGCAAACAAACATGATGGGGATACTTGGGATCCCTAAAACCCAAGGTTTGATGCATGTATATTGCCTCATTAAGGTCACTATGTAAGAAATTATTTTTCACAACCAGCTGATGAATGAGTCATGCTTTCGAGAGAGCCAAACTAAGCACAGTGCGAATGGTTGCCAGTTTGACCACTGGATTAAATGTCTCTCCATAATCCATGCCAACCTGTTATGTTTTACCATCACCGACAAGACGAGTCTTATGCCTCTCAAAAGAACCATCATAATTTTCTTTATGAGTAAAAATCCACATAGAATGAATAATATTGACACCAGGCGGAGGGGGCACCAACTCCCATGTCTTATTTTCAATAAGAGCATTATATTCATCATTCATGGCCAATTTCTAATTCGGGTCATGAAGGGCAGACACAGGATTACGTGGTATGGGTGATTTGGTGACATTAAAATTTAGACTAAAATATATTTTAGGTTTAAAAATACCACGTTGGCTATGAGTAACCGGCATTTGACTCGAAATAGAAGGGGATGTAATTTGGGTAGGTGTCGAGTTGGCTAAAACTGGACCAGCGGGTAATGGGCCTACTGGACCAGCGGGTAATGGGCCTACTGCCCCAGAGGTAATGGGGCATAACGATAAAACTGGGCCGGGGGTGAATTTGGGCCAGTAGACAGTGGACCTGCTGGCCGAGAAACAGGGACTGCATCGGTAATATTTGGGACAGTAGGTAGTGGTCCTGCTGGCGGATTTTGGTCACGGGAAATTCGGATAAATGGTGGATAATATACGGTGAGAGCCCATCATCTAAAAAGTTATACGAACTAGACACGAAATTATACAATTTAGCAAACGGAAATTGGGTTTCATAAAAAATGACATGGCGATTAATTATGATTTTATTAGCAGCTAAATCAAAATATTTGTAACCACGATGATTAGATGGATAACCCAAAAACACACAAGCGGTAGATCGAGCTTGTAGTTTGTTAATTGTAGTAGATGGGAAAAGCGGATAGCACAAACGTTAAGGAGGTAGGTAGCCATTTGAATGCATGATGCCAAAAAGATGGAGGTAATGAAGCATGGGCTAGTAAGGTTCGGACAATATTATTAATGGTACGAATCTTTCTTTCGGCCTTCCCATTTTGTGAGGACGTATGAGGACAAGAAAATCGAAAAGATATGTCATGAGTGTCACAAAATTTCCGAAATGGCCCATTATCATATTCTATATCATTATCACATTGAATGTTTTTTATTTCCCATTCAAATTAGATACGGATGAAAGCTCTAAATTTTAAGAATGTGAAAAACACTTGAGACTTTTTAGACAAATGAAAAGTCCACAGAAAATTAGAATAATCATCCAAAAATAAAACATAATAATGATTACCCAAAGAACTCAAAATGGGAGATGTCCATAAATCACTATGAATAATGTCAAAAGACATCGACGTACTAGAAGTAGAGGCTACAAACAGTAATCTAACATGTTTCCCTAGAGGACAAGAAGGATAAATGTGAGTACAGCTTGTACTCTTACAATCAATAAAATTATTATTTTTAAGAGAAGAAACAATAGACGACCCTGGATGACCCAAACGTGCATCCCACAAAGAAGAAGCAAGAGCGACAAATGTTGAAGGTGGGGCTTGACTCGTGAAAATGGTGATGGTGGTGATTGGATAAAGCTACCCCCGACTATTACATCTCATTAGAGGTATCACCGTCTTAAAATCCTTTACAGAAAATCCAACAGGGTCAAAGTTAACAGAAACCCAATTATCAGTTGTAAATTTTCGGACAAACACCAAATTTTTAATTAACTGAGAGGCATGAAGGATATTTTTAAGGACTACGGGTGGACATGGGGGCAAATTTGTGTGACCATAACCACGAATTGGAATTGAATTGTCATTACCAACAATTATGCCACGACTATTGCTCAAATTGAGATATTACCTTGTGTGGACGTCATATGAGAAGTGGCTCCGGTGTCCATGTACCAATCTGCGTCCGGTGGATTTAATCCAAGTGTATGTATCGCGGCCTCAATATCCATAGGTGTCGGACCAAAAATTGGGCTCGCTACAGTGAAGGACTACTAAGGCCGAGGCCCAAGCAGGCCAGCCTGCTGCCTGGGCTAAGAAAAATGGAACGGTGAACTGGGCTGAGAATACTGGAGTGGTGAACTGGCCCTCTATTGACCACTGGCCCAGTTCGCTGGAAAAGCCTGGAAAAAATGGATAGGCCGAGTTGGGTCACTGGCCACTGGCCCAGCAGCCCCACGACCAGTTTGCATTGGCCCAAGGCTACGACCAGTGGTGTTGTGGCCCAGCCGGCCCATTGCCACCACGTCCGCCACCATCGCCACTGCTTTAACCACTGTCGCGGCCGCCGACGCGATTCTTGTCATTATTTTTCCAATTTTGACCATTTTTACCGCCACCGTTGTTACGGTTTTGGCTAGAATTATCGGAGAATGGGTGAGGCTCATCGAACGTGGCCATCATCATGACAGAATTAGCTCCGGTAGCTGACTTTTTGGCCAAACCGGCCTCTTCTAACGTGAGCATGGAACGAGCCTGGTAGAATGGTGGAAGAGGATTACTTTGACGAAGAAGCGTCCCAACACCATTATAAGCCTCGGACATGCCTGCAACCATCTGAAGAACAAAATGATCATTTGTGACGGGCGCACCAATGTTCTTGAGTTGATCCGCCAATTCCTTCAACCTTTTACAATAAGCTGAGACATTCGGAAAATCCTTCATATTGATATGGGAAAATTCCTGTTCAAAAGTGACAGCACTGGAATTTTTGTTATCTTGGAAGATATCACACACCCTATTTCAAGTTTCCATCGTCGTGGCGTCGGATTCAATAATCGTCTGCAATAGGTCCGTAAAAATAGTGGAATATATCCATTGGAGGACTGTAGCATCAAGAGTCGTCCACAACACAGGATCATCAGCGGCGGTAGGCACCCTCTCATTGCCTGTATCCGAGGGGATGATGTGATGAAAGACTTGATGCGAGCGTGCGTGAACTTTGAATAATTCCGCCCACGTCGCGTATTCCGCCCACTTTCAATATTCTCTCCTTTAACTTCTGCATTTTATTTTCCGCTTCTTTACAAACATGGTTCTGCGTATGCGTAATGTCGTCATTTTCAATGTTGTTCCTGTCGTGTGCAGTGAGGTCGTGCAGGCCACAAGCTTCAAATTTATCCTGAATTATTTGTTTAGTACATTTGTCGTTACCAAAAGAAAGTTATTTATTTCACTTGTAATTTTAAGAAGGAAACCATAGCCATTCACTTTTATTGGTTTTGAAAATTTACACATTTTTTCAAATACATAGAATTTACAGAATATTTTCTAACATAGAAGAATTTATGCTCTTTAACTCCTTCAACCGGGAAAGTAGAGATTTTATTTTATTTATATACTATATGAGTGCATTTGTTAGGAAAATGTTGTACATCATATTTATGCGCCTTATAGCAACTACATTCATTTTTGACCGTTCGGCCACCGAGAAGCCACCATTTAAAAATTCTTCCTACTTTTTTAATTTTGATGATTATAAATTAATATATTTTCAAAAAATAATATGTATCTTAAATATAAAATTTAATACCTTTTATAAAAGCGCATAATTGTCAAATATTAATTTTTACTTTTTGATAATCGAATTTATTTTTCGAATTTAATATAGTGTAATTACACTTGTGGTGCAATCAATCCAGTACAATACGCTTGTAATTATATTATGACAAATAAATAGATTATCATAATTACTATAATGTGTAATTAGTATCCTAATAATTACACTAATCTATTACCATGTGGCTTTCCAAACACACCCTAAATGTAAAGGATTTGAGTCGTTTTACTTATTTGATGCTGATGGGGTGATGGTCAGTTCTGGAAAACAATTCTATGACCAAGAAATCACAATTTGTTTTATAACATATTTCTCACACTATTAGATAGTGAAAATAGAATAATTTTACGCTATATATTTATATTATACCTATTTGATATATGTATTGGTGTAAAGTTACAAATATTTCGTGAAATTAATCGAGGTATGCGTAAGTTAACCTGAATACTAAAAAGAATATTTAAACTATATAGTGAAAAAATATTTATATCATCATTAATAAGTACTACGAGTATATTCTCACACTTTGTTTAAAAATTAATACTCCTTCCATTTTAAAATATTTATCTTACTTTTTTTAGTCCGTTTTAAAATAAATGCTTTTTTTTTTTGCAACTCTTATATTTTAACTTTCCTCATGTCATATTGAACACCATAAAATTAAATGACATTTTGATACATTTTATTTACCTTTAGTTAACAATCACATGATTCAAAAATCTTCATTACAGAAAGTATAACATTGGCAATAAACTTTAACAATAATAAATATTTTATTGCTAAAAAATGTAAATGGCAACAAAAATTTACATATATTGTTATGAAAACTTTTTGCATGAGAGATTATTATAATGCTATGCGATATTTTTTGTTATTGCGAAAAATACTTTTGAGAATAATATTCAACATATGACAATAAAAAAATTTAATGGCAAATGTTTTTTTCCTTATAATACTTATTTATTTTTTAAAATTTTGAATCAAATCAAAACAATAAAAAAAAAATTGAAACTGAGAGAGTACACACTTAGATTGGTGAAAGTGTGAAAGTGTGAAAGTGTACTACATAGAATAGTGTGTACTGTGTACTACACAATTTAATGTGGCTTCACAGAATTTATTTGTAGGACCAACAAGGTCACTAACTATGTCGACACGTTGAAGTCATTCAAAGAGCCCAACACTAACATCTCACAAGCTAAGGGTG
This sequence comes from Anisodus tanguticus, assembly GCA_034509755.1. Lineage (NCBI taxonomy): Eukaryota > Viridiplantae > Streptophyta > Magnoliopsida > Solanales > Solanaceae > Anisodus > Anisodus tanguticus. The sequence continues at coordinate 45,176,837 of CM067550.1, read as the reverse complement.
TTAATTATATCGTATCAATTTTTTTGTTAATATATAAATATAATTAAAATTAGACTTTTTGAAATCATCCCAATTCTTTCAGTTTTTCTTTAGCATCGATACGGTTCGATTAATTTTCGATTATTTATTTAATATCACTTTATATAAAATAATCATAAATTTTAATATAAAATATATAATATATAATTCTTTATTAGAATGTGTCTAAAGCTCCCTAAAATTTTGATCTTATGTGTATTCCCTCCGTCTCAATTTAAGTGTTTTAGTTTGACTTGATACGGAGTTTAAGAAATAACGGGACACTTTTGAATTTTATGGTCTTAAAGTTGTCTTGTAATTGAAAAACTTGTTTAATATAGAAAGAGACACTATTTTTGAAACAGATAAAAAAGAAAAGTAAGATATTTAAATTGGGACAAAGAAAGTATGTGATAGACGTGATTATATGATATTTATTGATTCATATATAATAAAAATAACTTTTGGCCTCATATATCAATCCTTAAACTTTTTAAATAGTTAAACATGTTTGACTATTTCAATAAAAAAAATTAAGAGATAAAAAAAAGAAAAAAAAGTGTCAAAACATATCTTCGTATAATTTTTTTTAATTGAACAAGTATCATCGAGAAGAAATAAGTTGAGAAGCAATACTGAATCTTAGACTTTAAGTAGTAAGCTTTGATAACTCCTTTATTTAAAGATGTAAGATAGATTTTGATATTACTTCTAATTCCCCAAAACCTATAGCCCAAGGTGATGTTTATAATGTTTTATAATTTTAAAATTGTCATATTTATATATTCAGTTTGATTCGATATTTTTTATGAAATAAAAAATCAACTTATTTATTCGGTACGATATTACTCTTCGATTTTACTAAAAAAAAAAAAAAATCGATTCGGTTAGGTTCGATAGTTGGGTTAGTTTTCTGACCCCTAGCACAAGCACACCAACAAAAGCTACCAAAGGCAATCTAGTCTAGACTCCATACTTTACTTATTTCTCCAACTTTCAGTAGTAACCTTTTTACACACAAATCAGAAGTTATGATGGCTGCTACTATTGCTTCTGCTAATTCACTGACATCTGCTTTTCTTCCTCGCCAAGGTCAACTTTTTATTTCTTTACTCTTTCTTTCTAATTTTTTTTTGGACACAAGATTACCTTAAATTCAGTATTTGATGTTTTGTTTGAATATTACAGGACTTAATGGATCATCTCAGAGCCTACAGTGGAGAACCCAAAAGGTATTTTCTGCAGTTTTTTTTTTTGTTGTATTTTAGATAAGGGTGGCTCAAGAATATTAGGGTCTAAAGCCAAATTTTATTAAGAAGCTTCAAACTTTTTTTAAAAAATAAATCATATTGAATAAACTGATTTATGCTTTATAGTTGATGCATTTGAATTCAGATAAAATAGAAAAGTACAATAGACTATTACTCCTATGAGGTAAACATGTTTTTACAATTTTAGATTTATACTAGAAAGTTAGAATGATAGAATCTGATTCTAGAAGTTGATAACTTAGAATAAAAATTTATTATTTTAATTTGTTTGATGCATTGCTTGAGAACTCAGAGTAAGAATGAAAAAAATTGCCATTTTAATTTTAAGTCCTTTCATTCCTTTTTTTTAGAGAATAGATAGATTAATAAGATAAATAAAACAAAATATGAAATACAAGTTCTTGCAATTTTAATTTATTCAAGTCCTTTCATTCCTATTACTTCCTCTATACCAATATATGTAATCTACTTTCCTAATAAGTCTGTTCCAAAAAAATTGATACTTTCCTATTTTTAAAAATAATTTAACTGAAACTTCTCATTTTATCTTTAATGAGATGATTTATAGCCACACAAATATTTATGGCTTGTTTAGATCACAAACTTCAAAAATCTTTTTCACATAAAATGAGATGGAAGGAGTAAAAACAACAACATACCTAGTATAATCCCATCCCACCAGGTGGGGAGGGTAAAGTGTAAGCAGACCTTAGCTCTACCTTTTGACGGGTAGAGAGGTTGTTTCCTATAGACCAGTAGTTTTTAAAATTCTTCTGCTATGAGTAAGTAATTGGTATAAAATTTTTATTTTTTTTTGTGAAATTAGCAGCAAAGCTATCACTATCTGTAGTAGCTCTGTTCTTTTTATGTCCTAAATTGATTGGTGTTTTTTTGGTTGCAGAAACAGTTTGCAAGAAAAGCTGGTTCGGGTACAATAACAGCTAAATTTGACCTCAAGCCTCCTCCTTATCCAATGGTAAGATTCATATAATTGATTCTAACTAGTTTGGGATTGCAGCATCGTAGTAGTAGATTATATGTTTTTAATTGTAAACTGAAATCACGTTCCGTGTAAGCACTTCTGTTAGAATCATAGTTCTCGGCTTTTGTTAGAAGATTCATTTCCATTTCTTCTATTACCACCATCAGAGATCAGGGATCCTGAAACATCATTGTTCAAATCCACAAATTGCTTGTGTCATTCCTAATGATGCTAGACCTCAACATTTGGGATTTAAGATCCTGAAAGGAAGATGGTGTGATTAGTTTTTGTTCAACCATGCCAGTTTATTATATCATTGGGCAGGTTGGCCTCTCCAGCATGAAACTTTCACATAATATGTTTTCAGTTTCTTGTACTGGAAGTGTAAGTAAGTTCCATTGGGCACCAGAATGCGCCTGTAAGATGGATATAATGATCAGATTAGTTACTGCTTAATCCTTTAGAAAGACATTCTCAACTGACCCTTGATTAATCTGATATCTTTGCTTGAGACATGTACATTAGGATTCTTAGGCTTCATTTTTCACTTGTTCAACTAAGAGAAGATGAGTACTTCCAGAGATATGCCTGTTTTCCTTGTGCAACCAATTTTTGGCTTAAATCATTCATCACTAATCATATGATCTGTAGAAGGATGGAAAATTCTGCAATTTATTCTAATGTAGCCTACCATGCCACCCTTTTTCTCTCTCATATTCTGGTGTCGTTTCTTCTACTCGTGCTTATACATTTGAGCCCTGAATATGTTATAGGATGCTTTGGAGCCTCATATGAGTAGTAGAACATTTGAATTCCACTGGGGGAAGCATCACAGGGCGTATGTCGACAACTTAAACAAGCAAATAGACGGAACAGAACTCGATGGGAAGACACTAGAAGACATAATACTTGTTACATATAACAAAGGTTCTCCCCTTCCAGCCTTCAACAATGCTGCTCAGGTAATGTAACACTTCTACCCTGCGGCCAGTGATGGTCAGTTGAACACCCTTCGTCGAAATTATGTACTTAGAAATTTATACTGTGCATATAGGTCAAAACTATGTGTTACTTGAGCCGAGGGTCTTCCCGAAACAACCTCTCTATCTCCACGAGGTAGGGGTAAGGTCTGCGTACACTCTACCCTTCCGGAGACCCCACTTGTGGGATTACACTGGGTATGTTGTCGTTGTTATTGTTATATTAAATCTGAACACCCTTAGAGAAATTCATGTCTACGTCACCCCCTGCCCCTCCTTTCCCTTTAACTTCTTATGAGGCTTCTCAAGAGATTTACTTGCTCTGGAAAGAGATTTTGGTTATATATAATCAAGGTCCTTATCAATGAACTTCTGATCTACTTGAGATGACCATAAAATGAGATTCTTTATAAGAGTATAATATTTCATTTCTAAATTATCCAAGTTTTTGATGTAAACGTAATATTTGATCGTTGTATTTGATTGTAATACAAGTTTTAAAGTCATCTCAGTAAAGCATCCACTATAACAAGTCAGTCTGTTGATGACTTGTTTCAATGGTTTATGCACTTTTGGCTATTTTTTCCATGTAATGCCGACTCATTTTATATCTTCTTTCACATTACAGGCCTGGAATCATCAGTTCTTCTGGGAATCTATGAATCCCAATGGAGGAGGAGAGCCATCTGGTGAACTATTAGAACTAATCAACAGAGACTTTGGTTCCTATGATGCATTTGTTAAAGAATTTAAGGCAGCGGCAGCAACACAATTTGGTTCTGGTTGGGCCTGGCTTGCATGTGAGAAATTCTTTACCTTTTGTCTGTCTGTCTAACCCTTTTGTTATAATTGAGCCAAATAGCTGGAAGGTGATTCATTTGTTACTTTGTAGACAAACCTGAAGACAAAAAGCTTGCCTTGGTGAAGACTCCTAATGCTGAAAATCCTCTTGTTTTGGGTTACACAGTGAGTAGAAACCGTGCTTCTCTATTTCTTTTGTTCATGCGGAATTCATCTTACATAGCCTAGTAGTTTATATTATAGAGGAAATCTCACAACTGTTGTTTTTGGTTGCAGCCACTCCTCACCATAGACGTTTGGGAGGTAAGCAGAACACACTCGTCATAAATCTGTCTGAATTTGTTTTTTCATTTTTTTTCCCTCCCATTTGGAGGGGGATGATTAAAATGATTCAGGAAGCCAAGCCTTATTCTTTGATTATTTTTTTTTTGATACTGCAGCATGCCTACTATCTGGACTTTCAGGTGAGCCTAGCTGATGAAACTACTTAAATATTTTCTTTGGTATTTCATGTTTCCTCAATACATATTTTTGAAGTCTCCTAACGGTAGCACTACCATCTTTTGCTTGTAGAATCGGCGACCTGACTACATATCTATCTTTATGGAGAAGCTCGTGTCGTGGGAAGCAGTCATTTCTAGGCTTAAAGCAGCCACAGCTTGAGCTGCTTAGCGAGAAGACAGAAAGGAGGAAGAGATAAACAGGCAAGAGAGTACATATTTGAGGCAGAATGATTTTTTGTTAAAGAAACACTATGTTCGATCCTGCTATCCTTCTTTCTCTGTTGAGAGTTTTATATGTTGTCTTATTCTGTGCACTTTGCAAGAGAGTCGAGTGATTTTCTAATATTCCGTTGACAGTATTGTTTATGTTCTTAAGCAGTCGAGGGCAGGGAAAATGTTGTAGAAAATCAAGTTGAGGTGTGGAACAGCAATGTAGAAGGACGTGAATAAAGAAATTTATTGCACTTTGATGCTCTGATTTCAGAATGATATGAAACCTGATTAAAATTGGTCGATGATTAGAAAACAAAGGAAACTGGTAATATAAAATAAGACCCCTTCAAAGTTGTTATATGAGACGAAGGGCATCCTACCAATTACAGACTTGATCCAGTATTTTCTTTTATTTTAAAGTAAAATTGCTTCACATTGCATCAAAGTCCTGCAAGCATATTTTTCCTTTTCCAAGTTGCATCACATGTAAAGAAAGCTTGTCGAAGGCATTGATTCTTTTATGCTGGACTTGAAACAAGTAAATAATGTATGAAGAAAGAACTTTGCCAAAGTTGGGATAGTTTGGCATTACATAAAGCTCAGTAAATCATCCTGATCGCCCGTTAAGGTTCCTAAATGAGCGCTCAATAATGGAGGTAGGAGTACAGAGACAACAAGAAGGTTTGCTTAAAGCAGCTATTCTTGAAGAGTGGCAATAGTTAAACTGATTGAGTACATTTGCGCGGAAAATGAACAGGACCAAGTTATCTATCGAAGCAGTGGGAAGTAAAATACATCTACATGAATATTTTATTTCATTGTCCATTTTTTCTAGTAGGAATTTTGACAAAAAACAATTAAAAATAGAAAATATATATCAAAGAAAGGTCAAATTGTTGGAATTTTTCTCACCATTGATATTTGATGCACTTCATTCATTAACATTAGTGAATGCTAAAGAGTGCGTTGTAGATTAAATAAAGGAGACCCCTTGTTGGTCAGTGTCCACCATATTCCCAGTGTGGGAATACTACATGCTTGTGAGTTGATTGGTCGATGAAGATCTTATCTATTCAAGCCTCATGAATTGTTAGGTTGGAGTTGGAGAGTCTTTAAGTTTAATAGTTGGTGAGTAAGCGAAATATCACCTCTTAATTCTTGGCAAAAGAAAGCCACATGAATGACAAAACTGACATTTCAATAGATTTATTGCGCTTTGGTATTTATTAGTAGTATAATATTATGTTTCACTTTCAAGGTATTAAGGTATTCAATGTGAGAGGAAGTAGCTCATTTTTCATCTACGCAAAGATGAATTAACACAATTATGATGGCAAGAGAACTGGGAAGCAAAGCAAAAAAGACATCCCAAGCTGAAACGTGCCACCGAACAATTTCTTCAAATAAACCTATTTCTCATAAATGCAGTTCAGAAGTACAGTCAACACGGCAACTAACCACGTATATGAAAGGAAATCTTATCTCAGGCACGTTTATTCAAGTGATGCAGGGCTTAAAGCAGGTAGCACCATACCTCTTCCAGGTAAAATTGTTGAAAAGCAGCTTATATAAAAGGTGGCGAGTACAATCAAGCAGGCACAAAGAAGGAAAAGTAAGCTGAACAAGACAAACATAAACCTCCGGCTGTCTAACCAGTAAGTGCAGCATTAAGCGCACTATGTACATCAACGCCAATCTGGGCTTCAGCTTTCTCTACATCAGTTGATGCAGTGTTTAACTTCTGTGTAAAGTCAGTCAGGCCCTTTTGAACCAAATTAGGATCAATGCGGTCAAGTGGTACAGCTTCAACAGCAATTATATCTGCAAAAGAATTTGCATGAACAAATGCAAACCCACCACTAACGAAATACTTCGAGACGTCGTTGCCTTCATGAACCGATAAGAGACCAGGCTTCAGCTCAGCAATTGTTGCCACATGCCCGGGCAAGACACCCATCTGTCCCGTAGTTGCGGGGAATATAACCATGTCAGCCTGGAATGTAATGCAAAAAAGATGAATTGCCAAGCTTGAACTCATAAATTTGCACATAAGCATACATTAAATCTGACACAAGGCTTCTCATATTACTTGATACATGTTGAGACATTGAACCACAAATTTTACTCTGATTCAGGTTGGTTCCAGTATGTAATCTAAAACTTAATAGAGACCAGTCAGATCCTCCAATATGTTAACCAATAATCTGTGAAAATGACCACCCTAGCAAAAGCTGCCTAATTAAAAACCTAGGAAGTAACTCATGGCACCAAATTTCCGAGTTCAATACAAGAGCTACGAACGAGATGCCGTTGAGAAGCTTCTTACTGATGTTAGAGCCTGATTAGGTGATTCTTTGTAGCATAACAATAAGTCACCAAATTTGTTTTCCTTTTGAAAGGCCATTCTTGCAGAAAGTCTAATTTCTTGAGTAGAAGGCTAAATACTCCAGGGAATCAAAAAGACAAAAAGGCAAATCCAAACTATACAAATGAAAATGTAGATTCTTAGTTATTTTACACAAAAACAAATGATTGCCAACAACCTAATCCTCCCCTCAAAGGGATATTTCTCCATGATTTCTGCTTGAAACAACCTTTTTTCTAATAACCCAGAAATCCCCTAGGGCCAGTGGCGCACGGTTCAAAACTCGGAGGATAATAGGTTTGCCCCTTTACCCTTCTTGCTTTAGCTGTTTTTCTTCTTTTCTTTCTTTCTTTTTTGGATGATGCACACCAAGATGATTTTAAAAAATATAATGATTGCAAGCATGCATTGCTATGCACCCCAGGAATCTAACCTCGACTTATATACAACACGGTATTTTCTCTTTACACAAAAAGTAAATGGAAAGAAAGAGAAATTTATATATGATGAACCTTAGAATGAAACATCTGACCAACCTTAGCATGCACTTTCAGGCAAGTATTAATATACCATGAGTTTGAGCTTTGAAGGCATTAAACATTCATGATAGAGGAAAGGTGTAATTAGATGTTTAATAGTGACCAAAGAAGCAGTCAACGAGATAACGGAACAGAATGCATACTCCAAGCTTCTCTAAATTTTGTCACCATGAGCAAGCTATTGTTGGTGAAATAATTGACAGAGTGAAAGGGGGGAGAAATATTGCTAAAAAACAACTCAATGAACAACTGTGCAGCTGAAAGAAAGGAGGTATGCTCTGTGTATTAAGCATTGACTCCCTGATCCTTATCTGTTTGCCCTCAATTGATAAGATCCAGATCTCACCCATTTGTGTTAGTGCTTTATCTTAGCTGATAAATTTCAGTAAGTCAGCCAAATTTTATGGCCTGTAATTCTGCCACAGCCAATTCACCAAATGTGATGTTAGAATCAATTCATAGTTGTGTAATACAATCAAAACTTATCTATCCCAATTCCCAAGAATCCTCAAATGAATTCAAGAATCTTCATAATTCCAATCATTTCAACCTTTCAAACGAAAAATTAAATCAAGTGTGAAACCTCTAAACCATGAGCTACTTGATCTTCAATGTGGGTGCTTATTTCTCTATTCCGTTTTAAGTGCCGAAGTCTGAATAAGCATGTAAACTAAGTTATTAATTTGACTTATAAAGTATACTAGTGATAGTATATTGAAGTAGCAGTTGGAGTACTCTTGAGCTTGGACTTCGCGAATGCTTTTGAGTTGGTCATAGCTAACTCAAGCTTCCGAAAGAGAGAGGAGCACTTGGTGACCTACCATAGTGCGGTGGCTAAGACTCAGATAGATTAGTTGCTCCTTAAGAAGGATGACAGAGGTGTTTGCAAGGACTGCAAGGTTAAGCGCTTACAACCCAACATAAGCTCGTGGTTATGGACTTAGAAATCAAGATAAAGAAGAAGAAGAGGGTTGGCTCATGAACGACCAAGGATTAGATAGGGAGGTCTAACTGAGGTTAAAGCTCAAGAGTTGAGGGAGAAGTTGGGGTGCTAAGGGCTTGAGGGAGTAGCGGGGACGCTGATAGCACGTGGGCTAGGACAGTCAAATGCATCAAGGAAGCAGCTAGAGAGGTACTAGGGGTTTCGAGGGGCAACCCAAGTGGACGTAAAGGGGATTGGTGGTGGCAGTGTTCAATAAAGCGAGCGCTTCGCTTGAAGCGATGAAGCGAAGCGAAGTAACGGAATGATAGCGGCTAAGTCATGACCTGAAGCATGAAGCGTGAAGCGTGAAGCGTTAAGAAGCAAGAAGTGTAGTTTAGCAAACGCTTCATGTAGTGGCCTTTTAAAAGGCCTATTTTAATTAAAATAACAAGTCCAAAGCTTATTTCCCAATCTCAAGTCGAGAATCACATAATTTCCCAACATTCTAAAGCTCGTCTAGGGTTTTGCAACGCTCTCTTCGGTAATTTCTTGCTCTTTTCTTCTACTTCTTTCTTCTTCTTCTTCTACTGATGAAGAAGCTCAGCTAGGATTTTTTTCTTCTTTCTTCTTTCTCTTCTTTTTTCTTCAATTTTCAGTTTCTTTCTTCGAATTTCTTCTTTCATCTTTTTCTTGCTGAAGCTTTTTTGCAATTCTGCTTTTTTTTTTCTTGAATTTGCTCTAGCTTTTTTTCTCCACACTCAGTTTTTTTCTTGAATTTGAGCAGTTCTGCTCTGTTTTTTTGAATTTGAGCAGTAGCTGAACTATTGCTCTGTTTTTCAACTCGTGTTCTATTAATGGAGTTCGCCTTGCTGTTTTTTTCTTTTCTTAACAGTTAACAGTGCTTAAAAATGTCCCAGTCTGACCCGGCTTGGAAATATAGTACAAGAGCTAGTGCGACCAATAGGAGCAAAGTTACATGTGTTTTTGTAACAATACATTTAGCGGCGGAATTTGGTGCCAAAAACATCTTATTGGTACTTATAGCGACGTCCAACGCTGTTTAAAATGCCTGGAGGTTGTGAGGGAAGAAATAAAAAACATGTGGAGGAAAAAAAGGAACTAAAACGTCAAATGTTACATCAACCAAATGTGACTAATATTGATGATGAAATGGAAGAAGGTGAAGCTGCTGATTTGTCCCTTACTTCAAAATCACAAAAACGGGCAAACAATGCAACAGTCTCTTCAAGTTATGGATCAACCAGTGTGAAAGGTCCTTTAGATTGTTACTATCCACAGAAGCCAAATGATAATGCAGGGACAAGTGGTAAAAAAAAGTTTGAAAGACACCGCCAAGGGTATTTTGAGGGATCGTAGTTGCGGCTTTTTCACGATGAATGTACGATGCAGGGCTCCCCTTCAATTGTGTCAATTATACCGACACTTTTGGAGCCTTCATTGATGTCGTAGGCCATTATGGTGCATAAATGAAGCCGCCCACTTATCATGAAGTTAGTAGCTCATATCTAGCTAAAGAAATGGAAGAGACAAAAAATAGTGGAGGAGCATCGGGTAGAATGGAAGCATTTCGGATGTTCCATTATGATGGATAAGTGGACGGCAAGAACTGGAAAAATGATACATCAATGTGTTGGTGAATTCTCCAAAAGGAAGCTTATTTCTTGAATCAGTTGATGCGAGTGACTCGTCTACTGATTCCATCAAGATGTTCTACATGTTTCAGAGCACCATAGAAAAGATTGGAGCAGAGAATGTTGTTCAAGTTGTTACAGATAATGCAGCTGAAAATGTTAAAGCAGGTGTTGTGTTGAAGGGAGCGTTCCCGGACATATATTAGACTCCATGTGTAGCTCATTGCATACATTTGATGTTCGGGGATATTTTCAAGGAAAGGCCTACATTGAAAGGCCTTTGTTGTTGAACATGATGAGGAGATTCACAAAACAAAAAAACTTGGTGAAACCTGGCAAGATAGATTTGCTACTGCTTTCTTGACCTTGCATCATATGCACATGCAAAAGGCCAATTTGAGAAGCTTGTTCATTTCAGATGAGTGGAACAATAGTAAATTTGCAAAAGAAGTTATGGGGAAAGAAGTTGCATGTGTAATGATGTCTTATACTCTTTGGAATAATGTTGTTCATGCTCTTAAAGTTGGTGGGCCGTTGACTAAAGTACTTCGTTTGGTGGATGGGGAACAAAAACCACCCATGGGTTACCTTTTTGAAGCTATGGATAGGGTTAAGGAGTCTATTCGACAAACATTTAGTGACCCGCATAAGTATGCAAAGGTCTTTGAGATCATTGATAAAAGGTGGGTGGGTCAACTTCATCAATCTTTCCATGCCGCTGGGAATTTGTTAAACCCATCAACCTTTTATGTTAACAATGAGAAGCGATTAATAAATGCAAAAGTGTCGAAGGGATTCTATGACAGTGTTGCTAAGTTGGTTCCGGATGTAGTTGAGCAAGATAAAATAGGGGAACACCTAAGTGATTATACTAATTTTGAAGGAACCTTTGGATTTGCAATGGCTATAAGACAGAAAGAAGAAGTCACAGGGTGAGTCAATTCATCAATCTTTTTTATAGTTTAACTTTTAAGTTATTTCTTTATACTTATTAATTCTTCAATATTTGTTCTACTTTAATAGTTGAATGGTGGAGGCTTTAAGGTGGAGACACTCCAGAATTACAAAAGTTTGCCATCAAAGTTCTAGGTCTAACTTGTAGCTCATCCGGATGTGAGAGAAATTGGAGCGTGTTTGAACATGTAAGAACTAAGAAGAAAGATTAGTATATTGAGATAACTAATTATAACTCAATTGTCTTTAACTCCTACTAATTATTTGCCACAACTTATTTGCATATTCATATCAAGAAGAGGAATAGACAAACCCTAAAGCGCCTCAATGACCTAGTGTTCATAAAATACAATAGAACATTGAGGCGTTGTTACAATGCTCGCAATGTAATTGATCCAATTGCTTTGGACAATATTGATCATGCCAATGAATGGCTCACCGGAGCTGAGAATGTTGAAGATGAAGCAATTTTTGAGGGAGATTCTGATTTCACTTTTGGTGTTGTTGCCGAGGCAATGGGAGTTGAGGAGAACCACTATGGTTTAAGGGGGAATACTTCAAGCCAACATAGGAGGGGAAAAGAAGTAGCTACAAGTCATTCCCTAGTTGATGAAGATGATGATGGAATTGAAAAAGATGATGAGCAATATGATGATGATGCAGGAATACAAGATTTTGACAATCTTGTAGAAGAACAAGAATTAGATGTTGAAGCATTAAAAGCTTTAATTTTGTTTGATCTATGGAGGATTTTGTGATATCTACTTTAGTTTTTTATTTGAATTTTAGTCTATGGAGGATTTTGTGATATCTACTTTAGTTTTTAATTTGAACTTTTGCTTAAATATATTTTCTATTTATTTTGCTTTTTTTAAAAAAAATTGTGCTTCACCTCAATGAAGCGAGCGCTTCGCTTAAAGCGTGAAGCGGGGCTTGAATGCTTTTTCCCACTTCACGCTTTCCTGAACACTAGGTGGTGGAATGGAGAGGTCCAAGGAAAAGTCAAAGCCAAGAAAGTTGCGTATGTGGTGCTAGTGGAAAGCATCGACGAGAATGACAAGAGGAGGAATAAGGAGAGGTATATGGTAGTGAAGAAGGAAGTGAAGCTAGCGGTCATGGCGACTAAAACATCAGCCTTTAAGCACTTGTATAAGGAGCTCGAATGCGAAGGCGGGGATGTAAAGTTGTATAGGCTTGCCAAGACGACGGTGAAAAAGTCTCGTGACCTGGACCAAGTGAGGTGCATCAAGAACGAAAATGACGAAGTGCTGGTAGACGATGCACGCATTAGAGAGGAGATGACTGACGTACTTCCATAAGCTCTTGAATGAAGAAGGGAACAGAGATATCGTTCTGGGGGAGTTAGAGAATTTCGAGAGTCTTGGGTACTATAGGCGTATCAAAGATGTAGAGGTGAATGAGGTTATCCGTAAAAGGAAGAAGGGAAGAGCGACCGGGCCTGATGAGATCCCGGTAGACTTTTGGAAGAGCGCAGGGGAGACATGTATGGAGTGGCTGACTAGGTTGATTAATGTCATATTTCGGACGACTAAGATGCCAGAGGATTGGAGGTGGAGTACAATGGTCCCATTGTACAAGAACAAGAGCGATATTCAGAGTTGCAGTAACTACAGGGGTATTAAACTACTAAGCCACACTATGAATGAAAGTCTAGGGGAAGTTGATCGAGTTGACGATGAGAAAGGATGTGTCGATATCCGAGAACTAGTTCGAATTCATGTCGGGCCGATCGAATACAGAAGTTATTCATCTTGTCAGGAGATTGGTGGAGCAGTATAAAGACAAAAAGAGAGACTTACACATGGTGTTTATTGACATGGAGAAAGCATATGATAAAGTCCCTCGGGAGGTCCTTCGGAGATGTCTGGAGTCTAGAGGTGTGCATGTGGCCTACATCAGGGCAATTAAGGACATGTACGAGGGTGCCAAGACCCGAGTTAGGACAGTGAAAAGTGATTCAGAACACTTTTCGATCGTAATGGGATTACACCCGGGATCAACCCTTAGCCCATTTCTATTTGTCTTAGTGATGGACGAATTAACGTGACATATTCAGGAGGAGGTGTCGTGGTGTATGTTATTTGCAAATGACATAGTTTTGATTGACAAGAAGCGTAGTGGCGTTAACGATAGGCTGAAAGTTTGGAGAACGACCATAGAATTCAAAGGTTTCAAATTAAGCAGCACTAAGACAGAGTACATGGAGTGCAAGTTCAGTGACGTGACGCAAGAGACAGATGTGGATGTAAATATTGAGGCACAAGTTATACCTAAAAGAGGGAGTTTCAAGTATCTTGGGTCTATTATTCAAGGAAATTGGGAGATTAACAATGATGTCGCCCACCATATTGGAACATGATGGATGAAATGGAGGCTCGCCTCCGGGGTGCTTTGCGATAAGGTGTCGCCTAGGCTGAAAGGTAAGTTCTACAAAGTGGTGGTTAGACCAACATTGTTGTATAGGGCAGAGTGTTGGTCAATCAAGAACGCTCACGTTCAGAAGATAAAGGTAGCAGAGATACGGATGCTCAAATGGATGTGTGGTCATACTAGAAAAGATATGATTAGGAATGAAAATATACTGGACAAGGACAGAGTGACCTCCGTGGAAGACAAGATGAGGGAAACGAGACTGAAATGGTTCAGACATGTGAAGAGGAGGTGTGAGAATGCACCAGTTAGGAGGTGTGAGAGATTGACGGTCTCAGGAGTAAGGTAAGGTATGCGTACATTCTACCATCCCCAGACCCCATGGGTATGTTGTTGTTGTTGTATGCATCATAAGTCTCACGTTTTAAGACATGGACCTAGGATGTATTCAGAGGAAAATAAACCAGTAACTCACAGAAAGAACAATTTTTTTATCAGAGGGAAAATAGAAAAAGAATATTAGAATGTATTGTAATTGCCAAATAATCAAGCGAAACAGATGAAATGATTCAAAATATTCATAAGAAAAAAGCGAAAAATTAAAGATATCCTAGGTACAGTCAAGAGACCATCAAATAAAAAAACAAATCCGAAACTAGTCGATATCAGCTATATAAATCCTTAGTATACATTCCTCTCTATTCCGCCAATTTCATTCAAACACTAATTAACTTGTCTTCCAATGTAAAATAGGATTCTCTAAACGGGCACTAGTAAATATGAAAAAAGAGAATTTAAAAGGAAATAGAGCTTTTTATTCATATATAGCTCTATACCCCTTTTTATTCATATATATCCTGTTATTCATTCCTCTCTATTCCGCCAATTTCATTCAAATACTACTTAACTTATCTTTCAATGTAAATAGGATTCTCTAAACAGGCACTAGTAAATATGAAAAAAAAACTGGAAATTCAAAAAGAAATAGTTCTTTTTATTCGTATATACCTCTATACCCCTTTTATTCATATAAATCATGTATATTCGTTCCTCTCTATTTGGCCAATTTCATTCAAACACAAACTAATTTGCCTCTCAATGAAAAATAGGCTTCTCTAAACAGTCACCAATAAATATGAAAACTGGAAATTTAAAAGGAAATAGTGCTTTTTATTCATATATATCCTGTGTATTCGTTCCTCTCTATTCCGCCAATTTCATTCAAACACTAACTAATTCGTCTTTCAATGAAAAAGATAGATTCTCTAAACGGACACTAATAAATATGAAAAACTGGAAATTTAAAAGGAAATGGTAAGAAAGAGCGAAAAACTAAAGACGTTTGAGGAACAGTCTACAGACCATAAAAAGGAAATGACTTATTTTACCTCTTTACCGGAGAGTTCAGAAGAGTAAGGAAGGACAAAGTTAACAGTGAGCTTAGACGGGATAGATGATGGAGTTGTGGGCCTTGTAGCCATGAAAGCTGATGGTGTTCTTGGTGGTTCAATGTTGGGGATCGCTTTTCTCCATGCCTCCACGAAATTGGAATCTGCAGAGGCTTCCGCCGGTAGGACGGTGGAAAATGGGCGGCCCAACCGCATCGTGGAGGCACGAGAAAGGTATCGTGAACCGTGTCGGAACATTGTTGGTGGAGATCCGAGGTGATTGTAGAATTTTGGTCGGAGAGATTGGGAGAGGATTTGGGGAAAACTGGTAGTGTGGAGTTACCGGTTTTTAGGTGGTAGTTTGAAATGGGGCAGTGTTAATGGCTTTGGGTTGTTTTGGAATTTGGATCATATCATGAGGCCCAAATAGAGGCTACAAAGGATTATCTATCTATATCTATATCTATATTATTATAAAATATGAATATAAATATTAATTGATCAAAATATTCTTTAAATATTAAACGATTTTTATATCCTTTAAAAATTAAATTTGTATTGAAGAAATAATTTTATATTGGAAAAAATTGTAATCATTAAAACTTAAGTAATTTGAATTTGCATGGACTTCTAATCTTAATCAAGTTTAAATTTCTCAGATATTGTGTTCAGCCTTACCAATTCTATACGGACAAGAACACTTCCAATATATGAAAGATAATTCCTTGCATCATTAAATTGTTAAGATAGCCTTTATACTGCTGGTGCACGAAATATTATATTAGTTATATATAGGCCTTTCCGGTAGTTTATTTGGTCAATTTTTGGGAAAATAAAAACACTTTTTGTTATTTTAAAAAATATTTATTATAGAGAATTAAGATGTTTTGCAAAAAATTTAGAAATAAATAAGTATTTTGAATAGTAGCAAAAACTGAAAGAAATAATCCTTGATCATTTTCATTGATAATGAGAGGTATATATACAAATATACAATTCCTAAATATGAACAATATATGAAAATAATTCTACTTTTTTCTATTCTAATTGTAATACATTTTTTAATACAAGACTAATACCATAATTACAATTATACATGAATTATATTTTGTTGAGTTCAAATCGGACCATGATACACACGGTCCTTTAAAAACCTAATGAATACAAAGAACTCCAGATTAGCCAATTACACAAATCCACGTTCTACACCCCAACTTTTTCTAAATACCTTTCTTCAGTTGTCATTACAGTGCTTACACTGCTGTGATTGCATTATATGTCTTTGGTATAGCACAGAGTTGGTAGTTTATTCTGCATGATTAGCCATAGGCATGCAGTGAAGTTTCCATATCCAGTGAAACTCTACTATGGTTCTATTGTGGTTGTTATCTGAATTCCTGCATATTTGGTGTGCTTGTTTAGTGGTGAAAATTCCGTTAAAGAACTTGCTCAGTGAAAAGTATCATTAATGGAGCTGAAGGGAATATAGCTATGTTCTACCATTCTTATAATGGTATCAGGTATATAATATGTTTATTATTTACAAATTGTACTTTGTTTTTTCATGTATAATTATTTTCTTAATACAATATTAATATTATTTTATAAGAAATGTGTATTACATGATTAGGCAAATATGTGCAACCCACGTGCCGAGAAATTAATTTTTACAAATATATCAACTTAAAAAAACAGTCTGATGCACTAAACTCCCGCTATGCACGAGGTATGGAGAAGGACAGACCAAAAGGTCTGTGAGAGGGTTATTTACCCAAGTATGCAAAAATTATACAAATATTTACCCGATTTAGTAATAGAATCTGTTTTTCAAAAAATAGAAAGAGTTCTTTTTATAAAATATATACAATCCTATTAAAACACACAATTTGCATACTACTTTTTATTGTATAGAATCCGATCGAAACATACAACTTATATACAATTTGCATACAATTATATTATTGTATGTATTTTGCATGTCGTTTGTATGTTAGGTGTATGTTACTTTATGTCGAGTAATGCATTGAACATACAAATGATATACACCTCAAATACAAATTACATACAACTTATTTATACATCGAGATCTGGAAAAATAAATTATGTTGTTCTTCTTTCTCTTCGAGTTTCAATCTAAAATTCTAATAAAAATCAACTCAAATTTCACCAAACTCCTTCAAAATCATTAGATTATCACAACAATTTCGAGTTGAATTTAGTTGGGACTGCAGTTGGCAAGGCTTAATTGCAACTTTTGGTTACTTGATTAGATTCCACAACAATAAGATCAAAGTTCTCAATTTTCAAAAGCCAAAACCAGTATCCAGAGTTGTATTGTTATTAAAAGCATTATATTCGAAATAAATGTCAAATATTAAGTTAAAACAAGACAATGAGCTTGCTGAATCTGTTGTAAGCTAAACCAAGCATGATTTAAAAGAAAAGAGTAAGCTGGATAATTTAAGTAATATTTGCAGTACTCTATATGGAATATAAACAAGAGACTCTTCTATGTTCGAACACAAATCAAATGTGGGATATACTACAAAAGAAACTATGTTTCTAACAGTAAATCTACAACGTGCACGATTATGCCCCCACCCCCCAAACCAATAACTGTGAATCCAGAGAGGAAGATTTTAACAATAATTTAGAAAAAATGGCTAAAAAGGAAAAAATAAACAGACAAGCGCTCAGATCCATGGTCATCGAAGCTTGGCATCATTTTGTTTGCTCCCTTTGAATGCCGAAAGAGTGAAGAATGATCTTGTTGCTGAAACATAAAAGCACCACAACGTTTAGGACAAAAAACATACACATCATTATCATATAACAGTACAAGTTTATGGCAAGAAAGTAGGTCAAACTGGAATTTTAAAAAAAAAACATAGTAACCTTTTGTTGTAGTCGCTGAAGCTGAGATATGGCCCTCTTGCAATTTCTGAGCAGCAAATTTTCCTATACCACTTGGTGCTGCAAACAGAAATGTCCAAAATCCATCAGAAAGCAATTTAACACTTGCATGTGTGAAATGATTAAAATTAACAGACAACTTAAAGAGTCAATTAGAATGGAAAATAAAATGCTTGATGTGAAGCAAGAATAAATACCAGATAGCTCGTAGATTTCAGACGATGACGATATCTGTTGCCCAGCATTTTTTGCATGTAGTGTAGCCTTCTTCAGTAGATTTTCAGAACTTCTCTTAGTAAGAACTTTAGAAACCTCGGGGTCATCCTCTCCTTCAGAAAAGACAGAGGGGCTTGAAAAACTGATTGAATTTGCATCAGTCTTACTCTTCCGAGCAAACTTCAGAAGTCGCTTCAAACCTTTAGGTGCATCCTTCTGATAGATCATGGTTGGTGGATTCTCAACATTACCCCAGTCAATAACATCAGTTTCATCGTTGTCTTCAAGCATCATTTGAGAAAGAGAATGACGAACTCGTGGACTTGAGACTCTTACAGGTGCAACATCATTATTACAGAAATCACCATTACTTGGAAAAGACTGATCCTCATGCTCCTCTATTTCCTCCCAGGCACTAGCTGAGATGTTTGTTTCTCCTTCATTGTCTATTTTTGGTGTAGAATCTTCAATATTTCCAAAATCATCTGTGTCATTTGGAATGACTGTATCAAAACTTTCTGCATTTTCACATTTCTGGGGGCTCTTTACCTGAGCTTCGGAGTCTTTATCCTTGTGGACTTGATTAACAGGATCAAAAGAAACAGAAGCCATTTCTTTCTCTTCTGTTTGAACCAAATCTACAGAGTCCGTCACACACTCTTCAGGCTGAGATGAAACTTTAACCTTTATCACTGGAGCAGATCCAGTGCGTGAGCCCTTACAAAGAAAAGGCTTTGGATCCTTTGATTCCAGAGGCACCACACTACTCTTTGTTACCTTGCTGAGCTTAGGTTTGGCTGAGGCAACAGAATCTTCAGAAGCAGGCTGAACATTGGATCTTCTAGGTTTGCTAGTTTTTCTCGAAACAGTTTCTAGCTTCTTTTCACTTACACCTTTAACAGTCTTTTTGGTACCATTCTCTGTTGTTCTCACGGTCTTTGGTTGTAATCTCTCAACTTTTTGGCTTGACCAAGGAGCGGTTGGCGCTGGCTGTGATATTCTACGGTTAGGTGTAGGTGATATCCCTGCAGCCCTTGGTGAAGGTGCAGATGGCCATGACTTGCGGGTTGCTGGCAACGGTGATGTTTTCGATGGAACTTTCTTTACAACTGCAGGATTAGGAGTTCCACTTCTGGGATTGACAGCTTCAGGTAAGTTCTTTGCTACTTTCTGCGGTCTCTTTATATTTGATTTTTTATTATCGTTACTCGATTTTCTTGAGACCATCTCAGCTTTTCTCTCATCAAGAATTTGCTGCAGTGCTTTAAATTGCTTTCCCTTCTCTGCTTGTTTCCTGGTAGTGTCGCCACGAAGTTTCTCATCCCTCTTAACTTTGTAATGATCATAGAGACCACATTTACGCTCATTGGAAGGACGTTGGAGTTTGCTATCTCTAGGTGCCACTTTTTGATATTTGGTAGGCTTGGTTTCCATCATTCTCGTTAGCAATTGGTTTAGTTCTGCTTCCTTTTTTCGAGTCCATTCGACTGAGGCATTTAATTTCTGACATGGTTCACCTTGGTTAGGGAGAGATTCTTTTCTCATTTCGTCTGGACTAGCTGCTCTTTCTTCAGGTACATTTGATTTGCAATCATTGTCAGCAGCCTCAGCATCATCGATTTCGGTAGTAGGACAAGACTCTGGCTTCATTTGTGAAATGCTCTCAATTTCTTGATCTTCCAATTTATTGGTAGCAACATTTACTAGATTAGCACTTTCACACACACCTGAACTCCATCTTCTCAATACCGCTTTATTAGCGACTGAGACATTCAATAATGACTTTGTCTTCTGAAAATCTACTATTTGACCTCCTCTCTGTTTGTTTTCAAAAAGACTAATTGCATCTTGCACGCTCATTCTTTGTACATTGTTCTCAGATTTTTTTGAGGTTTTCTCACGTTCTTCCTCATCACAATCGCTTGCAGATTCATCTCTATGAGAGACTGACCTTTCCCTTGCAGGATAGAAATTCAGACTCTTTATTGTTAAAGCAGTGGATCGTCGTGATCCAGATCGCCCAATTTGGACTCTTCGCATCGGAGATGCAGACCTTGGTGATGCAGATCTTATAAGAGTCCGACTCCTTTCCACCGGTGGTTGTTCCTCCTCACTTGTCGAAGATGATTCCTCACTTGCTGATGAACTTTGCCTCTCAAGCTGAGCAGCTTTCGCAGGCGAGGTACTATATTTCACCGCTGTAGTACTCCCTACTGAACCAGCTTTGTCATTTCTGACATCGTTTTTAGAGACAGATGGCTCTTTACCAGGAGAATCACCATTTGTGTTCTCCGGCCTCAATGCAACAAACTTCTGCAGACAGTTCCTACAATAGACAGCACATCTTTGGTCATTAACAGTTGCACATATCTCGGTTCTGGAAGATTTAGTTTCATCTCATTGATAGGTACAAGGAGCCTATTTACAAGTTAAACTACATATGAAAGAAATACATCCAATACTTAGAAGTTTAGTTTCCGAAGTCCTACTGCCCCAAGAAAGTGAACGATTCCCCCTCTCCCCGCATTATTTCAGAAGAACTT
This sequence comes from Anisodus tanguticus, assembly GCA_034509755.1. Lineage (NCBI taxonomy): Eukaryota > Viridiplantae > Streptophyta > Magnoliopsida > Solanales > Solanaceae > Anisodus > Anisodus tanguticus. The sequence continues at coordinate 45,156,186 of CM067550.1, read as the reverse complement.
AGAAAAAATTTTGCTCCAATTTTTTGCAATCTCTCCATAACGAACACTTGTGCAGAAAAAAGGCTCCAATCTGAACTGGTTAAACTAAGAAGCATTAAGGCCTTCAAGATGGAATTTCCTTGTATGAACAAGGGAGCAGTCACAATAGTGTCAAAATCTCAAATTCAAGTCTCTCCTCTCAACCAAATGGGTCTACACTATTAGGACGACCTCCGATCAATACATTGACTTTTTGAAAATAACCCCTTCCATGCCACAATTGGTGTACTGCACTTTCAAATTTCCTATTACTCTACTATTTTACTATTAAGTTCTGGTACTTAAAATAGAACCAAAGGGTAAATGTGTCTTCCGTTATAATATGATCACTCAAAATAGAATTGCAAACTAGAAGTTTATAGAAATGTTGATAGAACATAGAAATTTACTACATAATTTGTCAATTAGCGTACCTTAAGTCAACAGCTCCAAAATAGTAAGAGAACTTTTCTATGTTAGTGATATCCTGAAAAGAGCATTTGGTGCCAACAGCTTGGTCAAAAACAGCAGTCAATTCCTCTATTAATGAAGTGAGTCTCAAGTCCATTGCTCGCAACAATTCGTTCCTGTTCATAGTGAGGATTTTAGGAGATGCTAGCATAACTACAGAATTTAAACTTTAAAGTCTCAATGAACATACTTGGAAACATCTGATGAAGAAGGGTTATCATCAGCCTGGATAAAAATCAGTAATCATGTTAGCTTTAAATCATATATAAGCAATAATCTCTGTGAAATTAAAAAGATGATTCACGAAGGAGAGATCGAATTACATCAACTGTTTCACCACTCCCAGTATGATCTTGAGGACCCTAAAAGAGTAAACAAGCTTAGTATTCTTTCACATGTTTCTATGAAATAATTGGAGGGGCAAAAGGATGTTAAAAAACCAAAGCACCTTTGAATATAAAGAAAGATGAAATTTCCGAGCATCTTCGAGCTGTGATATTTCATTTACCATCGCCTTGGACACATTAATTATATTTGATGAACTGATAATACAAAGAAACCTAATAAAAAAAGGATTTGCAGTGTGAGATTATGAACACTTAGAACTAATAAAGGAATAGTTTGAAGCAAATGATGCCGTCTGAATAGACCTGATTAACGTAGATTTTGTAAACCATTTGGCATCACTAAGATTTCCCAGAGGCTTAAATTTGAAACTGGAATCTGATCCTTTGGAGTGCAAAGATTTGATTTTGGGAGAATGTAACACTAATTGCTCCAGAAGCCCAGAGGATGCTGCCTCTACCTTGTCGCCATAGCACATACGTGTCTCATACCTGTGTGAAGAACGAAAAACAAATTATTGAAAAAGCTCTTCTTAAATTTTTATCCACACTTTATTTTGACCAAAGAATACAATGTGTCAAAAATTGATCAAATAACTGAACTTGTTTGGATGGTTGTTACATATGGTTTCATAACATATCGTATCATATTGTATCACATTGTACTGTATTGTTTTGAAGACTACAACATTTGGATAGATTGTATCGTTTCCTGTCGATACATAATGCCACACATCAGCAATCTAAAGCAATATTATAAAGAAAGGTAGGATACGGGGTAGAGTTGTTTTAAACAAGGTAGGGTACAGGATACAATATAATTACCAAATAATAAGCGAAGTCAAAATGAGAAAAGAAAATAAGGTAATGATGCGCCCACACCAAATCATTCGTTACATAAAATGGGACTTTTCATCGTTCCATAACAATGGATTTAATGATACGATACAATAAATTTAAGTCAAAACAAACATTGTATAATACAATACAACAATACAATACAACACAATACAATAGGTAACAACCATCCAAACAAGCTGAAGATAAAGAACTACGAGATCGTAACACGAATGAAACCAGTTGAACAGAAAAGCAGAAATCCAACCTGCCCTGGCTCGGAAAAATTTGAAATTCAACATACTCCAGCAAGACATCAGAATCTACACCTCCCCACATCTTGATCTCTCAAAAACACTCAACCTGGTAAAACAACACTAAATCACACTATTATCCTTATACTATGATGCTCCATAATTTCACTGAAAATCCAACATTTGCAATAAATAGAAACTCGTTTAACATACTTGACTTCTATTAAGAACTCATTTGATTGATGAAAGAAACAAACATTTACACCAAGAATAACACAAAATAGCCGCCAAATCAATACATTACAACAACATACACAGTGAAATTCCACAATGTATCATCAGGTGGAGAGGTTGTTTCCGATAGACGCTCGGCACAGGACAAGCAGTTCAAATCAATACATTACCTGAACAAGATTTTCAGAAAGGAGCATAGTATAATCAAGATTGCCTAAATATTTCTTAAACAAGTAGAACAAAATTAAATTGTATCACACCAACTTCTTGAAGAAAAAAAATCTAAATGTGAAAGGTGAGTAAACCAGAAACAATGAAGACCCCACCAACCCACATTGAAAAATTAGATCTACATTAAAGGCAAGAAATCCATTAGTACAGCAAAAGGACCACCGACAAGTAAATCCCAATGTTCCAAGAAGTCAATGGACACCTTAAAACAAGTTCCAAGCATTTTTTATGTAAGCATGAACTTAAGCTCACACACCCCTCGCGTAGCGGGGAGTATACCGGACTATTTTTTTTAATGAACTTAATGCTTTATGGGTTTGTGAAAAAAATGTAATTTGCAGGTGGAAATATAGAAAGTAAACTTACAAGAAATGAAGTAGAGGGACTGAAGAAAGAATGTTTTTTTATAAATTTGATAAGGATGGTAACGAGGCAGGATTTTCGTCCCGGGTTAGAAAAATAAAAATATAGTGATTGTGATCTGCATTTGTAATGTTAAGTTGATTTTAAAGTCCTAAATCACTGAATCAATTTAACACTCGTTCAGATATTCAAAATATTTATATATACATAAAAGATTTAAAAAATATATATTATATATATCTTATAATTTTTTGCCATGGTGTTTCCCGGGCCCTAAATCCGCCCTTGGATGAAGATCTCAAGTGAGATTTGAAGCTAAAATGTAAAAAAGTGACAGTTTTATATCTTTTTTCAAAATTATGGACAGCACAAAAAAGATAACTTTGTGTGTGGGACAAGATAAAAAGGTAAAGCTTAGAAATAGTGTGTGTTGAGAGAGTTGATATGTTTTTATTTGAATTTTTTTGCATTCATACCAAATCAAACATATATCATTGTCATCAAATTGGTGTTATTTCATAATTATGATTAATTAATTAATTGATATTTGAACGTTCATTTTGAAACTTTAGAATTCAAATTCACCAAATTAATTTACTGTATTTGCTAACAAACTTGAATGTGGAGATTGCGTTTGGAAAAATGATGCCTTATTAACAATTGAAAGTGGAGATTGCGTTTGGAAAAATGATGCCTTATTAGCACAATGAAAGACGAAGAAAGGAGGGAGTGGGGACAACCTTTGATTAATATGTTGATGTGTTTATTATTGCACTGAACATATAGGTTCGTGATGTCACGTTTGTTTCTCTACTCTTTTCTTTAATTTATTTATATTTTCAAACTTTATGTTTGATGATTAGGTTCAAATTAGTCTTTTAAGTATGCACTTAACTGTTTTGGTCTTTTACATTTGTTAAAAGTTAATACTTATAGTCTCCGTCAAATACATAATAATTTATGTTAGTTAGATTTAGATTTGACGGAAACGATGGGAAACATGCAACACAAAACAATTGAACAAGACACTAAAAAAATACATAACAATTTAGCTGAAATTACACGTAAAAAACGACACCAAATTCTAAAAAAAAATAGCAGGAAAAAAAATTATACTTCTAAATTTGAGTCCCGCTATTTTTTATATAGTTCTTGTTAAATCTAATGGGCAGAGCTCAATAAATATTTGATAGGGACTAAAATATTAACTTTTGACAAAGTTAAAGGACTAGAACTGTTAATTTCATACTTAAGTGACTATTTTAAACCTACTACACTCAAACATAAGGGACCATTTTTGACATTTCTCTTACTGAGTGGTCCTCTCATCTTCATATTGTTTTTTTTATATCCAGGTTCCCGACTTACGCCAGACTATTCTGAGATAGTAATTCGGTCCCTCAACACTACTAACAATTGTTTTTTTTCATTGTATTGTTGCTTTCTTCTCCTCTTCTTCTTCTTTGTTTAGTACTTTACTGCTAATTAGCTTTCTAAATTTAATTTTGGCTGTCACTATATAAAGGATTTGAGTTTGCAATTCTTTCCAATAGTGGAAAGGGTAATTCTTAATTTTGTTTGTGTAAAAAAGAAACAAAGAAAATCGCTTACTTTCCGCAAAGAGAATTAAACATAATTAATTGACTAAAATGTAAGCAATCATGTTCCATGCATATAGCTTTTTGTCATCGCTTGAAATAAAACCTGAGTCCAGATAATGACTGCTAGTATTATTAGGTACGTTATTTACGCCGTGCAATATATTATTAGGTACGTTATTTACGCCCAGTGGCACCATCAGCAGCCCAACAGCCTGTCATCTGCCTACCCACAGGCACAACCGACGGGCCACAGGCAGGGCCAATTTCATCCGGCCCATGTCCCTGAAGCCCAGCAGCGGCCCAACAGTTTGGGACCGACACCACCAGGCCACAGCCGACAGGCCCAACATCCTGGGACCCCATCAGTCCGTCCCATGCCCATCCCAAGCCGATTTAGGCCAGGCTTTTGGCACTTTGACCCGTCAACAACCCGATAATGCGTGGTATATGGACACGGGTGCCACATCTCATCTCACCAACAATTCTGATTATCTTCCTCAACTCGCAAGTTACAAACTCCACAATCTATTATGGTCGGTAATGGTCATCGCATTCTAATACAAGGATTTGGCCACACTCTTACCCACCACCGCATCCCCACTTCTCTCTTAAAAACGTCTTTTATGCCTTGAACATCATCAAAAACCTAACCTCTGTTAGAAAATTCGCCACCGATAATTCCGTCTCAATTAATTTTGACCCGTTCGGGTTTTCTATAACGGACCTCCGTACCGAAACACGATGCAATAGTGAGGGGAGCTCTATCATTTCATATCCACGTCCGTTGTCAGTACTAACCCTCCCACCTCTCTAGTTGCCCTCGTCACTCCTCCCACTGCTCTCGCAACAATATCTTCATCAACGTGGCATAGTAGACTTGGTCATCCGGGTGCTCATATCTTTGATTCCCTCCGAAACCGAAATTTAATTCACTGCAATAAAGAGAAACTTCATCATAATTGCTTCTCATGTCATCTAGGGAAACATGTCCGACTACCCTTTACGCCTTCTCTTAGTATTACTTTCTCTCCCTTCGATATTATTCATGCCGATTTATTGACTTCCCCTAAAACTAGCAACCTAGGCCACATATATTATTTGGTGTTTCTGGATGATTTCTCTCACTTTCTTTGAGTCTATCCGCTTAAACTCAAATCTCATGTGTTATCCAAATTTGTTGAATTTCGTACAATGGTCAAAACGCAGTTTGAGAAAGATATCAAAACATTTCAATGTGATAATGGTCGTGAATTCAATAATTCCCTGTTTCATAATTATGTGCGGCTAACGGCATGATATTTCATTTCTCGTGCCCCTATACCTCCCCTCAAAATGGCAAAGCCGAAATAATTCTCTGTACCATTAATAACATGGTCCGTACCCTTCTTTTCATGCGTCTCTCCCCCCGCCCCCCCCCCACGTTTCGGGTATATGCATTAAAAATGGTAGAACATATTCTTAACATCTTACCCACCCGTGTGATTCAAAATAGAACACCCACTGAAATTCTTACAGCTGGATCCCTCGCTATGTTCAACTTAGAATTTCCGGTTGTTTGTGTTATCCAAATCTTACATCCACGGCCCCCCACAAACTAGCACCTCGATCCACTCCGTGTGCATTCCTAGGTTTCCCGTCGAACCATAGGGAATATTTATGATATGAACTATCCACCGATAAAATTATAATCACACGCCACATCACCTTTGTTGAATACGTTTTCCCATTCGACAACATTCAAAAATTCCGAGTCACTGATTATCATTTTCTCGATGATTCAAACACATCACTGCTTGTCCACCATACTCTCCCGCATGCTACCACTATTCCAGCAGCAGCCGACAATGTTTATCCACGTCTACCACCAACTTCACTGTTCAGCCGCCGTCTGCCACCAATCCCACTGTTCAGACACAGTATGCCACCACCAGAAATCGGTCGGACTGTCTTCCATCCTTATCGACAGTCGGAGCCACCACCAGGAATCTTCCCGTCGTCGCCATCAATGACATTTGTCACTTCCAGCGGCCTTTCTGCACAGTCTTGATTGCCTCTGTTCCCTTCGGCAATTGACCCACCAAGTCTCCGACACATCAACTTGTCACACCCACTGTTCTACCATTACCGAACTACACATCCGCCATCCCTGAACCGTCGGGTCTCCCATTTTCGGTGTCCAACCAGTCAATTACTCTATCTCATACACTCATGCTAGGAAAAACGACCCCATATACAGTTCACCATGTCCCGGAAACCACCATATACCAACCCGATTCAGATCTCCTACCCGACATGGCCACCTCCCATCAGTCACTGTCACCGACATCTCACCACACCTCCAATCAGTCACCGACACCGACCATTCCCCCTACAGTACCCATACCTGACCTGAACCTCATCCTAAATATTGAATATGCCTCTACCCTTGCCCTTGCCCCCACGCACCACATGGAAACCCGTGCCAAACACGGGATTTTCAAACCCAAAATCCAATTCAAACTATCTACCCAAACAATATCCCCAATTCCCAAAAACCCAAAATTAGCCAAACTTGACCCAATTGGGATGCAGCCATGCGTGAGAAATTTAATGCTTTAACACAACAGCACACGTGGGATTTGGTTCCTAGATCGGAGGGGGTGAATGTGATTCGATGCATGTGGCTTTTTCCGTCACAAATATCGAGACAATGGTAATCTAGAGAGATATAAGGCGAGACTTGTGGCGAATGACACGAATCAGCAGGAGGGTATTGATTGTGGTGAGACATTCAGTCGGGTTGTTAAATCGTCTACCATTCGCACAGTTTCTGAGTATTGCTATGGGTAAGCATTGGTCGATTCATCAGCTTAATGTGAAAAATGTGTTTCTACATGGGGATTTGAAAGAAACTGTTTACATGCACCAACCACCTGGTTTTGTCTATCCAGCAGCCCCTAAGTATGTATGTCGTCTCCGTAAGTCACTTTATGGTTTGAAATAGGCCCTTAGAGTGTACATCATGCAGATTGGGTTTATATGCATTAAATGTGATAATTCTCTATTTATTTTTCATCGAGGTAGTAACATTGCTAATTTGTTATTATATGTGGATGACATTGTGCTTACTGCCTCCTCTAATTTGTTGAAAAATGAGATTATTGCTTTACTTAATACTGAATTTGCAATGACTGACTTGGGGAAGTTGAACTATTTTTTGGGGATATCAGTGACTCGTTCTGCAGATACTATATTTTTGTGTCAGCACAAATATGCAAAGGAGATAATGTACAGGGCTAAAATGATGAACTGCAAGATCATGTCCACACCTGTTGATTTTAAATCAAAGCTCAGTGTTGTTGATGGTAATCCAGTGTCCGATCCCACACTCTACATGAGTCTTGCAGGTGCACTACAATATCTTACTTTCACCAGACCTGACATTACTTATGATGTTCAGCATGTATTCTTATTCATACATGCCCTCAGGGATCCTCATTTTACCGATGTTAAGCGTATCATTCGATATGTTAAGGGCACACTTGATTATGGATTGCATCTATACCCCTCAGCACCGACTAGGTTGTTATCATATACGAATGTTGATTGGGCGGGCTGTCTGGACACGCGATGCTCCACCTCCGGCTACTGTGTGTTCTTAGGGGTAATCTCATTTCTTTGTCTGCCAAGAGGCAAGCCACCTTATCCCATTCGACTGCAGAAACAGAGTATAGACGCGTTGCAAATGTTGTTGCTGAGATCTGTTGGCTCCGAAACCTTCTTTTGGAGCTCCAGTGTCCCTTGCGTAAGGCGTCTTTGGTATATTGTGATAACATATCCACCGTTTATTTATCTCACAATCCGGTTCAACATCAGCGAACCAAACACATTGAGATGGATATACACTTTGTTCGTGGGAAAGTTGCTATCGGACATGTCAAGGTATTGCATGTGCCCTCTTCATATCAGCATGCTGATATATTCACTAAAGGACTACCTAGACATCTATTCCTCGACTTCAGATCTAGCCTAAGCGTCCGGCCTCCTCCCGCTCCAACTGAGGGGGTGTATTAGTGAATATTAGTAATATTCATCATATATTTGTATTTATTAGTGTTGTATAATTATGATAATTATAGGATCCCTCTTGTATTAGGATTCTACATTGTACACACTATATATATATATATATATATATATATATATTGTATTAATGAGAAATGCTCCCCAAGAAAAATTAATACAATTCTACAGCTACTCTATGTGGCATAATTAGATTTCGTACGAAGTTCTGAAAAATATATTTGAAACTTATCACCTAAAATATGTTATATTTGTATGGTAATAAAAAATATTTTAAATTTGTGATCTTAAATATATTATATTATTTACTTGTTAAAGTTTTTATTATAGGTAAAGTGAAAAATATATAGTTAGTTATTTCCACATGTAGAAGTGTGATTTTTTTTTAGGAATGAATAAAAAACTGTGTTACATAAACTGAAAATAAGTACTACTAGTAATTTTTTATTAGTTCCTTTCAGTCACACGCTCGAACTTTTCAGATCTTATTGAGTAAAAGTTCAAATAGGCGAGGCGTTTATGAAGTGCAAAATTTTGCATCTTGAAGTATTCGTCCTGGCAGACCTTTACATTGTAAACTCTATCATCTTAAATTTTCTTGCAAATATTTCTCTTTCTATCTTTAATTACAAGTAGATAATTTTTTGCAAGTATTCCACTATTACTAGACATAATATATTTTTTGTTCTATTATCGACAAATTCTCAGCATAATACTATTTTAGAGGCGATGGTATTTATTTATGTTCTCTTATGTTATTTCGACTGTTTCTCATGACTCTCAGTATCGACATTATATTGTTTGTATACACAAATATACTGATTTTTTTTTTTTGAACGAATTCACAAGGAGATCCTCCATTTACATTGATGTTTGAAGATATACTTTTAACTTTTTAAGGAGTATAAAGTTCCGTCAAATACAGATTAACTATTGTCTGTCAAATTATAGTTCGGGAATTCTTCATATCTAAATTCTACAACAATAACAACAAAATTCCAAGACAGGTATCGACTATATGAATTCTTCATATCTAAATTCTCAATTTTGAGTCCATAATACTTCCAAGTCTTATTATCTTAAATTCTCTTATTTGATCAGTAAAATTTAATACTTCGTAATATTTCTAAGTCTTATTATAATTTAATACTTCGTACTTAAAGATTAACTAGAAATAACAAGCCTTTGAAGCAAGAGGAAAGAAGGGGAAAAACCGCACTGCGTGTTTACATGAAGTCAATACATGCATAACGTGTGCTTGAAAATAGAGTACAGCCACATGACGCATGGAAACGTTGATGCTATATGCTTATCTTTCTTGACTTAGAAGATTAACACACCCTCACACAACACACTTCTTTTATGTGCCTTTTGATTTTTATTCATATCTTGAAGCAACAGTCAATTCTTATAAAACGGATCACTTCCTGTGAATTATGGTGACAATTAAAGGCCAACCACATATACGATCTACCATCACGTGCTTACCCCTACAATATCATCTTCCCTTTTGTCTCTACAAATCCACTCTTCCCATCTGTTACTCTTTTAAAATTTAACTCCCACCCATTAGCGCGGCAACCATATCCTTTTTCTTGATGTGCAATTTGTTATAGTAATATTTTACTTGTACTTGTTAACACTGAGATAACGAGTATAAAGACGAGCATCTTTTATATAAATCTGGAGAACTGATCATCACATCTAAATTATGGTTTGCCTTAGAAATTAGAATTCAAAAGCATATGAAGCCGCTGCTTGGTACAAGGCTTCCATATCTACTAAATGGATTTCTCTTGACTCGGTACAAACTTCAAACAGCAACCCTAAGTTAAAATGATTATAAACCTTGAATTAGTGTTATCAAATATAGGTGAATTGACACTCACAGTATAGTATTTCTTAATGCACTGTAAATGGAAGATTTACAGAGTAGCAACAAATCTAAGTTCATGCACAATGTTTGGCACTGTCCTGGATGGGCAACCCCAATGTCAATCGCCCACCAAGTTCGGTTAAGCAAAAACATATGCATAGTAAAAACACAAGCGCGAAGAGAAATAGCTCAATTACTCACTTAGAGATGCCACAAGCAACATCAGGTAACAGTATAATATGCTCTCAGCCATTGACTAAGCTTGTTAGCTCACTGGGTTTACAACCCAGCAGACGGCCAAAGCTAAAGAAGCACTGCTACAACACTAGATATTATCAACTCACTCTAGTTAAAAAGGATTATCACTCCGGAAACCAAATTATTAACAGACATGCAATGTGAAGTAAATAGATGACACAAATCAAACTATCTCCCATTTCGGGGGTAACAAGACAACACACTAAAAAAAAGGGGCAGACAGAGACGAGAAGAAGGCATTCTAATGGTGAGATTCTTCCCATGTCATGTTTGTGTTACCTTGACATCGGAGGATTAGTCAACCTTCAGTTAGACCATACGTGGATCAGCCCAAGACTGTTTCCAGTATAGATCTCATTATGCTCTTCGTCATAGAAAAGGGCAGTGATATCTTCCAGGGCTTCTGCAACCGTGCTCCTAATTCTGGAAGCTTGGATACGCTTCTTAGTGTTGCAACTTCTGCCACCATGCTCATTGCAACTGTTACTGCAACTGCAATCATCTGCAGTCCGGCTGTCAGTTGCTTTTATTTTAGCAAGGCATTTGCCTGTCAAAATGTTGCTGATATTGATCGATCCCGCTGTAAAACCAGATGAGTCATTTTCAGAGATCTATAAACAAGCATAGAACATTAAAAATAAATCAAGATGCAGACAACAAAATCTACTCAATCGCCCTACTCCCAATCATCCAGGTCATGACCACATCATTTGCTTCGTCTTCTAAGCTTATCAATGCGAGTGAAAGTAGTACTTTTAAGAGAACAAATTGACATGTACAAAGCATATCAGTTCTAATCATATTTATGATGTGATATAATCCCACATCCAAAAGTCTATTATGCTTTTCAAACATCAAGAACGACTGTTAAGAAATTCTCATACTGACGTACCAGTTGCTTCTGATAAGGGATCATCAGAATCGGCTTTGCAATATGAAATAATAAGGTCCTGATCACTAGTAATATAAATGTTGTTTGTATTGCAGTCAGGGTGCCATAATAGGTGATCCTCAAATGAAGTCACAAGCTCCCCACGGAAGTTCCAAACAGCTACTGTTCTATTTCTGAACGTCAAGAATAACTGATTCTCGTACAGAAATATGAATGCTGATGGGGTCATGAATTCGGCTCTGCTGACTTCTGTCAACTCAGAATTGCGGACCTATTATATTCAACAGCTATAAGATTTGATGATAAAGCTAAAAGACATTGTGGGAAAGGCGTTAGTAACTCACATCAAGAATCTGAAGATTTTCGTTCTCCTGTTTAACAAGAAGTTTTTCATTGAACTGTTCAATGAAATCTACCTTCTTGTTTCGGTGAAGCAGATGGTTGAAAGATTTGAGAACAGCACCATCCTCAATAGAGAGAATCTTTAAAGGGACATGGCCGCTAGCTTTGGTAAATATTAGCAGCATGATTCCTGGACTGCTAATGGGAAAAGAAAAGAACAAAAATAGTAGGTCAAGATAACCAGTTCTGAAGAAATCAAACTATTGCACGTTTATGGAGAAGTGCATATGAACAAACACAACAGACCAGACTGCCATTTAGTACATTATTCTATCTACTGAAACCACCTTTTCACTTAATCGCAACCTTACAGATCTCAAGACTTAAAAGAGCATTGTTAGTCCCAGAATAAACAGGAATCTCAAAAGAAACATAACAATAAAAGTAATAGCCGAGACAAACAAACAAAAACTGTCACCAACATTAGGACACATACAGACACGCAGAGAGACCAAAAAAAGGAACAGAAAGATAACTAAAACAAGAGAACGTAAAAAAATCAGCTAGAGTACAATTACAAAAAACGTAGGGAAAATGGAGCTAGCAACTCTAGCAAATGTAAAATAACACACTTCCACTTACTGGAAATGACATCTACCACAAGATTATGTAGAGCATTTCCATGCACACAAGTTATAACACAATTAGTCATGGCAAAATTGGCATACCTATGCATGCTTGCAAAAGTAATGATGTTACCTGATTTTTATCTCTTGAACGTTTTTGTCTGAGATCGAGTATAACATCATATAATTCTTCAGGTCAAACACCTTGTATATGCTGTCAAAAGTGAAAAAGAACTGTACAAGTAAATCAACAAAGATTACCAAATTAACCACATCATACGGGAAGGACTTCAGTACCGGAATTTTACCTATCCTGGGCAGAGTAAGTAAGTACTTTTCCATTCACGTCATCAAACTCCACAAAACCAGGCCATTTTAATGATTCAGACTCAAATAGAGCAAATCCAGCATCTGGTTTACCCCTCCTTATGTATCTAATATCATTGACAATTGTATTGTATTAGAACTAAATAAAAATATTTAGCAAAAATCAAACAATAATATTAAAATTTCATACTCAATCCTTGTTGTTCTGCATTTCAAGGAACTAAAATTATCAGAAGCATAGACCGAAACGGTGATTAATGAATCATTGTTTTTATTGTAAAACAAGCTTCGTATGACTTCGTCTGGACTGACATTCAGAAAGCATATCCTCCGGTTTGATTCTGTACCACCAATAATATGTGTCAATTCCCTTTCAATCACAAAGGTGCTCATAGAAGGAATATAACATTGACAATTACTAATCTTTGTTCTTTACCTCGGCTAAATGCTGCACAGACACCAGATTGTGCAAGGGCAAAAACAATATCACGGGCAGCAACTATCTCAATTATCTTTGACCTTTTCTTAAGAAATGGAAGTACCATGGCACAATGACCTTTTGGATCATGGGTATCATATTCCTCCTACGGACCACATATAAAAACGGTCAGTACTCAGTACAATAATATGCAGGCAGCATTCTAAAATAATGAACAATTAATTCAACCAAGGATATTTTAGTTTTTGATATTCAGGCAACCAACAATTACTACATGCTAAATCATGGAAAGATAAGATGCCCATCTTAAGGAACTAATAATGAAAATTTTCACTATAAACTGTTCAGATTATATAAAATGACACAAAAAAATATCCAAAAATAGCCCAACTTATCCAATCTACTAAATATTTTTTTCTTTTTTGCAGCTTTATAGCTGTATATAAATTTCTAGTAATATGAAAGACATAATTCCAACTAACATTTGTTCATTTTTTCATGCAAAATTTAACCGCCAAACGCAAATTAGGCAAAATAAAAAGATACAATTTCAAGGAAAAATTACAAATTTCTCAGACCATGAATATTAGATAAACACAAACACAATAGAATGCCTGCTGTCTGGAAATGTACCATAAGATGAATAAGCAGCAACCTCATCCTAGGAAAACAAGCCGTTTAACAAAGATGCAAAGGGCATCCCACTCCCCTCTGTTTTTAAACCACTAGCTGCCTAACATGGCTAGTTCAAAAACTTACGCATTGAGGAAGCAACTGGGGAGCTACTTGTTGACATAATTATTTGAAATTGGAAACATGAAGGCAACTTGAAACTAGATATATAAATTAGATCACCTAATATTGAGTTCCACTAAATTGTAGACAAGATATCACAATTCCGATGTAACACATCTCAAAACATCGTTTACCTATGTAGTAAACCATATTTTTGCCAAATAAATACTCCCTATGTTCCCTTTATATAGCACTCTTTCCTTTTTAGTTTGCTTCAAAAAAGAATGACGTCTTTCTATCTTTGGGAACTCTCTAACTCTAAACTTCTCATATTACTCTTATGGTCATAGAAATGACATGTATAAAACCACAAGTTCTACGGGTACTTTTAGTATGTGACAAATGTCTTCCTTTATTTATTGAAATGAAGGGACTAGCAAATATAATCTTCGCTTAGTAATTTTATATTGTATGTTAATCATATTGATACAAGATGTTAAACTTCAGCACGAAGACTCTAACAAAGGCTCAATTAAGGAAAACTACAATTGAACATAAAACACGTGAATAAGGGGAATGAAGTGGAGTATGAGGCTGAATTGAAAGGGAAGATGCTGGAGGAAATGAGATAAAAGTGCAGGGCATGGAGAAATGAGCATAGAGTTAAGAACTGAGAAACAAAAGGAGAAGAATCACACAGGATTCTGAATTGTTACTCATTCTACGTTGCCTAAAACGAAAAAATAGATATATACTTTTATAGGAAAAAGTTGAAGAGACATGAAAGAAATTAAATTTAATAGCTTGTTAAGATCTGGTGGATGGTTTTCAAGATCAACTCATCAAGAAGCGGTGATTTTAAACTTTTACCTTATCAAAAAAAAAAAACTATGATTCTAATGATAATTTAATTCCTAAATGACTATACAGTCCAGCTAGTGACTTATAGTAAATAAGTTGAGCAATTTCAAGGATAGAACTTGTATTTACGTCTGCATTGAATTTTGGTTTCCCTTCCCCTTATTATACTTCCTAAACCTTCTTGAATTACCATTAGCATTATGTAACATTACTGTTTCTGTCTCTACTATGCTTATCTAAAGAAAAACACATTGACGGTAAAAACAGAAGAAATGATAATCTGCACTCACATTCAACATAATACATATTGAAGCACAGCCACAAAAATGTACAACTAATATTGCAACTAACACTATGTTTGTTCTCTCCAATGAGGATATACGGTTGTCTACATTCGCCTTCCCAAGTCAACCTGAGCAGGAGCTTTCCGACACTGGTTCTGCGAGATGGATATACCTTTTCCTCCCCACATCCAATTTCAAATGGCTTGGGAAACTCTCCTTTTTCTTTACTTACTAATGAAACAAAGTGAATAACCAATGCCTATCCGCATTTTAAATCCCGTGCTTGTACCCTCTTACTTTCATTTTGATCAAGATCAATGCTGAACTATTCACTAAAATAAATTTAGTCAATTTGGTACATCTTTACTATTTTTACATGTAAATTTTAGTTCTCCAAGATTACTATCATTCAAAGCAATTTATCAAACAGTAGAAATAACTTCATTCGGTTCATTCATATAACCAAAACCCCAGAGGGAAATTTGCACTCTTTAAAACATGACAAATGCATAATCACATACTGAATCAAGAAAGAACACCTTAAACCTAAATGTCTGACAGTATGAGACTATTCTCATGTTAACTTCAGCTCATCCTTCCTAATACTGCACTTGGTTTTAGCCAGTCTTATTAAAAGCGCTCGCTTCAGCGCTTAAAGCGCGAACCGAGGCGAGGCGTTGGTCCAACTCTTTATTTCCTGAGAGAACAGAAAATTGTGCGCTTCAGCAGAGGAAGCAAGAAGCGACTGAGGCGTGAAGCGACGCTTAAGCAAAAAAAAAGCGATACTTCTGGAAATTTAATTGAAATAAGGGTTAATTTAGGTCTATTTTAAAACAATTGCAATAGAGACTTACACATCTTCTTCCTACTGCTGCTACTCAAAGTTGCTGCTCTTCTTCTCCTCCAATTATAGGGTTTCAAGGTAAGTTCTTCTCTTCTTCTTCTTCTCTTCTCCACTTACTCTTTTCTTATCTCTTCTCTTCTCCTCTTCGATTTTTCATGAAACCCTAGCCAAAAATGTTCTACTCTTCCTGTTTTTTTTTACTCTTCCCCTTCAATTTTCTCTTCTCCTCTTTTTTTGATTTTTTTTCTCTTCTAATCTCCTCTGTTTTCTATTCCTTTCCTCGATTTTCTGTCAAGTTAGTTTACTGTAGCTTATTTTTTTTGTTATCTGTTTTATGGTAACATTTATGTTAGCTTTGTATAGATTGCTCAAACTTTATTTACTTTTTAATTTTAGAATTGAAAGATTTGCTTAATATGTTATTACTATTGAGTTCTTGGTTATTTATCTATGCAAATTTAATACTCCCTCCATCCCAATTTAAGTGTTTTACTTTCCTTTTTGGTTTGTCCCAAAAAGAGTGTCTCTTACTATATTTAGTAAGTTTTCCAATTCCAATGCAAGTTTAAGACCACAAGATTTAAAAGACCCCACACATCTTTAATTTAAGACCACAAGATTCAAAAGTCTACCTTTATTTCTTAAACTTCGTGCCAAGTCAAACTAAGACACTTAAATTGGGACGGAGGGAGTATTTTTTTTTTTGGTATTAAATTGCACTTCAGTTGAAAAAAGTGTGCGCTTTGCTTCACGCTTCTCACTTCAGTAAAGCGAGCCCTCGTCGGTTTTTTTTCCGCTTCTCGCTTTCCCCAACACTTGTTTTAGCACAAATTTCATATTTGAGAACCGGGCACTGCTCGTACACACCTAAGAAAAAATAGTTTGTTCTGTTTTACAATAAAGGACGAATATCACTTATCAATCAATCAATAAATAAATAAATAAATAAATAAAGGACCGATATGCAACCCAACTCTGTTAAGAGAAGCCTAAACTATAGAAATCACTAAGATGACCAGCAGAAAAGACACTAAAAGAAAATCTAATTAAAACACCTGGATCTGTTAACATACACAATTCAACAATGTCTATCATTAAAACACCTGGATCTGTTAACATACACAATTCAACAATGTCTATCTACATTGTGCTTCCAATATACCAAACCAGAGCCCCAACTTCATTAACTGCAAACATTTTCTTCTTTTACACCCGTAAAAGGACAATTGTACGATGCACATCACATTTTCTGAACAAAAATAATATACGGATTCTCCACTTCTATACTTTGTTTTCACTATAAACATTCAGTAACAAACTCTTGATGTACTATTCATGTGCAAACCTCTTAACAACAATTCCGTATTACTATCAGCAACAGTGGTAGAGCTAAAAATTTAATGTCAAACCTAGGATTTGAAGCTGTGACCAAAAGAATTTTGAACCCCATTTGCCATTTCATTAGGATTCTCCCATATAGATAATGGGATTCAACATTTTATATATAACCAACAAAAAAACGTTTTTACCTATTTGCGCAATGTAATTTAAAAAAGAAAAATAGATTTGCGCAACGAAAGTTTAAACGAAGGGGATTCAGTTGAACACCCTTCCCTCCACCTAGTTCCGCTCTTGATCAGCAAGCTAAGACACAAAAATTGCTTCTTTACTCATGTATCTCTTATAAGGAAATAAAGAGCTATTTTGCGTATATAGCATCCAAACAAAGGTTAAAAAACTAAATTCAGAACTGATCTATGTGTTTTTAGGCCACTGTTAGAAAGATCTAGAACCAAAGCAGCCTTCTTTTAGGTCATAAACTCAAGAAATGGAGTGGCAGCACTCTCAACATCTCTCTTAGTTGATCCATAATCCAAGTTTCGACTTCGTGTTTGGTTTTCCTTTCATTTGTTTGAAGAAATCTTTTGATCAGTTCTGATTATTTCTCTGTCTCTTGATTCTTTTAACAATAGATATGTATGACCCTGTTCATGGGTTAATGAGAATTTGCTCCATGTACTCAAGCAGAAATGTCTAAGTACTCTTTATGCGGAGTATAAATTTACGTTAAAAATCCACTAAAATTGCAACAGATACTAGATATGAACCACAACTTCAAAAATATAATGAATTCAATACTAAAACCTTAAAGATTGAACCCATAAAAATAAAATCCTCGATCCGCCTCTGATCCACCTCACCCCCACCCCCCACCCCCCCACCCCCTACACATACAACAAAAATCCATTTCAACTAAGAATAATTCAAAAACAAAAAATTGAGCAGAAGATCAAACAAACCTGCAAATGTATATTCCGAAAACGCTCTTGGGCATCGCTCATACTGAAAGAACGATCACGCTTGGAACCAATCTCTCTCCTTTGAAGCTTCTTAACACTATTCACAAACCCATCCATTCCACCACGTGGGCGCTTCTTCGCCACCACTCTCCTCCCACAACATGGCCGAGGACTCGCAGTTATTCTCCTTCCATCCATAATCCCAAAACAAAACACCTCTATAAAATTCCACTACAAAAACCTCAAAACCCTAACACAGAATTTCCAGCGTATGTACACAAAATACCAGGTTCAATATTCTGTCCTTCGATTAACCCGTGTTTAAAACCCAAATTCTCAACTACCCATGAAACACCTCTACAAAATTCTTCTACAAATCTCAAACCCTAACACAGCAATTCCAACATATGTACACAATATAACCAGGTTCAATATTCTATTTTTCGATTAACCCGAGTGTTTAAAACCCTAAATCTCAAATACCCATGAAACACCTCTACAAACCCTAACACAGAATTTGCAACATATGTACCAAAATACCAGGTCCAATATTTCTGTTTTCTGGGGTTTAGAATGAAAAAGAAACGTGGGTTTTCATTTTAAACCCTAACTCTCAAATACACATGAAAAAGGTGAGATTTTTTGGAGTAAAAATTAAGGTGGTTAGCTGTTTTTTTAGGAACTGAGCTGAATTATTAGCAAGGTATATACTGTTAGAGGGATATGAGGTTAGTATAGTTATAATTTTAGTCGGAAATGAAAGAGTGAGTGAAAGAGTGTGGAATTTGGAAGAGGAAGGAGGGCCAGAAAGAGGGATTGTCGGAATTTGAAAGAGGTTGACAAAGGGACCTGATTTCAAAATATATCTTGAAAGGGCTTTGACGGTGGATATGATTTTCAATATGATATAGTAGTAGTAATATATTTATTTATTAGTAGTATCATCAAAAGGAGAGGCAAAAATATTACTACTTAATATTTGTTCATAGATAAGTATCAGCTCCTAGGTAGGAGCTCCGGTAAGGTTTGCGGTCACGCTATTCTATTCAGTTCACTGAAAATACTATTGTTGTTCTTGTTATATACTTTAATTTGTTCGAGCTCCATTAATGATAAACTCGTGTGGCGCCTAACTTCGAATGATCTATTCTCAATAAAATCTGCTTACGAGTTTTTAGATTTCAAAAATGATAGAGTTGTTCGCAAGTAACAATAACTTCAATTGGATTTGACAGATTAAAGCACCCAATAAGTTCTTCATTTGGCTTCTCCCCTTCAACAGACTACCTACTAATACCATTAAAGGATATGGTTCAGCGGATGTGACTGCTACCCCTTAATCACAGGTCTCGGGTTCGAACCCTGGGTATAGAAAAATCGTTGATAGGAAGCGCTTCTCCCTGAATGGGGCCTTACGCGGCACAAATCCGGATATAGTCGGCTCCATCACCGATATTGGACCCTGGATGAGAGAAGAAAAAAGAGAAAGACTACCTACTAATCAATATTAACTCTATTGACTTAGAATATTACTTCTGCTTGCACATTCTGTGGTAATGCAAATGAAACCATCATTCATAATTTTTTGGCTGTTGCAATGTCGAAGCATTTTGGAATACGATCATTCAAAGTTGTTCTAACCCACACTAAATAGCAATATCATTTTTTTTCTTTTGAGGAATGGCGTAACACCTGAAATTTAATCAAGGACAGTTCCTTTAATAACTTCTTATCTTGTAAAGAACTGATCTCATTCTGTTTTTGTCATATTCAGTTAGCTCGAAATGACACTCTTTAATCAGAAGAAGGCAACCATCATTACCATCGCTAAGGCAACCATCATGAATCTTATAGCTGTTGGGAGTTTTGCTCTATGGTACTTTATAAAGCAGTACGGAAAGTATTTAACTATTACAAGTATTCGAAAGGATAAACAAAGAGTCAATAATTCAACATGGAATCTGAAAATTACAATAGCTACACAAGTAAAAACTGGAAATTCCAGTTTTATAGAAGACGGAAAAATATAAATTGGTTTTTGCTGAGTCGAGTGTAGCACTCTGTCCTTAAGACAATATTGCCTCGTATGTATCCTTTATACGTCCTGGACAATTTGTCTCCCAAGATAAAACAGCAATGGAACCCTTGAGCAAAGGAAACTCAAGAGCTACCGTGAAGAATATTGATTAACGAAATGATGCTTGGAAGTTGTAGGAAGAAGATTTTTTCTGGTTGTGTATTTTCGTGCATATCTCTTAGTGCTCAACAATGGTGTAATGGGGTGTTTATATAGGAGAGGGAGGGGCTGTTTCTTGCTGAAATCGCCTCCATAATAGCCAAATAATGGCCATTATGGAGGTAGTAAAGTCACCAACATAAATGGGAGAAAGACCATTGTTTTGGCCATTATAGGAGGAGTAATTCAGCCAAAATAAATGGCTGAATTGAGTGCTTGGCATTTCGTTTTTGACCGTCGAAATTCGATTTTCTCGGAAACTTCGGGGACCAAAGCGTACATCTTGAAACTTCGGGGACCAAAGCGCACATCCGAAAGAATTTCGGTCCAAATCGTATATACGAAACTTCGGGATCAAATTGTACTTACGGCAAAGTTTTCTCGGCCCAAAAAGATAATATCGGAAGACCCGACCCACGCCCCACGACCCACGACCCGTGACCCGTGACCCGTGACCCGTGACCCGTGACCCGTGACCCGTGAACCGGAACTCGGAACCGGAACCGGACCGGACGGGACGGGCGGGCGGCGGCGGCGCGCGTGTGGTCTTTCCTCGAACCGAAGCACATCTAGGTCCTCCCTCCTTTAAACACATGGGATACCCCTTGGGGTCCCAAACCCCAAACCAATTTCGAATCTTATATACACAACAATTCTTTCTTCCTATACCGATGAGGGAGAATTACACACAATACCACACTTTCCATGCTTCAAACACCTTACTTCGTGAACCAATATCTCTTTCATTTCTCAATGAAATTTGACGATTCTTGGCCCTACGGTTATCTACGTACTTAGTAGATCATGCATGTGTGAAGAACCGGATTCTCCAACATACGTTACACTAGTGTTTAAGCCGTTAAAGTTGGTCGGTCGCAACTCCCGCCAAAGGTAAATTTCCAACAATCCCCTCTTGAAAGAGATTTTGGCGCACTCACATGGTGTCTTTTCATTTCCAACAATATTTCAGCGGACCGATGTTGCATAAGGAGAGGTAGCCTCAGCTTTGAACCTTCCATAGTTGAATACCATCGGACTTACTTACTTTCGCGCGGTGAACGTGATGTCTTGAACCGTCGGTGTTTAGTGTAAGCCAAGACAACGGTACCAACACAACAAATTCCCTTACTCTCTTCTTCGTAATGTTTTGTCCGTTTTGGCCATGGACAACGTCTTAGATTCTTAAGTGCGTTCAATTTGAGGCGGCCCGTCCTCGCACTTAAATAGGTGGTCTCCTACAAGGTATCTGCTATACCCCACTTCACAAGTGTTAGGAACCATTAAAAGTTTCCCAAAGACCTAACCTCAATTGTTGAGGATCATTACGAGTTATGAAAACTTAACATTTACCCATACTGCAGATAGCACTTAACGTCTATCGCGGGAACGGCTTTGGATTTGGTGTTTCTTTTCGAAATAACTATCCGAAGTGCTCATACTTCCACCGAAGCGATCAACCGAACCTTTACAACTTAGTTTTCCCATTGAACCAAATTACCGGGATCTCCAGTTCGTAAGGTTGGGTTTCATTTGTATTGGTCCGTATATTTTGGGTTTTAAGCCCATTCCCCAGACAGGCGAGAACACTTGATCTCCGGGTAGTCCCTTAGTTTGTAAACAAGAAAGTGACACCCGTGATGATCAATTGCCATACGGTCTTATGTCTCCGACAGATCCCGACAGATATGTTCGACGCCGTCATCCGTGTCCTTCCTAAAGCCGACCGGCTAGCCACGATGTAGAACTGCCGAAGGCACGGGTTTCTCCCAATAAGGGACGTCCTCTAATGAGTCGTGAAGTTACTCAACTTTTTTTCATGCTTTGTATAAAGCGATAAACTCCGATACCATTATGAATCGGTCGATGCAAGTTTGCTTAGAGGATTTTCCAAGAACCACCATACACATTTACTTGTGGCTTTGGTGTTCTTCGGATCGATGTCCGGTTTGCATCACTTGTGTTCTCTCGTAACCATTGGACATCCGAGAATACTATAATCCGTAGATAAGCGAATAATTCGGATATCGTCATATCCGACTTAACGCCTTCTATTGATCATGTATTAAGATCATCGGTGAACCTTAGTTCAACCGATCGTTTGTTGGACGATACCGAGTCGGTTGTAGTGTGTACAATACATTGAACTACACGTGACCGAGCATATCGCTCCTTGTCTATGGGTGCACCATGATTCCAATCGTTCTATGATTCATATCTATTGGTGGCTTCAACGAGACCGTCAACTATCGACCGATCCGTTAGATGTCTTAGAAATCCAATTCCTAAGATGTCATCTGTGATACTCATATCTTTCATATCGAGACTTTGTTTCAATATGATTTTCACTCTAAGACCGTTGGTTTTCAATGTTGTTGGCTTTCTAACTTCGAGTCAATGTTTCGTGATCGATTCATTGTTTCGTTTTATCCGAGACTTTCGGGACCAAAATGTTAACATTTCGGGGACCAAAATGAAAGTTCGGGGAAGAAGCCCAACAGTTCAAAGCAAACCAATTTCGATCCTCTTCTTCCAACTCTCCGGTTTGGGAAGGTGTTTCAACACCCATGCCATGTAAGATTACAATGGCCCTGGATGTGAAGCTACTCACAGGGGAGCACTTTTTACAACCCAAAGGTTCTTTTCCGGAGGAAGATTAACCATTACACAAGTATGGTTCTATATATAGAATCTATTTCTCCCTTTAGCTTCTTTCCAAAGCGGCGTTTTTGGAGATAACAATTATTTGTTAATTGTTCATGGTTCATTATTAACCATACAAGCTAGAAGGACGGAACAAGTCTTTGTCCCCTTCTTTGCTCGTCTCGGTTCAACATCTAGAATCCCCGAGTTCTCAGATCCGGAATATTAAGTTCCGGACGACCAACAACTTTCGAGTCTTGTAGATACGGAACGTCTAGTTCCGGACATGTCGAGCCCTCGCGGGTTCTTGTTAACCTTGAGCAATTACTCCTTTTTCCTTTTCCAAGGAAAGTTATCTCCAAAGAATTCAAAGATTCTTTGACGCCAAGAGGCGATCAACACTATCGTTATTTGCGGATCCGGTGGATATGCAATCTACAGTCTTAGGTCGAACTTGACCTGTTTCGGTAGCCCATCTTTTACCAAGCTACCCCTCATAATTTGGGCATACGACTTCGCACTTGGCTAACACCATTAGACTGAGGTGAGAAATGAACATTCGTTTAATGAACGATGCTTCACATTCTCCCCCTCTATCACTACGAATTTTTCAATCCGTAGGCTTAGTTGATTTTCAACTTTTGCTTTGTAGCGCTTATCCGCTTCAACAACTTCATCTTTGCTTTTCAACAAACAAAGGATTCCATACGTTGTACTATCATCAAATGACGACCACAACGTACTTGTCTCCCCCCTCTATTTTGTATAAACTTCAAATCACCCAATTAGGTGTGACTAAGTTCTAGAGGAGCGGTGCTTCTTTCGCTATTCCCTTGACGGAATTTGGAAAGGTGATTTTGCCTCTTCATCTACCTCACATTTATTTTGAGGGTTTATTTCGACGGTAGGCAACAATCTCAACATCGTTAGCTTTTGAATGACTTGCTATTTAACGTGTCTTAATCTATGATGGCATAGATGCACGGATTACAAATATATCATTCATTTGGCTACATACATACTGTACCATTCTTAGTTATTACAGACCTGTTGGACTAGTCTCAAATCAGATTTGACCAACAACGTCCTTTAACCAAGTTAGGAACATGTATCACCTCTTTTAGAGTGATCTCATTCCTTGAAGTCCTATTGAGGACAACCTCTCCAGCCCCTTTGATTTTAGAGGTGGCGTTGCTTCACATGAACAACCTTTTGCCCGTGGTTAGGGCGTAACCGGATCATATGTGATCTCGATACTCGGGTCCACTCTAGTTGCTTTGGCAGACTGAGTGTCCAATTTCTTTACTGCCTTTATTTAGGCCTTCAGATCATTTAGGACCTGGAAACTCTGGCCCACCTTACTAGGTGTCCATTACTTTTCCTATGAAATGAATTCTGGCACCACTCCAGTCGCCCGGAGGCTTTATATGACTGAGTGTCCAATATCATCATATCAAAGGAATTTTGGCCCACTCCAGTCGCCCGGAGGCTTTATATGACTGAGTGTCCAATGTCATCCTATCAAAGGAATTTTGGCCCACTCCAGTCGCCCGGAGGCTTTATGTGATTGAGTGTCCAATATCATCCTATGAAGGATCTTCTGCCAAATAGTATGACAGGCTCAACGTCTTTAGCTTTTAGACTCCTTCCGTTAAGATTGGTGCCCAGATAATTCTTGGCGCTTACTTAAGAGTGGTAACATTTTCGCACAGTCAGTGGATCTTACTCCCTCGTATGTGCGAACATACTTTACACACTTTAGTAATTACACTTAAAAGAACGGATCTTCTTAAGTCGTTTACAAAATCCAATCTTTAAACGGAAAAGAAGATGAGATTAAACTTCTGATTTGTTAAAGCATAAGGAATATAAATTATTTTCATATTCCTCCTTACTTTAATCCATTTTTAATCGACATAATTTAATCTTTATTCTTGACAAGTAAGAAAAATACTTATCATTTAATCCTTATTCTTGACAAGTAAGAAAAATACTTATTCCAATTTCGGATTACGGCTCACTTCGGTCACTTCATCGACCGAGTGTCCATTTCCTTCTCACCATTATTCGGATCCTTTGTCCGGGACAGATATAGGCCTTCGCTACAAGATAGAATAACATCTTCGTCTTCTCCTCTTGTCCCGGTTGACATCCTCGTGCTCTCGTGAGCGCTTGTTCCCACCAGTCTTGGTAGCGGTGACACCATGAACACGTTCATCATCATCACTCTCTTCTACCGAAAACCATTTCCATATCCGATTTGGTCACACAACTTTTGACCGACATCTTTCGAACACTAATAGTAATACTATACAAATATTGTCTTAAGTTGTTGGGAGTTTTGCTCTATGGTACTTTATAAAGCGATACGGAAAGTATTTAACTATTACAAGTATTCGAAAGGATAAACAAAGATTCAATAATTCAACATGGAATCTGAAAATTACAATAGCTACACAAGTAAAAATTGGAAATTCCAGTTTTATAGAAGACGGAAAAATATAAATTGGTTTTTTTTTGCCGAGTCGAGTGTAGCACTCGTCCTTAAGACAATATTGCCCCGTATGTATCCTTTATACGTCCTGGACAATTTGTCTCCCAAGATAAAACAAACAATGGAACCCTTGAGCAAAGGAAACTCAAGAGCTACCGTGAAGAATATTGATTAACGAAATGATGCTTGGAAGTTGTAGGAAGAAGATTTTTTCTGGTTGTGTATTTTCGTGCATATCTCTTAGTGCTCAACAATGGTGTAATGGGGTGTTTATATAGGAGAGGGAGGGGCATTTCATCGCTCTGAAAATCGCCTCCATAATAGCCAAATAATGGCCATTATGGAGGTTGTAAAGTCACCAACATAAATGGGAGAAAGACCAACTGTTTTGGCCATTATAGGAGGAGTAATTCAGCCAAAATAAATGGCTGAATTGAGTGCTTGGCATTTCTGTTTTTGACCGTCGAAATTCGATTTTACGGAAACTTCGGGGACCAAACCGCACATCCGAAAGAATTCTCGGTCCAAAGCGTATATCCGAAACTTCACGGGATCAAGCGTACTTACGGCCCAAAAAGATAATATCAGAAGACCCACAGCCCACAGCCCACAGCCCGTGACCCGTGAACTCGGAACCGGACGGGACGGGACGGGCGGGCGGCGGCGGCGCGCGTGTGGTCTTTCCTCGAACCGAAGCACATCTAGGTCCTCCCTCCTTTAAACACATGGGATACCCCTTGGGGTCCCAAACCCCAAACCAATTTCGAATCTTATATACACAACAATTCTTTCTTCCTCTACCGATGAGGGAGAATTACACACAATACCACACTTTCCATGCTTCAAACACCTTACTTCGTGAACCAATATCTCTTTCATTTCTCAATGAAATTTGACGATTCTTGGCCCTACGGTTATCTACGTACTTAGTAGATCATGCATGTGTGAAGAACCGGATTCTCCAACATACGTTACACTAGTGTTTAAGCCGTTAAAGTTGGTCGGTCGCAACTCCCGCCAAAGGCAAATTTCCAACAATAGCTCTATAATTCGCGAATACAGGTCATTGATGCAACAACTGGGAGATCCAAAACTTTCGCATATATAACTGTAGAGAGCAAAACAAGGTAGCTGACCTCTTAGCCAAGAAAGCGGCCAAGATGCAATTGTTTGATCGCATACGTATTTTAGTAATTTCTCCAGTGTTTGCAAATGAGATAGTGTTGACAGATATATACTATGAACTACGTTCTCAAGGGAAACTTCGGCTTGTAGTAGTACTAGATGGTCCGTGCCCGTGCTGAACACGGGCTATGCCTAACACTGTTGTATAAAAGAGGTTCGATACTGATAAAGATAAAAGAAACTGAATGGATCTGTTTCTGATGTTTTCTATTGAGGGAGCAATCAATAGCCTTAGGTTAATAGCTGGAGAAACTGCAAGCTGTGGTAGAACATAATGTCATATTTTATAGTGATCAACCGTCAGTACATCACAACAGTAGTTGTAGGTGGGAAATCTGCTAGTTTTTGGTCAAGAACATTGTCAATCCAAGGCAAAGTAGCTTTTGTCCACTATCCAACTTCAAGCTGGATATCAAGGTTGCTTTATCAGCTATCGCCTACGAATTGGAGAGCCATTAAAAGAGAAATACAATTCTGTTATGAAAATTCAAGAAATTCTCACCGAAGGATTCAATATTCTTACTATTTAACTGAATATGACAATAATATGAACTGTCATAGGACAAAATGCTTCCATAATAACCATTTAATACCTATTACAGGAACCAAAATCAATCTAGTAGTTACTCACTGTTATACAATAATATTAGCTGGCACAGGATAGTCTACCTCTATGGAGCACAGATGAAAACTCGAGATCCTTCACCTTCTCCGTTTCTCTGTCACGTCGATTATGCCTATAACACCAACCTGCCAATTACAGTGGAGGGCTAAAGTGAAAAGAGAAACCAACATAATGTAGTGATTCAAGAATTTGAATCACCTAATAGAACATAAAATATGACATTATGTTCTACCACAGTTTGCAGTTTCTCCAGCTATTAACCTAAGGCTATCGATCAATACATCAGTACACCACGCAAAATTCATTTTACTAAACTACGAAGTCCACTCATTTTTTCGTTTTTCTTTTTGGTCCTTATATGTGATGCTCCATAACTATAAGTCATCCAAACAGGACGAAACACAGCATATATAGTCATGGTGTTGAACATTAGTCTGTCTTCAGATGCGGGTAATGCAGACAATCAGTTTAATGAGGCTTATTATAAGAGGACAAACCTTAAGCAGAGTTTGTTCACCAAAATTACCTTTTGAAAGCACCAGGACGGTACAATATTCAAAGTTATTAGCTCTCCTTCTCCCACTAAATTTTCAATAGAAAAAAAAAGTTCAATTGACAAAAAGATATTGCTAAGAAAGAGAGTTACAAGAAATTTTCAACAACTGTTGAACATTGACATGAGATTCTACACACGTTTTTATTTATTTTATTAGAACCTTATGCAACATAAAATCACAAGAAGATTACATCTTAAAGTGATACGTTACACAAACAATGTAATCTTTTTTTTCTCTCTTTTTAATTCAATTTACATCTTCACATAGATTCACCCTTCTTGATCGAGCATTAGATAATGAAAATCATTCTTTTTTTTTTAATGAGACACTAACTAATGTTATTCTGTCATTCCATATTTGAAGTAGTAATCGTTGGATACAAGGTTGCAGGAAACAGAAATTACAAGTAAATGCTAAGTCTTACAAGAACTGAAATTACAAAGAACTTGAAGAATAAACTGGAACTGTTTGATTGTTTGTGGTATGCTGAGTCGAGTGTTTGCACTCTGTCTTTAAGACAATATTGTCCCGTATGTATCATTTCTACGTCCTGGACAATTGTCTCCCAAGATAAAACAACAAGTGAACAAATGAGCAAAGAAACTCAAGTGTTACCGTGAATAATTTTGAGTAATGAAATGATGCTGGAAGGTAGTAGGAAGACTGATTTCTGTTTCTGTTTATGTGTGTCTGCTTGTGTGTTTTTCGTGTACCTCAACAATGGTGACAAATGGTTCTTTATATAGTTGAAGGAGAGGTTTACCAACTGCACACATAAGTGCCATTACTGGCCAAGTAATGGCAATTATGGAGGTAGTAATTCACCAAAATAAATGGTGAATTTGATGTGCAACGGATGGCATTTAGGAAGAGTAATTCAGCCAAAATAAACTTCAGGAACCAAAATGTGCATATTGAAACTTCAGGGACCAAACTGTACATATGAAAGAATTCTGGTCCAAAAAGATAATATCAGAAGAAGCACATCACAGCCCACGACCCGTGACCCGGACCGGACGGGCATGCGGTGGCGGGATACCCCTTGGGGTCCCAAACCCCAAGCCAACTTTGAGACTTATAAACAAAACAATTCTTTCTTCCTCCACCGATGGGGGAGAATTGATCCCAATACCACACTTTTCCATGCTTCAAACACCTCACTTCGTGGACCAATATCTCTTTCATTTCTCAATAAAATTTGACGATCCTTGGCCCTACGGTCATCTACTTATTTAGTAGATTATGCATGTGTGAAGAACTGGATTCTCCAATATGCGAAACACTAGTGTTTTAGCCGCTAAAGTTGGTCGGACGCAACTCCCGCCAAAGGCAAATTTCCAACAATCCCCTCTTGAAAGAGATTTTGGCGCACTCACATGGTGCCTTTTCATTTTCAGCAATATTTCAGCGGACCGATGTTGCATAAGGAGGGGTAGCTGCAGCTTTGAACCTTCCATAGTTAAATACCATCGGACTTACTTACTGCGCGGTGAACGTGATGTCTTGAACCGTCAGTATTTAGTGTAAGCCAAGTCAATAGTACCAACACAACAAATTCCCTTACTCTCTTCTTCGTAATGTTTTGTCCGTTGTGGCCATGGACAACTTCTTGGATTCTTAAGTGCGTTCATTTGAGGTGGCTCGTCCTCGTACTTAAATAGGTGGTCTCCTACAAGGTATCCTGCTATACCCCACTTCACAAGTGTTAGGAACCATTAAAAGTTTCCCAAAACCTAACCTCAACTGTTGAGGATCATTAAAGGTTTTGAAAACTTAACATTTACCCATACTGCAGATAGCACTTAACGTCTATCGCGGGAACGGCTTTGGATTGGGTGTTTCTTTACAGAAATCACTATCTGAAGTGCTCATGCTTCCACTGAAGCGATCAACTGAACCTTTAAAGCTTAGTTTTCCCATTGAACCAAATTACTGGGATCTCCAGTTAGT
The DNA here is from genome assembly GCA_034509755.1 of Anisodus tanguticus. Classification (NCBI taxonomy): domain Eukaryota; kingdom Viridiplantae; phylum Streptophyta; class Magnoliopsida; order Solanales; family Solanaceae; genus Anisodus; species Anisodus tanguticus. The sequence continues at coordinate 45,126,300 of CM067550.1, read as the reverse complement.
AAGGTTGGGTTACACCGTATTGGTCCTTATATTTTGGGTTTTAAGCCTATTCCCCTAGACAGGCAAACCATCTGATCCTTAGGTAAGCCCTTTGTCAATAGGTCTGCTATATTATCCTTTGACTTAATGTAATCAATGGATAATATACCCGTGGTGATCAGCTGTCTAACGGTCTTATGCCTCCGTTGGATATGACGAGACTTGTCGTTGTACATAGCATTCCGTGCCCTTTCTAGAGCCGACTGGCTATCACAGTGGATCATTACCGAAGGTACGGGTTTGTTCCAACACGGAACATCCTCTAAGAAGTCATGAAGCCACTCAGCTTCTTCTCCTACTTTGTTTAAAGCGATAAATTCCAATTCTATTGTGGATCGAGCGATGCAAGTTTGCTTAGAGTATTTTCAAGACACAACCCCACTACCAATTGTAAATACATACCCACTGATGGAATTGGTGTTCTCTATATCAGATATCCAGTTTGCATCACTGTACCCCTCTAGTACAGCTGGATATCTCGAATAATGTAACCCGAAAGTTAACATGTATTTCAGGTATTGTAATACCCGATTCAACTCCTTCCAGTGATTATCACTCGGATTACGGGTAAACCTAGCCAACTTATTGATTGCATAAGCAATATCAGGTCGGGTGTAGTTTGTTATATACATCAAACTACCGATCACCTGTGCATATCGCTCCTGGTATACAGGTGCACCAAGATTTTTATCAAGCTTTTGATTTGTATCCATTGGTGACTTTATCGGTGAACTGTCTAACATCTCGAACTTTCTCAAAACATCCTCGATGTAGTGAGACTGAGATAAGACCAGTCCGTCAGACATCTTAGATATTTTTATCCCTAAGATGACATCTGCGATACCCATATCTTTCATGTCGAAGCATTGTTTCAACATGTTCTTAGTCTCTAGGATTACCCTAGGACTGCTTCCGATGATCAACATGTCGTCTACATACAGGCATATCATAATAAATAAGTCAGAATTACCTTTTGTGTAGACACATTTATCACACTCATTAATGGCGAAACCCTTCGATAGTAGAGTACTATCAAATTTTTCGTGCCATTGCTTCGGGGCTTGTTTAAGCCCGTACAGAGATTTGACAAGTCGACAGACTTTCTTCTCTTGCCCTTGAACCACATCGGGTTGGTCCATATAAATTTCTTCTTCCAAATCACCGTTTAGGAAGGCTGTCTTGACATCCATTTGATGTATCTCAAGGTCACGCAAAGCTGCGATCGCAATGAATACCCGTATGGATGTCATCCGGGATATCGGGGAGTATGTGTCAAAGTAGTCAAAACCTTCTGTCTGCCTATAACCCTTAACGACCAACCTAGCCTTGTACTTATCTATAGACCCATCTACTTTATATTTCCGTTTGAGTATCTATTTACAACCCAACGGTTTATTTCCTGGAGGAAGATCAACCAATTCCTAAGTATGGTTATGCAGAATGGAGCCTATTTCACTCTCTATAGCTTCTTTTCAGAGCGGTGCTTCTAGAGTTGACAACGCCTTAGCAATTGTCCTTGGTTCATCATTAACCATATAAGCTACAAAGTCAGGACCGAAAGATTTATCCTTCTTGGCCCTTTTACTTCGCCTTAGATCCATCTCTGGAGTCTCCAAGTTCTGAGAATCTGGAACACTTGATTCCGGATGTTCAGCCACCTCGAGATCTGCTAGATCTGAACAATATAGATCCGGGCCGTCAACGACTCCCGGTTCTTGAGAGCTTTGTTCATAACTTCGTTTGCGAGAGGTTATGTCTTTTTCCTTTCTAGGAAAGGTACCTTCAAAGAATAGAGCATTCCTTGATTCCATGATTGTACCCTAGTGGATATCTGGAATATCTGACTTATGCACTAAGAAGCGATAAGCACTACTGTTATTTGCATATCCGATGAATATGCAATCTACAGTCTTAAGCCCAATCTTGACCTGCTTTGGCTTGGGTACTTCAACCTTTGCCAAACAACCCCACACCTTAAAATATTTGTAGGTGGGTTTCTTTTCCTTCCATGATTCATATGGAGTTTTGTCCTTACTCTTATGTGGGACTCTATTAAGAATCGTATTAGCGGTAAGGACGACTTCTCCCCACATATTTTGGGGAAGACTGGAATTGATGAGCAATGCATTCATCATTTCCTTCAATGTGCGGTTCTTACGTTTCGCCACACCATTCGATTGAGGTGAGTAGGAGCCGTCGTTTGATGAACAATGCCTTCTTGGGCACAATATTCCTCAAATAGCGCTACGTATTCTCCCCTTCTATCGCTACGAATGGATTTAATCCGTTGGCTTAGTTGGTTTTCAACTTCTGCTTTGTAACGTCGGAACGCTTCAAAGGCTTCATCCTTACTTTTCAACAAGTAAATGTAACAATACATTGTGTTATCATCAATAAATGTCACAAAGTACTTATTTCCCCCTCTAGTTTGTGCGAACTTCAAATCACATATATCTGTGTGAATAACTTCTAGAGGAGCGGTATTCCTTTCGACGGATCGAAAAGGAAGCTTGGTGAGTTTTGCCTCAACGCACACCTCACACTTATGTTGAGGGTTTACGTCGATAGACGGCAACAAATCCATCTTTACCAGCCTTTGGATAGACTTGTAGTTAACGTGTCCTAATCTATGATGCCATAAATTAGAAGACTCAAGCAAATAAGAAGAAGGTTCAACTTTATTACTTGGACGCATTACAGACATGGCATTTACTTTGAAGAGGCCTTCACATACGAAGCCTCTCCCCACAAAAGTGTCATTCTTAGTGAGTACAAACTTATTAGATTCAAACACTAGCCTAAAACCAACATTAACCAATAAAGGTCCAGAAATTAAATTTCTTCTAATATCTGGGACGTGCATCACTTCCTTCAGACTGAGCTCCTTTCCGGAAGTCATCTTCAGGACCACCTTTTCTACCCCCATCACGTCAGACGAAGCGTTGTTGCCCATGAACAGCTTCTTGTCGGTGACTGGTGTGTAGGTGGAGAAGGCATCTCTATTGGAACATATGTGTCTGGTATCACCTGTGTCCATCCACCACTGCATCGGATTCTCAACCAGGTTTGCTTCTAGCACCACTGCCGAGAACTCCTCAATCATGTCATCTAGGAGCGTTTCCTTGACGACGTTAGCATGCGCCTTGGCTTTCTGTTGTTGCTCAGTCTTGAGCTTGCGGCATTCCTTGATCTTATGACCAGGTTTCCCACAGTGGTGACAGTTGCCTCTGAACATCTCCGCTGCGTGGGCCTTGCCGTCTTTCTGGAACTTCCGCTTCTTGCTTGAGTTCCCTTTGGCCTCGCCTAGATTTGCCTTTGCCTCGGCAGGTTGTTTACCCCTAGGCAAGGCCTTCTTGTTATCTTCCTGGATTTGGAGTTTGATAACAAGCTCTTCAAAGGTCATCTCCTTTGTCTTGAGTTTCAAGTAACTCATAAACTCATTCCACGAAGGAGGTAACTTTTCAATCAGCGATGCAACCAAAAACTGCTCATTTGGTTTCATTCCTTCCAAATCCAGGTGATGTAAAATCATTTGGAATTCCTGGACTTGGGACATCACTGTCTTACTATCCACCATTTGGAATTTTAGAAATTTCCCAATGATGAACTTCTTAGTATCCGCATCTTATGCGTTGTACTTCTTTTGCAGTTTTTCCCACAGCTCTTTGGCAGTGCCAACGGTGCAATAGACCGTGTAGAGAGGGTCTGCCAAGCAGTTCAGAATGTAATTCTTACACATGAAATCGCTATGATTACATGCATCAAGAACCATCTTCATGCCATTAATGACATGGATACCAAGGCCCCCTTCACCCGTTTCATTAGGCGAAGAGTCCATTTCATCTCCAGCTTGTGGAGGATCTTCCGTTAGGAACCGGGCCATGTCCATAACTGTTAAGTAGAATAACATCTTTTGCTACCATCTCTTAAAGTTTGAGCCTATGAATTTTTTAGGGCGATCATGGTGGAATGCGGAGGATGGAGTAGTAGCGGGGAAGACAGCAGAGTTACCGCCTTGGACAGTAGCGACAGTAGCGGGAAAGGCAGCATTGTTGCCTTGAGTGGTAGCAACAGCAGTAGCAGCATAATCAGTCATGTTTCCAGCCATGTTGCAGTAGTTACAGTAAGCGAATATTGTCTTAAAATTTGTTGGATACAAGGTTGCAGGAAACAGAAATTACAAGTAACCACTAAGTCTTACAAGAACTGAAATTACAATTGAAGAATAAACTGAAATTACAAAGAACTTGAAGAATAAACTGGAACTGTTTAACTGTTTGTGGTATGATGAGTCGAGTGTTTGCACTATGTCTTTAAGACAATATTACCCCGTGTGTATCCTTTCTACGTCCTGGATAATTGTCTCCCAAGATAAAACAGCAAGTGAACAAATGAGCAAAGAAAACTCAAGTGTTACCGTGAAGAATTTTGAGTAATGAAATGATGCTGGAAGGTAGTAGGAATACTGATTTCTGTTTCTGTTTATGTGTGTCTGCTTGTGTGTTTTTCGTGTACCTCAACAATGGTGACAAATGGTTCTTTATATAGTTGAAGGAGAGGCATACCAACTGCACACATAAGTGCAATTACTGCCTAAATAATGGTAATTATGGAGGTAGTAATTCACCAAAATAAATGGTGAATGTGATGTGCAACGGATGACATTTAGGAAGAGTAATTCAGCCAAAATAAATGGCTGAATTGAGTGCTGTTGACGTTCTGTTCTCTTCCCAATATGACTTTCTTGAAACTTCAGGGATCAAACTGTACATATTGAAACTTCAGGGACCAAACTGTACATATTAAAGAATTCTGGTCCAAAAAGATAATATCAGAAGAAGCACAGCCCGTGACCCATGAACCCGGACCGGACGGGACGGGCAGGCAGCGCGTGTGTGGGCGCTTTCCTCGAACCGAAGCACATCTAGGTCCTCCCTCCTTTAAACACATGGGATACCCTTGGGGTCCCAAACCCCCAGCCAACTTTGAGACTTATAAACAAAACAATTCTTTCTTCCTCCACCGATGAGGGAGAATTGATCCCAATACCACACTTTTTCATGTTTCAAACACCTCACTTCGTGGACCAATATCTCTTTCATTTCTCAATGAAATTTGACGATCATTGGCCCTACGGTCATCTACTTACTTAGTAGATTATGCATGTGTGAAGAACCGGATTCTCCAACATGCGGAACACTAGTGTTTAAGCCGTTAAAGTTGGTCGGACGCAACTCCCGCCAAAGACAAATTTCCAACAGTAATATTATTATATTTACTACAATATTATATTCATGTTTTAGTTTAGCTTGAAGGAGACGAAGGCTCTTGAATGGTGATCGACTTGTGGTAATGATGTCGACAAGAACTTGAAAAATTATCTACTGATTTCGAATTTTTTTCTTCTAATTTTTAATGAATAAGTCGTGTAAGAATGTTGTATTATTTTATTTTTTATTTTTTATTTTTTCATATATTCTCTCTATGATTCCTCTTTAGTTTGATTTTATATGAAATTTTTTATTATCATGAGTTTATAATTTCTTTTGGTTCAAAATAGTAACTTATGACTTTGTTGGAAGTCTGCTACTACTAACCAAATGTTTTCTTTTGTGAAGTCAATTGTACGTTTGAGTATTTATATATAAGCGGCCAAGTAGTGTATTCTTTTTTTTGTGCTTTCTCATTTTATAATTTTTTTTATGTAAGGAGAAACTCTCGAGAAGTATTAAAATCTTGACTTAGATATACATACGTTAAATAAATATTAGTTAATGACATTATTATTTATATGAGAAAGGGCATAATTTTTCTTCAAACTTCAACATTTTAAGAAATCAAGGAGATAATTAATTGACAAATACATATCAACTAAGGTCCATTTATAAAAGTCAGGCCATTTGTATGCTTTTATGGACAACTTCTAACATCTAATATTGCTTGAAGTATGAAAATTGTCAGCATATATTTGAAAGTACTTTATTTTTTATATTTAGTAAATTATTGATGTTTTTATGATTGCACAAAACACGGATAAATTTCTTAATTAAAACACTAATTAAATGGGGATTTTGAGTCTAAACATGATTTTCTTAAATTTATTACTTACTACAACACACACCCAAAAAAACAAAAAACATGTAAACAAATGGATGGCCTGGATGATCGTGTCACTCTGTCAAACAAAAGATCCCCTCGAATCAGCGGATCTCCCACACCCAATGACCCAAAAATAGAAAGAAAAAAAAAAACAGATTTTCTCTCCTCCTTAGTCGTATTTTCCTCTCCATTTTTTTTTTCTTCAATCACAATTCACAAAGATCTGTCTCTCTCTTCGATCGTAACATCGCAGTCGCACAACTAAAACAAAATTGGAGCTTCATCAGTTGCTAAACGATCTACTAACACAAAGGTGAATTACGTATAGTATTTATTTATTTATGTCTTTACATTTTGAGAGTTGTTGAGGAATTGAGCATGCCCCGAATGTGATAATTAGGGTTTACTTTAAGATATGTTTTTATGAATAGTTCATTTTATTTAGGTGATATTTAACTTTACAATTGAAATCCAAGCCATTTCTAATGATAATTGACGTTTGCTTGAAGAGTGATTATAATTTACTGGAAAAAATGAGCTTAGAGAACGAGATCATTGTTCGTGCTCTGTAAGAAGTTATTTTAGTTTTAAGAGTTTGTTTGTAGTTACCGATTTATTGCTTATAGGTGTTACTTTGGTCAACTTGTTGCGAATTGGTACCGGATATCAGTTGCACAGGTTGATAAATGATAATCTTTGAGAAGCATTTTAAACTGTTTAGAGTGATGATAGATGAAGTAGGCTTTAATAATGATGCTCCTCTTCTTTGATGCCTAAAGGCAAATTTTTTATTAAAGAGAAACTATGGTTTAGAATTGATTGAAAAATCTAAGGTGTGAAATCCTTTTCACCTTGCAGTATATGTCCATAATGTGGCTCACACAATGCACTGATTTATGCAAAGCAACTCTTCTAAAAATACCAAGTGGTCCTAGAAAGGGATTATCTAACTAGTGTTAGTATTTGCAAAGACATGCTCTTGGAGAGGGGCAGGTTTCCCAAACCTTCCTGTCGGCTTTCATCTGATTACTGATAACTAAATGCCAGGCATAAGGATGATGCATGCAAAAAGTGAATTGGTAATTTTTCTTTAAAGTGCCGACTGAAGAAGAACAACAACGAAGAACACGTGGAATATATTTTCTTTTCTATGTGGGTCAAACCGTTTTAAAGTTAGAACTTTTCAGAAAAATGTTTGTTTTAAAAGTTAGCATCAATTAATAATCATTTTGTATTCCAATATAACTGATATTATTGCGTATTTCCCTCTAAAACATGAATGTTATTGGTAGATCTATAGAGGTTTTTTTGATATATGGGAAAAGAAGTGAACTTACTACATCAAATTATGTTGTTAAAGGTGAAAAGTCAAACAGATACTCATGGTACTTATGTATGTTTGGGTACTCCACTATTGCTCACACTTATGAGGATTAAGTGTTACAAGCTTTTTACATTTGTTCCTTGCTGTCTTTAAGGTTTATACTATTGCTTTACGTTAATCTGGCGTCTTAATACTGTGTTTCAAATTTGATGTTGTAGATTTCCGTAGCTTCTGTTCGGATTTGGTTATGACTACTCTATCATCGCCAAATAATTCAACTATTTCACCTTCTCAAGGGACAATTTCACCAACAGCCTTTGTGACATATGAATCTCCCATGCATGAGGCCTCTCATTCTGGCCATTCTGAACTAGATTTCAGTGACAATGATGAAACAGAGCTACACTATGTATCATGGAATCAGGATTATAGTTGCTTTGCTGCTGGCATAAGTCGTGGCTTTCGTGTATATAACTGTGATCCTTTCAAAGAGACTTTCAGACGTGATCTGAAAAGTGGTGGATTTGGAATAGTGGAGATGCTATTCCGATGCAATATTTTAGCACTTGTGGGTACCAAGGCTAACACTCAATACCCACCTAATAAAGTTATTATATGGGATGATCATCAGAGCCGATGCATAGGTGAATTTTCATTTAGGTGTGAGGTTCGTGCAGTGAAACTAAGACGGGATTGTATTGTTGTAGTTCTTGAACACAAGATATATGTCTACAACTTTATGGATCTAAAGCTTCTTCATCAGATAGAGACGCTGACCAATCCTAGGGGACTTTGCTGCCTCTCACACCATTTAAATACATCTGTATTGTCTTGCCCAGGACTTCGAAGAGGACAAGTTCGGGTTGAGCATTTTGGCCTGAATATGACAAAGTTAATCAAGGCACATGATTCTCAGATAGCATGCTTAACCTTGACTATGGATGGGTTGCTTCTTGCAACAGCAAGCACTCGGGGAACTTTGATTAGACTCTTCAACACCATGGATGGGACTCAGTTGCAAGAGGTACTTTCTTCTCTCGTATATGAGGAGTTTTGGTGCTTAACTAGCTATTCAAATGGTGATTGGAAGGATCAGCACAAAGCTGACTCATTCATTTTTGTAGCTTTTTAGTGCAGAATTCTCATTGAAATCGGACATTGTCATCAACTATTTCTTTTCCTTTTTTTCATGAATTAGTTTGTTGGATATGGAGATTAATTTAGACATGTTAAAATACATACTTGAAAAAAAATGTTTAAGGTCAATAGATATCATATTAAGTCAAACTATTATGTTCAGACATGATTGTATAACTCTGCTTTCTAGTAAAAGAAGTCAAACTTGTGGGATGCACCATATGGAAAGTAATTCTAGTTGGTAAAGAGTGGTAAGATTCTTATTGTAATATGAACTTGGAGTCTATTTCATCTCTGATTCTAGCATAAGAAGGAAAATATATATAGAAAGGATACGTAATTGTAAAATGTGAAACAATTTAATGTAAAAAAATATACCTAAGTGTTAGAGGTATATTAAAGTAATTGAAGTTTCCTAATAGCAACTAAGGGTTTTGCTTTTTAGTATAGTATTCTTATAAGATATAAAGCATTTTATTTCATATAGTAATATTATTATTTACAATAGTAAGGATTAATTCAAGTTAAGAAGATGTTAGCCATATGTTTTTTATATATTACCTTAGATGTTGTTGTAAATTTTTTATTTATTAATATGATAATTTGAGTAGTTTCGTCAAAGTTCTAAAATATTTGTGTTAAAAAGCAGGTAATTTTTCTTTCCTTTTTAAGATAAATTTTGTACTTTTTTTTTGCCATCTTTAATATTGTCTAAGAAAAAATAGAATCATAAAATTCACCATTAAAAAAATCTGGGGGCATAAATTAAAGGCTTTACTAACCTCATCCTTGAGCCGCTCCTGATAGCAACAGTTCCCACTATTCAATATGGTATTAGATTTGTGGTTTGATTCTTACCATCACCCATCCTTCAAAAAATGTCCATGTGTTTGGCCAACAAATGATTCTGGCCACACATAATGAGGTGTATATAGTTAATTAAAAAGCTTAAATTTTAAAATGAAGTGATTCACAAAATTCAGTCTAAGCATTCAATATTTTGATAGAAGCCCTTGTATGTAGTTATAAATTTAAACCAACATGAGAATTTTAAACAACATTTTTCAGCATCTATAAACGACAAGAGGAGAGTGGGGAATGAGGGGAATTTCGTCCATGGGTCTCAAAACAAGGAGGCTTTACAAGACAATCACAACAGTACACGGTAGATTCCTATGCTTCTTGGCTGGAATAGTCCCTTTTGCAACATGACTTTTCACATGAAAGAAATAAATGGACAAGTGTTTCAATTCCATTTAGGTCAACTACTGGGGAATGGTGTACAAAGGTCGAAAAGGGGACTAGCGAGATATGGGATGAAACTGAAGAATCAGGGGCAACAATGAGAAATAAGCAAAAGCTTGAGAGGAGAAAGGAAAGGGTGGGTAAGAAGATTATGGGTTCAAGAAGTTTTTAGATTTGTTGTTTGAGGGGTTTGAGGAATAGAATTATTATCTGACATAGAACAATGAAGGAGAAAAACATGTAATTATAGGAGTCAATAGGTATGGTGATGGAACAATAAGAGTTAGGGACTTATAAAACTTCGAATGCTCTAATAGTAATGGTACACATGGGAGATGTAAGGAGGAGAGATAAGTAAGAGAGGGTGGGTGGGGGGTGGGGGGTGGGGGAGAATTAGAGTGTGTTGCATGTGGAGAGTAAAATAGTATTGTGAGAGGTGAGAGAGATATGTGGGGTTTTACTATGAAATGTACAGTTTCCATTCACTTGGAGCAACGGTAAAGTTGTCTCTGTGTGACCTATAGGTCACGGTTCAAGCCGTGGAAGCAACCACTAATGCTTGCATTATGTTAGACTGTCTACATCACACTCTTTGGGGTGTGGCCCTTCCCCGGACCCTGCTAATGCGGGATGCTTTGTGCACAGGGGCTGCCCATACTTCTATCTGATTTCTGATGGTTGAAAATTGAATCGCACAATGAACAGGACATCAAGAATCGTCTTAGCTTTATGAATTAATTGTTGCCTCCAGTTAGTTGGGTCTGCTTTTAGCTCTTTACTCTGCTGCTAGTTTGTTAAGAATCTCTTCCTTGAGAATCTTTTTAGGTCCTTGGATACTCTTGTGAGACAATCTACGAAACATTGTGACTCCTAATTATCTACAAAATATAAAATGGCATTAATGGCCCCTTCTTCGGATGCTGATTTTGAGATGTTTTCCTCTAGTTTCCTCTGAGATTTAAAGCGTGTTTTATAAGTGATTCCTTTTCTATATTCACTTTCCTTTCAGCTAATGGTGACTCTAATACTGAACTTTATATGTTACCTTTAGCATAGATTGCTTATTCCTTACCTATGCTTTGTCTTAGGTGCGTAGAGGGGTTGACAGAGCCGATATCTACAGTATTGCTCTATCACCAAATGTTCAGTGGTTGGTCGTCTCGAGCGACAAAGGTACGATCCATGTATACAGCCTAAGAGTTCGTGTTGTTGGGGAGGATGCTGCAGCTGATGCTGCTGTTAGAACTCCAACATTATTGTGTTCAAATTCATCAGCTTCTCTTGATGCACTTATTTCTCCAAGTACTGTAGCCAACCCTGGTTCATCATTGTCTTTCATGAAAGGTGAGTGTATTACGAAATTAGGCGTGCAACCCCAATTGCCTGTATATTGTGCCTGATAACCAACCTTTAGGATCTCTCTACAGTTTTTACCTGACAACAATAATGACATTAATAGGATTAGCCATAGTGTTGTTAACCGATTTTGTAATGGTATTAAGGTGTATTGATTGACTTCTAGAATTGATTTGATATTCTCACAAAACTTTACCTTTTGTCCATGGTGGTGCGGTGACTGTCAAAATTTCTGCTGGAACTGTTCTAATTTGATTTCTTTTTTTAATACAATTTTTCAGGAGTTTTGCCAAAATACTTTAGCTCTGAATGGTCATTTGCTCAATTTCACTTGCCAGAATGTACCCAGTACATTGCTGCGTTTGGTTCTCAAAACACCATTGTTACTGCTGGCACTGATGGAAGGTACTAAAAACTCTTCTTTCTCGCTCAATATGTTACTCTATTGCAACGTTTGTCAGCAAATTCGGTTTAACACCTTTTGGCATATGTTCTTTTGACGTTTTGGGTGGAGGCTGGGTTTGAGTAGATAAAAAACGGTGTAAGAATTTAGCATTGATGCCCTATTCTGGCATTAGAACTAAGAAGTTTGTACCATTTCCGAGAGCCGGTTCTCCTTTATCTCACCTCTTGTTGGACTTCTGTCAGTTTCTATAGGTGCAGCTTCGATCCTGTGAACGGAGGAGGAATGGTACAGCAGGAATATGTCCGCTTTCTGAAAACAGAAAGTAGGTCGAGATAGTTCTGTTTCAAAAAGTACTTTCTTTGTAAATAAATCTCAGGTTTTACTCTATTGTGAAAAGAAGGGAAACAAACACCAGTAAATAAGGTTATGTTTGCCGATTAATGTGTATATAATGGCTCTTGTGGCTTTCTCTATAAAAAGTTCAGATTATCTGCTGTATTTTTTATCTGTACTAATACATGGAACTGCTGCGTCATCATTTCTGTATATTACTGATTGATTTCCCTGTACTAAGTTGGTACTGATGTTTATGACCTTGTACAAGTTTTACCAACTTCCATTTTCCGATACAAGCAATGGTTGATACAATACGAGTGCTTGGTTGGCAGTGTCTCACTCCTAGGTTTAAGAACCAGTTGATTACTTTTGATTGAGGATTCTTTTTTGAAAATGCGGCAGCTAAGTGCATATTGATCATCGATTGTGTAATAAGTGAAATAAAAAGCATTTCACTTGTACCGTTGAAAAATGATGTAACTTGCTTTCGGACATTGAATGTTATTTTCCTGTCTGTTGGCCTATGTGAACTAGTGGCGTCATACACCAACAGTGAGGATTCGAGTCACTCACCTACATTAAAGGTGGAGAAAACTATATGTAATCCGCATGCATGTGCATATCTTCAAATAACATATTCTTCACATTTTCCTTGATATTTGAGGGGTCAATCACGAAAGAAAAAGAAAAACATTGGTGTGATACTAAAACAAGCTGCTGCCAAAAAGCAAACCCACAAATGTCCATATACCACAACACCATCAGTTGATTTCCATTAACAGTATGATACATGGAATATACTAGAATATTAATTTCTCTCAAACTGAAATGATGATGAGGATCAGTACAGGCCTGAAAAAGAAACAAAATTTTAATCCTTGTGGTTAAATTCTGTGAATTACATAACTTTACACGGACGTTTTTTCTGTATAAACAAAAATGAAGCACAATATGTACTTATAAGTTATATTGCATCATGAAGTCCTCAAATCCCACTATATCCTCAAAGAAGCTGCATCAATGAAGGGAGAGCCCCTTTTTACGCAACGTCCTCATGGTGATGTTATAACTCGGTAACTGACCAAGTTGAGCAGAATGCTATAAGCAGAGGAAGACATTTGCTCTGTTGTAACATCAATTTTTATTTTTTTGAGAATGGTAAGAGGTGTAACCTCAATATTAGAATAACTGGAATAAAAGGCTAGTTGATCCATCTCCAAAAGATCTTAGATCAGCAGGTCTAACCAAGGATCTACACAAAGGACAAGTTCTCTCTCTTTCAAACCTGAAACTTGGTAATTAGAGGACACTAACCGTTAGCACAAGCATATACACAAGACTTTTTTAGCATTCAGAAATAAAGCAGAGAAGCAGATGATTAAAAAGATCATATTTTCTTCTCAAAAGGAAGTGGGAACACAATAGAGATTCAGTCCAGATAGGAAGAGCAACCAACTTATAAGGAAAAAAAGAAAGAAAATTCACGTGTATTACCTCCATGATCAGCAGTAAAAGCAGTAGCAACAAGAAGCAAATCTCCCAATGGATCATTTATTCTTCTTTGGTTTCTTACGGAGAAGTGTCTCCTAATTCCCCCCCGGTTCAACACCATACCCCCTCCGATTTTTCTAATTCATAGATTTTGTTTTAATTTTATGAAAAATAAAAAATTTGCATGATCAAATTTGGTGTGGGTGGGGGTTGGGGGGGGGGGGGGGAAGATTTTTCCAATTTTTATACACTATAAAAATAGAATAAAATCTATGGAATAGAAAATTGGGAGTGGGGTTGGGTGGAACGGTAGTGTGGGGTTTGGGGTGGGTGGGCTGGGGTTGGGGCTGGTGTGGGGATAGGTGAAGATGAAGTGTGTTCGAGGGTGGTGGTTAGGTGGATGAGATTTTGTTGGGTGGTGGGTGCTTGGAGTGGGTGGTGGAGGGTGGGTGGGTCTTGGATGAGTATAACCAACGGAACATGAGAAAATAAGTAAGAAATTTACTTATTTTCAATTAACCAAACGAACATAAGAAATAAGTAAGAAATTCACTTGTTTTCCAAGAACACAATTTTCAGGAAAACATTTTCCGTGATACTGAACACACCCTATATTACAACTTTCTCCCTATTTCCAGTGAATTACTTGAATAAGATCTGCCTCATCTGCGACTGCAGGATGATACATACATTAATTACCCGAATACTGAAATAATTTCACTCTTGTTACACAAATTGTTGATGATTGACCAAAGGTGTATGGTTAAATGAAACTTCATTGCAGGACGGTTCAACGAAATTGGTGGCCTAAAACCAAATCATAATAAGAGGCCTTATTTTATTAATAAAATTTATAAAAAAAAACTCAATGATGTATGAACCATCTTATACGTATCTTGATTGTTCACTCGGTTATCTACTAGCTTCCACTATTGGGGATATCTAATTACTCTAAACACAAAGACTTGTGTAATATATTTCGGAAAAAGAAATCATTGATCTTATATATTTTTTATAAGCCACATACTCTAATAATATCAATTCATTTACGATTAACTATCGACATAATTTCACACATTTGTAATACTTGTTCATTTAATTTGAAGTGAACAATGACTTGATGCACTCTTTATTAAAATAAAATCAGTCCTAAAAAATACTACAAGAGACATTTTTTATAAAAAAGTTATCAATATCGTCATCAAAATTATTTGTTTTCATATATACATGTTTCTTATGAAATTTGAGTTATTTATTTGAAATCCTCCATCACATTTTAAAAAAATAGTAATATTTTCTTAGTAATAATATTTTTCTAATATATAAAATTATAAATTTTGGGGGCCTAAGTCAATTGCCTTAGTTGCCTCCCCATTGAGCCGGCACTGCATGCAGTTCATTGGTGAATTTCATGACACGGTAAGCAGTAAATTCAGTCAAATCAAATGAGATACTGCCAATGAATGAGATATAGGTTCCAAATAAAACAGAAATATCCAGCTACTATAAGCTCCATGGATAGTAGGAGTAGAATGGAAAATCTACCGAAACTGAACTTCAAAATTGAAAATGATAGATGTCTCAACCACACATTTTTCCCATTAAGAGCGCAAGATGAGTTCATTTGTGATACATGATATACTTGCACCGAATTAGGGACCAAGAAGCGAGATTTTTTTTTTATCAGTACTAAGAAACGGCTATATTAATTAGAGAAAAACTTTCTTTGGAAGCAAATTACAGTTAATGAGAAGTTTTTAGGTGGTACTGGTCATAGCAACTAGTTCAGAAGATTACGAAGGGCTCTCAAATACAAAATTAAAAATGCAATAATCCCAATTTCAGCAAGTCAAGTTCTTTCCGGAAATTGCCAGATTAGTGACCTGTAACAGTCATTATATATTACACTAGGCATTCCTTAACGGCTAACAATGACCTTCACCGTCAAGATGTGGCAGGATCAACACAAATGCTGATCACAGTTTAGTGCGCTTGTGAGATTTTATTAGAAGCAAAATGCTATAAAGCACTTGGTAATGAATGTTGACCACAAAGAAAAAGCGCATATAAATAACACATGAATTTTGTTTGTGTGTGGGCACCCCATTGAAAAAGTTTAAACTATTAGAAAGAAGACACTTTTATTTATTTATAGTACATTTTCTACACACACACAGGCGGTCTTAACTCTTTTTTCTTGGGTGATTGGCACTGAAACTTAAACCCAGGACCTTTGTCTACCCTAGTACCAATCTCTATAATTATTGTAAGGATCTATGAGAAATTGCAAACATGATAGTATATATTATGCCTTAGATTAGGTGGATATTATTACGCATGATGATTTTCAGTATAAAAAGATCAAGTTTTTTATTAAGACATCGGTATCCATAGGGAGAAAGGCCACCTATTCCCTAGAGAGAAGGATATCCAATCATTGGGGAGATGAGCAGTTGGCTGCCCAAGAGAGAAACAATGCCTAGACGGACGTAGGAGAGGGGAGTGGCACCAGAAAGGTCGCCGATTAAATTAGCAGTGCCTGACGAGTCGTTGTAGATATGAATAGCGCTGGTAGCTGGAGAGATGAGATGTGTCAGCTGCCTAAGAGAGAAGTGGCTGTTGGAGAGGGGAGCGGTTGAAGTATCACCAGAGAGAGGAGTCTAGCCAGTTGCTGCAGCAGAGACCGGTGCTTGAAAGAGACGAGCCAGGCCTAAAGGGTTATTTGAGAGAGGAGCAGTGCCTAAAGGGTCATCACATAAGAGCAACACCTGAACAATTGTCAGAGATAGGAGCACTGCACGACCGTCTCAAAGAGGAGCAACAACTGGACGGTTGTCTCAGAGAGTAGAGACATGGATCGTTGGAGAGAAGCTACATCGAACAACGGAAGATAGAAGAGTGTGTCCATATTTATACATGTTTAGAATCACCTATTTGAATAAGAAAATACTGCAGAATTTTATAGGATACATAGGATAATCTGTATTTAATTAAGAAAATATTTACCCCCCTTATTAGGCATAGAAAATGGTTTACCTACTATATTGTAGGTAACGTCTGAATCATATGTAAGAAGTTCCTCTAGTACATTGTTTGTTATACAAATTCAACACAAAGTTTCCTCTTCTATTTTCACACATCAAATAGAGGAGCTCAGGCAAAAATCAAATAGAGGAACTCAGGCAACAATCAAATAGAGGAACTCAGGCAACAAAGTGCAATAGAAATACTAACCATTCTGAGACACAGTCATCACAAAAGATGTGTTTGCAACGCAATAAAATTGGTGTATTCATCTTCTCTTGGCAAATAGCACATAGATCACCAGCTGCATTCACCTGGTTGAAACATAAAATAGAGGATTACATGACAGTTTCAAGAGAAAGCTATAAGCAAAAGGAAACATGTCTAGATAAGTAATTCTCTTCTCGCCAAAAATGAGCGATAATATGCTTACTGCCCATTCCATATAACTCTACGAACACAGGAGTTTATCTTCACAGCTTCTATGACAGAGTAGTAGCTGATAGGAAAGGACCCATGAATCCAAGGATACACCATAAGAGTGGATCTTTATGTCGTTTATAGCTCCAAATCTAGTGTCACTTTAATTTTGCGTTAGCTCTTTTATGTCATACAGATCTGTCTGTCAGTATATTAAACTAGGGCTCATTTTAGATTGCTTCTAGCTGAAATGAAGTAACTGTCATGAAACACCCGAACTTCTTTTTTGATAAGCGTAGTGTTCGGGCCAGCTTGCGCACCTAGATTAATTTCGCAAGGTACCTACTACTTCCCACCAACATAGGTAACGAGTAACTCTGTCCACACCAAGGCTTGGACAGGAAGGAAGAAATCACCAAGTGTTTTTGCCTCTGTTGGGATTTGAACATGAGGCTTCATAGTTCTCAATCTACTTCATTGACCACATAGTCACACCCTTGGATGCCACAAAACACCCTAACTTCTGCTCAGAAACTTGTAATCATAGTCTTCACCGTCTTGACCTAGAGACCAAGCAAAGGGTACAGTTCTATGAATGTAAATTGTCTTTACTTGATACAAGGTTATAAACTAGAGGGTCCAGATCTTTGGTGTTTACTACATGTCTGTATAAACAACTGAGCCAACAGTCATTTAGAGGTTGAACCAACATTATCAACTAGGCGAAAGATGGATGAGTAGTGTAAAGACAGGAAACAAATCAAAGAGTGCAAAAAAACAAAGAGGTTATAGGACACAATTAATTAAGGCTAAATATCTAGATAGCCCCTTAAACTTGGCACATTTTGTGAGATAGCCATATAAACTTTATCAATGACCAGATAGACACAAACTTGGCAGAAGTGTATCTTTTAAACACTCATGTACATAAGGTCATGTTTGTGAAATACACTTGCTTATGATGTGTGAAGTGGACCAATTATTACATGATACATGTAAAAAACTTTTTTTACAAATATAACTAAAAAAATATATTTAAAAAAGAAAAACTAAAAGTTAGTAGACCACAACAACATACTCAGTGAAATCCCACAACGTGGGGTTTGGGGAGGATAGAGTGTACGCAGACCTTACCTCTACCTTGGTAGGTAGAGCGGTTGTTTCCAAAAGACCCTCGGCTCAAGCCAAAGCAAGAGACGCAAAGCAAGAGAAACGGTCAGACACGCATACGAAATTAAAAGCAGTATGAAAATGATGGTAACAAAAGCAAATACATGATAGCGCGTTCAGAAAAAAGGAAGCAGTAACTAACGCAGGTAAATAAGATAAACAAAGTACACTAAAGAACCCATAGCAGTAGAAATCAAGCTACAGAGGACTATAAAGCAATGTCGCGCCTACTAGTATGATATGCTAAACAATAACCCTACAACTACCAATTTGCAAGTGTAAATAGGACTACGCTCGACTATCTACTACCCTAATCTGTATCCTCCACAACCCCCTATCTAAGGTCATATCCTCAGTAAGTTGCACCTGCGTCATATCCCGTCTAATCACCTCTCCTCAATACTTTTTCGGTCTACTTCTACCCCTTCTGAACCCGTCCATAGTCAGCCTCTCACACCTCCGCACTGGGGCATTTGTGTCTCTCCTCTGCACATGCCCTAACCATCTCAATCTCACTTCCCGCATCTTATTCTCCACCGAGGCCACTCCCACTCTGTCTCGGATATCATAATTTCTAATCATATCCCTCCTTGTATGCCCACACATCCATCTCAGCATCCTCATCTCCGCAACTTTCATCTTTTGAATGTGCGAATTCTTGACTGGCCAACACTCCGCATCATACAACATAGTCGGTCTAACCACCACCCTATAGAACTTGCCTTTAAGTTTTGGTGGCACCTTTTTATCGAACAAGACTCCAGATGCGTGCCTCCATTTCATTCACCCTCCCCCAATACAATGTGTGACATCGTCATCAATCTCTCAAGTCCCTTGGCTAATAGACCCGAGGTACTTGAAGCTTCCTTTTTTTGGAATGACCTGAGTACCAAGCCTCACCTTCACGCCTGTCCCATGCTCGCTCCCGTTACTGAACTTGCACTCCATGTATTCTGTCTTGGTCTTACTCAGCCTGAACCCTTTTTAGACTCCAGTGTCTGTCTCCAAACCTCCCGCTTAGCATTCACTCCACTGCGAATAACATATACCATGGCACCTCCCCTTAGATTTGTAGCGTCAGTCCTTCTATCACCAAGGCAAATAAAAATGGGCTAAGAGCTGATCCCTGGTGCAGCCCCATTATCACTGAAAAGTACTTTGAGTCTCCTCCCACTGTCCGTACCCTAGTCTTGGCTCCATCATACATGTCCTTGATTACCATAGTGTACGACACAGGTACACCTCTAACCTCTAAACATCTTCATAGAACCTTCCTAGGGACTTTGTCATATGCCTTCTCGAGGTCGATGAAAATCATATGTAAGTCTCTCTTCCTCTCCTTATACTGCTCCACCAACCTCCTAATAAGATGAATGGCTTCTGTAGTCGAACACCCCGACATGAATTCAAACTAGTTTTCAGAAATAGTTACGCCTCTTCTCACCCTAATCTCCACGACCCTTTCCCAAACTTCCATAGTGTGGCTTAGCAGCTTGATACCCCTATAGTTGTTGCAACTTTGGATGTCACATTTGTTCTTGTACAAATGAATCATTGTACTCCACCTCCATTCTTCAGGCATTCTCGCCGTCTTAAAAATGACACTAGACAACTCAGTAAGCACTCCAAACCTGACATGCCTGCGCTCTTTCAAAATTCAACTGGGATCTCATCAGGCCCGTTCGCTCGTCCCCTGCGCATCCTGCGAACATCACCATTAACCTACTCAACTGTAATGCTTCTACAATATCTAAAATTCCGGTACCTTCCGGATTGATCCAGATCTCCCAGCACAATGTCTTTATCTCCTTCGTTCAAGAGTTTATGGAAGTAAGACCGACACCTCCGTCTAATATGCGCGTCTTCCACCAGTACTTTGCCGTCCTCGTCCTTGATGCACCTCACGTGATCCAAGTCACGAGCCCTCATCTCCTTCACCTTGTCTAGTCTGTACAACTTTTTGTCCCCGTCTTTTTCCTCTAATTCCACATACATGCGTTCAAAAACCGCCGTAGCCGCTAGCTTTGCCTCCTTCCTCGTTATCTTATACAATTCCCTATTCGTCCACTTCTCCACCTCATCCTTGCTTTCTACCAATTTCGTATACGCCGCTTTCTTTGCTTCCACCTTCTCTTGAACCTTACCATTCCACCACCAGTCCCCTCGATGCCCACCATGGCAACCCCGCGAGACACCTAGCACTTCTCTAGCTACCTCCCGAATGCAACTGGCCGTCATGTCCCACATACCGGTCACATCCCCACTACTCCCCCAAGCCCCCTTGGCCATCAACCTCTCCCCCATCACCTTTGTACTAGCCATGGTCAACCTCCCCCATTTGATTCTTAGTCTGTCATCCACAACCCTCGTTTTCTTCTCCGTCTTGATCTCCAAATCCATCTCCAAAAGCTTATGTCGAGTTGTAAGCTACTCCCTCGGAATAACCTTGCAGTCTTCCGTTGTCAACCTTCCTAAGAAGCAAAAAGTCTATCTTAGTCTTAGCCACCGAGCTACGAAAAGTCACCAAGTGCTCCTCCTTCATAAATATCGAATTGGCTATCACCATCCTAAAAGCTTTAGCGAACTCCAAGAGGGAGACGCCTCCTCCGTTCCTGTCCTCAAGGCCAAAGCCTCCATGTACGTCGTCATAACTTCCGAAAGTGACCCGATATGTCCATTGAAATTCCCTTTTACAAATAACTTCTCAGTGGGTGGTATACCTCCCACCACCTCATCCAAATCCTCTCAAAAACACCTCTTCTCCTCCTCATCCAAGCCCGTTTGCGGCGCGTAAGCACTAATAATGTTCACAGTGGACCCTCCAACCACCAACTTAATCGCCATCATCCTGTCATTGACCCTCCTTACCTCTACCACTTGATCTCTTAGCTCGCTGTCTACCAAAATGCCTACCCCATTCCTATACCTCGACCTACCCGAAAACCATAACTTATACCCGTCCACATCCTTAGCCTTAGGTCCTACCCATGTGGTCTCCTGAACGCAGGCTATATTAATCCTCCTCTTCTTAAAAATCTTAACTAACTCTATGGACTTTTAAAGTCCCAATGTTCCAAGACCCTATTCTCAGCCTAGCGTCTTCCTTACCCCCTAACCCTCGCCCCCGGCCCCGACCGAGAACATGACCTAGTCTACCATCTCTTACCAACGCACTAAAACAAATATAAACTAATCAAAAGTCCACACTAAAAGGCGCAGGAATCAATACTATAGCACAAGTCCACAAGAATGTAGAAGCAAGTCTAACTACTACGGCAAGAATGATAGAACTATAGGCTAGAATGTAACATTCAAGATTTAGCTACAAGGATGAGGGATTAAGAATCAGTAAGGGCAACCGGAGGTACCAACTCCAGTTTGGTAGAACCTGTTGGGTAGAGCACTGTTCACCGACGAGTTACTGTTCACCGGCGGAACTGCTGGAACGCAGATTACCTATGCAGATCCCAAACGAGCAATACAGTTGCAAAAATAAAACAAAGCAGCAAGCAGTGATTGCCGGAGTCGGAGCTCGGAGCGACGCCAGAGTATATACCAATCACCGGAGAAGAGGGGAGAAACAGTGGGGTCAGGGGATCTGGGGTGAGAAGCGTCGCGGTGGTTTGGAGCAGTGGAGTAACCAGATCTGCGTTTATCGGCGCGGGCAAGTGTAGGGTTTGGGGGGGGGGGGGGGGGGGGGAACTGTTACTTACTAGAAAAATAGTTTGAGCTTTTTACATTATCAAGTCTCTGAAATATAACTACAGTTACACATTTATAAAAGTTACTAGACAAAATTTGAAAAAGAAAAAACAGGTGAAAGAAAGGAACAAACCCTCCCGCCACTAACCCAACAATTCCCTTACCCTCATCCCCACCCCCCACCACCCAAATTTTCATCTTCTTCATATAAAACCCAACCCTCTTGTTAACTTCAGAGTGCTTTGCACTCCAAAATAACTCAACTTGGTTATAATTTTTTTTTTAAATACTCAACATGTTTAAATGAGTTAAAATAGCTTTGTTTAAAATCTCACCCTTATACACCTTCTTCCCAGATTTGATGTTTAGAAATATCCACTTGTTGGGTATAAAGCTTGAATTTTACATTATGCATGTTGAAAAGATCAAGAAATGTATTTGTAAAATTATATTTTATTGGATTTTCTTCTATAAAACTGTGTTTTTGGTGATATCGTGATAACCTAATTACAAAAAAAAGTCTTTGTAATAATGGAGAACATGAAGTTAATAGTGAAATATAAGTGGAGTAAATAGTCAACTACAAATGTAAAAGAAAATTGAGGGGAAAAAATCATGAGTGAAGTCATTCACTCTCTCATCTGCGCGTGCAAAACAAACAAATTGCCACGTCAGCCTCATATGTTCACATGATACACTTTTGTCAAGTTTAAGAGTCTATTTGGTCACTCATAAAGTTTATATGGCAATCTTACAAAATGTGTCTAGTTTAAGGGGTTATCTAGGTATTTAGCCATTAATTAATGTTGGCAATTCAACTCCTGAGCTTACCAAAAAGATACAGTCAATCTGTACAGGAATAAAGTTGCTACAAGGAAGTGACACTGAAATTTATTATCAGACCAAAGAAAACAAGGAGATAATAATCTCAGCACATTACCCTGTCTCTCCATGAAGAGGATAATGAATTTTTCTCCCATCTCATACAAGTATATGTTTTGATTTTAGTGCAGTGATTTGTCATACATGTAACTGTTTCTAACTGTAAAATAGACCAGAAACTTTGCAAGCCAATGACAAAATGGTACCTGTTCAGGTGTGGCATGTGACCCGTAATGGATATCCTTAATCGACAGTGCCTTCAAAGCAGTAAAGAATGACCCAACCTGCAGACCAGAAACTAAGTGTGCTATAGAGGAAACCATGCCAAAGTTGTATAAAAATATCGTAGGGTGCAGAGAAAGAAAAAAAAAGAAGGGGGGGGGGGGGGGGGGGGGGGGGGCAGAAACTAGTTCCAGAAAGACCTTACCTTCTCAACAACCGATGTAAGCTTAAACGTTAAGTACAATCCTGTTATCAGTGATGAAAAAAGGCTCCCATAATCTTTGTTGAGAAAGAACCTATACCAAACAGGAGTTGGTAATAGTGCACGGTATAGGAGCAACATATACTCCACCAGAGTCAGCAATTGGCCCTAACAGATCAAATTCAGTGTTCTTTGCGAAAAAAAATATAGACAATCAATATATCACCAGATAAAACATCAGCCTCATAGTATACCTGTCTGCGGAAATTGTGGCCCCTGCCATTCTTGTAATACATAAGTAGCACCAACTTCAATGCCATTGCTGCCTGCCGCACCATTGTATCTGGATGTAAGAACATTTAGGAGAAGGTGAGGACCAATACGCCTTTCTATCAGAGATCTAGAGTTAGGGGCATTGTACCCCAAAAAGATGATAAATAGGTAGAGTTTATTAATAAAACCTAAGCCCTTTTTCTATGAGTACGTCCATCTATACTGGTATGAAATGTTGGAACAATATATAGAGAGAAAATCACTCTCTACATGGAAAACACGTAAAGCATAAAGGGCACCTGAAGTAGGGTTAGGCAAAAATAAAAGTTCGTCAGTGGGCAACTTTTAGGATCTCTTTATGATTTCATCAATAACTTTTTTTCACAAGGTAAAGATTGTAAAGGGGAAATTCCTGGTAAGATCTCATAAATATATTTCTTTCTTCTCCTTTTTACATCCTTCATTCCAATGGGGCCTGGCCCTAAGCAGAGGGGTTTTTCTTCTTTTTATTATTGCAGTAAATTTCCTATCTCCCAAACACTCAAGTAGGAAAAACAGAGAAAGGGCATGTGAGTAAATTTTGAGGGAACCTAGAATAATGATCAGAATCCGAGCTTAAGTTGCCACTTCATAAAATCACTCTGATTTAATATTTTGGTGCATTTATTCCTGTAATAAGCAAAATATAGGCAATTTTTTTAAGCTGACCAGAATGTGTATAGCATAATAACTGTTACGGGCTGCCTTCGATATGTCAGCCACTGACACTAAAGATGAGTCACCCCGTGACATAAAAAAATATATGCATAACAAAGAGTACCAAAAAGCGCTTAAAAAATCATACCATTTACGAGGATGATGAAAATAGCATGCCAGAAAGGTGGGATAACCTTCGGAGGAACCATCAGTAATGGATAAAGAAGATCATCTTTGCGATTCCACCAGTAGATTCCAGTAACATGAAGCATAAACACCAGAAAATAACCAAGAAGGACAGTGATCTTTCTCTCCCCCTGCAAATGTGGGTACTTCATTATGACCAGATTCTGAGTCATCTTTAATCTTTTAATCGAGCTTCAAGGAGGAAAAGTGCTGCACAGCAAGTAACACTAAATAACACTTAAAAATGGAGCATAATGTCACCTTTAAAGCTGTCTGCTTTCGAAGAATGTCATTTGACCTGAACATGAAGGCCGTGATCCAAATTATGACAAAGAAACCTGCCAAACAATAATTAGAAAATGAAATGGAGGATTTATTCAGCTGTAAAGAAAGTTTGTATGATATATGTAAAGAATCAGACTTCTAACAATTAAATAGGAATAGTAAGCGCCCATATAAAGAAAGTGATCCATATATAAAAAGAACCAATTGACAACCAGCTTCATTTACGCAGTACTCGTCAATCTTTATCACGCACTAAGTTTATTTACACTATCAGCAATTGTAACTTCAGTAACATGCATCATAATGCACTAGTCTCCATGACAAAGCTGAAAAGTCGCCAATTGTTCTATTTTTTTTTGTACTCATCTAATAAAACTATCCTTCCCGTTTCTCTTTAAACTTCATTTAAGATTAATTGAAAACTTATCTTGCTTCAGTATACATCACCTTGGGGAATGTACTACTGACTACTACTACAACAACAACATACCCAGTAAAATCCCACAATGTGGGGTCTTGGGAGGGTAGAGTGTACGCAGACCTTACACAAGGTATATCGGCTGTTTCCGAGAGACCCCCGGCTCAAGACAGAGCATAATCACAAGCAAAGCAATAGCAAGAGCAAAACATGAGAGACGGTCAGAAAATATTTAAAGCAGTATGAAAATGCTGGTATCAAAAGCGAATAGGTCATGATAGCACATTCCGAAAAGTAAGCAGTAACTAGCGCAGGTAAATAAGCTAGAAAAAGTAGAACACAAAGTAGGACACACAGCAGCAGAAATCAAGCTACAGGGGACTATAAAGCAATATCGCGCCTACTAGTATGATAGGCTAAGTAGACCTGCAATAATAACCCTACAACTACCAATTTGCAAGCGTAAGTAGGACTACGCTCGACTATCTACTACCCTTCTACCCTAATCCGTGTCCTCCACAACCCCATATCTAAGGTCATGTCCTCAGTAAGTTGCACATGCGCCATATCCCGTCTAATCAGCTCTCCCCAATACTTCTTCGGCCTACCTCTACCCCTCCTAAACTCGTCCATAGCCAGCCTCTCACACCTCCGCATTGGGGCATTTGTGTCTCTCCTTTGCACATGTACAAATCATCTCAACCTCGCTTCCCGCATCTTATCCTCTCTGTCCCAGATATCATCATTTCTAATCATATCCCTCCTTGTATGCCCGCACATCCATCTCAGCATCCTCATCTCCGCAACTTTCATCTTTTGGATGTGCGAAGTCTCTCCGCCCCATACAATATAGTCGGTCTAACCACCGCCCTATAGAACTTTCCTTTAAGTCTTGAATGTACTACTGACTATTCCAGTAAATCTTGCCAGACAACAAAAACAGATAATGCCATCAAATGTCTCAAGGAGAATGGTCATCAAGATATTATCAATTATCATATATCAGGAAAAGATCAGGTGAGTAGGCACGTCATAGAAAATAACATACTGCCTTTTAACAATCATTTCAAAGATCCACATTTTCCAAGATGCACCAGCTAAGAAGGTTCTATATTTATTTAGGAGTCTTTTAGTTGAGAATATGTTTTAGCCATGTTAGAGTGTTTACTTTAGGTCCTATGTTTTCTGGGAGTCTCTTAGTCCTGTTAAGAGATTTATATGCTGGTAGAAAACATAAAGAACTCCTAGTACTTTTTACTTTTATTTTTATTTTTATTTTGTAATAATGTTGGTATGAGATGAGTTTAAATGGAACAATATGGACACTGAGGATTCTTATAGCCGATCCCAACTTGCTTGGGATTAAGTCGTCGTAGTTGTTATATCAGCTAAAAAGATTGAGTTATGCAGCACTCCTTAATCTTAACCTTCTCACTTCACTAGCCAATATCAATAGCCAAACAACAGCATCCTAAATTCACCAAACATTATGTAACGAATGGTACCATGAGCTTCCAGTGTAGTATGTCTATAGAGTTTCCATCAACTATAACTTTTCAATAACCGAAAAATCCCTGTGAGTTTCTATCTGTTATAGTTTAGTGCCAAATATTTCTCTGTATCCTCATGATTTGTTAGGACAATGAGGTCATTTCCACATGACTTGGGTTCTCTTTTGCAATGTACAAATACCTTCCTAAGCTTATACTCATTTGGAATGCGTGAAGGTGTCAGGAATGCTCAATTCCCTTTTCACTTTCTTTGCATTCTTCTTTTGAGTTCAATTTTCATTTGATATTTTACTTCACAATTCACACCCTTATTCATTTTTTGAGTTTTTTTCATTAGCATTTGCTACATATTTAACTAGCTTAGCTCATTACTGCTAACCCATCCTGTCCCAATAGTTGCTATCAATTTACAACAACAACATGCCCAGAGTAATCCCACAAGTGGGGTCTGGGAGGGTGGTGTGTACGCAGCCTTACCCCTACCTTCTGAGGGTAGAGAGTCTGTTTCCGATAGACCTTCGGTTCAAGTAACAAATCAAATTCAGGTATGGAAGAGAAATACAATAGTGAAGAAAGCCATATTAAAATAATTGGGAAAAGAACAGTAGCAACAACAAATAATACGATAGCCGAAGCAAAGGTACAACAGAATAATAATAATAATAATAATAAAATCAAAGAATAAGATAGCAGGAGAGTAATAATAACAACACTGATAAGGGAAACTAGTTGCTATCAGTTTCAGTTACTAAAATATCAACTTCAATTCTTTAACCGCTATGACGCCATAAAATGAGAAATTTTCAAAAATTACACCCCAACATAAAATATTACGCTACGTAGCCCAATATACAATATTATACAACATTACACCTTGGGGAAAGCATTATACATAAATTATCAACCTTGTATAAAAGGTGTTTATACACAAATATGGGTTAAGCCGGGTAACAAACTCAAAATATGGTTACGCGGCGTAAATATTTTCTCCCAGGAGACATAGAACGTAATTTCCCCCCTTTTTTATTGCTTAACTTCAAAAAGAAAGAAAGGGGTATACCTTGCAAGTGTTGGCGAATGAAAACAACCAAGAGGAGCAAAGTAAATGGAAGAAACTGCTCAATCCACCTTGCAACTTGCTGTATATCATACCTTTGATATGATGAATCCCTATCACCTCCTACCGTAGACCCTTCCACACTGGAACCCCTTTCCATCACCGACCCATCATCAACATCCTCACTCCTAACCCCATCATTTATCCTAATTGAAACTTCCCCATTACTACTACTATTACCAACACTAACATCACTATTATCAAGAAGGAGTGAATCCGCCGTTTCTGGGTTATCGGGTCGGACCCGGAGCAAACCGGAGTATTCAAGGAAAGTAGAAAGTGGGTATCGGAAAACCCGAAGAGGGGTTAGATTAACACCAAAGATTCTTGAATTAGAAGTAGTGGTTGGAGATGATGAATTTGGGGTTGAAGTCTCCATCAATAGAAGACTATTGAAAAAGGAAAAGCAATAATAATAATAAGATTACAGTAACAGTAGTAATGAAAGCAATGTATATATATATATATATATATATATAGGGTTTTTGTTTTCCTAGTTGATAAGATACTCAAGTATTGCTTGGAATTGCTAAATTTCTGACACAAAGAATCACAATGAAAGTAGCTGAAGAAGGAGGAAAATGGGAAAGATGAAAAGTCAGACGACTGAGAAAACTAACTTAAGGTCAAAGAAAGAAATATCAGAGGAAATTGGGGAAGAAGAAAAAAGAATTAATTTTGTGACTCTCACACAAATGAAGTGTTTTTTCAGACAGTTTGGTCACTTACATTATAAAAAAGAAAAGGATCAAATATACTTCATTCACTATTTTTTATTACTTAACTTTACTTTCCATTAGCGATGGTAAATAAAAATAATTTTATTGTTATCAAACCTTATATATATATATATATATATATATATACCTTTATTTAAATAGAAAATCTCAAATTCTCTTAAATTACCTAATTTATAAAAAAGTACCCACTTCTATCTTTATTAACTCACTCAGACCGACCTATCATCATCAAGCTTGAAACTTCGAGAAAAAAACAAACCCCCCGTGATGATGAAATCCAAAACTCACCTCAAATTTCAGCAAATATAGCGGCAGCAGTAGCTGCTAAGGCATATGAACTTGGTGAGTTTCCAAAATTTTAAGTGATTTAACAGGTTATTGAACACCGAATTTGTTAAACAAGAAAATATACCCGTGATATACACTTGATATACATAGTGTATACCACGGGTATGTCCTGCAGAATCCAAATAGCAGCCTGTAAAGGCCCAAAGGCAGTGGACTGTAGAGGCCCAACAACAAATTACCAAACAAAGACAAAGTGGTGCAAAGTGCCCATCACGAGAACAGTAACAAATCTATATATAAGGAAAGTATATTTGTAGTATATTATAGTGTAAAGGTTACCTAAATTAGGATTATACACTTACCATAATTGTATAGTTAGAATTATGGTAGAATAAGATTTTAGAAATAGAATAGGAATAGGATTCTCCTATTTTGTAACTTGTATAAATACCTTGTCAATTTATGAAAATAATCAAGGGGATTATTTCTTTCATCGTATCAAGAGACTAGGTCTAAACAAAAGTTCTTCTCTCCCAACTTTTGTCCTCTCAATTTCGGCCGAGACACCCCACCCCCCTCGGGTTTCTCTTCCAAAATTCGTCTTCCGCTCTCAAAAACACCTCTCTTAAATTTCACTTCCTTCTTTGTTCTTTCAATATGTCTAAGAACAATTATCATCATGCCCTTATGGTTTCTAACGTCAAGAACAGTATCTCTATTGTCCTTGAGATGGAAAACGTCCAATATGCGACGTGGGCAGAGTTGTTTAAAATTCACGCTATCTCTCATCAAGTTCTTCATCACATCATTCCTCCCGCTAGACCCCTTCCTGCGGAGGATCCTTAGTTATGGATTACTCTTGATGCTACCGTTCTCCGGTGGATCTATGCCACTATTTCGGTTGACCTTCTACAGACGATTATTGAGCCGGATAACACGGCTATGGCTGCCTGGAATAGATGGCGTGACATATTCCAAGACAACCAACATTCACGTGTCGTCATACTCGAGCAGGAATTCTCTCTAGTTCGAATGAACGAATTTCCAAACGTTTCTGCATATTGCAAGAAACTAAAGGAGTTGGCGGATCAACTTCGGAATGTTGGCGCACCGATAACTAATAATCGTCTAGTTCTACAGTTGGTTGCCGGTATTTCGGAGGCCTATAATGGTGTTGGAACTCTCCTTCGCCAAAGCAACCCTCTTCCTGACTTCTATCAAGCCCGCTTCATGCTTACTTTGAAAGAAGCCGGTTTGGATAAAAAGGCGGCTACCGGAGCAAGCCCCATCGTCATGATGGCATCCTCTCCTAGTTCTTCGGGTTTTGTTAATAATTCGGGCCAAAACCATAATCATGGTGGCGGCAAGAATAATAACAAAAACCGCGGAGACAAACGCGGCGGTTCCGGTGGTCAGCAAGCAGGCGGTGGGTCCCATCCAGGGAACAATGGCCCACCACCCCCTGAGTCGAGCAGTGGGGCTGGGGCAGTGGGCCGTGGGCCAGCAGCCAATTCCAGCGGCCAGTGGGTTGGCCAACAGTTCAGACCCAACACCTAGCAGTGGCGGCCCACTGGCCAGTGGCCCAGCAGCAGCTACGGCCCAGCTCCATCACGGACAGGAATTCTTGGGCCCCGACCTCCGCAAGCCCATCATGCAGCAGGCCCCACTCAAACCGATATGGAGGCCGCGATGCACACACTAGGGTTAACTCAACCGGACCCAAATTAGTACATAGACACCGGTGCCATTACTCACATGACTTCCGAATCAGGTACTCTCTCATCTTATTCCAATTTGAGCACCCCCTCGGGGGATAATTGTTGGTAATGGCAATTCTATTCCAATTCTAGGGTATGGTCAGAAAACGTTGTCTCCCCCAATCCGCCCATTCTCTTGAAAAATACTCTACATGCTCCTAAATTGATTAAAAATTTAGTGTCTGTCCGAAAGTTCACTACTGACAATTCCGTTTCCGTTGAATTTGATCCTTTTGGTTTCTCTGTGAAGGATTTCAAGACGGGAAGTCATCTCATGAGGTGCGATAGTAGGGGGGATCTGTATCCTATCATGCCTGGTTTCAGTCCATCGAGTCAAGCCTTGCTATCAGCTTTTGCAGCCATCTCTCCTTCCATGTGACATGCTCGTTTGGGTCATCCGGGATCTTCTATTTTATCAGTTTTAGATAAAAATAGCTTTATTTCTTGTAAGGGTACGAGTCGTACTCCACTTTGTCAGTCTTGTTCATTAGGGAAAATTGTTAAGTTGCCATTTGTAGACTCCAATTCTCATACTTCAATGCCATTTGATATTATTCATAGCGACTTATGGACGTCTCATGTTCTTAGTTCATTGGGTCATCAATATTATGTTCTCTTTTTAGATGATTATTCTAGATTTTTGTGGACGTTTCCAATTGCGAATAAATCACAAGTGTTTTCCGTCTTCATCAAATTTAGAGCGTTCATTCGTACTCAATTCGAAAGAAAAATAAAAAATATTCAATGTGATAATGGGAAAGAGTATGACAATAGGGAGTTTCGGGAATTCTGTGCTAATAATGGGATCAATTTTCATTTTTCGTGTCCTCATACATCTTCACAAAATGGAAAAACCGAACGCAAAATTCGTTCCATAAATAACATTGTCCGAACTCTCTTAATTCATGCCTCCATATTTTTGGCATCATGCTCTACAAATTGCCACATATCTTCTTAACATAATTCCTTCTAAAGGTCTGACATATTCTTCCCCCCTCAAAATCCTATATAATAAGAACTCTTCTTTTTCTGATCTTCGGATTTTTGGGTGCTTGTGTTATCCGTTATTCCCATCCACCACAATTAACAAACTCCAGGCTCGGTCTACCCCGTGTGTATTTTTGGGTTATCCGTCGAATCATCGTGGTTATAAATGTTTTGATTTATCCTCCAAGAAAATCATAATTAATCGTCATGTCATTTTTGATGAAACCCAATTTCCTTTTACGAAAGTTCATACTCCCGAGCCTAGGTCGTATAATTTTTTGGATGACCAAATATCCCCGTATATTGTTCGGAATTTTTTGGACATATCCCACACTCAAAATCCTCCAGCGGGCCCACTGCCCGCTGGACCCACTGTACCGTGCACTTTGTTCCAGTTACTGGATCAGTCCCAGCAATTGGGCCAGTCCAGCCCAATTCTGGAACTAGTCCAGATGTTGATTCCAGTTACCGATTTGGGCCAGCAGGACCACTGCATGCTGGCCAGTCCGTCCGAGCCCAGAAAATCCCCAAAATTCCCTCAATTATTCCTCGAGTCATAGACCGGTCACTCGTAGTCAGCGGGGTATTTTTACACCTAAAAGATATTTTAATTTACATTTTGATGTCTCTAAATTCCCCTTGCCCCGCAATCCTGTGTCCGCATTAAATGACCCTAATTGGAAAATTACTATGACTGATGAATATAATGCTCTTATTGATAATAAGATGTGGGAGTTGGTGCCCCGTCCATATGGTATTAATGTTATCCTGTCTATGTGGATTTTTGCTCATAAGGAGAATTTAGATGGGTCATTTGCTCGATATAAGGCGCGACTTGTTGGTGATGGTAAGACTCAGCAGGTTGGGATAGATTGTGGTGAGACATTTAGTCCGGTGGTCAAACCGGCTACCATTCGCATTGTGCTTAGCTTGGCTCTTTCAAAGACTTGGCCAATTCATCAGTTGGATGTCAAGAATGCTTTCCTACATGGTGATCTCAAGGAAACAGTCTATATGCATCAGGCGTTGGGTTTCAGGGATCCAAACTGTCCTCATCATGTATGTTTGTTGAACAAGTCCTTATATGGGCTTAAGCAGTCTCCAAGGGCGTGGTACACGAGGTTTGCTGACTTTGTTTCAACTATTGGGTTCACTCACAGCAGGTCAGATAATTCCTTGTTCATCTACCGCAGCGGTTCGTCCTTGGCCTACATTCGTTGTATGTTGATGATATCATCTTGACTGCCTCTTCTGATGCCTTGCGCCAGTCTATCATGACTATGCTTAGTTCTGAGTTTGCTATGAAAGACTTAGGGCCTTTGAGTTATTTTTTGGGGATTGCCGTCAAACGTCATTCAGGTGGCTTGTTTTTGTCTCAACGGAAGTATGCTGCTGAGATCATAGAGAGGGCTGGGATGTCATCCTATAAGTCCACTTACACGCCCGTTGATGCAAACCCCAAGTTGAGTGCCGCAACAGGTGTACCATAGAGGACCCGACCCGCTGTCGCAGTCTGGCAGGGGCCCTTCAGTATCTTACCTTTACCAGACCGGATATTACGTATCTTTGTTCAGCAGGTGTGTTTATTCATGCATGATCCCAGAGTTGAGCACATGAATGCAATCAAACGCATCATTCGATATATTCAGGGGACACTGGAATATGGGTTGCACTTGTATCCTTCTTCTACATCCATACTTGTCTCGTACACAGATGCGGATTGGGGTGGTTGTCCGGACACCAGACGGTCTACGTCAGGATATTGTATGTTCCTTGGCAACAACTTGGTCTCCTGGTCTGCAAAGCGTCAGGCGACTCTATCCCGCTCAAGTGCAGATGCAGAATATTGAGGGGTAGCGAATCTGGTCTCCGAATCATGTTGGCTACGTAATTTGCTTTTGGAGCTTCATTGTCCCATTCAGAAGGCAACCTTGGTATATTGCGATAACATTAGTGCCGTCTACCTTTCAGGTAACCCAGTTCAACACCAACGCACCAAGCATATCAAAATAGACATTCACTTTGTCCGTGAAAAGGTTG
The DNA here is from genome assembly GCA_034509755.1 of Anisodus tanguticus. Taxonomy (NCBI): domain Eukaryota; kingdom Viridiplantae; phylum Streptophyta; class Magnoliopsida; order Solanales; family Solanaceae; genus Anisodus; species Anisodus tanguticus. The sequence goes on along the minus strand of CM067550.1, from coordinate 45,092,947 downwards.
CAAAGGGTCACGTTCGCGTATGCCATGTCCCGTCTCGTTATCAAATTGCAGACATCTTTACAAAGGGTCTACCAGCGGTTCTCTTTGAAGATTTTAGGGATAGTCTCAGCATTCGAAGACCGCCCGCTATGACTGCGGGGGGGTGTTAAACAAGGGAATATACCCGTGATATACACTTGATATACATAGTGTATACCACGGGTATGTCTGCGAATCCAAATAGCGACTGTAAAGGCCCAAAGGCGATGGACTGTAGAGGTCCAACGGCCCGGCCAACAAGACAGTGGTGCAAAGTGCCCATCACGGAACAAGAACAAATCTATATATAAGGAAAGTATATTTGTAGTATATTGTACTGTAAAGGTTACCTAAATTAGGATTATACACTTACCATAATTGTATAGTTAGAATTATGATAGAATAAGGTTTTAGAAATAGAATAGGAATAGAATTCTCCTATTTTGTAACTTGTATAAATACCTTGTCAATTTATGAAAATAATCAAGGGGATTATTTCTTTCAGAATTCAAACTTGATGATACTGAACCTTTTAACTTACAACACCTACTTTTTTAGGTCTGACAATGCGTCTCCCTCGTCCTAACGATCTCGTTAAGTATGCCGAGCGTTGTATGTACACTACAGTCTATCACACCTATCGCTAAACTGGAAATTTGGCTGAATTTAATCATATTTCCGGCTACATTAGGAGCTTTGAGTTATGGTTCATTCATAGTTTTAGATGAAATATTTTGTATGATACTTCCAATACCTAGTAGAGTCATGCCTGTTTGTTATTCTTAACAGTGAGAAGGACGAGATTTCCCGTTCTTATTCTTATTTTTCTCTCTTTGTTGAGAAGAGTTTAACATTGTTGGCCAGTTCATATTATATTATATTATATTATATTATATTAATACAAGCAGAAGTATAATTTTTTTTCCAAATATACTCTTCCAAGCTTATTATAACTAATTAGAAGTCATGTTTTTAGGCTCGTTGCTCTTGTATTTGACAAAGATAGGATAAGGTACGAAATGGTAAGAAGAAAGGCGTAAAGACCAAAATTGCCTGTGGCGAATTCTATGCGATTAATACTTCATAAACAAATTGAAAGAAAATAATTTCTTAATTATTTTCATTAACAAAAAGGTATATATACATGATATACAATATTTAATTATGAAAATTAAATCTATCTTTTCCTAATACAAGACTACTACCATAATTATACATGTACAAGAACTCTAATAATTATGATAAGAAATATACAAAATATACACAGTTTTGACCGTGTATACCGTGACCTGCTTTCACACCCCCGCAGTCATAGCGGGCAGTTGTCGTACGCTGAAACTATCCCTAAAATCTTCAAACAGAACTAAGGGAAGACTCTTAGTAAAGATGACATCAATTTGGTACCGTGAAGGGACATGCAAGACACGTACTTGTCCACGAGCTACCTTTTCACGAACAAAGTGAATATCCATCTCGATATGTTTAGTGCGCTGATGTTGGACCGGATTCTCAGAGAGATAGATCGCACTAACATTATCGCAGTAGACCAAAGCAGCTTTCTGAAGAGGAAAGTGAAGCTCTAATAGGAGATTACGCAGCCAACAGGACTCAGACACCACATTGGCTACCCTCGATACTCGGCCTCCGCACTGTACCGCAATAAAGTATCCTGGCGTTTAGCCGACCAAGAGACCAAGCTATCACCAAGAAACATACAATAACCACATGTCGATCGTCTTGTATTTGGACATCTACCCCAATCAACATATGTATAAGACACGAGAGTAGATACGTAGGATGGATATAAGTGCAAACCATAATCAAGAATGCCCTGAATGTAACGCACAATGCGTTTGAGGGCATGCATGTGCTCGTCCCTCGGATCATGCATAAATAAACACATTTGCTGCACTGCATAAGCAATATCGGGCTTCGTGAATGTAAGATATTAAAGAGCCACTGGACTACGATAGTGGGAAGGATCCTCATACGGTGTGCTAGAATTAGCACTCAACTTCGGTTTTGTGTCAACCAGAGTAGGAGAGGACTTACATGATGACATGCTAGCCCATTCAATAATCTCAGTTGCATACTTCCTCTAGGATAGAAAAAGACCACATGCATGCCGAGTGACATCTATACCCAAAAAATAACTTAAGGACCCCAAGTCTTTCATAGCAAATTCGAAATTGAGAAGAGACATGGTAGAATTCCACAGTTTATCCGAAGAGGCAGTCAATATAATATCATCCACATATAACGGAATGTATTCCAAAGAAGTACCACGACGATAGATGAACATAGAATGATCAGACCTGCTGTGAGAAAACTCAATTATAGACACATAATCTGTAAACCTTTTATACCAAAGCCCAAGGGACTTGTTTTAGCCCATACAAGGACTTCTTCAGCAAACAGACACAGTTAGGATGATCGGGATCCCTGAAACCCAAGGGTTGATGCATGTAAACTGTTTCCTTGAGATCACGGTGTAAGAAAGCATTTTTCACATCCAGCTGATAAATGGGCCATTTTTCGAGGGAGCCAGACTGAGAATATTGTGAAATGATTGCAGGTTTGACCACCGGAATAAATGTTTCTCCACAATCTACGCCAACCTGTTGAGTTTTGTCATCAACTACAAGACGGGCCTTATGCCTCTCAAAACAACCATCAGATTTTTCCTTATGAGTAAAAATCCACATAGAATGAATAACATTGACACCAGTCGGATGGGGCACCAAGTCCCATGTCTTATTTTCAATAAGAGCATTATATTCATCATCTATGGCCATTTTCTAATTTGGGTCATGAAGGGCAGACACTGGGTTACGTGGTAGAGGTGATTTAGTGACATTGAAATTGAGATTAAAATGTCGTTTTAGTTTAAAAATACCCCGTTGAATACGAGTAACGGGCCCTTGACTCAGAATAAACGTTGGCCGAACTTGGGTTAGTGTATGGGTGTCGGAACTAGCTCAGTTTGGGAGGTATAGACTCGGGTCGGGTAGTGGGCCAACATGCAATGGGCCTGCTGATCGAGACACTAGATCGGGAGGAGGAATGGATAGGCCAGCAGGTAGAGGGCCTGCTTGTCGAGAAACAAAATCTGGACCCTGGACAATTGGGCCAGCAGGCAGTGGGCCTACTGGAGGTAAGTGGTCACGGGTATGCTGGTTCAGATCCCGAGGCGGGGACCAAACTAAATAGTGGACCACATACGGTGAGAGCCCATCATCCAAAAAATTATAAGAATTAGATACGAAATTACATAATTTAGCAAACGGAAATTGGGTTTCATAAAAAATGACATGACGACTAATTATGATATTATTAGAGGATAAATCAAAACATTTGTAAAACACGATGATTAGATGGATAACTCAAAAACACACAAGCGGTAGAACGGGCTTGAAGTTTGTTAATTGTAGTGGACGGAAAGAGAGGATAGCACAAACATCTAAACACCCTAAGATGAGAATACAAATGATCTTTATGATAAAGAATTTTTAGTTGAGATTGGTATGCTAATACTTTGCTAGGGAGTATGTTAAGAAGGTAAGTAGCCATTTGTAATGCATTGCCAAAAGAAAGGTGGTAATGAAGCATGGACTTGTAAAGTCTGAACAATATTATTAATTGTACAAATTTTTCTTTCGGCTTTCCCATTTTGTGAGGACGTATGAGGGCAAGAAAATCGAAAAGATATGTCATTAGTGTTACAAAACTCCCGAAACGGCCCATTAACAAATTCTCTTTCATTATCACATTGGATGTTTTTAATTTTCCGTTCAAATTGGGTACATATGAATGCTCTAAACGATAAGAATATGGAAGAAACTTGAGACTTTTTAGACAACGGAAAAGTCCACAAAAAATTTAGAATAATCATCCAAAAATAACGCATAATAACGATGGCCCAAAGAGCTCAAAATGGGAGATGTCCACAAATCACTATGAATAATATCAAATGACATCAAAGTACTAGAATTAGAGGCTACAAACGGTAATCTAACTTGTTTACCCAGCGGACAAGAAAGACAAACATTAGTACTATGCGTACTATTAAAATCAATAAAATTATTATTTTAAGAGAGAAAAGAACATACGCTCCCAGATGACCCAAACGTGCATGCCATAAGAAAGGTGCTAAAGTGGCAAACGTTAACGGTGTGACTTGATTAGTGGTAGTGATAGGACAGAGCTCGTCCCGACTATTACATCTCATTAGAGGTATCCCGTCGTGAAATCCTTCACAGAAAATTCAAAAGGGTCAAAGTCAATAGAAACCCAATTATCAGTTGTAAATTTTTGAACATACACCAAAATTTTAATTAAGTGAGGAGCATGCAGTATATTTTTCAAGGCTAAAGGTGGGTTCGTCAGAGATAAATTTGTGTGACCATAACCACGAATTGGAATTGAATTACCATTACCAACAATTATGCCTCGATTTTTTCTCAAATTGAAATAAGACGAGAGATTACCTAGTGCGGACGTCATGTAAGAGGTAGCATCGGTGTCCATGTACCAATTTGCATCCAGGGGATTTAATCCAAGTGTATGCATTGCAACCTCGATATCCATATGGGTCAGGACTGCTGCTAGGCCCGCAACAGCAAAGGCCTGTTGAGGCGGAGGCCCAAGCAGGCCTGCCTGCTGCCACAGCCTAGTTGGTTGCTGCCTGTTTTGGCCAGTGGGCCTCTGGTGTCCTGCGGCCCAAGTTGTTGAAAGAACTGGGCAGGGGGCCGACATGGGCCACTACCTAGCGGCCAAAGCCTGCCAAGGGTTTAGTGGCCCGGTCCCCTGCTGACCGCCACTGCCGCCGGTCCGTCCGCCACTGCTGCCGCGGCCACCACCCTTGCCACCGCCACGTCCACCACCACAATTTTTCCCACAGTTTTGACCTTTTTTGCCACTCCCGTTATTACAATTTTGACCATAATTCTCGGAGTATGATTGAGAGTCATTAGTTTCACGGGACGTGGCCACCATCATGGCAGAATTTGCTCCGTTAACCATTTTTTAGCCAATCCCGCTTCTTCTAAGGTGAGTATGGAACGTGCCTGGTAGAACGGTGAGAGAGGTTTGCTTTGACGAAGAAGAGTGCCAACGACATTATATGCCTCAGAGAGGCCTGCAACCATCTGAAAAATGAGGCGATCATTAGTGACGGGCGCGCCAACGTTCATGAGTTGATCCGACAACTCTTTGAGCCATTGAAAATAGTCTCAGACGTTCGAAAAATCCTATATATTAATATGGGAGAATTCCTGCTCGAGGGTCACAACACGAAAATTTTTGTTGTCTTGGAATATATCACACAACCTATTCCAAGCTTCCACAGCCGTGGCGTCGGGTTCGATAATAGTCTGTAAGAGGTCCGTAGAGATGGCAGAATAAATCCATTAGAGCACCGTAGCATCAAGAGTTTCCCACAACTCTATTTCATCATCGGTGGTAGGCACCGTCTCCTTGCCTTTCTCTGGTGTGATGATGTGATAGAGGACCCTATTAGACCTTGCGTGAATTTTAAATAATTCTGCCCACGTCGTGTATTGAGTGTTTTCCATCTCAAGAACGATAGGTATGTTGTTCTTGATATTGGAGACTGCAAGGGCATGATGAAATGTGTTCTTTGTAGTAGACATAGTGAAAGAACAAGAGGAGAATTAGGGATTGGGAAAAAATTGGAAGGGATGGTCGGCCGTCGGCTGAGACGTGGAATCCAAGAGGGCGGCGGAAGAGAGTTTTTGGAGAAGGAGAAATTTGCTATAGACTTCTGATACCATAAAAGAGAATAATCCCTTGATTATTTTTATTAATGAAAAGGTATATATACATGATATACAATATCTAATTATGAAAATTAAATCTACCTTTTCCTAATACAAGACTACTACCTTTTCCTAATACAAGACTACTACCTTTTCCCAATACAAGACTATTACCATAATTATATATATACAACAACTCTTATAATTATGATAAAGAATATACAAAATATACACACCATATACACAGTTTTGACCGTATATACCATGACCTACTTTCAGAAATAACTAATCAATAGTACCAACATCGCCAATTTGTTTTGTTCAAAAAGAAGAAGACGACCCATTTGTAGCAACAACATGAGCATTAACACTAATATTGTTGATAATGGGATGATTTATGCCTTAGTTGTGACTAATACTAAAATCAAATACCAAGAGTTGGAGATGAGTTTAAAGGTGAAATTTGAGGTGGGTTTTATTTGGGTGTTTTTTTCTTTTGCTTATTTCCTTTTTTCTCCATTAAAGAAGCTTCAAGCTTGATGGTGATAGGCGGGTCGGAGCTGGTCAACAAAGGTGAGAGTGAGTAATTTTTATAAATCGGGTAATTTAAGAGGATTTGGGGGTTTCCATCCAAATAGGGGTATATGTGTAAAGTTTGGTAACGACATGAATATTTTTATTCACAATCACTAACGGAGGACAAAGTTAGCTAATAAAAAATAGTAGATGGATATATTTGACCCTTTTCCCTTGTAAAAATATAGCTCAAAATTTACATTACAAAAATATAATCTAAAATACTTTTATATAATGTTATATACTTAAATACAAAAGACACGTACACTGTGCATATAAGTGTATGAAAGTATATATAATGTGTAGGTATATACACTAAAAATTATAATTATATAATATGACGATTTGAACACATAGTTGATATGCCCTAGATCCAATCTCACATATGATGATTCGAACATATCTTTGTGAACATTATTTAATATAACTATATGGCATCTGATATTCTTTTATTATACATTGTCATTATCAATTATTTGATTAAATATGATAAGATTATTATTATTAATTATTTGATTAAATATGATAAGATTATTATTATTAATAATTATTTGATTAAATATGATAAGATTCATGATTAAAGTTTTGGGACTTGACATCATGATGGAGATTATGATAATGAGAGAGTCATGTCTCTTATAACTTAATCTAAAAATGTTCTTGATCGTAGGATTACTAATTAGTTATCCGGTTAGATCAATATGTATGTGGTGAACTTTATTGGATAAAGATTAGTTGATCTCATTAACTAAATCACGTACGTAGATGATGCATATAGATATATGATCATTGAACCGACTCATTGGATAATTCCTAATGGTTAGAATTACCATAAGTTGTCAAAAGAATATTATCTTGAGGAATGTTGAGATCATCATAGTAATTGAAAATTTATTTATTGTACTTTATATCGGACAATCATGTCCCTATGAAGATGGTTAAAAGGATATTGGGTATGATTAAATGATTGTAGAATTAATGATTGATTAAGATGAAATCTGTAAACTTTTGGTAACGAGTTTAAGTTCTATGTTGTTATGAGTTATAAACGACTAATTAATACCTTGACAAGGGCAATTGAATGGAAGAAGAAAATAGTTTCTTAAGTCATTTAATAGTCGATTATAATTTGACATGCACACATAGTTGATCACCTATTGGGATTTGACAGTTAGACCATATCCTAGGGTGATGCGGAGCTATAAGGACAAAAGAAAATATTACATCATTCTTCTACATGTTCTTGAGAGTAAATTGTATATTTCATGTTATCCGGTTGTTAAGGAGTGTTGCTAGAAGTCACCCTTGATTAGTATATTAATACTATCAATTTATTACTGGCTTAGTAATCAACCTATGGAGTCGCACACTAACGAGTGTTCCGTTCTTTGTTAATGGATTAATTATTTAATTATTTTATAATTAATTTAGTGAATTTAATTAGTCAAATAAATAAACTTATTAATCCAAATGAAATATTATTATATTCTCTGCTAGCACAGAAAATATAATTAATATTGTGAATAAATTGAAGTTTTCTATTTGGAATAGAATATTAAGTTATATCTCTTGACTGAAATATATATGCGATATATATTTAGTACTTATTTATATATGTTATATAAATAAAATAATATTAGGTAAGAAATCTTTTAAGTTTGAATCCAATTTTTTGAATTGGATATGCAACTAACGTGCAGCCAAGAGTTAAAAGTCCATAAAGGACTTCTTTGCACTACGTAATAATCCATTGAGAATGGGATTCAAGTTTTCCAAACGAAAAGTTCTCTAATTTAAATTTGGAATTGGACTTTATGGGAAGTCCATAAAATTCGGCGGTGACCACTTTCCCATTGAGAATGGGATTTCAGTATTCACGTATAGAGCTTCAAAATAGTTTAATTATGGAATTAAACTTTTACCCCAAGTAAAATATCACCTTAATCAAATAGAAAAAAGGTTTATAGGTAATGTTATATAAAAGGTTTATGGAAGAAGTTTTATGTAGAGAAAAACATTTTGTTAAAAGTGTGTGAGTATTAGACCAAATCAAGAGAGATAAATTTCAGCACAATAGTTTTAATCCAATTTGTTTGTGAGTTCCGTTGATCATGAGTTAATAACAAAGATCGATCGGTGCGTATACGCATAATTTTGAACTACAACTCTCGTCACAAGATTTGTCTTGAAACCTATTATTTTAAATATAAATAAATTTTAAATACAAGTAGATCTGTCCAGGATTTTTTTTTGTCTTCCGTTCCGTTGCGTGTTATGAACACTCTATGCAATCCCACACAACTCTCATTCTCACCTTCTCTTTTGCATTTCAAGATCGATTCAATTTTTGCTTTCTTCATTTCTATTTCATTTGTGTTTTTGCTTCGAAAATCGCTAGCATAGTATCTATGTTTTCTTAGTTATTTTTTCTTTCATCATTGTTCTCTCTTCGCTTCAGTTTTGGTTTTCTCTTTTTGAAAAGCTCCGATTTCTTAGTTATTATTTTTGTTTTCTTCCTGTTTTTTGCTTGGTATTGTTTTCTCTTCGATTATCTTTGTTTTCTTAGTAAATTCAGTTTTTGCTTTTGGAAATCCTTGTTTTCTTAGTTGATGCGATTTTTGGTTCTCTTTTTGAAAATCGCTCTATTTTCTTATTTATTATTTTCGCTGGTATCTCTGTTTTTGCTCTTCGAAAATTGTTGGTGTTTTTTTAAATATATATACATACACAAGAATTTAGGGTTGGTACTTTTGTTTTCTCATACTTGTTTTTTAGTATCTTATTCTTATAAGACATAAAACTTTTTATTTCACATAGTAATATTATTTATAATAGTATGAATTAATTCAAGTTAGTAAGATGTTAACGATGTGTTTTCAATATATTACGTTAGATGTTGTAAAAATTTATTTATTAATATGAAGATTTGAGTGGTTTAGTTCAAAGTTCTAAATATTTATGCTAAAAAGTAGGTAGTTTTTTCTTTCGTTTTTTGTTTATATAATTTTTTTTTTTTTTTTATAGATTTTTCATATTATCTTAAGAGAAAATAGAATCATAAAATTCACGATTAAAAATTTTTGAAGCCTCAAAATTTTGGGAAGCTTAAAGCAAAGGCTTTACTAGCTTATCTTTGAGACGTCCCTGATAGCAGCAGCAGTTCACACTATTTAATATGGTGTTAGATTTATGGTTTGATTCTTATCATTACCTGTCCTTGAAGAAATCTCCATGTGTTTGGCCAACAAATGATTCTGGCCACACATAATGAGGTGTGTTAGGTATATAGTTAATTAAAAAGCTTAAATGATTCACACAATTCACCCTAAGCATTCATATATTTGATAGAAGCCCTTGTAAAATGTTATAAAATTAAACCAACATGAGAATTTAAACAACATTAATCAAAACAAGAAGATTTTTACCAAGACAATCACAAAAGTACGCGGTAGATATCTATGCTTCCCGGCTGGAATAGTCCCTTGTGCAACTTAACTTTTCACAGGAAAGAAACACATGGACAAGTGTTTCAATTCCATTTAGGTCAATTACTGGGGAATGTTTAAAGGTTGAGAAGAGGATAAGGTAGACGAAAAATCACATGGAAGTAAGTTATTTCAAAATACCTATAATTTCTTGAATTCATGCAGATTTTGCTAAAGACAGGACACAATGAAATAAAAAGATCTATGTAGGTGATATCAACTAGTTGAAAATATGCTTTAGTCATGTTAGTAGGTCTATTTAGGTCCGATGCTTTTCTACAAGCATTTTGGTCTTATCATAGATTTATATATCAGTAAAAAATAATATTAGAAGTATGATTATGACATGAAGAATCATTGTCGGTAAGGAATCACATAACCGATCTCAGTTTGTTTGTATTGATACATAATGTTGTTGTATAAACTGCCACCAGTTTATTAATTTTCCACTGGCATGCATGTGCAAGATATACCTGATCAAGGGATGAGAAGCCGAAACTTGATAAATTTCTTATCTTCACGGGGTGAGAGGAGAAATTCCCAGATGCTATCTAAATTCCTCTTCACGACTTTATGAAGTTCTAGTTTTTCTTACTAAATCTGTTTCACATGTAAAAGTACTCTTTAAATGTTGTGCAAAAATCGAACTACGTCAAATTAGATTGTAGAAAGGAGTATAATATTAAGTACTATTAGACTTTGTATTGCTAAGTAGATGGGATCTATTTGCATCACAATGAACACTATAATGTTGCTTATATACAAAAGTACAATAGGTGGAAATGGGAAGACCTTCAAATTTCACTAATCTATGTTTGAAGATGAAAGTTCTGATTTCTATATGTGTGCGGTTTTATTAGTTTGTGAGGATCTCCCTTAAAGAATATTTTAGGTCCCGTGATACTCTTGTTAGACAATCTACCAAAAAAAAAATTACCCACAAGAACCAATTTTAATTAGTTGCCAAATTTACTTCGATACTGATAAATTTTTACCCATTTAATTAATTGAAAGTTAAAAGTGTCAAGTCATATATCATAAGAACCCATACCAGAATTTACATAAGCGATAGTTTGTCTTTGATTTTTTGTAAGATCTCTAGCCAGTACTACATGGTTCCACTCCGCAAGAACTCCTACGGATGTTTGCCTTCTAAACGCGTTGATAATTAATTGTAGTAACATGACAGTGTAGCATCTGTGAGTCCATAGCTTTTATAATTATGATGGGGCAAAAATCATTTTCCTTTTTCTTTTTGAAACTTCTCTTCCCTATTGGGGTGATTTGCTCTCAAGCAAATTCTGAAACAAGCACATGAACGTGCAACACACAATGTAAAACTTGAAGACCAAAATATGGAGATATCAGATGTCAACTCAATATAAAATATTTCCTTGATTCTTAATTTTTTACTACTCGATCTAACTTATTTTGCAAAACATTACTTGTTAATATACGTTTCAGGTTTGCTAGCTCCGTAATAAGTAAAAAATGAACAGAATGCAATTTCTCACTCATGAAATTTTTTCGTGACCATAGGATGAAATCTAGTTGTATTAATGATGAAATCAGGGTCACCATAGATTGTTATGCATGAAAACTCCTTCTCTTTGGCAGATGAATGTATTACTGATCACCTAGTTATCCTAGTCGTAAAAGATAATTACGTACAGATAATCTTGCACTAAATACAGGAATGACCAATCTCCTAGTTACACTGGCATGTTTCAATATAAAAAAGAGAAATGAACACGTTAAATATGTAATGCACCTTTGAAAGAAACACTGAAGATCGAGGTCGCCTTTAAACTACAAAACACCATGGCTCTACTTTGCTTTTAGAGAGATAATGGTCTAAAACACATCTGAACTATCATTTATTCGTAAATTTCCTACCTAAACTATCTGGTGTGCGAAAAGTAAACAACTAATAATTGAAGTGTATTTTGATAAATAGATGATAATAATTCAGGTATGGAACTCGCACTATTGAGTAGTTCAGGTAAGAAACTCACAAAAAAAATGACAGTTCAGATGTGTCTATGACCATTAACTTGTTTCATTTTTTTTTGTGAAAAATTGGAGCTTGTTTGGGAACTTATTCTCGGATATTGTAAAGGATTAATTGGTTGCTTTGTTTTGTTGTGTTTAAAAACACATTTAGGTTCCGTGCCCAAATAAAACTAACTTCCTCCTCTAAATGGAGTTGCTCAATAGAAATTTATTGAAGGCAACTTCACTTTTGAATGTTGATTTGCTAACATTTTCAAGAGATTACGACGTTATTAGACACTAAATTAACCAAGATTTGATTCTAAACTAAGCAAAGCCACGAAGGCTCTCATACACAGGTACATTCCAAATAAACGTCAAGATTATGAAATTGAAAGGCAACATAACAATGAAAATGCACTCTTTCAACACAGTTCAATTTGATTTTGCCTGTAATATTTGTACCTTATTAGACCAACAAACATGACCCATGAAAAAACATTACACTTGGGCTCATATTATTATTCAGCCCTTCCAATTATCCTTTCGTTGCCTGATTTCACGCAAGGCTTCAACAGGAGACTTGCATCCCACTTTATGCTGTGTAGCAAAGCAAAAAAATCCCTGTTAAAGAAGGCTTTGTAGCACATGCAAACAAGCATATACACTCATATCCTGTTCCCATTAAGTGACTCTGCTAACTTGTTTTTTATAAAAGTAATGCACGGGCAGCTTACGCACGCCTCGACTATTCCATCAGACATTTTCTATCTCCCACCTGCAACATCTACCGTTACCTTTTCCTACAAAAGCTTAGGCAGATGGAAATAAACCGCATATCATTTTTTTTCTCTGCTGGAATTGAGACCTGGTCTCCCATGACTTTCATCTCACTTCATTGACCACTAGATCACACCCTTTGGTACAAATTCCTCTGTGCTAATTTTATCAAGAAGTATTTCTTCCCTTTCTCTAAAATGCAATAAGAGAGGTATTGCATGAACTAACATACCTGAAGCTCCGGAAGATCAACCCGCATGAATGGGTTACTCTCAAATTCTTCCTGAATGGTTGATGGGATAGTTGGAAGGCCTACTCTTCTCTGATGCTCAGCCCATGCCAACTTTTGTGCAATTTTGGCATTGTCAGGTTCGACTGTCAAAGCAAACTGCAAATTTTTTACTGTGTACTGCAAATCATTTAAGAAGCATTAGAGTTTCCTCAGAGAATAGAATTGCTGCTAAAACCCAAAATGAGAGTCATGTTAAGAGAAATTGCTAACACCACATGAACAAGTACTTCAATATGGGAGGCGAACAGTAATGCATACAAAATTGTTTTTGGACGGGAAATTTAATTTCCGTGCCGGATAATATCATGTATGTATGTTCAGATCGCCTTATCCTGGAGTTACCTTTAGTTGAAGCATGTGAAGGAGAACCACTATCACAGTGAATTTGTACAGATAGGAGAGGCAGGGTAATTGGAGAGGGGATGTTGGAGAATAAGGAGGAGGGGTTCTTTCTTTTTCCTAAGAGATAATTTCTTCTTTCCTTTTTTCTTTTGGGGGAGGGGGGGGGTTAAGTTTTCTCCTGAAGTTCAAATGGTCTCATTAAGGAAAAAAAAATAGATACAAGAATCTGAAGTCAGAACAATTCTGATGTAGAGCAGCCACCAGGAGTGTCATGCATATGCAAATACCTAATACGTATTGGAATTGAAATTACTAAAAGTATCTTTTTATTGGAGGTTCATTCCAAATGCAGTAGTATATTCCAGTTTATGACATCTTTTCACAACAGAAATCTTAGAACTTGCGCAGGGCAAATACATGAGATATATATACACATCTAGAAAGAGCTTTTCGCATGTGCGCGAGTACATGCGAGTTGGAAAATTTAAAATTTTATTGGTCCTTCCTTTCAGCTAAAATGCCCATCATACTGAAGACACATAAACTGTCATATCTGGTACACCAAGTCTAAAGAGGAGGAAAATTAAAAGAAATTTTTTTTGTTCAGTAAAAAACGAAAAATTATTTCTATGTGCTATAAAGATAAACTAGAACTGAGGATCTAAAGTTGCTTTAGTCCTTAACATATGGACAAAGAAAGGGCAATTTAACGTGTTCTGCTCACTTTTTCACTCTTTTATCAAGTGAAAACTTTCCTTAGTGATCCTATTTTAAGTTGTACAAATGTGGCATATTAGAGAGAGTTAACTGTTGATGCACAAAATCTAGAATTTGTTCTGAGAACACTATATGAGGACACAAGATAATTCTTTTCTTTAAAATTTTTATAAGAGCGCACACATTACCTCGTGACCACAAAATACCCGAGTTGGCTTTGGCAAAGAACCTAGTGTCACACACAGTGATTGATACATTTGTTCTGCAGTGCCTTCAAAAAACTTACCACAACCAGCGATAAACTGCAAGGAAAAGAGATGGAAGTGTTAAAAGAAAACTATTTTGACTATCCAGCTGTATAATAATACAATTTTTGAAAAGACTCCATTCACAAATAGCTCCTCCTACTGGCATTGTCGCACAATCCATAAACCTATGTTTCAAGATAGAGCAAGCAAACGGGAAGAAGTAGAGAGTAAGCCAGAAGGGGTTCAACCCAGTACTAGACTTCCAAATCTTGGGCAAAGTTACAGTGAACCACTTAAGGAGTTTGAATCTAAATATTCTTGTGTTATCTACTGTAATACCACCAAGTTGAGAGAGATTTACCAGAAAAGAGAGAGAAGCAGCAGATAGATTTTGGCGTTGTGATTGCAAGGTGGTGATGCCAAAAGATTTAGGGATGTGCATACAAAGAGGACTGAGAAAAGAGAGTGAAATTGCAACTGAAGCATCGTAGGAATATTGATGATAAAGGGAAGTTTTCTCCTCAGTGGCCCAAATAATCCATCAGCAGATGGAATCGAGGACCTCATCTCATTAATCAACAGATACTCGTTTGATTTTGATTTATTTGGAAAACGTAGAAAATACATAGGTGCCTTTAAGTAAACTCTAGATATGAAGGGTGTTCAAGATACCTCTCCTCTGTTTTATGCTCCAGAAAAGTTTTCCTCTTTGATTCATTCATTTTTTTTGTCAATAAAAGAAAAAAATTCAGTAATTCAGCTGCAGTAAGTTGATGCTGCAGTGTGTATAACAAAAGCAGATACAAATTCCCATTCAACCCTGCAGGGAACTAATTAAGTATGAGATTTTCAGCATTCTCTATACATCCATTTTACACCAAAATGAAGTAACCAAACACAGTTGAACTGTTCTTTCTCATTGGCTCTGCCCTCCTCTCAAAGCATCTAAAGCTCCTTTCCTCCATAACCCGATCCATTTTTTCCTTAGAACAGAAAATGGAAGAATAGAAAACTTCAACTGAACACTATCCATGTGTTTCCACATAGTCAAATCAGGAAGACATACCCTTCCTGAAATAACAAACTAATAAACAAATGGCAGCAACCAATGACGAGAGCAATAATATAGGTAAAAATGAAGAAAGGTGCACTATGAATGACCTAAAATCTGGAAACAACAAACAAAAAGTATGTGCTAGTTGCATAAGGAAATATAATTCCAGTAAACAAATTCTTAAAGTAGAAAAGCTTCACTTGACACAAAGCAAGACACACCCTGTACGGAACCAACTATTAATTAAAGTCTACTTGCTCTTAAAAGATTTAGAGGTAGAAACCTCCACTCACCAATGTATCCCCAGTAAAAACAGCAGGATCCTCTCCCTCTTTGTCAGTAACATAGTAGCTTATATGACCTTTTGTGTGGCTGAAAGGAAAGGAAAAACAACTACTTTTTGTGAGAAATGATTGTGTAGGAGAACGAGATGAGATACAATTCCCTTTATGAGTCTCTATTATGTTCCAACATATCAGAGATTATAATGGCATGCTTCATAAGATCCATTGAGCCTACTGCTATGCAAGAGATATTTCCAAAATGAGTATAGCTTTTTGTCATTAGTATCAGGAGGTAGGGTCATCAAACAAGAGTATCCAAATAAAGCAGTTTAGTCCTTGACAAAAAATCAGTATTAAGAACATCAAATTAAAAATTAGTATGGAAGGAGCAAGTAATCAAACTTTAAATCACTTACGCTGGTGTGTGAAGAGATAATATGCTGATGTCAGCACCAAGGGATACCTTGTCACCATTTTCAACTTTATCTGTACAACCCCTTACGTTATCAACTGATCCACCATAAATTTTTATTCCAGGCACGAGCTGCTTTATTTTATCATTCCCTCCAGCATGATCCCTGAAATGCATTAGCATTCATCAAGATCAGATAAATGCAGAAGCCACAAATGTACCTATGTAGATGTTTACAGCATATATGCAGAAAGATAAAACTAAGATATCCTACAGTCAACCTGATTGATTTGTTGTCCTAAAACATGTGTTGCCATGAAGTATTATCCAACCCATGCTAACCATGGAGCAAACTCGAGAATTATTTCCCCCTCTTTGGGATACATGTAAACCAAATAAACATCCAGAGAATAAATGAAAAAAGGAGAAAACAGTGTAAATGACAAACCATCAGACAAGATTTAGTTTAATTGTCTATCACTTCAGCTAAATTGCAAGTTACAATCACATAACCCGCCCACCCCCACCCCAAAAAAAAAATAATAATAATAATATATAGCACAGATCAAGCATCATTGGTTCATAGGGTATTATCCTCGAAAGATTTTGTCCGAAGTTCCAAATTGATCCCCCCAAAACTGTCTCTTTGTTTTTCAAGACAATCTGCCTTCCGATCTCCACAATACTCTAGGAATATTCTCCCCTCACTATATTCAATACCTTAAGAGGAGGCCCGCAGTAAATTTGCAATTTCAAACTTTTCAATCTCATGTAATTGTGTCCATCTTAGTTGTAATAGCAAATATATTAGCTAGATATTGTTTCTATCAGTATCTCATTTCTTTCTACTTGTTTTATTAAACTATATTTTATACACTATTACCCTCTCTTCCCTAATTTACATGACACACTTTCCGTTTTCCGTTTTTGGATGTCCCAAAATGTTTGATAGTATTCAATTGTTTTCGCAACTTTCAAGGATTCAAATTTATTAAGCTATTCAAATCTTAACTTTGATGTGCTGTTATCTCTATCGAACAAACTTTTGACCATTATTTTAATATTTTCTTCTACCAACACTAATAAAGTACACCAGTCAATGAACATCTTAAAAGCTCTGTGGCATGTCAACATCGTCATATAAACCGTGATGCAGAAGGCGTCTATTATCAACATATTTTCCAAGAGAGCTGGCAAATAATATCTTTCTTGA
This sequence comes from Anisodus tanguticus, assembly GCA_034509755.1. NCBI lineage: Eukaryota > Viridiplantae > Streptophyta > Magnoliopsida > Solanales > Solanaceae > Anisodus > Anisodus tanguticus. Next base: position 45,075,757 of record CM067550.1, on the reverse strand, counting down.
GCTGAAACAAGGAAAATTTTGGGATTTCAAGCTTACTAAACAACAACAACAACATACCCAGTGAAATCTCACACCGTGGGGTATGGGGAGGGTAGAGTGTACACAGACCTTACCTCCAAAGGTCCACCTTGGTAGGTAGAGCGGCTGTTTCCGGGAGACCCTCGGCTCAAGACAAAGCATACTCACAAGCAAGACAATCAAAACAAAGCAAGAGTAAAGCAAGAGTAAAGAGAAAAGAGTAAAGCAAGAGAAACAGTCAGACTCAGATAGGGAATTAAAACAGTATAAAGTGCATTCGAATAAAAGGGAGCAGTAGTGAATGACCAATTTTGTTCCTTAATTGATCTGAAGGAAAGAAAGAGTAACATGTTCTTTAAGGATGTGTGAGCATACTAGGAGGGATATGATTAGGAATGAAGTTATGCGGAGCAAGGTGGAAGTGGCGCCCGTGGCAGATAAGATGAGTGAAGCGAGACTGAGATGGTTTGGAAATGTGAAGAGGAGGTGCGCGGATGCACCGGTAAGGAGGTGGGAGAGGTTGACAATAACATGAGTTAGGAGAGGTAGAGGTAGGCTGAAGAAGAACTGAGAGGAGGTGATTAGACAGGATATGACACAACTTTGATCCTAGATAGAAAGGTGTGTGCTCGAGGATTAGGCTGGAAGGTTGGTAGATAGCCGAGGGTTCTCCCTATCAGTAGTATCTAGCTAGTAATCGCTTAGTTTCTTTTCCTCTATGGGTATTATTATTTGTTGTCTCGTTTGTCTTAGATCTTGCTACCGTGTTGTCATATTTTTACTTGTTATCTTGCTTCAAACTATTTCTTTCCTTTCGAGCTGAGGGTTCGGAAACAACCTCTTTAGGGTAAGGTCAGCATATATCTTACCCTTCCCAGACACCACTTTGTGGGAATATACTGGGTACGTTGTTGTTGTTCATTAAGGAGAACTGACGCCATTAGAACTGCGTGTATGATTAAACGGTCCCGCGAGTTTTTTGCCTCTAATTACCAGACAATCTGTCACAAGGCTTGCCTTCGCCAACAGTTCTCTAGTAAGAGAGGTTCAAAAACGCAGGTTCCCTTCTTTGTAAACTGGACAAATAGCAATTTCTGAAAATCTCAATTTATAGTTCAGGATAGTCAATCCTTCATCAAAAATCAGATTGAATTGATTATCACCCTAGAATAATTTGACTATGTCATTAATGACCCCTTGGGCACGAATACTATTTCAGCATTTGCATATATCGAATTTGTATGCTTTGAAATGCTTTTTTTTCTTTATTTGAACCGAGTGTCTATCAGAAACAGTCTCCCTAACTGCACAAGGTAGGGGTAAGGTCTGAGTAGCCCTTTTTATGCTTATGCTGAATTGCTCGCGCAAATCAACTCGTTTCGAGGAGAATAGCTGTAGATTTTTTCAATTCGAAACCAATATTTCAGTTCAGATACACCTTTAGGCTAGTGTTTCTGTTATCTAAGTCGACATTTAAATACTGAAGTTCAATATGTGCAACAACAACAACAACAAACCCAGTGTAATCACACAAGTGAGGTAGGGGTAAGGTCTGAGTACACACTAACTTTCCCAAACCTCACTTGTGTGATTACACTGGGTTTGTTGTTGCACATATTCAACTTTCAACATACATTTTCAAGTTAATTTCATGTCCAAACACAACCTATGACTAATACGGTCTGCTACCCCTCATGAAATAAAGAAATTAAAATCGAGAAATTCTCACAAAACAACCAAATGAAAAATAAATAGTAAACGAAACAAAAAAAGAAAAGAAAAGAAAAAATTAGAAATATAACAGACCAGTGGTGATGAGTGGTGAGAACAAACTTTAGGTCAACTTCGTTCTCTTCAGCTACTCTAAGGACCTTATGTGGCTCCACGGGGTCCACAACCGCAGCTTCCTTAGTATTTTCATCGATAATCCTAAATTAGAAACACTAACAATTAGCAAAACCCTAAATAATTGAGCAAATAAAAATAATTAAGCAAATTAAAATAATTGAGCAAATAATACATATAGGAATAGTTGTCATCTAAGCATGGAATGTGAAGAACTTTCATCTTGGATACCGATCAGATAATACCACAATTCAGTTCTCTCAAGTTGGAATGATGAGGAAATAATGGGCACTAAATTATTGAGGACAGACAGGGGACTAGAATGACGTAGATAAGATTCGAGGTTCCACAGCCTTTTGAGCAATTGACGTGGCAGGGAAAAGTACAGGCGCGTTTGGCTGGTGGGCCAGGTCGGCCCAATCCCGACCCTGCCCGCACCGCTTACCGCCCCATCCCCTTAAAAAAAATGATAGCGGAATTCGAATTCGGGACGTGACTAGGGCTCGCCTCGCCCCCCGTCCCGCCCCGTCTCGCCCCCAGGCAAAAATAACTATTGCACAACGGCCAAATTTAGATTTTGGCGTTGTTGCAACGTCTATAACGGCCCTTTTGGCCTCCCCCCACCCCCATAAACCTCTTACCCCCTTAATATTTATTTTTAATCCATAAATTAGTATATTTACACTTTAACCCTATTTCTCAACTATAAATAACTCATTTTTCTCACAAATCTTCCTACTATCTCTCTACAAGTCTACATTGCCTAGTAAATATTTTTTTTATTTGCTTATTTGTATCAAAGTTAAAAAATTGAGGGTGAAGTTGGCAACTAGCTTGAAGATCATCCATCGAGCAAAGTTTCAATTTTCAACCTCGATTACACGTCGACGTTACGTTGGCGTTTGGTACATTCGTTCCTTCTTTAAATTATTATTGTTACTTAATTTTATTTATCATACTTAATTTCATTATCTTTAATTATTTATTTACATAATTATAACGGAACGAATTGGACATTTTATTTCTGGTAGAGGTTTGGGGGGTAACGGGGTAATGGTGCATCTTCTAGTAATCTTATTTCTAGTCCCGATGATTTCACTTGCATAGATGAAACTGATTTTTTAATGATATTAATATATCATTAGATCATGAAGTATATTCTGTATCTGAACCAGACTTTAATTTTGAAAATAAATTAGACGATAATGTAGATAATACACCCATTAGTGCACCTCCACCTCAGGCTCAGACTGAGTCTTAGCTTGAAACTCAAACTAGAATGCCTCTTATTCCCCCTAGTATTAGTCGAGGCCCAAGACAACGAAAATTAAAATCACATGCGAGAGATTTTTTTTTATAGGGACATTGATAATCAACTAGCTAGATGTAACATTTGTCAAGAAGTTTATAAATTTAAAATCGGAAAAGGTCAAGGTGGGACAGAAAAGGTTAAGGGGATCGATTTAGGAATAGAAGCCGAGTATGCGGCTTTGGTTGCAGGTCTCGAATTAGCCCGGGGATTGGGATTCGAGATAACCGAAGTCAAGTTTGATTCTTTGCTAGTGGTGAATCGGGTACATGGTATGTTTGAAGCTAATGAAGAACACATGTCAAGGTACCTCAAGAAGGTTCTAAAGCCGCTCTCCACATTTCATAAGTAGACGATGATACACATACCCAGAGAGGAAAACATCGAAGTAGATGGACTTGCTAATTTGGACTCATCGACAGAAGTAGAAGGCTAAAAAACTGAATCAATAGTTCAACAGCTTCATTCAGCATTGGATCTCGTATGGTATGATGAAGTGAATTCAACAAACCTGGTTTGGGATTAGAGGAATGAATTCATAGACTACCTCAAACACGAAAAATACCAGAGGACCCGAAAGCATCAGCATCCCTGAGAACAAGGACCGCCTAGTACTGCATTATCAATGGAATACTTAATCGAAGGTGCTACTATGGCTCGCTGGCACAATGCGTAGGTCCCGAAGAAGGTTACTATGTGATGAGTGAAGTTCACGAGGGAATCTGCGAAAATATTCAGGAGCAGAGTCTTTGATGAGGACATTAATGAGGGCTGGATATTATTGTACCCTGATTGAAGAAGATACGAAAGTGTTCGTGAAAAGATGCAACAAATGCCAGCTCCATGCTCAAATGCTTCTCCAATGGGGGAAAAGAATTACATCAGGTGGTTTCCCCGTGGTCATTTATGAAATGAGAAATGGACATCGTCGGACCTTTGCCTTCTTCTTTGGGACATGTACAATTTATATTATTTATGATTGACTATATTTCTAAGTTGGTTGAAGTTGCAGCCTATCCTAAGGTCCGGGAAAAAGAGGTAATGGACTTCATTTGGCAACATGACATTTGCCGCATTGGTATCCCAAATGAAATAACTTGTGATAATAGACGCCAATTAATTGGGGCTAAGGTTACTGAATTCCTCGAGGATTTGCATATCAAATGCATCACCTCTGCTCCCTATCATCCCAGTGCAAATGGTCAAGCAGAGCCAACAAACAAGGCCATAATCCAAAATCTAAAGAAGAATTTAGAAGCTGGCAAATGATCGTGGCCTTTTAAAATACTCGAGATCTTGTGGGCATACAAAACAACGACAAAACTGAGTAACGGGGAATCACTTTTTTCCGTTGTATATGGTGTTAAAGCATTGATCCCGGTTGAAGTGAGGACTCCGAGTCTACGATACATCTGGTCATATGAGCAGACTAATTCTAAAGCAATGTTGGTTCAATTGGATTTGTTCGAAGAACATCGGAACATTGCATATGTTCGGATGATGGCACAGAAGCAGCGAATGGAGCAGTACTACAACCATCGTGCCAATCTCCGACATTTTAAAGTCGGGGACTTGGTACTCCAAAAGGTAACTCACAACACCCGAGATCCGAATGCTGGCAAACTATGTTTTAATTGGGAAGGACCACAAAGAGTCATTGGGATTGCCGATAAATGATCCTATCAATTAGTAGATCAAGAAGGGAAACATCTTCACAACCATATGAGATTTTAGGTATAAAAAATGGGTTACGTGAACCCATGGTCAGTCAACAAAATTCAGTATGTTATGTGTATAATTTTTAAAATATATCCAATATTAATTGAAGGAACACATGGTCAAATGAGGCTGAGTGGTGAGTGGTTAAGAATTGAGTTTGATACCTTAAAGTCTAAGGATTAAAATTGTGTCTTTTTTTAAAGGTGCACACATCCTCTTGAAATTCCAAATTCGCCTCTGTTCCTAGCAACTGGAATATTAGCCATTTGAAGAAATATTATGTTTAGCAAGAAAAATATGCGTTGCACTCTTTTTTACTTCATCCGATTTTTGTCCCAGGTTAATTTTTTCGGCTAGGTTTTTAACTAGGAAGCACCACAAAATGTATTGAGATTTGCTTCAGTATATTATCTAGTGCTTGGGTCTTCAAGTCTGAACACCCAAATACTAGAGGGGTTGTATATATATATATATATAAAATATATATAAAAGCCTGAGGTAAGACATTGCCAGGATCCGAAGGTCTGGAGTAAGACATAGCCAGGATCGCCACGATTTTAGCATTTTTTTTTGCCAAAATAGAGGTCATGTAAAGACCCAATGTTTTTATTTGCACAAAAATATATGGACCCATGAAAATGCTCAGTTTTCTTCTTTTAGAGAAACGTGTTATCACCGAAACCATAGAATCTAGTACCGGTGGAAGCTTCAAGGAAAAATTATATTAGTAATGGGAAGTGCCTAGAACGATGAAATAATACACATATGTAACCAGACTGACCACACTAGATAACAACATGATTATTCTTACATTTGTTTCACATTTGTAAGTAGAAGGAATCAATAAAGTTTTCCTTTCATGATATTTTTTTGCCATTAAAAGCATAATTAAGAATTAAGTAAACAGATGTTATCTGAAGCATACTGAAAACTTGCGTCATAATGAACAGGAGACGTCCTTTTCTAAAGCACCATAAAAATAAGGGTTCTCTTATTTAAAACCTTAAGAAATAAAAGGTTAAACTTTGGCTTCTTGAGCACCATAATAAAAATTAACCGAGGACTGAAATCAACCCGGGGTTAATAAGAAGGGCCATGAAATCCCGAGGGAAAGAAAGAACACTTTTTGTAAACAAAGATTAATTCAACAAATCCCTATTTAAATTCTTTACGGGTTTCAAATTTAGAACGTGATAATTGGTAAAGAAAGTTCAACTGACTTATGTTTTCACTTCAAGTATGGAAAAGCTAAAGGTTATTCCCTTTTAGAAACAACAGGACAAGATTTAAATTATATTTAAAGTCGTGAGAAACATTTTCCTTTTGTAGGAAATATGAAGTTAATCTTTAAAAAATCGAAATTCTTGTAAACAACAAAGTTTGGAAAAGGAAATTTCATTCATGAACTAACCGGGCCCAAAAGTGATCCGAGAACAAAATTACAAACCCATGTGAAAGAGAGCGACATACTCGTCCCATGGTACGCCGGGATTAGTTCCTTACTAACACAAAATGAAAAACTCGCATGAAAGGGATCGACACATTCGTCCCATGGTCCACCGGGGGTGTTTTACAAAAAACCTAAAGGGGTAGCAGTTTGAAATTATGAGAAAACTATACAGGAGGGGCATCAACGGAGCCTTCATCTTCTAAGTCATTTCCTTTGGCACCTCGCAGATCCTCCAAGGTTAACTCAGCTTCTTCAAGGTCGATTTCCGCATCAAGAAGCGTTGTAGAGATATTTATTTCATTGTTGTTAGCTTCTTTGAGCGTATCCCTACGCGTATTCAGGATGGCCAGATCTCGACGAAGTCTCAATTTCTGGCATTTTACCGGAGTTCTTCCTGGATATTTTCAGAGATGATAAATTGCTCCCGTATAGTAGCTAAGTCTGTCTCCAATCTGGGGTTTTACTTTGAAAATTCATATAAGTGGAGGTGAGGACTTTTAACTAATTCTCGTTGTCCCTCAGGGAGTCATTGACATCTTCCAGGCCTAACCGAAGCGAAGCTTGAGGAGATTTTGCGATGTTCGCTTTATGGCGCATAGCAGACATTTTAGCAATAGAGCATGCAATTTCGATTTCTTCTTGAGTGATACACAAATCAAAAGAAGGAGCATCCTCAAAATTGAGTATACCTCTAGTAACTCTAGTTGGAGTACTTCAGTCCGCCATTAACATGTAATTCTAAGCTCTTTCAGGTGAAAATTCTAACAATGGCGTAAAATTGAAGATTAAAATCAAAGAAATTGAAGAATGTATGAATGAAATATAGTGTAAAATAACCCAATAACTTACCTATTAGTGGGTTGCAACGATTTAGGAGAAGATGATTGTGTGTGTATCGTGCATAAGAAAAATGGAGGAAAATTAGGAGAAGATTAAAGTTGAAAGAGAGAGAAATTGATTTGAATATGAGTATATGTGGGAAATCACCGTAAGTTGTAGTTGGGTAAGAGATTTTACCGTGTATCTTTATTAATAGCTATTAATTGTATTTAACATATTATTCTTAACTATAATATGTAATTAATCTAAACTATAGCTACAAAATATAAATATATACTAGTAGTTAGTTATGTGATGTAAATTTTCCTTTTTTTTTTACCACCCGTTTTAACAGCTCGATAATGACTTTTTAACTTTTTTAGCCAGTTAATCACAATACACAGTGGTCCATTGACTAAGCCTACATTTTAGGCAATAACTTTTGATAAATTATTTGAAGCAAACATTTTTTGATGTAACAGATGCCGACTATTTAACTTCAATTAGTAAAGACATCCACCTCTTCCTTCATCAACCCTCATCACTACAAGGACCCTTGCCGCCGGCCAAACTCCATCTTTTCTTCTCAAGATCTGAAAGAAACAGTACAAAGTATCATTGGTGGCCGGAAAGACTATTTTCAGATTTTTTTTACTGGTGTGGTTGTTTGGTAAGTAGAGATGGTGCTATCGGTTGCCTTTCTGGTGGAAAATGATGTATAATCAGTACATATGCATTGTACACTTAGTGTATAGTGAGTGTAAAATATGTATTTATTGTATAATTTGTGTATACACTGGTTATGTTATTGTTGTATAATTTGGGTATAATCACCGATTATACACTGAGAATACATTGTATGCTCAATGTATATAATTGTATAATGTGTATATTTGAAGCATATATGTATAAACTTTCGTTGAAAACCTTCAGGAACAAAGAAAAAAAAAAAGGGTCGCCGTAGTGAAGCTTTTCCGATCGAGTAAGATTTTTCCGGCGAGATTGTTGTTGCATCTTCCATTTCAAATATGTGTAGAAAGATAGAGAGATAAAGGAAGATCTTTTGGGAGCTTTAATCGGCGACGTTACTGGATTTTAGTAGGAGTTCTTATTTTATTTTTGGGGTTTGGTTTTAAACTTTGTATGGTTACTTTCTGTAAAAGAAAAAAAAAATGGTTAAACCTTAGAAACTGGAGAGTTCCGCACGGCTAAACCTGTTGTTTTCCCTTTACAATTTTGGAGTTGGAAAGCAAGGTTCCAATGGACTGTTTCTTGTTCATCGTCTTGAGGTTGTCTTTAAACAAGTCGACATTTGTAACAAATAACCACCAAAATATTCCTTCTAAATAGATAAAGGTTGTGTGTGTATTAATTAAGAGGTCTTGGGTTCGAGTCCTCTTGGATATCGAGTCGTCTTTGATAGAGAGTGTTTTGCCCCCAATGTGGGACACTCGACACGAATCCGAATTTAGTCGAGCCCCTAATGAGGGTACCGGACATCGGAGGGGAAACAAAAAAAAAATAGATATGTTGAAGAATTTGCTTTTTGTGAATATATCAAGCATGTTTGGTGGCTTTGGTAATTGATGGTAGACTAGGGTCATGTTCTCGGTCGGGGACGGAGGCAAGGGTTAGGGGTAGGTGGGGTAAGAGAGATGCTAGGCTGAGAATATGGTCTTGGAACATTGAGATTTTAACAGAGAAGTCTATAGAGCTAGTTAAGATTTTTAAGAAGAGTAAGATTAATATAGCATGTATCCAGGAGACCAAATGAGTATGACCTAAGAGACCAAATGGGTATGACCTAAGGCTAAAGATGTAGAAGTGTATAAGTTATGGTTCTCGGGTAGGTCGAGACATAGGAACGAGGTAGGCATTTTAGTAGACAACGAGTTAATGTATCATGTGGTAGAGGTTAGAAGGGTCAATAGGGATCAGGTGGTAGAGGTTAGAAGAGTCAATGACAGGATACTGACGATTAAGTTGGTAGTTGGAGGGTTCACTATGAACATTATTAGTGCTTACGCGCCACATGTGGGCTTGGACAAGGAGGAGAAGAGACATTTTTGGGAGGATTTGGACGAGGTCGTGGGTGGTATACCACACACTGAGAAGTTATTTATATGAGGGGATTTCAATGGATATATCGGGTCACTTTCGGGGGTTATGACGACGTGCATGGAGGCGTTGGCCTCGGGGACCGGAATGGAGGAGGTGTCTCACTTTTGGAGTTCACGTAAGAGCTTCTGGGATGGTGATAGCCAATTCGAGGTTCCTGAAGAAGGAGGAACACTTGGTGACTTTCCCTAGTTTGGTGGCTAAGCCTCATATAAATTTTTGCTCTTTAGGAAGGTTGACAACGGTCTTTGTAAAGACTGCAAGGTTATTCCGAGATGGAGTATCTTACAACTTGACATAAGCTTTTGGTGATGGATTTGGAGATCAAGATGGAGAAGAAGAGGAGGGTTGTAGATGACAGGTTAAGAATCAAATGGGGAGTTTGACCATGGCTAGTGCAAATGAGATAAGCGAGAGGTTGATGGCCAAGGGGACTTGGGGGAGTAGTGGGGATGCGACCAGTATATGGAACATGACGACCAATTGCATTCAAGAGGTAGCTAGAGAAGTGCTTGGGGTCTCGAGGGGTAGCTGTGGTGGGCATCGAGGGGACTGGTGGTAGAATGGTAAAGTTCAAGAGAAGGTGGAAGCGAAAAAACGGCGTATGTGAAATTGGTAGAAAGCAATGATGAGGTGGAGAAGTGGACGAGTGGATGAAGGAAGCTTTGCGGTTACAAACAAAAATATTTGAACGCTTGTATGTGGAATTAGAGGAGAAATGCGGGGATAAGAAGTTGTATAGACTAGCTAAGGCGAGCGAGAAGAGGGCCCGTGACTTGGATCACGTGAGGTGTATCAAGGACGAGGATGACAAAGTACTGGTGATGACGCGCATATTAGGCGAAGGTGGCAGTCTTACTTCCATAAACTCTTGAACGAAAAATGAGATTTTAGGTATTGGGATTTTGGGAGATTTTGTGTTGGGAGACCTGGAGCAATATGGTAGGTATCGGGATTTTGGGAGATTTTGTGTTGGGAGACCTGGAGCAATATGGTAGGTATCGGGATTTTGGGTATTGTAGAAACATTAAAGTAGAGTAGGTTAAGGGTGTTGTTCGCAGGATGCGTAGGGGACGAGCGACTGGGCCTGATGAGATCCTAGTTGAATTTTGGAAGAGCAAAGGCATGACATGTTTGGAGTGGCTGACTGAGTTGTTTAACGTCATTTTAAGATGACGAGAATGCCCGAAGAATGGAGGAGGAGTATAATGATCCCTTTGTATAAGAACAAAGGTGATATCCAGAGTTGTAACAATTATATGGGTATCAAGCTGCTAAGCCACACTATGAAAGTTTGGGAGAGGGTTGTGAAGATGAGGGTGAGAAGATGCGTGTCTATTTCCGAGAACTAGTTTGGATTCATATCGGTGCGTTCGACCATAGAAGTCATTCATCTTATTAGGAGGTTGGTAGAGCAGTAAAGGGAGAGGAAGATAGACTTATATATGATTTTCATCGACCTCGAAAAGGCATATGATAAAGTTCCTAGGGAGGTTATATGGAGATGTTTGGAGGTTAGATGTATACTTGTGGCGTACACTAGGTCGATCAATGATATGTATGATGGAGCCAAGACCAGGGTACGGACAGTAGGAGGAGACATGGAGCACTTTCAAGTGATGATGGGGCTGTACTAGGGATAACTCTTAGCCCATTCTTATTTGCCTTGATGATGGATAGACTGACCCGACAAATTCAAGGGGAGGTGTCATAGTGTATTTTATTCGCAGAAGACATAGTCCTGATTGATGAGAGTTGCAGCAGAGTGAATGCTAAGCTGGAGGTTTGGAGACATACTCTGGAATCTAAAGGGTTCAAGCTAAGTAGGATGAGACAGAATACTTGGAGTGCAAGTTCAGTAACGGGAGCGACCTTGAGACGGACGTGAAGGTGAGGGTTGGTACTCAAGTCATTCCAAAAAATGGAAGTTTCAAGTACATTGGGTCTATTATCCAAGCGGATGAAGAGATTGATGACGATGTCACACATCGTATTGGGACAGGGTGGATGAAATGGAGGCTCGCATCTGGAGTCTTATGCGATAAAAAAGTGTCACAAAAACTTAAAGGCAGGTAAATAGGGTGGTGGTTAGACCGACTATGTTGTATGGGGCAGAGTGTTTGCCAATCAAGACGTCGCACATCCAAAAGATGAAAGTTGTGGAAATGAGGATGTTGAGATGGATGTCCGGGCATACAAGGAGGGATATGATTAGAAATGATGATATCTGATACATAGTGGGAGTGGCCTAGGTGGTGGATAAGATGCGGGAAGCGAGGTTGAGATGGTTTGGGCATGTATAGAGGAGAGACACAAATCCCCAGTGCGGAGGTGTGAGAGGTTGGCTATGAACGAGTTCAAGAAGGATAGAGGTAGGCCGAAAAAGTATTGGGAAGAGGTGATTAGATGGGATATGACGCATGTGCAACTTATTGAGGACATGACCTTAGATAAAAGGTTGTGGAGGACACGGATTAGGGTAGAAGGGTAGTGGGTAGTCGAGCGTAGTCCTCCTTACGCTTGCAAACTGGTAGTGGTAGTTTTATTATTGTAGGTCTGCTTAGCCTATCATACTAATAGACACAGTATTCTTTATAGTCTATGTAGCTTGTTTTCTGCTGATTTGTGTTCTTTAGTGTACTTTGTTTAGCTTATTTACCTGCATTAGTTAATGATTACTTTTTCGGAATGTGCTATCATGACTTATTCGCTTTTGATACCAGCATTTTCATATTGCTTTAATTTTTCCTGATCGTTTCTTTTGCTTGCTTTACTCTTGCTTTGCTTTTGCTTTGCTTGTGCTTATGTTCCGTTTTGAGCCGAGAGTCTCTCGAAAACAGCCGCTCTACCTACCAAGGTAGAGATAAGGTCTGCATACACTCTACCCTCCTCAGACTCCACGTTGTGGGATTTCATTGGGTATATTGTTGATGTTGTTGAATATCAAGCCTAATTTATTGACTTACTAATAAGAATCCTGATAAATGAAAATATTATTTGGTTTTATTGTTCAAGTGACAAGTTTCATTCCCTTTATTAAGTACGGAGGTAAGTTATTATTTTTGTGTGTGAATTCGAACATAAATTCATATGACTAATCATCCGCCGTGACTCAACCATAGCTAAAAGAACGTGGCAATCTCCATTTAGCCACAGTTTTTCTTAGTTTAACCACATTTTGTTCGTTGTTAAACAACTTTTTTTTTTCTAGTGTTAAAAACATTTTAAGAAATTTGAGAAAATTGCAATCAAACTAACAAACCATTCAATTTTTGAGAAGGTTGTATAGATTGAAGTTACAACGGAAAAATGAAAGAGATTAGGGTTCGAGAAATAAATAGAGCATAATGAAAAAAAAACAGCTACATGACTATCCAGCATGCCTTTAATACTTGGGAAAATCTGAAAAATCATACAAATTATTTTACAATGGGCTACTCAGCCGAAAATACAAAATAATGAGTATTACACTTTAAAACAAGTAAAGAAAAGAAAAGAAATAATTACGGGGCGGTACCATTCGGTGATCTAACTTGTCAAAAGTGGCCAAACTCTTTGATAATTATCCATGTAATTTAATCAATTAATCAATATCATTCCTTGCTTGCTTGCCATTAATCTCCTCTTTTCTAAGTCTTTTGCAACAGGTTATTTTGAGATTCGTTGTACTGAAAAATGAAGTTGTCAGATTTGTATAGGATTACAGTGTTGATTTTATTCTTCTTCTTCTTAAATTAAATTTCTTGCACTCAAACGGTTGATAGTGGGCTAAAAAAACCTCTCTGGTAATGCATCCTCTTCAAGATAGTGGTCTAACTCACACCGTACATTGCCTTTTCTTTTCTTAGTACTTTTCATCAAAGTCCATTTATCAGAAGCATTGCAATCACTAGGTCGCTTACCAAGAAATACATTATGTCTATAAGTAGGAGACACAACATCCTCTATTTCGGATTTCTCATGGTACTCATGCAACAAATCATACAACAAATTCTTTATCCTAGATACCTCAACATAAGCTTCATCACCAAATATTTCATTAAAATAAAACTCCACACATTTCAACTTATTTCTAGGGTCTAAAATTGCAGCAACCGACAGTATTCCATTGATATTAGATCAATACTTGTCAAATTTTTCAACCATTTTGAGCCATATCATTAACAACCTGCTCATTACTATTTCTCCACAAGCGCAAAGCTAATTTAATCTCACACACTTGACGAAGAACAAGTTGACAGTGAGATATTTTCTGCCAGAGAACAACTGAGTCACTATGTGAAATCTTTTCAATTTATCACATATAATTTCAGCCAACTCCCAATCACGTTGAGTAGGAACCACAAATTTAAACTTCGGATTTTGAGTTTTCAAGTTAGCAAAAACATTCTTATATGGTAGAGCACTTTCAAGCATTAAAAAAGTCGAGTTCCACCTTGTTTTACAATCAAGAGACAACTTTCTAGAACAATCAACTTTCGAACATCTCGCCTTATCCTCAAACTTTTGAAGTCTTTTTTTGTATTGAACCCCAAAAAATAACACAATTACGTATCCTTTCTATTCCAGATCCAATCACCTCCAAACCATCCTGGACAATCAAATTTAATATATGTGCACTACAACGCACATGCAAAAATTGACTAGAACACAAAAGACTATCCGAATCAAACTTTTCTTGTAAAAGATCAACCATGGCATCATTTGTGAAACAATTATCAAGAACCACAGAAGATATTTTCTCAGCTATATTGTATACATTCAACGTATCCACCAGAACTTGAGCAAGCATATTGGCAGTGTGGGGACAAGGAACGTAAACAAACCTATTTTGAAAACAATATATCAATTTGGTGGAAAACAACATGCATAAAATTAAACAAGCATATATACAACCACTAATCAGTAAATAATAAATAACAAGAAGCTTCAAATTTTAAGTACCTCAAAGTGTTGTTCCGCAAAACCCATTGATCATCAATGAAATGTGATATGACGGCCATATAACCTTTCTTTTGGTGTGAAGCAGTCCACATATCGGTTGTAATAGCTACTCTTCCCACATGACCATCAAACAACTTCTTGAGATTTGCTTTCTCAATCACAAACATCTTCATAATATCACTTTTTAAAGTGTTGCGACTTATTATCTTGAAGTTTGGATTCAAACAATTAACAAATATCCTAAACCCAATATGCTCTACAATTGACAATGGGTACTCATGAAGAACAACCATGTGAGCCAACTCCTTTCTTGCTTCTTCTTGACTAAAGACATGATTTTCTAGACTTAAGCTTGAATCTTGTCTACGATTAACTGACAACATTTTTTTTTTTATGTATATCACCCTTATTGTGTTTTTTAGTGCATCTATGATCAAGATGGTCTTTCAAATGAGAAGTCCCATTCTTACTATTGCCCAAAAATAATAACTTACAGTGCAAACATCTAGCCTTTTGTTCACCATTGATTACGGTCTTCTCGAAGTGATTCCACACTTCTGATTTAAGTCTCCTGGGCTGACATAGAGGTGAGGATCCCATTTCTTCTCCCTCTCCTTGTTGAGGTTGAGTAGTTAAACGAGAAGGCATTGGGACTCAGGAGACAACGGAGAAGGAGATAATGAGATAGACTTGGAGCCAGCACTACTATATCCCGTGTACATCACTGTCATACATTAACATTACAAAAAATAATTAGAAAGCCTCTTTTTTAATAAGCGTTTTCACTGAAATTGACGATTCAGTTAGAACAACACAGGCTAAACAATTATAATTCCTGAATTGACCAACAGAAAAACTCATGCATCAAGAATATAACTATCTTTTTTTTCAAGACCACATATTTTTAGTAAATTGATTTAAATTCTGTTGAATGTTGGTAATTTCTACAGAGAAATAACAGAAACTAATTGTCAAAAGGAATAACAGATTTATCGTAGCCTTAACTACAGAGAAATAACAGCCGTAGCCTTAACTACAGAGAATAACATTAAGAAATAACTGATTCAGAAACTGGAATAACTAATTGTCAAAAGGAATAATAGTCGTAGCCTTAACTACAGAGAAATAACAGCTTCAGAAACTTTAGGGGGTCATTATATGTCAAAAGGAATATAAAAAAAGTAATCAATATACAAACAAATACAGAACAAAACTCATACTTGTTGCCAAATCTTTTTTGTTGCTCATCAGACAGTACACTGCCCTATTGGTATGAATGAGCTGAAAATGCACAAAAACACCTCCAACATGCAACCAAAAAATAACTTAAAATCTTGAATTTTAGTACTATTACCTCAACAATATTGGGTGAAGAGTGAAGACGAGCGAGGATTTTACTTTGTGTGGTGGCGATTTGCCGCATTAAATGTTCAGGAAGACTTGCCATTTCTGGTCGGAGCACTATCAGTATTGGGTGAAAAGTGAAGACGCTAAAGAGGGTGAAGTGAGGGCTGAAGACTGAAGTTCTGAAGTTCTGAAGAGAGGGCTGAAGACTGAAGAAGTGAAGAGATGAAGTTCGCCCTTCGCCGTTGAAGTGAAGAGAAGAGGGTTTAGGTCTTTAGGTTAGGAGTTGACGAGTTGTGTATAGTGAAAAGTGGGTCGGGAGTTGACGAGTTGTGTATTGGCAGTCCACATATTGGGCTTTGATATTTTGGGTTTTACAATAACTTAAGAGATGGGTGGACCGGTCCGGTGGAATTAAAAATAACTAATTTATAACGGGTGGGTGGGTGGGTCGGGTGGTGGGTTGGATGTATGTCCACCCGAATCCGACCCGATCCATCCGTCACCCGATTAAAATTCATGTTTTGTCGGATTTTCGTCCATATAATCGGGTCGGATGGATCGGATATCCACCGGGTTAGGGTGAAATTGCCAGCCCTAGAGTGTGAAGGGAAATTTTATCAATTACTACTTATATAGATGCTATTAGTAACCTTTATGGTCAAGTTCATAATTAAGTGAATTTGGTCCTTGAATTTCAATTTTGATTATTCTAAATTCCAACGAAGTTAACCTTCTATTAATAAAATTGCTTCGGAAACTGTTAGCTTTGTTCTGATATCCAACTGTACATTCAACCTCTTAGTATTAAAATAGTATGCTATTGGTTCCTCCCTTAACAAATAAGTTAAAGATGTTTAATTATTAAATCACATTATAACATTTTTCGTATTGAAAAAAGTTATTTTGGTACTTTTACTTTACTCGTAACGATATAATGAGTTTAAGAAATTTGGTAATAGAGACCAAAAACATATATGCTTCTGATTGGTGGTCAAATGAGCTTCTTCGACTACTAATAGAACCAAATAAGAATTTTCCATTAAGTAATAAGGGATCAAGAAAGCAAGTGTCCCTAATTGAATTAAGAGGTAAAAGATCCTCCACAGCATTGGTGCTCTTCACAAAATACATAAAGGAGAACATCAGGCTCATTTTAAAGAAGATGCAGACTAATAACCTATCAATCGCTCCCCCTAAAAAGAAAAACAAAGAGACTGGGAGGAGGAACAAAATACAAGTATATGACTCAATCCCATGGCATCCAAAGTTCCACTCTCTGCTCACGTCAGGGGACGACCTGGTTTATGTTACTCTTGCATCTTGAGACAATTGAGCATCAACATTTTGAGAGTCATTTGATGAGCAAAGTGGAAGCATCACTTATTGCCACCTTAAATAATGTTGGAGCAGTAGCAAAATTTCCTGTAGTAGCTGATGAGACAAACCAGAATGGCAGCCCTATGCGCCAGAAATTGCTTTGTAGCCTTCTTTCTCCAGAACTTTAGCTATTGATATGTCTCCAGTCTTCACAATTCTCCCATTCTCCTGGAAATGGAAATGAGATATTAACTAGTGACAACTAAACTAATGAAAAGGTAGAGGAGAAGTAAACGTATAACACAAAAACTAATCCCTATATCGGATTTAATATTTTTGGGCACCCTTTACTATTAGGTAATGACAAGGGCAAAGACAAAACAAATAAAAGTCGAACCTTGATCAAGAAAGCAATGGAGACCCTAATAAACAATCCAAATATAACCTTTACCGTGAGTACCATCAGAACCATACCAACGCTAGGGAAAAACTTAAAGAAGATAAATACTAAAAAAATCTTTCGCAGCTTCTCTATATAACATAACAGATGAGCATCACAATACAGCTAGGTCCTCAGTATAGTGTTGAAGCTACCTAAGTGACGAAGATTAGAGAATGCAGATCATATGAAGAAACAGATTCTATTTGGCAAATTATTATCATCTAGTTGAACAGTTTTACTTGCTTTTAGAAACTCTTAAGGGAAAAGGAATAGTTCATAATTTCCTAATGATGGTATCAACTCTCTTCTACTTCTACTACTACTACTACTTGTCACAAACCAAATCTAGTGGTCAAACTGTTTCTTTGTCATTCCACTTAGTTAAGTAGCCACTTGCTTACCATGATATGGATATACGTCGGCTTGATGAATTCTAATAATCGTAAGTAATGAGTAATCATCAACACTGAATTCTTTGGCGATAGAAGTCCATTTACTGCCTTTGCTACGTCTCGAAGTGCGTCAACATCTAAACCAGAATCGATCTCATCCAGTATTGCCAAGTCAGCCCCAAGAACCTGTATCAAACAAGTAACTTTAGAAAGCTCTGACACTATGATTTTCAGTCAAATGCTTACTATAGTTAAGAACAGA
This sequence comes from Anisodus tanguticus, assembly GCA_034509755.1. Taxonomy (NCBI): domain Eukaryota; kingdom Viridiplantae; phylum Streptophyta; class Magnoliopsida; order Solanales; family Solanaceae; genus Anisodus; species Anisodus tanguticus. Next base: position 45,057,775 of record CM067550.1, on the reverse strand, counting down.
AACCATCTCTTCCTTCGATATAAAACTAAACTACAAAGTTTTTATAAATTTAATAATCCGGTCTGAAAAGTAAAGACCAACTTGAGCAGTATATTAAAGAAGTCATAAACATACAGTTACTCAAAAATTGGTTACAATAGACCCTCGATCATATTGGATACTCAATAAACAGCAGCCTCAAAACATAAACATGGATGTCATGGCCATGATTGGAGAAGGAAAGATAGGGAGCATGGAATACCGCTAGTTGCAGAATCTCATTGCGCTTCCTTTCTCCACCACTGAATCCTTCGTTTACATTTCTGTTCAACAAGTCTATCTTCATGTTGACAAGTTCAAGCTTTGGTGCAATGTACCCGTAAAACTGCACATGGGAATTATCCAAGATTGGAAGATTACCTATCTGTCTCTTCTAGTTGAGAAACAATAAGGCATAAATTCCCTATGGTGCACGCTAATATTCATACAATATGAAGGTCGCATCTAGTTACCTCAATTGGTCCCAGCTCTGGCAGTCCAAGTTTCCTTCTTTGAGCATTATACGCCATGTTAAGAAAGTCAATATTGCTTACTCCAGGTATGGCAACTGGGGACTGGAAGCTCATAAAAAGACCAGCAAGAGATCTTTCCTCAGGTTCCATCTCAAGTAGATTCTCACCTTTAAATGACACACTGCCTCCTGTAATTTCATAATCTGGATGCCCAACAAGAACCTGAAACAATTCAATCAATAGTCAATACCAAGAGCTTTGATCAAGGAACGACATTTCATTCAAATAGAAATCATGACTGCAGGAAAGTTTGCAAGGAGACATATGGAAAAAAAAAAGAGAAAGTGAAATTGAAAAACTAGTTTGAGTGTTTCATATGAAATAATGGTTTTCGCTCACAAATTTTCCAACTTTTTTCCAACAGAAACTCATGTCCTAATACAATTAGCTTCCAAATACCCCTTTCCAACTTGAACTTCAAACACTTTTTTTTCCAACTTCAACCAAATATTGTCCAAATGCCAACTAAAAGCTAAGTAAAACAAAACGAGATGATGCCAGGGCCAACCGAAGAGATCATTCAAAGAACAAAAAGGCAGGGACACAAAGAAACATAGAATAACCAAGGGAAAGGCGTATGCACAAATAATATCACCCAAGAACCAATATCAATTAAAAAACTCAATTATACTATTCCAGATGTGCAAAGAACTAGGTAAGAAAAGTCTAAAAGCATAATAGCAGATCCGGGGAAAACAACAAAAAAGCACTAACCTTGGCGAAGGTGCTCTTTCCAGAACCATTCTTACCCATTACAGCATGTACCTGTTTCAATATAATAGCAAAGTCAGAACTTGGACAATTCAAATCTGCAGGCCCGTTCCCAAAAGGAATGGATAAGGCTACATCTCATTGGAAAATAATAAAAACTGGAACAAAATTGAATAAGAAAAAAGAAGAAAATTTGTTGTTAATCTTGTTAAATTAACCTTTTATCCAGTCACTTCTAATTTCTTCAAATACATATAATATGAACCAATTTGTACAAGATAAAGAAGAAAATTCTTGTTAATCTCTAATTAATTTAACCATTTATCCAGTACTACCAGTTTCATATATATACACAAATTTCCTCCCAATTTTCAAAGTTGCACAGGAAATCCAACATAAATCACTAAATTGAATTAGCAACGAAATAAGACAAATTAAATTCCTACTTATCCAACAATAACAACAACAACATACCCAGTGTAATCCCACAAGTGGGGTCCGGAGAGGGTAGAGCGTAAGCAGACCTTACCCCTACCCTGGGGAGGTTAGAGAGGATGTTCTGATAGACCTTTGGCATGGAAAAAAGCAAAAACAATAAATTCCTACTTATCCAGAATACATAAATACTTCATAACTGGCAGAATTATCAAATATAGTTAAAACGAGGTAAAATTACCAAATGTAGCTAAAACCCTTGGTAGAATCAACAAATAGCCAATAACTTGGGAAATTTTTTCAAATATAGCTATAGACTTTGTGTGATTACACTGGGTATGCTGTTGTTGTTTGTAGTTTCGGTAAAACTATCGAATATAACTAAACTTCGGAAGAACTATGAAATACCGCTAAAATCTTCTGGTGACATTATCAAATATAGCTAGAACTGCGGTAGAATTACCAAAAATATAGCTAAAAACTTCGGTACAATTATGAAATATAGCTAAACATTTCGGTAAATATATCAAATATAGCTGCAGCTTAGGTAGAATGATCAAATATAGCTAAACACTTCGGTAGAATTACCAAATATAGCTAAAAACTTTGGTACAATTATGGAATTCAGCTAAACACTTCGGAAAATTCATCAAGTATAGCTACAACATAGGTAGAATTATCAAATACAACTAAAACCTTAGGTATAATTGTGAAATACAGCTAAAAATCTGATGTAAATTTATCAAATATAGCTACAACTTAGGTTGAACTATCAGATATAGCTAAAACCACGGTAAAATTATCAAGAACGGCTAAATGAACCATCAATTGTAGCTAATTACTTCGGTAGAATTATCAAATATATCTAATACATAAATACTTAATAGTTTTGGTAAATCCCTACTCTTTAGAGGTAGGGGGCTAGCCTCTTCATATCATCTTCTCATCTTCTTAGTAGTACTATTTAGGTATCGCATAGATCCCTACTCTTTATGTATGTATTACTATGCTTCATTTGCTTTGTATCTTGATATTTTGCTGTCTTATTTTCCATGCAATCTAGCATCGACTACTTTCCTTTTGAGCTGAGATTCTATCGGAAACAACCTCTCTACCCCAAAAAGGTAGAGGTAAGGTCGGCGCAGTGTTTTGAAAGGCGAGCGCCTTACACCTTTTGGCGCGAGGCGTGGCGAGGCGAGCCTTCGTAGCCAGTAACAACCAAGGCGTGGTGTTTTTGGAAAGGCGACCATGGCGAGATGCGAGATGCGAGATGTGAGATGTGGCGACGCCTTTTGATTTATAAAAAAAACTTGTGTAAACTTAACAGAAAAAAGAGAGCAAAATATTAATTTTCACCTAGGGTTTCATGCAGTTGTCTCGTCCATCTTCCTCAGCCGCTGCTGCTGCGATTCCATCGTCCTCAGCCGCTGCAGCTAGGGTTTTCAGGTAAGCCCTATTTCTTTTCTTTCTTCTTCTTTCTTCTTTATTTTCCGGCGCCGCTGGCAGCCATGACTTTTCAGGCAGATCTAACTTTTCCGGCAGCAATTCTGGTGACCCAATTCTGGCAAATTTCTTTTTTCCATTTCAGTTTTGTTATTTATTTAAGTTATATGAATTTTTGCCTTTTATATAAACAAATTTCAATCATATCATCATCCCATTCCGACAGCAAAGACATAGGTCGGAATTTTGGTAGAAAAGGTCCAACTCCGCATGAAGTTATATGTATTTTTTGTGAAAAAAGCAGCCAGAGTGGAATAACCCGGCACAAACAACATTTACTTGGTATCTGAACAAATTCTAAACCTTGTCCAAGATGTCCGGAATCGGTTAAGGCGGAAATAAGAGCTTATATGGAACAAAAGAATGTGGCAAAAACTAAAATGAGTTTCAATACATGTGTGGCTGATCATATGGATAATAGTAATGACGATATGGATGAAGTTGATGAAATGGCGCCTCCTCCCTCCAAAACTCAAAAACGAAAGATAGGGACGAAAGGTCCTTTGAAGCTTTATTATTCCTAGAAGACAAAGGAAGGGGCAGGTGATAATTTGAGTACACAAAGAACCCATAAGATTTTAAGGGATCGTGCTGTAGGTGCTTTTGCAAGATGGGTCTACAATGCAGGGCTCCCATTCAATTGTGTCAATTCCAAAAGTTTTAAAAAAGTCATTGACTACATAGGAGAATATGGCCCTGGAATGAAGCCTCCCACCTATCACAAAGTTAGAGTTACTTATCTAAAAAAAAGAAGTGAAGAAGGTGGACAAGATTTTTGAAGAACATAAAGTGCAATGGAACAAGTTTTGATGTTCTATTATGATGGATAAATGGACAGCATGGAATGGAATAATGGTCATCAATGTTTTGGTAAACTCTCCAAAAGGTAGTTTGTTTCATGGAACCTATGATGCTAGCAACTCTTCTACGGATTCCACTAGAATGTACAGCTTGTTTGAGAAGACTATTGAGTTAATTGGAAAGGATAATGTTGTACAAGTGGTTACCGATAATGCTAGTGAGAATTTAAAAGCAGGTGACATGATGAAGGGCACATACCCACATATTTATTGGACCATGTGCTGCCCATTGTATCAATTTGATATTTGGTGACATTTTCAAGATCAACCCGTATGCTTCAGGTAACTTTAATATGGTTGTGTACTTGTGTTTAATATAGCATCCACTTTCTTTACAATCTATACTTATTAACTATTTGGTATTTCTTTTATAGTTTTTTACAAGGCCACTAAGATGTATGCGCTTACATTAGTCAGAGGCCATTGCTATTAAACTTGATGAGGAAATTTACAAATGAAAGAAATTTGGTGAGACCGGGAAAGACTAGATTTGCAACAGCTTTCTTGACTTTGCATAGTTTTTACATGAAAAAAAAAAACTTAAGAAGCCTAGTCACTTCAAATGAACGGAAACAAAGCAAACATGCAAAGGAAGTTGCGGGGAAAGAGGTTGCGAGACATATTATTTCTCCAGCATTTTGGAATGATGTTGTTAAGGCACTTAAAGTTGGTGGTCCTTTGATTATCGTACTTCGTTTGGTGGATGGAGAGTAAAAACCACCAATGGGCTATCTTTATGAAGCCATGGATCTGGGCGAAGAATCTATTGCAAAGTCATTTGGGGGTGATGAGAAGAAGTATGACAATGTTTTTGAGATCATTGATAAAAGATGGTTGGATCAACTTCATAAACCTTTGCATGCAGCAGGACATATTCTGAACCCGCAGTTGTATTATAAGAATGAAGCTGCTGAAACTTTTGATGCAGAAGTGTAGGATGACTGCATTTCATGCGTTGAGAAGTTGGTCCCTGATCGAAAGGTGGTAGATAAAATGTCGATTGAGCTTGGTAAGTACAGACAAGCAGATGGGACATTTGGCAAGGAATCTGCCGTTAGAGCTAGAGACTATTTGTCACCGAGTAAGTTAGTTGTTTTAGTTGTCTTTATAACTTATTGATTTCTTTATACTTTATATCTTTTGAAATATTTTTTCTATAGCCGAATGGTGGATGCAATATGGTAATCATGTTCCAGCCTTGCAAAAATTTGCCATCAAAGTACTAAGCTTAACTTGTAGCTCATCTGGATGTGAAAGAAATTGGAGCGTCTATGAACATGTGAGAACTGAGAAGGAAGATTTATTCTATTCTATATTACATTATCCTTATTTTATTAGTATTCTTTAATTACTCTCTATAACTTATGTGTAGATTCACTCCAAGAAGAGGAATAGACTTGAGATAAAACACCTCAATGATATAGTGTAGATTAAGTACAATAGAACATTGAAGCGTCGTTATAAAGCTCGTGACACCATTGATCCAATTAGGTTGGAGAGTATTGAGGATGTAAATGAATGGCTAACTGGAGCACCCGAAGAGCATGTGGAGGAAGAGTTAGAAGAGGGTGGTCTCACTTTGGGTATTGTTGCTTTGGCAAGTGGAGTTGAGGAGAGTATCTATGGTCTTAGGGCGAGTTGTTCAAGTTCAATGAACAAGGATAAAGGGGTGGATTCAAGTTCAAGTCGATCCCTAGTTGATGAAGACTCTGAGGATGAAGAAGATGAGAGCCAATATAATGCTAACCCTCTTGTGGTTGAAGAATTTGGAGATATTGAAGAAGAATAGATGTTGCTTCATTATAATTTGGTTTTGAATTTGTGTCTTATGACTTACTAACTATCTAGTTGGAGACTTTTAGACTTTAGTATCAACTATCTACTTTTAGTTTTTCAATTGAAATATTTGCTAGTATTTTGTTGAGTATTTGAGTTTTTGGGTATTTATATATGCATATTTAATATTTTAATTTTTTGTGTTAATTCTCGCCTCGCTTTAAAAGGCGCTCGCCAAGCCACGCCTCTCCATGAGGAGTAAGGCAAGCCCTTGTCGCCACGCCTCGCCTCTCGCCATCCTAAACACTAGGTCGGCGTGCATCCTACCCTCCCCATACCCACTTTGTGGGATTACACTGGGCATGTTGTTGTTGTTTGTAGTTTCGGTAAAACTATCAAATATAACTAAACTTCGGTAGAACTATGAAATACAGCTAAAATCTTCCGTGACATTATCAAATATAGCTATAACTTCGGTAGAATTACCAAATATAGTTAAAAACTTAGTTACAATTATGAAATACAAGTCAACACTTCGGTAAAATTATCAATAATAGTTACAACTTAGGTAGAATGATCAAATATAGCTGAAACCTCAGTAGAATTATCAAATACATCTAAACGAACCATCAATTGTTGCTAATTACCAAATATAGCTAAAAAAAATTCGGTACAATAATGAAATACAGCTAAAATGTTGGGAAATTAATCAAATATAACTACAACTTAGGTAGAATGATCAGATATAGCTAAAAACACTGTAAAAGTATCAAGCACAGCTAAACGAACCATCAATTATAGCTAATTACTTGGGTACAATTATCAAATATATCAAATTCGTATAGATAAGTACTGGAAGATGAGATTGAATACCTCGCCTTGGCGAACAGTGAGGTTAACACCTTTGAGAATTTGCTGCTTTGATTCTGCTATAACGGCCGTTAAGTCCTTGACTACAAGTAAAACTTCCGGCGAGTCATCACGGGGGTCGGTGGAGGAAGACGACGGAGACTCGACGGTGACGGTGGCTTTCACTCTCAGAGTGCAGCGAAAACTACGGCGGTGGGAAGGGAACAAAGAGATGTTAGATAACGGCGAATGTTTGAAGGAGAGAAGTGGGGAAGTAGAAGAACAGGTTGGACTGAAAACGGCCATTGGGAGAAGTTTGATAAGTGGAATCGTTTAACGGCTTACTGATTGCATTACATTTTATTCAGAAACATAAAATAAAAACAACAAAAAGGGAGCTCAGAGTGCAGTGCACTGGGCTGTGCAGGTAATTGGGCTTTTGTTTGACTCATATTTTTAGAGTGGTGAAAAGGTCATATTTACCCCCCTTAACTATTGAAAATAAGTTATATTTTGTCATCCATTATATTTTTTCAATAAATATACCCTTGCAATCATACGTTTAAGCTATATTTGCCCCTCACCTATTAAAACTAACTATATTTACCCTCATCCATTAAAACTAGCTATATTTATGCTCACTCGTTAAACTTCATTTTCAACTTTAAAAGCTACATGTCATGCTTTTATTGAATGAAAAAACCAGCTCCATCTGTTATCTTTTTTTTTTGTAAGAGAAATAGTTTTTTCATTGTTATGGTGGAAGGGGTGGTGGGTATGGTGATTTTGTGGTGATAGTTATGGTGGTTTTTGTGGTGGTGATAATGGTTTGAAGGTGCAAATGGATATATGTATGATAGTTAAGATTGAGACTTTAATGGGGAAGTCAATATAGCTAGTTAAGATTATTAAGAAGAGGAAGATTAATATAGCCTGTGTCTAGGAGACTAAATGGGTAGGACCTAAGGCTAAGTATGTGGACGGGTATACATTATAGTTCTCGGGTAGGTCGAGGTATAGGAATGGGGTAGGCATTTTGGTAGACAACGAACTAAGGGATCAGGTGGTAGAGGTTATTGTCACGACCCGACCCGACGGGCCGCGACTAACCGCCCTAATGACGTCATTATACTTACCGTCACACATAATCCAACTAACCCTTAATGAGTAATGAGTCCGAAATCCGGAAGATAACGTCGCAATAACAACATATGCCGGGGTAGGCAAGCCGACAAGGCCGCCTTTACCCCCGAATGCACCCTGTCTCCCGAGGAGTCACAATTAGCCAATATAAAATAACAAGCAAGCCGACAAGGCGCGCCGAGATAGTAACGTATAAACATGGGAACACCCCAAACATGAGAATACAATAACCCGACCGACCCAAACAGAGTCATAACCCTTACATACGTACAACCCACCACCGTCTACGGACCTCTATAAGAAGAATAACGACATATGACGGGACAGGCCCCGTCGTGCCCCTAAATACAAACGAAGCTCTAAAGAGATTCGGTACCAACATGACAAAACTGCGGATCAAAGGAGCTTTCCAACCTCGCCGAGTAGGAACCTAGGCCTCGAGGTTCACCAAACCGAGAGCATGTACTGCGGGCATGAAACGCGCCCCCCGAGGAAAGGGGGGTCAGGACGAAATAATGTACTGAGTATGTAAAACATGAAGCTGTAAAAGAGATCATAAGTAGCCAACAGAAACATGAGATCAGTATAAAAAAATCAGGATCCAAATCCAACTGTGCCATAAACAATAAAAGTTAGTTGCCTTATAAAAATGAGAGGCAAGTCAAGAAAACATGTATGCCTGTCCATATACATATATATACCTGTAACGTAACCCGGCCCACTAATGCGGGACTCGGTGAATCATATCATAACCCGGCCCACTAATGCGGGACTCGGTGAATCATATCATAACCCGGCCCATGCTGGGACTCGGTAAATCATCTCTCATCTATGGATCCATCCTACGTAACCCGGCCCTCTAGTGAGGGTCTCGGTGAACAATGCAAGGCTGTGCACGAGTCGTAACCCGGCCCGGGACTCGGTGAGGTGAAGTAGTAACACTTAGCACGAGTAGATATCATGAGTGCCATGCAAGTAAAAATCATCATTTGACTCTCAATAAAATCATTACAATAATGTCATAATAAACTCTTTGCTGAAAAATCATAGGCACTTCTCATAACAATCCTCTTTAGGAATTAAACTATATAAGAATTAAGTACGTCCGCCGTACTTTCATTAAAGCATGCCAAAAGAAAGAAGTAAGGGTTTCACATACCTCTTAGACGAATTAATCGACTCAATATTAGCGTACGCCTCGTTTTAGAACTTCAACCTTGTTGTCGAATTTATCTAAGTTCCGCGGGTCCTTGTAAGCCCCTATGAATGCTTATCTACATCATACGGATGATTTAAATCATAATCGACACAACATATTGAAAACAGATTCTTAGGGATATTCTAACGAACACCTTAACAAATACGTAGAACCTATATTCCTTCTATATCGAAATCTATGTAGTGAAACATCCAACTCTCTTAATCCTTCTTCTTATACTACTACAATCTCCAAAACAGTACCACAATTTCACATGCAAACCCAGTAACTCCCAATTAAAGCAGTCCTAACGATACCCGACCCAAATTCGCATTTGTCGACCATCGTCTTAAGGGGCAATGACAAGATGATGGTGATTAAGTTGGTAGTTAGAGGGTCCAATTTGAACATTATTAGCGCTTACGCGCCGCAAACGGGCTTGGACTAGGAGGAGAAGAGGTGCTTTTCGGAGGATTTGGACGAGGTGGTGATCGGTATACCACCCATTGAGAAGTTATTCGTAGGAGGGGACAATGGACATGTCGGGTCACATCCGGAGGGTTATGACGACGTGCATGGAGGCTTTGGCCTCGGGGATAGGAACGGGGGAGGCGTATCACTCTTGGTGTTCGCTGAAGCTTTTGAGATAGTGATAGCTAATTTGAGGTTCATGAAGAAGGAGGAGAACTTGGGGACTTTTCGTAGCTCGGTGGCTAAGACTCAGATAGACTTTTTGCTCCTTTGGAAGGTTGACAACGGTCTTTGTAAAGAGTGCAAAGTTATTCCAAGTGAGTATCTTACAACCCGACATAAGCTTTTGGTGATGGACTTGGAGATTAAGATGGAGAAGAAGGAGGGTTGTAGATGACATGATAAGAATCAAATAGGGGAGTTTGACCATGACTAATGAAAAAGAGATGAGGGAGAGGTTGATAGCCGATGGGGCTTGGGAGAGTAGTGGGGATGCGATCGGTATGTGAGACAGGACATCCACTTTCATTCGGGAGGTAGCTAGAGAAGTATTAGGAGTATCGCGGGATAGTCATGGTGGGCATCGAACGGACTGGTGGTGGAATGGTAAAGTTCAAGAGAAGGTGAAAGCAAAGAAAGCGGCGTATGCGAAATTGGTAGAAAGCAATGATGAGGTGGAGAAATGGATGAATAGGGAATTGTATAAGATGGCGAGGAATGAGACAAAGCTAGCGGTTACATCGGTGAAAATGACAACTTTTAAACATTTGTACGTGGAATTAGAGGAAAAAGACGGGGATAAGAAGTTGTACAGACTAGCCAAGGTGAGGGAGAGGAGGGCCCATGACTTAGATCGTGTGACGTGCATCAAGGATGAGGACGGCAAAGTACTGTTGGAGGACGTGCATATTAGACGGAGGTGGCAGTCTTACTTCCATAAACTTTTGAACGAAAAAAGAGATAAAGACATTGTGTTGGGAGATATGGAGCAATTCGGAAAGTACCGGGATATTCGATATTGTAGAAGTATTAAGGGTGAGGAGGTTAAGGGTGTTGTTCGCAGGATGCGCAGGGGACGAGCGATCGAGCCTGATAAGATTCCAGTTGAATTTTGGAAGAGCGCAGACATGTCAGGTTTGGAGTGGCTGACTAAGATGTTTAATGTCATTTTTAAGATGACGAGATTGCCCGAATAATGGAGGTGGAGTACAATCATTCCTTTGTACAAGAACAAATGTGACATCTAGAGTTGCAACAACTATAGGGGTATCAAGCTGCTAAGCCACACTATGAAAGTTCGGAAAAGAGTCATGGAGATGAGGGTAAGAAGATGCGTGTCTATTTCCGAGAACCAGTTTGGATTCATGCCAGGACGTTCAATTACAGAATCCATTCATCTTATTACGAGGTTGGTGGATCAATATAGGGAGAGGAAGAGAGACTTACATATGATTTTCATCGACCTTAAGAAGGCATACGACAAAGTCCATATGGAGGTTCTTTAGAGATGTTTGGAGGTTAAATGTGTACATATAGCGTGCACTAGGGCGATCAAGGATATGTATATGGAGTTAGGAATAGGGTACAAATAGTAGGAGGAGACTCGAAGCACTTTCCAGTGATGATGGGGCTGCACCAAGGATCAGCTCTTTGCTCATTCTTATTTGCCTTGGTGATGAATGGACTGCTGTGACAAATCCAATGAGAGGTGCCATGGTGTATGTTATTTTCGCAGATGACATAGTCCTGATTGATAAGACTCACAGCAGAGTGAACGCTAAGCTGGAGGTTTGAAGACAGGAGTCTAAAGGGTTCAGAGTAGGACCAAGACAAAATACTTGGAGTGCAAGTTCAGTAACGGGAGCGACCATGAGACAAGCGTGGAGGTGAGGCTTGGTACTCAGGTCATTCCAAAGAAATAAAGCTTCAAGTACCTCAGGTTTATTATCCCAGGGAATAAAGATATTGATGACGATGTCACACATTGTATTGGGGTAGGGTGGATGAAATTGAGGCTCACATCTGGAGTCTTGTGCGATAAAAATGTGCTACCATAATTTAAAGGCAAGTTCTATAGGGGGGTGGTTAGACCGACTATGTTGTATAGGGCAGAGTGTTGGCCAGTCAATACGTCGCACATCCAAAATATGAAAGTTGCGGAGATGAAGATGTTGAGATAGATGTGTGGGCATACAAGGAGGGATACGATTAAAAATGATGATATCCGAGACAGAGTGGGAGCGGCCTCGGTGGATGATAAGATGCGGGAAACGAGGTTGAGATGGTTCGGGCATGTGCAGAGGAGAGACACAGATGCCCCAGTGCAGAGGTGTGAGAGGTTGGCTATGGACGGGTTCAAGAGGGGTAGAAGTAGGCCGAAGAAGTATTGGGGAGATGTTATTAGACGGGATATGGCACAAATGCAACTTACTGAGGACATGACCTTAGATATGGGGTTGTGGAGGACACAAATTAGGGTAGAAGGGTAGTAGGTAGTTGAGCGTAGTCATACTTACACTTACAAACTAGTAGTGGTAGTGTTAGTATTGTAGGCCTGCTTAGCCTATCATACTAGTAGGCGCAATATTGATTTATAAGCCCATGTCGTTTGATTTTTGCTTCTATGTGTTCTGTAGTATACTTTGTTTATCTTATTTACCTGCGTTAGTTATTGCTTCTTTTTTCGGAATGCGCTATCATGGCTTATTCACTTTTATTACCATCATTTTTATATTGCTTTAAATTTCATGTCCGGATCTGACCGTTTCTCTTGCTTTGCTTGTGCTTATGTTTGTCTTGAGCCGAGGGTCTTTCAGAAACAACCGCTCTACCTACCAAGGTAGAGGTAAGATCTGCGTACACTCTACCTCCCCAGATCCCACGTTGTGAGATTTCACTGGGTATATTATTGTTGTAATATATGTATGATATATTTTTGGTGTATGTTTAGTGGATGTTGGGTGTATGTTTATTGCATGTCATGTGTGTCACTGTATATATAATGTCATACACAAGCCATACAATAAACACAATTATTTATATCATTGATGTTTGTGTATGTCTTGTATCTCTTGTGTATGTAAATGTATATCTAAGGTATGTTAAGTTATACATTTACATACATATGACATATAATAATATAAAACGATACATACGTATATGGAGAGATGAAGCTATGAAAGTCATCGGAGAACTCCAACAAAAGAGAGAAATTTTGATGAAGAAAAAATGAATATAAATTTGATTTTTCGACGAAGCTCTAATAACTTTTCGATGGATCAGTGGTGGTCAGCAGCGTCTGGGGAAGCCTAATTTTGTAGGATTAGTTGGAGGTTGTATATGTTTTGTAAAGAAATTATTAAGTAAATTTTGAAAATAGAATAGTATTAGTTATGGTAGTTAGAGTCCTATTTTAGCATATTTTACCCGTTTGGCCATAAAAATTATTCACTTTTTTGATTTTTTTTTACTTTGTCTGAAAGTTAGCGTTTGGCCATGAAAGTTGTATTTGGAATTTGGAAAACACTCCAAACCTTGTTTTCATAATTTTCACTTTTTATTTTTGACTTTTGCTTTTGTCTTTTACTTTTCAAATTTTACTCTACATTTTTAATTTTATAAATTTGACCCCATTTAATTCAGCCGATAATGATGTAAATACCCAACAACCATTGTTTTCACAATTGGTTTAAGAGGAATATTGCACATAGAATGATTTTCTTGTTTAAGTTGGATATATGTGTTGGTTGTTTACAAGGATTGCAGGAAACGGAAATTACAAACAACTGCTAATGTAAGAATTGAAATTACAATTCAACTAGAAAACTCGGAAATTACAAAGATGAAAATGAAAAACTATTTTTCGTTTTTGCCGAGTCGAGTGTGGCACTCTGTCTTAAGACAATATTGCCCCGTATGTATCCTTTATACGTCCTGGACAATTTGTCTCCTAAGATAAAACAGCAATGGAACACTTGAGCAAAGGAAACTCAAATGCTACCTTGAAGAATATTGAGCAAGAAATGATGCAAGGAAGGTGTAGGAAGAAACTGGTTTGCTTGTGTATTTTCGTGTATATAGCTAGTATATTTTTTCGTGTCTCTCAACAATGGTGTAGGGGTGTTTATATAGGTGAGAAAGGGCTGTTTAGCGCCTCCATAACAGCCATTATTGGCCAAATAATGGCCATTATGGAGGTAGTAAAGCCACCAAATTAAATGGTGAAAAGACCAACGGAATTGGCCATTATTGGAGGAGTAATTCAGCCAAAATAAATGGTGAATTGAGTGCTTTGGCATTTCTGTTTTGACCGTCGAAATTTTGATTTTTTCGAAAAACTTCGGGGGACCAAACTGTACATCTTGAAACTTCAGGGACTAAACTGTACATCTTGAAACTTCTGGGACCAAACTGTACATCTGAAATAATTCTGGTCCAAACTGTACATCTGAAACTTCTGGGATCAAACTGCACTTCTGGCAAAGTTCTCTGGCCCAAAAAGATAATATCAGAAGGCCCACAGCCCACAGCCCACAGCCCACAGCCCACAGCCTGCGACCCGCGAACCCGTGAACCCGAGAACCCGGAACCCGGAACCGGAACCGGAACCGGACGGGCGGGCGGCGGCGGCGCGCGTGTGGTCTTTCCTTGAACCGAAGCACATCTAGGTCCTCCCTCCTTTAAACACATGGGATACCCCTTGGGGTCCCAAACCCCAAACCAATTTCGAGTATTATATACACAACAATTCTTTCTTCCTCTACCGATGTGGGAGAATTGAACTCAATACCACACTTTCCATGCTTCAAACACCTCACTTCGTGGACCAATATCTCTTTCATTTCTTAATGAAATTTGATGATTCTTGGCCCTACGGTTATCTACGTACTTAGTAGATCATGCATGTGTGAAGAACCGAATTCTCCAACATACGTAACACTAGTGTTTAAGCCGTTAAAGTTGGTCGGTCGCAACTCCCGCCAAAGGCAAATTTCCAACAACCCCTCTTGAAAGAGATTTTGGCGCACTCACATGGTGCCTTTTCCATTTCCAAGAATATTTCAAACGGACCGATGTTGCATAAGGAGAGGTAGCTTCAGCTTTGAACCTTCCATAGCTGAATACCATCGGACTTACTTCATCGCGCGGTGAACGTGATGTCTTGAACCGTCATTGTTTAGTGTAAGCCAAGTCAATGGTACCAACACAACAAATTCCCTTACTCTCTTCTTCGTAATGTTTTGTCCGTTTTGGCCATGGACAACGTCTTGGATTCTTAAGTGCGTTCATTTTGAGGCGGCCCGTCCTCGCACTTAAATAGGTGGTCTCCTACAAGGTATCCTGCTATACCCCACTTCACAAGTGTTAGGAACCATTAAAAGTTTCCCAAACCTAACCTCAACTGTTGAGGAGCATTACAGGTTTTAAAAACTTAACCTTTACCCACACTGCAGATAGCACTTAAAGTCTATCGCGGGAACGGCTTTGGATTTGGTGTTTCTTTTCAGAAATCACTATCCGAAGTGCTCATACTTCCACTGAAGCGATCAACTGAACCTTTACAACTTAGTTTTCCCATTGAACCAAATTACCGGGATCTCCAAGTTAGTAAGGTTGGGTTACCGCTGTATCAGTCCTTATATTTTGGGTTTTAAGCCCATTCCCCTAGACAGGCAAGTCATCTGATCTTTGGGTAAGCCCTTTGTCAATGGGTCTACTATATTCTCCTTTCATTTAATGTAATCAATGGATATTATACCCGTGGTGATCAGTTGCCTAACGGTCTTATGCCTCCGTCGAATATGACGAGACTTGCCGTTGTACATAGCATTCCGTGCCCTTCCTAGAGCCGACCGACCGTTAAAGTGGATCATTACCGAAGGTACGGGTTTGTTCCAACACGGAACATCCTCTAAGAAGTCATGAAGCCACTCAGCTTCTTCTCCCGCTTTGTCTAAAGCGATAAACTCCGATTCCATTGTGGATCGGGCGATGCAAGTTTGCTTAGAGGATTTCCAAGACACGCCCCCACCACCAATTGTAAATACATACCCACCGGTGGACTTGGTGTTCTCTATATCGATATCCAGTTTGCATCACTTTGTACCCCTCTAGTACGGTGGATATCTCGAATAGTGTAACCCATAATTTAACATGTATTTCAAGTATTGTAATACCCGATTCAACGCCTTCCGTTGATTATCACTTGGATTACGGGTGAACCTAGCCAACTTATTGATGCGTAAGCAATATCGTGTCGGGTGCGCTTTGTTATATACATCAAACTACCGATCACCCGTGCATATCGCTCCCTGGTATACTGTGTGCACCAAGATTTTTATCAAGCTTTTGATTTGAATCCATTGGTGACTTTATCGGTGAACTGTCTAACATCTCGAACTTTCTCAAAACATCCTCGATGTAGTGAGACCGAGATAAGACTAGCCCGTCGACGTCCTAGAGATTTTAATCCCTAAGATGACATCTCGCGATACCCATATCCTTCATGTCGAAGCATTGTTTCAACATGTTCTTAGTCTCTAGGATGACCCTAGGATCGCTTCTCGTGATTAGCATGTCGTCTACATACGGGCATATCATAACAAACGAGTCGAGTTACCTTTCATGTAGACACATTTATCACACTCATTAATGGCGAAACCCTTCGATAGTAGAGTACTATCAAATTTTTCGTGCCATTGCTTCGGGGCTTGTTTCAGCCCGTACAGAGATTTGACAAGTCGACGGACTTTCTTCTCTTGTCCTTGAACCACGTACCCCTCGGGTTGGTCCATATATATTTCTTCTTCCAAATCACCATTTAGGAAGGCTGTCTTGACGTCCATTTGGTGTATTTCAAGGTCACGCAAAGCTGCGATCGCAATGAATACCCGTATGGATGTCATCCGGATACCGGGGAGTAGGTATCAAAGTAGTCAAAGCCTTCTATTTGCCGATAGCCCTTGACTACCAACCTGGCTTTGTACTTGTCTATAGACCCATCTGCTTTGTATTTCCGTTTGAGTATCCACTTACACCCCAACGGTTTATTTCCCGGAGGAAGATCAACCAACTCCCACGTATGGTTATGCAGAATTGAGCCTATTTCACTTTCAATAGCTTCTTTCCAGAGCGGTGCTTCTGGAGTTGACAACGCCTGAGCAATTGTCCTAGGTTCATCATTAACCATATAAGCTACAAAGTCAGGACCAAAGGATTTATCCTTCCTGGCCCTTTTACTTCGCCTTAGATCCATATCTGGAGTCTCCAAGTTCTGAGAATCTGGAACACTAGATTCCGGATGTTCAGCCACCTCGAGATTCGCTAGATCTGAACCATTCAGATCCGGGCAGTCAAGGACTCCCGGTTCTTGAGAGCTTTGTGCATAACTTCGTTTGAGAGAGGTTATGTCTTTTTCCTTTCTAGGAAAGGTACTTTCAAAGAATAGAGCATTCCTTGATTCCATTATTGTACCCTGGTGGATATCTGGAATATCTGACTTATGCACTAAGAAGCGATAAGCACTACTGTTATTTGCATATCCGATGAATATGCAATCTACGATCTTAGGCCCAATCTTGACCTCGCTTTGGCTTGGGTACTTCAACCTTGCCGACAACCCCACACCTTAAAATATTTGTAGGTGGGTTTCTTTCCCTTCCATGATTCATATGGAGTTTTATCCTTACTCTTATGTGGGACTCGTTAAGAATCGTATTAGCAAGTAAGGACGCCTTCTCCCCACATGTTTTGGGGAAGACCGTAATTGATAAGCAAGGCATTCATCATTTCCTTTAATGTGCGGTTCTTTCGTTCCGCTACACCGTTTGATTGAGGTGAGTATGGAGCCGTCGTTTGATGAATAATGCCCTCTTGGGCACAATATTCCTCAAATGGCGCTACATATTCTCCCCTCTATCATTACGAATGGATTTAATCCGTAGGCTAAGTTGATTCTCAACTTCTCGCTTTGTAACGTCGAAACGCTTCAAAGGCTTCATCCTTACTTTTCAACAAGTAAAGGTAACAATACCTTGTGCTATCATCTATAAATGTCACAAAGTACTTGTTCCCCCTCTAGTTTGTACAAACTTCAAATCACATATATCTGTGTGAATAAGTTCTAGAGGAGCGGTATTCCTTTCGACGGATCGAAAAGGAAGCTTAGTAAGTTTTGCCTCTACGCACACCTCACACTTATGTTGAGGGTTTACGTCGATAGAAGGCAACAACTCCATCTTTACCGACCTTTGAATAGACTTGTAGTTTACGTGTCCTAATCTATGATGCCATAAATTAGAAGACTCAAGCAAATAAGAAGAAGACTCAACTTTATTTCCTTGACGCAATACGACATGGCATTCACTTTGAAGAGGCCTTCACAGACGAAGCCTCTTCCTACAAATGTGCCATTTTTAGTGAGTACAAATTTATTTGATTCAAATACTAGCCTAAAACCAGCATTAACCAATAAGGTTCCAGAAATTAAATTTCTTCTAATATCTGGGACGTGCATCACTTCCTTCAGAGTAAGTTCCTTGCCGGAAGTCATCTTCAGGACCACCTTTCCAACCCCTATCACGTCGGAAGAAGCGTTGTTGCCCATGAACAGCTTCTTGTCAGCGACTGGTGTGTACGTGGAGAAGGCATCTTTGTTGGAACAGATGTGCCTTGTAGCACCTGTGTCCAACCACCACTGCATCGGATTCTCCACCAAGTTGGCTTCTAGCACCACTGCAGAGAATTCCTCGATCATGTCATCCAGGAGCGTGTCCTTGACGACGTTTGCTTGAGCCTTGCCTTTTGACTTGGCTTTCGTTGTTGCTGCTCGGCCTTGAGCTTGCGGCATTCCTTGATCCTATGACCAGGTTTCCCACAGTGATGACAATTACCTCTCGAACATCTCTCGCTGTGCAGGGCTTTGCCGTCTTTCCGGAACTTCCGCTTCTTGCTTGAGTTCCCTTTTGCCTCGGCCGATTCGCCTTCGCCTCAAAGCAGGTTGTCTACCCTTTGGCAAGGTCTTCTTATTATCTTCCTGGATTTGCGGTTTGATAACAAGCTCTTCAAAGGTCATCTCCTTTGTCTTGAGTTTCAAGTAACTCATAAACTCATTCCATGAAGGAGGTAACTTCTCAATCGCCGATGCAACCAAAAATCGCTCGTTTGGTTTCAAATCCTTCCAAATCCAGGTGATGTAGAATCATCTCGAAATTCCCTGGATCTTGGGACATCATCTGTCTTGCTGTCCACCATTTGGAATTTTAGAAATTTCCCAACGATGAACTTCTTAGTACCCGCATCTTGTGCGTTGTACTTCTTTTGCGAGCTTTTTCCCACAACTCTTTGGCGGTGCCAACGGTGCAATAGACCGTGTAGAGAGGGTCTGCCATGCAGTTTAGTATATAGTTCTTGCACATGAAATCGCTATGATTCCATGCATCACGAACCATCTTCATGCCGTTAACGACATGGATACCAAGGCCCCTTCACCTTCACCCGTTTCAAAGCAGGCGAAGAGTCCATTTCATCTCCCGGCTTGTGGAGGATCTTCCGTAAGGAATCGGGCCATGCCCATAACTGTTAGATAAAACAGCATCTTTTGCCGCCATCTTTTGAATTCTGATCCCATGAATTTTTCAGGGCGATCATGGTGGTGTGAAGAAGAGGGTGGAGCTCCAGTAGCCGGGAAGGCAGCGGTGTTACTGCCTTGAGCAGCAAGCGAGCAAGAAGAAGAAAGGCGGCGGTGTTACTGCCTTGAGCAGTAGCAGCATTGGTAGGGAAGGCGCAACATTGCCTCGAGAGGCAGCAGCAGTAGCAGCAACATCGGACATATTTCCAGCCATGTTATAGCAGTTTCAGTAAGCAATATTGTCTTAAGTTGTTGGTTGTTTACAAGGATTGCAGGAAATGGAAATTACAAACAACTGCTAATGTAAGAATTGAAATTACAATTCAACTAGAAAACTGGAAATTACAAAGATGAAAATGAAAAACTATTTTTCTGTTTTTGCTGAGTCGAGTGTGGCACTCTGTCCTTAAGACAATATTGCCCCGTATGTATCCTTTATATGTCCTGGACAATTTGTCTCCCAAGATAAAACAGCAATGGAACACTTGAGCAAAGGAAACTCAAATGCTACCTTGAAGAATATTGAGCAAGAAATGATGCAAGGAAGGTGTACATCTTGAAATGATGCAAGGAAGGTGTACCTTGAAGATGCACTTATGGCAAAGTTCTCTGGCCCAAAAAGATAATATCAGAAGGCCCACAGCCCACAACCCACAGCCCGTGAGCCCGAGAACCCGGAACCCGGAACCGGAACCGGAACCGGACTGGACGGGCGGGCGGCGGCGGCGCGCGTGTGGTCTTTCCTTGAACCGAAGCACATCTAGGTCCTCCCTCCTTTAAACACATGGGATACCCCTTGGGGTCCCAAACCCCAAACCAATTTCGAGTATTATATACACAACAATTCTTTCTTCCTCTACCGATGTGGGAGAATTGAACTCAATACCACACTTTCCATGCTTCAAACACCTCACTTCGTGGACCAATATCTCTTTCATTTCTTAATGAAATTTGACGATTCTTGGCCCTACGGTTATCTACGTACTTAGTAGATCATGCATGTGTGAAGAACCGAATTCTCCAACATACGTAACACTAGTGTTTAAGCCGTTAAAGTTGGTCGGTCGCAACTCCCGCCAAAGGCAAATTTCCAACAATATGTAGTAGTAGTAGTAGTAGATATTGATGGACTCTGAATTTAAATTTTAAGAATATTGATGATTGAAATTAACAATTGAGAGATGGAAAGCAATTTCGTGGAAAAGGGAAGAGGAAGAAGACAATCGGAGACTTTGAACTAGGAAATAATAGAGAAATGTGTTGTCTAATGACGATACTTGTTGAAGATGCGAATAATTGTAAATTTGATTAAATCATCGTATTAAAGAAAATTTATATAAATCATGCTTAATGTAATAAGAAATGATTGATAGATTATATTTATTAATTGCTTTGGGTGGTTTGCTAGTTTTTAAAAATTGGGGGGGGGGGTATAAATCATATTTTATATTTTTTTTAAAAGTACATTCCCAACAACTAAATATTATTTGCAAATACTATAGCCAAACACAACTCCAACTCTAATGCCAACTTTAAAAATTCTAAAAAAGTGTTTTTTTTTCTATCCCATCTTTAGAATAGCAAGATTTGAGCAGAACAATCGATTTTCTTATATTTTTGTACTGTTGTTTTTCCATAAAATTCCACGGTGTACCTAGTTTTCACCCTGCTATTTAACAAGTATCCAATTTTTTAAAATTATTTAATTTGTATCCAATTTTAAAAATATCAGACAAAACACGCTTATTATTTGATGTACAATATTATTATTTGAATTTATAGCAATTGAAGTATAATGCTTTAAGAAGATTGATGAAGTGCGTCTTTATTTTGAATATGAAAAGTTCATATGGCATTTAGGCATAAAGTGACTAAAGTTCAAGTAAAAATATCTGAACTCCAATTGAATGTGCTTGAGTTTCAGGCAAAAATGTATGAATATAAACCATATGTTCATGATTCATGAAAAAAGCATGAACTTCAGTCATTAGTCCCTTAAATTCATGATAAACTACTTGAACTTCAGCTAGATATGCCTAAAGTTCATACCAAAATATCTGAACTTCTTTCATGTGTCTGAAGTTCAATCGTGTATGTGACCCTCCTAATTTAAGACATGATTTTTGCAACTTCAAGCCTGTATCTTTGAGGTTGCCCAGAAAATTGTTAAACTTGTAAATTTTTGTATAAGATTAACTCTTTATAAAATGGAGTAACAATTGAATTATACATGCAACTTTTGTCAAGAGAGCACAATTTCTGACCAATATAACATGATAGGTAGAAAAATTGTAACAAGTCTTACCGGTCATCATAACTTGTGAACAAATGAGCAACACTTGCAACTTGTGCCTATGAGACATAACTTATGGTAAATTGAACAGGGTTTATTATCTCTAGATTATTGAAATGTCTCGAATTCTTGCCTCATCGGCAAAATTAATTTATGCCTATAACTTATGTCAAATGAGCAGTACAAAAATTTTAAGAACAATTTTTTAAAATGACTTTTTTTTTTTTAATTTTATTAACGAGATTAAAAATTCAAGACAAATGTACAGTTGATTTTCTTGCAACTCACCCCTTTTCATCAATAAGCCCAAATATATTAGGTCGCGGTAAGCTGTATTTATAAGGGAAAAGGATATCACCCTGGTCATCACAAAATTGTTTTGCTCATGTTTGGGCTTAATGCCACAAATTGGCCTTTCGGTCCAAACTATTGCCAAACGCTAGTCCAACAGCCCAATTACTACAAGAGATTAGACTTTTTTTTGTGGCGAATGTCACCACAAAGGTCGTTGTATGTACCGCTGTTGCTAAAGATTTTTTTTTTGTGACATCCTACTACACATTTTGTGGCGACTAAGCTTGCCACAAAAAAGAAAACAAATATGCAACAAAAATTTCATATCGAGCCTTCAAAAAATATCTCAAAACATATAACATGTGTATAATTAGTAAGTATATATTGAATGAGCTTTCAAGAAATATCCCAAAACATGTATAATATGTGTATAATTGATAAGTATATGTTGATTATACATTTATTAAACACAAATTATACAATAATGATACTTTTCTAAACACATGCTGTAGGAATACATATTTTATACAATAATGGTACAGTTTCTATACGTATGATCCATTTTCTATACAATAATGATACACTTTTTATACATATACTGAAATTAGTTGAAAAAAGGTTACGAAATGAAATTATTTTAAAAAAATTAAAAGTGTCTTTTAAGCTTCTTGGGTCATCCGGTTATCAATAGTTTGGACCTAAGGACCATTTGTGTCCTTTTCCCTATTTCTTATTCACTTTGAATTTGAAGTGTGAGTCGAAAGGTTAATCAAAGGTGAAAATTAATTTGGGTTGCCAGTTCTGGGACCTCTATTAATATTTAACTAGTTTTTAAAATATAATTGTAAAATAGATACAAAAGAAATTTGAATAAACTTGTATTCACCTTACGTCGACTATGTACGTACTATTTTTCATCGGAATATTCTGTCCATCTCTTGATTCTTTATCATCTCATGTATCCTCATTACATGTGGCCTGTGGGGATCACCTTTTTTCATGTACGTTCTAAAGTGGTGTTCACTTTCTTAATTTAGTATACTTTCTTGTAACATTGATAATGCCATTACAATTTTCAAGCTGCCCAAGAAAATACAATCATAAAGGGATAATGTACAATGTCTTCTTGCGGTGCTGATTATGGAATCATGAAATCTTTGGGATGTGGCTGATTCTACTTTTCCACATTGAAAAAGTCATGAAGGACCTCTGTGCCTTTTAGATCAAACTTGCTTAAATAATTAAGCTTCAACTTTTGGTTAGCGCTAGAACATTTACTAACTCTTTATTATCTATTTATATTTTTCTCTATATACATGTTGTTATTGGACTGAGCATATAACCAACCCTTGAAGCATAGAAGTACACTAGTAGTTGTGCTTATATAGATAATTACTTAGGTTGGAAATTTACTAATGTAGAATTAAGTATATTCCATTATTTATAACTTAAACAATTGGGGTCCCGCACGTCGGAAACGTCGTTTCCACACACGTGCACACGTAGTGCCAAGTATCGCAAATTTCATTAGTGAAAGAGATATTGGTACGTATGTAATACGCTTGAGACATAGAATGATGGACGGTTATTGGCCAAATGACAAAGTATTCCATGTTGGTAAACGGAGGAAGAAGTGTACAAAGTGTAAGATGAAACGTGTCGGAAATTGCCGCGGAGCCACGAAGGGCCGCGACGCAGCACCGTCAGAGCCGAGGCGCTAATTGGGTCTTCAATTACTGGAGCCGCGGCGCTTCTGAGGCAGAACGCTGCGATGGAAAGTTAGAAAGTTCTGACCTTTGGGCTGGTTTTGGAGCATTGAATCTCCATTACTTGACATATGAATTCAGCCATTATTTGGCTGAATGTTACCCCTCAATTAAGTGACATACTACAAAATTTCTGAATTCATCTTCTTCCTCTCTAGCAAGTTTACTATACTCAAAGTTCTTCAAGAGTAACACTTGAGTTTCCTTTGCTCAATTGTTAAGTTGCTGTTGTATCTTGGGAGACTATTGCTCGAGAACGTAAAAGGAGATATACGGGGCAATCTTGTCTTAAAGACAAAGTGCCATCACTCGACTCAGCAAATCACACAAGGAGTTTGTTTCATTGTTGATTTCCAGTTTTGTTGTAATCTTTAGATTATCCTTTCTAGCAATTGTAATATTTACTTACTTCCCGTTCCCTGCAATTGTTATATCCCACAAGT
This sequence comes from Anisodus tanguticus, assembly GCA_034509755.1. NCBI lineage: Eukaryota > Viridiplantae > Streptophyta > Magnoliopsida > Solanales > Solanaceae > Anisodus > Anisodus tanguticus. The sequence goes on along the minus strand of CM067550.1, from coordinate 45,033,854 downwards.
TTAAGACAAGATTCGTTGTAAGTACTTAGAAAGATGATTGGAAGAGAACAACTCGCTTCTGATTTTGTTGTTGCTACTACCCAAGGTAACCCCTCTACCTTCCCCACTGCTCAAGGCACACCAAATGCCTTTCCGGTTACTTAAGGCACATCCAATGCCTTTTTTGCTACTCAAGGGAACGCTCCTATTCCTCTACCCGCTGGATTCCATCATGAACGCCCAGAAAAGTTCATGGGCTCAAACTTCAAGAGATGACAGCAGAAGATGCTATTTTATCTGATTGTTATGGGAATGGCTCAGTTCCTAACAGAAGATCCTCCACAAGCTGGAGATGAAATGGACCCTTCACCTACTGAAACGGCTGAAGGGGGCCAAGGTATCCATGCCATTAATGACATAAAGATGATTCTTGATGCATGGAGTCATAGTGATTTCATGTGTAAGAACTATATTTTGAACTGCTTGTCAAACCCTCTCTACACGGTGTAGTGCACCGTAGGCACTACCAAAGAGTTGTGGGAGAAACTGCAAAAGAAGTACAACGCACAAGATGCAGGTACAAAGAAATTCATCGTTGGGAAATTCCTGAAATTTCAAATGGTGGATAGCAAGACAGTGATGTCCCAAGTCCAGGAATTCCGAATTATGCTACATCACCTGGATTTGGAAGGTATGAAGCCAAATGAGCAGCTTTTGGTTGCATCACTGATCGAAAAGTTACCTCCTTCGTGGAATAAGTTACTTAAAACTCAAGACAAATGAGATGACTTTAAAGAACTTATTATCAAACTCCAAATTCAAGAAGATAATAAGAAGGCCTTGTCTAGGGGTAAATAACTCGCTGAGGCAAAGGCAAATCTGGCTGAGGCCAAAGGGAACCCAAGTAAGAAGCGTAAGTTCCAGAAAGACGAAAAGACCCAAGCGGCGGAGAAGTTCAAAGGAAACTGTCACCACTGTGGGAAACCTGGTCACATGATGAAGGACTGTAGCAAGCTCAAGACTAAGCAACAAGAGAAGTCCAAGGCCAAAGGCAAGGCTCAGGATAACGTTGTCAAAGACAGGTTTCTGGATGACATGATTGAGGAGTTCTCAGCGGTGGTTCTTGAAGAAAACCTTGTTGAGAATCCCATGCAGTGGTGGATGGACACAGGTGCTACAAGCACATCTGTTCCAATAGAGATGCCTTCTCCACTTATACACCAGTTACTAACAAGAAGTTGTTCATGAGTAACAACGTTTCCTCTGACGTGCTGGGGGTAGGAAATGTAGTTCTGAAGATGACTTCTGAAAAGGAGTTCACTCTGAAGGAGGTGATGCATGTTCCTGAGATTAGGAAAATTTAATTTCAGGTCATTTATTGGTTAATGCTAGTTTTAGGCTAGTATTTGAGTCCAATAAGTTTGTAATCACCAAGAATGGAACCTTTGTGGGAAGAGGCTTCGTCTATGAAGGCCTCTTCAAGGTTAACGCCATGTCTGTAATACGTACAAGCAATAATAGTGAAATTTTTTCTTACTTGCTTAAGTCCTCTAATTTATGGCATCATAGATTATGATATGTTAATTACAAGTCCATCCAAACGTTGGTAAAGTTGGAGTTATTGCCGTTCTATCGACGTAAACCCTCAACATAAGTGTGAAGTGTGCGTAAAGTCAAAACTCACAAAGCTTCCTTTTCGATCCGTCGAAAGAAATACCGTTCCTCTAGAACTTATTCACACAGATATATGTAATTTGAAGTTTGCACAAACTAGAGGGGGGAACAAGTACTTTGTGACATTCATTGATGATAGCACAAGGTATTGTTACATTTAGTTGTTGAAAAGTAAATATGGAGCCTTTGAAGTGTTCCGACGTTACAAACCACGAAGTTGAGAACCAACTAAGCATGCAGATTAAATCTATTCGTAGCGATAGAGTGGGAGAATACGTAGCGCCATTTGAAGAATATTGTGCCCAATCAAGCATTGTTCATCAAACGACGGCTCCATACTCACCTCAGTCGAATGGTGTGGTGGAATGTAAGAACCGCACATTGAAGGAAATGATGAATGCCTTGCTCATCAATTCCGGTCTTCCCCAAAACATGTGGGGAGAAGTCGTCCTTACCGCTAATTCGATTCTTAACAGAGTCCAACATAAGGGTAAGGACAAAACTCCATATGAATCATGGAAGGAAAAGAAATCCACCTATAAATATTTGAAGGTGTGGGGTTGTTTTGCAAAGGTTGAAGTACCCAAGCCAAAGCAGGTCAAGATTAGGCCTAAGACTGTAGATTGCATTTTCATCGGATATGCAAATAACTGTAGTGCTTATCACTTCTTAGTGCATAAGTCAGATATTTTAGATATCCACGGGGGTACAATCATGGAATCAATGAATGCTCAATTCTTTGAAGATACCTTTCCTAGAAAAAAAAAGACATAACATCTCGCAAATGAAGTTATGAATAAAGCTCTCAGGAACCGGGAGTCGTTGACTGCCCGGATCTAGATGGCTCAGATCTAGTAGACTTCGAAGTGGTTGAATATCCGGAATCTAGTGTTCCAGATTCTCAGAACTTGGAGACTCCAGAGATGGAACCAAGGCGAAGTAAAAGGGCCAGGAAGGATAAATCATTCGGTCCTGACTTTGTAGCTTATATGGTTGATGATGAACCAAGGACAATTGCTGAAGCATTGTCAACTCCAGAGGCACCGCTCTGAAAAGAAGCTATTGAGAGTGAAATAGACTCCATTCTACATAACCATACTTTGGAGTTGGTTGATCTTCCTCCGAAAAATAAACCGTTGGGTTGTAAATGGATACTCAAACGGAAGTATAAAGCATATGGGTCTATAGATAAGTACAAGGCCAGATTGGTAGTCAAGGGCTATCGACAGAAAGAAGGCCTTGACTATTTTGACACGTACTCCCCGGTGTCTAGGATGACGTCCATACGAGTATTCATTGCGATCACAGCGTTGTGTGACCTTGAGATACATCAAATGGATGTCAAGACAGCCTTCCTAAATGGTGATTTAGAAGAAGAAATTTATATGGAACAACCCGAGGGGTATGTGGTTCCAGGGCAAGAGAAGAAAGTTTGTCGGCTTGTCAAATCTCTGTACGGGCTGAAACAAGCCCCGAAGCAATGGCACGAAAAATTTGATAGTACTCTACTATCGAAGGGTTTCGCCATTAATGAGTGTGACAAATGTGTCTACGTGAAAGGTAATTCTGACTAGTTCGTCATGATATGCATGTACGTAGATGACATGTTGATCACAGAGAGCAGTCCTAGCTTGATTTTAGAGACTAATAACATGTTGAAACAATGCTTTGACATGAAGGATATGAGTATCACATATGTCATCTTAGGGATAAAGATCTCTAAGACGTCTGACGGACTGGTCTTATCTCTGTCTCACTAGATCGAGGATGTGTTGAGAAAGTTCGAGATGCTTGATAGTTCGCCTACGAAGTCACCATTGGATAGAAATCAAAAACTTGATAAAAATCGTGGTTCACCCGTATGCCAGGAGCAATATGCACAGGTGATTGGGAGTTTGATGTACATAACAAACTGCACCCGACTTGATATTGCTTATGCAGTCAACAAGTTGGCTAGGTTTACCCGTAATCCGAGTAATGATCATTGGAAGGCGTTGAATCGGGTACTACGATACCTGAAATACATGCTAACTTACGGGTTGAATTATTCGAGATATCCACCTGTACTAGAGGGGTACATTGATGCAAACTGGATATCTAATATAGAGAACACCAAGTCCACCAGTGGGTATATATTTCAATTGGTGGTGGGGCTGTGTCTTGGAAATCCTCTAAGCAAACTTTTATCACCCGATCCACGATGGAATCAGAGTTTATCGCTTTAGACAAAGCAGGAGAAGAAGTTGAGTGGCTTCACGACTTCTTAAAGGATGTTCCTTATTGGAACAAACCTGTGCCTTCTGTAATGATCCACTATGACAGTCAGTTGGCTCTAGGAAGGACACATAGTTCTATGTACAATGAAAAGTCTCGTCATATTTGACGGAGACATAAAATCGTTAGGCAGCTGATCACCACAGGTATAATATACATTGATTACATAAAATCAAAAGATAACATAGCGGACCCATTGACAAATGGCTTACCCAAAGATCAGATATTCTGCCTGTCTAGGGGAATGGGCTTAAAACCCAAGGTATAAGGACCAATACGGTGGTAACCCAACCTTATTGACTGGAGATCCCAGGAATTAGGTTCAATGGGAAAACTAAGCTGTAAAAGTTCAATTGAGCGCTTCGGTGGAAGCATGAGCACTTCAGATAGTGATTTCTGTAAAGAAATACCAAATCCAAATCCGTTTCCGCGATAGACTATAAGTGCTATCTGCAGTGTGGGATAAAGGTTAAGGTTCCAAAACCTTTAATGATCCTTACCGATTGAGGTTAGGTTTGGGGAAACTTTTAATGGTTCCTAACACTTGTAAAGTGGGGATATAGCAGGATACCTTGTAGGAGACCACCTATTTAAGTGCGAGGACAGACCGCCTCAAATGAATGCACTTAAGAATCGAAGAAGTGTCCACAGCCACAACGGACAAAACATTACGAAGAACATAGTAAGGAAAGTTGTTGTGTTAGTACCGTTGACTTGGCTTACACTAAACACTGACGGTTCAAGACATCACATTCACCACGCAGTAAGTAAGTCCAATGTTATTCAACTATGGAAGGTTCAAAGCGAAAGCTACCTATCCAGATGCAACATCGGTCCGCCGAAAGATTGATGGGAAATGCACCGTGTGCGTGCGCCAAAATCTCTTTCAAGAGGGGATTGTTGGAAATTTACTAATGTGGAATTAAGTATATCCCATTATTTATGACTCAAACAATTGGGGACCCGCACATTGGAAACTTTGTTTCCACACACGTGCACACGTAGTGCCAAGTATCGCAAATTTCATTAGTGAAAGAGATATTGGTACGTATGTAATACGTTTGAGATATAGAATGATGGATGGTTATTGGCCAAATGACAAAGTATTCCACGTTGGTAAATGAAGGAAGAAGTGTAAGATGAAACGTGTCGAAAATAGCCGTGGAGCCGCGAAGGGCCGCGGCGCAGCCCCGTCAGAGCCGAGGCGCCGGAGCGCTGCGGCGCTAATTGGGTCTTCAGTTACTAGAGCCGCGGGGCCGCGACGCTAATTCACAGAGCCGCGACGCTTCGGAGGCAGAATGCTGCGACGAGAAGTTGAAAAGTTCTGACTTTTGGGCTGGTTTTGGAGCATTGAATCTCCATTACTTAGCACATGAATTCAGCCATTATTTGGCTGAATGTAACCCCTCAATTAAGTGCCAGTACATGGCTATTGAAGGCCATTAGTTGGCTAGTTGAGGGGTCATCTCCTTACACTATAAATTGAGGCCTTTGGCTCAATTGTCCACTACACTTAGAAAAATACTACAGAATTTCTGAATTCATCTTCTTCCTTTCTAGCAAGTTTACTATACTCAAAGTTCTTCAAGAGTAACACTTGAGTTTTCTTTGCTCAATTGTTAAGTTGTTGTTGTATCTTGGGAGACTATTGTCTGACAGCGTAAAAGGAGATATACGGGGCAATCTTGTCTTAAAGACAGAGTGTCATCACTCAGCAAATCACACAAGGAGTTTGTTTCATTCTTGATTTCCAATTTTGGTTTAATCTTTAGATTATCCTTTCTAGCAATTGTAATATTTACTTACTTTCCGTTCCCTGCAATTGTTGTATCCCACAACTTATACATAAAGTCAATGCTTCTCCCCTTCCAGGTATATATACAAAATCTATAATAAAGATGTTTAAAATTTTCATCAAGAACGTGCAACCAAGTATCTCCAAGAGGTACCTCTCAATTACTTAAAAAAAAAAAAATTGAATTGGTGGTTTTGGATAATGCATCTATAAAACAAAGTATTCGATCTTTGGTTGCATATTTCAAGATTTATGCTCTTTCTTTATCATGGTGAGCTATTAAAAACAAAAAGAAAAATGTACCTTGGTTTTTTAGCGTGCCAGCAATGGAAAAGAAATGACTTTTTTTCTTTCAAAAATGACTTAGGCCTAAAATACCATGAATCATATTACAACTCCGGTAAGAATATTTTTTCCTCAATATTATTCTTCTAAAAATGTGGTAATTATACAACAAGTAGAGCCATATCTTAGGCTATAATTAGACTACTAATAAGATATGATTAGGCTAACATCATGTCATCTAATCTATCTACTTTAATGAATTTACATATGATTCTAAAATCAATTATAATAATTACTAATTACAATATTAATTACTAATTATTCTATCACTCCACCGCAGTCGAAGCGGGAGGCAAGCGTATGTTGAGACTGTCCCAAAAATCTTCAAATAATACAAACGGAAGAACTTTAGTAAAAATACCTGCAATCTGATAGCGCGACGGGACATGTAAGACACGCACTTGGCCGCGTGAGACCTATTCACGAACAAAGTGGATATCAAGCTCAATATGTTTAGTGCGTTGGTGATTGACAGGATTCCCAGAGAGATAGTTAGCACTAACATTATCACAGTACACCAATGTGGCATTCAGAATCGGGCAGTGGAGTTCTAGAAGAAGATTCCGAAGCCAACAAGATTCAGACACAACATTGGCAACACCTCAGTATTCTGCTTCGGCACTGGATCTGGATAATGTTTCTTGCCGTTTTGAGGACCAAGATACCAAGTTATCACCAAGAAATATACCATAACTAGAAGTGGAGCGTCTGGTGTTCGGACATCCTCCCCAATCCGGACATCACCCGAATATAGTCTAAAATGAAAAGACTGAAAAATAAAGTAGATGAGAGAATCTGGTGCTACAGATCACCTGGTAGCTTACCTCGAATCTTCCAAGATAGCACCTTAACGGGTTGGATAGTCACGCATCACACTAGTGCTAGGAACTGAACTTGCACACAAAAAGGTGCAGCAAGTGTAGCGTGAATACGGGAAACAACGTGTACTCAGCAACATCATCGACCGACCCTATCTTAAACGGAGACGAGGGTTGGCCTTTCGATTACTACTACCACACTAACTGTCATTAGTTCATCATAGAAGCAGAAATTACAGGTACACCTAATTTATGAGTTCAAGCCTTGGTTATAGCATCCAATTCCTCAAGTAAGGTCAAGTATTCACATAATCAAATCAATAGAGTTTAAGTATAGTTTAGGCATCAATCAGACAAGAAATGTACAAGATGATATGAGATGTAAATGAAAATGCAGTGCAACACCTTTCTTTCTCATTACTGGTACACACATGTTCGAACATTAACGAATCGTGACCCATTGGGGACTCGCGAGGTCTATATACCACCCAGAAATATCTCCCATTCGGTTAAAGAACATACGCTCACACAATATCTATCTCTGGCCACACATGCTCATATACCTATATCTAGCCACACATGCTCATATACTTGTCTCTAGCCACACATGCTCATATACTTGTCTCTAGCCACACATGCTCATATACTCGTCTCTAGCCACACATACTCATATTATATGAAGCATGAATATGACATGTACAATAATGAGAAGAAATGATATGCAATAACGATTCAACCTTTAATCAATTTATGTCATAATATTCTACCTTTAGCCATTTACACAATAAAGACTCGATCTTTTATTTTTTTCACTTTTAAACGAGTATAAAGGAGTAATGGGGACACACAATCACATATAAGACAAGCATATAATAATTATGATGAACAAAGGGGATTCATACCCCAATCACGGATCCAAAGGATCATACTATTCTATTATCTAGTGCCTAAAGCATGACATTCACTATACAATTTAAAGCCGTAAGTACCCATAACATGTCACCGGTACCCGATGCAAGTGCTCATCACTTCACATGTATCGGGACCCCCTTATTATCCCCATTATTCCCTCTTATTTAGTTAATTAAACCAACCATGATGCTTAAGTAACATATAATATATCAACTTGCATGGAATTAGGAGTCCGAGAATCACCACAAATCTTTGCCTTTTCATAATTCCTCTGAAAGGTGCCAATCTATTCAAATATAGATAATACATTAACACACGATTCTATCAATACTCATATTTCTATATAAAACTTTCGGACTCAAAAGGTCACCCAAAAATAGGATTCACAGCCGTAAAGGCAAACCGGGAAATTCATACCAAAATTAGTTTATCCAATCTCTAGGGAATCTATATACCAAGAATCATCCAAATCTAAGATCAATTTCATGTCTAAATCAAGAATCCCCAAATTTATGGCTTAGGGTTCACAAACCCATAAAATCCTCTTCTCAAAGAATAATTTCTACCATGGAATCATTTGCTAATCAATGGAATAATCATAAAAGGAAGATAAGAAGTTTACCCAATGGATGTATCTTGTAAATTCTAAAAATATCACCTTAAACCGAGCTCTCAAGTCCCAAAAATGGAGAATGAAATGTCCAAGTTGAAATAGGGCCTTTTTTAATATCTGCCCAGCAATTCTCGTAAAAGCATACATTTTTCCGCAAATGTGGACTTCCAATTTATCTGGCCCATCGCAGATGCATCCCAAAATCCACAGAAGCGGGCCTTCACCATCCCAGCCTTTCTCGCAAAAGCGATATGAGCCATACCTCACAAAAGAGGAACTCTAAAATGCGAGCTTCCCTTCGCAAATATGGGTGCACCAGAACCAACAACTCCATAAATTGTCTCAAACTTTGAATCAACCCTCGAAACTCATCCAAGATTCCCCAGACATAAATCAAATATGCAAAACACTCATAAAACAAGCAACGGACTTGCTCGCACACTCAAAATACTCATACAAGGTCGTCTTGACCCGCTGTTGACTCTAGTAAATTCCAATTCTCTCAAGTTACTAGAATCTCAATCAAGAGTCCAAAATACACCTGAATCTCCCGAGAACCGAACCAACAACTCGACTAAGACATAAATGATATTCTGGATCTGATGGAATCAGTGAAACTTTGAAAAAGACTCAAATGCCCTCGATGTTGATTTTAGTCAACTAAAATTCTTTCTTATAAGTTAAGACTTTCCAAATTCTACAACCTCACTCGAATCACTCGGGACTCGTTCTAACCATTCACCTAAGTCAAAAATCACATTCCGAATCTAACTAAACCATTGGAATTTGATTTCGAGTGCGTCATCCAAAAAGTCAACTCTTAGTCAAACTTTCAAAACTCAAAACTTTATTTTTCTTCTATTAATTTCGTCTGATTGCCTTGAAAACCGTGTCACCCATCCCCGCACATCAAATATAATAAAATAAATCTAGGGGAAAGGAAATTTATGGAAAAATATGAAAAATAGTCAAAACGACCTAATGGGTCATTACAATATGTGTTTGAAATATTTGCTGAGTGAATTCCTCGAAGGCTATACCATCATTGGTAAGTATTAGTTTGGTCTCATGATCCATATAGTTGTAGTTGACGTTTCATTTTTTGTTGAAAACTATGTGGATGCATCTTGGTGCCATGGTTTAAATTCCTGCATAAAGAGAAGATTCAGTCGAGTAAAAATTAATTGATTTATAAGTAAAACAGTTGCAAGACATAATTTGTTCAAGACTCTCTAGGTCTAAGTTTGCCTTATGAGACATAGTTTTTTCTTTTCTTTTTCATATATAAAGTAGTGTAGGAAGGTGGTTATACCTATGCCTTACGACATAACTTGTTCAAAACTTTGCCTTATCAGGCAACGTTTATGTTTTCTTTTTTAATACTTGTATAGGATTGTAGGTTGGTGATTATACTAGTGTTTCCTTATCAAGAAATATTTGTTGTTTTTCTCTTTATTTATATGAGTAGGAATGTATTGTATAGTTACTATCCGGTTGAGTTAGCTGATTATAGTCAACTGAAGTTACTATAATTTCAACAATGGGGAAAGCTAGTGAATACAAGGACTAAGCTGCTAAGATAGATAAGGAATGGAAATAAGCTACCATTGCAAAGGCCAGTTACTATAAGGATTATGGTGCAGAAAAAGTAGGAGAGTACTGGATTCAATAGATAATAAAGCAAAGCAAGTAAAAGACAAACATTTAAGTATAAGGACTATACAACAGAGAGATGAAAAAGTGTAGGCATGTGATTATACCTATGCCTTACTGTAATGATTTATTTTGTCATTCCGTGGATGTTGATGATTTTACCCCTATAGACTCGATTCCCGTAACTTTTAGAAAATTCTAGTAGAAGTTGTGAAATTAAAATCTTAAAATATGAAAGCATTAACAGAAAGTTGACTTTTATATGAATGGACCTTTTTCAGAATTCTGTCGGTTCCATGAGTTTCGGAGGGTCGTTTATGACTTGGTGGGATAGTTAATTCAGTTCCCGAGGCCCTCGGAAGCATTTTTGGCTATTGGTTTGAAAACTAATTTAGCTCGTGGAGGGTTGACTCGTAGAATTACACTCTGATGGAAATTCTGAGGCCACGAGTAAGTCCATAGCGTGTTTTAACATATGTGTACATATTTGGTTTGTGTCGGAAAGGTCTCAGGTGATTATCAGATTTCGAGTTGAAATTGCATAAGACTTGATCTTTTTGGTTGTTGGTGTACTCGCTTGGGCGAGCTTCAGCACACCCCAACGGATGGAGTCCACGGGAGCATTTTTAGCAATTGGTTTAAAAACTAGTTTAGCCCGTGGAGGGTTGACTCATAGAATTAGAACTCCGATGGAAATTCCGAGGCCATGAGTGAGTCCATAGTGTGTTTTATGTATGTGTACATATCTGGTTTGTCTCAAGGAGGTCTCATGTGATTATCAAATTTTGGGTTAAAATTGCATAAGACTTGGTTTTTCTAGTTACTGGTGTACTTGCTGGGGAGAGCTTCAGTTCATCCCAGCGGATGGAGTCAGCCGCAACGAACAACGATTTACTACGATGAGCTTTTTGAGTTTTGGTAAAGGACCGCAGGCGCGGAAAGGGTACTCGGGCGCGCGTCTGCTGTAGCGGACAACAGGATTCCAAATTGCTTTTTACGTGTCATTAAAACCCTATCTTCCCTCATTTCAAAAATACACTTCCAAAGCACTATTAAGGTGATTTCAAGCATCCATAAGTGATTTCTTCTTGAGGTAACCTCTCTTAACCTTGTATTACCTTTACTTAGCTTCATTATGTTGATTTAATGGTGGTCATGACCTAGAATCTAATTGGGGAAGAAGAGTTCAACCAAATTAAGGCTTGTTGATTTGTTAAGCTTGAAAGTGAGAATTAATTAGTGGGTTTTGTTAATCTAAGCATGGTGATTCTTTATTTAGTACTTTTTAAGCTTAAATCTTCCATATATATTGATAAATTTGAATGCTGAAAACTAGGGTTCATACCCAAACTTGGGGTTTTTTCTTATAAGATGAAATTAGCCTAATGGTGAGTTGATTTAGTAATTGGTTAGTATGATTGGACTCCTAGTATGTTGAATTTCATAGCTCACCTTTAAAATGACTGTTTTACCCCTATAATGCATATTTTCCCCTTCTTCCCTACTCGATTTGGATCCAAAGGACTAGTGTAATGATATGGATGTTGTGAATTCCTTATTGTAACTTAGAATTTGATATTACTAGACTTCGAGTACGATCATGATCCGCAGAAGGGCAAGGTGCAATTGTAATTGTGCAAATCCCGCTTGGCAATTCAGGTAGGTTATGGCTCACCTTTTGGTTAGACTTCAGTTAGCGAAGCGTATGTGCAGTTAGATTCTGTTGGAGAAAGCATGTAAACCTTTGGGTATGGAGTTGGGATGGAATACTTAGGTCAGTTACTATGACTAAGTATGACCTGATGTTTCTTTGTGGTTATAAGACTTATATGAAATACCATGTCGTACTGTGATGTAGTTATATCTCACCTATCTTGTCTTGCTCATGTATAAAGGAAGGAAATTGAAGTGACATTGATATTATGATAAGTGTCTTTGCGTGGCACGATTGGGAATTGATATGATATACCTGATATTATCATTGCATTGCATACAATCTCATTTCATGATATATTGATGTGATATTTCTATTAGCGTGAAGGTGAAAAATGATAAGGAGAGTATTTATAATTCATATGACATACTATATTGCGTAGCCATCTCTATATTGTGTGATACGGAGTGTCTAGAGATATTATGATAAGTGTGCTTGGGTGGCACGATTAAGAATTTATATGATATACCTGATATTATCATTGTGTTGCATACAATATCATTTCATGATATATTTATGTGATATTGCTATTGCGTGAGTGAAAAATGAGAAGGGGAGTATTTATGATTCATATGACATACGATATTGCATAACCATCTCTATGATGTGTGATAAAAGAGTGGCTAGCAGGGTGTTTGGTGGAAAAGTCATTTTAGGTTGTGTGATACGAAGTGACTGGTACATGAACATCACGGGTCCCCCATGGGCATAATTGCTGGGATGATGATATATTTTGCTCGAAGCATGTATGTACGAATTGATGATGTGGCCACTATATTGCATATTTATTCATCATCTCATTTTACATCTATGGTTTGGACTTATTTATTATATTTGTGGTTGTGATTGTTCTGAAGAATTGTGGAAAACTTGGCAGACTTGGGTTTAGGTGCTTCACCATAAGCTATGATTAGGTTACTAATCTTTCTGTACTTGAGTGGTTATTCTTGAACTGCGATATTACTTGTACTTGATTGCGAGCGTGTCTATCTTTAAGTTTCTTTCTTGTATATTTATTAGCTAACTACAGTCGACCTATGATACCTATTAATACATAGTGTTTGTACTGATACTACTCTTGCTACACCATTTTCGGGTGTAGAGTTGTTGCAGGAACTTCAGCGAGGCTTGATTAGCCTTTAAGAGTCTCGTGGAGTTCATCTAGATTCTATGTTTAACTTTCATTCTAGACTGAAATTGTATTCAGGTTATGGTTATCTTTTATTCCAGTTGTATACATAGAAGCTCTTGTACTATTCAGACCATATCTCTTAGGTAGTTGTTGTATCCCACACTTGATATTTATGTTATGAATTAATCTTCTATTTATTCCGCTTTATTTACTTTATTGTGTTGAATTATTGATTAAGGGAAGGGTTCTCCTACTGAAGTGGGAAAAGGTAGGTGCCCGCACGACTTAGTAATTTGGGTCATGATCCGACTTATGGGTGTGTTGTGCGCCACACTTATAATTAGTAGGCTATAGGACATATAGGAAATTCTTCCATTCTTTCTTGCTACTTCATTCAAAATTGGTATCTAAATTTTCATGTTCTACTCTCTCCCAGATGGTGGAAACTCGTGCTTAAATTCTTACGCGAACTGTTGTCTATGACATGTTGTGGTATGGTACGAGATATGTTATCCTGATTCAAACGTGTGACTAAGTTCAGTTTCTAGCTATTGCTTAAGGATTTTATTGTGTAGGGTCGCGGTTAGACTCATTATTGTGGGGGTTTTCTTTAGAGATGGGAAAGATGGTACATAGGGTCATAGGATCTCCATGCTTTTAGGTTGGGTTGCTTGAATTTGGCAAAAGCATAATGACCGCGTGTAATAAAGAAAGGAAGTTGAGAATAAAGGCATGAAGGAAGACTTTTGTGGAAAATGTGTAGCGAAGTAAGATTTCCTAGGGTATTTTGGTAAGATTGCTATTTTGTAAATGGGATGGAGGCGTAAGAAAGAGGACTTAGATAGATCAATCTCCGCTATAGGAAGGGAACAATTGGTATCTGACGTGTTTGTGGGACAAGCTGCAAGGTGTACGCGGGCGGATGTTGTATAGGCTATGAAATGTGGAGTTGGCTTCAATTTGATAGTATTGTGATAGCAGAGTAAAATTAGCGGTTGTGAATTCTACAGGGAATGGTTTCTGATCGAAATCAGGTAGCAGTGTTACTTATCATAAGTGAAGCTTGGTGGAATAGATAGTTGTGTTCTTTCACCTAAAAAGTGTGTCATGCGTTCACTTGGAATTTTCAAGGCTAGTGATGATAGGGGATTGTGGAAACCAAGAGACTGTTGATTTGTAGGCAGTTTCAAAGTAGTTTAGTATTGAGTGAGTGTGAAAGTTGTATATGTGTTGGTATGTTTGACTCATCGTAGTCTAATGTGAGCCAATGATCGACTAAATATGTATAACTATTGCGCTGGACAAGTGTGAGGGTATATATTTAAAGGGTTACCGGGTGTTGCATCTACTTTTTGGATGAGATTTATGGGAAATGATATATAAAGGTTAATACTTTAGAAGTTCTTAAATTACCGGTATGATGACTTGGAGTTGACCGAAGGACAGGGAAAAATTTCACGGTTAGTTGGATAGTTATGGTTTGAAAAAATAAGGTAAGGGTTGGTTCTTCACAGGTGAGCATCATTTAAGGACTATCGAATAGGATGTTGGTCGATGGGATTATTTATAGTAACGGAGTGATGATGGTTTGACTAGTACTAATGGTGAAGAGCTTTTCAGAGATTGATGATCAGGTCAGTGAACGTATGAACCAATATAGAAGAAGGATTATTTCAGTTAAGGATTTTTGGCAAGGGTACTTTAACGGAATAATATGAGAATATTAGCAGGTTTGAGTAGTGGTCGGTCATTAGTGGTGGTTATGATTTGAACGAAAGGTGTAAATTGAGAAATTAAGATAATTTGGAACGAGTAAGGTATCTCTTCGAGAAAGAAGGGAGAATTTAGATTCAAAGCAATGGAAAAGTCTTTAGCCGGATGTGAATTATGGTGGCGTTGCTTTCAAATAGGGTAAAATTGTTAGTACGCTCGACATAGTTGATCTACGGTAATTAACTAAGTGTTAAGACATATGTTCCATGGGATTGGTGATTGGCGACTGAGGAGAAGTGAATTTCTAGTGACACATGTGATATGATGTATGGATTGGCGGTTGGCGATGTATCAAATGGGTAATCTCACGTCGTTCTTGAATGAATGGTCTAGAGTAGATTAATAAGAGGGAATATTGTATACTATTAATGGTGTGACTTGTGATCTAATATTGTATTAGTGTTGAGAGCTTTGTGCCTGTTGTGTAAGTTTTGGCTTACTCCTGCTACTACTGTTGTACTAATCGGTTGAGTTGATCGGATGAAAGGGATAATTGCGTGAATAATTGGAGGTATTCTGATTCGACAATTACTACATTAGAAGTGGTAAGTCAATGACGAAGTTTAAATTAATTCGAGTTGTAGAAAGCATTTCAGAAGTTGAGTTAAGGGAATTTGAGCTAGGACACCTAGATGGAGATACATTAGGAGGACAATGTATGTGATACTCTGGATTTAGAAATATTAAATTTTAGAGTTGAGTGGGTTCGAGAAAGGGTTGGACGGTGATGATGATTGTGACTTGATTAGAATTGGAGAATGGAATAGTCGAGAAGAAGTATAGTTAATCGAGAATCGGTAAAAATAAGATACATATTCAGGATTACTTTGGTCGTTGTGGGTGTTGGTATGTGGTCTTGCTTATTTCAGACGAGGTGTGATTATTGGGTATGCTTAATGAAGGGAGTCCACAAAAATGGACTAAGCGATATGATGAAGTTCAATGGGTTTCGTGATCGGCGACCAGTGAGAAGCAAATTTCAAGTAACCGGCATGTTAAGGCTTATGGAAGTGGCTTGTGTGGTGCACCGCTGGGAAGTTTCGTAACACTCTTGGAGGATGGGTTAGTGTTGTTTAAGGGAAAGGAATTGTGGAAATCCCTATGATGTGGAGGCTAGATCTATATATTTTAGGTACGACCGTATTTGTGGTAGTGCATTATGTTGCAAGTAATATTGACTGGACATCTTGAGTGAGCACTTTTGTATATTAAGGACTTGGGAGTAGTTGCATGAGATTTAGAGCGGTAGTTGTAAGATTTCATACGTTTGGAATTGTTATGGGCATATCGAGGTGTTATAATAGGAGATTCGATGGTTAATGAGATGTTATATGAGGCTACACGTTTTGCATCGAAAAAGTTTAGGGTTGTATCAGATTTGCGTATCGGGTAGAAGTTGAGAAACATGAAGATTTCAATCATAAGTTATAGTTCTTCGGTGCTAAGTGGACAACTTGGATAGGACTCAGCTTTGGGAGTCAAGAGTGATAGACAAGATCGATTTTGCATAAGGAAAATATTAGAATTGGCCACCACATATGTGTGGTAGGGCTGTGATTGGTTTCTAAAAGTTGGAGTCAATTCGAGTGTCTATTGGTAGTATTCATGGGTTGTGCATTCATTTCGAGTTAGAAATTGTTCGGTTAGAGCTTGATGGACTATGTTTTTATTTCCAGGAGAACTTATGGGTCCCAGTAAATCACCTTCACATATTCGATGAGTTTCGGTTTAGATTAAAGTATGACAGGTTTATCGAGCTTTATCAGGGTTTGCGTGTGAACTCATGATATTTTACCGAGAGCATCTACTCGGATAGATGTAATTGGTTACGTCGGTACTTGGTAATGATTCAAGGAGGTACTATGGTAGCGAGAGGTCTATAGAGTGATCAGATGGTGTCCTACGGGCTTGGCTCGGCGGGGTATTCAGTGGTAGGCTTCATGTATTGTGATTTGAAGGTTTAAAAAGACTTGGAACTAGCGAAATGCGCTATGAATAAGATCATTTTGATGGAATTGATTAGGGTTGCTCCGATAAAGCAAGGATTATTTTCTAGCAAGAGTAAGACATGGTTCGGGTTTTGTCTTTATGTGTTTCTAAGAAATAATGGTACGGAGAACGTCTTGAGAAAGGTGAAAGAAAGGTTAGTGGGATCAAAATATTTTACCAATTCAATATGGGCTATTATTGTGTCTTTATCTAAGGTTTGTGTTGTCTTGAAGAATATTGTGGGACCTATGGATCGCATTCATAGCTATGGTTATATCAGATTAGAAAATTCTAGGAAAAATAGTTCTAATATTCGGAAATCGATGATGAGAGAAATTCGAGTATTGCAGCATGGAAATCGGGTCTTTAGCTAAGTTAGAGGGAGTTTCGATTGATAAGGAGAGAGAGGAGTGTTTTTGGCGCATTTCGTGCTGTAAAGGATTCTGTGTTGTTAATTTAAAGAATATTTGGTTACCGTCAGCTTTCATTCTCTTTTGTCACTTGAGGACGAGTGATTGTTTAATTGCTATTTGATGTAATGACATGTCCCATCGTTACATGTATTAGACAATTTTAACCATGTAGACTTGATTCTCGAAACTTTCAAAAAAAATTCTAGTAGAAATTGTGAAATTAGAACCTTAAAATATAAAAAGCATTGACCGAAAGTTGACTTTTGTGTGAATGGATCTTTATTGGAATTCGTCAGTTCCGTGAGGTTCAGATGGTCGTTTATGACTTGGTGGGATAGTTGATTCAGCTCCCGAGGCCCTCGGAAGCATTTTTGGCTATTGGTTTGAAAACTAATTTAGCTCGTGGAGGGTTGACTCGTAGAATTACACTCCGATGGAAATTCTGAGGCCACGAGTAAGTCCATAGCGTGTTTTAACATATGTGTACATATCTGGTTTGTGTCGGAAAGGTCTCAGGTGATTATCAGATTTTGGGTTGAAATTGCATAAGACTTGATCTTTTTGGTTGTTGGTATACTCGCTGGGGCGAGCTTCAGCACACCCCAGCGGATGGAGTCCACTGCAGAGGACGGTGATCCGCTGTAGGAAGCTTTTTGACTTTTTGTAAAGGACCGCAGGTGCAGAGAGGGTCTGCGGGCGCGTGTCCGCTGCAGCGGACGATGGGATTCCTGATTGCTTTTTAAGTGTCATTAAAATCCTATCATCCCTCATTTCGAAAATACACTTCCAAAGCACTATTAGGGCGATTCCAAGCATGCATAAGTGATTTCTTCTTGAGAAACCTTTGTTAACCTTGTATTACCTTTACTTAGCTTCGTTATATTGATTTAATAGTGGTTATGACCTAGAATCTAATTGGAAAAGAAGAGTTCAACCAAATTAGGGCTTGTTGATTTGTTAATCTTAAAAGTGAGAATTAATTAGTGGGTTTTATTAATCTAAGCATGGTGAATCTTTATTTAGTACGTGTTAAGCTTAAACCTTCCATTTATGTTGATAAATTTGAATGTTGGAAACTAGGGTTCATACCCAAATTTGGGGATTTTGCTTATAGATTAAATTAGCCTAATGGTGAGTTGATTTAGCAATTGGTTAGTAGGATTGGACTCCTAGTATGTTGAATTTCATAGTTCACTTTTAAAATGACTGTTTTACCCCTATAATGCATGTTTCCCCCTTCTTCCCTACTCGATTTGGATCCAAAGGACTAGTGTAATGATACGGGTGTTGTGAATTCCTTATTCTAATTTAGACTTCGATAATGCTATACTTCAAGTACGATCGTGATCCGCAAAAGGGCAAGGCGCAAGTGTAATTGGGCGACTCCTGCTTGGCTTACCAGGTAGGTTATGGTTTACCTTCTGGTTTGACTTCGGTTAGCGAAGCGTATTTGTAGTTAGATTCTATTGGAGTAAACATGTAAGCCTTCGGGTATGGATTTGGGACAGAATACTTAGGTCAGTTACTATGACTGAGTATGACTTGATGCTTCTTTGTGGTTATTGGACTTAAATGAAATAGCATGTCGTATTGTGATGTAATTGTATCTCACTTATCTTGGTTTGCTCATGTATAAAGGAAGGAAATTGATGTGATATTGATATTATGATAAGTGTCCTTGCGTGGCACGACTGGAAATTGATATGATATACCTGACATTATCATTACATTGCATACAATCGCATTTCATGATATATTGATGTGATCTTGCTATTAGCGTGACAGTGAAAAATGAGAAGGGGAGTATTTATAATTCATATGACATACTATATTGTGTAGCCACCTCTATGTTGTATGATACGGAATGACTAGCGATATTATAATAAGTGTCCTTGCGTGGCATGATTGAGAATTGATATGATATACATGATATTATCATGATAAATTGATGTGATCTTCCTATTGCGTGATAATGAAAATGAGAAGGGGAGTATTTATGATTCTTATGACATACGATATTGCATAACCATCTCTATGATGTGTGATAAAAGAGTGGCTAGCAGGGTGTATGGTGGAAAAGTCATTTTAGGTTGTGTGATACGAAGTGACTGGTACATGAACATCGCGGGTCCCCCATGGGTCATAATTGCTGGGACGATGATATATTCCGCTCAAAGCATGTATGTACGGACTGATCATGTGGCCACTGTATTGCATTACATATTTATTCATCATTCATTCTTATCGTTTTATTTTACATATATGGTTCGGACTTGTTGATTATACTTGTGGTTGTGATTGTTCTGAGGAATTGTGGAAAACTAGGCAGACTTGGGTTTAAGTGCTTCACCATAGGCTATGATTTGGTTACTGATCTTTCTATACTTGAGTGGTTATTCTTGAACTGCGATATTACTTGTACTTGATTTACTTGATTGTGAGCATGTCTATCTTTCAGTTCTTTCTTGTACATATGTTAGCTAACTGTTGTCGGCCTGTGATACCTACCAGTAGTTAGTGTTTGTACTGGTACTACTCTTGCTACACCCTTTTCGGTGTAGAGTTATTGCAAGAACTTCAGCGAGGTTCGATTAGCCTTCAAGGGTCTCGTGGAATTCATCTAGATTTTCTGTTTAACTTTCATTCTAGACAAAAGTTGTATTCAGGTTGTGGTTGTATCTTTTATTCCAGTTGTATACTTAGAAGCTCTTGTACTATTCAGACCAGATCCCTTGGATATTGTTGTATCCCGAACTTGATATTTATGATATGAATTAGACTTCTATTTATTCCGTTTTATTTACTTTATTATGTTGAATTATTGATTAAGGAAATGGTTCGCCTACCGAGGTGGAAAAAGGTAGGTGTCCACACGACTTAGTAATTTAGGTCGTGACACTTACATCATAATTAAGTAGTTGATATTATAATTTCACTAGTTGATATTATTAGGCACATGTTTGTGTTTTTAATTTCTTACACAAGTAAGTAGCAAGGTATAGTTATGCTATACTTATGCCTTAAGACATAACTTGTTGAAGACTCTCTAGGTCTATGTATGCCTTATTAGACAGAGTTTGTTCTGTTCTTTTCTATAAATAAAGCAGTGTAGGCAGGTGATTATACCTATGCCTTAAGGCATAACTTGTTCAAAACTATGTCTTATCAGGCAGTGTTTATGTTTTTCTTTTTTCAATACATGTATAGGATTGTAGGTAGGTAATTATACTAGTGTTTCCTTGTCCGACATAGTATGTTCTTTTTCTCTTTCTATATATGCATAGGAACGTATTGCATAGTTACTATCCGGTAGTTAGATGATTATAGTCAACTGAAGTTACTATAATTTCAACTCTAACTCAATAAGCATTGTAAGGAACGTATAAACTCATCGAAATCGAAACAGAGCAATAGATCTGATTAATTCTGTGTTGTTGAATAAAATTATCATTTGCTAAGTTGAATGTCAACTGAGTTTTCATCGGAATATCAGTTGTTTCTGAACAACTAGGGTATATTTTCAAATATTAACAAATTTAAACTCATCTAAAGTTAATCAAAGCGAGAAATTGATTTGAATAACATTCAATTGAAAAGGCAAATATCTTGTATTTACCTTTTCCGACGTTGTTGCATTGAAAAACAATCTCAATTTTCGCCGTTGAAACGCTGGAGAGGTTAGTTGTAGCTGCGATTGATTTTGGGATCACTATTTTCTCCGTTGAAACGTTGTAGAGGTTAGTTGGTATGTTTCGGATCAGGGGTAAAATTGTCACGTTTTTATTGACTAAAAGCACTGAAGGACATTAATTAAAGATATCATATTTGAGGGGGAAAATTTAAAGATTAGCCCATTTGAGGGGTATTGGTGTGTATCCCTCTAACTAACTGAGCTAATGGGTCTTGTTGATGTATTAAAGGTGAAATTATCTAAGAATGTAAATTTTCTAATACTATCATAGGTCGTTTACAATGTTCGTAGATAACAAAATACATGTTTGCTATAGAAATTTTATTTTTAAGTGACTTGATAGTGTCAATTCTTTTACACTTTCAGTATACAACAGGTATATAATTAGGAATATAGTCTAAGAAAAGTTTAGTAGCTGAAATCAATTTAACACTCTTACTTGACACATTTGGAAAATACAGTAAATACTAAATAGTAGTAGTACATTAACTTGAGCACTCTATTGGAATTTGACTTAACTACACATGTTTATCATTGTACATATGCAAGTAATAACGACACGGACACTTCACACTTAACCATATTCTGCACTATTTATTGTCTTTCAGTTGTTCAATTCAATACTTAGGGACTAGACAACAAATCCCCTGACCTAGAATAATAAACCACAATATACTATGTACATGTTGGAGATGTTTACCATCTCATTCACTGCACCCAAGAAAGTAGCAGCCTTAATAAGCAAGCCAAATAGCAAGAATGGAGCAGAGAAGAATGGGCTATGATCACTTTCCAAAGTGTACACATTCTGTGGAGGCCATTTTTTTATCATTGCATCTTGCTTCTCTGGCTTCACCACTCGATCGTACGCTGTTCTAATGTATATTCGAGGCACTTCCTCTGCACCTTCCCCTTCTTTAAATAGAGCGCTTTTTAACGCTTGAATTGGTCCAGGACGCAACAACATCGCTGCTAATGTTGAATCCTGCAACAATAATTACACCTCAATCTCAAATTAGTTGAGAAACTATTGAATCATAAGAAAAGAAATTACAATCATTGGATGTGAAAAGTTGTATACTATATATACCTCGAGTGGGCTCATTTGGTAAGCGATTTTGCGTTGTAAACTTTTTGTAATGACTGCACTGGTTGGAGGTTGTTCGGGTCCTAATCCAAACCACATATCATATACATCAATAGGTTCACCAAACTCTGATAAATCTGGGGCGCCCTGTTATAACAACACTGTAAGGCTAGGTAGACCGAAAGAAATTTGAAGATATATGGTCTTTATAAATTTAAGGCCTTTATACATATGAGAATGCCAACTATTTCTTCATTTTCACAAAAAAAGAAAAAAAAAAGGAAGAAATAAAGAAGAAGACTGTGCTCTAATGTATGGTTGAAGTATCTGCGGCCTAGTTTCAATTTATTTGACACTATATAACTAGACACGAAGTATATAAGAAATAAAGAAAAAAAGAGTACTGTGAAACACTAATTTGACCTTTCTAGTGGTAGTGGGTCCACAAAAATCATATTAATTCCTAGAAGCGATATAAAATATAAATAATGTTGTCAAATAATGACTTGCGTTAAAGGAACTGAGTTGCCATGACACAGTTTGAGTTAACCCAAAGAGCGCGGGGAAGGCAAGACGGAAGTGAATGAGGTTGAAGGCTTTCACTAATTGATGTCAAGATTAAACTTGGGTAGGGTTAAATATTCAGTGTATGATTCAACGGAGATTAAAAAAAGGGTTGACATTTCATTCGGTAGAAAGTAGAAATATAAACATAAATATTACTCCATTATAGAAGTTTTAAAATATAAAAACATGTCAATCTTTTTTCAAATTGATAAAAAAATAGTGTCAAACAAATAATGATAGGTAAAGCAGAGTTTTTTTTTTTTATCGAAACTTACATATTTAAAACTAAATAAAAAAAAGAGTTAACTACACCAAAACCCATATAATATAACTCGATTTTAATATATTCCTATATTTTTAAATAAAACACTTACACCTATGGAAAGCTCGATTCACAAAGTATCTCGCATTAACAGGGTCTGCAGAAGGGCTGCACCCAAAGGGTGTGATGTAGATAACCTAACTTAATGCAAACATTAGTGATTTCTTCCACTGTTTGAACCAGTGACCTATAGGTCACACAGAGACAATTTTACTATTGCTTCGAGACTCTCTTTCCTATAAAGGAGTGATGCAACACGATGACTTTCCAGGGATTCACCCATTCTAGTACTACTCTTGCTCAAGCATGGTTCACTTCATAGTTCTTATGGGATTCGGTGTATTAATACCGGTATGATTGCACAAATTTAATGATATGATCTCCATCTTTCTAAAAATAAATTAAACCGGCCTATTTTATAATAAAAGTCCTACACAAAAGAATCTTCATATGAGTTAGTAAATTTTAAGATAATCTTGAACCGAGAAAATAAATACAAAGACTAAGAAAAAAATTAGATACGCTACTATATAAATATAAAGTAATATCTGTATTGTAAGCAAATAGATACATATGTCTGTTACTGGTGATGATATAATAACGCCATAGAAGCAGCTCAAAGAGCTCTTGCAGGCAGGAAAGGCCAAGGACCAAGGGTTAGAAGAAGAGAGAATCTGGCCGATTTTTCTACATATGAAAGAGACGTATACTATACGTACAAAATAGACAATTTATTTTACTAGTATATAGCCTGCACGGATGACGCAGATAGCTTATACAACCAAAATATTTTTGACTGCAAATTCCTATGTGCCTCTCACTCTCTGCTCCTCTTCTATCCCTCTTCTTTGTTTTTTGTAACTTTTTAGACATCATATCCATGTCTTCTAGCTCACAATATCATTTTATCCCACTGTCCAACCCCCCCCCCCCCCACCACCACCACCACCACCACCTCCACCTATATATGTGTTATTTCTTGGGTGACTTAGCTTGATTTAAAAATTCGTTTACGTTTATATAATTAATTAAACTCTCTATATGGAGACTAGTTTAAAATAAGGGTGGAGTTAGAGTTTAGTCAGGGTTCGGTAAAATTCAGTAGTATTTTTTATGTTAAATTTATTACATACTATAATATATATAAATAATGTAGGTCAAAATCCAGTAAGAATTTAATTCAAATTCATAAATTCAAAATTTTGATTTAATACTATGTGACACATGTTCCAATGATGAAGGATCAAGGTGATGAGAAGCTACTTACATCTATAACATCTTGTTCAGTCACAAATCCATTTCTTAACATGGTTGCTGCTATATACACTGCCAGCCTTACTTTCTTTGGAAATCTGTGAGTTGCATCTGTGACACTCAGTCCTCCAGCGCTATGTCCTACCAAAATTACCTATTACATCATCATGTGCACAATAAGTCAATTATTATATGCGATACATTTCTGTCAGAAACTATTTTCACCGAAATATTTCAAATGAATTTACCTGTTCATTTTCAGGCAAAGATGACAAGAAATCGATGAGAGGTTCATTGTAATCATCGAAGGTAAGAATAGTTGTAGGATCAGCAGGATGAATTCCAGCACCTTTAAGGTCAAGACATGTCACTTTATAGCCTGAAATCTCCATGAGTGACTTGATTTTGTACCAACACCATCCACCTCCACTAATTCCATGTACTAGAACAAAGTGGGTTTTTGATGACTCCTCTATTTTTTCTTGCACGTTCTTCATCTTCTCTGTTTCTACAAAGTGCTCCTCACCCATATATATCTTGGATTTGACAAAGATCTAAGGTTTTATTAAGCTATATAATATAGCACTTGTGGTCTCTCCTTGTTCTCTAATTCCAAAGTGGAGAGGAAGATTCTAATTTATAGTTGGGAAAATATTGTTTTGCTCTTCGTAACATATAAGTTGGGATAGTCTGGAATGTAATGATATAATTAATACATCACAGTAGTACCTTGTAACAGTTGCCGGTTATACGACTATTATTGAGTACTAATAGTATATAATATCAAGGTTAGACCAAGACAACCTCCAATTTAAAGCCCAGTTTAAGTTAGTTGGATTTAATTAATTCAGTATTATTCGCTCAAAAATACTTTTAAAATTAAAACTCATGTAATTTAACTGTACTATTTTCTTGAATAGAGAAATAAATAAGATTTTTAATAATAGAAGTAATTGTATCAAGAAACCATCAAGGGGTATAGTAGGATGGATGAAGTTTCCGTACATAATCAGAGATCTCGAATTTAAGCATTGAAATTAAGGAATCTCTCGAAAGAAGCGTTGAAATCAAGGAATAGAGAGTTAATTAATTTGTACAATATAATCCAGTATTAATTTGATATTATATTGTACAAATATTTTATTCATGTGCCAAGAATTCTTTTGTCGAACCAAATATCGCCATAAAATTAGGGAGTGCATTATTTCAATTAAATTAAAAAAAACAAGGAAAAAATAATCTTGTTTAGCTTGGTTTGGTTTTTCCGATTTTTTCGTATGGTTTGGATGAAAGCTTTTTGAAAAAAGCTAACATTAAATAATATCTACATTTTATTTTGATTATGAAATTAGGCTTGCAAGCTAATAGCTTATTAGCTTCCTGTATTCTGCTTTTATAAGAGATTAGGAGTGTTTTGGCCATCTCATTAGATATGCATTACTATCTTATTAGTACCCCATCCCTCTCATTTTAAGTGTCTTAATTTGACTTGACACAAAGTTTAAGAAATAAAAGGAGATTTTTGAATCTTGTGGTTCTAAATTAAAGATGTGTGTAATGTACTAAAATGTTCTTGAATTTTGTGGTTTTAAACTTGTCATGTACGATCTTTGAATCGTCAACTTACTAAATATAGAAAGACATTCTTTTTGGAACAGACCAAAAAGGAAAGTATGACACTTAAATTGGGACGGAGCGAGTGATATTCATTATTTCAATTTTCAACCAGTGCACTAAATTTAGATTATTTTTTTTATAGAAAATTGACATTATTTCTTCTGATCATTCTTTATCAAGTTATTTTTTTTTCTTCATTAAAATATAACTTTTAAATTATATTAGATCCACATTAATCATCTTATATAATATAACTGAATTACTGAAATACCAAATCTAAGAAACTCGAAGCATTAAGAGAAAGCTAAAAACAAACCAGTACTTTTATCCGGATTGAATCTATGATATCTTTTTAACTAATAAATTGAATAATAAGCTATTAGCCCATGCCCATGACTCATGAGGAACCTTTCTCCCAAATATTTGAAAGAAAAGTAGTATGTACGAAATTAGTGGAGAAAAAAGGTTGCAAAGTGAAAAGAGTCGTACTACTCAAATAACCTAGAGGTAGGACTTGCTCATTATTGTAAATATTATGTAATTAATATTTAGTGTAATTAAGATAAAATAGAGATCTTAATTCTATTACCTATAATTGTATACTTTATATATATGACATTAATAAGAGAGCTCCACCAAGGAGATTTACACTATTTTATATGGTATCAGAAGCCGAAAAAAAAAATCCATAAACCCTATTTCGGCCAATTTTATCATCCTTCACCGTGTTTCTCATGTTGTAGGCGTAGTTCTCCAGTGAATTTTTGGCCTCCACCTTCCTCTTGAGTTCTTCATCCTCTACCTTGTACTTCTCAACTTCCTGGACCATCTTCTCAATTTCTTCCTTCGACAACCTACCCCTGTCATTGGTAATTGTGATCTTGTTCTTCTGTCCAGTGGTCTTGTCCTCAGCAAAGACATTCAAGCTACCATTTGCATCAATGTCGAAGCAGATAGTGATCTGAGGCACACCTCTAGGAGCATGGGAATACCATCTCATATATATACGGCTGATATTGCCTGTATACACCTCATATATATATATATATACATATATATGACCTGAACCCTTTTTTTTTTCTTTTTCGGCAACCCTAATGGCGTCACCCGCAGCCCACACAACTTCATTCGCTTCCTCAACACCCGACATTAGAAATTATCAGACGTATATGCCCAATACTCAACTTAGTGGGTCAGCCCACGTCCTCAGCAACAGCTTCGGCACTAGGCCCAGTCCTGTTTCAGGTCAGGCCCAACAAAAATAGTGGGCACTGTCGAGGCCCACTACCTATCGGCCTAGTACAACCGAGCCACTGTCCAGCCACTAGACCCACTACACAACAACCCAGCAGCAACAGTGGTCACTGCTGAGGCCCACTTCCCAACGGTCCCAGCAGCAATAGTGGCCACTGCTGAGGCCCACTGCCCAGTGGCCTAGCACACTGCCAATCGGCCCAGCACCACCGGGCCACTGCCTAATCACCAGGCCCACTACACAGCGGCCCAACAGCAGTACGATAATACGTGGTATATGGATACGAGCGCCACGTCTCACCTCACGAACAATTCTGGTAATCTTCCTCAACTGCGCAATTTAAATACTCCTCAATCTATTGTGGTCGGAAATGGTCATCGCATTCCAATATAAAGGTTTGGCCACACTCTGACCCCTCCACCGCATCCCCACTTCTCCCTTAAAAACGTCATATATGCCCCTAACATTATCAAGAACCTAATCTCTGTCAGAAAATTTGCCACAAATAATTTTGTATCCACTAATTTTGACCCATTTAGTTTTTCTATAACGGACCTACGTACGGGGAAACTTCTTACAAGATGAAATAGTGAGGGGGATCTCTATCATTTCCTATCCACGTCCACTGCCAGTTTCAATCCTCCCACATCTCTAACTGTTATCTCTTCCACAACATGGCATAGTAGCTTGGACATCCCGGAGCCTATATTTTTTATTTTCTTAGAAACCACAAGTTAATCCAATGTAATAAATGGAACCTTGACCATAGTTGCTCCTCTTGTCATCTAGGGAAACGTGTTAGACTTCCATTTACGTCTTCTTCGAGTATTACTTTCTCTCCCTTTATATTATTCATGCGAATTTATAGACATCTCCTATAATCAACAACCTAGGTCATAAATATTATTTGGTATTTTTGAATGACTTCTCTCACTTTCTTTGGGTCTATCCGCTTAAACTTAAGTCTCAAGTCTACTCCAAATTTCTTGAATTTCGTACATTGGTTAAAATGCAATTTGAAAAAAGACATTAAAATGTTTCAATGTGATAATGGTCGTGAGTTCAATAACTCTCACTTTCATAATTTTTGTGCGGCTAATGGTATGGTTTTCCGTTTCTCCTGCCCCCATACTTCCCCTCAAAATGGTAAAGCCGAAAGAATTCTCCGCACCATTAACAACATGATTCGTACCCTTCTTTTTCATACGTCTCTCCCCCTACTTTTTGGGTTTATGTATTAAATATGGTAGAACACATTCTTAACATCTTACCTACCCGTACGATTCAAAATCGGACATCCACTAAAATTCTCTTTCGTCGGATCCCTTCCTATGATCACCTTTGAATTTTTGGTTGTCTTTGTTACCCAAATCTAGCCTCTACAGTCCCTCACAAATTAGCACATCGCTCCACTCCGTGTGTCTTCCTCGATTTTCCATCAAACCATAGGGGGTACTTGTGCTATGAAATATCCACAGATAAAATCTTAATCTCACATCATGTCACGTTTGTTGAGTACGTCTTCTC
The DNA here is from genome assembly GCA_034509755.1 of Anisodus tanguticus. NCBI lineage: Eukaryota > Viridiplantae > Streptophyta > Magnoliopsida > Solanales > Solanaceae > Anisodus > Anisodus tanguticus. The sequence continues at coordinate 45,005,450 of CM067550.1, read as the reverse complement.
GTTTGACAACATAAAAAAAAATTGAGTCACTGATTACGGTTTCCTTGGTGACTCAGACACCTCCCCTCTACTCCAAAATGCACTACAAAATCCGCAACCTTCGGCCATCCAACTACCCGTCCCGTCGACCCACCCCACTACCCGGTCCTGTCCTCGTTACTGGCCGAAACAACACCCCAACCCACTTCCCGCCAAACCATACTTACCACCCTTTCCAACCCTAGCCCAGCCCCACTTCCCTCCAAACCATACTCGCCATCCTTTCCAGCCCTAGCCCAGCCCCACTTCCCGTCACCACTGCCCAGTACCGACCCCGCTGCCCAGTTCTTTCCATTACGACCCAGCCCCCCTGGCCCACCCGTGACCATCCCCACTCACCGCATGGAAACCCGTGCACAATACGGAATTTTCAAACTAAAAGTTCACTTTAACCTATCGACTCAAACCATCTCACCCATTCATAAAAACCCAACCTTAGCTAAACTTGACCCGAATTGGAATGTGGTCATGCGAGAGAAGTTTAATACGCTTACTTCACATCGCACTTGGGATCTTGTTCCGCGATCGGAGGGAGTGAATGTAATCCATTGTATGTTGTTATTTCATCATAAGTTCAGTGATAATAGTGCCCTTGAACGTTACAAGGCCAGACTTATGGCAAATGGCACAGGGCAACATGATGGTGTTGATTGTGGTGAGACTTTTAGCCTAGTGGTTAAGCCATCTACCATCCGCACGGTTTTGAGCATTGCTATGGGGAAGAATTGGCCTATTCACCATCTTGATATAAAGTATGCTTTCTTACATGAAGATTTGAAAGAAATCGTCTATATGCATCAACCACCAGGATTTGTGCATCCGGAGGCTCCTCATCATGTTTATCATATTCGTAAGTCGTTATATGGGCTGAAACAAGCCCTCATGGCTTGGTATGAGCGGTTTGCTACATACATCATACAAATCATTCGTGTGCAGCAAGAGTGAATATTCATTATTCATTTTTATCGAGGTACTGACACAACTTACCTTTTGTTATATGTGGATGATATTGTTTTGACAGCTTCTTCAGATGGCCTGAAGCACGAGATCATTACTCTACTCAAGTCTGAATTTGCTATGAGTGACTTGGGTAAGTTGAGTTATTTTTTTGGGATATCAGTGACCATATCCGTACATGTCATTTTCTTGTCTCAGCGTAAGTATGAAGAAGAGATCATCTATAGGGCTAAAATGGCAAATTTTAAGATCATGCCCACTCATGTCGACTCCAAGTCCAAACTCAGTGCAGATAATAGGGATACGATCAGTGATCCATCTCTTTATAGAAGTCTCGCAAGTGCTCTTCAGTATCTCACCTTCACTCGGCCAGATATTGCATATGCGGTTCAGCATGTGTGTTTGTTCATGCACCCCCTAGGGAGCCTCACTTTACAACGCTTAAGCGTATCATTCGGTACGTTAAGGGCACTCTTGACTATGGACTTCATTTATATACTTCAGCATCGACTAGATTGCTCTCCTACACATATGCATATTGGACAGGTTGTCCGGACACCCGTCGCTCTAGTCCGACTATTATGTATTTTTAGAGGATAATATCATATCGTGGTCTGGCAAGCGGCAAGCCATGCTTCCCTATTCGAGTGCAGAAGCAGAATATCGAGGCGTTGCGAACGTTGTTGCCGAGATATGTTGGCTCCGAAATCTCCTTCTTGAGCTTCATTGTCCCACACGTAAGGCATCTTTGGTTTACTGTGATAACATATCTACTGTCTATTTGTCTCATAACCCGGTTCAGCATCAGCGAACCAAGCATATTGAGATGGATATTCACTTTATTCGTGAGAAGGTTGCAATGGGTCACGTTAGGGTGTTGCATGTTCCTTCTTCGTATCAGTACACATATATCTTCACAAAGGAGCTTTCTCGGCAACTGTTCCTTGACTTCAAATTCAATCTCAGCGTCCGACCTTCCTCCCGCTCCAATTGAGGGTGTGTGATAGTGAATATATTCCATATATATTCACAATATATTTTGTAATTAATATTTAGTGTAATTAAGGTAAAATAGATATCTTAATTCTATTAGGACTATAGTTGTAATTAAGGTAAAATAGAGATCATAATTCTATTAGGACTACAATTGTATACTCTATATATATGACATTAATAAAAGAATTTCATCAAGAAGATGTACACTATTCTAGAATTACCTTGGAAGTTGAGCTCTCAATCATTTGAGCATCTTGCTCTCAATTTCATAATTGAGCTAATTTTTGGAGGCTTTAAGGTGATTATATATGTGTCACTCATATATCAAAAGTTCCGTTTTTTTTTTTTGATATCTAGCTTACCTAGCATTATTCAAGAAAGGAAAATTTAAAGAAGTGATAATTTTTTTTTTTTTATAGAAATGAAAATATGAAAATCGCAGAGAGAGCATATACTATCAAAGACAAATTACATGGCCGTGGAGATAGTAGTCCCTCGGAGAAGTAGTCCCGGTTTTCTACTCTATCAAGCAAATCACGTGATGTGCCTGAATGACCAGGGTTTGAGAACATAACAACTGATATCACCTACAAGGTCCTACCCCAGAAGAGAGCAAATTGCTCCCACGGACGATGGTTCGAACCCACGCCGCAGACCCTCCAATTTGGATTTTAAGTTCCCCTCTTAATATTTATTTTTACCATCCAACTATAAATAACTCTATGTCGGGACAATTTTATTAATTCATTTGGGTTATTTCTTTCTTTACTTTTTATGATGTACTTACAACTTACTATTAGAGTGATGACTTAGGGATCTATTTATCTAATCTAAACTCTAAAGCAACCTATAACATAATTGCACAATGATATTGTTAAAAAACTGTAATCATTTGCCAACACGAGGAAGTACTACCATTTATATAAATAATAAAATTTCACGTATTGCCGACTTTATTTATGACCATATGCTGTCTAGACTAATTTGTACTGAAAACTACAACGAAATCTTAACCGAAGGTAGTGGAAGCGACGTGGATCAATTTGACATTTAGACTAATTTGTTCACTTAGATAGTGCTTTATAAATTTCATCAATTCATATACTAACAGATAACTTTACGCAATAATACTTTAATAGTTAGTTTTTTTTTTTAAATCATTTTATGTCGCCTCTATTTGAACTCTCAAGTTTTGATTTCTAAGATTGTTACTTCAACTCTTTGATCAATAAGTCATTCCCTCGGGGATATTGTATTATCTATCATATAAATATTAATGTTACACTACTAAAAGCAAATGTTTTTTTCATCGATATTCAGAAAAAGATTTGTGCTATAAAACATGATTGTTCAACCAAATCAGTTTACCGGAAAAATGCATGGTGTTTTTCAGTGTGAAAACACTACTATTTAAATTTTTCGCACCGATATCAATGAGAAATAGCCTCTAAATATTTTTCAATGAAAAATTTAGTGAAAATATAGAGATTAGTAGTGTTAGTTATACGAAAAAACTTACTGTATATAACTAAAATGAGGTCATGTATTGCTTAAAAGTGAAGGTATATATTTTGTTGAAAGTATGTGAGTCTAATGTGTAATGTGATAAGAATATCTGTATTCAAGAGAAACTTGATTTAAGATGATGTGGGGAAAGAAAGTAGGTTAGGTGTAGCCATCACGCGTTCAATAATAATAATAAAAAAGACCCCACTCCATTTGTTACATGTATCAGTTGATATATATACTAAGAAAAGGAAAAGGAAAATTATGTTTATATGAGTTATATTAAAGCACATCGTTCTGATATTCAAACAAGTTGAATGTCTATACCAATCCCTTTCTCTCCCTTCCCCACAAAAAATATCCAGCTCCAGAATAATTTAAATTGTATATTTTGATAGTGTAAGTTTTTATTATTAGGGGAAGGGTAATCTGACGTATTTTCTTTCCATTATTAGTATTATTATTTTTAGATTTCTATTACTATCTGTTGTTTTTTTAGCTTCGGTTATCTAATTATCCTGTTATTGTTTATGTTTGTTGGTACTGCCTCATTTCAATCTTTCTTTGAGTCGAAGGTCTATTGAAAACTACATCTCTAGCTTCTCAAAGTTAGGGATAAGGTCTACGTACACAATACACTCCTCAGATCACACAATATGTGGGACCACACTGGGTTTGTTATTATTGTTGTAGTGTAATATAACTAGTGATAATATGTTATTATTTTATTTCTATAAGATTATATATTATGTTAGAGCCAATCAACGCGGTCACCGGTAAAGAACTTCTATTTAAGAAAAAATAATAAGAGAAGAAAGTTACTAGCAGAAGGTGAAATTCGTAGCCATCGTTAATTAGAGGAAAGAATTTGTATTACAAGGATTCATTAAATGTAAATCTAATCATCGTATATTCATCTGATTCCTTATAAAAGATATACAGTCCGTTAGAATAGAAGTTAAAGAGGTATTTATCCATCTCGGTCAGAGCAGGCATATGCACTGATTTTACCGGTTAAACGACTAGCTAGGGGTTCCTCCCTTGCACCCCCACCCCCTCCTCGCAAAAAGAAGGATATATAGATCGTTTTCTTGTGCACACACATGCACAACATAGAATTTATTGAGTCCCCCGGGGCATAGCTGGATGACAAAGGAGGGAAACTTAAAATCTAGCTGGAGGTCTGCAGCGTGGGTTCGAACTCTGGTGGGAGTAATTTTCTCTCTTCTGAGGTAGGACCTTGTAGGTGATATCAGTTCCTTTGTTTTCAAACCCTGGTCATTCATGCGCATCCCGCGATTTACTGGTAGTAGTGCTGAGGGACCGGAACTACTATCTTCAGGAATAGTCTGACGTAAACCGGAAAGCTGGATATAAAAAAAACATATAACTTATTGATGACCAAAAAAACATGGAATTAATTGATTATATATTTGTTTTCTATACGGCACAAAGAATAAGTTAAATGAGAAAGGCCATTATTTTCTTGTGAATTTCCCACCTGTCACACACTCACAGAGCAGAGCATATCAACATAGAATTTAATGAAATATAATTTTCTATTCGGCACAAAGAATACATTAAATTTGAACAGTATATTGTGATGGAGACCAGGCCTAATATTGTCTGCTCCAATATAAGACTTGACGAGTAATATGCGCCAGTGACTAATCTTATCTTTGGTCATTCACAATTGAGAATTGACAACTTAGTTTAGCGTATCAAACTCTGATTGCAACTTGGACAACTCTATGCATGTTTTGCGGATAGCACAATTTTATTTGTAGATTATTTTATAAAAATATATGTGCTGAAATCTTTGTACTAGAATTATGAGACTAACTGTTAATTCTCTGTGATGCGATACGAAGAAGAAATGAAGAAATTAGTTGGATGTGGCAGCCATTGAAACATGGTCGAGAAGCAGAAAATGAAAGCAGAGTGTTTGATTAATTGTCTAAAAAATAAAGGTAATACAATGTTCAACTATATATACAACGTAACTCATCTAATTAATTACTACTTCAACTAATTCTCAACCACCTTATAACTAATTCAATAAACTTAACTAACTCAACAACCATCTTAACTAACTCAACAACTATCTAGAGATAGGTTCCCATGTAGCAGATATGGCACTTTGGTACATATATCCAATTCTTTCACACACACCCTCAAGCTAGGAGATATGGAGATATTCCTCATTCCTAGCTTGGACATCAAATGAGAGTGTTGAATCCTGCTAAGAGCTTTGGTGAGTTAGTTTGCAGGTTGGTCTGCAGAAGGTAAGTAAGCAACATAAATGAGACTTGCATGTATCTTCTCCCTGATGAAATGACAGTCTATGTCAATGTGTTTGGTACGCTTATGGAAAACTGGATTAACAACAATTTGAAAGGCAAATTTACTATCTATGTGTCACACTCGTTTTTAACCGCCCTGTTCACGAAGAAGGGGGATCCGACACAGTCGTCGCGTATGGGCTCTTCCTGAATTGATTAAGGATTAACGAGTCGCCACCTAATTATTCTACGGTGAATTAGGGCACCTAAATGTTAACATAAATACTGCAAAATGAACTCTGACTAATGGTCTGCTAAACTATGAGATTCTGGGTAAGAGTTATTTATTATCCTAAAGGGAAGGGGTTAAGCATCCTTTAAGATCCGCTAACTTGCAGTTGTCCGATCAAACTTAGGTTAATTATTATGCTAAGAGGGAAATGTATGTTTTAAAAGTATAAAGTTAAAAGGATGTTTGAAAATGGTAAATTAAAGAAATGCATTTTGACAACGTAAAAGGTTTCTTGCAGAGGTGATTACGATTCCGAGGAATAAATTCCCGGAGTAAAATCCGAAAAGAGTATGTAAAATTGATTCCTTGGATAAAAGCATGCATTTGTATGACATTGTTTACAAAATAAATGCAGAGTTGATTTTTTTGGACAAAAGGCATGCATTTGTATGGCCTTATTTATTAAATACCTATTTTGGCAATTATAGTAAGGAGAAAAGCGAATTGTTTATAATGCAAAGAAGTGATTTTTATGGAAGTCATTTTGAATTGCAAATCGAATGAAAAATGAAACTTTATTTGCATGATTAATAATGTGAGTAAAAGATGACCAAATTATTTTGAAAGTTTTAAACATGCATGACGAGCCTAAAATAAATAATCTAACGGCGGGTTTCCAATTTTTAAACTACCCGAGCCTAAAATAAATAAACTAGCGACGGATTTCCAATTTTAAACTACCCTTTCTAGTTTATCAGTTCTAGGCCTAATTCTTCTAAATATTCAAACAATCACACAAGCAGAGTAATTAAATTACAATACAAAATAAAAAAAAGGCAGAATTAAAAGAAGTTAAAACGGAATTGGCTAAGGCGATGATAGTGTCATCTCTTGGGCCTTGGGCACAAGTCCGGCAATCTTGTACTCTTTCATCTCTGTAGAACCCCACTTTGTTATCACATATTGTTTAGATATTCCTCGCAAGGTGTAAAAGAAAAGACAGTTATAAATAAAGAAATGCGAGTAAAACCTTCGGATCCGTATAAAACAATAGAAGTTTTGATCACGGAAGGCTCAAACTTATATTTTAAGCAAAGAAATTCCATTCATGTCGTGGTTGCGAACTAGTGACTCGTCAGTCAATCTAGTTGTCTTGCCAACACATGTTGGTTTCTTGCATGTGATTTTATTATAAGTCCTATCATCGCCCTATTCCGAAGGAAACAAACCGATGGACAACCTTTCAAAAGGAACATGGCCTCAAAATCATTTTCATCGGCCCAAGTGTAGTATATGTTCAAATTAGTGAATTTATCAAGTGTAACAATCTGTTTCTCATCAAGATGTGGCATTTGCTTCTTTTAAAGAGCAGCCAACAACATACTTAGAATTCTCAAATATGGTTGTTATTCTTTAGAGTAACAGCTCATGGTAAAGTTCCAAATGGGCAGGAACCGTCTCCCAAGGATAACATCATTAGAGAGCAGCAACTCAAAAGGGCAGTGACAACCTTACCCCAACTAGAAACCCATTTAGCAAAGTTCAACATCAAATCAAGATTAGAACAAGCCCCATGACCATGAGTCATTCTCCGTTCAGCTAACCGAGGCGTGTTTCAAATCGTCGAATCCGCTTGCAGAAGATATTTTTTGGGAATTCTGATTTTAAGATTTCAAAATTCTGATTTTTCTGATTTTGGGACTGCTGATTTTCTTGATTTCAGAATGCTAATATTTTTATTTTTGGACTTGGATTCTGCCCGACCCGGATTGCGACCCGACCTAGAAACAGAAAAAAGGGATTTTTGAGGATTGAAACTAGTATTCAAAAAGGATTTTCGGATTGGACAATTAGGAACTAAAGAGGAGTATTTTCGGACTAAAGATTATGAAACAAAGTAGAGTGTTTTCTAAGCAAAAATTGGGAAAAAACAAATCGACCAGTTTCTTTGTTTTTCAGATGTTTTTCTTTGTATTTCGGGCTATTCTTCGAACCAGCTTTTGACCTCCTTTTTTCATTCACCTTTTTGGACTCCGGACGCCCCCCCCCCCCCCGAAAAATGAAGAACAAGGGGGGGGGGGGGGCAATAGATGGATTTCCCCCTAACGTTCACCCCCCCAATACCCTCTTTCAATTTCGAGTTTGAAATTCAAAATAAAAGGGGCAAATTTCTGATTTTTGAAGCGGATTTTAGGGGATAGGGGCATGGGTAAAGTGATGGGGAGGTGCCAATGGTGATGGGTGTGACAGAGGGGTTGGTGGTAGCCGGTGGTGTCGGCGGATTTTTGGGGGTGCAGGGATATGGGTGTCGGTGATTTTCGGTTTGGGGGAGAGAAAAAATGATTTTAGGGTTTTGGTGGGTTTTGTTTTAGGGGTTAAAAATGGTGTGGGGTTGGGATTAAAAGGGTTAGGCCGGGTCGGACGATTGAGCTGGAATGGGGGGTGGCCGGTTGGGCCTAATTTTGGGGTGGACTGGGTAGAATGTTTTGGGTTAACGGGAAATAAAATGGGTTGTGCTTAAAAAATATAAAAAGGGGTTTATTATTTTTTTAAAAAAATCCTTTGAAGCAATGTAAATTATTTAAATAAAATAACATTGTGATAATAATAAAACATAATATTTATGGAATGCTTAATGCTTAATTTAAATAAAAGAAATGTGATGTCATTTTGTGAAAAAATAAAATAACATAGAATATTAGGGTAAAACTATGATTAGGATATTAAGAGGCAAATGGTTGAATAATAATAATAATAATAATAAATAATGATATTAAGAATAAACGATGATATTAAAAGTCTTATATATATATATTAAAATTGTTTTGAGGTGTCAAAATATTTAAAATCACAAACAAATATCGAAAGAGATGTGACAAAATTTGGTGTCAACACTGTGAACACTGAAACAGGAAACTCAACAACAACACCAAGCTCCTTATACAAACCAGTGAACCATACAACCTCAGCAACTGAAGCAGCTACATCTCTATATTCAGCCTCAACAGAACTTCTGGAAACAGTAACCTGTTTCTTAGACTTTCAAGAAATTGGAGAAGAACCAAACATCACCAACTAACCTGTGATGGATCTCCTGCTACTGATGCAAGATCCCAAGTCTGCATCACAAAACACCTGCAATTGAGAGATGTTGGAACTACTCAGAAGAATTCCTGATCATGAAGCATTTTTGATGTATCTAACAAGTTTTAGGCCAACTTCCCAGTGTGAGGTCTTATGAGCCTGCATAAACTTACTTAATCATTGAACAGAAAATGCTAAATCAGGCCTAGTATTAGTGAGATATAACATCCTACCAATTAGTCTCCTATATATGACAGGATCTGGTAAAGGAAAATTCTGTATTTAAGAGGAGGTGGAAGTTATGTCACATGATGTCGTAAGGAAAGCAATTTACTGATCAAATTCTATAGTGGTAAACTTTTGATGCAGTTCCATGGGTGAGAGAAAAGGCTTGGCACCTGCCAGGCCCATGTCAGAAATAAGTTCTAATGCATATTTTCTTTGATGCATAAGGATTCCTTGGGAACTTCTTGCAAATTCAATATCAAGGAAATATCTAAGCTCTCCCAAATCATTTATCTTGAAAGCAGTCTGTAATTCATCATTAGTAGACTGGATAAGCTCAGGATCATCACTTGTGATCAGCAAATCATCAGCATATACCAACACTACCACAATATTGCCATCTTTCTTCTTAGTAAATAAAGAGTAATCTCTGAGACTCTGTTGAAAACCAGAGGAAACCAAGGCTGAAGTCAATTTAATGTTCCATTGTCTTGATGCCTGTTTTAGGTCATACAATGACTTCAACAATCTGCAAACCTTTGTCTGACCTCCTGTAGTATTGAAGCCTTGGTGCAGTGTCATAAACACTTTCTCATATAGATCTCTCTGCAGAAATGCATTATAAACATCCATCTGATGAATAACCCAATGTTTAGCAGCTGCAACAGAAATGACTATTCTCGCACAGTGGTCATTTTAACAACAGGTGAGAAGGTCGCTTGATAGTCTAGTCCTTCTTTCTGATTATATCCTTTTCTACCAGCCTGTACTTGTATCTTTCAATCTCTCCATCAGCCTTATACTTGATCTTGTACACCCATCTGTAACCAATGTCCTTCTTGCCTCTTGGAAGTTCCACTAACTCTCTTGTCTTATTTTCTTCCAATGCTTGTATTTCAGCTTTCATTTCTTCAACCCATTTTCTGTCTTTAGCAGCTTCTGAATAATTGTATGGTTCAGTAAAAGCATAAACTTGTGCCACAAAGTGTTGATATCTGGATGACAATCCTGTATAGTTCAATCATGTAGATATAGAATACAAACAACTAGTAGATCCTTATTTTGTGATATAATCCTTATGCCAAATAGGTGGTCTACTAGCCCTGGCAGACCTTCTAACATTAGGTTCATGTGCCAGTGTTACCTCCCCCATATCTATATTTTAAGTGCTGGCAACATCAGCATTATCAGTTGTAGAAATGACAGCATCTTGGCCTTCTTGACCGTGATGATCAATCCTAAGACTCCTAGGATGTACTAGATCATCAAAACAAAAAAGTTCATGTGTCTTGATAGAACCTAATCTGTCATCAGCATCATTTTTAAAAAGAAAAATGGACTCCATGAACATCATATCCCTACTCATAAAAAGAATAATATTCTCCATGTCATATAGTTTGTATTCTTTCTGTGCAAAACCATATCCTAGAAGAACATCTATCACTGCTCTAGGACTAAATTTGTCATGTTTGATTAAAGTTGTTGCAAAACACAAAAAAAGCTATCACTCCTAAGTGAGAAAGTGATGGCACTGTGTTGTACATCATTTCATAGGGTGATTTGTTGTTCAAAACAGTAGAAGGTATTCTATTCATAATATACACTGCTCCTTCTACACAGAAACCTAGAATTTGTATGGTATACTTCCTTGAATTTTTATGGCCCTTACTGTTTCTAGTATATGTCTATGTTTTCTTTCCACCACACCATTTTGATGTGGTGTGTATGGACAAGAACTTTCATGCATCACACCATGTTGTTGGAACAACTCCTTACAATTATGATTGAAAAACTCAGTTCCATTATCTGACCTCGCCATTTTAATTTTAACATCAAACTGAGTATTCACTTCAGTGAAGAAATTCTTAAGTAAGGTGGTTACATCTGACTTTAATCTCATTAGAAAAATCCAAGTCCACCTAGAGTAGTCATCCACAATAGTAAAAAAATATCTCATTCCATTATGTGTTTCAACCTTATAGGCCCCATAAATCCATAGGCAACAATTGAAATGGTCCTTTTTTCCTACTAGTACTGACAGGGAAAGGGATCCTAGTCTGTCTAGCTAAAGGACATACTTCACAATTATACAATATGAAAGAACTGTTATTCTTGAAACAAGGTATCTTCCTTAGAACATTCATAGGTACATGACATAACCTTTGATGCCATACAACTGCATCTACATGTTGAGCTGCTGCCAGACATTGAAATTGAGAAATCTTTTCTCCTTTATTTTGTGTGTCTAAACTCAATATGTACATCCCTTCTTCCTCATTACCAATCCCCCTGACCTTCCTAGATGAGAGATCCTGAAATACACAACATTTAGGAAAGAAAGTAATACTACAATTTAGTTCTTTTGTCACCTTTGAAACAGACATGAAATTGAATTTGAATGTTGGCACACACAAAATATTTCTAAGAATATCACCTCCTCCCATGTGATAGTCACCAACATATGAGATTTTGGTTGAATCTCCAGTAGGCAACTACACATTTCCTGCATTTTCTATCAAATTTTTATTGTGTAAGTGTCTCTAATTGCTAATTATGTGATTGGTTGCACCTGTATCTACAATCCATTTTAACAATGTATTTGTATCAATGTTAAAAGTACCTACCATATTTGCAACATCATTAGCTTATCCAATTTCAGAACTGTTCTTGAGCAAGCTAAGAAGTTGTTGGTGTTGACTAGGTGTGAAGTGATTAGCTGTCATCTACACCTCCTGATGATATTGATATGGCTTGTAGTTTGGCATGTCCTCTGATCCCTGTAGATTAAACTGTGAACTTGAAACAGCTCCATGTTGATATGAAGTATTCTGTCCAAACTTTTTGTTCCAAGTGATCCATGTGTTCTGTTGCTGATATTGCACCTCACATTCTTGTCCATTGTCCTCAAATGACAAACCTCTTGTTTTTCCTTTAGAGTTTTCTGGATAACCATTGAGTTTGTAACAATCATCCTGAATATGTCCAGTCTTGTGACAAAAGGTACACTTCATCAGTTTGAAACAATCTACTTTCATATGTCCCCTAACATGAAAGAAATCACATATTGCATTTGAATTATATGGCTTCCTTTGCCTTGAACCTCCACTTCTATTTCTGGCTGCTATAAACATAGCAGATGACTCCATTGTATCATGTATAGCTCTGCTTGTTCCTGTTACTATTCTTTGACTCTCCTCTTGATTGATCATTGTATATTCCTGATTCAAATTTGGTATTTGTTGCATCATTATCACTTGACTATAACTGTCATTAAGTCCCATTAGAAACTGCAACGTCATTTGGTATTGAAGATGATCTACAAACTCCTTAGACCTAGGAAAACAGGCTGGTGGTGGTATAATAGAATCATACTCATCCCATAGATCATTGAGCTTCGAATAGTACATAGACAATGGTAGTGTTCCTTGCCTCAGTGTGAAAATCTCCTTGTGCAGTTGGAAGGCACTTGAATTGTTAATTTTGTCAAATCTATCCCTCAATTCTTCCCATATCACATGAGAATCTGAATTGAACAACATTCCAGTGAGTAGATCTTTACTCACATTCCCCATTAACCATGACACTACAATCGCATTACACATATCCCACAGCTTAGCCAAATCACCATGAAAACTTTCTCTTCTCACTGTTCCATCTATGAAACCTATCTTATTTTCCCCTAATAGAGCTAATTTCATTTCTCTACTCCATAATGTGTAATTGTCGATTCCAGTTAGGATAATCCCAACTGATAATGATCTCAGTGCATCTAAAGGAAAAAGATACATATGATGGTTGTGATCGATGTTCATCACGACTTCCACAACCTCACTTATCGTATTTTCTGTATTGATTCCCATTATACTTGATTCACAAATTTTAGACTTCAACTGTAGTCACAATCAACAATTTAAGTTTTGATTATATTTCGAAACAAGCTGATTTCAGTTTCCTCAGTTTTCAGGTATAAAGCTCCACAAAATCTTCACTGCATGCAATGTAAGACTCTTTGATATGCCTCGATCTTCCGCTCTGATACCATGTTAATTCTCTGTGACGCGACACGAAGAAGAAATGAAGAACTTAGTTGGATGTGGTAGCCATTGAAGCATGGCCGAGAAGCAGAGAGATTGAGGGACTGGAAGTGTTTGATTAATTGTCTCAAAAAAAGAAAGTAATACAATGTTCAACTATATATACAACTCAACTCATCTAATTAATTACCACTTCAACCAATTCTCAACCACCTTATAACTAACTCTAACTAATCCAACAAACTTAAATAACTCAACAACCATCTTAACTAACTCAACAACTATCTAGAGATAGGTTCCCATGTAGCACACCTCATGACACTTTGGTACATCTATCCAATTCTTTCAAACTAACGATAAAAAAAAATATTGCACATTCAAATTCGTTTTGATATGGTCGTCTCTAAATATTTCACCCTAACTTAATTAATGGACGGTTGAGCTTTTTTTAAAAAAAATATATGTTTTTGAGAAATTAGGTTTTGGATGTTTTGATTACATTTTAAGATAGGAGTACTATTTTCTTGATGAAGAAATTACTGTTTTTTTTTTGTGAAAACTTTAATTACTTTTGAATTGTTTTTGTTTCAATACACATTTTGATGTGTTACCCGAAAAGAAAATATGTTTTGAAACAAACACAACTGTATGCAATTTCCATGCCAATTCAAACGGTATGGGTGTGGTCTAAATAAAGAGGACCAAAGAAAGAGTTTGTTCTTTGTGTGTGAGTGTGTGTGAATGAGAAATCGCTCTTAGTTTAATTCAATAAGATGTAGGTCTTCAAAACCCAATGTATATATTTTTTCTATTGAATTAGAAGAAAATAGATTTATTCAATAACTTGCCCAACAATTGAAATTTGATCTTCTACATCTGTAAATTAAAAAAAATAGAAGGTCAATCAGACACGATATGCTCAGGGTGAATATCTACTAGTATTTGATCAACACTGAAATAACTTTTTTGTTGAGCCTATTTTCATAGACACAAATGAAATGTGATTTTTCTAACAATTTAAGTTTTAAAATGAGATAATAGTAACACAATTCAATATGATGTAAGAACATACCGAGGTAATGTGTTCAAGAGTCTCAACGCATCTATTATAAAACAAGAAGTTCCACGTGTTCGACAATAAAGAGTCGGATCACAAATGATCAAGAGCATTTCGATGACAAAACTAAGTAAATTAAAAGTGAATTATCTCTAACAATTTAAATTTTTAAATGAGATGATCACATAATTCAACACACATAGTATACACTTACCGATCAATGCATGTCGTGACTGTTGGAAATTTGCCTTTGGTGGGGAGGTGTGTCCACCCGTATTTAATGACTTAAACACTAGAGTTCCGCATGTTGGAGGCTTTGTCTCTTCACACGTGCATAATCTACTAAGTGAGTAGATGATCGTAGGGCCAAGAATCGTCAAATTTCGTTGAGAAATGAAAGAGATATTGGTCCACGGAGTAAGGTGTTTGAGGCATGGAAATATGGTGTGGGACAAATCTACCACATCGGTGGGAAAAGGAAGAATTGCTCTTTTTATAAGTCTCAAATGTGGCTAAGGGTTTGGGACCCCAAGGGGTAACCCATGTGTTTGAAGGAGGGATGACCTAGATGTGGTTGGGTTCAAGGCTAAGCTCACATGCGCGCCCGTCCCGTCCGGTCTTGGGCTTTGGGCTTCTTCTGATAGACCCCCAAATTATTTAATATTTACAGTTTGGTCCCTGGAGTTTCTGGAAAGGTGAATTTGGGAACGACGGAAGACAGAAAGTTTGTGCCTACCGTTTGGGTTGGTTTTTGGAGCATTAACCGGCCATTACTTGGTTGATTAACTCCTCCATAAACAACCCTCCTTCAATGGCCTTAAACAACCATTACTTGGCTGAATTACTCCCTCCTTCAATGGTCATTAACAGCCATGCCTTGACAGTTGAGAAGTCTCCCCTTATGCTATATATTGATGCATTTTGTCTCAATTGTATGAAAAATAGAATATGACACAGAAAAAACGAGACAACAATATACACACAGAGACAAACAGAAGAGTAAAACACAGTCCAAAACGTGAGCAGTAACGTTGGGACGAAAACAGAAAACTCTTCCTTTCTTTTTTATTCTTCAGCAAGTCGTTTCGTGTTTGTTTTCTTCGTCAGAATCAACCTATTTGCTTTGTAGTGTTGATTAGTTTATTGTTTTATCTTGGGAGACTATTGCCCGTTAACGTAAAAGCATATACACGGGGAAATCTTGTCTTAAAGACAGTCATCTCTCGACTCAACCACAGTTGTAACAATCCAGATTTAGTGTTTCTTGATTTCAGGTTATCAAGATTCAAGACTCAACAAGCTTGCAGCAGTTCTGAATATTGGCTATTTGTTTATCATTTCGAACACTTGTAATATTTATTTACTTCTCGTACTGCTTTACATATCCAACAGTGACCTCACCCATAAAAGGAGCATAATCCCACTTAAGTAGGGTGGGCAAATGAAAGAAAACGGTTTAGTTGGATAATGTCCATAATAAGAAAGGAGAAGAAAAAAGGGATCAAAGGAAAGCAAAAGCTGATAACTTGTTTGTGTAGTTTCCAAGAGGGAACCATAGCCAGCAATAATTGCAAGGAAAAGCACAATCTTTGGGGCCAATGAAAGAGAAAAAGGGGTTTGTTTACATTTGAGCACGCAAATCCTTTGGCTGCTGCAAAAGGTGTTTTAAAACAAAATAAAGTTGTAGAATTAAAACCCCTCTCACCTCCTAAATGGTACATGAAAAAATTTCAATCAATGCACGTAGATATGCAATGGATATATATAACTTATATGCAATTACAGTGTAAAAAAATTCTACACTACTGATATACTTTTACCCAATATAATATATTACTTATTCTGTTTTTACGTTAGTGTATCAAAGTTATTATTAATCTGTATTGCAAAACCGATGAAGCGAGAAAAATTAATTTCTGAAAATAAACAGAATTAGTGTTGAAAAAATAAGAATAATTTTTCCAGAATATAATCGAGCCCACTTAGTTCAAAGTGTGTCCTTAAGGAAATTATTCCCCTCACAGTACTCGAGGTTGATGTAATATCCCCTCCCAGGATAGAACGATTATCTTACCAGAATAGTAGTACTCCAAATTCAGATAGCGGCGAACCACTCAACGGCAGTATATCACACAGAATTTATTTGTGCAGAAGAAAAAGAAGTTTGTGTTGTTCAGAAAATTAGTAAGTAAAATTCTGAGGAATCAAACGAATTTATAGCCATGGAAGTACTGTTTCTGAAGGTTTGCAACCCTTCTGAACAGCCACTAAAAACTGGTGGGAAATTTAAATATGGGAAAGAAACCGGGTCGCGGGTCAGACACGTGGATCCGGGTCACTAACGGGTAGGATTGGATAAGTTAACTAACTTAATTAAATGGGTAGGATTGGATAAGTTAATTAATTTAATTAAATAATAATTAATTAAATAATTAAAATTAAAGAAAATTTGGTCCAAAAAGATTATCAATCAGATCATTTGACCGAATCCGAATCCGAATCTGAAGCCGAGCTGAGCGAGCGAGCGACGACGGCGCGAGGGGTCCTTGCCCCCTCAACCCTTTTAGTGACTAGAGAAGGTGTAATGTAATATTTACACCTCTCTTTTCCTTTTTTTTCCGATGTGGGACAACTGGTTTACCCAAGGCAAAAGGGACCTTTTACATTCCCTTCACTATATCAATACCCAACAATCCCCCACATGAATAGGAATGTCTATAATATAAAAGAATGTACGGACAAGTGTGATATACAAGCGAGAATTGACTGCATCTGGATAAGTAGGTTTTCCTTTGAACTTTCCGTAGTGAACTTATATCGGATATATTCGATCAATCGGTAGATTTGATATCTTTGAACCGTCGAACTTTGTTGTATACCTAGACAACATAAGTCACACAATCAACCCTCAACCGTTTATGGTTCTCACGGTTGTGTTCGTTTCAGCCATGAACACCTCCTGGTTTCATGAGTGCATAGAGAATGGGCCTTCAATGTCATTCCCCTTTAAAGCGCTTACACTTAACACTCACATAGGTGATTTCTAAACATGTGGTCCTATAGCTACATTATCTGGTCATACACTGCTAGATTTAGATAATCATTAAAGAACCTTAATGCTTTATTAACTCATTAACAAGCCATAAGGTTTTATCCTTATTTCTGAACATTGTCTTCATCCGAGAATGGGTTGAGTTATTTGACAATGTTGAACCATCAGTCACAACTTTGTTTGATCTTCTTGAACCTAGCTTTTGGGATCTCCAGTCTGCTAGGTAGAGTTACCGCCATGATGACTTGTCATCGGCCTTAACCCCATTCCCATTGATGATCTACTAACTCCCTCTCTAGATAAGCCTTTTGTAAGCGGATCCGCCACGTTATCTCTTGACTTTACATAGTCAATCGTGATAACGCCACTAGATTTCACGACCCGACCCGACGGGCCGCGACTAACCACCCTAATGACATCATTATACTAACCTGTCACACATAATACAACTAACACTTAATGAGTCTGAAATCCGGCAGCATAACGCTGCAATAACAACATATGCCAGGGTAGGCAAGCCGACAAGGCTGCCTTTACCCCCGAATGTACCTGCCTCCTGAGGAGTCACAACTAGCCAACACAATATAACAGGCAAGCCGACAAGGCTGCCAAGTGCCAACAGATAGTACCACAGGCAAGCCGACAAGGATGCCAACAGATAATATTACATATACACGAGAACACCCCCAACATAGAGTACAATAATATGGCTGATCGAAATAGATTTCTGACCCTTACACAAGTGCAACCCACAATTGTCTATAGACCTCTACAAGAAGGATAACGACATATGACGGGACAGGGCCCCGTCGTGCCCCTAAATATACATAAATAAAAAAGATAGGGTTCCGTACAAAAATGGTAAAGCTTGGATCAAAGGGGCTTTCCAAACAGCTGCGCAGGAACCTAACCCGGAGGATCACCAAACTGAGCACATGTACCTGCGGGCATGAACGCAGGCCCCCGAGGAAAGGGGGTCAGTACGAAATAATGTACTGAGTATGTAAACATGAAATACTGCAAATGAGATCATAAGTAGCCAATAGATAACAAGAGATCAGTATAAAAATCAGGATTCAAATCCAACTGTGCCATAACAATAAAAGTCGGTTGCCTTATAAAAATGAGAGTCAAGTCAAGAAAATATGAGTGCTCGTCCATATATATATATATATATATATATATATATATATATATATATATATATATATATATACGTAACGTAACCCGACCCACTAGTGCGGGACTCGGTGGAATCATATCATAACCCGGCCCATACTGGGACTCGGTGAAGTCATATCGTAACCCGGCCCATGCTGGGACTCGGTAAAATCATATCTCATCTATGGATCCATCCTACGTAACCCGACCCTCTAGTGAGGGTCTCGGTGAAAAATGCAAGGTTGTGCACGAACGTAACCCGGCCCGGGACTCGGTGAGGTGAAGTAGTAACACTTAGCACGAGTAGATATCATGAGTTACCATATGCAAGTAAAAATTATCATTTGACTCTCAATAAAATCATTATAATAATGTCATAATAAACTCTTTGCTGAAAAATCATAGGCACTTCTCATAACAATCCTCTTTAGGAATTAAACTGTATAAGAATCAAGTACGTCCGTCGTACCTTCATTAAATAAAAATCATGCCAAAGAAAGAAGGAATAGCTCACATACCTTTTAGACGAACTAATCCACCCAATATTAGAATATGCCTCGTTATAGAACTTCAACCTATAATAATGGTGATACGTTCGTCAATTCTATGATCACTAGCATACTTTATATCGAATAACGACTTCTTATTCTATAAAAATTCGGGCAGCACTTCCCCTGTTTATACATGTTTCCACAACTTTCAAACGAAGCTAATAACATCAATAACCAAGCACCAATTAAAGGCACAACCAAAACAGCAACAAAGGGGATTCACACACCCACTTCTCATGTAAATTTAGCCTCTTAATCCACATTAAAAACAGCCCACAAAACAGTCCATGTTCCAATAACAACGAGGATAGAATGTGAAGCCTTTCTACACCTTTCTACACCCTTATTCCTTTAGGACTTACATTAGCAATTACCACACTTAAACATGCATAATGGTGACTAAATTTTCAGCATTATAACACCACAAAACAGTCCCTAAAATAGTCCATATACATCACAACATGTCCAACAATTTCATGCAAGTTCTTGGCCACAACATGTCATAATTCCATAACTCTTATCTTAATTCCTAAAATCCAATTTCGTATTTCAATACTTCCATATAACTAATTCCAACTAAATCTCAATGTTTCCTTTCAATTTCATCATGCAATTAGTGATAATAATAACAACAATAACCAACGAATCCAACAACACCAAAATATGTCCCAAATTGGCAACTAGCCCAAAATTGTCATATGCAATGCTTAAATTCCAATTTTTCCTTAACACAAATTCATTACCTTAATTCTAACAACATGCATTCCAATTATATCATAGAAAGAAGAATTTTTACACCTCAAATTCGTCCAAAATAGTCCACAATTTTCTGCCCACTGCTTGTCCGAAAATCCCACTGTTTTGTAAATTTTCCCTTTTGTTTGTTCACTTCTTCAACTCCAATTGACATGCAAGTGTTCTACAATGTTAAGCCATCATCCCTACACGTTTTTCTTCCAAAAATTCATCCCAAAAATTCGAAATTTCTGGGCATAATCTCGGCCCAGCAGTGGCTGTTTTGACACTGTTTTTGGTGTTGTTTGGCTTCCAATTTTTGGTGAAAATGTAGTCTAAGAAGAGGAGATAAAAATCTTAAATTGGATATGGGGTTGGGTATTTTTTGGCTGAGCTTTGGAGGAGAGAATGAGAGTTTTTTTTTTGGTTAAGTTGGAATGAAGATGAAGATGAAGATGAAGAGTATAGGTTATAAAAAAATCTGAAATTTCTTATTACCCTTTGGCCCCCCAAGTTCTTCAATTAATAAATCTTAAACCCACTTCTTTTAATTCCCGAGAATTTCATAAAGCCTCGTATCCTCAATGTCACAATTTTAATACAATACTATTCCATAACTCCATTGGAATAAATTCAACTACTAGGATTAATTCTCGTCGTCACATGTATAGCACTAAAGAAAAACTATTCCGGGATAACATCCGTTTATACACTAATTTTCCGTATTAACATATGCTAGCGTTCCTTATATTCAATATCCGAATCTTACTTCCTTAATGACGTTCTTAATTATCATCTTAATCTTACGAGGTGTAACACTAGAGAGGAGTTGTCTAACAGTATTGTGTCTTCGTCGTATGTGACGAGATTTTCCGTTGTACATTACGCTCCCTGCCGTACCTATTGCTGCTTGACTGTCACAATGTATACATATAGGAGCCAAAGGTTTGGGCAAGAATGGAATATCTTCTAAAAATTCCGGAGCCATTCTGCTTCTTCACCGGCCTTGTCTAAAGCTATAAATTCGATTCCATTGTAGAGCGGGCGATGCATGTCCTGTTTTGATGATTTCCAAGACTCGCTCCTCCACCAACGGTGAAAATATATCCACTCGTGGATTTAACTTCGATGATCCGGTGATCCGTTTGCATCACTATATCCCTCAATTACTGCGGGATATTTATTATAATGCAAAGCATAGGTTTGGGTGTGTTTTAAATACCCCAAGACTCGTTTCATTGCCATCCAATGAGTTTGATTAGGATTAATCGTGAATCGACTCAGCTTGCTTATAGCACATGCTATATCTGGTCTTGTACAATTCATAATATACATCAAACTTCCCAAAACTCGTGCATAGTCCAATTGTGAGTCACTTTCACCTTCATTCTTTTGAAGTGCAAAACTTACATCAATTGGAGTCTTTGCAACATTGAAATTTAAATACTTAAACTTGTCAAGTACTCTTTCAATATAATGAGACTGCAATAATGCTAGACCTTGTGGAGTTTTATGAATTCTGATGCCTAAGATCAAATCAGCAATTCCTAAGTCCTTCATATCAAATTTGCTAGCCAGCATACGTTTCGTAGCATTTACATCGGTAATATCTCTACTCATTATCAACATGTCATCAACATATAAACAAACAATGACTTCATGATTTGGAGTATTTTAATGTAAACACATTTGTCACACTCATTAATCTTAAATCCATTTGCCAACATTGTTTGGTCAAATTTCGCATGCCATTGTTTGGGTGCTTGTTTAAGTCCATAAAGTGACTTAACAAGTTTGCACACTTTCCTTTCTTTACCAGGAACCAAAAAACCCTCAGGTTGTTCCATGTAAATTTCTTCCTCCAATTCTCCATTTAAGAAAGCTGTCTTGATATCCAGTTGATGGATTTCAAGACCATATACGGCTGCCAGTGCCACTAACACCCGAATAGATGTTATTCTTGTTACCGGCGAGTATGTGTCAAAGTAATCAAGGCCTTCTTTTTGTCTATAACCTTTGACCACAAGTCTAGCCTTATATTTGTCAATAGTGCCATCAGCTTTCATTTTCCTTTTAAAAATCCACTTTGATCCTAAAGGTTTATTTCCAGGAGGAAGATCAACCAATTCCCATGTATGGTTGTTATTCAATCTCACTATTGACTGCCTCTTTCTAAAATGCTGAATCAGAAGAAGACATCGCTGCTTTAAATGTTTGAGGCTCATTTTCAAGCAAGAATGTCACAAAATCTGGTCCAAAGGAAGTAGATGTCATTTGACGTTTGCTACGCCTTCCATCCTCTTTACTTGGTGTATTTTCCTTTGGTTCTTCCCGCGGTCATTTAGATCTTTCACTTGACGACTCACATTCAGTTTTATACGGATAAATGTTTTCAAAGAATTATGCATTATCTGATTCAATTACCGTATTAACATGAATTTCGGGATTGTCCGATTTGTGAACCAAAAACCGACAAGCTTTGTTGTTTGTAGTATAGCCAATAAAAACACAATCCATAGTTTTTGGTCCGATTTTTACCCTTTTGGGCAAAGGAACTTGGACCTTTGCTAAACACCCCCCACTTTGAAATATTTCAAGTTGGGTTTTCTTCCTTTCCATAGTTCATATGGAATAGATTGTGTTTTGTTGTGGGGCACCCTGTTGAGTATTCGGTTAGCTGTAAGGATAGCTTCCCCCCACAAGCTTTGCGGTAAACCGGAACTTATTAGTAAGGCATTCATCATTTCCTTTAATGTTCGGTTTTTCCTTTCCGCAATTCCATTTGATTGTGGTGTGTAAGGGGCAATAGTTTGATGAATAATTCCATATTCTAAACATATTTCTGCAAAAAGAGATTCGTGCTCTCCACCCCTATCACTTCTAATCATTATTATCTTTTTATTCAATTGATTTTCCACTTCGTTCTTGTATTGCTTAAATGCATTAATTGCTTCATCCTTACTATTAAGCAAATACACATAACAATATCGAGTGCAATCGTCAATAAAAGTTATAAAATACTTTTTCCCACCGCGAGATGGTATTGACTTCATATCACATATATTTGTGTGAATTAAGTCTAAAGGATTTGAATTCCTATCAATAGACTTATATGGATGTTTAACAAACTTAGATTCAACACAGATTTCACATTTAGATTTATTACACTCAAATTTAGGCAATACTTCTAAATTAATCAATTTTCGCAAGGTTTTGTAGTTGACATGTCCTAAACAAACATGCCATAAATCATTTGACTCCAATAAGTAAGACGAAGCTGAATTTTCATTAATACTGTCAACAACCATTACATTGAGTTTGAAAAAGCCCTCGGTGAGGTAGCCCTTTCCTATGAACAAATCATTCTTACTTATTACAATTTTCTCACTAACCAACACGTACTTAAACCCGTTTTTGACGAGTAGTCCGGCTGAAACTAAATTCTTCCGAATTGTTGGAACGTGCATAACATTGTTTAGAGTCAGGACATTGCCGGAAGTCATCTTCAGAAGTATCTTCCCATATCCTTCAACCTTGGTTGTTGCAGTATTTCCCATAAACAGTACCTCTTCGGGTCCGGGAGCATAGGTTGCAAATGCTTCTTTTGTAGCGCAAATATGTCGAGTGGCACCAGAATCAAGCCACCACTCCTTTGGGTTTCCAACCAAATTGCACTCCGATAGCATTGCACACAGATCATCCATATCATCATTCTTTTCCACCACATTGGCTTGTCCTTTTCCCTTGTTCTTTTTCAGGAGACGACAATCTGGGGTTTTGTGGCTAGCTTTCCCACAATTAAAGCAGTTGCCCTTGAACTTTTTCTTGTTGGAATCCTTCTCCTTTCCAGAAGGCCTCTTCCTTTTCTTGTTCTTGTTCAGAGCAGCATCTTCAACGATGTTTGCCCCTTCAATTGGTGAAGTCTTACGGTACCTCTTCTTAGCGGTTTTGTTATCTTCCTCGATCTTGAGACGAATCACAAGATCTTCCAACTTCATTTCCTTTCTTTTGTGCTTAAGATAATTCTTGAAATCTTTCCATGAGGGCAGCAACTTCTTAATCATTGCAGCCACTTGGAACGCTTCATTTACTACCATACCTTCAAAGAATAAGGTCATGGAAGATAAGTTGAAGCTCTTGAACTTGGGTTCCAACGGTTTTTCCATCCACCATTTTGTAGTCTAGGAATTTGGCAACCACAAACTTCTTCAAGCAAGCATCTTCGGTTTTGTACTTCTTTTCAAGTGCACTCCATAGTTCTTTGGAAGTCTCTACTGCACTGTAGACGTTGTACAAGTCATCTTCTAAGGCACTCAAAATGTAGCCTTTGCATAAAAAATCAGCCTGTTTCCAAGCCTCAGTAACCATGAATTGTTGGTTGTCAGGCATGTCGGCGGCAGGCACGGGAGGATCCTCACTGGTGAACTTTTGCATACCAAGGGTGGTAAGCCAAAAGAACATTCTTTTCGCCATCCTTTAAAGTTGGCACCGGTGAACTTCGCAGTTTTTCAGCCGGTGGCACGGCGGTACGGGTTGTAGGAGTAACCGCCGGTGCAAAGTATTCGAGAGGTAATTCCGGTCTCAATTGCCATTATTCGTTTGTCACTGTCAAATCGACAAAACTGTTTTAGTTAATAAAACCGAATAGCAATTCAATCACAGACTTAAACGATGAAGATTTTATTTCTTCAAATCGCCAAGTATAATTATGAAACTTTAGTATTCCAACGAAGTTTTTATATCTTCGAGTCAGAATACTAATATTCATATGGAGTAGAAAACTGCATAAGTTTTAATCTCCAAACCAGAATACAGCAACGATGAAGTTTTTATGTTCTTCAAATCGTTGTACAAGTCCAACGAAGTTTTTATGTCTTCAAGTCAGAATATGAAATTTCATACGGAGTAGAAAACCACACAGGTTTTAGTCTCCAAAACAGAATACAGATTAATCTAAAAAAAATAATTTCCTTAAGATTGTTATTAATCTGTATTGCAAAACCGATGAAGCAGAAAAATTAATTTCTGAAAATAAACAGAATCAGTGTTGAAAAAATAAGAAAAAATTTTCCAGAATATAATCGAGCCCACTTAGTTCAAAGTGTGTCCTTAAGGAAATTATTCCCCTCACAGTACTCGAGGTTGATGGAATATCCTCTCCCAGGATAGAACGATTATCTTACCAGAATAGTAGTACTCCAAATTCAGGTAGCGGCGAACCACTCAACGGCAGTATATCACACAGAATTTATTTGTGCAGAAGAAGAAGAAGTTTGTGTTGTTCAGAAATTAGTAAGTAAAATTCTGAGGAATCAAACGAATTTATAGCCATGGAAGTACTGTTTCTGAAGGTTTGCAACCCTTACGAACAGCCACTAAAAACTGGTGGGAAATTTAAATATGGGAAAGAAACCGGGTCGCGGGTCAGACACGCGGATCCGGGTCACTAACTGGTAGGATTGGATAAGTTAATTAACTTAATTAAATGGGTAGGATTGGATAAGTTAATTAATTTAATTAAATAATAATTAATTAAATAATTAAAATTAAAGAAAATTTGGTCCAAAAAGATTATCAATCAAATCATTTGATCGAACCGAAGCCGAGCGAGCGACGACGACGGCGCTAGGGGTCCTTGCCCCCTCAACCCTTTTAGTGACTAGAGAAGGTGTAATGTAATATATACACCTCTCTTTTCCTTTCTTTTTCCGATGTGGGACAACTGGTTTACCCAAGGCAAAAGGGACCTTTTACATTCCCTTCACTTTTTATCCCATCATTTCCCATTCACCAATATCAATACCCAACAAAAGTTGCTATAAGTAATCACATATTATTGTAGATTATTTTATTTGATAATGCAATAAAAAATGCAGTCTTGTGCACAAAACATCCCACGTTAGCGGGGTTTGGGAAGGACCTCACCCTTTGGATGTAATGTAGATTAGGAATGCTTATCGGTCGGTTCGGTTCTATTTTGTGTATTATTGGTTCGGTTTATCGGTTACGATTTGAAAATACGTTAAATCAATAACAAACCGATAAGATATTCGTTATTGGTTATCAGTCTATCGGTTTTAATCCTTATCAGGTCGGTTTAACCGATAAGAAAATACTTCGCTAATTTTTTTGTTTTCTCTTGTATTCATTTGTTTATATATACATTGCATTCATACTTAACATTCTACATAATTATAAGACAAAACTACAAAATGCATTGTAGCAATCAAGCAACAAATCATCAAATGATAATGAACTTTTAAATTGTTTAATGCATTATAAACAGTAAAAGTACAAATGATAAATGAATGAAGAATCGAGAGAATAAGTGTGCGTGCGGTAAGAATTTAGAATTAGTTTTGTATTTAAAATTTAAAATTTAAAATCTAAAGTAACTATTATATAATTAGAAATAAATAGATAATTTTAATATAAGCTTAATGAGTTATCGATTTAACCATAAATCAAATCCTTAAAATTGGAAATCGAATTGATAACTAATAAAAAAAATTACAAAATCGTATACAAATCATTAACCCAATAACCCGATAGCGATAAACCAATAAAATTTTCATTGGTTCAATTTATCAGTTAAATTGATTTTTACACCCTAAATTATAGACACTCTTTAATGTAAGTATTAGTGGTTACTTTCACACTTCAGACTCATAACCTATAACGCTCCAAGGCTCTACCTCAATAAAAACTTTACATTGTCATTATTTGAATAAAAAAATTAAACTAATATGTGAAAACGGGGCAATTGCATGTCTAGGTGTAAGAAGTGAGAAGAGGTCCTGCCACGTTAAGTTGTCTGCCTCTAGTGCTGGACAGTTAATATTTCAACCTTCATCTTCCAAAGTCTATATTCACGAAAATTGATATCAGAGCCTGAAAAATGAATAAACATAATATAAAAAATATTCGTCTTTTGCACAAATAAATGCTATAAAAAAGCAAAATGATTATTAAAAAATTTAAAAACTTCTTAATAGAAAAAAAAAATCAAAACGAAATACTATTAAGATATTACAGTGAATTATTATCATTAAAGAGATCAAAAAATATTATAGATAATGATAGTGAGATAGCAGAAATAAGTACAGACTTGGATAATATTATAAGAACATATAGATAATTAATAAATCTAAACACAGAAATAAATATACAAACCAATTTAATAGAAGATTTAAATGCAGACCTACGAATGACTATAAATCATTATAGATGAATATAAATTAAGTCAACTTCAAATAATAGCTGAAAAACTCTTTACACATAATAAAGATAAAAACCAACATATAGTAAGTTGCA
Organism: Anisodus tanguticus; assembly: GCA_034509755.1. NCBI lineage: Eukaryota > Viridiplantae > Streptophyta > Magnoliopsida > Solanales > Solanaceae > Anisodus > Anisodus tanguticus. The sequence continues at coordinate 44,978,225 of CM067550.1, read as the reverse complement.
GGATGAGTATAGATCTTATAAAAAATAGAGATCAACGTTTACAAAAAAATTCCCAAAAGATATATGAACAAGAAAATACTATTACAACCTTAAGAAATATGTTAGCACCAAAAGATGAGTTAAGACAAAAAGAGGAAGAAATTATGAAACTAAGAGAAGAAAAACTAAGAGAAATAATCAGGAGAGGTAATGAAATAAAAGACCAAAAAGATATCATAGTAGAACAATATAAATATATTGACAGGTTAAGAAATGGATAAAGAAAAAGAAATAGAAGAAAACTCTAACGAAACATATTACCAAATGGATGCATATGAATGAGAAATAACACATACCTTAAGTTTTAAACCCGAAATATATCAAAAAATACAAGATGAAAAAGATGAACTTCAACTAAGAAAATATTTAAAACAAAATAGTTTGAAAGAAATAAAGAAATAAGATACATAGCTCAAAAACGTGAAAATATAATAGACACAACCAGTGTAAATGGTAGAGTAAGAATAAATTTAATAACAGATAAAATAATAAAAAGAGAACTAGCAAAATTATCTACTAAAGAAGCTAAAAAATACAGAAACATATACTTTGAAGGAGTAGAATTTACTATAAAAGCATATTTTCAGAAAAATATAGATACACCTATACAAATATACATATTAGATGATAGGATATTAGGAAATCTACAAGATTCTTTAATATCAGTAATAAAAGGAAATTTAATATATCAAAAACTAAAATTCACAGTACAACCAGATTTTAGTATATCATTAAAAGATGAGCATAAAGATTTAACTTTAACACTATATTATAAATTAGATGGAATAAATATTCCACTAGATAGTAAAGTAATAAGCATAGAAACAAAAATGATATATGCCCTAACAGAAAACCATCATGTAAAGAAACAACGTGAAATGAATATTTTAGTACCAAAGATGTACCAGAAATATTAGAACAAATAGAACATAAAGAAAATTTCAAAATAACCATACCAGAAGAAATAGATATGGATTTTAGTACTAGAACCCTAACACCATCACAAAGATTAAGACCACATATAGAATGATCAAAACTAATAATTAGAAAAGAACCAATAAAGTTAAGACAAACTAGCTTAAGACAACCCAGAACATTAGACATAATAAATATACCCAGTGATAGATTGAGAATTAAAGTAATAATATTCAATGGTATGATAACAACTGACTGTATAGCTGAAATTAATACAGGAGCTATTAAAAGTTTTATACACGTAAGTAAAATCAATGAAAAAGACTGTAATTTAATAGAACCACAAACTTGTGGTTACCCTGAAAATGAAAGAGAAATAATAACCAAAAGTATTAATTTGAAATTCAAAATCCAAGCTTTAGAATATAAAATAAATATAGGAGTAATAGAATATGATAGTTTTAATGAATTATTATTAGGAAGTGACTTTTTCAGCATGATAGATTACCAAATTAATAATGAAGGAATTGAAATAAATGACCAAGGAAAAACGAGATTTGTAAATAAAATATGAATATCCAACAAAAAATACAAGAAGAAACAAAAATTAAAAATAATAAAAACAGTTTTATCAGAAGAAATAATATCTCAACTTAAATACCTAGAATACAGTGCAAAAGAAATGAAATTAGAAAATGACATAATACAATTAAAACAACAATGTAATAAGTTAGGTAAAATATGGATAGATATGGGAAATAGATGGAAGAAAAGAATTAATAATCCTGAGTAACTTTAATGAAAAAATTGATGCAATATGGAACGAAATAATAGTAAAATAACAACCAAAAAATACCCTAATAATGGATGAAATAAAAAAATCAAACACAAATGCAACAATTAATAGGAGAAAAATTAACAAAATTATGAAATGTATTTGAGGTACCAACGTTTAAAATAATATTAGAACAACTTAACATATTAATAGCACATAGAAACAAAGGAAAGCAAGTAACATAAGAAGAAGAACCTAGTACGAGTCAAGAAAGAACAATAGAAAAAATAATTGACACTACGACTAAACAATCGGAATTAGTACCAATAGATGCATGAAGAAGAAGTAAAAAACTTATAATGGTAGATATTAGTAATATGAAACCTAAATTATCAGAATCAGTAGAAAAAACATTAGATAGTCTAGCAATATTAAATAAAAATGACAATTTTAATGGGAAACCAAGAACATAGTATAATTACATTTCTTAAAAATCATGAAAATATATAATAGAAAAAGAAAGATACAAGTATGAACCTATAAGAAAGAACACCAGATACTAAAGGTGAATATGTATATATATATTTTCAGCCAATTGTTTTCAATCTCTTGGCGCAATTCATTTCCCTTATCTGTTTTTTCTTCTTAATTTGTTGTGAATATAAATTCAACTTGGCTTCCTCCATCTCTTCAGCCAATTGTTTTTTCCACATCTCTTTTTTCTTCTCCATTTGTTCTTCTTCACCAATCAACAACATAATTTCTTTTTCTCTCTGGCCATGTGACTGCAAAGACTTCTTCGCCTTTCCTATTTCTTCGAGTAATTGTTTTTCCCACATCTCCTTTTTCTTATTGCAACCATCAGTCATCTTGCTTGAACAAAGTATTATAAGCAAAAACCCAAATTTTGGCTAATTAATAACAAAATAGAAGAAGTAACTAAATTTCCTCTCTGCTGAGTAGACTAAGGGCATGCATTAGGAAGAATATATATAGGGAAATGTTAGCTAATTTTCCTACTCCTATATGACAAAGGAATTAATTTCCTAAAGTAGACACATAATACATAAAGTTTCCTAAGAACAATTTTGGTTTTCCTAAATATGACTAAAGTAAAATAATGCAAATAAATATGGAATTTGCTAAACGAAGAGAACCACGTACGTTAATTATGCCGTTGGTTTCTTGATGATGGACATAATAGTCAACAAGTTATATATGTTACACAATTTGACCACAATTTAACTAAGACTGTTAAGTGGTGGATTTGGCTAAATTTTGACCGGACGAACTGGATAGAGTTAATAAGTTGGCTAGTTAATGACGCCTCTAAAAGGTACTTGGACGGAAATGGCTTAAGAAACGGTCATAACTCAATCCGCTTAATTCTTATCAAATTTAATTTCTTTGTTCTTTTTTTATAATTTGTTTAAGTACATAATAAAAAAGATTATTTTACATATAATATATTAAATTTAAAGAATATATTTATAAAAATATTTTGATAAAATTTCTCATGAGCCAATTTGGACGACATATCAGCCCACTTTTAAAATGGGATAAATTAGACGAGTCAAAACGAGCTCACCGCCCAAACCTATGCGAGTTGAGCGAATCATGTTTGTATGCGCTAATTTTGACACCCCTAATTTTAACTGATTTTTCTTGTAATTCAAGTAGTTATACTAGTGATCTTCATTTTTCTTTACTTCTTGTTTGTGATATTATTGTGATCAGTCAAATTGTTACTCGGTTATTTGTCTCTTCTTCTTTTTTTAACTTAGCTAATGCACATAAGAAGTAAGTACTTACTAGTTACTAGTATCAGCTGCATATATCAAATCAATTCAAGTTATCGTGATTAAGTGATTTAATGAAATAAAAATATGAATTAATAAAAATGTACTCCTTCTATTTCATTGTATGTTTATTACTTTTATTTTTAATCTTATTCAGAAATATGTCATATTATTATATTTAGTAAGTTTTATATTTCAATACTTTCATTTTGACCTTAATGATACTCTCGCTTATATGGAAGACAGGACATATTTAACCCTACAGGATTCAAAAGGTACTTTTTGTATGTTACACATCTTTAATTTAAGATAATGATATTCAAAAAAATTCTTTACATTACTAAACTTCGTACTCAGTCAAATTAAGATATATAAAATGAATGAATACAGTAATAATTGATTACTATATCAATAATACCGGAAAACCTTAATTATATGTTGTGATATTACAATAAAACTCTAAAATATCAACAAGTATTGTGATGAGATGGATAGGGACCTCCACCTTTAACCAAAGGTTTTGGATTCGAGGTCTCGGTAGGGAAATATCCTGAAAGGAGAGCTTTCCCTTAAATGGGCCTTACTCGGCGCGAGTGTAAATTACGGATAGGAAACCAAAAGCGAAGGAAAATATTTTACTTATAAACTGAAAGGAACTCTACAAAGTCTATAATATTTCTCTATGCTCTCTACAATCTCCAATATATCTCTTGTTCTTTTTTGTTATGAAATTAACTAGCAACACCCCTATTTATAATAGTAAGAAATCTACTTTAACTCAAAAACAGAAAAACATAATCCTATATTAATTCTAACTATAAATCCTATTTAAACATGAATTAAAATACTATATTCTAACCAACTTTGATTTTCTACAATTTTGAATTATTTTTCCAACGTTCTTCCATAATTCAAAATTGTATATATAATTTTTTGATGCACTTGTCACCATCTTGCAATTGTTGAAGCACTTGCTTTCAATCCATCAATTGTTGAAGCACTTTCTCTTTAACCTTCAAGATCGTTGGATCACTTTCTCTCCAACATTCCAATTTGTTGATGCACTTTCTCACCAACCTTCAATTGTTGAATCACTTTCTCTTCAACCTTCAATCGTTGGAGCACTTCTCTCCAACTCTCATTATTTTTTTTCTTGGTTGTGTTGGAGCACTTCTCTCCAACTTTCAATAGTTAGAGCACTTCTCTCTAACACCCGTTATTTTTTTTATTGTGTTGGAGCACTTCTCTCCAACTTCCAATAGTTAGAGCACTTCTCTCTAACACCCATTATTTGTTTCTTGATTTTTTTTTTCACTTTCTCCAACTTTTAGATAAAAGCATCTACCTCTTGTGTCATATTTGCTTGCACCTCTTTAAACCTGATATTTTAATTAGTCTTTCTCATCATGATTATTTTTCATTCATATATCATTGGTCCGACATTTGCCATCATTATTTTGGTCCAAACGGGCGACACATATTGGCTAGTTCCCCTGCCGGCAGCGGAAGCTCTTTGATTCTTTACCATGATCGTAGAAGCTATAATACCAATTTGAAGGGAAATATTTTACTTATAAACTGAAAGGAACTCTACAAAGTCTATAATATCTCTGAATGCTCTCTACAATCTCCATTATATCTCTTGTTCTTTCTTGTTATGAAATTAACTAGCAACACCCCTATTTATAAAGTAAGCAACCTACTTTAAATCAAAACAGGAAAACATAATCCTATATTAATTCTAACTATAAATCTTATTTAAACATGAATTAAAATACAAAATTCTACCAACTTTGATTTTCTATAATTTTGAATTATTTTTTCCAACATATTTGAAGGAAACTATTTTATTGAAAGACTCTATGAATCTCAACAATGTCTTATTTTTTCTTATTTTCTCTTGTTATAAAAATAACTAGCAACACCCCTATTTATAATAGTAAGAAATCTATTTTAACTCAAAACATAAAGACATATTCCTATATTAATTCTAACTATAAATCCTATTTAAACATAAATTAAAATACTAAATCCTAATCAACCTTGGTTTTTTAAAATTTTGAATTATTTTTTTCAACATTCTCCCGTGATTCAAAATTGTACATCTAATTTTTGATGCATTTGTCACCATCTTCCAATTGTTGAAGCACTTGTTTTCAATCCATCGATTGTCGAAGCATTTTCTCTTCAACATTCACGATCGTGGGAACACTTTCTCTCCAACATTCCAATTTGTTGATGCACTTTCTCATCAATCTTCAATTATTGAAGCACTTTCTCTTCAACCTTCAATTGTTGATGCACTTTCTCATCAATCTTCAATTGTTGAAATACTTTCTCTTCAACCTTCAATCGTTGGAGCACTTCCATCCGTAATTTAGTTTTTTTCTTGATTGTGTTGGAGCACTTCTCTCCAATATTCAATTGTTTTAACCTCTAACTTTTAAAGAAGATTGTACATAATTTTTAACTATAAATCCTATTTAAACATGAATTAAAATACTAAATCCTAACCAACTTTGATTTTCTACAACTTTGAATTATTATTTTCAACATTCTCCCGTAATTCAAATTTGTATATCTGATATTTGATGCGCTTGTCACCATCTTCCAATTGTTGAAGCACTTGTTTTCAACCCATCAATTGTTGAAGCGCTTTCTCTCCAACATTCCAATGTGTTGATGCACTTTCTCATCAACATTCAATTGTTGGAGCACTTTCTCTCCAACATTTCAATTTTGTTGATGCACTTTCTCACCAACCTTCAATTGTTGAAGCACACACTTTCTGTTCAACCTTCAATCATTGGACTACTTTCTCTCCAACATTCTAATTTTGTTGATGCACTTTCTCATCAACCATCAACCTATTGGAGAAATCTCTCTCGAACCTGATGGAATACACACATAAACAGCGGAAGAAAATAGCCAGGATCGAACTTGCATGTAATATAGATAACAAATAATCGCAGGTTTTATCAAACATAAAATGATACTTATCTCTTGAAGCGTGACTTCGACCACGAATCTAGCCTTCAAGAATCAGCAGAAATCGTCCAATGCGATCGTGCTCCAGTTTCGCGATCTGCAGTCTTCTGCTATGTAACCTAATTAGCCTTTGGACAGAGAATACTCGTGTGGGGAAGCATTACGGCTCAGTAAAAGGTGTATACCTCTTAGGGTTGAAAAACACTCTATTTATAACCACATTTTAGAATGTAAACCCTAGTCTAAAACATGTGGGCTTGCTTTTCCCCAAAAAAATATTATTTTCCAAGTCAAAGAATAATTAGGCATAGCATGGACCATAGATTTAATAATGAGGCTTTCAATAGTGGTATTAATTCGATATATGAATGAATTAATCCTATCACAATAAATTACATATTATTCCGCTAAAAACCTATAATTGCACACCTCAGTTTAATTTCAAAATCTTTCATTAAATCTTATTTAATTCTCCGTGTTCAGATTACAAATACAATCAATTAAATAATTACTGACAATCTAATTCATTGACTAATTATATCCTTTACACTTTCGCTTAACTTATTTCATGTGACGGATATAAAATTCACTTGCAGGGTTTTCACATGAAAACTTATAACCATCCATAAAGGGATATCATCAATCTCAAAATCGAGACATGAATTCTATCAACTAATTATTATTACTCCAATGGTATTTGTTACTATCCAACCCATCAGATACAATGACTCATAATAGAGTCGTACATTTTGATAAATCAAATTAAGAGCAAATTACATTAATCATATCAAGATTAAGAGTATAAGTACATTTAATGATCTAGAGAGGTTGTTTTACATATTCAGTACAAAAATATTTATCTCTATTTGGTCTGTTCAATACATACAAAATGTACTAGCACAAGAAGTCGAAACTATACCGTTCCCATAATAAAGATACATTATATTTAATCTTGTGCTACAATCATACCGATAGCTTTGTTCAATTTTATCTTAGATTGTGAACATGAACTTTATACTTATAAGAACGATGATTTAATCTTTCATGTATAAGCTAAACTCTATACACTAAATCATCTACTATATAAGTAAAAGACACACATACTTAGAGATGGCAGTGGATCCTGGACCCGGTCCGGATCCGGTGGATCCAGATCCATTTTATAGGATATGGATTTTCAAAATTTGGACCCAACGGATCCGGATCGGACCCGGATCCGTTTCTGACGGATCGGATCTGGATCTGGATCTTGTATTTGAGATCCGTATCCGGTCCAGATCCGACCCGTGGATTCGTTTTTTATTAAATATATTCATAACCTAGAATGTAATTTTATAAGTATTTTCTTAAAATTGCTAAGCACATCCTTGCAAGTTTTATTCTCAAAACAAGTTTAATTTATCCCCGTGTTAACTCAAAACCCAAAAAATAAAGAGGTAACTTCGATAATAAAATCAATGTTATATTAGTGAATGACTAACATCTCCATAGACAAGTAGTTAAAATTATATTCACAAGCACATGCAAGTTCAGTATTGTGGAAATACTAGTTAGCATTTTCCACAACTATTGTCATTGTCCAACATTTTCAATTAATAGCTCACAATCAAAACGAGACAACGAACAAAATATCTCATATGACCATTTCAAAATTGAAACACATTAAATTGTTAGCTACGTAAAAATCGTTTGTCAGTTCAAAAAAAAATCTTAGCAAGGCAAATTTTTTTACATGTGGATCCAGATCCGATCAGTGGACCCGGTAAATCCGATGGATCCGAATTTGGATATGATTTTTATGAACCCGATGGATCTGGATTCAGGTATGAAAAACGGATCTGGATCTGGATCTGGATCTAGTAGATCCGATCCGATCCTATCCATTGCCATCCCTACACATACTAATACATGATCTATATAATTCTTTATTAAAATTAAATAAATAATTATTCTATAATAAATATTATATCCAAACACATGGTTAATAGTATGTATCCCAACAATCCCCCACATAGATTTTTAACCATGACAATTGTTAGAACATACCATATCTAAACACATGGTTAATAGAAAATACCCCAACACAACCTTCATTGTTTGTTGAAGCATTTTTTCTTCAACTTTCAATTGTTTTAACCCATTTCTCCAACTTTTAGAGAAGACGGTTCGGTTCCTTCCTCTTGTGCTATATTTGTTTGCTTCTTTTTTAAAGTTGCAATATTTTTCTTCAATCCTTCTCAGCATGATGCATATATCATTAGCTCGATGTTTATATACATAATTCTTGATCAGATGGATGACGTATATTGGTTATAGCCGCCCGCCTGCAGCGGAAGCTCATTAATTCTCTACCAGGAATCCAGGATCGTAGAAGCTCTGATATCAATTTGAAGGAAATAATTTTATTTATAAACTCTATGAATCTCTATCTCTTGTTCTCTCTTATTTTCTCTTGTTATGAAAATAGCTAGCAGCACCCCTATTTATAATAGTATGAAACATACTTTTACTCAAAACAGGAAAATCTATTCCTATAAAATTTCTAACTATAAATCCTATTTAAACATGAATTAAAATACTAAATTCTAAATAACTTTGATTTCGGATTCGAGGTCTCGGTAGGAAAAATATCCTGATATGGAAAGCTTTCCCTTAAATGGGCCTTACTCGACGCGAATCCAAATTACATATAGGACACCAAAAGAAATAACACTCTAAAATACAACAAGTGCTGGGAAACAAATGCAAATAGAAATTTCAAGACAAAATTAAGCCTCTTCACCTTTATTGCGGAAGCTCCTTTTTCTGCTAAATGCCTTCTCCTGTGTAGTCACACAGTGGAAACATATCAGCAATCATAGTATTCATAAACAATAATAGTACTTCTCTATGAGCAATTGAAGTTGTCAAGTTACAAGCAACTTTTGCATGCATTGTCAAGAACATTAAAAAATATTTTCAGTATAGTTATTACACACACACTACTATCATTAAAACAATATGAAAGCTACACATTAACCACCTAGGCCAGCTTCTTTTAAGTCACAACTTCTAAGCTAGTTATTTAGAGGGTCTCCTTATTAACCTTTAATGATTATAAGATCCAGAACTTACCAAATTATTACATCGTGGCTATATATAGGGTGTTGGATTTGAAAAGGACATTAATACATGAACACAAAATCCAAAAATACATTAATTTACTTGTTTCAAATCGATGTACTTATAAACATTATTGCTTTAAATGCTAGAAAACGATAAGGACAAGAAAGCAGTTAGTAATGAAAATAAATTAACTATGTTTGGAACTGAACAATTTATAATAACACTTGGCCAAGAACAACAGTTCTTTTACATAACAGAAACAGTGCTTAATACTAAAACTTTATGTTGAAATCCACTTTTTTTATTCAAGAATTGAATAAAAAAAATCCTTTCAAACTATCATCAAAATCCAGTCCTTTTTGTGCTTTCTATAGAACTTTCTTTTTGTTCAACTTGGATTTTTCAATCTCTTGGCGCATTTCCTTTTCTTCTTGCAACAAGTCATGTTCAAGCAAAAATGACTAATCTTCAGTCATATATAGCTGAAGTTCAAACAAAAATGACTAATCTTCTGTCATATATAGTTGAAGTTCAGTAAAAAATAATTGATGTCCAACCATTTTTATCGAAACTTTTGGCAGAAATGCATGAACTTCTCTAACTACAGACATTTTGTTAAGCCTAACTTCATATGCGCATCTAAAGTGAATATACGTGCAAAATATTTTAAAAGATGAATATTAATTAAATGACGGTATCAAAATAGGTTGTCCCGTGAAATTATTGCGACCAATGCATAAATAGAAAACCCAATAATGGAGAGTACGAATCAAATTATATGATTATGAATCTGACAAAATACCGCGAGTATTAGAGGTACCCGCATAAAATGAGAGTAAATACTGTTGAGTTCTCCCACATCGGTGGGATAAGTGGTCATTTGTCTCCTTATATGGCTTGGGCAATCCTCCTCCCCTTAAGTTAGCTTTTGGGGTTGAGTTAGGTCTAAGATCCATTCTTTACATGGTATCAAAGCCAGACCTGTCCCAATTCATTGTTTCCGATGTTGGCCCCCTCTTATATTGTCCACACTCCAGATGTCCATTCCTGGGTGTGAGACGGGGTGTTGAGTTCTCCCACATCGGTGGGATAAGTGGTCATTTGTCTCCTTATATGGCTTGGGCAATCCTCCCCCTTTAAGCTAGCTTTTGGGTTTGAGTTAGGCCTAAGATCCATTCTTTACAAATACAACACTATTGTCCATTAGGGAGATAGTAGAATTCAAAATCACAAGAAAGTAAATATTGTATTTGTCCCAATTTGTATAACACTTTTTTCTTTTTAGTCTGTCCCGATAAAAATGACACGATTCTATATTTAGTAACAATTTAGCTTTAAACTTCTTATTTTTACCGTTAATAAGGTGATTTACAGCCACACAAATATATATAGCTTATTTTGGACCGTTTCAAAAGTTTCCATTTCATTCTTAAGCTCTGCGCCCAATCAAACACCTTCAAATAATTTGAGATAGAGGGAGTAGGTTTTATTTCGAACAACAATTGGATAATGATTTAGTTAAAAAGAAGGCCACATTTTCCTGCTAGGCAAACTGATGATGTTTTTTGTTTCTTCTTTTGGCTCTTTCTCCCCATGTTACCGGAAAGAGAGAAACAATGACAGTTTAAATTGTCATTACATCACGATTTCCAAATAAAAGGTTGAGGCGAAAATACCTTACACGCACTCTGTATTTATATTAAACCGATTAATGTAAAACATGTAAAGTGTGTATAATTTTTTATCAGTTAAAATCATAGCTCTGTGTTATGTAGCCCATTTTAATTTGAAACTCTTACGGTTAAATGGTCTACTTACTGTAATCCCAGGATACAGGTAAATAATTCCTGTTAAATGTGCTCATATTCAAGAAAAATGTAGCACTAGTCACAGGCAACAAATATTTTATTTTCTTTAAGCCGAGGATCTATCGGAAACAACATCTACCTTCATGGTGAGTTGAGATATCATACAATCTACTCTCCCCAGACGCACCTTGTGAGATTACACTGAGTATGTTATTAGTACACTCCTCCAATTCAGCCAAAAATAGGTCAAATTCTTGGGATTAATGATACATCCACTTTTTTTTTGGTAAACTACATCCACTTTTTTTTTGGTAAGTACATCCACTTTTAAGTTTTAACTCGCTTAACATTACCTTCAGAAGACATTGTTATCCAAAATAAAGTCTTCTGATTGTATGATATCAGAAGACTGTTTGCCTTTCCATTTATCAGGAAGGCATCTGATGAACAACATGACTCGTCTCTATAAAACTTATATACATGATGCCACTAACAACTGCTCAAACTTGCTTTTCTATGTACATAGGATGGAACTGTTAAACATGCCCGCTTCCCCCGGAATCTGTATGAAGCCCAAATGCACAATCTTATCGGCATAAAGGCCTTTTGTATGTATACTCGAAGAGAGGCTATGTGCTGCCCAAATGCACAATCTTATCGGCATAAACAGTATCTTTCGAGTTTGCCAAACAATAGATAAGAGTCGGTGCACAGCCTGCTCGAACAGTTTCAGATAGGATGTTGCACACCTTATGCAAGTCCTTTCTGCTTAAACAATTTCAACCACTGGTATACACAAGGGTACAGCGAATTTCCTTGCAAAAATTGCAGATAACGACTATCTGCTTCATTTTTGTTTCCAGTTTTAGCCGCCACCTGTATCTTTTCTTCTCTTGCTTGTCCTGCTGCCCTTGGGTATCGAAGTCTCAGCAGGTTCCGAGTCGAGCAGCTTTTGCCTTGAAGGACTGGCTGTGTTTGTGGGGACAGAATTATGAGGAGGTTCTTTTTCTTCCTTGCAATCTGTCTCAAAGGCATCTTGACACGAAAGTTTCTCGTGCAAAATAGCAGAGTCCAAGGCATACACACGGAGGGCGAGGGCTGAGAGCGTCGAGATTCTTGCTGCAGCTGAAGGTGATGACCAATACCACCAGTCATTTTTCAAGTACTCGGCTTTGATGGTGTCCTCTAAAATAATTGAGGCTTGGACCACCTGAAGGAGACAAATGAGCAAATCTAAGTATCAGAAGTTTAGGACCAAAAGAAGAAAACCAAGAAATTCGCTGAGGTTTAGCTAACAAATGAATTATTATGTGATTCAACACAAGAAACATATTCTATTTATATCTAGGAATGCACAAACTTATCCTTCTTTTTAATAATGACCAAGAAATCTTATGTTTCCAGCTTCGAAAATCAGTATATAATATGCTCCTCCTCTCTACCCTTCTCCTTTAAGTACCGGAGTATCCGGAAAAGTGACATAAGCCTACCACATATCCCACTTTTAACTACAAATTGATCCAAAGCCCACGGGGCCTATCAAGGAACTTTCAATGCCCAGAAAGCCAAAGACAGGGAGTTGGGAAGGAGTTGAATGTTCCTCTACTAATATATTGAAGGTTGATTTCTTTGACAAGAACAGGAAACCCGCAGAAGACTAAGGGGTCATTTGGTTTAGAGACAAATTACGCAAGGAATAGTAATGCAGGGATTATTTCTTGTTGGATGTTCGGTTTAATATATTAAAAAATAGTATATATTGTATAGTTAAAAATATGTGTTTACTTTTAATCAAAATAAAAGTATGTTTACTATTATGAGGGTTAGTTTTATCATTTAGTTGTTTCAATGCATGTATAACTTATGCGAGTATTGTCTATGAAGAAGGAAAGGGAACTAGGAACCAAACGGTATACTAATGCAAAATTTTATGTGAACCAACCAAACGACCCCTTAGGTCTCACAATACAACCACTAAACTCGAAACGGCCTGTTTAGTCTATAAAGCTTCAGTAGAAAGAGCCAAACATTTACCTCATAAATTGTAGAAGCAGATTTTACAAAGGCACGCCATGCACATCTCTCTGATTGTGACCTTGACACTCTCAAAGCTTCTTCAGGTAAAGCCGCATCTATGTCAAGCAAGTTGATTTTAAGACACCGTAAAATTACAGAAGCCTGGCCAACTAAAGGACGTAGTGAGGATTCCGGAATAACAAAGTACATATTATCCCCAAAATCAAGGACTTTATCCTTGGTAGAAGAAAACTGATCTCTTCCCCTCTTTAGTCTCTCAAACACTGGTCCAGCCACAGCTAAGCCATTTCGAGTAGAAATTTTGGCTCCATTCCGAGGTTCCTGCTCTGAAGACAACAAAGCTGTAGAATTTCCTGCACGTACCTCATTTTCCCTTTGAGATGCCAATTCAAGGGAAGAATCACTTAGATATGGAGATGTGCCTGGAACAAATGATGGTGTACCATTACATCCAATGAGTCCTGTGTCCTTCACCAGCTCCTTGAGTGACCCCTGAGTGATGAACTGTGCTTTGATCTCCTCTAACTTAAATGGACATTCTTGTTCAGTTTGATTTCCAGCAGAAGCTGGTGCATTACCATACTTGTCCTTCCTAGATGCTTCACCATTACCAAGCTTCTTGCTCTTGGAAGCTTGAGACATGCCAATATTGCTCAATGAATTCTCCTGCAGCATTTCATTTTTTGCAATTCTTTTACGCTTAGGAGGTTGTTCACTTGTTTCCCCATTCCGATGAATGGGTGCACCAATCCTGCACTTTTCATTTGCATGCTTCAGACATTCCTCAGCATTGGAAAATGTTTGGTGGCATGACAGACAATGAGGTCTAGAGGGCCATAATGGTTCTAGACACTCGCACCTGTATAATCCACCATCAAAAGAAACTCTCACTTGACACCCATATCCTTGCAGATTTCCGTTTCCTCCTCTGCTAAGCAACCACTAATCTTCTTGTTAATTGCAGTAACGGCTCTGGTGACGAGAGAATCAGAATTGAAACAGGAACCAGAATCCTCAGAGGGGATAGAAGTGCCCAGTCTTACCTTGTTATGCACATGACTTCCCGAATAGCTGGATTTCTTGGTTTTATTATCCTGCCACTGCGAAATAGACTCCTCCAATTCTCTCTCTCTCGTGTCATCCTCTCTTAGCAATCGACGAAGTAGTTCAACCTCAACATCAGATTGATAAGATGTCCACTGGTCAAAATTAGGCATGCCCATATTCTCCATAGGAGCAGATGAATCTAAAGCACCACTTTGTCTTGAACTTTCTACACCATATGACCACAAATGTCGAGATGACTCCGGCTGTGTACTTGTACTTGCATTAGCTACTATTCGCGAAGATGTAGACCTGCCGAAACTCCAGTAGAGTCTGCCCTCAGAATCCTGTCCCATATACTCTTTCCTAACAGAAACCTCCTGAAGTTCTAATTCTTTGGCAGCAATTGAGTCCTCCAAAGCACGAATCTCATTCTTCAGAGCGGATATCTCAAGAAGGTATGCTTGCGCCAAATTTGGGTCAGCTTGTATGGAACACTGACGACTATATTTCGTGGCAGGGGTGTGCTCAACCGTATGGTTGCTCAGGGAGCCTGACAAAGTATTGCCAGACACCAAGCTAACAGCAAACAGCACTGGACCATTTGAACTACTCTGTGCTGACTCCAAACAATTGCCAGGAATTTGGTCATTTTCTTGTCGGGGAGATATGAACAAGTCATTCTGCAAACTAGCTTCTTCAGTACCACATTTTGCAGGGGATGAAGTATTCAGAGACCCAGTATTATCCTTCAACGACTGCTGATGCTGTAAATGGTTGATTGAATCAGGGGAGTTTCTAATATGATTGCTGCCATCATCCAGCTGTCTGCAACCACCAGAGATTGACGAGTTATGGCTGCCACTGTCGGGCTCCTGCACCTTCAGTTTACAGTCATTGGATCGTAGAGACGCTAATGCATCTGATCCTGTGTTTCCACTGCTCCGAGCATTACTCTTCAGTTTTGCAAGGCTTGCAGTCAAAATTTCCTCCCTACATTTTAGAAGCTTCAGTTCAGCACCGAGGCTACGCAGTTTCTGCTGCAACTCAGCAGACAGAGAGGCGCTTCGGTCAATGTGATCACGAAGAATGGCTGAATTCAACACCTCATCACACAGGAATTTAAGAAGGAAAATTCTCTGCACCATGGAGAAAGAAATTGTACATGTCAAATTAGGATAGGAAAAGCTGCACATAATTCATGTTCTACTTCGATGTTATGCCCAATAGACAATCCTAGAGTTTAACAAAAAAAATCTGCATGCGGCACAGTTCTCCTTATCACAATCAGATGAAAATTGAACATTAACATGTATATATCGCACAAAGCTCAATTTTTCCAGAAGCAACCAACACATTTTAATGCCTGATATCAATTAGGTTGAAGCCTCTACTGTCAGAGTGCTACACATTCAAGTCAAGCAGTGCAAGCATGTAAAGTGTGCAAGCTACAGAGTAGAGTGGAGTTATGTAGACAAACCCATACTTTTTTATTACATGAATTCAGATGTCTACAAATCCTTAAACACTTGTTTGATAATTCCATGCATATTTCTCATGCTATACAAGTTTAATGTGTGACATTTCAACCGTCTTAAGACATTTGGAGACAAACTCCAGTAATTACTTCAAAACATTTTTCCACCATTACCAATATAATTAATGAGTCAATTAAACTTGGAAGACATTTCAGAAACAGAAAGGAAGACAAGTGAGACAAATACTTCTTTCAAGGATCAAGCAAAGATATTATACCGTACATCTTCCAACAGCAAACAGGCTAACATATACCTAACATTGTGACATCAACATAGAAATACAGAAGAAAGTTAAAGAACGTACATCCTCCCGTGAAAGCTCCCAATATTCCTTCAACTCCATGGCGCTTGTTAATCGAGAAAGTGCTTCCATAAACTTGAGTGTTAGTTTTTTTCTGTGCAACCTCCTTTTAACGCATTGACGAATAATATGAGAACCAGAAGAAGCATTCAGGGACTGTGATTTCTTAGCTTCACAATCTGGGCAATACCAATTCCCGCTAGGAACTTTAACAAGCGGAGGATCTAAGCAATACGTATGGTACTCCGAATCACATTTATCGCAAAGAAGAACATTGACATCATCTTTATCCATGCCACATACTTTACAAATTCCTTCCTCCCAAGGGGCTTTAGGAAGTAAGCTCTCATTCACATGAACTAGGAGTTCATCTCTCACTTTTGCAGCTTCACTGCTTAAACTGCTGTCATTTGAACACTCAATTTTCTGGACTAGGGGAAGAACCTGGGGAGACATGACCAAGCCAAGCTTAGTCAACAACAATGACAATGATTTAACCAAAGAAGTTCAATCACAAACTCAATGGAGCAAAGGTTCAACTCTCAACCAAAATAATAGGTTGCTGAAAAACTAAACCGAGTGAGTTGGATAAATTTCAAAATCAAATTTCCTCCAAAAACAATCTCATATTCTAGAGGTTTTGAATCCAAGCACAAAAAAGTGAATGGACCAACTCTAGTATCAAACTGCTCATCTTTTTGCACCTCTGAGCAATCTCATAAAACATCCTAATTATTCATGCTAGGATATATACATGATTAGACAAGGAATAATTTAACTTTTCACATGCACCAAACAGAAAGTACTACAAATCCACAGCTTCGAGAAGCCAATACCGTACTCGACATACTGAAATAATAAACACTTGGTATTCTTCGTTTACACTCTGAGAGGAGGTTGACCAATTGCATACTCAGGAGGTCCCTATTTGTATGGAGGATTGGATCTCTTCTGTTGAGAACCATATTTTGGTGTAGGTTCTCTCCCTTTTAGTTTATGAAATGCATACGGGGTTTCCCCAAATGTTAATAAAATTATTTACCTTAAAAAATGAGGATGGAATCATAGAGAAGACAGAGAACAAGTTAGCAAGATGGAAGGCTCAGTATCTTTCTTTAGGGGAGTAGACTCACATTGATTAATTATGTTCTAGACTCTCTACCTACTTATGTGATCTCACTGTTCCCAATCCCTACCGAAGTGGTAAAGAAATTAGACAAGTTGAAAAGAGAATTTTTGTGGCAAGACAACGAGGGCAAAGGTTAAAATCTGGTAAAGTGGAAAACAGTTCAGTTTAGCAAGAAACAAGGGGGGATGGGCATCCGAAACCTGAGGATACACAATAATAGTCTCTTGATGAAATGGCTATGGGGGTATAATGAAGAAGATTTATCTCTATGGAAGGATGCAATTCAGTGCAAATATGGACAACAACAACCTTGGGAGTTCAGATGAGGTAACTAGTACCTATGGGATGGGGGTTTGGAAATCAATTAGAAGTTTATGGGACAAGCTGAAGGAAGACATTTGTCTAAGTGTGGGAAATGGCAATAAAATACAGTTTTGGAGTGATGTCGGGTTAGACCAAGTCTCCTTGAAGGATTCCAATCCTGATTTGTTCTCCATCTGTTCTAAGCCGGAATGAAACAGTGAATGATTGTTGGTCTCCTCAGGGATGGAATCTACGTTTTAGGAAAAACTTGAATGATTGGGAGGTGGAAAGGGTGGCCAAGCTCTTGATGGACATTGAGGCTTTCACAGGAAGAGTTGATGGGCTTGACACTATCAGATGGAGGCATAACAATTATGATTTGTTCTCTGTCAACAGGGCTTATAAGAGAGGAATCAGGGGTGAATCTGAGGGTAACTTGTTCCTATGGAGGAATATATGGGAAAGCATAGCACCTAACAAGGTAAAATGCTTCTCTTGGTTAGCTGCTAGAACTTGCCTTACTCGGGAGGTTTTGCAGAAAAATGGATTCCCAGTTGTTCCCAGATGTTTTTTGTGTATGGAAGCCATAGAAACAAACAATCACCTCTTTCTTATTGTAGATTCACTGCCCAAATCTAGGCTATCTTTTTTAGTTTCACCAAAGTGAACAGGACAATGCCAGAACACACTGCTGATTTACTGAGCTGCTGGATTAGAAGAGGGGGAAGTAAGAGCCAAAAGAAATGGAGGATAATCCCTGCATGTGTATGATGGACAGTTTGGAAAGAAATAAATGGGAAATGTTTTGAAGATAGATCCAATTCCATTCAAAAAGTAAAGTGGAATTGTATTTTATCTTTGTGCTTTTGGTATAAAGAACATTTGTATAGATGATACAGAGGAGATTTTACAGTTTTTTGGATCTTTGTAGTATTCTGCTTTCTGTTTTTTTTTCTCCTGTTACCTTTTGGTGGTCTCCAGCATTTCCCTTAAAGCTGAGGAATATAACAGTACCAGTTTTCAAAAAAAAAAAAAAAGAGGTCAGCCTATCGCGGACTGGCTCAACTTCCTTTCTTTCGAACTGAACTACCTCGACATTTGCTAACTGCATCAGATTCTTAGGATGAAGGGAGACTAGCTTTTAGAGTGGATTCCTTTCCTAAACTAAAGAATTGAATTATCTTCACCCATATCATTTCGGCTCTTACCTAAATAGGAAGAAACATCATGCTTATCTAAAAGGGAACTACTACTACTACTACTGTAAAAAAAAGGAAACAAACATATAAAATGCTCAAGGCAAAGCAATTCTTTCCTGCTTAAAACAATAAGGATAATGGCTAGAAGGCCAACAAACCTCTTTTTCATAATCTTCCTCAAATTTCTGCAATAAGGATCCAGCCAACTCAAGCAAATTGGACTTGTTGCAGTACGCAGTCCGTATATTATGCCAAACCTAAAAGAAGCAAAGAATAAGAAATATTGATCGTTTCTTGCCATTAAATCAAAGATGCTGAAGGAAAAATAGAAGGATCAAATAAAAATTTGCCACAAAACTTGAACTAATCATGCATCTTTCTAAGTAAAATGATCCAGCAAATCCCAGATATCTAAGAATATAGATGTGGCAACAAGCAAATCCCAGATATCTAAGAATATAGATGTGGCAACAACTACACAATTTTATACTGCAAATGCAATCTTAATTAAGAAACCGGAGTTGGACCTCTCTTTAATGTATCACCGAACCCATATATACATGTTAAAAGAATTACCTCCCGCACATCATCGATGAAAGATTCATGTGATCCCCCATAGGATCCAGCAGCCAACTTCAGATCAATGGTCCTGAAGTCTAAAGGCCGAGATACCATTGCCGGATGCCCAAGAAGCCCCTCATCGTCATCATTAGGGTTCAGAACTGATCTTCCCAAGAGATTGCAGAAGACTTTATCTTTATCTTCTTTAACAGCTCGCCGCAGTATTATCCGACATTGTTTCATAATGATATCAGACAGAGAGCTAGAACTCTTTACCTTTACTTCCTTCTCAGGTTTGGATGAAGTAGTTTCACGGTTAACATCAGCCAGGACAGAAATTACTGCTCTCTGCATTCAGTTAGTTTGATTAAAGGTTAGTCATTTAACAAAGTTGACACATTCAATATATATTCAAGATATTCATCATGCTGCACCTTGGTTGGCCCTGATGCATTTCCCTTGTAAACTTCCTTACTAATCGAGTGCAGCAATTTTTCCCTTGCCCATTCAGGTGGATCTTTTTCCAAAGCCTCATTGATACATTTTCTAATACGAGCCCCCACATTTGTAGGTAGCTTCCGTATTGGCTCCAGCGCCTTTGCCCACTCCGGGACTTTTCCATCATCAGCATCGGCTCCTTTGGCATCAGACTCTTTCTCATCAATGGAAACAAAAATGCTTCCACTCTTCAATGATCCAAATATTTGCTTTGTAGCCTCTGCAAGAAGCTGAAATCACGCACTTCAGAATGTTTTAATTTTGACAAACCTCAGATAACAGGAGAAGCAAGCATATTGAGAAGACAACACTGTGTATACATTTACCAATAGCCAGATGGCTCGAAAATGGACACAAGAAATTCACTCTTCAAGTAGGGTGTGAAATATACAAAGCATGTATGACAAGAACAAACACATTAATTTAACTTTTTTTTTTTGATAATTTAACATTAATTTAACATTGACAAGAAGCTTAAATTATTAAATTGACTGTATATCCAGCTCCAAAGATAAGGTAAAAGTGGAGAGGTTTTAGGAAATAACTTTAAGAGTGTTCCCATATGGAATAAAGAACACAAAATATGAAAAAAGAAAGAACAAAGGTGGCGCGTCCAAAATAAATATCTCAAACAACGCATATATATATATAATACTAATTGCACTTCTTAACGATTAATAAATCAATAGTATGTAACAGTTCAAGTGACGGATCACAAGTTTAAAACAAACATCTTGTAGAGGAAATTATTGGCACACTTACATTTTCTACTCTGCGGGAGCAAATATGATACTCAATTGATATTGATGATTGAATACTCTTCGTGGAGAATTCACGTTTTCTCACTTTTCTTATTTCTGTAACTCAATATTTTGTATACACCTTGTATGTGGGTGATTTTCCCCAACACTTCAATAAACTATCATCAAAATACTTTCAATATAGAGAATGAGAATGCTACAGCCTACATGCAACAGGTGTAAACCTTGCCATTGCATCTTAAAAGAGACATATTCTCATCTTTTACGGTAGTACATCACGTCAAAAATTGCACCAAATAACAAGTATTTACCATTGTCATTAACTTGTTAAACGTATAATAGCAATGCACATGAAATGGTAGGTGTTTCTGTCATATTCGCATGTTCTAAATGCACCATAATTAACTATGACTTCCATCCCTTTTTTTTACTAGGTCAGTATCTGGCGAGCCAAGTTGGGTTAGATTTTGCCTCACAAAATGGAAGTTCATTTGCATTTTTAAAATTAATGACATCTTGAGATTCTGATAATCTTATTATGTGAAATCAGTTAAAGATTTTGGTAAAAAGTGACATAGTATCAACAAGTATTGTGATGGAAGATAGATTACTTTGATGACAACATGAAAACAAGGCAAAAAGGCAACAAAAAGTACTCATTTAGATTCCTCAAATCAAGAAAGGAACCATGTGCGATCACAAGGACAGAAATATGAATTGATCTTACCATTGCATCAGCCTCTAATGCAGTAACTCCGGTAAGAGAGCCACAAAGTATCCCACCATCACCATGTAAGCAATGAAATACCTTCCCACTCTCTCGGCAAGCAATTTCAGCAGACTCAAGGTTAAATTCCATGGATAACACTGCTAGCATGTACCTCCGAGCAATTTCAGGCCATGTAACTTCATTAATGGGAAGCATATCAAGTCTCATTTTCTTAAGAGTCACTAAATTGTCGGCATCTTTTTTCCTGCCTCTTCTAGATTTGAACCCTCCTGCACCAAAATTCGGATCTACATAGACAGCAACTTTTGAGACCAGCTCGGTGACAAGAGCTTTGAGCAGTATACCATGAATCTTTGCCAAAAGCAGACCAGTAAATCCGATAGATTGATGAAAACCCAATCTACCAGATAGAGAGTCCATTTCACCTCTTGCTAAGGTGATCTCCCTGACATCCTGAATCTCGAGTGTGGGCATTTCGACTAAACTTGTTTTGTGTATCGACAAACCAATTAATTCCTCTTCTAGTTCCTCAAAGGAAAATGGAGCTTCCAGCCCCAGGACTTCTGAAAATCTCAACAAGAATTCCCAAACCTAAACACATTTGATATAATAAAAATGAAAAAGATTCAAAAAGGAAAAAGCATGTGGGAACATCCAATTCCTTTCTAGACAACAAACTCGAGAGTTACAAGATACCTGGAGAGTGTCACCTATCAAAAAAGCAGGAATCTTTGTGCTAAGCGGCTTTCCTGCAACACAGGGACGCCTGATGTTACCGTCCCCCAGATGCTTTTTGGGTGTTCCAGAAATTCTCAAAGATTCAACAGCTTCCCTCTCATCCTGCATGGGATTCTTTCTTTTAGCCTGCAGGAACCCATTTCCGACTGTTTGCAGAGTTGTGTTGTGCTTTCTCTTAGTAACAATTTTATAATTCGAGCATGCAGATACACCAGGAAGCTGTTCTATAATTTCTTGCACGAAGTCTGCATCTAGTCCAAATCTGTCTTGCTCTAACCACTTCACTAACATTTCACAAGCAATTTTAAACTCGAAATTGCTCTGCACTAATCTTGGTAAGTTGAAGGGGCCACCTAAGTAAGAGAACTTGGACAATGAACCAACTTCACTCAGCTCTTTTTCATCCATTTTATTTACATCATGAGTACAGCAGAATTGGATTACACCTTTTTGCTTATAAGCATCCATGCATGCATGCAGAAGAGTCTGGGAAACCATTTCCCACACAGATGATGATGATCTCCCTTCCACAACGAATTCCCCCCCACAGTCCCCTTGCGCAATAACACCAGGACATATCTTTCCAAACTTTCCAGGTAATGAATTCACCCACTGCATATTTTCAGTGTCACTATTCAGATCTGGTGGGTTGCACTCTTCCAGCATCGCCTGGATAGAAACACTCTCCTCATCAACCCGCATAGAAGTTACAGAATTACCTTGTTCCACATTATCTTCGCCATTATGAGAATCGCATTTAGATGTTAAAAGGACCGTCGAACCAATTGGGATAGACTGCAGGGTGCATGGGTACCTCTTGACCTTGAAAACTGGGCCAGGATCACCTCCATCTGCAACCTCACAAGTAAAAAAAAATCCTGTAATTCTATCATGCCAGCTAGACAAGTAACCCACAGGCCATATCTCACTAGTGCTGTGATATGATGGTCGAGGGTCAATATTTCCAGCTGAAATAAGAAAGAAGTCCTGAAACTGAACTGGAAATCCATCCTGAAAAAACAGTCAAGCGTTAGTCAATAGAATTGACAAGTAATTAAGACAGAACAAACTACTAGATTCTTCTGACTATGAGATTAGAAATGCAAATCTAGCATGGAAGTATAAACCAAATATTTGTAATAGGATGAACGTACACTTGGATATATACTCTTGGATATAGAGCCACAATTACGGAGGAAACTTCTACCAGGAGAACTCCGACTCTGTCCACTCTTGCGGGCTTTAGAAGAACCTGGAGCTTCTTTACTTCTGAAGACATTTGGCAATCCCTCGCGAACTAAAGGAAATTTACCTCCATTCTCAACCTCCATGGAGTTATACAACCCCATATGTTGAGCAACATCATCAAGCGACTCAAAGGGACTTCCATTTGGTCCAACATATACTGCATAAGTCTTGCATCTTTTGTCACAATACTTAAAATCCACATGCCAGCCCTCACCTAGAGAACCTTTCATCCCAGTAATATATTCTCTGAGACCTTGAAGATAAACTTCAGTCGCACTTGGCAGAACACATTTCTCTGCAGTAAAATCACATACACGATTCCTTGAATCATATATCAATACTGGGTCAGTTATGCTTAGATGGTCAGAATGAGGTCTATGGAGAACTCTGTCCTCCAATTGTGACTTACGAATATCCCCTGTAAGTGAGGGAGCCTTCTGACAACTGAATCCATTCTCCCTATATACCAAAAAAGAGCTTCTTGAGGCATTGAAGGAATGGCCAGTAGAAGAGAAACTTTTCATAGCTTGGAATCTGTGAACACCAGCAACATACATAATATCAATTGTAATGTCCCAGTTACTCCTAAAGCAGCCCGTCGAGGAAAAAAATGAACCCAAAGCATTAAATAAACCTGATCTACCGCATTTCATTATTATGAAAGACAAATCGCACTAATATACAAACACACTATGAATCCACCTGGATTTAGGACGGGAAGGCTAAAGCAAACAGACTTTAAATGTTGCTTCCATATGTAGCTGAGTCATTAAAGTGGGAGAAAGAGGACAGAAGGAGTAGCATCAAGGAAGATATTACTTCGTCCCATGTTCTTTTAATCAGAACAAAGTCATATTTCGAAATTCTCCACAAAGAGTATTTGACTTAAACTTCACAGCCATGAGCAAATGGAAGTAAATACTATTTTCGCACATCCGAAAATAAAAGACAAGGAATTCAACTATAATCACAACAATAAGGTTAATATCAAATAAATGGAATGAGTTTCAATGAAACATGATAGTAAAGATGGTACGCATATCAAGAAAGATGCATTATGTGCATCTCCCAAAA
This sequence comes from Anisodus tanguticus, assembly GCA_034509755.1. Classification (NCBI taxonomy): domain Eukaryota; kingdom Viridiplantae; phylum Streptophyta; class Magnoliopsida; order Solanales; family Solanaceae; genus Anisodus; species Anisodus tanguticus. The sequence goes on along the minus strand of CM067550.1, from coordinate 44,953,635 downwards.
GACAGATTTACTTCCTTTTACACGTGTTTCAGTAGAGGCACTTGCATGTCATGCCAATTGCATTAAACCAACAAGCAAGCAAAACAAGCAAAAAATCCATGTACTTTATATAGCACAGATTCATGAATAAAACATCTTTTTGCCCCATCGATACATGGACAAGAAATTATGCCTCCTTATTCAACATTAGAGCTCACTTTTCTCTCTAAATGAACACATACAGACAGATAATGCTTAAGAATATAGATTCATTCTATTGCCCTTGAACCCTTTGAGGTTAAGGAAAAAAACAGGAAAACATGTTCAGTAAATTTTAGACATCATTCCTACAACTTCACATTTTGAAATCTACACAGAATTTTAGAAGTTGAGACGATCAGTAGCACCACAGCGGTGATAGAAGGTTAATAATTGAATGACTGTCAAAATCCCCCCCCCCCCAAGAACAAAGTAGGGAAGACCAGGATTTAAACTATCAAACCCGGAAACACAGCTTGCTCAATTTTTCGGTAAGTATGACATAGAGCATGACTCTCAGATTCTATGTCTCATGTTACTGAAATCTATTGTATCTTTTTTTTTTAATATCGGCTACTGAAATGCTTTATATCTATTCTTTCATAAGCAAACTCTTTGTTGATAAGCAATTCTCCATGAGCATATTTTTCTTCGAAAGGGTCAAAGCAGGGTCCATTCTGTCCTACGTGAAAGGTGACTTTGCCTTGAGAATTTGAACCCCCAACAATACAGTTCTCATTGTTCAATCATTAGCAATGCACAATGACAATAAATAGAATACCTTCTATAGCAAGAGTGATCATGATTTATGGCAAAATAAGACTATTAGCAAAAAGGAAGACAAAGGAAGACAAATTCTGTACAACAGCTTGTACACAATCACGACAAAAGAATAACACCCTCAAACTTTGCTGAAAACTATCGGGGAACATTACAAATATAAAACCTACTGCATTACACCAAATACATTGAGATTAAAATAAAGTACTGCTAAAGGATAGCATTATTTTCATTTTCCAGAATACTACACATAAAGAAATAAGTCAGCATACTTTTTTCACAATTAAATGTTTTCTGAAGCAGAATAAGTAGATAGATCTATAAGATCTACGTTCTGCTGCAAGACGCTCAAATGCATGAATGCTCCTTCTCTATTAGTCAGAGAAAGTCTTGCAATTTTGCAAAGGAAATAGAAAAAAATATCTTTTATTTTTTGGAGAAGGGGAAAAGAAAGAATTCCATCTCGAAAGAATGAAAGTAAACAGGAAAATGGCCACCTATCTCAAACTGAATTTGAAAGGCGGCAGCCGGCAGGGTGTTGCATTTCTTTAGCAACCCTTTTGTATACTTTTACTAAGTAAATCGGCTGGACACCACGACGGTGTCTCATTAACGTATTACTGTTAACCTAAAAGAAAAAAAGAATTAGAAAGAGAAACATCTTGAAGCCCCTTCATAAAATCGAGACATTACTGTCAAAGAAATGGATGGACCTTGGGCCTATAAGGATACAGATTTGCCTCCCACCCACCGATGTGGGACTTAACACTCCCCCTCAAGCCCAGGACTGGACATCTGGTATGTGGACAATATATGATGGGGGCCCAACATCGGGTGAAACAACTTCAGTTGACTGAGGACATGACCGTAGATAGGAAGATTTGGAGGTTAAGGATTTAGGATACAAGGTTAGTAAGTAGTTGAGTTTTGTCGCAATGTGCATGAGAGATGTGGGGGCTAGCCATTCCATCTCCATTTCTCCTTTTCGTACTAGGAGTATTTAGGTATCACGTTGAGCATTATTCATGTGTGTATTACCCATTTATTCTATATCTGGATATTTTATTGTCTTATTTTCCTTGCAATCCTGCATTTACTACATTCTTTTTTAGCTGAGGGTCTATCGAAAATAATCTCTCTGCCCCACAAAGTTAGAGGTAAGGTCTGCGTACATCCTACCCTCCTCAGACCCCACTTTGTGGGATTACACTGGGGGTATGTTGTTGTTGTTGGCCCAACATCGGTGAAACAGGACTTGGGTGGGCCTATCTCTGATATTATGTTAAAAAATAAATTTCGGGTCTAACTCAACCCCAAAAGCCAATTCAAGATGTGAAGATTGCCCAAGACCATATAAGGATACAAATTTGCCTCCCACCCACCGATGTGGGACTTAACAAGTACTATGTTCAAATCGAGCTAATTTGCAATTACCTTAATCTCGATATTAGGTAAGAGGCATTTGTTAGATTTAAATGGAAATGAATTAAAAGTAGAGATAACGATACTCTTGACTATAGTATAAAAGTAGACACCTTATTTTACCATGAGATTTTGAGTAATTATTATCAAGTGTCAACAAAAAAGGTTGCATCTACTTATATCGGGATGAAGACATGTCGCCCTTACCATTGCTACTTGAGACTTAAGGTATATCAGTAATTGTATTAAACTTACTAGCAATGACTTTTGAGGAATTATTAATTCTAAACTTCCGATAATAGGTCGACATAAGTTTGGACAGCACAAAACAAGAACAAATATTAGAATGTAGGGAGTATATACATTTTGCTAACCTATCTAAAATTGAACATTGAAGTAACTTATTGACTTTAAATTTTTCATCCCTATATTAAACCTATTTAACTCAGCAAATGTCTTTATCTAGTTGAGAATAAAACTCTAATGACGCACAATATAATCTCTTTTCTGTTAAAGGGCGGTCCGGTGCACTAAGCTCCCGCTATGCGCGGGGTCCAGGGAAAAGCCGGACCACGAGGGTCTATTGTTAGCCTCCTTACCCTTTCCGTTAATTTCTGAAAATTATACGGATAATATTTTTAACTTTGGATTGTTGAACATTTGATTTATTTGCAACTAGTTATTTTTATCTTCAGCCATGAAAGCCAAAAGAGGGAAGAAATCGTTGCAAGTGATTAAGCTTGGGTTCAGGAAAGGCATCTTTTACCGGAAGGTTCTGGAAATGGTAGCACAACAATTTCCATTTCCGTATTTACTAGAGAACTTTATTTGTATAGGCTTAGTTACATTTCTTCTTTAGAGGAGAGAGTTTTGGATCAACAATCTTTTTTCTCATCCACGAGTTTGTACATAAAGCGAGTTAACTTATTGGAAGTATTGTAGGGGGGGCATGAGATCTGGAAAAAGAAGAAGGGAGAGAAATAAATAGCTGGTTGCTTTATTTCTCACATGAAACTACTACTACATTCGCCTCAGGTGTAAAACCAACTGCCCAATGTTTGCAGAGTAGTTCAACTTCATACCTTTTCTGCACATATGGTTTATCTCAAAGAGGTTGTATTCCTTTAGGTTATTAGTATCGAAATGCTGAAGAACATCTTTCACTAGAAGAAGTCCTATAATATTACACGCTGGTACATAGCTTGATACTTCTTTTCGCGCACAATTATATGGAAAAAAATTCGTGCGGAGAAGTTTCCTAGGATAGAAATGGAGTTTATAGTTTACCTCTGAGGGTAATTAATCGATTTTGTCACTAGTTAAATAGGGTTAAATCATCTAAAATTTGAATCACTAGTAGACCATCAGCATAGACGCATGATATATCTACAGACTATGTTGGTCGGACTCTTCAAAAATACCGCCGGATCCTCCAAAAGTAGTGCATTTTTGGAGGATTCAACACGGATGCAGCAGCAACTTCAAAGAGTCCGAGCAACATAGCTTACGGATTTTTGTTGGTACATGGACTATATTTTAGTTCGACGGGCTTGCCAGCTTTGGTCGTTGCAGAGAGTAGGCAAAGGTTATGTAACTTCTCTTAAGGCTGATGATCCAGGAAATGCAAATATTGGATGCGCATATTGATTATGGCTGGCTGATGAGAATCGGCCAAAAAGGAATAGGAATAACAAGCGAAGATGCAATAGGAAATTTGGAAATGGAAGATGGAGATTTCCATTGAGTGAAATTGAGATAATTAAGATTTACTACCAAGTGAATGGAAGGTATCTTGACCATCCAAAAGATTGTGAAGTCCTACTAAAGATGTTATCCCAGATCATCATTATATGATGAAAGATAAAGCGCAAAACACAGTTAAAATCACTTTTCTCCATTGAAAGCATGACGCAGTAACAAGAATGGGACAAACATCCATAAGAAGAACTACCAAATAATTGTAAAGTCCTACTAAAGACATTTTATACCCATATCATCTTTATATGATCAAAGGTAAAGCTCAAGGACAGAGTTAAGGTCACTTCTCTCTGTTGAAGACATGACCTTTCTTGAAGCAGACAAGAATGGGACAAACATCCATAAGAAGAACTATCAAAATAGCCTTCACTAAAGTACCAAAGAATATATGCTCAAGGATCTGCCTTGGCCAAGTTCTGTAATTCCAATTTCAGGGAAAGCATTTTGAGCTTCTCTTCTTGGGACTGCATTCTGCCTTCTGTGAATTGTTCCAGTAGAGATCAGAAATTATTGAATAAACAGCAAGAAACGAAACGCATGCTTCTTTGAATTGAAACGCACAAGTCACGGAAAATTAAAAATTGCCAAACATATATGAATCTAGCAATATAATAATCAAATTGCAACTAAAATAACTAATTTGAGCGTCTAGTATACAACAGCGTTGATATCAATCCAACCCCTCAGTTGGGATTCAAAGACTCGACCTTTTCACATCAGGATCACTTCGTAAAATATTGTTGGAAGTGCACACTTCTCTAAAGCACATGGCTGCCCCCAGAAAGCGATAACTCCTTGCTTCGCATCGCAAGGAGATGGCTCTAATAATATTGTCATTCAAAAGAAATTTCTGCTGATTTTATCAGACTCTTTGACTACCTTTGCAAGTATCAGAACGCATACCTCATACATATAGGTAGGGAGACCCTTAAAAAATTTCGGAAGTGAGATAGAAAAAAATCTGCATTTTGGGACTAAATATCCAAATTGCTACAACTCCATTTTAGACGTCCCAATACATTTGCACCATTCTATTAAATATTAATAATATCACACTATAAAACTTCCATACTTCAAGTATTTTAATTCACGTAACTACTAAAATTGAAAATAGTTAAAACAGATGACAGTTTACATATAGTAGGGGACTCTATCAAAAGATATACATATAGTAGGGTCTGTACAGAGGAGTCATATCCCCTGTTTCTAAAAGACTCATTAGACAAACCAATGAAAACCTAGCTAAGAAAGCTACAAAAACTTCGAATTCTAATGTGGTCATTAGATCTTCATATAAATCTTTTATTTCATCCCTTCAGTTCAGGATAACATATCGAAGAAACAACAGAAAGAAAAAAACTTTTAAGTCATTGAACCGTCAATCCAAATCTTAATCTACTGTAACCAAAAATTCCAGGGAATGAGGCTCATATGTCCAAGGACTACTACTTTATTTATCAATGTACCAGACCATATGCAATTATTTTATCAATTAAGACACCAAACAAGGATATAAAAACAAACCAAAAATCCAATCAAATACAATAAAAATTACAGTTTAACATCAAGTAACCCAAGATGCACAACTCCACACTCACAAAGTTTGAACCTTTATGTACATATACAACATAAAACAACAACAACAACATACCCAGTGTAAGCAGAAGTAGGTCTGGAGAAGGTAGGATGTAGGCAGACCTTACCCCTACCTTTGTGGGGTGGAGAGGTTGTTTCCGATAGGCCCTCGGCTCTATGTACATATACAACATGAATTGCTAAAATCATCAAACATCAAGAACCCAAGATACACAACTCACAAAGTTTGTACCTTTATGTACATATATACAACAAGCATTGCTAAAACAATCGAAGAATTAGCGTTTATATGGAAAAGAAAGGATAAATAAAGAAGTAAAATTCATACTTGGCCCCATGGTTTTGTTGCTCCACCACTTCTCGAACAGGCAACTCTTCATTCAAGTCCACAAACATGTTTTCCCCTTCCTCCAATTCCCGTGGCGGCAATGCATTCATATCCAATGGCGGTGAAACATTCATATTCAACAGCTCCACCACTCCTCCACCACCACCTCCACCTCCCCCACCACCACCACCATCACTGCTGCTTCCACCGCCGCCAAGCACACACTTAAAGCATTTCCACTCCTCTTGACCCGGTTCCCTCCTCCGGGTAAAACCCGAACCCGACTTACATGAAGAACAACCCCGGACATTTCTTTGACCCGAGTCCGACCCAATCAGTTCTTTCTTGACCCGGGTCGGTTCTGGGTGTTCCAAGAACGGACCCCTTTCGGTTTCCCTAGGTGAAGGAAGAGGAGTTTCGTTAAGATCGATGTGAAACGGCAAAGGTTGCCGGTGGTTCACATTGGAAGAGAAATCCATTGGTTTTTTTTGTTGTTGAACAAGTAGTGCAAATTAAATTCTTTTTTCTTCTCAAGCATTATATGCACCAAAAATATGGGAAAAGGGGGTGTTATATATACGAGGACAAAAGGGGTGTTGGCGTTTTTCGGTGATTTAAGCAAAAATGGGTAGCAAAAGATTACCACCGACTGGATTATGTGAATCCGAAGAAAACAAACAGTGTCAGTGTGTGTGTGTGTGTACAAATTTGGGAAAGATATTAGAGACGAGTTACTACTTGTCCGAAACAAGAAGAAGGACAAGTGAGAGAGAGGCGAAAGAGTGGGTTTGGGTTTTCTTTTTTTTTTTCCCTCGAAAATGGAGAAAAAGGGGTTGAGGAGATGCTGGAAATGGTGTTGTACTTTGGTTGAATGAAATGACGAAACTACCCTTTTCTTTGTTTATCCAAAAAATAGATGTATAATTTTTGTACTAAGTATTAAATTACTTTGTGAACATCCGATAAAGGAATTAAATTTATACTATCAAATTACTAAAAAAGTCAAGTATATAAGTGTAAATGTATATAACAATGGTCATCCACTGTTGGGATGTATGATTAAACCTAAATTGAAATTATTTATTAAAAATTATGATAGAGTTGTTTTTGAATATCTTCGCGGTGGACTTAATTTTATCAAAGATCATGAGAATGTAAACTAACAACCATTTATACATTGAAGAGATTGTTTCTACGAGAGTTTAATTTACGTCTATTTTATTTTTTATATCGATAAAATAAGGTGATTTTCGTCAATAGGAGAGTAATTATATATAATAAATTTAATTATGATAACTTATGATTAATTAAAGTCCATCTGATAGTGTAAAGATATATTTTATTAGTACATATAAACATAAATAGGGCGGAAAAGTTATATATTGATATATATAGCTTAACTCGTTCATAACATAATAGTTGTGGTATTTAAAAATAAATGACGCTCAATTTATATTAAACTAAAAATGTATTTAAAATTGAAGTTAAAAAGTGATTGTAATAAATTCTTGATTATTATGTTTTGAATAGTTGGCAATTGGCCTTTTTAAGGTTTGACTAATAGTTTCACTATTTGGTAAGTATAGACAAATATGTGGTGTTATTTTTGTTATTTCGAATTCTAGAAAGTTATTTTATTACCTCATCAACTTTTTACCTTTTTTGAATTTGGAAAGTTGTTATGAATAATAGGATTATGTAATCTATTAGTAATAAAAAGAGCTTTTCCTTTTTTATTTGTTTTTTTATGAGGTTGTACTTTGGTTGAATGCAATGACGAAATTATTCTTTTATTTATTATTCAAAAAATAATATTTTATATTTATACTTTAGTAAAAGTAATTTACACTATCAAACCCTTTGCAAATATCCGATAAAGAATTAAATTATCATCCTTTGATGTGGTGCAATGAACGGGGTTTCTTCTCTCTTAATCAGAGGTTTCGGATTCGAGCTTTTGATATGAAAAAATCCTTGATAGAGAGTGCTTTTTTTGAAAGTCCTTCGTGGCGTGATTTTGGATAGAGTCGAACTCTAATGTGAATACCGAACACCGAGTGAAAAATAAAAAAATAATATACTATTAAATTACTTAAAAGTCGAGTATATAAGTGCAAATGTCTATAACATAAGAGTTTAATTTATGTCTATCTTATTCTTATACCACTAAAATAAGGTACTTCTCATTAATAGGAGAGTAATCATATGTCGTAAATTTAATTATGATAACTTATGACTAATTATATTCCGCCTGATAGTGTAAAGATATATTATGTTAGTACATAAAAATTCAATCAAAAATAAATTAATAAGTGATTCTCTAGGGTGAAAAAGTTATTTATTGATGTATATAGTTTAACTCGTTCATAACATAATAGCTGTGGTACTTAAAAAAATTGACGTTTAGGTAATATTTAATTAAAATTATAAAAATATATTTAAAATTGAAGTTAAAAAGGGATTGTAATAAATTCTTGATTATGTTTTGAATAGTTAGCAGTTGGATTTTTTAAGGTTTGATTAATAGTTTCACTATCTGATAAGTATAGTAAAAAATGTGGTGTTATTTTTGTTATTTTGGATTCTAGAATTATTTTATTCTCTCATCAACGAATTACCTTTTGTGAATTTGGGCATTTGTTATGAATAGTAGAATTATGTAATCTATTAATAGTAAAGAGTTCTTTTTTCTTTTTTTGATTTGTGATTTTTGTGTGACTACAAATTCAATGTGAACAACACGACTGTAAAAGTTTATAACTTAAATAAATTATTAAATATATTTTTGTGAGATAGATGAACATGACAAGAAAATACAAGTATGTTACTTGTATACGGTGAAAAAAGGGACATGACACGTGACATGGTTTAGATGTAGGAATTGAAGGAGATGACACAATTATGCACCGAATGAAAGTTGCATCAGGGTAAGTCCGAGTACCAAATTAAGATCGGGTAGCGACCGAGTCAAATGACATCGGATGGAGGACCGTGGAAGCTCAGCGCGTACCCGTTCTGAATATGGCGTCAGTTGTTACTCTTTGTTCATTAAGTGGTTGTTATCTCATTTAAATACATTTAATTAAGAAATGATTCTCGGCGTAGATGCCTTGTATTGATATCTATAAAAGGAGCTCAACCGTCATATTGGAGGGGCATCCCATTCTCATTTGATATTTGCACGATTTTGTTCATTGTAATCATAATATTTAAGCTCTCATTGCTGGCTCGGAACCGAAGCAGTTAAGTTAAGGTTCGGATCAATTTAGTTGAAGGAATTCATCTTGGTTCATGGTAATTCAAACTATATTTCTTACTTGTTAGTTTCATTTACTTATTTATTGCTAATCGCTTAGCACTTTGTATAACAAATTCGTAAACCACTTACAAATTCAACTATACTTTTTTGGGTAAACATTATTAGGGGTGAGCGGGTCCGGGTACCCTAATTTTTTTGAACTACTCGGACCCTACCCCGTAAAAGATCGGTTCCTAAATTTACTACCCGGAACCTACCCGTAGCAATCATTATCCGGAACCTACCCGGAACCACAGAGTCCGGGTAGGTTCATGGGTACCCGAAATCGGTGTTTCTTTGTGCAAAATAATGCCTTCGAATAACAGCTTTGGTTTAGGAATAAACTCGTATGTTTATCCTCTGAAAGCCATTGCCACAAAACCCATAAAGAATTCATTCGGAACAAATATTCCAAGAATGTTTCAAAAATTTGCTTTGGTTTTCATTTCAACTTTCTTTTTCAATAACTTAAAGGAGTACATAGTTTAAAAAATTCAGTTTTTCAGTTTTCTACCGCTTTTGGCTTTTTTCTGCTTATGATTGTCACTTTCTATTATTTGATTTATTTCTTGATGGTGAAAGTGATTGTTCTGCATTTCCCCCCCCCCCCCCTTAAATGGTGTACTTTAGTATGGCCTTTTTAAATTTATTTATTAACTAAAAAATAATGGAATTTAAAAGTTAAAATATTTAATATTTAATATTTCATAGGTTTCGGGTATTGGTTCCGGGTCCGGGTACCCTGTCTCTATTTGTCGGAACCGGAACCGAACCCGACATTGATCGGTTCCTAATTTTACTACCCGAAACCTACCCGTTATTATAATATATCTACCCGGAACCTACCCGTTAGTGTCGGTTCCGGTCGAGTATCTGGGTACCCTGTATCCCGTGCTCACCCCTAAACATTATTCATAATGGAAGATTAATTATGTGATTTGTCGAATGGGTTTCAGTAGGTTCATTTACTTTGTAGTTAATAGTAAACGGGCAAGCTCTAAATATAAGGTCAAACGATGTGCATTATAATATAAAAACATAAATTGCTTACATAATAGATATTGAAAATAGAACGTGAACAAAACCTATATTGTTGTGTTTTTAGTTTAGTTTTATATTAAATCAGAAAAAAATTCAAGAAAATTTTCAAATCAATACTATGAATTATTTTGTTGCTAACCTTTTTTTTTCTTTAACTAAAGGGGAAATAATTAATTGCTAACTTAGAAAATGTTATTTGCAAGAAATAAGAGAAAATGTATATGTTAATGGTGAATGCTAATCAATTTACGAAGTTGAGTACATAACATTGTATATAAATTAAAGTGACTATATTTTTTATTTTATATATTTTACATTATTAGTCGCATGACACAAATATTCAACTATTACATACATGATATAAGAAGTGAACATGAATCCTTTCTTAGTGTTTTCATATCTTATTTTTTAAACACGAAAAAGATAAATCGTCATACGTTTCTTAATGATTTTCAAAGCAATTCGAATTAATCTATCTGATAAATAAATATTAATTTAATTAGTACTTTTTGTAGTATCCAAAAGGATATACAATTTAGGACAACACTGCAATCAAATCACAAAATTCTATTAAATTATAGTAAGATATGAAAATAGATATAAATCATGATACGTATTTGCGACTCATAAAAACAAGTAGCAGGAAAACAACGAGCGATGCATGCTTTCTTTTAAAAGAGCGAATTTATTGTAAGTTAAATTTAAATAAGATATAAATTTATTAATCTAACGGAATTGATTGTTAAGTGTATTAATTCATCGACACACACATTTCAAACTATAGATTGCATGTATTTAAGATACTCGAGGGAGATAAATGAATTTTTCGATACTATAAAAAAAAATAGACTATCCATATCTCTCTAGACAAAACTGGCATAATACCGTGTAATTTCAACAACTTTACTTTTACTCCAAGTGATTGGTCATGTTGTAATATAATAATAAAAAAACTATATTATTATAAAGATCAATCTCGAAAAATCTTTTGATAGAATCGGATGGTCCTTCATCAAATATGTTTTTCAATTATTCAAATTATTTTATTTCTAATCAAATTTTTACCTTTTGTGAATTTGGGTATTTGTTATGAATAATAGGATTATACATCTGGTGTCGGGACAACCACCCCAATCAGCATCTGTATACGAGACAAGTGTGGACGTCGAGGAAGGATATAAATGCAACTCATAGTCAAGTGTACCTTGAACATACCGAATGATGCGTTTGAGCGCATTCATGTGCTCAATTCTGGGATCATGCATGAACAAACACACTTGCTGGACAGCATACGTAATATCCGGTCTCGTAAAGGTAAGTTACTAAAGGGCCCCTGCAAGACTTCGATAGTGAGTCGGATCCTCGTAGGGTACGTCGGTCGCGGCACTAAGTTTGGACTTCGTATCAACTGGAGTGGAAGTGGACTTACATGATGACATCCTAGCCCTCTCGATGATCTCAGCTGCATACTTTCGTTGATACAAGAACAATCTATCGGAATGACGCTTGACAGCAATCCCCAAAAAGTAACTCAAGGGCCCTAAGTCTTTTATAGCAAACTCAGAGATGAGCATGGTCATGATAGACCGGCGCAAGGCATCGGAAGAGGCAGTCAAAATGATATCATCCACATACAATAGAATGTAGGCCAAGGATGAACCACGACGGTAGATGAACAAAGAATTATCTGACTTGCTGTGAGTGAACCCAATAGTCGAAACATAGTCAGCAAACCTTGTATACCAAGCTCGTGGAGACCGCTTAAGCCCATATAAGGACTTCTTCAACAAACAGACATGATGAGGATGGTTGGGATCCCTGAATCCCAACGGCTGATGCATATAGACTGTTTCCTTGAGATCACCATGTAGAAAAGCATTCTTGACATCCAACTGATGAATTGGTCATGCCTTCGAAAGAGCCAAGTTAAGCACAGTGCAAATGGTAGCCGGCTTGACCACCGGACTAAACGTCTCCCCATAATCTATACCAACCTGTTGAGTCTTACCATCACCCACAAGCCGCGCCTTATGTCGAGCAAATGAACCATCTGAATTCTCCTTATGAGCAAAAATCCACATAGACCTGATAACATTAATACCAGATGGACGGGGCACCAACTCCCACATCTTATTATCAATAAGAGCATTATATTCATCAGTCATAGCAATTTTTCAATTCGGGTCGTTTAAGGCAGACACAGGATTACGGAGCAAGGGGATTTAGAGATATTAGAATGTAAATTAAAATGTCTTTTAGGTGTAAAAATACCCCGCTGACTACGAGTGATCGGTCTATGACTCGAGGAAGAATTAAGTGGATTTTGGGAATTTGTTGGGCTCGGGACGGACTAGCCAGCAGCCAGTGGGCCTACTGGCCCAACTCTGGAAACAGGAACAGAGGCGGAAACAGGAACTGGACCAGTTCCAGTGTTGGGATGGACTGGCCCAATTACTGAAATTGGCCCAGTGAAAAGACTGGGTAGAGAGGACCGAGACATGCTAGTGGGACCAGCGGGCAGTGGGACCAGCTGGAGAATTTTGGGTACGGGTAATGTCTGAAAAATATTGAATAATATACGGGGATATTTGTTCATCCAAAAAATTATACGAACTAGGCACGGGAGTATGACTTTTAGCAAACGGAAATTGGGATTCATAAAAAATGACATGACGATTAATGATGATTTTATTTGAGGATAAATCAAAGCATTTGTAGCCACGATGATTAGCTGGAAAACCCAAAAACACACACGGAGTCGACCGAGCCTGAAGTTTGTTAATTGTGGTGGACGGGAATAACGGATAACACAAACACCCAAAAACCCGAATATGTGAATATGAAGGATTTTTATTGTCTAAAATTTGAAGAGGGGAATAATATGTCAAACCTTTGGAAGGAGTTATGTTAAGTAGATATGTAGCCATGTGAAGAGCATGATGCCAAAATTATGGGGGTACGGAAGCATAAATTAATAGAGTGCGGATAATATTATTTATGGAACGAATTTTACGTTCGACTTTCCCATTTTGTGAAGATGTATGAGGACAAGAGAAACGAAAATTTATCCCATTAGTAGCACAGAATTCCCGAAACACCCCATTGTCATACTCTTTTCCATTATCACACTCAATATTTTTTATTTCACGGTCGAATTGGGTTCTGATGAATGCTCTAAATTTTAGGAAGATGGAAAAAACTTGAGATTTCTTCGCTATTGGAAACGTCCATAGAAATTTAGAATAATCATCCAAAAAGAGAACATAATACCGATGACCCACAGAACTAGGAACAGGAGACGTCCATAAGTCACTATGAATAATATCAAATGGCATTAAAGTATGAGATTTTGAGTCTACAAATGGCAACTTAATAATTTTTCCTAAAGAACAAGATTGACAAATTGGAGTACGACTCGTACCCTTACATGAAATAAAACTATTTTTATCTAAAACTGACAAAATAGAGGACCCCGGATGACCAAGACGAGCATGTCATAAGGAAGGAGAAATGGCCGCAAAGGCGGAAGGCAGGGCTGGACTCGATGGATCGGGACCGAGTGTGATAGGATAAAGATCTTCCCTACTATCACACCTCATGAGAGGACTCCCCGTCTTGAAATCCTTCACAGAGAAACCAAATGGATCAAATTCAATAGAAACGGAATTGTCAGTAGTGAATTTACGGACAAAGACTAAGTTTTTAATCAATTTGGGGGCGTGTAGGGTATTTTTCAAGATAAGAGGGGGATGAGGGGGAGACAGTATTTTATGACCATAATCACAAATTGGAACATAATTGCCATTACTAACAATTATACCAGTAGTATCAACGCATAACGGGTTAAACGGAATTGTTGTTTGCATCTCTCTCCAAAAAATCATAACAGTAGTATCAACGCATTCATTGATCTTAATAGGTCTATGCATTCATTGAAGAAGAAATACTTTCAACCACTTTTAAACCGTACCTATTTTCAACCAATTTTAATCCGTGCTTATTTTTAACGCTTAGGGCCATTTTCAACTAATTTTAACTCGTGCTTATTTTTAACGCTCATGACTATTTTCAATCAATACCAATTTAAACCAATTTTTAATCCATACTACCTTTAAACATTATTTTCAACCATAACAAGCAATAGTCTGTCACGACCCAAATCGGAGGGTCGTGACGGGTGCCCGGAACTTACCTCCTGAGCACCACTCTTCACATACTTACCAGCTAACCGAAATCAATCATGGCCACAAAGACTGTTACCAACTAATCGGCTGACACATACAACACAACCGACAGGGCCATACACAACTGCTATACACAAAACAACTGTCTACAAGCCTCCAAAGAATACATGACATCACAAGGACGGGACAGGGCCCCCGCCACACCCCAAATACATATGCAAAATATCATACCACGACTAGACTACAACTCTGAAACAAGTAGAGTACTCCAATATCAGCTGAGCCAGCAACCTACTAGTGCGGACCGTCACCTGTCTACCTGATCCTGCAGGCATGAAACGCAGCGTCCCCTAACAAAAGGGACGTCAGTACGACTGATGTACTGAGTATGTTAGGCATAAGAAATAACATAACAGAGATACATAACAACTTGAAACAGAAACAGTCGACAAATATAGCTGATAGAAACAACCGACAACACCAACAACCGACAAAAACGGCTGACCAACAATAAATGCCTCCGAGAGTTCTAATATACATGTCTAAATGTTATGCACAATGCATATGCGGTATATATATATATATATATGTTGCGAAGCGTGCAACCCGATCCAATATATGTATATATGTTGCGGAACGTGCAATCCGATCCAATATATGTATATATATTGCGAAATGTGCAACCCGATCCAATATATTATATATATGTTGTGGAATGTGCAATCCAATCCAATGTATGTATATATGTTGCGGAACGTGCAACCCGATCCAATATATGTATATATGTTGTGAAACGTGCAACCCGATCCAATATATGTATATATGTTGCGGAACGCGCAACCCGATCCAATATTATATACACACATATATATATATATGTAGATATATACATATATATGTATATATATATGTATATATATGTATGTATGACAATGAAACATTCTGAACTTATCTGATGACATGATATCCTTGTACCTTTGGCTAACATTGAGAATATTAACATCTTTCCCGTATACCTCAATAAGGATTCATGAACATATTTATACATGCTTTTAACATAGGAATCAATAACATGAACATTTTTATCTACTAAGAGTAGAATAATGTATGGAACAATATTACGGTTACGTTTCGTACATAGAACATGCCAAAAGAAAGAAATAATTTTCCTTAACATACCTTTATCGTCAAAGCTATTCAAGTTTTCCGAGTCTTCGTAAGCTCTACGAATAATTATCTACATTATATGAATGGTTTGGATCAATTTCGGATCAATAACTAAAGGGGTAGTCTTCACTTAGACATTTTATCAAACATCTTATGTGCGTAGAACTTCTATAACTCATAACAATGGCAACTAATCAACAAGGAAACTTCTTTAGCTTAAATGAACTTCCTTATCTTCCTCATACAACAACCAACAATAGTCTGCAATTTCCATCAACTAATAATCACGCAAACAACCCCAAACGAGCAGCTCACAACACACACCCAAATTCCAAGTTCCTCAAAGAATTTGTTGTACAACCTCTTAGTAATAACACTCCTACAACTTGTATAAACTTAAGAACAAGAAGGAGAAGATGGGACTTACCTCCAAGCACAAGAATCCCTTCAATTTCGAGGTCAGATCACTTCCAATGAGTATCCAAATCAGCACAATAAGGAGAAAGGTGATAGGACGACGACCACATGATTCTTCACGTTAGATTTACTTGGTTTGCCTTTGATTTTGGCCTTGTACATATGAGAACTATTAGAGAGGGTTTGGGAGAGTTTTGTTTTTAGTTGATTAGGTCTTGTTATTAAAGAGAAAGGGACTGCATTACTTTAATTGTCAATCTGGAAATTTCCACCGCCCTAAGGGTGCTATAAGGGTCTCTTCGTGCTGGCCATCGCCCCAAACTGGTTGTCTGCGGAGTCTCGCGAAAATGACAATAGCTTTTGGTACAGACATCTGATTGATGACGGTTTATTGCATTGGAAAGTAGACTCACTGAACTTGAATATAGATATATTATGCACCCCATAACAACTTATATATTAGGAGATATACCCCCGACAATATGGGCCAAAGATCAGGTCTGAAATTTCGTTTGTCTTTTCTCGAGTTTCGACGAACCTAGTTTCTTTAATTCGTTTGGCCCCCAAAATCTTACGAAGCTTTCGTAACACTTGTTTAAACTTATTTTCATCCTAACATGGGATCTTAGCCTCACTGGACTTTATGTTACTTTATTTACATTGCATACGAGCGCGAAAATACGGGGTGTAACATAGTCTCTCTTTGAATGTCTCACAAACCTTCACCGGTGAAAACTATCATAGTATTTGGTCAGTGAAGATGAAGTTAAGCAATTTTATAATGTGTAAGCATAATTCTCTTCCATTTGAAAATAAAAGTTATACAATTACTTTCAATCGACAGAATAGAAAAATTGTCACTGAAAAATACTTGAAACATGTGATGAAAAAGGAAGAAAATTAAGTTCAAGAAGAAGAGGAAAGATTCATGTTACCGATGCGTGCAAGTTCAAAATTACTAAAAAAAATTCACAAGTATAAATTGCTAGAGTAGAAATTAAAGAGGAGCAACTTTTCTAGATTGCATCAACAGAAACAAGGACGAGTGTTGGATTTTGCATCTATTACGATTACAATTTTCTAGAATAATGAGTTGTTTAGTTGTAGGAGAAGTCTAATAGTTGATTGTAGGATACTCAACTTTTAAATTTTAGTAAGAATATAATATTTTAACTGTAGGAGGAGTATGCTACTTTAATTATGTGCCTATATAAAAACTTATGATTAATAAAATTTATATGAGACAATTTTCGTTACAATTTTCTACTTGTTGTTTGCATCTCTCTCCAAAAACTCATAACAGTTCATACATGCGAGATTAGTGCAGGTTCATGTATTACACATTCTTTGTTGGGAAAAGGACACAAATGGCTATCCCCCAAACTATTGACAACCGGATGACCCAAGAAACTTAAAAGATATTTTTAATCCTTTTAAAATAATTCTATTTCGTAGCCTTTTTTTAACTAATTTCAGCATATGTATAAAAATTGTATCATAGGTATAGAAACCGTATTGTTGTTGTATAGAATATATATTCCTACAATATGTGTTTAGGAAATGTATCATTGTTGTATAATTTGTGTTTAAAAAATATATAATCAATGTATACTTACTAATTATACACATATTATACAATTATTATACAAATATTATACATATTTTAAGATATTTCTTGAAGGCTCAATCAACGCATACTTACTAAATTATACACATATTATACATGTTTTGAATTTTTTTTGAAGGCTCAATATGATTTTTTTGTCGCATATTTGTTTCCTTTTTGTGGCAAGCTTGGTCGCCACAAAATGTGTAGTTCTTGTCACAAAAAATATTTAGCAACATCATTACATACAAAGACCTTTAGTGACGACTTTTTAAATCTTTTGTGTCAATTTTAGTAACCACAAAAAAGTTTAATCTTGGACTACTGGCTAGCGCTTGGCAATAGTTTGGACCGAAAGGCCAATTTGCTGCATTAAGTCCAAACATGGACCAAACAATTTCTAATGACCAGATAGTGTCATTTTTCCTTTTTTTTTTTTTTAAATCATAAATTACACAATCAAAAAATATCTCTGTTGAGAGCCCAACACAAAATGCTAGTCAGCTAAGTGGGAGAGCCCATTTAGCATATAAACCCATCAATATTTATTTTTTAATAAATGAATAACAACTGACACATAATAATTGTCCCCGCTTGAGGACCAACGACCTCGTTGGTCACGGCCTGTTCCCTCTTGAGTCCAAGCCATTACTCATGGCACACAAACCACCACTCTGAGTAGTAGCTTCAAGTGATGATCGCGTGTTCTGATATCAAAATTATAGAACAAATATGATAGTCCAACCCAAAACACTAGTACATTAGGTGAGAGAGATTAGTTAACCTATAAGTTCATTATTACTTTTTCTTTTTAATCAGTAAGGGACAATTAACACATACCATACTCAAGTAGCACAGATTTTTACTTAAAACTTCTTTATTGTCCCAAAAGACTGTTCATGATACTAGATCTAATCCTCCATTATACTATATGTACCAGTGACGCTAAGTGGAGGAACGGGTTAAATTGAATCCTCTTTGTTAAAAAGTTAAAATATGTAAATAATAAACATTGATTTTCTTTGATTAGATATAAATTGTTGAATCTTCTTGATATATGAAAAATCTAGTGAAATAGAATTTCAAAAGTTGTATTATTTTACAAGTTTAAATTCGGCATGACAATCTATTGATTTTATAATCATCTTATATAAATTTCTAGTTCGGCCATTTACCACTACTATATTATTCTAATAACAAGTTACTTGACTCCTCATAAGTAAGTCCTAATTTAGGTAACAAATACACTACAATATACTACACATATATTTTCTTAATATACAATATTCTTACACTGCCTTAGCTGGACTGTGGACTGTGTACCGTGCTGGGCCTGGGCTGCTGGAAGGCTCATTGCCGAAATATCATTGCATTGCCCGTGATATACACTGTTGTATATTGAGTGTATATCACAGGTATATTGCTCTGTTTAACACACCCCCGCAGTCATAGCGGGCGGTCTTCGAACGCTGAAACTGTCCCTAAAATCTTCAAAAAGGACCGCAGGTAGACCCTTTGTAAATATGTCTACAACTTGATAACAAGACGAGACATGGCATACTCGAACGTGACCCTTAACAACCTTTTCACGGACAAAGTGAATGTCCATTTCGATATGCTTAGTGCGTTGGTGCTGAACCGGGTTACCTGAAATGTAGATGGCACTAATGTTATCGAAATATACCGAGGTTGCCTTCTGAATTGGACAATGAAGCTCCAAAAGCAAATTACGTAGCCAACATGATTCGGAGACCACATTCGCTACCACTCGATATTCGGCCTCTGCACTTGAGCGTGATAGAGTTGCCTAACGCTTCGCCGACCAGGAGACCAAGTTGTTGCCAAGGAACATACAGTAGCCAGACGTCGACCGTCTGGTGTCGGGACATTCACCCCAATCAACATCTGTATACGAGACAAGTGTGGATGTAGATGAAGGGTACAAGTGCAAACCATAGTCCAGGGTCCCCTGAATATACTGAATGATGCGTTTGATTGCATTCATGTGCTCAACTCTGTGATCATGCATGAATAAGCACACCTGCTGAACAGCATACGTAATATCCGATTTGGTAAAGGTAAGATACTGGAGGGCCCCTGCAAGACTGTGATAGCGGGTCGGGTCCTCGTATGGTGCACATGCCGCGACACTAAGCTTGGGTTTTGCATCAACTGGAGTGGAAGTGGACTTACAGGATGACATCCCAGCCCTCTCTATGATCTCAGCAGCACACTTTCGTTGAGACAAAAACAATCCATGTGAATGACGCCTGACAGCAATCCCCAAAAAGCAACTCAAAGGCCCTAAGTCTTTCATAGAAAACTCAGAGCTGAGCATGGTCATGATAGACTGACGTAAGGCATCGGAAGAGGCAGTCAGAATGATATCATCCACATACAACAGGATGTAGGCCAAAGATGAACCATGTCGGTAGATGAACAAAGAATTGTCTGACCTGCTATGAGTGAACCCAATGGTTGCAACATAGTCATCAAACCTTGTATACCAGGCCCTTGGAGACTACTTAAGCCCATATAAGGACTTCTTCAACAAACAGACATGATGAAGACGATTGGGATCCCTGAAACCCAACGGCTGATGCATATAGACTGTTTTCTTGATATCACCATGTATGAAAGCATTCTTGACATCCAACTGATGAATAGGCCAAGTTTTTGAAAGAGCCAAGCTAAGCACAGTGCGAATGGTAGCCAGTTTGACCACCAGACTAAACATCTCACCATAATCTATCCCAACCTGCTGAGTCTTACCATCACCCACAAGTCGCGCCTTATGTCGAGCAAATGACCCATCTGAATTCTCCTTATGAGCAAAAATCTACATAGACCTGATAACATTAATACCAGATGGACGAGGCACCAACTCCCACGTCTTATTATCAATAAGAGCATTATATTCATCGGTCATAGCAATTTTTCAATTCGGGTCGTTTAAGGCGGACACAGGATTACGGGGCAAGGGGGATTTAGAGACATTAGAATGTAAATTAAAATGTCTCTTAGGTGTAAAAATACCCTGTTGACTACGAATCACCGGTCTATGACTCGAGGAAGAATTGAATGAATTTTGGGAATTTGCTGGGCTCGGGACGGACTGACCAGCAGGTAGTGGGCCTGCTGGCCCAAATCGGGAATCGTGGTCGGGAATCTGGACCGGTTCCGAATTGGGTGGACCGGCCCAATTGTTGGGAACTGTTCCGGCCGGCCGAAATGGACTCGGAACAGTGGGGCCAGCGGGCAGTGGGCCCGCTAGAGAATATTGGGTGCGGGATATGTCTGAAAAATGGTGAGTAATATACGGGGATATACCATCATCCAAAAAATTATACGAACTAGACTCGGGAGTCTGAACTTTCGTAAATGGAAATTGGGTTTCATCAAAAATCACATAGCGATTAATTATGATTTTCTTGGAGGATAAATCAAAGCATTTGTAACCCCGATGATTGGACGGATAACCCAAAAACACACATGGAGTAGATCGGGCCTGAAGTTTTTTTAATTGTGGTGGATGGGAATAACGGATAACACAAGCACCCAAAAACCCGAAGATGAGAATAAGAAGGGTTCTTATTATATAGGATTTGGAGGGGGGAAGAATATGTCAGACCTTTGGACGAAATTATGTTAAGGAGATATGTTGTGCCATATGCAGAGCATGATGCCAAAAATATGAGGGTACGGAAGCATGGAGTAAGAGGGTGCGGACAATGTTATTTATGAAACGAATTTTGCGTTTGGCTTTTCCATTTTGAGATGATGTATGAGGGCACAAAAAATGAAAATTGATCCCATTAACATCACAGAACTCCCGAAACACCCTATTGTCATACTCTTTCCCGTTATCACACTGAATATTTTTTATTTCTCTTTCGAATTGTGTTCTAATGAATGCTCTAAATTTTATGAAGACAGAAAACACTTGAGATTTATTGGCAATTGGAAACGTCCACAAAAATTTAGAATAATCATCCAAAAACAGAACATAATATCGATGACCTAACGAACTTAGAACAGGAGACGTCCATAGGTCGCTATGAATAATATCAAATGGCATTGAAGTATGAGAATTTGAGTCCACAAATGACAACTTAACAATTTTCCCTAACGAACAAGAGTGACAAATTAGGGTACGACTCGTACACTTACAAGAAATAAAACTATTTTTATCTAAAACTGATAAAATAGAAGATCCCGAATGAACAAGGCGAGCATGCCACAAGGAAGGAGAAATGGCTGCAAAAGCTGAAGGCAAGGCTTGACTCGATGGACTGAAATCGGGTGTGATAGGATACAGATTGCCCCTACTATCACACCTCATGAGAGGACTCCCCGTCTTGAAATCCTTCACAGAAAAATCAAAAGGATCAAATTCAACAGAAACAGAATTGTCAGTGGTGAACTTGCGGACATACGCTAGGTTTTTAATCAATTTGGGAGCATGCAAAGTATTTTTCAAGATAAGGGGTGGATTGGGGGGAGACAATGTTTTATGACCATAACCCTTAATTGGAATAGAGTTACCATTTCCGATAATTATACCACGAGGGTTGCTCAAATTAGAATAAGACGAGAGAGTACCTTGATCGGAGGTCATGTGTCGTTGTGCCGGTGTCCATGTACCAATTTGGATCCGGTTGCGTCAACCCAAGTGTGTGCATCGCGGCCTCGATATCGATCTGAGTAGGGCCTGCTACGTGGTGGGCTTGCGGAGGTCGGGGCCCAAGTATTCCAGGACGGGACTGAACTAGGCCGTAGCTGCTGGAACCGGCGCCGCCGGGCCAGCGGCCGGTGAGCCGCCACCGCCGGTTCCGGGCTCGAAAGGCCGTGCAAGCCCACCGGCGCCGGGATTCGGCCGGGAAGTAGGGGCTGCTGGCCCAAGGCCCCCAGCCCCACTGCCATGGGCCCCACTGCTGGGACCAGAGGGGTGGTGGGCCACTGTTCACTAGACAGGGCCCACTACCTGCTTGCTGACCACCGAAAACACCACCGGAACCTCCGCATTTGCTCCCGCGATTTTTGTTATTATTCTTACAATTATTTTTGCCTCCACCATTAGTACGGTTTTGGCCCGAATTCTCAACAAAACCCGAAGAACTTGGGGAGGACGCAATCATGACGACGGGGCTTGCTCCGGTAGCCGCATTTTTTGCCAAACCGGCTTCTTCCAAAGTATGCATGGAGCGGGCTTGATAAAAGGCGGGAATAGGGTTGCTTTGACGAATGAAAGTTCCAACACCATTATAGGCCTCCGAAAGGCCGGCAACCAATTGTAGAACCAAATGATTATTTGTTACAGGTGCGCCAACATTACGGAGTTGATCCGCCAACTCCTTGAGTTTCTTGCAATATGCAGAGACGTTTGGAAATTCTTCCATGCGAACTAGAGAGAATTCCTGCTCGAGTGTGACGACACGTGAATGTTGGTTATCTTGGAATATGTCACGCAATCTATTCCAGATAGCCATAGCCGTGGTATCCGGCTCAATAATCATTTGTAAAAGGTCAACCGAAATAGTGGAATAGATCCACTGAAGGACGGTAGCATCGAGAGTAATCCATAACTGAGGATCCTCCGCAGGAAGGGGTGTAGCGGGAGGAATTATGTGATGGATAACTTGATGGGAGATCGCGTGAATTTTAAACAACTCCGCCCACGTCGCATATTGGACGTTTTCCATCTCAAGCACAATAGGGATACTGTTCTTGATGTTAGAAACCATGAGGGCAGGATGATAATTGTTCTTAGACATATTGAAAGAACAACGAAGGAGGGAAATTTGGGAATAGTAAGAGAGATTTTGAGAGCGGAAGACAATTTTTGGAAGAGAAAACCCGAGGGGGGGGGGGGGGATCGGCCGAAAGTATACAAAATTTTGGGAGAGAAAATTTTGTTAGACCTAGTCTCTTGATAACCATGAAAGAAATAATCTCCTTCATTATTTTCATTAATTGAGAAGGTATATATACAAGTTACAAAATAGGAGAATCATATTCCTAAAATCTTATTCTACCATAATTCTAACTCTACAATTATGGTAAGTGTATAATCCTAATTTAGGTAACAAATACACTACAATATACTACACATATACTTTCCTAATATACAATATTCTTACACTGCCTTAGCCGGATTGTGGACTGTGTACCGTGCCGGGCTTTCGGGTCTTTGGAAGGCCCACGCCGAAATATCACTGCATTGCCCGTGATATACACTGCTGTATATTGGGTGTATATCACGGGTATATTGCTCTGTCTAACAGTAAGTACATAAGTTTTAACTAATTAAAGTTACTTCATCCTATTTCCATATATTTAAAATAGGAAACCAAACATAAAATTGACGATGTATTGTTAAGAGTCTCACATCGGATATGGAATGAGAACATGGATTCCTTATAGGGACTTGAATAATCCTCACCCTACAAGCTAGCTTTTGGGGTTGAGTTATGCCCAATATCCATTCTTTACATGGTATCAGAGTCAGGCCATTCCAATTATTTGTTCGTCGATGTTGGGCTCCCAAATTATATTATCACGCTCCAGTTAACGAGGCCTGGGCTTGCGGAGGAGTGTTAAGAGTCCCACATCGGATATGGAATGAGAACATGGATTCCTTATATGGACTTGGACAATCCTCACCCTACAAGCTAACTTTTGGGGTTAAGTTAGGCCCAAGGTTTGGACGTGCGGGGGAGTGTTAAGAGTCCCACATCGGATATGGAATGAGAATATGGATTCCTTATATGGACTTGGACAATACTCACCCTACAAACTAGCTTTTGGAGTTGAGTTAGATGCAAGGTTCATTCTTTACATGTACTACTCATTGTTTCTGCCGATCTTTTATTTTCTTGGAGTTTATAATTTTTATTTCCAACTTTTTGGGAAAAGAAAAGAAGAAAAACTAATGAGGTCGAGTATTTTCTTTTTAAAATTTATTTTATTGCTTTATTTATTCTCTCTTTTATTCTTTAAATTAAATGCAAACTAATGATTGCATTGATTCTAACTTTCTTACAAATGATTAATTAGTTGATTCGTTGATAAAAACAATTGGTATTTTCTGGTGTAAGATTGAGTCCTTCGTCAACCAAACACAACACAAGGTGACATCAAATTTCAATATTTTTCTAATTTTGCCATGTCCGGCATTTGTCTTTTATGGCATCTTACTTAAGTTACGAATCATCTACAAATGTTAAATCAGCAGATTATGTTAGATTTTAAATGAACTTTTCCCAGAAAAAAAAATGGTGTCTTATGTCATATCATTGATTAAATAAGGACGAATAGATGAGACAACCCTTTAAACTTATCAATAAATATCATTTAGATACAAATTACAATATGTTTCAATTGAGCACATGAACACATAATTAGTGTCACCTCTTTTAATTATATGCATTAGCCTCAATAAGCGATAAAACCTCAAGCCTATTTCAATTGAGGTTGATGTATATAATTAAAAGATGTTGTATATTTTATATGGTTAACTAAAAGATGTTGCATATTTCATGTGGTTAGCTTATCTACATAATAAACACTTGAGAAGACGTGCAAAAGTTTTTCTAAAATTTGAATAGAAAATGTCTAATAGGAATAACTTATTATGTGTTTAGGTGCTCAATTGGAACTTGCTATAGCTAGAATATCTAATGAAATTTACTTACAAGTTTAAGAGGTTTATTAAATAAGTTTGTGCTCTACAATGGGAAACAAGAAAATACCCTTTTTGGCCAAATGCCTTCTCTTCATTACTTCATCTACTTGACTTTTTCTTCTTTTTTCTTCATGAAGGAAAGTTATATAGCCTCCATTTGATTTTGTTAATATATGAGCAAAGGGTTCTATGCTTCCACCCTTAATGTAGAGTACCCTTTAGCATTTCAAGTAATGAATTGCTTCAGAGTAATATTAATCATTTTTATCATGGTTTTCTCCATTACATTGGACTTGGCTTTTTCTCAAACCACCATCAACAAGTGTGTCCTGCATATTAACATTTCTTCATCATCATCAGGGGAGGCCTGTACAACTTTAGGCAGCAATTGGGATGGTTTTTTAACCCAACCTTGTTGTGGATTACCTTTCAACAGATATTTACGAGCATTATCGCGTTGGACAAACCAAACAGGACTTATCTTTCTCAATTCCACACAACAGAAGGACTGCTTAACTTTGATGAATAACAGTAGCTCTGATAATTTTAGCTGTGGCATTGAAAAGTTGACTAGTGGTGCAGGAGGCTGCTTGGATTATTCAGATATCGACGTTGTGAATGATCTAGGAAGCAGATTGAAAAGTCTGAGAGATGACTGTAGGCTAGTGGATTCAGAAGGAGGATGCAACCGGTGTTTGAGGACATGGAGAGAAATAGCTTCCACCTCGAAAAATGATTCAATGAAACTTGAAGATGACATTTGTAGATTTAGTATGCTGATTTTATTAACAAGCCAAAGAGTTTCTGATGAGAGTTGGATTGACAAAATCTTTCATTGCCTAGGAGACAATTCACTCCCTTTAGGTAAGTCTACTTCTTGTTATAAGCATATTTAAGCTTTAAATTTAACTATGATGTTGATTCGTGATTGATCATTGTACTATGCAGTATCTTCTGCAGATGAGAGTGGAAGTGAAACCAGACATATAACTAAGTTCAAAACTGGTAAATCTTGAAATCCATATTCATAAAAATTTGGGATTTTTTCAGTTTGGACCGTTGGCCGAAATTAATTACGGGCGGTAGCCAAAATATACAAAACCTATACACTGATTATGTATATTTTGTGTATACAATATGTATATTTATACTTAATATACAAAACCTATACATTTGCTGGCTATTATTCTTTTGAGCGGTCCAAAAATAAATTACTACTGTTATTTCTGAGTTTTAGGAAAAAAGAGTCTTCTTATGGTTAAGCCTTGGTTAAATATGCAGAACTTTGGATTCTAATTGGTGGTGTAGTGGGGATTGTGGTATTAATAATCGCCGCGTTGTGGATCTTATTGAAACGGAAAAATGAAGTTAAACCCTCAAGTGGAAGATATAGTAAGCTCTCTACACCAACAATTATTGACTTATAGATCATTGTTATGAATGTTTTAGCTTATACTATTTCTGCTTCTTGTTGGCAGAATCAGATGAATCTGGAGAATCAAGCTATCGTGGACTATCACTTAAAGAAATTTACTCTGCGACTGATAATCTCAGCATGTCTAACTTCATAGGTCAAGGCATAGCTGGTAATGCAAATTTGAACAGATGTACTAGTTGGCCTAGTCTACTTAGTACTCAATTTCATTGACAAGCCTTGATATTAGTAACATGCATAAATCAGATATGATATAGGGAAGTTTTCTTCTTCCAATTCTTGCTTTATGGATTGATTCGTTTTAAAATTTGGATATTGAAATGATCCCGTTTTACAGGAAAAGTATACAAAGGCATTCTGGCAGATAGACAACATGTGGCAATTAAGCACATAATTAAGGATGAACAGATGGAAACATTTGTTAGAGAAGTTACAAGCCTCTCGCATATCAAACATCCGAACCTTGTGTCCCTGCTAGGCCACTATGATGGACCAAATGAATGTTTTCTAGTTTATGAGCTATGCCACAATGGAAATCTTTCTGAATGGCTATTTGGTATGTTTTTTTTCTCTTTCTGATATTTATCAGACTTAAATTGTATTGTGTCCTGATTTCAACACCCCTGATAATCAGGTAAAAGTAAATATCTCTCGTGGAGACGAAGACTAGAAATTGCACTTGATTGTGCCCGCGGTCTCCTGTTTCTCCACTCGTATCCTCAAGGCTCCATTGTTCACCGGGATATCAAGGTAGAATCTTATTTCACATCCATAATCTGTTCTCCGTTATCTATTATCTAAAAATTCTCAGTTGTTTTCTCTTTTTTTGGTGAAATTTGCAGCCAGCAAACATTCTTCTATCTGCCAGCTTTGAAGCGAAACTCTCAGACTTTGGTTTGTCCAAAATTATTAGCATTGGCCACTCATATGCTAGCTCAGAAGTGAGAGGAACCTTTGGTTATGTTGATCCTGAGTACCAAAAGAACCGGCAAGTTAATTCTTACGGTGATGTCTATAGCTTTGGGATAGTGCTGCTACAACTTTTATCTGGACAAAGGGTTATCAACTTGGATTTGAACAATCCAATGCCTCTAAGTAAAATGGTAAACATACTAACTCCTCCATTTTCTCTTGCATTCTTTTCAAGTTTTTTCTTTAACACGTCTTTTTTAATCATAGGCGAAAAACTTGACTAAAGGTGGGAACATCAAAGAATTTGCTGATTCCAAATTGGAGGGGAAATTCTCAATGGAGGCTTTTGAACTGGTATTGAAGCTAGCTTTGACTAGCATAGGGCTGAAGCAGCAAAGACCATCCATGGAACAGGTGGTTGTTAAACTAGAAGAGGCTTTTGATTTATCAACAAGAGTTGAGTCAGTCCATCCTTAGTGCACATACAATTCACTTCTGTTTTCATCCTATCCAAGATCAGAGGCGAATATAGAATTTATAGTCAACAGGTTCAGAATGAGTTTAATACAAGAGTATAATTTCTTGCACATATGTACTTACGGATCAAGTGGAACGCAATGGTTCCCATTGAACCCCCTCTAGATCCGCCCCTCCCTAAGATTGTACAATCCTCTTATACACAGTTTGATCTTATTAGGTGCCTACCAGGGGAATGAAACTGAACAATCAAAGATAAAACAAGTATACTGATTTGACCAACTGAATCAGATAAAACAAGTAGTCCAAGAGTACAAGAATTCTTATTAACTTGAAGAGTACAGTGATTGATGTTTACACAACAACTGTTCACATTAAGATCAAGTATAGAGATACAAGTAAAAATTATACAAAGCTTCATTCAAAAAACAGAAGCTGCAGCAGTGTAGTGACTAGCTCTTAAAAACTTGAGCCAATATCACCAGTCAAGTAAAATGAAAATAAAGCACCCTACACCATGGTGTATATATACATGATGGATGCTTGTAAAAAAATGAAACAAAAAAAAATTACCACACATTAATGAATTGATCCTCTATAAAAACTGGAGTGATCAATCCAGAAGAAGTCTTCTCATTGTACTCATGCAATAATCTGATGAGTGCACTAGCTTTCTTGCTTGCTTTTGAATTGCCTTCAGCCAGGAGGGAATACAAAGGTCCCATTACAGATGAGTTCTTTACTAAAACAGGAACTGCATCTGCCCCGCCGTTGATACATAAAGCCAGCAACAATGAGACACAGTACTCCTTTGCTGCCCTTGAAGTGCAAGAATTTAGAACATTGATAATAATAGGCAAAGCTCCAGCATAAAGAACAGCCATTGCTCCATCAAGCCTTTCGGAAAGAGTTGATATAACTGCTAAAGAATCTGTAATGAGATCTTCCCTTTCGAAGGATTTCAACAGATTAACCACCAAGGGGACTAATCCAGCAGCAATTACTCTCCAGTGGTTTTCGGGGCGCATTAAGAGGCCAAAGATGGTAACCAAGGCATTCTTCTTTCCCCTGTCAGTTCCACCTCTTAGCAGCTCCAAAAGTGATGGGATAAACCCCGGATTTTCTCCGATCATTTTACGGTACTCTTCTACTGATGTAAGGTAGAATAATGTACCAGCTGCGTGCTGACGAGCTTCCATCTTTAGCCCTTCCTTCAACACATCGAGTATCAAGAACAAACCTCCGTTTCCAACGATTATGCTTTTGCTTTTAGAGTTCTTTGATAGGCTCAGTAAAGCAGCCATTGCATTTTCTTGACAAGAGGAATCCCTTGAAGTAACAAGATTCAAAAGAGGTGGGATTCCACCAGCTTCCACCAAACAAGACCTATTAAAAATGCTTGTTTTGGTGAGCAAACGAATTTCGAAAGCAGCCTTATTTTGCTGTTCAAATGTTCCAGCAACTAGCCTTCCTACTAGAAAACTTGCAAGCAACTTCATAGCCTGCTCATTAGCCACACTGCTTGCAGCAACAGATTTAACAGTATCGTGATTTCGCCTACTAGTTTCCACAAGTGGAACACCATTCGCGGAACAATTCTGTTTGATTAACACCTTCAAAGCCAAATTAGTAACCAAATCAGTACTTGTTAGCCTCTCACCAGTCTTTGGACAAGTGGAATTTCCAGCTCTAAACCATTTTAGAATCGAAGACCGATCATACGTGTGACCTGAGGCTATTGTAACTGGATCACTCATGATTTCCAGTGTAATTGGACACCTAAAATCATCATGATTCAAGAACCTGATGATTTGATCTCCACTAGTGATTTGTCTACTGGATGCATTATCCAAAACTTCAAACAGAGTTCCCCTGCAGTAAATCATGAACCCCATTAAGCTACTAAGAATCCCCATCTCTCTCTTTTCCATTGTATTTCCCTCTAAGTAAATCTCATTATCCAAGAACTTAACTTCTCTATTGCACTCACCCCAATGTTTAATCCTTAAATAATCAAGAACCCTTTTCAGATCACTTGATTCTTGAATCCTTCCATCTTCAAATTGATCCAAAATATTCAAAACATTCACTTGCATTTTCCTATCATCCACTTCCACTTCAAACTTCAACTTAAAAGCTTGATTTGTCACAAACTCCACCACTTCCTTAACTTCCACAGAAACATCAATTTCCTCCAAAGGAAGAACATCCAATGCCACAGCAACAGCTCTTGCCAGCATTTGAAACTGGCAAGAAACATCCTCGGATTTGGCTAACATCCATATTCTAGAATCTTCTCTACTACAATCTTCCAACAAGAACTGAAACTTTTGGAAGATAAAATGGATCTCAGACAAGCTCAAAATGCTGGAATATGCAAATCTTGAAACCCCATTTGGGATTTCTTTAAGAACAATGAGAATATCCTCGATCAAACGTATCGAGTTTCTAGCATTCTTCTTATTGGTAAAGAAAGTTCTTGACTTGTATTCACATATTGATTGGCCTAATTGGATCAAAGATGCAATGAGGCTAGAAAAAGATACTGTTTCACTAGGACGAATAGCCGGAAAATTCAACATCCGGCGAGTAAATTCGTTAGACTTATTGATCATTGAGGTAAAAAAATAGAAAATATCAAGAAAAAAACCAAGAAAATAAAAAGAAAGATCAAATCTAAGGAACTATACAAGATAAAGTATATATGAACAAAAGGGAAAAAGTGTGTGTATTGTTTTATGTTTAGTAGACTTATGTATGAGATTGTTAAAGTAGTTGGCTACATATATATAGGTTGTTAGTTGGAAAAATGTAGGGAAGGACACGTGTTAGAAGATCAAGGGGTGATAAGTGATCCAACGGTTTAGATTGTGACAATTTTGTTGAGATGGAGAGTTGACTAGGATATTTTGAAAAGGAGGGTTCGTGGAGACTTCCATAAAATAATAAAAGTACAGCACGCAGTATGGGAAGAAGGGTACGTGAAGGGACATGGCCGACACTTTATAATTAACGTAGTAGTGACATTATTGGCATGTTGAAAAGAAAAAAAAACAAGAAGACATTATTGTCATGCAAATTAATGTGTAGTTAAGCAAATTTTTGCTTTAGTTTATGTTTGAAGTCAAGTAGCCTTTAAAAGGAGGAAACTGACTAAATGAGTGATAAACAAGGTATATGTCCGTGATATATATTTTTCATACATGGTGTATATCACGGGTCTTAGGCACGATTTAGGCATAATAATTAGTGTAATATTTGTATTACTTAGTATTGTACACTTATCATAATTGTAGGATTCTTGTACTACTAGAATAGGGTTTTGAGATTAAAGTAGGAATAGATTTTCCATTATGGAAAATTGTAAATTGTATATATATACACTTTCATTAATGAAAATAATCAAGAGATTATTTCTTTCATGGTATCAGAAGTCTAGGTTAATATTTTCTCCCAATTTCCGTCCAACTTTTGCTTCGGATTCCGAGCCCCCTTCTCTCGGTTTCCGTGCCCGGAAATTCTTTCTTCTTCCCATTTTTTTTTCAAATCCCTTTCTCACGTCGTTCATTGCTATTATGGCTAAGAACACGTTTCACTCCGCCCTTACTGTTTCTAACATAAAAAATCACATCCCTATCATTCTTGAAATAGAAAGCGTCCAATACGCGACGTGGGCCGAACTGTTCAAAGTTCACGCACGCTCGCATCAAGTCCTCCGTCATATTATCCCCGCGGCTCCTACGGATACGGATGTGCCCAAACTCGAGGATGATCCTAAGTTATGGACGACCCTTGATGCTACTGTTCTTCAATGGATTTATTCTACTATTTCTATCGACCTGTTACAAACGATTATCGAACCAGACGCTACGGCGATGGCAGTTTGGAATAGAATGCGTGATATATTACAAGATAATCAAAATTCTAGTGTTGTTACCCTTGAGTAGGAATTCTCCCATGTCAATATGGAAGATTTTCCGAATGTTTCAGCATATTGCAAAAGGTTGAAGGAATTGGCGGACCAACTCCGCAACGTTGGTGCACTCGTTACAAACGATCGTCTTGTCCTTCAGATGGTCGCAGGCCTATCTGAGGCCTATAGTGGAGTCGGTACGCTTCTCCGTCAGAGCAGTCCTCTTTCGCATTTTTATCACGCCCGTTCCATGCTCACGCTCGAAGAAGCCGAATTGGCTAAGAAAATGTCCACCGGGGCCATGTCTGTCGTCATGATGATCGAGTCCAATTTCTCTCCATCCGTCTCCAATAATTTCGGCCAAAATCGCAACAATGGTGGTGGCAAAAAGGGTCAGAATCGCAAAAATAATGGCAAGAATCGAGGAGGCAATAATAGTGGCGGCCGAAACAGTGGTGGCGGCGGCGGTGGCCCTCGGGGCAGTGGGCAACAACAGTAAAATTGGGCCCAGCAGTGGCCCCCTCCGCAGTATAAAGCCAGTCCTCACGCCATAAAATAGCTATTTTCCAACCCGTTACCCGGGAAACTAGGCTCAGTTTTTCCAACAGCCCAGGCCAAGTTTCTCGGGTCCAGTCTCGGCAAATCGGTAGTTTTTTTGGCCGAGGCAGCAGGCCAGTGTTCTTGGGCCTCGACCTCCACAGGCCCATCATGCAGCGGGCCCCACACCTATCGACATTGAAGCCGCAATGCACACTCTTGGAATTAATCCGCCAGGCCCAAATTGGTACATGGACACCGGTGCCACGACCCACATGACATCCGATCAAGGTACTCTCTCGTCTTATTCCAATTTGAGCAATTGTCGTGGCATAATTGTTGGTAATGGTAATTCGATTCGATTCGTGGTTATGGTCATAAAACGTTGTCTCCCCCCATCCACCTCTTAAAAACACCATTCATGCCCCTAAATTGATTAAAAATTTAGTGTATGTCCGTAAATTCACAACTGATAATTATGTTTCTGTTGAATTTGATCCATATGGGTTTTTTGTGAAGGATTTCAAGATAGGGATTCCTCTTATGAGGTGTGATAGTAGGGGAGATCTTTATCCTATCACACCAAGTTCCGTCTCTCGAGTCAAGCCTTGCCATCAACATTTGCAGCCCTTGCTCCTTCCTTGTGGCATGCTCGTCTAGGTCATTCGGGGTCGTCTATTTTGTCTTCCTTAGATTTTAGGGATAGTCTCAGCGTACGGAGACCGCTCGCTATGACTGCGGGTGTGTGATAAACAAGGTATATACCCATGATATACAATTTCCATACATAGTGTATATATCACGGGTCTTAGGCACGGTTTAGGCATAATAATTAGTGTAATGTTTGTATTACTTAGTATTGTACACTTATCATAATTGTAGGATTCTTGTACTACTAGAATAGGGTTTTGGGATTAGAATAGGAATAGGTTTTCTATTATGGAAAATTGTAAATTGTATATATACACTTTCATTAATGAAAATAATCAAGGGATTATTTCTTTGAGAGAGATTTATTTGGTCTAAATCAAAAGTTGCCACGAGGTTGATTATTGTCCAATTAACATGTTGTGAAATATGAAATCTCTACCTCCATCCACCACAAATCACAACTCATCCATGCATGATAGTTCCTTCAGCAGAATATCACCGGCCTGAATTTCTTTGGATACTTTGGGTTGCTGTGAAGTAGCGTTTCTATGGCAATGTAGCCACAATATAGCCATGTGGGCCAAGTTTCTGTACTAATCTAAATAATTAGAGACTAACTAATATCTAATAGTTAAAAGGTCTGAAGTTCCCCTTGTGGTTAATAGTTTTGGTCCTATCATGACCCAACCACTTCGACTCATAATTGTAACAACGAAAATAAAAATGTGTCAAATTTTTAATAGAAGACAAAGTTAGACCCTTTCACAAAGTATTAAGACTAATCTGGACCTTTTTCCTTTAATATATAACACTTATGTCCAAATCAATGTGCATGATAGTTAGATTTTAGGATTTTCATTCAATTTTATTGATGATTAAGCCACTCTTTGAGTGCTTGAAGGGTCGGTAACTTAAAATTTGGTCTTGGAACTCTTTTTTTTTCTTTCAGATTAAGGAGTAGTTATTATATGAGTTGGTAGTATGCATGTTATGAAATTTAATACAGGAATGGGAGAGGCACCGGCAAAATCTCATCATTGAATCTATTAGCGAATATTCTCAGAATATTCTCCGTATATTTTGTAATAATGGTAGATGTATAATTAAGGTAACTTAGGATTCTAACTGTATTAGGAATCAACCTTTGTAAGGTAAGTTAGGATTCGTACCATATTAGGAATCAACCTTGTACAACTATACATATTGTGAATAATGAAAGAAATCCCCAAGGGAAATCCCCACGTCCGCACCACCCACTTGGACTCCCCTCGCTCACCCCTACAGCCCCAGGCCGAGTACTGCGCCACCGGCGACACTGCTGCCCACCTGGTCCGAACCGGTGGACCAAAGAACCTCACAGCCCCCGACCCACCACCACGCCCTCACATCGCATGGAGACTCGTGCACAACACGGGATCTTCAAACCCAAGGTTCAATTCAATCTCTCCACACAAACCTTATCACCCATTCCAAAAAATCCAAAACTAGCAAAGCTGGACCCAAATTGGAATGCGGCCATGTGCGAGGAATTTAACGCTTTAACCAAGCAGAACACTTGGGATTTGGTACCTAGACCAGTTGGTGTGAATGTTATCCGGTGTATGTGGCTATTTCGTCACAAGTTCAAAGACACGGTGGTGACTTAGAGAGGTATAAGGCAAGACTAGTTGTCAATGGCACTAATCAAACAGGAGGGTATTGATTGTAGTGAGACATTCATCCGGTTGTTAAACCGACCACTATTCGAACTATTCTCGTATTGTTATGGGCATGCGCATTGGCCGATTCATCACTTGATGTCAAGAATGCGTTTCTTCATGGGGATTTGAAAGAGATCGTGTACATGCATCGGCCCCTCCGGCTTTGTTCATCCCGACTCCTCCGGTTGTGTGTCGTCTCAGGAAATCATTGTATGGATTGAAACAGGCACCCCGCGCTTGGTATGATCGGTTCGCCAGGTATCTTCTGCAGATTGGTTTTGTATGTAGCAGGTGTGATACATCTCTCTTCACGCTTCACCGAGGTAGCAGCACTGCATATTTGCTATTATATGTCGATGACATTGTTCTTACTGCCTCATCTGACGGGTTGAAGAATGAAATCATTGCTCTACTCAAAAGCGAATTTGCTATGGTGACTTGGGCAAGCTAAGTTATTTTTTGGGTATATCGGTGACAAGATCTCGCAACCACTATGTTCCGTGTCGCGTAAGTATGCGAAGAGATAGTGTACGGGGCCAAGATGGCAAATTGTAAAATTATGCCAACTCCGGTGGACTCAAAATCCAAGCTTAGTGCTAATGACGGTGCGCCGATTTCGATCCCACTCTATATCGAGTCAGCAGGTGCTCTTCGATATCTTACATTCACTAGGCACGATATTGCATATGCCGTTCAAACAGTGTGTCCGTTCATGCACGACCCCCGAGAGTCCCATTTTGCCGCCCTCAAACGTATTATCAGATATGTTAAGGGCACACTAGACTTTGGTTTACATCTATACACCTCTGCCCCAACCAAGTTGCTAGCCTACACGGATGCAGATTGGGCAGGATGCCCCGACACACGTCGCTCCACCTCGTGGTACCGTGTATTTCTAGGGGATAATCTTATCTCATGGTCCGCCAGCGGCGGCAGCCACGCTATCCCGTTCGAGTCTTTGAAGCGAGAATATCGCGGAGTTGCTAATGTTGTCGCCGAGATCCGTTGGCTCCGAAATCTTCTTTTGGAGCTCCGGTGTCCATTGCGCAAGGCGTCTATAGTCTATTGTGACAACATATCTCGCTATCTATATGTCTCATAATCCGGTCCAACATCGGCGGACTAAGCATATTGAGATGGATATCCACTTTGTGCGAGAGAAGGTTGCCGTGGTCGGTCAAAATTTTACCCGTGCCTTCCTCTTATCGTATGAGACATTTTCACAAAGGGACTACGCGATGACTCTTCACCGACTTCCGATCCGGCCTTAGCATTCGGCCTCCTCCCGCTCCGTCCGAGGGGAGTATTAGCGAATATTCTCAGAATATTTTGTAATAATGGTAGATGTATAATTAAGGTAACTTAGGATTCTAACTGTATTAGGAATCAACCTTTGTAAGGTAAGTTAGGATTCGTACCATATTAGGAATCAACCTTGTACATCTATACATATTGTGAATAATGAAAGGAATCCCCAAGAAAAATTATTCCATCTTTCAGAATCACTCTATGTGTAATATTATTAAATTTATTATAGATGTACTATATTAATGCATCGAAGTTGCAGGGCTTCGTTTAGTGTGATCATGTGATGTGTTGGAATTTATATTCCATTTTATAGGAGTTCTGCGAAAACTATATTTTTTGGTGTAAGAGGTGATCCCATCTGGCTGTAGACTTGTTATAATCTCATGTTAATTGAGATTTGAGATCATAACAATGCCAATAAGTGTCTGGACAAAAGTTACTCATAATTCAGAGTAGTTTGATTGTTGGTTATAATTTTTTTAAATATATTAAATTAGAATAGTTAATATCATATTTGATAATTTTTTAACTGCTTGGTATAAAATTTAATATATCAAATACATAATATTTGATTATCATTTTATAATTCCGCAATAATAATCTTCGGCCAACCCAGTTGCTATTGTGATAAAGCAAATATTTCTCAAAGAGTTGCAATGAAATTTAGGGGAAGTATGTCAAACTAGAAGTCTTCTTTCTATCTCAAAATTTGGCTTCTCGATACGGTAAATGGCAAATATATCCTTCTATTTTGCTTTATTTTTTAACTTTATCGCCGTTATATTATTTGGTTAAATTTACCCTTACCGTTAAGTAAAATTCTAAATATGGCCCTTGTTCTAACGAATCTAACACATGGCATCATCTGAACTAAAGACCCAATTCATCACTCAAAAAAACTCAAACCCAACCCAATACCCACCACAACCGCCAACTTAACAATACTAACGAATACAAACCGGGCATCCGAACCTGACCCGCCGAAATTCGAGGAAGTACTCGAAGAAGACGACGAGTTACTACAACCATCAAATTTCTCAACTTCAACACCACCAAAATCTCTCCTGGACAATGATCCACCCATAGATCCCGCAGAAGAGTAAAAATCCATGTCATTTTCTGTAGCACCGGAGAAAAAATGAGTATTTTCGTAATTTTGTCTTAAATTATTTCGTTCATGTAACGACGGTAACGGACGAAGCTCCGGCGAATCCATTTTTCTCGAAGTAGGAGCACAACTAGGGTTACTATTACTATGATTTTGTGCATTATGTGTTTCAACTTCGCCATGTCAATTTACTAAAGTACCTAATTAGAGAAACTCTGAACTTGTTTGAGATGGTCTTTGAAGCTTAGGAATACTAGTACTATTGTTAGCATCATTCTTAGGAATAGTACTATTATCAGATCTTTGAGTTTTGAGGTTATTTTCTTTTCTTTTTTAGGAATATGTAAGAAGATGGTGATGGAGAGAACAATGATAACTGCAACAATGATAGAGGAAATGGGTTTGGATTCGGAGGTACTATTTGAATGGATAATAGAAGAGACATTTGTAGGAACAGAAGAAATATCAGAAGGGGGAGTTCGACTGAGAAGATAGATTTGGGTAGTGGATGAGCGACGGAGAGAGGGAGCAGCGGAGAAGTGGTTGTTGGCGGTTGTGGGTGGGTCATGGGTATTGGGTCGGGTTTGGATTTTTATAAGTGATGAATTGGCCTTTAGTTCAGATGATGCCACATGTCAGATCCGTTAGAACAAGAGACATATTTAGAACTTTGCTTAATCGTAAAGGTAAATTTTGCCGAAAACATAACAGGGATAAAGTTCAATAATAATACAAGGTAGAGGGTTATATTTGGCCCTTTTTACATTCTAGATATTCAAGTGAATTTTTTATTAATATTTTAAACATAATTTTTCTTTTTCCAGAAAAGGGGCAAAACTACTTCTGAACTATTTGAAATAGATCACACATACCGTCTCTTTGTTTTTTTATACTAAATAGGTCCTCATCGTCAATCGAAGGGACCTCAAATACCTTTCTGCTTGACGGACTGGCTTGGATGCTGACGGGCCAGTGACATATGAAAATAATTGTCCACCTAAGCATATCAGCGGACCCACATTTTCAACTGAATTTCTAAATCTCTGATGACTCCCCTCCTTCTTCCTCTACCGCATCCTCAGCCTTCTAAAAACCCTCCACTTCCAACCAACACAACACCCTTCATCCTATCGACAACAACAATAACGACCCAATGCATTATGTATACAAGCAACCAAAATTACTAAAACTCAAGACCAAAAATAAGGAAATGAAGCAGGTCATCGTCGGATACTAGAGAGGAATTACGGTGGCAGTGGCTCGACGGAGTTTAATCATCCGATTAAAAAGTGTTGCTTCAAAGGCTTTCGCCGGCGCAGTGATGGGGAAGAGGAGGTGAGAGCGAAGGTTCTATAGTCACTTCCACGGCAAAAATGCCGGACGATGCTGGGTTGTTAGTGGGGATTCCTCGCCAGCCGTCCGATGATCGACTCCGGTGGCGGTGAACAACAGAACAGGGAGAGAGATGGGAGGGGTCTGGTGGTTGGATGGCGGTGAAGAGGTGGTGGTAGCTCAAAGCTCCGACATTTCACAGGTCACCGAAGAAGACCACCAGTAGGGTAGGTCCGATTGGTTATGGAAATAAAGAGGAGAGAGCTCCTCTTGGGTCGGGTGGGTCTGGTCATATGCCTAGGTAGATGGCCATGTGGATAATTTTTTCCATATGGCACTACCCCGTCGGCATCCAAGCGAGTTCGTCAAGTAGAATGGTATTTGAGTTCCTTCGATTGACGGCGAGGGCCCATTTGGTATCAAAAACAAAAGGAGGGTATATGTGGTCTATTCTGAACAATTCAGGATAATTTTGGCCCTTTTCCGTTCTTTTTATAATGTTTGAAAAATTACAATTTACAATACTTTTCATTATATTCCGTACTATCAAATTTTAAAAAATTAATATAGTTTAATTTTATTTTAAAATTGATTCAACTATTCCGCTATATAAAGGAAAACACATCAAATCTTCCTAAAATTATAATTCTTATAATCATTTTTTCAAAGAGACAACGAAACTTTGCAAAGGTCCTGTGACCCCCCTTAAACCAGTTGAAAGTGGAATTAATAAACCTTGTAAGTGTGATACCAGGCTTAAAGAAAAGGATAAATATCACGCAGCATTCCTATTTTGACACAATATTTTTCCCTTTTGTACTTTTTTAAGTTTCATTTTATATTTTTCTTAAAAAAATAAGTCAAAGTACCAAAAATATTGGATTGATTCAATACCGAAGTCAAGGACACCAGCAAGCTGCTATTGAATGTGAACAAAGTCAAGGAGATGAAATCAACTCAATAGAATTAGGTTTTTTTATGACTGGTGAAGTGATCAAACAAAATATTGGATTGATTCAATACCGAATCCCAGATCTCCATAGACGACTAATGGTAGGGGCTGCATTTTTTGGAAAGAACGATAGTGGCAAAAGGATGTTAATCAAGAACCAACGTCTTATGCCGACCCCGTTTGCAGTTGCTACTACACTGTTACATTCGTATAAAGTGACCCATACTGGTGGAATAATTGCAATGCGACTATACCGCCTGCCGATAAGGGAAGACAGTATACTAAGCTTGTCCCAGCAGTCAGGTTTGGTCCTCTGGGCAGCAATCCGAGCCGGTATACACCCCACGGAGGAAATTGGGTTGTGAGGTGAGTAACTATATTCAACAATCATTTGTCAACATTGTTCCTAAGCCCTACTAAGTAAAGGGGTATGTGTTCAGTCCCAAGCATCTTCGTCAATACTCCATCTGCCCCCCGCCGGTCAGCTCCAAGGCCTGAGTGCCTAGGTTACGTTGAAGTGGAGAGATTTTGTTCGAGACAAAGTCATGCATACTGCCAACGTGAGCAGTAATTTCCCTTCAAAGAGAATATATATTCATGACCTATTTAAAAGGATTTAAGTGAGCTATATTGATAGTATTAAAAAATATTACACTATTAGTTCAATTTATAAGTAATAGCAAGTTATTATTCTATTTTTCAGGTTACCATATCATGCTTGTTATAGAGAATTACTTGATATTGTAAGTTGATATAGCCTGACGATATAAAAAAAACTTACACATTATCAGCGTACAAAACTTAAACTCTATTTAAAATCAAGGGATGTTGTAGACAGAACATGAATGCCTGTTTAGGAACTATCAGCTTAACAATAACATTACTTTTATATACTTGGATTAATCAAAAGTTAAAACATTTTCTTGCAAATTTATGCAGATTTCTTGTGGACAATGTGCCAATGAGAGGTGTTTCACAACACAGCCAGTTCTTCTGTCTACCCTTCAAAGCCAATGTCAATCATAGCAACAATCTGGGATGGATCAGAATGGGTAACACGTGGAGGAAAATACCCTTTAGACTACAAATTTGCACCATTTGTAACATTGATGAAATGAATAGAATTAGAAGGTTGTAAAATTCTTCAGCAATTCCTACATGTTCTAGGAGAAGTACTTCAAGATTGGACCCTGTTGATGGTGAAGGATTTATGAAATTATCACAACAGCAAATGAGTGGGCTAGGAGAAAACACATGTTTTACTCATATTGTCAAGATACTAAGAGATACAAAGTACTGCCACCAGAGTGCACAGCTAAGTAAAGTATTTGTAACTAATGGATCTTAATTCTCTGAAAATATTAAGTAATTAGACAAGGGGGTCATGGAGTCATAATTTGACCAAATTCTTTCTATGATGTAAAAGAAATTGTTGATTTGCGTTCCTAACATGCTGAAAGACCTGAAACTAAGATTGGTCACCTACATTTCAAAGGTTTTTAAAGCATACTAGAGAGTAAAAATGGTTGCTATGTAATAGACGCTATCAAACTCAGCCAGGAGAAGCACAGGAATTTCCTAGAATTAACCGCAACTGATCTTATTTCTTGATAACTGAGAGTTAGCGTATGCGTGGCATATTCTACTATGTATGTGTATAAATAGTAGGATAGGCATTGCTTCTATGTCAAAGCTTCATTTCTATACATCCATAACGCACTAGTACGACTTACTAGGAAAGAATAAAACTACTCATAGCATGAAGGGAAACTTCTCTTGACCTGGAAAGCCATGAAAAGGTAGCACCACAAACATGCATATGGCAAGTAAGGGTTCTCTGTGAATAGACAATATATGACACCTCGATCCCTAATAGGTTAGGGTTCTCTAATTACTCTGCAACTCTATTCAGGTCTCATCCCACTACTAAATAACCATTCTTTGTGAAGGGGAAAGTCCCGAAGGCGAAAACCCCCACCTGTACCAGAGGCCCCTTAGCCAGGTGGGATGTAAATCGAGGGATACGCACGAGTGGCAGCCCTGCAAGGGAGAGGACCAACGGGACACGAACACAGCAACAACCCTTGCAATATAACTAAATAACCATTCTTTCAAGGCAAATAAGGGTGTTCAATCTCAAACTAATCCCAACAGGGTAATTTAAAGGAACTCAGATAATCAAAAAATGAAAAAAAAAAAGCGTCTGGGAACTGAAAATCCTGACAATCGATACAAACTATTTGACAACCTAATTTCTAATATTGAAGATCAAAATTTTCAGTGTTGCAGAATAATGCTAATCTCTAAAGTTTTTCTCAAGGACAGCAGGAAAATGTTGATTCATATAGCTTTTTTCTCCAACTTTTAACAGAGATTATCTCCCTATGGCATTTCGCCTCTGAAAGCGTCCTTCCTTCTCAATGCCCTGGACACTATTAAAGTTTCGCATCTCGAAAACTAGAAAGCGGTTTAACCAATTAAACTATAAGCCCCTACGGATCTCTACATGCAATTCGCTCACTTCGGGAAGAGCGGACGGAAAGAGAAGGCCTTTGTCCTATCTGCTTCTTCCTCTTCCCAGGAATGAAGAATTTTCTCCAAAAAAGATTTTCGTTTTGAACTCTTTAAATATCATTCAAGTAATAAGTATGGCACATTGCATAACATAATTTCTAAATTTGCATGAGAAAAAGAAACACATTTCGCTGCATAACAACTACATTAACATTCAATCAAAATCAAAAACTCATAATCAGTAAAGAATAAAAACAGATAAGCGAAATCTAACGGTAAGATTTCTGGAACCTAGAACGAGCACCACGACCACCAAACTTCTTAGGTTCACAACGTCTAGGATCAGCAACAAGCAAAGTCCTATCATAACGAACCAAAACATCCTTAATCTCTTTCTTCGACACCTCATCAACATACTTCTGGTAAAACGCAACAAGTGCTTTAGCAATACTCTGACGAATAGCATAGATCTGACAAGTATGACCACCTCCTTTAACACGGATACGCATATCTACTCCAGCAAAACGGTGTCGTCCTAATAGTAGGATTGGTTCAAAGGCTTTGTAACGGAGGATCTCTGGTTGGACAAGCTCGATAGGAACTCCGTTGATTTTGATCAGGCCACGGCCACGCTTGCAGTGTGTTACCGCTACCGCCGTCTTCTTCCGGCCGAAACATTGCACTGATTCCACCGTCGCCGGTGCCGCCTCCATTTTTGCTTTGTTTGGTTTTGGTTACTTGAAGATGAAATTTCCTGAGGTTTTAGGCCTGTGGTGTATTATGATTAGGGTTTTGTATTGGGCTCGTGGAGGAAATGGGCCGACTAGTTGATTACTTATTACTTTTTGGGAAAAGCACACAAATTGTCCTCTCTAGACAAACTAATTACATGAAATTTTCCCTTCATCAATTAATTTTGCTACGTCACTCTTTCGGCCCAAAATATTTACCCGCTATAGCCCCCTTAGCCAACCCAAGCTTTTACGTTGGAATTTAATTGTGAGCTATTAATTCGGTGCTCTCCATCATCCAATTAAATGCAAGAGGTCCCATTCCCAATCCCCTTGATCTACATAACAAAGATTCCCTCTTTTACCCGCAAGGGTAGCTAAGTTGGTGTAGCAGTAGAGCGCGAGACCGCAAGGTCACGAGTTCGATCCCCTACATAAACCTTCTTGGTTGAGCCTGTCACACATGGCTTGCCAAGTGTGGTTAATCGGCTGACGTGGTTTGGAGGTTATTGTGTCAGTCCGGGGTTTATCATGTGCGCACTCGAGAGAGTAGCGGCTACGGGTTCCTTCGTCAACAAAAAAAAAAAAAAAAATTCCCTCTTTCTTTTTGTCGTACATATTCTTTTTTTTTTAACTTCGTCTTTTTTCAGTTTATAATATTTAATTTTCTTCTTTTAATACAAACCTTCTTATTAGAAAAACTAAAAAATTAGAATAATATAGAAAAACTAAATAATTAGATTACAA
Organism: Anisodus tanguticus; assembly: GCA_034509755.1. Taxonomy (NCBI): domain Eukaryota; kingdom Viridiplantae; phylum Streptophyta; class Magnoliopsida; order Solanales; family Solanaceae; genus Anisodus; species Anisodus tanguticus. The sequence goes on along the minus strand of CM067550.1, from coordinate 44,910,019 downwards.
CAAGAAATGATTAAGAAAAATACTACCGTCACAAACTTATTTATTAAAACGTAAAACTAATAAAAATATATATTTTAATGAAAATTTTCTTTTGCAAATAAAAATAAAACTTATATTTAAGATATGATTCTAATTTTTGTATATCTTTTTTCACAAAAAAAAACTTGCTAAAAATTATATAAAATATTAAAATTAAGCCTAAACTCTATTTGTTGTATTTTTTTTTTTTATAATTTTCGTTTGAAGTAATTAATCGGTCATTTATGATACCTTTTCAGTATATGATATATAATATATGAGTATCATTAAGGATCGAGAATTTCTTTTTGAAGGAATAAATCAATCTTTTACCACATCAGTAGTGATATATACCATATGGATATCATAGATGACTGATGAGTTTTTCTTGAAGGATGAATCAGTCATTTGTGATATCTTGTTGGTATATGCTATATACCAGGTTGATATCATAGAGGACTGAAAGTATTTCTTAAGGAATTAACAGTCTGTATGATACTATGTCAGTGTATAATATATACCATGTGAGTATCATATATGTCTGTGCTCTTTTTGAATATGAATGAAATCAGTCCTCTATGGTATCATATTAGTATATGATATATCATGTGGGTCAGTCATTTATGATACCATATCAGTATATGATATATATATCATGTGGGTATCATAGAGGATTAAGCTATATTTTTCTTTGAATGAATGAACTAGATCTCTAAGATACTCTGTCAGCATATGATATATACCATGTGAGTATCATAGAGGACTTTTTTTTTTAAAGAATGAATTGGTCCTTTATGATACTATATGAGTATATGACATATATTGTATGTGCATCTTATTATAATAAATATGTTATCTATGATACATTATTAGTATGTGATATATACCAGGATGGTATCACAGAGGACTAAGTATTTTTCTTGAAGGAATGAACTGTCAGTCCTCTATGATACCCTGTCAGTATATGATATACCATGTTGGCATTATAGAGGATTGAGTAGTGTTTTTTAAGGAATGAATCAACATTCTATCATATTATGCCAGTATATGATATATACTATGTGGTATCATAGATGGTTGAGTTGTGTTTTTATTAAAGGAATGAATCAGTCCTCTATGACTGTCAGTATATGATATATACCATATTGATATCATAGAGGACTGAGTGTTTTTCTTGAAGGAATGAACTGTCAGTCTTGTGTGATACCATGTGGGTATCGCAATATACCGCAATAGTACACTTCGTCTGCTATTGATTTGATATACTATATGCTAGAATAAATTATTTTTTGAGATATAATATTATAAAAAAAATAAAAAAGATAATATACCAGTAATCATTTTCATTGATATAAAAAACTGAACTAAAAGGAGTTAGAAGGTTTGTAGAATTAGATTATAAAAAAAAAATTAGAGAGGGAGAAAAAAGTAAATGAAAATCAACAGAAATTTACAAAGAAGAATAAATAAAAATAACAAAAAAAGGTGAATGAAATTAGATTATTGAGATAAAAAAGAAAAAAAGAAAAAAAGAAAAAAAGAATAAGAAATAAGGAAATAAAGAAATAAAGAAAGAAAGCAGAAAAAAAAAAAAAAAGGAGCTAGAATTAAATATGAAATCAGATTATGGTGAAAAAAACTAAAAAATAGTATGAAAAAACTAAAAAATAGTATGATTTGAGAAAAAATAATGAACAAAAAGGAGAAAAAAAGAAAGAGAAAATAAACAAGAAAAGAAGATACGAAGAAGAGAAATAAAAAATAAAAGAAGAAAAAAGAGACTTGGACACCCAGGAGCACATGAAATCCGAAAATCTTAATGCTTCTACAATACCCAAAATCCCCGTGCCTACCAGAATGCTCCAGATCTCCCATCACAATGTTTCCATCTCCTTTTTCGTTTAAGAGTTTCTGGAAGTAAGACTGCCACCTCCGCTTAATATGCGTTTTCTCCACCAGTACTTTGTCGTTCTATTCCTTAATGCACCTCACTTGATCCAACTCACGGGCCCTCCTCTCCCTTGTCTTGGCTAGTCTGTACAACTTTTTATCCCCGCACTTCTTCTCTAATTCCACATACATGAGTTCGAAAGCTGTCATTTTCGCCACCGTAATCGCAAGTTTTGCCTTCTTCCTCACCATCTTATATAATTCCATATTCATCCGCTTCTCCACCTCATCTCTGCTTTCTACCAATTTCACATACGTCGTTTTCTTTGCTTCTACCTTCTATTGAACTTCACCATTCCACACCCTCGATGTCCACCACGATAACACCGCCAGACTCCTAGCACTTCTCTGGCTACCTCACGAATGCAACTGGCCATCCTGTCCCACATACCGGTCGCATCCCTACTACTCCCCCAAGCCCCCTTGGCCATCAACCTCTCCCCCATATCTTTTGCACTAGCCATGGTCAAACTCCCCCATTTGATTATTAACATATCATCCACAACCCTCTTCTTCTTCTCCAACTTGTTCTTCAAATCCATGACCAAAAGCTTATGTCAGGTTGTAAGATCCTCCTTCGGAATAACCTTACAGTCTTTAGCAACAATATCTCCGTCAACCTGGCACAATAGACTTGAACACCCAGAAGCACATGTTTTTAATTTTCTTAGAAACAATAATTTAATTTGTTGTCCTAATGGAAATTTTGCCCAACAATGTCTTTCTTGTACCTTAGGCAAACATGTTCACCTTCCGTTTCAGTCTTCTTCAAGTGTTACGTATTCTCTATTTGACATTGTTCATGCAGATTTATGGACATCTCCCATTACTATCTAACTAGGTCATAAATTTTATCTCGTCTTATTAGATGACTTTTCTCACTTTGTCTGAGTCTATCCGCTTAAATTCAAGTCTGAAGTGTTTGCCAAGTTTCTTGCATTCCGTGTCTATGTCAAAACACAATTTGAAAAAGACATAAAATCGCTTCAATGTGATAACGGTCGTGAGTTCAATAATTTTGTGTTTCACAATTTTTGCTCTATTAATGGCATGGTATTTCGGTTCTCGTGTCCCCACACCTCCTCCCAAAATGACAAAGCCGAACGAATCATTCGCACTATCATTAACGTGGTTCGTACGATTCTATTTCATGCATCCTTCCCCCCTCTCTTTTGGATCCATGCTGTGAAAATGGCCGAATATATTCTAAATATCTTGCCCACTCAGACTCTCCAAAATAGAACACCCACCGAAATTCTATTTCGTAAGATCTCAACTTATGAGCACTTACAAATTTTCGGTTGTCTGTGCTATCCGAATATTGCCTCCACGGCCCCGTATAAACTTGCACCCCGCACCACCCCTGGTGTGTTCTTAGGTTTTCCGCCCAATCAGGGGATATATGTGCTACAACTTGTCTTCCTGCAAAATCATCGTCTCACGTCACGTTACGTTTGACGAAGCAATCTTCCCATTCGCAAATATCCAAAAATTCCAGAATTCAGATTATACATTTCTAGACGAGTCCAACACATCACCGCTTTTCCGTCTAGCTCCTAGTCGTGCTGTCACTGTTTCGGCGACAACCACTGACCCACTGCCTCTGCCCAGTGTCCCTTCGGTCGAGCCACCACTGCCCCGATGACCACCCTTATCCCGTCGTGCGGTGTCTCTGCTCTACTTCGGTCAACATCGAATGTCACCACCACCATCGACACTCAGCCCACCGTCTCTCAATCTCATCACGTCTCTATCTCCGACATCGAACCGACGCCCACTGTGCCCTAGTCATCGACCGCCACCAATCCTGACACTGTACCAGGAACCGGAACCCAACCCAACATCGGTACCCTCCACAACCCAACTACCACCCTGCACCGTCAACCTAGTTCCTACCTACCATAGTCAATAATACCGGCAACAACTACCCCAACCCACATCGATCTGCCCAGATCGTTGCCCACACCCATCCCAATGTCTTCCCCGGAAATAACCCAACCAGTTCAGTTTCCCGTCGGCCAACCGTATAGAAACCCTGACATCGTCCCTGTTAGTAACTCGACACTCCCTGCCAGTAACCCGACATCACTTCTCCACCAAAATACACAACCTACCCCTGCCTCCACACACCATATGGAAACCTATGCCCAACACAAAATTTTCAAACCAAAGGTCCAATTTAACCGTTCCACATAAACCATTTCTCCAATTCTCAAAAACCAAAAATTAGTCAAACTAGACCCTAATTGGAATGCGGCCATGCATGAGGAATTTAATGCTTTAACGAAACAACACACTTGGGATTTGGTTCATAGACCGGAGGGGGTGAATGTGATCCATTGCATGTGGCTTTTTCATCATAAATACAGAGACAATGGTGACTTGGAGAGATATAAGGCGAGACTTGTAACTAATGGTACTAATCAGCAGGTATTGATTGTGGAGAGACGTTCAGCCCGATTATTAAACCGGCCACTATTCGCATTCCGAGTATTGTCATGGGTAAGCATTGGCCGATTCATCAGTTTGATGTGAAAAATGCATTTTTACATAAGGACTTGAAAGAAACTGTTTATATGCACCAGCCGTTAGGTTTTGTCCATCCTGCAGCCCCTCACTATGTATGACGTCTTTGTAAGTCACTTTATGATTTAAAACAGGCCCATAGAGCGCGGTATGATTGCTTTGCACAGTACATTATGCGGATTGAGTTTGTATGCAACAATTGTGATAATTATTTATTTATTTTTTGTAGAGGTAGTAACGTTGTTTATTTGTTATTATATGTGGACGACATTGTTCTTACTGCCTCTTCTGATGTGTTGAAAAATGAGATCATTGCACTGCTTAAAACTGAATTTATTATGACTGACTTGGGGACGTTGAGTTACTTTTTGGGGATCTCAGTGACTAGATCTGCAGATACTATGTTTCTTTGCCAGTGTAAGTATGCAGATGAGATTGTGTACAGGGCTAAGATGGCGAATTGCAAGATCATGTCCACTCTGATTGACTCTAAATCGAAGCTTAATGCAGTTGATGGTGATCCAGTGTCAGATCCCACGCTTTATAGAAGTCTTGTTGGTGCACTGCAGTATCTTACGTTCACCAGGCCTGATATTGCTTATGTTGTTCAGCATGTATGCTTATTTATGTATGCCCCCAAGGAGCCTCATTTTACTGCTCTTAAACGTATCATTCGATATGTTAAGGGCAAACTTGATTATGGATTGCATCTATACCCCTCAGCACCAACCAGATTGTTATCATAAACGGATGCTGATTGGGCAGGCTGTCCGGACATGCGACGCTCCACCTCCGGCTATTGTGTGTTCTTAGGGGATAACCTCATTTCATGGTCTGCCAAGAGGCAAGCCACCTTATCTCGTTCGAGTGCAGAAGCATAGTATAGAGGCGTTGCGAATGTTGTTTCTGAGATCTGTTGGCTTCGAAACCTTCTTTTGGAGCTTCAGTATCCCTTGCGTAAGGCGTCTTTGGTCTATTGTGATAACATATCCGTCATATAGTTATCTCATAAACTGGTTCAATATCAGCTAACCAAACACATTAAGATGTATATACACTTTGTTCGTGAGAAAGTTGCTCTAGGTCATGTTAATGTGTTGCATGTGCCTTCCTCGTATCAGTATGCGGATATCTTCACGAAAGGAATTCCTAGACAACTCTTCCTTGACTTCAGATTTAGTCTTAGCGTCAAGCCTCCTCCCGCTCCGACTAAGGGAGTGTATTAACTGTATAATATTATATTTAGCCATATTTAGTGTTATGTAATTATGGTAGATATAAGATCCCTGTTGTATGAGGATTCCACATTGTACAATCTATATATATTTGTATTAATAAGAAAGGCTCTCCAGAGAGATTAATACATTCTAACAAATAATTGAGAAGACTCTACACTCATACACCCTCTACCCCGCTCACACACATCAACACACACAACACATAGTATGATCTTTTAATCACATAGCTAACTCGGAAATTCACACACACACACAAATCATCTTAGGGAAACTTTGGCATTATGAAGCTTTTTCGGAAGTTTATTTTATCATCAATATTTTAACATGTAAAATTTGAATTCGTTAATAAAAACTCATCTCGGAATAGTAACTTCTAAATGTTCTGAGACAGTTATGGAAGACAAAATTTGTATGGTGCTAATGCATATGTATGTTTTACTCTTTGAATTATTTACACTTTGCACAATACGTATTAAGAACACTTGTGTGCACGCCCCCAGGCATATCGTTTAGTTGGAATAGCACAACGCGTGATGTGTGGGTTAGGCGAGCATCGTGAGTTTGAATCTTGCGCTGACAAAAGTTTCATATTTAGGTGAAAAATGGTAGAGGGGTGGGTTGTCTTCACGGTCTCATTTCATCGACATAGTCATAAACAATGGATGTTGCAAACGCACTTCCTTTTTAAAAGAAAAGAACGATTGTGTGCACGTTATTGACTCTTCTAGTCATTTGAGTATAAATAATCTCAAATTCTGTTCTAGAATCGATAATTTGGCGACTTGAAATATTTCATGTACATATATTATGATGTCAAGATAGTTAAATCGACTCTTAAATGTCACTTTTATTTTTGAATATATTAAAAATGAAAATTCATGGAACGTACGCATAGTGCTTCGTACTTATGCCATAGCCAATGATAGGTAAATCACATCGCCCTGCCATTGTGCCTATTCAATTGTACAACAATAATAATAACTACGCCTCATTACAAAACAAGTTAAAATCAACTATATAAATTCCATTTTTCATTTAGGCTCATTTCACATCATCGTCATACAAAATAAATTAAAGGAAAAAAAATAGTAAATGAAGAAATGTTGCCTATTAAAACAGTATTAGTATTCATACTCGCGCGATGCACGGTAAATGTTTAAAAAACAATTATGTAAAATATTATCTTGTTTGTTTGAGAACATTAACCTAATTGTTCTAATACAATTAGAATTGTATAAAAATTATAAAAAATAAAGTGGTAAAAGTTTACCCGCACTGCTAATAAATATTTGACATATGTATATATATACATTATTATCATGAAATATTAAATAATTACACATTTTATCTTTAATTTATAACTTAACCAAAGTAATTAGTATGATTTAGTGTAAACATATTATATTTATGAAAACTTCAGATTTCATAGTTACATATGTAAAAAAAATATGTAATGTTCATCGTAAATAAAAAATAAAATAATAATAAAATTAAATCAAGCACAAAAATATACCTTGATGATTCTTCAGAGAATTTTTATGTGCATACCCTATAATTTCTTTATCCATTGTAGAAAACCTATAAGACAAAAACAATATTATATAAATATAAGTATACGAAAACTATAATCACATACTCATAACATTATTTAAGTAGAAAGTACATATTAAGTAATAATATTTATTTAAAATTTTAATATAGATTTCAAAAACATAGGATCCTAAGGTCTATTTATTTTGAGTAAAACTGAAAATTGTATGGAAAAATATTAGATCATGGTCTTGAATATTGTAAGTTATTCAAACATTAGAAGATGATCTAATATCTAATGTTATATGGCACGGTAATTTATAAGGGCTATATTTACACAATTTTTTAAAATAGAGATAAAATCTAAATAATTACAAAAAACAGCCGAATTCTTTTTACATATAGAGAAATTGAAAATTATTCAAATTAAAAAACAAATTTATCAGCAATGTTTGCTAAATTTAAGCTTTTCTACTAGATAAATCATAAAAATTACATCTCCAACTTTTCAAATACAACTACATAAGTATTATGAGATTATAAAATTTTGGATTACATAAAATTTATTTTCAATTCAGAATTCAAAATTAACCACATTTATTAAAAAATATTATATTTCAATTTAAATTAAATAAATTTATTAACATAATAATGGATATGTTGAACCATTTACTGTCAATTATTTTACTTCCTTTGTTAAGGAAGAGATAAACTATTGGAAAATATGAAAATATTTGATGATTTTTAAGCCTTTCAACTCGTATTATAAAAATTTTAATGCTGAAGTCCTACAATCTATATTATTTTTATCTCACAATATTTGTTTCTTCTCCATTTTATCCCTCATATTTCTCTAATCTTCTCCAAAATTTCTATTCTCAAAGTGTTGTGATGATTATATTATCTTAAAACATATATTGATGGATTAAGCAACCTTTTGTCAAATATGTTTGATTATCCCTCATGTTTGGAAAATCCGACCGCACCCCACCCCTGCTCCACGCCACCGGACTCCGCCGTCAACCTTCTCTGCTCCCACTAGCCTTGCTCGCCGGCATCGCCACGTCATCGATGCCGCCGCCATCTACTGCATCAGGCAGTCTCCGGCTGTCGCTTTTTTTTTTTTTTTGCAGGTATCACTAGATCCGCGACGTCGTCTAGCACTGAACATTGGTTTTCGGTAGGAATAATGATTTTAGGCAAAGAACTATGTTTTTCAGCGAGTGAACAACAATTTCCGGCGTGTGAACACGTTTTATCACCCTGGAGTTGGTACCTCCAGTTGTCTGTACTCAATATTTGTTCTTATCCGTGTTGTTCAAATTTGTGTGTTGCGTTTTATTGAATATGGACTTTACATTCTTGCATGTATTCTTGTTGCCCTTTGTTTTATCATTCGGATCTGTAGTAGCTTGACTTACCTCTAGGTTCTAGCTAACTTGTGCTCTAGTATTGCTTTCCGTGTGTGTTAGAGTTAACCTTGGATTAGTATTCTTTGTGTCTTTGCTCTAGTGGTTTTGGTGAATGATGGTAGACTATGGTCATGTTCTCGGTCGGGGACGGGGGCAAGGGGTAGGGGGTAAATGGGGGTAAGGTAGATGCTAGGCTTAGAATAGAGTCTTGGAATATTGGAACTTTAACGGGGAAGGCCATAGAGCTAGTTAAGATTCTTAAGAAGAGAAAGATTAATATAGCATGTGTCTAGCAGACCAAATGGGTAGGACCTAAGGATAAAGATGTAGACGGGTATAAGTTATGGTTCTCCGGTAGGTCGAAGTACAGGAATTGAGTAGGCATTTTGGTAGACAGCGAACTAAGGGATCAGGTGGTAGAGGTGATGAGGGTCAATGACAGGATAATGACGATCAAGTTGGTAGTTGGAGGGTTCACTATGAACATTATTAGTGCTTATGTGCCACAATCAGGCTTGGACGAGGAGGAGAAGAGATGATTTTGAGAGGATTTAGACGAAGTGGTGGGAGTAGAGATGGCAATGGATCCTGGACCTGATCCGGATCCGGTGTATCCAGATCCGTTTTATAGGATATGGATCTTCAAAATTTGGACCCGACGGATCCGGATCGGACCGGATCCGTTTCGACGGATCGGATCCGGATCGGATCTTGTATTTGAGATCCGTATCCGGTCCGGATCCGACCCGTGGATCCATTTTTTATTAAATATATTCATAATCTAGAATGTAATTTTATAAGTATTTTCTTAAAATTACTAAGCACATCCTTGCAAGTTTAATTCTCAAAATAAGTTTAATTTATCTCTGCGTTAACTCAAAAACAAAAAAATAAAGAGGTAACTTCGATAATAAAATCAATGTTATATTAGTGAATGACTAACATCTCCATAGGCAAGTAGTTAAAACTATATTCACTTCATTTATGAAGATTCCAAGCACATGCAAGTTCTGCACTGTGAAAATACTAGTCACCATTTTTCACAACTATTGTCATTGTCCAACATTTTTAATTAATAGCTCACAATCAAAACGAGACAACGAACAAAATATCTCTTATGAACATTTCAAAGCTAAGTAAAAATCGTTTGTCAGTTCAAATTTTTTTTTTTAGCAAGGTTACATTTTTAGTAAGGTAATTTTTTTTACATGTGGATCCAGATCCGATCCGTGGACCCGGCGGATCCGATGGATCCGGATTTGGATATGATTTTTATGGACCCGCTGGATCTGGATCCGGATCCGGATTCGGATATGAAAAACGGATCTGGATCTGGATCTAGTAGGATCCGGTCCAGATCCGATCCGTTGCCATCCCTAGGTGGGAGGTATACCACCCACTGAGAACTTATTTGTAGGAGGGGATTTCAATGGACATATCGGGTCACTTCCAAGGAGTTATGACGACGTGCATAGAGGATTTGGACTCGGGGTCAGGAATGGGTGATGCGTCTCACTTTTGGAGTTCGCTAGAGCTGTGGGATGGTGATAGCCAATTCTAGATTCCTGAAGGAGGAGGAACACTTAGTGAATTTTCGTAGTTCGGTGGCTAAGACTCATATAGACTTTTTACTTCTTAGAAAGGTTGACAAAGATTTTTGTAAAAACCGTAAGGTTATTCCGAAGGAGGATCTTGCAACTCGATATAAGATTTTGGTCTGGCGGTGTTATCGTTGTGGACATCGAGGGTGTGGAATGGTGAAGTTCAATAGAAGGTAGAAGCAAATAAAGCGGCGTATGTGAAATTGGTAGAAAGCAGAGATGAGGTGGAGAAGTGGACGATTAGGAAACTGTATAAGATGGCGAGGAAGAAGGCAAAACTTGTGGTTACATCGGCGAAAATGACAACTTTCGAACGCTTGTATGTGGAATTAGAGGAGAAGGGCGGGGATAAGAAGTTGTACATACTAACCAAGACAAGGAAGAAGAGGGCCCGTGACTTCGATCAAGTGAGGTGCATCAAGAAAAGGACGGCAAAGTACTGGTGGAGGAAGCGCATATTAGGCGGAGGTGGCAGTCTTATTTCCACAAACTCTTGAACAAAAAAGGAGATGAAAACATTGTGTTGGGAGATCTGGAGCATTCTGGTAGGCACAGGGATTTTAGGTATTGTAGAAGCATTAAGGTTAAGGAGGTTACGGGTGTTATTTGCAGGATGCACAGGGGATGAGCGACCGGGCCTGATGAGATCCCAGTTGAATTTTGGAAGAGCGCAAGCAGGGCTAGTTTGGAGTGGCTGACTGAGTTGTTTAACGTCATTTTTAAGACTGTAAGAATGCCCGAAGAATGGAGGTGGAGTACAATGATTCCGTCGTACAAAAACAAAGGTGATATCCAGAACTGCAACAACTATAGGGGTATTAAGCTGCTGAGCCACTCTATGAAAGTTTGGGAAAGAGACATGGAGACGAGGGTGAGGAGATGCGTGTCTATTTCCGAGAACCCATTTGGATTCATACCGGGGTATTCGACTACCGAAGTCATTCATCTTATTAGGAGGTTGGTAGAGCATTATAGAGAGAGGAAGAAAGACTTACATATGGTTTTCATCGACCCGGAGAAGGCATACGGCAAAGTCCCTATGGAGGTTCTATGGAGATGCTTGGAGGTTAGAGTCGTACATGTGGCATACATTAGGGCGATCAAGGATATGTATGAAGGATCCAAGTTTAGAGTATGAACAGTAGGAGGAGAGTCGGATCACTTTCCAGTGATGATGGGGCTGCACCAGGGATCAACTCTTAGCACATTCCTATTTGCCTTGGTGATGGACGGACTGACGCGACAAATCCAATGGGAGGTACCATGGTGTATGTTATTCATAGACGACATAGTCCTGATTGATGAGACTCGCAGCGGAGTGAACGTCAAGCTGGAGGTTTGGAGACAGACTCTGGAGTCAAAAGGGTTCATGTTAAGTAGGACCAAGACAGAATATTTAGAGTGCAAGTTCAGCAACGGGAGCGACCTTGAGACAGACGTGGAGGTAAGGCTTGGTACTCAGGTCATTCCAAATAAAGGAAGCTTCAAGTACCTATGGTCTATTATCCAAGGAAATGAAGAGATTGATGACGATGTCACACATCGTATTGGGGCAGGGTGGATGAAATGGAGGCTCGCATATAAAGTCTTGTGCGACAAAAATGTTCCACCAAAACTTAAAGGCAAGTTCTATAGGGTGGTGGTTAGACCGACTATGTTGTATGGGGCGGAGTATTGGTCGGTCAAGACTTCGCACATAAAAAAATATGAAAGTTGCGGAGATGAGGATGCTGAGATGGATGTGTGTGCATACAAGGAGAGATAGGATTAGAAATGATGATATCCAGAAGAAAGTAGGAGTAGCCTCGGTGGATGATAAGATGCGGAAGCGAGGTTGAGATGGTTCGAGCATGTGCAGAGGAGAGACACATATGCTCCAGTGTGGAGGTGTGAGAGGTTGGCTATGGACGGGTTCATGAGGGGTAGAGGTAGGCCCAAGAAGTATTGGGGAGAGGTGATTACACGGGATATGGTGCAGGTGCAACTTATTGAGGACATGACCTTAGATAGGGGGTTGTGGAGGACACATATTAGGGTAGAAGAGTAGTAGGTACTTGAGCGTAGTCCTACTTATGCTTACAAATTGATAGTTGTAGTGTTATTATTGTAGGCCCGATTAGCCTATCACACTTATAGGCACATTATTACTTTATAATCCACTGTAGTTTGATTTATGCTGCTATGTGTTCTTTAGTGTATTTTTTTTAGCTTATTTAGTTGTGCTAGCTACTGCTATTTTTTGTTCGAATGCACTTTATACTGCTTTAATTCCTTATCTGAGTCTGACCATTTCTCTTGCTTTACTCTTTACTCTTGCTTTACTCTTTACTCATGCTTTGCTTTGATTGCCTTGCTTGTGATTATGCTTATACTTGAGCTGGAGGTTTCCCGAAAATAGATGTTCTACCTACCAAGGTGGAGGTAAGTTCTGTGTACACTCTACCTCCCCAGACCCCACGGTGTGGGATCTCATCGGGTATATTGTTGTTGTTGTACTAAATTAATCATAAGCTTTGTTTATTAGTATATTGTTAATCGATTATACTTTGAGATTTTACAATTGTATACTTATGGTATGTTGGAACAAATTATTTATTTATAGTTCTGAAAATTTTATCCTTATGTATTAAATACAGTCTATGTACTTCATATTCAGGATATATATTTGTATTATATAACTTGTTATATTGTTATGTTTCTAACAATTTTCTGCACAATCTAATTATATAATTATGAACAGAGTTTAAACATTCAAAATTCCTAAAATCATGTATGACTTGTAATTTAGCAAAATATGGACAAATTTAATGGCCTCGTTTTAGAAAATTGTAAATATCGATAATGTGACCACTAACAGAAGATACCATGCCAATTTCCGTCAAAAATAAAAAATAATTTATTACTACTCATTAGGTTAAAATATATAACTTTACTTTAAAATAATTGAGAAAGATAATAATAGGACACATCATACATAAATTCAAACGATAATTTATTCAATAATTTACCTCCAATATCATGAAGGGTGCAATAATTTTAGAAAATCATTCCAAAAGCAAAAGGTAAAAACCTTTGAAGGCACGAAACTAACCGTTGAATGATAGAGAACTTTTACCATATGGTGTCTATTAAGGATTAAAGTTGAAGAAGCTTTCCCCTTCAGTAACACCTGATAAAATGCAACACATAGCCTATAAATAAAATACTTTTTTATAGAAAATCTTAACTGAGATTGGCAAAAATACTAAAAGAATATATCAAAAGAACTCATTTACAAAAACTTTTGAAGTGAAAAATCGAATGAAAAAACCCTGATAAAAATTAAGGCATTTTGCTTAGATTCAGCTCCTTTTATACCCTTTTGCTCCTTATTTATAGCAACTAAATTTTTAATAATTGAAATAATACTTTTTAATGAAATAAGAACTCTTTATTTGGAAAATAAGTAAAATATAGAGCACAAGTTTATGGAGCAAATGGTACTGCTCCTTTTATAGTCTTTTGCCAAGAAGTTTCCGGGATTCAATTTACATGTTTTGCATTTTTTTTCCATTACTAAAGTTGGTTTATAGTTTTTGTAGTAAACTAAAAGTTGAATGACTATTTGTGAAATTAGTCTTTCATTTCTCCGGTTTCACTCACTTAATATAACATATTTCTGAGTACAAGGGTCAAAATAGATTTCGGGCATAGAGTTTTTAATTTTTCTTAAACAAAATCTAAATCTATATATTTAGTAATTACGTTAAAAAATATTATTGGTCACCATAGTTAATAATTCAAATAATCAATAAGTAATTGAAAAAAATGGTCAAAGAAAATCTTCTTTGATTATTTTAGTATTAGTGTCACATAAAATGGAACAAAAGAGTTGTGTCAAACAACCAACTCATACGACACATTCCTAATGTCAAAAAGACATACACAACACACCGGATTTAGCATAAGAATAAGTATAATGCTTGCTTAAACTCATGTTGACTAGCTATAAACACATTACACATACACATACACGTACACATACACAATATGTTCTTTGGTCGAGTTCAGGTTGACTAACAAAAATGCACATACATTTGTGATCTTTGCTTGAGCTCATGTTGACTAGTTTTAAACACACACATACACACACAGAGACACACAAGAAATCAATCGAAATGGTTGTAGGAGAATTGTTTTTTAGGCATATAAGAAGCCTCTTTACCTTGTTGATTAGAGACACAAAATTCACATTACAAACAAAGCAAGAAAAAGCAAGAAGAGAGAAAAGAGAAAGATGGCAGATAAGGAAGGCAAAGGAAAGGGAAAAGCAGAGAAAATTGAAGAGAGCAAAAATGGTGTATTCCCATTCACTCCCAAGAAAGGAAGTCAAATTCCTAAGGAGAAAAAGCATGTTTCCGCCATGATGGGTGAGAAAATTGGTCACTCTATTGTTTCCTTTGTCAAGAACAACAAAAACAAGATCAACCCTATTGTTCACCAATCATCATGAATAATGATACTTAACGAGATGATCGAGTCAAAAATAGTTCCAACATTTGACAACCAAACATCAGAAAATATTTTCCGTCATACCAAACACATCTGTGATCTTATTTTTTTCCGAACATCACACTTGTAATATGTCTTATTTTTATTCTATACTACCATTTCTTGTACTAAGGCCTCTAGGAGGTCTCCAGTATACGACAATGTTCAGTATTGTGTTTGTATATGCTTTAATTTTGTGTTTTTGAAATGTTTCTCAAATAGAATTATGTAAAACTTCTCATATCTTCCCCTATATATAACTCATTAAGCTGTTCAGTTCTACAGAATTTCATGATCAGTGTGTATCTAGAAATCATCGTATGAACAGATGGATTCTACTTTATAGTTTAGATCTTCGTCATAATAGATAAAGCATATACCCAAGGAGGATATATAAGAGAGAAAATAACATTTTGACAACGGATTGAATAAAACGTGTTGCTCATTTACTTCAATTGGAGTTTGCATATAAAAGCTGTTTCTAAAGAAAAGCAACATTTATCGTCATCAACATCATAAACTAAAGCAACTTAGTTTTATTTTGTAAAAATTGCAGAGGAGGAATATTATGTTTATAACCATGCTGGATTCTTCAATTGGGTAACAACTGCCTTCACTTGCAAGTAATTCTCTTCCCTGACCACTCATCTTATAGCCACCAAAAGGAATTGCAGCATCAAAGCAATTAATCCATACCGACCCAACTCTCAAGGCTCGTGCCAAGGTGTTTGCAGTGTCAATGCACTGTGTAAATATCCAGCAGCTAGACCATACCGACTATTATTAGCTTTCTTTACCACTTCATCAAGATCCCTGCAATGAACAAATTCATATTCTAAATAAACTTCGGTATTGGAACTCCACTGTTAACATATATATTTGATCGTTCTGACATACTTGAATTTCAAGATGGACTGCACTGGACCAAAAATCTCATCCTGTACAATCAGCATATCATCCTGACAATTGTACAAGTTGTTAGTTCTGACGACATATGGACGTTGATGCTGAAAGTCATGTCTATTAAAGTGAAAATAAATATAATACCTTAATGTTAGAGAAAACTGTGGGCTTAATATAGTAGCCCTTTTCACCAAATCGCTCACCTGCAGTTTCAAGAGTAGCTCCACTTTCAACACCAGATCTAATGTACTTCATGATCTTCTCAAACTGTTTTGAATCAATCTGTTGTGACAGGAAACTCTTAGGTTTAATACTATTACCTTAAGAAAAGACTTGAAAGGAAGGATGTGTTTTTTGTTTTTCTTCATACAGGTCTAAGACATTGTTTGCCGCATAATTTGATATTTCCCAAGTTATTTTTATTTGAATTTTAGAGAAGAACGCGGGGCTAAAAGGAGGAGAAAATGATAAATAGAGCTTATTGCATAGAATGCTACCTCGTCAAGTTGATAAGAGTAAATAAAATACATGCTGTTACACTTTTCAGCAAACAAGAACATCATGATCATAACAATATTTTGATCACGAACAGCAAACAAGGGAATGACAATACCTTAGGGCCCTGCTCGGTGCCTGATTTAAACGGATCACCAACTGTTCGTTTCAAGGCGAGTGCCTTTGCCTTCTCCAGAAATTCATCATAAACTTTCTCGTGAACATAGGTCCGAGAGCCAGTACAGTAACATTGTCCCTTTAGAATTGATGACAAGGTGTTAGTATCTATCCATGAACCTGACCAACACTCTATGCAGAAATATAGATAGGAAATACCTGATTAAAGAACAGAGCAAAATGAGCTTGTTCAATGGCCGTATCAATATCAGCATCCTCGCAAACAATAAAAGGGGACTTCCCTCCAAGTTCCAAAGTCACAGGCTTGAGATTGCTCTTAGCAGCCAATGCAAGTATAGCTTTTCCTGTATCTGTTGATCCAGTAAAAGCAAGCTGTGGTCGGAACAAAAGTGAATCAGTGTCCAATCCAGTGCGATATACTGGTATCGACTTTCTACTGTATGAGAATACATAGATATGAATTGATTGTTCAAGTCATCTACTCATTAGACGTGAATATGCTACTCCTTATGTGAATTAAAAAAGAGATTGGAAAATGAAAATGAATTCATACAAAGAATTGGTTAAGAATCCCATAATACAATCAAGAATTGGATAAGAATCGAGACTAATGCTAACATCAGATACTTCTAGAGTTTCATACGGAATGGGATCAACTATTGAAGATGCAATAGGTTTCCTACATATGTGTGAAACTTGTCTTCTTTAATAATGTATAAAAATTCTTCTTTTTAAAAAGTTTCAGTAGAACAAGTAACGATTTCTTCACTGTTCTTTTTGAAATGATACTAATAATATCAAATTTAAGGGATATTAGCTCATTTGAGTATTCGGCAAGAAATGGCTGCAAATGCAGTTTACATGAATTCAGTGCTTGAATATGAACGAGAAGTAGTTGCTGTGTCTAGCAATTCTTCCAACCAAAGAAATTGCCACCATACTTTCGTGGAGAAGTAAATGCTTCAGAGCCACAAATGTCAGATCTTCACACATAATGGACTACAAAAGACTGAAGAAAAGCAGTTAAATAGTTTACCTTATCCACATCCATATGACTACAGAGAGCAGCACCAGCTGTGGGACAAAAACCAGAAACCATATTCAAAACACCTTCAGGCAGCCCAGCCTGTTAGTGATAACAAGTAGATGCTTCAGTTTGTGATTATTATTAACACCATAAACTCACAACAGTTTAGTAGTATAAGTAACAAATTTTTTAGATTCTAGGATATTATCTGTTATGGAATATTTCATAAAATTTGAAAAGGAAAACACTTATGCTTTCACTCAGATATGATGCCAAAAAAGATGAAACTTTGTGGACTTGGGCAATAAAAGAGGAAATTTGGATGGTACCTCCTGCAATAGATTTGCCACATAGAATGCAGATAATGGGGTCTGCTCAGCCGTCTTCAGCACGATACTGTTGCCAGTAGCTAAAGCAGGGCCAATCTTCCAAGAAAACATGAGAAGAGGAAAATTCCATGGGATAATCTGACCAGCAACCCCGATTGGTTCATGCAATGTTTGAACATGATATGGTTCATCAGCAGGAATTGTCATCCAATAGTTTTATCTGCCCAGCCTGCAGAACCAAAAGGAGAACATCATGTGCTTAAAATATTTTCAGGAACCAACACGCAAAAAGTGGAGAATACAATTATGCTTTCCATATGGCATTCTAACGTACCAGCATAATAACGGAGTAGACGTACAACCATTGGTACTTCAATCTTAGCAGCATGTTCGTAAGGCTTCCCAGTATCCCAAGTCTCAAGCGTTGCAATTTGATCGTTGTGTTTTTCAATCAGACCAGCAAGGCGCAGCAATACCTTTGTTCTTTCCTGCAATTATGAACCGTGGAGGATTAGGTGTAATCTCGCACGCACAACCATGAACATAGAATAAGACTGTACTAAGAAATAAGAAGTTCATACATAAGCAGTCATTCTAGGCCATGGTCCTTCATCAAAAGCCTTACGAGCAGTCAGCATCACCTTCAGCAATATGCGCAATTACCTCCCGGTCCTAGGGTCGAGGGTCGGGAAAGTTTTTACTAAAGCTCAAGGAATTAGCTCCATTGTGCAATAAAAGGCCAAATATAGATATGAGAAAAAGAAAACTGAACTCCATTATTGTGATTGACATGGATTAACAAATTTACCTGATGCAGCATCAACAAATTGCCCGTTGATGAAAAGTTTAGTATGTTCCACATTGACAGTAGGCTTGATGGCATCCTCGAAGGCAGCCGCTGTGCTGTATTAATAAGAAGCTAGTCTGCCCAGATGGGAAATTTTTTCCTAAACAAAATATTTTTTTCTCAGTATAATTCCAACTCTGACTAAATAGAGAGAAAACATAACATAACATCTCAGAATGTCATCAAGTTTGTAGGGAACAGCAAAGAGCAGCAAAAATCTCCCAAATCGAGGAGAAGGAATGATAATGGCGCGTTGTAAAATGTTGTGAGAATTCTAAATAAATTTGAAAAGGGACTATTAAATACTAATCCTCTTTCCATATAGAATTTTGTCACTAGTTCAACCAGAAATTTGGAATGACATGTATTTGGATATAAGATGTACAGAATCATACTACATTTTCTGCAGTATTACAATTTACAGAAACAACCAATTTAACGTAATGCTTCACAAAAAAGAAAAAGTCCATTCATCCATATTCAACCTTTGAATGGTTTATAAGTACAAAGTTGTTGATAAAGACTTTAACTCTTTACAAAACTCAACCACTCAATAAGTGTAACGGATTAAAATTAATGGTCAAAGTGAAAAAGGATTATAACTATAAAGAATGTATCTTGGGTCCAACTCAACCCCAAAAGATAGCTTGTAGGGTGAGGATTGTTCAAGTTCATATAAGTAGTCCATGTTCCCATTCCATACACTCCCCGCACGTCCAAACCTTGTTAACTGGAGTGTGGATAATATAATTTGGGGGCCAAATATCGGTGGACAACGAATTTGAATGGACCTGACTCTGATAATATGTAAAGAATGGATTTTGGGACTAACTAAACCCCAAAAGGTAGCTTGTAGGGTGAGGATTGTCCAAGTCCATATAAGGAGTTCATGTTACCATTCCATACAATAACTGTTTCACATTCATCCATATTCAGCCTTTGAATAGTTTTTACAAGTACAAGGTTGTTGACAAAGACTTTTCTTTACAATATTCAACATTTCAATAAGAGTTCAGACTTGAGTTTCAGAATGGTCAAAGTGAAAAAGGATTTAACATCCTACATTATTGAGAGAGAAAGAAAATCATGATAATTTAGCATGATAGAAATGTACAAACAAGACTCATGCTACTGAAAGTCTGAAACACAAGTTTTATGAATTCTTAATTGATTGAGTTTAATTTTACTAAACATGTTGATCTTTTAACTTAATTTCTTCTTTTGATTGTCCAATACTAGATCCTTAAGCATCTGAATTCACAACCATTTCAAAGATAAAACATATTATTGACTCCACTATTATTATTTCTATTTTCCCATCCGTCATCCAATACCTGCATGGGGTCCGATTAAATTCAGATACGCACGAGGAGACTCCATTATTATTGCTAGCAAAAACACTCAAAAGATTAGAACTTTTCATCCAAATCTTGAAATACTATGCATCCATGTGATTCATTATAGATCATGAAGAAAATGGAAGAGTTATTAACCAAACCCCACCATTATTTCAAAATACACATCACAAAATCATGATCAACAACATCCATTTACACAAAAAAACAAATCAAGAAACAGAAAAAAAAAGTGAATTAAGCAAAACATAAATAAATCTCAGATGACAAAACAAAATGAATCACAAAGATTCAAAAAGAAAAAGCATACCATTTGAAAGCAGATTGAAAGAGGATGTGAAAGAGCGAGAGAGACGGGAGGTAAATACACGAGCTGCCATTATTGGAGATGAAAAGAACAGCACTGTTTTCAAGAACCAATAAATGGTAGCAACTTTTTTTTTTTATGTCGACGAAGGATCAAATTTATGTAGGAAAGATAGCAACTTTATATATATAGACAGGGAAAAGTCGATGAAATAGTTTGTTGTGTCACGTATACGGTGGCAAGTGTGACTTAACAAATCATCAAAAAGTATAAAAAGTAAGAGAATTTACACAGATACATAGGCAGAGAGAGAAGGAAAAATGCAGTCATTTGTCCTTATCATCAATGATATATCACTTCAGAACTATAAATATAATTGCACTTTTGATCCTTCATTTATTAATAAATTTTAATTATGGTTCTCCTAATATTTGTTTAAACATTACTTCTGTCCTAATTTATGCACACTTTTAATTTTTTGAAATTTAAAATATATAAATTTTAACTAATATTTTATAATGTAATTTTAGTCATATTGACATGAGTCAAATTACAACTTACGTCATTTTTCATATAAATTAGAAATATCTAAATTTTAATTTTAATTTTATAATATTATATTATTCTAATTCAATTTAGCTATAAAAATTAGTTAAATTGACTTTTGGGAAGAGAAAATTAACACATGAATTGAGACGAAGTGAGTATGTTTTTTTGTTCTTTTGTATATAAAAACATGTGATATTTAGACTATTTCTAGAACTATATTGACCTCAAATACATAATAAATATACAAATCTAAATATTATACGTCAATAATTAAATGATTTAATATTTAATAATTCATTATAATTATGAAGATTTCACAATTAAAGGGGTGAAAAGTGCATAGCATATATCAATTAATTAAAAATTAAATAAACTTAATAAAAAACACAAGGATCAAAACTAAAATTTGCCAAAATTTCACAGATAAAATGCAAAGCATTTTTTGGATAATTTCTATAGTTATCCTATTTATTAAATTTGCCCTAGCATGGATTAAAGTCGGACTTGAACTCCACAGCACAAATTATTTTTTACGTCAGATCCACATGGACGGCAGGTAGGCGTCTTTACCGCCGACGACCTTTTTGCTCCATCTCCAACCACAATCACGGGCCAATGACCCTTCTCCCTTCCCCCTCAAGCATCCCTTTTTTTCTCCATGTCACTGTCAAAAGAAAACCCGACGAGCAGACGCTAGAATCTGGCGAACAACACCCACAGTAGACCATCCTCTTCTGTCTCGCTGATTTTGTTCGTTCCTAAAGAACTGGAGAAGACAAGTATGTTTTATAGTTCCCATGAAAACTAGATAAAGGTACAGTCTTTAAGTTATTTTACAAGTTTTCATTAACCCCCATATATAAATCTCACTGAAATATTGCACAAATAAGATCAAAAAACCAATTTTCTGTGGAAAACAAGAAAAGGGTCATCAGGAATTAATTGATGGCATCTGCTGCAATTTTCTCATCGTTAAGGAGACAAAGGTCACCATCAGTTGAAGCATTCTTGGCACCAGTAGATCTAACAGATGTGGGGTTGTTACAAACACTAACAGCGTTATCTTCTGAGCTGTTTTCAGGTAAAAGGTTGCCGTTTTATCTATAGCTGGCCAGTGGGCCGGGCTCGGGTCTGGCGGGCCGGATTTGGCGAACTCGGGTCTGGCGGGTCGGGTTTGGCAGGACTTGCTCCAGTCCCGTCGGGATCGGGTCGGGTTCGGGTTCCGGATTTTTTTTTTTTTTAATAACATATGTATAAAAAAAAAACTCAATAAACAAGACAATATAGTGTAATAAAAACATCTTAAGGTTGTTTTTGTGCCTCTTATATTATTTAATAGACATATGATTTTTTTGTAATACAAATACAATTGTCTAAATTGCAACTTTGTGGTGTTTTCCAAAAGTTATAAATTACATAATAAAATTACAATTTAAAAAATTACATTCTCAAAAAAACCTGTTCTAATTGCTTGATAATTCCATGTGGTTCTTCGGTTGGAATTGGTATTTGTTGGTCAAATTGATCCACGTCACTTCCACCATCTTCGGATAAGATTTCGTTGTAGTTTTCGTCTTCTTCTTCGTTGATCTCCGGTTGACCGCACCTTCTCCGCTCCGCTCGTATTCAATCTCTGAATAATACTGCAATTTCCAAGCTGTCTCCGGCTAATGAGTATATGTGGTATCCTATTTGATATCTCTGTCGGCGAGAAAAAGCACTTTCGACGCGATTGATGACGCTTGAATGTTCAAAACATCTCGGGCCATCATTGAAAGTGTCGGAAAGGTCTTCTCATTCCCCCTCCAGTATTTCAGCAAATTTTTATGTCCATCTTCATTGATAACTTCTTGGTACGGTACAGAACCCTGCAAAACAAAAATATCATACCCGCTAATTTGGTTAGTAGCGATACGGCCGCACATTCTATTTCTGAGGCTTTCAATACTAGCCGCAGAAACAACATGTCTTTTGTGAGGTTGTGTTGAAGATGAAAGAGATGGTATGGAAGCAGATAGGTTACTAACACTTTCTTGTTGATAAAACCTATATATTTTTTTGCATTGGTCTTCTACGCTAGACAACACTTCTTCTTTAGTTTATTCAATAGGTGGTGGGTGATTTAGATCTTTTGGATTTGGAGGTGGTAGTACTTCTATATAATCGTAAATAGTTTCAATTAGTGATTTAGTACCGTTTATTTTAATAGTAGGATTTAATACATGACCAATAATATAAATAGAGGGAATAAGAATAAAATATTTTTTTATTTTGACAAACATTTTTTTAATAGTTGTCATATAATTTGATTTTTTCATATATTTTAGCCAATCACTATCTACAACCATATCAGCTGAATTTTTGATTATGAGAGTTAAAAAATAAAATTATAGGTTTTCTATAGTCATAAGCAACAAGTAGTTGCTTGTATAAAGAATTTCACCTAGTGGATACTTCTTCTGGAATTTTTCTATAATGTAGTCCACAATCGTGACAAGTTTTTTTATATTCTTTTCTTTGTTGTACTCTATTACTTTTAAAAATAAAGTTTATAGCAAATTGTATTTTACTAAGAATGTCTTCAAAAAGTGATAGATCATCTTTTACAATTAAGTTATATATATGGCACGCGCATTTTATATGAAAATGATCTGGAAAAGATGGAGTTAAACTATTTTTTAAAATTGTAATAGCGTAATTGTTAGAAGAAGCGTTATCTAATGTAATAGTCATAATTTTATCGGTTATTCCATAATAATGGCACACTTGATATATATTTTATGCAATAAAAGTATCAGTGTGCCTATCATCTATATATCTATACGCTAAGATACGGTTTTGCATAGACCATTTATAATCTATCCAATGACAAGTTACCGTTAAATAATCATGGTCGTTAGTACTACGACATATATCAGACGTGATAGATACTTTGCCATTAAAATGATATAATGAATAACGTAAATATTATTGATATTCATGTGCTAATTTAAATACATCTCTCTTAACAGTTGATTTAGGAAAACCGTTAAAAACATGATTATATATATCTCTAATGTAATGAATAAAACCGGGAGATGAAGGAAATGAAAAAGGCAAACCCTCCACAACAACTAATTTTTGATATTGTTTCCCTATCTATCTCTATGTTTATTGTATTTAGGGCCTACAACTCCTCCCCCCTCCCCCGTCGTGGGGTTAATTTGACCTTGTACTTGGTCCGGGACAGTATCAGTATGTGAACCATGTCCCGATGGAGCGGGCGTTTGCGCACCCGATTTTGAAGCCCGGTATTGGGCATACCTAGCTGAATGAGCACTTACTACGTGTCTAATTAAACCCCCCCGTCCCACCGTGACCTTTTCGAGTTTTAAATTTTAAAACATTTTTACAAACTTTACATCTAGCTACTTGATTCTCTACGTCCCTATCAAAAAATATCCATGCATCTGATTTTAATGGTCGTTTTGCTGGACCTCGTCTCATACTAGGGGAATATGAGGCATTTCAGTTGAAGGTGCACTAGTGGGTGTGTTGTCATCAACATTAGTGGGTGTATCATCTAGATCATCGTATAAATTAAAGTCTTCTTGAGTTTCAGAAAATAGCTCCTCGTCTAAATCTAATGGTATTGTAGGAAAATGTTCAGTATCAACAAAATCATCTTGTTTAGGAATAGGATGACTAGAAGAAGTACCCTTGCCCTGGTTGCCCCTACTAGAAGAAGCACACTTACCCTTACCCTTAAATATACCTCTTAATCCTTCCATTTTAATTATGATGATAAATAATTAATATTTAATAAAATTAAGTGCGCTAAATAAAATAAACAGACAATAATAATTTAATGAAGGAACGAATGTACCAAACGTCGACGTAATATCGACGTGTAATCGAGAGGTTGAAAATTGAAACTTTGCTCGATGGAAGATCCTCAAGCTAGTTGACAACTTCACTCCCAATTCCCAAATGAATAAATAAAATTGAATATTTAGTAAACAATGTAGACTTGTAGAGATATATATTGAGAGATTGTAGGAAGATTTGTGAGAAAGATAAAGAGAAAATGAGTTATTATAGTTGAAAAATTGGTTAAAGTGTAAATATAATAACTTATGGGTTAAAAATAAATATTAAGGGTAGGGGGTTGGGGGAGGCGGGGGAGGCCAAAAATGGCAGTTGCCCAACGGTCAAATTCTAAAATGATCGTTGGTGCAACGGTTATATTTGCAAAGGGGGGACTACGGGCGGGATCGGGGGCGGGCTCGGGCGGGTCGGGACGAGACATTGTCCCGTCCCGGTTCGAGTCCCGCTACCGATTTTTTTTTATTTTAATACTAATCAGGGTCGGGTCGGGTCGGGGCGGTGTCGGGGTCGGGCCGTCCCGGCCCACTGGCCAGCTTTAGTTTTATCAAAGGAAGAATTGTAAGTCTTTGTTAAGGAAAATTCAAGTCTTTTTTGTTCTCTTGGAATGTCTTCTTCACAATAATAACAGAAGCAGTAGGAGTGGGGGTGGCAAAAGTCTATTGTGAAGACTTGGACTCCAACATTTATGATTTAACTGACAATTTTTTTAAGTGTGATGGATAAATTTAATAAGTATACTAACGGAAATAATAATTTTGATTTCAAAGTTTGATGGAGTGTAATTTTAAACTATAAAATATAATTAGAAGACAAATTTAACCCTTTTCCTAATTAACGTGTCAGTTTATTAGTTACCATTTTTATTAAATTATCAATTAATATTCATTAAAAAATCTGTTGTAATATCTTATAATTAATAGTAAGTGATTTGATTTTGTAAAATATATACTTTTTTACATCATCAATGAATAGGACATAAAAATCTCAAAATTAAACATAGACATGTACTAGTTGATTTTTGCTCGATCACATACGTGGCAATCTGATCCTTAAAAGAGATTACAATTTTAAGAACATGATCTTATAGGACTGGTTAAGGTAACATATAATATAATACTATAATTATCCTATCTTAGTGGATAAGAGTCGAAGCTGAATACGGTTTTAGTTGGAGCATTAAAAGTATAGGTTCTTTTAATACATAAAACATTTTAAAATAAATAAACAGTAGTAGCATGTTACCGTTACATTTTGTATATTAATTTGTCAACTAATTAAGTAGGTGAAAAGCTAATAAATATGAATTTCAACAATGGATTATTAATTGTAATAAGAGATTCTAGAATTGCCGTATCTTTTGATCTTATGCTGTATATGTTCTAGTATCTGTCCAGTTATTGGAATGTGATTACCTTAATGCAACAGTTTGATTTCATGCCTAATTCTAGGATTTTCAATTTTATTACTATTCTCCGTTTCCTTTTATCGGAAAAAAATAACAAATATGGAGCAAATTTGATTAACTCGAACTTATTAATTCTGCATCCCTAATTAGCAAACAAAAAGTTGTTGATCTAATGCTTATATTGCATAATTGAGACAAAACAAACTCTGAATACCAAGACAGAGCGGGATTTGAAGTTTATCCGTTTATAATTTATATATTTTATGAATAGATTTTAAATTAATAATTTATAAATATTTAATAATTTTTTAAAATACGAATACAAAATATGAACCAAAACTGCTGAATTCGATAATTTATAAACATTCAATGAACTTTTTAATATGAATACAAAAGATGGAGTTAAAAGATCTTTTAAAATTCTAATAGCATAATTATTAGAAGAAACGTTATCTAATGAGATAATCATAATTTTATTAGCTATGCTATAATAATCGCAAACTGAATGAATATTTTTTGCAATAAAACTACCAGTGTGTCTATCATCAATATATTTATACGCTAAAATACGTTTTTGCATAGACCATTTATAATCTATCCAATGACATGTTATCGTTAAATAATCATGGTTGTTAGTACTACGACCTATATCAGACGTGATAGATACTTTGCCAGGAAAATGATATAATGAATAACGTAAATACCGTTGATATTCATGTGCAAATTTAAAAACATTTAAAAACACCTCTCCACAATTGATCTAGGAAAATCGTTAAAAGCAGGATTATACATATTTCTAATGTAATGAATAAAATCAGAAGAGGAAGGAAATGAAAAAGGCAAACCTTCCACCGCAACTAATTTTGTTATTACTTCCCTATCTCTATGTTTATCGTATTTAGGGCCTACAATTTCCCCCGTCATAGGGTTAATTTGACATTGTACTTGGTCCGGGACATTATGTGAACCTTGTCCCGACTGAGAGCGCATTGGCGCACCCCGATTTTTAAGCCAGATATTGGTCCCACCTAGCTTTGTGAAAGTTTTGTACATGTCTCAATAAACCTCTCGTCCCACCCTAACCTTTTCCCGTTTTAAATTTATAAACATTTTTACAATTTGACATCTAACTACTTGATTCTCTTCGTCCCTATAAAAAAATGCATCTGATTTTAATTTTCGTTTTATTAGGCCTCGTCTATACTAGGGGGAATAAGAGGCGATCCAGTTGGAGGTGCACTAGTGGGTATATCATTTAGATTATCTTTAAATTAAAGTCTGGTTGAGTTGCAGAAAATATCTCGTCGTCTAACTTTAATGGTATATCATTAAAAAATTCAGTTTGATCTATATGTGTGTAATCAATCAAATCATTCTGTCTAGCAATATGATGACTAGAAGAAGTACCCCTACCCTTGTTACTCATACTAGAAGAAGCACCCTTACCCCTACCCTTAAACATACCTCTTATTTCTCCCATTTTAATTATGCTAATAAATAGTTAAAGATAATGAAATTAAGTGCGCTAATTAAAATAAAGTAACAATAACAATTTAAAGAAGGAACGAATGTACCAAACGCCGACATGTAATCGAGGTTGAAAATTGAAATTTTGCACGATGGATGATCCTCAAGCTAGTTGCCAACTTCACTCCCAATTTTTGAACTTTGATGTAGTTATACAAATGAATAAATACAAAATTTAATATTTAGTAGACATGTAGACTTGTAGAGAGATAGATTGAGAGATTAGAGAGATTGTAGGAAGATTTGTGAGAAAGATGAAGAGAAAATGATGTATTTATAGTTGAAAATTGGGTTAAAGTGTAAATATATTAACTTAGGGGTTAAAAATAAATATTAAGAGGGTAAGGGGGTTGGGGGAGGCCAAAAATGGCTGTTGTTCAACGGTCAAAATATAAAATGGCCGTTGTGCAACAGACGTTTTTTGCAAAGGGGAGGGATCGGGCGGGACGGGGGCGAGGCGGGCGAAACGTGACTGAGGCGGGATGGGCCCGGGCGGGACGAGCTCAGGTTCCGTCCTAGTTCGAGTCCCGTCCGTTTTTTTTTTTGCGAGGTCGGGCCGGGGTCGGGTCCCCCAGCCTTACTTAAAGCTACTGAATTCAATCCCACCCCTAACTAAAACGCTAATTCCGCCTAAGAATATCACATAAAACGAATGTCGATCGAAAAGTTATACCTACTTTATCTTTTTCCTATTTACAGTTAAACATTTTTGTAAAGAAAGTTAAGTACTTTATTGGAGCACTTATCCAAAATGGGAACAGAAAATGTCAGATGTTGGACGTATGCTAGCTTGAGAAAAAGAGTCGTATATGGAACTCCAAATTTGAATGTTCTAATAAAGAAAAAAAATCAGTGCTCTATTCAAAATATTAAAGGAAAATTGTTATAAATGAAAATGACACTAACGTGGTCAATTTTGTTGCCCCTTTAGGCCCTAGCTTGTGTGAAATGGGATCTAAGATCAAAACTAATTAAAGCCATTGAACGAAAATCTTGAAAAAGAAACAAAGTTTTTTTTTTCATCCGGTGTCTTGTAATCATATTGAGGTCCCAACTCATCCGAATTCGCATTGTATAAAACCCATTTAAGGGGTATGCATTTCCTAACAGGAGTTTTCTTTTTTACTTAAAACTCAACTATGAGATATCTAATTAAGGGGAGAAAATATTCATTTCATCACGATTCTTGTTGGTGAAAAAGAAACAAGTTGATAAAGCAAGTGAAAAATAAGTTGAATTAATGTGCTTTTATCTTAATC
This sequence comes from Anisodus tanguticus, assembly GCA_034509755.1. NCBI lineage: Eukaryota > Viridiplantae > Streptophyta > Magnoliopsida > Solanales > Solanaceae > Anisodus > Anisodus tanguticus. Next base: position 44,881,206 of record CM067550.1, on the reverse strand, counting down.
GCCATTGAGTAAAAGTTCCACAAGATAAATGATCCTTTTTCCTTCCTACTTAAAATTAAAGGTATTCTTTAATTTTAAATCCAGTCACACAAAATAAGAAGAGAGAAGTGAAGATGGCTAAGAACTATAGTCATATGGTTTATTTCTGTAAGACGTAAAAAAATAACCATTAATTGATTTACAATCTTTAATTGGTTACTAGTCCCAAAAAAACAAACAGCTGAAAGTGATTTGCAAATTCAAGATGACTTAAATTTCAATTGTTAGATTGACTTAAATTTTAATTGGATACTAGTCCCAAAAAAAATCATAGGGCTATGAAACTTTAGTCATAAGGTCTATTTCTGCAAGAAGTAAATACTCGTCATTCATTGATTTGCATTCTTTAGTTGGTTACAAGTCCTAAAAAGAACGGTTGAAAGTGATTTTCAAATTTAAGATGACTTTAATTTTCAATTGTTAGACTGCCTTGTATTAATTGAGGGAATGAGTTGTTATGTCTTTATATGGTCTTTTATTAACTTTTTTTTGGCGCGGATTATCCTTCAAAGGCAATGGTCTTGAATTTTTGCCACTCAAATTTGAAATCTTTAATTTTTGCCTTTCGCTAAAAAATATCTCTATGTTCCGGGTTTGAACCCCTACTCAGTTAAAAAAAAAAATCGCAAGGTAGAGTTTATCTTATGATTGAAGGCAAACTTTGCCTTAAGGTAGAGGTGGCCAGTGGGCCGGGGCGGGACCAGTCCTGGCGGGACGGGGGAGGGTCGGGACGCGGACTCCGGCGAGATTAGTGGGCCGAGATTGGCCGGACATGAGTAGGTCCCGTCCCGCATCCCGACGGAAGAGGGGGGCAGGGCGGGGTCGGGATGGGGTCGGGATGGGGCGGGTCGGGTCGGGAATTTTTTTTAAACACTTAATTTTAAAAAAATATTTAAACACTTCAATAATTAAACAAGACAGTGTAATAAAAACATCCCAAGGCTTTTTTTGTGCCTCTTATATTATTTAATAGAAATATAATTTTTTTGTAATACAATTTCAAAATTACAACTTTGTTTCGTTGTTCAAAAGTTGCAAATTACATAGTAAAATTGCAATTAAAACAATTACATAGCTAATCATACTTTTTCTAATTTCTTCACAATGTCTTGAGGATCTTCGGTTGGAATTGGAAGTTGTTGGTTAAATTGTTCGACGTCGCTTCCTGTTCCCTGATACAAGATTTCGTTGTAGTCGTCTTCTTTGTTGATCTCTGTTTGACCGCACCTTCTACGCTCCGCTCGAATCCAATTTCTGAATAGAACTGCAATCTCCAAGGTGTCTCCCGCCAATGAGTGTATGTGCTCTCCTAATTGAAATCTTCCGGCAGAAAATGCGCTATCAGACGTTGTTGATGACGCTTGAATGTTCAACACTTCTTGGGCCATCTTTGATAGTGTCGGAAATGTCTTCGCGTTCTCCCTTCAGTATCTCAGCAAGTCTTCATGTCTATCTTCATTGACAATTGATTCGTACGGTACAACACCCTGCAAAACATAAACATCAAATTCGCTAACTTGTGAAGAAGTTGAACCACTAAACATTTTATTTCTAAGGCCTTGAATACTAGCAACAGAAACCGCATGTTTGCAGCGAAATAGAAGATGGTACAGAAGACGGTTGATTATTTGCACTTTGTTGTTGGTAATACATATATACTTTTTTGCATTCAGTGTGTATGCTAGACGTAACTTCTTCTTTAGTTGGTTCGTGAGTTGGTTCTTCATTTGGACTTGGGGTAGAAGTACTGCTATACAATCATAAATCGTTTCAACAAGTGTTTTACAACCGTCTACTTTAATAGTCAGATTTAATACAACACCAATAATATAAATAGTGGGAATAGGAAAAAAATATTTTTTAAATTTTATAAACATTTTTCAATAGATGTCTTATAAGTTTGTTTTTGCATATATTCATTAAGTAACAAAAATATTAGAGCTATATAAAATAACATTGTTAAAATAGTAGGATAATAAATACCAGAAAATTCTTTAGTAGCTTGAAAAAAATTCTCTAAAAATTCAATAAGTTCTAAAAAAATTACCCAATCATTATCTACAAGCATATCCCTTGGATTTTTATTATGAGCGTTAAATAACAAAGTTATATGTCTTCTATAATCGTAAGCAATAAGTAGTTGTTCATATAGAGAATTTCACATAGTCGCTACTTCTTCAGGAATTTTTCTATAAGGTAATTGACAACCGTGATAAGTTTTTTTTATAATCTTTGCGTCTTTGTATTTTATTACCTTTAAAAATAAAGTTTATAGCAAATTGTATTTTATCAAGAATGTTTTTTAAAAGTTTTAGGTCATCATTTACAACTAAGTTATAAATATGGCACACGCATCTTATATGAAAATGATCAGGAAAAGATAGAGTTAATCGTACTTTTAAAAGTCTTATAACATAATTATTAGAAGTAGCATTATCTAATGTAATAGTCATAATTTTATCAATTATTCCATAATAATCATAAATTTCATGAATATTTTGTGCAATAAAAGTTCCAGTGTGCCTATCATCAATATATCTATATGCTAAAATCTGTTTTTGCATAGACCAAGTTTGATCTATCCAATGACATGTAACTGTTAAATAATCATTACCGTTAGTACTACAACCTATATCAGAAGTGAGAGCCACTTTGCCATTAAAATGATATAATGCATAACGTAAATACTGTTGATATTCATGTGCAAATTTTAAAACATCTCGTCTAACATTTGATCTAGGAAAACCATTAAAAGCAGGATTATACATTTCTCTAACGTAATAAATAAAACCAGGAGATTAAGGAAATGCAAAAGGCAAACCCTCCACCGCAACTAATTTTGCTATATTTTCCATGTCTTTGTGTTTATCATATTTAGGACCTATAATTCTCCGTAATCGGGTTAATTCGACTATGTACTTAGTCGGAGACACTATGTGAACCTTGTCCCGACTCAGAGGGAATTGGCACACCCGATGTTTCAGCCTAGTATTGATTTCACCTAGCCGTGTGCTCGCTTTGTACATGTCTCAATAAACCTCCCGTCCCACCTTGACATTTTCCGGTTTTAAATTTATAAACATTTTGACAATTTTTACATCTAACTACTTGATTCTCTTTGTCCCTATAAAAAAAAATACCATGCGTGTGATTTTAATTTTTGTTGTGTGGGGCCTCGACTCATACTAGGGGGAATATGAGGCATTCCGGTTTCAGTTTGAGGCTGAGACTCAGTCTGAGTCTGAGGTTGAGGTGCACTAGTGTGTGTGTCATCAACATCATCGTCAACAATAAAGTCTGGTTCAGATGCATAATATACCTCATTATCTAATGGTATATCATTAAAAAAAGCAGTTTCATATATATGAGTGAAATCAATCAAATCATCGGGACTAGGAATATGATTACTAGAAGAAGTACCCTTATCATTATTACCCCTACTAGAAGAAGCACCCTTACCCTTAATCATACGTTCAAAGGCGTTCCATTATAATTATGCAAATAATTAATTAAAGTAAATAAAATTAAGTGCGATAAGTAACAATAATAATTTAAAAATGAACGAAGGTACCAAACGCCGACGTAACGTCGACGTGTAATCGATGTTGAAAATTGAAACTTTGCTCGATGGATGATCCTCAAGCTAATTGTCAACTTCACTCCCAAATTTTGAACTTTGATATAAATTAGCAAATAAAATATAAAATTTAGTAGGCAATATAGAGTTGTAGAGAGATATAGAGAGATGGTAGGAAAATTCGTGAGAAAAATGAAGTATTTATAGTTAAAAAATAGGGTTAAAGTGTAAATATACTAACTTATGGGTTAAAATAAATATTAATGGGGTAGGGGGCTAAAAATGATCGTTATAGCTGTTGCACAACGACCAAAATCAAAATATGGTCATTGTTGCAACGATTATTTTTGCAAAGGGGGGCGGACGGGGGCGGGTCGAATCGGTATCGGGACAAGCCCTGGTCCCGTCCTGAGTTTGAATCCCAACACCGATTTTTTTAAAGAGGGATCAGGGTGGGGCCGGATCGGGATCGGGCCGATCCGCCCCACTGGCCACCCTTACCTTAAGGTAGAGTTTGCTATCTTAAGACAAACTCTGTTGGATAAGGCATAGTTTTGCAGACAAACTCTGCTGGATAAGACATAGTTTGCATGAAGTTGAGCCCACATTATTGTAGTATAAATTTAATGGTGTGATCAGTTTCCACCCTACTATTTAACGTATATCCAATTTTTACAAAATATTTAACTTGTAGTTAGTTTTGATAAATTTCAGATAAAATAAGTTACTATTAAGTATGAACAGAACGGTGTAAAGAGTTGTGCAATCTAGAGAGCCATATCTTTTTTATGTTGATAGAATTGTCTAGGAGACGCTTCCTCTTTGCATAAAAATACACATACTATAAAATGATCGATCAGATAACCCTTGTTTAGAGATATACAAATTGTTAAGGATTTCACTAAATAGTAGATATGCTTTTCTTGAGAATAATAAAGTATATAGGAGGGACATTTTACTCGTTGAAGTAAAATATTTTATTGATAGACTCTATGAATCTCTACAATATCTCTTATTTTCTCTTATTTTCTCTTGTTACGAAAATAGCTAGTAGCACCTCTATTTATAATAGTACGAAACCTACTTTAACTCAAAACAGAAAAATATATTCATATATTAATTCTAACTATAAATCCTAACTATAAATCCTAACTAGACATTAATTAAACTAACAAATCCTAATCAAATTTGGTTTCTACAACTTTGAATTATTATTTCCAACATTCTCCCACAATTGAAAGTTGTATATCTAACTTTTGATGCACTTGTCACTATCTTCCAATTTGTTGAAGCACTTGTCTACAATTTCCACAATTGTTGTTGTTGTTGTTGAAGCACTTCTATTCAACCTTCAATTATTGGAGCACTTCTCCCCAACTCCCATTATTTTTTTCTTGGTTGTGTTGGAGAACTTCTTGTTATATTATTATTATTATTATTATTATTATTATTATTATTATTATTATTATTATTATTATTATTATTATTATTATTATTATTATTATTATTATTATTCATGTAGTATCATTTTATGTAAGAGTTTGAAAATATTTTCTTCAAATGTACTCTTCCATAAAGGGCAAGATATATACACAATATACAATTCAATGAGAAGAGGAAATCAAACCTCTAATCTTCCTAATCAATATCAATCCCTAATAATCTTCCTAATCAATATCAATCCCTAATAATATTCCTAATCAATTATAATTTTACTACTTACCATACCTAAAATGATACTAATAATAATAATAATAATAATAATAATAATAATAATAATAATAATAATAATAATATTCTAACACTTCTCTCAGACTTTCAATACTTAGAGCACTTCTCTCTAACACCCATTATTTTTTTTCTTGGTTGTGTTGGAGCACTTCTCTCTAACTTCCAATAGTTAGAGCACTTCTCTCTAACACCCATTTTTTTTCTTGATTGTGTTGAACACTTCTCTCAAACTTTCAATACTTAGAGCACTTCTCTCTAACACTCATTTTTTTTCTTGGTTGTGTTGGAGCATTTCTCTCCAACTTCCAATAGTTAGAGCACTTTTCTCTAACACTCATTATTTTTTTCTAGATTGTGTTGGGGCACTTCTCTCAAACTTCCAATAGTTAGAGCACTTCTCTCTAACACCCATTATTTTTGTTTGGTTGTATTGGAGCACTTCTCTTCAACTTCGAATAGTTAAAGCACTTCTCTCTAACACCCTTTTTTTTTCTTGGTTGTGTTGGAGCACTTCTCTCCAACTTCCAATAGTTAGAGCACTTCTCTCTAACACCCATTATTTTTTTCTTCAATCCTTCTCAACATAATTATTTTTCATGCATGTATCATTGGCCGGCGTTTGCTAACATATATATTTTTTGGCCAGACGGGCGACACATATTGACTAGTGTCGTCCGACGGCAGAGGAAACTTTTTGATTCTCTACCAGGACCGTAGAAGCTTTGATACCAATTTGAAGTAAAATATTTTATTGATCGACTTTATGAATCTCTACAATATCTCTTATTCTCTCTTGTTTTTTCTTGTTATGAAAATAGCTAGTAGCACATCTATTTATAATAGTATTAAACATAGTTTAACTCAAAACAGGAAAATCTATTCCTATATTAATTCTAACTATAAATCTTAACTAGACATGAATTAAAATACCAAATCCTAATTAAATTTAATTTCTATAACTTTGAATTATTATTTCCAACACTCGTTCACTCATCCGCTCCTCCTCTTTCTCCTCCTTAGTCCTTAATAACATTTGACATCAATGGTAGTATCAATTTATAGGTTTTCAGGCGGAAATGAAGTGACTCTGTATTAATTGTTGTCACCTGTCACTATCCTTTTTTTGTGTGACCGTTAATATATGTGACAAATTAAAAGTGCAGGTGAAGTTTTTTTTAAGTGTGTTTGTTTATCTTTGTATGCATGTGGAAGAGTGTCGATTGGGAAATTCTGAGATTTTTTTTTTGGATGATGGATTTGGACTGTGTATTAAAACAATCAGTAGAGAAAAACTATTTTGCTGCTTTCTTGTCATATCTTGTAAATTCGGGTTTGAAGTTCAATCATATATACTTAAAATTTATACAGATGGAAGTTATGTAATTACCGAAAAAATTACACTTTGCCCTTCAAACGAGCTGGTATTTAATATTTGCTCTTGCAATCGAACTTATGCCTCGCGGAGTATAAGTTCTTTAAAGGCGTGGGCATAATATGTGAGATATTGTGATGTGAAAATATAAATTTATGCCTCGTAAAAAAAAATATTATTATGAGGGGAAAAAATTAAAGACCAGCACAAAATAGGGACAAAAGTGCCAATGACCCTAAATTACCGGGCCCATTTTGCTTCTAATACGAACCAAGAAATTGCATGGTTTCCCTTCAAATGGGTTGATCTTTAATTTTTGTTCCTCAAATGAAACTTATGCCTTCCGAGGCATAAGTTCTTTATGGGATCCAACATGACTTGTGTTCGATTCCGTAAAGAACTTATGCCTCAGATTCTTTATGGGTCTTCTGATATTATCTTTTTGGGCCAGAGAACTTTGCCAGAAGTACAGTTTTCAGCCCCTCCCTCACCTATATAAACACCCCCTTACACCATTGTTGAGCACTACGAATAACAGTTCATACAACACACGAAAATACACAACCAAAACAATTTTCTTCCTACAACTTCCAAGCATCATTTCGTTACTCAATATTCTTCACGGTAGCATTTGAGTTTCGTTTGCTCAAGTGTTCCATTGCTGTTTTATCTTGGGAGATAAATTGTCCAGAACGTATAAAGGATACATACGGGGCAATATTGTCTTAAGGACAGAGTGCCACACTCGACTCAGCAAAAACAGTTTCCATTTTTCCGTCTTCAACAAAATTGTAATTTCAGTTTTGTGGTTCTATTGTAATTTTGAGATTTCTATTGAATTATTGAATCTTTGTTTATCCTTTCGAATATTTGTAATAGTTATATACTTGCATCGCTTTATAAAGTACCATAGAAAGCAAAAATAACCAACAAACATTACCATGTGTCGTGCTAATTTTCACCGTATACAGGTTCTAAGTCAGCCCAAACAGATCTTAGGCTCATGTTGAGTAAATCCATTATCGATTGACAGTATTTTATTGTGGACACAAGTACGTAGACAATGAAATTAAGTTGGCATTTGGATAATATTTGATCGAAATTTGAAAAGAAAAAAAAGTATTTTGAGTTAAAATTGAAAAAGGTATTTAAAAGTTAACACGTTTTATGTTCGCCGCCAAAAGTCAACACGAGAAAAAGGTGAAAAGATTTTAAAAAAGATAAGACAATGTTTTAATTTAAGGTGGACTATACAATTGCAGTTGCGTGAAAGAAAGACCGATATGATATATTAGGTCATTTTTAATGTTGCTGATCCATAAGATTACAAGAGGCTTATTGTTAGGTAAACGAAATCATTATTGTATGAATGTGTGAAGTAAGACTAAATTAAGACCATATAAAAATATTAAGACCTTAAACATAGATCTCGAAGACCTGGAGTCATCTTTGGTGCGGACCATATTACTTTTTAAAGTGAAATTTTTCGTTACAACAAAAAAGTGGTATATATACAAAATAGGTACCAGACAACGAATGAAAAACTGTTATTTGCAAAGCATATTAGATATACAGTTCTTGTAATAAATAGAGAAAGACAAAAGAAAAATAGGTACGTAAAAGCTTATAAAGCTTTAAAAGATCTCTCTTACTTAATAGAGATAAGAAAAAGAGGAATATTAGAAATAAGAGATAAAAATATTAGAAAAGTATCAATAGAAGAAATAATAGACTTTTTCTTACAACACGTACAACCGCTTACTATAAATTTAGAACATCAAAATAATTTTGCAGATAGTATATACGAAAGAATAGTAGAAGGAGACATAGATATAGTATTAGAAAAAGATTTACGTTGGCACTTAGTAGGTTTAGAAAGCGACATAACTTACGCAGAAGACTGGCTAGAATACCAAGAGTGGAAGCTCAAAGGTAAGACAGCTACACTAGGGTAAAAATAGCTCGTTTAAAACAATTAGAATATCTAGACTTAAGGCTAGAAGTAGATAAAAAATATAGAATCTTATCAGATCAAAATATAATTAAGTGTAATTTTAGTACAGGAGAACATTCGCTACACAGTGAAGATAAACAATTAAATACTATAATAGACTTTATCATAAATCTAAGCGAAAGACTAAAATTAGATAACATAAATTATCTAGAAAGCCAAAAAAGAATAGAAGATCTCTTAGTAAAACAAGAAAGAATTTTTAAAAGAACAGAAGAGAATCTAGATTATATAAAAAACATAGGAACTAGACTCTCACCTAAAAAAGATTTAGAAAAGATTTTTAAAGAAAACTTAATAGATTTAGAGTTAAAAATTAGTCAAGAAAATATAGCACTAAAAACTGAATTAGTAGAAAAGATCTTAAAATTAGAAGAATCTGTTAAAGAACTAAAACAGGCTATAATTTCATGAACAAGCTAGAAAGCTCTCTAGAACAAGCCGCAATATTAATAGATAAATCTATTCCCCTAGAAGAAGACTATAAAAATTATATTCCAATTCAGAAATCAGACCAGATAGTAATACAACAGAATATAATAATAACAACCTTGTTATTAGATCTACATAGAAAATTAGACCATTTAACAGAGAGAATCAACAAGTTAGACAACCATATTTTCCAGATAACTATAGACAAAGATAGTAAAAGCAAAGGTAAAGAGAAGGAAAATCAGGCTATAGACAACTTAATAGATCAATTAAGTAAAATAGAAATTACTCCTCAGCAAGAAAGACTCAAGATAGTAAAGAAATCCCAAAAATGGACTTTCTTTCAAGTAGACCAAGAAACGAAAGGAACGAAAGACCTAGACAAAGCTTCTCCGAAGACCGGATAGGCTCTAGTTTAGTCTCTAGAATACTAAATAGGAGAACCCCAGAAGAAACTCATACACAGTTAAGTGAAGTTATAAATGTAGACAGAGACATTAGCATTTTTCAACAAAACCAGTTGAATTTGTTAAATCCTAGAACTTTATATAATGCTGGAAGATTAACTTCAACAGCACAATTATATAGACATTATAGAGAGGAGCAGTTATCCGTATTAGGAGGACAGGCTCAAAACTTAAACTTAATCAGTGAAGACTCGTTTAGACAAATTAAAAGAAACACCAGAACTCTCATGCACATGGGATTGATGGTAATAGGTATAAAAGGTTTAACTAGAAAGAATTTAGGAAGTAAAGTTCTAATAATGATATACGATGATAGATGGACAGACATGAAAAAATCCATCATCGGTATGACAGAAATAGACATGACTGACAATGGAGGAATATTCTATATCAGTCCAGACTTTCTAATAAATTTAACAGAATTTGGTAAGCATATAAAAATAGGAATCCAGACTAAAGGCTATGAAGAAATGCATAGCGGTAATAATTTATTATTATGTTTAGGATTTTTAGGAAAAATGACCACTAGTAGTAATACCAAATTTAAGATAAAAATTAACGATGTAGTAGAACTTATGAGTAACAAAGGCATAAATTTAATTAAGCCAGCCAAGATTCAACCAGAAGAATACGCAGGCTTAGAATGGAAATTAGACAGATTTAATAATAAAAATAAAATATTACAACCAACCTCGCATCTAGAATATACAAATAGACATGGAGAAACCTCCATAAGGTTTACAGATTATAATTACACTCCGCAAAAAGATTGCGAAGAAGAAAGCACTATAGCGGAAGAAGAATTAAATTTAATGAACATAGAGATTATCCCAGAAGGATATGAAGTAGACATCGCTATAGAAAAAGCCCAAGACCTGAAAAGGCAGAAGCCAAAAATGTTATTTAAATGCAAAGGATGCAAAAAAGATAACATGGAATTAGACGAGACTATAGAACACTTTAAGAATTGTACAAAAAGAACTGATAATATAGGGTACAGAGAAGAGCGTATCGCCAGAGAAAAAGCAGAAATGTATGAAGAACTCTGGAATGACTTCTCACTAAATAGTGAAATAGACTTATCAGAATGTTTACAAAATAGTCACAAAGACTTAGAAAATAATTCAGAAATTAGCTATAAAGAACTAATGGAAGCTAGTGCTTCTAGCTCAAGTCCTTTCCAAAGAACAACTGGAGAGAACATCACAGTAAATACTAGTACGGGTAATGTACCCCGAAGAAGAGTATTTAGAACAGCAGAAGACCCTGTACAACAACAGGTAAAGCCATCGGGTAAAAGATTACCCATAGAAGAGAATATAACCCTTCAAGAAGGAGGAAACAGAGGTAAAATTCTGAATATAGCAGCACACGATCCCCAGAGATGGAATTCCGTAATAGATTTATGGAAAGGTATCGTAGTAGCAGACTATATACAGAGTTATGTAGAAACAGACTCTGAGACAATGTATAAATACTTAGAGACTTTCTTAGGAGAATCTACTAAGGCTTTGTGGGAAGCCTACAAGGTGAATTTCCCAGAAGAATTTCATCATTTGGTGTCAATGGGATCAAATCCCTACAACTTCACGAATAAGATTCATACTCTTATCACGGGAGAAGACCCAAACAGCGGATTAATTATCCTACAGAAAAACGCTTTAATTAAATTAGAACAACTTAGTATAGGAAATTGGATATACATAAAGAAGTTCCTAAATGACTTCTTTTATTATTGTACGATCAGCGGTAACTCGTTTGATCAAGACCTAGGTAAAAAGCTCTTTAATAAACTTCCAGGAGCTTTAGGTAGAGAAATAGAAGACCGTTGGGGAAAGCGGGAAGGGATTTTACAAAACCCAAACGCTAAATGGTCAATAGGACACAGAATACAACATATAATGGAGATCCTCCAAGAGAAGTGTACGAACTTACAGATACAAAAACAACTCAAACAAAACGAGTTGAGTTTCTGTAAAAGCGTCATATACACGACTCAAAACTATGACAAAGACCCCCAAAGGAGAAAACCTTATAAAAATAAAAAGAAGTACGGTTACCAAAACTATGATAGGTACGATAAAAAGAAGTACTATCTTAGAAGGTCAAACGCCAGGAAACCATACTTAGACAAAAATAAACATATAAGGAAATATAGAAATGATAGGACATACAAAAATAGACTAGAATGCTATACTTGTGGCAGTATAGAGCACTTAGCTAATACATGCCCAAAAAGAATAAATAATAACTCTAAAAACGCTCAGCTAATAGAAGACTTTCAAGAGACTCTAATCAGCGTAGACGAGTACATGTCAGACACAGAAAGTATTTATTCGATAGTAAGCATACAAGACGAAGGTAATAACCAAATAGACTCTTCAGACTCCGAAGCAGATAATTTCATAAACGAAATAGGAGTAGAAGATTTACAGATTAATGAAGATTTAAATAATTTAGTAAATACTAATATAGATTGTGAACATATTTTCGAAAAGAATAAAGGTATAGACAGTATAGCATGTTGCGTCTGTAAATGGTTCCCAAGTAGAAGCAAAAGGGCCAGATGCAAGAAGTGCTACATGGAAGGATGCATTTCATGTATCCAGAAAGAGTTAAATATTACAATAGGACAAAAAGACGTTCTAGAAAAAATCGTAGAACATAACGTGATAGACTCAACAATTACAGTTAGATTGATGACACTAGAAACTAGAGTAAATACATTAGAAATAAGACTATCTAAAGTAGAAAAAGGAAAAAATATAGAACTAGACAATTCTTCAGAAGATGAGGCAGTAGAAAAAGATGCTGACGTCTCCTCAGAACTAATGAACAGATCAGAAGATGAAAGGAGTTCCTTAATCTGCAATGAAGATAAAAAATTCAGCTCTTTAAGACTTCTAACAAAAATTAAGATAAAAGACTACGAGATAACTACTTTAGCCTTGGTAGACACAGGCTGTACTAGTAGTATACTAAACAAAAAAATAATACCCCCTAGTTTAGTTAAAACCTTAGACAAGCCGTCTTCAGCCATGCAAATGGATGGAACGCATAACTTTTATAGACATTATCTACAAGACGCAAGTATTAGTTTTATGAACACTTGCGATAAATTTTATAATCCTAGTTACAAAATAAATAAAATACTAGTAAGAGATTTGAATATAAAAACAGACTTTATTTTAGGACTAGATTTTCTTTTAAATAACAATGGTAGCTGTACTATTACAAGAGATGAAATTATATTCCAGAAGAATAGTACATACTCACCCGTTCAGACACAAAGGTTAGAGACAACAGTTAATCAGACGTCTCAAATCAGCCAGCTAAACAATCAGGTTAGTTGCTGTAAAGAATGTAATAATAATGAGAAGTATTGTTGCCAGAACAGCAACAATTACGAAGAAGAAGTTTTAGACGAATACTTAGAAATAGAAAACTTCTTAGAAAAAGACTATAATCTAATAGATATAGCTACAGACTTGTATAATTTTAGAAAAGGTATGGATAAAATAGGATTTATTAAAGACCAAAAAGACTTAGATAATATAGTGAAAATCCTAGACGAATTAGAGATTATAGGAGAAAAACCACTTAGATATTGGGATAATAATAAGATCTTGTGTAAATTAGATATTATTAATCCTGAATACATAATAAAGACTGCTTCTATAGAATCCACGAATCAAGACCTAGAAGATTTTAAAACAACAATTAAAGAATTATTAGATCTAGAAATTATAAAGAGATCCGTTTCGAAACATAGGTCTGCCGCTTTTATCGTAAGAAACCATTCCGAACAAGTCAGAGGTAAGGCTAGAATGGTGATAAACTATAAAAGATTAAACGACAACACTCGAAGCGATGGGTATAAATTGCCAGACAAAACTGAATTAATTAATAGAATTCAGGGAAAGACTGTATTTAGTAAATTTGATTGTAAATCAGGTTATTGGCAGGTCAAAATGCACCCCGCCAGTATAGAATGGACGTCATTCACTTGTCCAGAAGGACATTTCGAATGGCTAGTAATGCCGTTTGGTTTAAAGACTGCTCCACCTATCTTCCAAAGAAAAATGGACGATATATTTGGAGAATATAAACGATTTACAATTGTTTACATAGACGACATTTTAGTTTTTAGCAGTAACATGACAGAACATTTAGGACATCTTCAGACTGTCTTCAGACTTTTTGTGAGTAATGGACTAATTATCAGCAAAAAGAAGATGGTACTGTGTAAAAAATACATAGATTTTTTAGGAGTTACAATTGGGGAAGGCAAGATAAAGCTCCAACCTCATATAGCAAAGAAGGCACTAGATATGCCTGACAGACTAGACAATACTAAAGACCTTCAAAAGTTTTTAGGAATTCTGAACTATGCAAGAACCTTCATTAAAGATTTGGGTAAGGTAGCTGGACCGCTTTATTCAAAAACAGGTTCTACGGGACAGAAGAATTTTAACGCCGAAGACATCAAAATAGTTAAGCTCCTAAAGCAGCAGATCCAGAACATCCCGGATCTAAGCATGCCTTTAGAAAACGACTATCTGATTATAGAAACAGATGGAAGTTTTGAAGGGTGGGGCGCGGTGTTAAAAGCTAAGACTAATAAATATTGTAGTAAAACCTCAGAACGTATTTGCGCCTACCAAAGTGGCAAATACCGAGAAAAGGGTAATATGAGCAGTATAGACGTAGAAATACTAGCAGTAATATACGCTCTAAACGCCTTCAGACTACACATTCTAAACAAACCCGAGACTTTAGTAAGAACAGACTGTGAAGCAATAGTTAAGTTTCACCAAAAGATAAACGACAAAAGTAGTAGCAGACGTAGGTGGCTACATTTCCTAGACACTATATCAATATATAATTTAGTTTTTGAACATATAAAAGGCAAAGATAATAATTTAGCAGACCAACTAAGTAGACTAGCAATAACTAAACAAAAGACCCCTAGATATATTAAACTTGGTATAGGCTAATCTCTCTTTTGATATTGCAGAAAAATGAGCTCGTCTCAGCAGGCTCCAAAAGACAAAGGGAAAGGCCCACCAAACCCTCGGACAAAGGGAAAGGCCCACCAAACCCGCGCAGACACTTACAGACAATCTGTATTGGGAACACCGAATTTCAGGGCCCATAACGTGACCCTTGAGACTCCCCCCTTAGAAAGACTCATTTTTGGTAAGAATAATTTAATATCTTACCCCCCTTCTAACATGACTTTCAAGGTTTTGCCAGATTTCACAATAGACAAACAGCAGAGATGCTTGGTAGACAACCTGTGGATAGCCCACATCAGAAAAGACAATAGCCACTTTGTGGCCACCCTAAATAGTACATGTTGTTACTTCCATGATAAAAACCGAGACAAAAAATTTAAATTTTATGTCGTGGTTCACGGAAAGACCAACGGAGTATTTCAGACATGGCTGGAAGTAATGGATTCAATAAAGGATTTTAAAACCCCTTTATTCAAAGGCTTCAATGATTTTACCGAAGCTTTAGATTATGCCCGAGGAACCCTCGGACCGAACTATTACCTCTCTCCATCACTCAGACACCAGAAAAACCAGACTCCACAATACAAGATACAAAGAGACACAGACAAAGTGATATTTTGTGATCACTGTAGTACAATGACGGAGGCCTTCAAAAGACTAAATCAGACAAAAGAAGAACTCCAAATACAAAACATACACCTCATAGAAAAAGTCACTAAATTAGAACTCATTCTCAGACAAATTAAATTACAGGCTCAGACTCAGAGTTCTCCATCTCCTACTAAAATGGATGAGACAAGGTGTGCATTCCCTTCTGAATGCTAAGAAACCTATTGTATCAGGTATAGATACAACTAGTCCGGTGCAAACGGTTGCCGGTAAAGACTTATCAAACCCGTTGATGGCTGTCACTTTGCCAAAAAGTGAAAATGAGGAAGCAACATCCTCAAAAAGTAGACGCAAACTCCCGCAAACACTCACAGGATCTACATCCCGAGCAAGGAGTAAGCAGACAAAAAAGAGACAACAGAAAAACATAGAACAAATTGTAAAAGACACTCTCGAACAAATATTTCGAGAACAGATAACAAACAAGACCCCAGAACCGGAAAAAGACATACACACGGTGGCGATAGAATTAACAGATGAACCATTAATTCCTTCAGACCCCGGACTTGGTACAGGACTAAGTAGTAACTTCTTCCAGGTACCAGAAGACCATGTTTCAGACACCGGTTCCGACGACAATTATGAGCAGGATGCACAGGATCCAAACGACGCCTATGACTCAGGCATGAGTTTCGATTCGGTGGCCCTACATAATTTAGACACGTAAGGACAACTAGCAAAGCTGAAAGACGTCTCTACAAGACAGAGACAAAATGGAGTGGACAGCACTATCCTACTTTACGAAAAGTTATTCCAACTTTACGGAAAGACGATAGCCAGCAGACAGACAGGACAACACTATCCCACTTTACGCAAAGTGAAACCAACTTTACGGAAAGCAGATAGCCAGCAACAGAAGAAGACAAAATAAAGAGTAAGATTTTCAAAAAGCAAAGTGATGATGGGGCCCAAAGCGCACCCAGCTGCAACTTTTTGAGATTCCTTTTTAGATTGAAATCCGAAGTTGAAGTCCGCAGACGCCTATATATACCACACTCCAAACTCTCTTACAATCAGAAGCGGAAGCATAGAGGCTGAAGCAAGCGAAATTAGAGAGAGAGACTCCTCCCAAAACACAGCTCCACTATCCCATAAACCATTGTATAAAAAACCATATGTAAGATAGTTTGTAAAGTTTTCTTTTGAAGTTTCCTCAGTAGCAGTAGCAGTTTCCGGGACTCCCGAAAGGGAAATCTCCTTGTACTTCAGACATGTAAGTTTACTATTCAGTAGTTTATCTCCTACAATGTAAATTATGTTTGAATATATATAAAAATCTTGCAGTATTGCAAGAAACCATGTTAATATACAGTTGTTATTTTCATCATGAATCTTGAGTTACTGTTATAATATCTGCCATGAATACCGGAAATTACTGTTGAAATATTTATCATAACATGCCTAGACACGGTTATCCTCTTGACTCAGTATATGGTTCTCTGATGAGCACCGTTATGGCCTCCATGGATTAACCTGTAAATTCCTATGTCAACGGTGGTTGATTATTGGCTGTTGATGTCCATTTGAAGGATTTGTTGTGGCCGTTTTTGGGTGTGGTTAAAGACGATCGCCATAGCAGGGGTAATGCTTGGAAGAAGAGATGAACAGTTAAGAAGAAGAAGTGAATAGTCATAGTATGATAAAAACAGAAACAGTAATCAACAGTATGAATGGTAGGGATGATAAATAGTAACCTAGGACTAGTGACTGGACAGAGTCCAGAATTAAAAAAAAAAAATGTTTTATTTCAGGAGATAGACTATTATGAATAAAGACTTATATGAAAGAAGACCACAAGAAGAGAGTACCGAGTAGGACTACACACCTTACTTACTCCCCCCTTATTGAAATATTTTCATTGAAATACAACCCCCCATCTTATTGGGTATTATTTTTTTGTTTAGTATACTACTAGTACAGCCTGTGTCTACCAAGGCTAAAGTAGTTATCTCGTAGTCTTTTATCTTAATTTTTGTTAGAAGTCTTAAAGAGCTGAATTTTTTATCTTCATTGCAGATTAAGGAACTCCTTTCATCTTCTGATCTGTTCATTAGTTCTGAGGAGACGTCAGCATCTTTTTCTACTGCCTCATCTTCTGAAGAATTGTCTAGTTCTATATTTTTTCCTTTTTCTACTTTAGATAGTCTTATTTCTAATGTATTTACTCTAGTTTCTAGTGTCATCAATCTAACTGTAATTGTTGAGTCTATCACGTTATGTTCTACGATTTTTTCTAGAACGTCTTTTTGTCCTATTGTAATATTTAACTCTTTCTGGATACATGAAATGCATCCTTCCATGTAGCACTTCTTGCATCTGGCCCTTTTGCTTCTACTTGGGAACCATTTACGACGCAACATGCTATCTTGTCTATACCTTTATTCTTTTCGAAAATATGTTCACAATCTATATTAGTATTTACTAAATTATTTAAATCTTCATTAATCGTAAATCTTCTACTCCTATTTCGTTTATGAAATTATCGCTTGAGTCGAAGAGTCTATTTGGTTATTACCTTCGTCTTGTATGCTTACTATCGAATAAATACTTTCTGTGTCTGACATGTACTCGTCTACGCTGATTAGAGTCTCTTGAAAGTCTTCTATTAGCTGAGCATTTTTAGAGTTATTATTTATTCTTTTTGGGCATGTATTAGCTAAGTGCTCTATACTGCCACAAGTATAGCATTCTAGTCTATTTTTGTATGTCCTATCATTTCTATATTTCCTTATATGTTTATTTTTGTCTAAGTATGGTTTCCTGGCGTTTGACCTTCTAAGATAGTACTTCTTTTTATCGTACCTATCATAGTTTTGGTAACCGTACTTCTTTTTATTTTTATAAGGTTTTCTCCTTTGGGGGTCTTTGTCATAGTTTTGAGTCGTGTATATGACGCTTTTACAGAAACTCAACTCGTTTTGTTTGAGTTGTTTTTGTATCTGTAAGTTCGTACACTTCTCTTGGAGGATCTCCATTATATGTTGTATTCTGTGTCCTATTGACCATTTAGCGTTTGGGTTTTGTAAAATCCCTTCCCGCTTTCCCCAACGGTCTTCTATTTCTCTACCTAAAGCTCCTGGAAGTTTATTAAAGAGCTTTTTACCTAGGTCTTGATCAAACGAGTTACCGCTGATCGTACAATAATAAAAGAAGTCATTTAGGAACTTCTTTATGTATATCCAATTTCCTATACTAAGTTGTTCTAATTTAATTAAAGCGTTTTTACGTAGGATAATTAATCCATTGTTTGGGTCTTCTCCCGTGATAAGAGTATGAATCTTATTCGTGAAGTTGTAGGGATTTGATCCCATTGACACCAAATGATGAAATTCTTTCGGGAAATTCACCTTGTAGGCTTCCCACAAAGCCTTAGTAGATTCTCCTAAGAAAGTCTCTAAGTATTTATACATTGTCTCGAGTCTGTTTCTACATAACTCGTATATAGTCCGCTACTACGATACCTTTCCATAAATCTATTACGGAATTCCATCTCTCGGGGATCGTGTGTTGCTATATTCGAATTTTACCTCGTTTCCTCCTTCTTGAAGGGTTATATTCTCTTCTATGGGTAATCTTTTACCCGATGGCTTTACCTGTTGTTGTACGGGTCTTTCTTTGTTCTAAATACTCTTCTTCGGGGTACATTACCCGTACTAGTATTTCTTGTGATGTTCTCCGGTTGTTCTTTGGAAAGGACTTGAGCTAGAAGCACTAGCTTCCATTAGTTCTTTATAGCTAATTTCTCGAATTATTTTCTAAGTCTTTGTGACTATTTTGTAAACATTCGATAAGTCTATTTCACTATTTAGTGAGAAGTCATTCCGAGTTCTTCATACATTTTCGCTTTTTCTCTGGCGATACGCTCTTCTCTGTACCCTATATTATCAGTTCTTTTTGTACAATTCTTAAAGTGTTCTATAGTCTCGTCTAATTCCATGTTATCTTTTTTGCATCCTTTGCATTTAAATAACATTTTTGGCTTCTGCCTTTTCAGGTCTTGGGCTTTTTCTATAGCGATGTCTACTTCATATCCTTCGGGATAATCTCTATGTTCATTAAATTTAATTCTTCTTCCGCTATAGTGCTTTCTTCTTCGCAATCTTTTTGCGGAGTGTAATTATAATCTGTAAACCTTATGGAGGTTTCTCCATGTCTATTTGTATATTCTAGATGCGAGGTTGGTTGTAATATTTTATTTTTATTATTAAATCTGTCTAATTTCCATTCTAAGCCTGCGTATTCTTTACAGTTGAATCTTGGTCGGCTTAATTAAATTTATGCCTTTGTTACTCATAAGTTCTACTACATCGTTAATTTTTATCTTAAATTTGGTATTACTACTAGTGGTCATTTTTCCTAAAAATCCTAAACATAATAATAAATTATTACCGCTATGCATTTCTTCATAGCCTTTAGTCTGGATTCCTATTTTTATATGCTTACCAAATTCTGCTAAATTTATTAGAAAGTCCGGACCGATATAGAATATTCCTCCATTGTCGTCATGTCTATTTTACGTCATACCGATGATGGATTTTTTCATGTCTGTCCATCTATCATCGTATATCATTATTAGAACTTTACTTCCTAAATTCTTTCTAGTTAAACCTTTTATACCTATTACCATCAATCCCATGTGCATGAGAGTTCTGGTGTTTCTTTTAATTTGTCTAAACGAGTCTTCACCGATTAAGTTTAAGTTTTGAGCCTGTCCTCCTAATACGGATAACTTGCTCTTCTCTATAATGTCTATATAATTGTGCTGTTGAAGTTAATCTTCCAGCATTATATAAAGTTCTAGGATTTAACAAATTCAACTGGTTTTGTTGAAAAATGCTAATGTCTCTGTCTACATTTATAACTTCACTTAACTGTGTATGAGTTTCTTCTGGGGTTCTCCTATTTAGTATTCTAGAGACTAAACTAGAGCCTATCCGGTCTTCGGAGAAGCTTTGTCTAGGTCTTTCGTTCCTTTCGTTTCTTGGTCTACTTGAAAGAAAGTCCATTTTTGGGATTTCTTTACTATCTTGAGTCTTTCTTGCTGAGGAGTAATTTCTATTTTACTTAATTGATCTATTAAGTTGTCTATAGCCTGATTTTCCTTCTCTTTACCTTTGCTTTTACTATCTTTGTCTATAGTTATCTGGAAAATATGGTTGTCTAACTTGTTGATTCTCTCTGTTAAATGGTCTAATTTTCTATGTAGATCTAATAACAAGGTTGTTATTATTATATTTCGTTGTATTACTATCTGGTCTGATTTCTGAATTGGAATATAATTTTTATAGTCTTCTTCTAGGGGAATAGATTTATCTATTAATATTGCGGCTTGTTCTAGAGAGCTTTCTAGCTTGTTCATGAAATTATAGCCTGTTTTAGTTCTTTAACAGATTCTTCTAATTTTAAGATCTTTTCTACTAATTCAGTTTTTAGTGCTATATTTTCTTGACTAATTTTTAACTCTAAATCTATTAAGTTTTCTTTAAAAATCTTTTCTAAATCTTTTTTAGGTGAGAGTCTAGTTCCTATGTTTTTTATATAATCTAGATTCTCTTCTGTTCTTTTAAAAATTCTTTCTTGTTTTACTAAGAGATCTTCTATTCTTTTTTGGCTTTCTAGATAATTTATGTTATCTAATTTTAGTCTTTCGCTTAGATTTATGATAAAGTCTATTATAGTATTTAATTGTTTATCTTCACTGTGTAGCGAATGTTCTCCTGTACTAAAATTACACTTAATTATATTTTGATCTGATAAGATTCTATATTTTTTATCTACTTCTAGCCTTAAGTCTAGATATTCTAATTGTTTTAAACGAGCTATTTTTACCCTAGTGTAGCTGTCTTACCTTTGAGCTTCCACTCTTGGTATTCTAATGATCTTCTTGCGTAAGTTATGTCGCTTTCTAAACCTACTAAGTGCCAACGTAAATCTTTTTCTAATACTATATCTATGTCTCCTTCTACTATTCTTTCGTATATACTATCTGCAAAATTATTTTGATGTTCTAAATTTATAGTAAGCGGTTGTACGTGTTGTAAGAAAAAGTCTATTATTTCTTCTATTGATACTTTTCTAATATTTTTATCTCTTATTTCTAATATTCCTCTTTTTCTTATCTCTATTAAGTAAGAGAGATCTTTTAAAGCTTTATAAGCTTTTACGTACCTATTTTTCTTTTGTCTTTCTCTATTTATTACAAGAACTCGTATATCTAATATGCTTTGCAAATAAGCATTTTTCATTCGTTTATCTGGTACCTATTTTGTATATATACCACTTTTTTGTTGTAACGAAAAATTTCACTTTAAAAGTAATATGGTCCGCACCAAAGATGACTCCAGGTCTTCGAGATCTATGTTTAAGGTCTTAATATTTTTATATGGTCTTAATTTAGTCTTACTTCACACATTCATACAATAATGATTTCGTTTACCTAACAATAAGCCTCTTGTAATCTTATGGATCAGCAACATTAAAAATGACCTAATATATCATATCGGTCTTTCTTTCACGCAACTGCAATTGTATAGTCCACCTTAAATTAAAACATTGTCTTATCTTTTTTAAAATCTTTTCACCTTTTTCTCGTGTTGACTTTTGGCGGCGAACATAAAACGTGTTAACTTTTAAATACCTTTTTCAATTTTAACTCAAAATACTTTTTTTTTCTTTTCAAATTTCGATCAAATATTATCCAAATGCCAACTTAATTTCATTGTCTACGTACTTGTGTCCACAATAAAATACTGTCAATCGATAATGGATTTACTCAACATGAGCCTAAGATCTGTTTGGGCTGACTTAGAACCTGTATACGGTGAAAATTAGCACGACACATGGTAATGTTTGTTGGTTATTTTTGCTCTATGGTACTTTATAAAGCAGTACGGGAAGTATATAACTATTACAAATATTCGAAAGGATAAACAAAGATTCAATAATTCAGCTAGAAATCTGAAAATTACAATAGAACCACAAAACTGAAATTACAATTTTGTTGAAGACGGAAAAATGGAAAGCTGTTTTCTTTGAGTCGAGTGTGGCACTCTGTCCTTAAGACAATATTGCCCCGTATGTATCCTTTATACGTTCTGGACAATTTATCTCCCAAGATAAAACAGCAATGGAACACTTGAGCAAACGAAACTCAAATGCTACCGTGAAGAATATTGAGTAACGAAATGATGCTTGGAAGTTGTAGGAAGAAAATTATTTTGGTTGTGTATTTTCGTGTGTTGTATGAACTGTTATTCGTAGTGCTCAACAATGGTGTAAGGGGGTGTTTATATAGGTGAGGGAGGGGCTGAAAACTGTACTTCTGGCAAAGTTCTCTGGCCCAAAAAGATAATATCAGAAGACCCACAGCCCACAGCCCACAACTCGTGACCCGTGACCCGTGAACCCGAGAATCCGGAACTCAAAACCGGTGAACCCGAGAACCCAAGAACCCGGAACTCGGAACCGGAATCGGACCGGACGGGACATTTAGGTCCCCCTCCTTTAAACACATGGAATACCCCTTGGGGTCCCAAACCCCAAACCAATTTCGAGTCTTATATACACAACAATTCTTTCTTCCTCTACCGATGAGGGAGAATTGAACACAATACCACACTTTCCATGCTTCAAACACCTTACTTCGTGGACCAATATCTCTTTCATTTCTCAATGAAATTTGACGATTCTTGGCCCTACGGTTATCTACGTACTTAATAGATCATGCATGTGTGAAGAACCGGATTCTCCAACATACGTAACACTAGTGTTTAAGCCGTTAAAGTTGGTCGTCGCAACTCCCGCCAAAGGCAAATTTCCAACAATCCCCTCTTGAAAGAGATTTTGGCGCACTCACATGGTGTCTTTTCATTTCCAGCAATATTTCAGCGGACCGATGTTGCATAAGGAGAGGTAGCTTCAGCTTTGAACCTTTCATAGTTAAATACCATCGGACTTACTTACTGCGCGGTGAACGTGATGTCTTGAACCGTCAGTGTTTAGTGTAAGCCAAGTCAATGGTACCAACACAACAAATTCCCTTACTCTCTTCTTCGTAATGTTTTATCCGTTTTGGCCATGGACAACGTCTTGGATTCTTAAGTGCGTTCATTTTGAGGCGGCTCGTCCTCACACTTAAATAGGTGGTCTCCTACAAGGTATCCTGCTATACCCCACTTCACAAGTGTTAGGAACCATTAAAAGTTTCCAAAGACCTAACCTCAACTGTTGAGGAGCATTACAGGTTTTGAAAACTTAACCTTTACCCACACTGCAGATAACACTTAACGTCTATCGTGGGAACGACTTTGGATTTGGTGTTTCTTTTCAGAAATCACTATCCGAAGTGCTCATGCTTCCACTGAAGCGATCAACCGAACCTTTACAACTTAGTTTTCCCATTGAACCAAATTAATGGGATCTCCAGTTAGTAAGGTTGGGTTGCCTTTTGTATTGGTCCGTATATTTTGGGTTTTAAGCCCATTCCCCTAGACAGTGAGAACACTTGATCTCCGGGTAGTCCCTTAGTTAGTAAATAAGGAAGTGACACCCGTGATGATCAAGCGCCATACGGTCTTATGTCTCCGACAGATCCCGACAGATATGTCCAGACGCCGTCATCCGTGTCCTTCCTGAAGCCGACCGGCTAGCCACATGTTATAACTGCTGAAGACACGGGTTTCTCCCAATAAGGGACGTCCTCTAATGAGTCGTGAAGTTACTCAACTTCTTTCATGCTTTGTATAAAGCGATAAACTCCGATTCCATCATGAATCGGCCGATGCAAGTTTGCTTAGAGGATTTTCCAAGACCCACCATACACATTTACTTGTGACTTTGGTGTTCTTCGGATCGATGTCCGGTTTGCATCACCTTGTGTTCTCCTAGAATCGTTGGACATCCGAATACTATAATCCGTAGATAAGCGAATAATTCGGATATCGTCATATCCGACTTAACGCCTTCTATTGATCATGTATTAAGATCATCGGTGAACCTTAGTTCAGGCGATCTCGTTTGTAGGACGATACCGGGTCGGTTGTAGTGTGTACAATACATTGAACTACACGTGACACGAGCGGATCGCTCCTTGTCTATGGGTGCACCATGATTCCAATC
The DNA here is from genome assembly GCA_034509755.1 of Anisodus tanguticus. Taxonomy (NCBI): domain Eukaryota; kingdom Viridiplantae; phylum Streptophyta; class Magnoliopsida; order Solanales; family Solanaceae; genus Anisodus; species Anisodus tanguticus. The sequence goes on along the minus strand of CM067550.1, from coordinate 44,856,773 downwards.
GATTCTATGATTCATATCCATTGGTGGCTTCAACGAGACTGTCAACTATTGACCGATCCGTTAGATGTCTTAGAAATCCAATTCCTAAGATGTCATCTGTGATACCCATATCTTTCATATCGAGACTTTGTTTAAATATGATTTTCACTCTCAGACCGTTGGTTTTCCAACTGTTGGCTTTCTAACTTCAGGGCCAATGTTTCTGTGGTCAGATTCATTGTTTCTATTTTATCTGAAATTTTCAGGACCAAAATGTAAACATTTCAGGGACCAAAATAAAAGTTCGGGAAGAAGCCCAACGAGTTCGGCAAACCAATTCGATCCTCTTCTTCCAACTCTCCGGTTGGGAAGGCTGTTTCAACATCCATGCCACGCAAGACTGCAATGGCCCAGGATGTTAAGCTACTCACAGGGGAGCACATTTTACAACCCAAAGGTTCTTTTTCCGGAGGAAGATAAACCATTATAGAAGTATGGTTTTATATGATAGAATCAATTTCTCTCTTTAGCTTCTTTCCAAAATAGCGCTTTTGGAGATGACAATTCTTTGTTAATTGTCCATGGTTCATTCTCAACTATACAAGCTAGAAGGTATGGAACAAGTCTTTGTCCCCTCTTTGCTCCTTCTCGGTTCAACATCTAGAATCCCTGAGTTCTGCAGATCTGGAATATTAAGTTTCGGATAGCCAGCAACTATCGAGTCCTGTAGATACGGAACGTCTAGTTCCAGACAGTCAGGCCCTCACGGGTTCTTGTTAACCTTGAGCCATTACTCTTTTTTCCTATTTCAAGGAAAGTTATCTTCAATGAAATGAATGAATTCAGCATTCTTTGACGCCAAGAGGCGATCAACACTAATGTTATTTGCAGATCCAGTGGATATGCAATCTACAGTCTTAGGTACAACTTGACCTGTTTCAGTATTCCAACTTTTACCAAGCCACCCAACATAATTCGGGCGTATGACTTTGCGCTTGGCTAACACCGTTGGACTGAGGTGAGTAATGAATAGTCGTTTAATGAACGATGTTTCACATTCTCCCCCTCTATCGCTATGAATTTCGCAATCCATAGGCTTAGTTGATTTCCAACTTCTGCTTTGTAGCGCTTGTCCGCTTCAACAACTTCATCTTTGCGGGCCAACAAACAAAGGATTTCATACGTTGTACCATCATCAATGAAGATCTCAACGTACTTATCTCCCCCCCTCTATTCTGTATAAACTTCAAATCACCCAAGTAGGTATGACTAAGTTCTAGAGGAGCGGTGCTTCTTTCGCTATTCCCTTGACGGAATTTGGAAATGTGATTTTGCCTTTTAGCCTACCTCACATTCATTTTGAGGGTTTATGTCGAAAGAAGGCAACAATCTCAACTTCGCTAGCTTTTGAATGACTTGCTATTTAACGTGTCTTAATCTATGATGGCATAGATGCTCGGATTACAAATATATCATTCATTCGGCTACAGACATACTGTACCATTCTTAGTTATTACAGACCTATTAGAGTACTCTCAAACCAGCTTGACCAACAGCGTCCCTTAAACCAAGTTAGGAACATGTAACACCTCTTTTTAGAGTGATCTCATTCCTTGAAGTCCTATTGAGGACAACCTCTCCAGCCCCTTTGATTTTAGAGGTGGCGTTGCTTCACATGAACAACCTCTTGCCCGTGGTTAAGGCGTAACCGGATCATCTGTGATCTCAATACTCGGGCCCACTCCAGTTGCTTTGGCAGACTGAGTGTCCACTTTCTTTACTGCCTTTCTTTAGACCTTCAGATCATTTAGGACCTGGAAACTCTGGCCCACCTTACTAGGTGTCCAATATCATCCTATCAAAAGAATTTTGGCCCACTCCAGTCGCCCGGAGGCTTTGTATGACTGAGTGTCCAATATCATCCTATCAAAGGAATTTTGGCCCACTCCATTCGCCCGGAGGCTTTGTATGACTGAGTGTCCAATATCATCCTATGAATGATCTTCTGCCAAATAATATGACAGGCTCAACGTCATTAACTTTTAGACTTCTTCCGTTATGATTGGTGCCCAGATAATTCTTGGCGCTTACTTAAGAGTGGTAACAGTTTTCGCATAGTTAGTGGATCTCTCTCCATCGTATGTGCGAACATACTTTACACACTTTTAATCAATACACTTAAAAGAATGAATCTTTTTAAGTCGTTTACAAAATCCAATCTTTAAACGGGAAAGAAGATGAGATTAAACTTCTGAGTTTTAAAGCGTAAGGAATATAAATTATTTTCATATTCCTCCTTACTTTAATTAATTTTTAATCAGACATCATTTAATCTTTATTCTTGACAAGTAAGAAAAATACTTATCATTTAATCTTTATTCTTGACAAGTAAGAAAAATACTTATCCCAATTTCGGATTCTGGCTCACTTCAGTCACTTCATCAGACTGAGTGTCCAATTCCTTCTTACCATTATTCGGATCTTTTGTCTGGGACAGATATAGGCCTTCTGCTGCAAGATAGAATAACATCTTCAGTCTTCTCCTCTTGTCCCAGTTAACATCCTCAGGCTCTCGAGAGCGCTTGTTCCCACCAATCTTGGTAGCGGTGACACCATGAACACGCTCATCATCGTCACTCTCTTCTACCAGAAAACCATTTCCATATCCAGATTTGGTCACACAACTTTTGACCGACATCTTTCGAACACTAATAGTAATACTATACTATGTTGTCTTAAGTTGTTGATTATTTTTGCTCTATGGTACTTTATAAAGCAGTACGGAAAGTATATAACTATTACAAGTATTCGAAAGGATAAACAAAGATTCAATAATTCAGCTAGAAATCTGAAAATTACAATAGAACCACAAAACTGAAATTACAATTTTGTTGAAGACGGAAAAATGGGAACTGTTTTTGCTGAGTCGAGTGTGGCACTCTGTCCTTAAGACAATATTGCCCCATATATATCATTTATACGTCCTGGACAATTTGTCTCCCAAGATAAAACAGCAATGGAACACTTGAGCAATGGAAACTCAAATGCTACCGTGAAGAATATTGAGTAACAAAATGATGCTTGGAAGTTGTAGGAAGAAAACTGTTTTGGTTGTGTATTTTCGTGTGTTGTATGAACTGTTATTCGTAGTGCTCAACAATGGTGTAAGGGGGTGTTTATTTAGGTGAGGGAGGGGCTGAAAACTGTACTTCTGGCAAAGTTCTCTGGCCCAAAAAGATAATATCAGAAGACCTACAGCCCACGACCCGTGACCCGTGAACCCGAGAACCGGAACTCGGAACCGGAACCGGACGGGACAGGCTGGCGGCGCGCGTGTGGTCTTTCCTCGAACCGAAGCACATCTAGGTCCTCCCTCCTTTAAACACATGGGATACCCCTTGGGGTCCCAAACCCCAAACCAATTTCGAGTCTTATATACACAACAATTCTTTCTTCCTCTACCGTTGAGGGAGAATTGAACACAATACCACACTTTCCATGCTTCAAACACCTTACTTCGTGGACCAATATCTCTTTTATTTCTCAATGAAATTTGACGATTCTTGGCCCTACGGTTATCTACGTACTTAGTAGATCATGCATGTGTGAAGAACCGGATTCTCCAACATACGTAACACTAGTGTTTAAGCCGTTAAAGTTGGTCGGTCGCAACTCCCGCCAAAGGCAAATTTCCAACAATGTTTAGGTACGGAGTGCGAAGGACGTGACAAAGTTCCACATCGAATGGAGTTACATCAAGATAAGTTTGGGTATCAAGACGAGATTAGGTAGTGATCGAATCAGTTAACACCGAGTGAAGAACCGGAGGAGCCCAGCGCGTATCCGTCCAGATATGATGCCAGCCATTACTCCTTGCTCATTATTCTCATTTAATTGCATTTAATTGGGGAATGATTCTCGGGCATAAATGTCTTGTATTGATAGCTAGAAAATGAGCCAAATCTTCGTATTGAAAGGGCATTCCATTTTGATTATTCTCACTTGTACGATCTCATTTATTGCAATTATAGTTACTAAGCTTTCATAGTTGGCTCGAACCCGAAGCGATATAGCCGAGGATCGGACCAATCTTGTTGTGAAGTTTCAATCAATCTTACTACATTACAGGTCACTTTTCTTACTTATTACTTACTTTTATTCACTTATTGTTAATCACTTATCATTTTGTATTACAAATCAAACCACGTATCCTAAAAATCACTTATAAATTCAACTGTACCTTTTTTGGGGTAAACAGAACCATTCACTAATTAGGATCAAATTCTATTTCCAGAATATATCTGTTTTGTTTGCACATAAAGGGAAAACATAAGTTTTGAGATATATTTATTTTTATTAAGATTAAGACATCTCAATCTAATTACGTGTATAAATTTTATGATATATATTTGATTAAGACATTTGAATTTAAATGTGCATATGAATATTAAAGATGTTACAGTAAGATATGAATAAATAATTAAAATTGTTTGTTTTTCCAATATCTGAATGTATAAAATTTATATTTATTAAAAAGAAAAAAAAATAGTCTGGTGCACTAAGTTCCCGGTTAATGTACGTAGCCTTACCTTGTATTTCTGCAATATGTTGTTTCCATGACATGAACTCGTGACCTCCTGGTCATATGGCAACAACTTTACCGTTACTCCAAGACTCCCCTTCATTTATTAAAAAGTTAATAAATATAAAATTTAAATAAAATATCGATTAATCTAATACTATATTGATAAACTATTTTAAGAAATCATATGGTGGTTGGTGGTGATAATGACTGGTTGGTAATGGCCACGGGTGTTAGTTAATTGCGATAATTGTAGATAGTAGTTGATGGTGATGGTAATTAACTAGCAGTAGTGGTTACGTTGATGATGATATTTGGTGGTTGACTATGGCGGTAATTGTCGGTAATGATTGTTGGTGATTATAAAAGGCAGTTGATTGTGGCGATAATCGGTGGCAGTGGTGTGTGTGCATAAGAATGGTGGATAATGGAAGGGTGGTTTGATAATGGTAGGCGACAGTTGTGAATAGTGAAAGTGGATAGAGTAGGGGTGAGATGTCCATCTTTATGTTGAATTAATAACATCTTAATGATATTAAAATTTTATAGTAGATCGTAATCATTCAACTCTATTTAGATTCATGAAATGATTGTAAAATAGAAATAAATAAACACTTAAAAAATTAAAATATGAATAATTAAGATTCAAATCTAAAATAAACGAACGACTTGGATGATTAAAATATAATCCTCCAATGAGGTCCTACTCATATTTGTAAATTGTAATTGTAAAATAGCAAGAATTTCTTTGGTGAATCCAGCTGGCAATGGACCAATTGCATAATTGGATCATAAATTGGGTTACTTTTTCCTCTACTTTTCGCATATAGTATTGAAACCATCCCATAAATTTGATTCGAAAATTGGATCATAAATTTGATTCGAAAATTGAAGTTAAAAGTTTGAATAGAAAATGACAGCCACACACAAACAAACGAAAAAATTGTAATATTCATCCTCCCACTCAATAATTGCGACGGTTAATTCTTATTTTTCCTCAAGTGGTTTATAGAATATGCTTTTTATAGAAAGTAATATCATTATTAGTACTCAATTTTCAATTTACTATAGATTTTAGGTCACTTAATAAGAAACCAAATATACAATGATGAAGTAAACTAATTCTTTACTATTTGGAGATCCGAAAACACTTGATAAAGTTTAAAGGTGGTCTTAAAAGTAAGTTATTTGAAATTATTGGCTAATACATTGATTAGCAAAAGTTAAAAGGAGTTAATAATTGAGAAAATACTTAAAATCCCTCCTAAATTTTACTTTAGCATTTTAATTTTATGAATATTGATGTGCCCAATTCTAGTACGTTCGTGGAAAGCAAAAAAAATAACACTAAAAGTGCTCGTTGACAATATATTATATTTAATTATACTTTTTAAATATTTTATTTTTCTTTTTAGATTTATTCTTCTTTCTCTTTCAAGCTACCCAGAGGCCAAACACCAACCATCTACTAAATAAATTTAATTAACCAGTTTTAATATTATCTAATAAAAAAATTTAGATGGCCGAAAAAGCTTGAATTGAATTGAATTCAGGCTTGGAATGGGCAGTGTGTGTCTGTTGTAGAATTGATAATTGAAAAAATTTATGAATGTGCAGAGCTTATAGCCATGGATATGGAGAAAGAAGGAAGAACAAGGGAAAAATTAAGAAAAAATAAAATACATAAATGAACAAAATAATTTTAAAAATTGTGTTATACACGTGTCAAGCGCGTGTATGATACTTATATAAGCTAATATGGGTTTGTTGGCATTAATTTCAGATTAGAAAATGAGGACACATAAACACCTCTAAAATTAAAGTGCTAAAATAAATTTTGGTGACAAATTTAGGAGGATTTTATGTATTTTCTCTTATTAATTAGTGCAAGCTTGGGGTAATCCACCATAACTTATTCACTACAAAATAAACAACAATTAGCTATGAACTTTGTTACTTCCTCCGGATCAAAAATAGCGTTTACTTAATCATTTGCATACCCTTTAAAAAAAATACTAATTTCTAAGCAGAAATATGTAATTTGACTAAAATCCTTCTAATTAAATACGTATTGAGATTTGGTCAGCTAACACTCAATAAGAGTAAATCTGAAAAAGTAATGTTAATTTTTTTTTTGATTTGGTGAGTAGACACTCTTTTTGACTCAAAAAATAAAGGTTAAATAGATACTGTTTTTGTCCGGAGGGAGTATTAATCTATTGCTAAATTGCTCGTAACTAATTTTTTTTAAAATAATATGCCATTAATCTATCACTAAATAAAATTAGTGATAAATTTTATTGATTAACTATAAAACTTATCCGTTGTTAATTTTTATTCGGTTAGTAGTGATTTAAATGCTATTGTTTTTCTTTATCAGTAAGGCATTCAAAAAGTAAAAGCTTTTTAATAGTATTGTAAATCAATGACAAGCCCATGAAATTCCTTCAAACGTGCAAATATGAAGTGCTAAAGAAAAGGTGGACTTGGTTCTTCAAAATATTCTTGAAAATAAATTTCCATCATTCACTAATTTCTTTTTCTGTTTAATTTGTAATATTCATTGTTTAATGCTAATAATTGCTTACGGGTTTGTTTAAAATATAATGGTAAAGTCTATTTGAAAAAAAAAATTAGGAAATTTGTTTAATTTTGTGAGGTTCATCTAATAGGAATTTAATCTCAATCTTAATAAATTCTTCTCTCTTTTTTTTTAGTAATCCAAAAACAAAAAAAGGGGAAACAAAATTTCACACGATCCTTAATTTCCCTAATTTCTTTCTTTAGTGCATGAATACTATATGATGGATTATTTTTAGGCTAAAATAAGAGGTTGATTGTTTTCTTCTCTTATACAGTTACGCCAAATTCAACCAATTTTCGTGAATTAAGAAAAACACGTATAGGGCGGATCACTCGACACTTATTGATTGAAAAATTATATTAAATACACATAATGTAAAAATAAAAAACAACGTTTAAATATATAAAATTGACACTAATATATGTTATGCAATTCCTAGTTCAATTAGTCAAATACACTATTTGCGTAATCACGATCAAGGGTCTGAACCCCAACCTAATATATGTCTTAAATTTTTGAGTCTCTTTTGTTAATAAATTCCGGTCGCAAAGGATCGAATAGGTAACATCTTACATTAACAATCAAATAAATCACTACGTTAAAGCTTTTTTTGGTGTCTTAAAATGAAAGAAAAAACTTATTTAAAAGCATCTTGATTGAGGTAATTGTCATGAATACAAATTTAAAAATAGTAAAATTTTATAAGAACAAAAAACTTGCAACAATATACTTACATTGTGTTTATTATAATATATTTTAGATTGTGTCTTTTTAATACTGCTGAAAAGTAGGGGTGACAAATTTAAGGGACGTGTGTAAAGTTGTGAACAATGCGTTTTTATTTTCAACTTTTAAAGGCCTTTTTATCACATTGTTACAAATTAAAGCAAAATGACTATCATAAAACAAAAAAAAAAAAGGTTGTCATACGATGGTAATTATCCTCCGATTCTTAAAGTTTTGAGTTTAAATTTTAAAAACGAAGTCATCTTGATGAGGCAGTCATCCCCCCCCCCCCCCCCCGGTCCCTCAACCCCGACAAAGTGGAACTTCATGGCACAATCCGGGCCACTCATTTCATTCATATTACATAACATTTTTAGCTTTACGTTTAATCATAAATATTCTAGGATTTTACCGAGTGATCCCTAAGAAGCGGCCTCTCATTCTATACTTGTATAGGTAGACTTATCAAGAATGTCCACAACGCATCCTACAAAGCTATAAGTCTATTAAGGACTTAGAATCCAACCTTTACCTGTTGTGGTAAACAAAAGTGCATAAGTCAGATATAGAGCTTTCGAAATAGTATCACCCCCACTATTTTCAAGTTATGCACTTTGAGATGTATCCAAGTTTTCATCTCGCCAATGTCTAATATTGATTGTCTTTTTAACTCTCATAATAAGATGCCAAATATATAACTTGTACCTTAGAATAGAGTTAGTTTCAATCAAGACATCGTTTATATCAGTCATAGTCCCATATCTCGCATGACCTTTTTTTATCTTATCTCTCGATAACAGTTTTCTTAACGGATCTGCTAGCATTTGATTTGTTGGAAGATATTCAAGTGTGATCTTCCCCTTCTTAACCATACTTCGAACATGATTAAATCTCGTAGAAATATGTTTACTATGATCAGATATTCTCTCATTCTTTGCATTTTAAGTCGCAACTTGATTACCACAATACAAAGTTATAGGACCCTTCTTTGGTTCTATAAAAGGAATAGTTCTTAGGAATATTCTAAACCACAAAAGCTCTTTGGTAGCCATTGACATGGCTATGTATTCAGATTCTATTGAAGATAAAGCAACATAACTTTGCTTTTTCGAAGCCCAAGAAACTATGGCACCTCCAATAGTAAATAACCATCCACTAGTTGACTTCGAATCACTTGCATCTGATGCCCAATTTGCATCACTAAAACACTCAAATGTAGATGCATTGCATTTGTAATGCAGACCATAATTTCTTGTTGACTTCAAGTACCTCAATACTCATTTTAGTTCCTTCCAATGATCTTCTCCCAATTTGCTAGTAAATCTACTCAATATGCCAATAGAACACGCAAGATCAGGTCTTGTGTGATTCACCACATACATAATACTACCAATTATTTTGACATATTCTTCTTGATTTATAGTTTCTCCTTCATTTGGAACTAATTTTACGGTTGTATTGATAGGACTTGTACTATCCTTGCCGTCAAAGTAATTAAACTTCTTTAACACTTTTTCAATGTAATGAGATTGTTATAAAATGTAAGTTCCACCTCTCTTAAATACTTTGAATCCCAATATGACATCGACATGACCTAAATCCTTTATGCCAAAAGCTAGCTTTAAAAACTCTTTGGTCTCATTCACACATTTTATGTCAGAACCAAAGATAAGCAAGTTATCAACGTATAAAGTCACCACTACTTTATACTTAAGAGTAACCTTAGTAAAAATACAACTTTCTACTTTGCTACTCTTAAATCCGAACCCTTTCATTTCTTGCTTAAACTTTTTGTACCATTGTCGTGGTGCTTGTTTAAGCCCATACAGAGACTTCTTTAATTTGCATACTTTATGTTATTCACCTTTAATAACATAACCTTCAGGTTGATGCAAATAAATTTCCTCATCCAAGTCTCCGTTTAAGAACGCAGTTTTAACATCCATTTGATGAACCTCCAATTTATACATAGATGCAATAGCAAATATGGTTCTGACTGATTTGAATTTAGAAACGGGAGAGAATGTCTCAAAATAATCAATCCCCTCCTTTTGACTATAACCTTTGGCTACCAATCTGGCCTTGTACTTATCAATAGTACCATCAGTTTTGAGTTTCTTTTTCAGAACTCACTTGCAACCAAGAGGCTTGGTCATAGGAGGTAAATCAACAATAGTCCAGGTTTGGTTTTCAAGTATAGACTTGATTTCATCATCCATGACTCTTTTCCACATATCAGAATTTGATTGTGACATAGCTTCTTGAAAAGTTTTTGGATCCTCTTCTAACATGTAAGTCAACATATCATGACCAAAATTCTTTTCAATTCTACGTCTCTTACTTCTCCTTAATTCGATTATTTCATCATTCTCCTTTTCTTCTAACTTCTCATCATTCACAATTTCATTTCTAGTTGCATGCTCATTAAGACCAAGTTCACCAAATAAATCATTATTTATTTCTATTTTATCAGCATCATAAATATTCAAGTGCTCATAAAATATAGCATACGCAGCCACAAATACACTAGTATCATGAAGCCTAAGAAATCTATATGCTTTACTCATAGCAGAATAACCAATAAAAAAAGATTTAACTGCTCTACTACCAAGCTTTGGCCTTTTCAAAGTTGCGTCCAAAACATATGCAATACAACCCCATACCCTTAGATGTTTAATACTAGGCTTAAGCCCAATAAACAACTCAAATGGAGTTTTCATATGTTTCTTGTTTACAATCCTGTTAGTAATATAACAAGAACTCAATAGTGCCTCTCCCCAATAACTCATTGGTAATTTTGAATGTATTAGCATGACAATAACCATTACCATTAAGGATCTATTTTTTCTTTCGGCCACTTCATTTTGTGGTGGAGTATTAGGTATTCACCACCCATGTTCGATAGATATTCACCACCCATGTTCGATAGATATTCACCACCCCTGCCCGATCTCAAACATTTGATCCTAAACAAAATTATATAAACTCGTTAGATATATATTCACCACCCCTGTCCGATCTCAAACATTTGATCCTTAAATTGGTTTTATTTTAAACTTATTAAAGGCCTCATCTTTGGTTTTAAGCAAATACATGTAGGAGAACTTTGGATAATCATCAATAAAAGTTATGAAATATATTTTACCACCTTTAGTAATATGCTCTTTATTATCACAAATATCCGTATGAATAAGTTCAGGTAAGCCATTTATTCTAACATCACTTTTGAAAGAAGATTTAGTCAATTTGGATTGAGAGCAACATTCACAAGTTTTTGTGGTAAAAGTTTTAGAAGACTTAGGAATAAAATCATTTGAAATCATGCGATTCATAGCATTTATACCAACATGTCCTAGTCTATAATGCCAATTAACATGATCATCAACATTAAGTAAAACATCAGAAAAGTAAGCAGAAGATGCAGTCTTATTACAGTCAACATTCAATAAGTACATTTTGTCTTTCATGTAGCATTTTCCTACAAACTTCTCATTCTTAGTGATAGTCACTTTTTGGGAACCAAATGATACTTTGAAACCATTTTCGTCCAATTTGTGGACCGATACAAGATTCTTCCTCATAGAGGGGATATGATACGCATTTCTCAAAGTCAAAGTATTTTCCGAAGAGATGGGAAGAACAATAGTGCATACGCCAAGAACTTCGCTTGATGACGAACTTCCCATGTAGATGGCCTTGGCCTCTTTCACCATTTCATATGTCTTGAACAAACTCTTGTTTGGGGTAACATGACAGGTAGCACCCGAGTCCACCCACGAATCAGTAGTGCCATTGTTGACAATGCATACTTCAGACATGACAACGACAAAGTCTTTGTCATCAACCACATTGGTTTGTTCCTTTTTCTTGTCTTTCCCCTTACGGTGACGGCATTCCCTAGCATAGTGGCCAGGTTTGCCACAAACATAATAACTTCCTTTCTTTTTGTTGTTGTTGTTATCCTCATTCCCATTTTCTTAAAGAATTTCCTCTTATTGGACGTTCATTGGATTCCATTAGAAGTTCCATGAAGGTTTTTGTCATAAACATGATTCACACCATCATTTTTCGAAGAAACTAAACCATCTCTTTTAAGGCTTTCAGTCTCCCTGAAGAAGTTCATACAAAGAGATAGGCTTCTTCTTATGCTTCAATTTCTTTTGGTAATCTTTCCACGAAGGCGGAAGTTTACCAGTGATGGTTGAAACTTGAAAAGTTTCATAAATGGGTTCACAAGCATAAACACATTTTGTTGCTATATCATTTAACTCGTTAACCTGATCAATGACCGGTCGAGAATCTATTATCTTGTACTCAACATACTTGTTAACCAAAAAGGACTTATTCCCAGCATCTTCATTGACATACCTTCGTTTTATAGCATTCCAGAGTTCTGCAGCAGTTTTGTGGATGTGAAAAATGTTGAACAATGTGTTGTTAGCGACTGTAAAATTATGTAACGGCAAACGAAATCATCATTTTTTCATTTCTTCGTCTTCTCTGTTGCCTCAATCTTTTATGCCTCCGTTGCATCCGGATCAGTGACTTCCTCCGGATAGCCTTCAAACAGAACATAGAATACTTTGCAATTGTCAAAAGGTACTCCATCTTTAAACTCCAACGCTTGTAGTTGAGCCCGTTCAGCCTTTTCAATCTGTCCCCATCATTCAAATGCGCCTTAACCAATATCGACTCCATTGCAGAAACTTAATACCTTTAAAATTGTTGTATAACATGGTAATGGATTTAAAGATAGGTTAGACACACCGAAAATGATGTTATCTTTAAAGGTATTAATTCCTCCCTCTCAGGTGTAAAAGGTTCACTAAGGAATTAACCTTCCAGGATACAAATCCTATAACTCTCAGAAATTCGAAAGTTACACTCTAATGAATTTCAGAAGCAGAAATCGCAAGTATACAATATATATTTTGAAAGATAGAAGAAAGAATAAATCGCAGAGACTGGAGTTTTTATTCTTGTTATGTTATGCATTTCTGCAAAGCACTAAGTATTTATAGATACTCAATGGTTACCCCGAAGCGTTGCAACACTTTCACGAAGAGATACTTCATTCACGAAACAGTTCTGTTATAAAAACTGTTTTCGTTCTCTCTCTATAATAAATAATTTAAAATATTTATTTATTTCTTATATATATATAAGAGAAAGTTTTGAACTATTGAAGCTACTATAAGTTTTCCTCCATAATGAATGGGAGCCCAAGAGCTTGACCAACATGCTAAGCCTATTAATTCTTTTATAGCCACAAGGAAGTTCAAACTCCTACTCAAACACCAATGTCGGACAAATGACTCTTACTCAAAAACCAATGTAGGACAAATGACTCAATTATGATGGAAATACTCGTATCCAATATGGGATATATAACAAGTAACAATCATTTAATCACTATGTTTACTTTTGCTTATCCACTTTTGATTATGTACGTCACTTAAAAATTAATAAATAAAATATGCATTTTACTATAATACACATTAATTGATGTATAGTTTCATTGGACTTAGAAGAAGATTTGGAAATAAGGGTGGCCAGTGGGCCGACTCGGGGCAGGACAAGATGGGATTTAGGAGGGACAGGGTGGGGAGTCATGATCGGGCCTTGGCGGGTCGGGCGGGCCGGGATAGGCAGAATGGGATTTATGGGGACGGGGTGGGGGGTCGGGATCAGATCTTGGCAGGCCGGCAGGCTGGGATTGGAGGGACGGGAAGAGGTCCCTTCCCATCCCACATCCCGCCAGAAGAGGGGACGATATTTGGGGGGACGGGACGGGTTGGGTCGGGTAGAGGGATTTGGGGGGATTTTAATTTTTTTTTAGACACCTAATTTTAAATATATATATATATATAAACACTTAAATTATTGAACAAGATAGTGAATAAAAATATCTCAAGGTTATTTTTGTGCCTCTTATATTATTTAATAGAAATATGATTTATTTTGTAATACAATTTTAAAATTGCAACTTTGTTTCGTAGTTCAAAAGTTGCAAATCACATAGTAAAATTGGCATTAAAAAAATTACATATGCAACCATACTTTTCTAATTTTCTGACAATCTCTTGAGGATCTTCTGTTAGAATTGAAATTTGTTGGTCAAATTGTTCGATGTCACTTCCTGCTCCATCGGATAAGATTTCATTGTAGTTGTAGTCATCTTCTTCGTTGATCTCTGGTTGACCCCACCTTCTACGCTCCGCTCTAATCCAATCTCTGAATAAAACAACAATCTCCAAGTTGTCTTCCGTCAATGAGTGTCTGTGCTCTCCTATTTGAAATCTTGCAGCAGAAAAAACGCTTTCAGAAGCTGTTGATGACGCTTGAATATTCAACACATCTCGGGCCATCTTTGATAGTGTCGGAAATGTCTTCTCATTTTCCCTCCAGTATTTCAGCAAGTCTTCATGCCCATCTTCATTGACAATTGATTCGTAGAGTACAACACCCTGTAAAATATAAACATCAAACTTGCTAATTTGTGAAGAACTTGAACCACTATACATTCTATTTCTAAGGCCTTGAATACTAGAAACAAAAACATCATGTCTTTTATTAGGTTGCAGTGAAGTAGAAGAATATGGTGCAGAAGCAGGTTGATTATTTGCACTTTGCTCTATGTAATATATATATATATATATATATATATTTGCATTCAATGTGTATGTTAGACATAACTTCTTCTTTAGTTGGTTCGTTTGTTTGTTCTTTAGTTGGGTCTGTTGGAAGTATTTCTAAGCTTTCATAAATCGTTTCAACAAGTGCTTTACAACCGTCTAATTTAACAGTAGGATTTAATACATCACCGATAAAATAAATAGTGGGAATAGAAAAAAATATTTTTTAAATTTTATAAACATTTTAATAGATGGCTTGTAAGTTGGTTTTGCATATATCCATAAGTAACAAAAATATTAGAGCTATATAAAATAACATAGATGAATTAGTAGGATAATAAATCCCAGAAAAATCCTTAGTAGTTAGAAAAAAATTCTTTAAAAATGTGATAAGTTCCAAAATTTTGTCCCAATCACCATCTACAAGCATATCCGTTAGATTTTGATTATGGACGTTAAATAATAATGTTATAGGTCGTCTATACTCGTGAGCAACAAGTAGTTGCTCATACAAAGAATCCACATAGTCGAAACTTCTTCTGGAATTTTTCTATAAGGTAATCCACAATCATGACAAGTTTTTATACTCTTTGCGTCTTTGTATTTTATTACCTTTAAAAATAAAGTTTATAGCAAATTGTACTTTATCAATGATGTTTTTAAAAAGTTTTAGGTCATCCTTTACAACTATGTTATAAATATGACATGCACATCGAACATGAAAAATATCGGGACAAGATGGAGTAAATCGAGTTTTTAAAATATTTACAGCATAATCATTAGAAAAAGCATTATCTAATGTAGTAGTCATAATTTTATTAGTAATTCCATAATATTCACAAATTTCATGAATATTTCTTGAAATAAAAGCTCCATGTGCCTATCATCAATATATATATATGTTAATATACGTTTTTACATAGACCAATTCTGATCTATCCAATGACATGTGACAGTTAAATAATCATTACCATTAGTACTACGATCTATATCAGAAGTGATAGCCACTTTGCCATTAAAATGATATAATGCATAACGTAAATACTGTTGATATTCATGTGCAAATTTAAAAGCATCTCGTCTAACATTTGATCTAAGAAAACCGTTAAAAGCAGGATTATACATTTCTCTAACGTAATGAATAAAACCATGAGATAAAGAAAATGCAAAAGGCAAACCCTCCACCGCAATTAATTTTGCTATATTTTCCCTGTCTTTGTGTTTATCATATTTAGGACCTATAATTCCCCCGTCGTCGGATTAATTCGACCATGTACTTAGTCGGAGACACTATGTGAATCTTGTCCCGACTCATAGGGCATTGGCACACCCGATGTTTCAGCCTGATATTGATTTCACCTAGCTGTGTACTCGCTTTGTACATATCTCAATAAACCTCCCGTCCCACCTTAACCTTTCCCGGTTTTAAATTTATAAATATTTTGACAAATTTTACATCTAACTACTTGATTCTCTTTGTCCCTATAAAAAAATTTCCATGCAGGTGATTTTAATTTTGTTTTTTTGGTCTCGACTCATACTATGGGGAATATGAGGCATTCCAGTTTCAGTTTCAGTTTGAGACTCAGTCTGAGCCTGAGGTGGAGGTGCACTAGTGGGTGTGTTAACTAAATTATCTTCTAATTCATTTTCTAAATTAAAGTCTCGTTCAAATGTAGAATATACCTCATGATCTAATGGTATATTAATATTAACATTAAAAAAATCAGTTTCATCTATATGAGTGAAATCATCATAATTATGATTACTAAAAGATGCACTAGACCTGTTCACCGGGTCAGGGACCCGCCCGGCCCGACCCGAAAAAACCAGGGTCGCGAGTCACTCGACCCGAAAAAGCGGGGATCCGATCAGGGTCAGGGTCGGGCCAGGGTCAGAATATCTTACCCGTCTACCCCGACCCAACCCGACTTGACCCCGACCCGACCCCGACCCACATATTTTTTAATATAATTTATATTATATTTCTTTCATTAATATTTATTTTGTACTTATATATATTTTTGCCATTAATAAGTGATATAATGCATGTTTTTATAATATATGTATTGCTCTAATCTACATTAAACTCGACATAAAATAAGATAAAAACGGTAGCTGATTATTAATTATATATTTATATTATTAGTCGTTCTGTTAATATCACAGAAGCATAATGTAGGGAGAGAAAGTAGTTGTAAATTGGTGAAACTTTAAATGGTCATATCTCTGCGCTCGGATGTCCGTTTTCCTAATCAATTTGTGTTTTTCCCCAAATCAGTTTCTACTGTTCTTTTTCTTTAGTCAAGATCTCACGATATACAATACATTTCAACGTCGAAATTTCGTGGTAATGTAGGGTTGAATGCCAATTTCAGTTTTGAAAATTCAATTTTTTTTTTAAAAAAAAATTCTTGACCCGACCCTGGCCTGTCAAAAAATTCCGACGGGTCAGGGCCAGGGTCGAATTTTTTTTTTAAAAAAATAGGGTCAGGGTCGGGCAGCTAGAAAAAAAAAAGTCACCCGACCCGACCTTTGGACAGGTCTAAGATGCACCCTTACCCCTTTTACCCCTAGTACCTCTACCAAAAAAAATATCCAATTCGTTCATAATTATACAAATAAATAATTAAAGATAATGAAATTAAGTATGACAATTAAAATAAAGTAACAATAATAATTTAAAGAAGGAACGAAGGTACCAAACGTTGACGTAACATCGACGTGTTATCGAGGTTGAAAATTAAAACTTTGCTCGATGATCCTCAAGCTAGTTGTCAACTTCACTCCCAATTTTTGAACTTTGATAGAAATTAGCAAATAAAATATAATATTTAGTAGGCAATGTAGACTTGTAGAGAGAGATGGTAGAAAGATTTGTGAGAAAAATGAAGAGGAGAATGAGGTATTTATAGTTGAGAAATAGGATTAAAATATCATTATACTAACTTAGGGGTTAAAAATAAATATTAAGGGGGTAGGGGGATTTATGGGGTAGGGGAGCCAAAATGACAGGTATAGCTGTTGCCAATGGTTAAATTTGAAATTGGGTCATTATGCAACGGTTATTTCTGCAAAGATGGAGGGGGACGGAGCGGGTCGTGGGCGGGCGAGATGAGTCCTAGTCCTGTCTCGAGTTCGATCCCCGACACCGTCATTTTCCATTATATTTTTTAAGGGGGGTCGGGGCGGGGCTGGTAGCGGGATTCCGACCCGGCCCACTGGACACCCTTATTTGAAAATAAGCAATTAGTGTAAAGGGTAAAATAAAAAAAACATTTATGTCATTCTTTGATATGTTAAAGTGGACAAGTAAAAGTGAAAAATTATTTTTAATATAGTGACAAGTAAAACTGAAGAGAAAGAATATTTGATTTATAAATCTTTCATAAAATCGAATTCTTTGGAAGTTTGAGGCAACAAAGAAAAATAAGACATTATTATCGAGTCTATTTTATGTACAAAAAGAAAAAGAACGAACAGCTTGGAATCCAAACTAAAAATAATACACACAACATAACTATAACATACCTAATATAATCTCACGAAGGGGTTCGGTAAAAATAAAATACACTCAAATCTTATTTCAATTTTTATAAGGGTAGAAAAACTGTTTCAAATAGATATTTGCCTAAAAAAAAAAATAGTAGTAGTACGAATAGGTTCAACATGTCTGGGGGAAAAAAATACGGATATGAGTTAGGTGGGATATGTCCAAATTTTTTAGGTAGGTGGGATATGAATTACTTATTAAAATCATTGTAACATTCTCTACAAATAATGTCGGATTTAAGTATCACACGAATAATACAATAAATTTTCACACTGTAATCTATGAAAGTAAATAATTTTATCATTTATTATATGTTAGTAATCGATGCTTATTTAGTAAAGTACCTATAATTGCCTTTTAATCGATATTATAGTGTAAATATTTTCTTACCTAATAAGTGTATAAAACTTAAACTCATATTTTTTACACTATCAGTACAATTTATAGCCTGTTGGTCAAGCTTTGGGAAAGCCAAACATGTTTTTTTCTTTCTTTTTCAAAAGTGTTTATTTTTAAAAAATAATATGTTTGGTAAAGTTTTTAAGAGAAAATAAGTGCTTCTGAAAAGTAGCCGAAGCTATTTTTTCAGAAGCCAAAAGAATTTTTTTTTCCAAAAGCACTTTTTTGAAAAATATTTTTGAAAAATATTCTTAGAATCACTTTTAAAAGCTTAGTCAAACACTAATAGCATGTTTGGTCAAACTTATTTTTTTCAAAAGTGTTTATTTTAAAAAAAATGAGATGTTTGGTCAAGTTTCTAGGAGAAAATAAGTATTTTTGGGGTAGTAGAAACAGTTTTTTAGAAGTTAAAAAAATAACATTTGCCCAAAAACACTTTTTTGAAAAGTACAATTGAGAAAAATACAATTCAAATCATTTTTTAAAAGCTTAGCCAAACACTAATTATTGCTCAAAAATATTTTTTATATTAATTTATTAAACACAAACTATTTTTCATTAAAAATTTTTTTTAAAAAGCACGTTTAATAAAAAATATTTTTTAAAATAAATTAATTTTAAAAGCTTGGCCAAACAATCTTAATAACAATTGAGGTTCTAATAAATTTCTTTGAAAATAATAAACTATTTGTACAATTCCACGAAAAAGTAGTAAATTTTGGGATTGTGAAAAACGTGAAGCGGTAGGTAGAAGAAGATACAATCTCTCTCTCTCTCTCTTTTTTTTTTAAAATATACAATACAATTTTTTTTAATAAACAATAAAATCTCTTTTATTTTTTAATATACATACAATCTCTTTGATATTCTGAAAAAGATGCTTTCTGACAAATTTATTTTTCTTTTTGATTTTGTCTTTATTATATTTATTATATTAGTATTTTATTTTGCAAAAAGGGGTTGTTGGGGAGTTAGTGGGCCCAACCTTTTTGACTAAAGCTGATACCTAGTAAATACACGAAAACCCTAGTTGAGCATTGCCCCCATCATTTGTGAATAATCACACTTGCAATAATCAACCCTCCTCCCTGTAAAAAGAAATAAAGTAAAGTATTTCTATTTTAAATAATTTTTTCAATGCCATATTGTCCAAACATTTTAAGTTATACTTCTTCTATACTAATTTACGTAACATCATTTGATTTGATACGAAACTTTAAAAATAAAGTAAAACTTTTAAAATATATGATCCTAAACAAGTCTTATATACATATATATGATTATAAGTTATTTCTAAATATAAAAAGATGACATTCTTTTTTGAGACAGAAAAAAAAATAATGCCACATAAATTGGAACAGAGAAAGTATACATTAGTAATATGATTTTTTTTACATTAGCAAATGATTCAAAGAATATTTATTTAATAAATCTCCTTAAAAAGTAAGATTTTTAGAATATGTTACGTGTTACCACAGGTGAAAGTAACTTATCGAAGATACTAATAAGAAAAAGGACGGACACATTTTGCAGTTAAACAACAAAATATGTCGTTAATTATACTTATAGCATGTTTGACCAAGCTTATTTTTTTCAAAAGTACTTATTTTAAAAAATTGACGTATTTTGCCAAACTTTTGTGAGAAAATAGGTACTTGGGGAGTAGCTGAAACAATTTTTCAGAAGTTAAAAAGAATTGATTATGCCCCATAAATACTTTTGAGAAAAAGACAATTGGAAATACTTCTTAAATGTTTGGGCAAATACTAATACCGTTGTTCAAAAGTGTCTTTTAAATTAATTGGTCAAACACAAACTACTTTTCACCAAAAATATTCTTTGAAAAGCACTTCTCGAAATAACCTGATTTTTGAAGCTTGGTCAAACAAGCTATAATGCGTTATCGATATATTATTAATAAATTATATTAACTATGAACATTCTATTTTTTATGTGGCACGTAAAAATTACTTACAATATTGTATATATAACTTAAACTTCATATAAACAAACACCATTTATCACAAGCAAAGCCCAATTTAAATTAAAGGAACTTCATATAGATCTCCTTATCTGATCAAACTACTTTTATAATACTTTGTCAGTATTTCTAACACAAATCAATATTCTAAACTTCCATATATTCAAACAAAATTTAGAAATAATTAGAACAGCAGAACTTTCAAAAGAAAATAATAAAAGATAAAAGAAAAAAAGGACTAAGAATTACAATTCTCACCGCAAGTCTAAAGCACAAAGACAAGTAATGCACCAACCAAAGTTGACACGATGAATATGATTCCGTCATTCTTAATTAAAAATCTCCGTCTAAACCTTTTTTATTAAAAGGATCTTACACGTAGGGACTCTAATTAATGTGAGCCCCAATATAAGCATAGTACGGGGCAAATTAAAGACAACCAATGCATCTACTCTTAATAACAGAATCTATTTACCTCTTTTTGTGGAGTAATTTTTTTATTGGGGGGGTTTCTATCGCTATTAATTAATCTACTATACATTTTTCAGATACAGAAAGAGAGAGAAAGAAGAGTGAAGAGTCCTCAGATTTGCGGTAACTATTAGTGGTGTTGAAGGTTAAATAGAAGACCTGTTTTTTTGGCCTATAAATAGAGAGGACTTGACATGGCAGATGAGTGTGCTTTTGTGAAGGGAACTGAATTGCCACTCAAGAGACCAAGAGAAGAAAAAGAAGAAGAGAAATCTGTTGAGATGGAAGTAGCCAACAACAGCAATGGTTGCACCAACAATGAGAAAGAGTCTCCTTATATCTCTTCTGTTCTACCTGGATGGTTCTCTGAGATTAGCCCCCTTTGGCCTGGTTTGTTCTCTCTTGCACCATTATCTATCTAAACTTTACTTCCATTTTATGCATTTGGGTATCCAAGATTCTACTTTTGGGAAACTGGGTTGCTCTTGCTTTCTGTTTTTGATGGGTTTTTGGGGTTTATTACTTTAATGATGTTTGTGGGTGTCAAAGTTTGTGTTTTTCTTATTTGGGTTTCCAAGAATGTAATTTTGGGCAATTGGGTTGCTCTTGCTTTCTGTTTATGTTCTGTTTTTGGTGGTTTTTGGGTTTTATTACCATAATGATGAAAGTTTGTGTTTTTATTATTTGGGTCTCCAAGATTGTAATTTTGGGCAATTGGGTTGCTCTTGCTTTATGTTTATGTTCTGTTCTTTGGTGGGTTTTGGGGCTTATTACTTTAATGATGTTTGTGGGTGTCAAAGATTGCGTTTTTTCTTATTTGGTATTCAAGATTGTACTTTTTGGGTAATTGGGTTGCTCTTGCTTTCTGTTTATGTTCTGTTTTTGGTGGTTTTTGGGATTATTACCATAATGATGAAAGTTTGTGTTTTTCTTATTTGGGTCTCCAAGATTGTAATTTTGGGCAATTGGGTTGCTCTTGCTTTATGTTTATGTTCTGTTCTTTGGTGGGTTTTTGGGGCTTATTACTTTAATGAGGTTTGTGGGTGTCAAAGTTTGCATTTTTTCTTATTTGGGTATTCAAGATTGTACTTTTTGGGCAATTGGGTTGCTCTTGCTTTCTGTTTATGTTCTGTTTTTGGGGTTTATTACCTTAATGATGTTTGTGGGTATCAAGGTTTGCGTTTTTTCTTATTTGGGTATCCAAGTTTGCGTCTTTTTGGCGTTTCTTGGAAAGTTGAGTGCTTGTGGGCATTATGTTTATGGTCCTAGTTTTGATGGTTTGCAATTGGTTTCTGCTTTGTTCTGTATGGTGGGTTTTTGGTTTTGTAAATGATTTTTTTTGTGGGGGTAGGTGTGGGAGGGTGTGTGTGTGTGAAACTGGCCTCCTATCTAGTTGGTGTAGTTTTGAGTGTGCAGTAAAATCTAGTATTTGAGAACAAAAAGGGAAGAGGTTACTGACAGTAAAGGAACTATGCAGGGGAAGCGCACTCGTTGAAGGTTGAGAAGATATTGTTTCAGGGAAAATCTGATTACCAAAATGTCATGGTTTTTCAGGTACTTGGTTGATCTATTTAGATTTTAGTTTCTTCTCTTATTTTTAAACAACAACTCTTCATTATGTATTGCTGCTGATTTTTGTGTGGTTTTGTTTGTTGATGCAGTCATCAACTTATGGAAAGGTTCTTGTTTTGGATGGTGTGATCCAACTTACCGAGAGGGATGAATGTGCTTACCAAGAGATGATCACTCATCTTCCTCTTTGCTCAATTCCCAACCCCAAAAAGGTACTTGAAAGTATAAAATCTTGAGATCTCGTTTGCTTTTTGGCATCATCCAATGTTAAAGCTTGAAGTATTAATGACACATTGCTATTCATCAAAAACAACAATATGCCCAGTGTGAACAAGTGAGGTTTGGGGGAGGGTGGGTGTACGCAGACCTCAAGAAAAGCCTTTTTCAAAACAGGTTTGAGAATATAAGAGTAAAAAGCTTTGATAAAAATATTGAAGAAAAGAAAAGTATTGACATCTGTTTTTTTAGTTTGTATAATTTGTTAAAACTAGCTACATTCGCTTGTTTGTTTGCTTCTAGTAATTGCTTTCTGCAGAATGTCCTAAAGACCACAGATAATGTCAACTGTACGCTTGTGAATTATGTATGAAGAGTGATATTTGCCAGGCGTATAATGGCCTAAAGCTATTGATACTTTTTGTCTATTTTAGTTGTGTGCCAACTTTATACTGATCCTTCTTCACTCAGGTGCTAGTTATTGGAGGAGGAGATGGTGGAGTCTTGCGTGAGGTATCCCGTCATTCTTCTGTCGAACAGATCGACATATGTGAGATTGACAAGATGGTAGTTGAGGTAAGCAGACTTGTTAATGCTAATTCATAAAAATTGTACCTTATTTACATTTTTGGTCACCATTGACATTTTTCATCTCCTCTAGAGGGGTAGAGAAACATGGTTGATTCTTCTAATTACATGTATTAGTAGTGTTTTATGGCATATTCGATCTTAGTTAGGAACTGCTAAAACATTTCAATCCTTTCTGTGTATTGCTTGTTATTAAAAAGTTTAATGTGCTAATTTATGTACTTTGTGTTTGGCCAAGCTTTGAAAAAAGTGCTTCTAAGCGGAAAAATTACTTTTTCAGCTTCTCAAAAATGGCTTCTATTTCTACTCAAGCACTTTTTCTTCTCCTAAAAGCTTTGACCAAACACTTAAGCTTTGGAAAAAGCAAGCACTTTGGCCTTGGAGAAGCTTGGCCAAACAGGCTATTACCAGCTTTAAGCTCCCGGAACATGACGCAGAACATAATGCAATGTTGAAACTAAGTCTTCCTTTTCTTCCTACAGGTTGCTAAACAATTTTTCCCAGATGTAGCTGTAGGATATGAGGATCCACGTGTGAATCTCCACATTGGTGATGGTATGATCAATGATTTTTGTTATCTTCTCAACTTTTCTGTTGGTTCTCAATTTTGTTCAATTGCTAACATAAGTTCTTGACTTTTCCTTTTTCCTCTTGTTTCTGCAGGAGTTGCATTTTTGAAAAATGTTCCTGCTGGAACTTATGATGCTGTCATAGTGGATTCATCTGACCCTATTGGTAATCTATCATGTCATTGCTTGAGTACTACTTTTTTATGAAATTTCAGCTCTCAAACAATTTCATTCTTTTAACTTCAGGTCCAGCACAAGAGTTGTTCGAAAAGCCTTTCTTTGAAACTATAGCAAGAGCTCTTCGTCCAGGAGGCGTTGTATCTACACAGGCTGAGAGCATATGGCTTCACATGCACATAATTGAAGAAATTGTTGCTAATTGCCGCCAGATCTTCAAAGGCTCTGTCAACTATGCATGGACTACTGTTCCTACTTATCCAAGGTGCACTTCTATGTTTTGATACGAGATATTCTAATTTGCATGATTTTTTTTCCGGCTATCCACGCTTTATTGCTCATATTTCATTATGTTCCTACTTATCCCTCATAAGGAAGGATGTTTCAAAAGACCTACAATCTCTTGGAATCCATGCAAACCTAGCATATGACACAGTGAAAGAAAAAGAAGACAATACTAATTAGTTGGAAATTTGGAATATATTTTAGTCATGTTAGTACATTTACTTTAGTTTTTATATGTTTTCTAGGAGTCTTTTAGTCCTGAGAAAAGAGAGAACTTCTAGGACTTTTCATTATTTTTATTTGTATTATGTTGGTCCGAAATGAGCTTAGATGGAACATGGTGAGTGAGGATTCATAAATCCAACCCGAAGTTGCTTTGGATTAAGGCGTAGTAGTTGTTGCAGAATAATTTTTTTCTTGGAGCTGCATACTGCCAAACTCCAACTAGTTTTTGGTTGAAGTATAGTTGTAATTAATTGTGCTCTGTATTTTATTTTTTAAAATTACTCCCCATTTTGTAGGATCTATAGTGTTTCCACACTTCCCCTCCAGCTTTACTCGAACCCTTGACCTACCGGTTGTGGGTGGAGGTGCTTTACCAACTAAGCAAGCCTCACTTGTCTTGCTCTGTATATTCTTGCTGTTGACATACTGGTTTTGATCCTAATATGGGTGTTTTTGGTTGTATTAATTCCAGTGGCATGATCGGTTTCATGCTTTGCTCTACTGAGGGACCTGCAGTTGATTTCAAGAACCCTATTAACCCCATCGATGATGAAAGCGGCCCCAAAACCCTTGCACCTTTGAAGTTCTACAACTCTGAGGTATGTTATCATTCTCTTCATTACCTAACATTACATATCACTTCTATTTTTGATTTGTTACTCACTTTTGTTATAATTTTTCGCCTCCAGATTCACCAAGCATCGTTCTGTTTGCCATCATTTGCCAAGAGGGTGATTGAATCCAACGGAAAATGAGGGGGCACATTTTGAAGGAGTACTTGATGAGCAGGATTAGTTGTTGTACAACGCCCTATAGTTATCGGAGTTTTTACGTTCAAGTCTATGTATTTAGGTTATTTAAGCCAAAAAGAGTTGGCAATATCCTCCGTTGGATTATAATTTCCTTTCTTGATGTTGTACTGGATAAAGTTGTCATCTTGAATTAATCTTTAGCTCATCTTTCCTGAAAAGCCTTGTTGATTTTTCATTAGGTTGAGTCGCTTTCGAGCAGATCTTGACCTATAGCTATCATAATCAGTATGATATGTTAAGGTGCAATGTAGCTAAAAAGTATTTTGTTTGTTATGTTTTCCCCATTATAAACTAACAGAAGTGAAGAAAAAATAATTGCAGTAAAGAAATGTCAGACCGAACAATTGGAGGGTTGTTAATGTTATAATAGTACAAACATCTGCTTGTTTATGTAGACATTATGGGTTCGTTGGGTATGAGGGATAAAAAATATTTAATTCTGAACTCTGAAATCCATTTCAAGATGATCAAACTAAGGCAAAATACCTGATATTGCTGGTGTCAAGATACTATCCCCTATTATCATTGATGTCCCCATCAGAACCAATAGCAAGAGAAGCGTTTTGAGCAACGATTTACGTTCCAATATCTCTTTTATATACACAGCCCTTTCTAGCTCTGGTGTGGGCAATCTGAGCTTAAAACTCGAGATACATTCATCAGCAGGCGTACGATTTGGAAGAAGATTGACATTTGCATACCTGCAGATCAATGAATATAACGCGAACGTTCCTCCTGTTAACTTTTACTAAGGTTGATGAAAAAGCACAGTACATTCATTTTAACTGCATTAGTCATTTTTGGTTCTCAGCAAAGCTACTTATCACTAAAACAAGAATAGGTGAAATAAAAGTAAGTGTACTTGGACGCTTTATGTCGTTAGGTTTGGAATTATAACAATATGGCTGTCATTTTTTTTCTTTTTGGCAGTTATGTCTGCTGTTAGCGGACTGGAGGGTAGGATACCAGGATTTAATACTGGTAAGTTTGCTTTTTATCTTTTAAGTTACTCCCAAATGACTAGTACTGAGAAGCTCAGATACTTGTGCTCTATCGGAATGTTAGATTCTTACTGTTGGGATGAAGAAACTATTAATGTGATTCGCGTTACATACAAATGCTCTCGTTATAATTTCAATTATCATCCTTGGCGCATTATTCAGCATACAGAGATTTGGGTCGAGTAATGTTGGTTTCACTTTTGCTCCTGCTCTAGCGTTGTGGTTCTTCTGTCTGGGGTCGATAGGAATTTACAATCTGCTGAAGCATGATGTAACTGTTATAAAGGCTGTAAATCCAGTTTATATCTATCTGTTCTTCAAGAAGAACCAAACCCAGGGATGGTCAGCTCTTGGTGGCTGCGTATTATGCATCACAGGTACATGAAGTCATTGTTTTTCTTTCATTTGCACTAAAGTTAAAAAAGAATTTGACATACATATGGATCCCAGTAACAAATGCATTTGCAAATGCATACAGGTGGGATATTTCTCTATTTTTGTATGCATTATTGAAATATTTTGATTGAGATATCCGTAAATTTTACCATCATATATCTGATTCACAGGACATAGCATTGATATTATTTAAAAGGAACTGAGTAGTCTAATGCTCTTGCAAATGCATACGCTGATAGTTGCCGTTAAATTTATGTTATAATGTTATTCTTATGCTGCATATGTATGGAAAGATTCATCCGGAAAACCTGTGAAAAGATGTATAATACTAATGTGATGTTCGGTTATTCAACATGTGCTATTTACTATGTGTTTGCAGGAGCAGAAGCAATGTTTCCGGATTTAGGTCATTTTTCTGTTTAGTCTATACAGGTCTTTTTTCCATTGACCCTTCACTCTTATGTACTTACCTTCATAATATCTAACAAGAACTGTTTCATTTCTGATGCAAGTTGTCTGGTGTAGATTGTCTTCACAAGTGTGGTGTTTCCCTGCCTTCTATTGGCCTACTTAGGCCAAGCTGCTTTTCTTATGCAATACCCTCAGTCAGCTGGCAGAATATTTTATGATTCAGTCCCAAATAAAAATCGCGCTAATGAACTCTAAATATTCACTTTCCATGTCCTATAACAAGTGCTCCATTGACACACAATTTTTTTCTGAACAAGCACAGAGTTTCTTCTGGCCAGTTTTTGCGATAGCAACTGTGGCTGCTATAATTGCCAGCCAGGCCATGATATCTGCTTCATTTTCATGTGTTAAGCAAGCCATGGCTCTCGGATGCTTTCCGAGGGTGAAGATTATACATACCTCAAAAGAGCACATGGGTCAAATCTATATTCCAGTTATTAATTGGTTCTTGATGATAATGTGCATGCTTGTCGTTCCTGCATTCAGGACCACGACAAGTATAGCCAACACATACGGTTAGTGTCTCACTTTAAACAATGATAGTAGGATGCTTGTTTATTTCACTTCATACTGAGACTATGGCACTTCTCTATTGCAGGCATAGCTGAAGTCGGTGTCATGATAATTACCACCACTTTGGTTACAATTGTCATGGTACTGATATGGCAAACAAATTTGCTATTGGATTTGCTTTTCCCGTTGGTATTTGGCACAATGGAGCTCATATACATGTCTGCTGTTTTATCAAAGATCTTGGAAGGTGGTTGGCTTCCACTTGCTTTCGTTTCTCTCTTCCTCTGTGTGATGTATGTCTGGAACTATGGAAGTGTACTGAAATATCAAAGTGAGGTTAAACAGAAAATCTCATTGGATTTCATGGATGAACTTGGATGTTCTTTGGGTACAGTAAGAGTACCGGGATAGGTTTACTATACAATGAACTGGTTCAAGGCATTCCATCTATTTTTACTCAGTTTCTATTGGACCTTCCAGCTATTCATTCTGTAATAGTCTTTGTGTGCATCAAGGATGTGCCAGTTCCTGTTGTCCCTCAAGAAGAACGGTTCTTGTTCCGAAGGATTTGTCCTAAGGACCATCATATGTTTCGTTGTGTAGCTCGATATGGCTACAAGGATGTCAGAAAAGAAGACCATCACTCCTTTGAACAGCTTTTGGTTGATAGCCTTGAGAAGTTTTTAAGGAATGAAGTACTTGATCTTGCTTTAGAAACCAAACAATCTTAACCTGAGTTTGATAGCAATTTTGTGAAGCCAAGGGACAACTCTGAAGTGGGAGTGGACGAGCTTAAAGTACCATTAATGCGCGATCGAAGATAAGAGATTGGAAGATCTATATCAGAACCATCAATAACAGCAACACCAGGAGATGAAGATCCTAGTTTAGAATACGAGCTCTCAGCACTTCGTGAAGCTAGTGAATCAGGATATACATACTTGCTTGGACACGGGGACGTGAGGGCGAAGAAAAACTCACGGTTCATCAAGAAACTAACCATAGAGTACTTCTATGCATTCCTTATGAGGAATTGTAGAGGAGGGGTTGCAACAATGAGGGTACCTAACATGAACATAATGCAAGTTGGAATGACATACATGGTTTAATACTTTAATCTTGTTGCAGCCTGAATATTCAACAACCATCTTATATTTTTTCCAAGAGCAAAATGTATATGTGCTATGTTGCATGATAGTTCAAGAACTAACAGAGATGTCAAGGGCTATGTTCATTAATGTCAAAGATATATATACATGATATACAATATTTAATTATGGAAATTAAATCTACATTTTCCTGATACAAGACTAATACAAGATTACTACCATAATTACACATGTACAAGAATTCTACAAATATGGTAAGAGGGGAAATCGTAATATATACACGATATACATAGTAGGGAAAACCGTGTATATTGAGTCCTATATACGGTATATTCTATCACACCCCCGCAATCATAGCGGGCGGCTGTTGTACGCTAAGACTGTCCCTAAAATCTTTAAACAGAACCAAGGTAAGACCCTTAGTAAAGATGTCAGCAATTTGGTATCGTGAAGGGACATGCAAGGCACGTACTTGTCCACGAGCTACCTTTTCGCGAACATAGTGAATATCCATCTCGATATGTTTAGTGCGCTGATGTTGGATCGGATTCCAAGAGAGATAGACCGCACTAACATTATCGCAGTAGACCAAGGTAGCTTTCTCAATAGGAAAGTGAAGCTCTAATAGGAGATCATGTAGCCAACATGACTCGGACACCACATTGGCTACACCTCGATACTCGGCCTCCACACTGAATCGCGATAAAGTAGCATGGCGTTTAGCCGTCCAAGAGACCAAGTTATCTCGAAGAAACATACGATAACCAGATGTCGAACGTCTGGTATCTGGACATCCACCCCAATCAACATCAGTATAAGAGACGAGAGTATATACGGAAGATGGATATAAGTGCAGACCATAATCAAGAGTGCCCTGAATGTAACACACAATGCGTTTAAGAGCATGCATGTGCTCGTCCTTCGGATCATGCATAAATAAACACACATGATGCACTGCAGAAGTAATATCGGGCCTCGTGAAAGTAAGATACTGAAGAGCTCCTGCAAGACTGCGATAATGGGAAGGATCCTCGTAAGGTGTGCTAGAATTAGCACTCAGCTTCAGTTTTGTATCAACCGGAGTAGGAGAGGACTTACAGGATGACATGCCAGCTCTCTCAATAATCTCATCACATACTTCCTCTGTGATAAAATAGACCACATGCATGACATGTCACAACTATACCAAAAAAATAACTCAAGGGCCCCAAGTCTTTCATAGCAAATTCTGAACTGATAAGAGACACGATAGACTTGCGCAGTTTATCCGAAGAGGCAGTCAATATAATATCATCCACATATAATATAATGTATGCCATAGAAGTACCACGACGATAGATGAATAGAGAATGATCAGACTTGTTGTGAGAAAACCCAATAGTCGACACATAATCTGCAAACCTTTTATACCAAGCCCGATGGGCCTGTTTAAGCCAATATAAGGACTTCTTCAGCAAATAGATATGGTTAGGATGATCGGGGTCCCTGAAACCCAAGGGCTGATGCATGTATACTGTCTCCTTGATATCACTATGTAAGAAAGAATTTTTGACATCCAGGTGATGAATGGGCCATGCTTTTGAGAGAGCCAGACTGAGAACAATGTGAATGGTTGTCGGTTTTACCACTTGACTAAATGTCTCTCCACAATCCACGGCAACCTGTTGAGTTTTGCCATCACCTACAACATGGACCTTATGCCTCTCAAAACAACGATCAGATTTTTTACTTATGAGTAAAAGTCCACATAGAACGAATAACATTGACACCAAGCGGTCGGGGCACCAAATCCCACGTTGTCGAGCCCATTTTTTACCCTGCGGGCTTCGCGACGCGATGGCGTCGATTCCCTCCGGATGGATTAAAAAATGCTTGCTTTGAGGAGTCGCCACCTAATTATTCTAAGGTGAATTAGGGCACCTGATTGCTAACTAAATGCTGCAAAATAACTCCGATTTTATGGTCTACGAAACTAATGAGATTCTAGGTAAGGGTTCTTTATTATCCTAAAGGTAAGGGGTTAGGCATCCTTTAAGATCCGCTAACTTGCGGTTATCCGATCAAATTCAGGTTAGTTGTTATGCTAAGAAAAATGTATGCTTTTATACATATAAAAATAATATTGCAAGGTGTTAATAAAATGATACATTTTGTACAAGTATGCATTTGTATGGCATTAATATACATGTAAAGCTGGAAAAAAAAGTATAAGTATGCATTTGTATGAAAATTGATAAAAATGTATGCAAGGTGATTATTATGGGCGACGGGCCTAAAATTAGATAAACTAGCGATGGGTTTCCAGGTTTAGACTACCCTATTAATTAATTCTATGTCTACCTATTCTAAATATTTCAATAATTTCACGAGTACAATAATATTACAATGCAGAATGAAAATAAAGCTGAATTAAAGAAAGTAAAAGACAACAACAAAAATAAGAAATCTTTGAGGGGTATTTGCCTTCTTTGACTTTATCTTTGCAAGCTGTCAAGAATAAACGGTTAGAAACAATTGAATATACATAACTTCGGATTCGTATCCAAAACAATAAATGTTTTGATTACGAAGGGCTCAGACTTAAATTTTGAAAAGATCATTCCAATCACGTCGTGGCTGCGAACATATGACTCGTTGGTCATTTTAGTTGCCTTGCCTATCGAACATGTTGGTCTCTTGGGTGAAAAAGATTTAAGTTTCATCCTTGCCCAGAAGTTTTATTTTCCGTCTTTACAAATGTGGAGGACTAAAAAATCGACCGATATTTTTTCATCGGCCAGGAATGCAGTATTTAATTCAAAACAGTAAATATCCGTTGCACGGATGCTCAAAACAGTAAACTGAAACACAAACGAAAAAAGCGCGGCCTCGAATTTAATTTCACCGATCTAAATGCAGTATTTATATAAATCAGTAAGACAATCCGTGCATGGATGTTTAAATGCCGAAACTAGTAAGCTGAAAACAGAGAAACGAAAAAGGAGCGGCCTCGAATTCAATTTCATCGGCCTAAATGCAGTATTTAATTCAAAACAGTAAGACAATCCATGCACGGATGTTTAAAACAGTAAATAAAAAAAATAGAGAAACGAAAAAGAAAAACCTCGAAAAAAAATGAGAAACGTAAAAAAGAAAAATGTCAAAACGAGAAACGCGGCCTCGAATTTAATTTCATCGGCCTAAAATGCGGCCCAAAATGCGTCCTCGAATTTAATTTTATTTGATAAAATGATAAAACAACAAAATACAAGATATCCAAGTGTATGAATATTTAAATGCCAAAATAAACCAACAGTTTGCAATTAAAACGTCCGACCCGAATTCTGAAATTTGACCCGACTCGGACACTGAATAGTGATCCGGCCGGACTTCGGGTTGACCCGACCCTTAATCAAACATTTTTTTTATTTTTCAATAATAAACAACAAAATATAGAACATGAAATCCGGAAATTCATTCGAACCGGGTCGACCCCGACCCGGAATAGATTTTTCCCAAATTTCAAGTAACCAACAAGACAATATAAACATACAAAAAAATCGGAAATTAACCGACCCGGGTCGACCCGAGTCGGCCCGACCCGGTCGGTGACCCGACCCGAATCGGATGACCCGGTCGGATGACCCGACCCGAATCGGATGTTTTTCAACCCGAATCGATTTTCTCCAAATTTCGGATAACCAACAAGACAATATAAACATACATAAAAACCCTGGAAATTAACCGAACATAAAAAAAATATGGAAAAACTTGGTCGACCCCCGACCCGGTAAAAAGGCAAAATAATGACCCGACAGCTCGAATCGGATGTTTTTCAACCCGAATCAATTTTCTCCAAATTTCGGATAACCAATAGCACAATATAAACATACAAAATCTAGAAATTCATTCAAGAAATAAAGGGAAGGGGTCGAGTTTTCGGGGTTTGTTGGGCCCGATCCGTGGAAATTGTTTTGGATTAAGATATAAGTGGGTTATAAGTTTAAAATATAAATATTTTTTTATTATATATAAATAAATAAAAATCTTTTGACCCGACCCGAACAGTGAATGACCCTGGATGTCATCGTTGCGCGAAATGTAAAATGACGTCATTGATGTGCGGATGTCGTCGTTGCATAGACGAAATAAAATGACGTCATTATACAATGTCGTCGTTGCTTAGAATGTGACCCCGCGATCTATGTCATCAATCTAGATTAAAAGTTAATGCGCGAGACATAAGCAATGTAAAAGGAATGGATAAGGATGTGAGCCTATTGCGTTGTGTGCCAGATAATGGAAGAAAATTTTCAATGGTGTGACCGAAGCCGATATAGGCCGCCTACGTATTCCGACAAAGGAAATCAGGTCATAACGTAGTTCGCTGCAAGCAAAAAAAAATTGTAAGGATTTTCAAAAAATGGGACCGAAGCCGATGTGGTCGCCTACGTATCCCGCCGATTGTGATGGAATCGATGTGGTGTCATAACGTAGTTCATGCAAGCAAAAAAGATTGTAAGGATTTTCTAAAAATGGGATCAAGTATCCCGCCGAGGGAATCAGGTCATAACGTAGTTCATGCGGCAAAAGGGATTGTGATGTTTTGCTAAAAATGGGACCGAAGCCGATGTGGCCGCCTACGTATCCCGCCGATTGTGAACTTTTCCAAAATGGGACCGGGAATCGAGGGAATCGAGTCATAACGTAGTTCATGTAAGCAAAAAGGGATTGTAAGGATTTTCTGAAAATGGGACCGAAGCCGATGTGGCCGCCTACGTATCCCGCCAAGGGAATCAGGTCATAACGTAGTTCATGACAAAAGGATTTTGTAAGGTTTTTTTTTTTCAAAAATGGGACCGAAGCCAATGTGGCCGCCTACGTATCCCGCCGAGGGAATCAGGTCATAACGTAGTTCATGCCAGTAAAAGGGATTTGTATTTGTAGAATGTTTTTTTTTTTGTAAAAGAGTGACTAGAGTTTGAAAAATGATGCAATATATTTTGCAAGGTTTTTTTTTTTCCCGTTTTTTTTGTTGTTTTTTTTTGTGTGAAAATATGAAAAAGACAGAATCACGTCTTGACTTCGGTTGGTACCAACAATTAGTATTGTGCTTAGGGGTTCCCGTTATTTGCTTTCTTTCTAACCGAGACGGACTTCAGGGTAATCCTACAGCTTCATATGCTACCTCAGACATACCTGAGTATCGACATTTGCTTCAAGCCAAGGTTTTGACATATATGCATCCTCATGTTTCAAATGCCCTCACTAAAAGAAAGTCCCATTCTCATATGTATTTCAGTATTTTAAACTTTGGGACGTGTAGAGAAGTACACTCACCCTCAGAAAGATGTTCAATGCATTTAATTGTGATACCATAGGCTTGGCCGTCATGTGAGTATCCACTAATGTGAGAACCCTCTGTATAGGATCATGTAGGGCTTGTTATGGGTTTGTAATGTAGGCTTGGGGGAAAGGGAAGGATATCATTTGGGTAAGGAGTGACTAATCCTTCCTTGAGCGTTGGAATATGTCTGCGCTTGCGTGCCTTGATGCCGATTTGCTTCTTTTTTGCCCCCTTTTATTTATACCGACTTCTTTTGAATATTTCGTTTGGAGCTTTTTCCCCTTTTTCGGAGTTATTTCCCTTTTTTTCTCTTTTTTTCTTTTTGTCGATATTGTCGGGGCTTTTGACTTCCTTTTTGTGTGAAGTCGTCATTTGTTTTGTTTTCATTTCCTCTTTTGGGAACATTGCAACTTCAACTCGGATCTTTTTCAGCCATTTGCACATTTCTGATACGCTCAAGGAGGTCGGGCCAAGAGAGGGATAGTGCGTGTACGCACTCAGAAAGGGTATAGGCATAAGATGTGGTTGTTAAAAAAAATAGGCTTCATGCTCAAAGGGGAAATGCTACGAATAATGTTATTTGGTAAGCTGGAAAGGCTCAAACGGATCAAAGAAAGCCTACGATCCTTTCCTATACCAAGTGTTACTCAGGATTTCGCCTCAACAAACATTCGAGCCAAGTTCTAGATCACAATGCAATGCAATTGAACTTATTCTAAAACTCACCACACAATGCATATGAAACGATGAGGTTGGCTTTGTAAATATCTTGGAAGCATGCAAAGCAAAAAAATAAGTGTTAACACAGGCGTGAATGAGAGGTACCAGAAGAATCAATGGTTTACCACGAAGTCAGTTCTCTCCACTTGTTCTTTCCTATGCACGCTCCTAACTGTGTTGGTATCAACCAAGTCAATCAATGATTCTTAAAAATATTTTGTACTTTCTTCTTCTTTTTTTTTTTTTTTTTTTTTTTTGAATAAAGGGTACCGAACCCAAATAGGGTTGCCTACGTATCTCATCTTTGACGAGAATCAGGTGTGCGTAGTTCGTGCAGATAGGCTATAAAAATGTATGATTGAAAAATGATTTATCCACGATAGGATAGTAAGTAAAAACTGTATAAAACAAATGATTGTCCACTATGGGACGAATGCAAAGTAAAATGACTGTCCATGATATAATGAATGTAATGAAAAAAAATGATTGTCCACATTAGGATGAATGCAATGGAAAAAATAATTGTCACAATAGGATGTAATGAAAAAAAAGATTGTCCATTAGGATGTAATGAAAAAAGATTATCCATCAGGATATAATGAGAAAAAAAAAGATTGATAAACCATAATCATTTTTTTCATTTTTTTTTAGGGGCGTCGCACCCGAAAGGGGTTACCTACGTATCACACCGTATGGTGAGAATCAGACACTCGTAGTTCGTGAAGATATGTTGTAAAATGTGTATGATATAAAGAAATTATGTAACGAAAATTAAACATATCAACTGAATTTGCAAATATGTAACAAAACAAAAGTATAGACAAATTAAAGAGATGACTCGTTGAATCTGGTGTTGGCTGACTTTTTCCAGTCAAAACATCTTTCGGTCATCTTTGTGAAAGCCTTTGGCTTTGTTCTTTCCTGGAGTATATCCAGAAATAATGTTTTAGAACGACCCCCCCCCCCCCCCAACTATTCGCGAGGACGATCTTCCTGCAAAAAATAAGAGCACCGGATGAAAGGAGGAAAGTCACTAAAAGAAATAAAAAATGTAAGGGTGTGAAAGTATGGTCAAAAACTCCCCTGATTGCTGCACGAGGTCCGAGTCTTGATGTTCAAGAATGCTCTATCCTAGGGCAGTGACACAATTTCCGTCCCAGAGTTGCAAGCGACATGGTATGATATGTAAAGAATTGAAGCATGTATTTATTGCATTAAATAATATGTACAGAGTAAAATAAGAAAAATATCAAACAAATTGTGCGGGAATTAAATATGCGTCCTAACATGCATAGAGCCTCTCTTATGCCGGAGGTGAGCCTAAACGCCAAATATTTGAGATTATGACAGAATAATCCAAGCTGTCAAACTCCAATGCTTTTGTTGGAAATGAAGACAAAACGTATGTGCATTTTCCAATATCGGCATGTCAAAATTAGGCTTGGATTCGTCTATCATAATCACGCTACAAATAATATGCTGATGGTCGTTGGGGGAGCGAGACCCGTCGACAATTTTGGCGGATTTCTTAATTGTGGAGTCAATGCCAAAGATCAACCAACCTAATGTGTATGTATGCATGACTTAAAAATAAAAGGTGGTATAGCTCTACCCTAAATTTTCTAAGATTTGGCTAACTTGACTCAAGGTTCCCGAGCGGACTACTCGAGTGAGAAGGCTACGCGGCCACCGGATGGTCCGGACACTCCGCGCATACGCCAACTCTCCTAAAATTTGGTGATTTGAAAGAATGTGCGGGTGCGCAAAACACACCTCACGTGTAATGTGTGATAGTGAGAATTTTTCGTAGTGGAAGAAATATGAGAGGAATGCCAATTTAAGAAAAGCAGTAAAAGAAAGTATCAAATAAAGCAGTTAAACATACAAAATTTCAAAAAGGAAACAATTAAAAAATAATAGATCAAACAAATAGCAATATAAAGCACAATAATAATTAACCTGAATTTGCTATGGTTAAGAACCTGAAAGATCCCCAGCGGAGTCGCCATGCTATCGCGCCCGTTTTTGACATGCGGGCTTCGCGATGCGATGGCGTCGATTCCCTCCGGATGGATTAAAAAATGCTTGCTTTGAGGAGTCGCCACCTAATTATTCTAAGGTGAATTAGGGCACCTGATTGCTAACTAAATGCTGCAAAATAACTCCGATTTTATGGTCTACGAAACTAATGAAATTCTAGGTAAGGGTTCTTTATTATCCTAAAGGGAAGGGGTTAGGCATCCTTTAAGATCCGCTAACTTGCGGTTATCCGATCAAATTCAGGTTAATTGTTATGCTAAGAAAAATGTATGTTTTTATACATATAAAAATAATATTGCAAGGTGTTAATAAAATGATACATTTTGTACAAGTATGCATTTGTATGACATTAATATACATGTAAAGCTGGAAAAAAAAGTATAAGTATGCATTTGTATGAAAATTGATAAAAATGTATGCAAGGTGATTATTATGGGCGACGTGCCTAAAATTAGATAAACTAGCGATGGGTTTTCAGGTTTAGACTACCCTATTAATTAATTCTATGTCTACCTATTCTAAATATTTCAATAATTTCACGAGTACAATAATATTACAATGCGAGAATGAAAATAAAGTGAATTAAAGAAAGTAAAAGACAACAACAAAAATAAGAAATCTCTGAGGGGTATTTGCCTTCTTTGACTTTATCTTTGCAAGCTGTCAAGAATAAACGGTTAGAAACAATTGAATATACATAACTTCGGATTCGTATCCAAAACAATAAATGTTTTGATTACGAAGGGCTCAGACTTAAATTTTGAAAAGATCATTCCAATCACGTCGTGGCTGCGAACATATGACTCGTTGGTCATTTTAGTTGCCTTGCCTATCGAACATGTTGGTCTCTTGGGTGAAAAAGATTTAAGTTACATCCTTGCCCAGAAGTTTTATTTTCCGTCTTTACAAATGTGGAGGCCTAAAAAATCGACGAATATTTTTTCATCGGCCAGGAATGCAGTATTTAATTCAAAACAGTAAATATCCGTTGCACGGATGCTCAAAACAGTAAACTGAAACACAAATGAAAAAAGCGTGGCCTCGAATTTAATTTCACCGATCTAAATGCAGTATTTATATAAATCAGTAAGACAATCCGTGCATGGATGTTTAAATGCCGAAACTAGTAAGCTGAAAACAGAGAAACGAAAAAGGAGCGGCCTCGAATTCAATTTCATCGGCCTAAATGCAGTATTTAATTCAAAACAGTAAGACAATCCATGCACGGATGTTTAAAACAGTAAATAAAAAAAATAGAGAAACGAAAAAGAAAAGTGCGGCCTCGAATTTAATTTCATCGGCCTAAATGCAGTATTTATATAAATCGGTAAGACAATCCGTGCACGGAAGCTTAAATGTCAAAACAGAAACGAGAAAAAAGTGCGGACTCGAATTTAATTTCATCGGCCTAAAATGCAGTATTTAATTCAAAACAGTAAAACAATAAAACAGAAAAAAGCGCGGCCTCGAATTTAATTTCATCGGCCTAAATGCAGTATTTAATTCAAAACAGTAAAACCAGTAAGACAATTCATGCACGGATGTTTAAAATAGTAAATAAAAAAAACAGAGAAACGAAAAAGAAAAGCGCGGCCTCGAATTTAATTTCATCGGCCCAATATAAACATACAAAAAATCTGGAAATTAACCGACCCGAATCGGATGTTTTTCAACCCGAATCGATTTTCTCCAAATTTCAGATAACCAACTGCACAATATAAACATACAAAAAATCTGGAAATTAACCGAACCGGGTCGACCCGACCCGGGTCATTGACCCAACCTGAATCGGATGTTTTTCAACCCGAATCGATTTTCTCCAAATTTCAGATAACCAACAGCACAATATAAACATACAAAATCTGGAAATTTATTCAAACCGGGTCGACCCGACCCGGTCAAGACCTAATGACCCGATGTTGACCGACCGAACAGTGACCCGAACAGTGGACCCGGAACAGATTTTTCTTTCCAATTTTTTCAGATAACCAACAAGAAGATATAAAAGCATAAAAAAATATGGAAAAACTTGCCTAAATCGGTTGACCCGACCCGACCCGACCCGGTGAGCTAAAAAGGCAAAATAATACCCGATTTCCGACGTAAGCTCCGACCAAAACTCCCTTTTTTCGGACAAAAATCCACAAGAAATCGACCCCCAAACAGTGAACAAAAAAGGGGTATTTTATGGATGGGTTTTCAAATTTTAGGGGGTGTAGATATGGGTTGGTTGGTGGTGTCGGCGACGGGGGTTAGGGGTATGGGTGTGTGTGGCGGCAGGGGTGAGGTGAGGTGACCGGCGGTGGTGTGGGGTCGACGGTTGGGGGTGTGGGGGTGTTGGCCAAAGGGTGTGTTTGGTTGAGAGGTTGAAATTGAAAGAGAAAGAGAAAGGGGTGTTTGGTGAAGGAGAGAAAGAGATGTGGAATGAAAAAATGTTTAGGGTTTGTTTGGGTTTAGGGGGGAATAAAGGGGAAGGGGCGATGGGCTTAGGAGTTTTGGGCTGGGGCTTGGTGGGGTTTCGGTTGGGTGGGTCGAAATAAGAAAGGGGGGAAAGGGAATTGGGTTGTTGGGCTTAGGGGTTGTGGGCCGAAAATGGGATTTCAAATGGGCTGCCCCTTTAAAATGGGTTTTAGTTTGGGTGGAAATTGTTTTGGATTAAGATATAAGAAATGTTGAAATGGGTTATAAGTTTAAAATATAAATATTTTTTTATTATATATAAATAAATAAAAAGCTTTGCAAAAATTATAAATTGTAAAGATGACAATATGATAAAATATAATATTTGCGAAATGCTTGGTGCTAAAATAAAAAATAAAAATGCGATGCCGTGTTGTCAAAATAAAATAACATATAATATTAGGATAAAAGTATGATTATGATATAAAAAATGCAAATGATAAATAAAATGCAAATAATAATAAAAATGATGATATATATACATATATATGCCTATATTTTAAAATTGTCTTAAGGTGTCAAAAATATTAAAAAATGCAAATAAAATCAGAAAAGATGGGACAAAATTGGGTGTCAACACACGTCTTATTTTCAATAAGAGCATTATATTCATCATCCATGGCCATTTTCCAATTTGGTTCATAAAGGGAAGACACTGAGTTACGTGGTAGGGGTGATTTAATGACATTAGAATTGAGATTAAAATGTCGTTTTGATTTAAAAATACCCCATTGGCTACGAGTAACGGGCCCTTGACTCAAAATAGAAGTCGACTAGACTTGGGATAGTGTTGGGTCGTCTCGCGACTGGCCAGCAGGCAGTGGGCCTGCTGGCCGAAAGGGCTGGATCGATGGACTGTATAATTGGGCCAGCAGGCGGTGGGCCTGCTGGCCTAGAGACTGGATTGGGGGAAATTTATTGGGCCTGCTGGCCGAAAAAATAGAACCTGGGCAGGGAGTAGTTGGGCCAGCAGGCAGTGGGCCTACTGGCCGAGAAATAGTACTTGGGCAGTGTGTAATTGGGCCTACCGGCAGATTTGGGTCACGGAGTGCTAGGCCCAATGGTGGATGAAATACGGTAAGAGCCCATCATCCAAAAAATTATAAGAACTAGACACAAAATTATACAATTTAGCAAACGGAAATTAGGTTTCATAAAAAATGACATGGTGACTAATTATGATTTTATTAGAGGATAAATCAAAACATTTGTAACCACGATGATTAGACGGATAACCCAAAAACACACAAGCGGTAGAACGGGCTTGAAGTTTGTTAATTCTTAATTGTAGTGGACGGGAAAAGTGGATAGCACAAACACCCAAACACCCTAAGATGAGAATACGAAGGATCTTTACGATAAAGAATGTTTAGTGGAGATTGATATGCTAATCCTTTGCTAGGGAATATGTTAATGGAGGTAAGTAGCCATTTGTAATGCATGATGTCAAAAAAAAGGTGGTAATGAAGCACGAGCTAGTAAAGTACGAACAATATTATTAATGGTACGGATTTTTCTTTCGGCTTTCCCATTTTGTGAGGACGTATAGGGACAAGTAAATCGAAAAGATATGCCATTAGTGTTATAAAATTCCCGAAACGACCATTATCAAATTCCCTTCCATTATCACATTGAATGTTTTTAATTTTCCATTCAAATTGGGTACAGATGAATGCTCTAAACGTTAGGAATGTGGAAAAACTTGAGACTTTTTAGATACAGGAAATGTCCACAAAAAATTAGAATAATCATCCAAAAATAACACGTAATAACGGTGGCCCAAAGAGCTCAAAACGGGAGATGTCCACAAATCACTATAAATAATATCAAATGGCAACAAAGTACTAGAATTTGAGGCTACAAACGGTAATTTAACATGTTTCCCAAGCGGACAAGAAGGACAAATATTAGTACTACATGTACTATTACATTCAATAAAATTATCATTTTAAGAGAGGAAAGAACATACGCCCCCGAATGACCCAAACGCGCATGCCACAAGGAAGGAGCTAGAGCGACAAACGTGGACGATGTGGCTTGATTAGTGGACGTGGTGGTGGTGGTGATTGGATAAAGCTCTCCCTGACTATTACATATCATTAGAGGTATCCCCGTCATGAAATCCTTCACAGAAAATCCAAAATGGTCAAATTCAACATAAACCCAATTATTAGTTGTAAATTTGCGAACAAACACCAAATTTTTAATTAAGTGAGGAGCATGAAAGACATTTTTCAAGACGAAAGATGGGTTCATGGGAGATAAATTTCTGTGACCATAACCACAAATTGGAATTGAATGACCATTACCAATAATTATGCCACGATTTTTGCTCAAATTGAAATAAAATGAGAGATTACATGGCACGGACGTCATATGAGAGGTGGCCCCAGTGTCCATGTACCAATATAAGTTTGGAGGATTTAATCCAATTGTATGCATCACTGCCTCGATATTCGTGGGGTCGGAACTAATATTGGGCCGGCAGCAGTGAAGGTCTGCTGAGGCCGAGGCCCAAGCAGGCCAGTATTCTGCCAGTTACCGTTCACTAGCCTAGTCTGCTTTGGCAGAGTGTAGTTGGGCCTGACCCAATTTGTTGGAACTGGGCAGGGTGGCATGTGCCACTGCCCATTGGCCCACGGCATGGCCCAGGGCCACTGCCCAGTGGCCCATGCCTACTGCCATGGGTTCAGTAGCCCGATGCCCTGCCTACCGCCACCACCCGTCGATCTGCCACCACTATTGCTGCCACCGCCATGATTTTTGCCACTATTTTCCGATTTTGGCCCTTTTTACCGCCACCGTTGTTACGGTTTTGGTTAGAATTGTCCGAGAATGAGTGAGGGTCATCGGACGTGGCTACCATAATGGCGGAATTGGCTCCGATTGCCACTTTTTTAGCCAACACAGCTTCTTCTAAGGTGAGCATGGAACATGTTTGGTAGAACGGCGGGAGAGGATTGCTTTGACGAAGAAGAGTTCCAACGCCATTATAAGCCTCGGATAGGCCTACAAACATCTGAAGAACAAGACGATCATTCATGTCGGGCACACCAACATTCTTGAGTTGACTCGACAACTCCTTGAGCCTTTTAAAATAGGCTGAGACATTCGGAAAATCATGCATGTTGATGTGGGAGCATTCCTGCTGAAGAGGTCACGGCACAAGAATTTTTGTTATCCTGGAATATATTACCAACCTATTCCAAATATCCATTGTCGTGGCGTTGGGTTCAATAATAGTCTGCAAGAGGTCCGTAGAGATAGTGGAATAAATCTACTGGAGTACCGTAGCATCAAGAGTTGCCCACAACTCTATTTCATCATCGGTGGTAGGCACCTTCTCCTTACATGTTGCTGAAGGGATGATGTGATAAAGGACTCGATGAGACCGTGCGTGGACTTTAAATAGTTATGCCCACGTCGCATATTGAACGTTTTCCATCTCAAGAACGCTATGTATGTTGATCTTGATGTTGGAGACTGCAAGGGCACGATGAAATATGTTATTTGAGGTAGACATATTGAAAGAACTTGAGGAGAATTATGATTTTGGAAAAAAATAAAATTGAAGGGATGGGGAGGGGGTCGGTCGTCGGCCGATTGGTAGAGTAGGGCGGCGGAAGGGAGAATATTTGGAGAAGGAAAAGTTTGCCCTAGACTGCTGATACCATGAAAGAAAATAATCCCTTGATTATTTTTATTAATGTCAAAGGTATATATACATGATATACAATATTTAACTATGAAAATTAAATCTACATTTTCCTAATACAAAACTAATACATTTTCCTAATACAAAACTAATACATTTTTTTAATACAAGATTACTACCATAATTACACATGTATAAATTTTTTACAAATATGGTAATAGGGGAAACGGTGTATATATGGGAAATATATACACGGTATACATAGTAGGGGAAACCGTGTATTTTGAGAACATACACGGTATATTCTATCAATTCTCGTTGTAGCATTGCATTTGCAGCCTTGAATATGGGCTCAGACTTTTGTATGTGTCCAATGAGTTTGGATTTTGAGTATGATTTGGTTATATACCGGTGCAAGTACTAAAGCTCTGTGCACTATAAGCTCAAATAGAACAATAAGTTACACATGGGCATTGGGCAACATAAAAAGAAAATTTGCTGTTTTCTTAATTTATTTATTTTTTTGAATTTTCTCT
Organism: Anisodus tanguticus; assembly: GCA_034509755.1. Taxonomy (NCBI): domain Eukaryota; kingdom Viridiplantae; phylum Streptophyta; class Magnoliopsida; order Solanales; family Solanaceae; genus Anisodus; species Anisodus tanguticus. Next base: position 44,813,192 of record CM067550.1, on the reverse strand, counting down.
CTTGCTTTCATGCTAAGATACTTGAAGTAGAAGCTTTCCTAAAAGTCTATCTTTCTTAACGTGTACAATCACACTATATAAATTGTGATGGGAGAGCACCACGTAAGTTGGGTAAAAATAAAGATTTTATACTTATATACAATTGGAACCCCTAAATATGAGAGAGATACATGTCCCTCTTTCCAATATCTTTTTTCATTCCCTTGTCAAAATATTTAGCACTGCAATATGTGTATGTATCCATAATTTTTTTTAATTTTCCACCCGATGTTCGATACTCGCATTAGGACTCAATTATTTTTTAATTCGCATCGTGTAGCGCTCATTCGGGGAAAGCGCTTCCTACCAAGTAGACATAAATTGAATAGAACACTATAAATGTAATCTCTTTAATTATCGATATCTTGGATTAATTATCATATGATAAGGAGATTCAGTGATCGTCCAATAAATAATTCTTTCTCGTGATTAGAACACTAGAATGACATGGATTGGAGAAAAAAATAGAAAGTGAATAAGTTATAGCAATAACAATTAACGATATATTTAATTTTTGGTCTTTTTTAGAGTAAGAATTTACCCATTCAATAAACAACACATATTCTATTTAATTCTTCATGATCGACCATTTCCAAATTCCAATTAATATTTCAAAGTTATGCAAAACTCTAAAGGCCTCCTTAGCCAATCGTCTATGTGCAACCACATAAATACAAGTCCACCTAATTATGTTTTGTCACCTTTAAACATAGATTTTTTGTTATTCTAGCTAGCTTAGGTCAATCATTGAAACTTAATTCTATGTGTTAGGATCCCAACCACAAACATCGATTTCTCTTTATAAAAGTAAGATTGAAGTTAGATGGAAAATTAATGGGTGAAAATCATTTACACTTTTAACTCTGCTTTAAAAAAATCATATCCCAGTTCAACCTTTAAAGTTTAAATACAAATTCTCCTCCTCATATTTCAATTGAATTTTTCGAATATATATCTTTTTCTGTTAGTAAAATATACTTCACCAATGAACTTTACAATCAGTCAAAAAAAGATTTAAAACACACACGGAAACACAATCTTGACATAAATATTCTACATATACAAAGCAAAAATTATGATTTTGCAACAATGGAAACATGAGCTTAAAAAAAGGAGAAATAGAGTCATGCATAGTATTGTTATTCTTTTGGAAGAACCGAAATCATTAGATGAAAATGTTGGAAATTAGCCTTTGGCGGGGAGATGCGTCCACCCATCTTTGATGAATTAAACACTAGTGTTCCGCATGTTGGAGATCTTGTCTCTTCGCACATGCATGATCTACGAAGTGAGTAGATGATCGTAGGGCCAAGAATCGTCTAATTTCGTTGAGAAATGAAAGAGATATTGGTCCACGAAGTAAGGTGTTTAAGGCATGGAAATGTGGTGTGGGACAAATCTACCACATCGGTGGGAATAGGAAGAATTGCTCTCTATATATGTCTCAAATTGGTAAAGGGTTTGGGACCCCAAGGGGTATCCCGTGTGTTTAAAGGAGGGAAGACCTAGATGTGCTTGGGTTCAAGGCTAAGCCCACACACGCGCCGCCCGTTCTCGGGTTCTCGGGTTCTCGGGTTCTCGGGTTCTCGGATTCTCGGGTTCTCGGGTTCTCGGGACTTTCTGATATTATCTTTTTGGACCAGAGAACTCTGCCAAATGTACAGTTTGATCCCTGAAGTTTCATATGTACAGTTTGGACCTGAATTCTTTTATATGTACAGTTTGGTCCCTGAAGTTTTAATATTTACAGTTTGGTCCTCAGAGTTTCTAGAAAGTTGGTTCTGCCTCCGTTGGAACTATTTTTTGAGGCATTAATCAGCCATTACTTGGCTGATTAACTCCTCCATTAACAGCCCATTACTTGGGCAGTTGAGCAGCCTCTTCAATGGCCATGAACATCCTTAAATCTGCCTCCTAAATGGCCATTAACAGCCCTCACTAATGGCTATTAACAGCCTTGTTTGTGGCTGTTGGGCAGCCTCCTCCTTGCTATATATTGAGGGCTCATTTGGCTCAATAACGTGGCTGGTAAACAGATGCTTACGTGACTGAAATTCAGCACAAAACAGTGAGAAAAACAGCCATAAAATAACACAAAACAGTGAGTGAAATTCAGCGAAAATCAGTGCAATTCGTGACTGAAAAACAGTGACCAAACCCTCACATATACACTACAGAGACACACTATATACACAGAGACAAAAGAGAAGAGTAAAGAGAAACTCTTCCTTCCTATTCCATATCTTCAGCAAGTCGAGTCATATTTGTTTTCTTCGTCAGGCTCAACCTATTGGCTTTGTAGCGTTGAGATTAAAGTGTTGTTTTATCTTGGAAGACTATTGCCCGCTAACGTAAAAGCATATATACGGGGCAATCTTGTCTTAAGGACAGAGGTCCCTCGACTCAACACACAACGTTGTAACCATCCAGATTTAGTTGTTTCTTGATTTCAGGTTATCAAGATTCAAGACACAACAAGCTTGCAGCAGTTTTGAAGATTGGCCTATTTCTTCAACAAGATTTAATTTCTGAATATTGAATATTTGTTCACCCTTTCGAATACTTGTAATAGTTATTTACTTCCCGTATTACTTTATAAAGTACCATGGAAAACCAACAACTTAAGACAAGATCGTATTGTATTACAATTAGTGTTCGAAAGATGTCGGTCAAAAGTTGTGTGACCAAATCTGGATATGGATGTGTTTTTCTACTTGAAGACAGTGATGATGATATTGTTGAAGTTCAACATGTTCATGGTGTCACCGCTCCCAAGAGGGGTGGGAACAAGCGCTCTCGAGAGCCTGAGGATGTCAACTGGGACAAGAGGAGAAGGCTGAAGATGTGGTTCTATCTTGCAGCAGAAGGCGTATATCTGTCCCAGACAAAGAATCCAAAATTGGGATAAGTATTTTTCTTACTTGTCAAGAATGATGTCTATTTATATTCCTTACGCTTTAAAAATCAGAAGTTTAATCTCTTCTTCTTTCCCGTTTAAAGATTGGATTTTGTAAACGACTTAAAAAGATCCGTTCTTTTAAGTGTAATGATTAAAAGTGTGTAAAGTATGTTCGCACATACGATGGAGAGAGATCCACTAACTGTGCGAAAAATGTTACCACTCTTAAGTAAGCGCCAAGAATTATCGGGCACCAATCATAACCAGAAGAAGTCTAAAAGTTAAAGACGTTGAGCTCGTCACACTATTTGGCAGAAGATCCTTCATAGGATGATATTGGACACTCGGTCATACAAAGCCTCCGGCGACCGGGAGTGGGCCAAAATTCCTTTGATATGATGATATTGGACACTCGGTCATATAAAGCCTCCGGCGATCGGAGTGGGGCCGTAATTCATTCATAGGAAAAGTAATGGACACCTAGTGTGGTGGGCCAGAGTTTCCAGGTCTTAAATGATCTGAAGGCCTAAAGAAAGGCAGAAAAGAAATTGGATACTCAGTCTGCCAAAGCAACTGGAGTGGGCCAGAGTATCTAGATCAAATATGATCCGGTTACGCCCTAACCACGGGCAAGAGGTTGTTCATGTGAAGCAACGCCACCTCTAAAGTAGAAGGGGTTGGAGAGGTTATCCTCAATAGGACTTCAGGGAATGAGACCACTCTAAGATGAGGTGATATATGTCCCAAACTTGGTTTAAGGGACGCTGTTGGTCAAGCTGCCTTGAGACTAGTCCAACAGGTCTGTAATAACTAAGAATGGTACAGTATGTCTGTAGCCAAATGAATGATATATTTGTAATCCGTGCATCTATGCCATCATAGATTAAGACACGTTAAATAGCAAGTCATTCAAAAGCTAACGATGTTGATATTGTTGCCTTCTGTCGACATAAACCCTCAAAATAAATGTGAGGTAGATGAAGAGGCAAAATCACCTTTCCAAATTCCGTCAAGGGAATAGCAAAAGAAGCACCGCTCCTCTAGAACTTAGTCACACCTACTTGGGTGATTTGAAGTTTATACAAAATAGAGGGGGGAGACAAGTACGTTGTGATCTTCATTGATGATGGTACACCGTATGGAATCCTTTGTTTGTTGAAAATCAAAGATGAAGTTGTTGAAGCGGATAAGCGCTACAAAGCAGAAGTTGGAAATCAACTATGCCTATGTATTGCGAAATTCGTAGTGATAGAGGGGGAGAATGTGAAGCATCGTTCATTAAACGACTGTTCATTTCTCACTTCAGTCCAACGGTGTTAGCCAAACGCAAAGTCGTACGCCCAAATTATGTGGGGTGGCTTGGTAAAAGTTGGAATACTAAAATAGGTCAAGTTGTACCTAAGACAGTAGATTGCATATCCACTGGATCTGCAAATAACAGTAGTGTTGATCGCCTCTTGGTGTCAAAGAATGCTGAATTCTTTGAAGATAGCTTTCCTGAAAAAGGAAAAAGGAGTAATTGCTCAAGGTTAACAAGAACCCGCGAGGGCTCGATCGTCCGGAACTAGACGTTCCGTATCTACAGACTCGAAAGTCGTCGGCTATCCGGAACTTAATATTCCAGATCTGCAGAACTCAGGGATTCTAGATGTTGAACCAAGACGGAGCAAAGAAGGGGACAAAGATTTGTTCTAGTCCTTCTAGCTTGTATGGTTGAGAACGAACCATGGACAATTGACAAATAATTGTCTTCTCCAGAAGCGCTGCTTTGGAAAGAAGCTAAAGAGAGAAATTGATTCCATCATATAGAATCATACTTTTGTAATGGTTTATCTTTCTCCGGAAAAAGAACCTTTGGGTTGTAAAATGTACTCCCCTGTGAGTAGCTCATCATCCAGGGCCATTGCAATCTTGCGTGGCATGGATGTTGAAACAGCCTTCCCAACCAGAGAGTTGGAAGAAGAGGATCAGAGTTGGTTTCTTTGAATATTCGGGCTTCTTCCTGAACTTTCATTTTGGTCCCTGAAATGTTGACATTTTGGTCTTGAAAGTTTCAGATAAAACAGAAACAATGAATCTGATCACAGAAATATTGACTCTGAAATTAGAAAGTCAACAGTTGGAGAATCAACAGTCTGAAAGTAAAAGTCATATTGAAACAAAGTCTCGATATGAAAGATATGGGTATCACAGATAACATCTTAGGAATTGGATTTCTAAGACATCTAAAGGACTGGTTGATATTTGACAGTCTCGTTGAAGCCACCAATGGATATGAATCATAGAACTTATTGGAATCATGGTGCACCCATATACAAGGAGCGATATGCGCAGGTCACATGTAGTTTAATGTATGTTACACACTACAACCGACCTGATATCGGCCTACAAAGTAGATCAGTTAAACTAAGGTTCACTGATGATTCTAAAAATGATCGGTAGAAGGCGTTAAGTCAGATATGACGATATCTGAAATATTCGCTTATCTACGGATTATAGTATTCTTGATGTCCAGCAGTTCTGGGAGAACATAGTGATGCAAACTGGACATCAGATTTGAAGAACACCAAAGCCACAAGTAAATGTGTATGGTGGTTCTTGGAAAATCCTCTAAGCAAACTTGCATCGGCCGATTCATGATGGAATCGGAGTTTATCGCTTTATACAAAGCATGAAAGAAGTTGAGTAACTTCATGACTCCTTAGAGGACGTCCCTTATTGGGAGAAACCCGTGTCTTCAGCTGTTATACACTGTGGCTAGCCGGTCGGCTTCAGGAAGGACACGGATGACGGCGTCTGGACATATCTGTCAGGAGACATAAGACCGTATGGCAGTTGATCATCACGGGTGTCACTTCCATGTTTACTAACTAAGGGACTACCCAGAGATCAAGTGTTCTGTCTGTCTAGGGGAATGGGATTAAAACCCAAACAAAATGAACCTTTGTGGTGGAAACCCAACCATACTGATTGGAGATCCCAAGAATTTGGTTAAATGGGAAAACTAAGCGGCAAAAGGTTCAGTTGAGCGCTTCGGTGGAAGCAAGATCACCTCGGATGATGATTTCTGTAAAGAAACATGAATCCAAAGTTATTTCCGCGATAGACATTAAAGTGCTACCTGTATGGTGGGTAAAGGTTAAGCTTCCAAACCTTTAAAAGATCCTAAAACGGTTGAGGTTAAGGTTGGGGAAACTTTTAATGATTCCTAACACTTGAGAAGTGGGGTATAGCAGGATACCTTGTAGGAGATCACTTATTTAAGTGGGAGGATGGCCGCCTCAAATGAACGCACTTAAGAATCCAAGTGTGTCCACGACCACAACGGACAGAAACGTAAGAAGGAAAATGAATAAGAAGAGTTATTGTGTTGGTATCATTGTCTTGGCTTACACTAAACACTGACGGTTCAAGACATCACGTTCACCGCGCAGTAAGTAAGTCCGATGGTATTCAACTAGGGAAGGTTTAAAGCGAAAGCTACCTCTCCTGATGCAATATCTTTTCACTGAAAGATTGCTGAAATGTAGGCACCTTGTGTGTGCGCCACAATCTCTCTTTCATAGAGGGGATTGTTGGAAATTAGCCTTTGGCGGGGAGATGCGTCCACCCATCTTTGATGAATTAAACACTAGTGTTTCGCATGTTGGAGACCTTGTCTCTTCGCACATGCATGATCTACGAAGTGAGTAGATGACCGTAGGGCCAAGAATCGTCTAATTTCGTTAAGAAATGAAAGAGATATTGGTCCACGAAGTAAGGTGTTTAAGGCATGGAAATGTGGTGTGGGACAAATCTACCACATCGGTGGGAATAGGAAGAATTGCTCTCTATATATGTTTCAAATTGGTAAAGGGTTTGGGACCCCAAGGGGTATCCTATGTGTTTAAAGGAGGGAAGACCTAGATGTGCTTGGGTTCAAGGCTAAGCCCACACGCGCGTCGCCGCCGCCTGCCCGCCCGTCCGGTCCGGTTTCGGGTTCTCGGGACTTTCTGATATTATCTTTTTGGACCAGAGAACTCTGCTAAATGTACAGTTTGATCCCTGAAGTTTCATATGTACAGTTTGGTCCCTGAAGTTTCAATATTTACAGTTTGGTCCCCGAGTTTCTGGAAAGTTGGTTCTGCCTCCGTTGGAACTGTTTTTTGAGGCATTAATCAGCCATTACTTGGCTGATTAACTCCTCCATTAACAGCCCATTACTTGGGCAGTTGAGCAGCCTCTTCAATGGCCATGAACATCCTTAAATCTGCCTCCTAAATGGCCATTAACAGCCCTCACTAATGGCTATTAACAGCCTTGTTTGTGGATGTTGGGCAGCCTCCTCCTTGCTATATATTGAGGCCTCCTTTGGCTCAATAACGTGGCTGGTAAACAGATGCTTACGTGACACGCTATATACACAAAGACAAAAGAGAAGAGTAAAGAGAAACTCTTCCTTCCTATTCCATATCTTCAGCAAGTCGAGTCATATTTGTTTTCTTCGTCAGCTCAACCTATTGGCTTTGTAGTGTTGAGATTAAAGTGTTGTTTTATCTTGGGAGACTATTGCCCGCTAACGTAAAAGCATATATACGGGGCAATCTTGTCTTAAGGACAGAGGGCAATCCCTCGACTCAACACACAACGTTGTAACCATCCAGATTTAGTTGTTTCTTGATTTCAGGTTATCAAGATTCAAGACACAACAAGCTTGCGGCAGTTTTGAAGATTGGCCTATTTGTTCAACAAGATTCAATTTTTGAATATTGAATATTTGTTCATCCTTTCGAATACTTGTAATAGTTATTTACTTCCCGTACTGCTTTATAAAGTACCATGAAAAACCAACAGAAAACACATAATGTACTTTTTAACGATGTGGCCTAATAGTTAATGAAGTAAGTTGAGAATCGAGATGTTTAAGGTTTAAATTCAAGTGAAGACAAAAATATTAAGTGATTTCTTTTTATTTGGCTAACTTTTAGTGAATAAAGTTATCAATATTTATGCTGATGAAAAATAACAGACACCCTTTAAAATGAATCGAGATGCACACAATCAGACACTACACTATTAAAAAGAACTTATAATGCACTTCCACCACCACATATAGAATTATAGGAGCCTATATAGCATATGAAAAATGCCTTCATCGATTAGTGTGATATGAATTCCACCTCTAAAAAATCTTTATTATTGTCGGCAAGTAATTATTAAATAAAATATGAATTGGAAGTTAAAGGCTTTAAATATAAGTATATATAAATAAATATTAGGAGGAGTGGGTGAATGTTAAAGAATACTTATGAAAATTGGAAGCTGCAAGTGAATAGAAAATGTGATAAACATGAGAGTTGAAGAGGATTACTTTAATTTGATTTTTTTCGTTTTCTCTTATATTATTTAAAATGTGTAATTTTATTTTTGTACAAAATATTGTTGTAACAGTATTTGCTTGAAGAGTAAAAAATCTTTCAATTTTTAAGCAGTTTGGAAATTCAATTTTTTTTTTAATACTTTCCACTTATAATATAATATATGATTACGATGATAAATCTCATTTTCAAATTGAAAAATATTTATCATGAATATGAATTAATGACTTTGAATAATGAAAAAAATTAATCGAACCGAAATTTTCGGTTTTTAGTTTGTTCGGTCTGTTCATGTTATTTTCTAATAAATTTAGTGATTAGTATAGGACTTTAGGCCCAATACATTTAGGACTATAGGCCTAATACATTAGAGCCCATTTTACTATTTAGTCTTCAACCCAATACAAATTGTTAGGATCCAAAACCCTTCAACCCCCAAGACTTTTGTTTTTCTGAAAAGAAACAATTGAAGTTTAAATCTCAAACTATACACAGCATAATTGAATCGAGAGTAGTTAGTAGGGCTGAAGAATTAGCTTAAGGCTTTATTATAGCTTAATTTGTGCAAGAAAATTTGCACAGAAAGGTAACATGCAGCTTAGCAAGCAAGGCATAGACAGTAATTATTTTACCAGAACTAGGTAGAGCAACGAGTAATTCTTTGTATTATATAGGAACTAACATGCGATGATCATAATTTGATTCTACATACCTTCATGCTAGCAGTTCGGAGATTAATGAACTGGAGAATAGGTTAGTTGCCTTATTTGCAATCAGGAAACAAGCACTAGGTAGAGCAACGAGGATCCATTTTTAGGGATGTTTCCAAATAGATTTGTGACCTAACAGTCAGGTGTTTGTTCCTTAGTGTACACTAGATAATTAGGCGACATTGATCGACCAAGGGTTGCTAAAGCCTATGTTGGGAGTTTTGCTCTATGGTACTTTATAAAGCAGTACGGGAAGTATTTAACTATTACAAGTATTCGAAAGGATAAACAAAGATTCAATAATTCAACATGGAATCTGAAAATTACAATAGTTACACAAGTAAAAACTGGAAATTCCAGTTTTATAGAAGACGGAAAAATATAAATTGGTTTTTGCTGAGTCGAGTGTAGCACTCTGTCCTTAAGACAATATTGCCCCGTATGTATCCTTTATACGTCCTGGACAATTTGTCTCCCAAGATAAAAAAAGCAATGGAACCCTTGAGCAAAGGAAACTCAAGAGCTACCGTGAAGAATATTGAGTAACGAAATGATGCTTGGAAGTTGTAGGAAGAAGAAATTTCGCTTGTGTATTTTCGTGTGTTGCCTCTCATCTGTTTCGTTAACTTCTTGTTAGTGCTCAACAATGGTGTAATGGGGTGTTTATATAGGAGAGGGAGGGGCTGTTTCATCGCTCTGAAAATCGCCTCCATAATAGCCAAATAATGGCCATTATGGAGGTAGTAAAGTCACCAACATAAATGGTGAAAGACCAACGGATTTGGCCATTATAGGAGGAGTAATTCAGCCAAAATAAATGGCTGAATTGAGTGCTTGGCTTTTCTGTCTTGACCGTCGAAATTCGAACTTCGGGGACCAAACTCGTACATCTTGAAACTTCGGGGACCAAAGCGCACATCCGAAAGAATTCTCGGTCCAAATCGTATATCCGAAACTTCGGGATCAAACCGTACTTTCCGGCAAAGTTTTTCGGCCCAAAAAGATAATATAAGACACCCACGCCCACGACCCACGACCCACGACCCGTGACCCGTGAACCGAATGAACCGGAACCGGACCGACCGGGACGGGACGGGCGGGCGGGCGGCGCGCGCGCGTGTGGTCTTTCCTCGAACCGAAGCACATCTAGGTCCTCCCTCCTTTAAACACATGGGATACCCCTTGGGGTCCCAAACCCCAAACCAATTTCGAATCTTATATACACAACAATTCTTTCTTCCTCTACCGATGAGGGAGAATTACACACAATACCACACTTTCCATGCTTCAAACACCTTACTTCGTGAACCAATATCTCTTTCATTTCTCAATGAAATTTGACGATTCTTGGCCCTACGGTTATCTACGTACTTAGTAGATCATGCATGTGTGAAGAACCGGATTCTCCAACATACGTTACACTAGTGTTTAAGCCGTTAAAGTTGGTCGGTCGCAACTCCCGCCAAAGGCAAATTTCCAACAGCCTAAGGTTACGATCAATTTAATCTTTTAAACAACTATATTAAAAAAAGTCTATATAAAAAGCCCAATATGGCAGGCCCAAACCAACCGAACCAAACCGATAACCAACCGAATTGATTTAGCAAAAAAAAAAATCAAAGTAATTTCACTTCAGTTATTGCCGCACCAAACTGAAAAACGTAAACCGATTGAATCGAATCGATATTTCTAAAAACCCAACCAATGCCCACCCTTATCAGGACAACCATGATGTCACTCCCACCTTGTCCCGTATAACTTAGTTCATAATCATATCTCTCCTCGTATGACATACATCCATCTGAGCATCCTCATATCCGCTACCTTCATCTTCTGAATGTGGACATTCTTGACTGGCCAACACTCTGCACCATACATCAATGCTGGTCTAACTATCACTTTGTAGAATTTTTCTTTGAGCTTTGGCGACACATTCTTATCGCACAGTACCTCGGAAGCAAGCCTCCATTTCACCCACCCCGCTCTAATGCGATAAGTGACATCCTCGTTAATCTCCCTGTCTCCCTGGATTACAAACCTAAGATACTTGAAGCTTCCTCTCTTAGGTATGACTTGTTCCTCTATCTTCACTGCTACCCCCGTCTCCTGCGTAGAATCACTGAACTTGCACTCTAGGTACTCTGTTTTAGTTCTGTTCAACCTGAAATCTTTAGACTCTAAGGCCTTTTTCCAAACTTATAGCTTATCATTAACTCTACCGCATGTCTCGTTGATCAAAACTATGTCATCTGCGAATAACATACACCACGGTACCTTCCCTTGAATATGTCGTGTCAATTCGTCTATCACCAAGGCAAATAGGAACGTGCTAAGGGATAATCCCTGGTGCAACCCCATCATGACTAGAAAATGTTCGAGTCACCTCTCACTGTCCTAACCCGAGTCTTGGCTCCATCATACATGTCTTTAATAGCCCTAATGTCTTTACAGAACCATAGTGCGCCACCTCCATTCCTCTGGCATTTTAGTCGTCCTAAATATTACATTAAACAACTTAGTCAATCACGTCAAACCTGCCTCGCCCGCGTTCTTCCAAAAATCCATCGAAAACTCGTCTGGCCTATTCGCTCTTCCCCTCATCATCCTACGAATAACTCATTTAACCTCTGCAACTTTTATGCTCCTACAATACCCAAAATCTCTATAGCTCTTAGAATATTCTAGCTTTCCCTGCATGATATCTCTATCCCCTCCATCATTCAAGAGCTTATGGAAATACGACTGCCATCTTCGTCTAATATGAGCCTCTTCTATCAAAATCTCGTCGTTCTCATCCTTGATGCACTTCACTTGGTCCAGTTCACGAGCCCTCCTCTTCCTCACCTTGGCGAGCCGATACAACTTTCTATCCCCGTCTTTGCACTCGAGCTCTTTATACATGTGCTCAAAAGTCGTTGTCTTTGACGCTGTGACCACGAGCTTTGCCTCCTTCCTCGCCGTCTTATACTTCTCCATATTCCTCCTCTTGTCCTCCTCATCTAGTCTTTCCCTTAGTGTCATATAAGCAACCTTATTGGCTTCAACTTTTCATTGAACCTTTCTATTCCACCACCAGACCCCTTTATGCTTATTTAAGGTGCCCATCGAGACCCCTAACACTTATCTAGCTGCTTCCCTGATACAATTTGTCGTCCTAGCCCACATACTATTTGCATTCTCGCTACTCCCCCAAGCCCTCATAGCCACCAACTTCTTCCCGAGCTCCTGAGTTTTAACCTCGGTCAGGCCTCCCCACCTAATATTTGGATGGTCATATGCTACCCTCATCTTCTTCTTTCTCTTGACCTCTAAATTCATCACCACCAACTTATGTTGGCTTGTGAGATTCTCGCTCGGGATAACCTTGCAGTCATTACATATACCTATGTTACCTTTCCTTAGGAGTAAGTAATCAATCTGAGTCTTAGCCACCACACTACGAAAGGTCACAATGTGCTCATCACTCTTCTGGAAGCTCGAGTTAGCTATGACCAACTCGAAAGACCTGTTAAAGTCTAATAGCGAAACTCATCCATCATTCCTATCCCCAAAGCCTAAACGGCCATGCACATTGTCGTATCCACTTAAAGTGGCCCTTATGTGGCCATTAAAATCTCCACCTATCAAAAATTTCTCGGTCTGTGGGACGCCTCTCACTACCTCATCTAACTCCTCCCATAAGCGTTTTTTCTACTCCTCACCCAAACCCGCTTGTGGAGCATAAACACTAATTATGTTATAAATAAGCCCACCCAAAACTAGCTTAATAGTCATCATCCTATCATTCACCCTCCTAACCTCTACCACTTGATCCATGGCTCCCGGTCTACTAAAATACCTACTCCATTCCTACTCCTCAAGCGTCCTGAGTACCACAACTTAAATCTGTACACCTCTAAAGCCTTGGTTCCTACCAATTTGATTTCCTGGACACGCACTACACTGATATTCCATTTCTTAAGAATCTTCACTAGCTCGATCGACTTTCCCGTCAATGTTCCTATGTTTCAAGATCCAATTCTCTTAAGCTCCTTTGTTACCCTTACCACCCCTGCCCCCGCCCCCAATCGAGGACACAACCTTAAACTAACATCATAACCCGAAGCCACTAATACAAGTTGGAAAATTAATTGAGTGTAATGTAATCGGGCAACTAGCAAGTAAGCAACCACAAATATTTCAATGGAAGTATTATTAAACCAAGCCGAAATAAGAGAGTAAACATGCAGGGAGCAACAAAGATTAGCAAGCAATAAATAAGAAATAGAAGGAGTATTTCACGAGGAGTGGACACTTGCAAGCAATCAAAGAGTCTAGAATAAAAAAGAAACAATCAAACACTCAAGAAGGTTAACTGTAATAATATATCAATACAAAACAAATTGAAGAGGCAACACAAAATTCGAGGCAATAGAACTAGTAATCCATATCCAAATAGACGAAGCAAGACACTATAATAATATGAACAAAGCATCAATATATTCGAGTAATAGAACTAAAATAAACGCAACAATTTATTATAAATGCATCAATTTATTCAAAGCGCAACAGGCCAGGACAAAAAATCCTATGAAGAGATGGGTAAAAGAGTAGAGATCACCGGGTATTGGCTGATTTGGTGGATTTCGATGAAAATCCGGCGGAGGCGGCGGTCGTCGATCTTCAGGTCCGGCCTAGCCGAAAAAGGTTTTTTTGAGCACGCTCTAGAGTGTGAGTGTCCGGTCAGGTGTAGGGTTTCGATCTGGAACGATCTCGCCGGAGGAGATAGTGGGAGAAACCTTTTTCGACTGGATTTGATGGAAAATAAAGGACGGGAGGAGAGAAGATAAGAGGAAGGGAGAGAGCGAGAGAGGGCGAGAGACTTACCTGATCGCCGGATAGATGATAAATGGGCTCACCGACAAGTGAACGTTATTAGAGAGCGAGAGAGAGAGCAATTGTCTATGTAATACCAATATAAATGATATTTTATTTTTGTACTTAGGTATTTTACCTACAATTAAAATAATATTATATGTTATTATATACCCAGATCCAATTTGTGGAATTACACTGGGTACGTTGTTGTATATTTTATTATATATTTTAATGTAAGTTCGTTAACATTATGAATAGAATAATCCTTTATGTGTTTATTACAAAATCTATTGCATTTTTGTATGATTTTATGTGTTGAGATAAGAGAGGGAAAATGTCTATTCTTTAAAATTGAATGAAGAGTTTGATTTTTGATAGCGGAGTTTAGGGGTGTAAATGATTTCAACCCTCTAAAAATTACATGAAAAATACTTAAGATTATAAATTTCTCAAATCAAAATGATAAAACGAATACTACATTCTAAAATGTTAGTGGGATGCAGAGTATTTAAGAGAAACTTACGACGTCAAAAGGACTTAGAAAAAAAGGAGGAGGGATACGTGATTGCAAATAAAAGTTTGATTATTTCAGCCTTCACTCTGGGCCCAAATAATATAATGGGCGGGCCTTTTCACCTCCCTTAATTCTACAGCTGCAAAACTAAAACCCTATTTTTCTCCCTAGAGGTAAATTTCTTATTGTTGGTAATTTGTGTTTTATTATAGTTTGTGTATGCTGTTTTTTTTATTGGTAAGAAATCTTGTGGGTAATTAAGATTTCAAGTTGCATAGATGAAACTGACCCTAATTTCTCATGCTGCAGCTTAAGCTGTGTAATTGTGTGAAAATAAACGCACAACTGCATCCACATTGCAGAATTAAAATTAGAGGTATGTTCGGTATGAAGGAAAATATTTTATAAGTGAATTTCTTGCTTATTTTCGCATGTTCGATACGTAAAGTAAAAAATAATTATCCTAAAAGCATTTATATGTAATTTAGACAAATACTGTGTGGGGATGGAGGGTGGGTGAAGATGAGGTGAGTTCAAGGATGGGAAGGAGATAATCAATATGGAATGTTACTTGTGCAGAAAATGTTTTCCTCTATACGGAACACACCCTAGAATTAGAATTTACTTTGATTTGGCTTGTTTCCTACAAAGTTGGTCTCAAATGAGAAAAAACACAACTCATACACGTTTGGGAATTTCATCGAATTAACACAGGATTGAACATTATGGCGGAAGAATTGCAGTTAGTTTCAGAAGCTGGAAAAATGTTTAGGAAAAGAAAGATGGAGCACAAGAAGAAAGGGGGTAAGGGAAAGAAGAAGTTCAAGGGTGTGCCATTTAATGAAAAAAGGGCAAAAATAGACAACAAAATGAAGAAGCTTTTCGAGAAGAGAGCAAGAGACTATAACTCTGATACTGAGGATGATGCGGAGCCTGCCCCTGTAAGTAGAGCTAAACCCACATCATATGATAAACAAAAGCCCAAATCATATGGCAAAGAGAAGCCCAAATCATATGGTAAAGAGAAACGCACATCATATCGTAAAGAGGAGGATGATTTTGAAGAGGAATGGGTGGATGATGAAGGAGAGGATGGCAATGAGGAACTTGAGGTATCCGAAGATGAAGATGGGGAAATTCAGCCTGGAATTACTAAGTTCATAGATGGTTGTAAAGCATTCAGATTGGCATTCAAGAAGTTACTAAAGAAGTCTGCTTCTGATGATATACTGGTGAGCAACCTGCTTTGTCCATCAGTTTTGTTTGGTCATCTGCCTTATTATATATTTTAACATCAGGCTGGTACTTCAATGTTTCAAAGGAAAACATAGTTGGTTTGGCTTCTTGTTCTTTTTTTTCTGAAGTTTCAGTGCTTCAAAATAATTTTATTTTGTTTTGTTTTGTTTCTTAATTGGTGTCTTGATTTGGTGTTAACATATTAATCTTCTATGAGTGTTTGGATGTGACATCATTGTCTTTTATTTCGGGTCGAGGGTATATGGGAAACATCCTCTCTACAGGTAGGGGTAAGGTTTGCTTACATCCTACCCTCCTCAGACCCCACTCGTGGGACTATACCGGATATGTTGTTGTTGTTGTTGAGTGTTTGGATGTGGTTTTGGGAGAAAACAAAGCATCGTTGGAGGAGAAAACAAGACAACTGCAGGAAAACAAAACATTTTGTTTCTTCTGTCGCAATAAAAATATTGTTTCCAAAGATAAAACAGACCCTTTCTACACCTTTTAATGCGTGTATTCAGTTATTAGTAAGTATGCTATATTCTGGTGAACTCATTGGTTAAGAGCTATTGAAGCTCATAATAACTGCGGATTGGAAGTGCTAGGAGGAACTAATGGTAAATATGTGGGTTTGATGAACCTAACCTGCAGGGCCCTGTCTTATCAGCACACAAGAAGCTTGTTGCAGAGAAGCTTGCTGAAGAAGATGTCGAACGAAAGGATAAGGGGGAGGCAAAAAAGGAGAAACACTTGGTAATTCTGTCTGGTTTTATTTAATTGCTAAGTTTCTTGAATAAGTTTATGTCCTATTTTTAGTGTATTAATGGGTCTTGTTCTAAACTTTGACATCTTTGCAAAAGATAAGAGAAAAGGGACATGCGAAACCTGCAAATTTCTTGAACGCCGATGAAAAATCTCTAATAGCAGTTGCAACAAAGGGAGGTAATCAACTTTTTGTTTTTGTTTTTGTTTTGGAATTTATATTACTATTACAAATGTATTATTAAGCTTTCTCTCAGATCTTCTAACTAACTTGGTTCTTAATTTTTTGGGCATTGTGGGATTATCAGTTGTCAAGTTATTCAATGCTGTAAGTTGCAGTATACATTTTGAACTTGATGCTTCTGTTTTATAAAAAAAAATCTTATGCTACTTTCAGCTAGCTCAAATTTATCTGCGTATCTGATACAGGTTAACAAAGCACAACATGCTCAAAAAGGTTTAAATCCTTCAAGGGCAAAAGATGAGAAAGGTAAGGGCAGAATACCGCATGGATTATATGATTGGCTCTTAATTTTCTTTATAAAAGATGATTGTTTCTTGAAACAACTGAGAGCTCTGCATCAACTGTAAATTTTCATCTATAAAACTGCAATTGATGACAAATTCTTGATAATTCAGTTGGGATAATTTGGAAAAGCTTAACCTTAAGAGCTGTTACTCTGTATCCTAAACAATTTCTATTTTCTGATGTATAGCAATAAAGAAGCGACGAAGAGAAGTCTTTTTCTCCGAATTGGGCAAGACACCATCACAAACAGCTGTGTCAAAGGTCAACTCTCAACTCTCTCTCTCTCTCTCTCAGCTTAGCATTATGATCATTTGGGATAATTTCTCTCATTGTTTCGTAACATCTTATCATAGTAAACTTGTCATGAGCCATCCTTTTTTTTGTTTTTTGGAGTAGGGTGGAGGGGAATGGGATGAGCCATTTTGGCTCGTATCAGGATAAAAGAATTTTCATGCTGTCTCTAAGTGGTCTTTATATTTTATTTGCCTTGTTACATTTGCTTCACAGTTGGATGAGTTGCTCATATATATATATATATATATATATATATATATATATATATATATAGAGAGAGAGAGAGAGAGAGAGAGAGAGAGAGAGAGAGAGATGAAAAGGTACATCAAATAATATGATATATTTTGGTGCTTCACTACAATTATCAATCATTTTCTGAATAGAAGGAAGAAACAACTTGAACACGGGGGACTTGATAATTTTCAAGTGCTTGTCCAAAAAAAAAAGAATATTTTCAACTTGAACAGGTTATTGCCTTTTCCCCTTATTCTGTAACTTAATTTCATGCAGGCTGGCGCATCCAATTCCCCGAAAGATGAAGGTCCCTCGTGGGCTCCTCTACGTGATAATTACATGCTGACTAATCCCAAGTTAAAGGACTGGGATAAGAATACGGTAAGGATAACTTGCTCCTAAAATTCTGAATTTACCTAGACACCATTATTGCAAATTTGAGATGAGATAGGAGTAGCCACCTTTTATCAATCATTATATTGTTATATTATTTTTAGTAATAAAAGGGGGTTCTAACTTATTAATATATAGCAAGGTGTTCCCCTAAATTCAAAACTTTTTTTCAATACTCACAGTTGTTATTAGTTAATAATCCTAGTGATTGGATCTCTATGCTTAATAGGGGTGGTAGGATAATCTCCGTCCTTGCAAATGACCAATGTCATCTGATGTTCATGCAGGACACTGTTGCAGACGACGTGAGGATGTCAGCTGATTCAGATTCATCTGATGATGAATAAGTTCACTGAGAACATGATGTTCAATCTATCTGCTTCAAGCATATTGGCATGCCGAACACATATCTTCAATGCAGGGAAGTGGATGCCTGGGCATTGTCAAATTAATGCTGGAGCATCTTTTTGACTGTACAGAGATCCTCCTGTTTGTTAGTTGATGCTGTATTATTAAAAGAGCTGTATGAACTGGCTTCTACAATCCTCTTTGAGATAATATTTTTGATTTTTCTGCATTTTTTATCCTATTCTTCCTGCTAATGGGGATATACTTATTGGTGTTTGAAATATCCTAGTATTACACAAGGTTGATTTAGCACTGTGAAATGGCTTCGCATAGCCTTGTGTTGTCAAGATAGTTTTACCAAAGATGATTTAGCTTGAGAAAGTTGGTTTAGTCTTGATGCAGCCTGAATATTCATCAACCATCTTTTTTTTTTCAAGAGCAAAATGTATATGTTTTATGAAGCCTGATGATTCAAGAACCAACACAAGTGTCAAAGGCTAAGGCCCGGATTGTGGTTTTTCATCGATTCTTTATCAATATACAACTCTTCCTTTGAACCTTGTCAACAATCGAACTTAAAGATATGAATTTAGTGTTATTTGATGGTTTCCTAAATATGTATGTTATTCTCCTTGTAGCATTTGCAGCCTTGAATATGGGCTCAGACTTTTGTATGTGCCCAATGGGCTTGAATTTTGATTATGATTTGGTTACATACCAGTACAAGTACTAAAGCTCTGTGGAATATAAGCCCAAATAGAACAATAAGTTACATATGGGCAACATAAACATAAAATATGGTGTTCTTTCTTGCTTTTCTCTTGTGCTTTCATGCTAAGGTACTTGAAGTAGAAGCTTTCCCAATTTCTCACTTTTATGAATGATGTTAGTCCAATGAAATATTAGTACTTCTAATAAGACACAATCTTTTGAAAAAAAGTTACTTCACATTCTTTAATGACTTCAATGAATAAAAGCGACAAAAAGAATGTGTTGGGTGTCAAGTACCCGGTAGAATAATTTAGGCATATATATATATATGTGTATAGTTTTTTATAACGAATGTATAAACTATACATACCAAGAAAAATAAACATGGTTATTTTTGTAAAGATGCCTAATATATCTCATAGTCCAAAAGTGTGAGGTTTAAGTGGCTATCAATACTTCCAAAAATGAAAAGAAGAAAAAGTGAAAGAATTGTGTGAAAGGTGTGTTCCTATGATGATAATTTGGAGTGGTCCTAAATAAAGATACCAAATGTAAAAGCAGCATAATGGTTATACCTTCATTTTTTTTTCTTTTAGAAATGTTCCTTTATATATCAGCATTAAGGTTTCCAAATACGCAAGTAGAAATGCCATGGAGGAAATATTTTCTATCCTTTTCATTGACACTTTAGATGGTTCCATCACTAAATTGATATTAATGGCTAAGAAATCATTGATAATAAGAACAATTCTTGAACCAACACCATTTCCACTTTTTTGACCCCTAACTTTTTGAAGAATGAAGATACCTAAAAGTAGCACCAATAGATTGAAGAATTAACTTAAATAACCACCCATCTAATCAGTTAAATTAAATATCGCGGGCAGATATTTAATAGATATATAATTCATATATAATATATGTATAAATCATATATACTAGCTAGGAATAGAAAAAAAAGATAATTCGACTGGTTATGTGGGTAAAGATCCCTATTTTTTCAAGTACTAATAAATTTGAACATATGAAAAAGTATTACATGTGATTTACAATTTTACAATTCTGTTTGAAGAGCTACCCAAAATCTCTGTTGACCAAGACTTTCAAATTGTGTTACTTGTTTGCCATGTGAATAATGATGGGTCTAATTTGTGTAGTAAATTTGGGACATGTGAATTCATGGTTTCTATGTATCGGTATTTTATGTATATTGTTAAACGACGTAATATACATGTGATATACACCGAATATACATCGTTGTATATCACATATATATTGAGTCATAAAAGATGCGACTGGGCCACCGGCGATGCTCGGCCCATTCTCCCGGCGTTGGCGACCCGGAATACTCGGCCCACTCCGGCGGTCACTGCAATGCACTGCACCGCCCATAGCCATTCTCGCCACAAATTACCCGGAACTGGAATGCAAGCCTCGGCCCATCTCGGTGAAATGAGTACAAAACAATATTGTATATATGGTATATATATTTGTAGTATATTGTAAGGAAAAGGATACCTTAATTAGTGTTATACACTTACCATAATTGTATAGTTAGAATTATGGTAAAATAAGGATTTAGAAATAGAATAGGAAAAGGATTTCCCTATTATGGAAATATGAACTTGTATATATAGCCTTTCAATTAATGAAAATAATCAAGGGGATTATTTCTTTCATGGTATCAAGAGACTAGGTCTAAACAAAAGTTTTCTTCTCTCAAACTTTTGTATCCTTGGCCGAGAACCCCCCCCCCCCCTTCCCTCGGGTTTTCTCTCCAAATATCTCGTCTTCCGCTCTCAAAAACCTCTCTCAAATTTAACCTCCTTCTTTGTTCTTTCAAATATGTCTAAGAACAATTTTCACCCTGCCCTCACGGTTTCCAATATCAAGCTAAGTGTCCCTATTGTCCTTGAGATGGAAAACGTTCAATATGCAACGTGGGCGAGTTGTTTAAAATTCACGCTATATCTTATCAAGTTCTTCATCACATCATTCCTCCCGCTAGACCCCGTCTGCGGAGGATCCCGAGCTATGGATTACACTTGATGCTACCGTTCTTCGGTGGATATACGCCACTATTTCGATGGACCTTCTACGGACGATTATGGAGCCGGATACCATGGCTATGGCTGCATGGAATAGATTGCGTGACATATTCCAAGACAACCAACATTCCCGTGTCGTCACACTCGAGCAGGAATTCTCTCTCGTTCGAATGGATGTATTTCCGAACGTTTCTGCATATTGCAAGAAACTAAAAGAATTGGCGGATCAACTCCGTAATGTTGGCGCACCGGTAACAAATAATCGTCTAGTTCTACAGTTGGTTGCCGGTCTTTCGGAGGCCTATAATGGTGTTGGCACTCTCCTTCGCCAAAGCAACCCTCTTCCCGACTTCCATCAAGCCCGCTCCATGCTTACGTTGGAAGAAGCCGGTTTAGCTAAAAAGGCGGCTACCGGAGCAAGTCCAGTTGTCATGATGGCGTCCTCTCTCCTAATCCGTCGTTTTTGTTAATAATTCGGGCCAAAACCATAATAATGGTGGCGGCAAGAATAATCGCAAGAATAATAACAAAAACCGCGGGGCAAACGCGGTGGTAATGGTGGAGGTTCGGTAGTCGCAAAACGTCGGTGGGTCCCATCCAATGAACGGTGGCCCACCACCCCCATGGGCCAAAGCGGTGGGGCCCATGGCAATGGACCGTGGGCCGGCGGCCCATACCGGCAGTGCGGGGAAATTCCGGCGGCCGGTGGGGCCGGCCAACAATCCGGGCCCAATGCCCGGCGGTGGCGGCCCATCGGCCAGCCGGTGGCCCAACAACGGCGCGGTGGTAGCGAGCGGGCCGAGTCCAAAGCACGGCCAGAGTTCTTGGGCCCCGACCTCCGCAAGCCCATCATGCGGCAGGCCCTACTCGGACCGATATCGAGGCCGCGATGCACACGTTGGGATTAACTCAACCGGACCAAAATTGGTACATGGACACCGGGGCCACTACTCACACGACTTCCGACTCGGGTACTCTCTCATCTTATTCCAATTTGAGCACCCCTCGGGGATAATCATTGGTAATGGCGGTTCTATTCCAATTCTAGGGTATGGTCGGAAAACGTTGTCTCCCCCCAATCCACCACTCCTCTTGAAAAATACTTTACATGCTCCTAAATTGATTAAAAATTTAGTGTACGTCCGAAAGTTCACAAATGACAATTACCATTTCGTTGAATTTGATCCTTTCGGTTTCTCGTGAAGGATTTCAAGACGGGGAGTCATCTCACGAGGTGTGATAGTAGGGGGAATCTATATCCTATCATGCCCGGTTTCGATCCATCGAGTCCGGCCTTGCCATCGGCTTTTGGTGACCATCTCTCCTTCCATGTGGCATGCTCGTTTGGGTCATCCGGGATCTTCTATTTTATCAGTTTTAGATAAAAATAGCTTTATTTCTTGTAAGGGTACGAGTCGTACTCCAATTTGTCAGTCTTGTTCATTAGGAAAAATTGTTAAGTTGCCATTTGTAGACTCCAATTCTCATACTTCTATGCCATTTGACATTATTCATAGCGACTTATGGACATCTCCGTTCTTAGTTCAATGGGTCATCGATATTATGTTCTCTTCTTAGATGATTATTCTAGATTTTTGTGGACGTTTCCAATTGCGAATAAATCACAAGTGTTTTCCGTCTTCATAAAATTTAGAGCGTTCGTTCGTACTCAATTCGAAAGAGAAATAAAAAATATTCAATGTGATAATGGGAAGGAGTATGACAATAGGGAGTTTCGAGAATTTTGTGCTACTCATGGGATAAATTTTCGGTTTTCATGTCCTCATACATCTTCACAAAATGGGAAAGCCGAACGCAAAATTCGTTCCATAAATAACATTGTCCGAACTCTCCTAATCCATGCCTCCATACCTCCGTATTTTTGGCATCATGCTCTACAAATGGCCACTTACCTTCTTAACATAATTCCGTCTAAAGGTCTGACATATTCTTCCCCTCTCAAAATCTTATATAATAAGAACCCGTCTTATTCTCATCTTCGGATTTTTGGGTGCTTGTGTTATCCGTTATTCCCATCCACCACAATTAACAAACTTCAGGCTCGGTCTACTCCGTGTGTATTTTTGGGTTATCCGTCGAATCATCGTGGTTATAAGTGTTTTGATTTATCCTCCAAGAAAATCCTTATAAACCGTCATGTCATTTTTGATGAAACCCAATTCCCTTTTACGAAAGTTCATACTCCCGAGCCTAAGTCGTATAATTTTTTGGATGACCAAATATCCCCGTATATTATTCGGAATTTTTCGGACAACTCCCGTGCCCAAAATCCTCCAGCGGGCCCACTGCCCGCTGGTCCCCACGAGCGCGTCGCCCCTGCGTTGTTCCCGGCCATCGGAACAGTTCCAGCCTATTGGGCCAGTCCGGCCCAATTGCGGAACCGGTCCGTAAACCTGACCCCAATTCTGGAAGTGCTCCAGAATCAGATTCCAGCTTGTACCGATTTGGGCCAGCAGGTCCACTGCCTGCTGGCCAGTCCGTCCCGAGCCCAGAAAATTCCCAAAATTCCATCACTTCTTCCTCGAGTCATAGACCGGTCACTCGTAGTCAGCGGGGTATTTTTACACCTAAAAGACATTTTAATTTACATTCTGATGTCTCTAAATCCCCCTTGCCCCGCAATCCTGTGTCCGCATTACATGACCCTAATTGAAAAATTGCTATGACTGATGAATATAATGATCTTATTGATAATAAGACGTGGGAGTTCGTGCCCCGTCCATATGGTATTAATATTATCAGGTCTATGTGGATTTTTGCTCATAAGGAGAATTCAGATGGGTCCTTTGCTCGACATAAGGCGCGACTTGTTGGTGATGGTAAGACTCAGCAGGTTGGAATTGATTGTGGTGAGACGTTTAGTCCGGTAGTCAAACCGGCTACTATTCGCACTGTGCTTAGCTTGGCTCTTTCAAAGACTTGGCCAATCCATCAGTTGGATGTCAATAATGCCTTTCTACATGGTGACCTCAAGGAAACAGATCTATATGCATCGCCGTTGGGTTTCAGGGGATCCCAACCGCCCTCATCATGTCCGTTTGTTGAAGAAGTCATTATATGGGCTTAAGCGGTCCCCACGTGCCTGGTATACACGATTTGCTGATTTTGTTTCGACTATTGGTTCACACACGAGCAGTCGACAATTCTTTGTTCATCCACCGCCGTGGTTCGTCATTGGCCTATATTCTCGTTATATGTGGATGATATCATCTTGACCGCCTCCTCCGATGCTTTGCGTCGGTCTATCATGGCCATGCTCGTTCGAATTTGCTATGAAGGACTTAGGGCCGTTGAGTTATTTTTGGGGATTGCCGTCAAACGTCATTCGGATGGCTTGTTTCTGTCTCAACGGAAGTATGTCGGCCGAGATCATAGAGAGGGTCGGGATGTCATCCCGTAAGTCCACTTCCACGCCGATTGATGCAAACCCAAAGGCGAGTGCCGCAACGGTGCACCATATGAGGACCCGACCCGCTATCGCGGTCTTGCGGGGGCCCTCCGAGTATCTTATCTTTACCGGACCGGATATTACATATGCGGTTCAGCAGTGTGTTTATTCATGCATGATCCCGAGAGTTGAGCACATGAATGCAATCAAACGCATCATTCGGTATATTCGGGGGACACTTTGGACTATGGGTTGCACTTGTATCCTTCGTCTACATCCACACTTGTCTCTTACACGGATCGATTGGGGTGGTTGTCCCGACACCGAACGGTCGACTTCGGCTGCTCTTGTATGTTCCTTGGCAACAACTTGGTCTCATGGTCGACAAAACGTCAAGCAACTCTGTCACGCTCCGGTGCGAGAGGCGGAATATCGAGGGTAGCGAATGTGGTCTCCGAGTCATGTTGGCTACGTAATTTGTTGTTGGAGCTTCATTGTCCCATTCGAAGGCAACCTTGGTATATTGCGATAACATTAATGCCATCTACCTTTCGGGTAACCCGATTCAACACCAACGCACCAAGCATATCGAAATGGACATTCACTTTGTCCGTGAAAAGGTTGCAAAGGGTCAAGTTCGCGTATGCCATGTCCCGTCTCGTTATCCTTAATTAGTGTTATTTTTTAAAAATGGTATAATATTATTTCCCTATTATGAAATATGAACTATATGTTATCAAGGGGATTAAAAATGTTAAAAATGGTATAATACTATCTTTTGGAACTTATGCTACAAAAATGTTAAATGGTGCACTTGGTTGAGAATTGAGTTATTTACCTAAAGATTTAGGGATTTTTTTAAAAAAAAAATCTTATTACATAGGGGGTAGGGGAGGGGAAAATGGGGAGATGATTACAATGTGGGGATTCGAATCCTCACTAACAAGGTGAAAGTTCATATGACTAACAACTTGAGCTATTAGATCCTTACATAGTTCTAAGGATAAATTCTCATTTAATACATATTTTTCTTTTTTGTTTTTAGTGGTGCACCATATTTTAGAAATCTTGAATTCGCCTATGTCAGGTTAAGTACTTTACATACTTTCTAAATGATCAATTTTAATTTTAAAACAATTAAAGTAATACAAAAAATGAAGAAGCTAGCTAACTCTAGAATATTAAATTAGGCGATATACGTTATGATAAAGGTGGTAAAAAAGGCAGCAGCCATTTTTCATATGGTCCTATATAAAAATTTCAACAGGAGTGTCCTAATTTTTATAAACAGAATATTAACAAAATAACTAAAGACAGACCAAACTATATGGTGATATTGAGAATACTGCTGTCAATTGTATTTTATTTGGGGGGGGACTGTGGACATCCGATCCGTGGATCCATTTTTTATTAAATATATCCATAACCTAGAATGTAATTTTATAAGTATTTTCTTAATTTTTTTTCCATAATTTATGTATTGGATAAAGGGTTGAACCAGGATAAGGCACAAGTCACACAACCATGTAATTTGTCTTTGAAATTTCATTTCTTTTACCTATATGCTCTCTGCAGTTTCCCATATTTTCATTTCTATAAAAAGAAAAAATTATCACTCTTCTTTAAATTTTCCTTTCTTGAATCTGCTAGTTATAAGTTTTAAATATCTTTCTCTCATTTGTTTGATCAGCAAAAAAAATGGGACTTTTGATATATGACTGGCATTGTTTTATGTTGTTTAATGAAGTCAATCAGTAGAACTACAAGTGGAGCATCACTAAAGTCTCCAAAAATTAGCTCAAAGTTACAACCTGTTCAACATTACTAATGAAGTTAATCGTCTTTATTTTCTTGTGATGCTAAAAATTTGTTCAGTATTTTGGAAGAATTGTGTCATGTTTGTGTAGGTTGATTGAATAAACTCAATCATTTTTTTTAATCAGATTGCGTTTCATTTTGTCATAAAAGTTTCAACATGTGGGAATATTATTCAAGCTAAAAAAATTTACATGTAGATCCAAATCTGATCGGTGGACCCGGTGGATCCGGATTTGGATCTGGTTTTTATGGACCCGATAGATCTGGATCCAGATATGAAAAATGGATCTGGATCTGGATCTAATAGGATCCGGTCCAGATCTGATCCGTTGCCATCCCTAGCTATACATCTAAAGATATTTTTGCCGCATGGACTTACAAGTTGCTTTCTTTTCAAGTATTTTAAGAAAAAGTGTTTGTACCAAAATTGTACCCGCATAAAGTAAGCTAACTAAAAAAAAATGTTATGAAATAATAAAACTAGAACAAGAATATTGCGAAGAAAGCGAGAAGAGATGAGAGTTCTTTATTTTTCTTGAGGGATGTAAATATAATGAAGGTAACATCTTTATTTATAATAGAAAACTGACTTGGTTCCAAAGTTACTAACCCCAATGGAGACACCTGAAAATCTAGCCATAATGTATTCTTGGAGGATTGAAACCCTTTATTCTATACAATTATAGCACCTGCACTAGGAGTTGATGTCATTCTCACCTTCCTTCGATTTTTCACTAGCTAAATGGCGCTTGTCAAATTTCGTTATGCTAATATTATGAGTGCGTCCATGCACTATTTTTCTTTTCTAGAAAGAAAGAAGAGGATTTTAGTTCATTCACAAGAGAGAATGCCTAGAAAGTCAGTCCACTAACAGTTCTATTGGTCCTTTTAAACTCTAGCTTTTTCTTCGATTCAAAAATCGTCAATCATATGTGTAAATGTCTAGAGCTTACCTACGGGTCATATTTCAAAAATAGAAAGAGAAAGAGGATTGTGTTGAGGTAAATCTATCAAAGCTAGGCAGATATATAGATTCATTTCCGGCTGCTAAGAGAGAACAGGAAATAAAATCAAATAATTGTATTTTAATGAGCATCATTGTTGGTGAAAATACAATGAAAAATACAATTACAATCGAAAAATTAAAAATGAAGAAAAATATCTTCAGGCTAAGGCACAGATATCTCTGAAAGAATATAATCCCTTGATTATTTTTATTAATGAAAGAATATATATACAATTTACAATTTTCCATAATAGGAAAATCCTATTCCTATTTTATTTCTAAAACCTTATTCTACTTGTACAATAACTATACAATTATGGTAAGTGTACAATTCTAATTACAACAAAATATTACCTAAAATAGGCCACTAAATCGTGATATACATGGCCAATATACCGTGTATATCACGGGTGTTTATCACATCCCCGTAGTCATAGCGGGCGGTCTTCATACACTAAGATTGTCCCTAAAATCTTCAAAAAGGACCGAGGGAAGACCCTTAGTAAAGATGTCTACAATTTGATACCTGGACGGGACGTGGCAGACGACACTAATGTGTTTAATGCGCTGGTTTTGAACCGGATTACCAGAAAGGTAGACGACACTAATATTATCACAATAAACCAAGGTAGCTTTATGAATAGGACAATGAAGTTCTAAAAGAAGATTACGTAACCAACAGGATTCAGAGACCACATTGGCTACCCCTCGATACTCGGCCTTTGCACTAGAGCGTGATAATGTAGACTGACGTTTCGCAGACCATGAGACCAAGTTATTATCAAGAAATATGCAATAGTCGGACGTAGAACGTCTGATATCTGGACAGTCAACCCAATCAACATCTGTATACGAGACAAGTGTAGACGTCGATGAAGGATATAAATGTAAGCCAAAGTTAAGTGTTCCCTGGATGTATCGAATAATATGTTTGAGCGCACTCATGTGCTCAACCATGGGATCATTCATAAACAAGCACACATGTTGTACGACATACGTAATATCTGGTCTCGTGAAAGTAAGATACTGAAGAGCCCCTGGAAGACTATGATATTGGGTTGGATCCTCGTACGGTGAGCCCGCCGCAACATCCAACTTGGGTTTAGTATCAACTGGAGTGGAAGTAGACTTGCATGAATACATACCAGCTCGCTCAATGATCTCAGCTGCATACTTCCTTTATGATAAGAATAACCCACCTGCATGACGAGTGACAACAATTCCCAAAAAGTAACTCAAGGGCCCCAAGTCTTTCATAGCAAACTCATAACTGAGCATTGTCATGATAGAATTTCGCAAAGTATTAGAAGAAGCAGTCAAGATAATATCATCCACATATAATAGTATATAAGCTAGGGAAGTACCACGAAGATATATGAACAATGAATTATCAAACTCGTTGTGTGAAAACCCAATAGATGAAACATAGTCTGCAAATCTCTTATACCAAGCCCCTGGGGCCTGCTTAAGCCCATACAAGGACTTCTTTAATAAACAAACATGATGACTCAAAAGCCCAAGGGTTGATACATGTAAATGATCTCCTTAAGATCACCATGTAAGAAAGCATTCTTCATATCTAACTGATGAATGGGCCAAGCTTTCGAAAGAGTCAGACTGAGAATAGTGCGAATGGTAGCTGGTTTGACCACCGGACCAAACGTCTCACCACAATCCACGCCAACCTGCTGAGTCTTACCATCACCTACAAGACGAGTCTTATGCCTC
Organism: Anisodus tanguticus; assembly: GCA_034509755.1. Classification (NCBI taxonomy): domain Eukaryota; kingdom Viridiplantae; phylum Streptophyta; class Magnoliopsida; order Solanales; family Solanaceae; genus Anisodus; species Anisodus tanguticus. The sequence goes on along the minus strand of CM067550.1, from coordinate 44,784,297 downwards.
GCAAAAGAACCGTCAGAATTATCCTTATGAGTAAAAATTCACATAGACCGAATAATATTAACACCAGAAGGACGGGGTACCAACTCCCACGTTTTATTTTTCAATAAGAGCATCATATTTGTCATTCATAGCCAATTTCCAATTCGGATCATTTAAAGTGGACACTGGGTTACGGGATAGATGGGATTTAAGAACATTAGAATTTAGATTAAAATATCTTTTTGATTTAAAAATACCCCGTTGACTACGAGTGACTGGTCTGTGACTCGGGGGAGAATTGGGTGGATTTTGGGACAAAATTGGCGGGGTGACAGACTAGCCAGCAGGCAGTGGGCCTGCTGGCCCAATACTGGACGCAAAAACTGGCGTTGGACTGAGAACGGAAAGTGGGCCCAGTTGCTGGACCCGTGATAGGAGGGCTGGGCAGTTGTGATGGTACATGAGGTCCAGCGGGCAGTGGGCCCGCTGGCGGAAGTTGGGTGCGGGACAAATCCGATAAATGGTGGATAATATACAGGGAGACATCGTCATTCAAAAAATTATACGAACTAGGCCCGGGACTACTTTCCTTTGCAAACGGAAATTGGGTTTCATCGAAAATAACATGGCGACTAATTATGATTTTATTAGACGACAAATCAAAATACGTATAACCACGATGATTTGATGCATAACCCAAAAACACACGAGGGATAGAACGGCTTGAAGTTTGTTAATTGTAGTTGACGGGAATAGTGAATAACATAAGCACTCAAATACCCCAAGATGTGAATAAGAAGAAGTCTTATTATATAAGATTTGAAGAGGGGAGGAAAATGCCAAACCTTTGGTAGGAAGTATGTTATGAAGATAAGTAGTCATTTGTAGAGCATGATGCCAAAAGGAAGGGGGTACGGAAGCATGGACCATTAAAGTTCGGATAATATTATTAATGGTACAAATTTTTCGTTTGGCTTTCCCATTTTGTGAGGAAGTATGAGCACAAGATAAATGAAAAACGATGCCATTAGTGTCACAAAAATCCCAAAACAACTCATTATCATACTCTTTGCCATTATCACATTGAATATTTTTTATTTCCCGATTGAATTGGGTACAGATGAATGCTCGAAATTTTTAAAAAGTGAAAAAAACTTGTGATTTTTTCGCTAACGGAACGGTCCATAAAAAATTAGAATAATCATCCAAAAACAGAGCATAATAATGATGGCCTACAGAACTCAAAACGGGAGATGTCCGTAAATCGCTATGAATAATATCAAATGGCATTAAAGTACGAGAAGTAGAGGCTACAAATGGTAATCTAACATGTTTTCCTAGAGGACAATATTGACAAATCGGAGTACTACGCGCACCCTTACAAGAAATAAAATTATTTTTATGTAAGAAATAAATAATAGACGACCCAGGGTGACCCAAACGTGCATGCCATAAGGACAGAGCTAGAGCTGCAAAAGTAGATGACAAGGCTTGACTCGAGAGACCGGAGGCGGGCGTGATAGGATAAAGATCTCTCCTACTATCACATCTCATGAGAGGAATCCCCGTCTTGAAATCCTTCACAGAAAACCCAAAAGAATCAAAATTAACAGAAACCCAATAATAGTGGTAAATTTACGGACATACACCAAATTTTTAATTAAGTTAGGGGCATGAATGGTATTTTTCAAGACAATAGGGGGATGGTGGGATACAAAGTTTTATGACCGTAACCACAAATTGGAATTGAATTATCATTACCAATAATTATGCCACGATTGTTTCTCAAATTGGAATAAGACGAGAGGGTACTTTGATCGGACGTCGTGTGAGTAGTGGCTCCGATGTCCATTTACCAATTTGCGTCCGGAGGATTTAATCCAAGTGTGTGCATCGCGACTTCAATGTCAGTAGGGGTGGGGCACGCTGCATGGTGGGCCTGCGGAGGCCGAGACCCAAGTACACCCACTTGCTGGCCCAGCCCAGAAGAATGTCTCGGGTACCACTGTTGCTGGAAAGAATTGGGCTTGTTGGCAGCTAGAAATTGGGACCCAGTTCTGGTTGTGGGCATACGGCGGGCAATATAGGCTGTTGGGCCCAGGGCCACTGGCCCAGTTCCACGGACATGGGCCCAGGGCTGTGGCCAGTTAGCTTGCGGCCCACTGCCCCGAGGTCCATCGCCACCCCCATTATGGCCACCTCGGTTTCACCACAGTTTTTATCATTATTTTTGTAATTTTGACCCTTTTTGCCACCACCGTTGTTGCGGTTTTGGCCGGAATTATTGGAGACAGAGGGAGAATAGTCAGATGCGATCACCATTACGATGTCATGGGCCCCAATGGCCCCTTTCTTAGCCAAGCCTGCTTCTTCGAGTGTGAGCATGGAACGGGCCTGATAAAACTACGGAAGAGGACTGCTCTGACGAAGAAGTGTACCGACGCCACTATAAGCCTCAGATAGGCCTTCAACTATTTGAAGGAAAAGACGATCGTTGGTAACGGGCGCACCAACGTTGCGGAGTTGGTCTGCCAATTCTTTCAACCTTTTGTAGTAAGCTAAAATGTTAGAGAAGTCTTCTATAGTGACGTGGGAGAATTCCTGGTCAAGGATAACATCACGATAATTTTAATTATCTTAGAATATATCACGCACTCTATTCCAAGTATCCATTGCCGTAGCGTCTGGTTCGATAATCATTTGCAATAGGTCGGTAGAGATAGTGGATTAAATCCACTGAAGAACGTTAGCATCAAGGGTCATCCATAATTTAGGATCATCCTCGAGTTTAGGCACCTCCGTATCAGCAGGGGCCGAAGGAATTATGTGATGGAGGAATTGATGCGAGCGTGCGTGAACTTTGAACAGTTCGGCCCACGTCGCATATTGGACGTTTTCTATTTCAAGAATGATAGGGATGTGGTTCTTGATGTTAGAAATAGTAAGGCAGGGTGAAACGTGTTCTTAGCCATCACAATCAACGCAAGACGTGACGTAGGGATTTTGGAAGAATCTTTGGGAAGAGATAAGGGATCAAAGTGCATGGAAACTAAGGGGAAGTTCTCAGAATTTGAGGCACGAATATATACAATTTATAATTTTCCATAATAGAAAAATCATATTCCTATTCTACTCCTAAAATCTTATTCTACTTGTACAATAACTATACAATTATAGTAAGTGTACAATTCTAATTACAACAAAACATTATCTAAAATAGGCCACTAAACCGTGATATACACGGTATGTATACACCGTGTATATCACGGGTTTAACAACTCATCTTTGCTAAGTCAGCCCGTGATATACATGGCTAATATACCGTATATATCACGGGTGTTTATCAATCTAGCTCTCTTTAAGGAGATTCAAGCCCACTGCACCAAATCTTTACCGGTCCAACAGTAATCCTCCTGAATTTTCCCCTCCAGGATACAACAGCCTGACCACGTTGTATAACTCAACAAACTCTGGACAAGATATTGAATTCAAAGCTCCATAAAAAAGAACACCTTGCTTCAACTAAGTCAAAACTCTCTTTTTTTAAGTCAATTTTCTTATGCACTCTATATTTTTCTCTCCCCTCAAAAGCTAAGGATAATTTTTATTTATAGATGAAAAAAATCATCTTTGAATTGAATTGGATGAAAGGTGAGAGAGTAGGGTAACAAAGTAGGTAGAAAGTGGAAGAATTATGGCTTAGAGGTTACATGAGTTACAAGAGAAATAATTGTCACATTCTACCCCTAGCTACTATGATTAAAGAGATAGTGGAATAATAAAGTAATGGCACAAAAACGTGAGAATGAGAAACACCACTTCTGCCATTTTTATGGCCACAACGTGCAGAGGTAATTAGGACATTATAAGGCACTTAATATGACATATCTTTTAATGTTAAAATTTTTATAAGAACCATTAATCCCTCACTCATTTTAATATTAAATAAAAGAGTATACCAACTGAAGGTAGACTATTATACATAATGAATGTGTGCTTTGTATTGAATCCCCACTTAGTAAAACAGTAATCTTTACTCCAGAGTCATAGTGGTCTCAGACTTGAACTATGAGTGATTAAGGGAAATAAAGAAATATTGCTTCTACATAATAATCAAGGTGTTGACATGAGCTTCAATAGTCAACACATTACGGCCTTGTGCTATCCCAGTTTCATGAGTGCTTTTGAAAACGAGCCCAATTCTTATAGGAAGTGGCCTACTTCCACACTTATATAGGTGAAATTTGTCAAGAGTGCTCTTGTAACTTAACACCCCACTCATATTTCTATCTGTTATCACCGCCACAAGTGGCTCTTCGATAACGTTTGCCTGAGGTGTAGGACCACGTTTCTGAAACTTGCAAAATAGAGCAATATGTCCACTCTTGCCACATACAAAGCACGGTCCTCCATTTTAAACTTGTTAATTTTGTGCTTGGTTATTGACACCATTATCTTTTTTAGGAGGTCTACCATTATTTTTCTTGAATATTTTCTTCTTAGGCTTTATAGAAATATTTTTGTGAGAATTAAGAGCAGCATTATCTGAAGTAATTAAATTTATCTTATTATTGTTGGAATGTAAGGCGCTCTCTTCCGGTTGTAAAAGTGCATCTTGGCCCCTTGCCTCTTCTTCCATGTGGATTCGAATAATCAACATTTCAAGAGAGGTTTGCTTTTGTTTGTGGCACATAGTGTTTTGAAATTTCTTCCAAGAAGGTGGAAGTTTATTTATTATGCCACAAACAATAAGGTTATCTCCAATTTTAATCTCCTCGGACTTGAGTTCTCCAACGATCATAATAAAGTCTTGAGCTTGGTCTATCACTAATTTATTGTCCACCATTTGAAAATAAAAAAATCTACTAGCAGCATATTTTTTCGCTCCAGCCTCTTCGGTATCATATTTACTCTGCAATGCTTTTCAAATTTTCTTTGCACTAGAGTAAGTTCTATCATAATAATCATAAAATTATCAGATAGACTATTAAGTAACTAATACCGATAATTGTGTGAATCTTTATCGTACTTTTCAACTTTTTCTTGAAGAGAAATAAGTTCTTCATCATTTATGGGAAGTTGTCTACTTTGTTTGGATTCTTCTCAGTTAACACATAAAAAATATTGAGAAGACTTAAGTAGAAAAGTACTTTACCCTTTCATCTCTTAAATGGAGTACCGTTAAACCGAAATGACTTGTTAAGATCTCCAACCTTGACATTCGCGAATTTTTCAATTGTAGCCACTGAATCTCCTTAAAATTGTTGGTGAAAATACAATTACAATCGAAAAATTAAAAATGAAGAAAATAATATCTTCAGGTTGAGACGCGGATATCTCGTTCTCTTTAAGGAGATTCAAGCCCACTGCACCAAATATTTACCGGTCCAACAGTAATCCTTCTGACTTGTCCCCTCCAGGATATAACATATCCGACCACGTCGTATAACTCAACAAACTCTGGACAAGATGTTGAGTCCAAAGCTTCACTAAAAAGAATACCTTCATTCAACTAAGTAAAACTCTCTTTTTAAGTCACTTTTCTCATGAATTCTATATTTTCTCTCCCCTCAAAAGCTAAGGATGATTTCTATTTATAGGTGAAGAAATTCATCCTTGAATTGAATTAGATGAAAGGTCAGAGAATGGGATAATAAAGTAGATAGAAAATGAAAGAATTATGACTTAAGAGGTTATCAAGAGAAATAATTGTCACATTCTACCACTAACCGTAAGAATAATTAGAATTAGTAGAATATTTTCCTCAATATTCATCTTCCACAAATATGGTTAATATACAACTATACAAGGCTACAATTAAGTAAATGATAAGGAGAAGATCATGCCTAATTATCTTTCCAAGATAATGCTAATCTTCCTAATTAACTATTTTACCTCCTACCATATACAAATGATTTTATAATAATTACTAATTACACTAATTGATTACTAATTATTCTATCACTCCCCCGCAGTCAAAGCGGAAGGTAAACGGATGCCGAGACTGTTCTAAAAAATATTCAAAAAACACCAGCGGAAGACCTTTAGTAAAAATATCTGCAATTTGATAGCGTGTCTGGACATATAGCACCCACACTTGTCCGCGTGAGACCTTTTCACGGACAAAGTGGATATCCAGCTTAATATATTTTGTGCGTTGATGATTGAGTGGATTTTCGGACAAGTAGATGGCACTAACATTATCACAATACACCAATGTAGCTTTCGAAATCGGGCAGTGGAGTTCAAGTAGAAGATTTTGAAGCCAACACGATTCAGATACAACATTGGCAACACCTCGATATTCTGCTTTGGCGCTGGATCTGGATAACGTGGCCTGTCTTTTTTAGGACCATGAAACCAAATTATCATCAAGAAATATACCATAACCAGAGGTGGAGCGTCTGGTGTCCGGATAACCTCCCCAATCGGTATTCGTGTAGGAGACAAGTGTGGATGTCGACGAGGGCTATAAATGCAAACCATACTCGACAATACCCTGAATATAACGCACTATGCGTTTGAGAGCATGCATATGATCATCCTTCGTATTATGCATGAAGAGGCACACTAGTTTCACAACATAAGAAATGTCTGGTCTAGTGAATGTCAGATATTGCAGGGCCCCTGCCAGGCTACGATAGAGTGTCGTATCGGCAAATGGCTTGCCGAAGGATGCACTCAATTTGGATTTGGTGTCCACCGGAGTTGCCTAAGGTTTACAGGAGGACATGCCAGCACGTTCGACAATATCATCTGCGTACTTCTTTTGGGATATCATTTGGGTCACAGCTATGCCTAAAAAGTAGTGTAGTGGCCCTAGATCCTTCATTGCAAATTCAAAGCCAAGATGTGACATGATGGACTTTCGAAGAGCATCTGATGAGGCAGTTAGTATAATATCATCCACATAATAAAAAAGATAAGCAATATTATTACCATGACGATAAATAAACAGAGAGTGATCGGAACAGTTGTTGGAAAAACCAATATGTGAAACAAAGTCCGTAAACCGCTTTTACCATGCCGGGGGGCTTGCTTTAGCCCATAAATAATTTCTTGAGGAGGCACACATGATTGGGATATTTAGAGTCCTTGTATACCAAAGGTTGGTACATGTACACTATTTCATTCAATTGTCAATGGAGAAAGGCATTTTTGACATCTAATTGATGAAGTGGTCATGCCTTTGAGAGAGCAAGACTAAGAACTGTTATGATAGTTGTTGGTTTAACCACCGGATTGAACGTCTCACCGTAATCCACGCCAACACATTGTGTCTTGCCGTTACCTACAAGACGGGCTTTATGTCGCTCAAATGTACCATAAGATTTTTCTTTGTGACTAAAAATCTACATAGACCGAATTATATTAGCATTAGGAGGACGAGGTACCAATTCTCACGTCTTATTTTTAATAAGAGCATTAAACTCATCATCCATAGCCATTTTTCAATTCGGGTCATGAAGAGCAAACACGGGATTACGAGGTAATGGTGATTTTGAGACTTGGGCGTGTAAGCTATATTTGGTGTTGGGTTGAAAATACCGTGTTGGCTTCGGGTAATGGATCATTTGATAGTATTTTGGGCCGTTGGGGTTGCATAGCCTGGCAGGTGGTAGAGAACTGGGCCGCGGCCCAAGCCACTGCCAGGCAATGGTAATGAAACAATGTTGTGGACGGGGAGTTGGTCCTGGGAACTAAAGGCCTAGTTTGCTGAACATAATTGTCCCGCGGCTGGGCCATCATCAAGAAAATCATAGGTATGAGGTCCGGACTTGTGCATTTTGGCAAATGGGAAATTTGATTCATAAAAAATTATGTGACGACTTATAATTATTTTATTGGAAGAAATGTCGTAACATTTGTAACCTCGATGATTATAAGAATTTCCCAAGAAAACACAAGGAGTAGACCGGGGTTGAAGTTTGGTGATTGTAGTGGATGGAAAAAGAGGATAGCATAAGCACCCGAATACCCTTAAATGAGAGTAAGAGGGGTCCCGTAGGTAGAGGATTTTTAGTGGAACTTGATAGGACAAGTTCTTGTGGGGAAGTATGTTCAATAAGTATGTGGTCATTTGTAGTGAATGGTGCCAAAATAAGGAGGGTAATGATGCATGGGCAAGGGATATTCGAACAATATTATTTATGGTTCATATTTTTCGTTCCGCCTTCCCATTTTGTGAGGATGTGTGGTGACATGAAAGGCAAAAGTTTAAACCATGAGAGTTGCAAAAATCCCAAAAATGCCTATTATCAAACTCCCTACCATTGGCACATTGAATAGTTTTTATCCCATGTTCAAACTGATTTTATATGAATGCTCTAAATTTTAGAAATGTGGAAAAAACTTATGATTTTTTAGAGAAGAAAAACGTCCACAAAAAATTGTAGTAATCATCTAATAGAAGCAAATAATATATATGCCTCGAAGAGCTCAAAACGGGTGAAGTCCAAATATCACAATGAATAATATCAAAAGACATAAATGTGAATGAATTAGAGTGAACAATGGCAATTGAACATGTTTACCAAGTGGAGATGAACGGCACTTATTCAAAGTTCGTGTTTGAGTACAAGAAATAAAATTATTTTGTTTAAGGGAGGCTAACACAGGTGCTCCCAGATGGCCCAAACGTTCATGTCATAATATGGGTGTTAAAGCTGCAAAAGTGGTTGGTAACTTGGACTGTGTAATGGGTGAGGTTATTGGATAGAGCTCCCCTTGGCTATCACATCTCATGAGAAGTTTCCCCGTCTGAAAATCCTTCACGGAAAATCCAAAAGGGTAAAAAATAACATACACTCAATTATCAATAGTAAACTTTCTAACAGATACCAAGTTTTTAATTAATTGTGGAGCGTGAAGAACATTCTTTAAGGTTAGTGGTGGGTTTGGTGGTGACAAATTAGTAGAAACCTCGAATTGGAATAGAATGACCATTTTTATAATTATACCATTATTTTTGCTCAAATTAAAATAGGACGAGAGATTACCTTGGGAGGACGTCATATGAGACGTCGCTCCGGAATCCATATACCAATTTGCGTCGGGCGGATTAAGTCCAAGAGTGTGCATGGTGGACTCAATATCCGTTGGGTGGGCCACTACCGAATGGGCCTCCTACCACTGGGATGGTAGTGGCCCATCACTGCTTGTACTGATGCGGCCTCTCGGCCCAAAATTGGAAGGCTCAAAATGGTTCTGGAAATTTCCAGTAGACTGACCAATGGGCCTGGTGACTGGCCTGGCCTAGTTTCCCGTCGGGACTGGGCACGGTGGCACAACCCAAGGAAACTTCCAAGCCCATTGGACTGGACCACCGCGGGGCTGCCACTACTGGCCACCGGGACTGTTTCGGCCATTATTTCCGCCGTCGCCGCCGAAATTCCGGTGGCCTCCATTTTTGTTATTCCCGTAATTTCCTCCTTTATTTTCACCACAATTTCGTCCTTTTTGTCCTCGATTTTGTTGTGGTTCCAAATTGGTAGTATTTTCATGTGTTGGGGCGACAATCATGGCGGAATTTGAAATGATTGCGGCCTTTTTGGCAAAATTCGCTTCTTCAAGAATGAGCATAGAGCGGGCTTGGTGAAATAATGGGAGAGGATTTGCTCTGTCGGATGAGCGTTCCCACGCCACTATATGTGTCGGTAAGTTCGGTAACCAATTGTAGAACCAATCGATTGTTAGTGACCGGAGAACCAACATTCTTGAGTTGATCCGACACAACTTTGAGGCTTTGACAATATGCCGACGCAGTTGGAAAATCCGTCATGTCGGTGGTGGAGAATTCTTGCTCCAATGTGACGGCGCATGAATTTTTGTTGTCTTGAAAAATATCCCGCAAACGATTCTAGGCCTCCATTGCCGTAGAATCGGGGCTCTATTATTGTGTGCAAGAGATCCATTCGAGGAACATGGAGACTAGTTGATAGTTTCATAAATTCACGAGAGAACTGTGGCATCAAGAGTTTCTCAAAGTTCTTTTTCATCGTCGATTTTTAAGACCTTCTCTTTGCCTTTTTCCGGTGGGATTATGTGATGAATAACCCGGTGGGAACGGTAACAAATTTTAAAGAGCTATGCCCAAGTTGCATAATGAACATTTTCCATCTCAAGAGTGATGGAAATATGTGTTTTGATATTAGAGACGGCAAGAGCGGGATGAAATGTGGATTTGGATTCCGACATGGTTGACAGGAAAATGAAAAAAAAAAAAGTAAGGGGATGTTTTGGTGGTCGGCCGGTGGAGGAGTGGTGGGAGAGGGTGGCCGATTTTTTTTTGGAGTATTTTTATCGAGGGTAGGATTTTTTCCTAATCTTATGATACCATGTAAGAATAATTAGAATTGGTAGAATATTTTCCTCAATATTCATCTTCCACAAATATAGTTAATATACAACTATACAAGGCTATAATCAAGTAAATGATAAGGAGAAGACCATGCCTAATTATCTTCCCAAGATAATACTAATCTTCCTAATTAACTATTTTACCTCCTACCATATACAAATAATTTTATAATAATTACTAATTACACTAATTATTCTATCACTAACTACTCTGATTAAAGAGATGGTGGAATAATAAAGTAACAACCATATAATGGCACAAAAACGTGAGAATGAGAAACACCACTTCTCCCATTTTTATGGCCACAACGTGCAGAAGTAATTAGGACATTATAAGGCACTTAATATGACATATTTTTTAATATTAAAATGTTGATAAGAACCATCAGTCATCTTTTGGACACTTGGCTATAGCAATACTAAACCATAAAAATTTGTGATGGAATAGATATAATTTTTTCACTCTTAATCAGAAGTTTAATGTTCGAGCCCTGAAAATGAAAAAAATATATTGGTAGGGAGTATTTTCTTTGAATGAGTCTTACGATGTGTGGAGCCTATTCTCCAAAGCGGATACCAAATACTTGGCGGAAAAAAAGTAGATTATATGCCTAGATCCTTAGGGGCCGTTTGGTTCATGGAATAAGATGCGATACTCAGGATTATATTTCATTTAAAAGATAAGAAAAATAACACCAAATTTGATGGGATAAAGTGGGATATCCAGAATTAAGTTTGGAATTAAATTATCCCTTAAAATTTAGAACTAAATAAAGTATAAATTTAATCTCAAATGTGCCACATGACCCTAACATTAGACCAAGTTTTACTTGTTCAAGTTGGGTGTTCCAACAAGGCAGCAAATATGGTTGAAACTAAACCATTACAATACTTATCCTTGTTCTGTATGCAGCCTGTGTCTAGGTCCAGAACAAATTAGATGGAGATTACTTCTTGAATTTTCTGGAAAGTGGGTCCAGTTCCCTAATCCAATCAATCGAAAAGACAAAATGATATGTCCAAATGATACAAAAAATTGGACCATTTGTGATAGGGCCCAATCTGAGACAATCCTCCATGTGTGGGGAACTATTGATGAGGATGTTTTTAGTTTACGTAAATTGCCAAATTGCTTATTGACTTTTAGTGATGTCAACTTCTTTGCACAAACCATCAAATGATGTGGTGTAGTGGATGAGGTTGCTTTTTTATTAATCAAAGGTCTCGGATTCAAACTTTGGGTATGAAAAAAACCTTGATAGGGAGCGCTTCCCCTAGAAATGGGCTCTAACCGGTGCGAATTCGAATATAGTCGGGCTCTAATACAGATACCGAACACCGAGTGAGAAACAAAAAAAATACCTTATTTGCACAACCTCATTTTGATTTGAGGAGAAGAGTCAGTCACAACTTCAATCATATCATAGAAATATAAGAGAGAGAGAAATTAGGTAAAAGCTTTATGTCAAAATCAAAATTTAGGTACATGACCTAAAGTGTTTAACATGGTGTATGCATGAGTATAGTGGGCTTAGTTAGATGAAGAGACTACTACTTAGGGCCCAATTTTCAAATAAAGACGCAATAATAATAACAAAAATAACAACAAAATATTATCATAATTGGTAGGGGGAATTGGATGAAACAGAGCAAATTTGAGCGACTTAAAGTGGGTGAAGTATATAAGATCATAAAACAACATTCCAGAATTCATTTGGATCAAAACGAGTTACACCAAGACAATTGAAAGACGGAGATGGATTAAGGATTTTAATTTTATGGGTTAAGCTCGTCTATCACATCTCATTCAATTTACTAGCTAGATTTGACATATTTTATTTGTACTTATATAGCGAGTTTTTTAACATATACATATAGCGTTTAAATTAAAATTACTAAGTTTAAATAAATCCATGGCTTATTCACTAGATGTCTGGACTGCCCCTGGTTGAAGAAATGATAACATGGTTTATTTAACGTTAACTTCTAATTGTACCCTACATTCAAAATTATTTATTTATGAAGGAGCAAGCCTTTTAAACTATTGAAATTGACACAGAGTTGCATTTTTATGGGTAAAATATTAACATTTATGTCAGATAAGATTTATGTTTCGAGCATAGAACTATATTATTCAATAACGGAGTTTGTATTGTACCACACTTCAATTTCTTCAGTGTGATGAGGAAATTCACTTCGCAGCTATTTTTAATATGTGGATTGATGCTTTGGGCTTATATAATAATGATAAATTATTTATTGAAAAGGCAACTAGTATGTTATGTGTTTATTTTATTTTCCAATATGATGGTATCTATTTTGCAGCCCAGCTCATCTGAATGTGCGCAGAAATATCCCACTTTAGAAGTAAAATACTTTCTATCAAACGCCACTTCATCCTCAGAGTTCGAACTTGAAACTATAACCTTTTGGGTGATATGTGTTCGTGCAGTCGTGTGTGTAAGTATTTTGATTTCGGGTAAATTTAACAATGACTAATTGACTATAAGGTCTTTTGTTACTATATATATAAAATCTGTTTTTTCTTAACATAAAAAATAAAATAAAATAAAAAAAGCAAAGTGGTTTTTTATTAGTATACTTCAATATGGTATTTTTGCGCATAATTTGATATTTATATATTCTGCAAGTTGTGTTATCAGTGAATTAGTTTATCACTAGTATTCACCTTTTAATAGGCCATAGAATTCCAAACAAGAAAACAATGAAAAAATAAATCTCCTAAAATAGGGAGGAAAAAAGGTGGTGAACAATAAAATTACCCATAATTATCTACAATGACCCATAATTATCTACGATCACCATCAATCATGAATCTTGTAATTAATGTAATTGATCTAATCAATCCTAATTGTATGTAAGACGTTTTTCAAATATGATGGTGAGTGTGGGTGGGGAAGTATTACCTGACCAATACCATGAATTGGAATTTCCTGCCCACTGCAGACAACAATATTTTTTATTAATGCTCATATTAAAATAAGACGAGAGATTACCTTGAGGTGTCGTCATGCGTGACGTAGCCCCCGTGTCCATGTACCATGAGTTATCTGGAACATTAAGATTCATGTTGTTCATGGCATGTTCAATATCGGTTGGAGCATAACCCACGGAAGATGGTGCATGGGCTGCAAACGCTTGTTGTGGACGAGAACCTAGAAGTCCGGGCTGTCGGTTCGAAAATGGTGGTCTGGCCCACGAAGAGGTAGGGTAGGGGCATGGAGTGGCAGCCCACTGTGGTGGCCAAGACCACAGTGGGTACTGCCCCAATAGGGCCCACCGAGCGGGGCCCAGTGACTGCCGTCACTGCCCCTCCGATTGGTGGTTGCCGCTGCCGCCGGCGGGTGGACCGCCACCCCTTCCGTATCCCTTTCTGCCATTATTTTTTCCTTTGTTGTTGTTTCGATTTGACCCTCGTTTTTGCCTATTGCTGTTGCGATTTTCGATTCCTCCCGAATCGAAATTTGGTATTGCAAAATCTGCGAAGGTGAAGACGAGTGTTGTTTCGGTGGTAGCTGCCCCGGAGGCTATGTGTTTGGAAAGCATGTTAAACTTCCTTTTTCATCATATACTTCACACACACTTATGTCATTTGATCTTATACATTGTGATTTGTGGACATCACCAGTTTTGAGCAGGGCTGGCCAACGGGGTGGGCGGGTCCCGGCAGGACGGGGGGAGGGCGGGACAGGTCCTCCGGCAGGACTGGCGGGATCCGTCGATGTCCCGTCCCGTTCCCGGTCCCGTCGGAAAAGGGGACCGGTCTTATCGGGCCGGGGGCGGGCGGGATCGGGTTTTTTTTTTTTGCACTTAATTTTGAAAAAGAACATATATAAACGCCTCAATAATTGAACAAGATATTGTAATAAAAACATCCCAAGGCTGTTTTGTGCCTCTTATATTATTTAATAAAAATATAATTTTTTTGTAATACAATTTCAAAATTGTAACTTTGTGGTGTTGAAAGTTGCAAATAAACACATTTAAAAAATCACATATTTATAAACACATTTTCTAGTTTCTTCACAATGTCTTGTAGTTCTTCGGTTGGAATTGGAATTTGTTGGTCAAATTGCTCGACGTCGCTTCCACCTCCATTGGATAAGATTTCGTTGTAGTTTTCGTCGTCTTTTTCGTTGATCTCCGGTTGACCGCACCTTCTACGCTCCACTCGTATCTAATCTCTGAATAAAACTGCAATCTCCAAGTTGTCTCCTGCTAATGAGTGTCTGTGCTCTCATATTTGAAATCTTCCGGCAGAAAAAGTGCTTTCAGACGTTGTTGATGACACTTGTATGTTCAATACATCTCTGGACATCTTTGATAGTGTCGAAAATGTCTTCTCATACTCCCTCCAGTATTTCAGCAAGTCTTCACATCCTTCTTCTTTGAGAACTGTTTGGTACGGTACAACACCCTGCAAAACAAAAATATCAAACTCGCTAACTTAATTAGTAGTGGTACCACTAAACATTCTATGTCTAAGGCTTTCAATACTAGCCGCAGAAACAACATATCTTTTTTGAAGTTGTATTGAAGAAGTTGAAGAAGAAGAAGAAGGAGGAGGAGGAGGAAGAGGAGGAGGAGGTATGGAAGCCGGTTGATTGCTAGCACTTTCTTGTTGGTAATGCGTATATACTTTTTTACATTCATCATGTATGCTAGAAAAAACTTCTTTAGTTGGTTCCTTAGGTGGTTGGTCATTTGGATTTTTTGGAGTTGGAGGTGTAAGTACTGCTATGCAATCATAAATAATTTCAATAAATGTTTTACAACCATCTATTTTAATAGTCATAATTAATACAACACCAATAATATAAATAGTTGGAATAGGAAAAAAAATTAATATGTGCCTTATAAGATGGTTTTTCGATATATTCACTAAGTAACAAAAATATTTGAGCTATATAAAATAACATAGTTGAAATAGTAGGATAATAAATACCGGAAAATTCTTTAGTAGCTTGAAAAAATTTCTCTAAAAATACAATAACATCGGAAATTTTTCCCAATCGTTATCTACAACAATATCTGTTGGATTTCGATTATGGGAATTAAAAAAATAGTGTTATAGGTCTTCTATAATCATAAGCAACAAGTAGTTGTTCATATAAAGAATTTCACCTAATCGCTACTTCTTCGGGAATTTTCTATAAACTTCGAGAATTTTTTTCCCAAGTTTTTTTTCTTTGCCAGGAAAATGATATAATGAATACTGTAAATATTGTTGATATTCATGTGCAAATTTAAAAACGTCTCTCCTAACAGTTGATCTAGGAAAATCGTTAAAAGCAGGATTGTACATATCTCTGATGTAATGAATAAAACCAGGAGAAGAAGGAAATGAAAAAGGCGAACCCTCCACTGCAACTAATTTTGCTATTGCTTCCCTTTCTCTATGTTTATCGTATTTAGGACATACATCCCCCCCCCCCCCCCCGTCATCAGGTTAATTTGACCATGTACTTGATCTAGGACACTATGTGAACCTTGTCCTGACTGAGAGCGCATTGGCGCACCCGATGTTGTAGCCTCGTATTCATTCCACCTAACTTTGTGAAAACTTTGTACATGTCTCAATAAACCTCCCGCCCCACCCTGACCTTTTCCCATTTTAAATTTATAAACATTTTTATAAATTTGGCATCTAACTACTTGATTCTCTTGGTCCCTATCAAAAAAATCGCATGCAGGAGATTTTAATTTTCGTTGTGTGGGGCCTCGTCTCATATTAGGGGGAATAAGAGGCGTTTCAATTTCAGTTTGAGGTACACTATTGGGTGTGTCGTCTAGATTAGTGGGTGTGTCATCTAGATTATCTTCTAAATTAAAGTCTTGTTGAGTTGCAGAATATATCTCATCGTCTAATGGTATATCATTAAAAATTCAGTTTCATCTATATGAGTGTAATCAATCAAATCATCCTGCCGATAAATAGGATGACTAGAAGAAGTACCCCTACCCTTGTTACCCCTACTAGATGAAGCACTTTTACCCTTAAACATACCACATAATAATTCCATTTTAATTATGCAAATAAATAGTTAAAGATAATGAAATTAAGTGTGATAATTAAGATAAAGTAACAATAATAATTTAAAGAAGGAACGGAGGTACCAAATGCCGACGTAACGTCGACTTGTAATCGATGTTAAAAATTGAAACTTTGCTCGATGGATGATCCTCAAGCTAGTTGGCAACTTCACTCCCAATTTTTTAACTTTGATATAAATGAGCAAAAAAATATAATATTTAGTAGGCAATGTAGAATTGTAGAGAGATAAATTGAGAGACTAAAGAGATTGTTGAAAGATTTGTGAGAAAGATGAAGAGAAAATGAGGTATTATAGTTGGAAAATTGGGTTAAAGTGTAAATATATTAACTTAGGGGTTAAAAATAAATACTAAGGGGGTAGGGGGTAGGGGGTAGGGGGTTGGTGGGAGGCCAAAAATGGCCATTGCACAACAGCCAAAATATAAAATGGTCATTGTGCAACGACTATTTTTGCAAAGGGGATCAGGGCGGGCGAGATCGGGACGGGATCGGGGTGGGACCGGGCTGGACGAGCTCAGTTCCTGTCCCGGGTTCGAGTCCCGTTCCATTTTTTTTTGCTAGATCGGGGCGGGGTCGGGGCGGGGTCGGATCGGCCCACTAGCCAGCCCTAATTTTGAGTTCTGCATGTCATAAATATTATATGCTCATTTTAGATGATTATTCGAATTTTCTATGGACATTTCCCTTAGGATAAAAATCGCAAGCCTACACCATGTTTAAACAATTTAGTGTTTTTATCAAAATTCAATTTGACAAATCCATTAAATGTTTTCAATGTGACAATGGGAGGGAATTCGTAAAAGCTCAATTTAATGATTTTTTTCACCAAAATGGGATATCTTTGTGTCTTTCATGTCCACATACATCACCTCAAAATGGGTAAGCAGGAAGGAAAATTCGAACCATTAATAATATGATGCACATACTTCTTGTGCATTCGTCCACACCATCAACTTTTTGGCATCATGCACTTCAAATGGCCACATATATTTTAAATATTCTTCCTAGCAAAATACTCTCCAAGGTGTCACCTACACAAATGTTGTACCACCGCATACCATCTTTTACACATTTGAGGGTTTTTGGGTGTTTGTGTTATCCATTGTTTCCGTCCACTACCATTAACAAACTTCAAGCCCGTTCCACTCCTTGTATGTTTTTGGGATATCCACAAAATCATAGGGGATATAAATGTTATGATATGATGAACGGGAAAATCATTTTCTCTCGTCACATAGTTTTTGATGAATCTACATTTCCGTCTGCTAATTCTCATATGTCATCCCTCTTCATATGATTTCTTGGATGACGGAATACATCTAATTTTACAACAACATCTTAATACCTGAAATTAGATTGAACCATCCCAACCATGAAGTGGGACTGGACCAGTCCGCGGTATGGAGGCCACTGCCTCTCTACCGTCGGTCTCAGCCCATTCCACTTCGAGTGGTTGCCAGGCCCAATTGAGAGAGCCCACTGCTCCCTCACTCGTAAACCCAACCCGTGTCTCCCAGCCCAATAACCAAACAGAAACCCAACTTCAACAATATTCATCCTTGGCCCAAAACACCACCCCCTATCATCCCACCACATTTGCCGAGACCCCTAATTCCCAGACAATAGGGTTAGCCCAATCTCGGACCATTAAAACTTGTGCCATGCACAGGATATTTCGACCCAAATGTCATTTTAACCTAACATCATCGGTCCAACCATCACTTCTACCAAAAAATCCCAAAGCAGCCCTATCAGACCCGAATTGAAAAGCTGTTATGTTAGATGAAATTGATAATCTTATTAAAAATAAGACATGGGAGTTAGTGCCCCGTCCATCTAATGTGAACATTATTCGGTCTATGTGGGTTTTTTTGTCATAAAAAGAATTATGATGGCTCCTTTGCGAGATACAAAGCTCGTCTTGTTGGTGATGACAGGTCTCAGCAGGTTGGCGTGGATTGTGGTGAAGCATTCAGTCCGGTGGTTAATCCAGCAACTATCAGGACGGTTCTTAGCATGGCACTATCAAAATCCTGGTCCATTCATCAACTAGATGTCAAAAATGCATTCTTACATGGCAATTTACAGGAGACATTTTACATGCACCAGCCGTTGGGTTTCCGAGACTGTACACATCCGGATTATGTTTATCTGTTGAAAAATCCTTATATGATTTGAAATAGGCTCCACGGGCATGGTATAACAGGTTTGCAGGGTTCGTATCCACACTGGGTTTCTCACACATCAAGTCCAATCAGTCCTTGTTCATTTACAAGAAAGAAAGTGACATGGCTTATATCCTTTTATATGTAGATGACATCATTCTCACAGCCTCATCTACATCACTTCGCCGGTCTATTATTTCCTTTCTTGCAACAGAATTTGCGATGAAGGATTTGGGTCCATTAAATTACTTTTTGGGAATTGTTGTAACCCAATATGAATGTGGTCTGTTTCTCAGTCAAAAGAAATACGCCGAGGAGATCATTGAAAAATCTGGTATGTCCTCCTGCAAACCGTCAAACACACACCTGTTGATACAAATGCCAAATTAAGCAACGCTACATGGACCCCATACAGTGATCCAACACACTACCGCAACCTTGCAGGGACCTTACAGTACCTCACTTTCATGAGACCTGATATCTCCTACGCGGTTCATCAAGTGTGTTTACATATGCATGATCCGAAAGAAGAACATATGGGTACTCTTCATTTTGGACTGCATTTGTATAAGTCCTCCATTTTGAGTCTCTCGTCTTATATGGATGCAGATTGGGGTGACTGCCCGGACACACGACGTTCTACTTCTGGTTATTGTATATTTTTTGGAGATAACCTTATCTCATGGTCATCCAAACGACAACCAACAATGTCTCAGTCGAGTGCAGAAGCAGAATACCGAGGGGTAGCCAATGTAGTTGTTGAATCATGTTGGCTCCATAATCTCCTTTTAGAGCTCCATTGTCCCATTGAAAAGGAAACTGTAGTTTATTGTGATAATGTGAGTGCGATATACTTATCCGGTAATCCTGTCCAACATCAACGCACAAAACACATAGATATGGATATATTATTTGTCCGAGAAAAGGTTGCACGTGGACAAGTCCGTGTTCTCCATGTACCATCCCGTTATCAGATTGCCGACATTTTCACCAAAGGTCTTCCGCAGGTACAATTTGATGATTTCAGGGACAATCTCAGCATACGAGAACCTCCCGCTAAGACTGCGGGGGAATGTTAAGATAATTATGGGTCAATCCCATAATTATGTACAATCACCATCAATCATGAATCTTGTAATTATATAGTATCATACAATTAGGATTGATTAGATCAATTACATTAATTAGGATATTCTTAGAGATAGTCAAATCTTAATTATTAGAGTTATATATATTGTAAACTTGATAATGAAATAAGATCATGAAATTCATTTCCTTCCCAAATAACATAACCAGACAGCCTAATTAGGACAACCTTATTATATATTCACCTATTTTGGCGTATTTACTTGAATATAATCACTTTTATTGTTGATGGATATATTTGATGTTTTACCTAACCATATATGTATAGTTTAGTATGCAGATGTAATAGTTCCTAATTCTTAACCTACTCAAGCGGCAACTAAAACACTTTATGACAAACACTTATTATTTAGACATGAGTCAAACTAATGAAAATACCTGATGAAAACGTGTTATTGTGTTGTGTTATGTTATGCATGTATGTTTGTGTATGTTGATTTTGATTCGTGTGATCCATGTTCGTATTTGAACTGTTTCCTCCCAATATTTAATAACTTAGACGTTGTCTACCCTTTTTTTTTTGTTAATCTACAAATACTTTGAGGGATCGTTTGATTCGTGGGACATAGGGATACATAATAATCCCGGGATAAAATGTGCGGTTATAAAGGTAGGAATAAGATTTGCATACATTATTCCTATCACAGTCTCATCTGTATGATCACACTGGATTTATCGTTGTTATTATTTTTACTTAAAATGTGCGGTTATTTTATTCTTTATTTCATTAAATTTTTATTTCGAGATTAGCAATCTCGAAATTACTTATATCACAAATGATGTATTATCTTTATAGCACCGTCAATACGGAATAACAATATCATGATTATTGGTCACTAGGGCTGAGATAAAACTACCAGAAGGGCCGAGATGCACTTCTCTAAGGCTCTTCCTCAAAGTCCTTCACAATAAATATTTAAAGTTAAAATTTTAAATAAAAATTTATCTCAATTTATCTTAGAAAATAATCAAATACTTCCTCAACGTTTGACCAAATTTTCAACTACACACATTTATTATAAGAGTGTCCAATTACCTCCTGAACATTTTAAAACCGGCATATATATACTCACCCTTAAAAAGTCATACCCTCATATGTATTGGTTGGTGAAGTGTACGCGCTTGACACGTGGTAAATTTCAATTAAAACTTATTTTTTTCAATCTTTTATTTATTCTTTCTCTTTTTTCAATTATTAAATTTCTTTTACTTTTGTTTCTTGTCTCTACCTCATGTTTCCTTCTTCACAGAATGTGCCAATAAAATCAAATAGAAATCAGTTTGCGGAGAGAATGAAACGGGTTGCTTCAACGATTTGACAAAAAAAGACGCATCATCGCCGGAAGTGAATTGACAAATTTGTATTTTCCCGTCTTGGGCAACGGTTTTGACCTGAAAGCGAACCCACAACAGTCGCTGAAACTTTGTTATTGTTTGTCGTCTCTGAAAGAAATAATTTGTTGATTATTTTTATTAATGAAAGAGTATATATACAATTTACAATTTTCAGAATAGGAAAATCTTATTCCTATTCTACTCTTAAAAACTTATTCTACTTGTACAATAATTATACAATTACGGTAAGTGTACAACTCTAATTTAATTACAACAAATCATAACCTAAAATAGACTACTAAACCGTGATATACACGGCATGAATATACCGTGTATATCACGGGATTTAACAGCCCATTATGCAACCATTTTCACGTGATATACACAACGTATATACCATGTATATCATGATTCACGGGTATTTATCACCCCCGCAGTCATAGCGGGCGGTCTTCGTACGCTGAGACTGTCCCTAAAATCGTCAAATAGGATCGAGGGAAGACCCTTAGTGAAGATGTATGCAATTTGATATCTGGAAGGAACATGTAGGACGCGTACTTATCCACGAGCTACCTTTTCGCAAACAAAATGGATATACATCTCAATATGTTTAGTGCGTTGGTGTTGAACCGGATTCCCAGAAAGATAAACGACACTAATATTATCACAATATACCAAGGTAGCTTTTTGAATGGGAAAGTGAAGCTCCAAGAGAAGATTATGTAACCAACATGATTCAGAAACCACATTGGCTACCCCTCGATACTCGATCTCAGCACTGGAGCGTGATAAGGTAGCTTGTCATTTGGCAGACCACGAGACCAAGTTATCACCAAGAAATATGCAATAACCTGACGTGGAGCGTCTGGTATCTGGACAGTACCCCTATCAACATCGGTAAACGAGACAAGTGTAAATGCCGAAGATGGATATAGATACAAGCCATAGTCAAGTGTACAATGGATGTATCTGATAATGCGTTTGACCGCATTCATGTGCTCCACCCTAGGATCATGTATAAACAAACACACCTGATATACGACATACGTAATATCCGATCTCGTGAAAGTGAGTTACTGTAGAGCTCCAGCAAGACTGCGATAGTGAGTGGGATCCTCGTAAGGTGAGCCAGTCGCAGCACCCAGCTTGGATTTAGTATCAATATGAGTGGAAGCAGACTTGCACGAGGACATATCAGCTCGCTCAATGATCTCAGTTGCATACTTCCGTTGGGAGAAGAATAACCCACCTACATTAAGAGTGACAGCAATACCCGAAAAGTAACTCAAGTGGCCCAAGTCTTTCATAGCAAACTCAGAACTGAGCATTGTCATGAGACTTTCGCAACGCATCAGAAGAGGCAGTCAAGATAATATCATCCACATATAACAATATATAAGCCAGGGAAGTACCACGACGATATATGAATAATGAATTATCAGACATGTTGTGTGAAAACCCAATAGATGGAACATAGTCTGCAAATCTCTTATACCAAGCTCGTGGGGCCTGCTTAAGCCCATACAAGGACTTATTCAATAAACATACATAATGAGGATATTTGGGGTCTCGAAAACCCAATGGCTGATGCATGTAAATTGTCTCCTTAAGATCACCATGTAAGAAAGCATTCTTCATATCTAACTGATGAATGGGCCAAGCTTTCGAAAGAGCCAGACTGAGAATAGTGCGAATGTTAGCCGGTTTGACCACCGAACTAAATGTCTCACCACAATCCACGCCAACATGTTGAGTCTTACCATCACCTACAAGACGAGCCTTATGCCTCACAAAAGAACCATCAGAATTATCCTTATAAGTAAAAATCTATATAGACCGAATAATATTAACACCAGAAGGACGGGGTACTAACTCCCATGTCTTATTTGCAATATGAGCATCATATTCGTCGTTCATAACCAATTTCCAATTCGGGTCATTTAATGCGGACATTGGGTTACGGGGTAGGGGGATTTAAGAATGTTAGAATTTAGATTAAAATGTCTTTTTGGTTTAAATACCGTGATATACACGGTATATACATGTCGTGTATATCACGGATATTTATCAGTCTCACACCCAAAACAATAGATCTAAAGATTTTAAGGAGGCTATAATGGACGGTTCGCCGGTGTTAACCGCATTTTCGTCGATCGTCGGAGCTCTGGTGAGGGTGAAAACGCGAGACGGCGATAGGAGCAGGGGTTGGTGTCCATTTCGTATTTAAAACTAAAATAATTTAGATAATGAATTGTAAAAGAGATAAGATCTCAGTTCATGATATAAATTAAATCTTTAATCTGTGATATAAATAAATCTACTGAAGTAAATCAATTCCATGCCTTTATTTTATTCCCAAGTTTACAATATATACAACTCTATACAATCAATTTTGGTTATCTCTAATGATATGCTAATTAATATAATTGATACAATCATCCTAATTCGATGATCTAATTACAACATGATTGATATAATGAGATATTATGGGATAATGATGGAGATACTTAGGGATTGTGTCCCTAATTATCCTAACAGTCCCCCGCAATCTGAGTGGATGATTCTCATATGCTTAGATTGTCCCTAAAATTAACAAACAGGACGCGCGGAAGGCTTTTGGTCAAAATATCGGTAATTTGATAACGGGACGGTACATGGACATTACGGACTTGTCCACGTGCAACATTTTCTCGGACAAATAATATGTCCATTTCTATGTGTTTTGTGCGTTGATACTGAACTGGATTACCTGATAAGTAAATCGCACTCACATTATCATAATAGACCACATTTGCTTTTTCAATCGGACACTAGAGCTCTAAAAGTAGATTATGGTGCCAACATGATTCAGCAACCACATTGGCGACCCCTTAGTATTCTGCCTCAGCGCTTGACCGAGACATCATTGGCTGTCGTTTTGACGACCACGAAATGAAGTTGTCTCCCAAAAAGACACAATAACCAGAGGTGGAACGTCGGGTGTTTGGACAGCCACCCCAATCATCATCTGTATAAGATGAGAGGCTCAAAATAGAGGATTTATACAAATGTAGTCCAAAATGGAGAGTACCCTTAACATACCGCATAGTTCGCTTGAGTGCCCCCATATGTTTTTTTAGGATCATGCATATGTAAACATACTTGTTCACCGCATAGGAAATATCAGGTCTCATGAAAGTAAAATACTGCAATGCCCCTGCTAAGCTGCGGTAATGCTTTGGATCACTGTATGGAGTGACAGTAGAGCTACTCAATTTTGCCTTTGTATCAACCAATAATTGTGACGGTTTGCAGGATGTCATACCGGCTTTGTCAATGATCTCCTCGGAATATTTCTTTTGACTGAGAAATAGACCACATGCATTTTGAGTTACATCAATTCCTAAAAAAATAATTTAAATAACCCAAATCCTTCATCGCAAATTCTACCGCAAAAAGGGACATAATAAATTGGCGAAGAGATGTAGATGATGCTGTGAGAATGATGTCATCTACATAAAGAAGGATATATGCCATGTCATTGCCCTAATTATAAATGAAGAATGATTGATCGGACTTGCTGTGTGAGAAACTCATTTTGGATACAAACCCTGCAAACCTGTTATACCATGCCCTAGAAGCATGTTTCAAATCATACAAAGATTTTTTCAATAGGCAAACATAATCCGGATGAGTAGAATCTTGGAAACCCAAAGGCTGGTGCATGTAGATTGTCTCCTATAGATGGCCATGTAAGAATGCATTTTTGACATCGAACTGATGAATGGACTAGGATTTTGATAGTGCCAGGCTCATAACATTCCTGATAGTTGCTGGCTTAACTACTGGATTGAATTTTTCACCACAATCCAAGCCAACCTGTTGAGACCTGTCATCACCAACAAGACGAACTTTGTATCTCGTAAAAGAGCCGTCAGAATTCTTTTTATGACAGAAAACCCACATAGACTTGATTATGTTCACATTACATGGATGGGGCACTAACTCCCATGTCTTATTTTTAATAATAGCATCAATTTCGTCTAACATGGTAGCTTTCCAATTGGGGTATGACAGGGCTGCTTTGGGATTTTTTGGAAGCGGTGATTGTTGGACTGAAGATGTGAGGCTAAAATGACGCTTAGGCTGAAAAATCCCGTGCATGGCACATGTTTCAATGGTCCAAGTTGGTGTATTGTTTAGGTTGTCAGGTAGGCTAGTGGGCTGAGTGGCTGACCGAATTCGGGCCAAAACAGTGGGCTGGGTGATTTGGCTTTCAGCTCGGTTAGAGGGAAATATGGGTTAAGGTTTTGGGCTTGTGAACATGGGCCTGAAGAGTCGGGAGGTGTCACGGGCAAGGGGGCAGAGGCCTCCCTTCGTTAGTCCTGCCCGCCACTAAATGTGGACTATGCCGATGCCGAAGGAAGAGAGTTAGTGACCTGTGCTCCTCGGAGTGGCCCAGTCACATTTAGTGGTTGGGCTGGGACGTTGGGTGATGGGGTTTAGGCTGGTCCCACACTGTTTTGGGTATGTGAATGGTGATTCAAAATTGAATGTATTCTGTCGTTCAAAAAATCATATAAGGGTGAGGATGCCACCTGAGATTTAGTAAACGGGAACGTAGACTCATCAAAAATGACGTGACGAGAAATAATGATTTTTCCAGTCGTCATATCATAACACTTATATCCCCTATGGTTTTGTGGATATCCCAAAAACACATAAGGAGTGGAACAGGCCTGAAGTTTGTTAATGGTGGTGGACGGAAACAAGGGATAATACAAACACCCGAAAACCCTCAAATATGTAAAAGATGGGAGACGGTGGTACAACATTTGTATAGGTGACACATTGGAGAGTAGTTTGCTAGGAAAATATTTAAAAGATATGTGGCCATTTGAAGTGCATGATGTGAAAGGTTAGAGGTGTGGACGAATGTACAAGAAGTGTACGAACCATATTGTTAATTGTTTGAATTTTTTCTTTCAGCTTTTTCATTTTGAGGTGATTTATGTGGACATGAAAGACTCAAAGACAACCCGTTTTGGTAACAAAATCATTAAATTGAGAATTTATGAATTCCCTCCCATTGTCACATTGAAAATATTTAATGGATTTGTCAAATTAAGTTTTGATAAACACACAAAATTGTTTTAAAATGGTGTAGGCTTGTGATTTATTTCCTAAGAAAAATATCCACAGAAAATTTGAATAATCATCTAAAATGAGCATATGATATCTATGACCCCCAAAACTCAAGACTGGTGATGTCCATAAATCACAATGCAAAAGATCAAATGGCATAAGTGTATGTGAAGTAGATGATGGAAAAGAAAGTTTAACATGCTTTCCAAACACACAAGTTTGGCAAACAGAAGAGTCCAAAATTTTGTTACAAGCAACAAAATTATTCTCCTAAGATTAGTGAAAATTGGTGCTCCCGGGTGTCCCAACCGATTGTGTCATACAATAGGGAAAATAGTTGCAAAGGTTGATGGTTTGGTCACATGATTGTTCGAAATGGTAGTGATGGGATACAAATCCCCCATGATATTACATCTCATTAGTGGCATCCCCGTCTAAAACTCATTCACAGAAAAGCTAAACGAATCAAAATTTAAAGAAATATTGTTGTCAATTGTAAAACGTCGTACATATATCAAGTTTTAAATTAGTTTTGGTGCATGTAAGACGTTTTTTTCAATATAATGGTGGGTGTGGGGGTAGTTTTACCTGACCAATACCACGAATTGGAATTTCCTGCCCACTGCCAATAATAATATTTTTATTACTCGTCATATTAAAATAAGATGAGAGATTATCTTGAGATGTCATCATGTGAGACGTAGCCCCTGTGTCCATGTACCACGACTCATCCGGAACATTCAGATTCATGTTGTTCATGGCTTGTTCGATATCGGTGGGAGCATAACTTACAAAAGATGGTGCTTGGGCTACAAATGCATGATGCGGATGAGAACCTAGAATTCCGGACTGTCGGTTGAAGATGAGGGCCTGGCCCACGACGCAGTGGGGTATGGGAACGTAGGGGAAGCCCAATGTTGGGCCAGGCCCACGACAGTCGCCCACACCGATTCCCCGACGGATTTGGGCGGTGGGCGCCATTGCCTCGGCATTTGGTTATGGTTATTCTTTTGCCGCCGGCTGGTTGGCCGCCGCCCCTACCCCATCCCTTTCCACCATTATTTTTTCGTTTGTTATTGTTACAGTTTGACCCCCATTTTTTACCATTATTGTTGCGATTTTCATTTCCACCCGAACCAGAATCTTGTGGCTGAAAATCGCGGAAAATGAATTGGTAGAGACGAGAGCAGTTCCGGCGGTGGCTGCTCCGGAGGCTGGCTGCTTTGCTTTTCGAGTTTCCTCGAGAATCAACCTCGAACGAGCCTCGTAAAATGGAGGCAATGGATTACTTTGTTGAATGAATGTAGCAACGCCATCATATTATCCATTCAACCCTGTAATTAATTGAAGGACAAACCGTTGATTTGTCACGGGCGAACCAACGTTGGAAAGTTGGTCTGCAAGCACTTTCAACTCTTGACAATAGGCGGACACGTTTGAGAAGTCATCCAATTTAACGTTGGTAAATTGGTGCTCAAGATATACAGCCCTGAAAGTTTGTTATCTTGAAAAATATTTTGTAAACATTCCCACGCCTGTTTAGCCATAGAGTTCGGCTCTAATATGGTATGAAAAAGATAGTTGGAAATGGTGTCATAAATTCATTGAAGGACTATAGCATCTAGACGAGACCATAACTTTTTGTCTACCTCAGTGGTGTCCGATGATAACTCGAAGGGATGATATGGTCTATAACCTCATATGCGTGGCAATGAATTTTGAATAATTCCGCCCAAGAGGTGTATTCTCCTTTTCTATCTCAACTGTTATGAAAATGAAGTTCTTGACGTTTACGGCAAGAGCTGGATGAAATTTTTGTTTTTCAGCCATAGTTTTCCACGAAAAAATAAAACACAAGAATAAAAGAAGAAAAGAATGATGTTTTGTGAATAGTGGAATGTGATATGGTAACCCTAATTGTGTCGGCTAGGGTTGGTAACCGTAGATGAGGAGAGAGGAAAAGAAAAAAATTAATTAAAAGAGGGTTAGGGTTAGCCGACGGTTGAGGTAGTGGTTTAGGGTTTTAGGGTAGGGTTTGTAAGAGGAAAACCCTAGGGTGTCGGCTAATGATAGGCCGACAGAGAGGAGGGGAGGTAGAATTAGGGCAAAGAAATTTTGGCTCTTGATACCATGAAGGAAATCAATTTCATGCCTTTATTTCATTCCCAAATTTACAATATATACAACTCTATACAATCAATCTTGGCTATATCTAATGATATGCTAATTAATATAATTGATACAATTAGGGGTGGCAAATGGGCCGTTTGGGCTAAAGTTGGGCGGGTCAAGATGGGCTGAATCAATAGATGGCCAATGCTCAACCCGCCCAAAGCTTACATGGGCTAAGATGGGCGGGTCAAGATGAGCTAAATGATGGGTCATAACTCAACTTGCCCAACTTGACTCATTACTTTTACAAATTTCAAACTTACCTTCTATAGTGTTATTTTATTTTGTATGATATTTGATTTTTACATATCTTTATTTTTAAAATAAGAATAATATTTTTAAGAATTTTTTCAGTTTTTATAAAAGCAAAATAAATATATAAAATAATGGGTGGGAGGGCAAGGGGTAGTGGGGTGAGAGGGGAGCTGGGTAGTAAGGTAAAAAAAGTTTCTCATTTTTTAAAAAAAAATTGTACAAGTAAAATAAATATATAAAGTAAAAACTTTGGGGGGGGGGGGGGATGGGGTAAGCAAATTTTTTTCATTTTTACAAAAGGTTTATAAAAGTAAAATAAATATATAAAATAGAAAATTTGGGGGTGGGGTGGGAGGGCGGTAGGGTGGAGGGGGTTGGGCGATGTGGTACGAATTGTTTTTTCATTTTTTAATAAAATTTTATATATAAGTAAAAAAAATATATTAAATAAAAACTTTGTGGGTGGTGTGGGAGGGCAGGGGAGTTGGAGGGAGGGTAAGATTTTTTTTTATATTTTTAATAATTTTTTTATAAAAGTAAAAAATTATGAAATAGAAATTTGAGGATAGGGTAGTGCATGGGGTGGAGGGGGTGGGGGGGAGGAGGTAAGAAAAAAAATCATATTTTTAATAATTTTTTTATAAAAGTAAAAAAATATGAAATAGAAATCTCAGGATGAGGGTAGGGCATGGGGTGGGGGATAGGAGGTAAGAAAATTTCATATTTTTATAATTTTTTTATAAAAGTAAAAGAATATGAAATAGAAATTTAAGGATTGGGGTGGGGTAGGGCATGGGGTGGGGTGGAGGGGGGTAGGGGTAGGTAAGAAAAAAAATCATATTTTTAATAAGTTTTTTTAAAAAAAAAAAAAATTGAAATCGAAATTTGAGGATGGGGTGGGGGTGGAAAAGGGTAGGGCGGTAGGAGGGAGGTAAGAGAAAAATTCATATTTTTTTGTAAAAGTAAAAAAAGCATGAAGTAGAAATTTCAGGATGGGGGTAAGGCAATGGGGGTGGGGTAGAAGGGGGTAGGACGGGAAGTAAGAAAAAAATTCATATTTTTTATAAATTGTTTATAAAAGTAAAATAAATATAAAATAGAAATTTGAGAATGAGGTAAAGCGAGAGGTGGGGGTAGATGTGGCAGGTAGGTAAGGGTGGCAGGGAGGTAGAGGTGGGGTGCAGTAGGCAAGAGAGGGGGAAGAGATGTGAGGTTGGTTTAGTGCTTGGGTGGGGGTTGATGTAGGGGAGGGGTAGGGTGGATGGATAGTGTGGTGGGTGGTTGGGTGCGTTGGTGTATTTTTATTGTTCCAAAATAATAAATGAATTTTTAAATAATTATTTATAAACAAAAATCTTAATCTAGAGTGGAACTCTAATCGTTAAGGTTTAGCATTTTCGTGTGTCAAGTTTGGGCATCATCATAAGTTCATTTGGGCTGTTGATTTATGATGAGTCAATTTGGGTTAGCTCAAACCAAACCATCATCAAAATCACTCTTGTCCAAACCCATGAAACCTTAGGCGAGTTGGGCGGGTCATTTAGGTTTGGGCTAATTTTGACACCCCTAGATATAATCATCATAATTCTATGATCTAATTACAACATGATTGATATAATGAGATATGATGGAGATAACTAAAGATTGTGTCCCTAATTATCCTAACATCTACCATTGAAATGAAATGAGTTTACTTCAGTTCTTTGTTGCTATAGTTCTGATATGGAGCTTCTAATTGAAGCTATAATTTTTATTGGGTATTAAGTGATAGTAGCTTTAATGGTGGTTTACCGGTTTATGAGCTACGCCAATGATGACTTCAGCCATGTAGCATTGAGGAAGAAACGAAATTAGAAAAGAGATGGAAAAAAAATTAAAACTAAAATTTTAATATTGATAAAAAGAAAATGAAAAAGAAAGGAAGGACTTTAAAAAAACAAAAAGTTAAAATTAAATAAAATATATTTATAAAAATAAAAATAAAAAAAATATTAATTTATTTTTGCTTCTCACTCTCCGAGTGATATACACTTTCTTTGCCACCTCATGCCACCTCAGCATTTAGGGTGCAATATATTTCAACTCTCGCAAAGGTATAGTGTGTAGTTAGAATTTCGGTCAAAGGTTGGGGCTCATTTGGCTATTTTCTCCATTTTATCTAGTGCAAAAGTAAACCAAATGTATGTTTTACATCGTACTCGTATATCCCAATAGACGTTCAATGAACCAAACTTTTATAAGAGTATATGCACTACATAATCTCGTCATTATTTAATTTTCATATTGCAATTCCGTAACTGTAATTTCGGTACAACTTGTTCACCAACCAATCGACTCCTTTAGGGAATGTTTGGTTGGTGAACAAGTTATCCCAGGATCAATAATGACAGAATTATTTAGTGGATACTTTTATTTTTAGATGTTTGGTTAATTGGACTAAAAATGAAATTTCCGAAGTATAATATAAGATATTTGTTCAATTTATTTAAACTGGATAAATTGAAATAAACTTTATTTTCAATTTTAATCTTGACTTTCTCAGAGGACTTTGGGAGAAGAGTTGTGGAGAAGGACAAATACGTCATTCTGGTGTTTATACTCTGAATTACTAATCATGAAATTATTACACACATGAAATATAGGATAAAAATAATATCACAATTATGGTAAACAATTTCGGGACTGCTAATTTCTTACCAAAGGCGAAATAAGCTAACCTCAGGATCATAATCCATTATGCCTAAAACCAAACGACTCCTAAATATATTAACCTAGGCATACTTGTGACTCTCAGGTTTGCTAGCAAAGTCGATATTTGTAGCCGAAAAGAAAAGAAAGTTATGTATATGATATAAAATTATTTTTAATGGTGTGAGGTCTTTTGGATAAACTTATATAAATTTTGCTCAAAACAAAGTAATATCACATTATGCTAAGAATGTATTTGAACTGATTTAGCTTAACAGTGACATCCTTGCACCTAAGTATACCTTTAAATTGAGTCTTGATTTCAATTAGTCAGACGTCACCTATATATATATCTTTTGCTTCTAAACCCCAAGATATGAAATACATAAGTTATATTATATTATATACTTCCCTGGTGAAAAACAATTTTTATCGCATAAAATTCGCAAACTTACTAACATTGTTGAATAATATAAACTGTTAAAGATTAAATTGTGGAAAAACTAATAATCTTTTAATAGTTCGACTTATGACTTTTTATTTGTTAGATAGCTTGATAAGTAAACGTCCCGAATATAATGTAGGTCAATTGAAGTGAAGAAGATATTATAAACAATTTGATAATTGTTTGGTATGAAACAATGAACCAACTTTTTGTGTGGAAATTTTAAGTAGAAAAAGTAGGTATACAATCCCAACTATGGAAGAAAAGTTTCGTTCTACAATTATTAGTTGTAAAATTAAGTACAAACAAACTAAAATAAACAAATTTCTTTTGTCTATGATATTTTTAGAATATGTCCAAATCAAGAAGAAGAAGAAGTCCGCTTGGACAGCTCAATTGGTTATCAAGGGGGATATTTGAAAAATGGCCAAGGATCGAATCCCGTCAGCGGCAGTGTGGGGTTGCAAGCTTGAAATAAAGGAGGGCACTTTGTGCGCGATGCGTAATCTTGGTCTAACCTTTGAAATCAATTAGTCACCATGATTTACCTCCGCTGCATGGGCACGTCGGATGCGGGTGTGGGGGCTCCTGGGGTAGTTCCACTTTTTTTTTTTTTTTTTTTTTTTTGGAAAAAGAAGAAGAAGATGTCGGCCAGTAAAATTCCATGACCACGAGATTCACAAAACTACTATTTGGTTGCCACCAAAGGCGCAGGTTTACTTACCGTGCGCCGAGAGCATGAGAGAGAAGACTTTCCTTCACTTATGCAACATTTATTTCTTTAAATTTGATATTTATTTATTTTAATGTTAAATGCATATGTTCCTTATATTTTAATTCTTTATCGGTATGGTAAAACTAGTCATAAATTTATTTATAATTTATTAGTCTTTTTAATTTTTAATTAATGAAATATGAAAATCAATTGAGATTTTAAAATTGATAAGTATATTATTTTCGTGTATAGCATAAAAAATACAGAAAAATAATTCTTTGTGTACTTTCGTTTATAACAAGTAAATGAAATATAAACATCAAACGTCATTGTACATATATAACAATACCTCACTATAGCAACTATGAAATTCTCTGACAAACGTTGTCATTATAGAGAGGTTTGATTGTATATGACATTTAAAATGTTAATTTGAACTGACATAATAAGGGTAATGGATGAGGGAAAATATTAAAATTTAAAAATTAAAGTCAAATTGATAAAATATGATTACGTAACAGATTAATTTTATTGAAAATAAATTTGAACTGTAAGAGAGTTATATAAAATAAGATTATAGAATATCTTCCACTATTTGAGGAATTCTTCATAATAAATAGGGTGTTGTATACAGATAAATTATCCGTTTGTCCATACATATTTTCAATTTTCAAAATTAAGTATTTGAAGATAATCATAAATAAGTGTTTGTTTATCAAATAGACCCGTTATTTCAAGAAGTTTTCAATTTCAAATTTTGAAATACATGTTCTGAAGAGGTATTTTAACAAGTATTTTTATATTGAAATACAACTTCAACTTCAACTTCTAGCTATCTGCACTCAATTACTCTTTTTTCATAATCAGCCAATTCATATCCAAACGCCTACTAAATTGTCTAAAATGTCCTATTTAGCCTTTCTATTAACTAAGTAGTGTTTCACTCCAGACAAATTTTAGCTATACTAAATCGAATTATAAATGATACATGTTCTTCCTTTTAGGTAAAAAAATAAAATAAAATACAAAGTGAGAAATTAAAGTTGAAAATTTTGGTGAAAGAGGTCATCTTCAATCCAGCAGCCGTTCGATAGCTGCCTAGTGATCAATAAGAGGTATGATGAGATAGATATGATTTTTTTTCATTATTAATTAAAGATCTCAATTTAAAATTATAGTATAGAAAAAGTTCTGTAAAGAAACACTTTTTCCTTAATATACTTTATGTGGCGTAAATTTAAATTAATTAAGAGCAATACAAATAAAGAATACTGAGTATAAAAACTAGCCGCCTAGTGGCTCTGTAGTCCAGTGTAGGCAATTAAGTTGGCGGTCCGTGCCCTTACTTCTTTATTCCTTCTTTTCAAAATATCTATTAGGCAGAAATGCATGACCTCCGACCATATGTAATTTCAAATAAATAGTTTGTCTGAAACTAATCGTTGCCAAGCCAGATTTCAGATAACGATTATCTGATGCTTGTCAAAATATATATATAAAAGAGAGATATAGGTTAAATTGATATTTTTTATTTTCTTGTCAAAATTTATAGTTCCACTACTATGCGTATATGATTAACTTGAATCATAGACGATAAATATTATTAATCTCTTTAACTATGGATATATTAGATTAATTATCCAATGATAAGGAGATTCATTGGTCATCAATGAATCATTCTTTCTGGTGATTAATACACTAGAATGACATGGAGAAAAAATAGAAAGTGAATAAGGTCCTAACAATATTCACGTGACCTTTTCTATTTAATTTTTTAGTATGAATTTATCCATTTAATAAACAACACATATTCATGGTCATCACCTAACAATTCCAATTAATGCTCATGAATCATGATCAACCATTTTTTCTATTGTTATTCCATAATCTGGCAAACCTTAAATATTGACAATTCATTAAAAAACTTCTCTTTTTGTTTTGACATTGTCAACATCCCGAAAGAAAATTCCAATCCTCTATCAGCAACCACATAAATACAAGTTCACCTTAAAATTTAATTTTATGTGTAGGACCCTTACCACAAACATCGTTTTTTCTTTATTAATAACATTAGATGTAAACATAATAGACATACTAACTGTACATGTTTGATAGAGTAAAAACTCATTGAGGTAAAATATATTAATGTGTGCATTTATTCAATTCATTGAATTTCTTGGATTTGTCCACTCACTCTTCTTTGCGTCTTCTAGTCTAGTCTTAAATAGCCAAGAGTCCAAGTGGGGAGTTGACTGAACTAGAGCTATATATAGTAACTAATTTAGGAGATATAATTGCTATAATTGAATAAAATAAGTGAACAGACCATACAATTTCATTTACCAAAATAGCTCGACTATGGTGCAAAAAAGTCGTATTCATAATAATAATATTAATATTAATATTAATATTAATAATAATAATAATAATAATAATAATAATAATAATTGAAGTAGAGAGTTCATACCCAGTATTCTCATAATTTTTACCATCCCCTCTCCTGATTATATAGATTACCATATGTATATATATAATGCAAAAATCGTATACTCTTCATTCCATTAAAATACTACAAATTTGATCGGCACGGAGTACTGCAAGAAAAGTACTTATTTAAATAGATTACAATATTGAGTTATGTTTTACAGGATCAAAATCAAATGAGAGTATAATCGTCCTATTTTAAATAGTTGAGTGGCCAATAAGGATTGTGGTGGAGTGATAAATACAACTTCATCCTTAATCAGAGATCTCATATTCGAATCATGTGTATGAAAGTCGACATTGTTGGCGAGCGCTTTACCCTTGTGTGGGACTTCCCGGTTTGAATTTAAATTTAGTCAAACCCAATAAGAGTACCAAACACTGAGTAAAAAATGAAAAAAAATAGTTGAGGGCACTTTTGATAATTTTTCACTTTTTAAAATCAGACCTAAAGGCCTGTTAGTTTTGAGGGGCATAACTTGGCCAGTTGGCTAATGTTAAGGACTTCTTTTACATCAAACCAAACGAGAGTATAATTATCTTATTTTGATAAGTGAAGGACAATTTTGACCCTGTTCCTTTATTGAAATGGAAAGAGCAGGTGATTAAAATATCATCAACTTAATGCAAATTAAACGAGAACATTGTGTTCTCATTTTGCTAATTTCTTAATAAAAAATAATTGAAGGAAAAAAGAAAAGTAGCTACCACTATCGCTATTTGCTTTGTTTCCACCTTAGAGAAAAAGATCGCATCATAATTGAGTTTTTGACAAAAAGTGGAAGCACAAATCATGTTTAGTCAAAACTCTCGGTTCATAAATGACCTTTTAAAAAGAGAGTTTGATAGAGTGATAAGCCGTGGTTATACAACTCCATGAAACGTAGTGTCACATTTCGCAAGTAGTCATTGCACGTATCTATAGTGGAAATATAATTCACATGATATCGAACACCCGATGGTAAATACAAATGTTGTAATAGAGTGATAAATATTTTTTAATTTTTAATTAGAGATTCGAATTTGCGTCTAAATATGAAATCATCTTTGTAAGAAAATGCTTATCCCCTATTATGAAACTTCTCACAAATTAGAATTTAGTCAAATTTCATGGAGGTTATTAGACAACGAATGAAAAAAATATAATTCACTCGGTATCGAAAACCTAGTGGTAAGTACAAGCATTGTTATATAATAATAAATATTCATTCATCCTCAATTAGAGATCTAGCGCTTATCCCATTGTGAAACTTTTCTACACGACACTAAATTTAGTCGGATTCAATGCAGATTGTCGAGCACGGTATTCGCTTTTTTATTATACTATCTTTTTCATCCACACAAATATAAAGCGGTTGGATTCCACTCTCCCTTTGTACGGTCTGTTCTTCGGATTGGAAGAGCTTTTAACATTCGTGCAAACACAGCTAATGTGGCGCGTTTAGATTCAAGTAGGTCGGTACTTTTGTCAACTTCACTCAGGTGTTTTTCTTTTTCTTTTATATCCGAGTTTCTTTTTCTTTGCTTTTTTTCAGAAAATTCCATTTGGGAGATTTTTTCTTTTATGATTTTATGTGAAAATTCCATTGAGTGTTTCCAAACAACAAAACAACGTACCCTGTAGTGGGGTTTGGAAAGAGTAAATTGCACGCATACTTTCTCCCTACCGTGAGAGATATAAAGGTTGTTTC
The DNA here is from genome assembly GCA_034509755.1 of Anisodus tanguticus. Classification (NCBI taxonomy): domain Eukaryota; kingdom Viridiplantae; phylum Streptophyta; class Magnoliopsida; order Solanales; family Solanaceae; genus Anisodus; species Anisodus tanguticus. The sequence goes on along the minus strand of CM067550.1, from coordinate 44,747,663 downwards.
GATGAGAAGAATTTAATGGTTAAAACTTAAAAGGATTAGAACTCAAATTCAATATATTAATGTGCTTACTGCTTGCTTAAAAACTTTAACCAAGCGTTTCAATTGAAAAAAATTCAATAAAATTCCAAACTATTTTCAACCGGACACTAAAAATAATTTTCTTCTTTATTTTTGTTAAAACTTTTTTTTTTGGTGTTTGCGAGTACTATTTTCTTATTAATTCATTTTAAAAAATACATTTCTACTTAAGGCGACGCATCAAAATCTTATCATCGCATAAATATTAGAGTAAATTTCACTTTACCCCTTATCTTTTCAATGCAGGAAAATAATACCCCCTTCTCTTTTGAAAGAGAAAAAGAAAGTATCCCTTTGACCCAAAAAATCAACCAATAAATGACAAACGTGTCGTCGGAATTTAGAAACAATTGCGGGAAATTCCCTAAAGTATTTTTCTCATGTTCTGGGCGGGTATATAAGATTCTCTCGTTTCTAATTTAAGTATTTTATTATTTTTTAATCCTAAAAAGAGTGTCTCTTTCTATATTTAGTAAATTTTTCAATTTCAAAACAAGTTTAAGACCACAATATTTAAAAGACCCCACACGTCTTTAATTTAATATCATAAAATTTAAAAGTCTTCATTTATTTCTCTGTATCAAGTCAAACTAAAACACTTAAATTGATACGGAAGAAGTAAAATAGTATCAAATTTGACTTCATCCCCAATTATAAATTCTCCTCTGGTAATGTAAAATTACATGTGCACCTATGTTTCATAAGTTGGAGATCACTGCTGGCAGCTAGGCTAGTGCAGTAGTGCTGTTGCCTACACAGACAGGCTAGCTAGCTAGACATGTACCCCCTTTTTTTTTTTGTTATATCTAGCTTTCCGATTTACGTCAGATTATTCATGGAGATAGTAGTCGCGGTTCCTCAGCGCTACTATCCAGTAAATCGCGGGATGTGCCTGAATGACCAGGGTTTGAGAATAGAGCAACTGATATCACCTACAAGGTCCTACCCCAAAAGAAAGCAAATTACTCCCACAAGGTTCAAACTCACGTTACAGGCCTCCGGTTGAATTTTTAAGTTCTCCTCCTTTGTCATCCAGTTATACCGGAGAGACGACATGTAACCCCTTATTGAAGGGACAGAGACATATAATAACCCTTAATATATACTCCTATTATTGTAGGACACTATAGTTTTATAATTATTTGGTCTTCTTCTTCTTCTTTTTTTGATGAATATTTGGTCTTCTTCTTTGGGCGCATAACAAATCTACTTTTTAAATTAGAGGCAATCACGTTTGGATCAGAGATGTGCAAAAACTGATTTAACAGATAAATTGAATCAATAAAAATATTATTAGTTGAGTAATATCGGGTTATTGGGTTAACAAGTTGTTGATTACAAACCTATATATTATTAAAAGTCAAAGAAAAAGGCATCACATTAAGCCAAGTGACAGCCTAAAAAAAACACATGGCATAATTAGTTAATAATTAGTTATGTAGTTAATAATTAGTTATTGATTATTGTTTTTGAATTTAAATATCTATAAAATAAAACCTACAAAAGAAACAAATCGTATAACTACTTTCCTGTTAAATCAAATTAACGATGAATTCAAATTCACAATAAAGTGTCCTATTATAGTGAAAGTCTATTATAGTGGAACTAAACTTCCACAACATACCGTTATTACAATGATAAGAATTTAGAAGGAAAAAACTGATTTTAAATTTGAGAAAAAAAATCCTACAATTTAGTAATATTAAATTTAAATAATCATCATCTACTTAATAAAAAAAATCGGATTTCTAATAAAAATAGAACTTCTTTTTCCATTTTATCACACATTTCAATACATTATAGATTAGTTAAAAAATTGGATAATCCCAGGGAAAAAGGTTTTTAGATTAGAAGATAATTATTTGAATTTGGTTTGAAAAGTAAACACATTTATTAATAACAAAAATTATTACCCTACTTTATCTTTGCATTTTAATAAGTATTTATGTAAGCAAACTAAACAGTTTACACCGTATCAATACAGTATTAAAATGAAATCCTCCTATATTTGTTACTCCTCATTCCTTCTCTCTACTTTTTCTGAGAATCCACAAAAATTATATAAAAACTTTCGCTCTTTTTACCCATGGAAATCGAGGTACACATTTTTTTCTCTATTTATCTATATTACTAAGAAGGTAACTGTAATAAGTTTCTCAGTTTTTGGCATAACTCTATACATAATTGAATATTATTGACAGGAATAAACTTTTAATTTCTCAATAAAATGAGTTAGAAACAAAGAGATTCATATGTTTTTTTAAATTTTATTGTTGATTAAATTGTGAAAGTCAATCTTTTCTTTTGTCCGCTCTTATTTTAGGTCTAGAAAATCTGTAAATGTTAAACACATTTTATTTATGTCATTCATCATCATCATTATTATTATTATTATCATTTATTTGATTTACAACCATGTTCTTTCTTTATCTAACATTTTCTGCATATATCACATCACTCAGTATCAGTACTAGTTGCCATATTTTGTTGCCTTTCATTCTCTCATTCTTAGATTAAGAAAATCTTTTGAAGACAATTATTATTTTAACTTATGTCATATATCAAATATATATTAAAATATTTTAATATAGAATACAAAATAATAAGACTTATTTGAATTGGAGTTTAGAATATCTTTGAATTATGATGAAAAAAGTCATACTATGAATAATATTGCGTAATTGAGATTAAAAATAAAATATTTTAAATAATAAAATAATTTCAAATGATAGATTAAAATTCAATAAAAGTGGCGCATCTAAACCTTATTATATATCTATAATTATGAATAGTAAGCACATTTAGTTAAGTGTTACCTTAACAAAAGGCCACTTTGTAGTTTCAAAGCAATATTTATTAGGTTATGTGAATTGAGATATAAAAAAATGAATATAAATTGAAGCATAAAAATATATGAGTTGTGATAAAGTTTGCTTTTTTATTCAAATTGAAAGATAAATTTTAGTCTGAAGTGATAGATAAAAATATTTGAATTGAGATATTATCAATTAATTTGAATTTGAATCAATATTATCTGTAGTATATTAAAAAGAAAATATTAACAAGAATGTTAACCGAATTTCCAAGATAATGAAAAGTCACGTGAAAATGTAATGATACTATGTAGTCAGGGACAAAGTCTCACATGACCTACTAGGGGCTATATACCCCAACAATTATTTTTTTACTATTACTATATTAACAATTATCAAAAAAATTCACCCACAAAAAAATATTAACTCACAATCTTTTGCTACTCTTAAATTATCCAAGCCCAATAAGACACATAATCTATCATTTGGTTTACACGCTTCTTACCCTAGCATTAACTTTGTCAGTTGCTACTGCAAGTGTAGAGATAGTCTTTTCTGCTATGACCATCATCAAAGATCGACTGCGAAATCGAATATCGGACGATTGACTTAATGATTTATTAGTACATTATATTGAGAACGAAATTTTGTATGAGATCAGGAACGAAGCCGTTATGCAACGGTTTCAGACTATGAAATCTCGTTGAGAAAAATTGTGATTATATTTTCATTATTCTTGAACGATTTGTATTTATGTTATTTAGAATTTAAATTATTACATACTTTTTAAAATTTGTATAATATAGTACTAGCCCCCTTGGAAAAAATTGGTTGGCTTCGTCCCTGTATGTAGTGCATAATATAATAGAGAAATTAAGGAACAAAAAAGAAAAAAACAATTCAGCATAATACTTAAAATTTAAGATGGAATTTAAAAAAATACATATATAATAAGAAAAATCATACCACAAACAAGATCACGTAACTAAAATCTTAATATATTGAGCCAAAAACAAAAATACAAAAATGAAAGAATTTTAAAGAAACAATGAAGAACTAATTTAAATATAAATTCTCAGGTAGGTTATTAAGAAATTAAAACCCAAAATTTTATGTTAAAAATAAAAAGACATTAATTACTAATTAAGATATAATACTAAAAAGACAATCATGAAATTTCGATAGATTTTACGACAAACGGGTTAAAGAACTTCTCTACTTTCTACACTAATTAAAAATTACAATTTAGAATAACACGTGACAAAATTACTTAAAACATTTTAGTGTAAAATACAAAACGATAAGATTTATCTTAATTTGAGTTGAGAATGTCTTTTGAATTATGATAATAAAGGTCAACTATGAATAATGATGTGTAACTAAAAATTTAATAGATAAAGTAAAAACAAAAAAAATCATATATAATATAATAAATTCAAATAATTTAAAATATAACTAAAAGTAACGTAAATACACTTTATTCTTTTCTTTTTGTTAAGATATGATTTTTTTTTTATATTATAGATTATTCATAAAGATTATGTGAACTCACAAGAATTACAAATTGAGTTATTGAAGCTAAGATTTTTATTAGAGAATATGTTTGTAGAAAAAATGACATCCCAATAATGATCGACTTAATTCAAGAATACCTTTTAAATTCAAGTAAGATAATATTTAATATAATATTTTTATTCAAAATATCATTAATAAGAATTAAGTTGAATCCTTATCTCATGTGGGTATTTCTAAAGAAACATAAAGTGAAAAACTTTTAAGGGGTCGGAGATTTTAATGATGACGATGGCTAAATAACAAATGAAATTGAAAAAAAACAAATAAAGTAGTTTTTCATAATTTTATTTGAGATATTATTAGTCACGTAGTATTTATTATTTATTTCTGAATCGTGTTATATTTTCTGTCTCATAAATTATATAATGATGGTACTTGAGTTCATTCAAAAATAATTTAATTATTATATGATTCGTTATTGTTAATTTCATAAAGTAATTCTTATTGGGTAAATTGTATTGCAACAAGATGACAATTGCGATTTTGTTAGAGTAATATGATGAAATTTGCTCAAACAAGTCAGGTCACAACTTTTTATGTTTAATCTTTAGTTTCAACTTTCAACCGCGCATCATGCGAGTCCTAATACTAGTTTAAAACTTTAAATGCCGACTTAAAGATTTTTCAAGACCAATCATCGCTTTTCTTTTCTTTTTAATTGAGGGGGTAGGGGAGGTTAGGTCAAGAACATGTGTACGTAAGCTTATGTTATTTGATATCAATTTTATTCTTTGTATATTTTTCATGTAAACTTCATTGACAGCTAACTAAGTTAATTTGCTTTAATGAGATCGTGTCCTATCATTTATTTCCCTTCTCAACGTCTATTCATCAAAATTCTACTACCAAATTGACTTAGATATTCTTTTATGATTTATTACTCTCTTCGGATAAAAAAAAAAAGTTCATTTAGTCATTTTAATATTTTTAAAAAAAATACTAACTTCTAGATAAAAAAAATTTAACTAGAATGTCTCTAATTAAATAAGTATTGAGATTTGATCATCTAACACTTAATAAGGAAATATGAAAAAATAAGGTTAATTCTTTCTTAATTTGATAAATGGACACTCTTTTAAAACAAAAAAATAAAGGTTAAATGGATAATTTTTTTGATTCAGAGGGAGTATAAGAGATCATAATTTATACAATGTTAATTTATAGAATAATTGATGCTTCTTTTCTTAAGTTATTAAAAGAGACAAAGAAAATGATCTTTCGAGACGGGGTCGTGTTGTTTTAACATTTCAAGGAAGGAGAGTTTTATATAAGTTCGGATACAGATTCGGCCAAACTTAAAGCATTGATCGAATAATATATTTGTGCTAACAAATTTATTAAATAGGTATGAATATCACGTCTAGAACCCTTATTAGAACTTGAAGTCGTCATTCTAATATTCAAAACTCATAAAATTGAAATTTTGTCCTCGCCTCTGAATAAAGTTGTATCCATATAGTGTACCAAGTTGTCCTTGCTTATTTCTTAAGACGAAACTAATTATGTTATTTTATTTTATTTGTGTTGGTTGTGATCTAACGAACCAGTCCTTTTACAACCGAAAAAAGAAAAAGAAACTAACCCTTTGACATTTATTTTACGGAAAAGGGCCTAAAATATCCTTGAACTATTATAATTGATATAAAAATGTCTTTCATCCATCTTTGAGCTTTCAAATACCTCTATCGTTAACATATTGAGTCTATTTTGCCCTTATTTCTAACAGTCATATTAAAATAAAATAATTAAATATTTACAATAGATTCTTGTGGTCTGGCCCTTCTCCGGACCCCGCACATAGCGGGAGCTTAATGCACCGGGCTACCCTTTTTAAAATTAAATATTTATTTGTTACATGGCCAAATCTGATTGGCTTAAATTTAAACCCTTCACATATTAAAAAAAACCCAGTCATGCCCGTATTTTGACCCCGCTCGTATGAGAAAATCTCTACCACCGCCATGTCATCTTCCAACTTGAAGCTTCAAGATTCATTAATGACTTCCATGGAGTTTTCTGCTTCTTTCTTCAGGTTCTAAGCCCTAATTCGATGGTTATTCATGCTACCAACTTTAAAGATAGTATTACCCAATTGATTTAAACACCAAAATTTACAGATTTAAAATTTAAAGCAAGCTTCGAAAAGCCCCTTCAATGTCGGCTTTAGTTCACTTCCTTAATGAATTTATTTTCAAGTATACTCAATCACGCTTGAGCTTAAGAACCAAATTTCAACATATCAAAGTTCAAATAGACAACAAATTTCAAAATTAATTTTTCAAATTCAGGTCAATGTTCATCAATGAATGTCCAAACTTTATGCCGGTTTCATGAAATTAAACATTGTTTTGCAGTATTCAATTATATTTCAACAAAAATAAACTCAATAAAAACTTAGAATCGAATTCAAACTCAAACTAATTTAGTTATTTGGTAATCAAAATAATTTTGCATAATTAAATGGTTTATTTTTAAAAAAAATGAGAATACAAATAAGTAATTACATAAAAGTGGAGGAGGGAGGGGTTGATGGGAGGAAGAAAACTATATGGAAGAGAGAAGAGAATGAAATAAAGGGGTTAAATGGGGGATTTAATTTGAGGCGGGTCGGGATTTAGTTGGGTCGATCCGGTTATATGGATGAGAGTTAATTAGTTTTAATTAATTATATAGTTAACCAATTAAACGATGCCACATAATAAATGAAATGAGACCGTTAGAAATAAGGGCAAAGTAGACTCAATAGGTTAACGACAAAGGTATTTAAGGGCTCAAAGGTGGAGAAAGACATTTTTATACAAATTGTAATAGTGTAGGGATATTTTAGGCCCTTTTTCGTTTATTTTAAAAGGATGAACCCATATGGGTGGACCTTCTTTTAAACCAATACCATCTTTATTATGAGAAATTATCAAAAGAAAAGAGAAAAGTAATAAAAGAAGATAAAATCTAAGTTCCAGGATTTTCATGGAGAAATTTAAAATCTTTTCAAACAAAATTTAAAAAAAAAAAAAACAGATCTTTGGGAGTCAATTGTGTCCAGCTTAAAATTCAGACATGGACTCCTCTTAAATCTTGAAGAAAAATCATAATTGTAATTTTGTTTTCCATGATGGAGACAAAATGCATGTGTATACTAGTTAGGTAAAACATACATATAGCATATATTATAACTAGTCAAAGCCTAGTGTGTGTGTGTGTGTGTGTGTGTGTTCGTGACAACCCTTCAAAAATATATATGCCTGTTTTGGTCAACTCCATGCCAATTCAAACTTTCTCTACCCAACCAGCTTGTTTAGTTTTGGTTTTGGTTTTGTTCGTTGAAAATAGTCTTTTTCCAAATTATTTGTTGAACAATAATTACACGAAAAAGTTGTCATTGAATAATGTTAACTTTAATGTAAAGTTATCCCCCACACTCGGGTCTAATTTGCTCATTTATTGTAAAGTTATTTAATATTTGTAATAATTTATAAAATATTAGATCATAGTTGAACATTTTCTTATTACGTTTTCTCATAAAAATTTTAGTTTGAGAAAAATGAATTTTTAAATCGTGGTCTAAAAGGTACATAACTTGCAAGAGAGAGAAAAAGATTATTTATTAAAGAATTATACCAGAAAGGAAATCGATGAAAATTAAAGTGGACAATCATCACCTCAAAAGCTAACTTTAGTAGGTTAAGTTAAACACAAAATTCATTTTTTTTAACATCGTATAAGTGCAAGGGCCTATGTCAATTCTTGATTTACCTGATACACGGAACACCCTAGTTGACATGCTTGGTGTGCGAAGGTGTTAAGTTATCCCACATCGATTGTAAGATGTGAAATTGATCTTTTTTTATACTCTTGGACAATCATCACCTAATAAATTAACTTTTAGGGTGAAGCCCGACCAAATTTTTTTTTCTGCAAATAATCAGTTATACATTTTTCTTCTAGAAACATTAATATTATAATATTTTATTAGCCGGTAATACTAAAAAGAAAGAGGAGAAAGAATAGAATCAACTCAATCAAGCGTGAGGACCATGAACAATTATGCAAGTTATTTATTATTATTTTCGCAATATTGAGATCATGAATCTTGGAGATCCACACAATAAAATCGAATAATTAATTATTAAGTATCTAATCTTATGTCACTCATTAGGTGCTTCCATCATGTTTTAAGATCGAGATCGAAAATTAATACATTACTTGAGTCTATTTTTAAATGTTGATACAAAGACCCAGAACACAGTTGTTGTAGACATAATATGTGGTAGATTGTCACTAATCACAAGAATATTTAATTTAATCTGTAGTTTTACTTTGTCAGAAGAAACAAATAGGATCATTACCTTAAATAACTAAATATGTCCTCCCCTGGTAGGTACCATAAATTTGAAACAAAGAAAAGAAAATAATGCAAAAACAACTATTAAAAGGTTGTCGTAGTTTAGTTTTTTTATGTATTATTTTTTATATCAAGCTTTCCGGCTTACGCTAGAATATTCATGGAGATAGTAGTCCTGGTCCCTCAGCACTACTATCAGTAAATCGCGGGATGTGCCTGAATGACCAGGGTTTGAGAACAGAGCAACTGATATCAGTTACAAGGTCCTACCCAGAAGAAAGCAAATTGCTCCCACCAGGGTTCGAACCCACACTGCAGGCCTCCAGCTGGATTTTAAGTTTCCCTCCTTTGCCATCCATCTATGTCGGGGCACAAGTAGTTTAGTTTAGTTTCTTATAGCTATGTATCATGGAGTCCATTTCAATAGATTGGGGAAATAATTTTATTGTCTAGAAAACTTCATAGAAGGTGCTAGATGGGAAGTATGTTTTGTTGGAGTGTATAACCAATTATCATATAGTTTAGTAAATTGCTAAAAATATCGCACCATTATATATTTAATTATATTTTTAATATATCTTATATCAGTAATTTTCATACTGCTTTAAATTTTTCTTAATCGATGCTCTTGCTTACTTTATTCTTGTTTTGGTTTTGCTTTGCTTTGCTTGTGCTTATGCTCTATCTTGAGCTGAGGATCTCTCGGAAACAGCCGCTCTACCTACCAAGTTAGAGGTAAGGTCTGCGTACACTCTACCCTCCCCAGACCCCATGTTGTGGGATTTCACTGGGTATGTTGTTGTTTATTTTTAATATATCTCCTTAAATATTTTTTATGGAATCAAACACGTGAAAGTTTATTTTAGTAACGGCTTGCGGTGAGATTCGAAACTAAGACCCCTGCCTGCTATATTATAGGATTGAAACCATACTAAAATATGTAACCAACTCATCTAAAAGTTTAAGCTATATCCTCTGTTTCAATTTTTTTTCTTTTTGTTACTATTTGAACAGTCAAATATTATTTTTCTTGATCATAATTTTTTCAAATACTTTCTAAATATTTTGAATTGTTAACTTCACGACTTATAGTATTTTTTATGTAATTTTAAATATGTAATTTTTATTTCAAATAAATTAAAAAATTTATGTTCTAATTCATACCGAACATTAATTAATTTGACCATGGTACTCTGAATCAAGCAAAACAAATTGAAACAAAGAAAATATTAGATATGTCATATATTTATTTATTTAATTATATCTTCAATAACTTTATTGAACACAACAAGGAAGAAAAAGAAAATAAGCTTGAGAAAAGGATGTTACACTCTAATTTTCTTGAAAAGGAGTATTTTAGATCCGTCCCTACAATTTCTTCCTAATACAATGCATAATGATGCATGCATGTTTAGATTTCTATTTTACTTGATTTCCTATTCTAAATTTGTTTTTTCTGGTAAGAGTTGATTTCTTAAAAGCAATTATTTATGCTAATTACTTGAGTGAAGTTACCGTCTATATATTTATATAGAATATTTTAAATACACAAACACTTAAAATAACAAAATTAGAAAGAAAAAACTTCAGGGCCAAATGATATCATTTTTTCTTTTCCACGTTTTTTTTTATATTCTTAAGTTTTTAATTTCCAATACTTCAAGTAAGATAAAGAATTGAATCACACGGCTTTTCTAGTGTATATTAAGTAGGTTTTCATGAAAAAATTCAACCAATTTAATTTGGGTTGGGGGGGGGGGGGGGGGGAGGAAATGGTAAAAGTAGAAACGTGGAAACCATGGAAAGAAAAGAAGGGATAACAATGAGGTAAAATGACAAGAAAAAGAAAGTTCAATGCATTTGATACATACATCATACACCAATTAATCACTAACATCAATGATAGGTTTGTATTTAGAGCCTTTTGGAAAGCTACCTTATATTTTCTCCGTTTTCTTTTATTTGTAACAAATTAAGAGATTTTTAAAAAATATTATCCTTATTATTAAGTAATTCCATAGCGTATTAGTGATTATATTTGAGTGTAATTGAATGTAATTACATAGCTTGAATGTTTGTCCCAACAATTGACTTGATCAACATGAAATTGAGGGGGACCGATTACACTCTTTAATTTTCAAAAGAGGTAATTTATACAAATAATATGATGTAATTACCAATTGATTTTGAATTTCTTTTTTTAAATATTTCTTATATACACATATACTTGTCACACATTAAATCTTTTTCACAAGCTCATATGAAAAAAGGGTTATCTAATTTCTTATACTTAATTGCTATTTAAAGTTAAAAAAGATCTGTAATTATACTTATGCAACCAAATATAACATTGAAAAATTATATCGTAATTACGTTTATGATAAACACAAGTCATTAGAATCTACTATACTAGTTTAACTACCGAGTACTTATTACCATAGTAATTGCACATCCTCTTAATTATATTTTGGTTTCCAAACAAGCTCTTAATATAAATACAATTTACTACCAAATCTACTTTTCTTTGGTTCTGTGCAGATCTACTAATCACTACTATAAATCACATATAGGAGTAGCTAGAAATACTACAGTAAGTGATAAATTTCACTTTCATGATCTAAAGTCAACTAAAAGCTTGCACCAAATCTCATGTGAAATGCATAAATTACCACTGCAGAAAATAACAAAAACACAACAAAAAAGGTTTTTCAAAATGGAAAAAAGCAATAAATTCAATTTTCTTTGTCTCAATTCATACGATAACTTTTTTTAATCAATCCTAAAAAGAATAACACATTTTCTATATTTAGTAATAATTAAAATTTAATTAATTAATAAAATGATTTATAACCATATAAATATCTATAGCTTATTTTAAACCACAAATTTCAAACGCTTTCATTCTCATTCTTAAATTTTGTATCCACCCAAACACCATCAAATAAATTAGGTTTGAAGGAGCATCATTTGTCTACTTTATACAAGAACTTACGTACAATGGCGTAAAATCAAAACATAGTGCTTGAGGTTTGAACTTGAAACCTCAAGATAAATTTTGGACCCCCTAAATCACCGAATTAATATTTTATCTTGTGTTCGGGATATTCAAAATCTATATATATATACATAAATAATAAAAATATACCTTATATATACGTCATAATTTTTTACCGACAGTATTCTGGTGAACTCCCTCGACGGGCCCTAGATCAGCCCCTGCTTACATACCCCACAAAGATATGAATAAAATCTAATTATGCCTCATCCTTTCTAAACTCCGATTGTGATACTATACCTAATATGTTGTTGTCGTTATTGTTGTATTCAACAACATGCGCAATCTCAATATAACTCAATTGTCAAGAAATTACAACTTAAATCTAGTTTCATAATTTTGGAATATACTCATCATTATTGTCCTGTTTGAGTACTATCATATATATATATATATATACTTATATATTAATTTTGAATGTTTAATGAAATTCTTGACTTCGCAACTATGTTTTTGCTATGAGTCTTGAAAATTAATAATATAAAGAAGAGTTTTCCGAAAAAGAAGAAGAGAGGAAGTAGGCAAGCTATCAGAAGGCCACTCTCGCAGAAACCGCCAGCTTTCAACTCCCTCAGGGCCAATTGAAAAGGAAACGTACAAATAATACATTAAAATTTGTAGAATATTGTAATTTTTTTTGGTCGGAGGCTTCTCATTGATGCAATATTTACATGTGTTTACAATTTACAAACCTAATTGGAGAAAGATCTTTTCTTTACATAATTACACTAGAATAATAATTACAGAATATATGGAGAATATTAATATATTCTCTATCACACCCCCTCAGTCAGAGCGGGAGGAGGCCGGACGCTTAGACTGGATCTGAAGTCAATGAACAGTTGCCGAGGAAGTTCCTTAGTGAATATATTTGCGTACCGATAGGAAGATGGAACATGTAACACCCGAACATGGCCATGACAACCTTCTTACGAACAAAATGAATATACATCTCAATATGTTTGGTTCGTTGATGCCGACCCGGGTTATAAGACAAGTAAACAGCAGATATGTTATCACAGTAGACAAGATATGTCTTACGTAAGGGACAATGAAGCTCTAGAAGGAGGTTTCTGAGCCAACAAATTTCACTAACAATGTTCGCAACGCCTCTATATTCTGCTTCTGCACTCGAACGGAAAAACGTGGCTTGTCGTTTTGCAGACAATGAGATGAGATTACCACCCAAAAATACTCAGTAACCGAAAGTAGATCAACCTGTGTCCGGACAACCGCCCCAATCAGCGTCCGTATACGATATCAGCCTGGACGGTGCAAATGGATAAAGATGTAATCCGTAATAAAGAGTACCCTTAACGTATAAGAGCGGTAAAGTGAGGTTCCCATGGGAGTATGCATGAACAAACACACCTACTGAACGACATATGCAATATCGGGCCTATTGAAGGTAAGATACTAAAGTGCACCAACCAGACTTCTATAAAGAGAAGGATCGAGCATTGGATCCTCGACATCGTCACTAAGTTTCGACTTTGAGTCGACTGGAGTGGACATGATCTTACAGTTTACCATTTTTAGCCATGTAAACAATTTCTTTGGCATACTTACGATGACACAAGAACATTGCATTTTTGGATCTGGTCACTGAAATTCCCAGAAAATAACTCAACTTACCCAAGTCTGTCATAGCAAATTTGATTTTGAGCAGGGTAATGATCTCGTGTTTCATCACATTAGATGAGACAACAGAACAATATCATCCACACATAGCAAAAAGTATGCATTGTCATTATCTTGATGAAAAATCAAAAGTGAATTATCACTTTTGCTGCACACGAACCCGATCTGCATGATGTAAGTGGCAAGATGCTCATACCAAGCCTTGGGGGCTTGTTGGGGCAAATGGGTGGTTGACGGGTGCTGCTGGGATGTCGGCGGGGGGTTGGGGAAGTGAGGCAGACTACTAGTCAACGGAGATAGGGGACTGGTCGACGGAGGCGGAGGGTTAGGGCAGTGAGAAGCGCAGGGGACTGGTCGAAGGAGACAGGGAGGTCGTGACTAAAGCAGTAGGTATGGGAGGGGGAGGGGGGTGTTCGACATGACTTGGGGTAGTGACGGAACAACGGAGGAGGGGGAACCGTGATAGGACATCTGAAATATTAGCATTATGTATGGCATTTCGCAGGAGAGGGGAAGTGTCCGGGTCATTAAGAAAGTCGTAATCAATGACTTGAAGTTGTTGGACGTTTGCAAATGGGAAAACGTTTTCCTCGAATGTGACATGGCGAGAGACTATGATTTTATGTGTGGACAAATCATATCATAAATGCCCATATGGTTCGACGGAAAACCTAAGAAGACGCAAGAAGAGGTGCGATGTGCTAATTTGTGAGGGGACGTGGAGGCAAGATTTGGGTAGCATAGACAACCGAGAATCCTAAGGTGATCAAATGAAGGGATCCGATGGAATAGAATTTCGGAAGGAGTTTTATTTTGAAGGGTACATGTACGTAATATTAAGAAGGTATTCTACCATTTTTAACGTGTATACCCAAAAGGGAGGGGGAAAAGAGGCATGAAAGAGCATTGTATGAATTATATTGTTAATGGTGCGGAGTATTCTTTTGACTTTATCATTTTGAGGTGAGGTATGAGGGCACGAGAATCGAAATACCATGCCATTATCCGCACAAAATTTATGAAAGGGGGAATTGTTAAACTCACGACCATTGTCACATTAATGATTTTATGGCCTTTTCAATATGTGTTTTAACATATGTTCGAAATTCAAGAAACGTGGAGTAAATTTGAGACTTATATTTGAGCGGATAGACCCAAAGAAACTGAGAAAAGTCATCTAATAATACCAAATAATTTTTATGACCCAATTTGCTAGTAATGGGAGATGTCCATAAATCTGAATGAATGATGTCAAAGGGAGAAAAAGTAACACTTAAAGATGACGTAAACGGAAGTCTAACATGCTTTCCTAGAGGACAAGAATAACAATTTTGGGCAAATTTCCCTTTATTAAATTGAGACTTTTCTCACTTTCTTTGGGTCTATCCGCTCAAATATAAATCTCAAGTTTAGTCCACGTTTATTGAATTTCGAACATATGTTAAAACACTGTTTGAAAAGGCTATAAAATCGTTTCAATATGACAATGATCGCGAGTTTAAAAATCTAATTGGAGAATAATCTCTACTTTACATAATTACACTACTATAATAATTACATAATATATGGAGAATATTAATATACTATCTATCAAAAACTACTCCATATATCTAACTTTTTTCAGGGATGGGCAAAAAATTCGGAGAACCGAAAAACCGAACCGAATCATGATTTAGTGATTCGGTTCGGTTTTTTAATTTTGGATACGAACCGAACCGGAAAACCAAATTAAATATGCAATTAATCTTATTTTTTATTTTAGGCTACTACTATCTCTTGAATCATAGCCATTGAAGCCAATCTATGAAGCTTTTATGGAAGTCGAATGCGGCATGAACTTGATTAACATATCACGAAAGCATTGACATAAAATGTAGGGAGAGAAAGTAGTTGTAAATTGGTAAAATTTTAAATGGTCATAACTCTGCGCTCAGGTGTCCATTTTACCCGATTTGTTTTTTGATTTTGCGTATTTTTTCAAGACGGGGCCGGCCAAACGCCGCAAAGCGGTTTGGCGCAGCCAATTTTTAGAAAACATCCGTTTTTCCAATCAATTTGTGTTTTCCCCAAATCGATTTCTAATTTTCATTTTTCTTTAGTAAACATCTCACGATATACAATAGATTTCAACTTCAAATTTTTGTGGTAATTTAGGTGTGAATGTCAATTTCAGTTTAGGAAATTCTATTTTTTTTAAAATAAAAAATTTTCTCGACTCGACCGGCCCCGACCCACTAGAAAAAAACGATATAATCCGATACGTTCGGCGATATAAACCGAACATATCATTTTTTTTTAAAGTTAGATTCATTTTTTTAAAAAAAAAACCAATTTTTATTCGATTCATATTTTCGGATACAAAACCGATATGAACCGATATACCCCAACCCTAATTTCTTTTTCTTCCTTTCATTTATCTTATAAAAAGAAAAATAAATCATATAAATAAATATAATATCTTCTAAAATAACTCTTCCAAAATTTGTCCTTCACAGTGTGATGACCAAAATATTCTCTTACTCTTATGCTCAGATTCCAAGTTTTCTTGCCTTTCCATAGCAATATCTCTGTGTCTTTTCGTGTTATATGTTTTCTCTTTGAGCTGTTCAACTGCATTTTCCCCATATTGTAACCACCCCACCTACCCCCACCCCCACCCCCCTTCAACTGTATTTCTACTACAGCTACCACTGTCATTTTCTTCCATTATATCAATCTTTTTTGCTCAATAATCTTTGTGGTTGTGTTATTTTTTGTACTTTCTTGAAAGTTTTGGTTACAGGGTCATGGTTGAAATTTATGTAAAAATGATATCTTTATGGTTCTAAAAGCACCTAATATGGATCTGGAATCTGGGGTTAATCAGAATCGTGTGAAGGTAAGTGTTAAAGTTTAGTTCTTTAAGTCTTAAAGTGGTTGTCATGTGACCAGGATCACGGGTTCAAGCCGTGTAAACAGCCTGTTGCAGAAATGCAAGTTAAAGGCTGCGTACAATATACCTTGTGTTACGGCCCTTCCCGAACCCTGTGCATAGCGGACCTTAGTTCAGTAAGCTGCCTTTTTTTTAGATCATCTTGATGACAGAAATAATTTTTTGGGTGTGCAGAAGGAATCATGGAGGACAATCTTGACATTGGCTTATCAGAGTTTAGGAGTTGTTTATGGTGATTTAAGTACATCACCTTTGTATGTGTATAAGAGTACTTTTGCTGAAGATATTACACATTCAGAGAGTAATGAAGAAATCTATGGTGTTTTATCATTTGTGTTTTGGACATTGACTTTAGTACCTCTATTGAAGTATGTGTTTATTGTACTTAAAGCTGATGATAATGGTGAAGGTGGAACTTTTGCTTTGTATTCACTACTTTGTAGACATGCCAAAGTTAATTCATTGCCTAGTTGTCAGTTAGCTGATGAAGAGTTATCAAGTTACAAGAAAGATATTATTATTAGTCCTGCTCCAACTACTTTTGGGGCCACACTTAAATCAACTTTGGAGAGATATAGAGTGTTGCAGAGATTTCTGCTTGTATTGGCTTTAATTGGAGCTTGTATGGTTATTGGAGATGGCATCCTCACACCTGCTCTTTCAGGTATAGCTTTGTCTGAGAACTCTTCGTGTTTACAGTCAGATGGGCAGTTAGACATGTGACTTTTGATCCTCCCTAAATTTTGCATGCTTTATGCTAATGTCCTCTGTAGTTCTCAAGATTGAATGACCAATTCTGCTCCGAACCCTCGATTTGAATTTTTTTGCAGAAAAGTTTTTTCATCTTTGCGGGATTAAATCCCAAAGTTATTGCAAAGTAAAAAATTGATGAGATAAATATTCTTGCATTTATTGCTACTGGACTATTTATTCTAGTTTTTATCGCTTTTCTACAGCTTCCCCTTGGAAATGAAAAAGAAATTCTATCCTCAACCCTTCCGGTCCTTAGTTCATGGTGGCAATTCACCCTTGCCGCTGGCTCCCCTTTCATCTTTACCTAGAGACGTGAGACAACTCTCCCTAAGGAACTCAACACAATAGCCCGGAATTTATATATATGATCTTTTTATATCTGGTTGGGAATAGACACAATAGAAGCAATGAAACCTTATAAGCGATTTCAACTACTTAGGATTAAACTAGTTAACCCTGTAGGAATAAATTGTTGGATTTAAAGAATCATGCCTTAGTACACATGTAAATATTGCCTTAGTGGAGCGGAATGGTTTGAATGATTGATTTAACCGGCTTCAACTGACTTGAGATTGTAGCATGGTTGATTGTTTGACCAGAGTTTGGAATTTATGGTGTTTGTTATTTTCTGACATCATTCAATTTTTATGGACTTTTGTGCAGTTTTCTCAGCAGTATCTGGCATTGAACTTGCTATGGGAAAAGAACATCACAAATGTAAGTTTTATCTTAATCTTTTTCTGTGAGATCATTATTCTATATGTTGTTTCTTGAGCTGCTTAACCTTGAAGGAAAATCTTATGGTTAATAGTGCTTGTATTTTTTGACCTTTAGGTCTCATGAAACATGTGCTATAGCTTCCTTTTCGAAAAAAAGAAAAACCATGTGCTGTAGCTTTTCACCAAGGGGAAACTGGATGAACCTTCAAATGAAATTTAAACAGTTTCAGCTAATCCTGTGGATAAGAGAAATAAATATGATACTGTTCTCTTTATTCAATAGTTTGACTTTTTTCAAAACGACAGAATTTGAAGTTAAAGATTATAAAGCACGAATACTATTTCCATAATGCACGTTTTGAAAGTCATATGAACTAAAACAGGTTTCCCAACTTTTTGAAACCCTCGGTGATCTTATCATATGCTATAGATGATATATTCCATGATTCCATCTGATTGGAGCAAATGCGACCAAAAGGCACGACTCCCCATTAAGGAGGAATATCCGGTATTAACAATTAAAAGATCAAATATGCAAGGATAGATGTAAATACAAAATGATCAGCCAATCAATATTTGGTTTTAATTATTCCTCTCTGTGTCCTGTATATTCTCCAAACACAAGTCTACCAAATGATTCTGTGATTCCAAATTACAACCAATGAATTTAGGAGAAACCAGATTTTCTTCATAAGTTAAGAGAAATCTTAGATGTTGGCAAAGTATAACCAGAGATATCCTCAGACCCTGAGAGATATAGGGAACTTAATATCCCCCGGTAGTGCTCCAATATTATGCCAAAAGTGACTATTTCATGGTAACCTTTCTATCAACCCACTTGAGCATGTGAATGTCTCGTCCCATTCATTTCGTGGCCACACGGAATTTATTGATGGTGGATGGGAAATCATTAAGATCAGCTAACATTATTACAAAAACAAAACTCAGTTTTGGCCAATTGATTTGATTTCTCTGCTTGACGTGACAGCAGTCTCGTTTTATGGAATACACAAATGCACTGAGAATGGTCCAATTTCCCCACAAACATAAATATGAATGAGGAACAAATATCTGTGCAACTGTCAATCACTTCTTTGCTAATTGCTGGTTATCTAATCAGGATAGTCTTAGGACAGATCTTTCATTTTCACATTGCTCTCAAGATCTTCATAGCTTTAAATATCTAATCCAATAGGTTTACAGCCTACTAAATCATGAAGAACATATAGAACTCTCTTCTTTCCATTTGGAGATTCTTTAATATAACGGGTACAAAACAAAGTTGGCAAAATGTTTACACAAAGGCAAAGAGGCAACATAATACGTTAGCATCAGAAGGGTCTAATATTTTATTGTAAGGACCTTTTGAACATGTCTGTTTGAGTGATATATTTTATCTTACTCTGCTTTTGATTCAGGAAATTAAGCTTACCTTACTCCTTTTTCTTTCTTTTATTTTTCTTCGATTTCTTTATTCTATTTAAAATTGTGTATGTCATTCAAAATACTAGTTTATTCTTGATCGCTATGCTTAAATGACATGCTATCTTTTTGAAATGTCATTTGCAGATGTAGAAGTTCCACTTACTTGTGTCATACTGATCGCCTTGTTTGCCCTTCAGCATTATGGCACCCACAGGGTTGGATTTTTGTTTGCACCTGTTGTCGTTACATGGCTTATGTGTATCAGTGCTATTGGTGTATATAACATAGTACAGTGGGACCGTCATGTGTATCGAGCACTGTCTCCATATTACATGTACAAATTCCTGAAAAAAACTCAAACAGGAGGCTGGATGTCCTTGGGAGGGATCCTCCTCTGCATAACAGGCAAGATATAGTTTGTCCATTGCTTTCTGATTAATTTCCTCTCAAGAAAAATAGTTATCTACTACTATTCTTTTGGTACTATGATTATGAAATATACAAATATATTCTTTCAGGTTCAGAAGCAATGTTTGCTGATCTAGGACACTTCTCCCAGTTGTCAATACAGGTATGTATTCATCCTTCATGTTATTTCCTGTTCTGCAAACTTGAAAACGTAACGATCTTTATCTGTATGATCTGCAAAATTTTAAGATATGCACCCAACTCTCACAATAGAATATTTTTAGGGAACAAAAGAATTACTGAGTATCGGTTTTCATATCTATCACTTGCTCATGGGATGAACTTTAGATGTTAAAAGCGAAACATAGATATCATGCACTTTAGGTAGACCAAAAATCAGTTCTCTGTAAAAGTCAAAGGAGATGAAATGAAATAGGATTAGTTTTCCAAATAATATCATGGAAGAGCCTCTTCTTGAAGAAAACAATCACTGATTGGTCTACATACGTTTTTTTTCACATGTAAATATTGACACATTAGTCATTCATTATTGGTGAAATTTGATGATGATGTTAATTTCTCTTCAGAATGTCACAAATAATTTCAAATAGTTGTAATGAAATAAGCGACCTCAGGTGTTATAGTCAATCAGAACTTTATTGGCATTATTGGTCAGTTAGAATAGCTTTAAGAAATCTCTTTGAAGGTTCTCCTTTTTGCTAAAGAAAAAGAGAAAAGCTGAATCCAGTTGATTGTTTGCATATATAACCAACTTGTGTGTTTCTACCAGAGAGACGCAAAGTTGTCTAATAGACTAATTTCCCTTTTGCAGATTGCCTTCACCTTCATGGTCTATCCATCACTGATTCTCGCATATATGGGACAAGCTGCTTATCTTTCGCAGCATCATGTTATTGAAAATGAAAGCTATCGTATTGGCTTCTATGTTTCCGTACCAGGTATGTATTTCCCTAGTTGGTTTTATGTGGAAAAAAATAACGGTGGTAGGAAAATATAGCTGATAAAGGTCATCTCAAATTGTTGTTCCAGAAAAACTAAGGTTGCCTATTCTGGTGATTGCTATACTTGCTGCTGTGGTGGGGAGCCAAGCGATCATCACTGGAACCTTTTCAATTATTAAACAATGTTCCTCTCTGGGTTGCTTTCCTAGAGTCAAAATAGTGAATACGTCATCGAAAATACATGGACAGATTTATATTCCAGAGATCAATTGGACTTTAATGCTACTATGCTTGGCTGTTACTATTGGCTTTAGAGACACCAAAAGGATGGGCAATGCTTCAGGTATGGATGTAATGAAATGAATAAGGAAAGTAAATTTTTTATTTGTTGAAATCATTTACCCTTCCTGGGTGTAGTGTTAAACTTAAAATGCCTTTATTCGAGTTCACTAAATAATCAATATAGATCAATTGTCATTTCTGTCCTAAAATGAAGTTTACTTATTGAATCTGTTCCCTCCATGGAAAACCAACTTTTTCATATAAACATTTGTATACTCTGTAGAGATTCAATTCTCGCTTGTTTGTACAGTGGATACAAGGATCTCATAAAACAAAAGTCCTCTGTCTGTGCTGATTGATACTCATTACTAATCCACATCCCTAATTTTGCTTTATATCAGGTTTGGCAGTCATAACTGTCATGCTGGTTACGACTTGCTTGATGTCATTGGTAATTGTTTTGTGCTGGCGCAAGAGTGTACTCCTTGCACTTTGCTTCGTGATATTCTTTGGGACGATTGAGGCCTTATATTTCTCAGCTTCTCTGATTAAATTTTTGGAAGGAGCATGGGTGCCTATTGTGATGGCCTTTACTTTTATGATAGTAATGTGCATTTGGCACTATGGCTCTTTAAAGAAGTATGAATTTGATGTCCAAAATAAGGTCTCTGTTGAGTGGCTACTCGGTCTTGGTCCCAGCCTAGGCATTGTACGGGTTCGTGGCATTGGCCTCATACACACTGAGCTTGTATCTGGAATCCCAGCAATCTTCTCACACTTTGTTACCAATCTTCCAGCATTCCACCAAGTCTTAGTTTTCCTTTGTGTCAAATCTGTCCCGGTTCCTCATGTTAAACACGAGGAGCGTTTCCTCGTTGGACACATTGGCCCAAGAGAGTACCGCATATACAGGTGCATTGTCAGGTATGGTTACCGCGATGCTCATAAAGATGATTCAGAATTTGAGAATGATCTTGTATGTAGCATAGCTGAGTTTATAAGAACAGGAAGGACGGGGTTGAGTGTTAACGGTGAAGATCTTAGAAAGGATTTTGAGGACCTGACTGTTGTCGGAACCCCGTCAACTCATATATCGGGAGTTCAACTTTGTGAGGATGAAGATGTAAGTGCTGAATTAGTTGGAACATCAGAACGCAGAGAAATACTTTCTCCGCGCGTAACCAAGCCTAAGAAAAGGGTGAGGTTTGTCATACCAGAATCTCCCAAGATTGATAGAGGTGCACAAGAGGAGTTGAGGGAATTGATGGAAGCCAGGGAAGCAGGCATAGCATATATATTGGGACATTCCTATGTAAGAGCCAAACAAGGATCTAGCTTATTTAAGAAAATAGTTATAAATTTTGGTTATGACTTTTTGAGAAGGAATAGTAGACCACCTACATACACTTTAAGTGTACCCCATGCTTCTACTTTAGAGGTAGGAATGGTTTACAATGTATGAGTTTAGTATACAGGAAAAAACAAATAATGAATGTTGTACATGTGTTTGTAGTTTTTGTATGAATAGAAGAGAAGTCAGTAACCTTTACGATGATCTAATATTAACAACCCATTATTCTTTTCTTTTATAATCATGGCGTCCGGGCAAGTACAAATGAAAAGAAATCATCTAGTGTTTTTTTGCCTCTGCCCAAATTCGAACTTAATATCTCATGGTTCTTAATCCACTTCAGTGACCACTGTGATATAACCTTGGGTGCACTTGCATGAAACTAAAGGGAATTTGCATGCACATTCTGCAGGTATTAGACATAAAGAAGTTGGACATTTCTAAAGTTCAGAGGGAAACAATACTTTCTTTCTTGATATGAATAGTCAGTCAATACAAAACCCAAGAGCTTGGTGGAATCAATATGGATGCATATGTATGTGTATGATTTTGTGCCTAGAAATAAGTTCCAACATTCTATTCTTCAATATGAACTTATCTTCCTTTCTTTTTTCAGTTTTGCTTAAACAAATAGTATTATGTAGTATATAATTAAGTACCATCATAGCTTTCTACAACCCGCGACTCTTCAACAAAACATGGTACCTGAAGAGTCCTTAGTAACCTGACCAACAACAAAATTGAGGGGTATTATATAACATACTAGCCCCTCCTAGTCACTGTTAAAGCAAGTACATACATTTGTTAATAACACTGGTAGTAATAGTAGATAGACTGCAATTAATATAAGTAGTTGTACTGGAGTCGTTTGCCAAAGCTTCAGTTAGTTAGTTTACTTCCCCGTACACACATGATTCAGCACAACTACCTGCAATCATCCACAATATGTGAGTATAAGTATTTTCTTATTGGTTTGTAAGTGAGCACACATCAAACTATTTACCAGGTCAAATGTCCATTTGTTACAGAGATATAACCAAGAGAAAATTTCACGTAAATCTTTGTTGTTGCTCGTGAGTTATGTGCCTCTGATTACACCAAAAAAACGATTTAAGGAGAATGAGAATCATAACCCCAACATGAAGTTTTTTTTTAAAAGCATGGTATTTAAAATTTGAGAGGATGAAGAGATACCATTGCTTCCTACATCTAAAAGTGATCAAGGTTTCACGGAAGTCGAATAAAAGGAAGCAAAGTGTTGGAAATTTACTAAATGTGAAAATAAGTATATCCCATTAATTTATGACTCGAACAATTGGGCCCGCACGTCGGGAACGTCGTTTTCACACACGTGCACACGTAGTGCCAAGGATCGCAAATTTCATTAGTGAAAGAGATACTGGTACGTATGTAATACGTTTGAGATATAGAATTATGGACGGTTATTGGCCAAATGACAAAGTATTTCACGTTGGTAAAAGAAGGAAGAAGTGTACAAAGTATAAAATGAAACGATTCGGAAATCGCCGCGGAGCCGTGAAAGGCTGCGGCGCCACACCGTCGGAGCCGCGGCGCTTCGGAGGAAGAATGTTGCGACGGGAAGTTGGAAAAAATTGACGTTTGGACTGGTTTTGGAGCATTGATTCTCCATTACTTGGCACATGAAGTGCAATTACATGGCTATTGCAGGCCATTAGTTGGCTAGTTGAGGGGTCTTCTACTTACACTATAAATTGAGGCCTTTGGCTCAATTGAAGAACACTACTCAACACTTAGAAAATACTCCAGAATTTTCAGAGTTCATATTCTTCCTCTATAGCAAAGTTACTATACTCAAAGTTTTTCAAGAGTAACACTTGAGTTTCCTTTGCTCACTTGTTAAAGTTGATGTTGTATCTTGGGAGACTATTGCTCAACACCATAAAAGGAGATATACGGGCAATCTTGTCTTAAAGACAGAGTGACATCACTCGACTCAGCAAATCACACAAGCGGTTTTGTTAAGGTTTTGATTTCCAGTTTTATTGTAATAGTTTGTTTATCCTTTCTACTATTGTAATAGTTACTTACTTCCCGTTCCCTACAACAATTGTATACCAACACAAAGTAGGTCTAAGGAAAATGAAAAAACAACTGAGGAGTGTATATAGTTAAAAAATAAAGACGAAGATCACGTAAAGGGGGGAAAATGAAGTGAAAAGAAAGATACAGTGTGTTTGAGACACTGCCAAGCACTTCTAAATGTGCCTATGCTCAAGATCATAGCAGTTAAACACTTCCTTCAACCCACTTCTGCACAAGTCAATGGTATCATCAAAGTGAAAGAAGATTCAGCTTTTCGATTGACCAATTAACTAAAGAATATGAGAAGACAGCCACAAAGAAATAACAGTAAGCTGTTAGCAGCAAGGGAAAAAAAAACCAAATTGATGATATTTCAGACCTTAACTGTTATTCTATGATTTATGTCTTCCTCTGTCTCATCGTTAAGTGTAAGGCCCTTGACCAAAACAATGACCCTGCCAAGGACTATATATGCTAATTATTATTGGCGTATTCACATTCGCCTTACACTGCTTTAAAACTCAATATCATTTACTTAGAATGCAGAAGCCACCAAAACTACAAACTGAAAAATGTTCTTGCAAAAAGTTGTTGTTCCTCAGAAATATGCAACAACAAAAAGGACAACCAAGATATCTAAGTAGATGTGGCACTTACGTATGCAATGTATTGTTCTATATTTGACAAAAGAAGCAAAATTGAACAACACGTTGGAAATGTATAGAGCAAACACCAAGTTATTATGTAGATCAACTAAAGATTTTGAGAACTATTCTGGTACGGTTTGAAGGAATTTCTGATTTACATATTAATTGAAGAAAGAGTCATATGTATCCTATCAATGAAGTAAATAACATGGAAGAATTGTCCACGATTCTGAGTGCAGAAGTAGAGTCATTGCCAACTACTTATTTGGGAATGCCTCTAGGCGCAAATCAAAGTCAATGAACATTTAGAATTTAATGATTGAAAAGTGTGAGAAGAAATTATCCAAGTGAAAGTCACAATACATATTTTTAGGGGGCAGAGTCACTCTCATTAACTATGTACTGGATGCACACCCAACTTATATGATGTCCATCTTTCCCATTTTAGAGGGAGTTATCCAAAGACTTGAAAAAATCAGAAGGGACTTTCTTTGGAAGGGTAACCAAGACAAGAAGGTTTTCCATTTAGTTAAGTGGTGCAATGTGCTATTGGGAGAGAAGCAGGGTGATTTAGGTATCAGGAACTTAAAGCCGCAGAGCAAAGCTTTAGGACTTAAATGACTATGGAGGTACTCACAAACACCTCAACCTTAGTGGAGAAGAATCATCAAAACAAAATATGGGAAAGATAACAATTGGATGACCAAGGAGGTGAACACCCCTTATGGAGTCAGTTTGTGGAGATCCATAAGAAACCTTTGGCCTTTCTTAAGGATCCACTCCATTGTTAAAGTGAACAATGGTGAAAACACTTCGTTCTGGGAGGACAAATTGTTGGGTAACACTCCTCTAAAGGATCTCTTCCGTAGCATCGCCTTAGTAATATTAGATGATGAAATGATTCGCCTTAGTAATGGTACCAGAGCCTGGAATAGAAATTTTATCAAAAATAGTATAAAACAATTTGAGATAGAATATTGGTATTCAGAATGAAAACTCATTCTTCTTTTGATAATATAAGATATGCTCATACTACATATTGAATATGTTCAAAAATAAAAAGAGATTTTATAAAATAACAAATCCAAGTATTAAAGGATATAAATGAAATTTTACAACCTTCTGAAACATTACACAATATTATTACTAAAAGAAACGTTAAACAAGAAACTTTAGATAAAATAATACCATTATATCATAAATTACTTAATATTAATTCTAATATATATATATACAACAACAACAACAAATTGATGAGGCTTTAACAACCTTATATATATCAACTGCACAACTATTAAATGAAGAGACATCCATCATTTGAACAAATAAATAGATTATATAGAACAAAGTGGATATGCAAAGAATTGAGACATTTGTTTACACAAAGATGGGATCAAAGTGTATTATTAATAGAATATCAGAATAAAATAAGAGCATTAGGAAACCTAGAAAATAGAATAAATAATCTAACACAAGGAGAAATAGATACGGGAGAAATAACAAGAATATATATAGAATTAATAAATCTACATACATAAATAAATCTACAAATACCTGACATAAATACGGACTTAAATATGACTTCAAGTTCTTATGGATAATCAGTTAGCAGAACTTAGAAGAATAACTGAAAACCATTAACATATAAAAGAGATATTAATCACCATATTGCAAGCTGTAGGATAAGTTTAAATATTATAAATGAAAAGGAACAACTTTTGAAAGAATGTTATCAACAAATAAAAGAGCAAGAAAATACTATTAAAACCTTAAGAAATATGATAGCACTAAAAGACGAAAGATTGAGACAAAAAGAGAAAGAAAATACGAAACTAAGAGAAGAAAAAATAAGAGAAATAATCAGAAAGGATAATGAAATAAAAAATCAAAATGACATCATAAGAGAACATTATGAATACATTAACAAATTAATTAATGGATAAAGGAAAAGAAATAGTAGAAGATTCAAATGAAACATATTACCAAATTAATACATATGAAGGAGGTATAACACAAACTTTAAGCTTTAAACCAGACATATATCAAAAGATACAAGAACAAAAAGAAGAACTAACAATTAAGAAAATATTTAAAACAAAATGGTTTGAAAGAAATAAAGAAGTAAGATATATAGCACAAAAGCATGAAAATATAATTGACACAACTAGTGTAAATGGAAAAGCAAAAATAAGCTTAATAACAGATGAAATTATCAAACGAGAATTAGCAAAACTATCTACGAAAGAAGATAAAAAATATAGAAACATATATTTTGGAGGAATAGAATTCATTATAAAAGCATATTTTCAGAAAAATATAGACACACCTATACAACTATATATATTAGATGATAGAATATTAGAAAATCTACAAGACTCCTTAATATCAATAATAAAAGGAAATTTAATATACCGAAAATTAAAATTTACAGTACAACCAGATTTTAGTATATCATTAAAAGATGAACATAAAGAATTAGCTTTAACACTATATTATAAATTAGATGGAATAAAAATGTCACCATGTAGCAAAGTAATAAGTATAGAAACTAAAATAATATATGCTTTAACTGGAAATCACCATGTAAAAAAACAACATGAAATGAATATTTTAGTACCAAAACTATATCAAGATATATTAGAACAGATAGAACACAAGGAAAATGCTAGAATAACAATACCAGAAGAAATACAAATGAATTTTAACAATAGAACTATAACACCATTACATAGATTAAAACCACAAATAGAAGGATCCAAACTAATAATTAAAAGTGAACCAAGAATATTAAGACAAAATAGTTTAATAAGTGGACAATCAAGAACATTAGATTTAATAAATAAACTGAGCAACATATTAAGAATTAAAGTAGTAATATTCAACGGAATTTTAACAACTGACTGTATAGCTGAAATAAATACAGGAGTCGTAAAGAGCTTTATACATATAAGTAAAATTAATGAAAAAATTGTAATCTGATAGAGCCACAGACTTGCAATTATCCTGAAAATGAGAGAGAAATAATAATCACTAAAAGTATTAATCTAAAATTTAAAATTCAGGATTTAGAATATAAAATAAACATAGGAGTAATAGAATATGACAGTTTTAATGAATTATTGTTAGGAAGTGACTTTTTAACCATTGTAAACTATAGAATTACTAATGAAGGGATTGAAATTAGTGACCAAGGAAAAACAAGGTTTGTAAATAAAATATGAATATTCAAGAAAAAATACAAAAGAAGAAACAAAAATTAAAAATTATAAAAATAGTATTATCGGAAGAAATAATAATAGCCCAACTTAAATACTTAGAATATAGTATGAAAGAGATGAAACTAGAAAATGATATAAACAACTAGAACAACAATGTAATAAATCTACAAAAATATGGATTGATATGAGAAATGGGTGGAAGAAAAGAATTAATAATCCTGAGTAATCCTAATGAAAAAATGGATGAGATATGGCACGAAATAATAATTAAAAAACACCTTACTAGGCATGGATGAAATAAGAGAAAATCAAACTCAAATAAAACAATTAGTACAAGAAGAATTGACAAACTTATGGAATGTATCAGAGGTACCAACATTTAAATTAATATTAGAACAACTTAATATATTAGTAACACACATAAATAAAGGAAAACAAGAAGTTGAATTAGAAGAAGAACCTGAAACAAGTAATACAAATAAAAAAGAAACCGTTACTATTATAAATCCTAATAAACCAAAATTAATACCAATTGATGCATGGAGATGAAATAAAGAACACATAATGATAGATATTAGTAAAATAAAGCCTAAATTACCAAAAGATGTCGTAAAAATATTAGATAATTTAGCCTTATTACATAAAAAGGATAATTTTAATGGATACACACGAACACAGTGTAATCACATTTCTTAAAAATCATGGACCGGATATAATTGAAAAAGGAAAGATATAAATATGAACCTATGAAAAGCAAAGACTTTAAAAATATATCAAATAAAAATAGTAATTCTTTGAAAGATGGAAACATTGTAGACTTAAAGGACTCCGGAAAAAGTGAAAAAATGGAATATGTACAATTAAAAATAGAAAAACAAGAATAACAAATATCAAAATTTAAAAATGAAAATATAAAATTAAGATAACATAGTAATGAAGAATGGGTAAATAAGTATAAAAAATACAAAAATAAGTATAAAGATACTAAGAAAGAATTAAAAGAAACTAAGAGATAATTAAAACAAGTAAGAAATGAACTAAGTCAAGTAAAACAAGATATGGAAGAATTAAAAGAAGAACTAAATATTATGAGAGAACAAATGAAAAATATTAAGAGAAAGGAAAAAAAATACAAAACAAGTGATGATAGCTCGTATAGTTCTGATAATACTAATAGTATAACTGAATAAGAATTTACCAACTCTGCAAAAGAAAATGAATTAACCATGGAAATTCAAGGAATAAAAACAATAGATTTTATAGAAGAAATAGAAAGTGAAGAAAATTCTGAAATTGAAAAAGAAAATAATCAAATAATAGAAGCTTTATGAAAAATGAAAAATGTTAATGCAATTATAGAAGAAGAACAAGAAAGTGATATAGAAGATGAATTTAATATACCGATAGAAACATAAATAGAAACAGATGATATAATAAATGAAGATGCTAATGACTACCCTGAAAAAGAATTGGTAGACACTAATTTAGAAACAATACGCAGAAGACATACTAAAATACCAGACCATATACCGGTAGGACAACAATCTGAATTTAAAGAATTTATAGGATCAATGTCACAAGGTATAAGTTTTAATGGATATTTCGTAGACTTAGACAATGTTTATGATGAACAAGAAATAAGTGGACGAGTAAATGACTGGAATCTTGAAATGTACATAGCATTAATAAACTCTACACATACCGATAACTTAGATTATATTTATGACTTAATATCCAAAATATTATTAGGAAAAGTAGCATTTGGATAGAATCCATAGCACATCAATTAAGACCACAAGTATTTAGTCATGCAAAAGACTGAAAATCTATGTTAATGTTATTTGATATAGTATTAAAAAAAGAATTCTTAGGAGAAAGATGGTTAGTAGCAATAGAGAATGTATCATAATGAACTTAAATAATATGAAATGTTGCAAATTAATAAATACCAGAATATACAAAAAGTTTTAGTAAATTCTTTTATGAAGAAAGATTCTTACCAGATGAAGGTATAATATATCAACAACTTTATTACGACCATTTACCATCACCGTACAATACTGAGGTATCTAAAGAATATAACCAATTAGAACAAAAAAAATACATTAGGTGAAAGAATAAGAGTATTAAGAGCATACTTAATGAGAAAATGTGAAGAATACATAATACATAATACAACAAAAGATTAAAAAAGATAAAAAAAAATAAGGATTAAAAGAAATATGTGGATTCATTGAAAGGAGATTAGTATTTGGATGCAATGATAAAAGAAAAGAAAGAAGACATAAAAAACAGAAAAGATATAATAAATATAAGAAATCTTACTATAACAAATATAGAAAGAAAAGATTTAAATGGTACAGAAATACCCCTAAAACTATAAGAAAACATAAAAGAAAATTTAGAAAAAGGAAATATATGAAACCTTTAGAAGAAGATATTAAAGAGTGTAAATAATGGAATTGCAATGACAAGGGACATTATGCTAACAAGTGTCCAAAATTAAAGAAAAAAGGCGTAAAATATATTAATACGACACAGTTTATAATGAATTTACAACAAATAATAGAAGATAATAATAAATAGTATGAATATGAAGATTTTTATGTTAGCCAAACAGAAAATGAAAGTAAAACAGAATCAGAAAATATTAACTTTATTAATACCTATTCAGATAGTGAAAGCAGTGATATGTAATAAATAAATAATGGTAGCAATTTATATAGAAGCTCATATAGAGTACAAACCTAATAAAATGATAAAGCAAAAAATATTCATAGATAGTGGAGCAGATGTATGTTTAGCAAAGAAAAATGTATTAGTATCACACAAATGGGAAAAATCTAAAGGACATAGGATAAGAGTAACAAGATTTAATGAACAGATGAAAGAATTAGATATAATAGCAGAAAACATGAGAATAATATTAGGTAAAACAATATTTAAATTATCAATAATATATCAAGAAAATACTATGAAACAACCAATATTATTAGGAAATAACTTCCTAGACTTCTTTAATACACAAGTAATAAACAATAGTACTTTGAGTTTACAAACACCCTGTAATAAATGGACAATATTAAAAAGAGTAATACCAATACAAACACTGAAATTGTGTAATTTAAGATCAGACAGAAATAATAACTTAGAATTATTAAAAGAAGAATATATCAACATACTAAAAATAAATTTTGGAGAAAACCCTATACAGTTATGGGATAAAGAGAAAATATATGCTGAAAAAAAATTAATAAATCCTAATGATACAATAAGATGTAAACCTATTAGGTATAGCCCAACCGATCAAAAAGAATTTGAAACCCAAATTAAAGAAATACTAGACATAGGAATAATACAAGAAAGTAAAAGCTCACATAGCAGTCCATCCTTTTTAGTTAGAAAACATAGTGAACAAAAAAGAGGAAAGGCTAGGATAATAATAGATTATAGAGAATTAAATAAAAAGACAATATTGGATGGATACTTTATACCATATAAAAGAAACCTTATCAACCGATTAGGAGGGAAAAAATGCTTTAGTAAATTTGATTGTCAGAGTGGATTGTGGCAAATTAAATTAACAAATGAATCAAAATCCTTAACAACGTTTAGTGTCTCTCAAGGACTCTATGAATGGAATGTATTACCATTTGGATTAAAAAATGCACCTCAGATATTTCAAAGAAGAATGAATCAAGTATTTAGAAAATTACAAGACTTTTGTATACTATATGTTGATGACATATTAATATATAGTGATACATTAAAAGACCATATAGACTACTTGGAGAATTTTATGAAAACTATAAAACAACATGAAATATTATTATCTGAAATCTTCAAAAATAATATAGAATATTTAGGATATGTTATAGACAAGGATGAAATACAATTGCAAGAACATATTGTAACAAAAATAAAGAATTTTAAAGATAAACTAGAAAATAAGAAAGAAGTACAACAATTCTTAGGAATAATAAATTATGCTTTAGACCATATAAATGATTTACCAATAATAAGAAAACAATTACAAGAGCTGATAAAAGGAAAAAACAAAACCTTTGAGTAGAAAGAAGAACATGATAAAACTATTAGAAATATTAAAGAAATAGTACAAGCTTTACCAAAACATATAATACCAACTGAATAAGATCAATTAGAATTATATACTGATGCTAGTGATATAGGATGTGGAGCAGTTCGCATAGCTTATGAAAAAAATGCTATAGATAAAGAAAAATCATTGATATGCGGATATGGAGGAGGAACTTGGAAACCAAATGAGAAAAATTATCATATTAATGAAAAACAGTTATTAGCTATAAAATTAGGAATAAAATGGTTTCATTACCACTTATTACCAGTAAAATTTATTGTTAGAACTGATAACACTCAAGTAAAAGGCTTTATTACTAATAAAATAGACCATTTGCCAGAATTTAATAGATGAAGAAAATGACAATCATTTTTCTGTTGTTATGATTTTATTGTTAAAAATATCTCTGGAACTAAGAATATTTTAGCTGATTTTCTTAGCATGTGCAACAATGTCAATTACCAATGATAATTTTGAAGACTATATTACCAATGTCATGGATTTCATTATTCAAACCAATGAGACCTTAACATCCAAGATACAAGAAAATACACAACTTGTTAACCAACTTAGAGAAGCCTTGCAAGATTTACAAACCTATAAAATCTTAAAATCACCACAATCACCTAAACCTACCAAAGAAAAACCAAATCTCTCTACTACAAACCTAACAACCTTTTCATCCAAACTTGCAACCATGCTATCAGCCATGTCATCATCTTTCCAATTACCAGTAGTATCTATGAGTGATAAACTGAAATTTTCACCAGATTATATTAATGCATATGAACAGATAAATAAGTTTTATGATTATAAATATAGCCCCTATATTTTGAGAAGTGCCAAATTAAGTAAATACCCTAGATTTTTATGCAATGAAAATGCTAACCCCGATATAATTTTAAAATTATTTACTTATGTCTTTATTGATAAAATAATAGTACATGAAACTTTTTATAATATTTCCAAACTACCTAGTGTTATTATTGACTCTGCTAGAGCCATGATGGACTCCTTTGGAAGAGGCATTTATGACATACAACTTTTTGATGCATCAACCAAATTAACTGGTAAACCTATTGTTATTTATCAATTATTTAAAATCGGGAAAAATAGCAATATAAGTGGAGACGATGAAAATTTAAAAATGAATATTCCTTGTACTATTGAAACCTCCAAAGGTGGAGAAGTGGAAGAACTTATTACCTTATACTACAACAATGATATCATATCACAGGATACTATGGAACTGACAAATTTGCATGATAGAATTATAAATATGAAACATCGACATGCAAAAGAGACTATGGAACAATATTACATGATAACGTGTCACTGAAAGATGCCTGTAATCCATGCTAAACATACTACTAATGCTACTAATGTGATAAAAGGAGAAGGATCTTCTGATCCTTTTGCCTAAAAATGTAATCTCATATGATACTCTGATAGGGATCATGTAGTCTAACTACATGAAGCCCAATATGATACTATGTTACGGTCCAATGTAGTTTTACTACATTAAGCAATATACTACCCATATTACAATTCATATTACTCTATGCAACAAGCAAAATGGAGACATTCAAGAAAAGCGTGACAAGATAAGCTGACAAAGACGGATAAAGACAACTGATATCAATGAAAAAAGAAGAAAGTTGGAAAATTATTTGTGGAAAAAATGGCAGTGGTCCCAGCAATTATAAAAGCCGTCGGACCCATGAAGATGACAAAGTTGAAAAAATCACAACAAGGCAAGCAATTATCTGCAAAGATGAAATCATTTTCTACAAAGGTGAGAGGGACATGACAAAGTTGATGAAAGGGACATGAAAAAGTTGAAAAAATCACAACAAGACAAGTAATTCTATGCAAAGATGAAATGAGGAAAAGACAAGGCACTATACAATTTTGAATTTAAACATTTGTCATTTTGTAATAGTGTAAGAGGCAACCGAGAAATCAGGTAGCCAATTTACCAGTCGAGGTTATCTATATAAAGAGCCTCAATGTAACATTTGAAATCATCTTAAAAAGACAAGAACTTTAATCTTCTAAATATTTTTTCAGTCATGCTTAGCTAAACACTCTCTTAGTCTATATTTCTATCTAGTTTCATGTATCAAAAGAGCATTGGTTACTTTCATGATTTTCATAGCCTAACCAAAGCCCAAACGTAAAAGAGACCATATAAATATAGGAATAAAAAGGGTGTACAGAAGCCTAAACCTGTAAAATGTGATGGAAATGTATAAAGGTTGAGAAGTAAGATATTCCTACTATTTTGTTTTTGGGTTGTCTTAATCCATGTAAGATTAGATCAAATTCAGTTCTTTCTCCAAATACTAGAGTCTATTGCAAATCAAATTTAAACACGTCTTTTTCATAATATGACGCTTGAAAGTCCATTTTGAAAAGATTAGCTAAATATTTTATCAAATTATGAAAAAAAAACATCAAATTAATTGGCAAAATACAAATTTCTACTTCTTTGAAAATTATTTTAATAAAAATACTTTTTCAAAATAAATATATTTAAAAGTTTGTCCAACCGGTCTCTATTCTTTACTCGAATCTTATAAATTATATCATCTAAATTTTTAGCACACCCAGAGGCGAATTCAAGATTTTAAGAGGATGGGTGCACCATCAGGGGGCTGAAAGGTGTTCACCCTAACCCCTCGACAAAAAATTACACACTATATATATAGTAATATTTTTATTTTTATGCACATATATAAATTTTGAATCCTACAAGCCAAGACTAGAAGTTGGTTAAGTGATTTAGGGGTTTAAAATTTACCTTGAGGTTTCAAGTTCAAATCTCAAGCACAAGGATTCGATCCATCGACCTTGAGACTTGAGAGTGACGCCTAATCAGTGCTCCATTTAGTCTGGTTTGATCATGTATTCCTTTAGTTAATATTAGGTATATTTATAAGAATTATACACACAATATATTGAGTTTAGTACGGTGACCATGGACTCACGTGACCCATTTTTTATACATAAATTCGCCCATGAGCACACTTGTATTTTTTCGAGGAGACTGTAGGTAAGAGGAAATGAAGATCGAGGATTAAGGTAGAAGGTTGTAGGTAGTCGAGCATTGTCGAGATTCCTTTATCAGTATTATAATTAGTACTCTCCTAAAATCTTATTCTTCGATTTTATTATTATCCGATGTTTTCTTTGCTTCGATTATTGTACTATTTATATTTATTACTATTTATTTTTCCATTATTTTTTATATGATTTCTTCACTATTGTATTTCATTTTCTTATTGATTTTGATACACTTTACTTGAGTCGGGACCTATAAAAAACAGTCTCTACCTTTATAAGGTAGATATAAGGCTGCATACACATCATCCCCATATCTCGTTTATGAGTTACACTACATGTTGTTGTTGTTGTTATACAAATGACAAAGCAAAAGATGAAAAACAAAAAAAGAAAACATTTAATTTGGGAAAAAGAAATGCATGAGGATTGACACATTGCTTGAACTATGCGTTTGGAACATTCCATTCCATGCATTAAAAAGAAAGGAAGTGGGCCCCCACACTGGAGTTTTCTGGATAGGGACGAAGCCCAATCTTCCAAGCCCTTTTCCCTTCAACTTTCATCAGCCCATACGTTATCTTATCAGAAGCTGCCGCGAAATCCGCTCTTAGGATAAAGTTGGGCCCACAACCCTGCGGGTCCCACAAGATGAAAACGCCAGCATTTAAATTCTAGAGGTTAATATTCCAACCTTAAGGAATAGAATTAGTCAGTCACATGTCTGTTAGTGAGCAACCATTTTTGGAATAAGGAGATCAAAAAAATATTAAAATGCACTTCTTCCGTCTTAAAATATTTATCGTGTTTTATTTTTTATAGTAAAGTTAATTAATTTTGAGTTAAATCAAACACAATTAACATAATATTTTAAATTAAAATTTAATTTTCAAAAACTACATGAAAATATTATAAATTGTGATTCTTCTCATATTAATATGATGAAAAAAATACGTCTTAAAATATTAATTAAAATTCATATAGTTTGAATGTCGAGAAAGAAAAATAACAAATACTTTTGAATGGAGGGACTAACATTTATTATTCCTGCTCGTTCCTTTTCACTATCCCATATACTAAAAATAATTTTTACTTATCTATTTTAACAAATCAATATAGATTTATTATGTTCTTACAATATTATTCTTAACATTTAATAACTACATCATTCCTTACAATTTTTTTAAATTTATGCAATATTTATCTTCAACAAAGGAATTCAATTGAATTCATACTCAAGAGGATAGTTCTGCCTCTGACAAGAACCAACTAAGCAGAGTTATAACATTGGTTATAGTTTCCGACGAATCAAATAACTTTTATATAAAAAATTTATAATTTAAAAATTATAAAACATATACAACAACAACAACAATATATTCAGTGTAATCCTACAAAGTGAGATCTGGGAAGGATAGGATGTACGCAGATCTTACCTTTACCTTTCTGAGGTAGAGAAGATGTTTCCGATAGATCCTCGAAAAAATTATAAAATATATATAAATATTTAATTTCGAATTCAATAACTAAAATATATTATGGGTTTGATGCTACATTTAAAAACCATAAATTCCTGATAATTCAATGTATTATTAAAGTTTGATAAAATGTCATGAAAAATATTTTATGATAAAATATGTTCGCCTGTATCACAATATCAGCACCTGATGTAAAGTCGACAATATGTGAAATTTTGACTTTTAGAATAATTTAGTATGTAAATTGTGGAGGAATTCTTCTTAAAATGTACAAGAAGCTCAAGTTAATTGACGATCTCTCTGATTGAACCAGAGTGGAAATTTTTGACAAATTAACATAGGAAAACAAAACGACATAAATAGATCACAATTAATCGAAGTAGTCCCAAATATTGGACTTGAAGCCATTCACATGGATTCTGGACTTCTAGCTAATATGGTTCTTGATTTATATGGAGAGGCGACTTCGAATTTTAATTTATAGTTCTCAACTTTTAAAATATAACTTACGAGATTCTTGATAAATTATGTATACATATTAAGTAAATTTTTAAATATAAATATAAAATTTGAGCTAAAACTATTGAATGTCAAACCCGTAACCAAAATTATAGCTTCGTCAATGTGTGTGTATATAAAGAGTAGGCGTTTGAACAATCTAGTTGAAATTGAGCCCAAACAGATATTTGGAATTGAAATTGACAAACGAATTAAAACAGGTTAAAGTTTAGAATTTGGATAACACACAATTAATGTCCGATGGTGAATCATGTAAAACTTAATTCTAGGTGAAGATTATTGGACTTGAGAATTACCTTAGTAGCTGAAAAAGAAAAAAATTACTTCCTCCGGATAAAAAAGTGTTTACTTAGCCATCTGCACATCCCTTAAGAAAATACTAATTACTAGGCAAAAATAGGTAATTTGACTAAAATGCCTCTAATTAAATAGCTATTGGGTTTGGTCACCTAACACTTAATAAGTGATAAATCTGAAAAAATAAGGTTACTTTTTTCTTAATTTAGTAAGTGAAGACTCTTTTTAATTAAAAAAAACAGAGATTAAGTAGACACTCTTCTTGATCCGGAGGGAGTACATCAGAAAGTGTAAAGAAGTAATTAAGGATGAAATAAAGATGCTAAAATATAAAGAAAGGAAAAGGGTCAAATTTTCCTCAAACTATGCTTTATAGTTTAACATTGCCTTCCGTTAAACTTTGGGATCAAATTTACCCTTCTTGTTAGCAAACTTGTTAAATTTGCCCTCGGATAGACGGATTTGTGACTTGGACGCCACATCGGATCCACGTAGGCTCACATAAATAGAACAACTAAAACAAAAACCAGAAGATTCCTAATTCTCCACTTCAGTCGACCAAACTAATCCCTAAAGTCTCTCTAGCTTCAATCCACTGGAGAGTCTTCGGAGTTGGAAGTCAACACCGGGGAAGCTATCAACCATCGGAGCTTGGTACTAGTCTGAGCTAGAATTTAGTTCCATTGATGTGAACTCCACAAGTCTGGTCTCCATTAGCTCTCTTTCCGATCTGAATCACCTTTCAAGATAAAAATTCATATTTTCTGGTATGACTTCACTTTAATCACACCAAAAACCTCTCACCGCCACGTAGGGATTCATGATGGTGCATTTTTCACCGGAGAAGGTGGCATATGAGTGGTGGCGAACGGCAGAGATGGGGGATATTTGGTTGTTGGTGGTGGAGTTGGTTTATTCCGGCAATGACAAAAAGAGGGGGAAAGGGAGAAGGGCGTTTGGTTGGTTGTTTCATGTTGGTGTGGAGATGGAGCAGTTATGGCTAGTGGTCGTCATTACCGGTCGTTCGGTGGTCAAATTTGATGGCGGCAACTAGCAGAAAACGGAGAGTGATGAGAGGGAGATGAAGTGGAGGTGTTGGTGGTGAATTGGTTGTACAATTGTGGAGTTCGCCGTAGCTCCGACATGGGAACTCGTCGGAGCTCGTCGGCGATGGCAGATGTCCGCCGGAGAAGAAGCAACAGTGAGGGTAACGATTTGAAACTATTTAAAGTATGGGGTAACGGGTACGGGTAACGGATACACAATTGGGTGAGCCTACATGGAGTCTACGTGGATCCGACGTGGCGTCCATGTCACAAATCCGTTCATCCGAGGGCAAGTTTAACAAGTTTGCTAATGGAAATGGTAAATTTGATCCAAAATTTTGATTGAAGGCAATGTTAAACTATAAATCATAGTTGGAGGGCAAGTTTGATCCTTTTCCTATAAAGAAAAATGTTGGTAATTCATTGTGAAAGAAATAATCCCCTTGATTATTTTCATTGATTGAATAGATATATATACAAGTTACAAAACATTCTTCTACCATAATTCTAACTATACAATTATGGTAAGTGTATATCCTAATTATGGTAAGTGTATATCCTAATCTAGGCAACAAATATACTACAATATACATACAATATACTTTTCTTAATATACAAGAGTTGTCCACTGTTTTACTGCCCTAGCTCCCGTGATGGGTGGACGTCTTGGCCAAGAGAGGCCCAGTTGTCGAGAAGGCCTAATTGTTGCACTCTGTTTGTCGCTTTGTATATCAGCGATATACATGTGATATACAACGATGTATATTCGGTGTATATCACATGTATATTGCTCTATTTAACACACCCCCGCATGATCATAGAGGGCGGTTTTCGAACACCGAGACTCGTCCCTAAAATCTTCAAAGAGAACATTTGGTAGACCCTTTGTAAAGATGTCGCAATTTGATAACGAGATGGGACATGGCATACGCGAACTTGACCCTTTGCAACCTTTTCACGGACAAAGTGAATGTCCATTTCGATATGCTTGGTGCGCTGGTGTTGAACGGGGTTACCTGAAAGGTAGATGACACTAATGTTATCGCAATATACCAAGGTTGCCTTCTGAATGGGACAATGAAGCTCCAAAAGCAAATTACGTAGCCAACATGATTCGGAGACCACATTCGCTACCCCTCGATATTCTGCCTCTGCACTGCTGCGTGATAGAGTTGCTTGACGCTTTGCCGACCATGAGACCAAGTTGTTGCCAAGGAACATACAGTAGCCAGAAGTCGACCGTCTGGTGTCGGAACAACCACCCCAATCAGCATCCGTGTAAGAGATAAGTGTGAATGTAGATGAAGGATACAAGTGCAACCCATAGTCCAGTGTCCCCTGGATATACCGAATGATGCGTTTGATTGCATTCATGTGCTCAACTCTAGGATCATGCATGAATAAACACACCTGTTGAACCGCATACGTAATATCCGGTCTGGTAAAGGTAAGATTTTGGAGAGCCCCCTGTAAGATCGCGATACGGGTCGGGTCCTCGTATGGTGCACCTGCTGCGGCACTTAGCTTTGGGTTTGCATCAACTGGCGTGAAAGTGGACTTACAGGATGACATCCCGGCCCTCTCGATGATCTCAGCAGCATACTTCCGTTGAGACAAAAATAACCCACATGAATGACGTTTGACAGCAACTTCCAAAAAATAACTCAAGGGCCCCAAGTATTTCATAGCAAATTCAGAACTGAGCATGGCCATGATAGACTGGCGCAAAGCATCGGAGGAGGCAGTCAAGATGATATCATCCACATACAACAGAATGTAGGCCAAGGACGAACCACGGCGGTAGATGAACAATGAATTATCTGACCTGCTGTGAGTGAACCCAATTGTTGAAATAAATTCAGCAAACCTCGTGTACCATGCCCTTGGAGACTGCTTAAGCCCATATAAGGACTTTTTCAACAAACATACATGATGAGGACGGCTTGGATCTCTGAAACCCAACGGTTGATACATATAGACTGTTTCCTTGAGATCACCGTGTAGGAACACATTCTTAACATCCAACTGATGAATTGGCCAAGTCTTTGAAAGAGCCAAGCTAAGCACAGTGCGGATGGTAGCCGGTTTGACCACCGGACTAAACGTCTCACCACAATCAATTCCAACCTGCTGAGTCTTACCGTCACCCACAAGTCGTGCTTTATGTCGAGCAAAGGACCCATCTGAATTCTCCTTATGAGCAAAAATCCACATAGATCTGATAACATTAATACCACAAGGACGGGGCACCAACTCCCACGTCTTATTATCAATAAGAGCATTATATTCATCAGTCATAGCAATTTTCCAATTAGGGTCATTTAAAGCTGACACAGGATTGCGGGGCAATGGGGATTTAGAGACATCTGAATGTAAATTAAAATACCTTTTAGGTGTAAAAATACCCCGCTGACTCCGAGTGACCGGTCTATGACTCGATAAAGAATTGAGTGAATTTGGGGATTTTTCTGGGCTCGGGACAGACGGGCCAGCAGGCAGTGGGCCTGCTGGCCCAAATCGGTAAACTGGGTTGTCCGCTGGATCTGTTCCCGAGGTGGGGTGGGTGGCCCAATTTGGGGACCGATCCGAAGCGGAATTGTAGCTGCTTGCGGGACTGTGGGACCAGCGGGCAGTGGGCCCGCTGGAGGATTTTGGGTGCGGGAGATGTCCGAAAAATTCCGAATAATATACGGGGATATTTGGTCATCCAAAAAATTATACGACCTAGGCTCGGGAGTATGAACTTTTATAAACGGAAATTGGGTTTCATAAAAAATGACATGGCGATTAATTATGATTTTCTTAGAGGATAAATCAAAACACTTATAACCACGATGATTCGACGGATAACCCAAAAATACACACGGGGTAGACCGAGCCTGAAGTTTGTTAATTGTGGTGTATGGGAATAACGGATAACACAAGCACCCAAAAATCCGAAGATGAGAATAAGAAGGGTCCTTATTAAATAGGATTTTGAGGGGGGAAGGATATGTCAGACCTTTAGACGGAATTATGTTAAGAAGATAGGTGGCCATTTGTAGAGCATGATGCCAAAAATATGGAGGTACGGAGGCATGAATTAAGAGAGTTCGGACAATGTTATTTATGGAACGAATTTTGCGTTCGGCCTTCCCATTTTGTGAAGATGTATGAGGACACGAAAACCGAAAATTGATCCCATTTTTAGCACAGAATTCCCGGAACTCCCTATTGTCATACTCTTTCCCATTATCACATTGAATATTTTTTATTTCTCTTTCGAATTGAGTACGAATGAACGCTCTAAATTGGATGAAGACGGAAAACACTTGTGATTTATTCGCAATTGGAAACGTCCACAAAAATCTAGAATAATCATCTAAAAAGAAAACATAATATCAATGACCCAATGAACTGAGAACAGGAGACGTCCATAAGTCACTATGAATAATATCAAATGGCATTGAAGTATGAGAATTGGAGTCTACAAATGGCAACTTAACAATTTTCCCTAATGAACAAGACTGACAAAGTGGAGTACGACTCGTACCCTTACAGAAATAAAGCTATTTTTATCTAAAAGCGATAAAATAGAAGATCCGGATGACCCAGACGAGCATGCCACATGGAAGGAGAGATGGTCGCAAAGGGACGACGGCAAGGTTTGACTCGATGGTGAAACCGAGGCATGATAGGATACAAATCCCCCTTACTATCACACCTCGTGAGATGACTCCCCGTCTTGAAATCCTTCACGAGAAAAACCAAAAGGATCAAATTCAACGGAAACAGAATTGTCGGTAGTGAACTTAGGACGACACTAAATTTTTAATCAATTTAGGAGCATGTAAAGTATTTTTCAAGAGAAGGGGTGGATTGGGGGGAGACAACGTTTTCGAACATAACCCACGAATTGGAATAGAGTTACCATTACCAACAATTATACCCGAGGGGTGCTCAAATTGGAATAAGAGGAGAGAGTACCGATTCGAATGTCATGTGAGTAGTTGCCCCGGTGTCCATGTACCAATTTGGGTCCGGTTGAGTCAACCCCAACGTGTGCATCGCGGCCTCGATATCGTCCCCGAGTGGGGCCTCGCATTGCATGAGTGGGCTGCGGAGGTCGGGGCCCAAGAACTCCTGTCCGTGATGGTCTTGGGCCGTAGCCGCCGGAGTTGCTTTGTTGTTGGGCCACGCGACCGGTGGGCCGCCACCGCCGGGCGTTGGGCACGGACGTGTTGGCGCCCCACCGGCCGCCGGATCGCTGCGCTTTGGTTGTAAAATTTGGCCCATGGTCCCCGCCCCAGCCCCACCGCCATGGGCCCCACCGCCGGGCCCGGGAGGGTGGTGGGCCACTTGTTCATTTGGATGGGACCCACCTCCTGCTTGCTGACCACCGGAACTTCCACTAGAACCGCCGCTTTTGCCCCCGCGATTTTTGTTATTATTCTTTCTATTGTTCTTGCCGCCACCATTATTATAGTTTTGGCCTGAATTATTAACAAAACCCGAAGGACTAGGAGAGGACGCCGCCATGGCGACTGGGCTTGCTCCGGTAGCTGCCTTTTTAGCAAAACCGACTTCTTCCAACGTAAGCATGGAGCGGGCTTGATAGAAGTCGGGAAGAGGGTTGCTTTGGCGAAGGAGAGTTCCAACCCCATTATAGGCCTCCGAAAGACCAGCAACCAACTGTAGAACCAGACGATTGTTTGTTATTGGTGCGCCAACATTACGGAGTTGATCCGCCAACTCCTTTAGTTTCTTGCAATATGCAAGAAACATTCGGAAATTCGTCCATTCGAACGAGAGGGATTCCTGCTCGAGTGTGACGACACGTGAATGTTGGTTGTCTTGGAATATGTCACGCAATCTATTCCATGCGGCCATAGCCGTGGTATACGGCTCAATAATCGTCGTAGAAGGTCCCCTTTGAAATAGTGGCGTAGATCCACCGGAGAACGGTAGCATCAAGTGTAATCCATAACTCAGGATCCTCCGCAGGAATGGGTCTAGCGGGAGGAATGATGTGATGAAGAACTTGATAAGAGATAGCGTGAATTTTAAACAACTCCGCCCACGTCGCATATTTGACGTTTTCCATCTCAAGGACAATAGGGATACTGCTCTTGATATTGGAAGCTGTGAGGGCAGGGTGATAATTGTTCTTAGACATATTGAAAGAACAAAGAAGGAGGGGAAATTTAAGAGAGTTTTTTTAGAGCGGAAGACGAAATTTTGGAGAGAAAAACCCGAGGGGGGGGGGGGGGGTTCTCGGCCACAAGGAAGACAAAAGTTGAGAGAAAAACTTTTGTTTAGACCTAGTCTCTTGATACCATGAATGAAATAATCTCCTTGATTATTTTCATTGATTGAATAGATATATATACAAGTTACAAAACCTTATTCTACCATAATTCTAACTATACAATTATGATAAGTGTATATCCTAATTATGGTAAGTGTATATCCTAATC
Organism: Anisodus tanguticus; assembly: GCA_034509755.1. NCBI lineage: Eukaryota > Viridiplantae > Streptophyta > Magnoliopsida > Solanales > Solanaceae > Anisodus > Anisodus tanguticus. The sequence continues at coordinate 44,703,440 of CM067550.1, read as the reverse complement.
TAGGTAACAAATATACTACAATATACACACAATATACTTTCCTTAATATACAAGATTTGTCCACTGTTTTACTGCCCTAGCTCCCGTGATGGGCCAAGAGAGGCCCACTGCCGAGAAAGCCTAATTGTTGCTAACGCGCTTGCTTTGTATATCACTGATATACATGTGATATACACTGCTGTATATTCAGTGTATATCACATGTATATTGCTCTGTTTAACACATTGTTTCTTGAATAGAATAATAAAATAAAATGAACGAAAATGTCTTGCATGCGGTAAGAAAATGTCAATAAAAGCGTATCACGTTGACGTGTGGTAATATAATTGGAAGAGCACGCATGCGGAGCCATTTACATGGAGGACATTGACGTGGGTCTTTGTAATTGGATAAAACATGCAAATGGTGGGTCCCAAAAATGATGTCGTTGTTTTGGTTTTAGGAGAAAAAAACAATAATAAAAGGTTGGTAGGTGGACGAGGCAAATGGTAACCCCCATATCCTTTGTCGGTTTCATAATTATCCACATTCCATGTCTCTTTTCAACTTAACCCCCATATCTTTCTCGTTTTTTACCACCTTGCCATTTTACCACAGCCTCCAAAATTTTTGCCTAATTCCATCGTTTGGTTATTGATGGAGGAAATGCGATTTTTCGATTTATTACCGTTTGAACAGAAGAAAATAATTTTAAATAAAAATTATATGTTTTTAAAAAAAAATTCTGTATAAAAAGTGAAGATCTATTGTGTAAAGGTTATAAAATTAAAAAATATTTTTCGCTATTCTTTTTCTGTTCCATTTTAATTGTCATTATAGTTCTTTTTACGTCTATTAAAATAATCATAAATATAAAGTTTAATTTATTAAGTTACTCCTATTTATTAGATATTTCTTGAGAATTGAATATTATTAAAAAATAATTCTTTTATATAAAGATATAATTGATCCGGAGGAATACTATTTTCATTTAAATCTTAGCCATTATACGGAGTAGTTTTCATTTAATTTTCATAATGGTGACCGTCTCTATCTTTATGACTATTTTTTAGGAGATTGCAAATCACGTTCATGACTTTCGAACTTATAACTTTTTCTGAAAGAAAAAGATTACTCTCTCCGATGAAAAAAGAGTGTCTACTTAGTAATTTGCACCTTAAAAAAATATCAACTTCTAGGTAAAATTAAGTAGTTTGACTAAAATACCCCTACTCAAATAGGTATTTGGATATGATCACCCAACACTTAATAAGGACAAATCTGCAAAAGTAATAATTTTTTCTTAATTTGATAAGTGAACACTTTTTTTACTCAAAAAATAAAAACTAAGTAAACATTCTTTTTGGTTCGGAGAGAGTATTATAAAAAAATTATACAATCAAATTTCTTTATAACACCAGTCTTTGTAGTAACATTTTATAATAACGGCTAAAAAATTTTAAGAACTGATTCTTTTATGTTATTATATTAGATGTTCTCTATATTTATAGCAATCAAAAAAAATATTCGGACTAACCAGGTCGCTATAAAAATGTTTAACTGTATTACCTATCTAATCATTTGGATTAGTAAGAAGGAAATGTTTAGGGCGAAACTCGTTGCTTGATAATACATTTAGTCAAAAGTTCAGATTGCTAAAATACATGATCTATGTATGCAACTCATAATTCATTAAATTAATCTTATGAACGTTAAGTTAGTATATTCTGCAAATTACTCCCACATTAAGCATGTTTCACATTAAACATATATGAAACATGCTTAATTTTTCAAGTATAACGAGTTTCTAATGTAAGATTAATACTTAATGCACACAAGATCTTGAATACAATAATCTTACAAAGAGATAATATGGAAAACATACGTGATGCGGAAGATATTATCGCAGAGAAGAGCGGAAGCATTAGTCTGAATTTGATTTCTACCTCCTTACCCTAGCTTTATGTTATCACAGCCGTCAACGATGAAAAAGATGTAGAGATTTTGTGGTGGTCCTAATGGGTAGGGGGAGGGCCAATTTATAGGAATTTTGACTTGATACGGTACGTCCATTAAGTAACCGATTTAACGGACGAAATTTATTCTTAATTAAATATTAGTTATGGGTTTTACATTAATTGGACCACATATTTTAATTAATAAAAATTTAACATTCTCCCACTTGGCCCAATGATCACATAACACTAATACTTAATGACATAAACATTAGTTGCGCATTAAAATATATCTCTTCTATAATGTCCATCATACATACCATAATATGACAAACCACTAATGCGATTTATGAAGGTTATACATAATTTTGTGCTACATACTTCCTTCCATATACTACAACATTACCAACTTATCATAACAGGTTCATAAGCTATAAAATATTAATATTATGGTCCACAATAATGTCTCATTGAGACTTATCCTATAACATCTCAAAACAATAATGTGTACACCATTAGGAGAAACAGAAAATACATTAATATATATCAGAAACACATAATTGAGCTCAGAGGTCACTTACATAAATACGTCAATCATAAGTACAATCAAGACTCATTATATGTACTTGTTCTTCAAATGTCTTTAGTCGCAAACCTTTATTAATAGATCTACAATCGTGAGATCACTTTAGTGACACTCTTTGTTTCTCAATCTTTTCTTTATTGACAAAATACTTGTATTTCATAAGTGGTACCTTTAGAGTATTTGTCATTCTTAAAGAAGAACACTACTACAGAATAATCATCATGAGTTTCAACAGTTTGGTAATGGTGTCGACAACCCCAAGTCCTAAAATAAAGTTCTGCAATCATAAGCGTGAAATGTAACTTCAAAAACATAATGTCACAAATTTCACTTTCACAATTGATAATATAATGATAGTTTACTTAACATTATTTCACATCACTGTTCCTTCACATAATAGGAACAAATATTTAATAATTTTTTAAACTATCAAATTATTTGGTAAAATCTGAATCCAAGTATCCGATCAACTTTTATTATATCGGATATCATATACGCTTGTTCCTTTTAGGTACCATAACACTTTCTGTATTTTTTTCAATGATAAATTATGGGTGAATATTTGTGCAATCTCTCTAGAATTTTCAGAAACACAATCAGACAAATCATTAATTAATATGACTTATTATGGAATATTTAATTCGTGTTAAAGGGATGTCTCATTTGTATCTTTCATTATAGAAATTCTTTAAGAGAAAACTTTCATGTAAAATCACCAAATCATTAGCAGCAAGTTATATATTATCAACATATGAGATAAAATATGCCATAATCGATTGGGACACCCAGAAGCACAAGTTTTTAATAAATTTAGGAAGAATAATTTGTTTTCTTGTAATAAACCTTTGGACTCCGTTGTTTGCCAATCTTGTGTGTTTGGTAAACATGTTAAGCTTCCTTTTGCATCTTCTAATTCTCATACTCTTATGCCATTTGATCTTGTGCATTGTGATTTGTGGACATCACCAATTTTGAGTTCTGCAGGCCATAAGTACTATATGCTTATTCTTGATGATTATTCGAATTTTTTGTGGACTTTTTCATTAGGACATAAATCACAAACCTACATCGTTTTAAAACAATTTATTGTCTTTGTCAAAACTCAATTTGGCAAAGGCACTAAATGTTTTCAATGTGACAATGGGGGAAATTTATAAATACTAATTTTAATGATTTTTGTCACCAAAATGAGATGTCTTTGCGTCTTTCATGTCCACACACCTCACCACAAAATGGGAAAGCCGAAAGAAAAATTCGAACAATTAATAATATGATTCGCTCTATTCTTGTGCATTCATCCACACCACCAATGTTTTGGCACCATGCACTTCAAATGGCTTCATACCTTTTAAATATTTTTCCTAGTAAATTGCTTTTCAATGTGTTTCCTACACAAATGTTATACCATTGTCTTCCGTCTTTTACACATTTGCGGGTGTTTGGTTGTTTGTGTTATCATTTGTTTCCATCTACTTCCATTAACAAGTTGCAAGCTCGTTCAACTCCTTGTGTGTTGTTGGGATACCACAAAATAATAGTGGATATAAATGTTATGATTTGACGAATGGGAAAATTATTGTCTGTCGTTATGTGATTTTTGATAAGTTTACTTTCCCGTTTGCTAAGATTCATGTGGCATCCTCACCTTCATATGATTTTCTTGACAATGGAATACATCCCATTTTACACCATCACCTTAATGAACAAACGCATGTGGAACCAACCTAACAACACTCGGCCCAACCCAACAACACTCAACCCTGTTTACGTGGCGGTCCGGCCCAATTGGAGCAGTCCACAAACACACCCTTACATCAAATAATTCCCATAGCCCAGCCCCACAACGCAATGGCTACACCTAGTCAAGTGGGCTAACACCCTTCCCCTCGGTCCAATAACACACCCGCGAACCAAAACACCCAGTGATAGAACAACCTCGGACCACTGAAACCCGTGCCATGCACGGGAATTTTTGGCCTAAATGTCACTTTAACCTACTATCCTCTGTTCAAGCATCACCTCTACCAAAAATCTTAAAGCTGCCTTATCCGACCCGAATTGGAAAATTGTCATGTTAGACGAATTTAATGCTCTTATTACAAATAAGACGTGGGAATTAGTACCTCGTCCGTCTAATGTGAACGTCATTCGTTCTATGTGGGTTTTTTGTCATAAGAAAAATTCTTATGGTTCTTTTGCGAGATACAAAGTCCGTCTTGTTGGTGATGGCAGGTCTCAACATATTGGGGTAGATTGTGGTGAAACATTCAGTCCGGTGGTTAAGCCAACAACTATCCGGACTGTTCTCAGCATGGCTCTCTCCAAATATTGGTCCATTCATCAGTTAGATGTTAAAAATGTATTCTTACATGGCAACTTACAGGTAGAGATGGCAATGGATCTTGGACCCGATCCGGATCCGGTGGATCCATATCCGTTTTATAGGATATGGATCTTCAAAATTTGGACCCGACGGATCCGGATCGGACCCAGATCCATTTTTGATGGATCGGATCTGGATCTAGATCTTGTATTTGAGATCCGTATCCGGTCCAGATCCGATCTGTGGATCTATTTTTTATTAAATATATCCATAACCTAGAATATAATTTAATAAGTATTTTCTTAATTTTTTTTCATAATTTATGTATTGGGTAAAAGGTTGAACCAAGATAAGGCACAAGTCACACAGCCATGTAATTTGTCTCTGAAGTTTCATTTCTTTTACCTATATGCTCTCTGCAGTTTCCCATATTTTCATTTCTATAAAAAGAAAAAATTATCACTCTTCTTTAAATTTCTCTTTCCTGAATCTACTAGTTGTATGCTTTAAGTATCTTTCTCTCATTTGTCTAATCAGCAAAAAAAAAATTGGGACTTTTGATATATGACTGACATTGTTTTATGTTGTTTAATGAAGTCAATCAGTAGAACTACAAGTGGAGCATCACTAAAGCCTCCAAAAATTAGCTCAAAGTTGCAACCTGTTCAGCATCACTAATGAAGTCAATTGTCTTTATTTTCTTGTGATGCTAAAACTTTGTTCAGTATTTTGGAAGAATGGTGTCATGTTTGTATAGGTTGATTGAATGAACTCAATCATTTTTTTTCAATCAGATTGCGTTTCATTTTGTCATAAAAGTTTCAACATGTGGGAATATTATTCAAGCCAACAAAATTTACATGTAGATCCAGATCCGATCCGTGGACCCGGTGGATCTGGATTTGGATTTGATTTTTATGAACCCGATGGATCTGGATCCGGATCTGGATTCAGATATGAAAAATGGATTTGGATCTGGATCTAGTAGGATCCGGTCCAGATCCGATCTGTTGCCATCCCTACTTACATGAGACAATGTACATGCATCAGCCATTGGGTTTTCGAGATTATACACGTCCAGATCATGTTTGCCTATTGAAGAAATCCTTATATGGTTTGAAACAAGCACTGCGGGCATGGTATAATAGGTTTGCGGGATTTGTGGCACAATTGTGATTCTCTCACAGCAAGTCTGATCAGTCATTTTTTATTTATCGGAAAAGGCGCTGACATGGCATATATCTTTTTGTATGTCGATGATATTATTCTCACAGCATCATCCACTTCACTTCGCCAGTCCATTATGTCCCTTCTTGCAGCTGAATTTGCAATGAAGGACTTGGGTCCATTAAATTATTTTCTTGGCATTGATGTCACCCAATATGCAGGTGGTCTGTTTCTTAGTTAGAAAAGTATGCCAAAGAAATAATTGACAAAGTAGGGATATCATCCTGCAAACCCTCACATACTCCGATTGAAACAAAGGAGCTCCGTACAACGATCTTACCCATTACCGTAGCCTAACAAGAGCCTTGCAGGATCTGACTTTTACAAGACCAGATATTTCCTATGCGGTTCAACAAGTGTGTTTACACATGCATGATCCGAAAGAAGAACATATGGGGCTCTCAAAAGGATTCTGCGGTATATTCAGGGTACTCTCCATTTCGGACTTTATTTGTACAAGTCCTCAATCTCGCATCTTTCGGCCTACACCGATGCGGATTGGGGTGACTGCCCAGACACGCGTCGTTTCACTTCCGGTTATTGTGTGTTTTGGGTGACAAACTCATTTCATGGTCCTCTAAACGCCAATCCGCACTTTCTCAGTCAAGTGCTAAGGCGGAATACCGCGGGGTAGCCAACGTAGTTGCTGAATCATGTTGACTCCGAAATCTACTCGCTGGAGTTACATTGTCCGATTGACAAAGCAACAATGGTCTATTGTGACAATGTGAGTGCGATCTACTTATCTGGAAATCTTGTTCAACATCAGCGCACGAAACATATTGAAATGGATATCTTATTTGTTCGAGAAAAAGTTGCCCGTGGTCAAATTCGTGTTCTCCATGTGCCATCATGATATCAGATAGCCGACATCTTCACAAAAGGTCTTCCGCGCGTATTATTTGATGATTTCAGGGACAATCTTAGCATTCGAGAACCTCCCGCTAAGACTGCGGGGGACTGTTAGAGTAATTATGGGACACTCCCATAATTACCTCTATTACTCATTAAATATAATTGATAGTGCAAATATATTGTAAATAGTATAATTGTAATTAGTATCTTATAATTATGTAAGGTAGATTAATCTTTCATTATTCAAGAATAAGATGATTGTATATATATTGTATCTTTGGGAGAATATTAATCAAGGAATTACTTTCTTACATCATTGATTAAATATTCTTTACGGACAACTTAAAAAAAAACTTTAAACAACCCTAAGAAACATGATAGGTCAGCCGCCATGAATATTTAACAAGCAAGTTTTGGTGTCTGATAATAAAACAAACATGCTACCACATACAAGTTCCAAAAACTTAATTCTGTACTTATCTTAATCATAAAACGGTAAAACCTATGTTTTTGTTTAACTCAATCATAGGACAGTTTAACAAAACAGTAGAAGACGGAAACCTTAAACCAATTATTACGAATTAAAACCGTGATCATAAAAGCAATTCATTGTCCGTAAAACAGTTGTACATACGTCATAATTTAATCTTTCTTAAGTGAAGATTATCGGTTCAAGTATCCAGGTTTCTGATGTCACATGTAAGATTAATACTTAATGCACGCATGATCTTGAATACAATAATCTTACAAAGAGATAATACGGAAAATTATACCTGATTTGGAAGACATTATCGCAAAGAAGAGTGGAAGCGTTAATTTGAAATTGATTTCTACCTCTTTGACATAGCTTTACGTTATCACAGCCGTCAGCGATGAAAAAGATATAGAGATTTTGTGGTGACCCTAATGGGTGGAGGGATGACCAATTTATAGAAGTTTTGACTTAATAGGATACGTCTATCAAGTAACCATCTAACGGACGAGATTTATTCTTCATTAAATATTAGTTATGAGCTTTACATTAATTGAGCCACATATTTTAATTAATAAAATCTAACATCTAAATCTCAAACAAGATTAATGATCTCCAAATTTTAAGATATTCACTTTTTTTAGGGAAAAGGATCTCAATATTCCTAAAAGCTAACACTTTTAATCAAATATGAAAGGATCTCAATATTCACCTCACTATATCTTCATGTTTAGGTAAAAAAAGCTTTCATATGTATTTTAGTTGCACATATATAAAACACCTTGTGGTCCTTTAATGATTCTTATTGGAGAGAAAGCACCTATTCCATAAGTAATTTAAGGATAACTTTTATGTACTCTATTTTATTAATAAAATAAAATCGTGTAAATGGATCTCCTTTATCGTGTTTGATTAAGATGTTTTGCTAATCTTATATTGTAAATATATATCTTGTTTTGTACTTTTTGAAAGATGGAATAATTTCCCTTGGGGATTCCTTTCATTATTCACAATATATATAGCTGTACAAGGTTGATTCCTAATATGGTATGAATACTAACTTACCTTACGAAGGTTGATTCCTAATACAGTTAGAATCCTAAGTTACCTTAATTATACATCTACCATTATTACAAAATATACAAGAGAATATTCGCTAATACTCCCCCTCGACGGAGCGGGAGGAGGCCGAATACTAAGGCTGGATCGGAAGTCGGTGAAGAGCTGTCGCGGTAGTCCCTTTGTGAAAATGTATGCATACTGATAAGAGGAAGGCACGTGTAAAATTTTGACTTGACCACGGGCAACCTTCTCTCGCACAAAGTGGATATCCATCTCAATATGCTTAGTCCGCTGATGTTGGACTAGATTATGAGACATATAGATAGCAGATATGTTGTCACAATAGACTATAGACGCCTTGCGCAATGGACACCGGAGCGAAGATTTCGAGCCAACAGATCTCGGCCGACAACATTAGCAACTCCGCGATATTCTCTTCAAAGACTCGAACGGGATAGCGTGGCACCGCCGCTTAGCGGACCATGAGATAAGATTATCCCCTAGAAATACATAGTACCCTGAGGTGGAGCGACGTGTGTCGGGGCATCCTGCCCAATCTGCATCCGTGTAGGCTAGCAACTTGGTTGGGCGCAGAGGTGTATAGATGTAAACCAAAGTCTAGCGTGCCCTTAACATATCCGATAATACGTTTGAGGGCGGCAAAATGGGACTCTCGGGGGTCGTGCATGAACGACACACTCGCCGAACGGCATATGCAATATCGTGCCTAGTGAATGTAAGACATCGAAGAGCACCCGCTAGACTCCGATATAGAGTGGGATCGAAACCGGCGCACCGTCATTAGCACTAAGCTTGGATTTTGAGTCCACCGGAGTTGGCATAATTTTACAATTTGCCATCTTGGCCCCGTACACTATCTCTTCGCATACTTACGCCGACACGGGAACATAGTGGTCACGCAGATCTTGTCACCGATATACCCAAAAAATAACTTAGCTTGCCCAAGTCGGTCATAGCAAATTCGGTTTTGAGTAGAGCAATGATTTCATTCTTCAACCCGTCGATGAGGTAAAGTAAGAACAATGTCATCGACATATAATAGCAAATATGCAGTCGCTACCTCGGTGAAGCGTGAAGAGAGATGTATCACACCTGCTACATACAAAACCAATCTGCGAGAAGATACACGGCGAATCGATCATACCAAGCGCGGGTGCCTGTTTCAATCCATACAATGATTTCCCGAGACGACACACAAATCGCGGAGTCGCCGGATGAACAAAGCCGTGAGGTCGATGCATGTACACGATCTCTTTCAAATCCCCATGAAGAAACACATTCTTGTCATCAAGCCGATGAATCGGCCAATGCATGCCCATAGCAATACCGAGAATAGTCCGAATAGTGGCCGGTTTAACAACCGGATCGAATGTCTCACCACAATCAATATCCTCCCGTCGATTAGTGCCATTGGCAACTAGTCTTGCCTTATACCTCTCTAAGTCACCACTGTCTCTGAACTTGTGACGAAATAGCCACATACACCGGATAACATTCACACCACCTGGTCTAGGTACCAAATCCCAAGTGTTTTGCTTGGTTAAAGCGTTAAATTCCTCGCACATGGCCGCATTCCAATTTGGGTCCAGTTTTGCTAGTTTTGGATTTTTTGGAATGGGTGATAAGGTTTGTGTGGAGAGATTGAATTGAACCTTGGGTTTGAAGATCCCGTGTTGTGCACGAGTCTCCATGCGATGTGAGGGCGGTGGTGGAGGGTCGGGGTCGCGTGAGGTTGCGGTCCACCGGTTCGGGACCGGTGGGCGCAGCAGTCGCCGGTGGCGCAGTGACTCGACCGGGGGTCGTAGGGGTGAGCAGGAGTCTGGTGGGGTGGTGCCGGACGGTGGGAATGTCGAACGGTGGGTCGCTTGTTGGTATAGATTTTGGATGACCGGGGACAGACTTGGTTCATCGAGAAAGATGTAATCGGTGGCCTGAAATTTCGGAGATTTGAAAAAGGAAAGGTTGTCTCGTCAAAAGTGACGTGACGGGAGACGATGATTTTGCGAGTAGCAATGTCATAGCACAAGTAGCCCCGATGATTAGGAGATAGACCAAGGAAGACACATGGAAGAGTGTGAGGGGCAAGTTTGTGGGGTGCAGTGGAGGCTATGTTGGGGTAGCATAAGCATCCAAAAATACGTAGGTGATCATATGATGGCTGCCTACGGTATAAGATTTCTGTAGGAGTATTGTTTTGGAGTGTGCTAGTTGGTAAAATATTTAGAAGGGATTCTACCATTTTGACAAAGATAGACCCAAAAAGGCGGTGGTAGGGGTGCATGAAACGAAGTGTGCGGACCATGTTATTGATGGTACGTATAATTCTTTTTGCCTTTCCATTTTGGGAAGAAGTATAGGGACAAGAAAAACGGAAAACCATGCCTTGTTTAGAACAGAAATTGTGAAATGCCGAGTTATTAAATTCACGTCCATTATCACATTGGAATGATTTAATAGGTTTTTCAAATTGTGTCTTAATGAATTTTTGAAACTCGAGGAATTTTGCAAAAACTTCGATTTGAATTTCAGTGGGTAAATCCGGACAAAATGTGAAAAATCGTCCAAGAATACTAGATAGAATTTATGACCCAAAGAGCTAGCAATCGGAGATGTCCACAAATCAAGCATGAACAATATCAAATGGAGAAAAAGTAACACTTGTTTGATGACATAAAGGGAAGACGAGTATGTTTGCCTAGTGGACAAGAAAAACAAGTGTTGGGCAATTTTCCCATTATTACATTGAATACGCTTAGAAGTCCTAAGAAAAGTAAAAACTCGGGTCTCCGGGTGTCCGAGTCTGTTGTGCCAAGTTGAGGGAGAGATCGCCGCAAGGGATAGAGGTGCTTGCGGTCGTCGGCGGAAGATTGAGTGAATGGGTAGAGATCTCCCACACTATTAAAGATGTAAGAATTTTCCCCGTATTGAGTTCCTTCACGTAAAAGCCAAAAGGGTCAAATTCGACATGCATACGTAATTATTGCTAATGAATTTTCTAACGAGATATTAAGTTTTTAATGATGTTAGGTGTGTATAGGACGTGGTTTAGGGAGAAAGGTGGGTGTGGATGTTTGGTGTGTGTGTTACCGTAACCTTCAATGGAATGCGATGACCATTGCCGACAAGTAATAAATTGAGGACACTTTAGCCGACGTAGTTGAGATATGTTACCCGACGATCGGGTGAGGTGAGATGTGGCTCCGGTGTCCATGTACCAATTTTCGTCGGCCGTTGAAGGTTCACGGTGGTGTATGCCCGGCCCAACCGGTCGGGGCCAGTGGGCGGGTCGCTGCAGTGCGGCCGTCTTCGCCGGATTGCAGTGGGCCGCCGTAGCCGCCGCCGCCGGATCGCCATCAGTGCTGGGCTCGTTGGCCGCGCCTGGGGGCTCGCTCGGTGGCGGGGCATGGCCCAAGAGGCCGCCGACCAAGGTCGCTAGAACCGGGGCCCCGCGGCCGGCACGGCATGCAGGCGAGGCCCGCTTCGCCTGGTTGGCCGGCCACCGCTGCAGTCTTGCCGCTTCTTGCCGATCCGCCCACCGGGTGCGTTGGCCCTTTCCGCGCCCTTGCCTTTGTTGTTGCGACCTCTCGCCGCCACGACCTCCGCCACTCTGCTTCTGCCGCCGCCGCCGCCGGAATCGCCGGCTGGCCGCCGGTCGCATGTGTTGCCATCCCGTCAACGGCTAACGCCTTTTGATTATGTTCCTCTTGTTTAGCACGTCTAGTTTCTTCCAACAATAGTTGTGAACGTGCCTTGTTGAAACTTGGGAGAGGGTCGGCTTGTTGAATCATTGTTGCGAGTGTGTCATATTCACCTTTTGGTAAACCCGCAACAAGTTGAAGCACCATCTTGGTTTCGAAGTCCCGACGTTGGATAGTTGATCGGTTATGAGTTTCGATTGCTTACAATATTCGGACATGTTGTTAAAATTCTCGAGGCGGGTATTATTGAATTGCTCTTCCAAATATACGGCCCGAGTATTTTTATTGTCCTGAAAGATTTCTTCTAGCCGGACCCAAAGTTCACGTGCCGTAGCACCTGTTTTCACGATAGTGCACAACAAAGGTCTTTGGAGATGGTGCCGTAGATCCATTATTTGACGATGGCGTCAAGACGACGCCGATTGAGTCCGTAACATCGGTGGGACGAGGAGCAGATTCGTCAATATGATCGAGCACGTTGTATGCACACGCATGAATGTAGAATAGTTCCATCCACATGGAATATCGACAGTCTTCTTGGTCAAGAATTATAGGGATAAAATTCTTGATGTTGTTAACGGCGAATGCCGGATGAAAAGAAGATACCGAACGTTGAGAGGGTTGTCAATTGTGCCGGTGGATGAACCGAATTTGGGGGGGAATACTTTTCCCATTGGTTGGAGTCTATCAAGAAAATGGAAAGATTAATTAGTCTATCTGGAAAGCTTATCCACATATGACCTAAACTTGTTGATTAAAATAAGCTAATAGAGAGGAAGTACACCTTCAATAAACAAAGACTAATCACATCTCTTTTTTATTAAGACTAATTCACGCGATAACATTGTTTATTAAGACTAATCACATCTCCTTTTTCTTTTTTTTTTTTTGTATTTTTTAACAATTATATAGGTGAGTCAAACTAACTCTAAACATATCAAGAATTACTCAAGCTAGTTTCTCATGGCATTGGTAAACCACTAATATTGCTTTTCTGTTGACCTTGTCTTTTTTTTTTCATAGGTAGAAGATGGTTAAAACTCCATTTGATTAATTTAATTAAAAATAAAAAAGAAACTATAAATCGATTTTAAGATTCTAATCATAAAGTTCTTGGCTATTTTTTTCCTTTTTGTATTATTTTTCGTATCTATTAGTGGTATCTCTTTGGTGTAGTTGTCTTATGTGAATTTAAGTGGGGTTGTTAGCAATATCCTGGTAAGAAGAAAATTGTGGTCCAAAGTTTTTTTTTTAAAAAAGAACTTATATTTACTTGTATTTTATGCACTGAATGAGATAATATGTACTTATGCATATAAAATACTCAAAAGATCTTTTATGCGATAATGCATATACTGTTTTTTCTAGAGTCATAATGCTTGATCATTATATAATTTTTATACTTCTTTATAGCTTTTCGCAATGTTTATGTCAAACTTAATAACTAGTAAGATTTTTCTCTTATGATTAACTACAACATGAACTTTTTTTATAAAATTAATGTCACACATCATGGATTTATTAAAGTTTGCCTTTTCTCTGCACAATAAAACAATCAATATCACCTTTTTTTTTATAAAATTAATGGATTTATTAAATTTTGCCTTTTCTATGCACAATAAAACAATCAATATCACCAAGCGTTGTAGGAAAATGGATGAAATTTTTTTCTCCGCTATTTGAGCTTTGAGAATGAAAAAATTTAAGCAAGGAACACTTTCCCTTAATAGACTTGACCCTTAAAAATAAAAATTAAACTCAATCACTCTTAAAATTTTAAATATGACAATAAATAATGAATTAATTGAGCTAATGAATTTTAAATAGCAGATAGCTAAAAAAATCAAAAGAAATTTGCTTAAACAACTCCTAGCTAACACATCTTTAAGTAAAATCTTATCATTCCCAACCACACCAAAGGAAAGAAAAATGGCAAATCTTAAAAGGCAAACACTTAAATTAATAAAAAGAAGGCATGGAAAAAGTTAGTGGAGTACTAAATTAGTAAGTAATCCTTAAATATAGTATGTAAGAATATAATTGTAATTAAGAAACTAATAGAAGGGCAAATGACTAAGTAAAACACAAACATTAACCATGGTTACTTCAAAACTAACCATGGTAAAGCAGAGTCGACTTTATTTCTCACACGTAAAACGACACTGCTCAAGGCCCAAAGTCAAGCTTTTCGCCCAGTTTTATAGAAATCGTACTTATTGCATCAATGCTTGTACCATTTCCTGTTCTATCTGATTTTTCTTCTTCTGCAAATACACATTCTGATCTCCTTTTCGTCGGAATATGACGTCATCACCGCTTTCCGGTCACCGGATTTCTCTTGTAGGTACAGTATGCCTCTCTGATATGTTGTTTATTATTCATATTTTTTAGGTTATTCTTATGGAAACCGTTGTGAATGAAAAATTATTGTTGTAATTATATTGTTGTTTGGTACATAAGAGTGTATTTCGGTGACGAAACGGCAGAGGTTGATGTGTTTTGTTTGTTTTGCAGTGGTTGAATATCGTAGTTTTGAAATTTTTTGCTGTTATTTCTCATTGCTGGGAGGTTTAGAAGGTTGACAATTTGTTTAATTTGAATTTAAGGTGAGAATTTTTCATTTTTTGGGATTGCATAGCGGTTTTAATCCTTATAAGCGTTCAACAGTTAAATTTAGATCTTTATTACTATTGTTTACATGGTTGTACTTGTACTTCAACTTGATATAATGACTGGATTTTTGACCTTGTACTGTCTCTTACAGCAATTAAGCCAATTTTTCTCATTTGATTTTTTTTTGTGGTTGTGGAATACAGTTTCACCATTTCCTGATTTTGTGACTCATAAGTTAACACCCAAGGAGGATTTGAAATGCTTAATGGAAATGAAGTTGTCAGCATAAAATGGTTATTTCGCACAAATTCAGGATAGTTGTTTCGCCCAAATTCAGGATAAGTCATATTTGTTTCTTCAAATCAGATTTACTAAATTTGGAATGTAATGTCTTGAAAACATTATGTATTGTACCAGTAATTTCATGCTACTGTCAAATGCGTAAGAGATACGGAAATATGACTACGGAAACAGATTCATTTAATAGCTGTGGAAGTAAATGTTGGAAGGAAAATCTAGATGCATAGCTGTTCTGTGCATGTATTTGGATGTTTGTTGGGGCAGCGTCATAAATTAGAGCAAAAGAAAGAAAAGAAAGGAATATGAAAGCACCTAGATGCAGAGTTTGCGCAGGGAGGTATAATATGGTGGGTTACTTGGAGATCACGGTCGTGCATGAACGTGCACGTGAGTAGCCATTCGTTAATGAGTATAAGACAACAAATATTTCTCTGCTGAGAAGTTCCGCTAGTTTTGAGGGGGAAATTTTTAGCAGAATAATGTGTGTGGAGTTCACAGTTACTGTTGAGTAAAAAGTTAAAAAGGAAGTTAATAATTGGAAAGCCTTCACAAGTTCTGAGAGGGACTTAAATGGACTGTTTGTGGCCGTTGAAGTGTTTAACATTTCTTGTTTCCTTGTGCACGTGGACCATGCAAACCTACACACTCGATCAATATAAAATTGAGTGTAACACCTTAAAAGTTGAAAGAAATAAATTTAATCACCCATAAGGCAACAATTATCATAAATATGCCGTGAAGGACTGGCGGGAAACCAGGCATTTAGTTTCTTCTCAGGCTCTTAGCTAAGTGCCAGCAGGGATTATTATCCTCACTATGATTACATGAAGATCTTGTTATATGGAAATGGACATGCAAGAAGTTTGGTCCAAGGCCTGTCTCATAGTGTCTGCTTATTGCATCTAGTGCTCACAATAGGTAGTTGGCTCATTAGCAGAGACAAGGCCCAAATTGAGCAGGCTATTTGAATCTTAGTACTCAGCAAGTCTCTTGCGAGTTCATTGCATATGGGCAAAATCCTACTGAGTTCTTTGTTGATGCCAGACTTTGGACGTTTCCGGTAAGTAGCTTACGCTTGATACCATCACCAGTCAGATAGTTGATGTCCTTATTTGAACTATCCATTGTTTCCAAACTTGTGTTGTACTTTCTATTTTTTTTTAAAATAATTTACAAGGTTGTACGTTCCGTTTGTTTTGTTAAATAAGATGCTATATAGAAGTAAATTTACTTCTGTTTCCATTGACTGGAATAAGAGAGCAAAACCATCTTATGTAGATTCATTTATCTAGAGATATAGTTGATTTTTACAGGTTTCTTTTAGATTCTACGGAATGGATATCCAGATTTGATGGTTAAGTTTCAATCCTCTGCGTATTCTGTAGTAGTGTTATCAAGGGTGAAAAACGGGTAAAGCGCTAAGGTTTGCTTTAAGCGTGAGCTTCAGTGAAGGTGTAACTAAAAAAGTAAAAATACTTTGTAGTTTAGGAATAACAATTATGAGCACAGATAACACATATATGGATAACAATTCTTTTTAAAAGAATTACAATAAAGTAAAATATTCATTGTTTAATGTCCTTCAGGATAACTCCGTTGGTGATGAGACATATGCCTTAGAGCCTTGGTGACTGCAATGAAGCGTCCGCTCGGTGAGGCGAAGCATTTTGCCTGCTTTGCACTAGCTTTAGGGTTTAAGCGCTTTTTAAACGAGCCTTTGACAACGTGTTTTAGGGTTCCAAAATTAATTAGACAGAATCGTAAGGGGTCATTTGGTTTGGAGACAAGTTATACAAGGATTAGTAATGTATAGATTAGTAATGCAAGGTTTATTTTGTGTTGGATGTTTCTTTAAAAAAAAATTGGGGGTAGGGTAAGGGGATTACAAGGTGAGGAATTGAACCCTCACCAACAAGGTGAAAGTTCAGGTAGTCAATCAACTGAGCTACTAAAATTCCCCTCGTGTTGGATGTTTGGTTTGTTGTATCAAAAGAAATACATCAACAACATACCATGTATAGTCCCACAAGTGGGGTTTGGGGAGGGTGGGGTATACACAGTCCTTACCCCTACCTTTGTGGGGTAGAGAGGTTGTTTCCGATAGACACTACGCTCAAGAAAATCGTTGTATCAAAAGAAATACGAGTGGGAGAAAGATGAGGACATCTTTGTCATTTTAGTAGTTTTAATCTTAGATTTACAATACCTATATTTTTGTTCCACATTCTACCTTGCATAAAACAATAAATAGATTACCATGTAAGAGACAAAATTACAACCAAACAAGGTACAAATTATGCTGAATTTATGAGATTAATTCTCCTTATTCAAGCAACTAAACTATGTACAAGTTGCCCTGTATTTAATGAGGGCATGAGTTCTCCTTATTTGTACAACCAAACGGCTCCTAAGTACAGCTAGAGCTGAAAGAGTAGCAAGTCGAGGAATCACGTACATTGATCCATATTGTTTTTTCCGTGATAACATTAACTTGTCCTTATAGCCTAGACTCAAGAGTACTAATATAGGCGGGTTGTGTGAAAAACGATGATCGCCTGAATAAAGAATTAGGCAATTAGTATACTGTTAAGTTAAATTCTTCTTTTGCATATTCTTAGACAGCAGATTTAAGAGTTCTGATGGGATGTTAGAAGTCATTTCATGGTTGATTGGCAATGCTATTAAGTTTTAATCTAGACCTGCAATTGGTATACTCTAGAAATAATATAGTAGTATAAAATATGAATGCCTTTATTGTTTGAATGAGCATCTAAGTTGTGCAGACTCTTCATTTTGCTGCCGCACCCCTCTCGACGCGGGTGCGGGTGCGTGTGGGATTCGGTCAATCCACATTGGATTCTTTGACCAGAGTCGCTGGACAAATTTGGGAGGAAAATTGGGGTTTTGATTTCTCAAAATAAAATAAAAAAGATTTAAGACATAGGAAATGGCATACCTTCAATCCTTTTAGCTTTTCCTCTTGGTCAATGTTTCCTATTTATAGATGTTTTTTTTTCTCATAGAGGAGGGATAATTTCTAAATTAATTATTAGCATCTTGATTTTTTGACAATTAATTTATGTTTTTTAACACCAACTTGGAGAATGAAAGATTGAATTCTACAACATACATGTAAATTTTACAGAATATCTCTCAGAAGTTAGAATATCTTTGCACCCCTATCCATACCTGGATACGTACCCCCAATCTTAAAATTTATTTTTCCGAATCCGACCCTCGTATCAGCATCGTGTCGTGTCGGATACACGCACCCAAGCAACTTAGACTAGCTTGAATATCCAATAATTGCCTTTTAATGTAAAAAGGTTAGATGCAATTTATCATGAGCGCATCTACGTGTAATTGCTACCTTAAGAAAGTAGATAGTGAATAAATGCCATAGTTTTAAAGCATCTTTGGAATGTTTAGTTCTCCACCAAATTCTTATTAGTATTTTAGAGAGGGTTAGAAGGATTTATTTTTGGCTTTCTGTAATTTCCTTTTAATTGGAGAGCTTGGAGGTGGTGCATGATTTGGTGCAGTCACCTTCAAATGGGTTTTGGGTTGGATTTGAGTTTCTTACCAACATATCATTCCTAAGTTCATTACCAAATATCCACTGAGTTTATTCAACATGTTGAATTAGAACTGAACTTATTAACGGTACTTGTTTCTTTGTTCACTGACCATTTCAGCTCAACAATAACTGCTGTTGCTACTGAGACAGCCATGGTCTATCAAAGCCATATTACGGTTATTGTGATAAATACCATGTTCTTATACCATGGCATTTGGAAATGTGTATTTCTCTTCTCTTGTATTGGATCCCACCTTATTATGTAAACCAACCCTCACCCTGCTAAATAGGTTAATACTTGTAACTTCCATAATATATCACTTGTCACCTTGTAAATTTTCTTTTAAAGCTACTACTTCCGTCGAATTCTGTCGCGTTGCATTTCTTGTCATTCTTATTATGTGATTGAGATGAATCGTTGAATTGTTTCAATGTTGTAACAGTTCTATCAACTCTATAATTTTCCCCTTTTTTAAGTTTGAGATTGAATATTTGTTGACACTTCTATTCCGGCCTTACTTTTTAGTTTCTTTGCCATTCCTTGCTTGATGCTTGATAATATCCTCAACCCCTCCAATCCATAGTTTCTATTGTTTGGTGTTGTGATGATGTTAAGAATCACGCCTTATGAAGAACTTGTTGGCAAAATCATAATTTGTGTCTTTTTCTACCTGTTGGTGCTGTAGGTTACTGCACAATTGCTTTGGGGCTGAAAGTTTCAAGCATAGGTTTCAAATTCCAGAAGCGCTTGTTTAACAACATAGACCAAATTTCACTTTGTAATCATGCCATCAAGATCTTGTGCTAATCTTTTGGACATGGCATCTGGAGACATACTAGATATACCTCAGACACCTAGAGCTCTTCCACGTGTGATGACAGTTCCTGGAATCATTGCAGATGGTTATGGAAGCAATGATGGTGATTCAGATAGCATGTCATCCTCATGTCGAGAGAGAAAAATTATTGTAGCAAACATGCTGCCTTTGCATGCTCAAAGAGATACAACAGCTAAAAAGTGGTTGTTCAGTTTGGATGAGGATTCTCTTTTATTGCAATTGAAGGATGGGTTTTCTCCTGAAACTGAGGTTGTCTATGTGGGTTCTCTCAAGGTTGATGTGGAACCCAGTGAACAGGAGGAAGTTGCTCAGCGACTTCTTGAGGAGTTCAAGTGTGTGCCTGCATTTGTACCCCATGACATCCAGGCAAAGTTTTATCACGGCTTCTGTAAGCAGCAACTTTGGCCTCTTTTCCACTACATGCTTCCAATGTGTCCTGATCATGGAGATCGTTTTGACCGGCAGATGTGGCAAGCTTATGTCTCCGCGAATAAGATTTTTGCTGATAAGGTTATGGAAGTGGTTAATCCTGAGGATGATTATATCTGGATTCAAGATTACCACCTCATGGTTCTCCCTACATTTTTGAGGAAGCGCTACCATCGTGTCCAGCTAGGTTTCTTTCTTCATAGCCCATTTCCTTCATCAGAAATTTACCGAACTCTTCCCGTTAGGGATGAAATTCTGAAAGGGTTGTTAAATTGCGACCTAATTGGCTTTCATACTTTCGATTATGCACGTCACTTTCTGTCATGCTGCAGTCGGATGTTGGGTCTAGATTATGAATCTAAACGAGGACATATTGGACTTGATTATTTTGGTCGTACAGTTTACATTAAAATTCTGCCCGTGGGCATACATATGGGTCGACTAGAGTCTGTGATGAATTTTTCTTCTACTTTTGTTAAAGCTAAAGAAGTTCAAGAACAGTTCAAGGGGAAGAAGGTAATTGTGGGTGTGGATGATATGGACATCTTTAAAGGCATTAGTTTGAAATTGTTAGCATTTGAGTACCTACTACAGCAGGACCAGAACTTGCAAGGGAAACTTGTTCTTGTTCAAATTGTAAATCCTGCTCGTAGCTCGGGCAAAGATGTTCAGGAAGCAAAGAGGGAGACATATTCAACTGCTGAAAGGATCAACCAAATTTATGGTAGATCAAATTATGAGCCTGTTATTTTGATTGATCGTCCAGTTCCTCACTCTGAGAAGACTGCATACTATGCTGTTGCTGAATGTTGCGTAGTGAATGCTGTGAGAGATGGAATGAATTTAGTGCCTTACAAGTATATTGTTTGCAGGCAAGGTTCTCCTGGTATGGATGATGCTATGGGTATTAAAACTGATTCTCCTAAAACTAGCATGCTTGTTGTGTCAGAATTTATCGGTTGTTCCCCATCTCTGAGTGGAGCAATTAGGGTAAATCCATGGGATAGTGAAGCTGTGGCTGAGGCTTTAAATGTGGCATTACAATGTCTGATTCTGAGAAACAACTTCGTCATGAGAAGCACTACCGCTATGTAAGCTCTCATGATGTAGCTTACTGGGCTCGTAGCTTTATGCAGGATTTGGAAAGAGCTTGCAAAGATCATTATAGCAAGCGTTGCTGGGGTATTGGTCTGGGCCTGGGCTTCAGAGTTATTGCGCTTTCTCCGAGCTTTAGAAAGTTGTCTATTGATCACATGGTCTCCTCATATAGGAGGACACAGAGAAGGGCAATATTCCTGGACTATGATGGCACTGTTGTACCTCAGTCATCATTGATTAAAGCTCCAAGCGCTGAAGTTATCACGTTGTTGAATGCCTTAAGCAATGATCCTAAAAACACGTGTATATTGTTAGTGGCAGAGGCAGGAGGTCCTTAAGTGAATGGCTTGAACCATGTGAAAGGCTTGGCATAGCTGCTGAACATGGGTATTTCATAAGGTATGGAGCTAACCCCTTTTGACTTGTTTGGATGTTTTGTGTAAAACATGACAGCCTTTTGTGCAGTTGCCTATAACTTGTCAGTTGATATTTTGTTTTGAAGTTTTTGTTGGACACCTTCATGCTAACCAGGTGTCTGTCATGTTGAAGGGGTAGTAAAATGTCGGATTGGGAATGTTTGGCTTCTGATCTTGAATGGAAACCAATTGTGGAACCTGTGATGAAACTTTACACTGAAGCAACTGATGGATCATATATCGAATCAAAAGAGAGTGCTTTGGTGTGGCACCATCAGGATGCAAATCCAGACTTTGGCTCCTGTCAGGCAAAGGAATTGTTGGATCATTTGGAAAATGTACTTTCAAATGAACCTGCAGTTGTTAAGAGGGGCCAACATATTGTTGAAGTCAAGCCACAAGTAAGCCTTTCCTCCCTCAAGTGTTTGTGTCTGATCCAGATACAGACATGTGCATGTTGCATTATGCTCTTCAAAAGTTTTTACTTGTTTGTGTTTATTTGCAGGGTGTGACTAAAGGATTAGTGGCACAAAAGGTTCTCTCAATGATGGTAGATAGCGGGAAACCACCTGATTTTGTTATGTGCATTGGAGACGACAGGTCAGACGAGGACATGTTTGAGAGCATATTAAGCAGTGTATCAAGTCCGTCAGTCACTTCTGCGCCAGATATCTTTGCCTGCACTGTTGGGCAAAAGCCAAGCAAAGCCAAGTATTACCTCGATGATACTGCTGATGTTCTTAGACTGCTTCGAGGTCTTGCTAATGCGTCTTTGTCCAAAGACAAGGCATACTTCTCATTTCCAGGTTGCGTTCGATTCTGTTCTGTGAGAAGGCAAAGCAGTTGGTGGCGCATGTACATGGTTCTACTTTTGGGGTTTATCTTTTACCGGTAAGGAGTATATCCTTTTATCAATCTTAACTTAATGTGATGCATGCCTGGATTCAGGCCTGGCTGTTTCCAGGTTATGCCGCATCCAGGGCTTGAAATTCCCGTTGATGCTGATACTTTTTCTGTAGATTTCATCATTGGGGAAAAACTTTGTTTGGAAGTACAGTTTTGCAGTAGTCATGATGGCTGCCCTGAATGATTAATCAACACCATTGCGTTGTATAGATACATTTATCTCTTGTTTAACGACAGTTTGGTTCAAGTTTTACCTCAGTGGAAGCTGCTAACAATGCTCGATGCCGTTTTGTGCAAATGAGTTCAGCAGAACATGTACATAGTACTAGACTTTTCTGGAATGTCTTCTTGAATTCTGCTTTCCTATTGTAAATACTTCAGATACTACTATCTGATAATTGCAAATTTAGTGGTTTCTGTGGTCTATTCTATCTAGTTTCTGACGCTACAAGTCAATTTTGTGCTTCAGTCGTTATGTCAATCGCATCTAATAATTGTCTTTTAGACCCTATTGGGACCTCTCATAGTTCATCTTTTACAACTGGATGCCTCAACATTTCCTATGAAGGTGTCAATGCCAATGTGCACAGCAATGCAGGTCTCAAGATATGTCACACTCATCTCCCTTCTTGATTTTCCTGAATTAGTCTCAGGTTGAGAGGGGTTTATTGCACAAAAAACGCCAAGGTGTAGGCTCCAGAAGAGAGAAGCGCAATGAATGTCAGATGCAGATTTCCTAACAGGGTCTTGGAAAGATTGCATAGTTCAGGATGCCGAAAGTCACTGATATCTTTCACCTTGCAATTACATGGATCCACATTACCTACCCAAATTGCAATGATTTGAAGTACTTTTTGTTTACTATTTCGGAAATCCAAAAGGATTCTACTAATTAAGTAAAATTAAATTAAGTATAATGGAAATAAAATCGAAGAAATAAGTATAGCCCTTCATAAAAAGAAGAAATAATTAAACAACAAGTCTAGAATACAGCCAAATAAAATCTAGACTATAAAGTATAAAGGGGAGATTTTGAAGAAAGGATATATATATCTTGGCGCCACCATTTAAGTATTGTTCCCGGTTTTGATTTTTGCATAAATCTGACCTCTTTTAAGTTAAATGAAAAAATTCTAAACCAAAATATTTGTAAGTCGGGCGTCAGAGATGGTAAAAAGACGCTAATGAGCAGAATCACAATCAGTTAATTATAGCATGCAAGTCATGATAGACCGAGACAATTATTTCAAAGCTACAAATAAAGGAGGAAAAAAATATTTGGACTATTTTTCCTATGAATACCAACCTAGACTGTTCATCCATGGACACGACTAAAATAACCACTGTTTTGACAAGGTAACTAACAACTCTGTTTCTCAAAATAATTTTAGGTTAAAAGATCTACCGCAAAGCATCAAGTGAGCAAATTGTTTGTACATAAAAAGAGAACAACTAAGCTAGAAAACATGTAAATTCTAGGGAATCATCAATATATATATTGTTCTATCAGAACAACAATAAGATAACATCGAATCCTTTGCTTTCAAAGTTTTCTTTGACTTAAGGTCATGAAACTCATAGCTTAATTTCTAATAATGTGGTGAGCAATATTGGTGTCAAAGTTCTTGGTTAACGATGAATGTGACCTTGGAATAAAATGTCTGAAGTTTTTAAAGTTTGTAGGTTTCCATGGGTAACATAATTTGTTTCATTATCAATAATTAATTAAAAAAATATTATAAAGAAATTAAAATAAGAAAGATATGCATAATATTTTAAACCAAAATGGAACTTCAAAACCTTGAGGTCTATTTTCTCAATTCAAGCTATAAATTAAAGAGGTCATTTACGGCAAGACCCAACAAACAAGAGGAAAAATATATATGTTATAATTGTAGCATGCAAGTCATGACAGACTGATATGGCTTCATGTGATATCCAACCTATCTGGTCCTTTGAATTATTTACAAATCTTATTGGATCGTTATAATTTCAAAGCTACAAACAAAGAAGAGGAAGCATACATTTAAAAACGGTAACATGCAAATCATGACAAACTAATATAATGTCATGCTATTTTCAACATAATCCTTTTAGATTACTCACACATAAGGATGGATCAGTATGATTTCAAACTTACAAACCAAGAAGAGGAAAAATTAATTTAAGAACTATAGCATGCAAGTCATGACACAATGATATGACTTCATGCTATATTTAACCTAGCCGACTTGTTGAGCTTCTCTATCTTGTTATTTCTTTAATAAATTGTGATCTCTAGTGGATTTCTTGGATCCGAACCCAACTGAAGTTTTGACCATCTATCAGAGAAAAAAGAACGATTAAATTTTGTAGGATTTTCAAGAAATTCTTTGATTTTTAAAAACAAATGATGAATTATATGCTTCTCATGTTTCATGAATAGTCATATCGAATTGCAATGATTTCAAGTTATTTTTTTAAATTTCTTTCAGCTCCTATTAAAGAAACTATGTAGTAGATACTAAGAAGAATAAAATAAATGAAAGTTCTTTATATCAAACAGTATTCTCAAGCATGTTTTGGTATATACAATAAGATAATAACAATAATGGATTAACATTTTGTTACCATCCATTCCCAATATCGAGTTTAATGATCGTAATTATTTGGAACAAGACCCATTATTTAAATAACTTACAAAAATATTAAATTATCACATCAGTTAAATCCACCCGATTAATTCTTATTGGAAAAGATCGATTGGTTAAGAGAAACAAAATTTTAATGCTGGTTTTGAATACAAGTTGCAAAAATGAATGAGTTGGAAAAGAAGTAAGGGAGTGAAAGGGTTAAAAAGTCATTTGCTTTGTCGGCAAAATAAAACAAGCCTATTTTTGTAAAATATGAAGAAAAAAGTCTTGTTGTAAAGACAGGCTCGAGGCTAACTCAACCCAAAAACTAGTTCAAGATGGATTAATTATCCAAGTCCATATAAGCAAACTACATGTCCATTCAACAATTAATGTGGGACACTAACCCACTCTAACACCCTCTTTATGTCCAGAGCCTAACTGGAGAGTGGACCAAAAGCCCAAACATGGATGGACTCGACTCTGATACCATATAAATATATGACACTTGGGCTTAACTCAACCAAAAGCTAGCTCAAGATGGGAGAATTGCTTAAGGTCCAAATAAACAAACCACATGTCCATTCCCCAACCGATGCGCGACACTAACCCACTCTAACATATGTTTTCTTCACTGCCACAATATCATTTGCATAGATACTTTGATTTTTGATACTTGAGCTGAAGGTCCTTTGGAAATAACATCTCTATCTCCACGAAGTAGGGTAAGGTCTGCATACTTGTTATCCTTCACAGACCCACTTTATGAGATTATACTGAATTTTATTGTTATTGTTGAAGAAAAATACAAATAGGAAGAGAAATTAATTAAACCTCAATCCGGCAGGACCCTTTGAGCAATTTTTTGAATAGAGAGAGTACAATAAAGTACTTTTCTCAGTTTATGTGATATTATTTACATGATTTTATTTAGAAGTTAAATTTGATTATATACCATACTAATAGTAGTAGAGAACAGAAACACTAAAAAAGATTTAAATTATTAGTTTGATGAAAGCATCAAAACTTGAAGTTAAATTTCTACATGAATGTATATTCTTTAAATATTACTTTGAGCACAAAATTTCAAGTAGTTTTAAACGTTTTAAGATAAAATAGTGCAATACTCCAT
Source organism: Anisodus tanguticus (assembly GCA_034509755.1). Classification (NCBI taxonomy): domain Eukaryota; kingdom Viridiplantae; phylum Streptophyta; class Magnoliopsida; order Solanales; family Solanaceae; genus Anisodus; species Anisodus tanguticus. Next base: position 44,677,340 of record CM067550.1, on the reverse strand, counting down.
AAATTCGAAATTAGAGAGTGAAAGAAATCCAATGGCTCTATGCTGAAATAGCAATGTCCATTTCTTTTCCTTGTTTACCGACGATTTGTGAGGAATTACTTCCAAATTCAAAGTTTAAAGTTTATATAATAATAATAATTGTGTTTGTAATAAGATATCTATAAATATTTAATAATTTTTTTAACATAAATACAGAATATGAACAAAAGCTATTTGATTCACGTATACCTATATAGAATACTCTAGATCCGCCTTTAATTACTTCCAAGTTCAAAAGGCTTAAAGATTTAATGAAGCAAAAAACATATATAGAGAAAATGTGATAATAATAAATATTGCAGAATTTAGTGCAAAATCTAATAATAGAAAAGAAAAGAAAGTAATTAATTTATTATTTAAAACTAATATATATATTTTTTCCAAAGATGATGGTAAATAATAGCTATGACATCACTATATCACATGATGAAGATGTATACAAAAATAAATAACGGAGTAATAGATTTGAAAATGATGTGAATGGGCATTTGGGCACACTAACCTTCATAAACTGGCAATTGGCCACTGCTATTTGTTGACCAGTGAAAGAGTTGAGAGATAGTCCTTACATTACAATATTGATCACGATTCTAATTATAGTGTCACTCAGACGAATTTTATTATGTTTAAGTTATCTAATTCTTTTTCTAATATATTTATTTAGTACATTTTCAAAGGCAAACGATTAAATTAGAATTTTAACAACTAACTATTCTCTAAGGTATTTTTTTTTTTGTTATCCATCTAGTATTCGGTATTCGTATTAAGGTCTCGACTAATTCAAATTCGTGCCGCGTAAGACTCACGTAAGAGAAAAACACTCATAACTGGATTTTTCATAAACAACGCTCAAACCTGAGATCTATAACTAAGGATGGAGGAATCTTATTCATCCAACCACAATCCTTATTGGTAAGTTATATATTCACTTATGTAACTTTTTTGCGGCAAATGTAATTAATATTTTAAATCAAAGGATGTAATGTGATGGTAATTGTTCTTTCATCCTTAACTAAAAATATGAGTTTCGAGTCTTGAGAATGAAGTCGACTTTGGTAGGAAGACGTTTTAAATTCGAATTAATCGAACGTCAAAGCTGATACTAAACACCGCGTGAAAAAAAAAAAAAAAAAAATTCTTCAGGAGTATTTCTTTTTCATGAGAATTGTTTTCTTGCTTAATGCAAGTCTTATTTTAGTCTTTCATAAATTGTTTCACAATTCAACAAGCTGAGACATAAAAGCCGAAGCAAGGACGCAGCTAGGGGCCTTGGCACATTCATTTTCTTGCTCTTTAGTATTCTGTGTTGCAGTTAACATGCTTAATTATAAAAAAAAAAAATCCTACCTGGTGTCTGATATTCTCATTAGAACTCAACTATGTCAAATTTTCACCATGTAAGACCCATTTAAGGGGAGCACTCCCTAACTGAACCCGAAACCTCTAATTAAGGATGAAGTGGTCCTATTCATCCCACCACAACCCTTGTTGGTGACTTTACATTAGCAAATTTAAATTTAAATTATTTTCTCTATAAATTATGTTGTAAAAGATTCACAACAAAATCCTTAATCGGGTTCCTTATACTAATAGTGTAATTTAACGGTTAATTGTGCATATTAACTTTCTTATATCACTTCGAGACACAATGAGTATGCATTATTTTAGTAGTTCCATCTGCTTGTGCCTACAGGGAGGAATGAAAATGATTTAACAAACAAAATAAGTAGTATATAATTTCTCCCAAATTACTCAAATTCCTTCTAAAGAATATTACTCCTAGCAAATTCTTTTTCAGTTTTTTTCCCTCTCAATTATATTATAACGTTGAAAGAAAAAGAAAAAGAAAAAGAAAAAGTAGCTACAATAGCCTTAGAAAGTGGAAGAACAGTCCTAGAATAATAAAAACTTTTATAGATACAATCAATGTTTGAATTGACAAAATTGGACCACGCACTTCCCGATAGCGACCTTCTCACCAAAAAAAAATATATATTCATCTCAATGTGCTTGATTCGCTGATACTGAACTGGATTATGAGATAAATATATCGCAGATATGTTATCACAGTAAACCATAGACGCCTTACGCAAGGGACACTGGAGCTCCAAAAGAAGGTTTCGGAGCCAGCAGATCTCAGAAACAACATTTACAATAACTCTGTACTATGCTTTTGCACTCGAATGGGATAGGGTGGCTTGCCTCTTGGCAGACCATGAAATAAGATTATCCCCTAAGAACACACAGTAGCCGGAGTTGGAGCGTCGCGTATCCGGACAGCCTGCCCAATCTGCATCTGTATATGATAACAACCTGGTCGGTGCATAGGGGTATAGATGCAATCCATATTCAAGTGTGCCCTTAACGTATCGAATGATACGTTTAAGAGTAGTAAAATGAGGCTCCCTGGGGGCATGCATAAACAAACACACATGCTGAACAATATAATCAATATCAGGTCTGGTGAAAGTAAAATACTGAAGTGCACCGACAAGGCTCCTATAAAGAGTAGGATCGGAGACTGGATCACCATAAATAGCATTGAGCTTTGATTTAGAGTCAACTGGAGTGGGCATGATCTTGCAGTTCACCATTTTAGCCGTGTACACAATCTCCTCTGCATACTTACGATGACATAGAAACATAGTATCTACATCTCTATTCACGGATATCACCAAGAAGTAAATAGCAAATTCAGTTTTAAGCAGTGCAATGATGTCACTTTTCAACACATCGGATGAGGCAGTGAGAACAATATCATCCACATATAACAATAAATAAGCAATGTTACTACCTCGATGAAAAATAAAGAGAGAATTATCACACTTGCTGCATACAAATCCAATCTGCATAATGTAATTGGCAAAACGTTCATACCACGCTATGGGGACCTGTTTCAAACCATAAAGTGACTTACGAAGACATCATACATAATGAGAAGCCTGTGGATGGACAAAGCTTGGAGGTTTGTGCATGTAAATAGTTTCTTTCAAGTCCCCATGTAAAAATGCATTCTTAACATCAAGCTAATGAATCGGCAAATGCTTACCCATATCAATGCTCAAAACTATGCGAATGGTAGCCGGTTTAACAATAGACTGAACGTCTTACCATAATCAATACCCTTATGCTGATTAGTACCATTAACCACAAGTCTCGCCTTATAACTCTCTAGGTCACAATTGTCTCTGAATTTGTGACGAAATAGCCACATGCATTGGATCACATTCACCACATCCGGTCTAGGAACCAAATCCCAACTGTGTTGTTTCGTTAAAATATTAAATTCCTCACGCATGGCCACATTCCAATTCGGGTCAAGTTTGGCTAATTTTGGGTTTTTGGGAATTGGGGATATATTTGGGTGGATAGGTTAAATTGGACTTTGGTTTGAAAATTTTGTGTTGGGCACGTGTTTCCATTTTATGGGTGGGGACATTGGCAGGTTGGGTACGGGTTTGGGTCAAAGTCTGACCGTGTGTTGTGTCGATAGTGGGTTGCTGGATAGTGGGTGTGGGGTAGTCGGGTCGGATAAACGACGGGCTAATATCGGTGGTAGTTTGCTGGACAGTGGGTGCGGATTGGGTCTGATGGGTGATGCAACAGTAGTAGGTGACTTGATAGTAGTGGGTGGGGGTTGGGTAGGTTGCGGTGACCGGTGTAATGACGGTGGTACTGTAGGGGTGGGATGCGAGTTTCTGGGATGGGAGGGTTGGGTGCTCGGGTTTCCGGTGGAGGTGTGGGTGACTGGTGACAATGGTTGTGTGGTAGTGGGATGGTGGCACCAATGCGGTGACTGGTGAGGCTGAGAGGACTCCGGTGACTGGAATGACTGGTGAGGTTGACGGGGCTTCGGTGACGTTGGGGAATTTGGGTCGGAATAGAATGACGATGGTGGAGAAGTGGTCGATGGGATAATGTTGTCAGTGGATTGACCAAGAGGAGACTGAGCAGAGGCAGTGGGTACGGCGGTTACTGCCGGAACAGTGGCAGCGCGACCGAGGGTGAGATGGACAAGCGGTGATGCGTCGGACTCGTCTCGAAAATTGTAATTCGTGTTCTAGAATTTTTGGATGTGAGAAAAAGGGAAGGTTGTTTCATCAAACGTGACATGACGTGAGACGATAATTTTACGTGTAGATAAGTCATAGCACAATAACCCCGATTATTGGACGGGAAACCTACGAAGACGCAGGGAGTGGTGCGAGGTGCTAATTTATGAGGTGTAGTGGAGGCAAGATTTGGATGGCAAAGACAACCGAAAATCTGAAGTTGATCATAGGAGGGGATCCGACGGCATAAACTTTCGGTGGGGGTCTTATTATGAAGAGTTTTTGTAGGTAAAATATTAAGAATATATTATACCATTTTGACTGCATATACCCAAAAAGAGGGGGGAAGAGATGCATGAAAAAGGATTGTACGTACCATGTTATTTATAGTGCGGATGATTCATTCGGCTTTTCCATTTAGGTGGAGGTGTGGGGACACGAAAAGAGAAAAACTATGCCATTATTTTTGCAAAAATTGTGAAACGAGGAGTTATTAAATTCACGACCATTATCACATTGGAAAGATTTGATGGCTTTTTCTAACTGTATTTTTATATAAATAAGAAATTCAATAAACTTGGCAAACACTTCAGACTCGAATTTAAGGGGTAGACCCAAATAAAGTGAGAAAATCATCTAATAGAACGAGATAAAATTTATGACCCATGGAGCTAGGTATGAGAAATGTCCATAAGTCAGCATGCACAATATCGAAGGGAGAAAATATAATACTTAAATATGACTGGAACGGAAGGCGAACATGTTTGCCTAAATGGCAAGAAAAACATTGTTGGGTAAGTTTCCCATTATTACATCTAATAAAATTATTGCTTCTAAAAAAATTAAAAACAGGAGCTCATGGGTGTCCAAGTCTATGATGCCAAGTTGATGGAGAGATAACAGCGAGAGAGATATGTGAGTGGGAGCTGGCAGTGGATGTGGATGGGAAAGGATAGAGATCTCCCGTGCTATTGCATCTCGTAAGAGGTGTCCCCGTACGAAGATACTTTACAGTAAAACCAAATGGGTCAAAATCAACAGAGACAGAATTGTTACGAGTAAATTTTCGGACATATATTAAATTTTTAATGATGTTGGGAGCATACATGCCTAATTAGGGAGAAGGGTGGGTGAGGCGGTTGGGTATAGGTTGTACCATAACCTTAAATTGGAATGTGATGGTCATTACCAACCGTAATAAATTGAGGATACTTTAAATGAAATAGTTTGGAAAGATTACCTGAAGATCGGGTGAGATAGAGGTGGCTCCCGTATCCATGTACCAATTTTCGTCGGGCTATTACAAGTTGAGACTGCTGAAAGCATGACCTAAATCAGTTAGGGTCAGGCCGTTGGTTGGAAGTTGTTGTTGGGCCTGCATGACGTGGGCTTGGTGGGTCTGGGTGTGCACTGGACGATGGCCTGGAACTGGGTCTGTGGCTGTTGAAATGGGTAAGGGGCCCAACCGAGATGGTTGAGCCACTGGTAGGTACATGGACCAGCCCATTTGTAATTTTGGGCAGAGGCCTGGGACTGCTGGCCCTTACCCCTGCCGCAGCCCTTTCCTCCTTTGACATTGTCGCGGCCCCTACAGCCTCTGCCACCACTGTGGCTGCCCCGCAGTTGGTGGTTGTCTGGTGGTGGGGGTGGCGTTTGTTGCTGGATTTTCAATCGCTAACGCCTTTTGATTGTGTTCATCCTGTTTGACACGTTGGATTTCCTCTAAAAGTAATTGTGAACGTGCCCTGTTGAAACTCGGTAGTGGGTCGACTTGTTGAATCATAGTCGCGAGAGTATCGTATTCACCCTTTGGTAAGCGAGCAACAAGTTGTAGGACCATCTTGGTTTCGGACACGGGTGTCCCCATGATGGATAATTGGTCCGCAACTAGTTTCAATTGTTTACAATGCTCGAACTTGTTTGCAAAATTCTCGAGACGTGTATTGTTGAACTGTTCCTCCAAATACATGCACGAATATGTTTGTTATCGTGAAATATTTCCTCCAAACGTACCCATAACTCACGAGCCGAGACACCTATTTTCATGATCGTGTGAAGCAGGTCTTTAGAGATGGTGCCATAAATCCACTGTTTGACAATAGCGTCAAGATGATGCCACGTCTAGAGGGCGAGGAATAGAGTCGTCAATACGGTCAAGTACGTTATACGCACATGCGTGGATGTAAAAGAGTTCAACCCACGATGAATATTGACCATCTTCTTGATAAAAAATTAATGGAATGAAATTCTTGATGTTCGTGACGGTGAACGCCGGAAGAAAAGAAGAAGTGGATGAGGGATTGTCTGTGACGACTGTGGAGGAGGAGGTGTCAGAGGCTTTAGGAAAGGTGGGAGGAGACATGGAAGCCAAAAAAAATAGGAAAATGGGACACAGGAATTTTTTTCTGGCAGTTGTCGACCTGTGAAAGGGGGTGGGGGTCGGCGGCGAGTAAGGGAAAAATAAGGGTTTTGGTGTTTTAGGGTTTGACTCTTGATACCATGTAAGATTGTATTAATCTCCCTTGGGGAGTTTCTCATTAATACAAATATATATAGTGTGTACAATATGAAATTCTGATATAATAAGGATCCTATATCTACCATAATTATACAACACTAATAATTACAAAATATATGGGGAATATTTTATAATATTCGCTAATAAATATCTATAGTTGTATAACAATAGAAGAAGAAAAAAGGTGGAATTGATGAAATTATTGAATTTATAAAAAGTATAATATGTTAGCCTTTTTTTAATAACAGGTTAATGTTGAGCTAAATTATTCACAAGGCAAAATCTATTTTCTTATATTCATGGTCTGAAATTATCAAATTTTGAGGTTTATACAACCTTCAAGCATATTCATCTCTTTCATTCTACCACAAGTACGTAGCCATTTTCGAGTTAGGTGGCCAGACATCCGCCATTGGCTATGCGCTAGATATTGTTTCCCCGACTGATCATTGCAATATAAATGAGAGAGAATCACACCCCAAAAGCTATTGAGGTATATAAACTCTACATTTCTCATTGCAATACTGATGTGAGACTCAAGTTTCATACTTTGCAATGGATCATAACACGAATTAAACTTTAAAAATCTGATTTATTAAATAATCATCAACTAAATATAACAACAACAACAATAACATACTCAGTGAAATTTCACAAAGTAAAATTTGATGAGGGTAGAGTGTACGTAGACCTTACACCTACATTGAGAGGTAGAGAGGTTATTTCCGATAGATCCTTGGCACATATAACTCAAAGCAGTATAAAATATTATGAAAAATAGTATAAAAAATAGGATAAAGCTGTCTGGAAAAATAAACAACACATGAAAAAAAAATCAAAAGAATATCTGTTAATGTTGGGTTTGGTGTTGTGACATTTTACCAAACATATCTTCTGAAGTACTGATTTGAATGCGTAAAAATATTGGGACAAATGTCACAACATTCAGACCAACATTTTTATATAATAGATTTGCCTTACTTCACGATAAGGAGTAATACTTTTACTGTGAGGTAAAAATGACTTAGGCGTGTGGAATTAGAGTTGTGTAAAATGTGGGAGAAAGAGTCAAAGCTTGGGGAAGAAGTCGAGTGAAGAAAAGTCAAAGTTGTTGAGATTTTGACTCCATGATCTTCTCCAACAAACATACAAGCTGCGCACATTTCCCTTAATCTACTCAGCCAATCGATGAGCTTTCCAAGGAAGACTCTCTACTATAAATAGAGAGGCTACAAGAGTGAATCGATATCTAGAAACAGATTGCAAAATATCAAGAGAGCTCTCGAGAATTCATCTCAGAAAACTTGATCACAAGTGTTGCCTGAGCGTGTCGACAACATTCTATCCAACATTACAATTGCAGTTTAGATTCTAGATTAGCTTTGTATTGAGCAATTGTAATGAGAAGTTGTCTATGTCTATTTAGGTAGATTTTTCAGGCAGAAGTCATCTGCGACTTCAACATTTAATTTCTTTCCATTTCATCTTGTAAAATTGTAAAGAAAGGAATTTGTAATTTTTGTATATAATAAATATATACAATACTTTCGGTCATTGACCGTCATAGGTTATATAATATATATAACATATGTAAATATTAAACCTTTGTGTTCTTTAAATTTCCGCTGCGTTGCTCTTTAAAGTTTCTGTTTTTACTAAAGTGTTGTCACTGGTGTCGGACGACATTATCGCCAACATTCGGAAACTGAATTGGTATTCAAGTTAGTTTATTTTTATTATTCCATAGCATACCCGGACCTAACAAGTGGTATCAGAGCCGACACTTAACACAATAAGTGATTGGTCATGTTGTCTCAAGCTATGGATCTGGCAAATCTGACTATTGGTAGACTTCTCATTTTAGATGGTTCAAACTATGCCTATTGAAAGATTCACCTACGTTCTCATATCAAATCAATTGATGTTAGGGCATGGAGATCTATAACCAATGGGTATGTTGTTTCAATGTTGTCGCCGGATGAGAAAGGTGACATTTTTGTTAAACCTGAATCCGAATGGACGGTGGAAGAAACCAATAATGCTAGCTTTAACGAAAAGGCCTTAAATGCAATTTTTGGATGAGTTGATCTATACATGTTCAAACTCATTCAAAACTGCCACACGGCTAAAGACGTATGGGATACTTTACAAATTCATTGTGAAGGTAACTCAAGTGTTCGATGAACAAAGCTACGCATGCTCATGTGCAAATATGAACATTTAATGATAGAAGAAGCGAATGTTATTAAATCTTATTTTGAAAAGTTGATTGACATCTCAAATTAATGTCAAGTGCTTGGTGAACCTTTAACCAATACTCAACTCGTTGAAAAGGCTCTCCGTTCTCTTCTTGAAAAGTTTAATTTTAAGATTTGTGCCATTGAAGAAGCTCACAATCTTGCCACAATGGACCTTCATACCTTGATGAGCATTCTCAAAACCTATGAGATGAACATTGAGAATCAAAGGGAACTATATAAAAGCAAGAATGTGGCACTTCAAGTTCAATCCTCGGAGAATCAAATCGAAGAAGAGGATGAGAATCTTGCATAAATTAGTGAAGGTGCTAATGTTGCCTTACTCACTCGAAAATACAATTTGATGGTGAGGAAGTTCAATAATGAGAGAAATCAATCTAAATCTAAACAACATCAAAACCAAGGCTTCAATCAAAAGCCCACTAAATTCCTTCCAAGCGCTAAAAAAGGAAGTCCACTCAGAAGAACCAACTCAGATCGTACCAAATTTGATCCCCAACAACTTGAGTCTGTGCAATGGCATGCATGCTCGGGTTGGGGTCATTACGCTAATGAATGTGCAAACACTCATAGAAAATTTGGCAAAAATCTATGGGTCTTTCTTAGTAACGACGAAGGAGAAGATGAAGGAGATCAAGAAATCAAATCACAAGCAATGATGGCCAATGTTTTCGAACAGTGTCTGTCAGACCGAGAAGATGTCATCTGTAATGTTGTCTCAGATGTCACGACATGTAGTCCAACATCATCAACGACATCAACATTGACAACAACATTCGAAAGGTATGAGTTCTTTAACTATTCTGATGTTAATTGCTTTAGTGGCTCTATTTCTGTTAGCGAGACTGATAGTATGGATCGAGTTGAATGCAAAGATGACATGATTAATGAATTATAAAACATTTGTAAAGCCTTAATCATAGAATCCAAGCGACTTGACACAAAGGTAAATTATTTAACTCGTGAGAATGTAGATCTAAAAGGCACAATAACCCGACTAGAGGTTGCACTTACCAAAAATGATACAAAATTTGATAAGATTCGTGCAAAACTGGATCTAGCCGAAGCAATCTTTCGCAAGCTTAACATCGGGACTTCAAAGTTGAATGAGATACTCAACTTTAGTAAACCTTCACATGCAGGTATTGGATACAAAAAATCTCTTAAAACTATACGCTCTAGTCTGTTTGACAAAAATGAGAAAATATGCTTTGTAAAAGAAAAAGAAATAAATAATAGGTTTTCATACATGTCAAAGAATATGAAGTTTGTATGTCATCACTGTAACTCCCCTAGACACTTAAAAACCATATTGTTTCAAACTTCAAGATTTTGTTAGCAAAATATTGCCTAAAAGGTTGTCCAACATTTCGGATAACATTTGAAGCAACATTTCTGAGCCGAAAGGTAAAAAATGTTTTAAGGGAGTTTGGGTTCCCAAAAAAGGATGTAACATGTAAAGTTGCTATAACTGCATTAAGAACTAATATTTCAGGTTCTTAGTACTTTGATAGTCGATGTTCTCGCCACATGACAAGTACAAAGGAGTTTCTAAAGAACTATGAGTCATTCAATGGAGGTAACGTAACTTATGGAGGTGGCAGTAAAATCAAACACAATTGGAAAAAGGATCTTGAATGTTCCTGGATTTCCAACTTTAGGAAATGTCTTACACGTTGAGGGTTTAATGACTAATCTGATTAGTATTAGTCAACTGTGTGATGATAATCTTGAGGTAAAATTTAATAAGAATGTATGTGAAGTTACGAATGAAGCTAATGAATGTGTCATGACATGTACTAGAACATGTGATAATTGCTATCTTGTTGCAAGACAAGAAACATGCAATAATGTCAAGATCGATGACACAACACTATGGCATCAAAAGTTGGGGCATGTCAACTACCGCAATTTAGAAAAATTAGTCTCATATGAAGCGGTTAGAGGCTTACCAAATCTTAGCCATAAAGTTAAAACTGTCTGTGAAGATTGTCTGAAAGGTAAGCAAACCCATGCTTCCCATAATGTTGTTCATTATGACGGACAACATTCAGGTACGTCTCACTATTTTTAATTATTGCACATGGATCTTATGGGTCCAATTGAGGTAGACAGTTTATGAGGCATGAGGTATTCCTATGTGATAGTAGATGATTTTTCTAGATATTCATGGATATTTCTTGAAAGAATAATCACAAACTTTTGACATGTTTAAAATTTTGCACTCTAGACGTAGGAACTTGTTCTATTCTTCTATCTTTCGGATTAGATCCGACCATGGAAAAGAATTTGAAAACAGCTCCTTCACAATTTTTTGTGAGAAAAAGAGAATTTTCCATGAGTTTTCCGCTCCCAAAACTCTGCAACAGAATGGGGTAGCAAAAAGGAAGAATAGAACATTGGAAGAAATGGCTAGAGTGATGCTCAGTTCTAAACATTTGTCAAAACGTTTATGGGCAGAAGCCTTGAATACTGCTAATCACATCGCTAATAGAGTCTATTTAAGGTCTGGAACAAAGATGACACCCTATGAGCTAATAAATTGAAAGAAACCTAACTTGTGTTACTTTCATGTTTTTAGGTGTACTTGTTATATTTTAAATGATAGAGATCATTTAACAAAGTTTGACTCTAAGAGCGACAAATGAATTTTTGTTGGCTATTCTCAAAATAGCATGCTTGTCGAGTATACAATCTGAGGACCAGAATTGTACAAGAGTTTGTAAATGTTATTTTTGATGATTTTTCTGCTCCTACATGAAATACAACTGAAAATAACACTATAGTTTCAATGGAAAATGTACAGATTGCTGAAGAATCAGATGTTGCTCCAAATGTCACCACACCTGAAGCAGCATCTGAACTTGAAACAGAGATCACAGAGGCCATGAATGAGGATTCAAATACTGAATTGATAGATCAAGTTCGAAGGGACCCCTCATCAATGATTAGGAAGAATCATCCAATATGCCAGGTAATAGGGGGAGTTTTTGATGGAATTAGAACAAGATGGAAAGAACCACTCAACGACAGAGAAATGGTAAGGTATGTGTGTATGTCTACCATATACCAAAAGGTTAGTCTTTCTTATTTTATATCTAGTTTAGAACCAAAAAATGTTTTAGAAGCACTCAAAATGATTTTTGGATTCAAGCAATGCAATAAGAGTTTGAACAATTCTCTCGAAATGAAGTTTGGACTTAGTTCCACTTCCAAATAATACAAATGTAATTGGAACTAAGTGAATTTTTAAAAGTAAATCAGATGAATCGAGAACAGTTGTTAGAAACAAAGCTCGTCTAGTTGCACAAGACTATACTCAGTTTGAAGGAATCGACTATGACGAAACCTTCGCACATGTGGCTAGAATTGAGTCAATTAGACTGTTACTTGCTATTGCTTGTTGCCTAAAAATCACGTTACACCAAATGGATGTAAAAGGTGCATTCTTAAATGATTATCTAGATAAGGAAGTCTATGTTGAACAACCAAAAGGATTTGAAGATCCTCACCATCCACACTATGTGTACAAGCTCAAAAAGGCTTTGTATGGGTTGAAACAAGCCCCTCGTGCATGGTATGATCGTCTAACTAACTTTCTAATTGAATTTGATTTTAACCATAGTGAAGCTGATCATACTTTATTCATTAAACGTCACAGTGTAGATATTATTATTGCACAAATCTACGTAGATGACATAGTCTTTGGCTTGACCTCACAGTCTTATCTAAAGTCATTTGTTGAAACAATGACATCAACCTTTGAAATGAGCATGATTGGGGAACTAACTTTTTTCTTAGGCTTGCAGATTAAGCAAAGTGAACATGGAATTCTTATCTCACAAAGCAAATATGCTAAGAATCTAGTTAAAAGATTTGGTTTGGAGAATGCTAAACAGATGAAAACGCCAATGGGTTCATCGCAGAAGATATGTAAGGATAATGTTGGTGAATATGTCGACCCAACATTGTATCGATCTATGATAGGTAGTCTTCTTTATCTTACTGCGAGTCACCCAGGTATTATGTTTAGTGTTTGTGTTTGTGTTTGTGTTTGTACCCGTTTTCAAGCCTGTCCCAAAATATCCCACTTAAATGCTGTGAAATGTATTATTCGATATGTTGCTTGCACATGTGAGTTGGGAATTTGGTATTCCAAAGACACTAATCCTAACTTAATAGGATTTAGTGACTCGGATTGGGCTGGAGACGTAGATGATAGATAAAGTACAAGTGGAAGATGTTTTTATCTTGGCAATAATCTTATTTCATGGTATAGTCGTAAACAAAACTGTGTCTCACTTTCAACTGCTGAATCTGAATATGTAGCAGTTGGAAGTTGTTGCTCTCAATTAATATGGCTAAGACACGTGTTAGACGACTATGGATTTTCTAGCAACATTTTAATTTTGTACTGTGATAATTTGAGTGCTATAAATATTTCTAAAAATCCAGTTCAACACTCACGTACAAAATATATTGATATTAGACATCACTTTTTAAGAGATTTAGTAAAAAAAAAATAGCTAGTTCATATTGAACATGTTGACACCATTCATCAACTAGCTGATTTTTTACAAAAGCTTTGGACCATGAGAGATTTTCTAGTTTGAAGAAATTTCTTGGTCTTTGTAATTTCTAAAAAGACATTTTTGGTGAATGTCAGCTGAAATATTGTCTAACATTTCAAGTGACATTTACCTATGTAATATCATAAACTGATTATTGTTACTGTATAGTGCATTAATTTTTGGTCACACAAGCATGATCCCTTCAATAAAGAATGTGTCTTTAACTTGATATCGTTCTTTGCGATGATACTATATATCATAAAAATGAAGTATCAAAATAAGGCAAAGCCTTAACAAATGATTGACAATTGTGCAAAATGGGCAAAGCCCCTTAAAAAGATATCGTTCCTATTCTATAGGAGTATCGAGTGCTTCAAAAGAATTTTAAGAATACTAAATAAGTATTCTTATTTTTTACATGAAAAAATAATTTTGTATGTATTTTATGATTAGTTCTAGGACACGATGGGAAAATGTTACATTGGTCCAGTGGTTAAACTCATAAAAATACATATAAAACATGTCTTGATTTGTTGCCAAAACAAAAAATTCTTGCGGGATCATAATACCTGTGTTGTGCAAAATATTGACAACATTGTTGTTGACATTTTCAGTTTGTGATATTTGTTGGGATGTTGTTCTTACCCGATTCCAGGAAAATCAAAATTTTCTCCCTATGTTTATGCCTTGTTTTTACAGGAATTTCAAACTTTAAAAATGATATGATTAAATTCCTACCGTGATGCTCATCATTTATCCCAAATTTTTAGGTGTAAGTTATTAGATAAATCTCAAACTCCTAAAACTAAGAATTTTTTGTTGCTTTGAAAGATTTGTCATGTATATAAAATCCTCTCATTTGCATTTTTTTAATCATATCCAATTTTTCCTATTAAAAAAAGGGGAGAAATCACATCACTCCTCGGGTAATACCCTACCTACCCGATGGATTATTCACCATTCCAATCTTCTTCCTCAATCACAAACCTAAATTCCTCAAAACACTCTCCATAATTCTCACCAATGAAAACTTTCCCTGTGTCAGAACCCATATCATCCAACACTCCAATGAGCATTAGTCCTCTATTGAACACACATATGCAACCGTGCCAGTCCTCTTCCTCAAATCCCCCAGAGGATCTGTCTAGGGCATTAGTATTTAAGTGTTTCGATGAATACTTGGACATTAGCTACCATGGAGATGACAACAACCCCATTGATGTTGATGAAACCACTGACTTTACATCCCGGGTAAGAGGTTCAGATCATCTGCCTTCCCTACTCGCCGATCGAGTAGAGTGTTTGAGAAAAATGTCCGAGAAGATTCGAGTAGCAAAAGAGCAAAATGTGAATCCTCCAAACCCATCTACTCGAGCAGTGATAGTGAAAGTACATACTCCATTTTCTCAACTAACGAAGAACCTTCAGCTTCTGAACCACAAAATATGCCTGTGGAAAGGGAAATCCCAGATGAAACTCCCTTGAAATAAAGGAGTTCCCGGGGCTACAAGGTCAAGTGTTGCTACAACATCTCAGGCAACATTCCAGCTAACATCTAAAGAGGCACACACCCCAACTTCCTCCAACAGTATCGAATCCATCAGCCTAGACTTGTCTAATTCAGACAATGAGGTATCTGCTTTCTCCGATAAACTTTACTCTAAAGCTAAACATGATAAATGAGACTATTATAGAAATAGAGTAATTAGGTCTGAAAGAGAGTTAGATATTGCCTCCTGCTCTAAATATGGTCTGGTGGAATTTCTGGAAGACAGATAACTTCTTGGCTCTGTTACTGGAAAATAACCATATATTGATGAGATTATAAGGTTGTTTTATGCCAACTTAAACTCTGCTGTAGAGGATACCTCCTCAAAGAAATTTGGGAAGGTATATCTTTATAACAAAATTTATCAATTTACACCTTCAATCATCAATCAATGTATGAGTTTTAATACTGAAGAGCGAGTAAGAGAAACAGAAAGAGTAACAACAAATAAGGATACAATGATTGAATATCTCCCTGGAGGTATACTGAAGAAATGGATCCCTAGATGCCCAATATTAAAACTAACTGCCTTATTTTCCACCCTCCATAAAATTGTTATTCACAATTGGCTTCCCTCTTTAAATGAGTCAGTTGTGACAACTGAACAAGCCTCCATGTTGTTTAAAATTGGGAAATGATTCAAAGTTGATTTAGGGAAAATGATATTCTATCAAATTGCCAACCTGACAGAAAAAGAGTCAACTTCCATCCTTCATTTTTCCTCTCTAATCTACAAAATATTAACTATCCAAGGCCTTGAGCCTATGAGAGGAGACACTTTGGGGAAAACTCCTGAACTTTACACTGTCAGCAAAGCAATTCTGAATAGCAAAGAGAAAGTCATTGACCTACCTTGGAAAAAGGAAACAGAAAGGAAGAATGTTGCCAGGAATGTTCCCAACATTCAGGGCAACACTAGTCCAAGGCAGTCTATACTGACCACAAATTGGCTTGTGGAGCAAATTGCAAAAGTCAACCTACAAATTGCTGAGGTTGATACTGCCAGAGATGCCCTGGTTCAAGCCAAAGACCATTTCCTGCTTCTGCTTTCTTCACAAAAGGGGGAGATGATTCATACATGGGGATAAAAGAGAAGAGGGTGAAGGTACGAGTGGAGAAACTGCTGCTGCTGAAGAAGCTGTGGATGCTGCTATGTAGAGAGAAGAAGTTGTTGGAAGGAAAGTCTTGCTGAAGAGGCTGAGGTTGAAGGTCGAAGCTGAAGCTGCTATGCAGAAGGCCGAAGCTGAAGCTGCAAGGCAGAGGGAGAAGCAAGCTAAAGTTGTTAATGCAGAAGTAGAAAGTTGTTGGAAGCTGCTACTACTACATAATGAGCAAGGGAGAAGCTGCTACTTTGATGCATTTCTTTTGTTTTATTTTGTTTTTGGCTATTAGGTGATGTGGATGGTTATCTTGACAATGCCCTATTCTGACAATGTTTTTTTTTGTGTGGATGACATATATGCTGATATCATTTCTTCTAATCCTATAATAGTGGCGTATATATGTTTGCTTGTATGCCATTTTAATCCTAAGAGTGGTATATACATGTTTGCATGTATGCCATCACAAGTTAAGGGGGAAAGTGTCAACAGTCACAGGTATTGGACAGTGTCCGTGACAAAGCACTAAGTCATTTGTTCCCATTGAAATATATTTTGTGAAGAAAGGCAAAAAGGGGATATTGTTAATGTTGAGTTTGGTGTTGTGACATTTGACCCGGCATATCTTCTGAAGTACTGATTTGAATGCATAAAAATGTTGGGACAAATGTCACAACATTCAGACCAACATTTTTATATAACAGTTTTGCCTTACTTCACGGTAAGCAGTAATACTTTTACTGTGAGGTAAAAATGATTTAGGCGTGTGGAATTAGAGTTGTGTAAAACGTGGGAGAAAGAGTCAAAGTTTGGGGAAGAAGTCGAGTGAAGAACAAGTCAAAGTTGTTGAGATTTCGACTCCATGATCTTCTCCAACAAACACACAAGCTGCCCACATTTCCCTCAATCTACTCAACCAATCGATGAGTTTTTCAAGGAAGACTCTCTACTATAAATAGAGAGGCTACAAGAGTGAATCAATATCTAGAAACAGATTGCAAAAATATCAAGAGAACTCTCGAGAATTCATCTCAGAAAACTGGATCACAAGTGTTGCCTGAGCGTGTCGACAACATTCTGTCAAACATTACAATTGCAGTTTAGATTCTATATTAGCTTTGTATTGAGCAATTGTAATGAGAAGTTGTCTATGTCTATTTAGTTAGATTTTTCAGGCAGAAGTCATCTGTGACTTCAACATTTAATTTCTTTCCATTTCATCTTGTAAAATTGTAAAGAAAGAAATTTATAATTTTTGTATATAATAAATATATACAAACTTTCGCTCACTGACCGTCATATTATATAACCTATGTAAATATTAAACATTTGTGTTCTTTAAATTTCCGATACATTGCTCTTTAAAGTTTTCCGTTTTTACTAAAGTGTTGTCACTGGTGCCGGACGACATTATCGCCGACATTCAAAAACAGAATTGGCATTCAAGTAAGTTTATTTCTAGTTTGTTTTTATTATTCCATAGCATATCCGGACCTAACAATATCTAAATATCAAAATGACATAATTCAAATTTTAGTTTAAAAACTCTAAAAAAGATTATTACTATTATCTAGTTAAACATTTCTACTATTTATTAGTGAAATAAACAATAAATAATTTGCTTGACCTTGGTACTTGTAGTAGTAAAAAACAAGATTTATGATGAGATATTAGGAACAACAACAAAAAATATAATCATAGATTCATATGATCCTCTCTCTTTGCTCTTCTTTCTTCACAATGGTCATTTTTGGGTCCCATCACCTACCCCACCCCACCCCATAACAAACCCCCTTTTCTTTTTCATTTTTTTGCATTTGCCACCCCCCGCCCCCTCTCATTCATCTTTTTATTTTCATTCACTGATTTCCCTCTCTCTCAAAAACCCCAACACTTTACTGCTAAAGCTCAACAAAAAAAAATCCCCACAAAGCCACTTCTTTTACAACACCCTTTTTCTCACTTAGCTCATTTTTGAGCTAGGTTTATTTACTTTTCCCTCATACCCACAATGCAATAGTTTCACTCACCATTTTCTTGATTTTTTTTCACCATTAGCAAATGACAACAATGGTTGCCAAGTTTTCAACTTTGATTCTCACCCTTCTCGTTCTTTCTGCTGTTTTTTGTTCTGTTTCTGCTACACCTTCTCCTACAAGTAAGTGTGTACATTCTTGAATTTTACTGCATATTTACTACTCTTCTAGAAGCTTCTACCATTCTTGATCTGTTGTTTTTTCTTTTATACTTGTTTTAATGGTGTTACTATTTTTGGTAAGCAGGGATTGTAAATGGGGTTGTTTCAAATGCTGTTACAAAGCTGATGAAATGGGTTTGGTCACTCAAAGCCAGCACTAAAACAGGTATGGATCTCTTTAATGTCGTTCTTGATTATAGTCCACACATTTATTTTTTCCTTTTAATTTTTAGTTTTGGTAAAATGGGTTGTTAACCAAAAGGAAAATTATGCTCTGTCTGCTGAGAGAAAATATTTACGCCACGTAGCCCATATTTTGATTTATTACCCGATTTAACCCATATTTGTGTATATACACCTTTTATACAAGGTTGATACATTATGTATAATGCTTTCCCATGTATAATGTTGTACATTTGGCTACGTGGCATGATATTTTATGTTGGGCTGTATATTTTTGAAAATTATAGGGAAAATGATTATTAGTGATTGATGGTGTTTTGCAGTGATTTCTGGGCGCCCAATGATGAAATTTGAGAGTGGGTATAGTGTGGAGACGGTGTTTGATGGAAGCAAACTTGGGATTGAGCCTTACTCTGTAGAGATTATGTCTAGTGGAGAGCTCCTCATTTTGGATTCTGCTAATAGTAATCTTTACAAGATCTCTTCCTCTTTGTCTCAATGTAAGTTATTTTTTCTTTTTGGTGTTTTTTTGGCTATTCTAGGTAATTAGTGGCTTCAATCTTGAGTGTTTTTTTTGTGTGTAACTTTTGGTTTTAGTTTTTTGTTGCCTGTGTATATCTTGACAAGGTTATCTCATTTGAGCAGTGTCAGAATTTTGAAATGAGTGTAAAAGAACCATGATCCCAGATAGACATTTGTTGATTGTACTGAGTTTTAGCTCATAGGAGTTTGCACATTTTGGCTTCATGTGCCTGGTGAATTGTGTCATAACACTATGTAATTTCTGAATCTTTGTGACTCTCTTTTTGAGTAGTCCGCTGACGATTTGCAGTAGAATTTGGTGCTTCCACATCAATATTTTGCATAATTTTGTTTAAAATATGTAGTATTGAAGATTAGGCGTTTGGCCATAGGTTCCAAAAAATTTTATTTGGAATTTATGAAGTTGACTTACGTATGACTTACGCATTTTGTTTGTCGTACTTTGCTTGGGCTTGTGCTTTGTCTTGAACCGAGTCTCTCGGAAACAACCGCTCTACCTACCAAGGTAGAGGTAAGGTCTGTGTACACTCTACCCTCCCCACACCCACATTGTGTGATTTCACTGGGTATGTTGTTGTTGTTGGAATTTATGAAGTTGGAGTTGTGTTTGGTTATGCTTTTAGTAAAGGAGAGAAGAGAGCTATTTATTTGGAATTTATGAAGATGGAGTTGGAAAACAAGTTTGGAGCGCTTTTCCAAATTTGGAATCCAACTTGTAACCAAACACTGATTTTGAAATAAAGCGAAAAATTATTCCTGGAAAAAGTGAATAGATTCTCATGACCAAACGACTCCTCAGATTCTCCACATGCACCTGATCTCTGCTTTTCGTGTTGGCAGTTAAAATGAGTCCTACCAGCAATTCTATAAAAGATGTTTTGCTTTTACCATTTGATTCTTCATGTGTACTGTAAAAGGTTTTGCTTTGTTTGACTTTTTTCTTGCAGATAGGTTTTAATATTTCTTTTCTGATTGTTTATCCTTGAAGTTTTTTTGTGGGACTTTGCTAGTGTGGAAATTTTAGTCTAACTGAGGATATTTGACAGACACCATACCTAGGTTGGTGGCTGGATCAGCTGATGGATACTCTGGACATGTTGATGGAAAGTTGCGGGAGGCAAGAATGAACCATCCGAAAGGTCTTACTGTTGATGACAGGGGGAACATCTACATAGCAGATACTGATAACATGGTAATTAGGAAGATAAGTGATGCAGGTGATTTACTAAACTTTTTGTTCCTAGCAAAGATATAGGAGCATTGTTTTGCTAGTTTTTGTGACCATTGTGCACATCTTTAGAATCTCTTTTTGGTATCTCTTAATGTAAGTTAGAATACTCGTTCAATTTAAGCTATGAAATTTTGTTCTCCAGGGATCACAACAATTGCCGGTGGAAAATGGAGCCGTGGAGGTGGGCATGTTGATGGACCGAGTGAAGACGCAAAATTCTCTAATGATTTTGATGTGGTCTATATGGGAAGCAGTTGTTCCCTGCTTGTCATAGACAGGGGAAATAAAGCGATACGGGAGATCCAACTTCATTTTGAAGACTGTGCTTATCAGTATGATAGTGGTTTTCCTCTAGGTTAGTAACTTTGTCCTATTACTATGTATAAAGTGTTTCAGTTGAACGTGTTATTGAAGAAGACGAATATGCCACAGGAATTGCTGTGCTTTTGGCTGCTGGCTTCTTTGGTTACATGCTAGCTTTGCTACAGCGAAGGGTTGGCACTATGGTATCTCCGGAAGAAGTGAGTATCAAGTTCCTTACTCTTATGATTTAAGTCAGATAATTTCGTAAGCATTGCAATTGGAACTTAATTTCATGTTGGGGTCCTACTCGAGTGCAGTCATTCATAGGTGCAAGGTACTTTAGAGACCCTTCTTCCGCTTCTAGGCTTGCCTATTTGTATTCTGCTTGGAATCACCATAACAGGTTTTAGGAAAATAGTTCTCACATGTTCATATGGAAATTGGTTGTTAGCAAGTTAAAAGTCTAGCAGACATTTTTTCAACTTCCAAATGGTACCCTGTTTTGTGTCTGATTTAATAACATCCTGCAGCTTTCCAACGCGATCTCATTCACTCCTTTCTCTTCTGTCTTCTTGAAGGATCAGAACCCATACATTTTCACCGATGAATATCAGAAGCCAGTGAAGTCATCAGTAAGGCCTCCCCTAATTCCAACTGAAGGTGAGGAGAAGCAAGAAGAAAGCATGTTTGGATCTCTAGGAAAGCTAATCACGCGTACTGGAGCATCAGTTTCGGAAATTTTAGGAGGTGTATTTCCAATGTTCAAAAGGTTGCCTCTGAATCATCAGTATCAACAGCAGCAGCAGCAGCAGCAGCAGCAATATCAGCAGAACACATGGCCGATACAGGACAGCTTTGTAATACCAAAAGAAGACGAGCCCCCATCCATTGACCCCAGAACTCCTACTCCATGGAAGACTTATGCATTCATGTCCAAAGACTCTGAAAAGATGCAACAGCTGAAACAAAGCCGTGCATTTTATGGTGGTGGATGGAATGCTGACATTCAACAACACCAACAGCAGACTCAGAAGCATCTACATCATCATCAATATCATTCATCTGGACCTCAAACATTCTACGAGCAAAGCTCAGATAATACAAAGGAAGTAGTTTTCGGAGCAATTCAAGAACAAGGGCAACACGAGACAGTGATAAAGCCTTTGGACCATGCAAATCCTGTTTATGATCGACACAATGTTCGTTCTCGATTCAACTCCGCTGGTTATTCTCAAGGCTATTAATCAATTCTCATACAGAAACTTCAAAAGGTTCTTTAAATTGCTTTGAGATGGCATAGACATGAGAAATATATCATGCATTAACAGCCGTCAAAGTACCAAGTTTTGGAGTGCGGAAGCCATGTTAGAATAGCTTATATAATGTTTATCCAGTTGTCAAAAATGTTGGCAGTGAATGCTGTGAAATTGAGTTGAAAATTATTGCTAGTACAAAAGAATTGTTCTATATATCTCATGATCTTGATCAATTCCCTAGGTATTCCATTGCTTCTATTGCTTTTTAGAGTACCAATCTGGATATTAATGTCAAGACAAGATCTATTCCCATTTCTTGTCCTTTGCACACAACTTGAACCTCTAATGGGGTCCAAGAAAAAAGAAAAGACAAATGAGGTAAAAAACAACAAAACCAGCCAAAAAAGGACAAGTTTTTCTCCTAACAATCTGTTCCATCACAGGTAGCTGGAAAACAACAACATACCCAGTGTAATACCACATGGTGGGATCTAGGGAAGGTAGAGTGTATGCAGACCTTATTCTACCTTGGGAGGTAGAAAGACTGTTTCCGAAAGACCCTCGGCTCAAGAAAACCCAGAAACTATAAAAGAACAAATGCACAAGTTGCATTACTTTAACCAAGCTAGTAGAACAATCTGGTATGGGCTGAGTAAGGACATGAATATATACAATATAGGAAATATGCACTTGAAGCCATTAATGATCATTGTTTTTTATATTGCTCAGTTGTGAAAGCAAGAATGTCTGTTGATCTTTTTTTTATTTGTTCTTTTAATAATAATATAACTGTACTGGTGTTCCAGTGGGAGAACCTACTCACATGGGCACGTGAGCAACGGTAAACTACAATTAACATTAGATAAAAGACAAATGAATTAAGCATTCTTGTCAATAGATCTATTATAATGTTTCATAAAGTAATTATCATTATAACATAGACACTTCATTTTCTTGGAATTTACCTCATATCATTACCAAGCTTTTCTGAAAAATTGTAAGCCTAATCATTTAGTCTATTTTCTCATTTTTAGTGGATTCCACTTTCCACACAAGTTAACTTGAGTTCTTGGCTTTGGATAACCCAAAGTATTTATCATTTGGTTTATAGATCCCATACAACTTCCTCTAAAGGACAAGAATATATTTATAAAAACTTTTAGGATGACATGTTTTATGTACGAGCTCCATGGTTTAGGATCTTTCTACAAGGTCAATCTTTTCCATGCAAACAGTTATACTTTCAAGAAGGATATTGGTAATGATAAAGCTATATCAAAGATAAATACTTACCCGTATAGGGTGTAATTAGAGATGAATAGAGCAGGACAAAGCAAATTATTATAGTAACAGTGGGAAAAAAAAGGTAGGTAGGAAGAATCTATGCCTCACTCTCCGTCCCGTCCCGTTTACCGCCGGGTAATTTGTACAAATAAGATCTCCTTAGCGGGCTTGGGACTAAAAGAATGGTTGGGACAGCAAACATCCATCTCGTTTGTAATTACAAGAATAATTTCACGGGCAGAACTTGAGTGTAAAATCTTGCCGGATCATTAGAATTTCTAATTGATAGGCAAAACTTGATTTGTTATAAATTTCGGACCACAAATCCTGATGAATTGATAAAATTTGACAACTAATCTTGAATAATCATCCGAATTTCGCCACAAATTCTTAAAAGCATAATTTGCAGTTAAGAAATTTCACCAACACAATTTTTCAAAATTGATCCAACTTGGTCGAGATCAACTACAAATCAAATTTGGTTACAGGCAATAACAATTGATTTACAGAAAATATTCCTTTTAGGCATTATTTATATTTTGTCCCTACTTTTAAAATTTGTGTAAATGTAACCCTTGTGAAATTACTCTTTTGAACAATGTTAGACTTTCATTCAATGATCTAATATTTTTTTTTATAAATTCCCAGTTTGCTTCCCTAAGTTATAAGAAAAAATAAAAATATGGTTATTTACTAAATAATTGTCCCAAAAAGAAATAATTGACGAAAATTTCCAGGCAACAGCATCACCCTTCAAAGAGATTTTATTTTACTTTTTTTGGACCATCCCTTGAAGATATCTTAACAGATTTGGATGTCCTATATCGCCCTTGCAATCTCAGGTAATTTAGTTGGACTGACCATTGGTTCTATTATACGAATTAAAACAAGATTTCAACTGGTCCCTACAATTTAGATGCTACTTACATCCCTCCACATTTACAAAAGTCCAAGATATTTATCTTTGTTGTATGTGCAATCAAAATCTCATGAAAAGAACCAAGATTGTGTTAGATTAGCGGCCAACATAAAACTTGTCAATTCATAAAAAATCCTCATAATACAAGTAAAGTTAGACGTGCTCGTCTAACAGCGGGGTGCAACTAAAAATAGGTAGGGGTTGCATCACATTGCACTTGAATGTGAGGAAGTATGAGCTAGGATTCCCACATCATGAACGACGGTAAGTAAATAAGTATAGTCAAATCCAACTTGTTTGAAAGAGAAGCAAAATCGAATGTAAGCAAAAAGGAATAGTTTTTCCATATGAGGCATCTCATTGAAACAAGAAACACAATAGAAATAGTAACTCAAAAGGGGAGGATTTGTTTGTCCTACTATGTACATGAAAAGTATTGGCAGATAGACAGGCTACTTGCAAAAGTTAATACATTAATACTACTAGACTTCACTAAACTACTTTCTTTTTTTGGTTAACTAAGCTCAAAATGCTTTGTGAAACCTCAGGCCCTGAATAAGAATTCCCCTGCTCCGCAAACCCTTTTATATTAGCTAGTATCATGCTATCTACAACAGAAACATCGGTACTTTCCTTCACCGCATCATCTTGATTAGTAGTCAGCTCAGAGTTGTCTAAACTTCCATCAAAAGTCATCAAATCTTCTAAACTGTTAGCTACCACCGGCGAGTTTGCTGATTCTTTGCTGCTTACACAGTCATCAAAATTTAAGAGAGGTGCTGGTTGTTTACGAGAAATCTGGTGTGCTACTACTTTAGGACTAAACATTAGACATAGATGGGAGAAACTAAACAATACGAGCTTCCTTAAAAGTGAATAGATCTTTGAATCAACAACTACGCTTCTGATGCCGAAGCAGAACATCAGAACTTGTCTCTCCAGACTGATTAGGAAGTGCTTCCATGTCATGTTGCGCAGAAGACGACTGCTGTGATCCTGTCTAGAAAGTTCCATTAGAGAATATGTGAGCATTTATCATATCACATGAACTCAAAACCAACCACCATTGATACTACTTACATTTGGGATAACATAAGGACGGATGACAAACCCGAGAATCAAGCAGACCAAGCAGGGAAGCCCCACGGTTAAGAACCATGTAGAAACTGCTCTTAGATCTGAGAAGATTTTAGAAATGTTAAAAAGTAGAGTATCTTATTTCAAGTAAGGGGAAAGACTGGATTCAGAAACACAAAGTGAGAAACATCTAAGAGATGAGACTTCAAAAGGTGTATGGAAACTTAGGGTGTGTTTGGTATGGAGGAAAACATTTTCTGAAAAATTTTCCAATTTTCTCATGCTCGGTTGGTCAAAAGTTTTGGGAAACATTTTCTCTAGAAAAACAAGTACCTTAAATGACTTCCGTCATGAAAGTAGGAAAAACAAGTTCGACAAGTGGTATTCCACATTGATTGTGTCCTCCCCCCCTCCCCCAACACACCTCATCTTTCACCCGCACCACCGTAGCCCCCATCCCCATCAACCCACACCACCCATAAGATTTGTCTAGATTATATATAAATGCTTTTAGCATAATATTTTTTCCTTATGTACGAACACAAGAAAAAAAACTAAGAAACCCACTTATTTTCATTCTTTCATACCGAACACACCCTTAATATCCATAGTGATGTTGTGTACTAAATTATCCACAAGCTTTTAGACTGCACAAACTGATGAGCAATTCAAACCTCAAAATCACAAGAAGGAAACAAACACAATAAAAGAATGAGCAATGTATGTTTGGATTAATGTATTACCAGAATGAGAATCTCTTGAACAATCCTCGGCCTTAAGTTGTATTTCGCGAACTAACCTAGAGCCATGGTCAGATATCATTATAGTGCATCTTTCAGGAACAAAAGAAAGCTCAAAATCATCTGAAAATGAGGCATTTAATCCAGGTCCATCAGCTCGGCCTGGTTTTAGTGAATTGCCCCCTGCTATTGTAGTAACACCTGATATCATCAATTGATTAAGCAGTTGCGTTTAGAATCCAACATGATGATAATAAATAAAACAAATATTACTGAAGCAGCTTAAACTATAGTTACCATGTTTAATAACACCATCTGACAACTACTTAGGTAAATATTAAAAAAAATACTCCTCTACTACTGTTATACTTTGGACCATCGATACCCTCGCCATTAGCAAATCGTCTTATTATATGCCTTTGACTCTAAGGAGCTTGGTTAAGCCACAAATTGAAGACTGATAAATTTGGACCTTTTTCGCCAAGGTATTTTGATACGTGGAATCCACACTGTAGCTATGTTAAAATTAAGCGCAAATACGAGACGATTAGCTAACGACAAGGTATGGATGACTCCAAATTATAACTGAGGGTAAAATAGAGGTATTTCACGTAGTTGAGGGGTAGAATTTGTCCTTTTCCCCAAGCAAAATGAACACACTTGATCACCTTCCCTAACGAAAACGCTTCCAAGCTATAATTACCCCTTGAAAGAAAATGGATTCCGAAGAAAAGAAACACGAGAGAGTCCTAAAAAGTTGCTATTAAAGACATGCTTTATAACCTTTACTGTGCAACATATTTATTAACCAACATGAGAAGCATAAGTTGGAACTAATTGCCCGTTACACCATCAACTAACAAAGACTAATATTATAGTTAACAACTCTTGGCTCAATGCCCAACTTCTCTGTTCAGGCAGTTCCATTTAGTAGGCGCTTAATTGCTGTTCTAAGAGGGCAACGTCAATTCTTGATACTTCAAAGCAGTTATCCCAGTCAGTTCTTTTTGAAAGCTGTATTGGATGGCAAAACCCTGGTTTCCAAGTAGTCTTCAAGTTAGAAAGCCTGCACTTCCTCTAACTTATCCATGCAACTCATTGTACTCTGAACTTTCTTTATCCTTTCTTCTAATCAGTGCCACTCTTAACCTTCAACAAACACAAATCCAACCATCTGATAGCCAGACCAGTTTCTTAAAACATACCAAAAATGTCCTAATGCTTCTTTATCAAAATCCTCTTTTTTCACAAGCCTAGCTTATGGTTCCCCGCAAATTCTCCACCTTATTGTGTCGCTCGTTACCCGAAGTATGACGATCCTATTTAGTATGACGTAAACTATTTCCTAGCAGATATGTTAGGTTGATAAAGATCATCAAAGATGTTCTCCATTAAAGGGATAACTTAGTAAAGAATTACAAATTTTCACTTGCTCCACTAAATATGTCAAAAGTTATTTTCCTTGTTTGTTAATTATAAGTATCACCAAACACCAGCCCCTGGATCCACCCTTCAATATCAGTCTTCCAACTTCACATCCCAACCAAACAGCTATATGAATTTCTACTATAACATTTTCTTTAATGGAAAACGTTGTAAGTGAGATCAAACATAACCAGTAAGACCAGAGAAAATACCCAAAATAAGAAAAGTATATCTAGATACCTGACTTGCTAATCTTTCTAATTGCATGCTTGTTCTTAATATCAGCAACATAAATATTTCCTTTTGAATCAACAGCAAAGCTTTTCGGTTTGTTGAACTTAGCCTTATCCAGAGAACCATCCACGTAGCCAATGCCAGTACCAGTTAACTTCCTAATAGAAAGATCTGCGAAATACCCAAAAACAAATCCCAAGAAGATGAAATAACCCAATTCTGCAACATTCCCACTTCATAAAAATCAACCTTTCTCCAAATAGTGCAATAAAAATTCAATCTTCATCACATTTACTATTTTTGGTATATAAAACATTTACATAAATTACCCCATTAAACTGAACAAACCCAAATCAACCCTTTTCTCCAACTAGAGAAAAAAAAAATCCAATCTTTATCACATTTACTATTTTTGGCATATGAAACATACCAATGAATTACCCCAAGAAATTGAACAAATCCAGATCAACCCTTTTCTCCAAATAGAGAAAAAAGAAGAAAAATCCAATCTTTATCACATTTACTATTTTTGGCATATGAAACATACCATGAATTACAACAACATACCCAGTGTAATCCCACAAGTTGTGTCTGAAGAGGGTAGAGTGTACGCAGACCTTACCCCTACTTTGGGAGGTAGAGAGACTATTTCCGAAAGACCTTCGGCTCAAGAGAAAGCACAACAAAGCATGTCAGACAAGAATTGACGGAAGTAAAGAAGCCAAGGCAAAATACTATAGATAAGCATTATGAAGAAAAGTAACAGTAACTGCAGCAAAATAATACGGTAATCGAGTACAAGAGAGAGCAGATAATAACAGAAATAAAAGGGCAAAAACTGCAAGGATACTACTACGCCTACTAGTACATAAGGATACACGAGACAACACTCTACTACCTACTAACCTTCTATCCTAATCTGTGTTCGCCATAACCTCCTATCTAAGGTCAGTCCTCGGTAAGCTGTAACTGCACCCTATCCTGATCAATTCTCCTTTGTGCTTCTTCGGCCTACCTCTACCTCTCCTGAAACCATCCATAGCCAACCTCTCACACCTCTGCACTGGGCCTCCTTAGATCTCCTCTGCACGTGCCCGAACCATCTCACCCTCGCTTCCCGCATCTTATCCTCCACCGAGGCCACTCCTACCTTATTGTGAATAACTTAATTTCTAATCCTATCTTTCCTAGTATGCCCACACATCAATCGCAACATCCTCATTTCCGCCACCTACATCTTTTGGACGTGAGATTTCTTGACTGGCCAACCCTCAGCCCCATAAAACATAGTTGGTCTAAACACCACAATGTAGAACTTGTCTTTTAAGTTTTGATGACACCTTCTTATCACACAAGACTCCAGAGGTGAGCTTCCATGAATTATCCCAAGAAATTGAACAAACCAGATCAACCCTTTTCTCCAAATAGAGTAAAAAAGAAGAAAAATCCAATCTTTATCACATTTAAATTTTTTGGTGTATGAAACATACTCATAAATTACCCCAAGAAACTGATCAAACCCAAAAAACCCTTTTCTCCAAATAGAGAAAAAAGAAGAAAAATCCAATCTTTACACATTTACTGCTTTTGGTATATGAATTATACCCATATATTACCCAAGAAACTGAACAAACCCAAATCAACCCTTTTCCCCAAATAGAGAAAAAAAAATAAGAAAATATCAATCTTTATCATATTTACCTGAGTCTTTGTTGTATGATAATGTGTAAAAAGTACTGGCAGAAGAATCAAGAACAATGAAATTGGTATCACCAGATACCGGAATGATGGAGTGAGTGTTAATTTTGAGCTTGTTTCCATCAATCACTGTGCTAACTGAGTAGCCATCTTCAAAGATCACTTCACCAAGAACTGTAAAACCAGTCAAAGTTTCAGCAAGAACAGTACAAAAGTTTTATTTTATTTTTTTGCTGAAGTTTAAGAGTAAAAAAAGGTAGAGAAAATTCACCTGGGGTAAGACTTATATTGAACAAGAAGAAGAAGAACATGCAGAGGGTAGAAATCAGTGAAGCCATCAGATCACAGAGGATGAGGAAATTGAAACCTTTTTTTTTTGGCTTAATTGTAAATTTCAACTAGGGATACAGAGGAATCCAAGGGAAAAGTAATTTTAGTGTCAAATACTACTCCATATTTTTATAACGGTAGATTATATTATAAATTAAATTATTTTTTAAATATAAAATTATTTTTTTAAATGAACTAGAAAAGAGAAAATGTTGAAATGAGACGGAAGGAATAGTAGAGTAGTAGTACACTACTACGTAGTAAAAGTTTTTTTTTTTTTTTTTTTTTTTGACGAAGAACGCGGCCGTTACCATCTCGAGTGCGTACAGGGTAAACCCCGAATTGACGCAATAGCCTGCAAACCACGTCAGCCGATTAACCACACTCGATGCCCATGCGCATGATGCGCTCAACTAAGATTTATGCAGGGGATCAAATTCGTGGTAAAAGTTATTCTTTGTCCCTTGAAGTAATGGTGTTGAAATATTTTAACCCTTATGAGTTATTTTCTTTGACACTTGAGGACCACTTTGGATTTGGTTTTGGAGTTGATCTTTTGAGAAGAAGTATTTTCTTTTGGTTTCAGTAAAATTAGTTGTCTTTGGATGAATTTCGTTCTTTGAATATTGATTTTATTATGTTTAGATTTAAATTATAAATTAATTCGAACACTCTCATTATAATAAAATTGTATGATATCATATTAGTAGTTGAATATTCGATATGAAAGAAGAAAAACATTTCTCGTGTGCATAATAGAATTAAGAAAGAAAAAAAATGAGAAGTGAGGAAATTAAATTTTTAAAAATAGATTTTTAGTGTTGATTTCAAAATAGTAGACTCCATAATAGCAAAGAGAAAGAAATTAAGGAAAAAAATAATATATAAATCGTCACATAAATTATGACTAATCAAATCATATATAACAATGAGATAACACCGTTATAATATAAAAACAAATGATAAAGTAACGGATTCATTAAAAGAAAAAATGCTTTTTGACAGCATTGGTACACATAACTTCAAATTGGTTTGCTTTTAAATTATGTTTCCAACCAAGCACTTGAAAATTGACATGATAAACAAAACATAGCATTATGCTAAGAGTATACTGAAAATCGGATATGCGAGGTAAGAACTAAGACTTTCAACCTTTCTAAAACCAGCCAACTTCTATGATCACTTCTCACAACTTTTTGTCACTAGTTTATAGATTTGTTTTTTGTTTTTTCATTCGGAGTCCGATTATATTCGGATCGCGCATTGCAGAGGCCATGTTAGGAGGTAAGGCTCTCATTTTTTTTTATTTATAGAGCTCGAACATGAGACCTTTGATTAAAGACAGAGAGACTCAATCATCCCACCAATCACTAGTTCATAGATTAATTAGTACTCCCATGAAATTTTTTCCTTCTGTCCCAATTAGGCAAAAGGAATTCCAAATACGAAAGTAAAAAACACAAAGAACTAGAATTCTAGTGCTATATTAATTATGTGGTTATCTAAATTGCAAATCAAACATTTAATTTTATACATGAATAACTCACCTCATAAATAACTATCAAATATATTATT
Source organism: Anisodus tanguticus (assembly GCA_034509755.1). Lineage (NCBI taxonomy): Eukaryota > Viridiplantae > Streptophyta > Magnoliopsida > Solanales > Solanaceae > Anisodus > Anisodus tanguticus. The sequence continues at coordinate 44,646,258 of CM067550.1, read as the reverse complement.
ACTTATGCAAAATTTTAATACATGAATACTCTTTATCAGCTACCAAGTGACCCCATTTTTTTTCTTCTAAAAGTTAAGTTTTCTAAAAATATGTCTTTAAAAGAGAACTGTTTAAACTTTAAATAGAAGTCGCTTATTTTTCTCTGCTTCATTTTCTTTTAAAATAACGTTACTAATTTAATTAATTTGCATATATAAATATATTTTCCACTCTGTTACGTTCTTTCTCTTCTCTCTCCTGTTCTTGTTCTTCTTTAATTTTTTCGTTTCTATTCTCATTTCTCCAATCCAAATTCTTCCTTTCATGTCAAATAAGCATTTTTTTCGAGCTTTAATGGGAGCCTAAATAGTCTTTTTTATTTTTTATGCTTGTGGGGTTGATCAAGTTGGAGAGAAAACAGTTGAATAATCTCTACACCTGGATCTGATTGAACTTTCTCCAAGTTTCCAATTATGAATCCCTTTTCGTCCGGCACACGTCTTAGGTTAGTACTATTAAAACTCAATTTGTTATTGGATCAAGTTTGCAAATTCTTATCTGGGTCACTGATATTTTGGTGAATTATCTAACAACATACCCGTTGTAATCCCATAAGTGGGTCTGGGATAACTTACTATAAATAAAAAAAGACGTTCTTTCCGGAATAGAAAAAAAAAAAAAAGTAAGACACTTAAATTGAGACGGAGGGAGTATTAAGTATTGGAATGAAACAGGTTCAAATGGAGGGAAATGGACGTTGAGGATTCATATAGGAAAATTTTAGCTAGTGTGTCTGTGTGGGATTTAGGTTTAGTTGTTGTGTGAAAGAGTTGGATTGTCAATAGTGGTTGGAAGACATTTTTTGGGTTTGATGGTCTTACTTAGCTAAAGATATTTTGGGGGTGATGGTTTATTTGGATTTAAGCTTAAAACTGTTGGGAGTTTTTTCTCTTTGGTACTTTATAAAGCAGTACGGGAAGTATTTAACTATTACAAGTATTCGAAAGGATAAACATAGATTCAATAATTCAACATGAAATCTGAAAATTACAATCGTTACATAAGTAAAAACTGGAAATTCCAGTTTTGTAGAAGACGGAAAAATGTAAATTGTTTTTGCTGAGTCGAGTGTAGTACTCTGTTCTTAAGACAATATTGCCCCGTATGTATCCTTTATACGTCCCGGACAATTTGTCTCCCAAGATAAAACAAAGAATGGAACCCTTGAGCAAAGGAAACTCAAGAGCTACCGTGAAGAATATTGAGTAACGAAATGATGCTTGGAAGTTGTAGGAAGAAAACTATTTTGGTTGTGTATTTTGGTGCCTTTGTTTTCGTTTTGCGCCTCTCTTTTCGTTAACTCTAGTGCTCAACAATGGTGTAAGGGGGTGTTTATATAGGTGAGGGAGGGGCTGAAAATCGCCTCCATAATAGCCAAATAATGGCCATTATGGAGGTAGTAAAGTCACCAACATAAATGGTGAAAGACCAACGGATTTGGCCATTATAGAGGAGTAATTCGGCCAAAATAAATGGCCGAATCGAGTGCTTGGCTTTTCTCGTCTCGACCGTCGAAATTCTCGAACTTCGGGACCAAACCGTACATCTTAAAACTTCGGGGACCAAACCGCACATCTAAAAGAATTTCGGGGCCAAACCGTAATCAAACCGTACTTCCGGCAAAGTTTTCTCGGCCCAAAAAGATAATATCGAAGGCCCACGACCCACGACCCACGACCCACGACGCCCCACGACCCGTGACCCGTGAACCCGGAACCCGAACCCGGAACCGTAATCGGAATCGGAACCGGACCGGACGGGACGGGCGGGCGGCGGCGGCGCGCGTGTGGTCTTTCCTCGAACCGAAGCACATCTAGGTCCTCCCTCCTTTAAACACATGGGATACCCCGGGGTCCCAAACCCCAAACCAATTTCGAATCTTATATACACAACAATTCTTTCTTCCTCTACCGATGAGGGAGAATTACACACAATAACACACTTTCCATGCTTCAAACACCTTACTTCGTGAACCAATATCTCTTTCATTTCTCAATGAAATTTGACGATTCTTGGCCCTACGGTTATCTACGTACTTAGTAGATCATGCATGTGTGAAGAACCGGATTCTCCAATATACGTTACACTAGTGTTTAAACCGTTAAAGTTGGTCGGTCGCAACTCCCGCCAAAGGCAAATTTCCAACAATCCCCTCTTGAAAGAGATTTTGGCGCACTCACATGGTGTCTTTTCATTTCCGCAATATTTCACGGACCGATGTTGCATAAGGAGAGGTAGCCTCACTTTGAACCTTCCATAGTTGAATACCATCGGACTTACTTACCGCGCGGTGAACGTGATGTCTTGAACCGTCGTTGTTTAGTGTAAGCCAAGACAACGGTACCAACACAACAAATTCCCTTACTCTCTTCTTCGTAATGTTTTGTCCGTTTTGGCCATGGACAACGTCTTGGATTCTTAAGTGCGTTCAATTTGAGGCGGCCCGTCCTCGCACTTAAATAGGTGGTCTCCTACAAGGTATCCCCGCTATACCCCACTTCACAAGTGTTAGGAACCATTAAAAGTTTCCCAAAGACCTAACCTCAACCGTTGAGGATCATTACAGGTGTTTTGAAAACTTAACCTTTACCCATACCGAGATAGCACTTAACGTCTATCGCGGGAACGGCTTTGGATTTGGTGTTTCTTTTCGTAAATCACTATCCGAAGTGCTCATGCTTCCACCGAAGCGATCAACCGAACCTTTACAACTTAGTTTTCCCATTGAACCAAATTACCGGGATCTCCGGGTTCGTAAGGTTGGGTTTCCACCGTATTGGTCCGTATATTTTGGGTTTTAAGCCCATTCCCTAGACAGCGTAACGCTTGATCTCCGGGTAGTCACTTAGTTTTTAAACAAGGAAGTGACACCCGTGATGATCAACTCGCCATACGGCCTTATGTCTCCGACAGATATGTCCAGACGCCGTCATCCGTGTCCTTCCTAAAGCCGACCGGCTAGCCACGGTGTATAACCGCCGAAGGCACGGGTTTCTCCCCAATAAGGGACGTCCTCTAAGGATCCGTGAAGTTACTCAACTTCTTTCATGCTTTGTATAAAGCGATAAACTCCGATTCCATCATGAATCGGCCGATGCAAGTTTGCTTAGAGGATTTTCCAAGAACTACCATACACATTTACTTGTGGCTTTGGTGTTCTTCGATCCGATGTCCGGTTTGCATCACCGTGTTCTCCCGTAACCGTGGACATCCGTAATACAATAATCCGTAGATAAGCGAATAATTCGGATATCGTCATATCCGACTTAACGCCTTCTATTGATCATGTATTAAGATCATCGTGAACCTTAGTTCAACTAATATGTTTGTAGGACGATACTGTGTCGGTTGTAGTGTGTACAATACATTGAACTACACGTGACCCGTGCATATCACTCCTTGTCTATGGGTGCACCATGATTCCAATCGCTTCTATGATTCATATCCATTGGTGGCTTCAACGAGACCGTCAACTATTGACCATCCGTTAGATGTCTTAGAAATTCAATTCCTAAGAAGTCATCTCGTGATACACATATCTTTCATATCGAGACTTTGTTTCAATATGATTTTCACTCTCGACCGTTGGTTTTCCAACCGTTGGCTTTCTAACTTCGAGCCAATGTTTCGTGGTCGATTCATTGTTTCGTTTTATCCGAGACTTTCGGGACTAAAATGTAAACATTTCGTGGACCAAAATGAAAGTTCGAAGAAGCCCAACAGTTCAAAGAAACCAATTCGATCCTCTTCTTCCAACTCTCCGGTTGGGAAGGTCGTTTCAACACCCATGCCATGTAAGATTACAATGGCCCCGGATGTGAAGCTACTCACGGGGGAGCACTTTTTACAACCCAAAGGTTCTTTTCCCGGAGGAAGATCAACCATTACACAAGTATGGTTCTATATATGGAATCTATTTCTCTCTTTAGCTTCTTTCCAAAGGCCGCTTTTGGAGATAACAATTATTTGTTAATTGTCCATGGTTCGTTCTCAACCATACAAGCTAGAAGGACCGGAACAAGTCTTTGTCCCCTCTTTGCTCCGTCTTGGTTCAACATCTAGAATCCCCGAGTTCTCGCAGATCCGGAATATTAAGTTCCGGATAGACAAAGAACTTTCGAGTCATGAAGATACGGAACGTCTAGTTCCGGACATCAGCCCTCTCGCGGGTTCTTGTTAACCTTGAGCAATTACTCCTTTTCCTTTTCCAAGGAAAGTTATCTCCAAAGAATTCAAAGATTCTTTGACGCCAAGAGGCGATCAACACTATCGTTATTTGCGGATCCGGTGGATATGCAATCTACAGCCTTAGGTCGAACTTGACCGTTTCGGTAGCCCATCTTTTACCAAGCTACCCCTCATAATTTGGACGTACGGCTTAGCGCTTGGTTAACACCGTTAGACTGAGGTGAGTAATGAGCAGTCGTTTACTAAACGATGCTTCACTTTCTCCCCCTCTATCACTACGAATTTCTCAATCCGTAGGCTTAGTTGATTTTCAACTTCTGTTTTGTAGCGCTTATCCGCTTCAACAACTTCATCTTCGTTTTTCAATAACCAAAGGATACAATACGTTGTACCATTATCAATAAAGGTCATAACGTACTTGTCTCCCCCCCTCTATTTTGTATAAACTTCAAATCACCCAAGTAGGTGTGACTAAGTTCTAGAGGAGCGGTGCTTCTTTCGCTATTTCCTTGACGGAATTTGGAAAGGTGATTTTGCCTCTTCGTCTACCTCACATTCATTTTGAGGGTTTATGTCGACAAGAGGCAACAATCATATCATCGTTAGCTTTTGAATGACTTGCTATTTAACGTGTCTTAATCTATGATGTCATAGATGCACGGATTACAATATATCATTCATTTGGCTATAGACATATTGTACCACTCTTAGTTTTTACGGACTGTTGGACTAGTCTCAAATCGATTTGACCAACAACGTCCTTTAACCAAGTTATGAACATGTATCACCTCTTTTTAGAGTGATCTCATTTCTTGAAGTCCTATCGAGGACAACCTCTCCACCCCTTTGATTTTAGAGGTGGCGTTGCTTCACATGAACAACCTTTTGCCCGTGGTTAGGCGTAACCGGATCATATGTGATCTCGATACTCGGTCCACTCTAGTTGCTTTGGCAGACCGAGTGTCCAATTTCTTTACCGCCTTTATTTAGGCCTTCGATCATTTAGGACCCGGAAACTCGGCCCACCTTACTAGGTGTCCACCACTTTTCCTATGAAATGAATTTCGGCACCACTCAAATGGGCCGCCCGGAGGCCTTATATGACCGAGTGTCCAATATCATCATATCAAAGGAATTTCACCACTCTAGTCGCCCCTGAGGCTTTGTATGACCGAGTGTCCAATATCATCCTATCAAAGGAATTTTGGCCCACTCTAGTCGCCCGGAGGCTTTGTATGACCGAGTGTCCAATATCATCCTATGAAGGATCTTCGCCAAATAATATGACAAAGCTCAACGTCATTAACTTTTAGACTTCTTCCGTTATGATTGGTGCCCAGATAATTCTTGGCGCTTACTTAAGAGTGGTAACGAGTTTTCGCACATTAGTGGATCTTACTCCCTCGTATGTGCGAACATACTTTACACACTTTAGTAATTACACTTAAAAGAACGGATCTTCTTAAGTCGTTTACAAAATCCAATCTTTAAACGGAAAAGAAGATGAGATTAAACTTCGATTTGTTAAAGCATAAGGAATATAAATTATTTTCATATTCCTCCTTACTTTAATCCATTTTTAATCGACATAATTTAATCTTTATTCTTGACAAGTAAGAAAAACTACTTATCCCAATTTCGGATTCTCGCTCACTTACGGTCACTTCATCGACCGAGTGTCCATTTCCTTCTCACCATTATTCGGATCCTTTGTCCGGGACAGATATAGGCCTTTCGCTACAAGATAGAATAGCATCTTCTCTTCTCCTCTTGTCCCGTTGACATCCTCAGCTCTCGAGAGCGCTTGTTTCCACCGCCTTGGTAGCGGTGACACCATGAACACGTTCATCATCATCACTCTCTTCTACCAGAAAACCATTGCCATATCCAGATTTGGTCACACAACTTTTGACCGACATCTTTCGAACACTAATAGTAATACTATACAAATATTGTCTTAAGTTGTTGGGAGTTTTTTCTCTTTGGTACTTTATAAAGCAGTACGGGAAGTATTTAACTATTACAAGTATTCGAAAGGATAAACATAGATTCAATAATTCAACATGAAATCTGAAAATTACAATCGTTACATAAGTAAAAACTGGAAATTCCAGTTTTGTAGAAGACGGAAAAATGTAAATTGTTTTTGCTAAGTCGAGTGTAGTACTCTGTCCTTAAGACAATATTGCCCCGTATGTATCCTTTATACGTCCTGGACAATTTGTCTCCCAAGATAAAACAGCAATGGAACCCTTGAGCAAAGGAAACTCAAGAGCTACCGTGAAGAATATTGAGTAACGAAATGATGCTTGGAAGTTGTAGGAAGAAAACTATTTTGGTTGTGTATTTTGGTGCACATGTTTTCGCCTCTTTTTTCGTTAACTCTAGTGCTCAACAATGGTGTAAGGGGGTGTTTATATAGGTGAGGGAGGGGCTGAAAAACTGCCTGAAAATCGCCTCCATAATAGCCAAATAATGGCCATTATGGAGGTAGTAAAGTCACCAACATAAATGGTGAAAGACCAACGGATTTGGCCATTATAGAGGAGTAATTCAGCCAAAATAAATGGCTGAATTGAGTGCTTGGCTTTTTCGTCTTCGACCGTCGAAATTCGAACTTCGTGGACCAAACCGTACATCTTAAAACTTCGGGGACCAAACCGCACATCTAAAAGAATTCTCGGGGCCAAACCGTATATCCGAAACTTCGGAATCAAACCGTACTTTCGGCAAAGTTTTCTCGGCCCAAAAAGATAATATCGAAGGCCCACCCCACGACCCGTGACCCCGAGAACCCGAACCGACCGGACGGGAGGCGGCGGCGGCGCGCGTGTGGTCTTTCCTCGAACCGAAGCACATCTAGGTCCTCCCTCCTTTAAACACATGGGATACCCCTTGGGGTCCCAAACCCCAAACCAATTTCGAATCTTATATACACAACAATTCTTTCTTCCTCTACCGATGAGGGAGAATTACACACAATACCACACTTTCCATGCTTCAAACACCTTACTTCGTGAACCAATATCTCTTTCATTTCTCAATGAAATTTGACGATTCTTGGCCCTACGGTTATCTACGTACTTAGTAGATCATGCATGTGTGAAGAACCGGATTCTCCAACATACGTTACACTAGTGTTTAAGCCGTTAAAGTTGGTCGGTCGCAACTCCCGCCAAAGGCAAATTTCCAACAAAAACCTCGTAAAAGATCGATTGCTGTGCTGTTTGTTATTGGATTAAGTTTGAAAAGTTCAACTTAGTTTTAGTCCGGCAAGCGTCTTAGGTTAGTTAACCCCCCCCCCCCCACATCCACATTAAAATTCAATTTTATTGTATTTGCTATTGGATCAAGTTTGCATTTTATTACGCGGGTCATTGATATTTTGCTGAATTATCTGTTTTTCATATTTGGTTTTATTGAATTTGGTCAAAAGTTGCTATTGAGAATTGGAATGAAAATGGAGGGAAATGGATATTGAGGATTCATATAGGAAAATTCCAGCTAGTGTGGGATTTAGGTTTAGTACCCCCAATCCCCCTCCACATTAGAACTCATTTTCTTGTATTTATTATTGGATCAAGTGAAGGGGAGCCAGTAACCGGTAAAGTTGATGCCATGTGATCTAGAGGTCATGGGTTCAAGCCATGGAAACAACCTCTTGCAGAAATGTGAGTTAAGGCTGCGTACAATAGACCCTTGTGGTCCGACCCTTCCCCGGACCCCGCGCTTAGCGAGAGTTTAGTGCACCGGGCTGCCTTTTTTTTTTTATTATTGGATCAAGTTAGCATTTTTTTTATGTACGTCATTGATATTTTTCTGAATTCTCTGTTTTTTCATATTTGGGTTTTTGAATTTTCTTCCAAAGTTGCTATTGAGTATTGGAATGAAACAAGTTAAATAGAGGGAAATGGATGTTGAGGATTCATATAGCCAAATTCCAGCTAGTAGATTGATTGCTGTGCCGTTTGTTATTGGATTAAGTTTGAAAATTCAACTTAGGGTGTGTTCGGTACCGAGGAAAATGTTTCCAATTTGCCCATGTTGGTTGGTCAAAATTTTGGAAAACATTTTCTAGGAAAACAAGTTCCTTAAAAATGAAGACAGTGACTTCCCTAGTGGAAGTAGGGAAAACAAGTTTCACAAATGGCATGCCACATTGATTGTGTCCTCTCCACCCTCCAATGCACCTCATATTCACCCCCATACCCACCACTCCACACCCCTACCCCCACTCCCACCTCGCATAGTATTTGTCTAGATTATATACAAATGCTTCTAGATAATATTTTTTGCTTACGTACCAAACACAAGAGAATAAGTATTCTTGAAAACATTTTCCTTCATACCGAAACACTCTTAGTTGTTGCTATTTTGGAACGGAAGGGTGGATTTTGAAGATTAATACAACTTTCCTCAATAAGAATTGAGGCTTACAAGTAGTTGTAGTAGTTGTTGTTACTATTTCCTTAATTGAGATTAAGGCTCAGCTCTGTTGGTACAAATTACATGAGATTTTGTTTTAGCCAGGAGTTTGTTTAAATATTTGTGTCTCATTAGAGAACACAGAGAACCGCTAGGTTCAAATAACTTAGAACAGCTTACCTGGAACTAGTTTATTGAGGCGTAGTTGTGGTTTGTGCAAGTTTTTCTTTAATTTCAGTATTGACTTGCATTACAAATAGTCTGTTGGAAGACATTTCTGGTTTTGGTGGTGTCTCTCAGTTAAGGGCCATGTTGGGGAAATATCTTGGTTATGAAGGATTTAAGACTAAAGCTAGTTTTGTCGGGCTGATAACAGAAAACTAGTTCTGTTGTGACGTGTAAAACTTGTTAACTTTATTCAGTTTCTTGCATAATACAATGGATTCTGTTCTAGCTTAGTGCTGTTTTGTCATAAATAAAGATCATCATTACTTGTCAAAAGAAAAAAAATCCCCAAACAAAACTGATTTTCACTATAGAAGCAAATTGTATCTTAGATACAAGCATAACAGCAACAACAATGTACCCAGTGTAATCCCACAAGTGGGGTTTGGGGAAGGTAGAGTGTACTTAGACCTTACCTCTATCTTTCAGGAGTAGAGAGATTGTTTCCGAAAGACCCTCGGCTCAAGAGAAAGTACAATAAAGGATCTCAGACAAAATCGATGAAAGAAAAAAAGTCTAGACAAAATACTTTTTTATAAACATTATGAAGAAAAGTATTAGTAACTGCAGCAAAATAATACAGTAATCAAGTACAAGAGAGAGCAGATAATAAAAGAGATAAAAGGACAAAACTGAAAGGGTACCACTATGCTACTACCTACTAACCTTCTACCCTAATCCGTGTCCGCCACAACTTCCTATCTAAGATTATGTCATCGGTAAGCTGTAACTGCACCATGTCCTGTCTGATCACTTATTCCCAATAGTTCTTCGGCTTACCTCTACCTCTCCTGAAATCATCCATAGCCAGTCTCTCACACCTCTGCACTGGGGCCTCCGTGGATCTCCTCTGCAAATGTCCGAATCATTTCAGCCTCGCTTCAAGCATCTTATCCTCCACTGAAGCCACTCCACCTTGTCTCGGATAACTTCATTTCTAATCATATCTTTTCTAGTATGCCCACATATCCATCACAACATCCTCATCTCCACCACCTTCATCTTCTGGACGTGAGATTTTTTGACTGGCCAACACTCCGCCCCTTACATCATAGTCAGTCTAACCACAACTCTGTAGAACTTGCCTTTAAGTTTTGGTGACATTTTCTTAGCACACAAGACTCCGGAGGCGAGCTTTCATTTCATCCACCCTGCCCCAACACGGTGTGCGACATCGTCATCAATCTCCCCATTTCCTTGGATAATGGATTCGAGATATTTAAAACTTCCTCGCTTTTGGATGACTTGGGTCTCAAGCTTCACTTCCACGCCGCCTTATGCGCAACGTCACTAAACTTGCACTCCAAGTATTCCGTCTTGGTCCTGCTCAACTTGAACCCTTTGGATTTCAGGCTCTGTCTCCAAACCTCCAGCTTAGTATTAACTCCGCCGCGGGTTTTTTCAATCAGAACTATGTCATCCGCAAATAACATACACCATGTCACCTCACCTTGAATTTTCCGCGTCAATTCATCTATCACCAAGGCAAATAAAAATGGGCTAAGGGCTGATCCTTAGTGTAACTCCATCTCAACTGGAAAGTGCTCCGGATCTCCTCCCGCCGTCCTCACCTTGGTCTTGGCTCCATCTTATATCCTTTATCGCCCTAATATACGCCACCGGTACTCCTTTAGCTTCCAAGCATCTCCATAGAATATCTCTTGGGACTTTATCATATGTTTTTTTTAAGTCGATGAACATCATATGAAGGTCATTCTTCCTCTCCTTGTATTGCTCCACAAGCCTTCTAATAAGATGAATGGCTTCTGTGGTCGAGCGTTCCGACATGAATTTGAATTGACTCTCGGAAATAGAAACACCCTTCCTCACTCGCAACTCCATCACTCGCTCTCACACTTTCATAGTATGGCTTAACAACTTGATACCCCTATAGTTGTTGCAACTCTGAATGTCACCTTTGTTCTTGTACAACAGAATCATCGTACTCCGCCTTCATTCTTCGGGTATTTTTACCGTTTTAAAAATGACATTGAACAGTCTCGTCAGCCACTCCAGACCTGTCCTACCCGCGCTTTTCCAAAAGTTCACCATAATCTCGTCTGCCTGATCGCTCTTCCCATACACATCCTATGGATAAACCCTCTAACCTCCTCAATGTTTATACGCCTACATTACCCAAAATTGCAGATCCTCCAATACAATGTCTTTGTACCCTTCTTCATTCAGGAGTTTATAGAAGTATGACTGTCATCTCCGTCTAATAAGTGCCTCCTCCACCAATACTTTGTCGTCCTCATCCTTAATGCACTTGACTTGGTCCAGATCACGTGCCCTCATCTCTCTCACCTTGGTTAGTCTGTACAACTTCTTATCCCCGCCTTTGTCCTCTAATTCGGCATACAATCGTTCAAACGCTGCCATTTCTACCGCTGTAACCGCTAACTTTGCCTCCTTCCTCGCGGTCCTATATCTTTCCCTATTCGTGCGTTTTTCCTCTTCATCCTTACTTTCTACTAATTGTGCATACACAACCTTCGCCTCCACCTTCCCTTGGACTTCTCCATTCCACGACCAGTTCCCTCGATGCCTACGAAATCTGCCTCTGGAGACCCCCAACACCTCTCTACCTGCTTTCCTAATGTAACTCGCAGTCTTATCCCACATACTGCTTGGATCCCCACTGCTTCCCCAAGCCCCCATTGCCACCAACTTCTCGCCTATCTTTTGGGCATGGCGATAGTCAAGCTAGCCCATTTGATCCTTGGCTGGTCATCAACAACCCTCTTCTTCTTCTTCCTCTTAATCTCCAAATCCATCGCCAAGAGCTTATGTCGGGTCGTAAGACTCTCACTTGGAATAACCTTGTAGTCCTTACAAGCACCTTTATCATCCTTCGTAAGGAGCAAATAATCTATCTGGGTCCTTTCCGCCGCACTACAGAAGGTTATCCAGTGCTCCTCCTTTTCCGGAAAACTCGAATTAGCCACCACCAACCCAAATGCTCTCGCAAAATCCAACAGTGAGAATCCTCCTTCGTTCCTGTCCCCGAAACCGTAACCACCATGCACATCGTCATATCCCTTTGGAATCGACCCGATGTGTCCATTGAAATCTCCTCCTACGAATAGATTCTCAGTGTGCGGTATGCCTCTCACCACCTCATCCAAATCCTCCAAAAAGTGCGCCTTGTCCTCCACGCCTAAGCCCGCTTGCAGCTCGTAAGCGCTAATAACGTTCAAAGTGGACCCTCCAACGACTAACTTAATCGGCATCATCCTGTCATTGACCCGTCTCACCTCTACCACTTGCTCCCTTAGCTCCTCCTCTACTAAAATGCCTACTACATTTCTACTCGAGCATCTTGAGAACCACAACTTATACCCATCCACATGCCGCGCCTTTGCTCGCACCCATTTAGTTTCCTGCAGGCACGCTATATTAATCCTCTTCTTCTTAAGGATCTTCACTAGCTCTATGGACTTCCCCGATAAAGTTCCAATGTTTCAAGATCCAATTCTCAGCCTAGAAACCCCCTTAACCCTCTTGTCACCCCGACCCTAGTCCCCGTCCCTGACCGAGAAAGTTGATTTACAAAATCATGATGAGAAACGTGAACGCCATAAAACAACATACTAATAGCAATACTAGCAGAAGTTACTAAAAGATGACATAACTAATGCTTATCTTTGGATACAATATTTCCAGCCCCATCGCCATGACTATGAAATCCAGTTTGTTGTTTGTTCTATAAGTTTAGCCAACTTCAATTGCTTACTACTCCTAGCTTCCATTAACTTTGCCTCTTTAGCTCTGCATCTCTCTGTAATGCATTGATTTGATCTCTGTATTCCCTCTCCATCCTTCCAAGAAAAGCTGTTTCCTCTTTGTGTAAGCACCTCATATTTTTTTTCTGTTTCCTCCATTTCTCCCTCCTTATTTTTAGTCTTCTTTGGCACTAGTTGTTGCTCCAACCATTTCATCCTCCACTTGCCTCCTTGTTGTGCTGTATCCAGTTCTGCCTTCCTTCTTCCTGCTCTTTTCAGTACTCAATAAGGTGCCCAGTTGCTGAACCGGATAGAACTGTCCTGTCAAACCCAAATCCGAGTGAACCAGCTCATGTATATGCAACAGCGGTTTAGATGGTGCAAGTGTGGGACCAACAGAAGGGGATAGATTAGAAGATGATGAAGTTAAATATGATATCCACCGGGGAGAACAGATGAAGTTGGTGAAATAGTGGTGGAATTCATCCGTTCATTCATAACCACCGGGCTTAAAGACAGAGCTGGTGGCAGTTCAAGATTTGGCATGATACTGATGGCTGGCAAAGGCAAGGGTATCCAAAAGAAAAGATCTTTGGCTGCATCTACTTCTCTGCAAAAGTCTCCAATATGTGGTCGTACTTCCCTCAGATTCCTTCTTGCTGACCCAACACTGGAGATGGCAGAAACAGAAGGTGGGTCAACGTATTCTCGACGTTGCTGGGATTTCTGAAGATGCTTAAGCTGTTTCTCCTTGAAAACTTCTGACCACTTGCTTTAGCAGTACGACCAGGGACTTCAGCAGCAACTTTCTTCCACTTGTTGCCTTACTTTGCTTAAAGGGAGATGACAAGATTTTGTTCTTCTGAGATTAAAGATCCCTTCTTGATCCCAGGTTTCAAGTAGTTTTTCCAGCTTTCAAGGCAAGATTTTGGGTCCTGTCAAGAGTTTTCCCATGCATTTAGAAATGAAATTCCATTCTTTGGGTCCATATTGCTACATGTAGGAACATAGTAGAGCGTCTTCTTCTAGGTGCCACCTTTGACGCTCCATCTCCAAGCCATAACCATGTCTGCTAGTGCTACAGTCTTCCACAATGCTGAAAGGCTATTTTTGGGAGAGAAATAGTCCAAAATTCGTTGTTTATGCATTACTTGTAAATCTATGGTTCATGTATAGTTTTAGTTGAAGAGTGGTACTTGTGACACCATTCTTTGGGTCCATATTGCTTCATGCAGGAACAAGTAGTGCGTCTTCTTCTAGGTTCCACCTTTGACGCTCCATCTCAAAGCCATAACCATGTCTGCTAGTGCTACAGTCTTCCACAATGCCGAATGGCTATTTTTGGGAGAGAAATAGTCCAAAATTCATTGTTTATGCATTACTTGTAAAGCTATGGTTCATGTATAGTTTTAGTTGAAGAGTGGCACTTGTGACACCTATATACCCTTGAAGCAACATGGTGGCTTGTAATTTATCTTTACCAGAACAAAATAATTGCTTTTATTTTGACTACTTTCTGTTTCATAAGATAAAACTTTGTAGATGGGCGAGGTGGTACGACCCAATAAAACTTCTTAATTTCTTTCAGAGAGAGCATTCACAAGATGGGAAGTGGGAACTGCCTCAATTACTCTATTTCTCTACTTGGACAAGTTTGATATATTTTGTTTTTGATAATCCCATTTGATTTTTTTTTTGATAAGGACAATCCCATTTGAATTTCTGCTCCCTTTAAACTCACCCTCACAGAAAGAAATGTGGGTGGTTCCCAAGTTTCCTTGTCAGAATTTCAATTAGGTTAACTGATGATGTATAGTTGATGAGATAATAGGAGCTTATGTCTATTTATATGCTCTTATTGGTCCAATGCAGGGACATGATTCGGGCTATCCGTGCTTCCAAAACTGCGGCAGAGGAGCGTGCTGTAGTAAGAAAAGAGTGTGCTGCTATCAGAGCTGCAATCAGTGAAAATGATCAAGACTATAGACATCGTAATCTTGCAAAACTAATGTTCATTCACATGCTGGGTTATCCTACACATTTTGGTCAAATGGAATGCTTGAAGCTGATTGCTTCTCCAGGATTTCCAGAGAAAAGAATAGGATATCTTGGCCTAATGTTGCTGCTTGACGAAAGACAAGAAGTTCTAATGTTGGTTACGAATTCTATAAAGCAGTATCCTTTTGTTGTGTTTCATTTTTTCCTCTTCAAAAGAAGTCTCTTTATATGTGCACTGAAACCAGATTAAAAGGATATATACAAAATACTGGAGAAGGTCTTCTTCTTTATTCTTTTTCCTTTTTTCCCCCCAAAGCACTGAATTGATTAGGCTATTGAATTTTGGTTTATAGAACTTTTAAAGGTAACAGCTGTTTGCTCTATGTTTTTCAAAGATCAAGTTCACAGTTACACTCATATACCTTAACTTTTGAGTAGAGATCTTAACCACACCAATCAATATATTGTTGGACTTGCTCTTTGTGCGTTAGGGAATATTGGTTCTGCAGAAATGGCTCGCGACCTTGCACCAGAAGTTGAAAGGTTGCTAAAGTTTAGAGATCCTAATATCCGAAAGAAGGTAAGTCTCATATCTCTTCCTAATGCCTAGAGTTTTTGAATATTATCTATATTATCAAATTTCTTTCCCATTACTAAAACTGGAATTCTTATGGGATTTTTCACCAACAGTAACTTGTTTCTACAAGAATTCATTTGAAGAACTATATTTAATTGAGGTCCATCAGTAGAGGTGGAGGGGAATTAAAAGGAAAAGAGAATATGTTGAGTAATGAGTACGTAAGTGTGGAAAATTTGGTCTTGGTGTTTGGCTCAATGTTGAACATGGTGGCGTCTTTGAGAAGTGAGATAGTCTCTTTGCATATACGAGAAGGAATGTGTGTATGATTCTCTTTTAGAATTACTTGGGAGTTTCAGAATATAGTGTCAAAGAAAGCGGGCTAACTGAATGTTAGGACGTTGTTTTCAGATGAAGGTTGGCTGGTTTTAGTAGATTTTGAGACCAGGCTTCACAATTAAGTCCTTCGACCTTTGTTGTCTTAGTTGTTGAAATTTGTATTATCCTTTTGCAGAAATTACATGAATGTTCATGTAGGAATTGGGAACTAAAGATGGTGGCAGCTGATTATCCTAGTCATCTCTTTATGTTTTGGCATGAATTACTGAATGGAAATTTGACTCCCTAGTCGAGTAAAACTCCGGAAAACGGCATACTCAAAGTTGTTATTGCTTGATAGAACTTTATGGAACACATCCTTTTTAAACAGCTTCTGTTAGCATTGGAATGAATCAATAGAAGATTTTTCCAAAATACCGAGATTTATGTAGAAAGTGTTAAAACCTTAACTTTCCTTTGTACTTATGGTGTAAGGAGAGAATACCATATTGTATAGATAGCTAGACAAATTTGGTTGACTTGGGTTGAGTCATAGACAACGTTTACATTTTTTAGAGACGTTGCGTTTAACTTCTATCGATGAAATTATTGACTTATCCGAATAAAGGAGTTGCTGTAAGCATATCTTCTCCTTATATCATTGTGCATCTATGTGTTTCTTTCCATGTTTAACTCATTTAAAGTTTACATGTGAACTGTATACTTGGGGCCTCATTCTTGTCGTTGGCTCTGTTTTTTTCTCCGGGTCTCCTTTTGGAAAAGATTCACTTAATTGTGCATGTTGTTGTTTACACAAAACAGCAAAACCTGTTCAAATACTCTTTTTCAAATTTTAACTTCAAATACTCTTTTTTTAACTTCAACCAAATATTTCCCAAACGCCTACTTAATGTCTTTTAGTTTTTCTCATGACATGAGTATTTAACTCGGTAGAATATCTGATGTTTCTTTTGTGCTAAACTTGCAAATGGTTGCTTTTATCATTGTATTCACTCTACTTCTGTCTCTACTGCAGGCAGCGCTTTGCTCAATAAGAATTATAAAGAAGGTCCCCGATCTTGCCGAAAATTTTATAAACCCTGCAGCTGCCTTGTTAAGTGAGAAGCACCATGGAGTTCTCATTACTGGTGTCCAGCTTTGTATAGATCTATGTAAAATTAGTACAGAGGCTCTTGAATATTTCAGGAAGGTAAGTCAACCCCTGATAGCTCTATATGTTGATACTT
The DNA here is from genome assembly GCA_034509755.1 of Anisodus tanguticus. Classification (NCBI taxonomy): domain Eukaryota; kingdom Viridiplantae; phylum Streptophyta; class Magnoliopsida; order Solanales; family Solanaceae; genus Anisodus; species Anisodus tanguticus. The sequence goes on along the minus strand of CM067550.1, from coordinate 44,629,515 downwards.
CTAAAGGATTATCTTAATTATGTTTTTGTGTCACTGGATTCTGTTGCTTTGACAGTCCCCTCCTTTCCATTTTTGGATAAGTAAAAATAGGAGTAAATTGTATTCTCATTTTATTTTTGTGACTCTGCTGTGATGCAGATCAAGAATTTAGTATATTTTTTTATTTAATATTGAGCAACTGGTTTACAACCCTAAGTGTGGACAATGATTGCGTAAATCAGCTGGTCATTTCTCTGACCATGCTTTCCCCATCTGGAGTATAGATATGATTTAGTTGATATCGGAGATATCCACTGAAAAGCATAGCTAGTCTCCTGAAACCCATCCCAAGATAAGGCATGCGCCTCATCACCCATGGGTCATGAGCTCTATCTATAAAATGAGGGTGGCATTGAATAGTACATGTAGGTGGTGAAGTTATGTGTGAGTGTCACGAGTCATGACGAATGCTTTTCTTAGGGAAGGAGATAAATGAAGTGAAAGGAGAGTGGAAGAAAAAGTTTTAGAAAAATTTCCTTTGTTTGATGTGGAAAATGTAAAGCTAATGGAAAGTGGGTTGCAAGATCATATCTTTCTGTTGGGCCCAAAAATATTTCTCCCAGAAACAATGATGAATCTTTTGTTTAAATTTTCTTTCCACCAACCAAGTATACTTTTTTCTTTTATTTGATTTTTCTTATTTTTCCAGTCTCTCTCTAATTTATGCGCTTTTTAATTTCTCTTCATATATCTTCTGTTTCCCGAATTTGCAACTAGAGTGAAGGTTTGGGAGCTTATCTGTCCTTGCCACTCCTTCCATTTCCTCCTCCTCATTCCTTTGTAACTTCTTTATCTTGCTTAAATAATTTTGGAGGTGCCTGAGGAAGTATTGACAACTGCTTCTTCCAAGAGAACTTTATTCTTCTTTCTAAGAAAAGTTTTAATTTTATGTGACCATTAAAATTAATACCTCCACTACTTTTGAAGAGTGCTTGTTATTAGGATGTCTACCACCCCTTCGAGTTTGTTTTTTTCTTTCTGCACCTAGACATTTTTTGATGTTCTACATGAGAAATGACTAAACCTGCAAAACTGGGCTTTAACAAACACTATGTTTCATCGTAGTGGAAGAGAAGGTATGGAGGATGGGAAGTAAAAGAAGAGGTGTGAGAAGCATATTCTTTGGCTGAAAGATTGGCTGAAACTTATTCAAGCTTTCTGCGTCAGGTTTTTCAACCTCTTAAAGATTGGCTGAAGGACAAAATTCTCTTCCTATCTTACCAAACAACCGGAAGTTAGTAACAAATACTCATTTAAAGGATGTAATCAAAGAGATACATCCCCATTGTACTTCTTCCAGCCTCCTTTTAACCAAAACAGTGTTAGTGTAGGCTGCACCTCCACATGCTTGAAAATTCAAGAGTCAGTAACTTTATCTTCTATTTTGGTATTAAAAAAACTTTATCTAATATTTGATGTGGCAATAATTTTTTTCATGTGTGGTTCTAGAAATGCACGGATGGTTTAGTCAAACTTATGAGGGATCTTGCGAACAGTCCATATGCGCTTGAGTATGACATTTCTGGCATTACAGATCCTTTCCTCCAAATAAGATTGCTTAGGCTCTTGCGTGCTTTGGGGCAAGATGATGCCGATGCCAGTGATGCTATGAATGATATTCTCGCTCAGGTTTGTTGCACCTTTGCATCTTAATGTGTATCATATCATGGAGTTGTTAAGTCTTAATGTTTTCTGAATGTCTCCTTATAGTCATTTTTGTCAATGTTTTGGTAGTGCATGTCAAATCTTGCCCTTACAGAAATATTTTGTCTGGCAGAGAGATTTTTCTTAGTATGGATGAAACTTTTGTTAACAGATTACTCTACGAATACAGAAGGAAGAGTACAGTTAGTTTGTGTACTGAGTATGACAGGTTTAGAATTGTCTCTTTTAGTAACATAAATCTAGACTCTTTTGTTTTTCTTTCGCGTCCCTCTGTGACCAATGTCAACTGCAGAATTATTCTCCTCTAGGTTTGGTCTAAGCTTTTTCTCTTTTAAAACTTTGTTACGGCAAAGGCTTTACGTGGTCCTTGGCCTCAAAATATCTGAATGCATTTGGCATTTGCTTAAACATTTTGAAAAACTTGTTTTGAATTTCTTTTCAATTTTTGGCAAAAGCTGTTCTCCAACCAAACACTAGAAATATTTTTTTCAGCTTTTGCAAGAACTGATAAATTTTTCTTTTTGGTGTATGGTTAAAAACAAATTTTGCCAAAAATTTGATTTTTTTTTGGTTGAAAGTTGAAACTCTTCTTCAAATTTGAATGAATTGCTTACTTGCTTGCTTGTTGAGGAGACTTAATGGAGTTTTATCAAAAAGACTTTATTAAAAACATGCAACAAAATGAGAAACTCTCTTTGATAGGTATGCAACAAAGTGAGAATATTCACAAGGATATGAGAATGTGCCTGAATGGTCTATAATCTTATGCAACAGAGTGAGGAGAATGCCTCCCTTTTTTCTTTCCTCCAAGTGCTTGTTCTCTGCTTACTACCACAGCAAAGTATATAATCATATTAAATGTATTTTATGAGTAGCTAGCAGTTTCTCTGGTCATATTTCAACCCTTAAGAAGGTTATACTGTATGATGAAATGTATATTTCTCTAACAAGTCTGAAATATTCTCTAGGTGGCAACAAAAACTGAATCAAACAAAAATGCAGGCAATGCTATTCTTTATGAATGTGTTGCAGCTATCATGAGCGTCGAAGATAATGGCGGCTTGAGGGTGCTTGCTATTAATATTTTGGGAAGATTTTTATCCAACCGTGATAACAATATCAGGTCATTCTCACTCTTTACTTTTTGCATATTTACCCGCAAATCTTGGGATTTTCCTATGTGAGTGACTCTGTCTTTTGGATCCTGGAGTGATTGCCAGTGTTGTCATGCACCTGAGAAGTTGTTTAACCAAAACAAGACTCAGTTGTTAGTAAAAGCTATCTGCATTCAATATGTGGTACTTCTTTGTCCAACCAATATTGATCTTGTATGTATTTTGCAATTGAGTGGTGTATATTTTGCCTCCACTTGTTGCGTGCCTTCAATCTATAGGGTATTCTTGTACTATAGTGTTCTACGTGTTAATTGGTGGTCAGAAATTCTATCATTGTCTTCGAACTCCCTTGTTTGGTGTGATATATATGTGTTTTTTTGTGAGAAAAAGCACCGCTGTTAACTGCCTATCTTCACAGAATTTAGTGCTCCGAGAGATCTTTGGGTGCCTCTGAGTCTGCACCACACACTGAATACAGTCGCCTCTTTATTTCTTTGTTTTTACCTTTTTCCTTTCAAGGCTGTAGAAGAGGGGTTTCTTCCCACTTCTCTATGTGGTTTTTGCACTGTTAGATATATCGTATGATTTTTATTGCTATTTGTCTTGTTATCATATTCCTTTCTAATCCTGGTTACGTCCAATTATTGCAGATATGTTGCACTGAACATGTTGATGAAAGCTTTAGCTGTAGATAGTCAAGCAGTGCAGAGGCATCAGACAACAATTTTGGAATGTGTGAAGGTATTTGACTGTTACATTCTATTCTTCCGCATTGGCTTCCCACTCCTTCATCTCCTTCTTCTTTCACTTTGATGTGTAAAGTACCTCCAGTCAAACATATCTACAGCAGAATCTTATATCACACCCTGACTAGCCAGAACATGTATAATGGCACGTGCTTCCACAGATTGATAATGTTATTTCTACATGTCAGATTATGTGACTTCTTCGGTTAAACTAGCGTAACATGCAGCAACCTGTCTTTTTTAATTTTCAGGATTCTGATCCATCAATTCGTAAAAGAGCCGTTGAACTTGTGTATCTCTTAATAAATGAAAGCAATGTGAATCTTATGACGAAGGAGTTAATAGAAATCTAGAAGCAAGTGATCCGGAGTTTAGGGGAGATCTCACTGCTAAAATCTGTTCCATTGTGGAAAAGTAAGTAATACTGAAAATATTATGATAACTATGATTTTGATTCTTATAATTCGCAGAATGCTTTTGCTTTTAGATATTACTGAGGATATGTGTTTTCTGTTCATTCATTTGTTATTTTCATGTTTTTGTTTCTCTTGATTTTTCTGGTTGTGTCCCCAGGGGAAGCGGGGGTTCATGTGTTGTAGTATGATTAGATAACTTTCCAAACAACTGCATTGTTTGTTCTCTTCCAAGACATCTTCAAATGCATCTCCTACTTACAACTGCTTATGGTGCTCCAGGTTTTCACCTGAGAAAATTTGGTACATTGATCAGATGCTCAAGGTTCTCTTTGAGGTATGTATAAACTGATATATTTCTTTGTATATGACCTTTCTGTTTGAGTTTGAGACTGTTTGTAGGCCATATGGTATTTCTGTTAATTAATCAACATAAGTTATCTTTTAGGATTGTAAGTCGCCTACTCACCTGAGGGGTCTAATCGTTTTCTTGGTTTAAGCACCTGGAAAAACCTTTTACATGGGTGGCAGCAAGCTAGACTCAAACTTAGACCTATGCTTACTTGAATATCACGTTGAATAGTATGGACCGCCTCATCTAAAAGATTAAGTTGTTATGGGTGTATTGTTTCTTTTGTTCTTACAGAACACTGATCTCTCTATTGTTGCAATAGGCTGGAAATGATGTGAAGGATGAGGTGTGGCATTCTCTGATTGTGGTGATTACAAATGCTTCCAACCTCCATGGTTATGCAGTACGGTCTCTATACAGAGCCATTCAAGCAGTAGGGGAACAGGTACTTCAAGAGTTGCCTAGATCTCCTAGTTCCTTTTACCCTTTTGTTCCTGATTGTTTCTACAATTTGGTGATTTTTTCTTGTTAGGAAACTCTGGTGCGAGTCGCAGTTTGGTGCATTGGGGAATACGGTGATATGCTAGTAAATAACGCTGGAAGGCTTGATATTGAAGAACCACTGACCGTGAGTTTATGCTTTTGAACAGTTACTCTTCTACTAATTAAGAACTTAACCATCACATTTTTTCCCTTATGATTCTGCATCATATTACTTGGGCATGGGCAGCCAGCCTCTTATTTATTTTCCGGCATACTCTAAATGAAGTGTCTCACTCACTTTTTCTATCACTTGAGCACAATTCTCCATGTACCATTGACAAAGACCATGTAGGGTAGCCGTGGAGTTTCCTTACTGGATTTCTTGGGAGGTTGTTACTAATGAACTTATAATTGGATTGATTATGGTAATTGGTGTAAAAACAAATTCCATGTAATATACAAGTTTCTGCCGATTGAGTTATAGTTCAATTGGCAAAGGTGATACAACATGAGATATGTGCTAGGCACGTATCACGAATTTGAATCATGATGGGTGAACCAAGTCTGGTATTTCTACCAAGCACTGTAGTTGGAAACAATAGATTTCTCAGTTATGAAAAGAAACAGTAAAGTAATATACAAAGCTTCCATCTCCTACAAACCCCTCTCCCCCCAAAAAAAAAAAGGAGAAAAATGGACAAGCCCTCAACCTAACATTGTTTCATTTGTTTAAGTTGTTTGTTCGGGATTTTACAACTTCCACAGATTTCAGCATCGTTTAATTCTTTGTATGAGCTATAGCATATAAATTCTTATAGTATTTCATCATAATGTAGTGCTACTAATGCAATCATAAACCCTGGGAAAACTCCACACTCCATGCATGTTGACACGAAGTTAAGGATGATGAACTATGAAAAGCAATTTTTGTTATCTGCAGAATCAAATGCACTCAACGAAGTATAGATGTGATTTCAAAAATGAAACAATATATGTTGCTAAACAAGTTGTAATAGTTTATAGTTTGACTTGAACTATAAACTACAATAGTTGCGCCTCATTTCATCTCGGGTACATCTGCATGAGTCCTCACTATCCAATTTGCTCCTTTTCACCGTGTTACAAAAAAAAAACGTGAAGATTATTGGAGATCAACATATGCCCTCATCATTTTAAATCATTTCTGCATTGAATTGTCTACTTCTAGGTTCTCTGATATAGTTCTTTGGAGCAGGTAACAGAATCTGATGCTGTGGATGTTGTGGAGACTTCCTTTAAGGGCCATTCATTTGATCTCACTACTCGGGCAATGTGTTTGATTGCTTTGTTAAAGCTGTCGAGTCGCTTTCCATCTTGTTCCCAGTATGTGATCTTTTTCATTCTGTTCAGGAGGTGCTTGGTTTTATGTCCCATGCACCCAAAGTTACTTAAACACAGCTGGCAAAGTACTGCCAAAATTTAACTACATACATTCAGTTGTTTAGTTGAATATCTATTTAACATTGGCTAAGTTATTTTCCGTCATGTTGCATTTTGTGGAAATCTATTTCCATTACAGGACATGCCACCAAGTTTGACACACTTCTATAAATGAAAAGTTCTATGCACATCCCACTATTTGCTCTCGCACGTGTCCCACTGATAGTATTTTCCATTTTTACCTGTTTAATCTTTTCTTTGAGATGATGCATCAATGGCCTCTCAAAGAGTAAGAAACTCTAAAACGAGTTCTTCAGGATAAGTGAATAATGTTTAAATATCCGATTTGGTGTAGGCGGATAAATGACATCATAGTTCAAAACAAAGGGAGCTTTGTGCTTGAACTGCAGCAGAGAGCTATTGAATTTAACTCGATAATTGAGAGGCATCAGAATATCAGGTTTGCTTGATTTCATATAGAAGATTGTTCGATGCCTTTACTTTTGTTGTAGCTCACTCGTACAAGTTGCTGATCATGGATGTATTTTTTCAGGCCTTCACTTGTAGAAAGAATGCCTGTTCTTGATGAAGCAACCCACAGTGGAAGGAAGGCTGGTTCTGTGCCAGCAGCTGTGTCGACATCTCAAGGAGTATCAGTTAATCTTCCAAATGGAGTTGCCAAGCCCAGTGCTGCCCCTCTTGTTGACTTACTTGATCTTAGTTCAGATGATGTTCCTGCACCTAGCTCTTCTGGTGGAGACTTTCTTCAGGATCTTCTTGGTGTTGATCTGGTGCCAGTGTCTTCACAATCAGGTTACTCTTGCTATGTTTATTTCATGAGTTCTTCCGAATGTTTGCATTTATTATTCTGATTTTCTTCATATTCCTATCTTCTCCTGTACCATATTTAAATGTGCATGGATTGACCATTCTTTGTACAAACAAGAACCACGGTCTAATTAAATCTTATGCCTATGGTTTCTTCTACTCATTCCTCCCTTTTGGAGTCATTTGAATCAGCATGACTATGAAGAGAAATATTGAAAACAAAATTATTTAATTTATGCCATCAGAGCAGGAGGAGATCTTGGATTCTAGTTGCACCACGATCCATCATCAAAAAGAATTTCTACGTGTTTGGTCCAAGAAAAAGAGCAGGGTCCGGACATGAGGGGGCGTGTTGAAGAACTACTATAAATAATTGGAAGTGTTGCCATTCTAATAGACAATAGTGTAAGCTTTCAATGAAGTGGTCACCCAATTCAAAAGAAGGAACATGTGAGGGTTAAATTTTTATTTTTTGTGGAGAACAGAATAAAGAAAAAGTTGAGTGAAAAAATAGAAGACCTAACCTAACTTTTTTAAAATATAAATGTAAAATTTACTAAATGTTTTCTTTCAAGGGAAGTGGACAATATTTTGCATTGACCGAAAAGGAAAGTAGGCGTTCATTTGGGCAAGGGACTAACTAGCTATTCTTAGATGGATCCTGTGTACTGTGGTTATCACTTAGCTGATTCAAGATCTACCAAGGCAAGCCCCTCAGTTTTTTTTTTTTTTTTTTGCTAAAGGTCACTTTATCCTGAATCAGCAACAATAAAGTGCTGTAAAGATATACACAGAAGGAGGCAGATCATCACTGCTGCAACTGTAAAGAGCCAGAGAATCTATAACGGCATCTATATTTTTGCAATAGCCAAGTTACAACAGAAGAACAGTAAAGAGATACACATGTACTTTTAATTACAAACTCAGTTTTGCTTTAAAAAATTCTTGCATTCCTTTGTTTCCAGATGATCCACCAAATAGCAGAGGGAATTGAGTTCCAGGTTTTCACTTTTGCCTTTCCCACCCCTTTGAAGAACCAGCCCCGTAGTAGCTCCATAGAAATCCTTCGCTTTACCCAGTTACCCCGTGATATTAAGAATAAAGTCCCATACTTTTAGCACCCAAGGCCTAGTGGTCAATGAAGTGGGTGTTCAAATTCCAATGAAGGCAAAAATACTAGGTGATTTATTCCCATTTGCCCAAGCCTTGGTAGATACAATTACTTGGTACCTGTGTTGGTGGGAGGTAGCAGGTACCCATGGAATAGTCGAGGTGCTAGCGGAGATTCTTTTTTTTTTTTTTTCTTATCCTTCTAACCAGACATAGTATTATCTTATGGAGGATGCGATCATACCAGCACTAACTCACCAGATCCCATCAGAACTCCGAAGTTAAGCGTGCTTATCCATTATTCAAGAAAACGGGAAAATTGACGATGATGTTGCCCACCGTATTGGAGCAGGATGGATGAAATGGAGGCTCGTCTCTGGGGTGCTTTGCGATAAGAAAGTATCACCTAGGCTGATAGGTAAGTTCTACTAGGTGATTAGACCGGCATTGTTGTACGGGGTAGAGTGTTGTCCAGTCAAGAACGTCCATGTTCAGAAGATGAAGGTAGCGGAGATATGGATGCTTAGATGGATGTATGGTCATACTAGAAGAGATATGATTAAGAATGAAGATATATGGGACAAGGTTGGAGTGGCCTCCGTGGAAGATGAGATGAGGGAAGCGAGACTGAGATGGTTCGGGCATGTGAAGAGGAGGTGCAAGGATGCACCAATTAGGAGGTGTGAGAGATTGGCGGTCGCATGAGTTAGGAGATGTAGAGGTAGGCTGAAAAAGAACTGGGGAGGTGATTAGATAGGATATGGCTCAGCTCCAGCTGACTGAGGACATGGCCTTAGATAGGAAGATCTGGAGATCGAGGATTAGGATAGAAGGTTAGTAGGTTTTTGAGTTTTGTCGCGTTGTGCGTGAGAGAGGGGGAGGGGGGGCTAGCCTTTCCATTTCCTCTTCTTCTTTTCTTAGTTGTATTATTATGGTATCGCGTAGATCATTATCTCTATATGTTTGCTGCCATGTTGCACCATTTGTTTTGTATCTTTTTTTTGCTGTCCTATTTTTCCTGCAATGACTTACGTTCCTTTTGAGCCGAGGGTCTATCGGAAACAGTCTCTCTACCTCGCAAAGGTAGAGGTAAGGTCTGCGTACGTCTTACCCTCCCCAGACCCCACTTGTGGGATTACACTGGGTACGTTGTTGTTGATTTTCATGTTATAATATTTGTTGTCTTTTCCATCCAAAGGACCCCTTAATATTTCTTATAAATTGATTGGTTGAGCTTGTGGAAACTATAGTAGTGTTTTGGTCCTTGGGAGCTAGAAAATAATTTTGGTCCTTCCTCCCATACAAGTGGTTTTCATGTAATAAATCTCTAGATCGAACCTGATAATAGGACAAATAATAATTAAAGATTAGCAGGGTCGAACAACATACCTGTTTGAGCCATATTGGACGGTAGACAGACTAGATCTTCCCCTCTATTACCCTATCTCGTTATGGCGGCGTCAATGGGATAACAACCTCACACCTTTGGTTTATCTCAAGAATCAAGTGGTGATACAAATGAACGAAATAGGTGCCTTATATAGGGTTAGAGGGGGACATTAGGGCATAGATGTCAATGTTTAATGCAACAATAGCAAGCACTTTGAATTACTGTTTAGTAAGTCCAATTATTCTTTTTTTATCTTTATAGAGACTGTTTATTAAGTCAAATTGTGTGAAAAAGTTTTGCTAGTAAATTGTAGAATGGAAGCGCAGTAATTTGAATCCCAGAATTTTACTGTTCAAGTCGAATTTGTGTGTGAGAAAAAGTTTTTGCTAACAAGTTGTGGAATAGGAGCACAATAAGTTGAATGCCTGAATTAGCATTCCAGATGTGGAATGATTTGTGTTTCAGAACTGTATTGTCTCTGAAACTCTGCTTCCTATGTGACATCTTTAATCAAAGTTAGGGGAGTATTAAAGTTCTATTTAAACTTTTAAGATTTTTATTCCACTGTAAAACTAGATTGAGTTAGGCAACCCCACCAACTTGTTTTCTCAAGACCATCACCAGTAAAAAAGGGAAGAAAGGGGGAGAGGGGAAAGGTGAGACCCGACCTTGCAGTTATTCTCATTCTGCTCTTTCAATTTCAGGTACAAATCAGGCCCAAAAGAGTGGCACCGATGTTTTACTGGATCTTCTGTCAATTGGAATGCCACCTGCTATTAGCAGCCCATCTACAACTCAGGTGTCACCCTCCAATGTTGACACTAAAAGTCCAGTGGATCTATTAGATAGATTGTCCTCACCTTCTGCTCCTTCAGTTCAAGTCTCTACTACAGCTGGAAGTTCTCCTATGTTGGATTTATTGAATGGGTTCCCTTCCAGCCCACCAATTGCTGGTGCAATCTCTATCTGAGCTTTAAACTTGGTTACAGTCTAATGCTTCTTCAAAGTTGACACGTTTTCTTTTTTCAGTTACAGAAGGCAATGGTCCAGCATATCCATCAATAGTTGCATTTGAGAGCAGCTCCCTAAAATTAACATTCAACTTCTCAAAGCAGCATGGAGACCCACAGACCACACTTATTGAAGCTAGTTTTACAAACAAGTCACAAGAAGTTCTCACAAACTTTATTTTCCAAGCTGCAGTTCCAAAGGTAATTGTACCTTATTTTTACTTTTCACTTGGGAAGAAGAGTTGGCATAGAATGATTGGTTTTATGATATGAATCTATCAATTTCCCTCCTGAGCTGGCACCATCTATGATGATTCTAAATTAAATTTTTGGTAAAATCATTTGTGATATGTCAAATTTCTTTCTTCTTTCAATAGAAACTAGTCATTGCAATCCAACGGAAAAATCATGGAATGACATATCTAACCCTGTAGAGAGGAGATGCGCAGAGGCTCCAATGCGGAGGTGTGAGAGGTTGGCTATGAATGGTTTCAGGAGAGGTAAAGATAGGCCGAAGAAGTATTAGGGAGACATGATTAGACAAGAGCAGTTGCAGCTTACCGAGGACATGACCTTAGATAGGAGGCTGTGGAGGACGCGGATTAGGGTAGAAAGGTAGTAGGTAGTAGTGTGTTGCCTCGCGTATCCTTCCAGACTAGTAGGCGTAGTATTATCTTTGTAGTTTATGTTACTATATGTTGTCTCTTGTACTTCGATTATCATATTAGTTTGCTGCAGTTACTGTTACTTTCATGCATACCGCTTATCTATAGTATTTTTCTATGGCTTCTTTACTTTCATCAACCCTTGTTTGACCGTTCTTTTGTCATGCTTTCTCGTGAGCCGAGGGTCTTTCGGAAACAACTTCTCAACCTCCCAAGGTAGGGGTAAGGTCTGGGTACACTCTACCCTCCCCAGACCCCACTTGTGGGATTACACTGGGTATGTTGTTGTTGTTGACATATCTAACCCCAGAGTGAGAACTGTCTTTGGGGGACAGGTAAGGGCAGGGCATGCTAGGAAACTACAATCACTTCCTTGGTGTTCTGTAAGAGATTTTTTCCATATAGTAATTTTGTCATTTTGCCTTACCTATTCCTTCAATGATTGGTACTGTCGCTTGTAATTATTTACTTGGGATAACTTTAATCAATCTAAAGTTAAGTCATGTACCATGTTCAGCAGCCCTCAACTAAGCTCATTTTGTCATTTTGGTGCAGTTTCTTCAACTGCACTTGGATCCAGCAAGTGGTAACATGCTACCTGCAAATAGTAATGGATCAATCACACAAAAATTGAAACTGACAAACAGTCAACATGGCAAGGTATGTGAATTATCCATTTGATGACTGATCACCTTCTTGCACTTTGCATGATCACTCTTTTGTGAACCTGACTGTAAAAATAAGCACTTTTTTCATATCCTCTTTTATTATTGCAATATGTGTGCACATCCATCATCCCCAACTTTTGAGCATCGTAGTACTTTTTTGAGTGCAAGTTTATAGACAACCTGACTATTTATAGCCCGTGAATAGTATCAGCCTCTGCAGTTTTGGCTTATAGTGACAGCTATCTAATATTTTCCTCATTCCCCAGAAATCCCTTGTCATGCGCATACGGATAGCTTATAAGGTGAATATTAAGGATATATTGGAGCAAGGCCAAGTAAACAATTTTCCTCGTGATTTGTGAGGTCGGATGATCCTATAGGATTATGACTTGTGAGAGCTTTTATCTGTTATTCACTGCGAGGAAGCTTCAGCTCGTTGTTTGTACTTTCTTGGTGCAATTTGTTAAATTGTTCTTGGAGATGTAGCATGTGCTGGTTGGATTTCAAGTGGCTTTACTTGGGGAATTGCTTTGATGCTGGCCTTACTTGCCTGTTTTTACGTTCAAAGATATCCAGTGTACATTATGATCTGATACCTAAGTATGCCATTGTGGAAGTCAAATTTTGCCTTTGAGGCACATACAAGAGACCTTGCTGGAAACCTCGTTAAAAGTTTTGATATATGTAAGTCTCATTTGTTCTAGATTTTGGAGTAATCACATTAAGAATTGTAATATAGGTTGAGTTGGGACCTTGATTATATTTTAGACATTTTTTAAAAGTTATATAAAATGTGCTTCTTTTAATTTTATTCATCATCAAAGATCTATTGTCCACATGTAATTCGGATACATTTTGATTTTGGTGTGAAGCTTCTCAATTTTTTTTGTACCTTTATGCTTGTCTTCTTTACATTTTTTGGTGTCAAATACCTCCCCCTTTTTATAAAGTTGAACGTAAAGAACAAGATTTATCTATTGATTCTCACAGCAAGATCATGTTGCACGGATTTTCCAAGAATATTGTTGCATCCATGTCGGATTATTCAAATGTTATGCGCTTTTAGAAGATCTACCACAAAGATAGCGGTATATTTTAGAGGATTCAAGCAATGTAAGTGTAAAATGGGAGTTGAAATATTAGTACTATGTTGGACAATTTTCACTTGAGAATGATGTAACTTTCTTAGCAAAGAAAGCATACCAATTATTGATTCCCTTATGTGGTGGCAGGTGTACACTTTCTCGTTGTCAATGTCGTATTTGTTTTTCTTTTCCGATCAAAATGTATAGATCTTATGTGTACTTTAGTAAGAGTATGAAGGATCTAGTCAATCTTAGTTAGTGAATCAGGTTTGATATTTTTATGAAGAAGTTAAAAGAAAATAATGAAGATCTAATGGTTAGGATTCGAATTCATGAAATCCAATTAGAATTGTAGCCTCCTACTGTACTGCAATGTTATGCTAATAATCTTTTCATTACTTGGAAGTGTTTAATGTAATTTGTTTTTGGCTTCTTTCTTTAATTAAATATATCCTATCACGCCTAGTATGAACTGTCCATAAACTGGCTGTTGGAACTACCATTCGTTATATTGTAGTTTATGATCTGTTATACGTACAATTGTTAAGTATCTACAAAACATTATTAACTTGGCAGGTGAACTTATATGTTTTAATAAAAAAAGTGACGTATATTAGTCTAATTATTTATTAAATATGCATTAAGAATTAGTGGAGTGGGTAGCTTATTCGACACATTTTATTTTTTTTTGTTGACGAAGGAACCCGCAGCCACTACTCTCTCGAGTGCGCACAGGGTAAACCCCTGACTGACGCAATAGCCTGCAAACCACGTCAGCCGATTAACCACACTTGACAAGCCATGTGTGACTGGCTCAACCAAGAAGGTCTATGCAGGGGATCGATTAATGAGTATATTTTCTTGAGTTATTTACATTTTTGTACCTTAACGTACACATCATTTTTTTAGTTTGCACGAATCGTCTAATTTTTTATACTTTATCCACTAAGCTATTGATTTCTTCGGAAGATAATAAAAAAGCTTATGTTGTGAGGGTAAACTAGGGAATTAATTGAAAGGAGACAGGATGAAGAGGAGAGGACGGATGTGTAGTTGAGTGCACCTCAAATAATTTTTTGTAATCGAGTGCAATAGCCAAACATTACTCTTCCAAATTATTTTTTGTTAAAATAAGTTAATTTTAATAACTTGGCCAAATAAACTATTAGTCGACAAAATAATTAGGAGTGTGTATTTTTTCCATTAGTTCTGCACCCTACATAGTTTTTTGTAATTGAGTGGAATAACAACATGAGCAATACTTCAATGTCCCACATGGAAACCATCAATTTCATCACTAAAGTCTCCCACTCCACTTTTCACTGATCCCACCATTATCAGAAGCTCCACAATAGACCTTGCAGAAGAACATAGTTGGTGGGACTAACAATCCATTTCTGAAAAAGAAATCAGTTGGAAGAGAGATATTGTCATTTTCTAGAGCATTGGTAGGTCCTGCTACTGCTTTCATTTTCCTCTTCTTCTTTTTTTGGTGTGTTGCGGGGGGAGATTATATCACTTAAGCTACATGGTAAGATATCAAGTTCGCGTAAGTTTTTACCTATTGATTAGATAGGAGTTGTTTTGTTATTGCTTTATTCTAAGATGAGGGTCTAGGAAACAACCTATCTAACTTCCAAAGTAGAGGTAGAGTCTGCGTACACTCTACCCTCTCCAAACCCTACTTGTGAGATTACATTGAGCAGGTTATTGTTGTTGATTAAATACAAGGAGCTTGACATTAATAGAGTATATCTTCACTTCTTCAGCCATTTGTAAATGAAATATAGTAGCCTAAGTACATATATAGTCAGCAATTTGTTGCTCTTATGGCATTAATTAAACACTATAGAGCTTCAAAAGAGACAAAGCAGGATAATAGTGGCAACTAGATTTGAAACTGTGGAGAATCTTTTGGGACCACAAACAAGATTATTAAAATAGGAAGGAGGAGTCCCAAGAGTTGATCTAGGTTTCTTTTCTTGAGATTGCATATTTAAATGAGTTTGAAAATGCCATAGCAGGAATTATATTATTCAAAGATTTAAACTTTTCAGCAACCCCAAGTAGTCCCTTAAGTATAACAAGTCTAAGAGGTAATGTTTTCAAACCATAAGTTTCATAAGTTAGCAGGAAAAAGAACCTTCTCAAATCTTGAGTGAATTTTATGGGATTTGAATTGATAAAAAAGATAAAGTGGAACATGTTATCCTTCTTCCACAAAAGTGGAAATTGAAAAGAACTCAAGAAGCATCATTTAAAGCATAATGCATAGAAAGCAATAAAGAGAAAAAAGTGAAAAGCAAAAGCTACAAAATAACTTTGGCAACTACAACAACAACCAACTCAGTGTAGTCGATCTGAGGAGGGTAGGATGTATGAAGACTTTTACCCTAATTTTATGACGTAAAGACCCAAACAATAGTCAATAGGGTAAAAAGCATGGTATCAAGAAAAAAATGGCAACAGAACTTTGGCAACTGAATAATCAAATATATTTTAATCAACCAAACTACAAGGCAATTGAAGAAAGAAAAAAAAAACAAGATTTGTATACTATCTTCAAACAGGTTGAGCTCTATGATCAGTCCATGGCAAACTTACATTGTCTGCAGAAGTATGAAATTTATCCTTCTTGGACCATAACCAGATCTTGGACACAGAAAAACTCTCCCCTCTATTACCAATGTTTATCCTTTTCCCATAATTGTCCCCATCATTTGCAGAATTTCCATTATGTCCACTTTTCCCTTTCACAATTCCCTTCAATTGACCAGAACCATCTACACCATGATTTTTAGCACTATTGGGACACAATGCCACTTGCAATTCTGAATCAGCCACCATATATTGAAATGACCCCATTGAAAAACACCTTCTTGAATCCAAATTACTGTTACTAGTCTCTCCCATTTCCCTTTTACCACTTTCAAGAACACCATTGTTTGTGTTCTTGAATTTTCCAAGTCTCACAGAAAACACGCTTCTTGAACTTATAGTACTATCTATATCCTCATTTGGTTTTGAACCCGGAGAAACACCAACACCAACACCAGCAACAACACTTGCATTATGTTCTAAAACCGAACCACATTCATCTCTTGTTGAATCATCAAAGCAAAAGATTGGATTTTCAGCCCAAATACCAGGTGTAAAAAGAATCCCTCTACAAAGTGGACAAGTTGAATTTGACAACAACCATGTATCTATACAACTTATATGAAAAGCATGACTACATAAAGGTAGCAACCTTAACTTGTCTTGTTTTGAAAATTCACATAGACAAACAGCACAATCAAATGGCTCTTTTAGACCAACTATTTCTTTGTAAAGAAACACTGGAAGAGAATCAATTAAGGTTTGATCTAAACCTGAATCATGGAGATTAAAAAGCTGTTGTAACTGCCTTTCAGTGTCTATATTATTAGATTGAGAGACAGATGAAAAAGGTCTATGTTTCATCAAGTACCTAACTAATAAATGCAAGACACCAGATATAAAGAATATGATAGCTAGTATTACTATGATAAAAAGAACAGCTGGACTAATTTTATTTCCAGATGATGATGTCGTTGGAGAGGTTTCTTTCTGGGATAGATGAATATGATATTTTTCCCAAGGCATTTTTGGTGCTTGAACATACTAAAAAGACAATATTTTGCTCATACCTTTTCAAGAATCAAACAGTAGTACTTGTTGCTGGTGGCACAAAGACAAAGCCAGCTCATATATATTTGAGGAGTACAAGAAATAGATTTACACTACATTTTCAGCTGGATTGTTCAAACTTCAAACTCAAACAAAGAGAAGTTGGGTATTTTGTACCTTACCTTATTCTAACTCCCAAAAAGCTAAATTTGTTAATTTTGTCAAATGACCAAAAATTGGAGTAATTTGAGAGTACTAAACTAAGTAGTAGGTTCCAAGAATAGGTCAATGAAGACATTTAGTCATTATTTTAATTAACAAAGAAACAGAGAGGCAAAAAGATTTTAGTATCCTTTATGAAAATACGATTTTACCCTCCTCCTTAGGTTTTTTGAGGCCATGGAATCTGTTTTTTCTTCTTGTTGTCAATGAATGTTTTGGCAATTGAGCTTGAAAACTGGCTTCGATCTGCAATAATGGGCCCAATAAGGATTGCTAAATCATTTTCAGTGAAGGATTCAAAGACTTTGAAACTACATGCACACTGCGGATTTGCATTATGTGGGTTTACTAGAATTCAATAATCTTATACAAATTCTATATATGTATTAAAAATTCAGATAAGTATTTTAAATATTTGATACTAAATATACTAATTTGATGTTGTTCTGAAAATTTATGAACTTTAAATCTCGGATTTACCTAATACACATGCACACACAAAAACACATGTAGTATAAATTTTGACGTGTTTGTGTTTTTCAATTGATCTTGCAAGTAACGTTGTCACATAAATGCCTCAATTTAGTGGTCGTGTTGAATGCAACACCCAAGAGCAGTGTGAAAAATCAACGGGTAAAAAATAAGATCGTCCTACATAGATCTTTCTCTTTTAAATATGTGAAATAGTAAAATCGTGTCTCTTTGAGAATTGAGATGGAACTCTTGTAATGTTTTTTTTATATCTAGCCAATTTTAAGGCTGATATTCAGAATCTATATTAATATTTGTAAAATAGTTACAACTTAAAAATGCCGTTAAAACTTAATTATACATATGAGTTTACATTTTGTTGATCTCCTGAATAGACTTGCAACAAATTTTATTGAAAATGTGATTCATAACAAAGTTGAGCTCATTTTAAACCACTTACGATAACCTAAATTTATAAAAACAAAAATCAAATAATTATATCAAGCACATACTTCAATTTTGTCTTAATATATATTAATAATAAACTTAGTTTAAGGGAAAAATAACTAAATTTCAAATAATTCTAATTGGAGAGACAATGCAAGGTTATGATAATGAAAAATCAGCAAAAGTATTTGTAAAGAATTCCATCAAATCACTGAAAAATGAACATAGTCTAATACAAAACTTTTTTTTTTACGTTTTAGGAGAATAATCTAAATATCCGCTTTTAAACTAAATATATATATGTATATAATCAGATTATAATCTATGTATATTGATGAGAAAAAGTAAAACGGTGAATCCGACTGTCTATTGGTGCAAAGATCTCTTTATCCTGAGCCCAACTATATACCCCAACTACAACTCAATCGACCCATTACTTGCTCCCCACATTACAGTCCGGGTCATTTACACTTTTTCCCTATTTTGTATTGATCTTTAATTTTTGCCTCTTAAATGAAAATTATGTCTTCGAGACATAAATTTTTTACGAGATTTGACAGACAACTTGTGTAGCCTGTAAAGAACTTAGGGCTCGAAAGGCACAGGAAAAATTAAAGCACAGCCTATTTGAAGAAAAATCGTGCAATTTGTTGTTACAGTCCACATTCCAAATTCAGCCCAACAATATAAACTCCTAAACGTCGTCGTCAACAGCAATAAATCCCTGAAACAAGTCCCAAACCCGCCCTTAAACTTCCTTGCATATGCTACTCTATTGGCGCTTCACTCAATCCCTCCGCCATCCTCCGCCGTGTGAACCTTTATTCTTTTTCCTCCGCCGCTGTTTCTCATCTCTGCCACCAATAATGGGCAAGGCTGCGAAAAGTGCCGAAGCTAACTCTAGTGTCGCCTTCCCGAAAGATGAATGTTATCTACAGAATGTTATTCCTAAACGTATCGCACTCTTCGAGTCTATCCAGAATCAACAACTCCTTCAACGCCTTTCACTCTTCGCTGATCCTATCAAGTAAACTCTATTTTTGTTTCTTCAATTGTTTTTATCTTATTACTGCTCCCTCTAAAATAGAATGACATTTCCACTATTCGGAGAGTCGGTTAACTTTTCTTATTGTGTATTTATCAAAAAAGATAGCGATTAGTAGTGCCTTTTTATGTGGTTAAAAAAGTAAATTGATGTTGGTTCACCCCGAAAATTAATTGAAAAAAGAATGGCATTATTGCTATTTGTATAGTTATACAACAACAACAAACCCAGTGTAGTCCCACAAGGTGGGGTCTGGTGAGAGTAGGATGTATGCAAACCTTACCTCTACCTTTGTGAGGTAGAGATGCTCTTTCTGGTAGAACCTCGGCTTAGAAGAAAAGTACATGTCGCAGAAATATATGAAAGGAGACAGCAAATAGTAAGATATAAAATAAATGTGGTAACATGTAGTAATGCCTATTAAGGAAATAAAAACAATGTGATATCTGAAAACTATTTCTAAAAGGAAAAGAGGAGAGGAGGAAAACTCACCCCTTCCATCACCACACTTAGCTACCTACTACTAACCTTCTACCCTAATTCTAGACCTCTATATCGTCCTATCTAAGGTTATGTTCTCAGTCAGCTGAAGTTGTGTCATGTCTTGTCTAATCACCTCCACTCATTTTTTCTTCGGCCTACCCCTACTTTTCCTAAGTCCACCTACAGCCAACCTCTCGCACCTCCTTACTGGCGCGAGCATCCTTCAACTCCTCTTCACATGCCCGAACCACCTCAACTTTGGTTCCCTCATCTTGTCTGCTATTTGTTTAGTTATGTAATTTATATAAGATTTAGGAATGGTGTTTGAATTTATAACCGCAAATCAGTACTTTGAATGGGAACCAATAATTTGATAATAAATTTTTTCTTTTAAGTTACAATTTTGAATTGGTGTAATTTATCAAAAAAATTGAATGGGGGCTATAATGGTGTTTACTTAGGATCGAGTTACCAAATGGGACAATGAAGGAAGGGAAGAAATGGAATACCACACCATTGGATATAGCAAAGGAGATATCGAAGAGCTTGGGTTCAAATGCGTTGATCTCTAAGGTGAACGGGGTGCTTTGGGATTTGTTGAGGCCGTTGGAAGGTGATTGTAGGCTAGAGATCTTCAATTTTGACAGTGATGAGGGTCGTGACACATTCTGGCATTCGAGTGCTCACATTCTTGGAGAGGTTTCAATCTTTTGTCTACCACATTGTGGTTGTGTCTTCATCAAGTTGTGATTTTCAGAAATTCTTACTGCTGAAATACTCACTATGCTAATACTTTGGTTTATGTTTTTTTCTTAGTCGTTGGAGAGGGTATATGGATGCAAATTGTGTATTGGACCGTGTACTACAAGAGGAGAGGTATATATTAAATATTGAAGTTATTTTTTTAGAGTTTAGATGTGTTCTAAAATGCAAGACAAATTATTTAATATTGGAATGAAATGAGCCCGCACAGAGCGGGATGAATATGGATGATTGCTACGGTTGATGGCTTTGAGGCATAGTTGATTAATTAGTAATGCGGTCTAGTCGTGGCATGAAATTTTTATTCTCCTTACATGGCTTTTGGCTCGGCAAGGTTATTGATTTCTTCCTTGGGAATCGATTAAAGTGAAAACATCCAGCTAGCTAGCTAATGATACACTTCAGTAGTTTCCCAAAAATAATTTAACTTCAGTTGGTAATTATTGCCTGATCGCTTTATTTGATAGTTAATATCCTGGTCAAAACCTTGGGACGATTCTACATCCCACCTTTTCTTATTGCCTTCACTGCACCCACACCATATGTTTTTCCAGATGAAGGAGCCATCAGAAGAAAAAGCCCATAAAGCTTTAACCTCAGTACTATCATTTGCACCTGAAATTTTTCTGATGGACTAACTTCTTAGGAAGCAATATTCCTTGAATGAAGCAAAATTAGATTAACAGTGTTTCACTCCCTGCCCTCCTCCCGGACCACAGATTGCTGGCAGGGGTCTCTGTCATTAAAGCGTATTCTATAGTCAGTTCATATTGCTTCCAACCTGTTATGACATGTCTGAACTTCCACTGCAGGGTTTCTACTATGACGCCTTTTATGGTGATCTGGGATTAAATGAGGATCATTTTAAACGGATTAAGGAGGAGGCAGCAAAAGCTGTTTCGGTAGTACTCTTTTATCTGTCAGAATTGCCTTTTCTGATGAGCATAAAGTGCAAATGCTTGTTGCCGTTTGGATCTTATATCTCTGCTAGTGTTTTTTTTTCTTTTGGAGTTTCTTTCTGGTTGTTTTTTAAAAGGGATTGAATAGTATCACGTTTCTCTTGATTGCTATGTGATTGTTAACTTAGTAAAAAGTTTCAGTTTATTTGTTGTATGGTTAGGAAGTTGGTTAAAAGGAAAATACATTCAACAGATTCGAATGATTTGTGACCATCTCTTCTCAAATTTCAAACACAATTCATGTAAGGAAAAAGAACGTTTCTTTTGTGCGCTATGTGATTGGTTTCTTTTTTCTTGCTGTATGGTTAGGAAGTTGGTAAAAAGAAGATACATTCAACAGATTCAAATGATTTATGACAGTCTTTTCAAATAAATTCATGTAAGAACAGGATTTGCTAATTGCTGAATTAAGAGGAACTTGTTAGTTGAGATAGTCATTGGAGTCTGTCCGACCCAGTTTTAGAATATTCACCAAAGCAAGACCACTATCTATACATGTGGTGGACACAGCTAGACACAGTCAATTATTTGAATTGGTCTTGAATGTACCCCTATCTTAAATGGAGTCTTCTTTCTTCTATGATCCTTCATACATACCTAATCAAGGATGCAACCATAAGGTTGTAGCAAATTGTAGGATATAGCAGTATACGACTGATAGGGGCTGTTAGAGATCTTTATCAGTACTTAGTGAGCACCTCAACCGTTTATCTTTTCTTTTCTGCTTCTAAGAAATTACTAAGGTGCGCTCTTTCCAGTTGGTGCAGTATTTTGTTTGATTTTCTTGCATTATATTCCATATGCAACTAACTTTCCCTTATTTCTCAGGAGAAACAACCTTTTGAACGCATCGAAGTTTCACGGCAACAAGCTCTTGATATGTTCTCTGATAATAGGTTTAAGGTTGAATTGCTATGATCTGCAGCCTTGATCCTCCTAGGCTTTTCCTGTGTGCAACATTTTTCTGGAAGCTCACATCTTATTTTATTTTCCCATCTTTTAATTAGGTTGAAATCATTAAGGATTTACCTGAAGATAAAACAATCACAGTATACAGATGTGGACCTTTGGTTGATCTGTGCCGTGGTCCCCATATACCGAATACATCTTTTGTTAAAGCACTAGCCTGTACAAAGGTGAGTTGCTGCATATCCTCATAGAAGAAAGAGTCAGCTTATGTGTTGATTCAATCTTTTCTGATTAATCTAATGATTCTAGGCTTCATCAGCATATTGGAGAGGAGATAAGGACCGTGAAAGCTTGCAAAGAGTTTATGGAATATCTTTTCCAGATCAGAAACGGTTGAAGGTGACTTTGAAAAGCTACTTTGATTGTTAAAGATAGTATATTGATATTCAGCAGCAAGAAGGTGGTGTAAGTTGACTTTGAAAAACGGGCTACATCAGTTTTGGTTTTTACTTTGATCTACTGCCACTATGCCTTACTGAAATATTGTCAATTAATAGAACAATTTTTTTGGAACTGCTTCACAAAATAAAAGCTTATGAAACTGCAGACCACTTAATTTTCATATACTTCCCATACCTGCCTTCCTTTAAAAAAGAAAAACGAACGGAAAAAGGATGCAGAAAAAAGAGGAAATAACCCCTTATTTAGTGTGAGATGTTTTGGATCTCAAAATTGTTTTTCAGCGATAATATTTGATCAAGGCTTTGCTGATTTTTAAAGTGTCTGTTGTTGCAACATGGAATCCATCAAAATACACCAAGTGTCACCTCTTGTTACTTGTACTTTGTTACGTTTTGCCCCAACTCTTCAGAGTTTGTTTTCTCTAGCTTCTTTACCATGCTTTTAGCCTTTTTCTGATGCTTTTTCTTCTTTGTTGTGAACCGGAAGGGAAAATGAGAGGAATTCAGCTTGATTATTCCCTCAAGCTATTGGGATTTAAATAGCTAAGTTTACATGTCCCAAAAAAGGAAAGGAAATCAATATAAATCAATTCCTAATTACATGATATTCTATCCTAATTACAAAATATTATATTTACATATATGTTAGAATCTTCACAGATTCTAACACTCCCCCTCAAGCTGGTACATACAAATTATATGTACCAAGCTTGCTACATAAGTAACTTTTTCTGGGACCGGCTAGGGACTTGGTGAATATGTCTGCAAGCTGATCATTTGACCGCACGAACTTTGTGACGATGTCTCCTGAGAGTACATTCTCTCTGACAATATGACAATCAATCTCTATGTGTTTGGTCCGCTCGTGGAACACTGGTTTCGATGCAATGTGAAGTGCAACTTCATTATTGCACACAAGTTCCATTTCTTTAATTTCTCCAAATTTCAACTCCTTCAGTAGTTGCTTGATCCATATGAGTTGACATGCTGCTACTGCCATAGCTTGATATTCTACTTCTGCGGTAGATCTAGCAACCACATGTTGTTTTTTACTTTTCCGAGACACTAAATTTCCCCCAACTAAAACACAATATCCAGAAGTGGATCGTCTATCAAAGGGTGACACTGTGTAGTCTGCATCTGAATAGCCAACAATTCTCTCATGTCCTCGATCTTCATAGAGTAGTCCTTTTCCTGGAGTCGATTTTATTTATCGAAGGATGCGAATAACTGCATTCCAATTACCGTCCCAAGGATAATTCAAGAATTGACTCACAACACTAACCGGGAAGGTAATATCAGGTCGAGTCACTGTGAGATAATTCAATTTTTCTACCAGCCTTCTATAGATTCCAGGATCGCTAAGAGGATTCACCTGACCTGGTAGGAGTTTAACATTTAGATCCATTGGAGAATCAATAGGCCTACAATCTGTCATTCCTTTCTCAAGAATATCAAGTGCATACTTCCTTTGTGAAATGACAATTCCTGTTTTGGATTGAGCAACCTCAATGCTCAAGAAGTACCTCAATCAACCAAGATCCTTAGTATAAAAGTGCTGAAAAAGGTGATGTTTTAATTTGGTAATTCCATCATCATTACCTATGATGACTATGTCATCAACATGCACTACCAACTACATGCACAAACTTGGAGTAGAATGACGATAAAACACCGAATGATCAGCTTCACTTCGTATCATGCCAAATTCCTGAATAACCATGCTAAACTTTCCAAACCATGCTCGAGGAGACTGCTTCAGGCCATAAAGTGCTCGTTGTAATCTGCACACCATGTTACTAGACTCCCATGAGCAACAAAACCAGGTGGTTGCCCCATATATACCTCATCTTCGAGATCCCCATAAAGAAAGACATTTTTGATATCCAACTGGTAAAGAGGCCAATGGCGAACAACAACCATAGATAAAAAGAGACGGACTGAAGCAATCTTAGCCACAAGAGAGAAGGTATCACTATAGTCAAGACCAAAAACCTGTGTATAACCTTTGGCAACTAATTGAGCCTTCAGACGATCAATCTGTTCATCGGGGCCAACCTTCACTGTATATATCCAACGACAATCAACTATAGGCTTACCTGGAGGCAGAGGAACGAGCTCCCAAGTATGTAAGACAGACATCTCCTTATTTTGGATTATATGAAATGAGAGTAATAGGGAAATAAGTTTAGAAGAATCTAAGGACTTCAAAGAATCCATTTTATTTCTATATTTTGGTGAAAATAAAACATTTTTCGTAGATAGTTGAGTAGTCTTCATAGGAGATGAAGAGTAGCACACATATCATTGTAAGTTATTTGAATTCTTGGTTGTTGAATTAATGAACAAATATTTGATCTATCAGTAAAAGAAAAAGATGTCTAGTATTAGTGTTGTCGTGAGGAAAGAGAAAAGGTAACAGAACTGCTTCCTGTGAGGAGTTTTTAATAAAACAATCGTTATTATAGGAATACATGGATATGCTGGAGGAAGCAAAGAAATACGATCACAGAGAGCTGACTAAGAAGCAGGAGCTTTTCTTTTTTCATCCATTAAGGTAAACCTTGAAATTAATTGTAATTCCTTAATATAGGTGAATAATACTTGATCATTCTTAAATGATATTTATGCGTTTCAGCCCTGGAAGTTGCTTCTTTCTTCCACATGGCGCTCGAATTTGCAACAAACTGCTGGAGTTCATAAAGAGTCAGTATTGGAAGAGAGGCTACGAAGAGGTAATTCGCTTGTGCAATATTGGTTGCAAGGAATGTTTTGAAATGCAGACATGAATAATGGAAGTTTAGTTTCGGACTGCACGTACTATTTGCTGGCTAGAGTTCAGTCTTGACAGTTGTAGAAACTGTTCCCTTTTTAAAATTGCATATATTTCTTGATTTCATTTGAGCGAATAGTTCACTACTTGTTAGTGGACTGAATTCCTTCCGACCTAGACAAAGAGATCCTCACGTGGTTCCTAAAATATTAATTTACTATACATCCGTAGATTAGACTAAAGTAGCAAGGCTGCAGACACGTGGATAATGTCGGGCACAGACCTTTGACAAATAGACTAATTTTAAAGGTGGCATGACTCGAATGGAACACTATTTTAGACAAAGGTTTTAATATTATGTAGGACTAAATGGAAGTTGCAAAACGTATCAGTAACTGCAAAATTCCAAAAAATAAAATAAGACAAAGGTTTTAATATTATGTAGGACTAAATGGAAGTTGCAAAACGTATCAGTAACTGCAAAATTCCAAAAAATAAAATAAAGCATTCCCATAGTTCTTTAAAAGCATTCTAATAGCACCAAATAACAAATAAAATATAATGGGTAGAAGTGTAGTATGAACCAAAATATAATAATGAGCAAAACAGTCATAGACTTAAGGAGGATACTGCAACTCAAGGAAACAACAAAGCGATAGCGGTGTAATAAAGGTGGAATAAGTTCTTTTTCTTCACTGAACCAGGTTTTTTGTTTCTTCTAGTATGAATCATGGTTGTTCTTTCAGTCAATTTTGCATTCTCTATCATTATCGAGCTCCAAAGGTGGTGAATGTGGAAGCTCCGGCAGTGTGTTGGCCCTTAATAATTTTATTTTGAACTTTTTTATTACACTGACTCCAATTTTTCTCGTCAGGAATTAGGCATATTGGTGTCTAAAATTCAGATACTCATTACTTAATAAAGGGACACCCGTAATCATAGGACCCATGTGTCCTTAAATGATAACTCCAGAAAAGTAAAAAATGTGTCTGACATGCACCTGTGTCCATGCAATATTCTTTTTGCATCCATGCTTCATATGACAAGATATTTTCTTCTCATCCTTTTCTTTTTTCCTCTTTGACTGTTGAGTTGCCTCCTCTTTTTCTCTTTTTTCCCTTTCTCCTCCTCGATGTAGGAAGTGGGGAAGGGTATTGTTGAACCTAAATCTTATAGAGTTGTGTGTCGTTCTGTTTATGAGTGCTTGTCTTGATACGTGAGTTATGCAGGTTTGGAGTCCAAATATGTACAACATGCAGTTATGGGAAACTTCTGGTCATGCTGCAAATTACAAGGAGAACATGTTTGTGTTTGAGGTAAATTTTGTGCACTACTAGCTGCTTTGATATGGTGCATACAACAACAACAACATACCCAGTGAAATCCCACACCGTGGGGTCTGGGGAGGGTAGAGTGTACACAGACCTTACCTCCACCTTGGTAGGTAGAGCGGTTGTTTCCGGGAGACCCTCGGCTCAAGACAAAGCATAATCACAAGCAAGGCAATCAAAACAAAGCACGAATGGTGCATCTGAATAAGTTTTTCATTCTTTTGAAAAACCTCTAATTTCTGGAATTTAGATATTTGTTGGAGTATTTTATGTCGGTAAGAGGGGTGTAACCCATATTTATACAAATAGTGAGATAAATTTATGAATTACATAGAACCCTAAAATTGGGTTCTGATTAAGTAGATGGAGAAAAATAATCTTCTAAAGGTCGTACTAGAGGAAGAATAGGCATCCTTGTCTTTTGGGGAAAAAAGGTTTTGGAGAATGGATCCAAACACTGGGATTTGAACTCATAGCCATATGAAGAAACACAGGAAAAATTCCTGATGTTTTGTCTGCATATGATGGATCAAGTTAAGTGCTATAAGATAGAGAAATGTTTCCGTGGTGTACAATACTTCAAATAATTTCCTAGGAAAATGAATTTGTAATTACTGGTCCAATTTGGTGATCAATTTACTGAAGATGATTTCTTTTTTAGGTTTAAGATATATGGTATATGGTACAAAAATCAAAAGGAAATAGTTACATTCTTCATTGTGAAATATGTGGTGACTAAACTTTAGTTTTCTGTGGGTTTTAAACAAAAGCTTTGTTCAAGGCAGATGTAATTTGTTCCGGATAAGCTTACACATCTAGTTCTTTTTGTCGACTGATTCATATTT
This sequence comes from Anisodus tanguticus, assembly GCA_034509755.1. Lineage (NCBI taxonomy): Eukaryota > Viridiplantae > Streptophyta > Magnoliopsida > Solanales > Solanaceae > Anisodus > Anisodus tanguticus. Next base: position 44,602,171 of record CM067550.1, on the reverse strand, counting down.
CGTCAAATTGTTAATATGACATGTATAGTATAGTTGACTGCAGAAAGTATTCAAATGTTGAAAAGGAGTTATGTAACTGTGGAACACTTTTTGCTTAATTTCATTCTCTGTTTACTCCATCTAATTATCCATTACATTTTGTCTGACGGTTTTCCATTGTATGTGATGGTGTCTGACTGCACAGACTTTAAGTTGTTAAGTTGACTTATATAATATGTTAGTGATAACAGAAGAAAATATCAAAATAGTGGGTTAAAAAGAGGGAAAATATTGCCTGAAAGTTAAAATTTGAGTAGTCTAATGAATTCCTTGAAAGGTGTGAAAGTTACAAATGGTATGGAACATTTCAAAATGGAAAAAGTATTATTTAAATTAGAAGAAAATGTTAACTAGTGGTTGAAAAGAGACATTATTGCGTGAAAGATAAAATGTGAATAGTCTAATGAATTTAAATTTTTGAAAGTTGTGAAAGTTACCCATGGTATAAAATATTTTGGAATGTCTCAAGATGGACAAGTATTTTATAAATTGCAATGGAGGAAGTGCTTTTTGGGTAGCCAAAGATTGTTATATTACATGGCTTTTTTGAGGTTTCCTCTTGCTCAGTTCTGTCTTACTAGGCATTATATTACTCCCTATTGATAGTTGAAGGTATAGGATCATATTGCATGCTTATAATATTTTGAATTCGTTTTGTCAATAAAAGGCTGAAAGGGTTATAGATTTATCTAGGATAAGTAGTTTAAATTCAATAAGCATCAGTGAGTAACAGTAAAATTGAAAAAAAAAAGGAATATTTTCCAAAAAAAGGGGGAAAAGGATAATAAATTAAGTACTATATCTAGTAATTCCAATTCTTTTCCACATATTAAAAAATTTCATATAAATTTTAGTAGTTCTGTCTATGTGCTTACAAAGTCTCGAATTGATAAGTGAAGAGACGTGTATGTCTCCCATGTATATTATAATGCTCACAAATTGACATGCAGGTTATTTATTTAGGATAACTGATAAAAAGGATATTTAGTTAGGATAGGAAATGCCAGATTGTACAGTAGAAACAAGAAATACCTTCACTTGTTTTGAGATATTTAGTTTTGACATAATCCCGATTTGTGTTGTTTTTAACCCTCCCTTTTTTTTTTTTTTGGAGGATTCTGTTTACATTAAAATAGGTAGATAGGTTCTTGCCAGAGCTGTAGTTTATCGTCTTGTAAGAAGTGCTGCCTCTGGCTGAACAGATTTTGCTAGCTATAGTTTGTGGTAATGTTTCTTGTTTCTTCATGCTGCAGATCGAAAATCAAGAATTTGGGCTGAAGCCAATGAATTGCCCAGGTCATTGTTTGATATTTGATCACAGAGTTCGTTCTTACAGGGGTGAGCTTTTCCATAGTTACTTTTCTTCTTTCTTCTTTGCTTGTATGTTTTTGGTTTACTGTTGTTCTGGCGTGCAGCTTAATGAAACTAAGGCATGCCTAATCTGAAATTTTCATGACAATGTAGAGGACGCTTGACCATGTGAAGTGTTGGTGCTACTAGTAACTGCAAAAGCGCTGTTGGGTTGTCTATGATATTCATGCTAAGCCAGATTGTCAAATTTAAATAATCTCAACACAGTGCACCTTGAGGGGTGAAGTTTCATGGAAATCTGTTATCTAAAAGGATGGCTATTTAAACGTACAACATGCTCACTTCAGTTATTCTTTTTAAAAAATCCATTGGTTCTCATTATTAGTTCCATCCCTAGCTTCTGCACCACAATTCAGTTCGTGACTTTTTCTTGTCTTTAATAATACTTCTATCTTTCTCATTGATGTCATTACAACTGCAGAGCTACCACTTCGTCTGGCTGACTTTGGAGTTCTACACAGGAATGAGGCCAGTGGTGCACTTACTGGCTTGACGCGTGTCAGGAGATTCCAGCAGGTATTGCCACATTTTTTAATTTCCATTTATAGATCGTGCAAGTGTTTTTTAAGGAGCAATAATTGTTTGTTTCATACACGAAAATTTGCCATGTGTCTTCCTGAAGAATCTGTTCCTATGAAAACTTTATTACTAAACTCTGTTGCGCTAAGACAACCTTTGTTTCTAACCCTATTACTTCGCAGGATGATGCTCACATCTTTTGCAGGGAGTCACAGGTGAGTTGAGATTTATATGTGCAGTAAACCTACATAATTGGCAAAATAGTTTACTTGTCAAAAAAAAATTGGGAAATGGTTTGACCTATATTCTTACAATGCAGATTAAGGATGAAGTCAAGGGTGTCTTAGATTTCATCAGCTATGTGTATAAGATATTTGGTTTCACTTTTGACCTGAAGTTATCAACGGTACGACTTTTATGTATTCCATCACTGATCAAATTCGTTATAAGCTATTTCTGCTAAACTAAGTTGCGTGGACTATTCACTTTGGATGCCGCATCGTGTCGTTTTGGAGAATCCGACATGCACCCGTTGACATTTTTGAAGAGTCCGAGCAACATAGCTGCTAAATATAGGTCCTACATGCATTCATTGTAGTAATAATCATTAGAGATAGTTGCACTTATGGAACATTCTTCACTGTTTCGGACTTGTCCTGAAAGTGAAGTGCAAGCACAATTGTATTTTCTGTTCTTATATTGGGAGTTTCTCGATGTGATGTAAGGTGCATTTCATGAATGTTTTCCACATTTACACATTTCTGGCGTGAATTTGTCTCCGTGTATACCCACTCATATTTCTGACTTGCAGAGGCCTGAAAAATATCTTGGAGACTTAGAAAGTTGGGAAAAGGCTGAAGCTGCTCTTGCAGAAGCATTGAACGAGTTCGGGAAGCCTTGGGAGGTTTGTTATAAATATTTTTTTTGGATTTGGACATCCTGTATTGTGACTCTACACCTTTTTTGGTGCGTCTTTGTTATTCGCTCCATTCCAATTTATGTCGCCACACTTAATGTTGATACCATTCTACTATAAATTTGCTTACCGAATTTTATTTATTTTCTTTTTTATTTAGAAATTTGTAAATAAGCTTACAACCCTATTCATTTAGACTGCTTACACCATTCTAGTCGTCTTATATTTACTCTTTTACTATTTAAATTAATATCTTAAACTTTTTGCGCAATTGAATAGCGTCAAATAAAATGAAGCACAAGGAGTAGCTTTTCTGGGTTACACAATAGAAAAAGGCCCCGGGGTCCAGGGATTGGGGTAGTCACCCTGTTGTGTCAGTATATTTTTTTGGTTGTTTCTTTTTTTGTGATTTCTTTAATCTTCCCTTTGACTGAAAGAATCCCGTTGAATCAGATCAATGAAGGAGATGGAGCGTTTTACGGTCCAAAAATTGATATCACTGTTTCTGATGCAATGAAAAGGAAATTCCAGTGTGCAACATTGCAGGTTAGATTTAGTCTTATTTTCCTTGGTTCATTTCTACAAAAAGATCATTCATCTCTGAAATTTACCTTTATGCTCTTAGCAAGATCGATTGCACCAAGTTGGAAATATCATCTGAGTGCTTTCTTTTTCAGCTTGATTTCCAACTTCCTCAACGATTCAACCTATCATTCTCAGCAGAAGATGAAAGTAAGAGGGAGAGACCAGTTATGATACATAGAGCTATACTTGGGTCAGTTGAGCGTATGTTCGCTATTCTTTTGGAGCATTTCAAGGGGAAATGGCCTTTCTGGCTTAGTCCACGTCAAGCGATGGTCTGCCCAGTTTCTGACAAATCTCAGTCGTATGCACTTGAGGTAGTTATATTTACGTACTTTTATCTAACGAATATCATTTCATGAATTATTGTTTCCTGTGTAGTTCATCCATTATGAAATTACGTTAACCTTTTGCTCGTCTTTTGTTCAGCTCCGGGAGCGGATACATGATGCTGGTTATTATGTTGATGTTGATACCAGTGACAGGACAATCCAGAAAAAGGTTAGTGTTTAATTTAGTTTATCAGGTGAGTGTTCATGCTTTTGAAAAGAAAACAAACATCTACACGGGGCGCTATTTGTCTACTTATTGCATTAGTCATGCCTATTTCGCAATTTGTGAGGGCCGTTCTAGATATATAAGAAATTTTTGATTATTAATAACATAATAAGATTAGTAACTTACTTCAGAAAATGCATGTCTGATTCGCTCTAGTTCAAGGTCATTTAGCAATTTTTGTATGAAATTATCATTAATTTACAGTAATTTTAGGTCTAAATACAAAGTAACAATGATTATCCCTGTTTGTTGGGGAGTTTACTTTATAAAAAGGAATAAAGGCAGTATTAGTAATAGCTAGCCACAAGACCTGGTAAAATCGACCTATTATGACACTTTCTCGTTCACAAGTCTGCAAAGAACTAATCTAATCATCAGGATGGTCAATTTGATCTTATAATTTGTAACGGAAAAATAGTCACATTGTCCTTCAATTTTTTTGTCAAATATATAATGAATCGTTTTTATCAATTTCTCTCCTTTAAAGTGGATCTACCTATTTGTTGTATGTGAAAATCTTCTATGGGGTGTCACATAAGCTATAAGTCTATTAGGAGATTCACTTGACATAAAAGACAGATCCTTCCAATAAACAAACATTAGTTTTTTTTTTAAGTGCTTGTGTTGATGTATCAACTAAGTCAATAATGATTGCCTTCTTCTTTGACTGGACTGATGGCATATTAAGGATTGGCAACGACTGCTACTCTCCTGAATTTTTAAAGCTACATCTGGCTTCAGACAGAAAAGTTTACTAGTGGACTGAAAAATAGAAAAAAAGGATGTAACATACGTCCACAGAGTAATAGGTAAATGTGGAAATTTTATTGTATATCCGTTCCTGTACTCTGAAGCATGCACGACTGCGATTGGATCGACGTAAAGCTTTCAGCTTTGAAGCTATATATCTGATAAAAAAAATTCTCGAGCAATACAAGTTCAATCTCAAATCGAATTTCTGTTGTCCTGTTAAAAAAGAAATGCTTGTCTATGGGTGTTAATGTATATGCAGGTACGAGAGGCTCAAGTGGCACAATATAACTATATTCTAGTTGTTGGAGAAGCGGAAGCCAGTAGTGGGGAGGTATCTCTATTACTTGCACTTCTATATCCCCCAACCTATACTGCTAACATATCTTTTTATAATGTGCAACTGAACAAGATGAAAAAGAAGTATCTAGATCACTTTTATCTGGCTCCATTACAGTTGTGATCTCTCTAAGTTTGGATTGATAAATAATTTGGTCAAAAGCCATCATTTCCTTCATGTAACATTGGTATTGATTTGGATGTTTTGTGGTTCACTTGTTTGCTTTCTTGGTGTTCCTCTTCTTCAAACTTATTATTTTCTTACATAAATTATGCTTAACTTTCTATAAATTACTGGTGTCTTTATCCAATCCCATTTGAAAATCTAGATAGGAGAGCATGCAGTGGTCACAGACTCCTGGTGACTGAAAATTGTAAGACTTTAGCAACAAATTTCTCTGTGATTTGCCCTAGAAAGATCTTCAGAAGCCATTGCACAATTGAAAGTTATTGCAAATTGAACATGAATGAAGTAGCTTGTAGAGAACATAAAAAGTATTTAATATATTTTGGTGGCCAATCAGCTCGCCTCTGGCTTGATAAGTCTGACTTTCCTTGGCAAGATGTTTCTACTGAGCCACTGATTGATTTCATTGATTTTTTTTTGTATTTTTGACTGTCCCCAGGGCTTTGGTCTAATGGTAAGAGCACCACGTGATATGTGTGGGATAGGCGCATGTCATGGGTTCGAACCTTGGCAGAATAAACCTGGTATTTAAGTTGAAATGGTGGAGTTGGGGGGTTCATTAGAAATATTCTGCATAATGACATGGAACAGTTTTCTTTTTTACTTTTTACTTTCTGTACAATAGCTCTTGCTGCAAGGAGTATTTTAATTTGCCGTTTATGCTTCGATCTTCTTGGTGTAATCCTTCATGTATTCTTCATAACTTCTCATTTTAAGTCTCGTAGCCAACATTCAACTGCTTTATTCTTGCTGAAAATCTGATCTTCTTTATATGTAAATGATTTCAGGTGAGCGTTAGAGTGAGAGACAAGCCTGAACATCAAGTCATGACAGTTGACAGCGTCCTCACTCACTTCAAAGATGCGGTTGCATCGTTTCAGTAGGAATCACTGTTTTTCTTGCGTTGTACCACTGAAGAAATGTAGTCCATAATCAAGGTTCAATTATGTCTTACATGTGTGAGATTGTAATGCATGCCAACTTTTTTGTTCTTCAGCAATCGAAAGCCATTTGTATTAAAACACTTATATAGATTCAGGGAATTTTTGTATTATGCCCATATTTTTTACTATTGGGGTGGTAATTGGTCTCAATTGTGATAGACAGTTGAAGTCGGTAGCTCATATTGATTTGTGAGTTTAAATTTTTCCCAGATAGGTTAGCAGTACTCCACCATGTTGTTTTGCATTTTGTTACTTTTAAAGGATGCATTCGATCTTCTGCCCGATTGGATTTCATTCTTGCTAGAAATTCTTTATTTTTATCAGTATGTCATAGCATCTTCTGTTCAACCAGTTACCTACGTTCACTCCGATAAAAATTATATGTTGTTCGTTAACCTTATACTTGCTGGTTGAATCTCAGTTTCCATTCTCCCCGGGCTTGCCATTTTCCAGGAGAGATTAAAAAAGGGAAAAAAAGATCATAATAAGGGAGTCCTCAAATTGATGTATTAATCGTAAAACTCTGTGCCCTGTTAATAAATGTTATATATTAGCTAGAGAATAAATGGGAGGAAAGAGGGTAAGAAAGCACCATAATTTTTATGTGGTATCTCAGTTCCAATATTTCATTTTCTTAGTGAAATGATTACTACTATGTCATATCATATAGAAGCTCCTTTTTGCCATTGCAATGCAATCAACTCCTTCAAAAGGTTCAATTCCAAATGAATCTTTTCTAATGGTCCCTTTGTACGGTCGATGCTCTTTTACCTACCACCATACTCACGTATGCAATGACTTTTCTTTTTTTCTTTTAAGAGAAATCTTTTTTCTTATTTTTCCCTTTTGAGTGTTAATCCCCCCCCCCCCCCCCCCCCCCCCCCCAAACCCCTTACTTAGGTGATAAATAGTGCTTACCAACTTATCCCCCATGTAATTAGAATTATTTATCTACCAGTTAAGTCTCGTTTTTTTGTTTGAGTATTGATAAATTGAGTGCCAAATATCAATTCTTAACATGGATTTTACTTATGAATGAAAATTTATCAAAATTAGATTTTGGTAAAAGTTGATGCTACAAGCTTGTAGAATGTTAAAGTAGGGAAAAGTTCTTTAGTAGGCACAAGAAAGTATGTTGGGAATATTTCCAAAATTCACAACACAGTGAGTGAAACAAGAAAGGAAGAAACTATTATTACTTTGTTAGCTGTGGAGAATATCAATTCTTCCTAATACAATCGAAATAGAACATCCAAACAATGCCCTTAATTACCATCATGTCCTCTAATATCCATTATTGGGCGTGCTGCTACTTACATTCAAATCATGATGATAACCATAATGTTGTTGATGATGATAATGGTGATGTCTATAAGATGACACTGAACTACTACTCTCTCCACCATGATGCTCTAATTTCTCATTACTATTATGATTATTCTAATTTTTTCTTCATTATTATTCTCCTCCTCTTCATCATACTCTTCTTTTGCCACTTTCTCCAACCCCAACATTTCAACATTAGGCCTATAGTGGGGTTGGTACTCACAGTAGGTAGGTATTGAACCCGTCATTACATCAGCAACATCTGCTGGAACGACAGAGGGCAGCTTGGAAAGAAGTGCTTCCAAGCTGCTCATTGACGGTGTGATCTTCATGTTTGGATGTTGATTGAAATGTTCGTACAATTCAGTTGGTGGTGGTGGTGCTGCTAAATTGGCTTGGAAATGCCATGCGTCCGGTGGCGCTCCATAGCCGTCCACCTTGAATGGATATGCTGAGGAAGATGGATGTGGCAATAGTACTCCTGGAATGCTTTCTACGTAACTAAACCTCTTTCTTAGTAGCACTACATAGCTCAGGTCTTCAATAACCTGCATAATTAGTCGGGCTAAGGTTCGAGAGTACATAACTACAAAAAGAAAACCTATATGTAGTCCATCATATATGTTTCAAGTATGTTAGTTAATGATTTTAAGCTATATGAACTGAAAATATAAACGATATTTGCACTAACAATGCATTTAAACCGGTTATAACATGTCATTACTTTATTTTTACCATCAGGTTTGATTTTGAAATCGAAAATCACATATTGTTATAGGTCAACATAATCTGATAGTGTTAAAATTCTTTCCATTTTCAGTGCACAGAACATAAACTCTTTTCGTTGACATAGTGTTGGGTCTTTATAGGGTTTTGGAGAGAGGAAATGAAGATATTATACCTTATGAACAGCTCCCAACTGAATGACACCTTCTCTAACAGCAATCAAGGCTATTGTCTGAAGATAAAGCAAAAATTTGATCCAAGTTGAATATAATGTCAATTATGGAATATGGTAATTTTTTTGGGGAAATATAAAATTAATTTTGTAAACATACTTTTATACCAGAACGGAACTGAGCTTCCCAAGTTCTTGGGTGCTGTTAAAATAGGAAAAATAAATAAAATGCATAAGAAAACATGTAAAAATAAACAGAAAGTACTGAAAATTTATGAAGCTTAATTAGAATTGAATTATATGTGCTTACAGAATCAGCAGAGTTGTGCCATGCAGACAAGAAATTGATTTCTTGTTCATTAGGTTCTTTATAGATCCATTTATGACTGTGATCTGCTGCTACTTTTCCAATTATACTGCAAATATTTTTTAAAAAAAGTATATATAAAAACTAAAACAAACTCATGAGGAATAAATTTTAATTTTGCATATTATTCTTTTGTTATATACCCTTCTCCGTAGTTGTAAATTTCATGTGACATCTTGAAAAAAAGTTCAGGTTGAAGCCCTTGATAATGTTGATATTCTCCATAGTTATTATTAGAAGATCCTGGACATTCACTTGCATTCATCTCAGCCGTTGATGCTGCAAAATTGCAAAAACCATCTTCCCATACCAATATCCTATCATTTGTACACAAACAAAAAAAGAATTAAATTCCAACGAGCAAAATTTTCCCAAAAAATAAAATAAATATAGGAATATTTGACATATGATATGAGCAAAATATTTACCAGTTCCTTCTATTCCCTCTTGACCTATCATATGCTCCTCCTTGACTATCCCACCTAATTTACAAAAACAAAAAGAAAAGGATACAATTAGCCTACACGAATTTGAATTAATCGGACCAATCGATTTCAGATACCAATATGGTAAATAATTTTTTTTAAAAAGAGATATGAAGTTAGATACTTGGGAGGAGGGTAATTTCTGGGCAAGATTCTCCAAAAAACAGCATAAACCCATTGAGAATTTTCATGAATACACAAACTTCTTAGAGAGTGTTGAAGAAGATGAGTAACTCCTAAAGAGCTAAGTTGTTCTTCCATTTGGATTTCACACAATGTTTCTTGCTTTTTCTTTGTTTTTTTTCTTCCTTTGGCACTTGAAAGAATTTTTTTCTTTCTCTTCTATAATTGGTGTATAAGAAGAAGAGACATAACATCCTTTAGTTGCTTTATATAAGGCCACCACCAAAGAAATTAAATAGTATCATCACATTTATATCTCCTTCTTCTTCTCTCCCATAGATAATTGATAATGATAATGAATCACCAAAAGGTTGTGATGTAATGGATAGAAATTCTTTCTTTTTAATTAGAAATCTTGGATTTGAATTTTGAATAAGAAAAAAATATTTTAAAATGAATTTTACTTGATATGAATTCAAATTAATTGAGATCACGATATAAATATCGAATACCCAATAAAAAAAAATGATAATGAGAGAAGGGTTTGTTTTCAAGATTATACCAAAATGAAGTGCAGAAGGCCCCACGCTTTTGCCTGCCCGGTTTCCAATACTCTCTTTTTCAAATCCCTCTATTCAAAATAATTTACTTATATAGTTATATGTATGCACTCATGGTATAAAATAAAATTGGTATTGTTAGTCGGCGGAGTTAGAGCTTGACATTTATGAGTTTGGTATTTTAATTTGTAAAATTTATTGAGTTTTATATTAATAGAATATTTTTAATATATAGAGTTTGGAGTAAAATTACTGAATTCAACAAGATTCATAATCGAAGTGTTAGTTCCACCCTTGATTGTCAGTATTTTAACATATTATAAATAAACAATCTATTATCTTTTAAGTTAAACTTATATACATCAAAAATACTATCAAGTCCGTATTATAGTAGGTAACCCACCTTCATATTACTTACTAGAGTACTTTTTTTGGAGGGTAAGTGGGTAACCTGTACATATCCATTTTGGTGTTTTATAGTGTATATTTTTTTAATAATATAGGTGTATATAAGTTAAATATTTTATTTTTATATTTTTGTGATCAATTATTTATAATTTTTTTAAAGTGATTTGATAGTGTATTTTTTTTTAAATGGCCATAAAAGATATATATGAGTTTTCTCCCTATTAGCGAATATTCACAGTATATTTTATAATTATGATAGATGTATATTTAAGGTAACTCAAGATTCTTATTGTATTAGGAATCAACCATTTAAGGTAAGTTAGGATTATTGCTGTATTAGGAATCAACCTCTGTACAACTATATATATTGTGATTAATGAAAGGAATCCATAAGGGAGATTATTCCACTCTTACATGGTATCAAGAGCCAAACCCTAAATTCTACTCCCAAAGCCGCCGACCACCACCCTCTCTCTTCTTCCTTCTCGGTCGACGACCACCATGTCTTCCCCCACTAATTTCGGTTCCTCCACTGGTACTTTTGACAACCCCCACCACGCTCATCGTCTTCTTTTCATCCGGCTTTCGCCGTTACCAACATCAAGAATTATATCCCTATAATTCTTGATCAAGAAGATTGTCAATATTCCATGTGGACAAAACTGTTCTATATTCATGCATGTGCGTACAATGTGCTAGACCATATTAATGACTCTGTTCCTCGTCCCACCGATATTGCCGACTTGACATGGCGTCGCCTTAACGCCATCGTCAAACAATGGATATACGACACCATCTCAAAAGACTTGTTGTGTACTATCATGAAAACAGGTGCTACGGCACGTAACCTTTGGGTACGGTTAGAAGAAATCTTTCAGGATAATAAAAATACTCGGGCCGTGTATTTGGAAGAGCAGTTCAACAATACGCATCTCGAGAATTTTAACAACATGTCTGAATATTGCAAACAACTGAAACTCATAGTGGACTAACTTTCCAACGTCCGGACATCTGTTTCAGAAACCAAAATGGTACTTCAATTAGTTGCTGGTTTACCAAAAGGTGAATACGATACACTTACGACGATGATTCAACAAGCTGACCCACTACCAAGTTTCACCAAGGCACGTTCACAACTATTGTTGGAAGAAACCCGCCGTGCTAAACAAGAGGAGCACAATCACAAGGCGTTAGCCATTGACGGCATGACACCACCGGCGACCAACACCACCCCGCCACCACCGCAAGACCACCACCACCAGCAGTCCCGCAGCGAAGGGCGTGGCGGCAGAGGCCGCGACAATAACAACAAAGGAAAGGGCCACGACAAGGGCCACCGAAACCAGCAACCAGGCCCAACCCCTGCTCCCTACTTCCAGTGGGCTGGACAGCAACCCTGGCCCAATATCGGGAACTGGGCCTCGCCTGCTTGCCCTTACCCAACATTAGGGGCCCAGTTCCAGTAGGCTGCTTGGTCACCCGGTCTCCACCACAGCCAACAGGAAGGCCCATCAGCAGCAGCAGCAGGCCCACATGGTCTCGGTCCAGTAGCACCCGCAAGGCAGCAGCCTGGCCCCCACCGATTTGGGCCAGGCCTTCAGCACCGTGAACCTTCAACAACCCGACGATAATTGGTACATGGATATCGGAGCCACATCTTACCTCACTCGGTCATTAGGTAACTTATCCCAAATGCTTCGGTTACAGTGTCCTCAATTTATTACTATTGGCAATGGTCATCGCATTCCAATTGAAGGTTACGATAACACACATACCAAACATCCCCACTCACCTTTCTCCCTCAATCATGTCCTTTACACACCCAACATCATTAAAAATTTAATCTCTGTTAGAAAATTCACTCGCAATAATTCTGTGTCTGTCGAATTTGACCCTTTTGGTTTTTCTGTGAAGGATCTCAATACGGGGAAAATTCTTACGCGCTGCAATAGTGTGGGAGACCTCTACCCCTTCACTCAATCTTTCGCTGTCAGAATTCATTCACATGTCTCACTTGCTGCTATCTCTCCGTCAACTTGGCATAACAAACCCGGACACCCAGGAGATCTTATTTTTAATATTCTTAGGATTAATAAGCGTATTCAATATAATAATGGGAAACTTGTCCAACATTGTTTTTCTTGCCCGCTTGGCAAACATACTCGTATTCCATTTATGTCATCCAACAGTGTTACTTTTTCTCCATTCGATATTGTTCATGCAGATTTGTGAACATCTCCGGTTGTCAGTTCCTTGGGTCATAAATTCTATCTAGTATTATTATATGATTTTCACACTTTGTATGGATCTACACTAAAGTTCAAATCTGAAGTTTTTGCCAAGTTTCTTGAATTTCAAAAATTCATTAAAACACAGTTTGAAAAATCTATAAAATCTTTTCAATGTGATAATGGACGTGAATTTAATAATTTGACATTTCACAATTTCTGGTCTAAACAAGGCATGGTTTTCCATTTTTCCTGTCCCTACACTTCCTCCCAAAACGACAAAGCTGAACGAATCATACGTACCATCAATAACATGGTTCGTACCCTTCTTTTTCATGTCAGTCTTCCACCGCCATTCTGGGTCTACACTGTTAAAATGGTAGAGTACCTCCTTAATATTTTATCAACCATCACTCTCCAAAATAAGACCCTAATCGAAATCTTATACCGTAGGTTCCCTTCCTATGACCAACTCTGCATCTTCGGTTGCCTAAGCTACCCCAACCTGGCCTCCACTGCATCTCACAAACTAGCCCCACGCAACACGCCATGTGTCTTCATCGGTTTCTCACCCAATCATCGGGGTTACCTGTGCTATGACATAGCCACTCGTAAGATCATTATCTCACGTCACGTTACATTCGACGAGGCGAACTATCCATTTTCAAATCTCCAAAAATTCCAAACCACGGATTACACATTTCTCGATGAGTCTCTTCTGTTTCCTATAATCCAGTTAATGTGTCACCGGCAGTTTCCTGTTCCGACGAAGACTGCACCAGCAGCTTCGTCACCAATAATGTCCGGCGTTGTCTCCGACAAAACACCCCCTATCTCTCGGTCGAACCCTCCACTGCTCGACCCTCCTGTGTCACCTACCCCACCAACTGTTTCTCGACCAAAACCAGCAAGTCAGCAGCCACATATCGCAGATCACCCACTGCTGCCTCCAGAACCCGTAAGCCAGCAGCCTCAAACCCCAGTCCAAACACTGCTGCCTACCCACCGCATGGAGACTCATACCCAACACGTGATTTTCAAACCTAAGGTTCACTTCAATCTCTCCACACAAACCTTATCACCCATTCCAAAAAACTCCAAAACTAGCCAAACTGGACCCTAATTGAAATGCGACCATGTGCGAGGAATTTAATGCTTTAACCAAGCAGAACACTTGGGATTTAGTACCTAGACCGGACGATATGAATGTTATCCGGTGTATGTGGCTATATCGTCACAAGTTCAGAGACAGTGGTGACTTAGAGCGGTATAAGGCAAGACCGGTCGTTAATGGAACTAATCAGCAGCAGGGTATTGATTGTGGTGAGACATTCAGTCCGGTTGTTAAATCGGCCACTATTCAAACTGTTCTCAGTATTGCTATGGGCATGCATTGGCCGATTCATCAGCTTGATGTCAAGAATGCATTTCTTCATAGGGATTTGAAAGAAACTGTGTACATGCATCAGCCCCCTGGCTTTGTTCATCCGGCAGCCTCGCAGTATGCATGTCGTCTTAGAAAGTCATTATATGGCTTGAAACAGGCACCTCACGCTTGGTATGATCGATTTGCCAGGTATATTATGCAGATCGGATTTATTTGTAGCAGGTGTGATAACTCTCTCTTCACTTTCATCGAGGTAGCAACACTGCTTATTTGCTATTATATATGGATGACATTATTCTCACTGCCTCCTCTGACGGTTTGAAGAATGAAATCATTGCTCTACTCAAAACTGAATTTGCTATGACTGATTTGGGCAAACTGAGTTATTTCTTGGGTATATCCGTGGCCAGATCGGTCCCTACTATGTTTCTGTGTCAGCGCAAATATACGGAAGAAATAGTGTGTAGGGCTAAAATGGAAAATTGTAAAAGTATGCCAACTCCGGTTGACTCGAAATCCAAGCTTAGTGCCAATGATGGTGCACCAGTTTTTGATCCCACCCTATATCGGAGTCTTGCAGGTGCTCTTCAGTATCTCACATTCACTAGGCCTGATATTGCATATGCCGTTCAGCAAGTGTGTCTGTTTATGCACGCCCCTCGAGAGTCTCATTTTGCGGCCCTCAAACGTATTATCAGATACATTAAAGGCACACTTGACTTTGGACAGCATCTATACCCCTCTGCCCCAACCAAATTACTCTCCTACACGGATGCAGATTGGGCAGGATGCCCGGAGACACGTCGCTCCACCTCAGGCTACTGTGTATTTCTTGAGGATAATCTTATTTCATGGTCCGCCAAGCGGCAGGCCACGCTATCCCGTTCGAGTGCTGAAGCAGAGTATCGCGGAGTTGCTAATGTCGTTGTTGAGATCTGTTGGCTCCGAAATCTTCTTTTGGAGCTCCAGTGTCCACTGCGTAAGCCGTCTATAGTCTACTGTGACAACATATCTGCCATCTATATGTCTCATAATCCGGTCCAACATCAGCGGACCAAGCATATCGAGATGGATATTCACTTTGTGCGTGAGAAGGTTGCCCTTGGTCAGGTCAAAATATTACACGTGCCTTCCTCCTATCAGTATGCAGATATTTTCACAAAGGGACTACCGAGACAACTCTTCACCGACTTCCGATCCAACCTTAGCGTTCGGCCTCCTCCCGCTCCGACTGAGGGGGAGTATTAGCGAATATTCTCCGAATATTCAGAGTATATTTTGTAATTATGATAGATGTATATTTAAGGTAACTTAGGATTCTTATTGTATTAGGAATCAACCATTTAAGGTAATTTAGAATTCTTATTATATTAGGAATCAACCTCTGTACAACTATATATATTGTGATTAATGAAAGAAATTCTTAAGGGAGATTATTTCACTCTTACCCTCCCCAAGTTTCTCGTGAAGCCAATTTCAATTTTACCTTGAGAAGTGAGATCCCATTGCTATATGCAGGTGTCTCATTACAATAGTCCTAGTGCTAGTCTATTTTCTCTACTATTCTGGCATATTATCATTTCAGTCCCTGGAATTTATTTTCTACTTAGATTCGAATTTCATTATTTGTTGAATATTAACCAACGTGGAAAAGAAACTACACTTTTATTGGTATTATCTACAATTTATCGTTTAACCATTTTCTGCAAACTTTATTCCTATTGTGATCTACTAAGGC
Organism: Anisodus tanguticus; assembly: GCA_034509755.1. NCBI lineage: Eukaryota > Viridiplantae > Streptophyta > Magnoliopsida > Solanales > Solanaceae > Anisodus > Anisodus tanguticus. The sequence goes on along the minus strand of CM067550.1, from coordinate 44,586,446 downwards.
TGTTCACCATTTTTTGGATACTACAATATTATTTCTAATATTAATAATATGCAATGGACCTATCCTATTAGTCGAGTTTCCTTTTTTTTTTTTTAAATTTAAATTTTAAATATAATTGGAAGCATTATATACATATAAACGGTGGATGTCTAGTTTCAAGAACACCTGTGATCGCAATTACTATATTTAGTTTAGTATTATTTATAGTTAATATTTTGTAAATAAAAATTATGCAGTTATACAAAATTCACACCTATTGCCAAAATTGATTAATAGGTTTAGTGATACTCTATACCTGATGATTTACAATATTTAATTTTACCTCTATTAATAGAAATTGATCTCAATCATCATTTAAGAATTGCTCACAATATTATACATGAGTTGTTAACTTTGTCATATAAATTAGGCCGTTCAAGCCACCAATCATATTGCCAAATAAACTAAACGTGACGGGCTTTGAATGTTGCACACAACTGTGAAAGTAATACATGTCGAAATTAACAACCAAATAAAATACCAACACATGTTAAACTTTTTCGATCATAATAGAACACGTGCGGCAGAACTATTTTCGATCATAATAAAACTGTTCCAGAGAAGAATTGTACGAGGGATTTAACTAACGGTGTAAGAAAAAAATTATGTTTATCTTAATATTTAAGTTTAACCTATCATAGTAAGTTATATATTTTTTTTCATTTTCTAGGATATTAATGTAATTATCCAAATAACTTGCCTATGCTCCATTTTCGTATGCATCTTCTTCATCTCATCAGTCAGAATCCTGTACGAGTTGGAGTCACACTCGACTAAAGTTAATTTGATAGACCTATGATTGTAGTATCCTTGTCTGAATACATTATTATAAATTTGATAGACCTATGGTTATTTACACAAGAAATTATCGAAATTAATTAGTACAAACGAGTTTTGACTATATCTCTCTCTATTGTTTAATATGGTATCATGCCAGCCCGACCTCTTCTTCGACCTCTCCATCGGTGACTTATCTTTTTCCTTCGTCGTCACCTTCAATCTTCAACCATGTCTTAATACGAATAGTTTTCTTGAAGTTACCTTTTTAGGTAACTATAAAAATAGAAATTAACTACAAAATATTATTTTAATCCATGGCTAAATAGTTCATATATAGCTAACAAGATTTTTTGATAATTTATTGTTAATTCATAGTTAAATAGAATTTGCGATGAACTTTTGTTGTTTAGCTATCGTAATTATCTGTCGCTAATTTTTATTCTTCTAATAATGATATTTGGTAATGTAAAAATTCTTAAATAGTGTCTCATTGTTGTGAGTTAATTTTGGAAGAAATACATGTAAAACGTGTCAACAAACCTAACACACGATGAAGCTCGTGCATTGCCTAAATAATTCAATCTTCAAAACAAGAAAGTCTAAATGAACAGCCTAACAATTACTTACTCAATTTCCATAAGCAAGGAAATAAAAGGGGGAAAAAGAGGCAATTGGTGTACATTTCCAGCTATATTGTAGTACCAAAATTGATATACATTGGGTACTAAAAAGATAGAAAAAAGGTTCAATAAATCCAATTGTCTCATGACATATGTGTGTCATGAATGCGTCTGTATTCTTTTGACCAATTCAATCTTATTTTCTTTTCAGACTGTTCATTACATTAATAACCACATTGGTACATCCAAAATTATAAAAGCTACTAGTATTTTTTTCTTTCTTCTTGTATTTGTTGTGGTCCAACACAGAAGAAAGCAACAAATTTTATGTATAAATCTAAATGCAGAAATACAAAGTAATCCTCTCCCACCGTTCTATCAGGCCCCTTCCATGCTCACATTAGAAGAGGTCGGTTTGGCTAAGAAGATGGTTACCGGAGCAAATTCCGCCATGATGATGGCCACATCAGATGACCGTCACTCGTTCTCTGAAAATTCTAGCCAAAACCATAACAACGGTGGCGGAAAAAAGGATCAAAGTCGTAAAAATAGTGGCAAGCACCGCGGCGGCAGTGGCGGTGGTCAGAATAATAGGCAGCAGACCCACTGGCCACAACCTTGGGTCAACTGGCCGTGGGGCTGGGCCAGTGGCCCAACTGGCCTTACCCACCGTCGAATTTTTCAGGAAACCGGGCCCAATTCCAGAATGCCTCCAGGCCTAGTTTTCCGATCCAGAATGCTTCCACACGATCTGTTGGGTCGTGGAAGCATACTGGCCTGTTTGGTCCTCGGCCTCAGCAGGTCTTCACTGCTACGGGCCCAGCACCAGTCCCAACACCTATGGATATTAAGGCCGTGATGCATACACTTGGATTAAATCCCCTGGACGCAAATTGGTACATGGACACCGGAGCCACTTCTCATATGACGTCCGCGCAAGGTAATCTCTCGTCTTATTTCAATTTGAGCAAAAATCGTGGCATCATTATTGGTAATGACAATTCAATTTCAATTCGAGGTTATGGTCACACAAATTTGCCTCCCCCCACACACACATCCATCTCTAGTCCTTCAAAATATCATTCATGCCCCTCACCTAATTAAAAAAATCGGTGTCTGTCTGGAAATTCACAACTGATAATTGGGTTTTTGTTAACTTTGACCCTTTTGGGTTTTCTGTGAAGAATTTCAATACGGGAATACCGCTAATGAGATGTAATAGTCAGAGATAGCTTTATCCAATCACCACCACCACCACTATTTCCACGAGTCAAGTTACACCTTGAACATTTGCCGCTCTTGCTCCTTCTTTGTGGCATGCTCGTTTGGGTCATCTAGGGTCGTCTATTATTTCTTCTCTTAAGAATAATAATTTTATTGATTGTAAGAGTACGCGTAGTTATCATATTTGTCTTTCGTATCCTCTAGGGAAATATGTTAGATTGTCGTTTGTAGCCTCTACTTCTAGTACGTTGATGCATTTTGACATTATTCATAGTGATTTATGGACATCTCCCATTTTGAGTTCGTTGGGCCATCGTTATTATGTTTTATTTTGGATGATTACTCTAACTTTTTGTGGGCTTTTCCGTTGTTTAAAAAATCTCAAGTTTTTTCCATATTCCTAAATTTTGGAGCTTTTATCTGGACCCAATTTTAATGGGAAATTAAAAACATTCAATGAGATAACGGTAGGGAATATGATAATGGGACATTTCGGAAATTTTGTGACACTAATGGCATCTCTTTTCGGTTTTCTTGTCCTCATACGTCCTCACAAAATGGGAAGGCCAAAAGGAAGATTCGTACCATTAATAATATTGTCCGAACCTTACTAGCTCATGCTTCCATACATCCGTCTTTTTGGCATCATGCGTTACAAATGACTACTTACCTCCTTAACATACTTTCTAGCAAGGGTTTAGCCTATCAATCACCCCTAATTTTTTTTTTATCATAAAGACACCTCGTATTCTCATCTTTGGGTATTGGGTGTTTGTGCTATCCACTTTTTCCATCCACTACAATTAACAAACTTCAAGTCCGCTCTACCACTTGTGTATTTTTTGGGTTATCCGTCTAATCATCGTGGTTATAAATGTTTTGATTTATCTTCAAATAAAATCATAATTAGTCACCATGTTATTTTTTTATGAAACCCAATTTCCGTTTGCTAAATTATATAATTTTGTGTCTAATTTCTATAATTATTTGGATGATGGGCCATCCCCGTATATCATCCATCAGTGGGCCCAACACTCCCATTCTTCGGATCAGCCAGTAGGCCCAACAAATCTTGTGATTGTTCCCGAGTCTCGGCCTAGTTCACACCTCCGTCCAGTTGTTGCTTCGGGTTCTCGGCCAGCAAGCCCATTAAATCCTACCCCGCGGCTAGGTCCAGTTATTGGGCCAGCAGACCCACTACCTGCTGGCCAGTCCCATATACACCCGAGTCCACATCCAGTTATTGGGCCAACATGCCCACTACCGGCTGGCTAGTCCAAAATAAACCCATCACCACCCCGAAACTCGTCCCCATCTATCTCGAGTCAAGGGCATGTTACTTGTAGCCAACATGGTATTTTTAAACCTAAATAATATTTTAATCTAAATTCTAATGTCACTAAATCACCTCTGCTACGTAACCCTGTGTCTGTCCTTTATGACCCGAATTGGAAAATGGTTATGGACGACGAATATAAATCTCTAATTAAAAATAAGATGTGGGAGTTAGTGTCCCATCCACCTGGTGTCAATGTTATTCAGTCTATGTGAATTTTTACGTATAAAGAAATATTTGACGGTTGTTTTGAGAGGCATAAGGCCCGTCTTATAGGTGATGGCAAAATTCAACAGGTTGGCGTGGATTGTGGTGAGACATTTAGTTCGGTGGTCAAATCGGCTACTATTCGCACTGTTCTCAATCTAGCTCTGTCGAAAGCATGACCCATTTATCAGTTGGACGTGAATAATGCTTTTTTACATGGTGATCTTAAGGAGATAGTATACATGCACCAGCCCTTGGGTTTCAGAGACCCCGATTATCCAAATCATGTTTGTTTACTCAAGAAGTCATTATATGGGCTTAAACAGTCCCCACGGGCTTGGTATAAGAAGTTTGAAGATTATGTGTCTACTATTGGATTTTCTCACAACAGGTCTGATCATTCTCTGTTCATCTATCGACGTGGTACTTCTCTGGAATACATTCTGTTATACGTTGATGATATTATATTGACTGCCTCTTCTGATATTCTACGTAAGTCTATCATGTCCCTTCTTAGTTCAGAATTTGCTATGAAAGACTTGGGACCCTTGAGTTAGTTTTTAGGCATAACAGTCACTCGTCATGCAGGTGGTCTATTTTTATCACAGAAGAAGTATGCAGCTGAGATTATTGATAGAGTTGGCATGTCATCTTGCAAGTCTACTTCTACTTCGGTTGATACCAAATCGAAGTTGAGTGCTACGTCTAGCACACCATACGAGGATCCCACCCACTATCGCAGTCTAGCAGGGGCACTTCAGTATCTTACTTTTACGAGACCTGATATTACTCATGTACTGCAGTAGGTGTGTTTATTTATGCATGATCCGCGGATTGAGCACATCAATGCACTCAAACGTATTATACGATACATACAGGGCACACTTGATTATGGATTGCATTTATATCCATCCTCTGTCTTTACTCTTGTGTCTTATACAGATGTTGATTGGGTGGATGTTCCGATACCAAATGGTCGACATCTGGTTATTGTATGTTTCTTGGTAATAACTTGGTCTCTTGGTCTGCAAAACATCGGGCTACATTATCGCGATCCAGTGCGGAGGCCGAGTATTGAGGGGTAACCAATGTGGTGTCTGAATCATGTTGGTTGTGTAATCTTCTATTAGAGCTTCACTTTCCTATTCAGAAAGCTATCTTGGTCTACTGTGATAATGTTAGTGCAGTCTATCTCTCTGGGAATACGGTCCAACATCAGCGCACTAAACATATCGAGATGGATATTCACTTTGTTCGCGAAAAGGTAGCTTGTAGACAAGTACGTGTCTTGCATGTTCCTTCAAGGTACCAAATTGATGACATCTTTACTAAGGGTCTTCCCTTGGTTCTGTTTGAATATTTTAGGGACAATCTCAGCGTACGACAACCGCCCGCTATGACTACGGGGGTGTGACAGAAGCAGTCGTGATATACACGGCCCAGACATGTATATCACCAAACCGAGTTTTGTAAATAACTTATCATAGTTGTAGAATTTTTGTACAAGTGTAATTATGATATTAGTATTATAGTAGAAATAGGATTTTCCATATATAGAAATTGTATATTGTATATATAGACATCTTCATTAATGAAAATAATCAAGGAATTATTATTTTTCACAGCTGATAAATTTAAGTGTTGATAAACAATTACGTCGTTGAATAGAAGTGGTGAGTCAGATAATAAATAATTATTGTATTTGATAAAAAGGTGTTGATAAGCGCATTTTCTGTTAAAATAACTGCAATGTCCTTAAAGCTATTTAAAAAGAATGTTTAAAACTACTTTTACATTTTTAAAAAGGACAATTGATGAAAATGGAATAGGAATGATTATTAAAAGTTAATCTTTAGGAAGAATATTTTATAGATCATTAAAGATATTAAAAATTAAATCCTAATAGGCTTGATCGAATCAAACGTGCTTATAAGTTGTAATATCGTACACTTGGGATAATTAGCTTATAACTTTTAAATGATTTTAGCTTATAAACACTAGCGCTTATAAGCACTTTTATTAACCAAACGTTTGGTAGAAGCTAAAACAAATATTATAGTAGTCAAATACCCTCTAAATATTTTTTTTGTGTAAAAATATATGAAGACATATAGTTTAGTACATCTTGAATTCTTGACTGAGATATTGACGAGTTGAATTTGAACCGTTGTTAAACTTTTTCAATCCAACACGTACTCTGATTAGTGCATAGGGCATGAATACATATAGTAGAATTCATTAAATTCAATATAACTGAATATTATCGTACGTACCACTCAAACAATTGAACACTCAAAACGGTTTTGCAGTTAGCATTGATTACATATAATTGTAAGACACAACACTACTGTGTAGTCTTCTCAGTTTTGTACCAAACACTTTACACATCGCTCTCACACAACATACAAAATGTACTTTCTAGTTTCTTCCTTCCATTTTCTTAAATACATAATATTTTTAAAATACTAGTTCGGTTGGCGATGTACAGATTACTCGGATATAAAGATTAGGATTACAGTAGATTGACGTATAGCATAAAATAAGTCAAAATTGTATACAAAATAGACTTCAACTCGTTGAGATTGAGGCATGCATAATTGAGTTGAGTCGACATATTTCAAAACGATAAGTTCTTTTAGAAAATGTTACTCGAACTACCATGTAGATAACTATTTCAACAACCAAAACGATCAATTGAGGGTTGTTGAAATGTATTAAATCGTACGTATGACCAGCTCATCTAAAAATTTAAATTGTGATCATGCATTGATTCTTTAATTTTCATAGATTAAGCATATGCATATTCGTTTTATTAATGAATGACGGTGAAACTAACATGTGATGTATGACCATTTCATCTATCTGAAACGTGTAACGTTAAACAAATATAATTTTATTTACTTAATTCTATCTTAGACGCGGTTATATATCCTAAATTCTTGGCTAACATGTTATGCTTTTACTTTACAAAACAAACTGACACATAAAAAAGGTGTACATACATACAAATACATGTGACATCTTTAGAAATCCAAACTTCTTTTATTTTACTGTACTTGTATATCATAAGTTGCTTTCAATTTCTACCAAGCTGACAACTACGAGAGTAAAATTTGACAAGTCTTTTTCATCGCCGTTCATTCAGAAATTTAATACTTAAGAGTAGAAATTGTCTTGGAAATAAAAGGATCCATCTTTTATAACGTTTTCGAGATAGTTGTGTTAAACTTTTACTACTAGATTTTTGTTATTTTAGTGGAGAAATAAATTAACAAAATGCTTTAAATTTCTAATGTTTTCACCTCATTGTTTTTTTAATTCAAGACGAATTAGTTAACCTCTTCAAGAATTGGTAAATTAGTTAACCTGAAAAATAAATATTGAGCCTGTAATATGTTAAATTATACTGATAGTTCATATACGCTAAATTCAAAACTAAAATGATTTATATATTCGGAACTTATGTAATTTTTCTATTTATAATTATTTTCAACATGCATGTTTTGCAGTATTAACTCTCTCCTTTGGAAAACGTACCTTAGTCTTTTTTTTTCCAAGTCTATCAGTAAAATGATTACTACATAAATATAATAAAGTTTTTTGACCATCCTTTTCATGATAGAGACATACATTGCTATCTTTTATTAAATTTTCTTTTGGCACTTTCTAAATTTAACTTTATTTTTAGATGGTTGTGGGGTGGGACGGTGTTGTAGAATGGGATTCTGTTATTGGCGTATAAATTTGTGTTGCTTGTGCATGAATGTACAACTGAAATATATATATATATATAGCGACCAAAGAAAAAAAAATAGAAATTAAAGAAATAAATAGAGGGTACTGGGGACAAAGTTCTGAGAGAGTGATGCAAGCAAGAGAGTGTTTGTTTGGGTTAAAAAAAATTGGATGATTTTTGTGTTTATTGATGGACAGTGACGGTGCTAGTGATGGCTCTACTCAAGTGGGGACTAATTTTCTTTTGGACTTCTCTTTTGCAACAAAAAACAAAACAAAAAAAAGAATTCACTGCATTTTCTGTATTGACGCAGCTGTCAAGAGAATTGATACTTTGCTCTGTATGAAAAATTAATATAGCATTATAAATGAGTTTAACTTCTATGAATAATAAAAGAAATAGGCGGAAGTGAATTGCTTTGACGGAGAGTTTCCACGCCATTACAGGCATCAGATAGGTCTGCAACCATTTAAAGAACAAAATGATTATTTGTAACGGGTGCGCGGTGCGCCAACGTTACAGAGTTGGTCTGCCAACTCCTTGAGCAGTTTACAATACGCTGAAACGGTCGGGAAATCTTCCATGCGAACTTGGAAAAATTCCTGCTCAAAGGTGACAACGCGGGAATGTTGGTTATCTTGGAATATATCACGCAATCTATTCCATGTAGCCATAACCGTAGTGTCCGGCTCAATAATGATCTGTAAAAGGTCAGTGGAAATATTGGAATAAATCCACTGAAGGACGGTAGCATCAAGAGTAATCCATAACTGAGGATCCTCCGCGGGAGTAGGGGTAGCGAGAGGAATTATGTGATGGAGAACTTGATGGGAGATGGCGTGAATTTTGAACAACTCTGCCCACGTCGTATATTTGACGTTTTCCATCTCAAGAACAATAGGGATGTTGTTCTTGATGTTGGAAATAGTAAGGGCGGGATGAAACACGTTCTTAGACATAACGAAAGAACGAAGGGATTGAGAAGAAAATTTGGGAAGAGAGGAGGTAAAGTTTGTCACGAAATCCGAGAAAGGTGGAACGGATTCCAATGCAATTTCGGCCAAGAAAAGGGCACGGAAACCGTAAACAAATTTGGAGAAGAGCGGAAGTAATTTAGTCCTACACTTCTGATACCATGAAAGAAAAAATCCCTTGATTATTTTCATTAATGAAAAGGTATATATACAATTTACAATCTCTAAATATGGTAAATCTTATTCCTACTATACAACTAATCTCCTAATTAGACTTGTACAAGAATTCTACAAATATGATAATTGTGTACAACAAATATGGTAAGAGGAAAGGGAAACCCGAGACTATGTATACACGGTATAGTCCGTGTATACCATATGTATAATCTATCACATAATACACCATAGCAAAAGACTTTAGTAGGCGAAATACATCAAAAATTTCTTAAATTTATCCATATTTTTAATTTAAATAGTCGAACTACGACATGCTCTAATGAGCACCTAAACATATGATAAAATATTCCTATTAGATACTTTCTGCCAAATTTGGAAAAACTTTAATATGTATTCTCAAGTGTCCATTGCGTATATTAGTTAACCATATTAAATAAGTCACTTCCTTTAATTGTACACATTAGCCTCTTGGAACAGACTTGTGGTTTCATAACTTATAGCGGCTAATATATATAATTAAAGGATGTGATATATTTTAAGTGGTTAACTTATCTACATAATAAACGCTTGAGAACACGCACAAAAGCTTTTTTAAAATTTGAGTCTAAAGTATCTTATACGAACATTTTATCATGTAATCATGTACTAAATTGAAACAAATGATAATTTGAGTATCTAAAACAATTTGGTAATAGTACATCATCTAAAAGATACCAATTCCATCTATCCCAATTATGTGACATACTATTCTTTATAGTTTGTCCAAAAATGTTACAGTGCCTTTTTTATATTTAAAAATAATTTAATTTTAAAAATTTAATTTTATCTTTAATGAGATAACTTATAATCAAACAAATATTTAAGGTTTGTGACTTGTCCGTCAAACAATCCTTATAAATTGGGACAAAAGAAGTTTAAGTAATTGTCCATTAAAAATATGATTATTAGTACATAAAAATAAAGTAGGAATACTTACTAATACAATAAATTAAAATATAAAATTTCTTTGCAATGTCAATAAATATAAGTTAAATTCTTATAAAAGTATGAAACTAAAAGGAGAGTAGAGATGAAGTTATACTCATTGTTTTAGGTATGGTAGAGGAGAGAGAAGAGTTTGGTCAAGATAAACAAACATGGTGTGGAATGCCCCATCCCTTTCCTCCATATTAAGGAAAGTGGAATATCTGCTATTCCCATCCTTCCCAATTTTTTTATGTCTCTTATTTTTGTATTAATTATTATTCTTTTCTTTCACCATTTCAGTATCTAAAAAGGTTAGTCACCTCAAAAGCTTACTTCTACTACTAAGGAAATTAAAATTTTCTCTATACTGCATGGCCACCTAATTTCTTCTATCCTTTTTTTAAAAAAATATTTAATAATTTCAAAATTTCTTTTGGGAAAGGTTGTTTACACTACAAGAAAGTATAGAATTAGCAATAATAAATATATTGTTGCTAAAAAACATAAATGACAATAAAAATTTAATATATTATTGCTAAAAAACGTAAATGACAATAAATTTAATATGTTGTTGCTGATAGAATATTTTCAGAATATTCTCGTATATTTGTATATCTCTTATATTATGTAAATTTATATTCCGATTGTAATTAGGAAGATTAGTTAGCTAGTTTGTAGCCATGTAAATAATTATATAACATTATATATATTGTACACAATAATGAATGAAAGACATGTAACATATTCTTTTATGGTATCAGAAGTCAAACCCTAATTTTTTCCCTAAGTCACCCCCCCTCTCGGCAACCCTCCTCATTCTTTCTTCGACTTTCCTCTCTTCTTCTCCAATTTTCAATGATTGAACAACCTAAATTCCATCATGCTCTTGCAATTAACAACATCAAAAATTTCATTCCCGTAACTCTTGAGATGGAAAAGGTTCAGTATTCATGTTGGGCGGAATTATTTAAGATTCACTGTCGTGTGTACAAAGTCGTCAACCATAACATCCCTCCACACAAATCCACAAGCTGCAACCTAGGTCCACCCTGTGTATATTTCTTGGCTACCCCCTAATCATCGAGGTTACAACTGTTACGACTTGTCCAGCCAAAAAATAATCGTTTCTCGGCATGTCATATTTGACGGGTCCCGATTCCCATTTGCAAAACTCCATTCTCTACCTTGAATTCCTATGACTTCTTAAATGATGGCCTTAATCCCCTTCCAATTCATCACTTACAAAGTTAGTCACTACCGTTACCGGCGCCCGACCCACCTCCCTCTGTTCCGTGTCGGGTGGGACAGCTCTGCCAGAGGCACCTCGCAACAACCCCTCTCGACTGTCCGATGTCACTGCCTCCTCCCCTTCTCCCTGATTTCGCTGCCCAATCTCGGCCAACACTTATGCCCCACCCCACGATCCTCGCTTGACATGCTTACCTCTCGGCCACCGGTCTACCCAGCCACTTGTTGATCCAGTCCACCCCCCCCCCCCCGCGGCACCCATACGGACGATGGAAACCCGTGCTATGCATGACATTTTTGAACCCAAACGACTATTTAACTTGTCCACTTCGGACGTCCCTTCACATGTTCCTTGTAATCCGTAAGATGTCTTCTCTGTTCCTAATTGGATAAATGCAATGATTGACGAATATAATGCTCTTATTGAAAATAAGACGTGAGATCTATTACTTCGTCCTCCTGATGCTCATATGTGGATTTTTCGACATAAAAAGAAATCTGATGGTTCTTTTGAGAGGCACAAGACCCGTCTTGTAGGTGATGGAATGTCTCAATAGGTAGGAGTGAATTGTGATGAAACTTTCAGCCCGGTAGTGAAATCGGTGACTATTCGGACCGTTCTTAGTATTGCTTTGTCCAAATCTTAGCCTATTCATCACCTTGACATAAAAAATTCTTTCTTGCATGGGGACCTTCATGAAACCGTATATATGCATCAGCCTATAGGATTCAAGGATCCGATTCATCCAGATTATGTGTGTCTTTTGAAGAAATCACTATATGGACTGAAACAGGCTCTTCGTGCATGGTACCAATGATTTGTTGATTTTGTATCCTCTATCGGTTTTTCACATAGCAAATTTGATCATTCATTGTTCATCTATATCAAGGGTAATGACATGGCATACATGTTACTATATGTTGATGATATCATCCTCACTACATCTTCTGATGCACTTCGCCAATCCATCATGTCACTTCTTGCCTCTGAGTTCGCTATGAAGGATTTGGGCCCCCTAAGCTATTTTTTGGGCATTGCTGTTATGAGACACGCAGGTGGATTATTTCTTTGTCAAAGGAAGTACGCCGAAGAGATCCTTGACCGAGTAGGCATGACGTCTTGCAAATCGGCCCACCACCGGTTGACACTAATTCCAAATTCAGTGCCTCTTTGGGTTTTCTGTATGCCGATTCGACTCACTATCGCGGTTTAGCTGGCGCATTACAAAATCTCACTTTCACGAGACCAGATATATCCTATGTTGTGCAATAAATATGCTTACATATGCACAGCCCGACAGATGCACATATGAATGCGCTCAAACGTACTTCGCGCTATGTAGAAGGTACTCTTCTCTTCGTCCTCTATTTATACAAGTCCACACTCTCTGGTCTCATCTCTTATTCTTACGTTGATTGGGGTGGCTTTCCGGACACTTGTCGCTCCACGTCAGGTTACCGTGTCTTCCTCATAGCTAACTTACTTTCTTGGTCTTCCAAAAGACAACCACTCTATCTCGATCCAGTGCCGAAACCGAGTACAGAGGAGTCACGAATGTTGTCTCTGAGTCTTGTTGGATACACAAGCTTTTGTTGGAACTTCACTACCCAATCCGCAAGACTAATTTGGTCTACTGTGATAATGTCAATGCGATATATCTCTCCGGCAATTTCGTTCAACATCAGCGCACTAAAGACATTGAAATGAATGTTCACTTTGTACATAAAAAAATGGCCCGTGGACAAGTTCGTGCCCTTCATGTTCCTTCCAGGTATCAGATTGCTGATATATTTACTAAAGCACTTCCGCGTATACTTTTTGATGATTTCTAAGCCAATCTCAGCGTACGAGAACCTCCCGCTTCGACTGCGGGGGTGTGATAGAATATTTTCAGAATATTCCCGTATATTTGTATATCTCTTATATTTGATAAATTTATATTCCAATTGTAATTAGGAAGATTAGTTACCAAGTTTATAGCCATGTAAATAATTATGTAACACTATATATATTGTACACAATAATGAATGAAAGGCAGGGAACATATTCCTTTAGTTGCGAAAACATTTCGCATCAAATGTTATTGCAACGGTATGCAACAATTTTGGTTGTTGCAAAAAATACTTTTGGCAACAACATCCACATATGGCAACAAAAAATATTGTTGGCAAATGCCTTTCTTCTTCTAGTGTTAATTAGTCGACCATCTTGTTCTTTTAATATATTTATTGAACTTGACTTTTTGATGATAAAGGAATCCGCAGCCGCTATCCTTCGGGTGCATACAGGGTAAACTTCACTCCTGTGCAATAGCTAGCAAACCACACATGAGAGATAACCCGCACTAGCCAAGTCCCGTGCGATGAACTCGACCAAGAAGACAAATTCCCTGTTGTTGTAGGTCGGTGGTCTTGAAACGGAGACCTCCATTATGAAAACCCCATTTTCAATCAACTGAGCCATCTTTACAGGTATATTTATTGAATTGTACTTATCGTACAAGAAATTATAAAATGTTTGATGTTAGAAGTTTAAGACATTTGGATATGTTACTTTATGTAAAGAAATTAATATCTTAGTGAACAAAATAATGTTTGGATTGAGTTGAGAGACCAATCAAATCCTTTTAAGAAGAAAGAAGAATATTAAATTACGAGACAATATAACATGATATCTTCTAATGCACTGCACAAAGGAAGCAAATCTTGATATTCAATTTTGCTTTTTCTTGTCATAGATTCGGAATGTTTCACATGAAATTAGTTTTTTAATCATTATTTAACTAATGAATTCAAACGTTTACTTTACTACTAGCTAGTGCACATTAATTTATGTTCGAGTCTATCATAATTTAGAAAGAAAATAAACGTTATTATGATCTAGAGAACTAAAAAAAAAAGAGCAGCCAGCCTAGCACGCACTTGTCGAATAATACTTCTTTTTTCTCAAATTATTTATTGTGATTACTAAAAATAATTATCTAAAATTATTTATTCATTTCACCTAATTTCTTTTATTTCAATAGATTTTCCCTCATATTTTGTCGCATTAGGATCAATTGTATTGACTACAAATTTTACAAATTTTATTTTTTTCTGAATTCATTCTTCCCTGTCCTTGGTCTGAAAATAAAAAAAGGTCTTTCAAAACACTATATCGTTGAAAGGTTCTATACATCTGCCATTTCTCAACACATTTCTTTAGACAAAGATTATTTTTTTTCTTTTCGGATGATAAATCTTTCTTTTTGTCATTAATGAAGATGACACATAAATAAAATAAATATTTAATGAAGAGAAATTATAATATAGATATAAATAAAGGTAAAGTATATTAAATATTTTTATTAACTAATATTTTTTAAGGAGCGTGTAAATTAAAAAAAATGATAAATAATTTGAAACATACGGATTATATAGCAGTGGATAATTAAAGATTGCTACGAACTTATTGAGCAATATTATAAATTTCAGTGATTCTCGAATTGATAGAACGGCGTCTCTCTTAGTTAATTAAAATAAGAAATCTAACGTTTCCACAATTTCCAATATGATATTGTGATTGTTTGAACCTTCCATATTCAGAAACCTACTACTAGTAAAATATTTCACAATTCGTTGTTCATATCTCCACCATGCAGACGTGCATGGGATATTAATGCAATGCAGGCCTCCAATACTGGGGCAAAAGTTATTATTTCGTACACGGATTTAATTAAATTCAGTAATTTTACTTAAACAATATATTTGTATTAAAAAATTTATAATATATATATAATTTTTAACTTTAAAACTTAAGTTTTACCCCTTAAAGTTGTTAATTATAAATTTAGAACTCTTAAAATTAAAATTTTAGATCCACCTACATTCTTATTGCATCATTATGTATATCTATATTCATTAATTGAGAAACCACTCAAAGTCTTTCATCAATTGAGGGCCCATGTGAGTCATGAGTTGACAGTTTACATTCACACTATGGTTCAGCTATTAAAGCTTATGTTATCGCATTATTTTATTATTATTATTTGTTTTTTTTTTGTGAATGCTATTTAATATTTTTGTTTATTATTTGCTATGTCTTCTTCCTTTTGTATATTTTTTTCATACGGTTTTGATACACGCTACTTGAGTCGAGGGTCTCTAGGGAACAACTTTTCTATCTTCCAAAATAGGAATAAGGTTTGCGTATGATCTACCCTCTCCAGAGTCCACTTATGAGATTAACTAGCTACGTTATTGTTATTATTGGTGGTTCAACGGTTAGAGCGTGACAATGTAAAACTTTTAATACCATTAGTGCAATTTGGCAGATTGCAATATGTTACAATATTTTTCAGGTTATTATCTCTGGTGAATACAAACAATTATCTTTAGTTAGATTTGTACATGATCTGATCGAATAAAATTCTTTCCACATTGTATATGCATACAAGCATTAAACGCATAATAATAAGGTCTAACGCTCCACATTTTTTTCATATATATAGCAACCATGAAGTATTAAAGGACTGTTTCAAATTTCAAGCTTCACTCCCAAAAGAAATTTCTTCTTGCATTTTGGCCCTTGTCTAGTACTCCTATTTCGTTTCGTTTCCTATTCTTTCAAGGAAAAAGTCAAAAATTACCCTTGTAATTTTGCAGAAAGATTTAACTTTACCTTCAATTTAAAATTTAGGTTAATCTTGCCCTCACCGTTAACAAACGGGTACAATTTTTTCCTTATTTTTAAACTCAGCTAACAAAATTATTAAAAAGGACTAAAATCGACCTTCTGTTTCACTGATGGCTCCATTTCGGACCTCAATTTGTGCCTATAAAAATTACAAAATGGTATTTGACAATATTAATTAAAGCTCTATTTTTTAAAATAATCAGGGAGAGGGTAAATTTGTGAATAATAGATGAGTAAAAGATAAAATAGAGCTAACTTTCACTATTAGAAATTGAGATTTTTCTCACCGACATTAGTGAAAAATTTGCATTACAAAATATAATTTTTTCACCTCATTCTCATCGAACCAACTCACCGGGAAGACACATGGTAAGAAACATGTTCCATTGAAACGCTAGAAAACTTTCTAATTTTTTCGTGTGAAAACCTATTTAGGTTTTTCCATCAACATTCAATGAAAATAGCTACTGAATTTTTTTTAGTGGTAATTTGACTAATTCCTAAACCAAAATAGGTAATTTGATTAAAATATTCCTAATTTAATTGGTATTGAGATTTGATCACCTAATAATTAATAAGAACAAATCTGAAAAAATAAGGTTAATTCTTTCTTGATTTGATAAGTGAACAGTTTTTTTTACTCAAAAAATAAAAGCTAAGTAAACATTTTTTTTATTTAAAAAATAAAAATTAGGTGAACACTCTTTTTTATCGGAATGAGTAATGTTGTGAGGATATTGGAATCTTACACATAAATGATGAGACGTATAATTTATGTAGAGGGGGTCAGAGGGTCAACTTTGCTTAAAGGTGGGAAGCTGGAGATGCTGCATTTTGCATGGTACCATCATTTTCTTCTTTCTAAGAATAGTAAAGTAATAGTCAAACTTCCAATAGATTACTACTAATAGAATACACTTTGATGGGATAATAATGATAGGATCTAGCTAGCTGTGAGCATGCACCCAATATATATCAAAACATCAAAAGAAACAAGCTGGAGAATATTAACCCCACATCCGCCCCCTCCACCCTCTCCCCTCAATTTATGTGACTGTGCTCGGATTACGAGAGTCAAGAAATTTTTTTTGTATATCGAATTTTTTATATGTCATTTAAATATTTAGAATTGTTAATTATTGTAATTTATAATATTTTTTTACGTAAAATTTAAATATGTAAATTTTATTTCAAAAAATTTATAGATTTTATATCCAAAATTATGAAATTGATGCTCGAAAACATAAATTGAGACAAAAGAAGTAACTTTATTGGCATGGGTGGAACTAGGGTACTAAAAGAGGGTTCATTTGAACCCCTCGTTAAAAAATTATACTATTTACATAAAGTTAAAACTATTTTTTATATATACACCGTAAACTCTGAATCTCCTTAGTGAAATTTTACTCCACCACTATTTGTAGGTCAGGCTTGGTATTGGAGTAACATCATTTGTTTGCACAAGTCAATATAGTTTGGCAAATTAAGTGGAAGGCAACTGGTTGTGTGAGAAGAAATTTTATAGGCCAGTGCACAATGGAGCTGGATACCATAATTTCCAATCATCAGTCTAGCTAGCTCTCACCCAATATTTTTGAAAAAAAGTGTAGGGTATACCTGCAAAGTGGGAGATGATGAAGATCCTTAATGTAACACTTCATTGCCATTGACTAATAAGTGCAACTTTTAGACTATAGGGTATACCTGCAGGTCTATATGCAAAAGGGTCCTAAATTATAAGTATTTACCTAACTGTATAATCATCACTATGGACAAACCAAACTATGCAAAGACTAACGTACTAAATGGGCTGTTTTACTAGAATACAAAATAATTTAATTTGTACCAGCCAAACAATTACGTTCATAAGGACCATCGTTGTATAATCATTCATCAATGAATATCGCTTTATTGATTTACTATCACAATTCAATTCGTACACTAATGTTATCGTAAATTAATTATTCATATTGAATTATTTTTTAAGTAATGTCGTTCCATTATATATGTGTATGCATTCTGTTAAAATTTGCTATTAAGCGGATACCACCGCTTGGTTGGAGGAGTCACTAGAAGAAATTTTGTAGGAAAAATTTAATTAATTCAATAAGTTCAATTTGTGATAATTTCTTTAATAAGTAAATTAAAAAATTGACCTGCGCCAGCCAGGAATTTTACTTTGTGAGAAATTGATCCTATGCAGAAATTCAATTCCAAGCAACCCGGCTTGCTCCTGTAAACTAGAAAACAAAAAGGTCGAGCACAGGGCGCTATCGGGTCGACCCGGTCGATTCCCCGCAAGCACGAGGATACTGTTTGTTGATCTGCATATGTCCCGTAACCGGCCACCGGAGCACATCCCGCATGAATTCCTCTATTACCTCCGGGACGTCTACAAACACATGCACATGATCATCAAAAAAAAAAAAAAAAAAAAAAAAAAAAAAAAAAAACAAAAGGTCGATTCGGGTCGACCCGGTTTAAGGTGATCTGCATATGTAACATAATTCCTCTGTCTACAAACACATGCACATGTATATTACTTGAGAAAAAAGTCTTTATATTTAGGTGAATGATTGTGGAAAAATGTTATTCAATCACTACCCATAGTTTTCCTCTACCAAAGAAAAATCCAAGACATCACATGAGAGTCAGGATTTAAAGTTTACGTGTTCTGAATTTGTTATCAAATTTATAACTCATTTTAATTAGTATTAAATTTGTAATTAAATATTTATATATATTATAATGAATTTTCTTATACAAATACAGAATATAAGTAAAAGCTATCGGATTCGTTCCAACATGACTCATACCTAATAGTACTATATATAGTTCCACCCCTGATTTTGGTCATGAGAATTTAGGTGTAGAAAGAAAGAGAAAGATAAATAGGTGAAAAAGGAAAAGATAAAAAGATTGATAGGAAGTCTATCACTATAATTGTTACCTTTCCTCACCACTGTTTATCAAGGCTTCTTTTGAACGTTTTTCATTAAATCAATGCACATTGCAATATTGCATCACATCAATTCATCTTGCTAAAATCATTTGCACATTGCAATATTGCATCACATCAATTAATCTTGCTAAAATCATTTATATAATGTAGAAGTAAGCTATTCGGTCAAAGTCTCCACTTTTTCACGCCTCTCTACTAAGAGATGTATGCCCAAGCCTAGGGAAGAGTTATTTTTCCTTTCCTTCTTTTTTCTCATATTCTAACGAAGATGCATAGACCTCACGTTGTGAGATTTTAGTAGGTATGTTATTGTTGTCTAATGAAGATGCATATTAATATGTTTTCACCGGCGCGTGTGTGGGTATATATATGTGTGTGCATGAGCGTGCATAAATTACATTAGTAATTTTAAATGTACTGACTCTAATTCCAAAACAAAATCCAATTTCGAGCATCGATTTTACGGGATAAAGATAGATTGATTCAAATTCTTGGTCAATAGGGTCAATAAGTAAGGGAAGAACGTGAATTATGAGGGTGTTACAGTTTATCTATAAGTATTTCCTTCTTGTTAAAACTTGAGAAAATTGAAAATGGATCAATTTCAATTTTATTTTAAACATGCACATATGTAGCATGTCTGATCTCTGTCCTGGTTTAATTTTACTCTCTCTCTCTCACTTTCACTATGTGTAAAAGTTCGAGGGAGAAAAAGAGAAGTCATATCATTGTTTCATCAAGTGGCTATTCTTTTTTATGTTTTAGTAGTACTTCTTTATGTCTTGCTCAATAAAGTTCATGAGTACTAACAAGTATTGTACCCTATTGGTTTTCATTCTTTTCGTGGGGGATATATATATATATATATATATATATATATATTTATAAAAGAGCCCGTGAACATGAACATTTATGATTCAACATTGTTACATACTTTATAGTATAGTCACATTGCTTGTCAAGATCGATATTATAGTATAGTCACATTGCTTGTCAAGATCGATATTAAATTAAGGTATTGTAAATATTATGATCCCTCGATTTATACAAATATGAATCACCAGAGAACCATGATAAGCATGATTAATTCAGGCACTGTTGTATTTTATAACCGTCATCGTTATATTTATCTACATTAGTTTGACACTGTCGAAGTTCATTCAAGTGTTGGACCATTTCATTTTATGTCTCTACTCTTTTGATAGAGGGCTAATTTAGTAGCTTGATGTTTAGTTTTATAAAGAAAGATTAGTGTGTGAACACTTGCAATTAATTATTTAACTCGTTGAGTAAATTCACTTATTTTGTGTGAATGCACAAATTTTGTATATATTGTGCGTAAGTGCGAATAGTGAATATAGATAAACATAGATATACATTTCGGAATAACCTCTTTTAACTCAGAACTCACAGCATTTAAATTTGAATCTGTGCATGGATGACATAAAAGTCCATTTGATATAAGCCAGCACTATATACAAGTCTTATATACCTATTTGTGAACCACCAACTAGCGTGAATCGTCCTTCCATTCTTAATCAGAAATTTTGGTTCGAGCCTTGTGATATGTAATAGGGAGTGCTTGATCCTATTTTAATGAGCTCTACGCGATGCGGATTTGATTAGACGGACCAATAAGTATCAGCTATAGATGGTTATAAAAAAATTGTACTTGTTTTTGGTGAAATTATTTAGTACTAGGGGCCAATAGATGAAGAAGGATCTTTTCCTAATCAGTGGAAGCACTAGTGATCTTAATCTACACGTCAAATAATTATTTTAACCATGTGATACTCCTATCTAAGTTCAAAATCCACATGATAAGCCTATGAACTAAGTAGGTGGGGGGAATTAAATTATATTGGCTGTTATGCTAGCATTATTGGGATTAGCCTTTAGATTTGTCTTGTTTTCTGCGCACAATTATTATCTCGTAATTGTGCAATCAATGTCTCCTAAAAGACATGTTTTAGTGCTCTCTGTCCTTGGAGACGGATTAAATTACTCCTTAAACCCTAAGATTATGACAAGTCAATCCAAAATGATTACAGGAAAATTAATTACAGGATTTAGGTAGTACTAGTTGATATTTGCTATGGAAGAGCTAGGGGCTATAAATAATTGAAAGACTTTAGGGGATAGGGAGTGGGGTTTGTTGATGATGCAAGTTTCTTGAATGTTGAAAGTGACTCTCACAATCATAGACAGATAGAATAGGCATCTAAGATTAGCTGTGATTGAAGACATGACTCAGAAATGTGGGCACATCCAATTGACAAAGACATTGGATCAATCTCACATAAAGTGTCTCCTCTTCCAACCATGGTGAATTATTAAAAGAACATCGGTTTTTTTTCTTCCCTTTTTGGTTTGGTGGGGGGGGGGGGGGGGGGGGGTGGAACTAATTGGGGTTATTTTTTTCTCTAATAATTATACAAAAAAAAATCAGTGCTCTAAACGACTTTTTTATAGGTCAAGCTTGAATCTTGTGAATAATTGAGAATAAGTTAAGTAAAAGATAAATTCAATTCGAAAAGCCAATTTCTTTGAACATCATGCAATTAATATTTTACAACTCAGTTGATAAAATGCGAGAGAAATATGACGTCCATGATGAAGGACAGACCGACAAAGAACTGACAAGCTTCTAGGCTGACAAACTTTTTAAAAAGGGGTACACATAATACGTTAGTCGACTCCCACATCAGAATGAAACAAGCAAGTGAATAACTTTATAACACAATTTACATGCACGCACACTTTTGGTTTTGGGCTCGATGACTGCCTAGTCCAAGGGATATATCGAAGGCCTATTATGAAAGTATATTTATGTCCTAAAGACAATCTGTATTAGGACAAATGTACTTTATACACATTCATATTATTATTAATGGAGATTAATATTTTGCAGTTGCAATTATTGAACTATTATTTGATTGTTTGTAATTATTCATTAATGTGCATCCCTTGAGCTTGCGTTGTCATTAATAGAGTGAGATATTAATGATAGAGTGTAACTCTTAAAATAGCCTCGACTAATGATCATCGAGAATGAGATATCGATGATATGTGATAAGTCGACATATGGTCTGCATCACATCCGTAGAGGATGTAGTATGTCTCACCTACTACGAGTAATGGTTACTCGTGATGGACACATGGATACTTTGGAAGTATTGGCATACCCTGCTGATATACTGTTTGTTATACTTGTCTAAAGTATGATCAGCATGTGGGAGATAAAAGTCCTTAGCCTTGAGGTCAATACGTGCATTGTCTACAAAGTAATGTACTTTGATCCCGTCCTAAGCTAAAATGCCTTATAGGTTGAAGATACGACTTGTATTGGGTACATTGCGATGTGTATTGAAGGTGGTAGTTGAACCAAGATTAGGATTCATTCCTCGGATGTATATTGGACAGAACACTCGGATTCTCAGTGATATTAGGTTGACTAAGTCGTTGGCCAACACAATAGACATATTTAGAGTATGGTCTAGTTGTCAACTAATATAGATGAGATACGATGATTAAGACATTTGGATAGACATTTGACAAATCCTAAGCTTGATCGGGTGTGTCATGAATGAAAGGATTTTGTCTTACCACATAAAAGTTAAGTTTATTGGATTCGTGTAAACGTACTTCACATATTGAGTTCGCCTTCCGGCGCCGTCTAGGAGTTCTGTGTAGACCTTAATTTGATTAATGTCGATATGAGAAGGCCTGTAGGGTCACACTATGTCGATTGTCCCCTTCGATCTAAGGATGTATTGATAGAGTAATTAAAATATTCGATTTGAAATCGAGACATTTAAATGAATAATGATTATTTAAATTAAGTCAAAATTGGATTTTGGATTTAATTAAGAATGCACGAAAAATAAAGTCGAGCGTCGCGGCGCCCATACCCTAGGGCCGCGACACAGTGCAGGCGCATGCCGAGCGTCGCGACGCCTATACCCTAGGGCCGCAGCGCCTCTGCCTCAATTTTTGGGCCAGGCCCAAGGTCAAACCCTAATCCGATTTTGACCTATTTTTCAACTATAAATAGAGGCATTCACCTTATTATTCAATACACTAATTCTGAAAAATATTCTAAGCCTTAGAGACTTAGAATCAAATACTCTCGAACCTCAGCTGGATTTCCTAGCTTTCCGAAAGAAAAGTACATTGAAGCTTGGAGCTTGCAATCAGAAGGGCAACCACGTGTGCACCTTATAGTAGATAAAGATTCCAGATTATTATAACTTGTAAGTAAATATTTATTTTACAAGTTCCATTGTTGTATAATCATACCAGAATTATTGTTGGGGTAAGTAAGAAACAAAAACTTTTAAACTTCCGATGTGTCTTACTTATGTGTTTTGTACCCAACAAAACCCTATAGTGGTATCAGAGCTCAGGTTGGTTCAATGGTTATATAATAATTGAATAGAATAATAATATGGGTTAAGCATAAAATTGGATTAAAACGAGGTTTCTTGAAATCCTACATGTCTTGAACGAATGTTGACCTTTTGGAATCACCCTAAATGATATCCTACGCTAACTCGAGGAAGTCATTCGGCTCTAACTCGAACTAAGCCAAGTGTGTTGTCCGACTCATTGCACGGTGCACGGCTAAGAACGAGTAAAGAACGGATGATGGTCGATATGGGAGTTATTGATAATGGTGGGTGATGATAAATGACTTGTGTATTGATCCCTAAATTAGATTTAGGGGTTGAACGATTTTTTTTTTGAAAATTAACACAGAAACATTTGTAAGGACGTCGGCGCCGCAGCTCTGACTAGGGTTTCAAGGAGGCGCCGTGGCGCTAATGCTTCATTTTTTAAAATATGAACTCACTGGACAGCAGGCGTCGCGACGCTAGTGAAATTTTTCAAAAAACTGGCGTTACTGCCTCAGTGGCGCCGCGACCTCACCTGTCTAGAAGCGACAAAAAAAATCTGAGTTTAGAATGTTTAACCCAACATTATTATTATACAATATATTCTTTGATAAGTATACTGTTTATGTGCTAAATGTCAAAATATTTGTCATTTACATTTCTAGAATAGTGTCCGCTATAACTGTCTGGGCAGGCGGCGCCCAGTGTTTGATTAAACCATCTTATATCATGCATATTGGGTTGACGGTTCCCAAACTATATGTGTCTTTAGTTTGCATGATGTTAAGATGTCATATTGGATATGCGTAAAAGTGTTGATCTTGGTTAGAACCCTAAAATTAAAATGTTTCCCAAAACTTTAAATACAAGTCTAAATTAAAATACGTCGTCCATTATAATTGTTAGAGTGCAAAATCCTTTTCGGCGATACGAGTATTTATGCCAAAGCATTTGCTCTAAGTCTACGAGGATCCAGACTCTTTCATAGATGTGTTTTAATATAAAGGTAAATGACAAACTTTTGTGGGTATTTACACCAAAATGTTTACTCACAAAGGCCAAATTTGCATAGATACATAAACGCAATCGTGTAATGAGGTTGACTTGCTTAGATAAATCTTGGCGCCAAAGTGTCGGACTAATCTAAGGACGCAAGATTAAATGTAATAATTTGATCAACCAAGAGTTGCGAATAAGTTTTGCAATTGGTTTAGAACCTACCAAGATATGTTATTGAAGTTATCAGCCAAAGAAAACGCGGAGATAGCATAGGCTTGGATCTTGGCCCATTATGACCTCAATTAATATAGGTTTGTATTCTATCATGGGGTCGTAGAAGTATGTTAAAATAGTGGGAGCTAATTAAACAAAAGGACTTGTTGATTAGCCTAAATAAATGTGTATAATAGAAAATAGATTTTGAATTTGATTTCTGGTCTATCTAATTCTTCAGATTATAATAGATGTCGAGCCTGTCGTTGAAAATGTTGATTGAGATGAATAAACTTACTGGACCGAACTACCTTGATTGGCTAAGGAATTTGCGAATTGTACTCAGATAAGAGAAAATAGAATACGTGTTGGACACGGTGTTCCCAACAGTCCCTGCGACAGATTCTGAAGAATATCTCCTTTGATAAATATGCTTACCAGAAACATCTAGATGATGCCACTTTGGCGCAATGTGTAATGTTTTCTTCCATGTCGATGAAACCTTAGAGACAGTATGAGAACATGGGGCCCAATGAGATGCTCGAACACCTGAAGAGTCTTTATGACTCCCAATCCCAGACAATGGAATATGAGTTTCTAATAAAACTCTTCAAATATAAGCTCAATGAAGGGGGCCCGGTCTCGCAGCATGTGCTGAAGATGATAGGGCTGATAGAGAGGCTTGCTTCGATTGGAACGAAGCTTGAAAAGAATGTCGCTACCACCCTCATCCTGAACTCTCTCCTTCGTTCCTTTGAGAACTTCATAGTGAATTTCAACATGAATGGAACGAAGGCGACTTTGCCAGAGCTGCACAACATGCTCAAGACCTTTGAGTCCTCCACTTCCAAAGGCAAAGTTGTGCTCATGGTGAGCTCTTCTAGCCGACCAAAGCCGAAAGGCAAAGAATGGCAGAAGAAAAAGGGCAAGGCAATCGCTGCGCCCTCAGTTATGAAGCCCAAGGTAGGTGTGAAGAAGAAGGTGAGCGCGGCTAAGGATGAATGCCTCAACTGCCATAGGAAGGGGCATTGGAAAAATGACTGCACAGAACTAGGAGGAGGGAAAGCACCATGTGCTCCTACCTTTGGTGGACAAGGTATGTACGTCATTGAAATAAATATGTCTATAAATAACTCTCATATACTGCTTGTGGCTCACACATTTGTACAAATGTGCAAGGGCTAACTGATAGCAGGAAGGTTGGACCGAGAGAGGTAGACCTACGCGTTGGAAATGGAGCACGAGTCGATGCTGAGCGCGTAGGGACTTATAGATTAAATTTACCTTTCGGCTATTGTTTAGTGTTGAATGATTGTTTTTATGGTCCCTCGTTAACGAATAATATTATTTCTATCCCAGTGTTAGACATGGAGGGTTTTTCCTCGTATATTTATAATGGCAGTCACATACTGTCTTTTAATAATGTTATTTATAGAACTGCTCCTCTTGTGGATGGATTGTATACACTGAACTGTAGTCGAGAGATTTTCAATGTACAAAATAAACGAGCCAAGACAAGTAATAGAAACTCTACCTACTTATGGCACTGCAGACTTGATCATATCAATGAATCATGGATAGCAAGATTGAGGAAGTTAGACTACCTCGAACCATTTGACTTGAAGTTTTATGGTAACTGTGAATCTTGCTTGAGAGGAAAGATGACCAATAAACTACTTTTTGGGAAAGGTGTGCGAGCCAATGAGGTGCTTGAGTTGGTCCATACTGATGTATGTGGGCCATTCTCGACTCGAGCTAAAGAAGGCTTCTCATACTTCATCACTTTTACTGACGACTTCACAAGGTATGTGTATGTGTATCTTATGAGACATAAATCCGAGGCTTTTGAGAAGTTCAAGGAGTACAAGTCGGAAGTAGAGATGCAACTTGCAACAAGTATCAAGACCCTTCGATCGGATCGAAGAGGTGAATACTTAAGCAAGGATTTTCTAGATTACTTAAAGCTACATGGAGTCCAATATGAATGGACACCTCCAGGAATGCCACAGATGAACGGTGTTGCCAAAAGGAAAAACCGAACCTTATTGGATATGGTTCGATCCATGATGAGCTCCTCAGCTCTATCGACATACCTTTGGGGACATGCTCTACAAACCTCTATATATATTCTGAACAGGGTTCCTTCCAAGTCAGTAGAAAAGACACCCTATCAGATATGGTGTGGCAAGAAGCCAACTCTTAGACATATGAGACCCTGGGGGTGCCGTGCATATGTTAAGAAGATGCTCACTGACAAGTTGGAATCTAAAAGTGAGAAATGTTACTTCGTGGGTTATCCAAAGGAAACTATGGGATACTACTTCTATCTTCCTGGAGAACATAAGATCATTGTTTTCAAGAATGCAACTTTCCTTGAAGAAGAATATGCCTACAAGAAACATAGCTACACAGAAATAGAACTTGAAGAAATTCAAGAACCACAAGATAACACAAAAAATGAACCCTTGTCGAATGACCTAAACAAGGATGCAGTGGGAGTATCTGGTGAAGATTGGGTACTTAGAGTACACCCTTCAGCCAGTGGGAGTGTTGTGAGAGATAGTGCAGAAATGCAAGGCTCTCATACACAACCAATGGAAGATGATACAATGGTTGTACCCCATTCCACTAAGGAAATACATGAAAATGACATTCCTGAAAGCTCTCAAGGTGATGGATTTTCCAACACACAAAGACCTTCTCACAATCAGAATGCAACAAACACTGAAACGCAAAGTACTCAACTCCGTAGGACCACTAGGACTCATCGTCCACCTGAAAGACTTAATCTCCTTGTTGAAACACACAATGAGATAGATATTCTTGATGACGATGAACCTACAACATACAATGAAGCTATGTTATACATTGATTCGCAGAGATGGCAAGAATCCATGAAATATGAGATGGACTTGATGTACGTAAATCAAGTTTGGAACTTGGTTGATTTGCCAACAGGGGTTAGACCTATATGATGCAAATGGGTCTTCAAAAAGAAGATTGATGCATATGGCAAGGTACAAACTTATAAAGCAAGACTGGTGGCTAAAGGTTATAATCAACGGCCTGGGGTCGATTATGATGAAACTTTTTCACCTGTTGCTAAGATCAAGTCCATTCGGATTTTGCTTACAGTAGCTGCATATTATGACTATGACATTTGGCATAGGGACGTCAAGACTGCTTTCCTCAATGATAATCTAGTTGAGGAAGTGTATATGAAACAACCTAAGGGTTTTTCAATCGAGTCCAAACCAAATGATGTATACAAGATACAAAAGTCCATTTATGGGTTTAAGCAAGCCTCGATGAGTTGGAACATTTGCTTTGACAAGGCTATCAAGTCATTTGATTTCGTCAGAAGCAAAGAGGATCCATGTGTTTATAGTAAACGCTTGAATATGAGTATTGCCTTCATTATCATATATGTAGATGACATATTAATAATGGGAGATAATAAGACTCTCCTGCAGTCAGTCAAAGAGTGGTTGTCCAGTACCTTCATGATGAAGGATTTAGGTGAAGCCTGCTACATTCTTGGAATTAGGATCTATAGATATAGACCTAATGGATTGTTGGGGTTGTCACAGTCAGTCTACATAGACAAAGTGCTTAGACATTTTCTATGGAAAATTCCAAGAAAGGTGGTCTACCTATGGGATAAGGCATCAAGTTATCTAAGAAGGATAGTCCTTCTAATTCTATAGAACTTGAACGCATGAAAAGGATCCCTTATGCTTCGGTTATAGGATCGATCATGTATGACATGACCTATACTAGGCCAGATGTGGCCTTTGCACTTAGTATGACTTGCAAGTTCCAGCAGAATCCTGGGGAAGAAAACACTGGAAGGCAGTCAAGAGTATTCTTAAGTATCTTAGACGAACTAAAGATTACTTCTTAGTCTATGGTGGGGAAGAGAAGCTAATATGTACTGGGTACACAAATGCTAGCTTCCAGACAGATGTTGATGACTATAAATCTCAATCAGGTTACACATTCATTTTCAATGGTGGAGCAGTAAGCTGGAAAAGTTCCAAACAAGCTACAACTGCTGATTCGACAACAGAAGCTGAGTACATTGCTGGATCGGAAGCTGGTAAGGAAGCTGTCACGATATCTGAGTTCCTGAAGGAACTAGGGGTTGTTCCAAGTGCCACTTGTCCAATATCGGTTTATTGTGACAACATTGGTGCGATTGCGCAAACTAAGGAACCAAGATCAATCAACAGAAACAAGCATGTGCCAAGAAAGTACCACATACTCAGGGAGATGGTGGAGACTGAAGATATTAGATTAGACTATGTTCTTACAGACGATAATCTAGCTAATCCATTCACTAAACCATTAAGCTTAGTCAAGCATAATAATCATTTTGAGAATATGAGCATTAGATATGTTGGAGATTGGCTCTAGGCCAAGTGGGAGATTGAAAGTATATTCATGTCCTAGAGACAATCTGTATTAGGACAAATGAATTTTATACACATTCATATTATTATTAATGGAGATTAATATTTTGGCATTTACAATTATTGAATTATTATTTGATTGTTTGTAATTATTCATTAATGTGCATCCCTTGAGCTTAAGTTGTCATTAATAGAGTGTTATATTAATGATAGAGCGTAACTCTTAAAATAGCATCGACTAATGATCATCGAAAATGAGATATCGATAATATGTGATAAGTCGACATGTGATAAGTCGACATGTGGTCTGCATCACATCCTTAGAGGATGTAGTATGTCTCACTTGCTACGAGTAATGGTTACTCGTGATGGACACATAGATACTTTGGAAGTATTGGTATACCCTACTGATATACTATTTGTTATACTTGTCTAAAGTATGATCAGCATGTGGAAGATAAAAGTCCTTAGAGTTGAGGTCAATACGCGCCTTGTCTACAAAGTAATGTACTTTGATCCCGTCCTAAGCTCAAATGCCTTATAGATTGATATACGGCTTGTATTGGGTACATTGCGATGTGGATTGAAGGTGGTAGTTGAGCCATGATTAGGATTCATTCCTCGGATGTATATTGGACAGAACACTCGGATTCTCAGTGATTTAGGTTGACTAAGTCGTTGGCCAACACAATAGACATATTTAGAGTATGGTCTAGTTGTCAACTAATATAGATGACATACAATGATTAAGACATCTGGATAGACACTTGACAAATCCTAAGCTTGTTCAGGTGTGTCATGAATGAAAGGATTTTATCTTACCACATAAAAGTTAAGTTTATTGGATTCGTGTAAAGGTACTTCACATATTGAGTTCGTCTTCCGGAACCGTCTAGGAGTTCCGTGTAGACCTTAATTTGATTAATGTCGATATGAGAAGGCGTGTAGGGTCACACTATGTCGATTGTCCGTTTCGATCTAAGGATGTATTGAGAGAGTAATTAAAATGTTTGATTTGGAATCGAGACATTTAAATGAATAATGATTATTTTAATTAAGTCAAAATTGGATTTTGGATTTAATTAAGAATGCACGAAAAATAAAGTCGAGCGCCGCGACGCCTATACCCTAGGGCCGCGACGCAGTGAAGGCGCATGCCGAGCGCCACGACGCCCATACCCTAGGGCCGCGCGCCTTTGCCTCAATTTTTGGGCCAGGCCCAAAGTCAAACCCTAATACGATTTTGACCTATTTTTCAACTATAAGTAGAGACATTCACCTCATTATTCAATACACTAATTCTGAAAAACATTCTAAGCCTTAGAGACTTAGAATCAAATACTCTCGAATCTCTGCCGGATTTCCTAGCTTTCCGAAAGAGAAGTACATTGAAGCTTGAAACTTGCAATCGGAAGGGCAACCGCGTGTGCACCTTATAGTAGATAAAGATTCCAGATTATTATAACTTGTAAGTAAATGTTTATGTTACAAGTTCCATTGTTGTATAACCATACCAGAATTATTGTTGGGGTAAGTAAGAAACAAAAACTTTTAAACTTCCGATGTGTCTTACTTATGTGCTTTGTACCCAACAAAACCCTACATATTAGACCAAATCAAACAATACGCGTCATGTGCTTTTGGTTCCTGACAAATATGGTTTCAGAGCTGGAGGCTCCCGCAGTACGGTGGTTAGAAAAATCTCAACGAGGACGTCATGTCCCTATAGGGTGTATGTGACGCTCATAATAGAGGCGAGTCACAAGAGTAGGACGACATGCTTCTATGCTGGTAAGTTTCTAAATAAGGGGGTGTATATAATGATACATTAGGCGAATCCCACATTGGAATGAGAGAGGAAAGTCAAGAACTTATAAGACATATCACAAATTCACCTGGTACGCGGTCTTTTAGGCTTGATGATGGCGTAGCTCATGGAATAAATCCGTGAGGTAAGTTGGGCCAATACAACAAATACATGTCATGGATTTGGGTCAAGCCAAAAAATTAACTTTTGTAAATTTTATTGAACTAAAATGGGCTTAAAATGAAACATTACAGACAATGAGAATATTTATAGCCAATCCGAATTTACTTGAAGTTGAAGTATAATAGTTTCTTTTTTCTTTTTGTTGTTGTTAATTAAAACTTTTGGCAAGAAATGTTTTTGTAGAACAAATAATTACTTTTTAAGTTTAATGATAAAGTCAGAGATAATTGTGAGCAAATTGTTCTATTATGTTCTACTCTTAGTTATTAGGTTGCCTTCTTTGTAATATTTTTTTTGTATTTAATCAACTTTCAAATGATTAGAAACAAAAAAAGGGGACAAAGGCGGCATTTGAATGATGACTGAAAAGACCATAGAAACACATACACGTCACAAGGTTCTTGTATATTCCCCTTCCCCCCAACTACCAACCACGAAATGTCTAGGCTTTCCCATAATATTCTAAGTGTTAATATATAATGTCCCCAAAAACAACGTCTTTTCGTGTCATGCAATTGCAACTAATTAATGAACTTTATTTATTTATAAACTCCTTACAGAAAGGATTGCACATGGTCAGCGGGACTATATGGTGATCAATTTTATGGTGCACTTTGATTTCCACACATCTCTCTAGTAAAGTTGAACATTTTTTTAATTCATTATTTTTCAAAGATTTTGAAAAAAAAGAAACAAAATTATATAGTTACCCTTTCATAGGTAGTTGAATTATAATTGCTTATAATCAGGGCGAAACTACATCTTAAATGTTGTCTCAAAGATAAGGGTCATCATTAGTTCTTTTTCCTATATGTATATAATGAAAGTTGAAATCCAATATCATCGTTATTGTTGTGGTTATCACTATTGTTCATATAATTGGTATTGAATTAAACATTACTCTTAGAAGCATATATATCGGAAACGCATGATAATCTAGTTATAGAAAAGCACTTATTTTACATATGTGACAACAATGCTGCAGGGTAATCTCATACTCTTCAAAGTTTTGATCGAACATGTGTGCCAACTGAAGTCGGGTCAGTAACAGAAGCGGATTTAGAATTTGAGAGTAGTGGAGGCACAACTGGTCTTAAAAAATGTCGGATGTTTTTGTGTGGATGCTAGAATGGAAATCAGACTCAGGTTTGCACACAAAAGGATCATTTGTGCATCATGTATCAACCAGTGCAGCTATCCGACCTATGTGAATGAAGACATATACATAATATTTAAGATATATACATATCCTTTTCCGAGGTTACTGGGGGCACGTGGTCCCCATGCTCTAGGAGTAGTTCCGCCTCTGGTCAGAAGCCTACATGAAATTAACTTGTCCGATATTTAAGAGAAAAGATAATGTGAGGTGATTAGTGTTAGGCCATCATAAACTTAATCTTCATTTTACAACAAAAACCAGACTATCAAAGCATGTACATCGAGGTATTTTACAGCATATACCAAAACATCGTCGATTCTTATCATTATAACAATACTACCTTCATCTTGTGGCATTTGCTAACACCTCAATCTGTTCATTGGGGTCGTAATTATTCCAAATGAGCATTTAAAACTTAGGGGACTTTACAACATATACCACCGAAAAATCATCTCTCTCCCATGTTTTCGTACATATCTTAACAAATATTTATTTTGACAGATTGAGATATAAATTAAGATTATCAGATTCTTTTTTGTTTTGTGATTCATAATCGCATGTCTTAATTCATGAATGAAATACTTTTCAAGTATAACAACAATGTCTAACATTCATTAAAAAGAGGCAACAGAAATGGGCAGAGACTTGAGTATAAAATCAAGAAATTGCACGGTTTCCCTTCAAATGGGCTAGTCTTTAATTTTTCCCCTTCAAATAGAATTTATGTCATGTTATAAACACATCAGATAATGAGGCCCAACCAGATACTACAGTCAGCAGCCACGTCACCAGGCCTCAAACGACTGAAAACGTGAGGCGTAGCACGAGTGCGCAGACCACCAACAACCCTAACAGATTTCGTTTGGCAACCAGGATGAATTAAATATAGAGAATTAGTAATAGCATTGTAGTAGGTTTGGTTTATGTGAAACTTTCTGATTTATCTCATCCCCCTTCTTCTACTTGTATTTACTGTCGGGATATCGTAAAGCAGTACGGGAAGTAAATAAATATTACAAGTGTTCGAAAGGATAAACAAGTAGGCCAATGTTCAGAACTACCGCAAGCTTGTTGAGTCTTGAATCTTGATAACCTGAAATCAAGAAACACTAAATCTGGATTGTTACAAATGTGTGCTGAGTTGAGTGATGACACTCTGTCTTTAAGACAAGATTACCCCGTATATATGCTTTTACGTTAACAGGCAATAGTCTCCCAAGATAAAACAACACTTTAATCAACACTACAAAACAAAATGGTTGATTTTGACGAAGAAAACAAATACGAATCGACTTGCTGAAGAAATGGAAAAGGAAGGAAGAGTTTTCTGTTTTCTTCCCAACGTTACTGCTCACGTTTTGGACTGTGTTTTAGTCTTTTGTTTGTCTCTGTGTATATATTTCTGTCTCTCTTTACTGTATGTTTTTGTTTGTATACTTTCTGCCTCACACAATTGAGTCAAAAGGCATCAATATATAGCATAAGAGAGGCTTCTCAACTGCTAAGACATGGCTGTTAATGGCCATTGAAGGAGGGAATTAAACAGCCAAGTAATGACATGTTTATGGCCATTGAATGAGGGTGTAATTCAGCCAAGTAATGGAGGGAGTTAATCAGCCAAGTAATGACTGGTTAATACACAATAACGCCCCCAAAAATCAACTCCAATGGAAGGCATAAACTTTCTGCCTTCCGTCGTTCCTAAATTCAACATTCCAGAAACTCCAGGGACCAAACTATAAATATTAAACAATTTGAGTCCAAAGAGATAATACCAGAAGATGCCCAAGCCCGAGACCCAAGACCCAAGACCCAAGACACGAGATACGAGACCCGAGCCTGAGCCCGGACGGGACGGGCGGGCGGCGGCGGCTCGCGTGTGGGCTTAGCCTTGAACCCAAGCACATCTAGGTCCCCCCTCCTTTAAACACATGGGATACCCCTTGGGGTCCCAAACCCTTAGCCAATTTAGAGACTTATAAAGAGAGAAATTCTTCATTTTTCCACCGATGTGGTAGATTTGTCCCACACCATATTTCCATGCCTCAAACACCTTACTTCGTGGACCAATATCTCTTTCATTTCTCAATGAAATTTGATGATTCTTGGCCCTACGGTCATCTACTCACTTAGTAGATTATGCACGTGTGAAGAGACAACGACTCCAATATGCGAAACCCTAGTGTTTAATTCATTAAATATGGGTGGACGCACCTCCCAATCAAAGGCAAATTTCCAACATTTACCAGTTGAATATCATTATCAATCACATTTCCCCTTTTAGAATCCATAACCATTACATGCCATTTGGGGCATAAGTTCTTTAGGGGATCTGTGTCAAATCTTGTAAATAACTTATGCCTCGTGTAACACCCCGTACTTTCGGCCGATGGGTTAAGCATCTAGACGTATGCAAGTAGAGCCGAACTTTGGGGAATTTATGTCATGCTTACGTGTGCAAATAAAGAGCTTAGTATATAAAATGATATAGTCCCGAAATAATTTAGAAATCGGTTAATTGACAACAATGATCGGCTAATTATTAAATTATAGTGGGGGACAAGGTTAGTGAGAATAATTACGTGTAGCATAAATAAGTGACAACAATCCACTAAAGGAATGCAAAAATTGGGAGTGGTGTTATGTGTTAGTGGATAAGAGTAGGGTGGCATTGTATTAAGCGGAGAGATGACATGTTTTAAGGAGGGGCATTACCTCAGTTCGTAACATTTAAATGGGATGAAACACCTGCTGCCCCAAGACGTAATCCTTAACCCAAAAACATTCAGCCAATGTTTCTTCCGATTTCACGAAATTTAAGAGTCAAATTAGAGAAAACCTTCTCATTAATTTTATGCATAGCACAAGACAATGTATATACGCAACGACGTGCTTGTTCTACTCTTAAGCTTGGATTTGAGGTTAAGATTTAAAGGGAGATCAACTGTCATAGTTATATCCAAAATCGTGAATCAAGGTATTTTAAGGCAAATCATTTCTTTCTTTTGGCATGTTACATGTAACGAAACGTAACCGTGATATTATTTCATAAATTATTCTACTCTTAGTAGTTAAGAATGTTCATGTTATTTATTCTTATGTTAAAAGCATGTCTAAATATGTTCCTAAGTCCTTATTGAGGTATACGGGGAAGATGTTAATATTCCTGATGTTAGCCGAAGGTACAAGGATATTGTGTCACTCGGATGAACTCAAAATATTTCATTGTCATTCATGCATTTTATTCATGTATTACCCTGGATCATATATTGGGGATGAGAAACAGAATACGCATACCACCTGATCAGCTGGGATATGGTAATGATTATGCCCACAGAGGCCGAAATGATATGATGCCCACAGAGGTTGTTATGGGAAGGAAGATGCTCAATGAATATATATATATATATATATATATATATATATATATATATATATGTATATATATATATATATATATATATATATATATATATATATATATATATATATGTATGTATATATATATATATATATATATGTTATATATATATATATGTATGTATGTATATATATATATATATATATGTTGCATTGTGCATGACATTTATGCATATTATGGCCCTCAGAGGCATTCACTACTGGTCGTTGTTTCTATCAGTTGTTGCTATCGGCTATTTTTGTCAGTTGTTACTATCGGTTGTTTCAGTTTCAGTTTATGTTTATATCTCTATTATGCTATTCTTCATGCCTGACATACTCAGTACATCAGTCGTACTGACGTCCCTTTTTTCGGGGGACGCTGTGTTTCATGCCCGCTCGAGCTCGGGTAGACGGGGGACTCTAGTATGATATATATGGTTATGATATTGGAGAACTAAAACTTGTTTTAGAGTTGCAGTCGATCGTGGTATGATATTTTGCATATGCATATGGGTATGGTGGGGCCCTGTCCCGACCTTGAGATGTCATGTACTCTTTAAAGGCTTGTAGGCAGTTGTCCTGTGTATAGTAGTCGTGTATGTCCATGTCGGCCTTGATGTGTGTGTCAGTAGATACTTGGTGACGGTCCTTGTGGCCATGATTGATTACAGTTAGCTGGTAAGTATGTGAAGAGTGGTGCCCGACAAGTAAGGTCCGGGTGCCCGTCATGGCCCTCCGGTTTGGGTCGTGACACCACGAAAGACATAATTTTATTTGAGGGACAAAAATTAAAGATCAGTACAAAATAGGAACAAAAGTGCAAATGACCCGTATAAAATAGACTATATAAAAAAGGACCTGGATGATTGTATAATGGAAAAAATAATCAATACCACTGACTATTAGAACGAACTAGGGATGTCAATAGGGCAGGTTATGGTTGGGCAAGTCTTGACCTGCTAAGGATTCGACTCGCACTGCCCCATTTAGCATTTTTCAGAAAATATGCTCTGCCCTGTCCTGCCCCGCTAAGCCCTGCCTCGCCCCACCCCGTTTATGTCATCTTTTATTTCTCCTATTTATTTTTTACTTAAATTGGTTAAATCTAAAATAATAACATACTCTTTATTTAATACGATCTCACTATACATATCGATATACATAGAGATTCACCGACTACATTTCAGCCATCCAGCGATCCTGATCTATTTAAAAATTGCTAGAATTGATATATACATATATCATGTTTCTGCGGGCATAAGACTCTAATGTGTAAAAGTATGGTTATTCATCTTTCTGAAGTTTTTTTTTGTTGTTCATCTTTCTAAAGTTTTTTTTTGTTGTTGTTGATAATGGTAACATTAAAGTGCTGTTTTTGCCCACAATTACATGTCAAAGTATTTTGCAATTTTCATGGTAAGCACATTATTGTTCTATTTGTTTTGGGTGTGATTTTGTTCTGTTTGAAATCTCTTATACCTTAATATTATGGGTAAACACTAATAATTGCTTATCATTTTATAATTGTGCCCTACCCTGTCCTAACCTATTGAATAATTTCAAAAATATTATTTTATCCTGCCTTGCTCTATTTGAATCTTCCCTGACCTACCCCATTAAAGGTTTACCCTAACCCCCTGCCCCAGTTGCCTCCCCTAGAACGAACATAATATACAGTGCTCCTATCATATATAGAACAA
Organism: Anisodus tanguticus; assembly: GCA_034509755.1. Classification (NCBI taxonomy): domain Eukaryota; kingdom Viridiplantae; phylum Streptophyta; class Magnoliopsida; order Solanales; family Solanaceae; genus Anisodus; species Anisodus tanguticus. Next base: position 44,549,233 of record CM067550.1, on the reverse strand, counting down.
ACATTCACATGATATGCTACTGTTTATTGTTCAAAGAGGAAAAAAAGACTAGGTTCGTTATTTCCAATTTTTGTCCAAAGTTAGCCTTCAGAACAAGGTAAAATGAATGTATCCAGTACACATTGTACGTAATTGAGTTAAAAAAAATGCAATCTATACAAGAATTTCACACTTTGACCAATACTATATTATAGTAACATAATTGCCCTGTTATAACTAGGGATGTATATGGCATCGGACAGGGCAAGCCTTGACCCGCTAAGATCTTAACTCTCTATGCATGCCGCGTTTAGAATATTTTTAATATTTTGCCCTGTCCTATCCTATCTAAAGTTTTAAAAATTTAAACATTGACCAATCCTGCCCCTTTTAGTATTGTCCTGTCCTTCCCGTTAAACATTTGTCCTGCCCCTGGTCCATTGTCATCCCTATTTGTAACAAATAGCTTATTTAGGTGCTTTCCAGGTTCTTTTTGTTCCTTAATTATTATTTTTCCTCCTGTATCTCTTTCCTCAAATGTTTTCCTTCTTTTTGTAGGGTGGTCCTTCTTTTTTCCCTTCATAATTGAGATATTATATTTGTGACACTTTATCCCCTAGGTTGCAATTTGTTTATATATGCCCTTCTCAGTTTATCTTTCAGCTCATAGGAGCCCCATTGTCTTTCTTCTCTAATATACCTTCCCATCAATGATTTTCTAACGTGAAAAAAATTGTCAATCCACCTAAGGATATATTTAGACATTTTTAATTATTCAGGGGCAAACTTCAAGTAAATACAAATGCTCTGTATATAAAAATTAATTTGATAGTTTAGAGATAATTTTTTTTGTCTATGTGGCTTCACCGTGGCAAATGTGTGAGTCAAGGTGCACAACCCTTAGAAAGAGAGGAAACTACTGGAGTTGGCAGTTCAGGCTTCAGATGGAATTCAAGGATTAATTCAATAAGGCAGAGCTTCCTTTGAAATAAATCTATTTATTTGATTGATGTTTAGTTTCCCGGCTAAGTAAGGAGCGAATAAAGCTATTTGAAGGATGAATGTTAAAAGATGAAATTAACAATTCGGGATTGTCATGGACCGAAAGATTAGCGATGAGTAAACTAAAGACAAATCGAATACTTCAAGAGTGAATTCGAACATTTCCCCCTTTTTTTGTAATAAATAATGGTGAATGCACGCACACACATAAATATACATTACACATATATAGAGAGTGAATAATAAGTGTTTTAATTAAAATAGATATACCTATACTAATTAGTTTTACCCGATCTCACCAAAAGATATTCCCATGGATAGGTGCATCTTCCAGTATAATGTTTCACTCATGATTTTATGTAGGAGTGGAAAAATTAGTTCCTAAAAATAATCGCTTAGTTATTTACTTATTTCATTTTGATTCGTTTAATTCATTCCATCTAAAAATTGAGTTGACATGTAACATAAATTGATCATGAAAAATCTTGTCAAAATATTTTTAATTTTAAATTTTATATATTTTATATAATCATAGTAAAAAAAATATTAGTTAATTAAATAAATTATAAGAAAACAAATCAAAAAACTAAAACATGATAAGAGTTAGGTGAGTTATGCTATGAAAGTTGTTCTTATTTGACCCAGTCAACTTCAGCCTAAATAATATTTGGACGGATTAATATCAACCCATTTATTAACTTAGCCTATTTTGACTCACTCAAATTCGACTCTACACCTATTTGACAACCCTAATCGTCTTATAGTTTTTTAAGTCTTATTAGCACCTAGTAACAAAAAGATTTTGAATATGATAAAAGCAATTACTCTATCTATTTCAGTTTATGCAATACACTTTTCTTTTTAGTCCTTCAATAAATAATAACACATTTCTAAATTTGAAAAATAATTATCTTGACACTTACCATTTAATAGACTTTTCTTTTTTGGTCCGTTTAAAAAAGAATGACATACTACATTAGACACATGTCAGAAGTCTTCATTTTATTCTTTAACTCATATTAATTTGATTTATGTTACATAAATTAGAAAAAAGGAATGTAATTAAGGTAGGATTGTGATTGTACATATTGTTCACTTGGTGGTGTGAGGAGGTAAGAGGTGTTTGGCTAAACTTATAACAGCTTATATAAACACTTTTGATTTGATCAAAAAATTTATGATTTTATCCATACTATCCTTTGTAATCTCTAGAATATTTTTCATGAAACATAAATTTTAATCTTTTCTCTATTTTATTTTCGATATTCATCCTAATTTTTCATGTAAAATTATTTTTATATTAATATCTTTTGTAGATAGATTTAAGGGCAATATTAATTATTTTAACAAAACACACTAATGTATTATTTATTATCCGTTTCAATATTTCTATCCGACCTATTTATTATAATGGAAGAGTTCGACTAGTCTCTCTCTGTCTCTCCTTTTTCTTTCTTTCTTCCTGCCATATGCTTAACAAGGACCCCTCCAAAAAGAGTGGTGGATCTTCTCTTTTGTACTTAAACCCCCCTCTCATCCCCCCCCCCCCCCACCGCCCCACCACCACCCACCATTTACTGTTACAATCTCTCTCCTTTTTGTTTTTTTCACTAATTTTAAAAAAATTAGGGAATGTCGATAACTTCATCGATGTGAGTTTACTGTATTTCCGGCTCTTATAAATTCGGATAAAAAGTAGAATTGTAGTAAGTTGACATCAATGTAAGATCAGTCAATTTATAATGAATTTAAATTAAACTAGAATATATTTGGACATGATCATTTAGATACGTGTTGCATCGATATTTGGATAAATTGAAGCAGATTTAAATAAGTAACAATAACAATGAGAATTCATATATATTCGATTTCAACTTGTTTATGATTGAGGTAAGATACGTGATAATTATGGTTGTTGATGCATGAAATTGCAAACTTGTATGGTCCATCAATCTTGTAAAATTTGTGGATCTCTATTCGTTTTTTAAACTTAAACGGTATAGGTTACTAAGGAGAACAATTATTTAGGAAAATTTTCTTTTATTAGTCCTAACAAACAAACAAAAAAGTTGAACTAGTTTCATTAATACACAACCAATTAATTTGTGAATCATGTGAAATTTTGACGTGTATGTACATTAAGGACTGTACCTCTGATCTCGTGATTTTTTTAAAGAAAAAAGCAAGACATGCAAATAAAATATAAATAAATAAAAGAGGGAAGGGAAAAGATTTTTTACACAAGAATGAAGTAGCAAGTCGGTGGCATTGTTACATGGCCCTAATTCTTTTCTTAACTTAGCCATGTCATTATTTCTGGTGAATCCTCAAAGGTACATGTGGATTTTCACACTTAAAATTTAAGACAAAATTCTTTAAAAATAAGAAACTAGTAATAGGAAACACTGACTTTTCAATTATGCACAAAGAGTTATTTTCTCTTCTTTTTTGGTATTTGGTATTGTCAATAAATATATTAGACTTTAGAAATTGTGATCTAAGTTGACTTTATACTACGACATCATTTAATTACACACAGCCATTTCTTGAAAGTAAGCACGTAAAGGATTTTTATATTTCACTTTATATACTCATCATTCTCTGACCTTATAGTTTCACAAACGAGGCTAATATTTGAAGCACCTTAAACCAATCTATCAGGAAAGGATTTACTTACATTTGATGTTTACACAAATTGAGTAAATGTAAAATAAGTATCTTTCATATATACCACATGATTAAGTGATATGTCCTATTACTTTAATTTTTAACTGCTATGTTTAAATTACTAGATTTGATATAATAGCGGGTACGAGTAAAGGTTCATCCTAAATTATGAAAGCATTTTAGAATTGGAAAAACCTTTTACGTGAATTTAAGGATTTTATTACCGCGCGATTCTACTTGACTAATAAATTCATCCAATTCTTGTATCTTCATAGTTAGGAAACAAAAAGATTATCACGAACTCTTACTATTTATTTGTAGTTCCATAACATTTTGTATTCCCTATTCACTTTATGAATTTGACTAAAAGCACACTACAAGAAGAAAGACATTTACCAACAACTTTTTTGTTGTTATATGTTGGATGTTATTGTCAAAAGTACTTTTCGCAACAACAAAAGTTGTTGCATGCCGTTGCAATAACCTCCGTTGCGAAAAAATTTCGCAACAAGAATTTATTTTTTTTAGCAACAAAATATTAAAATTTTGTTTGTCATTTACATTTTTTAGCAATAATATATTTATTGTTATTAAAATTTTGTTGCCAATTCTATACTTTTTTGTAGTGGCAAGTTCCTAGTTGCTCCAAAAATTAGACCACTTGAACGTAACTATACTTTAATCTCTTTTTTAGATGAACTACATAACCACTATGGGTCACAAAATTCGCCCATTAAGTTTGATGTGGGTTTTGGGTTGGGCTATCCTATTTTTCTATATTGCAGCTTGTGCTTGGTTAGTAAATTTTATGGGGAAAGTGCACAAAGATAGTCGATTTGAGGACATCTATTTAAGACATAGTTGAAGTAAAGGACCTGTGTATCATGGTCCGATTTGGACTCAACAAAATGTAATTCATGTATAATTATAATTATGGTATTAGTCTTGTACTAGGAAAATGTATTAGAATTAAAATAGGAAAATGTATTAGAATTAAAATAGAAAATGTAGAATTATTTTCCTAAATTGTCCATATTTAGGAATTGTATATTTGTATATATACCTCTCATTACAATGAAAATAATCAAGCGATTATTTCTTTCATGGTATCAGAGCTGCAAAAGTAGATGGCAAGACTTGACTCGATAGACTGGATGCGGGCGTGATAGGATAAAGATCGCCCCTACTATCACATCTCAAGAGAGGAATCCCCATCTTGAAATCATTCACAGAAAATCCAAAAGGATCAAAATCAACAGAAATTCAATTATCAGTGGTGAATTTACGGACATACACTAAGTTTTTAATTAAGTTAGGGGCATGAAGAGCATTTTTCAAGACAAGAGGTGGATTGGGGGGGGGAGACAAAGTTGTATGACCGTAACCACGAATTGCAATTGAGTTGCCATTACCAACAATTATGTCACGATTTTTGCTCAAATTGGAATAAGACGAGAGAGTACCTTGGTCGGACGTCATGTGAGAAGTGGCGCCGGTGTCCATGTACTAATTCGCGTCTGGAGAATGTAATCCCAGTGTATGCATCGCGGCCTCAATATCTGTCGGAGTCGGGATTAGATTAGGGCCTGTAGCATGGTAAGCATGCGGGGACCGAGGCCCAAGCAGGCCACCTTGCTGTCCAAGCCCAACAGTGTGCCAAAACCCACTAGACTATGAAGAATTGGGCCTGAAGGGCTGCTGAGAGGCCCACTGCCCGGGATACACTGAAGTTGGAAAATAGGGGTTGTTGTTGGGCCACTGCCCACTGGCCCAGCCCCACTGCTAGGGGGGCCATAGTTGGGACCAGTTGGGTTGCGGCCTACTGCCACCGTGCCGAGGCCCGCCGCCACTGTTTTGGCCTCCCCTACCACAACCGGTACTACCACGATTGCCACTGCGATTCTTGCTATTATTTTTTCGATTCTTCTTGCCTACATCGCGAGTACGGTTTTGACCCGAATTATCAACAAACCCTTGAGAATTATCGGATGACATCATCACCACCACGAGACTCGCGCCGGTAGCCGCCTTTTTGGCCAAGCCGGCTTCTTCTAACGTGAGCATTGAACGGGCTTGATAAAAAGGTAGAAGTGGATTACTTTGACGGAGGAGTTCCCCAACGCCATTATAGGCCTCAGATACGCCTGCAACCATTTGTAGAATAAGACGATTATTGGTAACAGGAGCTCCGACATTACGGAGTTGGTCTGCCAACTCCTTGAGACGTTTACGGAGTTGGTGGACCAACTCCTTGAGACGTTTACAATAAGATGAAACATTTGGGAAATCGTCCATGCGGACTTGGAAAAATTTCTGCTCAAGGGTGACAACGCGGGAATGTTGGTTATCCTGGAATATATCACACAATCTATTCCATGTAGCCATAGCCGTAGTGTCCGGCTCAATAATCGTCTGTAAAAGGTCGATAGAAATAGTGGAATAAATCCACCGAAGGACGGTAGCATCAAGAGTAATCCATAACTGAGGATCCTCCGTTTGAGTAGGGGTAGCGGGAGGAATTATGTGATGGAGAACTTGATGGGAGATGGCGTGAATTTTGAACAACTCCGCCCACGTCGCGTATTGGACATTTTTCATCTCAAGAACAATAGGGATGTGGTTCTTGATGTTGGAAATAGAAAGGGTAGGATGAAATATGTTCTTTGACGTAGACGTAATGAAAGAACAATATGTGATTTGAGGGATTTGGAAGAAAATTTGGGAAGAGAGGAGGAAGAACTCGGCACAGAAACTGAGGAAGGGCTCGGAACTCGAGAAAAACCGAGGCAAGCGTAAGCTTTGGAGAAGGAGGTATGTGAAACCTAGACTCTGATACATCATCACGAAATGGGAAAGCCTCACAAAATGGCATCATTTTTCGTTTCTTGCCCTCATACATCCTTACAAAATGGGAAAGTCGAACGAAAAATTTGTATCATTAATAATATTGTCTGAACTTTATTGGTCCATGCTTCCATACCCCCTTCCTTTTGGCATCATGCTCTACAAATGACTATTTATCTTCTTAACATACTTCCTACCAAATGTTTGGCATATTCATCCCCTCTTCAAATCCTATATAATAAGACTATTTCGTATTCACATCTTAGGGTCTTTGGGCGCTTATGTTATCCACTATTTCCGTCAACTATAATTAACAAACTTCAAGCCTGTTTTACCCTCTGTATGTTTTTGAGTTATCCATCTAATCATCGTGGTTATAAATGTTATGATTTATCGTCTAATAAAATCATAATTAGTCGCAATGTTATTTTTTATGAAACCCAATTTCCATTTGGTAAAGTTAGTAGTCCCGGGCCTAGTTTGTATAATTTTTTAGATGATGATGATATCTCCCCGTATATTATCCACCATTTATCGGACTTGTCCTGTACCCAAAATCCGCCAGCGGGCCCACTGCCCGCTGGACCTCCTGTTCTGCCAGTGGGCCAGTCACTCCCGTCTCGGGTCTAGCAACTAGGACGAATATCCAGCCCAGTTCTTCCCATGCTTCTGTTTCAGGTTCTGATCCAGCTTCCCGTGTTGGGCCAGCAGGCCCACTGCCTGATGGCCAGTCTGTCCCCCATCCGACTATTTCCCAAAATCCACCCAATTCTCCCCTAAGTCACAGACCGGTTACTCATAGTCAACGGGGTGTTTTTAAACCAAAGAGACATTTTAATTTAAATTCTAATGTTCTTAAATCTCCCCTACCTCGTAACCCAATGTCTGCGTTAAATGACCTGAATTGGAAATTAGCTATGAACGACGAATATGATGTTCTTATTGCAAATAAGAAGTGGGAGTTGGTGCCTTGTCCTTCTGGTGTTAATATTATTCGGTCTATGTGGATTTTTACTCAAAAAGATAATTCGGATGGCTCTTTTGCGAGACAGAAGGCTTGTCTTGTAAGTAATGGTAAAACTCTACAGGTTGGCATGGATTGTGGTGAGACATTTAGTCTGGTGGTCAAACCGGCTACCATTCGCATTGTTCTCAGTTTGGCTCTTTCAAAGGCATGGCCCATTTATCAGTTAGATGTGAAAAATGTTTTTTTACATGGTAATCTTAAGGAGACCATTTACATACATCAACCCTTGGGTTTTCAAGACCCAAATTATCCTCATCATGTCTGTCTATTGAAGAAGTCCTTGTATGGGTTTAAGCAAGCCCCACGGGCTTGGTATAAGAGGTTTGCAGACTATTTCTTCTACTGGGTTTACTCACAGTAGATCTGATAATTCGTTATTCATACATCGTCGTGGTACTTCCCTGGCTTATATTATATTATATGTGGATGATATTATCTTGACTGCCTCTTCCGATGCTTTGCGCAAGTTTATCATGACAATGCTCAGGTCTGAGTTTGCTATGAAAGACTTGGGGCCCTTGAGTTACTTTTTGGGGATTGTTGTCACTCGTCATGCAGGTGGTTATTCTTATCACAATGGAAGTATGCCGCTGAGATCATTGAGCGCGCTGGTATGTCCTCATGTAAGTCTACTTCCACTCCAGTTGATACCAAGCCCAAGCTAGGTTCTGCAGCTGGCTCACCTTACGAGGATCTCACTCACTATCGCAGTCTTGTTGGAGCTCTTCAGTATCTTACTTTTACGAGATTGGATATTACGTATGTCGTATAGCAGGTGTGTCTGTTTATGCATGATCCTAGGGTGGAGCACATGAATGCGCTCAAATGCATTATCCGATATATCTAGGAAACACTTGACTATGGCTTGCATCTATATCCATCGTCAACCTCTACATTTGTCTCGTATACCGATGCTGATTGGGGTGGATGTCCGGACACCAGACGTTCTACGTCTGGATACTGTATGTTTCTTGGCGATAACTTGGTCTCATGGTCTGCCAAACGACAGGCGACGTTATCCCGCTCTAGTGCCGAGGCCGAGTATCAAGGAGTAGCCAATGTGGTTTTTGAATCATGTTGGTTACGTAATCTTCTCTTAGAGCTCACACTTTCCCATTCAAAAAGCTACCTTGGTTTATTGTGATAATATTAGTGCCGTATATCTTTCTGGGAATCCGGTTCAACACCAGCGCACTAAACATATTGAGATGGACATACACTTTGTTCGAGAAAAGGTAGCTCGTGGACAAGTACGCGTCCTCCATGTCCCTTCGCGATACCAGATTGCAGACATATTTACTAAGGGTCTTCCCTTGGTTCTATTTGAACATTTTAGGGACAGTCTCAGCATACGTCAACCGCCCGCTATGACTGCGAGGGTGTAAAGGACCGTGTGTATCATGGTCCGATTTGGACTCAACAAAATGTAATTCATGTATAATTGTAATTATGGTATTAATCTTGTATTAGGAAAATGTATTAGAATTAGAATAGGAAAATGTAGAATTGTTTTTCTATATTATCCATATTTAGGAATTGTATATTTGTATACCTCTCATTATCAATGAAAATAATCAAAGGATTATTTTTTTCATGAAGGTTATAAATTTTTGTAAGTTTAGCTGCTTTAAAATCAGCTGCAGACTCATGTTTGAAATTTCAAAAACTTGAAGTATATGAATCTGAAGTTGGACTTGCCACCCTAACTTTAGACATGTACGCTGAATATATGTTTGAAGTTGGAATAAGTCCAAACTTATATTATTGACAGAACCTAGAACAATTGGTGAATTCAAAACTCCATCAGTCTCTCTCTTTGCATTCTGCGTTGTTTTGAAAAAGGAAAAACATAAATGTATGATGAATGATATAAATTTGTTGAACTTTCAAGAAAACGCAATGCAATAAGGCATTACACTCCGTCTTCCATCTCATCTCAGACCCATTTAATTTTCTCAGTTTATTTACATCAAAGGCAGATTAGGGATTTTAAGACGACGGGGCATCATCATCGATTTTAAATTCTGGGTCTGTCTCTAATCACAATGTCATACAACACTACGCCATTTGAAAATTTTGTTAAACCCCCTAGAATCGATGTAAAATAAATATAAATGAAATGACATAATTATTTTAGAACTCGCTCGCTGGCCTTGTGATTTGGTCTCAAGTTATACACGTTAGGTTTAAAAAAAAATTGTAGTTCAGAGATATGTTTGATGGGTCCTTTTAAAATACATGATAGTTCTTCAATGTATGTATATATAGAGAGAGAGAGAGGGGGAGAGAGAATTATTATGCTTTGGGCTTCGCATTTCTCATTTGGTTTACCTAGGAGCCCAATGTTTGTCATTTTATTAGTCCATAAAGCCTTGTTCCAGCTGTTCGGTTGGTCATTCGCACAAATGTGCTATTTTGGAGTGGTCTTTAATTTGTTCTTTAATTTTTGTTCTTTTTTGACACGGCATAATTAAAATTTTGCTCGGCATAATTAGTGTTATATCTTTAGTATATGTATCATATACAACCCACAGATTATGTCAGATAAGGCATAACTGTCAACACTCAACATAATATGAAAAAATGCATAATTTCATATTTCGGAAGGCATAATTAACGTTTAATTTCAACATATGTATCATAACATCCACACAAACTATGCTAGATAAGGCATAATTTTCAACACTCAACATAATTTAAAAAATTACTATAAAACTATGCCGCATAACTTAATTTCTACATAATTTTTGTCGTGCAAGGAAAATTTTCAGTTTTCGAAGAAAAAAAATATTATAGAGACTGCCTTGCGAAGTAGACCTGAGTATTTTCATAAAATAAATAGCATAGAAAAAAATTAAAGAATAGTGCGTTTGAGGGAATATCCTCACAAGAAAATGGTTGGGCTATATGGTTTTGGACATGGCTCCATTTTGTCTAGAAAGATCAGGCCCACTTTCAGCAATCACCATCTTTTCTTAAAACTGAATTTTTTCCTTTTAACATTCTCAAAAGTGAACTTTATAAAAAAAAATCATTTTTCTGAGCTAGCGTATGATCATAGATTTTGAAGTTTATCTTCAAATATCTGTTTGGACATAGATTTTATAGCAGATTTTGAAAATCCATCTTTAAAATATCTTCAAGTTCCAAAAACTGATCTGTATGGGACTTCCACTTACAAAAAATTATTTTTTCAAAGTAAAATGCATATCCAAACAGAACTTCATATTCCAAAAATCATAACATTAAAAACTCAAATTTTCAAGTTTTAAATTTCAACTTCAAAATCTACAGCGAAACGGAAGCTAAAACTTTTGTCAGGTTTGGTGGTTTCTATGAATAGTTGGGTAGGGGGTAGACTATGATTTATGACCAGACTAATATGTTTGAGTGCCTTGTAGCTCAAAGGAAATAGTTAAAACCAAGAGTTATTCAATGAATAGAAAAATTATGAATTTCCTTGGAACTTTAAAAAATGTGTTGGCTAAATCCCGAGATACTATAGTCTATGGTAATAAAATTTTATAGTAGCAACTAGCAAGTTGAATATCAGCTTCTACTTACTGTGGATGATGCTTAACATTTGACAATACATTACAGGGGTAGTTTAGTAGATGGTTAGGAGTACGTTATTCATGTATTAAAATCCTCTATAAGTAATAGTGTTTGGTAGTTAGTTATGAGGTGAATTATTCATGTATAAAATTAGTATAATATTTAATTTGCAATTTAAAAACCCTTATAACTAATACATGTATAAGTTATAAGAAAATCTATGTATTACTTTATGCAGGGCAAAAGATAGAATAACTAATACATGAATAACCGGAGACTTCTTTCTCAGATCTCTTTGTTGAGAAAGAATTCTCTGTGTAGCAGGGAATTGAAATAGCAGCTGGATAGAGGAAGATAAAGCATTTCATAAGGATCTCCTGAGTTCTTGCCTCAAGAGTTGGAATACAAAGAAGTCAGAAAGCATGAAAAGGAAATTCCTTGTAGCTTCTCGTGAATAGGATAAAGGCGGGACTAATCTCTTTCGTGCGTTCTTCTGATCTCTCTGCTATGGATATCAGACCGGGTCTTAGTTCCTTTTTTAAAAATCCTGCATAATTAACACCTACATAAAATAATACGTAGATTCTTTCATAACTATTTCATATATTACTAATACCTGCATAACTCTAACTATTCCATATATTATTAATACTTGCATAACTCTAAAAGTCTAAAAGTGGGAAAAGTCCTAAACGAAAACAAAGTTAAGTCCACACTAATTAATGTACACTTGGGGTGTCTAGAATTCGATTTCATAATCTTTTCAGAAAATTAATAATATGTTTATTTCTCTGTGAATACACCATATCTCAATAATTAATTACTCAAAGTGTAAATTATCACAAGCAATCCTACTGTAGCTAGGTAAGAATTAGCAAAGTAGTAAATAATCTGAATAGTCAGAAAGTTCCAATAAAAACAAGGACCACCAAATACTAAATGACTAACGACATGTTTAGATAATTAACTACATTATTATGGCATACGCTTGCTAATTAAAAATCAATTAATGGTTTAACATAGTCTTTCACTGACGTATGCTTTAAATGTCCACCTTTCCATTTTCTTCGATGCAAACTCAGTAGTGAAGAAAAGAAAACGGGTAAGCAAGGAGCCACAAAACAATAATAATTATCTTAAATATCACACTCATGGAATTAAGCGGTGTAAATACTTTAAAGTTTAAACTATTCATAGTTCATCCTGTATAAACATTGGATTGTCAAAGACTTAATTAATTTGCGATATAGTCGACTCTAGCTAACTTTCTTGGAATCGAAGAATATACAAGAGTAGTTGTTATTAACCAGCAACTATACCAACCTATAACTTATATAACTTGTAGTATATAGTAAGCTCTTTTACATTTATTCAATTGGATGAGGGTTAAAAGGCTGTGTGTAATAGTAGAAGAAACTCTACCGTTTATAATCTTGCAAAAGTACTTTCCAATTGAAACATATTTGTCCAAGTTTTTCTTTAAAAATCTTTGTAAAAAGTTTTTAAAATTTTGCGGAACCGTCGCCACTACATTTTGGGTGAGCACAAGGTAAACATCGCTCTTGTGCAATAACCCACAAACCATATAGGAATGATAACCCACACTAGACAAACCCCGTGCTCAACCAATTGAGCCACCCTTGCGGGTTATTTCTTAAAGCCAATGTGTATACACGGTTGACAAACCGTGTATATCACCTTCCTAGCTTGTATATAATTTACCTTATTTGTAGAATTATTGTACAAGTGTAATTATGATATTATTCTTCTATTAGGACAATGTATTAGAATTGTATTAGGAAAAGGGTAGATTTATTTTTCATATTTAGATATTGTATATCATGTATATATAGACCTCTTCATTAATGAAAATAATGAAGGGATTATTTCTTACATGGTATCAGAAGTCTAGGGAAAATGTTTTCCTTCTCCAACCCATACTTCCATAGCCCTTACCTCTCGGCACCTAAGCCTCCTCGGCCGCCGGTCAATTCTTTGGTTTTTTTTTTCTTTCCTCTTCTCAAATTCTTTTCCAAATCCCTAATTCTCCTCTTGTTCTTTCAGTATGTCTACCTCAAAGAACACCTTTCATCATGCCCTTGCAGTATCAAACATCAAGAACCACATCCCTATCATTCTTGATATGGAAAACGTCCAATACGCAACGTGGGCGGAATTATTTAAAGTTCACGCACGTTCGCATCAAGTCCTTCATCACGTCATCCCCTCGGTAACAGGCAAGGAGAAGGTGCCTACCGCCGATGATAACCCTATGTTATGGACGACTCTTGATGCTACAGTACTCCAGTGGATTTATTCTACTATCTCTACGGACCTGTTGCAGACGATTATTGAACCCGAAGCCACGACGATGGAAACTTGGAATAGGGTGCGTGATATATTCCAAGATAACAAAAAATCCTGTGCCATCACTCTTGAGCAGGATTTTTCCCATGTCAATATGGAGGATTTTCTGAATGTCTCAGCCTATTGTAAAAGGCTGAAGGAATTGGCGGATCAACTCAAGAACGTTGGTGCGCCAACGATCGTCTTGATCTTCAGATGGTTGCAGGCCTATATGAGACCTATAATGGCGTTGGGACACTCCTTCGACAAAGTAATCCGCTCCCACCGTTCTACTAGGCCTGTTCCATGCTCACATTAGAAAAGGCCGACTTGGCTAAAAAGGCGGCTACCGAAGAAAATTCTGTCATGATGATGGCCACGTCCGATGACCCTCACTCATTCTCAGAATTCTAATCAAAATCGTAGCAACAATGGCGGAAAAAAGAGTCAAAATTGGAAAAATGGTGGCAAGAACCGCGGGAGTGGCGGTGGTCGGAGCAGTGACGACAATGGCAGACGTGGTGGCAGTGGGCCGGCTGGGCCGCAGCACCGGACCAACTAGCTATGAGGCTGTGCCAGTGGCCCAATGTTCCTTTCCAGCCTTATCCAGCAAACTGGGCCAGTTTCCAGAATTTTTAGAGGCCCAGTTCTCCGAATTCACAAGCCAAAGAGCCTGATGGGCCTTGCCAGCAGGCTGGCCTGTTTGGGCCTCGGCCTCAGCAGACCTTCGCTGTTGTGGGCCCAGCAGCAGTCCCGACGCTCGCGGATATTGAGGCCGCGATGCATACACTTGGATTAAATCCCCCGGACGCAAATTGATACATGGACACCGGAGCTACTTCTCATATGATGTCCACACAAGGTAATCTCTCATCTTATTTCAATTTGAGCAATAATTGTTGGTAATGACAATTCAATTCCAATTCGCGATTATGGTAACACAAATTTTCCCCCTCCACATCCACCTCTCGTCCTTAAAAATGTCCTTCATGCCCCTCACTTAATTAAAAATTTGGTGTCTGTCCGAAAATTCATGACTGATAATTAGGTTTCTGTTAACTTTGACACTTTTGGATTTTCTGTGAAGGATTTCAAGACGGGGATACCTCTAATGAGATGTAATAGTCGTGGAGAGCTTTATCCAATCACTACCACCGCCATTTCCACGAGTCAAGCCACACCTTCAACATTTGCCGCTCTTGCTCCTTCTTTGTGGCATGCACGCTTGGATCATCCGAGGTCATCTATTAATTCTTCTCTTAAAAATAATAATTTTATTGATTATAAGAGTACGCGTAGTACTCATATTTGTCCTTCTTGTTCTCTAGGGAAACATGTTAGATTACCGTTTGTAGCCTCTACTTCTAGTACATTGATGTCTTTTGACATTATTCATAGTTATTTATGGACATCTCCTGTTTTAAGTTCTGTTGGTCATTGTTATTATGTGTTATTCTTGGATAATTATTCTATTTTTTTATGGACCTTTCCTTTGTCTAAAAAGTCTAAAGTTTTTTCAACCTTCTTAAAATTTAGAGCATTCATCTGTACCCAATTTGAACAGAAAATTAAAAATATTCAATGTGATAATGGAAAGAAATATGATAATGGGCCGTTTCGAGAATTTTGTGACACTAATGACATATCTTTTCGGTTTTCTTGTCCGAACCTTGCTGGCACATGTTTCATTACCCCCTTCTTTTTGACTTCATGGGCTACAAAGGCTGTCTAACTCCTTAACATTCTCCCGAACAAAGGTTTAGCATATCAATCCACTTAAAATTCTTTATAATAAAGATCCCTCGTATTCTCATATTAGGGTATTTGGGTGTCACAAGAAAACCGAAAAGATATGCCATTAGTGTCACAAAATTCTCGAAACGGCCCATTATCATATTTCTTTCCATTATCACATTGAATATTTTTAATTTTCTGTTCAAATTGAATACAGATGAATGCTCTAAATTTTAAGAAGGTTGAAAAAACTTCAGACTTTTTAGACAAAGGAAAGGTCCATAAAAAATTAGAATAATTATCCAAGAATAACACATAATAACGATGACCCACATAACTTAAAACAGGAGATGTCCATAAGTAACTATGAATAATGTCAAAAGACATCAACGTACTAGAAGAAGAAGCTACAAAAGGTAATGTAACATGTTTCCCTAATGGACAAGGACAAATATGAGTATTATGCGTACTCTTACAATCAATAAAATTGTTATTTTGAAGAGAAGAAATAATAGACGACCACAGATGACCCAAACGTGCATGCCACAAAGGAGCAAGGATAACAAATATTGATGGAGTGGCTTGACCCATGGAAATGGTGGTGGTGGTGATTGGATAAAGCTATTCCCGACTATTACATCTCATTAGAGGTATCCCCGCCGTGAAATCTTTCACAGAAAAACAAAAGGGGTCAAAGTTAACAAACACCCAATTATCAGATGTGAATTTTCGGACGGACACCAAATTTTTAATTAAGTGAGGGCATGAAGAACATTTTTTAAGAGTAGAGATGGATGGGGGGGGGGGGGGGGACAAATTTGTGTGACCATAATCACGAGTGTGAATTAAATAGTCATTACCAATAATTATGCCACGATTATTGCTCAAAAATTGAAATAAGACGAGAGATTACCTTGCGCGGACGTCATATGAGAAGTGGCTCCGGTGTTCATATACCAATTTGCGTCCGGGCGATTTAATCCAAGTATATGCATCGCGGCTACGGTTGGCAATTTCACCCTAACTCGATGGATATCTGATCCACCCGACCCGATTATATGGACAAAAATCCGACAAAACATGGATTTTAATCGGGTCAGATTCGGGTGGACATACATCAACCCACCACCCAACCCACCCATCCATTATAAATTAATTATTTTCAATTCACTCCTCTTAAATTATTGTAAGGCACAAAAGATCACAAATCCCTAATTCCCTAATCCCTACTCAGTTCCATGTATGTACAAAATACACAACTCCTAAACCCTCTCTTCAACCGTTCAGAACTTCAGCCCTCTCTTCAGCTGTTCAAAACTCAAAAGATCACAGCCATTTCTTCAGCCGTTCAAAACTTCGGCGTCGTCACTCTTCAGTCTTCACCCAAATCTCCTAAACCTTAGTGGCCTCGCTCTCTTCAGTGTCTTCACTCTTCACCCAATACTGATAGTGCTCCGACCAGAAATGGCAAGTCCTCCTGAACATTTAATGCGGCAAATCGCCACTACACAAGGTAAAACCCTCGCTCGTCTTCACTCTTCACCCAATACTGTTGAGGTAATAGTACTAAAATTCAAGATTTTAAGTTATTTTAGTGATGATAGACCAGGAAACGATAAATTTGGAGGTGTTTTTGTGCATTTTCAGTACATTCATACCAATAGGGCAGTGTCTCATCAGCAGCAAAAAAGGTTTGGCAACAAGTGTGAGTTTTGTTCTGTATTTGTTTGTATATTGATTACTTTTTTCTATTCCTTTTGACATATAATGACCCCCTAAAGTTTCTGAATCTGTTATTTCTCTGTAGTTAAGGCTACAACTGTAACTATTCAACTTTTTTTGTAGAAATTACCAACATTCAACAGAATTTAAATCAATTTACTAAAAATATGTGGTCTTGAAAAAAATAGTTATATTCTTGATGCGTGAGTTTTTCTGTTGGTCAATTAAGGAATTCTAATTGTTTAGGCTATGTTGTTCTAACTGAATGTCAATTTCAGTGAAAACACTTATTAAAAAGGAGGCTTTCTAATTATTTTTTGTAATGTTAATGTAAGACAGTGATGGACACGGGAGATAGTAGTGTTGTCTCCAAGTCTGTCTCATTCTCCCCTTCTCCGTCGTCTCCTGAAATCTTAGTCCCAATGCCTTCTCGTCTAACTACTAAACCTCAACAAGGAGAGGGATGAGAAGAAATGGGACCGTCACCTCTACGTCAGTCCAGAAGACTTAAATCAGAAGTATGGAATCACTTCGAGAAGACGGTAATCAATGGTGAACAAAAGGCTAGATGTTTGCACTGTAAGTTATTATTTTGGGGTAATAGTAAGAATATGACTTCTCATTTGAAAGACCATCTTGATCATAGATGCACTAAAACACACATGAAGGGTGATATACGTCAAAAATTGTTGTCGGTTAATCGTAGACAAGATTCAAGCTTAAGTCTAGAAAACCATGTCTTTAGTCAAGAAGAATCAAGAAAGGAGTTGACTCACATGATTGTTCTCCATGAGTACCCATTGTCAATTGTAGAGCATATTGGGTTTAGGAGATTTGTTAATTTCTTGAATCCAAACTTCAAGATAATAAGTCGCAACACTTTAAAAAGTGATATTATGAAGATGTTTGTGATTGAGAAAGCAAATCTCAAGAAGTTGTTTGATGGTCATGTGGGAAGAGTAGCTATTACAACCGATATGTGGACTGCTTCACACCAAAAGAAAGGTTATATGGCCATCACATCACATTTCATTGATGATCAATGGGTTTTGCGGAACAAAACTTTGAGGTACTTAAAATTTGAAGCTTCTTGTTATTTATTATTTACTGATTAGTGGTTGTATATATGCTTGTTTAATTTTATGCATATTATTTTCCACCAAATTGATATATTTTTTTCAAAATAGGTTTGTTTACGTTCCTTGTCCACACAATGACAATATGCTTGCTCAAGTTCTGGTGGATACGTTGAATGTATACAATATAGCTGAGAAATTATTTCAGTGGTTCTTGATAATTGTACCACAAATGATGCCATGGTTGATCTTTTACAAAAAAGTTTGATTCGGATAGTCTTTTGTGTCTGGTCAATTTTTGCATGTGCGTTGTAGTGCACGTATATAAAATTTGATTGTCCAGGATGGTTTGGAGGTGATTGGATCTGGAATAGAAAGGATACGTAATTGTGTTGTTTTTTGGGTTCAACACAAAAAAGACTTCAAAAGTTTGAGGATAAGGCGAGATGTTCGAAAGTTGATTGTTCTAGAAAGTTGTCTCTTGATTGTAAAACAAGGTGGAACTCGACTTTTTTAATGCTTGAAAGTGCTCTACCATATAAGAATGTTTTTGCTAACTTGAAAACTCAAAATCCGAAGTTTAAATTTGTGGTTCCTACTCAACGTGATTTGGAGTTGGCTGAAATTATATGTGATAAATTGAAAAGATTTCACATAGTGACTCGGTTGTTCTCTGGCAGAAAATATCCCACTGCCAACTTGTTCTTTCGTCAAGTATGTGAGATTAAATTAGTTTTGCGCTTGTGGATAAATAGTAATGAGCAGGTTGTTAAGGATATGGCTCAAAAAATGGTTGAAAATTTTGACAAGTATTGGTCTAATATCAATGGAATACTGTCGGTTGCTGCAATTTTAGACCCTAGAAATAAGTTGGAATGTGTGGAGTTTTATTTTAATGAAATATTTGGTGATGAAGCTTATGTTGAGGTATCTAGGATAAAGTGTTTGTTGTATGATTTGTTGCATGAGTACCATGAGAAATCCGAAATAGAGGATGTTGTGTCTCCTACTTGTAGTACATAATGTACTTCTTGGGAAGCGACCTAGTGATTGCAATGCTTCTGATAAATGGACTTTGATGAAAAAGACTAAGAAAAGAAAAGGCAATGTGCGGTGTGAGTTAGACCACTATCTTGAAGAGGATGCATTACCAGAGAGTAGTGAGTTTGATGTCCTTAATTTTTGGAAGACTGACTTGAAGTATCCAACTTTGAGAAAAAATGCTAAAGATATATTAGCAATACCTGCATCAACAGTAGCTTCTGAGAGTGCTTTTACTATGGGCGGTAGGGTGGTTAGTCCCCATCGTTCGAGCCTTCATGCCGATACAGTGGAAGCACTTATGTGCATGCAAAATTGGATCCTTGGAGAATATTCAGGTAATATATATTTTTGATTTACACTCACTTGAACCGTTTTTTTTAAAATTGATATGATAATAATTTATGAGTTCGGATGGATTTTTTTTAGAATCTTCTTTTGATAATGCACACACATGTGCAACTATTTTGGATGATGCCGATGTGGGAGGTGATGGAAGCTCTACAACTACAAGTGAATTCATTGATGTTAACTCGGTAAACTAATCACATTTATTTCCTACGATAATGTTTGTTTTAATAATGTTTTGTTTTTTATATGCTTTTATTTCATTAACGGCAGGATGGAGAGGACATGTATATGTGATTTAGAAAATGAATTGATCTTCAAGGATGTGATATGAAGACGGAAGACCGGATGGATTTGAAAGTTTTAGTCTATTAAGATTGTCGCTAATTAGAAACTCAATTATTAGTATTATTAGAAGAGAAATGTAATTTTTTGGTTGCATGTTTGGAGTCCAATTGAAGGACTCATTCTACTTTGCTATCAGTTTTTCGGTCCACTGATGGAGATTTTGAATGCATATGTGATATGACTTTTTGTGTTAAATTGATTTCAACATGGTTTTGAATGCATAGTAGTACTACATTTGTGTTAAATTGACTTTTTTTAATAATGTACTGCATACTAGTATGCAGATTTTGAATGCATACTAGTACTGCATATGTGATACTACAGTACTAGTATAAGTGTATAACTGATGTTTTCTTTTTGAAATTCAGGTGGGGTTTAGTTTAGTTTATTTCATCAGTTGCTTTTTGCTCTTGTTTGCTCTCCATTTTAGGCCTTCTGTAATTCAAAAGAAACAAAAGTTCTGTTTTTTTTAGTATGTCTTGAGTTGAGTAAAATGTGTTATTTGTCTCATAATAAGATAAGAATGCATCCGCAAAGCACCCGATTCACCCGTGGATGATGGGTGAATCGGATGTGGATTAAAAAAATAGGGTGATGGATGAGTCGGGTGGTGGATGGATCATTGGCGGGTGGAGGCGGATTGAGCTCCACCCGATCCACCTCCGATCCATTGCCAGCCCTAATCGCGGCCTCAATATCCGTGGGTGATGATACCGAGGTTGGGCCCGCAACAACGAAGGCCTGCTGAGGCCAAGGCCCAAGCAAGCCAACCTACTGCCAGGGCCCAATTCGGGACTGCTGGGCAACCTGTGGTTGCTGGCTGAAATTGGGCCTGGCCCAAGATGAAGGAAAAATTGGGTATGGTGTCGTGGGCCACTGGCCTAGCCCCACACCCACACCCACTGTGCAGCGGCCCAAGGCTGGCCAGTGATGTTGTGGCCCAGCCGACCCACTGCCCCCTCGTCCACCACTACCGCCATTGTTCCGACCACCGCCGCGGTTCTTTCCACCATTTTTTCAATTTTGACCTTTTTTGCCACCACCGTTATGATTTTGGCTAGAATTATCCGAGAACGAGTGAGGGTCATCGAATGTGGCCATCATCATGACGGAATTAGCTTCGGTAGCCGCCTTTTTAGCCAAGCCAACCTTCTCTAATGTGAGCATGGAACGGGCCTGGTAGAACGGTGGAAGAGGGTTACTTTGACGAAGAAGCGTCCCAATTCCATTATAGGCCTCAGATAGGCCTGCAACCATCTAAAGATCAAGATGATCATTAGTGACGGGCGCACCAACGTTCTTGAGTTGATCCCCCAATTCATTCAGGCTTTTACAATAAGCTTGACATGGAAAAATTCCTGCTCAAGAGTGACAACACGGGAATTTTTGTTATCTTGGAATATATCACGCACCCTATTCCAAGTTTCCATCGCCGTGGCGTCGGTTTCAATAATCGTCTGCAATTATTCAACTGGAGAACTGTAACATCAAGAGTTGTCCATAACGCAGGGTCATCTTCGGCGGTAGGCACCTTCTCTTTGCCTGTTACCGAGGGGATGATGTGATTAAGGACCTGATGCGAGCGTGCGTGAACTTTAAATAATTATGCCCACGTCGCGTATTGGACGTTTTCCATCTCAAGAACGATAGAGATGTTGTTCTTGATGTTGGAAATAGTAAGGGCGGGATGAAACGTGTTTCTTTGAGGTAGCATAATGTAAGAACAAGAGGAGAATTAGGGATTTAGAAGTAAATTTGGAGGGGTGGCCGTCGACCACGACTCGAATAACGAGAAGGGGGCTGCGGAATAGCGGGTTGGAGAAGGAAAATATTTTCCCTAGACTTCTGATACCATGAAAGAAAATAATTCTTTGATTACTTTCATTAATGAAGAGATATATATACAAATATATAATTTCTAAATATGAAAAATAACTCTACCTTTTCCTACTATAATTCTAATATTTTTTTCTTAATACAATACTAATAACATAATTACACTTGTACAAGAATTCTACAAATATGATAAATTAACAATAATTTTCGGTCCAATGGCATACACGGTTTTGACCGTGTATACCCTTCTATCAGTTGCAACACAACTGGTACACCAAGAAAAAAAGTTTTAGAACAAAAGAAAATTATGGTGTTAATTGTGTTATAGTATCATAATATATATATATATATATATATATATATCGGTGGGAAAGTATGCTAAATTATAAAACCTATTATTTTTTAGGCTAACCCTAGTGCTTTTATTTTTGGGGTGATAACTAATTTAAGTCCTAACCCCTAGGCTTTTTCGTAAATCAGAAAACTAAAACAGTAATAAAAAAATATACTAATTGCCAATAAAATTTTAATTACTAAAATATGATAAAGATGATAAGTAATTTACTATAGTAAGTATAAATTCAGTAACAGTATGTATAATTCACCTTTATTGTGGAGCGAAAATAGTTTAGGAGTTGATGAAGAAATTTAGATTTGGGAAAATCGGCAATTCGCTGGTGAAAAGATACGGCCACGAGTTCTTGTAGCTTTTGCGAGGGTTAGAGTCTTATAGGGCGAATGACTATTTTCTTTTTCTTTTTAGAAAATATTGTAGAAATCTTCTTATTCCACATTTGGTTGGTAACATTTCCTTTCTAACTTGGAAATCCCCGTTCCTATTTCCATATATATCATAATTTTTGTAGTAGAAAGTAGGGGTGGCCAACGGGACGGGTCCGGGGCGGGGCTTGGCGGGATGGGGGTTAGGGCAGAATCGGTACCCGACGGGACTGGCGGGCTCTGCTGATGTCCCATCCAGGTTTCGGTCCCGTCGGAAAAGGGTACCGGTATTATCGGGGTGGGACGGGGTCGGGATTGAGATCGAGTTTTTGTATATTTTTTTTGCACTTAATTTAAAAAAATAACATATATATAAACAACTCAATAATTGAACAAGATAGTGTAATAAAAACATCTCAATGTTGTTTTTGTGCCTCTTATATTATTTAATAGAAATATGATTTTTTTGTAATACAAATACAATTGTCAAAATTGCAACTTTGTGGTGTTGTTCAAAAGCTGCAAATGACATAGTAAAACTAAAATGGAATTAAAGAAATTACATTTTCAAAAAAACATTTTCTAGATTCTTTATAATTTCCTTTGGTTCTTCGGTTGGAATTGGTATTTGTTGGTCAAATTGTTCCACGTCGCTTCCACCACCTTCGGATAAGATGTCGTTGTAGTTTTCGTCTTCTTCTTCGTTGATCTCCGATTGACTGCACCTTCTCCACTCCGCTCGTATCCAATCTCTGAATAATACTGCAATCTCCAAGATGTCTCCCGCTAATGAGTGGCAGTGCTCTCCTATTTGAATCTGCCGGGGAAGAAAAAAAAAAGAACTTTCAGACGCTGTTGATGACGCTTGAATATTCAAAACATCTCGGACCATCTTTGAAAGTGTCAGAAAGGGCTTCTCATTCTCCCTCTGGTATTTCAGCAAATCTTCATCTCCTTCTTCATTGATAACTGTTTGGTATTGTACAACACCCTGCAAAACAAAAACATCAAACTCGGTAACTTGGTTAATAGTGTTACCACCACACATTCTATTTCTAAGGCTTTCAATACTAGCAGCAGAAATAGCATGTCTTTTATAAGGTTGTGTTGAAGAAGAAGAAGAATAATATGGTATGGAAGTCGGTTGGTTGCTAGCACTTTCTTGTTGGTAATACCTATATACGTTTTTGCATTCATCTTGAATGCTAGACAATACTTCTTCTTTAGTTTGTTCAATAGGTGGTGGGTCATTTGAATTTTTAGGAGTTGGAGGTAGTAGTACTGCTATACAATCATAAATAGTTTCAATAAGTGTTTTACAACTGTCTACTGAAATAGTCGGATTTAATACAACATCAATAATATAAATAGTGAGAATTAAAAAATAAAATATTTTTTTAATTTGATAAATATTTTTAATAGGTGTCTTATATGCAGGTTTTTCCATATATTCACTAAGCAATAAAAAAATTAGAGTTATATAAAACAACATAGTAAAAATTGTAAGATAATATATAACGGGAAATTCTTTTGTTGCTTGAAAAAATTCTCTAGAAATACAATAAGTTCTGATTTTTTTTTCCAATTGCTATCTACAACCATATCATTTGGATTTAAATTGTGGGCGTTAAAAAATAAAGTTATAGGTCTTCTATAGTTATAAGCAACTAATAGTTGCTCGTATAAAGAATTCCACCTAGTGTGTACTTCTTCGGGAATTTTTCTATAAGGTAGTTGGCAATCGTGACAAGTTTTTTTATAATCTTTTTTCGTTGTATTCTATTACTTTTAAAAATAAAGATTATAGCAAATTATATTTGATCAAGAATATCTGCAAAAAGTGTTAGATCATCCTTTACAACTAAGTTATATATATGACACACACATTTTATATGAAAATGATTTGGAAAAGATTGAGTTAAAAGATCTTTTAAAAGTCCAATAGCATAATTATTAGAAGATGCATTATCTAATGTAATAGACAAAATTTTATCAGTTATGCCATAATAATCGCAAACTGAAAAAATATTTTCTGAAATAAAAGTACCAGTGTGCCTATCATCTATATATCTATACGCTAAAATACGATTTTGCATAGACCATTTATAATCTATCCAATGACATGTTACCGTTAAATAATCATGGTCGTTAATACTACGGCTTATATCAGACGTGATAGATACTTTACCAGGAAAATGATATAAGGAATAACATAAATACTGTTGATATTCATGTGCAAATTTAAATACATCTCTCCTAACAGTTGATTTAGAAAACTGTTAAAAGCAGGATTATACATGTCTCTAATATAATGATTAAACCCATGAGAGAAGGAAATGAAAAAGGCAAACCCTTCACAACAACTAATTTTGATATTGCTTCCCTATCTCTATGTTTTTCGTATTTAGGGCCTACAATTCCCCCCGTCTTAGGGTTAATTTGACCATGTACTTGATACAGAACAGTATGTGAACCTTGTTCCGATGGAGAGGACATTTGCGCACCCAAATTTTCAGCCAGGTATTGGGCATGCCTAACTGGGTGAAACCTTTGTACGTGTCTCATTAAACCCCCCGTCTCATCCTGACCTTTTCTCATTTTAAATTTAAAAATATTTTTACAAATTTGACATCTAACTACTTGATGCTCTACGTCCCTATAAAAAAAAAATTCATGCATCTAATTTTAATTTCCATTGTGGTGGGCCTTGTCTCATACTAGAAGAAATATGAGGCGTTCTAGTTGGAGGTGCACTGGTGAGTGTGTCTAGGGATGACATTTGGGCGGAGCGGGTTTGGGTACCCCCTTCCCCGCACCCGTACCCGCCAGAAAATTTTATACTGGCCACTCGTGGCGGGTATAATTTTTAACATCCATACCCGCCTAGGCGGGTATATTCCTAAATCAACACCCGCTCCACCACTCAAATGGATATCCGTCACCCGCCAATACCCACCTGTACCCGTCTGCCATATTTTGTAATCAATTCATTTGTGATCAATTAGTGATCAACATGATCCCAAAAATTCAAATTCCAAAAAATATCCCAAAAATTTGAGTCAAGAATCAATACTGTCACGATCTCATTTTCTTTGGGAGAGAGGGAGGAGAATTCCGAATTTTTTCACCATCAGAATTCCCCATTTTTTCCACCACTCTTCCCCTTACATAGCAAAGAATCAAGAAAACAAAATTTCAAGAAAACTCAAAAATTATCCACCCAAATAGCTATATATTATAAATGTAGACAAAACCCAAATATCATTCCAGCTATATAAGCTAAAGTTTTTCAACTTTTTCAATTGAACTCCACAAACCCAATAGGTAAAACTTAACAAATGCACAAAAATTGACCTCACCAAGACAACCCCAAAGCACAAAGCAAAGACATCAATATTTCCCAATCAGCATCTCCTTTAAAGAAAAAGGCAGAGACGTCGAGGTGGTTTGTGAAAAAAGTTTGTGATTTTTCCTTTAAAGAAAAAGGCAGAGACGTCGAGAATGAGAGAGGGAGGAGAGACGGCGTGAAGGGGAACAAGAGAGAGGGAGGCATGAAGGCGTGAAGCACTGAAGAGGCATAGGTTTTGAGTTTTGTTGGAGAATGAGTGACTTGTCGTGACTTATGGGCTGCTAATATTTTGGGCTTGGGGCGAGTATAAGGCGGGCGGGTAGGCGGTTGGATGCGGGGCGGGGGAGGCGGGTATGACTGCAAATCCACCACCTACCCGCCTACCCGTGACGGGTACATTTTCAATACTCATACATACCTACTATCCGCCAAAGTTATACCCATACCCGTCCCGGTGCGGAATTCGCAAAATTATATCCACCTGACATCCCTAGGTGTGTCATCTAGATTAGTCGGTGTGTCATCTAGATTAGTCGGTGTGTCATCTAGATTAGTCGGTGTGTCATCTAGATTAGTGGTGTGTCATCTAGATTATCTTCTAAATTAAAGTCTTGTTGAGTTCCAGAAAATAGCTCCTCGTCTAAATCTAATGGTATTGCAGGAAAATGTTCAGTATCAACAAAATCATCTTGTCTAGGAATAGGATGACTAGAAGAAGTACCACTTCACTTGTTACCCCTACTAGAGGAAGTCTTACCCTTACCCTTAAACATACCTTTAAGTCCTTCCATTTTAATTATGCTAATAAATAGTTAGAGATAATGAAATTAAATACGCTAATTAAAATAAAGAAACATTAATAATTTAATGAAGGAACGAATGTACCAAACGCCGACGTGTAATCGAGAGGTTGAAAATTGAAACTTTGCTCGATGGATGATCCTCAAGCTAGTTGCCAATTTCACTCCCAAATGAATAAATAAAATTAAACATTTAGTACACAATGTAGACTTGTAGAGAGATAGATTGAGAGATTAGAGAGATTGTAGAAATATTTGTGAGAAAGATGAAGAGAAAATGAGTTATTTATAATTGGGAAATTGAATTAAAGTGTAAATATAATATCTTTGGGGTTAAAATAAATATTAAGGGGGTAGGGGGTTTAGGGAGGGGGAGGCCAAAAATGGAAGTTGCACAACGGTCAAAATATAAAATGGTCGTTGTGCAACGGTTATTTTGTGCAAAAGGGGGGGGGGTTATCTGGCGGGACATGGGGCGGGACATGGGGCGGGACCGGGACGGGACCGGGGCTGGCGATGTAGCGGGCTGGGCCCTGACGGGACTAGCTGAGGTCCCGTTACTGATTTTTTTAATAGGGGGTAGGGGTGGGACCGGGGCGACCCGCCCCGTTGGCCAGCCCTAGTAGAAAGAGAGTCTTAGAGCAGCGGTAAATTTATTTTCGTGTGACCTATAAGTTACGAGTTCGAACCATAAAAGTAGTGATTAATTCTAGCAAGATTATCTACATCATACTTTTAGGGTGCAATCCGGACCGCCATAGTAGTAGTATATCATGATTCTTGTGGTAATTATTTTACCTTAGGGAGTGTTTGGAATGAAGGAAATTGTTTTCTTGGAATAAGTGAATTTCTTACTTATTTTTTAGTACTGGATAAGTAAGTAAAACAATATTATTTCAAGGGCATTTATATGTAATCTAGCAAAACACTGTGGATGTGAAATGGGCTTAGAGGATGGCAGAGGTTGAAATGGTCAAGGGTGGGGTTGGGAGCGTTAGGGGGCGATTCGCAGGAATGCCCTTATTTTGGGGATGGTCTTTAATTTTTGCACCTTCAATTAAAAATCTTTAATTTTTACACTTTGCCTAAAATCTCTGAGTTTCGGGTTCGAGCCCCCGCTCAAGCATAAACTATAAAAAATCGCAAGACATAGTTTGGAGTTTGCAAGGTAGAGTTTTCCTGCAAACTATGCCTGAAGGCAGAGTTTCAAACTCTACCTTACCTTAAGGCAGAGTTTGCCTTAAGGTAGCGAACTCTACCTTAAAGGCAGAGTTTGCCTTCATGCATAAGACAAATTCTGCCATGCGAATCCAAACTCAACCTTGCGATTTTATTTTTATTTTTGAATGAGCAGGGGTTCAAACCCGGAACCTCGGAGTATTTTTGAGCGAAGGACAAAAATTAAAGATTCTAAATTTTAGATGAGTCGAGGAAGAGACAATAAACTTTAAATATTACTTAAGAAACTTATTTTAATTACTTCCATTAGGAAAATCATTTTTAAGGAAGTCGTTTTTCTAGAGTGAACATTTTCACATACTAAACATGAGAAAATTAAAATGATCTTCTGGAAGATGTTTTCCACCATACCAAACATATCCTTAGTTAACAACAGCGCAAAAGGATTTTAGAAATAATTTAACAAATTTTCTCTGAAATTTCGTCTTGTAACACATATTTTCTTGTGGTTTTATATGTCACACATATTTCCTTATTCTACATTTAATGTAATAAAACTATTTATAACCCAAACTGGAAAAGTATACCCCTTGGCCCTTACATATTGATTTTCTGTTTCTGTGTTATTTGTGTAACAAAAATAATTATTCTAGGAATACTTTCTTTGAAATTTTTTCTAGTTCTAGAATGAACCAAAATTTCCTGCTCCTCCTGTCTCCTCTCTCGTTGATCTCTCTATTATTAGAGTGTTTTAGAAACATATAGTTCTAGAGTGTTTTTTATATGCCAATTTCATCCTTTTGCTTCTGCCAGGTAACATAAAGCTTACAACAACATATCCCGTATTTTTAGTATTTGTTTTGCTTTTCAGATCCATTTTAACAAAGGTTGTGTCAAATAAGTTCTTAACTAATAAATAATGTAACCACCAAAGGTGTGGTGAAATAATTGAGATCTTTTGCCCCTAGTCAAGAGGTCTTGAATTTTGAATCTTGAAAAATATAAAAATTTTGGTAGAAAGCAATTTACTCTCTTTAAGTGAACCTGGCACGAATTCAAATGACCATATGCCTAAATTAAACAAGATAAAGTAAAATAAATGATGTATAATATGCTTGACATCAAATACGGAAATTGTTTCTTGGATCATGAAGGGCTAAATCTGTTACAAAACTAACTAACAAATTATCTTTTACTCCCTCCGTTCACTTTTACTTATTACATTTCGCTTCACGAGAGTTAAATTTGACTAATTTTTTAAGTTAAATTGAATTAGATTAATTAATTTAAAATTTAGATGTTCGAAAATTATACGAAAAATATAAGTCGTAATTTTTCTCATATTGATATGATGAAAAATACATCTTAAAATGTTAATCAAAGTACATATAATTTGACTATCGAGGAGTAAAACATGACTAGTAAAAGTAAATGGAGAAAGTAGTTTCACAGAGTTAACAAGAGAACATTGAAGGTGCAAATGAGAAAGTCACTACTGCAATTCAATTGCATACATAGAAGCCCAAAAAGAATCTCTCAGTGTACCAAAATTAGCATTTTTCTAGCAAAAAATTAGAGCAGAATACACTCATTGTCTTATTATTCCTACTGAACTATAAGAAGAAAAAAAATCCTCAGAAGCTTTCTAATAAAACTCCAAAAATAATAGAAGGGATCTCTGCATATAATGCACTGATCTCCTACTCTGTTATTCCGAGCTTCTTCAATTCTTCTTTTTTGAACTATAACCAGCCGCCATTTAGAGAAAAATAACTGTTTATGCAACAGTTGCCATGTGACGAATCAAGTCGATAACACGGTTACTGCACCAACAACAAAAAATATACTATGTTACTATATGTCTCAAACAGACACAAAATATAGAGATAGTGAGTTCAGAACGAGTGCAATCTTATTATATGTGTATATTTTAAATTTTTTTGCACATGTATAACAGTTCGAGCGAAAAGCAATAGGTTCAGTTGCACTCACAAAACCTGTCTTAAATTTGTCTTTGGTCACAACTCACAAACAATATTTTATTATCATATGTCTAGTCGAATAATAGGTAAAAAAATCCGGTAAAAGCTTTACCTGTAGCCCCATTCATTGTCATACCACGAGACAACCTTAACAAAGTTCCCACTAAGAGCAATACCAGCTTTGGCATCAAAGATGCTTGACCTGACACATGCAACATATCATAATGTTAATCAGTGGCGAGTCCATAAATTAGAGTCGGTGAGTTCTGCTATTTATATATATGCCAATTTTTTTCTCTCATGTACACATACATATACGTAGTCCGAGCTAGATACAATGAATTCAATCTAACCCATCGTATCTAGTCTAAATCTGCTAGATGTTAAGTACGATTCTCACCTGCAATCACCCACAAAATCAGATGAGACTACATCATCTTCAGTGTAGCCAAGAATTCCCTTCATTTTACCCTCAGATTCAGCCCTGTACAAGAACACGAAAAATTAGCTACCTGCAAAATTTCTGGACCTAAGATTAACTAAATTCTTCACAATAGGAGAAAGTTCGATCGAAAGTGTTGGTACTTGAGAGCTGCTTTGATTTCATCATAGGTGGCTGCTTTCTCAAGCCTCACGGTTAAATCAACCACTGAAACATCAACAGTCGGAACACGAAAAGCCATTCCAGTCAACTTTCCATTCAGTGCTGGCAGAACTTTGCCAACAGCCTGCATAATCAAATGTAAAATGTACATTAAGTACACAATTTCCACTAGAAGCACATAAGCTAGGTTTTTTGGATACTGTATAGGAGAAAACAGGGTAAATTATGCTAGGTTTTTTGGAGCGTGGGCCGGCTCATAAAGCATACAGGGCTAATAAATATACAAAGATAGATTTGGACAGAACAAGAACAACTAGAATTAGCTACGAACTTTGTCGTTTATCAGTCGTTAAATTGCTCGGAGCGAACAAAGTTTTTTCAAAATTTGTCACTAATTAGTTGTTAAATAGGATTAGCAACAGATTTTGTTGTTTAGCAACAAACTTTGTCCGTAGCTAATTCCTGTTCTTTTAGTAATTAAGAAGTTGCCTTTTCCACAAAACAAGATCAACATCTCAGCAGAAATGCAATTTGTCAGTTAAAATACCTTGGCAGCTCCTGTACTGCTAGGGATAATGTTATGAGCAGCAGCACGTCCACCTCTCCAGTCCTTCATAGAAGGACCATCGACTGTCTTTTGCGTTGCTAAATAACAAATACAGATCAATTAGCGATCGATAATGTTAAACTCGAGAAATATAACTAGGAGCGCAAGTAATTAGCACTAGTGATGAGGAGCTTAACTTACCAGTAATAGAGTGGACTGTGGTCATAAGTCCCTCGACGATACCAAATTTGTCATTAATTACCTGTTGATGATTAAATTGAAATATTAAATTCGGCTTTCAATTAAATGTGGAAATCACATACCAAACACACTGAAAAAACAACAGAAAAACAACCTTAGCCAATGGAGCAAGACAGTTGGTAGTGCAACTAGCATTGGAGACAATGTTAATATCGGCTTTGTATTCCTTCTCATTGACACCCATAACAAACATAGGTGCATCCTTGCTAGGGGCTGAAATAACA
Organism: Anisodus tanguticus; assembly: GCA_034509755.1. Taxonomy (NCBI): domain Eukaryota; kingdom Viridiplantae; phylum Streptophyta; class Magnoliopsida; order Solanales; family Solanaceae; genus Anisodus; species Anisodus tanguticus. The sequence goes on along the minus strand of CM067550.1, from coordinate 44,518,042 downwards.
ACCCTCTTTGCACCTCCCTAACAAAAATTAAATAGACGGAACGTCATAATTATCAGCGTTAGCATAGAAAATACTTTAAACTGTTAGTGTATAAATATGTGAAAGAATAGAAGCTAGCTCAAAGGGAGGAGGATTGACCAAACCATATAAGGAGACCTAGAACCACTTATCCCACCGATGTGGGAGAACTCAACACCCTGCTTCACGCCCAGAGCTGGACATCTGGGCGTGGACAATATAAGAGGGGGGCCAACATAGGAAACAATGAATTGGGACGGGTCTGGCTCTGATACCATGAAAGAATGGATCTTGAGCCTAACTCAACCCCAAAAGCTAGCTCAAAGGGAGGAGGATTGCCCAAGATCAATTCTTTACATGGTATCAGAGTCAGACTCATTCCAATTCTTTGTTCATCGATGTTGGACCCCCAAATTATATTGTTCACGCTCCAGTTAACGAGGTATGAGCGTGCGGGGAGTGTTAAGAGTCCCACATCAGAAATGAAATGGAACGTGAACTATTTATATGGACTTGGACAATCCTCACTCATGAAAATGAAATATGAGAACCTTCATGTGGGCTGCGGCTTTGTCTTTATCAGTGAAAACTCCAGTGGATTCTACGACATACTCAGCTCCAGCCTCACCCCATGGAATTTCTTCGGGATTTCTGTTTGTCTCACAAGAAGAAAAGTAAGAAAAAGATACAACATTGTAACGCAAGGTTGAAATCTTGGAAATGCAATTAATTACCTAGCACCAAATACTTTGACAGGCTTATCGCCAAAGAGAAGAGTCTTTTCATCCTTAACAGTAAGCTCGTGTTTCTTCCATTGGCCATGAACAGTGTCATATTTGAACATGTAGGTCTATTAAACACATAATTCGAATCAGACCAAAATATATATATTAGTGGTAAGTATGGAAAATCATCTAGAGAATCAGGCATATCGTGCTATAACCAAAGTACAAAACTCCTTGCACGTGAAATTATGCTATCGGAGCTATGTACCACAAGTTATATACCACATTGACATGTCTATTCGGGAGTACATCCAAAAAGAATAATATGTCAACTATATACGAGCAATCAAAACCTAGTCCTGAAATTACTACGGCAATGAAGTTTCACGATTTATAGGGACAGTAATAAACAGAAAATTGAAAATTTTAAATTCTAGACGTATACAAGTGTTAAATTGTAACTAGCCAACGAAGGAAAAGAGACAAAAAGAAATTGCCAGCAGGAAAGGAATCACACACATTTGGACATGTTTCATTTGGATTCGGAAGTCTTTCCTGATTATTTAAAAATGCAATGCTGACAATTAGTTAAGCCTCAATTAATTTTGCCAGAATCATAGCTGGTAAACTTTGGGGGGGGGGGGACACCCCTTTCCAACTTAGAAGTGAATTACATGTACAGAAACCTAAGTGCACAGATTCAATGTTTTTGGCTCAAAATATATACTAGTAGTTAAATTGTTACGATATAGTACTAGATGCAGTAGTACTTTTCACCTGATTAATATAATTCTTGATTCACTTGTATACAGATCCAAGAATATGGAACATTCTCTTCTTTCCCTCCTATTTAATTCATGCCGAGTAGGCCCATTAAGGGAAAAAGCGCAAGGAAAGAGTGTACAAATCGCATCCAGAGGCGAATCCAATATTTAAATTTAATGGATTCTCAGAAGTTCTTTGAAAATTGGGTTCAAAATTTAATAATTATACTACTTTTCATAATTTTCATACATATATCTTTGGTCTATGGTGAAAATAACGTGTTTAATCGAACTGCCGACACTCTAGATCTAGTTCTATGTGTGACCACAACCTTTGAAGATGAATATGTAACATTCTCTAGTCGTGGCAACTAAATTTTACAATTAATATTAACGAATCAACAAAGGAGATAAAGGATTAATCGGATCTGTAAATTTTGGACACTCCGCATTTTTATGGAAAATTTAATTTTATCGAGTTCATATCGGAGATCGCATGGCAATCATTACATCATTCGTGCAAGTCACTACTTATGCGACAAGTAATTTTTCTACTTTATAACAGTTAAGAGTTATTACCGCCTGTGATCGGACTTCCATTCAAAGCTTATACATAGATGGTTATAAAAAAAATAGAGTTAAAAGGGAAATCGAGTAACCATGTAGTCAGTGGTGATGAAGGGGTCATTGACAGCGACAAGTTCAATGTCATCACTCTGCAGTGCCACCCTTGCAACCAATCTACCAATTCTTCCAAAACCTACATATACAAAAACCAAGAAATCATTAAAAAAACAAATGTAACAAACAAATGGAGGCACTAATATGCAATTAATCACTAGTAAAAAATACCATTGATTCCAATCTTGACCTTGCCCATGATGCTTATAACAACAAAAAATAAACTAGAGAAAAGAGTTTTAAGAATTTGAGTATTCTTTTACTAGGACAAGTGTTTAGTAGTACAATGAAATAATAATATAATGGGATTTTGCTTATAAATATAGAATTAAAACGGAATTCTCGAGGTTTTGAAGCAAAAGCAACCACTAATACACAATGTGGTTATCGTTTTTTGTGGGTTAATACGAGACCTACGGGTTAGAATTGGTTTTCTAATTAATGATTAAGTTCACTAATACCCCTTAAGTTTTTGCTAATTAAATGCCACTATACCTAGTCCCTCCATAAAAAAGAAAAAAAAACACATTAATAAGTTCCTTTTCTTTTGTCCTTTTGTTTTTATGTTGAGATTAGTGAAAACTTTGACTATATTCATGTGAGGATTTGTTATTTGTCTTTGTCTCACACTTAAGAGCACTGTGGTATAAGCTCAAGAACTATTATATGAGGATTTGTTATTTGTCTTTTAGTCTCACACTTGAGCACATTTGTAGTATAAGCTCAACAATTATTATATGGGAAATTTTTACAAACTCTTTCTTTCCCTCTATATTTCACTATCGTATGCCTCTTCAGCGGCAGAATTTGAAATTTTAATTAGAAATTCAAAAAATGTCACATTAAAGTTCTTTTTATAGAAGGGGCTTCGACAAGTTATCTATTATGTATAATAGATAATAGATATAATAGATAGCTTGTTAAAGCCCTTCTATAAAATTGTGAATACCGCTAGTAGCGAGAGTTAAGAGTATAAGAAAGTGATGAGAAGAGCTTGATAAGCAGGCAGAGCTCAACAAAATTGGTTGCTTAAAATCAAATTATGTTAAGAGTTCTTAAACTTATTTCATAAAATTCATACCAAAACATGAAATAATTTGCTTTTTAATCTATAGAATTGAACATGAAAAAAAGAAATACAGTTAATTCTGAAAAATTGAGTTGAAATTATTCAAAATTCACGCATACTCGCATCAAGTCCTCCATCACATAATCCCCTCGATAAATGGCGAGGAGAAGATGCCTACCCCTGAGGATGATCCCACGTCATGGACAACCCTTGATGCTACCGTTATCCAGTTAATTTATTCCACAATCTCTACAGACCTCTTGGAGACGATTATTGAACCCGACGCTACGGCGATGGCTACTTGAAATAGGGTGAATGATATATTCCAAGATAAAAAAATTCTCGTGTTGTCACTCCTGAGCATGAATTTTTTCATGTCAACATGGAAGATTTTCCTAACGTCTCGGCCTATTGTAAAAGGCTGAAAGAATTGGCAGACCAACTCCACAACGTTGGTGCGCCCGTTACCAATAATCATCTTGTTCTTGAAATGGTTGCAGGCCTTTCTAAGGCCTATAATGGCGTTGGAACACTACTTCGTCAAAGTAATCATCTGCCACCATTTTATCAGGCCCGTTCCATGCTCACGTTAGAAGAGGTCGGTTTGGCTAAAAAGGCGGCTACCGGAGCACATTCCGTCGTAATGATGACCACGTCAAATGATCTTCACTCATTCTCTGAAAATTCGACCCAAAACTGTAACCACGGTGGCGGCAAAAATGGTCAAAATCGTAAAAATAATGTCAAAAACAACGGTGGCAATCGCGGTGGTAACAACGGCGGGGGACGGAACAGTGGCAGCTACAACAGTGGGCCTCGGAGCAGTGGGCCGCAAAACAACTGGCACCAGCTGGGAGGCCCTGGCAATGGGGCTGGGCCAGTGGACATTGGCCCAACAACCCTTATTTTCCGTCTGCTCCTTATCAGGGAAACTGGGCTCAGTTCCAGCAAAATTCCAGGCCCAGTTTCTCGGTCCCAAATAGTGGAATGCGGTACAGTAATGGGCCGGGACAGCAGGCAGGCCTGCTAGGCCTCGGCCCCCGCAGGCCTTCCATGTTGCGGGCTCAAACCCGATCCCGACACCTACAAATATTGAAGCCGCAATGCATACACTTGACTTAAATCCCCCGGACGCGAATTGGTATATGGACACCGGATCCACTTCTCATATGACGTCCGACCAAGGTCCTATCTCGTCTTATTCAAATTTGAGCAAAAATCATGGTATAATTGTTGGTAATGGCAACTCAATTTCAATTCAAAGTTATGGACATACAACTTTGTCTCCCCCACATCCACCTCTAGTTTTGAAAAATACCCTTCATGCCCCTAACTTAATTAAAATTTTGGTGTCTGTCCAAAAATTCACCACTGATAATTAGGTTTATGTTAATTTTGATCCCTTTGAGTTTTCTGTGAAGGATTTCAAAACGGGGATACCTCTAATGAGATGCAATAGTAGGGGAGAGCTTTATCCAATCACAACTACCACCACTTTCACGAGTCAAGCCATGCCGTCTACTTTTTCCGCCCTTGGTCCTTCCTTGTGGCATGCACGTTTGGGTCATCCGGGATCGTCTATTATTTCGTGTTTGCATAAAAACAATTTTATTTCTTGTAAGGGTACGCGTAGTACTCCACTTTGTTCTTCTTGCCCGTTAGAGAAACATGATCGATTACCATTTGTGGCCTCTACTTCCCGTACTTTGATGTCTTTTGACGTTATTCATAATGATTTATGGACATCTCCCGTTTTAAGTTCTTTGGACCATCGTTATTATGTCTTATTTTTGGATGATTATTCTAAAAAAAAAATTACCTTTCTGTTATCTAAAAAGTCTCAAGTTTTTTCCACTTTCTTCAAATTTAGAGCATTCATCCGTACCCAATTCGAACGGAAAATTAAAAATATTCAATGTGATAATGGCAAGGAATACGATAATGGGTTGTTGTGGGAATTTTGTGATGCTAATGACATAGTTTCTCATTTTTCTTGTCCTCATACGTCCTCACAAAATGGGAAGGTCGAACGTAAAATTCGTATCATTAATAATATTGTCCGAACTTTATTAGCCCATGCTTCCGTACCCCCTTCCTTTTGGCATCATGCACTACAAATGGCTACTTACCTCCTTAATATACTTCCCACCAAAGGGTTAGCATATGAATCTCCCCTTAAAATTCTCTATAATAATACTCCTTCGTATTCACATCTTAGGGTCTTTAAGTGTTTATGCTATCCACTTTTTCCGTCAAGTACAATTAACAAACTTCAAGCCCGTTCTACCGCTTGTGTATTTTTGAGTTTTCCATCTAATCATCGTGGTTACAAATGTTTTGATTTATCGTCTAATAAAATCATAATTAGTCGCCATGTTCTTTTTGATGAAATCCAATTTCCGTTTGCTAAAGTGAGTAGTCCGTGCCTAGTTCGTATAATTTTTTAGATGACGAGGTCTCACCATATATTATCCACTATTTATCGGACTTGTCCCGTGACCAAAATACGCTAGCAGGCCCACTGCCTGCTGGCCCACACAGTCTCGTTACCACTATTCCGCCGATTCTGGCCAGTGGGCCAGAAACACGGCCCAGTACCAATCTCGATATTGTTCCAGTGTTCCAACCCACTCCAGTATCGACTTCGCCCCTGCTAGCCAGTCCGTCACCGTCCCGCACATTGCCCCAACTCTACCTCGAGTCAAGGGCTCGTTACTCGTAGTCAAAGGGTATTTTTAAACCAAAACAATATTTTAATCTCAATTCTAATGTCTCTAAATCCCCACTACCACGTAATCCTGTGTCTGCACTATATGACCTAAATTGGAAATTGGCTATGACTGACGAATATAATGCTCTTATTAAAAATAAGACGTGTGAGTTAGTACCCCGTCCATCTGGTGTTAATATTATTCGGTCTATGTGGATTTTTACTCAAAAAGAAGATTCTTACGGTTCTTTTGAGGGGCATAAAACTCGCGTCTTGTAGGTGATGATAAAACTCAACAGATTGGCATGGATTCTGGTGAGATGTTTAGTCCGGTGTCAAACCGGCTATCATTCGCACTGTTCTTAGTTTGGCTCTCTCAAAAGCATGTCTATTCATCAGTTGGATGTAAAGAATGCTTTCTTACACGATGATCTTAAGGAGACAGTTTATATGCATCAGCCCTTGGGTTTTCGAGATTCCAATCATCCTCATCATGTCTGTTTGCTGAAGAAGTCCTTGTATGGGCTTAAGCAGGCCCCGCGGGCTTGGTATAAGAGGTTTGCAGATTATGTATCTACTAATGGGTTTTCTCACAGCCGGTCTGATCATTCTCTATGTATATATCGTCGTGGTACTTCTCTGGCATACATTTTATTGTACGTAGATGATATTATATTGATTGCTCCATCTGATAATCTGCGCAAGTCTATCATGTCACTTCTCGGTTCTGAATTTACAATGAAAGACTTGAGACCCTTGAGTTATTTCTTGGGCATTGTTGTCACGCATCATTCAGGTGGTCTATTTTTATCTCAAATGAAGTATGATGCAGAGATTATTGGGAGAGCTGGTATGTCATCTTGTAAGTTTACTTCCACTCCGGTTGATACCAAATCGAATCTGAGTACTATGTTGGGCACACCATACGAGGATCTCACCCATTATCGCAGTCTTGCAGGGACACTTCAGTAACTCACTTTCACGAGACCTAATATTATTTATGCAGTTCAGCAGGTGTGTTTATTCATGAATGACCCACGGATTGAGCACATATATGCACTCAAACGCATTATATGGTACATCCATGGCACACTTGATTATGGATTGCATTTATATCCTTCTTCCGTCTCTACTCTTGTGTAATATATAGATGCTTAATTGGGGTGACTGTCTTGATACCAGACGCTCGACATCTGGTTCTTTTATGTTTCTTGGGGATAACTTGGTCTCGTGGTCTGCGAAACGCCAGGCTACATTATCGTGATCCAATGCAGAGGCTGAGTATCGAGGCGTGGCTAATGTAGTATCTGAATCATGTTGGTTGTGTAATCTTTTATTAGAATTACACTTTCCTATTCAGAAAACTATCTTGGTCTATTGTGATAATGTTAGTGCAGCCTATCTTTCTGTCAATCCGGTCCAACATCAGCGACCAAACATATCGAGATGGATATTCACTTTGTTCGCGAAAGGTAGCTCGTGGACAAGTACATGTTTTACATGTGCCCTCTAGATATCAAATTGTTGACATCTTTACGAAGGGTCTTTCCTTAGTTCTATTTGAAGAATTTAGGGTCAGTCTCAGCGTACGACAACCGTCCGCTATGACTACGGGGGTGTGATAGAATATAGCACGGTAGCGTGCTCAAATAAGATTAGGATTGTAATTAAACTAGTGTACAAACTTATTATAGTTGTAGAATTCTTATACAAGTATGAATATGATTTAGAAGTATAATATTAATAGAATTTTCCATATTTGAATATTATAACTTGTATATATAGTCATTCATTAATAAAAATAATTAAAAAATTATTTTTTTCATTACCGTCGGCAATATCCACTCTGAATCCAATATTTATCCCTTGGGACCCCAAACCAATCGTTCACAGGAACCATCATTTTCAGCGGACCCAACAAACAATGTTCCACCTCCTCCGCCTTCACAAAACGTCCCAGAAAATCCAATTCCACCAGATTTAGTATTTCTATCTAAAGGCTACCCCTTGAGGCTTAAAAGCTACTTTAACCCAAACATGCTCTAAATCAAGTTTCCGGCTCGATGAATTTTTTAGTATATTTCTAACAACTTAGTAATCAAATATTGTACGTTCCTTTTCTTTTCTTTTTTTCTGAAAATAATTGTCCTCGTCTTTAAGAACGTTTAATTGCCGAACCCACCAATAATTGCCATGGGAAAATTGATTCCTTCCTCGTTAATGATTAAGCTCTCGTTTGGCCATAAATTTTGAAGTTGAAATTTGAAAATTTGAGTTTTTGAAGTTGTGACTTTTAAAACTTGAAGTTGTGTTTGCATGCATTTCACTCAGAAAAAAATTAAAATTTTATGAGTGGAAGTTCCAAAAATTCAAAAACTGGTATGAATCAGTTTTTGGAACTTGAATTTTTTTTAAGATAGATGTTCAAAATTTATCCAAAATCTGGTCAAACTCTAGCTAAAGGCCTTTAAGCAGACTGTGTCAACAACCTTATTTAATTATTTCCATTTATTTTCTAGTGCACTAAATTGACAATAAAAATGATAAGATAGCCTCTATATTATCTTTTTTCCTTTTGTCCCACCATTATATAGTTTCGTGTACTCTTAACAAGCTTTGGAAATTAGAAAAAAATATTAAAGTTGAAGTTGATAATGAATATTTGAAAATTGATCAAGTTATATTTAGAGTTTGAATATGAATTTCACTTGAAAAAAAGGTTGACCTTTTTTTGTTGTTAAAAATCATTTTTTCACTTGAAATATGTCGAAGAGTCCCATATCGATATCGGTTGATGAATAACTAAGTGATCTCTTTATACGCCTGGACAATCCTTACCCCTTGAACTAACGTTTGAGATCGAGAGGTAGTAATTTGTGATTTATGAAAGTTGTAACAATCTTATTAGTAATATTAAAAAAAGAAAGCAATAAAGAGAAAAAATAATAATGGAGATTAGTGCTAGTGATGACATATTTGAAAAGGTACATGCATTAATGGCTTAATGCTAACCGAAAGAAATAATCTCTTGATTATTTTTATTAATTGAATGAATATATATACAATTTACATATTTCCATAATACGAGAATCATATTTCTATTCTACTCCTAAAACCTTATTCTACTTGGACACTAATTATACAATTATGGTAATACAAGTATTATGGTAAGTGTACAAGACTAATTATTACACTAAAATAATATACATAAATTAAGGTAATACACAGACTGATTTTGGACCAAAACCATGATATACCTTAAGTGTATATCACGGTATAGTATGTATATTTAACACTAACACACTGACCTTTCTCAATATCATTAAATTATTAAATCGCCACGCATGCAGATACTGAAGTGAATTAGTAAATTAATAAAAAAGTAGGCAAAAAAAATCAAGTCTTGAAGATCATCGTTAATTTGATTAAGAAGCTGACAAAAACTAAGAAAAATATACTAAAGGACGATATTAAAGTAAGGGTGGCCAGTGGGCCGGGCTCGGGTCTGGCGGGGTCGGGGTCGGGGAGGGACGAGCCAGGGGGTCGGGGTCGGGCCTAGCGGGGTCGGGTCTGGCGGGACCTGCTCTAGTCCCGTCTCGATCCCGATCCCGTCGGTATCGGGGCGGGGGCGGGGGCGGGGCGGGCTCGGGCTCGGGGCGGGGTACGGTCGGGTTTTCCTTTTTTTTTTTTTTTTTTTTTTTTAAATAACATATGTATAAAAAAAACTCAATAAACAAAACAAGATAGTGTAATAAAAACATCTCAATGCTGTTTTTGTGCCTCTTATATTATTTAATAGACATATGATTTTTTTGTAATACAAAATTACAAATACAATTGTCTAAAATCTAAATTGCAACTTTGTGGTGTTGTCCAAAAGTTGCAAATTACATAATAAAATTGCAATTAAAAAAATTACATTCTCAAAAAAAACTGTTCTAATTGCTTCATGATTTCATGTGGTTCTTCGGTTGGAATTGGTATTTGTTGGTCAAATTGATCCACGTCGCTTCCACTACCTTCGGTTAAGATTTCGTTGTAGTTTTCATCATCTTCTTCGTTGATCTCCGGTTGACCGCACCTTCTCCGCTCCGCTCATATCCAATCTCTCGAATAATACGCAATTTCCAAGTCGTCTCCGCCAATGAGTGTCGTGGTCTCCTATTTGATATCTGCGCCCATGAAAAAGCGCTTTCGGACGCGATTGATGACGCTTGAATGTTCAAAACATCTCGAGCCATCAATGAAAGTGTCGGAAAGGTCTTCTCATTCCCCCTCCAAGTATTTCAAAGTCTTCTTGTCCATCTTCATTGATAACTTCTTGATACGGTACACGAACCCCTGCAAAACAAAAATATCCAACTCGCTAATTTGGTTAGTAGTAGAGGTACGGCCGCACATTCTATTTACGAGGCTTTCAATACTAGCGCGAAAAAGCATGTCTTTGTGAGGTTGTGTTGAAGATGAAGAAGATGGTATAGAAGCCGGTAAGTTACTAGCATTTTCTTGTTGATAAAATCTATATATATTTTTGCATTGGTGTTCTACGCTAGACACCGCTTCTTCTTTAGTTTGTTCAATAGGTGGTGGGTGATTTAGATTTTTGGGACTTGGAGGTGGTAGTACTTCTATACAATCACAAATAGTTTCAATTAGTGATTTAGTATCGTCTATTTTAATAGTAGGATTTAATACTGAGAACCAATAATATAAATAGAGGGAATAGGAATAAAATATTTTTTAATTTTGACAAATATTTTTTTAATAGCACTGCCTTATAATTTGGTTTTTCCATATATTCACTAAGTAATAAAAATATTAGAGTTATATAAAATAACATAGTTGAAATAATAGGGTAATATATACCGGAAAATTCTTTTGTTGCTTGAAAAAATTTCTCTAAAAATACAATAAGTTCGGAATTTTTTACCCAATCACTATCTAAAATCATATCAGCTGTCTTTTTATTATGAGAGTTAAAAAATAAAGTTATAGGTAATTTATAGTCATAAGCAACAAGTAGTTGCTCGTATAAAGAATTCCACCTAGTGGATACTTCTTGTGGAATTCTTCTATAAGGTAGTCCACAATCGTGACAAGTTTTTTTATATTCTTTTCTACGTTGTACTTTATTACTTTTAAAAATAAAGTTTATAGCAAATTGTATTTTACTAAGAATGTCTTCAAAAAGTGATAGATCATCCTTTACAATTAAGTTATATATATGGCACGCACATTTTATATGAAAATGGTCTGAAAAAGATGGAGTTAAACTATTTTTTAACATTGTAATTGCGTAATTGTTATTAGAAGCGTTATCTAATGTAATAGTCATAATTTTATCGGTAATTCCGTAATAATCGCACACTTGATAAATATTTTCTGCAATAAAAGTACCAGTGTGCCTATCATCTATATATCTATACGCTAAAATATATTTTTGCATAGACCATTTATAATCTATCCAATGACAAGTTACAGTTAAATAATCATGGCCGTTAGTACTACGACCTATATCGACGTGATAGATACTTTGCCATTAAAATGATATAATGAAAAACGTAAATATTGTTGATATTCAAGCGCGAATTTAAATACATCTCTCTTAACAATTGATCTAGGAAAACCGTTAAAAGCAGCATTATATATATCTCTAATGTAATGAATAAAACCGGAGATGAAGGAAATGAAAAGGCAAACCCTCCACAAGCAACTAATTTTGATATTGCTTCCCTATCTCTATGTTTATTGTATTTAGAGCCTACAATTCCCCCCGTCATAGGGTTAATTTGACCCTGTACTTGGTTCGGGACAGTATCAGTATGTGAACCTTGTCCCGATGGAGCGGGCGTTTGCGCACCCGATTTTGAAGCCTGGTATTGCGCATACCTAGCTGGATGAGCACTTACTACGTGTCTAATTAAACCCCCCGTCCCACCATGACCTTTTCCAGTTTTAAATTTTAAAATATTTTTACAAATTTTACATATGGCTACTTGATTTTCTACGTCCCTATCAAAAAATGTCCATGCATCTGATTTTAATGGTCGTTTTCTTGGACCTCGTCTCATACTAGGGGAATAGGAGGTATTTCGGTTGAAGGTGCACTAGTGGGTGTGTTGTCATCAACATTAGTGGGTATATCATCTAGATCATCGTCTAAATTAAAGTCTTCTTGAGTTCCAGAAAATAGCTCCCGGTCTAAATCTAATGGTATTGTAGGAAAATGTTGAGTATCAACAAAATCATCCTGTGTAGGAATAAGATGACTAGAAGAAGTACCCTTGCCCTGGTTGCCCTGGTTGCCCCTACTAGAAGAAGCACTCTTACCCTTACCCTTAAACATATATTTTAATCCTTCCATTTTAATTATGATAATAAATAATTAAAGACAATAAAATTAAGTGCGCTAAATAAAAATATAAAATAAACAGACAATAATAATTTAATGAAGGAACGAATGTACCAAACGCCGACGTAACGTCGACGTGTAATCGAGAGGTTGAAAATTGAAACTTTGCTCGATGGAAGATCCTCAAGCTAGTTGCCAACTTCACTCCCAATTCCCAAATGAATTAATAAAATTGAATATTTAGCAAACAATGTAGACTTGTAGAGAGATATATTGAGAAATTAGAGAGATTGTAGGAAGATTTGTGAGAAAGATGAAGAGAAAATGAGTTATTTATAGTTGGAAAATTGGGTTAAAGTGTAAATATAATAACTTATGGGTTAAAAATAAATATTAAGGGTAGGGGGGTTGGGGGAGGGGGGGCCTAAAATGGCCGTTGGCCCACTGGCCATAATCTAAAATGGTCGTTGGTGCAATGACCATTTTTGTAAAAGGGGAAAAGGGCGGGGTCGGGGTCGGGACGGGCTCGGGGCGGGGTCGGGTCAGGCGGGCCTGGGGCGGGCTCGGGTCTGGCGGGACGAGACATCGTCCCGTCCCGAGTTCGAGTCCCGCCCCCGTTATTTTTTTTATTTTTTTAAGCGGGCTCGGGACGGGATCGGGCCGTCCCGGCCCACTGGCCAGCCCTATATTAAAGTAATGTGATGTTCCCTTCAATACTTAATTTCAACGAACGAGCCAAGAAGGAAGAGATTCCTTGTTCAGACAACTTTAAGTCACTCTTCGATTCCTTCAAGGTAAACCCATTGGCCCATGCGATGCATATGAGTTATGTGACCTTCTATGTGAGTATCTTTGGCTAGATTGCAATTCTTTTTTACTTCATTAAGGATTTTTTAAAAAAACAATTATAGCTAATCGTATTAGTAATTTTCAAAATAAGGAAGACGATGACCCGTTACAACAGAAATATTTAAATGTAAAAGTTATTTGTAATGTCAAGTACATAAGTTGGAACATATATGGAAGAAATTTAACTTCTATACAATGACGTTATGAAATGATGACTTATTTTTTATGCTATCAGATAATGATAGGTAACAGGTCATAATTTCTGAGATTAGTAACTTAAAACTATATACTTTGTGAAGGGGAAAGTCCCGAAAGCGAAACCCCCACCTGTATCAGAGGCCTCTTGGCCAGGTGAGATATAAATCGAGGGATATGCGCAAGTGGCAGCCATGCAAGGGAGAGGATCAACGGGACACGAACCCAGCAACAGCCCTTGCAATATTTCAGCAAAGACTGTCACCACAAGAATTCGAACCCGCGACGTCGGAGTGGTTGTAACCCAATCACCTGACACTTACCAACTCGCTTGTGCCCTTTGGGGCAAAAAAAAAAAAAAAACTATATACTACTACTATGTTATTTGATAGAACAAGTAAATTTAAAATTTTAATTTATTTTGAGATTTTCAAGATTTGCCAATAAAATTTTAAAACTTTTTGTCTTTTAGGAGAAGAAACATGTTTTTTAGCAGATAAAAAGGTTAGATTTATGACTTTCAAGATTTGCTGATATTTCAAGCTTGATGCTTGATGGACAGTTAGAAGAATTTGAAGATGGAAATGAGTGAACTGCTTCCATTTATGGTGATGAAAGTTCAGCAGTTAGCACAAGTTGGATCAGCAGTGGCAGCTAAAGAGGCAATGTCAACTGGGATGACTACTTTCACTTTTACCTTTTACTCATGTGCCTTTTCAACTCTCCTTCTTATTCCATTTCCTTCTTCCTCCATAGGTATCTTCTTTTTAACATTTACTACATAAACTTCTCTTCCTTCCCTTCCTTACGTTAGTCACGATAAATGGACGAATTAAATCAAATTTGAACATATCAAAACATGGTATAAATTATCTGATTCAATTCGTTCAAAATTTGTTTAAGTCAAAATAAAATTGAATTAAGATGGATCGAATAAGAGGTCGTGACTTGTCCCACTCAACACAACTCAATCTCCAATATATCCCCTCCTTTTTTATTTTCCTTTTTGAAATAAAAAATGTGAAAGCTAATGTATTTTTTATCAAAATTATTAGCTCAGGTTTTTCTAAATTTACATTTTTTCCAATCGTCAAGTTTCCTTTTGTATGTTTAGGTTTGTGTTGCATTTTGTCCTGCTGGGTTGATTTGCACAAAAGGTATACTTAGAGGCCGATATTTAAATTTATCTACACTTTATATTTTGTGCGGAATTGACCGTTTTAAATTTGATGAATCATTTTGACTAATTTAAAGGTTTTTTTATGTATTCTGCCATATATTATTCTCTTTTTGGATATGCAGATCAGCTCTTCCACCTCTTTGGCCTACTTTTCTTTGTGAAAGGGAAAGTCCCGAAGGCGAAACCCCCCACCTGTACCAGAGGTCCCTTGGTCAGGTGGGATGTAAATCGAGGGATATGCGCGAGTGGCAGTCATGCAAGGAAGAGGACCAACGGGACACGAACCCAGCAACAGTCCTTGCAATATTTCAACAAAGACTGTCACCACACGGATTCGAACCCGCGACGTCGGAGTGGTTGTACCCCAATCACCTTGCCACTTACCAACTCGTCTGTGCCCCTGGAGGCTTGCCTACTTTTCTCTATGGATTTTTCTTGCTTGGCCTAATGGGGTATGTAAAAATGTGCGTAAACTCAGCAATTAATTCTAAATTAATAGAAGAAATTAAATGACTACTAATAGTACTGCAATCTTGTAGTTTCTTGATGCAGATACTTGGATTTCTTGGACTTCAATATTCCTCACCATTACTTTCCACAGCAATATTGCAACTAATTCCAGGTTTCACCTTCATTCTTGCCGTCATTCTCAGGTTTAAAATTAAATCACTTTTTTTTAGCTAACCAAATGTTTTTATTCTATTAAACTTGTCGAATTTTATATGATTTGTGAATTTTATTTTTTCTAGGATGGAAAATTTTGAGTACAAGAGTTTGAGCACAGTGGCTAAAACTATTGGGATATTGGTATCAATAATAGGTGCACTTGTTGCAACTTTATATAAAGACCCTCAAGTTTTTGGAATTAACCCTTTGAATTCAATATTAACAATTCCTTCTACTTGGGTCATTGGAGGTTTGCTAATGATGATTAGTTCGCTAATTGCTTCTGTATTTATCATTTCACAGGTAATTAGGATTGCCAATAAACTTGATGGAAAGTTTTTTATACTGTACATGTTTTACTTTTGAAATAATGAGTTAGAAATTTAATATTTAACGGGTAATGCAGGGTTTGTTTGGAAATGTATTCCAAGTGAGTATAAGCTTATGATGTGTGAAGAAAAAGGGACCTCTATTTGTTGTCATGTTTCATCCACTTGGTATTGTGATTGCAATGGCTGCTAGCATATTCATGGGTGAAATTATCCATGTTGGAAGGTAAATCACACATGTTTAAGCTCCAGTTCCTTACATTTTATTTCTTTGTTGTATATAGTGAGTCCTTTTCTAATAAACGTATTAACGTATATTATAAATATACTCTATATATTTTGTAATATTTAGTGATATATAATTGGCTTGCTTCTTGGCAAACCAGAGCAACAAAATTTTGTTTCTGTTTCTTTCGTGGTCCGTGGTCCAGTACCAAAGAAAGCACAAAACTGTGTCATCAAACTCTGTCCTATGTTTCTTTTTGCTTTCTATTCACTGCCCGAGAAACAATGAGTTGACAGCTTTATTTCAGCCGTTGTTTCCTCTCCTTTCTCCTCACTCGAGATTTTTTTAAAAAAAATGTTGTCGACTTTGTTCTTCCTCAACCTAAAAGCAACAATTTTATTCTAGCCTCCGGAAAGCTCTCATGGCATCGTCGACACAACACTGCCCATCATTCAGGGACATGCGGATCGGCAGCGCGGCCCAAAGACGATTGGGGCTACAATCGCGGCCCAACCTCACCGCCAAAGCATTCGGGGAACATGCGCAATAGTCGCGCCCGGCGGCGGTCGCGGCCCAGCAGCAGTTGGGGCTACAGTCGCGGCCCAACCTCTGGCAGCCTAACAACCCAAGTTCTGGAAACCAATTTTGGGCCCAATTTTCGGCAGCCTACCGTGCGCCACATGCCAGTCAATGGGCCACAGTAATCCAACCATATTTCCCGAAGCCCAACAATCCGCTCCAGGCCTCTCCCAATCCAATTTGGGCCCGACTTTCATCACATTGACTCCTCGGAAGCCCGATAATACGTGGTATATGGATACGGGCGCCACGTCTCACCTCACCAACAACTCTGGTAATATTCCTCAACTGCAAAGTTTAAATACTCCACTATCTATTATGGTTGGTAGCGATCATCGCATTCCAATTCAAGGGTTTGGTCACACACTAACCCCACCACCATATCCCCATTTCTCCATGAATAACGTCTTATATGATCATAACATTATCAAAAACCTAATCTTCGTTAGAAAATTTTCCACTAATAATTCTGTATTAATTAACTTTGGCCCGTTTGAATTTTCCGTAATGGACCTCCGTACTAGGAAGCTCTTTACGAGATGCAATAGTGAGGGTGATCTCTATCATTTCCTGTCCACGTCCGCTGCTAGTGTCAACCCTCCCATATCTCTAATGGCCCATGTCACTCCTTTCACCGCTTTAACAATAATCTCTCCGTCAACCTGGCACAATAGATAGGAGCCTCTGTTTTTAGTTTTCTTAGAAACAATAATTTAATTCATTGTAATAATGACAAATTTGCCAAACAATGTCTTTCTTGTCCTTTAAGCAAACATGTTCGTCTTTCGTTTCAATCTTCTTCTTTAAGTGTTACGTTTCTCCATTTCACATTGTTCATGCATATTTATGGACATCTCCAATTACTAGCTCACTTTGGTCGTAAATTTTAACTCGTCTTATTGGATGACTATTCTCACTTTGTCTGAGTCTATCCGCTTAAATTCAAGTCTGAAGTGTTTGCCAAGTTTCTTGCATTCCGTCTCTATGTCAAAACACAATTCAAAAAATACATAAAATCGCTTCAGTATGATAATGGTTGTGAGTTCAATAATTCAGCATTTCATAATTTTTGCTCTACTAACGGCATAGTTTTCCGATTCTCGTGTCCACACACCTCCTCCCAAAATGGCAAAGCCGAACGAATCATTCGCACTATCAATAACATGGTTCGTACGACCCTGTTTCATGCCTCTCTCCCCTCTTTTGGGTCTATGATAAAATGACCGAATATATTCTAATTATTTTGCCCACCCAAACCCTTCAAAATGGAACACCCACCGAAATTCTATTCCGTAGGATCCAAACTTTTGAGCACCTATGAATTTTCGTCTATCTGTGCTACCCAAATCTTGCTTCCACAGCCCCGAATAAACTTGCACCCCGCACCACTCCTTCTATCTTCTTAGGTTTCCCGTTTAATCATATGGGTTATTTGTGCTATGATGTGTCTTCCCGCAAAATTATTGTGTCTCGTCATGTCACGTTCAATAAAGCAATCTTCCCTTTTGCAAACATTCAGAAGTTTCAAAATACGAACTATACCTTTCTAGATGAGTCCGACACCTCACCCGTCATACTCCCCGAACTCTATCGAACAACCACCACCGTCCCTGCATTCTCGTCGCTAGAAAATACCACTGCCACCGCCAGCACTATTTTCGACCACCCTCTTTCACCATCTCTGCCACCTACTGTTGCCATTTCTGGCAGTGTATCTGTCTCTCCATTGCCATCTTCGTCCACGTCCATGTAATCGCCGACTGCCTAATCCATCATCTACAATTGGATCGTCGTCACTTCGACCAACCACCGGCCACCATCACCGATATCCCTAATGTCACCGTCACCCTATGTTGCGGTTTCAACCAATCCCTGTGTCCCCACCACCGACACCACCACTATACCGGTAACCCAACCACCAACCAAAGCTTGCACCCATAACCCTATCGACCCCCACCATTCCCTGTTGCCATCTCCGTCGACCTCTAGCCCAAACCCCGCCGATCGCACTAACTCCCCGACCCAAAACACCCAGATCTAAACACCCGACACTCCCTGGACTACCCCATGTTCTGTTGACCATACCCAACACCCACCAGCCACATCTCCTGCCACCGGAACATTTGCCCCAACACCATCCTACATTATCCGACCCACCCTCGTCCCCACACATTATATGGAAACCCGTGCCCAACACGGGATTTTCAAACTCAAAGCCTAATTTAACCTATTCGCACAAATCATATCCCTAATTTCCAAAAGCCCAAAATTAGCCAAACTAGACCCTAATTGGAATGTGGCCATGCGTGAGGAATTTAATGCTTTAACTAAATAACACGTCTAGGATTTGGATCCTAGACCGGAGGGGGTGAATGTGATCCATTGCATATGGGTTTTTCATCATAAATATAGAGACATTGGTGATCTTGAGAGATATAAGGCAAGACTTATGGCTAATGCCACTAATTAGCATGAGGGTATTGATTGTGGTGAGACGTTCAGTCCGATTGTCAAATTGGCTACCATTCACACATTTCTCGAGTATTGCTTTGGGTAAGCACTGACCGATTTATCAGCTTGATGTAAAGAATATATTTCTACATGAGGATTTGAAAGAAACTGTCTACATGCACCAACCGCCCAATTTTGTTCATCCGAAGACCCTCAGTATGTATGTCATCTCCGTAAGTCACTTTATGATTTGAAACATGCCTCTAGAGCGTAGTATGATCGCTTTGCATAGTACATTATGCGGATTGAGTTTGTATGCAATATGTGTGATAATTCTCTATTTATTTTTCACCGTGGTAGTATCATTGTTTATTTATTGTTATATGTGGATGACATTGTGCTTATTGCCTCATCTGATGTGTTGAAAAATAAAATAATTGCATTGCTTAAAACTGAATTCAATATGACCGACTTAGGGAACCTGAATTATTTTTTAGGGATATCAGTAACTAGGTCGGCATATAATATGTTTTTGTGTCAGCGCAAGTATGCAGATGAGATAGTATACATGGCTAAAATGGCAAACTACAAGATAATGTCCACTCGGTTGACTCTAAATCAAAGCTTAGTGATGTTGATGATAATCCAGTGACCGATCCCACTTTTTACAAGAGTTTGCAGGTGCACTATAGTATCTTACTTTCACCAGGACTGATATTGCTTATGTTGTTCAGTAGGTATGCTTATTCATGAATGCCCTCAGGAGAGCCTCATTTTACTGTCCTTAAGCGTATCATTCGATATGTTAAGGGCACACTTGATTATGGATTGCATCTATACCCTCAGCACCAACCAGATTGTTATCATATACATATGTTGATTGGGCAGGTTGTCCGAACACGCGACGCTCCACCTCCGGCTATTGTGTATTCTTAGAGATAATCTCATATCATGGTATGCCAAGAGGCAAGCCATATTATCCTGTTCGAGGGTAGAAGCGGAGTATAAAGGCATTGAAAATGTAGTTGCTGAGATCTGTTGGCTCTGAAACCTTCTTTTGGAACTTCAGTGTCCCTTGTATAATGTGTCTTTGGTTTACTGTGATAACATATCCGCCATATATTTATCTCATAATTCGGTTCAACATCAACAAACCAAGCATATTGAGATGGATATCCACTTTGTTCATGAGAAAGGTTGCTCTCGGTCATGTTAAGGTGTTGCATGTGTCGTCTTCTATCAGTATGCATATATCTTCACGAAAGATCTTCCTAGACAGTTATTCAACAGACGTAGTAACAACTTCTTCAGCAGCAGCATCATTGCCTTCAGAACTTTAAGTTATTTGCTCCCCCTACACAGAATCATCTCCCCCTTTTTGGGAAGAAAGCAAAAGCAAGAACTGGTCTTTGGTCTGAACCAATGTATCTCTGGCAGCATCAACCTCTGATATTTGTTGGTTGAGTTTGACTACTTGACAAACTAACCAGTCTATTATCAGAGGTGATTGTCTAGAACTAGTATTGCCTTGAATGTGTGTAATATTCCTGACAACATTCTCACTGTTTGTTTCTTTTTTCCAAGGAAGGTCAATGACTCTATCTTTGCTTTTTAAAATCGCTTTGTTCACTGAATAAACCTTTGGAGCTTTCCCTATTATATCATCTCTCTTAGGCTCAAAACCTTGGGTAGTTAAGATTTGGTAGATAAGAGAGGGAAATAGAAGGATATAAGTCGACTTTTTTTCTGTCAGATTGGCCATTTGATAAAATATCATTCTTCCTGAGTCAACTTTTAATCTTTTTCCAATTTTGAACAAAAGTGAGGCTTGATCAGTTGTCACAACTGACTCATTCAATGAAGGGAGCCAATTGTGGAAGACAATTTTATGAAGGGTGGAGAATAAGGTAGTTAGCTTTGAAGCAGGGCATTGAGGGATCCACTTTTTCATTATACCTCCAATGAGATATTCAATCATCTCATCCTTATTCTTTGTTGCTCTTTCTGCAGTGCTACTTCTTTCTTCAGGATCAATTCCCAAACATTGATTTATAATTGAGGGTGTAAACTGATAAATCTTGTTATAGAGGTAGATACCTTCCCAAATTTTTTTGAGGAGGCATCTTCTATAGCAGAATTCAAATTAGCATAAAACAACCTAATTACTTCATCAATAAATGATTCTTTTTCAGTGACAGATTTGAGAAGTTTTCTATCATTGAGGAATTCTACCAAATCGTATTCTGAATATGAGGCTATATCTAATACTTTTTCAGACTTGATAATCTTATTCTTGTACCAATCCCATTTATTATATTTAGCTTTGGAATAAATTTTTTTTGAGAAAGCATTTACCTCAATATCAGAATCAGATTCAGTTTTGCTGGAGGATGATGGTGTTGATGTCTCTTATGAAGTTTGCTGAAATGTTGTTTGAGATGTTGTGGCTTCGTCGGCAATATTTGGAGCAACATCTGATTTAGCAAGTCTGGGAATTCCTTTTGGACAGAATCTTGTTAGTGGAGTATCATAGGAATTTCCTCGTCTTGAGAAACATTATGAGATACATAGGCAATAAGATCTTCTTCACTTTCTTCAAATGATAGCTCAAAGTTCATGTCATCAGTGTCACTACTTGGGCAAGTAGGTATAGATGTGTCAAACTTGGACTTTTTGGTGCTCGGCTCCTATTGGACTATTCTCTCAAACACTCTACTCGATCTACGAGTAGGGAAAGAGGACGAACTTGGCCGTTTACCTAGGGTCGAATAATTAGATGTTGCATCAACATCTATGGGATTATTTCCATCCCAGGGTAGCTGATATCGAGAGGTTCCTCATCACCTCAAAGGACTATAGTTGTACACCTGTTTTCAGGCAGATGTGACGAAGAAGATATGCCCGATTGTTGAGGAAGGCTTGTACTCATAGGGGTGTTGTTAGGTGTGTTGGTAGACATAGGTGTTGACATTGGGGAAGTTTCCGTTGGTGAGTATTGAGGAGAGGGTTTTGAGGTTTTAGAGTTTGAGCAAGAAAAGATGTTTGAAATGGAGAGGATTCCATCGGGTAGGTGATGATGTTATGCCTGATTTGTGATGTGATTCACCCCCCCCCCCCTTTTGGGTTTTAGGGAAAATCAAGAATGGTAAAAAAACAAATGAGATGAATATTTATACACTTGGCAAACCTTTCAAATTAATAAAAACTCCTTAGTTTTAAGTGTTTGATATTTATTCGATAACTTACACCTAAAATTTTGGGATAAAACAATAAACATCATAATAGAAATTTAATCTTATCCTTTTAAAGTTTGAATTCCAATTAAAACAAGGCACAAAAATAGGGAGAAATTTTTTGATTTTTTTAAATAAGTTAAGATTAATTATCCCAACATATATCGCGTTCTGAAAATGTCAACATCAATGTTGGCAACATTTTGGACGACACAAGTATTTTGACCCCACAAGAACTTTTCGTTTTGGCAACAAATCAAAACACACTTTATACGTATTTTATGAGTTTGATCACTGGAACATTTTTTCATCGTGTCCTTGATCTAATCATAAAACACATACAAAAGAGTTTTTCGTGTTAAAAATAAGAATACTTATTTGGTATTCTCAAAATTTCTTTTGAAGCATTCGATACTCCTATAGAATATGAACGGTATCTTTTCAAGGGCTTTGCCCATTTTGCACAGTTGCCAAATATTTGCAAAGGCTTTGCCTTATTTTGATACTCTCTTTTTATGATATATAATATCATCGCAGAGAACGGTATCTCATTGTAAACATATTCTTATTGAGGGATCATACTTGTGTGACCAAAGAGTTATGCACCATACAACAACAATAATCAGTCAGTGATATACCATAGGTAAATGTCACCCGAAATGTTAGAGAACGTTTTAGCTGACATTCACCAAAAATGTTTTTTTAGAGATTACAAAGACCAAGAGATTTCTTCAAAGTTCAAACTAAAAAATCTCTCATGGTCTAAAGTTTTTGTAAAAATATCAGCTAGTTGATGAATAGTGTTAACATGTTCAATTTTGACTAACTGTTTTTCAACTAAATTTCTTAAAAAGT
Organism: Anisodus tanguticus; assembly: GCA_034509755.1. Classification (NCBI taxonomy): domain Eukaryota; kingdom Viridiplantae; phylum Streptophyta; class Magnoliopsida; order Solanales; family Solanaceae; genus Anisodus; species Anisodus tanguticus. Next base: position 44,495,160 of record CM067550.1, on the reverse strand, counting down.
GATGCATAATATCAATATATTTTGTACGTGAGTGTTGAACTGAATTTTTGGAAATATTTATAGCACTCAGATTATCATAATACAAAACTAAGGTGTTGCTAGTAAACCCATAGTCGTCTAACATGTGTCGTAGCCATATTAATTGAGAGCAACAACTCCCAGCTGCTACATATTCAGATTCATCTGTTGAAAGTGAGACACGGTTTTGTTTACGACTATACCATAAAACAAGGTTATTGCCAAGATAAAAACATCTTCCACTTGTACTCTTCCTATCATTCATATCTCCAGGCCAATCCAAGTCACTATACCCTATTAAATTAGGATTAGTGTCTTTGGAATACCAAATTCTCAACTCACTTGTGCCGGCAACATATCTAATGGTACATTTTACGGTATTTAAGTGGGAAATTTTATGATAGGCTTGGAGTCGAGCACAGACACAAACACTAAACATAATATTTGGGCGACTTGCAGTAAGATATAGAAGGCTATCTATCATAGATCGATACAAGGTTGGGTCAACATTATCCTTACATACCTTCCGCGAAGATCCCATTGGCGTTTTCATTTGTTTAGCATTTTCTAATTCAAATCTCTTAACTAGATTCTTGGCATATTTGTTCTGGGAGATGAAGATTCCATCTTCACTTTGCTTAATCTGCAAGCCTAAGAAAAAAGTTAGTTCCCCAATCATTCTCATCTCAAATGTTGATGACATAGCTTCAACAAATGACTTTAGATAAGACTGTGAGGTCGAACCAAAGACTATGTCATTCACATAGATTTGAGCAATAATAATATCTACACAGGGACATTTAATGAATAAAGTGAGATCAGCTTCACCACGATTAAAACCATATTCAAGAAGAAAGTTAGTTAGACGACATATACCATGCCCGAGGGGCTTGCTTCATTCCATATTGTGCCTTTTTGAGCTTGTAAACATAGTGTGGATGGAGATGATCTTCAAATCCTTTTGGTTGTTCAACATAGACTTCCTTATCAAGATAACCATTTAAGAAAGCACTTTTAACATCCATCTGATATAGTGTAATTTTTAGACAACAGGCAATGGCAAGTAGAAGTCTAATTGACTCAATTCTAGCTACAGGTGCGAAGGTTTCGTCATAATCGATTCCTTCAACCTGAGTATAGCCTTGAGCAACTAGAGAGCTTTATTTCTAACAACAGTTCTCGATTCGTCTGACTTATTTTTAAAAATCCACTTGGTTCCAATTACATTTGTATTAGATGGGCGTGGAACTAAGTCCCATACTTCATTTCGAGAGAATTGTTCAAGCTCTTCTTGCATTGTTTGAATCCAAAAGTTATCATTAAGTGCTTCTGAAACATTCTTAGGTTCTAAAGTAGATATAAAACAAGAAAGACTAACCTCTTGGTAAATGGTAGACATACACATATACCTTACCATATCTCTGTAATTGAGTGGTTCTTTCCCTCTTGTTCTAATTCCCTAAAAAAAACTCCACATATCACTTGGCCCGTTGGATGATTCTTCCTAATCCTCAAAGAGGGGTTCCTTCGAACTTGGTCTAGCAATTCGGCATTTGACTCCTCATCCATGGCCTATGTGATCTCTTTTGTGTGGCAACATTTGGGGCAAAGTTCACTCTTATGCAATATGCTTATTTTCCACTTTGAAACTATAACGTTATTTTCGGTTGTGTAAAATCAGAAAGATCATCAAAAATAACATTTGTATAGTTTTGGATCTCAGATTGTATACTCAATAAACATAACTATTTTGTGAATAGCCAACAAAAATTCCTTTGTCACTCTTAGAGTCAAACTTTACCAAATGATCTCTATCATTTAAAATGTACACACCCAAAAACATGAAAGTAACGCAAGTTAGGTTCCTTTCCATTTATAATCTTGTAGGGTGTCATCTTTGTTCCCGGCCTTAAATACACTCTATTAGAGATGTGATTACTCATAAAAATCCCCTTTTCTCACAAAAATTTGTGAATGAACTATTTTTAAATTCTTTTCCATGGTAGGATCGATCTCGAAAAATAGAAGAATGAAACAGATTCCTTATTCTAGAGTGCAAGATTTTAAACATGTCAAAAGTTTGTGATTTTTCTTTCTTATTTTCCATTACAACCTTCTCATTACAATTGCTCATGTTCAATAATTGAAAATAGTGAGACGTACCTAAATGTACAAAGCTAATCATGCAATCTTCACAGATTGTTTTACCTAGAATCATATGAGATCAATCTTTCTAAATTATGGTAGTTGACAGCAACTTTTGATGTCAATTGTAATAGCAATTGTCACATGTCCTTGTACTGTCATGACATAAGTTAGCTTCATTCGTAACTTTACAAACATTCTTATTAAACTTTGATTGTCATCACACAAGTTGATTTATACTAATCAAATTTGTCATTAAGCCCTCAACGTGTATGACACGCGGAAATCCAGGAACATTCAAGATCCCTTTTCCAATTATTTTAACACTTGTGATCTAGTTCTTTAGAAATTCCTTTGTACCGAGATGAATATCAAAGTACCAAGAACCTAAAATATTAGTTCTTAATGCGGTTATAGCAACATTACTTGTTACATCCTTTTTGGGAACCCAAACTCTCTTAAAACATTTTTTACCTTTCGGCTCAGAAATGTTGCTTCGAATGTTATCCCATTTGGTTTTTGAGAGAGTTTTTGTACCCAATTCCTGCATGTGAAGGTTTATTAAAGTTGAGTATTTCATTCAATTTTGAAGTTCACGTGTTGAGCTTACGGAAGGTTGCTTCGGCTAAATTCAGTTTTGCACTGATCTTACCAAATTCAACGTCCTTTTTGGTAAGCGCAACCTCTAGTCGGGTTATTGAGCCTTTTAGATCTACATTTTCATGGGTTAAAGATTTTACATTTGTGTCAAGATGCTTGGATTCTATGATTAAGTCTTTATATAGATTTTGCAATTCCTTAATCATATCATCTTTGGAATCACCTTGATTCTCACAATCAGTCTCACTAGTAGAAATAAAACCACTAAAGAAATTTAAATCAGAATAGTTAAAGAATTCATACCTCTCGGATGTTGCTGGGGATGTAAATGTCGTTGCTGATGTTGAGGCAAATGTTGTGACATTTGAGACAACACTATCGGTGACATTTACATTGTCCGATAAAGACTGTTCAAAAACAGTAGTCAGCAATGCTTGTGTTTCCACTTCTTGATCTCCTTCCTCTTCTCCTTCGTCGTCACTCAGAGAAACCCATAGACTCTTACCAAATTTTCTCAGAGTATTTGCACATTCATTAGCATAATGACCCCAATCCGAAAATGCATGACATTGCACATATTCAAGTTATTTGGGATCAAATTTGGAACGATCTGAGTTGGTTCTCTTCAGCTGATTTCCTCTTTGAACAATTGGAAGGGATTTGGTGGACTTTTGATTGAAGCCTTGCTTTTGGTGTTCTTTGGATTTGAACTTATTTCTGTCATTATTGAACTTCCTCACTATCGAATTGAATTTTCGAGTGAGGAGGGAAACATTAGCACTGTCACCAACTTCTTCAAGGTTCTCTTCCTCTTGTTCGATTTGATTCTCCAAGGATTGGACTTGAAGTGCTACGTTATTGTTCTTGTACAATTTCCTTTGATTCTCAATGTTCATCTCATAGATTTTGAGAATGCTCATTAAGGTATGAAGGTCCATTGTAGCAAGATTATGAGCTTCTTCAATCGCACAGATCTTTAAATTGAACTATTCAGGAAGTGAACGGAGTGCCTTTTCCACAAGTTGAGTGTTGGTTAAAGGAGCACCAAGCACTTGACATTCATTAGAGATGTCAACCAACTTTTCAAAATAGGATTTGATGTCCTCTGTTTCTTCCACCCTTAAACGTTCATATCTACTCATGGACATGCGTAGCTTCGTCCGACGAATACTTGACCTACCTTCACAATGAGTTTGTTAAGTATCTCATGCGTCTTTAGCCGTAGAGCAGTTTTGTATGAGTTTGAACATGTAAAGATCAACCCATTCAAAAATTGCATTTAAGGCTTTCTCGTTGAAGCTTGCATTATTGGTTTCTTCCGCAGTCCATTCGGATTCAAGTTTAACAAGCGTTAATGTCATCTTCCTCATAATGAAATAAACTAACTCGAATGCCAATTCGCTTTCCGAATGTCGGCGATAATGTCGTTAGCATGATAACACTTTAGTAAAAACGAGAAAACTTTAAAGAGAGCTCTCTTGATATTTTTGCAATACAAAAATTATAAATTCCTTTCTTACAATTTTACAAGATGAAATGGAAAGGATATCGATTCTACCTAAATAGACATAGACAACTTTTCATTACAATTGTAGCCTCTCTATTTATAGTAGAGAGTCTCTTGATATTTTTGGAATCCTTGAACTATTTATAATAGAGACTCATCAATCCGTTGTGAATGTTGAGGGAAAGTTGGGCAGCTGGTGTGTTTATTGGAGAAGATCATGGAGCAAAATACTCTATCTTCTTGGTCTTGTTCCTCACGCATAGCAACAACCTTGACTTGTTCTTCCCACGTTTTTCATCAGCTCTTATTTACCTTGGCAAGTCACTTTTACTTTGTAGTAATATTTCCACAATTATTACTTCATTCCGTGAAGTAAGTCAAAAACTATTTTTTTCAGAAGATGTTGATCCAAATGTTATGACATTTGTTCCAACATGGTATACATTCAAATCAGTCCTTAAAAAATATGTTGGTTAAAATGTCATAACACCAACCCCAACATTAACAAAAAATTGAATTAGTAAATACAGTGATCGATGTGACAGTATTCGTTAGTATCATTGTTAGCTAGAATTATGCAGTTAGCTCTGTTCCCTGACCCGAGGGTCATAGTACAACTTCGAACTTTTCTTTGTGACAATTGGTGTATATTAGTATAAATTTTTAGTAGCTTTTTACAATTTGTCAACTCAAAAAAAAAAAGAAGGTAACTGTACCTCCATTTCATGTTGCAAAGATAAATCTGCCTCTGATGAATGAAGTAATTAGTGTAATTATTATGTTTTGGTCAAAGAAGAATAATTGACTATCTTGTTAATTGTTTGGTTGCAGTTTGGTCGGATCATCCATAATTGTAGTTGGATTTTACTCCGTGATATGGGAAAAAGCTAAAGAATTGAAAATGGGAGAGAACAGCAACAATATGCCTTTAATACAAAACAAAGATGATGATCCTGAAGCTGATTCATGATACAAAATCTTTGAAGGACCAAACTTTGCTACTGGGCCTAATGGAAGATATTTTGGGCTGGCCTGTTTGAACAATTAGATGGGTCATTGGCACTTATGTCGCTTATCTTGTGTTGGTCTTTAAATTTTGTCCCCCACAGATTTTTTTTTTTTGCTGGGCATAAGTTTATCTTTTCACATCATAATATTTCTCAAGTTATACCCCACATGACTTTTGCCCTTAAATTACTTATGACCCGCTAGGCATAAGTTGGATTGTTAAAGGAAAAAATTGAAGACCAATCCATTTGAAGGATTAAACGTGCAATTTCTTCCAATTAAATTGCATATTTGTGGAGCTCAAAAGATTTCATAATCATGTTGATGATTGAGCTTAGCAAAAAAGTTCATACTTTCAAGATTACACTATAAACCAGTCCAAGGCTTCTAGCGATAAAAAGGAAAAATACGTGATATTTGGATTAGGTGCATGTCACGTATTTAAATCTTATCTCACATAAAAGCCTCATACTTAAGTTTTAAAAAAGGAAAATTTACGTGGCATGACTAACCATTAGTATCTAATTATTTTAGTAATTATAGTTTATTTTAATTACATTCCATAGCTAAAAATTATATATTAATTAACATTCATAGCTATACCAAAATACATTAAATTTATGGCTTGTATTTATCCCTCTTCTCTTCTCCCTCCTCTCTGCCGTCACCCCACTGCCGTCATAATCGGAGCAACGATGACCACCGTCAGATTTGAGCTTCGTCGGTCACCTCTCTCTCTCCGTCCAGATCTGAGCTTCGCAGGAGATCGTCTCGCCTCCCTCCAGATCTTGCTGGTGCCGGTTACCTATCTCTCTCTCTTAGTTTAGATTTGAGCATCACCTAAAATCCCTACAATCAGATCGGTCATCGCCGTCTGGCCAGTGCCGGTCACTCTCTCTCTCCGTCCAAACGTGAGCTTCGCTAGAGACCCTCCCGTCAGATTGGAGAATTTTATTTTCCGATCGGAGTACATTTTATTTCAAATCGGTGTATTTTATTTTCTTGTATCTCAGATTAGGGTGTATTTTATTTCTTGTATTTATTTTTTAGTGTATTCGTAAAATTTTAGTGTAAAATCCAGTGTTTGGGGGTGTATTTTATTTCTTTGCATTCAATTTTTACTTGTATTTTGAAGGAGATTTTTTTGTATACAAATAAATAAAGTGAATTTGAATACAACTTTTAAATATAATAAATTGAATACAATGGAAAAGTAGCTATAAATTAATACAGTTGAGTTGAATACATTCGACTTAAATACATCGAAATTTGACTTGAATACAACAAGTCGAATTTTGAATACACTTTACTGTAGCTACAAAATGTAATTATCAAAAGTATAGTTATACCTAAAAAAATCAAAGTATAGTCATTTGTGTAAGTTTCACCGAAAAAATAAAGAAATATACTCATTATCTATTGAGTTTCGAACTATATGGTGTTTGTTACCGATATTGTCGGCTTGATGGCTAGGCCAGTAAGGCGTTTGCCTTAGGCCCCATTTTTGGGGGCCTCAATTTTACCAGAATAGGTTAATAGTTTTTTTTTAAAATATATATATTTAAATGTTTTTAGTAAAAATAACTTTTTTTTTGTAAAAATTAAAAGTGGGAGTGAGAAAATTAATTTGGGCCCTCATTTTTTTTTTTTTACAAAGAATAGGTTTATGTTAATCATGAATGTAATATTTTTAAAGAAAATATTACAAGTAGAAAATAACATTCTAATGGATATATTTAGTTGGATAAAAAGACTTAATTCTTTTTCAAATGCATATATTTCTTTAATATAAAATTATGTCAAAATTTGCCTCAATGGAAAGAACTTTTTCAAAATTAAAATTCATAAAATATCATCAAAGATCAATAATGTCTCAAGAGATATTAAATCAATTAGCTATAATAATCAATTGAAAAAACATTATAGAAGGAATATTTTTGAAAACTTTTGACTTAGTAAATTTCCAACACACATGTCTATTTGGTGAAGTTTACTTTGGGTACAAAATAAAGAGAAAAAACAAAAACAAATCTCTTATATTTGGAAGCAGGTTCAAAATAATCCGATCTGATCAGTAGTTTTGGAATCTAAAGGATCAAATTATTCAAAAATATATTTAAAGGACTATTTTACTCCTACCTTCAAACATAAATAGTCATGTTTTCATTTTCTCTTATTGGAATTTGGGCCCCAGTATCCAATATTTGACCACACATAGCACACTTCCTAGTCTTTGAAACTGCACTTTACCACTGGTGAAATCCAAGTTCAGATACACTTGAAAAATGGCGATGGAGATGAAGGAAGCTTTGCCATTTATAGGAATGGCATCAACCCAATTTGAAAAAGTTGGTCTAATGATAGTTGGCAAAAAAGCCATGACCAACTTCACTGTGGTTTTTTCTTGCTGGGAGTTCATGGGTATGTGAAAATTACTCTGTCCCAATTTTTGTGATAAAGTTTATATTTCAAAAGTTAAATTTTTTATTTTGACCAACATACAATCTTAAAGGGGTCGTGTACATGCATTAGCTTTGTGTATTTTTAATAATTTATTTGGTATCCTTTTCAACCTATTATGCTATGCATAACTAATAAATAGCGAAAACCTTCTTGGTTGAGCCTGTCACACATGGCTTGCCAAGTGTGGTTAATCGGCTGACATGGTTTGGCTATTGCGTCAGTCCGGGGTTTACCTTGTGCGCACTCGAAAGAGTAGCGGGTGCGGGTTACTTCGTCAAAAAAAGAAAAAGAAAAAAACTAATACATAGCAAAATATGTTATTAGCAATGTAAGAGATTTTAATACATGCATAAGCATGGTTAAAGACATAATTGCTCCTAAAGTCCCTCAACGAGGAGTATTTTTGTAAAAATTATGCAATGCATGTTATTAATACCAGCATTAAGAAATAATTCATGCATAACTAATGCGGGCATAATTAAATCCAACATTACTAATATCAGCATTATTAATACACCCTATTCATTATTATTCTTGTATACCCTACCAAACGGCCCCTGAGTTTTTACCTGAAAAGTACTTAAATCACAATAATTAATAATTTAAAATATTTAAAGGGCATACGAATAAATTGCAGTAAAAGATTTCTTGTTTGACTTTTAAAATCTGAACTATATCACATAAATTGAGATAGTGAGAGTAGATATTTCTTGAATTAGTAATTGATAAAGGTCTAATTTTTTGTTATGGGGTTTCTTGATTTTTTTTTTTTTTGTAGTTGTTCAGCTCAGCTAACTGGGTATACTGGGATTAATTATACTTCTGCTTCATTTGCCTCAGCAATGCTCAACCTCATCCCAGGTGTTACTTTCATACTTGCCGTCATTTTCAGTTTTTTACCCTCTTCTCACTTTAGTTCCAGTTGATTTTAGAGTAGAATGAAGGCTAATACACCTTCCATTTCATTTTAGATGGTGGTGTTTTGACTGACATTAAGTTTAAGAAATAAAGACCTCCAAAAGTAATTTTTAAAACTCATAGTCTTAAACATAACATGGCATTTCAATGGTTATAAGAGGATGTCATTAACGGTAAAGTGAAAATTTTAACGCTAAAATGTAAAAATGTGTGGAACAGATAAAATAAAGGAAAGAACGTCATATAAAATGGAACAGAAGTATTAAGCAAGCCAACAACAACAACAACAACATACACAGTGTAGTCCCATAAGTGGGGTCTGGGGAGGGTAGAGTGTACGCAGATCTTACCCCTACCTTGGGAGATAGAGAGGCTATTCTCGATAGACCCTCGGTTCAGGATTAAGCAAAAACAAAGCATATCAACAAGAAAAAGGAACAGTAACTACAACAAAACAGTATGCTAAGCGAATAACAAGATAGTAACAAAATTCGAAGGATAAGAAACTGCATGAAAAATACTACAACTATTAGTAAGGAAGAAAAAGCTAGACAACACTTTATTACCTACTAACCTTCTACTCTAATCCGTGTCCTCACAACCTCCTATCTAAGATCATGTCCTCGGTAAGTTGTAACTGCGCTATGTCCTGTCTAATCACCTCTCTTCAATACTTCTTCGGTTCGGTCTACCTCTATCTCTCTGGAAGCCATCCATAGCCAACCGGTCACACATCCACACTGGGTCGTCCGCACACCTCTTCTTCACATGACCGAACCATCTAAGTCTCGCTTCCCGCATCTTGTCCTCCATTGAGGCCACTCCCATCTTGTTCCGGATATCTTCATTCTTAATCCTGTCTCTTCTAGTATGCCCACACATCTACCGCAGTATCCTCATTTCCGTAACTTTCATTTTCTGAACGTGGGAGTTCTTGACTGGCCGAAACTCCGCCCCATACAACATAGTTGGTCTCGCCACCACTCTGTAGAACTTACTTTTGAGTTTTGGTGACACCTTATCACACAACACTCCGGATGCGAGCCTCCATTTCATCCACCCCGCACCAATACGATGTGGGACATCCTCGTCAATTTCTTAATTTCCTTGGATAATAGACCCAAGATACTTGAAACTTCCTTTCTTTTGGATGACATGTGTATCGAGCCACACTTCCACGTTAGCCTCATGCATGACGTCACCGAACTTGTACTCCAAGTAAGCATATGGTAAAACAGATTTCTACTGAAGTCTGAACTGGAGTTGTTCGTAATATCTTTTTTTCTACTCGGTATAGTTATGTTTTCAGTGTTACAAACATTGCAGTTACTAGTGTGACTGCTTCTTTGGTTTCAATTGCCAGTTTACTTGTTTTCAAGTTCATCTTAATTCTTCATCATCCAATTAATGGGCATGTGAGCACAGAAAAAATGTACTGGGATGATTCTCGGGGAATTCAGGAAACATGGAAGGATATGAAAGAAAAAAAAGATGAAAAGAAAACTATATGTTGTACAAAACATGACTTTAGCTATGTATATTTATTTATTTGTTAAACTGGAAGATATATACATTAAACTGGAAAAAATGAAACTATACAAAAGTGGATCAATTTCCTTTGTTGGGATGTTGTTTTCTCAAGTTCCTTTCTGTCTGCCTTTTGGTTATGATGATTTAAAAAGTAAACTATACAAGTAAAAAATGAAATACATACAAATGCTTACATAACACATCCAAGCACCAAAGTTAATGGGTCATATCATTTTGATAAACAGATAAACCTGCTAAAGAAGCATTCTGTGCAGTTTCCTTTCTCTTGTAGGCATCATTGATGTAATTTGATACTATCGATCTCTTTGATCACAACAGACTGGAACAAATAACATATATACACTTTCTTATTGTTTTCTTTTAGGATGGAGAAATTAGATTGTCGAAGTACAAGTTCCCTGATTAAATCCATTGAAACCATCGTATCAATTGCCGGAGCGTTCACCGCCACTCTTTACATGGGACCACAAATTTTGTTAACTTCCTCATCTTTGAAGCCTCAAAATTATCTTCATTTCCAGGAAACTGACTGGGTGATTGGAGGACTATATCTTGTAGTGGATTGTGTAGCGGCTTCATTATATTTAATTGTACAGGTGTGAGAATAACTCTTTGAAAGTGACACCTTTATTAGTTGATAATCAGCACTAGAACTGATATACTTATTGTTTTTACAGGCTTCCATCCTTATGAAATATCCAGTTGAGCTGATTGTGGTCTTCTTTTACTGCTTCTTTTCGTCCATTCTATCAGCAATTGTCTCCTTGTTTATGGACAGGAACTTAAATGCTTGGATGGTACAACCTGGTACGAGATTGTTCGCTGTTCTATACTCAGTAAGTAGGTAAATTTGTGCATTTACATTCTTTTGCTAAGATATACATGGACAAAGTATTCGTAAGGCTCTGTTTGGATACTTCTATAAGTAGATGATTCCTGTTCAATTGAGACTGGTATGGATTTACTTAATCTGATTCTGTATCTCCGTCTGTTTGGTATCAGTCTATCAAAAGTAAATTTTAGCTAATTGTACATTTTCCTCTATCCAATCCCCTTGATCTTAACCTGGCTCAATTTGATCCTATTAGACCTACACTTTATCAATTGCAAACTATGGTACAGTCCGTTTTTATGTTTCTGCTCTTACTTGATCTCAGTTAGAGAGTGTTGTGCCGAGGTGGGATCAAGTTAGGTACTAATCTAGAGCAAGGAGTTTATTCTAAAGCATGAATCTCTTAAGGGTAGAAACAAAATAAAGATTATGTGTTGGACATTCAGTTAGCATGTAATGATAGGAAAGTAGGAAGGAGAAGAAGAGATTGGCAAGGTGATCAATAAATTAAATATTTCTAACTTTGGAAGAGTTTCTTTCTTCGTGGAATCTGCATAAAAGTGAAAGAGGGGGGGTCCTAAATGTTTTGCCAACAAATTGCTTGAATTGTGGAAACGTCTTGTAATGTGCCTTCTCAACAAGCACACCTTTCATGGGCTTGGTGCCACTTTCAATTGACAAACTACATTGGACAGTCATATTGACCGCTTTACTGTTGGTTAGAATATATTTTTTCTCTATATAATTGCTCTTTTATATGACATTCTTTCCCTTTTCGTTTGATTCACAAAGCATGGTACCTTTCTATATATTGAAAATGAGTTAACTTCCATTTTATCCTTAATGATATGCTTTAGCCGTAGAAATATCATGGCATTAAAACCACTTGTTCTAAGGGTAATTTTGGTATGTACCAGAAGTTTTTTTTTCTTTCTTAAACTTCATGCCCAGTTAAGCACCGCAATGTAAAATGAAAGGGGAATTATATCGCAAGTACATATTGAAATAGTTCACTTCCTATACCAGCTTGCTAATGATATTTTGAATTTCCATTAAATGCATTGCTCTTCAATAGTCACTTTATTCCATTTTGTGTGACTCACTTTCCATTTTAGTCTATCCCAAAAATAATGACATCTTTTTTTTTTTGGAAACTATTGGATCTTAGCATCCATATTTTACTTTTAATAACGTGACTTGTTGGGAGCCAGTTAGAAGGATAGACAAAATGAAAGACATGTGAAACTCTCACCACCACTTATTTAAAAGAATAATTTTGGTACTTTGCTATATATTTGGCTGACATGTCAAAAGTCTTCTTTAATTTTTTTAAAATTCTTGCTCATTCAAACATCTTCACATAAAATAGGACGGAGGGAGTAACAATTACTTCCAAAGACTACTAAACCTTTTCATATATAGCTAAAGACTCAGAAAGCTGCTCAATAGAGAACCTAGACAATCAAAACAGTCGTCATAATCACTTACTAAGGCAAAAGATCTGCTTACATAACTTCCAAAGTTATTCATGTGTTAAAACATAAAACCTGCTAAAAAGTAATTATGTTAGCTTTGAATTTGGTTTCTCTTTCTTTTGTTCTAAACATTTTTCAAATTACCTTGGCTAGGAGTAGGCCATTTACGTTGGTTTAGCTTTCCTCTTCTTCTACTCTAGCTATCGACATTAATTCCCAGTGGTTCCCTCGAGAACACATTTCTTGGTTTTACTAAGAAGAAATCTGGGCTTATTAGTAATTAAAAAAAGCTATAATCTTCTGAGTTGTGTCAATAGAGAATACTGAATGTATGTTTTCATGTTTGCTCAGCATAGAGGGCTACATCAGTTGCATTCTTCAGCTTATCTCAAACATCTGACATGTATTTTGCTTTCCTTAGGGAATATTGGGTTCAGCGTTTCAAGTCAGTGTGATGTTTTGGTGCATTTGTAGAAAGGGACCTCTCTTTGTTGCTATGTTCCATCCTATGGGAATCGTAATTGCTGCTGCATTGGGTATCATCTTCTTGGGAGATATTTTCTACCTTGGAAGGTATAGTTATTTTTCATTTACGATCTTACAAATCTGTCAAGTTGTTGGCAATCAAAATAGAAAAAAAATCTGTTATGTACTCTTTTTCTCTTTTTTTTTCTCTCTCAAATCATAGTTGTTGTAAAGTACTGTTTGCATGTGCCTAATCATCACCTTTGTTGAGTACAGCTTGGTGGGGTCAATTATAATTGTTGTTGGCTTTTACGCTGTGATGTGGGAAAAAACAAAAGAAGAAAAGGTGGATAAAGACAGGCTCGCAAGAAATATCAATTCAAAGGCCCCGCTCTTGCAACTAAACGATGCAGAGACAAAACTTATAAGCATAAATTATAGGTATGTCTTCCTTTGGCAGCTAACTATGTAAAGCCAATAGCGAATACAATCTCTGCATATCTTGTGTGTTGTAACTATATATCTCGAGTTATTGCGTTACTGGAGCGAGATCTTATAGCAGTGTGCTTCACTGTGAAAGATGCATAAATCTCCAAGGTCTTGGTAGCTTATAACGAGTCCAAAGACCATTATGCCCTTGGTCCATGCAACTTTATGAACCTTTAGGAGACGAAGAAAATTATAAAGTTTGGGCTGGTAAGGGTGTGGTTTGGGCAGATGTGACTCTTGCTCCTTCTGCATATGTTTTCTTTGTATAAAGATGTAGACAGAGCTCCACATCCTAAGTAGGCTCAGATTCTTAGATAGAGCATAATTCACATGAACTATAAGAAATAACAAACATGGGAATATCTGGTAAATGTATTATTTTTTAACTCTTGCTCACCAAGATTCCAGTAAAACCAACATATAGTGTTAGTTTAGGTGCACCTTTACGATTCGGGGGGGGGGGGGGGTGTGTTCTCATTACTCTTAAAATATACCTAACTCTACTATAGAATTTGGTTCTTATGAGTATTAACGTGGAAAAACACTCTGCTCAAAAGGTGCAAAAATCCACGATCTACCCACTAGGATTTAACTCCAAACTCCACTAAACAGAAAAGGGCAGCCCGGTGCACTAAGCTCCCGCTATGCGCGGGATCCGGGGGTACGCAGCCTTACTCTGCATTTCTGCAAGAGGTTGTTTCCACGGCTCGAACCCCTGACGTTCTGGTCACATGACAACAACTTTACCAGTTACGCCAATACTTCCATTCAAACTCCACTAAACAAAGTGAGGCAAAAATTCAGATTACGAACCCTTGCAATCTAAGACTTAACTCTAAGTCCTGATATCAACTGTCACCCGACTGCTATACTCCCCTCAAGTCACACGGACTTGAAGCAACAAATATGTTTCCCATAACAGAACAAACAGCAACCTAACAACACTTCTGAATAAGTAGATGGTTACAATTCAAAATCCTTTTACAAGTGAACTAGGATATCAACCGTCACCCGACTGCTATACTCCCCTCAATTCACATTGACTTGAAAACAACAAAACTGTTTCCCATAACAAAACAACCTAACAGGATAAGTAGATGGTTACAAGTCCAAATCCTATTACAAGTGAACTAGGATTCGACTCAATGAATTGAATTAAAGAGACAAGGAGCAGAGTCTTCAGCCTGGTTCTTCACTATCAGATGATCATTCTTTGTACTTTCAAGAACAACGAGTTGCTTGAAAGCTCTAAAACTGTTGCTCAATTTCTCCTGAATGAATGGTTTCCTACAAAGTAGTATACAATATATACTATTCACATTAAGTACATCAAAAAAGAAACCACTTATTACGAAGATTCTATCAAGTAAGGAAACCGAATCAAATCAGAGTCCTTTACCAAAAAGGATTCTCAAACAGTCTCTTACCAAAAATAACTCCAATTCGGTTATACACGGAATCCTTTTAGAACTCAAATATTTTGGAAAGATGTTGTGAATATCCAAAATATATTGCACGAATAATAATGGAGATATACACAGATGTTTACCCTAAAATATCGCAACACAGTCACACCTTTCAGCTCATTATCCATCAACGTTAAGGACCGAGTCTAAACACAATTCCTTCACAGAGTACATTGTATTTGTTAATCATCAATCTCAACATATAAACATACATGTGTGGACATCCTTGAATCACATGTTATTTTGGAACATGTCAGTTCTTCTCAGAAGAAATGTTGCTGTCTTCTTAAGAATTTAAAAAAGAACAGTCTGGTGCACAAAACATCCCGTGTTAGCAGGGTCCGGGGAAGGGCTGCATCCTAAGGGGTGTGATGTAGACAACCTACTCTAATGCAAGCATTGGTGGTTGCTTCCACTTCTCGAACCCATGACCTATAGGTCACACGAAGACAACTTTCCCGTTACTCCAAGGCTCCCCTTCTGTCTTCTTAAGAAGTTGTAGAATTTTATTTAAAGTTTGTATCCTAAAAGTAAGTGTAGTGTAGGAATTAGTTCTTTCTGATATGTCTCTGGTTTTGGAATGTCAATGATTAGTATGATAACCATTCTGCTCTTTTTTTTTTGTTTCATTCTCAGAAAAACAGTTATGAATTTTGTATTTTGAAGTTGTGACTTTTCATTTATTAGGGGTTCTCTTCTTGTTTTGTATCCGAGAGATAGCAATGTCTTGTAACATAACATTTACTGGAAATATGAGATTCTTACATGGATGAAACTGTGAGGAGGCAATGCTTAAATGCGGGTAGGCATTTTGGGGATATCAGAGAGATCAATGAGGGGATTAGAAGTAAGTCAGTAGTTGGCCATTTTGATAAGACATATTTACATTAGGTACTGAGCAGTCTGGGGCGTAAATGAAAATTTATAATCTCTGGATACGGTTCTAGTCCGGTTATAAATTCCAAAATACTTATTTTATATAAGCATTCCCAGTATATCAGCCACTGCTCTGTTTTGGTTTAGGCAGCTTGTAGCATGTAATCGGCAGCTGAATCAGTCCATTTAGAGTTTGTTTAATTTAGAACTGACGTCCACCATTATTGAATCTCATCATCTTAAGCTGTGTTGAATTTTTCTGCATAAACCCTTCCAGACACAAAGTCTATTGACTTCAAATCCATCGCGTAAGCTAGGCGGCTCGTATTCCGTATTATACAGTGTAACAGGTCATAAGGATTAGATGTCAAAAGACGAGTTGAACATAAAAGGTCATTTGCCCCATAGTGCAGAATTTGACTTGGTATAGATAACCTGGGGTGTCCAATGTGCCTATCATCCCAGAGGAATACTTTATTATTCTATTGAAAACATTGTAATTTGTTATAAATTCACTTATTGGCTTGCAATATTCTTACATGTATGCATATTTTAGGATTTAAATTTAACCCTTGATATTTTCCGAGCACAGTTGGTCTTTCTAAACCTTGTTCTTCATCGGTTCATCCTATGTGGCATGTCCTTATCTTCTTTTATTTCAAGGATATGTTCTTGTTAGTGGAGGGAGCATCAAGTAAAATAAACTAGCTGTGCTTTACTGAATGGATCACAAATTGCTGAAGAGATGAATAATATATTTGGAACAGAATTAAATCAGTTTTTTGGTGGACGGACTATTAGACTATTAGTAATCAAAGAGAATACGCAGCTCATAAACCTTGCTTTACATTACTTTGGGCGAACAAGAAAAATAGAAGTATATTCTTTCTGATAAATGAATGAATGATAGATACCACAGATTCTTTTATATATGAAGACAATTATTCTTTTCTGTGTTTGGATAAGTTGACAGTGTTTGTGATAGTGTGATGTATTTACATTTTAGTATTTTTGATTCTGAATTGAATCTATATATTGACGTAACATGTAGCTGATCTTTCAAAATGCAGTTGTCCTTGACTTTATTGTTTAATAATCTGAATTGAAACAAAGAACTGGCAAGTCTTTTTCCCGAGAATTGATAGAGCTTGTCTTTTGATATTACTCAAAGCAGCATCAATTGTTAGAAAGTCAAACATGACTGAACATACAAGATTGCTCATTCTTTGCTAAAAAGAAATTAGATAATTCACCGGGAAATGTTCAACGCCTCTGTGCAGGAGGAGGCACTTTAAATGGTCGTATGCCTCTTTTTATGTCAATGAAAGTATGATCATGACTTGTTCACATGTCATTATCTTTCTAATATCATCTTCTGAAATGTCAATTGAAGTCTTTCATTCTCGATAACTATCTATATTGCATGACTTTGCTTATTTGGTTGATGCCAGTGTGATTATAAGCTCTGCCTGACTTTGCGTTGTTTTATCAAAGTCATACATGACTGAATATATAAGATATCTCATTCTTTACGCATAAAAAGAAAATTAGATAACTCATTGTGAAATGCTTGACGCCTCTGTGCTGGAGGAGGCACTTTAGATGGTTGTACCCTCCTTTTTCATGTCAATGAAAGTATGATCATAACTTGTTCTCATGTCATTTTCTTTCTAATAACATCACGTAAAGTGTCATTAAAAGTCGTTCATTCTATCTATTTGCATGACTGTGCTGGTGAGAGGTAACAAGTATCGGTGGTACTCGAGGCGTGCTCAAGCTGGCAGCCTGGCACAGACTCCTCACTATTGAAAAAAAAACTATTTGCTTGACTTTGTTTATTTGATTGATGCCGTGGGACTGACTATTAGCTCTTGCCTGCTTGCAGAATGGGAGAGGTCAAAGTAAGTTGACAGGGCATATTGTAGAAGTTGCAGACATGGAAGCCATAACAAATTATTGAAGTTTGTATAAAATTGTTGAAACATTCATACAAGTGCTCACTATTGCTGTAAATGCAGAGCAGATAAACCTATTAAATGTAAAATAAGTCAATGTAATATCTTGGTTTGTCACTCTTTTTATCAATGTATATAATTTTATTATTCTGGTCAGCATTGTGATACTATGTTTTGCAAAGATTCTTAAAACTGCAGAGAGATAAGGCAAAGGTCGATGTTATTTTTTTAATAGTAGTTGGATATCGTTTTCTCATTTCAAAAGTTCAATAAAATGCTCTGTATGTGAAATAATTTTCATTCATATGGTTAATTATTATAACAATAGTTATCACTTATCAGAAATTTACGGTTATCTCTATTGTGGGCTAAAGTTATACCTAAAAAAATAGCATGTCTCATCCCTTGGATTATTAAGTTCTATTAAAAAAGTCAGGAGCTAAAGTAGACATTTCAATTAGCTTAGTCTTATAGATGGCTTAGGCACGTTCATCCCTTTTAAAGATGGTAAGGTAAAGAGGCTTGGAGGTCAAACCAAAAGTTAGAAAATCTAAAGATATATTGGATTTCATCGAAGATGACCTTGTGGGAAATGCTAGAGCTTAAGGCTCCGTTTGGACATGATTTGGAAGCAGTTATTTGTAATCAAGTTGATTTGAAGTTGAAGTTTTGATTGTTCAATTTGAATTTCTAAAGTTGTATTTATCTCATAAACATAAAAAAAATTGAAAACTATCAAAACTTTCCCAATTCTTATACAATATTAAATAAATGAGTAAATAATCGTTCATAACAAAGTTAATACGCTACTAGATGACATTTCTAAAAAATACAACATCTATTGATCGAACTTTTGTTCAATAAAAAGGAAAATTGAACATGAGGTGTAGTGTAACTACTCTTTAATGCTTCTTCTGGTAGGGGTAACAAGGGTAATGATACTTCTTCTAGTAATCCTATTCCTAGTCCCGATGATTTGATTGACTTCACTCATATAGATGAAACTGCTTTTTTTTTTAATGATATACTATTAGATGATGAGGTATATTATGCAAATGACGATAATGTAGATGACACCCACTAGTGCACCTCAACCTCAACCTCAGACTGAGTCTCAGCCTCAGACTTGGAATGCCTCGTATTCCCCGTAGTATGAGTCGAGGCCCCACACAATGAAAATTAAAATCAGTTGCATGAGATTTTTTTGATAGGGACCAAGAGAATCAAGTAGTTAGATGTAAAATTTGTAAAAATGTTATAAATTTAAAAACGGAAAAGGTCAAGGTGGGACAAGAGGTTTATTGAGACATGTACAAGGTGAGCACACAGCTAAGTGGAATCAATACCAGGATAAAAAATCGGGTGTGCCAATGTCATCTGAGTCGGGACAAGGTTCACATAGTGTCCCCGACCAAGTACATGGTCAAATTAACCCGACGACGGGGATATGATAAACACAAAGATAGGGAAAATATAGAAAAATTAGTTGCGGTGGAGGGTTTGCCCTTTTCATTTCCTTCATCTTTTGGTTTTATTCATTACATTCGAGAAACATATAATCCTGCTTTTAATGGTTTTCCTAGATCAACTGTTAGAAGAGATGTTTTTAAATTTGCTTTTTAAACGTTATGCATTGTATCATTTTAATGGCAAAGTGACTATATCAACAATACTAACGGTAATGATTATTTAACGGTAACATTTCATTGAATAGATCATAATTGGAAGCATATAGATATTAATTGCGGAAGTTTTATTGCATAAAATATTAATGAAATTTTTTATTATTATGGAATAATTGATAAAATTATGACTATTATATTAGATAATGCTACTTCTATTGATTATGCTATAAGACTTTTAAAAGTTCGATTAACTCCATGTTTTCCTGATCATTTTTATATAAGATGTGCGTGCAATATTTATAACTTAGTTGTAAAGGATGGCTTAAAACTTTTTGAAAACATTCTTGATAAAATATAATTTGCTATAAACTTTATTTTTAAAGGTAAAAAAATACAAAGATGCAAAGAGTATAAAAAAACTTGTCACGATTGTGGATTACCTTATAGAAAAATTCTTGAAGAAGTAGCGACTAAGTGAAATTCTCTATATGAACAACTACTTATTGCTTACTATTATAGAAAACCTATAACTTTATTATGTAATGCCCATAATAAAAATCCAAAGCATATGCTTGTAGATAATGATTGAGATTTTTTTTAGAACTTAATGGATTTTTAGAGAATTTTTTCAAGCTACTAAAGAATTTTCCAGTATTTATTATCCTACTATTTCAACTATGTTATTTTATATAGCTCTAATATTGTTGTTACTTAATGAATATATGAAAAAACAAACTTATAAGGCATTTATTGAAAAAATGTTTAAAAAATAGGAAAAACATATTTTTTTCCTATTTCCACTATTTATATTATTGGTGTTGTATTAAACCCGGCTATTAAAGTAGACGGTTGTAAAACACTTGTTGAAACGATTTATGATTGTATAGCAGTACTTCCAACACACCCAATTGAATAATAAACTCACAAACCAACTAAAGAAGAGTTACGTCTAGCATACACACTAAATGCAAAAAATTATATATGTATTACCAACAACAAAGTGTAAATAATTCATCCGGCTTCTGTACTATCTTCTACTACTTCGCTGCAACCTTATAAAAACATGCGATTTCTGCTGTTAGTATTCAAGGCCTTAGAAATAAAATGTTTAGTGGTTCAACTTCTTCACAAGTTAGCGAATTTGATGTTTATGTTTTTGCAGGGTGTTGTACCATACAAATTAATTGTCAATGATGAAGGACATGAAGATTTGCTAAGATACTGGAGGGAGAATGAGAAGACATTTCCGACTCTATCAAAGATGTCCCAAGATGTGTTGAACATTCAAGTGTCATCAACATCGTCTGAAAGTACTTTTTCTGCGGGAAGATTTCAAATAGGAGAGCACAAACATTCATCGGCGGGAGACATATTGGAGATTGCAGTTCTATTCAGAGATTGGATTCGAGCGGAGCGTGGAAGGTGCGGTCAACCGGAGATCAACGAAGAAGAAGACTACAACTACAACGAAATCTTGTCCGAGGGAACAGGAAGCGACGTCGAACAATTTAACCAACAACTTCCAATTCCAACCGAATATCTCAAGACATTGTGAGGAAATTAGAAAAAGTATGGTTAACTATGTAATTTTTTTAATTGCAATTTTACTATGTGATTTGAAACTTTTGAACAACACCACAAAGTTGCAATTTTGAAATTGTATTACAAAAAAATCACATTTCTATTAAATAATATAAGAGGCACAAAAACAGCCTTGAGATATTTTTATTACACCATCTTGTTCAATTATTGAAGTGTTTATATATATATATATATTTTTAAAATTAAGTGTCTAAAAAAAAAACCGAAATCACGATCCCGACCCCGCCCCGTTCCCCAACACCGGTCCCCTTTTCCGGTGGGATGTGGGACGGGATGGGACGGGACGGGACATATGCTTGTCCCGCTAATCCCGGCCCGCCTATCTCACCGGAGACCCGATCCCGACCCTTTCCCCGTCCCTCCGGATCCCGTCAGCCGGGACCCGCCCCGTCCCGCCGATACCCCGGCCCGGCCTGGCCACTGGCCACCCCTAGTTGGTCCAAAGACGACAAAGGGCTCTCACCTAATTATTTCAAAACAATAAAAACATGGTCTGCTGACGTTTTACTAATAATAGAATTATAATTTTGTGTCTTTTATCTTCCACATTTTATTGCTTACGTACTGTGGTTTAAACACAAACGAAACTGAAATTGCTGATGGTCTTAAATTCTTCTAATTTCTTTATCACTCGCAGTTTCAACTACCCTATTAAAGAATCACAAACAGCCAATCAGTTATCACTATGTTAACCTTGGATTTTTATGCCTTACAGCTGATATCATCTCTATTTTCTTAAAATAGATTGTGAAGAATGATGTAATCTTGATCTTTTTTGTATGTCTGGCAGGAAATTAAATGGGCGGGTTAAAATGGACGATATAATAAGTTCTTTCAGGTGCTACTTAGATAAAAATAATTCTGGACTAAAATGAGCTAAATAATGGTAGTAGATGACCTGTTCAACTCTAATTATTTTCTTTATTTATTATCTTATAATTTGTTAACTACTATTTTTTTGTCTCAATATATATGACACATTTTTTTTAGTTAGTCCAAAAAGAAATGACACATTTCCTTATATGACAATAACTTAACTTTAAATTTTATCTTTTCACTTAACGAGATGATATATAACCACACAAATATCTTTGTTTTATTTTAGACCACAAGATTCAAAAGTCTTTCTTTATTTTTTAAACTCCGTGTCCAGTCAAACTACATCATATAAATTAGGACTGAGAGAAATACTTAATAAGACTTTATTTTCTTTATTCTGAATATATATAACGTATTAAAAAAAGAAGAAGTATATTTTAAAAATATTTTGAGAGTTTTCATAGGGTTAAATGGCTATATATAAATCCAACTTTTAAATAAGTTGACTGGACGAATCAAAATGAACTGAGTTAATAAATAGATGAATTCGTAATCCGACCAAACTTAAGAAGATAGGACGGATCATGTTTTCATTGGCTAGCTAAATTCTGGCCCAAAACAGAATTCATGTGTTTTATTCCAAATTGTTGATCGTTTAGTGCCTATTGATAGTTAATTTAATGAATCATCATCCGAGTAAACTCGGATATGAAGTAAATTGTGTTATTTACAAATGATTTAGATATTAAAAATGAGTAGAAATTTATTTTAAAATCCACTTAAGCTAAGAATATTTAAATTATTCATCAGTTAACTTTATTTTCACCTTTATGCTAATATTTGTTTAAACATGTTAGACGATTTTCAAACTAAACTTCAACTTTTAAATACTATTTTCAATTTAATTTTATTTTTTTGCCAAACACCAACCAATTTATGTTTAAGCACGCCTACTTAGTAAAAATTGAAAACTATTCCCGTTAGATAGTCCTCTTTAACCATTTCCGTTATGTGCGAGGTCCGGAAAAAGTCAGATCATAATGTCTAAAGTACGCAATCTTACCCTGCATTTAGCAAACTATTTCCACTGCTTGAATCCGTGACTATCTGGTTACATTAATCATTGCAAAAGGAAAATAATAATGGATATATTTGGGCAAGTGGATTTTAATGTAAAATATTACTAAAACAATAATCCTTTTTTATCCCTGGTTGAAAAAAAGTAATTTGGAACAAAGGATTATGTTGGAATCATGAGGTGTAACTGAGGATACCTAATGGAGCTGCGAGAAAAATATCTTGTAGGACCATGATTTATTTGAACCACAAAGACAAACCTTGCGGGTCCATATATTAATCTAAATAACTTTAATATATTTTGGACAATATGACCATATATTAATACGTGTAAAAAAATCCACGTAGGACCAATAACAAGTATTAACTATTTTGTCCCTCATGGGTCACACTACTCGAGTTGCTATTTCCCTTGTAAAGTAGCTTAACCTTTATATGAAAGGTTAACTTGTTATATGTTTGTATATAAAAAAAAATTGTCATTGCCTTTTCTTCATAAATGGGAGACACCTATAAACACTAATCTAAGAAGCTAATTATATATGTATATATATAGAGAGAGATTACAGAGAGATAGAGAGAAAAGAGGAAGATAAGAGATAATAATAATATGGGTGTAAAGGCTGTACACCAGTAAATTGTGTAGAGTTGCTGAAACCTGAGAAATTAGCCTGTTCAAGGAGATATTACCACCATACCTTCTTTTATTTCTCCTCTTCCATAGCTCCCCAGACAACTACACAGGGCAATGCTTGATATAGTAAAAGACATTTTGCCATGCATAGCCATGGTGATAATAGAAATTTGCACTATTTTCTTGACTATTATGGCAAGCACAACCATGTCAAGATTAGGGATGAGTTCATTTGTATTTGTGGTTTATACAAATGCTCTTAGCTCAATTATTCTTCTTCCTTATTCATATCTCTACCATAGACGAGACAAGTAAGATTCTGCACCATCTTTTTTATTTTTGTTGTTATTTCTTCTACAAAGCTAATTAAACATGTTGTTAAAGAGTATGTATGATTTTTATTGATATTTAATTTATTTTTCTTACTTGTTGCAGGATACAAGCGCCATTGTTTACATTTCCAATACTTATCCGTGTATTTCTCCTCGGACTAGTAGGGTTAGTTCTTGTTTATTTATCTTTTCTCTCTGCTGAAGCAAAAAGAATTACAGAAAGTGAGGGAAAAAACATCATTTCAAGCTAGGTTGATCATTTTGATAATAACTAATTAAAATAATTAATAATAGAGATACAGGTCCAACATTTAAATTTAATTTGATGAGTTCAGTTTTGAGGCTCATACTTTTCAAATTGTGGATTTAGATGTTAGTATTTGTTAGTAAAATTTTAAAGGTTTTTCATGTATGAGCACGTATATGTATCCATGTACAATGTTAAAAAGATTGTGTTCAGTTGAACCCATCGTAGAAAGGTGCATCACCCTCTCATAAATAACATTACTTACTCCTTTCGATCCGATCTATGTTATATTGTTTAATTGATCATATAATTTAAGAAATAAATAAGTTTTAGATATTTTTCTGCTCATAAATCATCTCATTACGGATGAAATAAAAATGTTAAAATTAAATTTATTTTTAAATATAAAAAGTATTTTTTTAAGATATACTTGTGCAACATAAATTGAGATAGAGAGAAGAATATTTGGGTGACTTGATCTTGATATGTATGTTGAATATATTATCGAAACAAAGACATTATTAACATCATTTGAATAGGGTGGTAACAGATTTGATATATGGTGTGTTTATTACAGGGTTACAATAGCTCAGAACCTTGCATTTGCTGGACTAAGTTACAGTTCACCAATTGTAGCATGTGGTGCAGCCAACATGATCCCAGCTTTCACTTCTATTCTCGCTATAATCCTCAGGTTCTTTAATTTTTTCAACCTTAATTAATTAGCTTTTTCATTATTTAATTATTTTATATTATATTATATGGCTTGTGTTGATTGGAATCTTGAAAACTAGATACTAGAGCCTTACACAAAAGAAAAAAAGATTTGCTTGCTCCCCACCGTATGTTATTATTATTTTTTCTTAAATATCATGCTGAAATAAATATGTCATGTAAATAGAAACTGTGGGAGTTTAATATTTGTGGGTAGCAATTAATTGATGGCCTTAATTAAGTGATGTAATAGGTTGGTACGGAGATGGACCTACTACCTACATGTCATTCCACTTGTTTTGCATCAAAAATCAAAAACTGAAATGTCAAACAATCCCTTCCAATGAAAAGTTACAAATATTTTTCATAATTAGTTTTGACTACAAATAGGAAATTCCCCCACAAGTAATTTCAGCCACTCACTCACTCACTCACTCCCCAAATATGTGGTAGCCTGATTATGATGGGCTTTGTGGTCGTTACGAAAGCAAATGAAGAGGAGCATAATACCCTGTGCATTCGATTGACTTATTAGATTCAGAGTCATCTTATTTTTTAAAAGAAGCTAATAAATCCTAAACGAGTTACCACTAAAGGTTAATATCTCTATTCTTAATTATAGGTAGACAACATTTTCCTTAGGCACAGATTCACATTACTTGGGGCCCAAACAGATACCGAACATTAAATAAAAAACCAAAAATAAATTAATATGTCCTAAATGAGTTTAACCTTGTACAGTAACATATTAAATGAATTTTAATTACACTATCAGGTTAACTAAAAATAATTACAAGTAAATGTCCATAATGAGCTGAGTGAGATAAACAAATATTTTTTGTTACGTTCAATCTACTTTCTTTATATTTTTGGATCTAAGTTATATATACTGATATATAACGAATCTCTTACGCCATAAATGTAATTTAACCTATTATAAGATATACTGTAACTTGTTAGGAGTATTTATTTTAGGTTAATTTATTAAATAAAATTACTTGTAATTAATTTTTAAGTGATCTGATTATGTAAATATTAGCTTACTCATCTTTTAGAAAGTTATTCATAACCATTATGCTAAATCAACATGACCAATATTTTAGGAAAATAAGAATTGATGTGAAGAGCCAAGGAAGCCAAGCAAGAACGATAGGAACAGTAATATCAATAATGGGTCTTATGGCAATGACTTACTACAAAGGTCCAGTGGTGAAGCAATACTATCCATCTTTCCTTCAGTTAGCTAGGCCACGCCTTCTTGTTTTCACTTCAACACATGAGAATTGGGTTCTTGGTTGCTTCTTATTTGCAGCTGCTTCATTAGCTCTTTGTTTATGGAATATTATTCAGGTAATTATACTCTTATCATTCTATTTTACTTATTTTCTTTCCTCATATTTGCCTACTTCATTGGCCATCTAATGAAAAAATTGTAGCTATTTAGTACGACAAAAACCATTTTTCAAGAAAATATTTTTTACATGAGAAAATCATTTTATGGTGTTAAGAAGATACTCCCCGTTCACTTTTACTTGTTCACAATGGATTTTCCCTTTCCCTTAGGCCTTAAGAAATAATAAATGAAATGTATATTTTATCACAATACTCATATTAATTAGTCTATAATCTCAATGAACTTGGGAAATACGTAGTTAATGTTCAGGTTAAAATAGGAGAAAAAAATTGGCTTTCTCTTCATATGCTAAAGTTGAAAAATAAAAGTGAGAATGTATTTATTGTGAATGGAGAGAGTAATTTATTTTAATCAAATTGGAGAAAATGACATTCCTCGCTTACTAGTGAAAGTCATATTCCTTACCACTATCTAATTAACTTTTAATTTCATATTACATGCTTTAATTAACAAATAGATATCATTGTTAATCTTTAGGCTCAAATTTTTTATTGAAACACTCTTCGATCTGCTTATAACTTTACAGTATAATTTTAATATGTTCTTTTATTGAACATATTTTCCAATAAGAAACAACCGAACATTGAATAATATTTTCAGTAAAATAGTTTCTATTAGATTTTTTCTTTATGAAAAACGACTTCCATCATATCAAACACACTTTGTATTGCAATTACATTTAACTACTTGTATTTTCTTTTTTGGTCAGGCTGGAAGTATTAGAAAGTATCCACAGGTGATGAAAATAGTGTTTCTTTATACTTTATTTGGGACGATACAATCAGCAATATTTGCTCTGCTGATGGAAAAAGATCTCAACGCTTGGAGACTCAAGCTTAACATGGAGCTGCTTGTTATTATTTTAACTGTAAGATACACAAAATTTTCAAATTTTTTATGTATTTTCTAGTCAATTATCACTGAGGCTAAACTATATATGTTAGTAACATGCAAGTTTTTTTTCTTCTTAAATAATAGGCAATTTTCGGCAGTTTAATACGTAGCAGTGTCCAGATGTGGTGCATGCCGTTGAAAGGACCATCTTATCCTCTATATTTCAAGCCAGTGGGAATTCCAACAGCTAGCACTTGTGGCTGTTTACTTTTTGCAGATACTTTTCACTATGGAAGGCAAGTTTATGATTTTATCACCTTTTTCTTTCTTATTATTTAATTTCCCCCCTTTAATTTTATGGTGAAAGAGATAGGAAGAGATCAAACAAAAAGTAGTTTTACTTCTATAGGCAGACAGAGTAAGCTTTTTTTGGTAAAAAAAAATCACACTATCAGCTCATATAAAAGATAACGGCAAGTAATCGTCCATAATAAGTGAGACTAGTAATTAATCTGAATAATAAGGCAAGTTACCTACTACGAACGACATGTTAAATTAGGGGGAAAATTAGCATGACCAGTGTTCTGGTCATCTTTAACTATTGTAGCAGGTAAAATATCTTATTTTCAAAATCTCAAATCTCACATTTTAAGAAAGTTTACCTGTAAATATCCTTTGAATAATGTGACTGACGTGTATAAAACTTCTAACTCATAAGTTAACCCAAAGAAATAGTAACTTGGAAATGGCAAATAAGCAATATATATTATTGTTCTTTCCTAACACGATTGTAATGACGAATATTGCAGCATGTTGAGTGCAATTGTATGTGGAATGGGTTATTACACTACACTTTGGGGACAACTCAAAGAAGATGAAACAAGTAAGAATATTAAGGGTAGCATGTTACCAACTACTACTTCTGATGAGAAAGCTCCACTTTTGCAAGAAAAAGAAGAGGAGGAAGAAGAAGAAGAAGGAGATTCAAAAGTCTAAGATGGAAATTATATAATTAAGATGATGAAGATAAATGTAAGTGCATGCTAGGAATTTTATATTAGTTGTATATATGTGTTGGGAGGAGGTATTTTTTCAAGCCTTCCATCGCAAGTTGAACAATAAATTGTTGTTCAACTATATTCTCTCTCTAGTTAGGGGTTAATTAAGTATGCGCTCTTGATGATATGTTTGATTGAGAAATTTGGTGTATGTTGTTTATCCCATTTGTAAATAGTGAGCATTGGTTTTGAGATCAATATTAGTAAGAGTTTGTATATATAAGACTGCATTTTGTTCCAAGTCTTTGGTCGAGTATGGAAACAACATTATTCCATGTCGACAACGTACAGACTGAGCCAGGTTCAAATTTTGAAGTTTATGAATTTCTATAAATAATAATTGGATTTATAATAAAATATTTTAAATTTGTTTGATACATATATAGTATATAAATAAAAATCACTAAATTCTCATGAACTCATACCGTAAGGGCTAGATTCGCCCCGACTTATAGTGATGAAAGAAAGTCTGTGGACTTAAACTCCCAACATAAGTCGAGAGGAGATTTGTTAGGGTGCCAACGATTTCCCGTCAATCTATGGTTACATGCTTAAAATGGGACGAAATGTGGAGTAGAATGGACGACATCACGTGAAGGCTAAGAAGACAACATTTTTTTGTCGGCTTTGTATGTAGGTCTTTGCCGAGACCATTTTATTTCTTTTAGCTTATTTTAATTCTTAGTTCGACTACTAGTTCTTCTTAGGACACAAATAATAAGTCATGTAATAGGAAAGGAAGACTAGGCCATGTAATAAAGTGACTAGGCCGAATGTTTCTTCCAAGGGGTTGACTAGGCCGAGAGAGAAGATAATGTGACAAGGACAAGAATCATCTAGAAGATGAGGCTTCCAAGGAGATAATACATTCATGTACTTAGCCACATGGGAGACACCAAGATCGGCCTAGGGGATGTGAAGAGTTGGCCGAACAACTCACCAATGTACTTCAAGAACAAGAAGCTTCCACACGTGCTCCAAGGAAATGATTCATGAACTAGCTAAGTTCATGCACTCCCCTACATGGAAGACATAAAAGAGTGGCCTAGAGAACTTGAAGAGTGGGTTTACTCCTTGTCCCCCAAGTTAATCCGAACCCCTTCTCATTTGTTCCTATGTGGCCGAAAGTTCCATGTGGTTTTTGTCTATCAAGTTGTCTTCTAGAAGAGTCTATGTACTAGTATAAATAGGACCTCAAGTTGTTGTAAAAAAGTGTGGAAGATTTATGAAAATTATTTGAGTTTTACTCATTTGCTAAGGTAAACAACTTGTGTGTTGTTTATCGTAGTTGGTCCTTGTGTGGGCCATTGATCCTTTTGTGGGTCAAACCCTTGGTGCAAGTTTGGTTAGAACTTTTGTGATATAGCTAAACCCAAGCTAAGGTTTCCTTCGTTGTAAGTTTAGTTAGAACTTGTGTGATCTAAGTACGCCCAAGCCAAAGGTCCCACTCGGTGCAAGTGGAAGTTGGAACTTTTGTGATCTAACCAAACCCAAGCCAAGGGTCTATCCAATAACTATCATAAGGTCATCAGCCTCCCTCACTTGGTTTGTTCTCGAGCTTGTACTTAGCAACCTCGGTCAAGTCCTTGTCCAATTGTCCTACTTCACTTAGTGTCGACCTGAGCTTGTCAATAGCAACCTCACGTCTCTATCCTTGTTCATTTTCGACCCTCACTTGGTTTGCACCCATGCTTGCACTTAGCAACCTCGTGTTCATTCTTCGTGCAAACAACCCGATTCTTCTCACCACCATACACCACAACACTTTCCAAACAACCACACCAAAAGCCATCAACCGAAACCACCCATACATACCCGTTCAATCCCGAAAACACCAAACAGTCCATAAAATACCTCTTACCGAGAATCTACTGTCCAAATCAGTTTTCGACACCTTGCCACCATCCAACCACCAAACCCCGACCATCAATACAACCCTCAACGTATCTAGAACACCTTTACAAAACGCCTAAGCCCGAGTCCACCTGAATATCCCCATCTACCCCACCAAACACCCCATTGCCCGGCATAAACGTTCCACCCAACAGCCTACTTTCGATCCCATTTTCATGTCAACCCGTGTGCAACTAAACTCCGACCAACTTACCCTCACTCACCCCTCCTTATATACATCAGATTGGTATCAGAGCAAGGCAATCCCGTCCACTGCCTTGACATTGTGGCTTACACAAAAAAGAACTTCGGAGGATCGTAACTGACATTTTTGCGAAAAAGCGCAAATCTTGAGAAGGGAATTCTCGGGGCATGCCGTGAGTAAAAATGCCAAGTCTAGGGTTGTACAAAACAGCCCAAGGCATGAAAGAAAAGGTAACCTAATGTCCTATGTAAAGCCCACCAATATTAAATAAAATGGCGGTATTTTTTTTTACTAACCCATTGTATAACCAAGGAAGTATAGAGAAAGCTACAAGGGTAGAAATGGGCAGAACCTCTTTTATGGAGAAATCCGTAATCGAGGAGTTCTTGGAAGAAGATGTTACTCTTGCGGAGGAGCGTGGAAATTTAGTTCTCCAACATGTATTGAAAAATGTTCAACTTGAGGAACACGAGGAGACACAACGGGGGA
Organism: Anisodus tanguticus; assembly: GCA_034509755.1. NCBI lineage: Eukaryota > Viridiplantae > Streptophyta > Magnoliopsida > Solanales > Solanaceae > Anisodus > Anisodus tanguticus. Next base: position 44,464,449 of record CM067550.1, on the reverse strand, counting down.
AACTCTTTTACACTCAATGCAAGGTAAGAGATAAAATATGTAATGTGCTCATCGATGGAAGAAGTTGTGTCAACCTGGCATCCGTGGAAATGGTGGACAAGTTGAAATTTCCCACCCGCAATCATTCGAAGCCATATGAACTCCAATGGGTGAACCAAGACGAAGGGCTAAGAGTAGTAAAACAAACTCTTGTTAGCTTTCGGATTGGAAAGTATGAAGATGAAATATGGTGTAACATCCTACCTATGGATGATTGTCATATTTTGTTGGGACGACCGTGGCAATTGGATCGGAAGGTGCAACATGATGAAGAAAATAATATCTATTCTTTTCAAAAATATAATAAGAAGATCCGATTGGTACTATTGTCACCTAGTGAGGTGAAGGACGTGAAAATTTGAAGTGCAAAGAAACGCAAAGTCGAGGCTCTCTTACTTGATGCACGAAGGATAGAAGAAGAGTCAAAGAAGGGGAGTCATATAGACTCATTGGTACGCAAGGAGATGGAGATAATTGTGGGAACTACTGTTGAAAATATCGGTGTCAAGGAACTCTTGAAAGATGTGTGTGTGGATGTTCTTACAACCGAGTCCCCACCGATGGGAAGTATTGGACATGCTCTTGGTTTATTTCCAAGAAGTTCATTCCCTAACCACCATTCCTATAGACACCATCCGGGAAGGGAGACGGTACCCATATTGTTAGTGCAAAAGGGAAATGAGACTTGGCACACATGTGTTACCATCTAGGCAATCGGCAACATCATGAAATGCAAGCTTTCTATCGTGGGGTTGATTTTTTTTTTTTTGAGGAATCAAGTGGAGCCGAGTGGTTCTACAAGATAGATTCGAGGAAATGATACCATCTAGGGGGAATCCGAGGAATAGATGTATGGGATATAGCCTCCAAGATTAAGTATGATTTGTACGAGGGGCTTGCGATGCCATTCAGAGTGTGTGACGCTCCAAGATCTTCCGTGAGCTTCATGCATACGATACTACAACCATACGTTGTATCGCCCGCAGACTTCCATATGTATCAAGCCAAGGTAGGGTCCAATTTATTTCCCGAGATAGATATGAGGAGTGTCCACTCTCGAATAAGGCTACGAGGGAAAGTTGAATGGAAGATAACCCTCGAGATCGAGTTTGGTTTGTACGAATGGCTTGTAATGTCGTTTGGATGGTGTGACGTTCCAAACTCTTCCTTGCACAAGGTACCACGTCCATCCTTGGGACACTTAAAATCATCCGAGGACATTTATGCTAACCCACCCACGGTTAAATCTATCCGAAGTTGATCCGATTCTATGGGGATCATGGCGTGGGGACTCTCCTCCGTCAAAGCAATTCACTTCCACCTTTTTATCAAGCCCGTTCGATGCTCATGTTGGAAGAAGCCGTTTTGGCCAAAAAGGTGGCTACCGGCGCTAGTCATGTGGTGATGATGACTTCATCCGATAATTCTCAAGGTTTTGTTGATAATTCGGGACAAAACCGAGCTCACGGTGGAGGCAAGAAAAATTAGAAAAATAATGCGAAAATTACGGTGGCAATCGTGGTGGTTCCGGTGGTGGTGGGGTGGATAAAACAGCGACAGTGGGCCTCGGTACGGTGGCAGTAAGCCGTAGGCCAACTAGTCCCAGCCATGGCCCATGGCAGTGGGGCTGGGCCAGTGGCCCAATTGCCCCTATTTTCCAGCGTCTACAGTTCCTAGCCAGTGGGCCGGTCAGCAGTCCTTCAGGCCCAATTTTTCTCAACAATCTAGTAGGTTCCATCACATTGTTGGGCTTGGATAGCAAGGAGGTCTGCTTGGGCCTCGGCCCCCGCAGGCTTTCCATGCTACGGGCCCCACTCCAACGAACATTGAAGTTGTAATGCACACGTTTGGATTAAATCCTTCAGACCCGAATTGGTAAATGGACACCGGTGTCAATTCATATATGACGTCTGAACAAGGTACTCTCTCGTCTTATTCCAATTTGAGCAAAAATCATGGCATTATTGTTGGTAATGGAAATACAATTCCAATTCGTGGTTACGGTAATACAACTTTGTCTCCCCCACATCCACCACTTGTCTTGAAAAATACCCTTCATGCCCTTAGTTCACCACTGATAATTGGATTTCTGTTAATTTTGATCCTTTTGGGTTTTCTGTGAAGGATTTCAAGACGGGATACCTCTCATGAGATGTAATAGTATGTGAGATCTTTATCCAATCACGCCCGCATCCAGTCTCTCGAGTCAAGCCTTGCCATCTATTTTTGCAGCTCTAGTTATTTCCTTATGGCATGCATGTTTGGATCACCCTGGATCATCCATTGTTTCTTCCTTGCATAAAAATAATTTTATTTCTTGTAAGAGTACGCGTAGTACCCCAATTTGTCAATCATGCCCTTTAGAAAAACATGTTAAATTACCATTTGTAGTATCTATTTCTCGTACTTTAATGTCATTTGATATTATTTATAGCGATTTATGGACATCTCATGTTTTAAGTTCTGTGGGCCATCGTTATTATGTTCTATTTTGGATGATTATTCTAATTTTTATGACATTTCCGTTAACAAAAAAATCACAAATTTTTTTCAAATTCTTAAAATTTCGAGCATTCATCCGTACCCAATATTCAATGGGGATTTGATACCAACACATAATGTACCACCGCCGAGTGACACTAAGCTAGCTCCTCTTTAATGTCATCCATCATGATTTTCGCATTCAGCTGACAAATCACAACCCATACTAGAAGGTGTATTACCCACCACACTACTCCACAATTTTCGAAGAATTTAGGGCTAACATGTTACCTGTTCCTCCTTCGCTATTGTCCTCTGATTCCACTTGATCTGCCCACGATTTCGCCTGATTACTTGCCCACTTGAGTTGAAACATTGCAGTACCAACCTAAATTATTGGTATCGGAGATGATGCTTTCTGCAGATTTAGGGGTAAAACCCCTTGGAGCCGATTGGGGAATTCTCTATTGTCCAGTTTTCACTGTCGGAGCAGTGTACTGAACCGTTCTTGTTACATATTTATATAGTACAAATATTAAATGAAAAAGAGAAAGATTAAACTTGCTGAAAATTCTTCTAATTGGCTACATGAACTAGGAAACAAAATTCATGAATGTTTTATACCAAAATTATATTAGAACAAGAAAATCTAATATATACCCTTTCTGTTCCATTTTTTTAATTTGTTTAAAATGAGACACAATTCCATATTTTAAAACAATTTAATTTACAATTTTCATTATATAACATGATATTATAACTTTACAAATGTCATGAATTGTGTAAGATCACAAGTTACCAAAAAATCACGTCACTTGGAGTTCTTGGAGTCATAAAAAAGGCCAGCCCGGTACATTAAGCTCCCGGTATGCGCGGGGTCCGAAGAATGACCGGACCACAAAGAATCTATTATACGCAGTTTTACGTCACATTTTTGCAAGAGACTGTTTCTACGACTTGAACCCATGACCTTCTGATTACATGATTTTACCAGTAAGTTCTTGGAGTCATAGAAACAAAGAAAAATCTCCAGTAGTTATAGTTGTTGCCACATTAATAAGCCTCTCTTTTCCAAGAGACGGTGTTTTATAAGGTTAGACATGTGGACCGTTTTGGGAAAAAATGGCTGGAAATTGTATCTAATATCTACTTGTGCAACGGTTTAAGGTGTAAAACGTAGTACTCTGAATAGTAAAACTTGAACTCTTAGAAAAAATCGTTCGAGTTTAACTTAAAGTATATAGTATCAATGGTGAATTTATGTAGCAATTTTGGGATACGTGAACCCGTGATTTTTCCATAAAATTAAATATTTTATGTATATTTTTCTAGAATTGATCTAATATCACCTAACACATGCTATGAAAAGGCTTGGTAGTGCATTTGGTTAAAACTTAATTATTTATCAAAAGGAACAAGAGATTGATGATCGTTCGATTTGATAGATATAAAAAAAGAAATCATCTGAAAAGTGGACCACATACTAATCCCAGCCTTTAGTGCCTGTCAATTAAATAATACATATATGTTATGAGTCCCAAATCGGATATTGAATGTGAACATAAATTTCTTATATGGACTTGGACAATCTTCATCCTATACACTAGCTTTTGGGTTGAGTTAGGCTCAAGATACATTGTTTACATGGTATCAGAGCCAGACACATTCCAATTCTTTGTTCACCGATGTTGGGCCCCCAAATTATATTATCCACGCTTCAGTTAATAAGGTCTGGGCGTGCGAGGGAGTGTTAAGAGTTTCACATCGAATTTTGAATGAGAACATGAACTCCTTTTTGAGGTTGAGTTAGGTCCAACATTCGTTACTTCACTATATAGTCTTAATCAGTTTTGCAATTAAGATGCCATTGACCCTCTGATATATGTCGGGAAAAAATTACAAGCCTTTCTCCACATTCAATTATTTTCCAATAGGCAGTCTCGATATTTTGCTTCCACCGCCCCCCTCCATACAGTGTCGTTTTATAAGAAAAATCATGTTTTTATTGGTTGAGATTTGGTGCAAGTTCAACATGACATCCACCTAGCTGATAGTGTAGAGTTGAGAATCTATAAGTATTGGTAAATTATATTGTCACCCTATGCTTGCCACGTACTATCATCAAAAGTCATGTGATATTATTATCAAGTATACTGTATTTTATAAATGAATATTAATACTCGTGCGATGCATGATCGATGTCCAAAGAATTAATCATATCAAATTTTGTATATGTAAAATTATACTATTGTTAAGTCTTCAACTCAATCATTCACCTATTGCATGTCTTTAATCGACATTTCTAATGGTTTTATATTAAAGTTATAGCTAAAAAAAATCACTTATATTAAAGAAAACAGATGCACTGTTATAAATATTTCAAAAATATTTTTGTGCTCTTGACTTTTTAGTAACGTGATATTATACTGAAAGTAATAATTCCCTTGATTATTTTCATTGATTGAATAGATATATATACAAGTTACAAAGCCTTCTTCTACCATAATTCTAACTCTACAATTATGGTAGTGTATATTCCTAATTATGGTAACATATACATTACAATATATTTTCCTAATATACAATATTCTTACCTTGTCTAATATTAACAATTACCAAAAGAATTAGAGCCAAATATGGCCTGTTGACCGAGAGCCATAAGGCAGTAAAACCGAGAGCCATAAGGCAGCAAAACCGAGAGCCTTAATAAGGCAATATACACTTGTATATTGTGTGTATATTGCCTTATTTAACACACCCCCAGTGATCCATAGCGGGCGGTCTTCGAACGCGAGAGGCGTCCCTAAAATCTTAAAAGAGAACCGCTGGTAGACCCTTTGTAAAGATGTCTGCAATTTGATAACGCGACGGGACATGGCATACGCGAACTTGACCCTTTGCAACCTTTTCGCGGACAAAGTGAATGTCCATTTCGATATGCTTAGTACGTTGGTGTTGAACTGGGTTACCTGAAAGGTAGATGGCGCTAATGTTATCGCAATATACCAAGGTTGCCTTCTGAATGGGACAATGAAGCTCCAAAAGCAAATTACGTAGCCAACATGATTCGGAGACCACATTCGCTACCCTCGATATTCGCCTCCGCACTTGAGCGTGATAGAGTTGCCGACGCTTTGCCGACCAAGAGACCAAGTTGTTGCCAAGGAACATACAGTAGCCAGAAGTCGACCGTCTGGTATCGGGACAACCACCCCAATCAGCATCCGTGTACGAGACAAGTGTGGATGTAAATGAAGGATACAAGTGCAATCCATAGTCCAGTGTCCCCTGAATATACCGAATGATGCGTTTGATTGCATTCATATGTTCAACTCTGGGATCATGCATGAATAAACACACCTGCTGAACCGCATACGTAATATCCGGTCTGGTAAATGTAAGATACTGGAGTGCCCCTGCAAGACTGCGATAACGGGTCGGGTCCTCGTATGGTGCGCCTGCCGCGACACTTAGCTTGGGGTTTGCATCAACTGGCGTGGAAGTGGACTTACAGGATGACATCCCAGCCCTCTCGATGATCTCAGCAGCATACTTCCGTTGAGACAGAAACAACCCACATGAATGACGCTTGACAGCAATCCCTAAAAAATAACTCAAAGGCCCTGAGTCTTTCATAGCAAATTCAGAACTGAGCATGGCCATGATAGACTGGCGCAAGGCATCGGAAGAGGCAGTCAAGATGATATCATCCACATACAATGAGAATGTAGGCCAAGGACGAACCACGCGGTATATGAATAATGAATTATCTGACCTGCTGTGAGTGAACCCAATAGTTGAAACAAAGTCAGCAAACCTCGTGTACCGGGCCCGTGGAGACTGCTTAAGCCCATATAAGGACGTTTTCAACAAACATACATGATGAGGACAGTTTGGATCCCTGAAACCCAACGGACTGATGCATATAGACTGTTTTCTTGAGATCACCGTGTAGGAAAGTATTCTTGACATCCAACTGATGAATTAGCCAAGTCTTTGAAAGAGCCAAGCTAAGCACAGTGCGGATGGTAGCCGGTTTGACCACCGGACTAAACGTCTCACCACAATCAATCCCAACCTGCTGAGTCTTACCGTCACCCACAAGTCGCGCCTTATGTCGAGCAAATGACCCATCTGAATTTTCCTTATGAGCAAAAATCCACATAGACCTGATAACATTAATACCACAAGGACGGGGCACCAACTCCCACGTCTTATTATCAATAAGAGCATTATATTCATCAATCATAGCAATTTTCCAATTAGGGTCATTTAATGCGGACACAGGAATGCGGGGCAATGGGGATTTAGAGACATCTGAATGTAAATTAAAATGTCTTTTAGGTGTAAAAATACCCCGCTGACTTCGAGTGACCGGTCTATGACTCGAGGAAGAATTGAGTGAATTTTGGGATTTTTCTGGGGGCGGGACAGACGGGCCAGCAGAGCACACTGCCTGCTGGCCCAAATCGATAACTGCTGGACTCTTCGGTGGACCGGTTCCGAGGTGGGCTAGGACCGGCCCAATTCTCGGAACTGTTCCGTGGGCCGGAATTACTGGGCGAGGCGGTACTGTGGGTCCAGCGGGCAGTGGGCCCGCTGGAGGATTTAGGGTGCAGGAGAGGTCCGAAAAATTTCGAATGATATACGGGGATATTTGGTCATCCAAAAAATTATACGACTTAGGCTCGGGAGTATGAACTTTCATAAAAGGGAATTGGGTTTCATCAAAAATGACATGGCGATTTATAATGATTTTCTTGGAGGATAAATCAAAACACTTATAACCACGATGATTCGACGGATAACCCAAAAATACACACGGGGTAGACCGAGCCTGAAGTTTGTTAATTGTGGTGGATGGGAATAACGGATAACACAAGCACCCAAAAATCCGAAGATGAGAATAATAATACTTTAAGCTACAATATTGAATATTTACTTTTTTAGCTTGTGATTTAACGTTAATATTGTGACTTACTCGCATATACTCTAAAAACTATCTTTCTTAATATGATATGCTCGCATATATATTTTCTTTATTTTCTTTCTTTATGCAAATGAACTGCTCAAGAATGAAGGTAAAAATACTGCTTGTTGGTATAAGATAAAGGACACTCAAAATCAGTCCAAAACTTTTAATTTTCTATACAGGAATGTAGTTTTGCAAGTAAAATAATTAAAAAAAAATTAGTTGGAATTTCTAGATGCCTGCAAATCGTAATCATCCTAAAAGGGAGTAGATATATGAATTATATAGTAACGTTGCACAAAGTTATCTTTTTGCATAACAGAAATATTAATATTAAAATATCCGATATAATTATATTAGTATATATATATATAAATATATATTCACAATTATTCTTTGCACGAAAGGAGGTCATAGGTTTGAGCCGTGGAAACAACATCTTAGAGAAATGTAGGGTAGGGTTGCGCACAATACATCTTTGTGGTCCGATCCTTCTCTGGATTCGCGCATAGCGGGAACTTAGTGTATTGGGCTGCCCTTTTTTCTTTGCACGAAAGATCTGGAAAATCTCCTTTATATATTTCGGTTCTCCATCGTGCTTGTTCATTTTTTAAATACTCATTTCGCATTTTTGAGATATTTATATACATCAGATCTGTGAAAACTTCAGATTTCTTAGTTATATCTGTAATGGAAAATAAATGTAATGTTAATTGTAAATAATAAGTAATAAAATAATAGAAGTAAAAAAAGTCAAATTAAGCATGAATTAAATACCGTGGCTGTTAAGAATCCCACATCGAAAATGTAATGAGAATTTGGACTCCTTATATTGACTTGGACAATCCTCCCCTCATAAGCTAACTTTTGGGTTGAGTTATGCCCAAGATCCATTCTTTACATAGTATCAAGAGTCAGAAAAATTAAGCCTAGCCTAAAACCCTAAACTCGGCCGCCGCCCAACCTTGTCGGAACCCTTTTCGCCGCCACCCTCCCTCATCCAAACCCTACCTCATCTTCCTTTCTTTTTTTTCTTATTTCTCTAGGGCAACAATGGCCGACCAACACAAATTACATCCCGCTCTTGCCGTAAACAACGTCAAGAACTTCATTTCGGTAATTCTTGAGATGGAAAAAGGCTATATTCATCTTGGACGGAGTTATTCAAAATTCATTTCCGCGCATACCAAGTTATTGACTATATTCTTCATCCAAAGCCTCAATCGGGTGTCATAGAAAAATCTACCATGGCTCTTTGGTCTCGCTTGGATGCTATAGTATTTCAATGGATTTACGGTACCATATCAAATGACCTTTTGCACACCATATTAGAACCAGATTTGACGGCTCAACTAGCATGTGAACGTTTGCAAAATATTTCTCAAGATAACAAGATTTCTTGTGCGGTTTATCTTGAAAATCAATTCACCAATGTCAAGATGGATGATTTTTCAAACGTCTCCGCATATTGTCAAGAATTAAAAAGTGCTTGCCGATCAACTATCCAATGTTGGTGATCCAGTGATGAATCAAAGGTTAGTTCTCCAATTAATTATGGGTTTGAATGAACAATATGATGGTGTTGCTACGTTCATTCAACAAAGTAATTCGTTGCCAACATTTTATGAGGCTCATTCGAGATTGATTCTTGGAGAAACCCGGAAACTAAAACAGGCGGCGACGATGACAAATAATGCCGGCACCGCCCTTCTTTCCACCAACACGTATACCGATGATTTTGGCCCTCAAAATTCGGGTTCGGGTAGTGGAAAAACCGCAACAACAATGGACCAAAATGGGGACAAAATCGTAATAATAACAAAGGAAAACATAATGGTGGGGACAAGGCCGTGGCGGCGGAAATCAGGCCGACGGCGGCAGCAACAACCGACAGCAGGGGCAAACCAAGCCCGACCAATGGCAGACGCAAGCCCAATTGTGGGGGCAGTACCCACCGTGGGGTTGGGCATCACAACAGTGGGTTGTCCCTCCCTACCCATACCCTACTGTATCTTGGGCCAGGCTACCGCCACCCACACGGCAGCCCGGGGTTCTTGGCAGCTGTCCTCAGCACGCATTTGTAGATCATGGAGCATCTTCTTCGAGTTATGATCTAACAGACCTCGAGCAAGCCATGCACACCATGACTCTCAATGTTCCCGAATGACACATGGTACATGGATACGGGGGCGACCTCTCACATGACGACATCTCAAGGTAATCTTTCGTCTTATTTTAATACGAGCAGTAATAAAAATATTGTGGTTGGCAGTGGACAATAAATTCCAATTCGTGGTATTGGGAAATTAAACCTCCCCCCTCTTACCCATCTTTACATTTAAATAAGGTTCGACATGCACCCAAACTTATTAAAAACTTGATATATGTGCGTCATTTCATCACTGACAATAATGTTTCTGTTGAGTTTGATCCGTTTGAGTTTTCTGTGAAGGACATCTGGACGGGGATGTCAATAATGATATGTGCTAGCACTGGGGACTTGTATCCAATCAAAATCACCGCCAACAACCAAGTCACCTCCATCAACTTTTGTCGCTCTTTCTCCTACTTTATGGCATAATCGTTTGGGACACCCGGGAGCACCGATGTTCAACTCCCTTAGAAAAATAAGTTTATTGATTGTAAACAATCTTTGGGTTCCGTGTTTGTCAGTCTTGCGTTTTTGGAAAGCATGTTAAATTACATTTTTCTTATCTACTTCAAACAATGTTATGCCATTTGATATCATGCATAGTGACTTATGGACATCCCCGATTTTAAGTTCGACGGGCATAAGTATTATATTTTTATTTTGGATGATTACTCTAATTTTTTATGGATATTTTCCATTGGAAAAAATCGCAGGTTCACACTATTTTCAAGCAATTTAGTACTTTCATCCAAACCCAATTTGAGAAGTCTATTGAATGTTTTCAATGGGAGGGAATTCATAAATGACCAATTTAAGGAATTTTGTCACAAAATGGTATGGAATTTCGTCTCTCTTGTCCGCACACTTCTACTCAAAATGGGAAAGCCGAACGCAAAATACGAGCAAAAAGAATTTAATTCAAACACTTCTTTCTCATTCATCCATACCACCATCATTTTGACATCATGCTCTTCAAATGGCCACATACCTCTTAAACATTCTCCCTAGCAAGTTACTGTCAAACTTTTCACCCACACAAATTCTTTATCATCGTGTTCCTTCCTACACACATTTGAGGGTTTTCGGGTGTTTATGTTATCCTCTATTTCCATCTACAACAATAAACAAACTTCAAGCTCGTTCCACTATGTGTGTATTTTTGGGATACCCACAAAATCATCGGGGCTATAAGTGTTATGATATGTCTAGTGGGAAAATTGTCATCTCTCATCACGTTATTTTCGATGAGTTCAAATTTCCATTTGGCAACATACACACACCTTCCCCGCCCTCATATGATTTTTTAGACACTGAGCTACATCCCCTATTACAACATCATTTAAACAGCACATATAGTCAAGCCCAAATGGGGGAGTCCACTACTTCCTCTCCCTCTCCATCGGACTGGTTAAATGGCCAAAATAGGCCAACCAAAATGAGGGAGCCCACTGCTCCCTCTCCCCCTCCATCGGTCCGGATAAATGGCTCATTATTTCACCAACCGATGAAGCCCACTGCTCTCTCTCTCGTGGTCCAGTCATCCCATGACAACTCGAGGGCCTCACTGCCCCAGCAGTCCACTTCGGCCCCAACCCGGTCCATCGAAACTCGTTCATGCATGGGATTTTTCGGCCTAATCGTCATTTTAATATGACATCCTTTGTCCAACCATCCCCGATTCCCCGTAACCCGAAAGTTGCCCTATCGGACCCGAATTGGAAGGCCACCATATTAGATGAAACCGATGGTCTTATTAAAAATAAGATGTGGGAGTTGGTTCCCCATCCTTCTAATGTAAACATAATATGTTCTATGTGGATATTTTGTGATAAAAAGAAATCTGATGATTCCTTTGAGAGGCACAAAGCCCGTCTTGTTGGTGATGGCAGGTCTCAGCAGGTTGGAGTGGATTATGATGTAACTTTTAACCCAGTTGTTAAACTGGCGACTATCTGGACAGTTCTCAGTTTGTCTTTGTCAAAATCATGGTCCATTCATCAGTTGGACGTAAAAAATGTGTTCCTCCACGGTCACCTACAAAAAATAGTTTACATGCACCAACCTTTGGGATTTTGAGATCCTATTCATCATGATTATGTTTTCTTGTTGAAGAAATTTTTATATGGTCTCAAACAGGCCCCACGAGCATGGTATAACAGGTTTGCCGGGTTTGTTTCCACACTGGGCTTCTCACATAGCAAATTTGATCAGTCTCTATTTATTTATCAAAAAAGGAATGACATGACATACATTCTTCTCTATGTTGATGACATCATCCTCACAACATCATCTTCCTCTCTTCGCCAGTCGATTATGTCCCTTCTTGCATCTGAATTTGCTACGAAGGATTTGGGTCTTTTGAACTATTTTTGGGGAATTACTATAACTCAACATACAGGTGGTCTATTTTTTGTCACAAAAATATGCTGATGAGATAATTAACAAAGACGACATGTCTTCATATAAGTCGTCACCTACACCGGTGGATACCAAGGCTAAGTTAAGTAACTCTTTAGGGTCTCCATACAGTGATCCGACACATTACCGCAGTTTAGCAGGGGCATTACATTATCTCACCTTTACGAGACTTGATATATCATATGTTGTTCAACATGTATGTTTACATATGCATGACCCGAAGGAGGAACATACGGGTGCCTCAAATGAATTCTGCGGTATATTCAAGGTACTCTTGATTTTGACTTACATCTGTATAAATCAACCATCTCCGGTCTCACGTCTTATACCAATGCTGATTGGGGTGGATGCCCGGATACAAGACGCTCCACCTCTTGTTATTGTGTATTTCTTAGAGATAATTTGATCTCATGGTCGTTGAAGCGCCAACCCACGCTATCTCGGTCTAGTGTTGAAGTCGAATATAGAGGGGTAGCGAATGTTGTTTCTGAATTATATTGGCTCCGTAATACGTTATTGGGGCTCCATTGTCCAATCAAAAAGGCAACCGTAGTTTATTGTGATAATGTGAGTGCGATATATCTGTTAGGGAACCCCGTACAACATCAACACACTAAACATATAAATATGGATATTTTATTTGTCCGTGAAAATGTTGCACGTGGATAAGTCTGTGTTCTCCATATCCCGTTCCGCTATCGGATTGCCGATATATTCACAAAAGGTCTTCCGCGGATACTCTTTGATGATTTCGGCAACAGTCTCAGCGTACGAGAGCCTCCATATTTCCATAATCAAGGTAAATATTTTATATTTAGATTGTAAATATTCTGAGTATGTTCTACCATAATTGTAGCCTAAATTAAGTCTTGTAAACATGTATATAATATTACATTCAAGGAATGAAATGATTACAAAAAATATTTTATATATGGTAAGTAGTAAAATGTTAATTAGGAATATTATGTTATTTAGGTAGAAGATTATTAGGGATTGATTAGGAAGATTAGGTATGATTTACTCTTCCTAATTAAATGTATATTGTGTATATATTGTACCCTTTTAGGATGAATAGATTGAGGAAAATATTTTCAAAGTCTTACATGGTATCAAGAGCTTAAGGAAAGATCCAAAATAGTTTTATTTTCTTCCAATTTTTCGATCCTCTTCCTCCCTAGAACCCTAGTTGGCCGAATTTTTGTTCATTTTTTTTTCTTACTCCATTATTGATTATCCTCCATCACAACCAATTATGTCTGAATCCAAATCATCCTTTCACTCTGCCCTTGATGTCTCAAACATCAAAACACATGTTTCCATCAAACTAGAAATGGAAACCGTTCATTATGCGACTTGGGCAGAATTATTCAAAATGTGTTGTCGTGCTCACAAGTTCTTCATCATATAATTCCTCCGAAAGATGGAATGGGGAAAGACGTAACAACTGATGCAGACAAGGAATTGTGGGATACACTTGATGCCATAGTCCTTGGTTGGATTTATGCAACAATCTCCATTGACTTGTTGCATACGATAATGGAACCAGATTCAACAGCCATGGCGGCTTGGGAACGCTTGCGAGATATTTTTCAAGATAACCAAAACTCTCGCGTTGTTACATTGGAACATGAGTTCTCAACCATTGACATGGCGGTTTTTCCTAATATTTCTACATATTGTCAACGACTCAAAGTGTTGGCAGATCAATTAAGAAACGTTGGTTAACCGGTTACTAATAACCGGTTAGTCTTGCATTAGTCGCCGATCTCACCAATGCGTATAGCGGCGTGGGAACTCTAATCCGCCAACCTAATCATCTACCACAATTTTATCAAGCAAGGTCCATGCTTGTACTTGAAGAGTCGGGCTTAGTTAAAAAGGCATCAACTACTTCAAATTCCGTCATGATTGTCACTTCTTGATGGTAATTTTTTTGACCCTTCTCAACAAAATATGGGACAAAAAGGACGTAATAACAATAAAAATAAGGGTGGAAATCGCGGAAATCACAAAGGTGGAGGCCACCAAAATTCCGGTGGCGGCGGAAATGGCGGCAACACCAACTCCTGTGGCGGGCAGTGGCAGCAGCACGACGGCAGGGGTGGTGGACAGTGGCAGCAGGCCAACGGCTGGCAGTGGCCTTGGGCTATACCACCCAGCCCAGCCTCAACAGGCAATTGGGCCAGGCAGCCCCAAAGGCCAGCCTCAGCCCACCCCATTTTTTTCAAACAATTGGCAGCAGCAGCAACATGCCCATTTCGCTGGGTCTGTTAACACAAGCAGTGGCAGTGGGCCTCAGCCGACCCAGTGGCATGAGACCCATTCAACAAGGGCCCACCCCACGGATATTGAGTCCGTCATGCAAACTCTTGGACTTAATCCACCTGATTCAAATTGGTATATGGACTCCGGAGCGACGTCCCATATGATGTCCTCCCAAGGTAATCTCTCATCCTATTTTAATTTGAGCAATGATAATGGAATAATTGTCGAAAATGGTCATTCAATTCTAATAAAAGGTTATGGTTGTAGAAAATTGTCACCACCAAACCCACCAGTAATTTTAAAGAATGTCATTCATGCTCCCAAATTAATCAAAAACTTGGTTTCTGTTAGAAAGTTTACAACTGATAATTGTGTATCTGTTCGTTTTGACCCATTTGGCCTTTTCATGCATGATTTTCAGACGGAAAAGCTTCTCATGAGATGTGATAGCAAGGGGGAGCTCTATCCAATAAATCCGTCAACACAACAATCCAAGTTTTCATCTGTTTTTGCAGCCTTGGCACTATCTTTATTAAAACTGCAATTTCAATTTTAGTTTGCTCATACATATAAACGTGATAATATTCATATGAAGATGCTTATTAGACTTTGGAACATAAGCAATTTGTACTTTTTATGAATACGTATTTTTATCAGTTATTGTTTAACATAAGTAGTATCTTTTAATTCTCTAAATTTGTATTTTGTAAAATTATCCATGCTCTCAAATTTAATTTAACCACAATCAATTCTGTTAGAATAGGTATACACAAACGATAAAAGAATTACAGCATATATTCAAACTAGAAGTTATCTGAAATTCAAATATATGGATTTTACTATATCCGTTTGGATAAGCTAAGGAAACCGTAGGAGTTCATATTGAACACTGCCGCGAATTTGGAGATTCCCGAGAGTTCGACCGACTAAGAGGCTTTCATCGAGGTCTATTTTTCACTTTTGGTGGTAACAACAGAGTGATCCTCTAAAGTTTACATCCTAGCAACTAGGAAAAGGAGTAAGCATACATATCGGAAAGCAAAGATGCCACCTCTCGTTATTGATTTACTTTGAGAGAACTCAGTCCTTGACTTATGGCAAAAAAACCATGTTTCTTCTCCTTAAATTTCAAATTTCAAATTTCAAAAGCTTAATCCTTTCAATATCAAGTATTTTTATTATATATTTCAATTTAAATTAAAAGTTACTACATAGATATTTTTCATGTATATATGTTCCATTTTTTGAAAAAAAAAAATTAATTATCTGAAATGATAAGCATGGAAGACATTATTTATTTATGTTAAATATACACAATATAAACACAATATACATGTGTATATTTGGTTCTCGGTTGTTCTCGGATTTCAACCCTTTGTACCGTGTAGTTTAGGCACATATTTAGTAACCTAGTTTAGGTAATGTTGTAATGTAATTAGTATTGTACACTTACCATAATAATTGTATTACCATAAATGTATAGTTAGTATCCAAGTAGAATAAGGTTTTAAGAGTAGAGTAGGAATATGATTATCCTCTTATGGAAATATGTAATTTGTATATATAGTCTTTCAATCAATGAAAATAATCAAGGGATTATTTCTTTCATGGTATCAGAAGTCTAGGTCTTAAAATCCTCTCTCTAAACTCCTCAAATTTCCGTCGATTCCCTTGCAATTCTGAGACCTTTGCTCTCGGTTTTCGTGCCGACGAGAACCCCTTTCTTCCAAAAAAATTCTCCCAAATCCCTCAATCACATATTATTCTATCAATATGTCTACATCCCAGAAAACGTTTCATCCTGCCCTTACAGTTTCTAACATAAAAAATAACATCCCTATTGTTCTTGAAATAGAAAACGTTCAATATGCGACGTGGGCCGAACTGTTCAAAATTCACACACGATCGCATCAAGTCATCCATCACATAATCCCCGTGGCTCCTGAGGATACGGAGGTGAAAAAATGCGAGGATTATCCTAAGTTGTGGACGACTCTTGATGCCACTGTCCTCCAGTGGATATATTCCACAATTTCTACCGACCTTTTGCAAACAATTATTGAGCCTGACGCTACGGCACAGGCGACTTGGGATAGACTGTGTGATATATTCCAAGATAATCAAAATTCTAGAGCCGTTACTCTTGAGCAGGATTTCTCCCACGTCAACATGGAAGATTTTCCTAACGTTTCAGCTTATTGCAAAAGATTGAAGGAATTGGCGGACCAACTTCGCAATGTTGGCGCGCTAGTTTCGAATGATCGTTTGGTCCTCCAAATGGTTTCCAGCCTCTACGAGGCCTAAATGGTGTTGGAACGCTTCTTCGGCAAAGCAATCCGCTTCCGCAATTTTATCAAGCTCGTTCTATGCTTACACACGAAGAAGCAGGCATGACGAAAAAGGCAGCTACCGGGGTTAGTCCCGTAGTCATAATGACCGAATCCACTTTTCATCCTACCGGTTCCAACAACTCCGGCCAAAATCGCAACAACGGTGGCGGAAAAAAGGGAGGAAATAAGAAAAATAATGGCAAAAATGGCGACGGCAACCACAACGGTAGCCGTCAGAATGGTGGTGGCGATGGGGGTCCTCGTGGTGGTCAGCAGCAGCAACAACATTTCTAGGCCCCACAATGGGCCCCTATGTAGTGACAGTGGCCCCCACAACCATAGTTTGGGCCTAGTCAGTTTTTGCCCAACTAGCAGTGGGCTGCCCAACAGCAGTCCAGGCCCAATTCCTCCTAGTCCACGTACAGTCAGCAGTCTGGGCCGAGGCAGCAAGCAGGGGTGCTTAGGCCTTGCCCCCCGCAGGCCCATCATGCAGTGGCACCCACGTCTACCGACATCGAAGTTGCAATGCACACACTTGGTTTAACTCCTCCGGACCCAAATTGGTATATGGATACCGGTGCCACTACCCATATGACATCCGATTCAGGTACGCTCTCGTCTTATTCCAATTTGAGCAACCCTCGCGACATAATTATTGGTAATGGTAATTCTATTCCAATTCGTGGTTATGGTCATATAACTTTATCTCCCCATCATCCTCCTCTTATCTTGAAAAACACCCTACATGCCCCCAAATTGATTAAAACTTAGTCTTTGTCCGTAAATTTACTACTGACAATTCCGTTTCTATTGAATTTGATCCATTTGGTTTCTCTGTGAAGGATTTCAAGACGGGGAGTCCTCTCATTATTAGGTGTGATAGTAGGGGAGATCTTTATCCTATCACACTCAATTCTGGTCCATCGAGTCAAGCCTTGCCATCCGCATTTGCAGCCCTTTCTTTGTCCTTGTGGCATGCTCGTCTGGGTCATCCGGGATAATCTATTTTGTCGTCATTAGATAAAAATAATTTTATTTCTTGTAAGGGTACGAGTAGTACTCCAAATTGTCAGTCTTGTTCTTTAGGAAAAATTGTTAGGTTGCCATTTGTAGACTCAAATTCTCATACTTTAATGCAATTTGATATTATTCATAGCGACTTATGGACGTCTCATGTTCTTAGTTCTTTGGGTCATCGGTATTATGTTCTCTTTTTGGATGATTATTCTAAGTTTTTATGGACGTTTTTTATAGCGAAAAAATTTCAAGTTTTTTCCGTCTTCTTAAAATTTAGAGCATTCATTAGAACCCAATTCGAACGAGAAATCAAAAATATTCAGTGTGATAATGACAAAGAATATGACAATGGGGTGTTTCGGGAATTCTGTGCTAATAATGGGATCAATTTTCATTTTTCTTGTCCTCATACGTCTTCACAAAATGGGAAAGCCGAACGCAAAATTCGTTCCATAAATAACATTGTCCGCACTCTATTAATTCACGCTTTCGTACCCCCATATTTTTGGCATTATGCTCTTCAAATGGCTACATATCTCCTTAACATAATTCCTTCCAAAGGTCTGACATATTATTCCCCTCTTCAAATTTTATATAATAAAACTCCTTTTTATTCTCATCTTCGGGTCTTTGGGTACTTGTGTTATCCGTTATTCCCGTCCACCACAATTAACAAACTTTAGGCCCGGTTTACTCCATGTGTGTTTTTGGGTTTTCCGTCTAATCATCGTGGTTACAAATGCTTTGATTTATCCTCCAATAAAATTATCATTAATCGCCATGTAATTTTTTATGAAACCCAATTTCCATTTGCTAAAGTTAATACTCTCGTGCCTAGTTCGTATAAATTTTTGGATGATAGTATATCCCCGTGTATTATTCACCATCTTTCGAACGTCTCCTGCACCCAAAATTCTCCAGCGGGCCCACTGCCCGCCGGTACTCCCCACATAGTGTTGTCTTCAAATACGGGTCCAAAGAAGCGGGCCATCCGTTCTACCCGGTTCCGGCCCGATTCGAGTATTGTTTCGGGTCCGTGTATTGGCCCAGTTCTCGGTTTCGGTTCGATTTGGGCGCGCGAGCCCACCGCCGCTAGCGGTCCATCCCGAGTCCCGAAAATTCCCAAAATCCACCCGCCTCTGCCCCGAGTCATGGACCAGTCACCCGTAGTCAACGGGGGATTTTTACACCGAAAAGATATTTTAATTTACATTCTAATGTTCTTAAATCACCCTTACCCCGAAATTATGTGTCTGCATTAAATAACCCGAATTGGAAAATTTCTATGACCGATGAATATAATGATCTTATTGATAATAAGACGTGGGAGTTGGTACCTTGTCCATCTGGTATTAATATTATTAGGTCTATGTGGATTTTTGCTCATAAGGAAAATTCAGATGGATCATTTGCCCGACATAAGGCGCGGCTTGTGGGCGATGGTAAGACTCAGCAGGTTGGTGTGGATTGTGGTGAGACGTTTAGTCCAGTGGTAAAGCCGGCTACCATTCGCACTGTGCTCCGCTTAGCTCTTTCGAAAGCATGGCCTATTCATCAGTTAGATGTAAAGAATGCTTTCCTACATAGTGATCTCAAGGAAGCATTCTATATGCATCAGCCTTTGGAATTTAGGGATCCCAAACATCCTCATCATGTCTGTTTGTTGAAGAAGTCCTTATATAGGCTCAAGCAGTCTCCATGGGCCTGGTATACGCGGTTTGCAGACTATGTTTAGGCTATTGGGTTCACTCACAATAGGTCGGATAATTCTTTGTTCATCTACCGTCGTGGTTCGTCCTTGGCATATATTCTGTTATATGTGGATGATATTATTTTGACTGCCTCTTCCGATGCCTTACGCCAGTCTATCATGACAATGCTCAGCTCTGAGTTTTCTATGAAAGACTTGGGGCCCTTGAGCTATTTTTTTGGGATTGTTGTCACTCGTCATGCATGTGGGTTGTTCTTATCTCAAAGGAAGTATGCAGTTGAGATCATTGAGAGGGCTGGGATTTCATCCTGTATGTCCACTTCCACTCCAGTTGATACTAAGCCCAAGCTAAGTGCCGCGGCCGGTGTACCATACGAGGATCTGACCCGCTATCACAGTCTTGCAGGGGCCCTTCAGTATCTTACATTCACGAGGCCAGTTATTACGTATGATGTCCAGTAGGTGTGTTTGTTTATGCATGATCCCAGAGTTGAGCACATGAATGCACTCAAGCGAATCATTCGGTATATTCAGGGTACGTTGGACTATGGTTTGCATTTATATCCCTCTTCGACATCCACACTTGTCTCGTATACATATGATGATTGGGGTGGCTGTCCGGACACCAGACGGTCTACGTCTGGCTATTGTATGTTTTTTGGTAATAACTTGGTCTCATGGTCAGCAAAATGTTAGTCAACATTGTCCCGATCCAGTGCCGAGGCCGAGTATCGAGGGGTAGCTAATGTGGTCTCGGAATCATGTTGATTACGTAATTTACTTTTGGAGCTTCATTGTCCCATTCAGAAAGCAACCTTGGTTTATTACTATAATATTAGTGTCATCTACCTTTCTGGTAATCCGGTTCATCACCAACACACTAAACATATCGAGATGGACATTCACTTTGTCCACGAAAAGGTTGCTCGTGGTCAGGTACGCATCTGCCATGTCCCATCAAGCTATCAAATTGCCGACATCTTTACAAAGGGTCTTCCCTCGATCCTTTTTGAAGATTTTAGGGACAGTCTCAGCGTTCGAAGACCGCCCGCTATGACTGCGGGGGTGTGTTAAATATACACAATATACACATGTGTATATTGTGTATATTTGGTTCTCGGTTGTTCTCGGATTTCAACCCTTTGTACCGTGTAGTTTAGGTACATATTTAGTATCCTAGTTTAGGTAATGTTGTAATGTAATTAGTATTGTACACTTACCATAATAATTGTATTACCATAAATGTATAGTTAGTATCCAAGTAGAATAAGGTTTTAGGAGTAGAATAGGAATAGGATTCTCCTATTATGGAAATATGTAACTTGTATATATAGTCTTTAATCAATGAAAATAATCAATGGATTATTATTATTATTATTATTATTATTATTATTATTATTATTATTATTATTATTATTATTATTCATGGGAGTAGTGGATATCACACTTTAGATTAAAGATTTTACTTATTAAGTTATTTTATATTTTTGATTTAAGAATTTCAAATTGAAATCGAATGTGTTATGTTTCAATTTTAGAATGATATCTTTCCGTTTAAATTCGAAAAGTGTATCTATCAATTTAACATTTATCTCTCAAATTAAATTAGTTTTGTCCAAATTCTTATAAGTTTTGTCCTAAAATTATCAAGTGGCTTGTTATTAGCTTGACACTTGGCTTAACCACGTTGCTTGCACATCTCCTATATATATATATATATATATATAGATTATAAGACGTTATTTCTAGAATTACATCGATGAGTGAACTTTTTGCTCCGTGAAGCAGCAGTTTCTTCCAACAGTGAGATAATTCGGAAGGCGACTTCTCTTAGAAACGATGGTCTAATTTCTCTTCTTTCTTCTTGATTTCATCTTTTCGATCATGGGTTGAGAGGGCTAAAAGGTGAAAGAGAAGGAAGTTGAACCTCTAATCGACCTACGCACATTAATAATTATCGGCGTGGAGAGAGATTTGAGATTGTGAAATCGCTTCCGTTGAAAAGCAAGTAGCGGTTAAGCCAAAAATTTTAACTAGAGGATTCCAAAAACAAGTCAAGAATGTAATCTTTTACAGTACACTAGAAACTTTTCTTATGTCTAAGGGGATTTAACCATCATAGAAAAGATAAATGCGTGAGGTAATTAGAACCAAGTATAGTTTAATGGAAATCTGAATAAAATGCACTAAGTTTACGGGAGTCTTTATGTATTCAACCAAAAATTATTCTTATCCTATTTCCGCAATAGTATAATATTTCAATTAATGAGTGTCAATTTTGCCTCTTTTCCAATAGGTAGCCCTGCCACTAAAAGCAAGTGAATGATGTCAAGTTTAACGGGCGAGTGAGACCAGATAACTTCACTACACTCACCAGAGAGTAACATTTTATATATGGTAATAAGGTCTAATTATCCCATTATTAGCAGCCGAATTGTGGAACGAGGCAAGAAGAAGATAAGAAAACGCGAAGCATTCTCTTCCTTTCCCAACATGTTTCTAAAGACCGCCCTCTCGCTGCTTGATATTACATATTGGTCAAGATATATAGGAGAAATTCGAAGCTCAATATAATATTGCTAAGCGTTCAGTGAAATGAGTGCAACTAAATGAAATTCAGACACATACTTATGCTCAATTCATCTCTCAATCAACTCATCATTTGGTTAGCATGAGAAATGTCATTCTGAATCCATGTGAAACCAAACTCCAGTCAAATGAAACACACAATGCCATAACAAGCATCATATTTTCCATAGTTGGTTTTATTTATTTCGATTTATTACACTTACATAACTAGACAAGTAAAGTCTACATTTTATTCAGTAACTATAGATGTGATAGTTGTTTCTCACACAACAGGTGAGGTCTTCATGCCCTAATGAGATAAGCGTCGAGGTCCTTGAAGTTCTTGACAGCAAAATCTTTGATGAGTTGAGGCTCAGGAATATCATCACTTGCCTTTTCGAATTCGCAACACCAC
Source organism: Anisodus tanguticus (assembly GCA_034509755.1). NCBI lineage: Eukaryota > Viridiplantae > Streptophyta > Magnoliopsida > Solanales > Solanaceae > Anisodus > Anisodus tanguticus. The sequence goes on along the minus strand of CM067550.1, from coordinate 44,442,081 downwards.
TTCACCAAACTTCCATCTCCCTTTGGAGTTACAGTGAGGCTGCCCTTGAAACTCTTGTAATATTTCATAGTTTCACCATCAATAACAGAGTACACCACTGTTTTGTTTCCCTCATCAACTGACTCAATTTTCTCTTTTGAGAATGTGGCCAGTGGGGACCCTAGGAAAAACAAATAATGAAAGTTAGAAAACAGAAAAAAGAACAAGAGTTAACATGTCATATCAGTTTAATTTTCAGTTTAGTCCATTTGGACTCATGAATGGAAGTTACCTTTTTGTAAGGATTTCACTTATTATGGGCCATTATCATGTACAGTAAAAATGCTTTCACATCACCGATATATAAAAGTTAAAACTCTTTGGGGACCAATCATGCTCCTGACCAGATCTCTAGTCCTTAACTCAGTACTTATTAGTTATTAGAGACAAACAAATGTGAAAAATCTATTGACATGAAAAGTATTTAGGGACGGCATATGTAGTCCCTAAAATTATTTAGGGACCACAATACTAGTGATCGCTAGAACCCTTTAAGAGCCGGTTATTAAATTTCGCAGTTATAGACTTTGCAACAGAGCCTATAAAGACAGGTGGCGGCCAGATTTTTTTCTGTGCTATTGAGTTTTAGGGACCAGAATCAGACTTTTCGGGCTAGTTATCCGTTGCTAAAGACCATTTGATCAGGTAACTTATAAGATAACTACAGGTAATCATTCATAAAAAGTGAAATTAGGAATCTGAAAAATAAAGTTATCTGTTACAACATGTTAAAATTTGCACAATAAATTATTTATGTTTACCTTCAGCATACTTGATCAACCGAACCGAACCAATAGACTTGCCATCACCTTCAACAACTTCAATGCTCTTGTATTGATCAGGGAAAGCCTTAGGGAACAGATTTGTGGAGTCCCTAATGCTATTCCAGAACTTGTCTACTGGAGTTTTCACCTCAACTTCAACATCAATCTTCCCTGAGTTGGATGCCATTTCTTTTTGGAACCTAAAAACAAGAAGGAATTAACTAATTTGCAAATAAATTGAGAGACTATTGCTTGAATGAGATGGAGTAAAAGTACTTTCACAATCAGTTATTTATATAGTAAGTGACGATCTCGGTGAACATTGTCTCGTTTTCATTTAAATCTTAGCTACCTTCTGCTACCTGTATTGTGTTGTCCATACTACACCTTGGTTAATTACACATATACGAATGCAGTTGAGTGTTAAATGCATTTGTATGAGGTAGTTGGTGAATGCATTAAACATGGTCTCTGTATTGAAGATGAAGGAAGATATATTGTTAGTACTAATTCAAATCTTTTTGACATGGACTGTTGTTTGTTGTGCTACTTATGAGTTATGACAATAGAATACTACAGTACATGATATACAAAGGTTGATTTTATTTTTGCTTCTGTGTTTATACTCCACCCAGTCCTTTTTATTTGTCACTTTAGGACAAAAATAAAAAATCAGTCATAAATTAATTGCTAAAGTAAGGGTTTTTTCAAGTTTCTGATGAAAACATTTTCTTTGGAAAGATAAATAAGTCTCATAAGAGTCATTTCATGTTGATCGTCTCCTCAACCCCAACGCCAACACTCTACTCACCCTCTAACCCCCACCTCTATTGCTATGATATTTTCTTATATCGTATGTAAATGTTCTTGGACAATACTTTTTGCTTACTTACCAAATATTTTCTTATTATTTAGGAATACTTTTTTTGTGAAAAAGCATTTTCGATAGTAACCTTATCACTTCCAATGTCACCCCTCCACGAAGATATGTAATTATTAATTACTCATTTAAAGATAAGGTAAATTTAGTCAAATATTTCTTATGATATGTCAAAACTTTAAACGATAGACAAAAATGACCGGAGGTGGTATTACTTTCTGGGGCCTGATCAATGGCTCGAATTGATGAATTTGTTCTAAAGTTAGTGTATTTTGGTGGATGTTTGTTGGAACTTTACATATAAAGGGGTTGGCCATTTTGAATGGGTGGCAAGTTGTTGTTAATTATGCCGTAGAAGCAGTTACAAGTTATTGCCAGTAAATGCGTAGAATTTTGCAGTTGGCTCCATTTGTGGCTCGAAGTGTAAGTTATTTGACCATATCTCTCGATCCCAATTAATCATAACAACTAGAGTTAATGTTCAAAACACACATGAAATAACGTGAGTTTCCTACTTAAATTATTAGGTGTACCACTTTTCTGCCTAAAGTATCACCATATATTTAACAAAACAAACCTCAACCTAAATATGTTACCAAAAGTCAAATTTAGGCTAAAATCCTAATATTTTTTGCAGCAAAAAATTGAAATATCTTGTTTGGCATTCCAATTGAGATAGGACAATTATCTTTATATGGCATTATAGATCCTTTTGTAAGCATTTAATTTTAAACCAAACGCCAATAAAAATGTGTCATGTGATACAAGTGACACGTTCCGGCCAATAAAATATAACTATGTGTAGATTATAAATTCGCATCGAGAAAATAATAATCAAGACAGAAAATATTGCAACAATCGTAGTATTTGATTTCAAATATGAGTGTTACAATCTCTATGAATCTTCTGATTCTTTCTTTCAATAATATATTCAAGGGCTTTTGAGCTTGATCTTGAACTTGATGGATTGATCTTGAACTTGATGGATTGATCTTGACTTGTACTTGTACTTGAATTCAAGGGCCTGAAGCTTGATCTTGAATCTAGTGGCCTTGATCTGAAATTTGTACTTGGATTCAAGGGCTTGAAGCTTGATCTTAAATCTTCGTCTTGATCTCTAGAACTTGTAGAGAAATACTTAAGTGCTTGAATTCTTGTAGCTTGTAGAGAAATCTGCGGCGCTTGATCCACAAGCTCTCTCTGCTTCTTGTTAGAATTCTTGATCCTTTTTTTGAATTATGAGACCCCTATTTATAGTTGTAGGATGGAGGAGTTGTGATAAGGACATACTCCTTTCGGCCAATCAGATTTAAGTTGACATGATGATATTTGATTGGTCGAAACATGTCACTTGTACACGTGGCGCATTTTATTGGCATTTGATTTGACTAGGCATGCTCCATCATTTTGACACGTGGCATGATCATATTGGCTCTTTCATTTGACTTGGCGTGCCATATCATTTGACATGTGGCGTTAAACTGGGCTTCTTGGATAAGATGACATATTGAGCTTGACAAAGTGGGTTCATAATCTGTAACCCAAATCAATGGATTAGACTTGAATAGCCAACTCAATCATATTAACCCACTCATTTATTCGGACTAATATATCTTGAATTTAATTTAATTCAAAACATTTTATGAATTTAAATCCAATAAAATTTAAATGACTACAAATGCCTCCTACTCCAAGGTCTGTCGGAGGTAGAGCTTTATCGAAATCAAGACCAACCCTGAAGTACTGAAGAAATATATTTTTTCTCCTTTTTAGACTCCATATTATTTGTTTCAAATAGAGTGTTTGCATTGTAGTATATGAAACACACGGACTATGTACATTTTAATTTAGATGATTTACATCTAAAACAAATCCCAAGGGGCAGAAGATGGACTCACATGTGCAGACTCCAATATATGATTAGGAAATAGAAGATCATGAAATGTACTTGGATTTAAATTAGCCGAACATTAATATCCAGATGAACTTGGCACGTCCAGTTGCCGCCAAATCAGGACCCAACCAAATTGAGTGCGTGTCGGAAACAAAGTGCATTGCCGCCATTGTCATCCTAAAAAAACAAGTAGAGACCTCTCCAATTTGAATTGAATTAGGATACTCAATCTTAGTCCAACTAGAAGACTTATATTTGTGCCGCCTTGGATCTCTATAAATAGATGTATGCCCTTCACTCATTCTGCATCAATTGCAGCATATACAAGCCGTTTCTTAGCTCGTCTTTGAGAGGTAATGATTTTTTTTACTTCTGCTTTTTCGTTGTCCTTTTTTTTTTGTTGTTGCTGTGGATTTTCTTGTAGGCCCAAATGAATAAAGTTCATCAAGAATTAGTTTAAGGTGTGAAGTAATAATATTACCTCCGACACTTTGAGACTGACAAGTTGAGCCGCTTTCAATGACGTATTCATGAAAAACCATCAACTTAAGGTGCGAGAGATTAACACTGCATCCGTCACCTTGAGACTGACAAGTTAAGCCATATTCAATGATGTATCCATGAAACCATCAGCTTAGGGTGTGAGAGATTAACATTGCCTCCGTTACCTTAAGACTGACAAATTGAGCCACGTTTAATGACGTATCCGTGAAACCATCAGCTTAAGGTGCGAGAGATTAACATTGCCTCTGTCACCTTGAGACTGATGAGTTGAGCTCATTTTATTCACGAATCCGCTAAAAGGCCAGCTTAGGGTGCAAAGGAACAAAAATTGTTCACTTTAAGACATGGAAATTTAGAGATTCTTTTAAGGATAAATTCGCGAAAAGGCCAGCTTAAGGTGCAAAGAGACAAATGTGTCCACCTTAAGACTGGAAATTTATAGATCCTTTTAAGGATAAATCCACCAAAAGACCAGCTTAAGGTGCAAAGGGACAACAAATTGACCTTAAGGCATGGAAATTTAGAGATCCTTTTAAAGATAAATTCGTCAAAAGCCAGCTTAAGATGCAAAGGGACAAAAACTAGTCCACTTTAAGGCATGTAAATTCAAAGATCCTGAGTTTGAAGACTATACTTGGTGAACTCTGAAGACTTTAATTTGCCACGTTATAGATTTGAGATTTCAACTTGAAGACTCGGCATCTTTGAAACTTCAACTTGAAGACTTCTTATATTTTAAGACTTCAACTTGCAGAGATGAAGGATTTAAAATTTCAACTTGAAGACTTCAACTTGCCGATGCAGTGACTTTGGACTTCAACTTGAAGAGTTGGCGGATTTAACGACTTTAACTTCAAAATCGACAGATTCGAAGGTTTCAACTTACTGAGAGATTACAGTCATTCCATCGGAGAAACTCATTTATCACGGAGATTTACCCCATTGAACAATCAATATTTGGTAAAGGTCCAAATTTCAATGAAAATATGCTTGTATATATGATTTCCATGTACCTGGTCAGATGGATTTCATTCCATCATACTTCAGTCGAACAACACATAGAGTGATGTATTTTTTTTCACTTATGAGACTGAAGTTAGAATAAAACTCTAAGCTGCCTACGTACCTCAGTGAAGAGGACCAAGTCATTCCATAGTTCAGAAGAATATATTTTTTTGGTCCTAACTTTTGCCTAGGCCCCCTCTTGCGAGATTTTCAATCTAGCGGACATTTTTTATCCTAACTTTTGCCTAGGCCGCTTCTTGAGAGATTTTCAACCTAGCAGATTATTTTTTCTTTTTGGTCCTAACTTTTGCCTAGGTCGTCTCTTGCGAGATTTTAGACCTAGCAGACTTTTTTTTGGCCGTGCACAGTTTATACTCTTGCGGGATAGGAGTGTACATGCAGTTTATGTTCGTGCTTTAAGAAGAGTCATATTGATTCAAGGGTAGTACTTCTTTAAGAATTTCGCGTTAATAGGATCGATCCTCACGCCATCTGCATCCAGAAGCTTGTAAGTGCCACTTGAATACGCTTTTTGTACGACATATGGTCCATCGCACTTTGAGGTGAATTTTCCCCCAGACTTATGGGAAATGATGATAGGTCTTCTTACTACAAGTATTTGATCTCCAACCCGGAAGGACCTCAGACGAACCTTTTTGTTGAAAGCACGAGATAGACGGGCTTGATAACATTCTAGATGTTGATGAGCTTCCAGCCTCTTCTCATCAAGTGCTTCTAACTCTACAGGACGTAATCGAGCATTTTGTTCTTCGATTAGCCCTTCTTGAATAGCAAGTAGTAAAGAAGGTATTTGGCGCTCAAGTGGTAGTACTGTTTCAACTCCACAAGCAAGCGAGTATGAGGTCGCTTGTGTTGGTGTGCGGTAAGTCATTTTATATGCCCACAAAGCTTCTTCCATTCGTTCATGCCAATCTCGTTTGGACTTGGAGACAACTTTCTTCAACAAGTTACATAGAGTCTTATTGAATGCTTCAGCTAGACCGTTGGCGGCATCATGATACATAGAAGATTAACGCTTCTTGAAACCGAAGAGATCACAAATCTTGTTCATTAATTTGTTGTCAAATGTATTGCCATTTTCTGTTATTATGTAACGATGAATGCTAAAGCGGTAGATGATATTTACTCGGATGAAGTTCGCAACATTCTCCTTCTTTACTTCTTTAAGAGCGACAACTTTAGCCCATTTTGAGAATTAATCAGTTGCAGCCAAGATGTATAAGTGTCCACCAAACGATTTCGGTAATGGACCAACAACATCCAACCCCCAAGCGTCAAATTGCCAAGATACGACAGTTGGGTGTAGTGCTTCGGGCAGCTAATGTATAAAAGTTGCATGAAACTACAAGTTTTGCATCTTCGAGCATAGTCCAAGCAATCTTTCACCATTGTTGGCCAATAATATCCCATCATTTTTATATGGAAGTGGAGCTTGGGTCTAGATTGATGTGATCCACACACTCCTGAATGTGCTTCTTGCAAGGCTTGGATTGCTTCATCCTCCCCCAAACACCACAAAAGTATTCCATCAAATGATTTTCTATATAAAGTATCCTCGTAGTAAAGGAAGAGAAGTGCATGACGACAGATTTCAGTTCTTCTTCTTGGATTTCCTGACAGTATCTCATAACTCAAGTAGTAAATGATAGGTTGTCACCAATCTTCCTTCGCAGCTTCGAAAATAGTGATGAGATGCTCAAGCTCATTTTCTGCTCCTTCATCCTCATTTGGTGGAGGTACTACCTATTTTTGGCAGATAGTAACTTGTGTTTGATCCGGTAGAGTTAGTGTTGAAGCTAAAACGGCCAAGGCATCTGCTTGCTTATTTTCTTTCCTTGGCACGTGCTAAAGGGTCACATTACCAAGTCATCCTATCAGCTTCTGAGCATAATTATAATAAGGGCGTAGTTCGAGCTTCTTCACGTCATAGCTGACTAAGAATTGATTGATGAGAGTCGCCAAAGACTTGTAACTGCAACTGCTTCATGTCAACAGCCATTTCAAGTCCAAGTATTAGTAATTGATATTCAGCTACATTGTGTCAAACTAAAGGAATATGATAGAACCTCCCCTATGAAGTAACAAACACTACTCCAGCACCAGCTCCACCGTGATGTGCAGCACCATCAAAGTACATCTTCTACGGAGGTTGGATTTCAATGACCATTGCATTTTCATCAGGAAGTTCATCGGTTAGCTTCCAATCATCCGATATCGATAATCAGCCAACACTTGTCCTTTTACAGCCTTTTGAGGGATATATGTTGATATAATAAAGGATATGAAAATAAGGAAATAACAAGGAAATCAACAATAAAAAAAAGATAACTAGATTGACACAAGATCAACTCAATTTGGCAATTAAAGTTCTAACTAGCTAAAACCTCCAACTTAAAATTAAAATCAAGCACCAAACTCTAAGGATGACCTCAAGGGAATCTAGTTCCCAATCAATCAACCTCTCAACAATTCACACAATCACAAGCTTACACAAGCTCTCTAACTCTCAAGAGTATTTCAAGTTTAATATTCAAAGTAATCAAAATCCAAAGGAAATAATAACTACTACTTATACTATGATAGAAATGAAGACTAATCTAATTATTACAATTATACCCTTAATGAAGTAAAGACCTTGTTTAGTCTTTCTTTTGGAGATGAAACTTGCAATTCTAAGAATTAGCTAATTTTTCTTCCATGTCCATCTTCTTCACTCAAATGGCCATCTTCCTTCTCTCTTCCTTCCTCCTATGAAATCATGAATATTTGAAATCCCCGGGATGGCTCAAGAGTGCACTCAAGTACATCTCTTTTCATGAACATCCTTGTATAACTTGGAGATCATGAGCTTGACTCCTTGTAAAATTTCTTGATGCACCTTGGATTGTATCATATATGATCTCAAAATGTTGAAACTCAAGGTACCACCTTGCTATTCAGTCACTGAAGACTGGTTTTGACATCACAAACTTGATGGGATTTGCTTTGGAAACGAGATGAATACTATGAGCTTGAAAGTAGTGCTTCAACTTTTGAATCGAGAAGACTAGCGCCAAACACAACTTTTCAATTGGCGAGTAATTCAACTCATTTGGTGTCATCATTCTACTCAAGTAATACATCGAGTTTTCTTTTCCTTCACTATTCGCTTAGGCCAACAATGCTCCGACCGACCTTTCTTATGTTGAAATATATAGTATCAACGGTTTTCCAGGTATAGGGGCTACAAGAACTGGAGGATTCATTAAATACGACTTGATACTCTCAAAGGCGTTAGTACAAGTTTCGTCCCACTTTAAAGGAACACCCTTCTTCATGAGTCGACTGAATGGTTGGCATTTTCCAGCTAGATTCGAGATGAATCTCCTAATGTATGCTAGCTTTCCCTGCAGGTTCTTTAATTCATGAATATTTCGAGGCTTGGACATTTTCAAATCGCATCAACTTTGGCTTGATCAATTTAAATTCCTCCATGTCGAACAACAAAACTAAAGAACTTTCTAGAAGTAACTCCAAAGGCATATTTCAATGGATTCATTCAAATTTGATATCTCCAAAGTAGCTCAAACACCATTCTCAGGTCTTGCAAGTGGTCACTCCTCTTTCTTGATTTTACAACCAAGTCATCAATATAACATTCAACATTCTTGTGGAGTAATTCATCAAAGATATTTTTCATAACCCTTTGATATGTGGCACCGGCATTCTTTAAACCGAAAGGCACCACCTTGTAGCAATAAATACCCTTGGGTGTACGAAATACAGTAAGCTCTTCATCTTTTGGTGTCATGCTAATTTTATTATAGCCAGATGAACCATCCATGAAAGACATTGCCTCGTAAGTAGCATCAATCATCAACTCTGGTATAAGAAGCAGGAAATCATCATTAGGGTATGCATTGTTGAGATCCCTAAAGTTAACACAAACTCAAATTTAGCTAGTCTTCTTCCTTATGGGAACGATACTCGAAATCCATATAGGGTATTTAAATTCACGAATTAAGCCATCTTCAATGAGTTTGTTCACTTTGTTTTCAATCAAAGAAACCAAGTCTAGTCTAAAACGTCTCTGGGCCTGCTTAACAGGATGAACGTCATTCTTGACCAAGATGATGGACTGCTAATTTAGGATCTAAGCTAGACATTTATTTATAACTCCAAGCAAACACATTCCTATATTCTTTGAGGATCTGCATGTAAGTGTTTTCTTCATCGGTTGTTAGAAAAGCACTTAGGTAGGTGGGCCTTAGATCTTCCTCAATACCAAGATTAACTTATTTTAAGGAGTCTACAGTGGTCTTCACTCCTTCTTCTAGTTCTGGCAGAGTTTCTCCAGCATCTTCATCCTCTAGAGGATCTCCATCATTGAAAGATATGTGGTATCACCAAGAAATATCCCCCAACTTCTCATTAAACTTTCATTTGAGATGAGGTATCTTGATCGCTTTGCGTAGTAATATGATACAAAGAGCCTACGCTTTCGTCATCTTCATCACATTTCTTGGTATAAACCACAGTGTGCAACTTTGCTTTTAGTACCTTCCCATATGAAACCACAAGTTTTGTTTGTCGCCTCATTCTAGAAGGAATCAAACTTTGGAAATCATTCTGGGCTTTAGGCGAAGATGGAATTTTCATGCTTTGATAATTTCTTTGGAACTTGTTCTTCCTATTCATTTTCACTGACCCTAACCTCTCAAATACATAAGCTTTTTCAGGTGGCTTTCCAAGCCGATAAAACACCGAAGGCCTTTTGTTACTTACCCTTCTTATAGAGATGCGGACTGATGGAGGGTGTTTGTATCACCTTCACGTGATTGCCCTTATGTTGGATGTTTCCCTAAATTTAATGGCTCATTGGGGTTGTACCCAGCCTTGACAAATAATTTATAAGCATTTGGATCTAAGCCTTCATTGATACGTTTCATAGGGAGTGCCATATTTTACGATGGATTCTGAGCCACGAACTTTCCAAGCAGCTTTAAGGACAAATTTATCACGTCAATTTGCTTGATAAGAAGAGTCAGCCCCACTAGCATATTTTCTTGAGTGTCAAATGATTGTCCTTCCTCTTTCTTCATCTTTGGAACACGGGAGTAATCTTCTTCTTCGAGGACACGATATTCCCTCTATTCGGATTGGAGTGCGGCTCCTCAGCACCAACTTTGACTTTTCCAACAGCTGCCACAACTCTTTTGGTTATGATTTTTTCACTCTTTGTCATTGTGACATCGTCAAAGTTTACTTCCTTCATAATATAGTTCTTCAAGTAGAACTTTGCATCGGCAAAGTATGACTCAACTTCTGTAAATGGCTTATCATCAGCAACTATCTTTTTTTTTATGCTGTCTTTCAAGATACTTCAAACATTGATAGTAAGAAGATGGGACAACTTTGTTCTCATGTATCCATGGCCTGCCAAACAAGATATTGTATAAAGTTTTTGCGTCAATCACATACATCCATGCACTTGATTGAAAATCTTCGATGGTGATCTCCAATTTGATAGCACATATGGCTCTTTGTCCCCTTGATTGAATTCTTGAATTATCAAGTGGCTTTCAGAAAGTTTTTCAGTTGTGATGAAAAGTTCTTTCATTGTGTGAATAGGAAGAATGTTAACTCCAGATCTGTCATCTATCAAAATTCTATTTATCCTCTTCTCGAGTGCATCACCCACCATATATAAAGGACAATTGTGCATTGTTTCACCAAGTAGAAGATCATCGTTAGTGAATGTGATTTTTATATCACATGTGTGCACTTCTTGGAAAAATAATTTAGCAAACTTCTCAGATGATGATAGAGACAGTGCTGATAGACTTTGATTATTCGTTTCTTCTTCATCGATATTGAAGCATGATGCCTCGATGCTCTATCGAGCAGTCATAGTGATGAACCAACTAGCAATAATTTCTCTAAAGTCATGGGATGTCATGGTTTTTAGTATTGGTCTACCTCCAGATTTGTCTTCTTCGGACGCTCAACTAGTTTTTGCTTCCTTGGTCTTCTCACCATCCTCTTCCTAGTTGGCTGTTTAGGAGATTCTTTTCATGGACTTATTTTGTAGCACCTCTGCCGAGTCACTAAAATCCAACCTTCATCATTGCCTTCATCAACTGGGTTTTATCTTCCTCCAATGGTCCTTCTTTTTATGTTCTTCAAAGCTGCATATCTGGACCGGATCAAGAGAGCCAAAGGTGATAGAGACTTGATTGAAACTTGACTTCTCATCGTGGAGTAGAATCTTCTTTTCATTAGTCAACTGCATAACTTTATCCTTGAAAACAAAACATTTTTCAAGAGGGTAACCCACGAGTCGATGATACTTGCAATAGTTTAGATCATTTGTTCTTCCAGTTTCATCGGGCCTCTTTGTCTTTGGTAACTCGATGAGTTTTAGCTCGAGTAGTTCATCAAAAATTTCAGGGATATCGGAATCCAGGAAGGGGTATTCTTTTACTTTCATCTCATTCAAGGTCATTTTTCGGTTTGTGTTGCCTTGATAGGAAGTTGCTTTCATACTATGCTTCTCTCTCACCTTCGTAGTAAACTTTACAGGTGAGGCATTGACATTTCCATGGATTATTTGTTATCACTATTGGGTACAAACTTGCTCCACCTCTTGGTTTCTTGCTTGTCATTTCCTTTGCGCGAGTCTCCTACATGCATCACTTCACTTCCAGTGGAGGACATACTCAACTCCATGTCATGAGCACGGTTAGCTAGTTCTTTAAAGGACCTTAGTTTAACACCTTGCAAGATATAGAAAAGCCCCTAATGCATCCCTTGGATACACATATCTATGCCAGAAGCTTCACTGAGCCTATCATTGCAGTTTATGCTTGCATTTCTCCACCGGTTAATGAAGTTGATAACTGGTTTGTCCTTCCATTGGTGGGTGTTGGTAAGTTCCATCATGCTCACAGTCCGCCTTGAGATATAAAAGAAGTTAAGGAATTCATGCTCTAGTTAATCCCAACTATCAATAGAATTAATCTCAAGGTCTGTGTACTAATTGAAGACATTCCCTTTAAGGGAGCGGAAAAACTGCTTGAAAAGATAGTCTCCATAAGTTCCAGCGTTGTTATAGGTTTCAACAAAATGAACAACATGTTTCTTTGGATTTCCCTTGCCATCAAACTGCTGAAATTTGGGAGGTTGATAACCGGCGGGCATCTTGAAGCTATCGATCCTTGTTGTGTACGGCTTTACATACGTAAGAGAGGACTTTGTGGCAAATTCATACTTGTTCTTGATAGTCCCTTCGATGAACTCCATCAGTTGATCAATTGGAATCATCCCTTCAAAAGAGACATGAATTTCCTTGGTGGGCAGTGCTTGTTTTTCGCGAGGTTCAGTCCCTTCTACTTCTGTACCTTTCTCTAGTGCGTGGCTGGATTCTCCTTCCGCCAAGCCATATATCTTGGCCATCAACTTGTCAATCCGAGCATCTTGGTTTTGCACATGCTTGGCCAAGCCGTCGATTACTTTTGTCAAGTTTGTTAATGTCTCCTTCACAGATGAAACATTAGTCACTATTTCTTGCATAATTGTTGGTGATGTTGGAGAATGGCATGGATTGTCAAATAGGTTGATATTCGACTGGATTGCTTCATGTGGTGTGAGTGTAGAGGACCCGTCACTTGAAGTATCATTATCTTCCTTCATGGAAACATTCTTGGAACCAGAGAGATCAAGTAAAGTTAGAGTCTTCTTAATCTTTTCAACAACGCTGCTTCCTCCTTCTGATGCATTAGTAGAGAATCTCGTTCCTTTTAAGGATGAAGATCCAAAAGCAGGAGTTGATGTCAATCCTTGCAGTGTTTGTTATCCTAGGATACTTGCTTTGCTCATCGTAATTGGTCCATGACTTTCAAAGGTAACACCGAGGATACTTTCAACATCAACAGAGAACTTGAAGTCAACGGCCTTAGAGGAAGTTGACTTGGAGTTGATCTTCTTTGAGGATATTTCAACGTTCTTGAACTTTGATGATCGAAAAGTTGATATGAGATGTAGATATTGTCCCACCGGACGTGCCAGAATTTGTAGACAATAAAATTTGCGTTGAGAAAATAATAATCAAGACAGGAAAATATTACAACAATCGTAGTATTTGATTTCAAATATGAGTGTTACAATCTCTATGAATCCTCTAATTCTTCCTTTCAATAATATATTCAAGGGCTTTTGAGCTTGATCTTGAACTTGATGGATTAATCTTGACTTGTACTTGAATTCAAGGGCCTGAAGCTTGATCTTGAATCTGGTGGCCTTGATCTGAAACTTGTACTTGGATTCAAGGGCTTGAAGCTTGATCTCGAATCTTCATCTTGATCTCTAGAACTTGTAGAGAAATATCCGAGTGCTTGAATTCTTGTATCTTGTCGAGAAATATGTGGCGCTTGATCCACGAGCTCTCTCTGTCTTCTTGTTAGAATTGTTGGTCCTTTTTCTGAATTCTGAGACCTATATTTATAGTTGTAGGATAGAGGAGTTGTGATAAGGACAAACTCCTTTCGGTCAATCAGATTTAAGTTGGTATGGCGATATTTGATTGGTCGGAATATGTCACTTGTACACGTGGCACATTTTCACTGGTCTTTGATTTGACTAGGCATGCTGCATCATTTTGATACGTGGTATGATCCTATTAGCTCCTTCATTTGACTTGGCGTGCCACATCATTTGACACGTGACGTTAAACTGGGCTTCTTGGATAAGATGGCATATTGGGCTTGAAAAAGTGGGATCATCAACTGTAACCCAAATCAATAGACTAGCTCAATAAAATTGGATTGGACTTGAATAACCAACTCAATCATATTAGCCCACTCATTTATTCGGACTAATATTAATTTAAAATATTTTATGTATTTAAATTCAATAAATTTTAAATGACTACACTATGTCACTTCAATCTGATTTGTCAAAAAAAAGTTTGTCCTCATCTTTCCTCCTACAACTATAAATAGGGATCATCATAATACTCAAAACTGCCAAATTAAATACATACTCCCCTTGTTCCATAGTAAGTGGTGTTTTAAGCTTTTCATTTTGTTTCAAAATAAGTGGTGCTTTTAGAATTTCTAAAAGAAATTTACCTTATTTTTTCATAATTACCTTTATTTACATAATCAAGAATCATTAAGTAGTTTTTCTTTTCTAGACATTAATTAGGGGTAAGTTAGTAAAAGCACTCATAATTTTTTAGGAGTGAGCAATTTCTTAAGGGGTGTGGATAAACTAAAAATACTACTTATTATGGAACGGAGGGAGTAATAAAAAGCCAGAGAAAACTCGTGTATCAAAGGCTACAAGCTGCAAGCATTCAAGTGTTCTAAATATATGAGAATCAATACCATAATTCAATATCAAGCTTCAAGCTCTTGAATTAAAATAAAATGAGAGTTCAAGATCCAGTGTCATATAAATTGGGACAATTCGAATCCACTCCGACAACGAAATTTCCAACACAAAATGATCATGCCATTTTCTCTTTCAAAAACAAATTGAAAAAAATAAAGCAAAGGGCACCAGAATATTATTGACAATAGAGCGAAGGTCCCATCAAAAACACCTTTATAAAATATGATGTTTCCTCATTTGACGTCGCACATGTCTAATCCTTAATGTTAAACAGAATGAGTTGGCCTCTCGGCCAGAAATATTTGTAGTATATATGGTATATATATTTGTAGTATATTGTAATAAAAAGGATACCTTAATTAGTGTTATACACCTACCATAATTGTATAGTTAGAATTATGGTAGAATAAGGATTTAGAAGTAGAATAGGAAAAGGATTTGTAGTATTATGGAAAGATGTAACTTGTATATATACCTATTCAATCAATGAAAATAATCAAGGGGATTATTTCTTTCATGGTATCAAGAGACTAGGTCTAAACCAAAAGTTTTCTTCTCTCAAACTTTTGCCTCTTTGGCCGAGAACCCCCCCCCCTCCCTCGGGTTTTTCTCTCCAAATATCTCGTCTTCCGCTCTCAAAAAAAAACCTCTCTTAAATTTATCCTCCTTCTTTGTTCTTTCAAATATGTCTAAGAACAATTTTCACCTGCCCTCACGGTTTCCAATATCAAGCTCGGTGTCCCTATTGTCCTTGAGATGGAAAACGTTCAATATGCAACGTGGGCGAGTTGTTTAAAATTCACGCTATCTCTTATCAAGTTCTTCATCACATAATTCCTCCCGCTAGACCCCTTCCCGGCAGAGGATCCGAGGTGTGGATTACACTTGATGCTACCGTTCTTCGGTGGATATACGCCACTATTTCGGTGGACCTTCTACGACGATTATGGAGCCCGATACCACGGCTATGGTGCATGGAATAGATTGCGTGACATATTCCAAGACAACCAACATTCCCGTATCGTCACACTCGAGCGCAGAATTCTCTCTCGTTCGAATGGACGTATTTCCAAACGTTTACGCATATTGCAAGAAACTAAAGGAATTGGCGGATCAACTCCGTAATGTTGGCGCACCGGTGACAAATAATCGTCTAGTTCTACAGTTGGTTGCCGGTCTTTCGGAGGCCTATAATGGTGTCGGCACTCTCCTTCGCCAAAGCAACCCTCTTCCCGACTTCCATCAAGCCCGCTCCATGCTTACGTTGGAAGAAGCCGGTTTGGCTAAAAAGGCGGCGACCGGAGCAAGTCCAGTTGTCATGATGGCATCCTCTCCTAATCCTTCAGGTTTTGTTAATAATTCGGGCCAAAACCATAATCATGGTGGCGGCAAGAATAATCGCAAAAATAATAACAAAAACCGCGGGGGCAAACGCGGTGGTAATGGTGGAGGTTCCGGTAGTCAGCAAAACGTCGGTGGGTCCCATCCAATGAACGGTGGCCCACCACCCCCATGGGCCCAGCGGTGGGGCCCATGGCAAGTGGAGCAATGGCAAATGGACCGTGGGCCGGCCAGCCCCATACCGCAGTGACAGAAATTCCGGCGGCCGGTGGGGCCGGCCAACGATCCGAGCCCAATGCCCAGCGGTGGCGGCCCACCGCCGGTGGCCCGCAGCGGCGGCGGTGGTAGTAGTTACGGGCCGGGACCAGCACGGCCGGGAGTTCTTGGGCCCCGACCTCCGCAAGCCCATCATGCAATAGGCCCTACTCGGACCGATATCGAGGCCGCGATGCACACGTTGGGATTGACTCAACCGGATCAAAATTGGTACATGGACACCGGGGCCACTACTCACATGACTTCCGACTCGGGGTACTCTCTCATCTTATTCCAATTTGAGCACCCCTCGAGGGATAATTATTGGTAATGGCAGTTCTATTCCAATTCTAGGGTATGGTCGAAAACGTTGTCTCCCCCAATCCGCCACTCCTCTTGAAAAATACTTTACATGCTCCTAAATTGATTAAAAATTTAGTGTCGTCCGAAAGTTCACAAATGACAATTCATTTCGTTGAATTTGATCCTTTCGGTTTCTCGTGAAGGATTTCAAGACGGGGAGTTGTCTCATGAGGTGTGATAGTAGGGGGATCTATATCCTATCATGCCCGGTTTTCGTCCATCGAGTCCGGCCTTGCCATCGTTTTGCAGCCATCTCTCCTTCCATGTGGCATGCTCGTCGGGTCATCCGGGATCTTCTATTTTATCGATTTTAGATAAAAATAGCTTTATTTCTTGTAAGGGTACGAGTCGTACTCCAATTTGTCGATCTTGTTCATTAGGAAAAATTGTTAAGTTGCCATTTGTAGACTCCAATTCTCATACTTCTATGCCATTTGACATTATTCATAGCGACTTATGGACATCTCCTCGTTCTTAGTTCAATGGGTCATCGATATTATGTTCTCTTTTTAGATGATTATTCTAGATTTTTGTGGACGTTTCCAATTGCGAATAAATCACAAGTGTTTTCCGTCTTCATAAAATTTAGAGCGTTCATTCGTACTCAATTTGAAAGAGAAATAAAAAATATTCAATGTGATAATGGGAAAGAGTATGACAATAGGGAGTTTCGAGAATTTTGTGCTACTCATGGGATAAATTTTCGGTTTTCATGTCCTCATACATCTTCACAAAATGGGAAAGCTGAACGCAAAATTCGTTCCATAAATAACATTGTCCGAACTCTCCTAATCCATGCCTCCATACCTCCGTATTTTTGGCATCATGCTCTACAAATGGCCACTTACCTTCTTAACATAATTCCGTCTAAAGGTCGACATATTCTTCCCCCTCAAAATCCTATTTAATAAGAACCCTTCTTATTCTCACCTTCGGATTTTTGGGTGCTTGTGCTATCCGTTATTTCCATCCACCACAATTAACAAACTTCGAGCTCGGTCTACCCCGTGTGTGTTTTTGGGTTATCCGTCGAATCATCGTGGTTATAAGTGTTTTGATTTATCCTCCAAGAAAATCATAATCAATCGCCATGTCATTTTTGATGAAACTCAATTCCCATTTACGAAAATTCATACTCCCGAACCTAAGTCGTATAATTTTTTGGATGACCAAATATCCCCGTATATTATTCAGAATTTTTCGGACATCTCCCGTACCCAAAATCCTCCCGGGCGGGCCCATCGCCCGCCGGTCCCACGTCATCGTCGCTCCCTGTTGTTCCGGCCACCGGAACAGTTCCGGCTATTGGGCCGGTCCGGCCCCCAATTCGGAACTGGTCCAGTAAACCGAGCCCAAACATCTACCGATTTGGGCCAACAAGGAGCCTGCCCGTGCTGGCCGGTCCGTCCGAGCCCAGAAAATTCCCAAAATTCCATTAATTCTTCCTCGAGTCATAGGACCAGGTCACTCGTAGTCACGGGGCATTTTTACACCTAAAAGACATTTTAATTTACATTCTAATGTCTCTAAATCCCCTTGCCCCGCAATCCCGTGTCCGCATTAAATGACCCTAATTGGAAAATTGCTATGACCGATGAATATAATGCTCTTATTGATAATAAGACGTGGGAGTTGGTGCCCGTCCATATGGTACTAATATTATCAGGTCTATGTGGATTTTTGCTCATAAGGAGAATTCGAGATGGGTCCTTTGCTCGACATAAGGCGCGCGGTTGGTGATGGTAAGACTCAAGCGAGTTGGAATTGATTGTGGTGAGACGTTTAGTCCGGTGGTCAAACCGGCTACCATTCACACCGTGCTTAGCTTGGCTCTTTCAAAGACTTGGCCAATCCATCGGTTGGATGTCAAGAATGCCTTTCTACATGGTGACCTCAAGGAAACACGATCTATATGCATCGGCCGTTGGGTTTCGGGGATCCCAACCGCCCTCATCATGTCCGTTTGTTGAAGAAGTCATTATATGGGCTTAAGCAATCCCCACGTGCTGGTATACACGATTTGCCGATTTTGTTTCGACTATTGGGTTCACACACAGCGGGTCGACAATTCTTTGTTCATCTACCGCCGTGGTTCGTCATTGGCCTATATTCGTTATATGTGGATGATATCATCTTGACCGCCTCCTCCGATGCTTTGCGTCGGTCTATCATGGCCATGCTCGGCTTCGAATTTGCTATGAAGGACTTGGGGCCGTTGAGTTATTTTTTGGGGATTGCCGTCCGGCGTCATTCGGGTGGCTTGTTTCTGTCTCAACGGAAGTATCTTGCCGAGATCATCGAGAGGTACGGGATGTCATCCCGTAAGTCCACTTCCACTCCGGTTGATGCAAACCCAAAGCCGAGTGCCACAAAGGTGCACCATACGAGGACCCGACTCGCTATCGCGCACGATCTTGCAGGGCCCTCCGTATCTTACCTTTACTGACCGGATATTACATATGCGGTTCAGCAGTGTGTTTATTCATGCATGATCCCTGGGTTGAGCACATGAATGCAATCAAACGCATCATTCGGTATATTCGGGGGACACTGGACTATGGGTTGCACTTGTATCCTTCGTCTACATCCACACTTGTCTCTTACACGGATGCGATTGGGGTGGTTGTCCCGACACCGACGGTCGACTTCGCTACCGTATGTTCCTTGGCAACAACTTGGTCTCATGGTCGGCAAAACGTCAAGCAACTCTGTCACGCTCCAGTGCAGAGGCAGAATATCGAGGGGTAGCGAATGTGGTCTCCGAGTCATGTTGGCTACGTAATTTGCTTTTGGAGCTTCATTGTCCCATTCAGAAGGCAACCTTGGTATATTGCGATAACATTAGTGCCATCTACCTTTCGTGTAACCGATTCAACACCATAGCGCACCAAGCATATCGAAATGGACATTCACTTTGTCCGTGAAAAGGTTGCAAAGGGTCAAGTTCGCGTATGCCATGTCCCGTCTCGTTATCAAATTGCAGACATCTTTACAAAGGGTCTACCAGCGGTTCTCTTTGAAGATTTTAGGGACAGTCTCAGCGTTCGAAAACCGCCCGCTATGACTGCGGGGGTGTGTTAAAAGAATGAGTTGGGCTCTCGGCCCAGAAATATTTGTAGTATATATGGTATATATATTTGTAGTATATTGTAATAAAAAGGATACCTTAATTAGTGTTATACACCTACCATAATTGTATAGTTAGAATTATGGTAGAATAAGGATTTAGAAGTAGAATAGGAAAAGGATTTGTAGTATTATGGAAAGATGTAACTTGTATATATACCTATTCAATCAATGAAAATAATCAAGGGGATTATTTCTTTCACTTAAGTTGTTTGAGATTAATTGGAGTAATTCCTTTAGAAGAAGTCTGCATGAACAAGATGCTTATGGACTGTCATTTTATTTGGCTATCTTTGTGGTTGTAATAAGAATACGGAAACAAAATACATTGTTCCTTAATGATTCTAAAATAGATATATATATATATATATATATATATTACTTTAGTAATCGATAGGCTTCAGTGTTTGTCACTATTTATCAAGAATGTAACTCTGCTTATGTACTTGTGAAATGAACTATTTGTTGGATATTAAAGCAGTACGAGAAGTAAATAAATATTACAAGTGTTCGAAAGGATAAACAAATAGCCAATATTCAGAACTACTGCAAGCTTGTTGAATCTTGATAACCTGAAATCAAGAAACACTAAATCTGGATTTTAACAACTGTGGCTGAGTCGAGAGATGACTCTCTGTCTTTAAGACAAGATTGCCTCATTACGTTAACGGGCAATAGTCTCCCAAGATATAACAACAACTAATCAACACTACAAAGCAAATAGGTTGATTCTGACGAAGAAAACAAACACGAAACGACTTGCTGAAGAATGGAAAAGGAATGAAGAGTTTCTGTTTTGTCCACTGTTTCTGCTCACGTTTTGGACAGAATTTGTATATAGTGTAGTCTCATTTTTCAGTCACAACAATTGAGCCAAAAAGCTCCAATATATAGCATAAGGGGAGGGACTTCCCAATTCCATGGACCAAACTGTAAATATTAAGCAATTTGGGTCCAAAGAGATAATATCCCGTGTCCCGAGCCCGGACGGGCGGCGCGCGCGTGTGGGATTAGCCTCGAACCAAAGCACATCTAGGTCCTCCCTCCTTCAAACACATGGGTTACCCCTTGGGGTCCCAAATTCTTAGCCAATTTTGAGACTTATAAAGAGAACAATTCTTCATTTTCCCACCGATGTGGTAGATTTGTCTCACACCATATTTTCATGCCTCAAACACTTTACTTCGTGGACCAATATCTCTTTCATTTCTCAATGAAATTTGACGATTCTTGGCCCTACGGTCATCTACTCACTTAGTAGATTATGCACGTGTAAAGAGACAAAGCCTCCAACATGCGGAACCCTAGTGTTTAAGTCATTAAGTATGAGTGGACGCGCCTCTCCATCAAAGACAATTTTCCAACACTATTATCGTTCTAAGGTAGTCCTCCTAATTAAGGTTTAAATCATACGTTTCAGGTTTAAGCAACTATAGAGTAGAAGCACACCTGCCACAAATAATCATCTGGTTCTACAATTGGTTACTGGTCTTTCGGAGGCCTATAATGGCGTTGGAACTCTCCTACGTCAAAGCAACCCTCTTCCCGCCTTTTATCTAGCCCGCTCCATGCTTACTTTGGAAGAAGCCGGTTTGGCTAAAAAGGTGGCTACCGGAGCAAGCCCAGTCGTTATGGTGGCGTCCTCCCCAAGTTCTTCGGGTTTTGTTAATAATTCGGGCCAAAACCATAATCATGGTGGCTGCAAGAATAATCATAAGAATAATAACAAAAACTGTGGGGGCAAACGTGGTGGTTCCGGTGGTGTTTCTGGTGGTCAGCAAGCAGGCAGTGAGCCCCGTCCAGTGAACAGTGGCCCACCACCCCCTGGTCCCAGCAGTGAGGCCCATGGAAGTGGGGCTGGGGCAGTGGCCCGTGGGCCAGCAGCCCCTACCCTCCAGCAGTAAATTCCAGTGCCCGGTGGATCGCGGCCAATTCGAGCCCAAAGAACTAGCGGTGGCGGCCCGGCGAGCGAGTGGCCCAGTTCCAGCGGCTACGGCCCAACTCAGTCTCATCCGGGAATACTTGGGCCCCGACCTCCGCAAGCCCACCATGAAGCAGGCCCCACTCAGACCGATATCGAGGCCGCGATGCACACGTTGGGGTTGACTCAACCGAACCCAAATTGGTATATGGACACCGGTGTCACTACTCAAATGACTTCCGAATCAGGTACTCTCTCATCTTATTCCAATTTGAGCACCCCTCGGGGTATAATTATTGGTAATGACAACTCTATTCCAATTCAAGGTTATGGTCAGAAAATGTTGTCTCCCTCCAATCCACCCCTTATCTTGAAAAATACTTTACATGCCCCCAAATTGATTAAAAATTTAGTGTCTGTCCGAAAATTCACCACTGACAATTCAGTTTCTGTTGAATTTGATCCTTTTGATTTCTCTGTGAAGGATTTCAAGACGGGGAGTCATTTCATGAGGTGTGATAGTAGGGGGGACCTTTATCCTATCATGTCTGGTTTCAGTCCATCGAGTCAAGCCTTGTCGTCAGTTTTTGCAGCCATTTCTCCTACCATGTGGCATGATTGCTTTGGACATCCGGGATCATCTATTTTATCAGTTTTAGATTAAAAAAATAGCTTTATTTCTTGTAAGGGTACGAGTCGTACTCAAATTTGTCAATCTTGTTCGTTAGGAAAAATTATTAAGTTGCCATTTGTGGACTCCAATTCTCATACTTCACAGACTTTTGATATTATTCATAGCGATCTATGGACGTCTCATGTTCTAAGTTCGTTAGGTCATCGATATTATGTTCTGTTTCTGGATGATTATTCTAAATTTTTGTGGACGTTTCCAATTGCCAATAAATCTCAAGTGTTTTCTGTCTTCATAAAATTTAGAGCATTCATTATAACACAATTCGAAAGAGAAATAAAAAATATTCAGTGTGATAATGGGAAAGAGTGAGTTTGCTATGAAAAACTTAGGGCCCTTGAGTTATTTTTTTGGGATTGCTGTCAAACGTCATTCAGGTGGTTTGTTTTTGTCTCAACGAAAGTATGCTGCTGAAATCATGGAGAGGGTTGGGATGTCATCCTGTAAGTCCACTTCTACTCCAGTTGATGCAAAACCCAAGCTTAGTGCCGCGACAGGTGCACCATACGAGGACCCGACCCGCTATAGCAGTCTTGCAGGGGCCTTCCAGTATCTTACCTTTACCAGACCGGATATTACGTATGTTGTTCAGCATGTGTGTTTATTCATGCATGATCCCAGAGTTGAGCACATGAATGCAATCAAACGCATCATTCGGTATATTCAGGGGACACTGGACTATGGGTTGCACTTGTATCCTTCATCTACATCCACAATTGTCTCGTACACAGATGCGGATTGGGGTGGTTGTCCGGACACCAGATGGTCTACGTCAGGATATTGTATGTTTCTTGGCAACAACTTGGTCTCCTGGTCTGCAAAGCGGCAGGCGACTCTATCCCGCTCAAGTGCAGAGGCAGAATATCGAGGGGTAGCTAATGTGGTCTCAAAATTATGTTGGTTACGTAATTTGCTTTTGGAGCTTCATTGCCCCATTCAGAAGGCAACCTTAGTATATTGTGATAATGTTAGTACCATCTACCTCTCAGGCAATCCGGTTCAGTACCAACGCACTAAGCATATCGAAATGGACATTTACTTTGTCCGTGAAAAGGTTGCTCGGGGGCAGGTACGCGTATGTTATGTCCCGTCAAGATATCAAGTTGCAGACATCTTTACAAAGGGTCTTCCCTCGGTACTCTTTGAAGATTTTAGGGACAGTCTCAGCGTTCGAAGACCGCCCGCTATGACTGCGAGGGTGTGTTAAATAAGGCAATATACACACAATATACATGTGTATATTGCCTTATTAAGGCTCTCGGTTTACTGCCCATATTGTCTCTCCTTCTTTTGGTAATTGTTAATATTAGACAAGGTAAGAATATTGTATATTAGGAAAATATATGTGTAGTATATTGTAATGTATTTGTTACCATAATTAATTAACATAATTGTAGAGTTAGAATTATGGTAGAATAAGATTTTAGGAATAGAATAGGAATAGGATTAATCTTGTATATATACATATTCAATTAATGAAAATAATGACATGTCACTGATCCATGTGAAACTCCATGTGACACTTCCAAGTCATCAATCCAGGTGTCAACCTCTGTAATCTTCAACAATTATTATTATATTATTATTATTATTATTATTATTATTATTATTATTATCACCTTATTATAAAAAAATTCACTCATGCATTTATTCTCTTTCTGACTTGATCAAGCAAGTCTGTAGTACTAATACTATTCGTATTCTTTATAAATATTTATTTGAACATATTCTTATTAACACCACATTTATAGTTATTGTTATTTTTCTATCATTACTTTACTATTACTGCAAGTCTCATCAATAAGAACTATGTCGTCTGCGAATATTTGGAGTGCAAGTTTAATAACGGGAGAGAGCATGAGACAAGCGTGGATGTGAGGCTTGGTACTCAGGTCATTCCAAAGAAAGAAAGATTCAAGTACCTCGAGTCTATTATCCAAGGGAATTGAGAGATTGATGACGATGTCACACATCGTATTGGGGTAGGGTGGATGAAATGGAGGCTCATATCTGGAGTCTTGTGCGATAAAAAGGTGCTACCAAAACTTAAGGGGTGGAGTGTTGGCCAGTCAAGACTTCGCATATCCAAAAGATGAAAGTTGTGGAGATGGGGATGATGAGATGGATGCGTGGGCATATAAGGAGGGATAGGATTATAAATTATGATATTCGGGATAGAGTGGGAGTGGACTTAGTGAAGGATAAGATGCGGGAAGCGAGGTTGAGATGGTTCGGGCATGTGCAGACGAGAGACACAAATGCCCGGTGCAGAGGTGTGAGAGGTTGGCTATGGACGGGTTCATGAGGGGTAGAGGTAGGCTGAAGAAGTATTTGGGAGAGGTGATTAGACGGGATATGGCGCATGTGCAACTTACTGAGGACATGACCTTAGATAGGGGTTGTGGAGGACACGGATTAGGATAGAAGGGTAATAGTTAGTTGAGCGTAGTCCTACTTACGCGTACAAACTGGTAACTGGTAGTTATAGTGTTATTATTGTCGGTCAACCTAGCCTATCACACTAGTAGGCATACTTAATCACTTATTTGTTTAGGTTAATTTAATCAATATTTTCATGCTTTTATCACCTAAGCATAGTATTAAATCCGGCAGGGACCCACATTTCGAAAGGTGCTTAACACCTTTCTTTTGAGGTAATTTGAACCCTTACATGATCTTTGGCGACCTAGACTAATTAAACAAAGTTAATTATATTTGTTGTAGTAAATGGTGTTCTAATGCACCTTAACTCGTTAGATGACAACTTTTCTCTTTTAATTCCTAAAAAAGTCCGTCTTTCGCGAGAAAAATAAAGTGCGACAACAATTTTTGAAATGCACAAAGAATTTTTTGCAAACAAAGAAATACATTCACTTGGAGGATAAATACAATGACTCTTACAGAAGAAGATCAAGATTAAGCATTTAGTGACAATTGAGTCAAAGTGGTATTGTTGTCCACTAACTATGTACATACATTGAAGTACATACAATAGTTTATACATCAGAAAATGATATCCATTCACTTTTGGTTGTTTGATATAGACAAGTGAAGTCGTTATGATGAGGAGAGCATCTGGACTTGAAATCAGAAGTTCACCACTATTGATAGTATTAGCGAATATTCTCTCAATATTCTCTGTATATTTTTTAATTATGATAAATGTATATTTAAGGTAACTTAGGATTCTAATTGTATTAGAAATCAACATTTGTAAGGTAAGTTAGGATTCGTACCATATTAGGAATCAACCTTTGTACAGCTATATATATTATGAATAATGAAAGGAATCCCTAAGGGAAATTATTCTATCTTTCATGGTATCAAGAGGCTAAAACCTAAACCCTACTCTTCTTCCTTCTCCTTCTTTTCTTGGCCAAAACAGATATTTTTTTTGTTTTTTTTTCCTCGGCCGAAAACAGCAGCCACTATGTCTTCCCCCACAAATTTGGTTCCTCCACTAGCAATTTTGACAACCTATCTCAACGTTTATTGTCTTCTTTTCACCCGGCTTTCGCCGTTACAAATATCAAGAATTTTATCCCTATAATTCTTGACCAAGAAGACTGTCAATATTCCATGTGGACAGAACTATTTTATATTCATGCATGTGTGTACAACGTGCTCGACCACATTGATAACTCTGTTCCTCGTCCCACCGACATTGCCGAATCGACATGGCGCCGCCTTGACGCCATCGTCAAACAATGGATATACGACACAATCTCCAAAGACTTATTGTGTACCATCATGAAAACAGGTGCTACGGCATGTGACCTTTGGGTGCGGTTGGAAGAAATTTTTCAGGTACATAAAAATACTCGGGCAGTGTATTTGGAGGAGCAATTCAACAATACGCGTCTCGAGAATTTCAACAACATGTTCGAATATTGCAAACAACTGAAACTCATAGCCGACCAATTATCCAACGTCGGGAATTCTGTTTCTGAAACCAAGATGGTACTCCAATTAGTTGCGGATTTACCAAAAGGTGAATACGATACACTTGCAACAATGATTCAACAGGCCGACCCACTATCAAGTTTCACCAAAGCACGATCAGAATTATTGTTGGAAGAAACCCGACATGCCAAATAAGAGGAACATAATCAAAAGGCGTTAGCCGTTGACGGGATGACAACCAACACCACCCCGCCACCACCGCATGTCCAGCAGCAACAGCAGCAGAGCGGCGGAAGTCGTGGCGGCAGAGGTCACAACAACAAAGGCAAGGGCCGCGGAAAGGGACAACGCAACCAGTGGACTGGACATTAGTCAGTCCCGCAACCTGCGAATTTCCAGTGGGCTGGACAGCAACCAGGGTGGCCCAACCAGCAGAACTGGGCCTCGCATGCAAGCCCATACCCGACTGCAGGGGCCCAGTTCTAGCAGCCTTGGTCGACTGACCTCTTGGGCCCTGGCCCAGCCACCAGGCAAGCCCACTGGTTGCATTCCAAAGACAGAAGAAGCAGCCCCAGCAGCCTGGCCCCGACTGATTTGGGCCAGGCCTACACTACTGTGAACCTTCAACAGCCCGACGACAATTGGTACATGGACCCCCGGAGCCACATCTCACCTCACCCGGTCGTCAGGTAACCTATCTCAACTACGTCGGTTAAAGTGACCTCAATTTATTACTGTCGACAATGGTCATCGCATTCCAATTGAAGGTTACAGTAACACACACACCAAACATCCACACCCGCGCTTCTCCCTAAACCACGTCCTAGACACACCTAACATCATTAAAACCTTAATCTCCGTTAGAAAATTCACTAGCAATAATTCTGTGTCCGTCGAATTTGACCCTTTTGGTTTTTCTATGAAGGAACTCAATACAGGGAAAATTCTTACACGCTGCAATAGTGTGGGAGACCTCTACCCATTCACTCAATATTCCGCTGTCAGACCGCAATCACCTCTATCCCTTATGGCGATCTCTCTCTCAACTTGGCACAACAAACTCGGACACCCCGAAGACCTAGTTTTTACTTTTCTTAGAACTTCTAAGCATATTCAATGTAATAATAGAAAAATTGCCCACCACTGTTTTTCTTGTCCACTAGGCAAACATACTCGTCTTCCATTTATGTCATCAAACAGTGTTACTTTTTCTCCCTTTGATATTGTTCATGCTGATTTGTGGACATCTCTGATTGTTAGCTCTTTGGGTCATAAATTCTATCTAGTATTCTTGGATAATTTTTCACATTTTGTCTGGATTTACCCACTAAAATTCAAATCTGAAGTTTTTACAAAATTCCTCGAGTTTCAAAAATTCATTAAAACATAATTTGAAAAATCTATCAAATCATTCCAATGTGATAATGGACGTGAATTTAATAACTCGGCATTTCACAATTTCTGTTTTAAACAAGGCATGGTTTTCCATTTTTCTTGTCCTTATACTTCTTCCCAAAACGGAAAGGCTGAAAGAATTATACGTACCATCAATAATATGGTTCGCACACTTCTGTTTTATGCCTGCCTACCACCGTCTTTTTGGATCTATGTTGTCAAAATGGTAGAATCCCTTCTTAATATTTTACCAACTAGCACACTCCAAAACAAGACCCCTACCGAAATCTTATACCGTAGGCTACCATCATATGATCACCTACGTATTTTTGGATGCTTATGCTACCCCAACATGGCCTCCACTGCACCTCACAAACTTGCCCCTCGCACTCTGCCATGTGTCTTCCTTGGTCTATCTCCTAATCATCGGGGCTACTTGTGCTATGACATTACTACTCGCAAAATCATCGTCTCTCGTCACGTCACCTTTGACGAGACAACCTTTTCTTTTTCAAATCTCCAGAAATTTCAGACCACCGATTACATCTTTCTCGATGAACCAAGTCTGTCCCCGGTCATCCAAAATCTATACCAACAGCAGCCCACTGTTCCGACAGTCTCGCCACTGTCCGGCACCACCCCAACAGCTCACTGCTCACCCCTACAACCCCCAGTCGAGTCACTTGCACCACCAGCGACATTGCTGCCCATCACTCTAGCAACCAGTCCCGCAGTTCTGCAGTTTTCCAGTCCAACACACAGTCCAGCTGAACTGCTGCCCACTAGTCCAGAACCAGTGGACCAGCAACCTCCCAGCCCCGACCCACCACCACTGCCGTCTCATCGCATGAAGACTCGTGCACAACACGGGATCTTCAAACCCAAGGTTCACTTCAATCTCTCCACACAAACCTTATCACTCATTCCAAAAAATCCAAAACTAGCAAAACTGGACCCAAATTAGAATGCGGCCATGTGCGAGGAATTTAACGCTTTAACCAAGCAGAACACTTGGGATTTGGTACCTAGACCCGAATGTGTGAATGTTATCCGGTGTATGTGGCTGTTTCGGCACAAGTTCAGAGACAGTAGTGACCTAGAGAGGTATGAGGCAAGACTAGTTGCCAATGACACTAATCAGTAGGAGGGTATTGATTGTGGTGAGACATTCAGTCCGATTGTTAAACCGACCATTATTCGGACTGTTCTCAGTATTGCTATAGGCATGCATTGGCCGATTCATCAGCTTGATGTCAAGAATGCATTTCTTCATGGGGATTTGAAAGAGACTGTGTACATGTATCAGCCTCCTAGCTTTGTTCATCCGACAGCTCCGCAATTTGTGTGTCGTCTCAGGAAGTCATTTTATGGATTGAAACAGGCATCGCGCGCTTGGTATGATTGTTTTACCAGGTATCTTTTGCAGATTGGTTTTGTATGTAGCAGGTGTGATACCTCTCTCTTCACTTTTCACCGAGGTAGTAGCACTGCATATTTGCTATTATATGTCGATGACATTGTTCTTACTGCCTCATCTAACGGTTTGAAGAATGAAATCATTGCTCTACTCAAAACTGAATTTGCTATGATTGACTTGGACAAGCTAAGTTATTTTTTGGGTATATCGGTAACCAGATCTGCAGCCACTATGTTCCTGTGTCAGCGTAAGTATGCAAAAGAGATAGTGTACAGGGCCAAGATGGCAAATTGTAAAATTATGCCAACTCCGGTGGACTCCAAATCCAAGCTTAGTGTCAATGACGGTGCGCCAGTTTCTGATCCCACTCTATATCGGAGTCTAGCAGGTGCTCTTCAGTATCTTACATTCACTAGGCCTAATATTGCATATGTCGTTCAGTAGGTGTGTCTGTTTATGCACGACCCCCGAGAGTCCCATTTTGCCGCCCTCAAACGTATTATCAGATACGTTAAGGGCACACTAGACTTTGGATTACACCTATACCCCTCTGCTCTAACCAAGCTACTTGCCTACACGGATGCAGATTGGGCAGGATGCCCCAACACACGTCGCTCTACCTCAGGGTACTGTGTATTTCTTGGGGATATCTTATCTCATGGTCCGCCAAGAGACAGGCAACACTATCCCGTTCGAGTGCTGAAGCAGAATATCGCGGTGTTGTTAATGTAGTTGTTGAGATCTGTTGGCTCCGAAATCTTCTTTTGGAGCTCCAGTGTCCACTCTGCAAGGCGTCTATAGTCTATTGTGACAACATATCTGCCATCTATATGTCTCATAATCCGGTCCAACATCAGCGGACTAAGCATATTGAGATGGATATCCACTTTGTGCGAGAGAAGGTTGCCCGTGGTTAGGTCAAAATATTACATGTGACTTCCTTTTATCAGTATGCAGACATCTTCACAAAGGGACTACCGCGACAGTCTTCACCGACTTTCGATCCAGCCTTAGCGTTCGGCCTCCTCCCGCTCCGTCTGAGGGGGAGTATTAGCGAACATTCTCTGTATATTTGTAATTATGATAAATGTATATTTAAGGTAACTTAGGATTCTAATTGTATTAGGAATCAACCTTTGTAAGATAAGTTAGAATTCGTATCATATTAGGAATCTACCTTTGTACAACTATATATATTGTGAATAATGAAAGAAATCTCTATCTTTCACATAGATTTGATTGAGGCAACTTTCCAAAGTTGAGTAATACAAAGATTGATCACCATAGACTTGACATGTTCAAGTATGATTACCATCAACCTCATTAAAAAAAAAATGATAAGTTGACAAACTTATTCCATTTGCGGATGTAGTGGTCAAGATTTACCGGAATTGTGTCGGTGATCTATTAATTCTTCTTTTTTTGGATTATTTGATTCTTCTCTCTTTTATACATATTTTAGTAGTAACTTGTTCTTATTTGCGCCCAATGTTTTTTTCAAAATTTGATCTTAACAAAAAACGGTGACTCCTTATTTCAGGTATGTCTTACATATTCATTAGGGAAAATAAATTTTATCCTCAAAATTTTAGTTTAAGTATTAGAGGACTCACCACATTTAATCTTCAATTAATTCATGTGCTTTTAATCCTTTTAAGTAACTGAAATATTAAAGCTAATAGGATATTCATTGATCTAAAGCAGTACATATCAATAAAATTATTGGTTTAAGGTTAAATTTTAATCTTAAAGACATGCACAAAATATCTGATGTATTCGTTTATTTTTTCATATTTGTTGTTTTAATGTAGTATTCTTGAAAGACATAGCAATATTATTATTTATAATAGTAATGATTAATTCAAAGTTAATAAAATATTAGTCATGTGTTTTTAATTCATTACGTTGGATGATGTTGTATAGACTCTATTTATTAATATAAAGATTTGGATAGTGTAGTCTAAAGTTCTAAAATAATTCTGTTAAATATTAAGCATTTCTTATTTCCTACAACGAAATATATTGTTTCATCATCCCATAAGTTATTTTTTATTTGGCAACTGTTTTTATAAACTCGAAACTTTTCAATTACGAGGGTACGTGTTTCAAAGTGTTCTTGAACTTTGTAAGCGATCAATGACATTAATTTGCATCTTAAATAATGTATAATTAAAAGAGGTAATCGGATTTATTTTCCCTACAAAATATGTGCAACGACTTGAGATGACATAACAATTAGTAATTATAATTCCAAAATATTAGAAAAATCACCTTGAATTAATAAATTTTTAATTCGTTAGAATGCCTAATGAATTTTCTGTAGTATGTAACGATTCAAATAATTTGTACAAATATAAATACATCAATTTTTAAATATATAATCGTACATGAGATATGATAAACAAACACTACAATTGACAACTTTTTAATTTGTAATTGTTATAAAATCGTATCTAGTATTACATAATTTTATGAAGAGCCTAAATTTTAGAAAGTTAAACTCAAATCACAAGCAAGTTTACATTCACAAATATTGAAATTGTCAAAATATTTATGATAAGAATGGTTTAGTATCAACTGGAGTGGAAGTGGACTTACAGGATGACATCACAACCCTCTCAATGATCTTAGTTGCATACTTCCTTTGAGATAAGAACAACACACATGTATGACAAGTGACATCAATCCCCAAAAAATAACTCAAGGGCCCCAAGTCTTTCATAGCAAACTCAGAGCTGAGCATAATCATGATAGAGTGGCGTAAGGCATCAGAAGAGGCAGTCAGAATAATATCATCCATATACAACAGAATATAGGCCAAGGACGAACCACGACGATAGATGAACAATGAATTATCCGACCTGCTGTGAGTAAACCCAATAGTCGAAACATAGTCGGCAAACCGTGTATACCAGGCCCGTGGAGACTGCTTAAGCCCATATAAAGACTTTTTCAACAAACATACATGATGAGGAAGTTTGGGATCTCTAAATCCCAAAGTATGATACATATAGATTGTTTCCTTGAGATCATCATGTAGGAAATCATTCTTTACATCTAACTGATGAATATGCCATACTTTCGAAAGAGCCAAGCTGAGCACAGTGAGAATGGTAGCCGGCTGCTTGACCACCGGACTAAACGTCTCACCATAATCCACCCCAACCTGCTGAGTCTTACCATCACCCACAAGTCGCGCCTTATGTCGTGCAAATGAACCATCTGAATTGTCCTTATGAGAAAAAATGCACATAGACCTAATAATATTAAGACCCGATGGACAAGGCACCAACTCCCACATCTTATTATCAATAAGAGCATTATATTCATCGGTCATAGCAATCCAATTTGGGTCATTTAACGCAGACACAGGAGTACGGGGTAAGGGTGATTTAAGAACATTATAATTTAAATTAAAATGTATCTTTGGTTTAAACACACCCCGCTGACTACGAGTGACCAGTCTATGACTTGAGGAAGAATTGGGCGGATTTTGGGAATTTTCTGGATTCGGGACGGACTGGCTAGCAGGCAGTGGGCCTGCTGGCCCAATACGGTAAAGCGACGCTGAACCGGACCGGTTCCAGAATTGGGGACCGGCCCAATCGCCGGAACCGACCCGGTGACGGTAGTGTGTGACGGACCAGTGGAGCCGGCGGGCAGTGGGCCCGCTGGAGAATTTTGGGTGTGGGACATGTCCGAAAAATGGTGAATAATATACGGGGATATACCATCATCCAAAAAATTATACGAAGTAGGCGCGAGATTACTCACCTTAGCAAACGGAAATTGGATTCATCAAAAATGACATGGCGACTAAGGATGATTTTATTAGAGGATAAATCAAAGCATTTGTAACTACGATGATTAGACGGAAATCCCAAGAACACACACGGAGTAGACCGGGCCTGAAGTTTGTTAATTGTGGTGGACGGGAATAACATATAACACAAACACCCAAAAACCCGAAGATATGAATACAAATGAGCCTTATTATATAAAACTTGAAGGGGGGAAGAATATGTCAAACCTTTGGAAGGAATTATATTAAGGAGATATGTAGCCATTTGTAGAGCATGATGTTAAAAAGACGGGGGTACGGAAGCATGAACCAATAAAGTTCGGACAATGTTATTTATGGTACGAATTTTGCGTTCGGCTTTCCCATTTTGTGAAGACGTATGAGGACAAGAAAAATAAAAATTGATCACATTATTATCACAGAATTTCCGAAATACCCCATTGTCATATTCTTTGACATTATCACACTGAATATTTTTTATTTCTCGTTCGAACTGGGTTCTAATGAATGCTCTAAATTTTAGAAAGATGGAGAAAACTTGAGATTTCTTCGCTATCGGAAAAGTCCATAAAAACTTAGAATAATCATCCAAAAAGAGAACATAATACCGATGACCCAATGAACTAAGAACAGGAGACGTCCATAAGTCGCTATGAATAATATCAAATGGCATTAAAGTATGAGAATTTGAGTCTACAAATGGCAACCTAACATTTTTTCCTAAAGAACAATACTGACAATTTGGAGTACTACGTGTACCCTTACATGAAATAAAATTATTTTTATCTAATGACGACAAAATAGAAGACCCCGGATGACCAAGACGACCATGCCACAAGGAAGGAGCAAGGGTTGCAAAGGCTGACGGCAAGGCTTGACTCGATGGATCGGAACCGGGTGTGATAGGATAAAGATCTCCCTTACTATCACACCTCATGAGAGTACTCCCCGTCTTGAAATCCTTCACAGAGAAACCAAAAGGATCAAATTCAACAGAAACGGAATTGTTAGTGGTAATTTACGGACATACACTAAGTTTTTAATCAATTTGTGAGCACTGTGGGGCCGTTGGAAGAACCTGGAAAATAGGGGTTGTTGGGCCACAACCCATTGCCCCAACCCCACTGCCATGGGCCCCATGGCTGGGACCAGTAGGGAGGTGGCCCACTGTTGACTGGACGGGGCCACTGCCGGAATGTTGTCCACCGGAACAACCGCATTTTACCCCGCGGTTTTTGCCATTATTCTTACGATTATTTTTGCCGCCACCATGAGCACAGTTTTGGCCCGAATTATCAACAAAAACCGAAGAATTTGTGGAGGACGTCATCATGACTACAGGGCTTGCACCGGTAGCCGCCTTCTTAGCCAAACCTGTTTCTTCCCAAGTAAGCATGGAGCGGGCTTGATAAAAAACGGGAAGTGGATTGCTTTGACGAAGGAGAGTCACAACGCCATTATAGGCCTCAGAAAGGCCGACAACCAATTGTAGAACTAGACGATTATTTGTCACAGGTGCGCCAACGTTACGGAGTTGGTCTGCCAACTCCTTGAGTTTCTTCCAATATGCAGACACGTTCGGAAATTCTTCCATGCGAACTTGAGAGAATTCCTGCTCGAGTGTGACAACACGTGAATGTTGATTATCTTGGAATATGTCACGCAATCTATTCCAGGTAGCCATAGTCGTAGTGTCCGGTTCAATGATCGTATGTAAGAGGTCAACCGAAATAGTGGAATAAATCCACTGGAGAACGGTAGCATCAAGAGTAATCCATAACTGAGGATCCTCCGCGGGAATAGGTGCATCTGGAGGAATTATGTAATGGATGACTTGATGGGAGATAGCGTGAATTTTAAACAATTTTACCCACGTCGCATATTGGACGTTTTCTATTTCAAGAACAATAGGGATGTTGTTCTTGATGTTAGAAACCGTGAGGGCAGAATGAAAAGTGTTCTTAGACATAACGAAAGAACAAAGGGAGAGGAGGGAAAATTTGGGAAGAGTGGAGGTAAAAAATATCACGAATTCCGGTGAAGGGGGACAGAAATCGAGGCAGTTGTGGCCTAGAAATGGCACAAAAACCGAGAGCAATATTGGGAGAACAAAGGCGGAAGCAAGTTAGACCTAGTCTCTTGATACCATGAAAGAATTAATCCCGTTGATTATTTTCATTAATTGAAAGAGAATATATACAAGTTACATATTTCCATAATAGGAGAATCCTATTCCTATTCTAACTCCAAATCCTTATTCAAGTAGTACAAGACTCCTATCACTATGGTAAGTGTACAAGACTAATTAAGGTAACCTTTACACTACAATATTACAACAATATACACAAATAATATACAACATGTGATGGGCCAACCCGAGATGGGCTGGTATGTCTTATATCGTGTTGGGCTTCAACCTAAAGGACCCGTGATATACACCATGTATAACAAGTGTATATCACTTGCTTAACTGGCTTCTTTTATAAAAGTCTTCACTTTCTTATTCAAAATGATTTTAATTTTAAAATTCTAAAGAAATAAAATTGGGAGAATCGTAAGTTGTTTTATTCTGAAGTGATATTAATTGTTGAATTCTAAATTTATTATACCTTTTCCCTATTTTTTCCTTCAACGCCATTGGTATATTGATTGCTAACTCTCATTCATGTACTCTTTTTTTTTTTTTGAATTGTTGAATCCTAAACTAATATAGATGGTTGAATCCTATTCCTGTACGATTTATTTTTTTGAGTTACGATGATAATGTTGCACTAATTATTATTTCATTTCCCCCTTTCTTTGTTAAATGCTATTGTAACTTTTGAGTCCTTAACCTGAAGTGACACTTTTGTGTTATTGTTTAAAATTATAAGTTTATAAGATTTATAATACATCCATGAAGGATAGAAAATAAAAATGAGATTTTTATTCTACACAAAATGTTGTGAAAAATCTTTGCACACGTAGATTTGTGTTTCGCTATTACTTGCTCAATCTGAAAATACCATATGATCGTGGTTAGCTTGATATTGCATTTTACCTTCTTATTTATTTGGCAGATGATGTCATCATATTTGTTAAGTTCTCAATAAAGTTGTCACCAAATTAAATCAGGTCGGTCTCTTCTACGCATCTTTTTAGACCTCCACCAATAATAATTAAATATTAATATTTTTTAATGTGTTAAAACTTTGAAAAATTGAACAAAAATTCAAATTTTTGAAAAGGAGATGTACCGCATCCCTAAGGTATACAAGAAACTAACTAAATTGTTTATGAATTGGAAACTTTAAAAATGAATACAAGGAAATAAAAGTTGAATTTATTACATTTTCAATCATACAACGAATGCAAAAATAAAATCAAATTCTAAAACAAATATCAGTTATTAGTTTGCCTTGTAAAAAATAATGGTGTTTTTTTTATTTTTTAAAAACTATTTATCAAATAAAAGGACTCCAAAAATAACTGTAACTTTTTAAATTTTCCAAAAAATAAAATAAAAGGTAAAAAGTTCAATCAACATTTATAAGGCCCTTCATGGCTTTCAATATTATATAAATATTTTTTATACGCATAATTGTTTTAGCTTTCTGTGACCTATATAAACATGAAATATATAGAGAGAGAGAGTGCGTGCTTGGAGATTATAGATGAAATAAAATTGGTCACATAATTTCATTTTTGGTATCATTTATCAAAAGATTAGACAATATAGCAAAAAAATATAAGTTAATCAGAACATTTCTGTAAAAGAATATAAGAGGATGTTAACTATTTTTATATTTTAATTTTTATTTATAATACATATAGTTTTAATGCTTTCATGGAAAGACAATATCATGCATTACTATGAGTTGGTTCATTTATTTTGTATCTTAATATTTTGTTGTCTTATTTTTCTTGTAATCTTGCACCACTACTCTCCTCTTGAGCCGAGGATCTATCGGAAACAACCTTTTTACCCCCAAAAAAGGTAAAGGTAAGGTCTGCGTACATTCTACCCTCTCAAACCTCCACTTTGTGAGATTACACTAGATATGTTGTTGTTGTAGAATTCAGATGTGTGGTTATGCGTTTGGATAGAGAACTAAAGCTACCTTTCTTTATTGGGGAAATTTCAAAAATATACAATTTGCTCACTTACATTGCAAGAAAATAGCTCAAAACTTACATTGCAAAGCTTTGACCCAAAACACTTTTATACAATGTTATACACTTTTATACAAAACAGATACACTATGTATATATATGTATAAAAATGTATAATAGTGCATAATTAGTATGTATACACCCATATACTACTATTATATAATTTTATACACTATTATAGAAAAACTAACTCCAACACCACCAACGATGGAGAAGCCACCAGCCATCATCGCCAGAGTTTCGTTCTCTTGAGAACTCCAAAACTACTAACGCGAACGAGAATCTCTAGTGAAAACTACCAGCCACACTACCACCCGATCTAGATCTGAGAGAGAGCGAGAAAGACAACGAGAGAGAGTGGCCGATGAACTCTCTCTCTCTCTCTGTTCTTTCCGTTGGTGCCGCCGCAATGGCGAAAACCACCAGCCACACCACCATTTGATCTAGATCTGAGAGAGAGAGAGAGAAAGAACATCGGTCAGCGCCACTCTCTCTGTCCTTTCTGATGGTGCCGATCGTCGGTTGCGGCGACGGCCGTCGTTGAAAAATACAGCGAAGAAGAGAGAGATAAGGAGATAGTAGGTGGAGAAAGAGACGGGGGAGGAGATTGTGGGTGGAGAAAGAGACGGGGGAAGGAGATAGTGGGTGGAGAAAGAGAGGGGAGGATGGAGATTGAGTTATTTTTTATAAGATTTAAAAAAGTAGGTCAAGTTTGGTAGCATTGTTACCCTAATTAACATAGGGTGTAATTTTTCCTTCTTTATTTGGGATTTCTCCGGTGTTTGGTATCCGTATTGAAGCCTAATTAAAATTGAATCGGGCATTGAAGACCCATTTTGGGGGTAGTTGGGAGAATTTTTTTTATTCTCGGATTCAAACCCGAGACCTCGTACTAAAGCTACCTTCAAATGAAGAAAAAATTGATTAGTCAAGATTCCAAGATTATAGGTGATAAAATGAGCCCATAAAAATATAACCCGCCCAATCCATCCAAGTTTGAATGGGTTATTGACCCGCCTATTTAATAATCCAACCCATTTCAGCCTATAAAAGATTGGGATGATATGTAGACCAAATTGACTCATGAGAAATCTTATTAAAATATTTTTTATTTGATATGTTATAAATAGTCCTAATAAAGAATAATAATAATTTTATAAGATATTAAGAAATTATAAAAATTGAAATAAAGTAATTAAAAATTAGTATGATTTGGTCGGATTGAGTTATGCCCGCATTTTAGCTTATTTCAGCCCAAATCATTTCAGTCCAAATAACTTTTGACCCGTACATTTATATCTCAATTCATTTTGACACGTCAAAAATCTGCCCAACCAACATTTGACACCTCTGGTCAAGATGCACCGGTTGGGTTCTATGTTTACTAAATAATCAACCATCATTAATTATTTGTATGAACATACATCTTTGGGCAACTTTTATTATATAACTCAAACATAATTTTTAATATAATTATCTAATACAACAACATAATATATACTATTTCACACAATAAAATACTATAATTATAAATATATATATAATTAACTCACCTAAAATCTTCGTATTAATAGTTCATAAGATAATTAATTACTTTGAATTCACTATATTGAGTCAATGTAATAACATTTAGTTTTTTATTTAAATTAATGTTACATCTCAACGTCAATTGCTATTATACATATACACTCTTATAAACAACCAGATTATACATACACTAGAAGTTAAAACTACTAAATTTGATAGAACAGAGAAAAGTTAGAATTATTAGTTTTTAAAAATTAATTTTATCCCAATTTTTCTTGTGAGAAAAATTATTTTCCAACTGTGGCTCCATATCAGCAAATCATGTACTTCTTCGTCTCAATTTATACGATATAATATTATTGATATAAAATTTAATAAAAATAAAAGATCATCTAAAATAAATTAAAAATATTTATATAATTATAAATTATTATAAAAAATAAAATTAAAAATTAAATTATTATATGATAAAAAAGAAAATTATATTATATAAATTTGGCACAAAGTACTAAAACAACAACAACTCCCCTCCCTATCTAGTTTCCCAAAGGATAAGAAATAAGCCAGGGAAAGGCTCTATCTTCTTCCTTCTCCTTTCGTTTCTTCATCAATCAAGAATTTCAAGAATGGCACAAGCACTAGCAACTCCTGTACTACCTTCGCTCTCCCTTATCTCCAACACATCTTCCATATCCAAGCACAATTCCTTCTCTTTCCCCACATCTTTTCCCAAGGTACACTTCCCTCCCTTTTCCTTTCTTGAATTTTTCCAGTAACCAACATGGAGTTTTTTTTGCTAAAGTTTCCACCTTTTGACCTTTTTAGAGTTGTAATTAAAATGGGTTTTGTTTTTTTCCTCGCCCCACATCATTCCCTTTTCTTTTCTTGAAAGTTTATCAGTAACCAAACATGGGGTTTTTGCTAAAGTTCACATTTTTTACCTTGTTGGAGTTGTAATTGAAATGGGTTTTGTTTCTTTTCTCACACCATCACCTCATTTCAATTCCCTTTACTTTTCTTGAAAGTTTCTCAGTAACCCAACATGGGGTTTTACTAAATTTTACATTTTTTGACCTTCTTGGAATTGGAACTGAATTGG
Organism: Anisodus tanguticus; assembly: GCA_034509755.1. NCBI lineage: Eukaryota > Viridiplantae > Streptophyta > Magnoliopsida > Solanales > Solanaceae > Anisodus > Anisodus tanguticus. The sequence goes on along the minus strand of CM067550.1, from coordinate 44,402,610 downwards.
GTTTGCTGAATTTTCAATTTTTTGGACTTTCTTGAGTTGGAATTGAATTGGGTTTGCTGAAATTCAATTTTCTATACTTTCTTGATTTGGAATTGAATTGGGTATTGCTAAATTTTCAATGTTTTTAGACTTTCTTGATTTGGAATTGAATTGGGTTTGCTGAATTTTCTAGTTTTCTGACTGTTTTGAGTTTGGACTGAAATGTGGTTCTGTGTAGATTGGAGGTTTGAGTATAAAATGTGTGCGTGTGGGAGGAGTTGAGGTTCCAAACAACAAAAGGGTTGAGTTTTCTTTGCAATACATTCATGGAATTGGCCGTACCAGCGCACGCCAGATTCTGGTTGACCTTCAAATGGAGAACAAAGTCATGAAGGACTTATCGGAGGAGGAGCTTATCACTCTCCGTGATGAAGTCTCCAAGTACATGATTGAAGGAGACCTTGTGAGTTTCCTTACTCTAATTTACCCTCTTTGTGTTTGTTTGTTTTCATGCCAATGTGAATATGCTCATTGAAACTTATAAGCTTAGGTAATTTTGATTTGGGTTATTTATTTCATGTTATCTTGGTGGGATTGAAGTTTCTTTATGCTTTATAATTTTGGATTGTTGTCATTATATCATTTGAGTTTTAAGTAATTCAATTTAATTTGTCTCAAGATAAAGTAGCAAATTTAATGTGTCATTTAGTGTACTTTGTTTAGCTTATTTACCTGCGATAGATACTGCTTACTTTTTCAGAATGCGATATCATGACTTATTCGCTTTTGATACCAGCATTTTCATACTGTTGTAATTGTAAATTATTGTTTTTGACTGGGTCCGACCGTTTCTCTTGCTTTGCTTTGCTTGTGCTTATTCTTTTTCTTGAGCCGAGGGTCTCTCGGAAATAGCCGCTCTATCTATAATGGTAGAGGTAAGGTCTACGTACACTCTACCCTCTCATACCCCACCTTGTGGGATTTCACTGAGTATGTTGTTGTTGTATAAAGTAGCAAATTGAAGCTGAAAAGGATATCTTAAATTTATTTTCATCAGACCAAGTCTTTAAGTCATCTTGCTTTTAATTAGAGTACATTTTCTTGATACTTTGGACCTAATAGTTTAGCCAACTTTTCAAGGAGTCAGAACTTTGCTTCAAGATGTTGAAGTCCAAATTTTAGAATTGTAACTTGTATATAGGAGCTGTAGACCATAGTTTAACATAGTTTTCCTCAAGACAATATTTTGTCGAGTAAGTGTCTACTTATCCCACACAAAAAGAAATAAGAAAATGAAGTAGCATTTGTAGGGAACTGTCTAACTTGCACAGACTTACTTTGAGGATGGCTGAACTCAATCTTTATTCTATGCAACATCAATCAGATAAAGTGACTTTATAATTTTCTGTAAACAACAACAACAACAACATGCCCAGTGAAATCCCACATCGTGGAGTCTTGGGAGGGTAGAGTGTACGCAGACCTTACCTCTACCTTGGTAGGTAGAGCGGTTGTTTCCGAGAGATCTCTCGGCTCAAGACAGGGGCATTTGTGTCTCTCCTCTGCACATGCCCACGCTAATAAATAAAAATTGGCTACAAAATTAGTTAGAGAATTGATACCAACTGACTTGCTTTCTTATTATCCAATTGCTTTGGCTTTTCTCAGCTTTTGCTTCTATGGCTTGCATGCTTTAAGGTTAATTCATTTAGGAATGTGTCCCTTTATTCAATGGAAGGATAAGAGCTAAAACTCAAAGACCAAAGAAATTTTATGAACACAATGTTTTTCTTAAAGAAAAATTGTAATGCTTCTTAGTTTTGAATTAGTATAGATGTTACTCAGTAATAGCAGCTAAGTTTCTAAAGGATCCGTTCAAAAAGGTGTTCTTGCAGAGCTACAGTTTTGATTTATGTATGCTTGTTAATATTGCTTATACGCTATTGGTGTTATGAAAGAAAATTTGATTAGACATTGTTGATGTCATAAAGGAAAACAGTAAACAAATGGACAGTTAAAAATAATTCTAAATTCATAAATAACAGAAAGTAAACATTAAGTTTTAAACTTCAGTATTTAAGACATCTCCTTCAAGGAGATCCGCCATTAACATCTAAATATTTTTTAGGGAAAAGGGTCACAAATACCCCTCTACTTTCATTTATTGGTCAATTTTATCTTCCGTTTCAAGTTGGGGCTATTTTTACCCTTGTCGTTACTAAAATTATCAAAAATATCCCCTCATATGACGGAAACCCCCAAATCCACCCAAATAACCCGATTTCAATTGAAATTACCCAACCCATTTTCTAAAAGCCAAATCACCCACCACGCATGTTTGCTCCAAGAACACCCTCACCGCCAATGGCCATTCCTCAACACTTGTCTTCATTTTCCCCCAATTTTAATTACCAGAATTTTCAAGAATTTATAATTAAGATTCGAATTTCTTCATTTAAACACAATTTGGTAATGAGATTGGCCCCGATTCTAGAGAATCAGAAGGAAATAAGTGATTTTGATTAATTCTTCTTCGTCTTCCATTGAGCAATTTTGATTTTCTTTTCAGGTGGATTCACGATTTTTTTTCTCGTCGTCGTTTGTTCTTGCTGATTTTCTTGTTCGATAAAGGCGGAAAGACACAACTGTCAACTGGTTCAGCTCTTTGAGCTGTAGATCAGTTCTATGTTTTTTTTTTCTATTTTTCTTTTTTGTTTAATGTATAATTTGAGGAGGGGCTTTGATTTACCAAAAAAAGAATCCATATCCATATATGCCAATGGCTCCAAGAACATCGTCACGGTCACCTGCCAATGGTGGAAAGTGGGTTGGGGTTTAATTTGGTTTATTTAGTGGGTCGCGGGTCGGGTTAAAAGAGAGAACGGGAAATTTCAATTGAAAATGGGTTTATTGGGTGGATTTGGGGGTTTGCGTCAAACAAGGGTATTTTTTATAACTTTAGTAACGGCAGGGGCAGAAATATCCCCAACTTATAATGGAGGATAAAACTGACCAATAAATAAAAGTAGAGGGGTATTTTTGACCCTTTTCCTATTTTTTAATCATAGCATCAACCACATAATTGTTACATCCTTCCAGAAAAAATATATGGATTTATTATTTCCTTCAAGGAAATCAATAACAACTTTTCATATACATCAATGTAGTTATAGTAGAAAGCTTTCTACAAGATCTGTTTTCATTTGCCTTAAAAAAATACTAGGGGAAGGACAGTCGCGGAAGTATAATTGGTTGCTTGGGGATGCAGCTGCTCTCTTTCTCCCTCTCCTGACCTTTTCAGATATTTGTTGTGTTTCAATTTGTGAATACTTCTTATCCTTGTCTATTTGTGTATTCTTTCCCCATCTTCTTTGGTATGAAACTAATGACATACTTTGTGTGATTTCATATTGGTGTCTTTATGTAAATGTACTATGTATTTGCAAGTGTAGTTCGGATAATGACGTATTTATGCTCATTGAAAGAAATTGATTGCTTGTTTTAAACAATTGACAATGTCGACTGAAATTCTTATATATATAGTTAGTTGGTTTGATTGATGCTTCCTATTTGCAATGGGAAAATAATGTTTGTACTTCTGGTGTTGGCTTCAGAGGAGATTCAACGCTCTTGCCATTAGGAGGTTGAAAGAAATTCAGTGCTACAGAGGAGTAAGGCACATCCAAGGATTGCCTTGCAGAGGACAGCGAACTAAGAACAATTGCCGTACTTTGAAGGGCAAGAAAGTTGCAATTGCAGGGAAGAAGAAGGCACCTCGTTAAATCAAGATTGATGTTTCATTTATTTTGGTAGCTAACTTGTAAAAGTTATACCTATTCCTATGGAAAACCGTGCATTTGTTTGTTACTGAACAGTATTTCCATTGAAATCATTTTTCTACATCTCGAGATAAGAGTTTTCATTCTCAATTGTGCCTTCAAAGAGTGTTGATGCATATTTTGTGGTTCTTGTGCCCTCAAAGAGTGTTGATGCATATTTTGTGGTTCTTGTGCCTTCAAAGAGTGTTGATGCATATTTTGTGGTTCTTGAGTGAGATGACACATGAAACAAGTATCATCTCTCTCAAATCTTGTTAAATATGTTATCATGTGGAGTAATTGCAAATTTACGTAAATCTGATTTCATGATTTGGTTTATAGAAGATAGGTCTTGAGCCGAAGGTCTTTCGGAAACAACTCTACCTACCAAGGTAGTAGAGGTAATGTCTGCGTACACTCTACCTTCCCAGGACCTCACGTTGTGTGATTTCACTGGGTATGTTGTTTAGAGAAATATGGTTAAGTAACGTATGGTCATTATAATTGTTGATGTGATGGACCTATCTTTGAGCCTAGGTTGAAGCTCAAGTTCATTCTTTTGTTTGGGCCTAGTAGGGAGATATGCTTCTTATAGTTCCTTCTTTGCATCTTCCATTTGTTTAAATACAGATCATATGCTAACATATTTGCATCAGTGTGATACCAGAGTGATTACAATTCGAGTCATAGCATTGTCAAGTGTGTAGAATTTGGTTAGGTTCGGATGATTTACAAGAATGACCTTGAAAGTGAATGGTCTTGACTTTTTGATCTTGCTTGCCTCATGGGTGAAACTTCAAGTTTAATAGTAAGTTTTATCCCATACGCAACACTTTTTGACCCTGAAGGTTTGCCCATGGGACAAACGGGGTCAAAAAATCAAGATCACTTATTTTCAAAGTCATTTGAATGTAATTTCTTGAACGTCCTCCCTCTTTCCACGTACACTTGTGAAAGAGAGATTTGAGTTCTATATATGCAGCCATTATTTACACAATTAGACCACTGATGTGGTAACTACAAGATAATCATTAGGGGAAACTTCAAAAATATAAGTTTGCTCACTTATATGTAAAAAATAGCTAATAATTTATATTGCAAAGTTTTGGCCCAAAAACACTTTTATACAATATTATACATTTATATATAAAAGACAAGTACATTATGAATATAGGTTTTTGAAGGTGTATACATATTTAAACACCTATATACATAAACACTCATATACACATATATACACCCATATACAATATTATACATCCACTACCCCTACCCCTCGATTTTTCCATCGCCAACCTCAACCACCTCCGGTGATCCCACCGTCTCACTGCGCTCCACCACCAGCTACTCCACAACCACCTCCATGAGTTTTCCGATAGATCTAGATCTAGGTAATTTCTTATCATATCTGAGCCATCGCAGTGGAGGAGGCGGCCAGATATGAGCCATCGAAAAAGTCATCGTCGTCGGAGAAAGAGAGAAGAAGCGCGAAAGAGAGCAAGGGGTCGTGGGTGTTGTCGCTGGAGCTCTGGTGGGAGTTCGCCGGAGATGGAGGCTCCAACAAGGGCCGAAAATGATGAGGGGGAGGGGGAGAGGGGCGACGTCGTGGCGATTTGGTTGTTGGATGCTCCGGTTCATCGGAGTTAGAAGCTCCTCTCCTAAGCAACGAAGGAGACGAGTACGAGAGGGAGAAGGGCGTGCGAAACAATGGGGGTAGCAGTTGTGGGTTGAGTTGATGGTGGTCGGAGCTCCGGCGTGAGGATGTTTTTGGTGGTGCCGACCGCCGGCGATTAGGATCCGGTGAAGAAGAGAGAGAGAGGGGAGGAGGAGTGAGTGAGTGCAGAGAGAGACGGAGGAGGAGGGAGTGGATCATTTTTTGCAAGATTTAAAAAGGTGGGTTAATTTTGGTAGCATTAGTACCCTAATTAACATAGGGTGTAATTATTCCTAAACATTATTGGTAACCCGGTAAAAATAATAAGAAAAAATAAACACATAAAAATTAACTAATGGTTCAAATAATATTTATTCTGTAAATGTATGGATCTTAAATTTAAAGAGGACTATAGATAGCCTAAGTCCCACAACAAAGTCAAATGAAACCTGATATGTCAAATACGAACTTAATTTTTACATGAAAATTGGTTAAGGCAACTGGAAATGTTTAACCTGAGGCTAAGGATTATTTCCAACTACATCTGTTTTTGATAGATGACCCTGTCACATCCTGAGAAAGTGTAGCCAAACAAAACGAATCAAGCACAGAATTTTGAAAACCGAACTCCCGTTTCCTTTATTTTCAGGACTTGGATATTTTCAATCAAGATTTAATTCTTTGAATAGATCGGCACAAAAAATATTTCGTGTCATGGGATTTTAATTCTCTGCAAACGGAAAAAAAAAAGAGGAAACAGTCAAATTAACACTATACTCTTTAGTGAAATCAGCACAAAAAATTTCTTGATACAGAATCTAAACAAAAACTATTGAATTCGTCCGAACCTATACCTAATATTGTAGCTCCCTTTGTACCTCGACGTTCTAAGATTTTCTTACTCGTATCAGGTTATCATTATTTATTACTTTGCCCTTTTCATTAAGCAAAATATGGCTTACCTTTTAGCTCACATGCAAGACCATAAAAGATGTGTCGCACTCTTTAGTACACAAGAAAGTCGACCTTTCTTAGGGTTCTGGAAGGTTATGCATTTTTCTTATAGTGTTCGGGTCAATTTATGCGTGCTATAACTAATTTCATTGGATACTTGCTACCTCACATCAGCATTATTGACGGTGCAATCCCTATCCTCATTTTCAAGATCACAACCCCAAAAGAGTCCTCTAATTTATCCTTTCTTAGGTTTCTTGAAGGTTATGCATTTAGCTTAAAGAAAATGTTTGGTAGATTTTTTTCCTTTTCAAGATCAGAGCCCCAAATATCCCTCTAAAGTTATCCTTTAACCAACAGATGGCTCACCAAAAAATGAGATATTGGGATTTTTGGCCCTCTTTTTTTTTTGGTCTTGAGATTTTTGGCCCTTAACTAATGGGATATCAGTTATCTTATCACACAACTTTCAGCAATGATGATGGCACAACTTGAATATCCTCTTGTCATACTTATTGTCCACGCTTTTAACCAATAAATTTTGAACAATATGATTAGGTGAACTAAAAAAAATGGAAGTATTCAACTTTTCCCAATTATGATTGCTTTGGTTGTATCATTCAGATACCCAACGTCCTTTTTTATAAAATGGAAGTTATGGATTACACAATTAGCTTTGTTATTGCTTTATCTTGAGTCGAGCTCTACCTACCAAGGGGTAAGGGGTACACTCTAAAATCCTAGACTCCACTTGTGGAATTACACTGGGTTTGTTTGTTGTTGATGTTGTAATTGTTGGATTATACAATTCAGACAACCTATATCCTTTCTAAGCATATAAAACTAAAACTGGAAAGAAAAAAGATCAAACCTAACATTCCGAAGTTGCAACTTTTCAGTTTGTAATATTTTCATAGTCAAATAAATATTAATATTTCTTTATCCTAGAGAATTAAGTGGCAATATTCTTTGGATTGAAAAGTACTGATAATTCTTATTGTAGATAATGCAAAAATACAGAATAACCAAGACTATGAAATTGAAATATATGCAGAATGACCAACACTACAGAATGAAATATAAAGCAACAAGTCAATAAAGTAGTAAACCATGGTAAAGTAGCAATGTTTCACCAGCCGTAACTATAAGAATGAAAACATACCAACAACACAAAATATGGATTCATAAACACTCAATACTGAAGTGTTACATCAATGAAACAGTGAAACCAGAGCAAAAAGATTATAGAAATCCAAAAAAATGACCACCTAACAAGAGCCTTTTGCAATGCAAATACTAAATGATAAAGAAAAAAGAGAATATTATGTTAACTTGCAGCTTCTCTTTCATTTTCAAGGCATACCCTCACCCACTTCATTTGAAGGTAAGCAACTTTTTTTTTTCCATCTCTTGCTTTTTCTTACTCTTCAAGTGAGAATGAGAAGCCTTAGGTTGTTGGGTGATAACAGTACTTAGAGTGTCATGTATTTGTCATAAGCTAACTTCTCATTTGCTTTATACATACTCCACCAGGATTCTCATACACTTCTATCTCCTCCTTCCAATATACTTCTATATCTATTTTCTCATTCTACTTTCTCCTTCTTCAGCTGGTTTTGTGTTTCAATGCCTAATATGCCATCGTGTCCGAGTTTGTTTTGCTTTTTATCATGAATTTCTCTACAGATTAGAAATTTGTATTCTTTTCTCCATTAATATTTACTGTTTTATCAAATGTAATACATCATTGAACCCACAAGCAAGCAACTGAATCTATTGAACGAACAGTTATCATGCCTTTCAGTTTGGTGTCAGCGTGGAACAAACGTCGGAGAAGCAAATCTGAGGATCAGCTAAATCCTTGTATGTTTCAGCCTCGTATCCTTCCTCCTCTTAATATAGCAGCACTACTTCTCATGCTACTGTTATTGCCTGTGCTGCATCATTTTACTTCATAGAGTTGCATATAGCTTCTGCATGTTATAATATCCAAAATATGATTTTTTTTTTTCAGGGATATATAAACATGTGGAATATTGGCAGATTGAAGACCAGAATCCACCTGCACCAAAGAGACGCCATGGATCATCAGTTTACACACTCAAAGAAATGGAGGAGGCAACAAATTCTTTCAGTGATGACAATCTACTTGGAAAAGGAGGATTCGGTCAAGTTTACAAGGGCACACTGCGGTCTGGAGAGGTAAGACAAACAAGTAAAGGGAGAAAATTTTGTTTTTCTTTGATAAGGTAGGGAGAAAGAATTTCATATTGGTAGTTTATTTTCTTCGTGTTTCACTACAGCAAATTTTAACAAATTAGATGATTAAACCATCCTGTGTCTCAGTAAGTGCAACATTAGAAACTTGAAAAAGCAGATCAACTAATATAAATTGTGATTGTTTTGCCTTGCCAATTGGAAGATTGTGGCAATCAAGAAAATGGATCTACCTTCATTCAAAGAGGCAGAAGGCGAGCGCGAATTTCGTGTGGAAGTCGATATTTTGAGCAGACTGGATCATCCTAATCTGGTATCACTAATAGGCTATTGTGCAGACGGGAAGCACAGATTTCTAGTCTATGAGTATATGCACAAGGGGAACCTTCAAGATCATTTAAATGGTTGGTTGATAAGCTGAACTTTTCCTTATTCCAAGACTTACATTTGGATACTTAACTATGTCTCAACAAAACTGCAGGGATTGCAGAAGTAAAGATGGATTGGCCCTTAAGGCTAAAGGTAGCTCTTGGGGCAGCAAGAGGACTTGCATATCTCCATTCAAGTTCAGCTGTTGGAATTCCTATAATTCATAGGGACTTCAAATCCACCAATATTCTTTTGAACACTAATTATGACGCAAAGGTACTCCAATATTTCATCCATGTTAATTTTCTTCTGATTTCTGATGGGAAGGAATCTCTTCATAGAACTAATAGATAATCCAATACTCATCCACTGCACAGATATCAGATTTTGGTCTTGCAAAGTTGATGCCAGAAGGCCAGCAGTCATGTGTGACATCTAGGGTACTTGGTACTTTTGGTTATTTTGATCCTGAATACACACTGGTGAGTTGCTACTTGCTTGCTTATTAAATCTAAGTCTGACGTTTCTATAAAGTTGGAAATCATATAGTTATTTAGTATTACTATTTATTTTCTTCATTATGACAAAACCAACAATCTCTGTCGAAGCCATAACACAAGAATGATGAAGAGAGTAAGAAACAAAAGAAATATCCAATGTGTTACTATCCAAAAGCAAGAAGCAACTACAAAATGAGAGAAAAATTAGTAATCTGAAACAGAATGCATAAGGTAGTGCCTGCTGACTAACAACACTTCTGCAAAGCACATAAAAGAACATTACGGAAAAAGGAGAACAGGACAATAAGATAAGCAGGAAACGGACTAAAAGAAGAAATCACATACGTAATTCAGCTTCCCTTTAAATATCTATAGTGATCTTTGTTCCTCTAGCTTCCTTTCTCTAAGAATTAAATGTGGCGTGCAAAATAGAGTTGTCTGAATGCTTTATCCATTATTCAAGGAGAAAGTTTAATATGTATTTAGTTGTTATCTTAAATTATGAAGCTCCAAAAGATGTTCAGCTGAGCATTATAGTTTTGACTCTCTCCTACAAAAAGAGAAAAAGCAGTCTCAGGTTCAGAATAGATCTTCAATCAAACTGAAACCATCCTACCCAATAAGATGCAAATTTAGCAAATTTCATGTTTATCAAAACTCAATCCATCAGGAGAACTTTAAACAAAGTATGTCCCATTCCAATTAATGCCAACAGAACTGCAATGCAACACTAGCAATCAAGCTTGAGTAAATCCGACTTGAATAAAGGGCAGCCCGGTGCACTAAGCTCCCGCAATGCGCGGGGTCCGGGGAAGGGCCGGACCTATTTTAATTTTATTGGAACTTTGAAGTGAGGCGGTGCTTCTTTCGCCATTCCCTTGACGGAATTTGGAAAGGTGATTTTGCCTCTTCATCTACCTCACATTTATTTTGAGGGTTTATTTCGACGGTAGGCAACAATCTCAAGATCGTTAGCTTTTGAATGACTTGCTATTTAACGTGTCTTAATCTATGATGGCATAGATGCACGGATTACAAATATATCATTCATTTGGCTACAGACATACCGTACCATTCTTAGTTATTACTGCACTGTTGGACTAATTTCAAACTAGCTTGACCAATGTCATTCCTTAAACCAAGTTAGGAATATGTATCACCTCATCTTAGAGTGATCACAATCCATGAAGTCCTATTGAGGACAACCTCTCCAACCCCTTTGATTTTAGAGGTGGCGTTGCTTCACATGAACAACCTTTTGCCCGTGGTTAAGGCGTAACCGGATCATACGTGATCTCGATACTCTGCCCACTCTAGTTGCTTTGCGATCGAGTGTCCACCCCTTTACCGCCTTTTTTAGGCCTTCAGATCATTTAGGACCTGGAAACTTCTAGCTCCACCTTACTAGGTGTCCATTACTTTTCTTATGAAATGAATTCGGCCCCACTCTAGTCGCCCGGAGGCTTTATATGACCGAGTGTCCAATATCATCATATCAAAGGAATTTTGGCCCACCGGGCACGTGCCCGGGAGGCTTTTTATGACCGAGTGTCCAATATCATCCTATGAAGGATCTTCTTGCCAAATAGTATGACAAGCTCAACGTCTTTAGCTTTTAGTCTTCTTCCGTTATGATTGGTGCCCAGATAATTCTTGGCGCTTACTTAAGAGTGGTAAGAGTTTTCGTACGATTAGTGGATCTTTCTCCATAGTATGTGCGACCATACTTTACACACTTTAGTAATTACACTTAAAAGAACGGATCTTCTTAAGTCGTTTACAAAATCCAATCTTTAAACGGAAAAGAAGATGAGATTAAACTTCTGATTTGTTAAAGCATAAGGAATATAAATTATTTTCATATTCCTCCTTACTTTAATCCATTTTTAATCGTACATAATTTAATCTTTATTCTTGACAAGTAAGAAAAACTACTTATCATTTAATCCTTATTCTTGACAAGTGAGAAAATACTTATCCCAATTTCGGATTCGGCTCACTTCTTACCACTTCATCAGGATCGAGTGTCCATTTTCTTCTCACCATTATTCGGATCCTTTGTCCGGGACGAGATATAGGCCTTCGCTACAAGATAGAATAACATCTTCACTCTTTCTCCTCTTGTCCTTAGCTTTCGGGACATCCTCAGGCTCTCGTGAGCGCTTGTTCCCACCAGTCTTGGTAGTGGTGACACCATGAACACGTTCATCATCATCACTCTCTTCTACCGAAAACCATTTCCATATCCGCATTTGGTCACACAATTTTTGACCGACATCTTTCGAATACTAATAGTAATACAATACAAATATTGTCTTAAGTTGTTGGGAGATTTTGCTCTATGGTACTTTAACAATTACCTTTATCTAAGTTAATCAATATTTCAAACAAGATAATGCTGACATATAAACGATTAAGCATTTTTCCTCTATTAAACAACACCTTACTATAACGAAGACATTCATAGAAAGATTCACCCCCAAATTGAGAAAGTAAACAAACAGTAAGAGGAGCTAAGAAATTGATATAGTCCTTACTATTTTGCTTGCTCTACAGATTTGGAGCAACTAAACCAACTTTCCTACCCCCTTTATCACTTAAGAGTGATGAACATTTTCAATAGATGCTGATCCTAAAAGTCAGTTTAGATAATGATCAATGCCCTTCCTCTACTTTCTACCGTAAATACACATATATACATTGGTCAGTCTTTTCTTTCTTCTTCTTTCAAAACAGTACTACAAAACAAATAATATTACCACTCAACCTGCTTTAAATTTCGTGTCCGGGTCTGACCGTTTCTCTTGTTTTGCTTGTGCTTATGCTTATGCTTTATCTTGAGCCGATGGTCTTTCGGAAACAACCGCTCTACCTACCAAGGTAGAGGTAAGGTCTACATACACTCTACCCTCCATAGACCCCACGTTGTGGGGTTTCACTGGGTATGTTGTTGTTGTTGTTGTTGTCTACTTGCTAGAAGGAACTACGATTAGTTTTACTTGAATTCTGTTGCAAACATGTGAACGAAATTGAAGAAATTTCTTACCTCATCCCTTATTCTTGTGATATAACTATTGAAATGATAGAAGAAAAAAGTAGTTCCTCATTAACCTTTCTTTCAGAAAGACCTAGCTAATATTATTTTTGGACAGACCGGAAAACTTACTTTACAAAGTGATGTTTATGCATTTGGTGTTGTTATGCTGGAGCTTTTAACCGGACGCAGGGCAGTGGATCTCACCCTTGGACCGAACGATCAGAATTTAGTACTACAGGTAAGGACTAAAACAATAATCCTAGCATCATATAGGAAAATTGTTCAAAAAACTGAAAATTGGTTCGAAATTTTTTCACTATGTGACATCCACTGCTTTGAGGATACCGCAGGTCAGGCATATCTTGAATGATAAGAAGAAGCTGCGTAAGATGATTGACCCTGAGATTAGCAGGAGTTCATACACAATGGAGTCTATCAACATGTTTGCTAACCTAGCATCTCGCTGTGTGAGAGCCGACAGTAGCGAAAGGCCCTCAATGGTAGACTGCATCAAAGAACTTCAGCTGATCCTCCACGCGAATACGAAAGGGCTAAGTATGACTATGCATACATTCAGAATGATCTGAGACCTTCTCTGACCAATATGCACCAAGAAGGATTCAGCTAAAAGTTTCAAATGTACATTGGAAAGAGAAATGAGGAGGGTAGGATGTAGCAAGTTGTCAAAATAATAAAAGAACACACCCAGATTCAAGCAGAAGATCTCAAGTTTTCTTAATAATTTAATAATAGCCTGGACGACTCTGAGTAAAATAAGGAGGTATTAAAGATTAGGAAGACAGCATTCTCATGAATGTCTTCTATTATTTTCTGGCAAGCCCAGTTCTGCTCAAACACATTAGTGCAGATATCTGATTATGTACGCATTTATTTGCCAATTAATAGAATCAATGGTGAGAATTTCTGGTCACATGAACTGAATTTTATGAGAAAATTACTTAAGTTTCCTGTTAAATTATGTAGTTACGTATAACATCATAATATTTCGTCCTCACATATCAGAGAATGAAAACTAAGCCTTCACTTGGCTTTCTTTTTTTATAACCGTGGTGTCCGGAACAGCTTGCGCCCACCTCAACTAGTTCCACGAGATACCTACCACCTCCCACCAACAACAGGTACCAGGTCCACCAAGGCTTAGACATATGAGCGCTGAGATTTGAACCTGAGACCTCATGGTTCTCATCCCACTTCATTGACCACTGGGCCGCACCCTTGGGTGCTCACTTGGATGTTTTGCTTTTAAAACAGATATATTTAAGTTTGACATATTCCCCGGAAAAGTTAACCTCTGATAACATCAAATACTCCCTCTGTCCCAATTTATGTGGCACCATTTCCTTTTTGGTTTGTCCAAAAAAGAATGTCATCTTTCTATATTTAGAAACAATTTAACTTTTTGAGATGATTTTAAGCCACACATACATGTAAGACTTGTTTTGGACCACACATTTCAAAAGTCTTTCTTTCTTAAACTCGTGCCAAGTCAAATGGTGCCACATAAATTGGGACGGGGTGAGTACATGTGTAGAAATCTGAAGACAACTATCACCTCGGTGTAAAAACAGACACATTTTTGCTTAACATTATGGAAGATAAGAAGTAATGGTTCATCACAAAATACAATGGTAAAGTTTAATCTAAGATTCAGGTCCAATTCAGATTATAGAAAGGAAAACAAAATAGCTAGATCAAGTTTGATTAAGTACATGTACAAACAAACCAGAAATCTGAAGACAACTTGGTGTAAAAACAGACACGTTTTTGCTTAACATTATGGAAGATTAAAAAGTAATGGTTCATCACATATACAATAGTATAGTTTAATCTAAGTTTCAGCTCCAACTCAGGTTAGAAAAATGAAAACGAAAAGTTATATCAAGTTTGATTATGTACATGTACAAACAAAGCCGAATGGTAGACCACAGATAGATCCCAAAGACCACAAATTTCATGTAAAGAGATGAAAAAGGGCTTGACAATAGAAAATAGCGTACCTCAAAAGTTGTCAATGATTACATGTTCACGTGTCCACTGAAGAAGTGCATTCATCAACTTCAAAAGGGCTTTCTGATTCTGGAAGAACTTTGCACATCAAGTGCTTGCGTCGCTGCAACGTCAACAAGATTAAAATGTTGTCTGTCTCAATAATGGTATACCCTGCTCTTTTATACATTTTGAGTAGAGCAGTATCAATCATTCGACAGTGCAAGTTGTTGGAAATTAGCCTTTGGCGGGAGTTGCGACCGACCAACTTTAACGGCTTAAACACTAGTGTTACGCATGTTGGAGAATCCAATTCTTCACACGTGCATGATCTACTAAGTACGTAGATAACCGTAGGGCCAAGAATCGTCAAATTTCATTAAGAAATGAAAGAGATATTGGTTCACGAAGTGAGGTGTTTGAAGCATGGAAAAGTGTGGTTGGGTTCAATTCTTCCTCATCGGTAGAGGAAGAAAGAATTGTTGTGTATATAAAACTCAAAATTGGTTTGGGGTTTGGGACCCCAAGGGGTATCACATGTGTTTAAAGGAGGGAGGACTTAGATGTGCTTCGGTTCGAGGAAAGCCCACGCGCGCCGCCGCCCGTCAGGGTTCGCGAGCTGTGGGCTGTTATCTTTTTGGGCCAGAGAACTTTGTCAGATGTACAGTTTGATCCCAAAAGTTTCATATGTACAGTTTGGACCAGATTTCTTTCAAATGTACAGTTTGGTCCCTGAAGTTTCCACAAAGTCAGAATGGGCAGAAGAGAACAGAAACGCCACAGCACTCAATTCAGCCATTTATTTTGGCTGAATTACTCCTCCTATAATGGCCAATCCGTTGGTCTTTCTCACCATTTATTTTGGTGGCTTTACTACCTCCATAATGGCCATTACTTGGCCAATAATGGCAGTTATGGAGGCAGTTAAACAGCCTCTCCCTCACCTATATAAACCACCCCTTGCACCATTGTTGAGAACACTTACAATACACAAAAATACACAAGCAGAAAACAGTTCTTCCTACAACTTCCAATCATCATTTCGTTACTCAACATTCTTCACGGAAGCATTTGAGTTTCCTTTGCTCAAGTGTTCATTTGTTGTTTTATCTTGGGAGACAGTTGTCCAGGACGTATAAATGATACATACGGGGCAATATGTTCTTAAAGACAGAGTGCCACACTTGACTCAGCATATACCAAAAACAGAAAACAGTTTCAGTTTTCCTTGTTCAACATCTTTGTAATTTTCAGTTTTCTAGTTGAATTGTAATTTCAATTCTTACATTAGCAGTTACTTGTAATTTCCGTTTCCTGCATCCTTTGTAACCAACACAAGTAAACCTCTCACTTGCTTTCAACAGATGTATGCTCCTTCTGGAAAATGATATTAACAAATAACTCAATACTAGTCATACATCCATTTACTCTTCTAATAAGAATGACATTATATTCATCAACTTTTCCTATTTAAGTATATGTTTCCATTTTTCAGACTTAGTATTTTTACAAGTCTTAGACATATGGGCGCTGAGATTTGAACCTGAGACCTCATGGTTCTCATACCACTTCATTGACCACTGGGCACACCCTTGGGTGCTCACTTGGATGTTTTGCTCTTAAAACAGATATATTTAAGTTTGACATATTCCCCGGAAAAGTTAACCTCTGATAACATCAAATACTCCTTCTGTCCCAATTTATGTGGCACCATTTCCTTTTTGGCCTGTTCAGAAAAGAATGTCAACTTTCTATAGGGAAATGATTGGCTGAACTGAAAGTTTGGATGTGGTGAAGTGAGTTTGTGTCTTAAGATTTGGCTTGAGAAATGGACAGTGTCTGATCATTAACTACGATATGTAGAAACTAGAAAGTCAATAAATGGGGATACTGTTACATTTTTGTATATTGCTAGTTAGTGTTTTGTAAATTGCCTCCAAGAGAGTTAAAATTTGTTTGAATCTGAGTGATGGCAAAGAAGCTAAGGTTTGTCTTCATATGGTCAAGTTGCTTTCATTTTGTACCTTTTGATACATTTTCTATATTCACTTCTTTGTTTTTTTTAAAAAAAAAATTCTCTATTTTTTTGAGGGAGGGGTTCATATCTTTTTTTTTTTTTTTTTAGTATTGTCAAAGACCAAACTAAATAAAGATATTAAAATCATTCATAAACAACACGGTTCAAGTTCACTGGGAGAAATTTTCTTTCATAAAAACATTAAGAGTGCATAGTGCATATATGAGCTATTCTGAGTAATATGTTGCTGGAACTTTTCCAAAATACCATCACATTCCGTGTCAGATCCTTAAAAAATACATTAATTTTAGAAAAGCCGACAAGCACCCATTGATATTGTTGAAAAGTACGAGTAATATAAATTGTGATAACCTACAACACTCTAAAATTGGGTATTCTAAAGAAATATGCTAATTTTGGGGTCAATCTATCAAGAATAACACGCTTATGGCTCTTATACTCTTTCTCCATTAAAGGGTCAAAATACCTTTAAATTATTCGAAATTGCAAAATGCCCTCCGTTAATAGTTAATCCAAAAATACCCCTATCGTTAATAGTTTCATCCAAAAATAACCTCATTCTTAGTTCATTGGATCAAAAATGCCCTTTTTCTAACAACATATTTTTTTCTTTTTAAACACATTCTTTTCCTAATAAAGAAAATATTTTTAAAGAACCCTTTTCTTGCTTCTTTTCTTTTACAATTTCTTTAACTAATTAAAAAGTAGAAAATATTTTTTTTCTTTCTTAACCTCATTTTATCAATTAAAATAGAATAACTCCGTGTATTTTTTAACTGATAATATAGGTTATATAGATAAGATCATAGTAATCCCATCATTAATTTTCATTTAGATAACGATAAATTTCTTTTTTCTAATAAAATAGAAAATATTTTTATTTCTTAATCATCTCCCAATTGAAGTAGGATAAGCATTTGCTAATATAATTCTTGATTTTAAAGTTAAATAAAAAAGAGTCAACAATAACTCATCGATGATATTCTAAAGATATTTTGTGATTTGAAGTAATGTAACAAATTTTCGTGTTTTATGACAGTATAATTGTTGTATCTTAACTTTAAAACCAAATATCATATTAGCAAATGAATATCTTACTTTAATTAGAAAAATATTAAAGATAAACATATTTTCTATTTTATTAGGAAAAAGAATTTTATATTTATATTAATGAAAAATAAATGATGGGTTACCATGATCTTATATATATGATCTATATTATCAGATTAAAAGTACATGGGCTATTCTATTTTAATTGATAAACGAGATTAAGAAGAGAAAAAGATTACACTTTTTAAATTAGTTAAAGGAGTTTCAAAAGAAAAGAAATTAGAAAAAAATTCTTTAAGAATAATATTTTTATTAGGAAAAGAATGTATTTAAAAAGAAAAGAAACAATATGTTTATTAGAAAAAAAAAAATTACCCCCAATTAAGTAACAATAGGGCCATTTTGGACCAAACAATCAACTGCAAGGGGATTTCTGCACCAAAGTACTAACGGAGGGCATTTTTATCCAATTTCACATAGTTAAAAGACATTTGACCCTTTCCCGTTTTAATATTAACATAGTAGTTATAAATGTTAATTTAATAGAGAGGAGTTCATATCTTCCATTTTTTAGTATAGTCAAAAACCAAACTAAACAAATAAATTAAAATCATTCATAAGCAACAAGGTTTAAGTTCACTAGGAGAAAATTTTCTGTCGTAAAAATATTAAGTGCATAGTGCATATATGAGCTATTGTGAGATACGTTGGTTGGACTCTCCAAAATTATTGTCTACCCATGTTGGATTCTTTAATAATGTACTAATTTTGAAGAATTCGACACGCTCTCGTCGATATTTTTGAAGAGTTCGAGCAACATAAATTATGACAACCTACAATATTCTAAACATTGTGTATTTTAGAAAAATATGCTAATTTTGGGATCAATCTATCAAAAATAAAATTACACGCCTTATGCCTCTTATATTCTTTCTTTCCCATTCTTCTCATTTTAATATTAAAATAATAGTTAAATGTTAATTTAATATAGAAAACCACTAACATACATCAAATTCTTATTCATCTGATAAATCAATTTAAATTAATAAAATTCATAAATACTACTTATATAAATAATGTGGCGATGACTGAATCAAATATTTAGTAGGCGTTTGGCCATAGAAATAAAAAAAAATTCACTTTTTTTGAAATTTTTGAAGTTGGAGTTGAAGTTGTGTTTGGCCATAGTTTTTGCAAATAATATTTGGTTGTTGGAATATATTTTTTCTTAAAAATGTGAGATATGATTTATACCTTCAATTTTTAAAAACTAGCAAAATCACCTAAAAATAAATAAAACATAACTAGTGCATAAACATTGCTCATCAATCACATTGTATTATTGTATTAAGCATGATTTATATAAATCTTTCTTTAATACAATAATATAATAAATTTTACAATTATTTGCATCTTCAACATGTATCGTTATTAATCACGGGCATAAGCTTGTTCACTGATGCATATGAGCTACAGAACTAAAATGACACAATGCGTTTTTTTCCGCCTACGAGCTACTATATAGTAATATTACACTTCGTCAATTCTAAATATTATTACAAAGATTCATTAGTACTAAAAATCAACAACACTAGTAGTAATAGATATTCTTTAATATAATCCTCCCACATTGTGTGAACAACTTGTTCGGATCGAGCATGCGTTTTCCGATCAACTGAATTAAATGAGTTCAAATTTATATAAATAAAAAATATAAGGTAAAATTTGAAAAGTGAAAGACAAAAGCAACAATCAAAAATAAAAAGTAAAAAAAAGTTTTGATTATTTTTCAAATTTCAAATACAATTGAAGTTGTGTTTGGAATTTTCATGACCAAATATTAATTTTTGAAAAAAGTAAAAAAAAAAAAAATTGAAAAAAAATGAATAACATCTATGGCCAAACGGGTCTAAGAATGTGTCAAATAAAATCTGCATTGTATGACGATTATAACAGAAAACTATGTTTTCCAAGAAATTTATATACTATTAATAGAATGTCAGTAGATATCTAGTTAACTGAACAATGAATCATATGTATCAAGGAATAACAATTGGGAAAGGAACCTTCTTATGAGAACATTCCAACTAAACTAAAGTCTTCAAAGTCCTTAATGTTTAGGGGTTGGACTATTTTGGCCCTTGATATATACCCGTTAAAAGAGAGACACATGAATTGGAGAGAAACACCAACTCTAATAAAGATTTTAACTTTGTCATTCTCAACACCATGATTCAAGTTACTCTCTAGAAGTGAAAATATATAAGGATATACACGGTATACAATACCTTGTATATATCATGTATATCACGGAAATACATCACAAGTGGGAGACCGTGATATACACGGTATACACTGCCGTGTATATTCTTATTTTCGTAATATATTATTTGTATTATTTATATATAATTAGCATTTTACAGAATAGGATTTTGAGAGTAGAATAGGTATAGGATTTTCAATATTATGAAAATTATAAATTGTATATATACTCTTTCATTAATGAAAATAATCAAGAGATTATTTCTTTCATGGTATCAGAAGTCTAGGTTTCACATACCTCCTTCTCCAACGTTTCCGCTACTCTCGGCTTTCTCGAGTTCCGAGCCCTTCCTCGGTTTCCGTGCCGAGTTCTTCCTCTTCTCTTCCCAAATTTTCTTTCAAATCCCTCAAATCGCCTATTGTTCTTTCGTTATGTCTACGTCAAAGAACATATTTCATCCTGCCCTTACTATTTCCAACTTTAAGAACCACATCCCTATTGTTCTTGAGATGGAAAACGTCCAATACGCGACGTGGGCGGAGTTGTTCAAAATTCACGTCATCTCACATCAAGTTCTCCATCACATAATTCCTCCCGCTACCCTTACTCCCGCTAAGGATCCTCAATTATGAATTACTCTTGATGCTACCGTCATTCAGTAGATTTATTCCACTATTTCTACCGACCTTTTACAGACGATTATTGAGTCGAATACTACGGCTATGGCTACATGAAATAGATTGCGTGATATATTTCAGGATAACCAACATTCCCGCGTTGTCACCCTTGAGCAGGAATTTTTCCAAGTCAGCATGGAAGATTTCCGAATGTTTCAGCTTATTGTAAACGTCTCAAGGAGTTGGCGGACCAACTCCGTAACGTTGGGGCACCTGTTACCAATAATCGTCTTGTTCTACAAATGATTGTCGGCCTTTCTGAGGCCTATAATGGTGTTGGAACTCTCCTCCATTATAGTAATTCCGCTTCCCCCTTTTTTTATCAACCCACTCAATGCTCACGTTAGAAGAAACATGCTTGGTAAAAAGGCGGCTACCGGCACCAGGTCCGTGGCGATTAGGGATGGCAACGGATCGGATCTGGACAAGATCCTACTAGATCCAGATCCAGATTCATTTTTCATACATGGATCCAGATCCATCGGGTCCATAAAAATCATATCCAAATCCGGATCCATAGGATCCACGGATCGGATCTGGATCCACATGTAAAAAAAAATTGCGTTGCTAAGAATGTAACCTTGCTAAGAATTTTTTTTTGAACTGACAAATGATTTTTACTTAGCTAACAGTTTACTGTGTTTCAATTTTGAAATGTTCATATGAGATATTTTGTTCGTTGTCTCGTTTGATTGTGAGCTATTAATTGAAAATGTTGGACAATGACAATAGTTGTGAAAAATACTGACTAGTATTTCCACAATGCAGAACTTGCATGTGCTTGAAATCTTCACAAATGAAGTGAATATAATTTTAACTACTTGTATATGGAGATGTTAGTCATTCACTAATATAAAATTAATTTTATTATCGAAGTTACCTCTTTATTTTTTGGTTTTTGAGTTAACACGGGGATAAATTAAACTTGTTTTGAAAATTAAACTTGCAAGGATGTGCTTAGCAATTTTAAAAAAATACTTATAAATAAATTCTAGGTTATGAATATATTTAATAAAAATGGATCCACGGATCGGATCTGGATCGGATACGGATCTCAAATACAAGATCCAGATCCGTCAGAAATGGATCCGGGTCTGATCCGGATCCGTCGGGTCCAAATTTTGAAGATCCATATCCTATAAAACGGATCTGGATCCACCGGATCCAGACCGGGTCCAGGATCCACTGCCATCTCTAGTGGCGATGATGACTTCGCGATAACTCTAACGGGTTTGTTGACAATTCGGGAAAAAACCGCAACAACAGTGGCGACAAGAAGGGTCAACACCGTAAAAATAATGGCAAGAATTGAAGCGGCAACAACGGTGGTGGCCGGAACAGTGGCACCACTGGCGAGAATAGTAACAACAGCGGGGGTGGGCCTCGGGGTTCGGGCCCCAGCCGGCCTGGTCTCAGCCTTGGGCTCCCTTGCGGTGGCTCCGGACCGGTGGCCGGGCCCCGCCATCGCCCTCCCCCTATTTTCAGCAGCCTTGGGCCTCGGTCTGGCCTCCTCACAGGCCCAATCTCTCGGGTCAGCAGTCTAGTGTACTTGGGCCTCGGCCCCAATAGTCCTTCAATGCAGTGGGACCCACACCAACTCCTATAGATATTGAGGCCGCAATTCATACGCTTGGATTGAATCCCCCAGACCCAAATTGGTACATGGACACCGGCGCTACCTCTCACATGACGTCCGACCAAGGTACTCTCTCGTCTTATTCCAATTTGAGCAAAATCGTGGCATTATTATTGGTAATGGCAATAACATTCCAATTCATGGTTACAGTACTACAACTTTGTCTCCCCCACATCCACCTCTTGTCTTAAAAAATACCCTTCATTCCCCGAACTTAATTAAAAATTTAGTGTATGTCCGTAAATTCACCAATGATAATTGGGTTTCTGTTAATTTTGATCCTTTTAGGTTTTCTGTGAAGGATTTCAAAAAGGGGATACCTCTCATGAGATGCAATAGCAGGGGAGGTCTTTATCCACTCACGCCCACCTCAAGTTTCTCGAGTCCAGCCATGCCATCGACATTTGCAGCTCTAGCTCCTTCCTTGTAGCATGCACGTTTGGGTCACCCTGGGTCGTCTATTGTTTTTTTTTTACATAAAAACAATTTTATATCTTGTAAGGGTACGCATAGTACTCCAAGTTATCATTCATGTCCTTTAGGAAAACATGTTAGATTACCATTTGTAGCCTCTACGTCTCGTACTTTGATGCCTTTTGATATTATTCATAGCGATTTATGAACTTCTTTCGTTCTCAGTTCTGTGGGCCATCGTTATTATGTTCTATTTTTGGATGATTATTCTAATTTTTTATGGACCTTTCCATTAGCAAAAAAATCACAAGTTTTTTCCACCTTCTTAAAATTTAGAGCATTCATCCGTACCCAATTCGAACGAGAAATAAAAATATTCAATGTGATAATGGCAAAGAATATGATAATGGGTTGTTTCGGAATTTTTGTGATACTAATGGCATAAATTTTTGTTTCTCTTGTCCTCATACGTCCTCCCAAAATGGGAAAACCGAACGTAAAATTCGTAACATTAATAATATTGTCCGCACTTTATTGGTCCATGCTTCCGTACCCCTTCCTTTTGGCATCATGCTCTACAAATGGCTACTTATCTCCTTAACATACTTCCTACCAAATGATTGACATATTAATCTCTCTTAAAATCCTCTATAATAAGGATCCTTCATATTCACATCTTAAGGTCTTTGGGTGCTTATGTTATCCACTATTTCCGTCAACTACTATTAATAAACTTCAAGCTCATTTTATCCCTTGTGTGTTTTTGGGTTATCCATCTAATCATCATGGTTACAAGTATTTTGATTTCTCGTCCAATAAAATCATAATTAGTCGCCATGTAATTTTTTATGAAACCTAATTTATGTTTGCTAAAGTGAGTAGTCTCGGGCTTAGTTCGTATAATTTTTTGGATGACGAGGTCTCCCATATATTATCCACCATTTATCGGACATGTCCCGCACCCAAAATCCGTCAACGGGCCCACTTCCCGCTGGCCTTGCTGTTCCGTCGAATTTGTCGAGTGGGCCAAACAGTCGGCCCAATACCGATCTCGGTACTGTTCTAGTGGTCCAGCCTACTGCCCCAATCTCCATTCCAGTTTCAGTTCCCGTCATTGGGCCAGCAGGCCCACTGCCTGCTGGCCAATCCGTCACCAGCCCACCCATTTCCCAAAATCCACCCGCTTCCTCCTCGAGTCAAGGGCCAGTTACTCGTAGCCAAATGAGTATTTTTAAACCAAAACAGAATTTTAATCTCAATTCTAATGTCTTTAAATCCCCTCTACCACGTAACCCACTGTCTGGCTTAAATGACCTGAATTGGAAATTGGCTATGAACGACGAATATAATGCTCTTATTGAAAATAAGACGTGGAGTTGGTCCCCAGTCCTTCTAGTGTTAATATTATTCGGTCTATGAGGATTTTACTCATAAAGATAATTCTGATGGCTCTTTTGCGAGACATAATGATCGATTTATAGATGACGGTAAAACTCAACAGGTTGGCGTGGATTGTGGTGAGACATTTAGTCTGATGGTCAAACCGGCTACCATTCGTATTGTTCTAAGTCTGGCTCTTTCAAAGGCATGGCCCATTCATCAGTTAGATGTAAAGAATGCTTTCTTACATGGTGATCTTAAGGAGACCGTTTACATGCATCAACCCTTGGATTTTCGAGACCCCAAATATCCTCATCATGTCTTTTTATTGAAGAAGTCCTTATATGGGCTTAAGCAAGCTCCACGGGCTTGTTATAAGAGATTTACAGACTATGTTTCGTCTATTGGGTTTTCTCACAGCATGTCTGGTAATTCATTGTTCATATATCGTCGTGGTACATTCCTGACTTATATTCTATTATATGTGGATGATATTATCTTGACTGCCTCTACTGATGTTTTGCGCATGTTTATCATGACCAAGCTCAATTCTGAGTTTCTATGAAAGACTTGGGGCCATTGAGTTACTTTTTGGGAATTGTTGTCTTTCGTCATGCAGGTGGATTATTCTTATCACAACGGAAGTATGCCGCTGAGATAATTGAAAGGGCTGGTATGTCCTCGTGTAAGTCTACTTCCACTCCAGTTGATACTAAGCCCAAGCTTGGTGCTGCGGCTGACTCACCTTACGAGGATCCCACTCACTATCGCAGTCTTGCTGGAGCTCTTCAGGATCTTACGTTCACGAGACCGGATATTACGTATGACGTACAACAGGTGTGTTTATTTATGCATTATCTTAGGGTGGAGCACATGAATGCGCTCAAACGCATTATCCGATACATCCAGGGGACACTTGACTATAGCTTGCATCTATATCCACCATCGGCCTCTACACTTGTCAAGTATACCGATGCTGATGGGGGTGGCTATCCAGATACCAGACGCTTCACGTCTGGTTATTGCATGTTTCTTGGTGATAACTTGATCTCATGGTCTGCCAAACGACATGCTACCTTATCACGCTCCAGTGCAGAGGCCGAGTATCGAGGGGTGGCCAATGTGGTTTCTGAATCATGTTGGTTACGTAATCTTCTCTTGGAGCTTCACTTTCCCATTCAAAAAGCTACCTTGATATATTGTGATAATATTAGTGTTGTATATCTTTCTGGGAATCCGATTCAACACCATCGCACTAAACATATTGAGATGGATATCCATTTTGTTCGCGAAAAGGTAGCTCGTGGACAAGTACGCGTCTTACATATTCATTCAAAGTATCAAATTGCAAAGATCTTCACTAAGGGTCTTCCCTCGGTCATATTTGAAGATTTTAGGAACAGTCTCAGCGTACGAAGACCGCCCGATATGACTGCGGGTGTGTGAAAATATACAAGGATATACACGGTATACACATCCGTGTATATCCCTATTTTGGTAACATATTATTTGTATTATTTGTATATAATTAGCATTGTACAGAATAGAGTTTTGAGAATAGAATAGGAATAGAATTTCCATATTATGGAAATTGTATATATATACTCTTTTATTAATGAAAATAATCAAGGATTATTTCTTTCAAGAAGAAAAGGGTTATCTTTAAGAATTTGAAGGATGAAGAGGCAACTTTCCACACACTGATACATTTCCTCCAGCTTCCATTTATTAGCACATGTCTAAACATATATAAACACCTAATTAGCTAACATATTCAGCAATACATTACAACATATCATCAAGATTCAGGTAAAAGCCTAAAATCACATTCTCCCTCTTCTGCCTCATGAGATAACCTACTGCTCCCATCATTGCCAGGTTCATGAAACCGGCAGACGACCAGAAAATAGAAGAAGTTGAGCGAACTCAAAAAAACAAGTAGCCAGAAATAGTAATCCAGGTGACCCTTATTTATGTTGCTCGAAAGCCAGCTCGTTTTACCTCTGGTTGATGAAAGCCAATCCACCCCACTCACCAGAACACTTCCAACCAAACTCGCCACAGCAGTCCCAATTGTGTACATAGCTGATGCGATGCTGGACATGCTCTTGGGTAATAGGGAGTAGAAGAATTCAATCTGTCCAACTGCATGGGCAGCTTCGGCCACTCCGAGTAGTGCATACTGTGGCACGAACCACATAGCAGACATGTTCAGTAAAGCACTTGGGTCGTCCTCATGCCTTTCCTCTATTGCCCTTCGTCGTCTTATGCTTTCTGTTATTGCTGACAATGCCATAGACATACAGGAGACCATTAAGCCAATCCCCATTCGGATGACAGGACTTAGCCCTCTTGGTCGTCCAGTATATTTTGATAGCAAAGGGACCAAAACACGATCGTAGAAGGTAATCCAGATTGTTAAAGCAATAACCATGAACACACTGAATGATGCCGCTGGTATTTCGAATCGAGGGAACATATGTCTATCCATGGTCCTTGTTTGAAGTACGGAAA
Organism: Anisodus tanguticus; assembly: GCA_034509755.1. NCBI lineage: Eukaryota > Viridiplantae > Streptophyta > Magnoliopsida > Solanales > Solanaceae > Anisodus > Anisodus tanguticus. Next base: position 44,376,103 of record CM067550.1, on the reverse strand, counting down.
ATGACTGGCTCATGGCCACAAAGATCATAAAACCGGTGGACCACATAGGAAGTACTCTAATAAGAGCCTTTAGTGATTCAACTTGTTCCAAACTGCAGAGTTTCCATGGATTCGAAGCTGATCCATCAGGATTCAAGTCTCTTTGAGGATCTTGAATGTTAAACAACGCAATATACATGTGATATACACTGAATATACATCAGTGTATATCACATATATATCACTAGGCAAAACAGCAAACAGCAAAGAAGGGCCTCAAGAAGGCCACCGGCAATGGGCCGCCTGGAAGGCCATTGACCGGAGCGTAAGCCCATCACGGGAGCAGACCCTATGATCACTTTAAAAGCAAAGTGTATATTAGGAGTATATATTTATGTAATATTGTAGTATAATGATTACCATAATTAGAGTTATACACCTACCATAATTGTATAGTTAGAGTTATGGTAGAATAAGGTTTTAGGAATAGATTAGGAATAAGATTCTCCTATTTTGTAACTTGTATATATATCTATTCAATCAATGAAAATAATCAAGGGGATTATTTCTTTCATGGTATCAAGAGACTAGGTCTAAACAAAAGTTTTTTCTCTCAAACTTTTGCCTCCTTCTTGGCCGAGACCCCCCCCCCCTCCTCGGGTTTTCTCTTCCAAAATTTCGTCTTCCGCTCTCAAAAACCTCTCTTAAATTTCCCCTCCTTCTTTGTTCTTTCAATATGTCTAAGAACAATTTTCACCCCCCGCCCTCACGGTTTCCAATATCAAGCTAAGTGTCCCTATTGTCCTTGAGATGGAAAACGTCCAATATGCGACGTGGGCGGAGTTGTTTAAAATTCACGCTATATCTTATCAAGTTCTTCATCACATCATTCCTCCCGCTAGACCCCTTCCCCGCGGAGGATCCCGAGTTATGGATTACACTTGATGCTACCGTTCTTCGGTGGATATACGCCACTATTTCGGTGGACCTTCTACGACGATCATTGAGCCGGATACCACGGCTATGGATGCATGGAATAGATTGCGTGACATATTCCAAGACAACCAACATTCCCGTGTCGTCACACTCGAGCAAGAATTCTCTCTCGTTCGAATGGATGTATTTCCGAACGTTTCGCATATTGCAAGAAACTAAAGGAATTGGCGGATCAACTCCGTAATGTTGGCGCACCGGTAACAAATAATCGTCTAGTTCTACGCTTGGTTGCCGGTCTTTCTGAGGCCTATAATGGTGTTGGCACTCTCCTTCGCCAAAGCAACCCTCTTCCCGACTTCCATCAAGCCCGCTCCATGCTTACGTTGGAAGAAGCCGGTTTGGCTAAAAGGCGGCTACCGGAGCAAGTCCATTGTCATGATGGCATCCTCTCCTAATCCTTCAGTTTTGTTAATAATTCGGGCCAAAACCATAATCATGGTGGCGGCAAGAATAATCGCAAGAATAATAACAAAAATCGCTGGGGCAAACGCGGTGGTAATGGTGGAGGTTCCGTAGTCGCAAAAACGTCGGTGGGTCCCATCCAAAGGAACAAGGCCCACCACCCCCATGGGCTCACAGCAGTGGGGCCCATGGCAAGGAGCAAATGGCAAGGACCGTGGGCCGCCAGCCCATACCAAAGCAAGCAACAGAAATTCCGGCGGCCGCCGGGCCGGCCAACAGCCTGTGCCCAATGCCCCAGCAGCTGGCGCCCATCGGCTGCGGGGCCCGGCCAGCGCAGCAGTGGTAGCGGTTACGACTGTGCCCAGCTAAGCAAGGAGTTCTTGGACCCCGACCTCCGCAAGCCCATCATGCAACAGCCCCACTCGCACCGATATCGAGGCCGCGATGCACACGTTGGGATTGACTCAACCGACCCAAATTGGTACATGGACACCGGGGCCACTACTCACATGACTTCCGATTCGGTACTCTCTCATCTTATTACAATTTGAGCACCCCTGGGAATAATTGTTGGTAATGGCGCTTCTATTCCAATTCTAGGGTATGGTCGAAAACGTTGTCTCCTCCCAATCCACCACTCCTCTTGAAAAATACTTTACATGCTCCTAAATTGATTAAAAATTTAGTGTCCGTCCGAAAGTTCACAAATGACAATTTGTTTTCGTTGAATTTGATCCTTTCGTTTCTCCGTGAAGGATTTCAAGACGGGAGTCATCTCACGAGGTGTGATAGTGGGAGATCTCGTATCCTATCATGCCCGGTTTCACCATCGAGTCCACCTTGCCATCGCCTTTCGCAGCCCATCTCTCCTTCCATGTGGCATGCTCGTCCGGGTCATCCGGATCTTCTATTTTATCGCCTTTAGATAAAAATAGCTTTATTTCTTGTAAGGGTACAAGTCGTACTCCAATTTGTCGGCCTTGTTCATTAGGAAAAATTGTTAAGTTGCCATTTGTAGACTCAAATTCTCATACTTCTATGCCATTTGACATTATTCATAGCGACTTATGGACATCTCCTCGTTCTTAGTTCAATGGGTCATCGATATTATGTTCTCTTTTTAGATGATTACTCTAGATTTTTGTGGACGTTTCCAATTGCGAATAAATCACAAGTGTTTTCCGTCTTCGTAAAATTTAGAGCGTTCATTCGTACTCAATTCGAAAGAGAAATAAAAAATATTCAATGTGATAATGGGAAAGAGTATGACAATAGGGAGTTTCGGGAATTTTGTGCTAATAATGGGATAAATTTTCGTTTTTCGTGTCCTCATACATCTTCACAAAATGGGAAAGCCGAACGCAAAATTCGTTCCATAAATAACATTGTCCGAACTCTCCTAATCCATGCCTCCATACCTCCATATTTTTGGCATCATGCTCTACAAATGGCCACTTACCTTCTTAACATAATTCCGTCCAAAGGTCTGACATATTCTTCCCCCCTCAAAATCCTATATAATAAAAACCCATCTTATTCGCACCTTCGGATTTTTGGGTGCTTATGTTATCCGTTATTCCCATCCACCACAATTAACAAACTTCGTGCTCTGCCTACCCCATGTGTGTTTTTGGGTTATCCGTCAAACCATCGTGGTTATAAGTGTTTTGATTTATCCTCCAAGAAAATCATAATCAATCGCCATGTCATTTTTGATGAAACTCAATTCCCATTTACAAAAGTTCATACTCCCGAACCAAAGTCATATAATTTTTTGGATGACCAAATATCCCCGTATATTATTCGGAATTTTTCTGACAACTCCCGTGCCCAAAATCCTCCACGGGCCGGCCCATCGCCCGCCGGTCCCACAAGATCATCGCCCCTCGTTGTTCCAAAGAATCGGAACAATTCCAGATATTGGGCCCGTTCTCACCAATTCGGAACCGGTCCAAACCGAGGAGCCCAGCTTTTTCGATTTGGGCAAGCAGCCCATCGCCCGCCGCCGCGCTCCGTCCCGAACCCGAAAATTCCCAAAATTCACTCCATTCTTCCTCGAGTCATAGACCGGTCACTCGTAGTCACGGGGTATTTTTACACCTAAAAGACATTTTAACTTACATTCGGATGTCTCTAAATCCCCCTTGCCCCGCAATCCGTGTCCGCATTAAATGACCTTAATTGGAAAATTGCTATGACCGATGAATATAATGCTCTTATTGATAATAAGACGTGGGAGTTGGTGCCCCGTCCATATGGTATTAATATTATCGTGTCTATGTGGATTTTTGCTCATAAGGAGAATTCGATGGGTCCTTTGCTCGGCATAAGGCGCGACTTTGGTGATGGTAAGACTCAAGCAGTTGGTATTGATTGTGGTGAGACGTTTAGTCCGTGGTCAAACCGGCTACCATTCGTATCGTACTTAGCTTGGCTCTTTCAAAGACTTGGCCGATTCATCGGTTGGATGTCAAGAATGCTTTTCTACATGGAGATCTCAAGGAAACAGTCTATATGCATCACCGTTGGGTTTCGTGGATCCCAACCGCCCTCATCATGTCCGTTTGTTGAAGAAGTCCTTATATGGGCTTAAGCGGCCTCCACGTGCCCGGTATACACGATTTGCGGATTTTGTTTCGACTATTGGGTTCACACACAGCAGTCCGATAATTCTTTGTTCATCTACCGCCGTGGTTCATCATTGGCCTATATTCTCGTTATATGTGGATGATATCATCTTGATCGCCTCCTCCGATGCTTTGCGTCGCCCATCATGGCCATGCTCGCCCGAATTTGCTATGAAGGACTTAGGGCCGTTGAGTTATTTTTTGGGGATTGCCGTCAAACGTCATTCGTGTGGCTTATTTCTCGTCTCAACGGAAGTATGCTACCGAGATCATAGAGAGGGTCGGGATGTCATCCCGTAAGTCCACTTCCACACCGGTTGATGCAAACCCAAAGCCGAGTGCCGCAAACAGGTGCACCATACGAGGACCCGACCCCAGATCGCAGCCTTGGGGCCCTCCAAAGATCTTACCTTTACCGCACCGGATATTACATATGCGGTTCAAACAGTGTGTTTATTCATGCATGATCCCGTAGTTGAGCACATGAATGCAACCAAACGCATCATTCGGTATATTCGGGGGACACTAGACTATGGGTTGCACTTGTATCCGTCATCTACATCCACACTTGTCTCTTACACGGATGTCGATGGGGTGGGTGTCCAGACACCGCACGGTCGACTCTCTGCTACCGTATGTTCCTTGGCAACAACTTGGTCTCCCGGTCGCCCAAACGTCGTGCAACTTTATCACGCTCAAGTGCCGAGGCGTAATATCGAGGGTAGCGAATGTGGTCTCCGAATCATGTTGGCTACGTAATTTGCTTTTGGAGCTTCATTGTCCCATTCGAAGGCAACCTTGGTATATTGCGATAACATTAGTGCCATCTACCGTCGTGTAACCCAACACAACACCGCACCAAGCATATCGAAATGGACATTCACTTTGTCCATGAAAAGGTTGCAAAAGGTCAAGTTCGCGTATGCCATGTCCCGTCTCGTTATCAAATTGCAGACATCTTTACAAAGGGTCTACCAAACGGTTCTCTTTGAAGATTTTAGGAACAAGCCTCGCCGTTCGAAAACCGCCCGCTATGATCGGGGGTGTGTTAAACAACGCAATATACATGTGATATACACCGAATACATACATCGTTGTATATCACATATATATCACTAGGCAAAACAGTAAACAGCAGCAAGGGCCTCAAAGATGGGCCACCGGCAATGGGCCACCGAAGGCCATTGCACCGGGAGCAAGCCCATCACGGGAGCAGACCCTATGATCACGGAAAAGCAAAGCAGTGTATATTAGGAGTATATATTTATGTAATATTGTAGTATAATGATTACCATAATTAGAGTTATACACCTACCATAATTGTATAGTTAGAGTTATGGTAGAATAAGGTTTTAGGAATAGATTAGGAATAGGATTCTCCTATTTTGTAACTTGTATATATATCTATTCAATCAATGAAAATAATCAAGGGGATTATTTCTTTCATTGAATTATACAAGCTCTATTTAAGCACCTGTAACGAACAATAAAATCTTACGCCAATCAACTACAATATCATATAGCACCGGAAAAGGCGAAAAGAGTAGTGACAAGAAATTACAGCTGTAGTTCTGTGATTAACACATCATAAAGTCTTCGAACTCATATTTGATTGTTTAAGACAAAGTGCATTGCATATTCGAGGAATATTGACAATGGAAGTGCCATTGGGGAAAATATGGAGGCACTGACCTGAAGTCATTTGACGGTGACAAGAACTCTGATCCAAGCGGCCAATGATAGTAGTCACCGCAATAAGTCAATGGAAGACTGGTATTTCTTTTCCTAAAAGCTGCTACAACTACTTGAAGCAATCCTATGAGCAAGCTTTCTTTAGCTTTCACTTTGATATAAAGAGGAGAACCGATTAGGAACATTGAGACAGACAAAAACATGAGGATAACAGGGATACCAAATCCAACTTGCCAACCATAACGATCTTGAATATAAACAATAATGGTAACTGCAAAAATAGTTGAAATCCCTATGCTAGCATAGTACCAGTTGAAATAGCTATCAATAAGCCTCTGGTTCTCAGGGTTCTCTTTCTTTTTCAGTTGATCGGCACCAAATATTATAGAACAAGGTCTAACAAAACCAGCTCCAAGGGACATAAACCCAAAAGATGAAAATAGAACGATAAGTTGGAGTGCTGTTGGTCCATTACAAACATGTTGGAGCTGAGAGCAGGGTGAAGACTTGAGTTGTGGAATCATGGCAGTGAGCCAAAGAATAATCATTCCCTGTTGAAAAAGAAAGTTAAACTCTCTAGTCATACAAGCGTTATACAAGAAAGAGACCAACGAAATGCTAATAGTCAAGCACCAACATAACTGAATTTATTGGGAATTCATACAGCTGATAGTTGCATCAGAAGGCCAAGGATACACAACAAATGCTGAAGAGATATAAGTAGGAACAAATTACATTGTCTTGAATGCCGACTGAAAGATTCAGTTTTTGCGCATTGAGGTTAACAAAGAGAAGAAACTGCAGTGAGATATTCATTTCCCCTACAATGATAAAAGATTGTTGCTAGATGGATGGAGCAAAGTATTAACGATTAAAGAAACAGAAATAGAAAAGCTGACGAAGGAATCTTTATTTTTATGCTAATGAAATAAGAAAGCTATAATAAGATACTATGGTATAAGCAGTATAAGCAGGAAATGACAGAAATGTTTGAAAAAGTATTTGAAGTTTTTTGAACCAAGAGGGTGACTCCTCAACAGGAAATGGTATAAAATTACCAATCACAATTTGAATACAAGAAAATGACCTTACAAAGATCTCCTATGTTTTATAGTACCAATCTCCTATGTCATAACATAAAAATCTCCGATGAGATGGGCCATATAACTCAAAGTCTAAAAGAACATGTGTAATGGACCATATAACTACCGAACCCCTCCTGAAATGAAAATAGTCTAAGGAGTTCAAAATGAACATGATTGGAATAACTGTTAGCAGAAGTAACATAGTTTAGAAATTGACTGTTAGAAGAACATCAAATGAAATCAGAAACAAACGCAGCTTGATTGATACTTGGACTTACATAAGCTGCTCATGCATCTGTTGCATTTCTTGCATTAATCTTAATAAGATCTTTCGCTCAAGGCAACTAGTACTAGAGATTAACTAAGACCTTATGTTTCAGTAATTATTCGTTTACCCTGCCATTACCGATTTACAGTAACATGCAATGACATGATATTAAAGCATAGGTTAATTTCTCATATGGTCACTGACCTTCACCCGTCATAACAGTTAATTAATCCAACCAATTTTTTTGTCACATTAAAGTAACAGAACTTTTCTTACTCTAACATTAAGAGTGTGTGTTTGGTATGGAGGAAAATATTTTTCCTATTTTCCCATGTTTGGTTGGACAAAAATTTTGGAAAACATTTTCACTGCGAAAACAAGTTTCTTAAAAATGAGGAAAATGACTTCCTTAATGGAGGTAAGAAAAACAAGTTCCATAAGTGACATTCCAAGTTCATTGTTTCCTCTCCACCCACGCAACGCCCCGAACCCGCACCCCTTTCCACCCCAGAGGCCCTACTCCCCACCCCCATAATGTTTTGCTAGATTATATATAAATGCTCTTAGGATAGTATTTTTTGCTTACTTAACAAACACTAGAAAATAAGTAATAAAAACACTTATTTTCCCAGAAAACATTTTCTGTCATACCAAACACACCCTAAGTCACAAAACTACTTTTTCGTCAGTTAAAGTATGAATTGCTCAGAAACTACTCTAAAAGAGTTGCTTCCTTGTTGGACAATCAGTACAAATCAATTAGAAAAGATGAAATGGCAAAGGTTGGGGATGAAACTCACAATGAGGGTGGAAATGGATCCAACAGCAACAGCCTTGAACCGACCCAAGTAGGAATCAGAAATAATGGCCCCAACAATGGCCAAACCATTTGAAAGTGCAGTCCATATTCCAAGAATGCTAGTTCCTGTGGCAGCACTCATATGATAAAATGCCATCAAATAGATTATCATGTTCATTTGTAAACCATAACTTGCCACCCTCTCAAATGATTCATTCACTGCAAGAAACAAAAATTAAAATAATTAGTACTTAATGCATGCAAACAATTTAAAGAAAACAATAGAAAAAATGGGGGAAAAAAGGCAGTACTTACCAATTATGAAAGGCATGGTTCTAAGACCACCCTTTCTTGATCTCTCTTCAACTTCTGTTTCTGTGCCCATTTTCACTAATACTCTTTTTTTTTTCTTCTTCAGTTCATTCTTTGTGCTTAATATGAACAAAAAGAGAGAGTGAAAAACATTAGAAACATTGAATACCTTACCTCAAATTTGATGCTTCCAAAGCACTTCTCGTATTCAGTGAAATTATTTCTCTAAACTAGATTATACATTGATTTTTATTCTCTTTCCTTCACTTTTACATGTTCACAATTGACTTTGTCCTTAAAAATTAATGAAAGTGTAAAATTTATCATAATATCCATATTAATTGATGTATAGTTTTAATTTGAAAATGATTTGAAATGAGTAATTAATACTATAGGTAAAACAAAAAAAATAAAATTATCTTTCTCTTGATATATGAAAAATAATAATTAAAAATAAAATTTTATTTTAATATAGTGGACAAGTAAAAGTGACGGAAGGAAATATATTGAAATTTTTTGTTTTCAGTTTAGTGTCTTTCCTATGGTTCTTGCTGTAATAATACCCCTTGTCTGAAAAGAAAATCTGTCAAAACAGATGCAAGAAACCAAAAAATGCCAGTGGTCCTATTAAATTGCTTAGGGCCATAGACTTTTCTTAAATCATTAACTGCAACATTGGACCTCTATAGATCCCACTTAGAATTAGTATTAATTAACTCAACATTTCTTATCTAAGGTTGGAATCGGCCTCCAAGTTTTAAAAAATACGAATTGATCCAATATAACAAATAGTAGTAAAATAAATCAAAATCAAAATATAAAAATATATTTTTTACCTTATAAAAGAAAGAAGTATAAAAATTATATTCTCCTTTCCCATCCCATTCCACACTATTTTTCGTCCACATATCTGAAATATACTTCATTAACCATTGTGAAACTTGAGCTTCAAACATGAAAAAATGAGTTACGAAGGTTGAGGATCTTTTGAGAATTCTCAATCTCAAATTTGAGGAAATTTGGATAAGATTTAAGGTAATTTTTGTATAAAATTTCAGATTTGAACACATTAGATTTATGTTTAATATTCAGATCTAATCGATCTATATACTAAATGACTTGAAAGTATCGTGATGTATAATATATTTTAACTGAGCCATATACTAAATAACCTAGATGTTCTTATGTTGCATTCCGTTTAGGTGAAGCGGCACTTTATAAACCGCTCATGGTCACATCTTTTCAAGAGAAATTTCAAAAGTGTGTTGTGATTCATAATAGAGTTTAACCCAATCTATACTAAACGACCTAGATGTGCTCAATTATTTTTATTCATAAATCATAAGAGAAGTGGTGAAGTTTATTGTTAGCAGCACATCACGGGTTCGAACCTTACCGTAATCCAGGTGACCCCTATTAATGTTGCTCGAAAGCCAGCTCGTTTTACCTCCGGTTGATGAAAGCCAATCCACTCCACTCACCAGAAGACTTCCAACCAAACTTGACACAGCAGTCCCAATTGTGTACATAGCTGATGCCATGCTGGACATGCTTTTGGGTAACAAACAGTAGAAGAACTCAATTTGTCCAACTGTATGGGCAGCTTCAGCCACTCCTAGTAGTGCATACTGTGGCACGAACCACACAGCAGACATGTTCACTAAAGCACTTGGGTCGTTCTCATGCCCTTCCTCGTCTTATGCTTTCTGTTATTGCTGACAATGCCATAGACACACAGGAGACTATTATGCCAATCCCCATTCGGAAGACAGGACTAAGCCCTCTTGGCCGTCCAGTATATTTTGATAGCAAAGGGACCAAAACACGATCATAGAAGATAATCCAGATTGTTAAAGCAATCATCATGAACACACTGAATGATGCTGCTGATACTTCGAACTGAGGGAAGATATGTCTATCCATGGTCTTTGTTTGAAGTACGGAAAATGGGAATTGACGCGTCATCGCAAAGATCGCAATACCAGTGGACCACATTGGAAGTACTTTAAGAAGAGCCTTCAATGATTCAACCTGCTCCACACTGCAGAGACTCCACGGATTTGAAGCTGATCCATCTGGATTCAAATCTCGTTGGGGATCATGAATCATGTAGGCTCTATTTAAAAACCTATAACATACAGTGAAATCTTTAGCCAATGAACTGCAATATCATTTAGCACAGGAAAAAGTGAAAGAGTTGTGACAATTATAGCGACAGTTCTGTTATTAACACAATCATGAAGTCTTAAAACTCATATTTGATTGTTTAACACAAAGTGCATCAGTGCATGGCATATTCGAGGAATATTGACAACTGCATTAAGGAAAAGATGGAGGCATGCACTGACCTGAAGTCATTTGACGGTGCCAAGATCTCTGATTCATGTGGCTGATGATAGCAGTCATCAAAATCAATTAGTGGAATATTGGCAAATCTTTTCCTAAAAGCTGCTACAACTGCTTGAACCAATCCTATGAACAAACTTTCTTCAGCTTTCACTTTGATATAAAAAGGAGACCCGATTAGGAACATTGACACGGACAAAAACATGAGGATGACTGGGATGCCAAAGCCAACTTGCCAACCATAATTATCTTGTATATAAATGATAATGGTAACTGCAAAAATAGTTGAAATCCCTATGCTGGCATAGTACCAGTTGAAATAGCTATCAATAAGCCTCTGGTTCTCAGGTTTCTCTTTCTCCTCTAGTTGATCGGCACCAAATATTATAGAACAAGGTCTAACAAAAACAGCTCCAAGGGACATAAACCCAAAAGATGAAAATAGAACGGCAAGTTGGACTGCTGTTGGTCCATTACAAACATGTTGGAGCTGAGAGCAGGGTGAAGATGTGAGTTGTAGAACCATGGCAGTGAGCCAAAGAATAATCATTCCCTGTTGAAAAAGAAAGTTAAACTCTCTAGCAATATACTAGAAAGAGACCAAATAGGTTGCTAAAAGTCAAGCACAAACACAATTGAACTTATTGAGGATTCCTACAACTGGTAGTCACAGCAGGAAAAAAAGGAGATATACAGTGCACAAGAAAATGCTGAAGAGATAAACTTAGGAACAAATGACATTATCTTGAATGTTGACTGAAAGATTATGATCATTTCAGGTTAACAAAGAGAAGGACCGGAACTTAAAGATATTTGTTTCCTCAAACTTGCTGCTAGATGGATGGAGCAAAGTGTTACAACATATAGATACAAGAATAAAGATGCTGACCAAGAATTTGTTTGCTAAGGGGAAATCAGATCTGATGTAGTAGCATGAAATAGCGAAAACTACAATTGAATACAATCGTACTAGACGAGTCTTTTTATTCTAATCGGGTGAAGCAGGAAATGACAGAAATATTTAGAAACTGTATCATATTTTTGGAACTAGAGGTCAAGTCCTGAAATGAAAATAGTTTCTGGATTTTCAAAAGTGCACATGGTCATGTAACAGTTAACCAAAGTGACATTATTTAGAAAGCAACAGTCAGATGAATTTCAAAAGGCAAACATAAGAGAAACAGTAAGAAGGAACCATTGGTTAGTACTTGCAAAGAAATCCTGGTGGTCTTTACTCTTAGCAGCTAGACTGGATTCTACCTATATATTTTCAAGAGGCTCCTTCTTATGATAAATTTTGGAACTGTCAACATATGACTTCACAAAGAGCTTGCTTAGTGAAAGGACTCATTCTGAATATCTCTAAGACATGAATCCATCTCTTTCACCTAGAAGGTGTTAATTCATTTACCCTTTTAGATGGGCGGAGCTACCTTCATCGAAAGGGTACGTGGTCAACTCAACACCCTTCTCATAAAATTACAATGTGTATGTAGGTCAAATATTATTTTTATATGTATATATTAAATCTTGAACACCCTTAGCGAAATTCCTGGTTTCACACCATTGTTATGTGAAACTCAAACCAATTAAACTAGAACAGTTGAAGCAAAATGTATATATTAAATCTTGAACACCCTTAGCGAGATTCCTGGCTTCACATTATTGTTAGGTGAAACTCAAACCAACTACTAAATAGAACAACTGAAGCAAAACATATATATTAAATCTTGAACGCCCTTAGCAAAAATCTTAGTTTCACCACTGCGTGACCATTGTTAATTTGTTATGTGAACTCAAACCAAAACTAACTAGACCAACTGAAGCAAACAATGGAATCCAAGTTTTTAGTATTCCAAACAAATCATAGTCTTGAAATTATGAAATGTCAAGATTTAATATGCAACTTACTATAAGGGTGGATATGGATCCAATAGCAACAACCCGGAACCGACCCAAGTAAGAATCAGCAACAAATGCCCAACAACAATGGCCAGCCCATTTGAAAATGCATTCCATATTCCAAGAATGCTAGCTCCTGTTGCAGCACTCACTTGATAAAATGTCATCAAATAGATTATCATGTTTGGTTGTAAACCAAAACTTGCCACCTTCTCAAATGATTCATTCACTGCAAGAAAAAGAAAGTTAAAATAATTAACGTAGTACTTAATGCATGCAAACAATATAAAGAAAATAATAGAAAAAATGGAGAAAAAAAGCACTACTTACCAATTATGAAAGGCATGGTTTTTAGACCACCCTTTCTTGATTTCTCTTCAAGTTCTGTTTCTGTCACCATTTTCACTAACACTCTTTTTTTTCCTTCTTTAGTTCACTCTTTGACTTAATATGAACAAAAAGAAAGAGAAAGAGAATATATAAACGTTAACCCAATGTTACCTTAATTCCCTCGCATTAAATTCGATACTTCTAATTTAGTAATTTATTATTCAGTAAATTAATGTGCTACTACTTAGTTCATATGTTGACTTCTATATTGAGAATCATTCCTTTCAAATTAAATTTCTACTATTTTACAGTTCCTGCTGTAATAATATACATTATCCTTACACTTCTCTTAAATAGTACTCTCTCTATTTGAAAATAAATAAATTTTTGCGATGTGCACATCCATAAGAAAGCTAATTAAAGATATTAATAATTAAAGGGTAATTTGTCAAGATTATCCTTTTGCTTCTTCTTTCCAAACTTTTCTTAAAACTAGATATAATCATTAAAATAATGGATAATTTGGAAAAATTTAATTAATATATCTTTGAACTTTGAAAAATTCATTCTTTTTTTACCATAAAAATGTGCCAAAAAAATATTTATATTGAAATGGAGGGAGTAGCTACAAAATTGTGAGATTCATAGTTAGGAAGGAAAATCAAACTATTAACGAGCTGAGACTATTTTTCTTGTACTACAAAGTTGTAGTTCTTTTAATAGTCATTTGATTTGAAGTGATTAAACATTCATAAATAAAGTACTAGTCGAAGAAGTATAAAGTTTTTTTTTTCAACATAAAAATATCTTTTATGGGTGTGCCAGGAGGTCAACTCAATATCACCGTAAGGAACAAGCTCATGTCTGATAGACAGGATAGTGGCTGAGCAAAGGTTTATAAGATAGATCTTTATGGTAAGTTTTCCACTTAGCATTACATTCACACTTCCCCGGAAAACATAGTTTTTCCATTTTAAAAATATTCTATATACCTCTCATTATCAATGAAAATAATCAACGGATGGAACTTGAATTGATTCGTTGTTGGAGGGCATCGTAATTATTGGATACAAAGGAAAACCATGGCTTGCACACAATGCTAAAACATAAGCAATCAGGAACAGAAGATAACTTTCGAAAAATCAAGTCGAGTGCCAAATCCGAAAGCTTTGAGCAGTCTCTTAATGATAATTGAGTATCCATGTGTGCAGTTTATTTTTAATATCCACGTTAACTCAGAATATATACACACACACGATAGTCTTTTTCAAAGAACTTTGGTGGTTGAAATGACATGTGCTTGCATAGGAAAACTCAATCTCTCTTTGTTTTTCTCTATCTTCCTATAAAGTTTGCTTTGAATTTGTCAAGGAACTTACTATGGTTCATGTATTTAAAAATCCAAAAAGGGTAGAATGTACCCTTTCACTTTCATTTATTGTTTAATTATATCTTTCGTTATATTTTTTTATTATTTCTACCCATGTGGTCACAAAGTTTTAAATTTGCCTCTCATTCTAAAGAAAGTGACATGTGGCAAATTAAAAACTCAACCCACCACTGAAAACAACCATACCCGACCCAAACCCGTCGGATCCCAACTCTAAATTAAAACACCTACACGAATTAAAATCCTCCCCCGTCAGCAAAAATGGCAAAAATTTGCAGATGCTTAAAATTACAGTTAGTTTGAAAACTGGGTAAAAATAATTTGTCCGGCGCAAGAGATGGAAAATTTAATGGACGACTACAACCAGAACCATCTGGGGGTTGAGGCGGCGCCACCGCACAGGGCCCCGGCCAGTAGGGCTCCGTCCCAATTTTTTTTTATTACTTTTAAATAAAAAGATAGGTATTAAAAATGATTCTAACTTTATCAGTGAGATTTATAGCTTAGCTGTTGAGTATTCCTTCAAAAGTCATTTTTTGGTGAGAGATCGCGTGTTCGAATCTAACGAGCAGAGGCCCCAAGTCTCACACAGTCCCGCCTCTTTAAACAAAAAACAAACCTTTTCGGCCCCTCCCTCTTTAAACAAAAAATAATTTTTTTTAATATTGATTAATTAATTAATTTTAATTTTTCATATGTATAAAAAATAATTTTTTATTTCTCACACCGGTATGAACCGCTCTTACTACAACCACGGCTCACGGCTGCTCCGGTGGACTTCCATCAATTGCGCCGCCGTTCCTCTCCTTGACCTCATTCTTTCCTCACTCCTCCGCAAAGATATTTCTCACAATCTCAAACTCCAGCTTTTCATCTTCATCGAAGAACACTTCAATATAACCAAAACGACATCGTAACACCTACTTTCCTCAACCGTCTCCTCGAAACTTTCCGGTCAGTAATCCAATCACTGAACGACGGCGTTTTCACTTCCTTCGCTCTCAAAGAACAGTTCCTCATCTCTTCCACTTCAATTTTCATTAATTCCGTGAATTACACATCAAATTGTCTCGATTCTAGCATCATTACTCCTTTTGAAAGCTTAATTGAACTTTTGCTGACTACTATCAGAAGTTCCAAATTCGGATCACATTTGTGGAGTTTGTGACAAAGTGAGCGTACTTATGCTGGCCAAAGCTATGCGCTATCATTAGCAACTATTGTTCACAACATTGCTAGATTAAAACCTACTATATCATTCAGTAATTGTTCGACATTGGTTCCATTTAGGGTCTGTTTGGAAATCCACTAAGATAATTGAAATTGAGTGTAATTTGGTGTAATTATACAATTTGTTTGATCAAGTGATCACTTAGGTGATAATTGAGTGTAATTGAGAGGGTGTAATTACATTATTCAATTTTAAGGGGTTGAGAATTGATTTAATAACACTCCGTAATTACAGGGTTACTATAATTTTTTTTAGTTCTATTATTTAATTCTTTTTAATTTTTTACTTTATTTTTTTTTCTATTTTTAAAATATATTTTTTTTTTTATATTATTTATCTTTCATTTGCTTTCTTCTCATTCCCATGTCTCTTGTGGTTCAGTATAATTACTTATTTTAAGTTTTGAAACTACACCTCTTAATATTAAAAATAATGAGTCATTAACAAATTTGAAATATAATGAGTGACATTATTAAAGTAGAATTTCGTTGTGAATGAGGTTATAAACTTATATTTTCTCCTTTTTTTTGAATTATTTACTTAAGTTACGTTGGAACTTACTTATGTAATATTGGAATTTGACATAAGAGTATTATGTTAAAATTTTTCTTTTTATTTTTCTTTTGAATTTAGATTATATTTTTTATTTAAATTTATTTACTTTAGTACTATTGACTTGCTATTTCATATTACATGTTGTTTATTTTTCACATACTGTTAATAGATTATTTTTTCTGTCAAACATTTAAATAATGTTATGGCATTATATTTATAAATATTATATTTTAGTCAAACATCCAATCCGTGATGTTCTAAAAAAAAGTCTGCTTTTAAGTTTTATAATTAATTAAAATATTATTAATTTGATATATATATATATATATCAAATATTTTTTTACAATATTAGTTACAAAATATATGATTATTAATTAATATATTTTCAAGAAACAATGTGTTATTAAATAACTAATTTAATATCATTTATAGAGGCACATATTTTTTAAATATTAATTTTAAACTTTTTATTTTTAAATTAAACTAACTGTGTAATTACACTTGTGCAACCAAACATCATGATAATTACACTGTAATTACATTATAACAAACAAACTGGTCATTGTATTTATAATAATGTGTAATTACTAGGTTGGTTACACCGATTTCAATTACTAGGTGGCTTTCCAAACAGACCCTTACCGTACCTAGGTTTTTGCTAATGGGGAGAGTTTTAATTAATTTGGGCGTTTCAATATGGAGGGGGTTCGACGGGTTTGAGTCGGGTACAGTTATTTTCAGTGGTGGGTTGTATTTCTAATTCAGATGATGTCACATATCACTTCCGTTAGAATGAGGGGCAAATTTAAAATTTTGCTTGACGGCTTGGGTAAAAATAACCAAAAAGTATAACAAGGGATAAGATTAAACAATAAATGAAAGTAGAGGGTATATTCGACCCTTTTCGTTCAGAAATTCACGTTTTTAGTTGTCATTTCTTGATAACAACGTTTACAATTTTTCATATTTATTACTCCATCCGTCCATTTTTACTTATCATGTATTAACTTGACACACTCGTTATTAATCCTAATTATTGATAGTAATCTAATTAATTTGACACGCTCGTTATTAACCTAATTATTGCTATGTAACCTAATGATTTAAATCAATGTTGTACAACCACTAAAAAATACTTAAACTTTCTAATTCAATAATTAATAAAAAGGATAAAATAGGTATGAAATGTTAAATTATCTTTTGATTTTCAAATTGTACAAGTAAAAATGAACAACTATTACCTAACAAGTAAAAATGGACCGATGGAGTAATCGTATACATAAAATTACTAGTGAAGTTACCCGCTCTTCGCGACGTTATAAAATCCTCCTTAAATTTATAATTAAAATTATTTTTATTTTCCAAATTAAAATAATCACAAAGTATATTTTAAGAAGCTTAAAGTTATTATTAGTTTCTCTTCCAAAATAATCTAACACAAAAGCCTAAATTTTCAAAAGCTTAGCTAAGAATAGAATCAAGTTAAAGCGTAACCCCATTTTCAAAAAAGAAAAAAATAGAAAAAGTGAATACAGAGACAAAGAGAAAAGGGAAAAGAAAAATAACGACAACAAATACCCGGTGAAATCTCACAACGTGGATCTTGGGAGGATAGAGTGTACGTAGACCGTACCTCTACCTTGATAAGTAAAAAGACCGTTGCCGAAAGACCCTCAGCTCAAGAAAAAGCATAAGCACCAACAAATTTGGATTCCCGACTCAATGAGACTCATTTGGTTTCTCTTGGTGTATTAACTGTTCCCAAAAATGTATAAATAGTTATAATCAAGTAATTAGTTGCAAAATATTTACTTAAGATATACTCTCGCTGTCCAATTTATATGACACACTTTCCTTTTTAGTCAGTCCAAAAAAGAATGACACATTTTTTTTTACAACAATTTAACTTTAACTTTTACTATCTTTTACGCTTAACGAGATGATCTATAACCACACAAATATCTTTAGTTTATGATTGGTTCGAAGAACATCTCGAGATTCAAGCAATTGCGGATGATATAATATAACTAGTAAATATGTCCCTCCCACTATTAGAAAATCACTATTTTCCCATTGAATTTTCCACTGAAAAATTTTCAGTGACTATTCCCACTGAATGTCGGTGGAAAAAACTTAAATAGTAGTGTGAACATACGAAAAAATAAGAAAGTTTTCCGGTGTTTCAATGGAAACTTGTTTCCCATCGTGCGCTTTTCCAGTGAGTTGGTTCGGTGGGAATGAGGTGAGAAAATCATGTTTTATAGCACAAATTTCCCACTGAATATCGATGGAAAACCCCTTTATTTCTAGTAGTGTCCCCACGTCAATATATGTAGATTATAAAATTTAAAAGTCTTCTTTTATATCTTAAATTCCGTGCCCGTCAAAGTAGTAAATCATATTAATTCGGACAGAGGGAGTAGTAATTTACTTTTAAAAATACTCTCTTCTTATTTTCGAAAATGTCGTTTGGTCTTTTAAGATATTCCAATGATGTGCTTGATTTCTCTTTAAAAGTTTCACTGGACCTACTACAAACAAATCAAATACCATGAAAAAGTGATTAAAGGTTTTTTGACACAATATTATAACATGTACAGGAGAAAAAAATGAAAATAAGCTTCATTGAAGAAAAGGTCTGCATTTTCCCACAACATTTGCGATATTAACCGAAGTATATTGTTGTTACTTGTTCGCGAATGTGAGTACGCATAATGGCTTGTGCCTTCAAGATAGTCTCCTTGCACAGCTGATTAAAAAAGAAAGTGTGTCGTGGTGTAAAATATTGTAACTGTTGTCTGCACAAATTAAAGGAGTATGCAAAATTTACCCATGATGATAACAATGATAATGGGAATTTCAAGTAAAGAGTCTAGATTGCATAATTTGCAATGATAATGAATTTGCTCAAGATTGGTGAAAAGTAAAAAGTAGGAGTTGAAATTGATTGGAAGACAAAGAAACCTTACTTGAACCTCTCCGCAACAGTTACGTTTTGAAGCACATTCCAAAATATCCACTCAAGGAAGAAAAACAAAACATAAATGAGTTAAGTTTCCTTATAATCATCCCAGGACCTTTCTTGCCACTTTAGCAAGGTCTAATAAAAACATGTGTATTAGATAATTACACTAAATCAATACAACTTACGAGGGTTATGTGATTTAATAAAATAAAAAAACATATTAATTAATTATAGTAAGATAAAAGAAAAACTCTATATTCAAACACATGATATGCATGTATTGATTTAGTATAAATACCCGGCGCAAATAACTTTTTACCGTCTTATTGCCCCTTAAGTGTGATATGTTGACACCTACAAACAGAGGCGGAGCTAGGTAGGGTTGAGAGTCCCCTTCGGCAAAAAATTACACTGTATATACAAGATTAAAATTGTATTTTATGTTATATAATAGATGTTGAACCCCTTGCCTTCTCCCCTTCGCTTCTTTGTTTACTTACTTCTACATAGCTCCCCATGTCTCCCGCTAAAAATTTCTTGTAAACAATTCAAAACTGGCACGGCTGCTTCTAGTAATTCCGTGTTCATTTTTCTTCTATCTAATGGATTTCTGTGAACTTTAATAAAATTCCTGACTCCATCAGTGCCTACAAAGGGAAAGCAAATTTTAAACAAAGAGGGCCTCAGTTTATTTTAGGGCAAGGACTCAAAGGAAGTTACAAACATAGTGTACACACTTGATTGCTACAATAGCTACAATCAAGCACCATGTAAACGCCTATTCTCGGAATGTTCCTCTTCTGCCTCGGGGAATAAGCTACTCCTACCATCATGGTGATGCTCAGTAAACCGACGAACGGCCAGAAAATAGAGGAAGTTAATCACACTTAAGAAAGTCATTAGCCAATAAAAGTAATCAAGGTGACCTCTATTTATGTTGCTCGCGAGCCAGCTCGTGTTGCCTCCAGCTGAGGTAACACCATCCACCACGCTCACCAAGAGACTGCTAATTAAGCCGGCAATAGCAACGCCAACAGTGTAAATAGCTGCTGCAAAGCTGGACATGCTTTTCGGAAATTGAGCGTATATGAACTCAATCTGTCCAATCACATTCAAAGCCTCAGCCACCCCGTATAGTGCAAATTGTGGGGCCAGCCACATAGCGGGCATGTTTAACACAGCGTTAGGGTCATCCTCGAACCCTGCTTCGATTGCCTTATTGCGTCGTATGGTTTCTGTTATTGCTGAAAGTGTCGTAGCCACACAGCCAAGAATTAAGCCAATCCACATTCTTGAAAGTGGACTTAGCCCGGTCGGCTCTCCAGTATACCTCGACAGTAAAGGCACCAAAGCACGATCGTAAAAAGCAATCCAGATTGTCAAAGTAACAAGGGTAATCATGCCGAATGATCCTGCTGGGATTTCAAACTGAGGGAACACGTGTCTATCCATGGTAATCAGTTGAAATATTGAAAATGTCTGACTTAACGACACAAGAAGCATAAGACAGGTGGACCACATGGGAAGAACTCTAAGAAAACACTTCATTGATTCCACTTGTTCCACACAGCAGAGACTCCACGGATCTGAAGCTTTTCCATCAGGTTTCAACTCCATGTGAGGATCTTGAATTATGCAAGCTCTATTCAAACACCTATAAAATACAATGAATGGAGGAAGTGCATGCCCATTAGTAGCATTATGAAACTGAAAACACATTTCCAGCTAAAGGCAGGTTAGATTATCTATTACTACATTAATTGACAGATAACTAACAATTCGGGTGTGTTAGGTGTGAAGGAAATGTTTTCCGCAGAAAAAGTTTTCCTAAAAAGTAAGTGGGGGTTTCTTACTTATTTTTTGCCGTTTGGTAAGTAAGCAAAAAATACTATTCCAAAAACATTTGTATATAATTTAGGCAAACACTATGGGGGATGAGGGTGGGGGTAGGGGGGTGGGAAGGTGGGGAAGACACAATCAAAGTGGAATGCCTCTATGGAACTTGTTTTCCCTACTTCCACTAGGAAAGTCATTTTCCATTTAAGTAACTTGCTTTCCTAGAAAAAAAAAACTAAAAATGTTGATCAACCAAACATGGGAAAATTGTACCAAACACACCCTTCAAGTAGCTATTTTTATGAACTCTTCATTTCCTTTAATATACGTCAAACGAGGACCCTTCAACACACTAAGAATTTGCTTAATTAAATGCATCGCACGAGTTCATGTAATGTAACAAGTCGGTAAAACAAATATTGTATGATAGTAAGTGCATGAATGGGCGTTGAAGATGTCTATACGATTGAGGAAAAGATGGAGGGGCCTATACCTGAAGTCAGCGGATGGTTCCAGGAGCTTTGATTCAGGTGCTCTATAGTAGCAGTCGTCATTATAATTCAACTGAACATTGATATGTCTTTTTCTGAAAGCTGCCACTACTACTTGAAAAAATCCAGTGAACAAACTCCCTCTAGCTTTTGCTTTGATATAAAGAGGAGATCCAATCAAGAAAACGGAAACAGATAAAACCATGAGCAAAGCAGGGACACCAAACCCAACTTGCCAACCAAAATGGTCTTGGATATAAACAATTACAGTAACTGCGAGAAACATTGAAACTCCTACACTGGCATAGAACCAGTTGAAATAGCTATCCATAACCCTCTCATTATCTGGATTTTCTTTGTTTTCCAACTGGTCGGCACCCAATGCTATGGAACAAGGTCTAACAAAACCAGCACCAAGGGACATAAGCCCAAAAGAAGACAAAAGTACTGCAAGTTGAACTGCTGTTATTCCATTACAACCATGTTGATACTGATTGCAGGGCGAAGGCCTGAGTTGTGGAATTATTGTGGTGAGCCAAAGAACAGACATTCCCTGTTGAGAGAAAAGGAATAAACCTCTACAACTAAACAAGGTAGAAAGATGAAAACAGGAATAAGTAATTTAATCTTGTATTCTGCAAGAAACTAGCACTGATTAGTAATTGAGCACTATAACATTCTTAAGAAATCTTACCAACAACGCTAAAGTTTGCAATCAAATGGATGGATCAAGTATAAGAACTTGGGATAAAAGTGGCAGTTGTGCTAATTTCATTCTTTGTTTCCTAAAGGGTAATGTACCCCTATTAGATCTTTTGCAATTGAAACATTTCTAACCACCAAACCTTTAATTCAGTCAGTAGAGAAATATTTCATCTAATGGGCTATCAGCAACCTGATTGGTGATATAAAAGAAAAGAGCTTGAAATATGCAGAGTTTCTGAGCTTTAGAACATGACCATGTCCATAAAGGTAACGAGTAATTCACAAAGTTTAGAAGGAACTATAGCCATCCTAAGCTAAAACTTGGTATGCGAATGGTGCTGCACAAAGAACCAAAAGAATTGGTACAGAGGCTTATTCGCTATTACTACACAAACTGCCAGCTCATTGCTATTACTACACAAACTGCCAGTTCATTGCTATTATCCCCTTGCCCCTATTTTAGTAGTTATAAGTGAACTCCTGATGCTCTACACTGCATCGGTCCACACACTGTTGACTCTCAATAGCAACATCTAAACTAGCTCTTAAAGGCAAAAAAACAGTTTCTCAAAACAAACAGCATTATTTTTCTTAATTTCTTGTTCAAACTAGACATTCTTATGGAACAATTTTTAGAATTTTAACATGCTGCATTAACAAAATAACACTAGTTTCTTCTCATTTTTCTAAGCATTGGTGGCAGAGTTAACCTGTACCTGTGTTGGTGGTGAGAGATAGCAGGTATCCGATGGACTAATTGAGGTGCACAAAAGTTACCCCAAACACCTCCTTGTTAAGAGAAAAAATAAAAAGAAGCACAAAATGTGGTCTAAATTGAGTTGCCCTGCGACTAAACTTCTAATTATTAGGAACTGAGAAAAGAGCATGTTATTCTAAGCTAAAAAGAACAAATTGAAAACAAGAACAGAAAAATTATGAGGGCTATTTTGAGTGACTTACAATTAGACTGGAGATGGTACCAATAGCAACAGCCCTGAACCTTCCCAAGTAAGAATCCGAAACAAAAGGCCCCAAAAATGGCCAAGCCATAAATTAAAGTTAAAATTGCAACTCATAGTAGATATGAACCTATAACATTAAAAATATAATGTGTTCAATACTAAGAACTTTAAAGGTTGAATCCATAGAACTTGAATCCTGAATTCGCCTCTGGATAAGCAAGGACATATTCGCTATTACTACATAAACTACCAGCTCATTGCTACTACTATTGCCCTATTTTTGTAGTTATAAAAGAACTCCTGAGTCTCTCCACTCTAATGATCTGCACGCTATCGACTCTGAGTATCAACATCTAAACTGGCTCTTAAAGGCAAAAAAACAGTTTCTCAATACAAACAGCATTCTTTTGTGTACACTTATGTTGGAACTTTCTTGTTCTAACTAAACATTCTCATGGAACAAATTTTAATTTTTTTTAACATGCTTGCATTAACAAAACAATGCTAGATGATTTCTTCTCATTTGTCTAAGCATTGTGGAAGTGTTACCAGGTATTTGTGTTGTGAGATATAGCATGTATCTAGTGTATTAGTCGAGGGGCACACAAGTTGACCCAGAAACCACCATTGGTAAGAAAAAAAATAAAAAGCACACAATGTGGTATAAATTGAGTTACCCTGCTACTAAACTTCTAGTAAGTATATTAGGAACTGAAAGAAGAGCATGTTATTTCAATAAGGGAAAAGGTGCAAATATACCCCTTAACTTTGCGATTTAGAACAGATATACCCCTCATTAAAAAATGTTGTGCATATATATATCTACCATTACACAATGGTGCAAATTAGGAGGGGTAATTAAGTGAACTTACAATTAGAGTGGAGATGGTTCCAATAGCAACAGATCTAAACCTTCCCAAGTAAGAATCAGAAACAAAGGCCCCAAAAATAGCCAATCCATTTGAAAGTGATAACCATAATCCAATCAAGACACTAGCAGGAGCAGCTTCTATGTGATAAAATGTTGTAATGTAGATTACCATGTTTGGAACCAACCCAAAACTTGCCAATCTCTCACAAGATTCATTCACTAACAACAACATGCAACACAAACAAACAATTAAACAAGAAATAAAACAACAACATACCCATTAAAATTTCACAAGTGGGGTCTGAAAAGGTAAAGTGTACGCAGACCTTACACTACCTTGGGTAGAGAGGCCGATAATAACTACAATAAAATAGTAAGTTAAGCAAATAACAAAAAATTAGTAGATAGTAACAAAAATCAAAGAATAAGAAACTATCAAGAGAGAAACAAAAAGAACAAGAAAATGAGAAGAGACATACATACCTATGATGAAAGGCATGGTTATTAGACCACCCTTTCTTGAAATATGTGAGTGGTTCAGTAAGTACTCTTCTTGTTCTTGATTGCTACCCATTTTTCTTCAATTCTTCAAATTCTGCTAAAGAAAGAGTGAGCAGAAAAGGTCAAAACGTTGAGTTTGAGACTGATTAAAAAGTCCGCATATTGGAGAACTTTCTCAACTTTAATGTCCACCTAAATGTGTGTCAGAATATTTAATTTCGTTGTACAATTACAAAATTAATTTTTCGAAGATCATATAGTAGTATACATCTTAATTGTAGTGTTAAAATATTTAAATTAGCTGGAAAATTATTACTCCTAGTAGTAATCTTCTGTTTAATTGTGCTGGTATTTTTTCTTTCTTCAGTCGTACTTGCTGCACCTTCTTCGCCAGTTTAGCTTGCTTAAAGGTTCATTTTATCTTCGGAAAAAGATTAAAAAATATATTTTTAAATTATGTAAAATTAATTAAAAATAGCATCCGTTAATAATTTAATCCAAAAAATTTCTATAGTTACTTAATTGGATTAAAAATACCTTTTTAATAAAAGAATATTAGTACTTAATCGGACCTCTCCCGCACCCTAAATCCTCCAGCGGGCCCACTGCCCGCTGGACCCACAGTACCGTCTCGCCCAGTAATTCGGCAAAGAATGGAACAGTTCCAGAAATTGGCCGGTCAGCCCAATTCTGAGGCCGGTCCCGGCCCGACGAGTCCAACAGTTACCAATTTGGGCCAGCATGCTCACTGCCTGCTGGCCAGTCCGTCCCGAGCCCAGAAAATTCCCAAAATTCTCTCAATTCTTCCTCGAGTCATAGACCGGTCACTCGAAGTCAGTGGGGTATTTTTACACCTAAAAGACATTTTAATTTACATTCGGATGTCTCTAAATCCCCCTTGCCCCGCAATCCTGTGTCGGCTTTAAATGACACTAATTGGAAAATTGCTATGACTGATGAATATAATGCTCTTATTGCTAATAAGACGTGGGAGTTGGTGTCCCTTCCATATGGTATTAATGTTATCAGGTCTATGTGGATTTTTGCTCATAAGGAGAATTCAGATGGGTCATTTGCTCGACATAAGGCGCGACTTGTTGGTGATGGTAAGACTCAGCAGGTTGGAATTGATTGTGGTGAGACGTTTAGTCCGGTGGTCAAACCGGCTACCATTCGCATTGTGCTTAGCTTGGCTCTTTCAAAGACTTGGCCAATTCATCAGTTGGATGTCAAGAATGCTTTCCTACATGGTGACCTCAAGGAAACGATCTATATGCATCGGCTAGTTGGGTTTCGGGGATCCCAACCACCCTAATCATGTCTCGTTTGTTGAAGAAATCATTGTATGGGCTTAAAGCGGTCTCCAAGGGCACGGTACACGAGGTTTTCGAATTTGTTTCAACTATTGGGTTCACTCGGGTCGTCGATAATTCCTTGTTCATCTACCGCAGTGGTTCGTCCTTGGCATACATCCTGTTGTACGTGGATGATATCATCTTGACTGCCTCTTCAGATGCCTTACGCCAGTCTATCATGACCATGCTCAGTTCTGAGTTTGCTATGAAAGACTTAGGGCCTTTGAGTTATTTTTTGGGGATTGCCGTCAAGCGTCATTCAGGTAGGTTGTTTCTGTCTCAACGGAAGTATCTTCGCCGAGATCATCGAGAGGCGGGATGTCATCCTGTAAGTCCACCTCCACGCCAGTTGATGCAAATCCAAAACTAAGTGCCACAGCAGGTGCACCATACGAGGACCCGACCCGCTATCGCAGTCTTGCAGGGGCCCTCCAGTATCTTACCTTTACCATACCGGATATTACATATGCGGTTCAGCGAGTGTGTTTATTCATGCATGATCCCAGAGTTGAGCACATGAATGCAATCAAACGCATCATTCGGTATATTCGGGGGACACTAGACTATGGGTTGCACTTGTATCCGTCATCTACATCCACACTTGTTTCCTACACGGATGCGATTGGGGTGGTTGTCCCGACACCGGACGGTCGACTTCGGCTCTTGTATGTTCCTTGGCAACAACTTGGTCTCTGGTCGGCGAAACGTCGGGCAACCCTATCACGCTCAAGTGCGAGGCGAGAATATCGAGGGGTGGCGAATGTGGTCTCCGAATCATGTTGGCTACGTAATTTGCTTTTGGAGCTTCATTGTCCTATTCGAAGGCAACCTTGGTATATTGCGATAACATTAGTGCCATCTACCTTTCAGGTAACCCAGTTCAACACCAATGTATTAAGCATATCGAAATGGACATTCACTTTGTCCACGAAAAGGTTGCAAAGGGTCAAGTTCGCGTATGCCATGTCCCGTCGCGTTATCAAATTGCAGACATCTTTACAAAGGGTCTACCAGCGGTTCTCTTTGAAGATTTTAGGGACGATCTCGGCGTTCGAAGACCGCCCGCTATGCTAACGGGGTGTGTTAAATAAGGCAATGCCTTATGGCTCTCGGATTTGGCCATATTTGGCTCTCGGATTTGCTGGCCAGATTTGGCTCTAATTCTTTTGATAATTGTTAATATTAGACAAGGTAAGAATCTTGTATATTAGGAAAATATATGTGTAATATATTGTAATATGTAGGTTACCATAATTAGGAATATATACTACCATAATTGTAGAGTTACCATAATTGTAGAGTTAGAATTATGGTAGAAGAAGGCTTTATAACTTGTATATATATATATATATCTATTCAATCAATGAAAATAATCAAGGGGATTATTTCTTTCAGCATTTCTTACCCTTTTCCGTTTTATCTTTAAGGTGAAAATTGAACTTTTTTTCTAAATTCTAATATATCTTAAATTATTCTTTTCTAGATTTTGCAAGTTTAGCTTGGTTCAAGTCTTATTAGTTGAGGGGTTTTAACTTTTGGTGCTTTTAACACATTTGGCCGTTGGTCCAAATAATTACAATATAAGCCTATAACAATGTAACCTATTAACGTATATTACTAAAATATATTTTATATATTTTGTAATATTTAGTGTTGTATAATTATGGTAGATATAGGATCCTTATTGTAATATGGTTCCACATTGTACACACTACATATATTTGTATTAATGAGAAAGACTCACTAAGGAAGATTAATACAATTCTACATGGTATCAGAAGCCAACAATCCTTCCCGACCTTAAACCTAATTTCGGCCGCCCACCTCTATCCTTTTCCAGTGCCGAATCGACCGTATACCACCGGTATACCTCCGATATCCGCCGATATACAATTGCCCAGCCCTCCAATTCTACTAAAAGCAATGTATACCACTGGAATACTACTGATATACAACCCTATTTCCTTTATCTATTTCTCCAACAGGTTGTATACCCCTCATATATAGCCTATACACTCCGATATACACTCTGTATACGGCTAACATACCCTCTGCCACTTTATACACCTCGAATATGGTTGTTTCTTCCCTATATATTATACATACTTCCCGAAACCCCCCCCCCCCCCCTAATATTTTTTCTCACTCTCCGGTAGCCTTCATGACCGGAAATAGTAACGGAAGTAGCAGTGACCAGAGGCGCGGGAATGACATATGGGAATGGCCTGCGAACTGGGCCTCCAGCATGTGCCCAGCAGCCACCGGACACAGCCCAGCAATTGCGGCCCATTTTTATAAAGTCATGCAGTCTACCCCATACAGTTCGATGGGCCACAGTTACACAATCCACTTTCCTGCTGCCTAGCATCGGACCACCGGTCTGGGTGCACATCCAACGGGCCACATCAATCAGGCCTAATTTCCTTGACTACAATCCGCTCCGGGACTTCCTTAATCCAATTTGGGACAGGCTTTCAGCACTTTGAATCCTCGGCAGCCCGATAATGTGTGGTATATGGATATAGGCGTCATGTATCACCTCACCAATAATTTTGGTAATCTTCCTCAACTGTAAAATTTAAATACTCCGCAATCTATTATGGTCGGAAACGGTCATAGCATTCCAAATCGAGGGTTTGGCCACACACTAACCCCACCACCACATCCTCACTACTCCCTAAATAACGTCCTATATGCCCAAAATATTATAAAGAACCTAATCTCCGTTAGAAAATTTGCCACGGATAATTTGTAGCTATAAATTTTGACCCCTTTGGATTCTCTGTAACGGACCTACGTACAGGAAACTCCTTACGAGATGCAATAGTAAAGGGGACCTCTATCCTTTCCTATCCACGTCCGCTGCCAGTGTCACCCCTCCCACATCTCTCATTGTCGTTGTCTCTCCTCCCACCGCTTTAGCAACAATTTCTCCGTCAATCTGGCACAATAGACTTGGACACCCAGAAGCCCCTGTTTTAAATTTTCTTAGAAACAATAATTTAATTCGTTGTCATAATGGAAAATTTGCCCAATAATGTCTTTCTTGTCCTTTAGGCAAACATGTTCGCATTCCCTATCAGTCTTCTGCAAGTGTTATGTATTCCCCCTTTGACATTGTTCATGTAGATTTATGGACATCTCCCATTACTAGCTCACTGGGTCATAAATTTTATCTCGTCTTATTGTATGAATTTTCTCACTTTGTTTGGGTCTATCCGCTTAAATTCAAGTTAGAAGTATTTGCCAAGTTTCTTACATTCCGTGTCTATGTCAAAACACAATTTGGAAAAGACATAAAATCGCTTCAATGTGATAACGGTCGCGAGTTCAATAATTCCGTGTTTCATATTTTTTGCCCTACTAATGGCATGTTTTTCCGGTTCTCATGTACCCACACCTCTTCTCAAAATGGCAAAGGCGAACGAATCATTCACACTATCAATAACATGGTTCGTACGATCCTATTTCATGCCTCCCTCCCCCTTCCTTTTGGGTCTATTATGTGAAAATGATCGAATATTATTCTAAATATTTTCCCACTCAGACTCTCCAAAATAGAACACTCACTGAAATTCTATTTCGTAGGATTCCAACTTATGAGCACTTACGAATTTTCGGTTCCCTTTGCTATCCAAATCTTACCTCCACCGCCCCTCATAAATTAGCACCCCGAACCACTCCATGTGTCTTTGTAGGTTTCCCATCTAATCATAGGGGCTATTTATGCTATGACTTATCCATTCGCCAGATTCACGTCTCTCGTCACATCACTTTTGACAAGACAATTTTTTCTTTTGCAAACATTAAAAAATTCTGAAACACGGACTACACCTTTCTAGACGAGTCTGATATCTCCCATGTCATACTTCGCGAATTGCACCAGTCCACCACTACCACCCCTACAGCTCAATCGCCGCTGCCCATCACTGTCACTGTCGGAAATTGGTCGGACCTCTCGTCGTCGATCACCGGCACCACTACCAGCTCTCTACCGACATACTTCCCAGTCACTGTCTCGCCTATCAGTCGGCAAAATCAAATATCAGTCACTATGTCACCCACCGCTGCTCCTCCAGTCGACCACACCGACTCCGTCATAACCCCACTTGGACTCAATCACTGCACCGTAACCTCGACAGCCCATCACAGTCCAATCCCTATCCCAGCTATCGTAACCCATGGCCCTACTTACCAACCGACCCATTCATCGTCACTGGTTCCACCATCGGACCTCCCACACCAAATCGACCTCATCAGATCTCGCCTCCCACCTAACCCGCCATCGTCTCCCGCAGCAGCCAACCCAATACCCGGTCCCATCACCCAAACCCCACCTGACACCGTCACCGACCCTAGTAACCCAGTTCAGCCCACCCACCAAAACACCCAACATATCTCTGCCCCCTCGCACCATATGGAAACCAGTGCCCACCACGGAATTTTCAAACCCAAAGTCAAATTTAATCTATCCACACAATACATATCCCCAATTCTCAAAAATCCAAAATTAGACAAATTAGACCCAAATTGAAATGCGGTCATATGTGAAAAATTTAATGCTTTAACAAAACAACACACTTGAGATTCGGTTCCTAGACCCGGGGGGTGGGGGTGAATGTGATCAAATGCATGTGGCCTTTTCATCATAAATTCATAGACAATGGTGATCTAGAGAGATATAAGGCAAGACTTGTGACTAATTGCACTAATCAATAGGAGGTCATTGATTGTGGTGAGACGTTCAGTCCGGTTCGGCTACCATTCGCACAGTTCTAAGTATTGCTATGGGTAAGCATTAGTCGATTTCATCAGCTTGATATGAAGAATGCGTTTCTACATGGGAATCTGAAAGAAACTGTTTACATGCACCAGCCGTCTGGTTTTGTCTATCCAGCAGCCCCTCAGTTTGTTTGTCGTCTCCGTAAGTCACTTTATGGTTTGAAACATGCCCCTAGAGCGTGGTATGATCGCTTTTCATAGTACATTATGCGGATTGGGTTTGTATGTAGCAAATGTGATAATTCTCTATTTATTTTTCATAGAGGTAGTAACATTGCTTATTTGTTGTTATAAGTGGATGCCATTGTACTTACTACCTCATTTGATTTGTTGAAAAATGAGATCATTGCATTTCTTAAAACTGAATTTGCTATGAGTGACTTGGGGAAGTTGAGTTACTTTTTGGGAATATCCGTGACTAGATCTGCAGATACTATGTTTTTGTGTCAGCGCAAGTATGCATAGGAGATAGTATACAGGGCTAAAATGGCGAACTG
Source organism: Anisodus tanguticus (assembly GCA_034509755.1). Lineage (NCBI taxonomy): Eukaryota > Viridiplantae > Streptophyta > Magnoliopsida > Solanales > Solanaceae > Anisodus > Anisodus tanguticus. The sequence continues at coordinate 44,345,224 of CM067550.1, read as the reverse complement.
CAAGTTAATGTCCACTCCGGTTGACTCAAAATCAAAGCTTAGTGCCGTTGATGGTGATCCATTGTCTGATCCTACCCTTTACAGGAGTCTTGCAGGTGCACTACAGGATCTTACTTTCACCATGCCTGATATTGCTTATGCTGTTCAGCAGGTATGCTTATTCATGCATGCCCAGGGAGCCTCATTTTACTGCCCTTAAGCGTATCATTTGATATATTAAGGGCACACTTGATTATGGATTACACCTATACCCCTTAGCACCGACCAGGTTGTTATCATATACAGATGTTGATTGGGCAGGCTGTCCGGACACACGATGCTCCACCTCCGGCTATTGTGTGTTCTTAGGGGATAATTTCATCTCTTGGTCTGTCAAGAGACAAACCACCTTATCTCATTCGAGTGCAGAAGCAGAGTATAGAGCCGTTGCAAATGTTGTTGCTGAGATCTGCTGGCTCCGAAACCTTCTTTTGGAGCTTCAGTGTCCTTTGCATAAGGCGTCTTTGGTTTATTGTGATAACATATCCACCATATATTTATCTCATAATCCGGTTCAGCTTCAGCAAACCAAACACATAGAGATGGATATACATTTTGTTATTGAGAAAGTTGCTATCAGTCATGTTAAGGTGTTGCATGTGCCTTCTTCGTATCAGTATAGGGATATCTTCACGAAAGGTATTCCTAGACAGCTATTCCTCGACTTCAGATCCAGTCTTAGCGTCCGGCCTCCTCCCGCTCCGATTGAGGGGGTGTATTAACGTATATTACTAAAATATACTCTATATATTTTGTAATATTTAGTGTTGTATAATTATGATAGATATATGATCCTTATTATAATAAGATTCCACATTATATACACTATTTATATTTATATTAATGAAAAAGATTCTCCAAGAAAATTAATACAATTCTACGTAACCCTTCGTCAGTTCATGAAAGAGAGACTTTGACATCATCTTTTTTGGATTAACTTTTTGAAAGACTAATGACATAATAAAATAAACCCAAACTGGCATTTTCTTAAGAACAAGAATGAAATAGAATTTCTCCAAGAAATTAAAACGTGATACATTTGAGAATTGGCATTATATCTGATTTCTGGAAAATAAAACATATTCCCTCCGTCCCAATTTATTTAATATAATTTAACTAGGCACGAAGTTTAAAAATGAAATGAAGACTTTTAAAATTTATGGTCTAAAATAAGTTATAGATATTTGTGTGGCGATAAATAATTTTATTAAAGGGCAAATGAAAAACTTTAAGTTAAATTGTTTTTGAATATAGAAATGCATTATTTTTTTGGACAGATTAAAAAGGAAAATGTGTTACACAAATTGAGAATATATGGAGTAATAAAGTATATTATTGCAAGTGGGGTAGCATCTAATTGAATTTTGTGCAGATAAGTTAGTATAGATGGACAATATGTGAGATTTGGTATAGGTTTCATTGCAGAAGCTCAGAGCAATTTAATGCTTTGTCTAACACCGCGTAATGTGCGTGCTTTTTTCCTTGTTTTTTTTCTTCTTTTGTATAAACGATAAACGAATTGCTAATTGCAAATATATGTAAACATCACGTATAAGATCCTCCAAACCACTTCTCATCAACTAACAAGATTTATAAGTAAAGATTTATCTGCAGCTGGTTTACTAAATCGTACTAATTTGTTGGGATTAAATTATAAATTAAGATTTAAATATATATTAATTAATTAGAATTTAGTGATAAAAGTATATGTGAAAATACATATTATTTATGGTAAAATTTCAAAATTATACAATTTGCTCACTTACATTGCAAAAAAATAGCCTAAAATTTACATTGAAAAGCTTTGGCCAAAAAACACTTTTATACCGTGTTATACACTTATATACAAAAGACAAGTATATTATGTATATAGGTGTTTGATGGTGTATACATATTTATACACCTATATACATAAGTATACAAGACAGATACATTATGTATATAGGTGTGTAAAAATGTATAATAGTGTATAAGAGGGGTATATATACCCATATACACTATTATACAATACTATAAACCCACTACCCTTGACCCTATCGAATTCTCCATCACCAATCTCCACCACCTCCCGTGACCCCACCGCCGGTAATTTCATCGCCATCTGCGCTCTATCACTACCTCAATGAGTTTTCCGATACATCTAGATCTAAAAAGGATAGATCTAGGTAATTTCTGGTCAAATATGTGCCACCACAGCGGAGGAGGCGACTAAATTTGAGCCACCAGAAAAATCATCATCGTCGGAGAAAGAGAGAGGAAGCGCGACAGAGAGAGGAGGTGTGGTAGAGAGAGAGAGCGAGAGAGGAGGTGTGGTAGAGAGAGAGAGCGAGAGAGGAGGAGGAGGGGGGAGTAGGTGTAGAGAGAGAAGGATGGCGAACTCTCTCTCTGTGTCCTTTTCGGTGGTGTCGACCGACGGCGACGACGACGTTGGGAGATGCCGGTGATTAGGGTCCGGTGAAGAAGAGAGAGAAGGGGAGGATGAGGGAGTGGTTTTTTTGGTAAGATTTTAACAATGAATTAATTTTGATAGCATTAGTAATCTAATTAATATAGGATGTAATTATTCCATTATTTATTCCTTAGAATAATACAAATACCTAGTGTGATTAAGTTTTTACCAGATTTATCCTAACAAAAACATTGAAAGTACAATAACGACGCAATAACATACCCAATATGATCACGCAAGTTAATGGGAGAGTAGAGTTTATGGAAATCTTATCAATCTTGTGTGAGGTAAAGAGGTTGTTTTCAATATAACTAAAATCATTTCTCATGAAAAATTCTTTAATAAAATATATTCGTCATGAAAAATATTTTTGGAACTTGATTGATAATAAAAAATATATATTTAAGATTGATAATAATATGAACAAATCAGGGAGTCTTTTAATGAGATTTTGAGTACGAAAAATTAATAATAGTGTATAAGCATTTGTTGGAAATAGTAACATGAAGTTACAACTTAAGATAGTTCGACAAAAAAAAAATCACTTACCTTTTCAATTTTCATTTTACTTGTCCCTTACACTATTTTTTTTTGTACTTGTCCATTTTAACAAATCAAAAGAGATTTTTTAATATTATTATTATCATTAAATAGCTACATAAAGTACTCGTAATCGAACTTAATTTTTTAAAGTATAACTAATAAGGATAATTTAATAAAATGAACCCCTAAATAAAGTAGTTTCTTAAGGGGAATGTCAAGTTAATAACGAATAAATAAAAAGAAATGAAGGGAGTAAAAGTAAGAAAAGTCATTCCACCATTTAATGAGAAACGTCTTCTTAAAATATAAATTTCTCTTAAAAAATATTTTCTTGAAAAATAATTTTCATCATACCAAAACCTTAAATAGTTTTTGTTGATTAAAAAAAGAATGAATTGGTCCTATTTGTTTCAATCATTAGAGTAATCATAAGGAAGAAAATACAGCAAAAAATATTTGAATTTCTTAGGACAGTCACATAAGAAACCGATAAATTGAAAAAGAACCGGGTCTTTTGCACGAATTTCATATCTTGGGGTAGTCTTTAATTTTTGCCCCTCAAATTGCTGATCTTTAATTTTTATCTTTCGGCGCTTTAAGTAACAAAAAATGATCGGAAATTTTTTTGACATCGAAAAAAATTGACCTACTCTTATCTATGACCTAATTTTGCAATTCGGTCTGATCTAGCATAAATTCTGTAAAAATTAAGTTATCCGGCATAAGTTGTCTAATATCTAATTAGGTCGGCATAAATTTATATTTTCGCATCATAATATAACACAAGTTAGTTCCTACAGAAAATGAACTTATGCCTTGTCCGACATAAATTATGTAGTGCTCAGCGAATTAGTTACTACATAACTTATGCCGGATAACTTAATTTTTACTGAACTTATGCCTCACAAGGCATAAGTTCATTGCGATTTTTTTTTATTAAGGAACAACGAATTGATTGACTCTGTTGGGGATCGAACCGGAATTTTTGGTTTTGTTTATGCCTTGTGAAATTCGGTCATAGATAAGAGTATTTTGATCCATAAATTGTTATTAAATGAGAAGCATGAGCGAGAATTAAAACCTAACGATTTGAGGGGCAAATATTAACCCCTAAATAGGGGAAATCGGCGAAAAAATATATGAAAAGAACCACTAAGCCCAACTTTGTCCATCATTTTAGGGCACAAGTACTTATTGTGATACCAGTTGCTTCTAAACCCCCCCCCCCCCCCGCCCCCAAGAATTGGGATAAGACAATTAACAATAATGGTTCTGCTTTTGGGAAACTAATAACTATATTAAATTGCCCAAAGATTATATTTAAATCCCTTAAAACAAAAAATAAATTGAGTTGTTATTTGGATGAAGATTAATGAGATGGATATTTATTTCAATGGATCTATTGTTTACTAAACTATATTGTTAATTTAATAGAATAGGTACGTGTACAAAATTTCTTATTTTTTTATTTATTTGCGTCCTATGTCTATGTCTGTCCAATTTATTTTTAGCGTCTACATTCAGCTATTCATTTTAACTTACCTTTAAATTTAGGAGATCAAATGAAGCACAAAATGTCAAAAGGTAAAAAATACAAGCAAGTAGCAGGTTCAACAAAAAATTATATCCTCTTTAATTCTTATTGATTCAAAAATTAGCTCATGAAAATACGAGCAATAACCTTTCTCTACATGAATTGCATGAACCCTCAGGCACACATTAGTACATATACTATATTAATAAGGAAAAGAAAAATGAATAGGGACAATGGCGGACCTACATTAATGAAGCTACTGGGTATTGAAGCACAATATAATTATATTAAAACTAATAATAATATACATAGATATCGACCGAGCATTGAAATTTAGAAAGTAAATTTAAATTAAAGTCAATCTAGCTCCCACAAGTCCGCTTGAGCAGCTCAATTAATTATCAAGGGAATATTTGAAAAATCTAGCTCCCACAACTTAAAAATTCAGAGTCTCCCGCTCCCACTGAATACTATAGGGACAAGGTAAGCATGAGGCTTATAACCTTTTATTTATTTCTTAGGAAAAGCCATATAATTTTAACCTTTTGACTAATAACTAGTCAAAGCTATTACGTACTTGAATATACATGCTATTTAAAAGCATAATTATTTTCCAAGAGGGCCAAAGTGTTATACTTACTAGCTGAAACAGTTTTAACATAAGTCGTTTCATTTTTATCTGCTTCTAAACTAGGTAAAGCAAATAAAGGCGGAAACACAAAATTAAAATATTTTACCCGCTTGATTCCTTCCTTTGCAAGTAGATCCGCCATTATTTAATGTTAATAATATCTTTGTTTACCCATAAGACGGTACAGTTGAATTTGTATATGTGGTCAAGAACAAGTGGATCTCAAGTGACATGTTTGATAAGAATTCTAGATGAAATATATTGAAAATAAATAATGATAAGACAAGAAAGGGAATGATTAGCGTGAGCCTTGTGATTGCTTCTGGGCAGAATTACGACAACTTGTATGCAAGTATAGAAATCAAGAGAATATGAATAAGTGTATTGTAATAACTTGAATCTGATGATTTACAATCGGACAATGTGTCCTATTTATACATGAGCTACATGGGTACACAACCCACGAAATATGCCCTCATAAATACAGGAGAATGTATGTTATAATAATTGGACAAATAGTATCTCAATAAATGCCATTAAAGCTCTATTGGAAGACGTACGACCGATTTAGATAGGTTGTCTATTGCAATCCAAACGACTCTCTCAACTTTCTGCATTACCGGTGCCAACTTCGCATATAACGCTCCCGGTACCACTTGTATTTAATCGATAGTGCCTTAGGCTAACGTGATCTTGACTCAGCATCGTGTTCCACGCATCATATTATAATTTGTACAGCTGTCTTATACGAATTTTGCCCTATACAGATAGTCCCTGCACTTTTTGAGTGCAAATCTCGTCCTCCCGGAAAGTGTATTTAAATCGATGACCCATCTAAGTTTCATATTTTGGCGGAAAACTTCGAAGAATACCAACAACATGTTTCATTATTCCAATTGTCACCTCATTGAAATGACGAGAACTTTTCAACTTCCCTCGATTAGCAAAATATTATAGAGAAATGATGAGGCGTGCCATCCAATCACTCTTGTTTTGACACACACGTGTTGCCGCCGATTGACATTCATCGTATTTCTTCCTTCAAGTGGTGACATCCTTCCATCTTATAAATACCCCATTTCATAAAAGATTTGTTCATTCAACTCTCATTTTGCAAAGACATCTTCCTTTTAAATTTTTGATACCAAACATGACCAATCCTTCAGTTGGCATTAATGTTCCTTCGAACAAAAAGAAAACCAAGCCCTAAGATGGAGCTCCTCCTAGCCGAAACCCGTTGGCTTTTTCATTCTTGTCGAGGTCATGAAAGTTTGCTCATGACCTCCGGAAAATATAGTGTCGAGGACTCTACCCGGCGGCAGAGATTCTCCCGCCGATGACTATAAGATCCAAATCACTGCCAATATTCTACCAACGGTAAAGGCCGACTGTGGTTGGAAATCGATCAAAGTTTTAATTCCTAACAACGATAAAAGAATCACTTCTTACAAGCAAGAGTATTCATTTATTTATACCTACCCCTTCTCAATGAAACTCTGGAAAGTCATTGATGATGTCATTTTAGATTTTTGCCTTTGATATTAAGTTTGCATAGCCCAAGTGGGCTCCCAAGTCTAGAGGGCAGTCGCGTGCCTCCGGTACATCGCTCGTGAAGCCAAAGTTCCCTTCACATTAGACCACCTTATTCGCCTCTACTCTTCGCGCATATTTCATGATAGAGTCATCAACCTACACCGCCGGGTAGCAAAACCATCCTGGCCAATCTCAATAATGACCGTGACCGAGGTTGGACAGAAAGATTTATGACCGTCCTTACTGTTGATCTTCTTCCCCCCCGGTAGCCATACTATCCCGGAGCAATGGAATTTCCATCGTAAGTTTTTCTTCTTTCCTTTGTACTGTATTTGATTTAGCGTCCCTTATTGAGCAAGTTATTCATATATTGACCAGATTCTCCCCCTTTTATCAGCCACAGTGTAGGAGCCTGCGAAAATAGATAACCTTAAAGTTTGAGTTCAAGACATCCTCGATGTGTCCATCCCGAAACTCCGGACGTGAAAAATTCTTGTAGATAACCAAAATTAGGTACCCCACAACCACGGTTTATCCATGAATGCTTTCAATTTTTGTTTCTTTTTAACCTCTTCCAAGAATTACCGATATAAAAATATTATTTTTCTTTTGGTTAGGCATTTCTAAAGCTACTACCAACGCTCCTCCTAAGCAGGAAATTGAAGATCTGAATGTGGCCGCCCTCATTATTCAACAGGCCCGTGAATGGAAAAGACTTCGTACCGAATATTCTAACAGCCTTCGAACGAGACACAAACGTCCAAGGAAGAAAATTCCAGACCATTCTGACCATACTTCTCCTAGTGCTCCCGGTAATACCAACTTAGCAGTTAGTTCTCTCCCCGTGGTAGACCTAGATGATGAAGGTCTCGATAAAGAACAATCTCTAGAAATGAGAAGGAATAAAGCCCATTCTCTTTGCGGAAATGGAAATTGTCAGTTATGGAGCTAGCCATACCAGCGCATCTTTTGCCTCCGTAAGCATTGTCATACATCAGCCTTTGCACGCACCGATCGGTGATACTCCCCCACCAATTACTGAGGATCCGGATCTCCGATCATGATGACGATTACCCTAGATGATGAACACGAGATTCTAACCTTCCTACACTGGGTTTCTTCTCTACGCAGAGATGAGTTGACAAATGAATACCCATCCCCGGTAGCTCAACCTGTAAAATTTCAGACCGTGACCTTCCAACTTCCTTCCGACTGTCATATTTGTTCCAAGCCTGTTGTAATGGCTAACTACATAAAGCATGTGGCTTCAGACAAAGACAAGAGGAAGGTTCACCGGGTGTCTGCTGAATATGCCAGTTATTAGGGGATGCATGCTGCAGCCAAGGTATTGCCATTTTCCCAATTTGCTATATTGTACTACTCTTGCATAACCTCTTCTAATCAATAGAATTATTATCTAGGCCAATTTATTGTACAATGAGGGGCTTCAACGGATGATTGAAGAGAAACCATTTTGACAACTAAAAGAGACAACATCGTTCAACGCCTGTCAGTTGCAGAGGTGAAGGTTGCCAAGATTGACAAAAACGAATTGCGCATGGCAAACTTAATGAATTAGAGAAGGAGAAGAAGGCCTATAGGTAACAAACCACACTGCATAAAGACAGGGTCGGGAATTGGCCGAAGAAGTAGAATAAAGCATCGGATACCATATCAGATTTAATAATGCAATTATCCGAGCTTGAGGCTGCTGTGGGCACCTTCTATAAATGCCTCCAAATCAAAGAAACTGATATAAAAGCACTAAAGAAAGAAACTGAATTATTAAGATCTCGTCTTTCTGCTAAGGCTGGTCAAAATAAAACACAACGGGAAGAGATTGCAGAGCTGACCCAAGCCAATAAAATCCTTTATGCCACTAATTCCGAACTTACTCAAGTCGTTCAAGCTCTTGAGAGAAAGTCCATGCCACATTTGATAGCTATACTCTGTCCATGGTCAGGAACGTCTATATGATATGCCGAAAAATCTTGGAAGCAGTAAATACCGGGCTTGTTGACATTGATGAGAAGATCATTAAGGCCCGATAGTTGGAATTAGCTTATGCAAATAGTCCCGGTGGCTCCCTCCCAATGGAAGAAGATAATGCTTCATTTGGGGACCGGAGGTGATAATGTCTTCCCTGTAACCAAAGCTCTCCCTTCCTAAGAGAATATGCCTTCCGCTTCAAATAATGCTCCCGGAGCGTCAGCCTCTGAACTGCCTCATTCAGCCCTTACTTAATAGAGCTTGATACTTTTAGTTACTCTGATTTGGAAACATCGTAAACACCCCCGGCGGGTCATGGAACGGGTAGGCCGTAATCTTTCGTGCGGGTTTATTCTCAGTTTAGTTTTTATTACTGGATCACTTTTGAGCCTGGTTAGTAACTTTTGTATTCGGGCTGATTTCAGTGCGGAAAATATGAATGAAAGAACTTTTCCTTTTTCTGCAATTATGCGCAAGGTTTTCATCTTTTACTTATTTTCAAAAGCAAATATTAATTATAAATTTATTTGCAAATTCATAAGTACTTTGCTTTGTGAATTAGAACCTGACTTTGAGGTTTACTTTACTGGAACATATGAAGCTTTGGAAGTTTTAAACTTTTCGACAATCTTAATTTAATTCCAAAGATGTATTTTTCTTTTCATCTTAAATCGAAGCTTCTCATGGCCTTCATAGTTAGTTTCGGACCTGACTTGATTCCGATCAACTTAAAACTCCGATACTTCTTGTATTCGGAGCCTTAACTTTTTTGTTAGGATTTTAATAAGAGAGGGACCTTATTTTTAATGGTGTTGTAGAAGAGGACGTCTCCTATTCATTATGGCATGAAACTTTTTATATGCTTAAGATAACATATGTTTTTATGCTCGTGATGGAAAAGATTTATTCATCATAAAAAGAAAATTTATATTAATTCTTTTGACTTACAAATGTGAAGACAAGTGCAATAATAATTCGGTTGTCGTCTAGCGTGGTCATTCTGGTTACATATACTTTGAACTTTTACGCAATCCCTAGTATCAGGTTTTAAATTTGTAAAATTTTCTTCACTCTATTTTGGGTGTATATGGTCCCCCAGTATCTAGAAGTTCATGCTATGAAGACTCAGATACTAGATAGCTCCTCTCGGTAGCAAGATAATCAATATGCTTATTTTGTGATGCTGCCTTATTAAAAACCTTACCGGAAAAATCTAACTGGGACAAAAATCAAACGAAGGGAAAAATAGTGCAGCGCATGTTCTATCTTACTACACATAATACTTCTTCAAATGACATACATTCTAAATATTAGGAAGTTTGTTTCCTTGTTGGTCTGTTAGTTGATAAGCTCATTTACCAGCAATGCCGGTGATCGTATACGACCCTTCCTAGTTTGCGCCTAGTTTCCTTGCGTTATGCTCCCGTGTACTCTGAGTTATCCTCCGGAGCATCAATTCCCCGAGTTTGAAGTATTAGAGATTGGTGCGCTGATTGTAGTAACGCTCCATCCTTTGTTTTGGGGCTACCATTCGGATGTATGCTAGGTCTCGACGCTCTTCAAGCAAATCCAAGTGCACGGACATCGATTATGCATTTGATTTGTCCTCATCCCGAAGATATCTCAAACTGGGAGTCTCCACTTCAACCGAGATCAAGGCCTATGCACCGTAAACTAGGGGAAAAAAGTTTCTCCGATATTAGTTTTTGTTATGGTCCAGTATGCCTATAATATTTTCGGCAGCATAGACGACCAATTTCCTTTTGCAGCTTTCTTCTTCAAGTTTTGGATTATTCTCTTATTTTTGGATCCGCTTCACCATTTGCTCTGGGACGATAGAGAGTAGAGGTGATCCGCTTGATGTTCAAGCCTTCTAAGAGCTCCATGACTTTGGCTCAGATAAAATTCCAGTAGTTGTCGCAAGCTATCACCTTTAGGATGCCAAAATGACAAATGATGTGTTTCCAAATGAAGTCTTTCACCTCATTGGGGCCTACACATCGAGATAGGGGACAATAAAAGCACCTTCGATAAAGTTTTCCATCGATGACACAATATTGGGCAGCTTTGGTCCTCAAAGCTCTGGATGCCTTCGGGTCCTCCGGGAGCTTTCCGTTCATGAGATTGTCCAAAATTCATTTCTCCAGTCCCAAGTTAGGCTGGTTGAATTTACCTCATAGTACCCGATGAGATCCAGCGCTGAATGCAACAGCTGAACAACCGACTCGATTTAAGAACCTTCGGCCTCCGTGCTGGAGCCTAAGTTTGCGAGTGCATCTGCCTCTCTGTTTTCTTCCCAGGGTATATGCACCACCATTCATTCTTGAAACCGAGATAAAAACTTAAGAGTTTTCTTAAGGTATCTTGACATACGTTCTTCTTTGACCTCGAATACTCTATAGATTTGGTTCACTACTAGCATTTAGTCACATTTGACTTCAATGATTTGTGAGCCTAAACATCGGGCCAGTTTCAAACCTGCAACCAAACCCTCATACTCTGCTTCATTGTTAGTCAACATAGTGTTATGTATTGCTTGTCTTAAGATTTCACCGATAGGAGTCCACAATACTACTCCCAGGCCCGTCTCTTTGACGTTTGAGGCACCATCCATATAGAGTGTCCAAACCCCGGAGGCAATCCCGAGACCAGGATAGCCTCTTTTTCTGTTTGCGAGTTACTCCCGGACTGAAATAGGCCATAAAGTCTGCAAGGACTTGCGACTTTATCGCAGTTCGGGGTCTATATTCAATATCAAAGTCACTCAATTCAACCGCCCATTTAGCCAAACATTAAAAAAATTGGGTTTATGCAACACATTCTTAAGAAGGAACGTGGTTACTACAATAGTTGGATGACATTGAAAATATGATCGAAGCTTTAGCGACGACATTACTAAGGCGAAAGCCAATTTTTGAGTAACGAGTACTGAGTCGCGACCCGTGACATTACTCTACTTATGTAATAGATAGAAAATAGTGTACCTTTTTTTCTCCCGTATCAGAACTGCACTTACCGCTACCTCTGAGACCGCCTGGTATATTAGTAGTTGCTTTTCATCCTTTGGCTTTGACATGAGTGGAGAACTGGATAAGTAAGTTTTCAGGTCCCATAAGGCCTACTGGCATTCCGGCATCCAAACAAAATCGTTCTTCTTCTTCAAAAGTGAAAAGAACTTATGGTATTTTTCTGACAACCAGGATATAAACCTGCTTAAGGCCACCACTCTCCCGGTCAGCCGTTGTACTACTTTCACATCTTCGAGTGTGTCCGGTATATCTTCGATTGCCTTTATCTTATCATGGTTTATCCCAATCCCTCTCTGGGAGATCAAGAAACCCAGAAACTTTTCGGAGACCATCCCAAAAGCACATTTTTCGGGGTTCAGATTCATATTATACGTTTTCAGCACCTCAAAGGTTTCTACAAATGACTTAAATGGTCCACTGCACGAAGACTCTTAACAAACATATCATCTATATACATTTCCATTATTTTTCTTATTTATTTTTCAAACATTTTATTTACTAACTTGTGATACATGGCCTTGGTATTTTTTAGTCCAAAAGGCATAACAGTATAACAATAAATACCGAAAGTAGTTAAATATATATTTTCTCTTGGTTTTCCGGGTGCATCCTTATTTGGTTATACCTAGAATACGCATCGAGAAAACTCATGTCCGGCCATAGTATCAATTATCTGATCTATATTCGGTAGCAAAAACGAGTCTTTCAGACATAGTTTGTTCAAATCTTTATAATCAATGTACATTCTAAATTTATTCCCTTTTTTGGTACTACGACTACGTTTACTAACCAATTCTAATACTTTACTTTCCGAATTGACCCTTTATTAAGTAATATGGCTACCTCATCTTTAACAAAAACGTTGTGGAGTTCGGCGATCGACTCTTTTTTTCTGCCGCACCAGAGGAAAATTGAGATCCAGGCCCAACTTATTAGTTGTGACTTTTGTAGGAATGTATGTCATATCTTTATAAGACCATGCAAAGCAATCAGCATTAGATATAAGATATTTAAGAATTAAATTCCTGATCCCGGGGGTTAACTTGGTGCCTAGGTATACCTTCCTATCGAGGTTTTTCGTGTGTAGTATAATCTACTCAAGTTCCTCTACAATGGACTTGGTGGCATATGACTTAACTGATACCTAGAAATACCTTGGCACTTGGTACTGGTCGGAAAAATCCTCCTCCGGGTAGTTAGACTATGTTTCTGCCAGCGAAACCTGGTGAATATCTTCTGATACCGGCTCCGCTTCATGTAATTGCTATTTAGAATCGGTCACCGCCTCTGGTTCCTCTATAGCAAACATCTGACCCTGGCAGCGGGTTGCTCACCTCGAATTTGCTGAATCCCTTATGGTGTTGGAAATTTCACTAGCAGATGTAGTGTTAAAAGAATCACCATTATATCATGTATCCACGACCTTCCGAATAGCGCATTATATCACATATCACTATCAATGACATATAATTTTGTCACCTTGATAACTCCCATTGCGTCCACTAGTACATCTATTACTCCCTTCGTGGTCTTGCTCGACATATTGAAACCTGAAAGGGTTCTGGCAGCCGAAACTATCTTGTCTGCCATATTCATTTCTTCAACTACCTTCAGAAAAATTATATTAGCCGAGCTTTGGGGATCGATTAGAACTCTCTTCACCTTGAAGTAATAAATAGGTACTGTGACTACAAGTGCATCGTTGTGAGAGAAGATTACACCGACAACGTCTTCTTCGGTGAACATGATAATATGTTCATTATGTATGAACCTCTTCTCCCTAGTCATTGAGATTTTTGTCTTCTTGGCCGTAGTAAATAATGTATCGGCAATCATTGACCCACCATATATCATGTTTATAACATGAAGTGGCGCAACTGAGTTTGATTTACTTTCCACAGGAGGTCCCCCCTCATAATTGTTGCGAGCTCTCTCGCTAAAATATTCTCAGATGTGTCCCTTGCTTAGCATTCTCGCCACCTCTTCTCGTAGATACATGCAATCTGCAGTTTTATGCCTGTGAGTATCGTGAAAATCGCACTAGACGGCATGATCTCTTTTGCTAGGATCAGATTGCAATAGTTTCGGTGGTCAGGACGTCGGATGCGTTCTCAGTACCGCCACCATTTGTTCTTCATCAATGTTGAAGTTGAAGTTATATTCAGATAATTTTGAATAACTAGTACCCTTAGTAGAGTTATATAAATTTCCTTTATCAGAATTCACCAATCTTTGATTGTTTCGTCTAGAACCTCCTTTGTTATTTGACTTTTCAAATGAGCAAAAATCATGTCCACCCCCTACTTTCCAGGGGCGGGATAAGGTTGGTAACAGTTCTTCGAGGAATTTCGGTCTGCTCCGGTTCCTTTATCAAACGTTGCAAAGATACTCCCGGCCCTGAATCCAAGCATATCATCCTCAATGCATATCTTAGACTCATACTGGTTGTGCACATCTTTCCAAGTTGTTGCATGAAATTCCAAAAGATTTTACTTGAGTTTCCAGGAGGCGTCTGAACTTGAAGGGTTCAAACCCTTTGTAAAAGCCTCTGTAGCCTATTCGTCCGGAACTGCGGGTAACATCATCCGCTCCTTCTGGAACCGTGTAATGAAGTCCCTAAGGAGTTCTGTTTATCCTTGCGCAATGCGAACCTTCCGAGCCCCCGCATGAGCTTTTATAAACATGTTGGTGAGCCGGGCGAACAATCCGATTGAGTGCTTAGGGAGGTGTGAATGCTATGTCAAAACTTCCTTAGCAAGTGTTTCAACAAACTTCTTGATCATGACAGATTCTATTTCGTGTTCTCTTAAATCATTTCCTTTCACGGTCGTAGTATAGACTATTATATGCTCACGTGGATCAGTAGTTCCATCATATTTGGCTACAAAAGGCATTTTGAACTTTTTGGGAATCAATTCGGGTGCAGCCTCTGGCTTATATTCCAACTGAATGTATTTCTTCATGTCTGGACTGTCAACTACATGAGAAGCCTCAGATATCTGACTGAACTGGCACCGGAACTTCTGGGTATTTTTTTTGCATTCTGTACATTGGTATCGACTTTATTAATCATATATTTCATGAATTTCAAAACTTGTTCTTGGAAGGCATTCTCAGAGACTTCTTTGCTTTCTGAACCGTCATTTCGGATCTCTCTTGATCATTACTTATTTCTCCATTACCATTTGGTGGAGGCACCAGTTCATCTGTTGGAGTAATGTTGCCATTTTTGGACATATACTCCTCTTGAAACTGCCTTAGACGCTCTAACTGCTCACTTACAACAGCGTTCTGCGTCCTCGGGTTTTGTATGGCTTTTCAGGCGTTTCATCGGTGGGAACATCCTCATGCTGAATCTGTCCATCTGCAAAAATCGAGTCTTCAAGTATCGTGGCTCCTGTCGGCAAACCATCTAGTCCGAGTGGGAGGTTGTTTGTGTTGTCCCCGACGTTGCGACTGCATTCTCCTACTCCTGTCATCTGTTTGTTCTGAACAAAAACAAGACTTAAAGAGAAAATTAGATTAGTAGAGGGGTCACTTGTGACACCACAATTTTCCATGCCCACGGTGGCGCGTCAAACTGTTTACTCATAAAATGGTACAGTTGAATTTGTATATGTGGTCAAGGACACGTGGATCTCAAGTGACACGTTTGATAAGAAATCTAGATGAAATATACTGAAAATAAATAATGATAAGACAAGAAAATGAATGATTAACCTGAGCCTTGTGATAGCTTCTGGGCAGAGTTACGACAACTTGTATGCAAGTACAGAAATCAAGAGAATATGAATAAGTGTATTGCAATAACCTGAATCTAATGATTTACAATGGTACAGTGTGTCCTATACTCCTATTTATACATGAGCTACATGGGTACACAACCCACGAAATATGCCCTCATAAATACAGGAGAATGAATGTTGTAATAATTGGATAATTAGTATCTCAATAAATGTCAATAAAGCTCTATTGGAATACGTACGGCCGGTTTAGTAAGGACTGTCCGTTGCAATCCAAACGACTCTCTCAACCTTTTACATTACTGGTGCCAGCTTGGCATATAACGCTCCCGGTACCACTTGTATTTATTTGGTAGTGCCTTAGGCTGACGTGGTCTTAACTCAGCACCGCGTTCCACGCATCATACTATAATTCGTAGAACTCGTCTTATACGAATTTTGCGCTATGCAATCTTCATTAGAACAATTACATTATGAGCATTGAATCTATTGGAGCAATTATAAACTAAATGATCTTGGAATAAAGTGTGATTTTGTACGGTCTCTTTGCATGTCAATTTTAAACTTCAATTTTTCTTTGTTCTTTACGTGAAGCAGAACTGCAGAGTATTTCAATTGGCATTAGGTCTGCTTTTGTTTATTTTAAAAAAAATCCATAATATCCCCCCTGCTTGTCTGAAAATAAAAATAGAAGAAAGAAAAACATTTCTCTACAGACATTAACACTACTTCCCTGTTTTACAAAAATCATTTCTAATCAAACTATAGTTTCAATAAACAACGTTACGATGTTTTCTTTCTAGCTATTTTGTAATATGGGTTTTCTTTTATCGCTGATTGTGTTGTTCACTTCTTTAAATGTCGACATTTCTACTGAAAGTGAAAATCATGTTATATGCCATTACGGTACATAACAGGTAGATGGGCGGTCTATATATACTTACTTTTCAAAAATTAGGGAGTCAAATTTTTATATTAATATAGTTCATTAGTTATATTGGGTGATCATAAGAGATATGAACATTCTTAGGCAACAAACATGATTCTTTTTTATTTTTATGATTAAATAGGTGCATATTGATTGAGGGAAAGAGTAAACGATGTTCAATTTTTATCTCTAACCATTTGTGGATGACCACATGATTTTGTACGCTAGTAAGAGCACATTCGCTTTGAGGCAGGGGTATTCATGTTTTTGTTTGGGTTGATTTCGTTTAAAAAGAAATCAAATCAATTAACTTGATTTTTCAAATGTTAAAATTAAACTAAACTAATTAAGTTGGTTTTTCATCGTTTCGATTTTAATCGGTTTTTTGCAGTTATTTCAACTTTTTATCTATTTTTAAATATATGACGATATAATTTCAAACACATATTAGATTGACTATATTCTAACCTAACATTATCAAAACAATTATATTTAAAGAAAGAAGGAACGATATATGAAAAACGGTTTTAGATTTGGTTCGATTTGGTTCATGACCAAACACATACTATTTAGATTACAAATGCTTAATCCTTTTTTTCATAAAAAATGTAGGAAGTCCGAATATTAAGTCCACTTCCTTTGAACGAAAATATATCTCGTGTTTTTTTGGTTTCCCATTTGGTATTCGATATCCGTATTAGAGTCCAATTAATCCGGATTCGCGACGCGTAAAGCCCATTTGAAGGAAACACTTCCAACCAATAAATTTTTCATATCCAGAATTTGAACCTGAAAACTCTGATTAAGGAAGGATAGACTCGTCTACACCACATCCTTTTGATAGTTGAATCATACTATACTATTGTTGATAGGGTACATCACAATTCGCAAACACATAAAGTGTGCACAAGGAAAGCCATTTCAAAACAAAATAAAAAGATCAAAGCAAAGCTACATAGCTAGGCTTACACAGATTAAAAAGGACATGCATAATGAATTATGTTCCCTTTTTTCTCATCTCATTATCTTGTGTGATTAGAAACTCTGTGCTTTTATGTTGCAAATGGAAATAAAGTATGAAAAAGGTAAATTAAGGGGCCGGCTTGAAATTACTTTGATCGTTCATATGCTAAAAAGAAATTAAAGATATTAGATGCTACCATTGGTAAGAACTTGCATGCAAAGGCAAAGTCAAAAGTCCTATAAAGTTCAAGGGTACAAGTGTAAACTAAAAATTTGAATTGTTTTAAACCAAGTATAAGTTTAAGCTACAGACTATATTTCCAATTTTTATTCTTATATAATGAATTAAACGTCCAATAAAAACTAATTTTTACAATGCAATCACTCTATTACTAATACATATATTATTAATATTTGTATAAAATCCTAATATAGAGTATACACTTGAAAGAAACAATAGTTATAGAGTATTCCTACAATATTTGAGTAATCCTAATACTTTAACATGTTTAAATCATAGTGTTTCTCGATGTAGTCATATAAATAACATCTGAATTTTGGGGGGGGGGGGGATTAAACTATATAATGACAATTGACAATATAAACCTCTTTGACACTTTTAATTTTACATGTGATAATAAATTAACTATTGTTTTTTTCCAGGTAATCGTTTAATACTTCACATTAAAATTTATCTATAATTATTTTATAAATAACTTAATTAGAAATTGCAAGCTCTTTTGGAAATGACAAAAATTGTTCGATTTTTGGCTAAAAGAAGATTTGCAATGGCAAAGTGCACTGTGACTGTGACTGAAAAGAGCACACTAACTAGTGATTATTTACTGTGCGGTAAGAAAGTGTGTCGTTAAAAAGCTTTTTCAGAGAGACCTGTGAAAAATAAAGCAGGCACTTTTCATCCATAAAAGTACCGACACGTCGTATATTCTGGTAGATGAATATCATGGTTGTCACAGTGTAACTTTAATTACCATTGTAGCATTTGCCAATTAAAACCTACGGTAAAAAGAAAATATCATGATATTAAGAAAATGAGAGATAATATTCTTTGGTCCCTTAGTTATTCATAAATTCTTATTTAATCCTTTTCTTTTGAGATGTTTTCAAAAAATATTTAGCCTTAGAAATGTGTCAACTGTTATTAACCCCACCAAAGAATATGTTGTATGAAATTTAGGACAACAATGCTATTAAAATTAATCCATCTTTTTAAATCTTATAAAAACGATTATAACTTTTCTCTCTCTCACTCTCTATCGTTCTCTCTCTGCCTCCTCTCTCTCTCACACACTCTCTCTCGGCCTCCTTTTTCTACCTCCGTCTCTCTCACTCTCCACCATCGTCTCGTCGTCGCGGGCTCTTAGATATGGTGGTGGTGAGCCGGAGCTCCGGCGTGCAGATCTCAGATCCGGCGATGATGTATATGGGTATATATGGAGCTATAATTTTGCATTCAACACTACGAATAGCCAGTGGTGCAGCGCAGGTGACGACGGCGGGGGTCGCCGAAGGTGGTTGAGGTTGGCGATGGAGAAATCGGGAGGGGGAAGGGTAGTGGGTGTATAATAGTGTATATAAATGTATATGGGTGTATATGGTGGTATATGAGTGTATATAGGTGTTTATGTATATATGTGTATAAATGTGTATACACATTCAAACACCTATATACCTAATGTACTTGTCTTTTGTATATAAGTGTATAATATTGTATAAAAATATTTTTGGGCCAAAGCTTTACAATGTAAATTTTGGACTATTCTTTTACAATGTAAGTGCGCAAATTGTATATTTTAAAATTTTCCCCTTCACCAAATCATTTTTTTTATTTGTACAAACAATCACTATGACCATGAAAAAAGAAAGACATATCACCCTACTCCCTCCGTCCCATATTACTTGATCACATTACTAAAAATATGTATCCCAAATTACTTGTCAATTTTTAAAATCAAGAAAAAAGTAATTAAATATTTTTCATCTTACCCTTAGTATTAATAAGTATTTTTGAAAATAATTGATATTGATTAGATTGTAATTTATTGGAGAGAGACTAGGGTAAGGTGGTAAAAATACAACAATAACAACAAAACCAGTGTGGTTCCACAAGGTGGGGTCTGGAGATGATAGAATGTACGCAGACCTTACCTCTACCTTTGTGAGGTAGAGAGGCTATTTTAGGTAGACCCTCGGCTCAGAAGAAAAGTACTTGTCGCAGATATATATATATATATATATAAAAGAAGACGACAAATAGCAAGATATATAATAAATGTGGAAATATGTAGTAATGCCCGACAAAAAAATAAAAACAATGTGATATCTAACAACTACTACTAAAAGGAAAGGCGGAGAGGAGGAAAACTCGTTCTCTCTCTCTCCCCACACTTAACTACTTACTACTAGCTTTCTACCCTAATCCTATACCTCCATATCATTCTATCTAAGGTCATGTCCTCAGTCAGCCGAAGTTGTGTCATATCTTGTCTAATCACCTCCCTCCAGTTCTTTTTCGGCCTACCTCTACCTTTCCTAGCTCCAGCTACATCCAACCTCTCACACCTCCTTACTGGTGTATCATCGCCCCTCTTTTTCACATGTTCGAACCACCTTAGCATTGCTTCCCTCATCTTGTCCGCCAATGATGTCACTTCTACCTTGTCCTGTATAACTTCGTTCCTAATCATATCTCTCATCGTATGCCCATACATCCATATGAGCATCCTTATCTCCGCTACCTTCATCTTCTGAATATGTGCATTCTTGACTGGCCAACACTCTGCACCATACAACAATGATATTCTAACCACTACTTTGTAAAACTTTTCTTTGAGCCTTGGCGACACATTCTTATCGCACAGTAGCCCGGAGGTAAGCCTCAATTTTACCTACCCCGCTCCAATGCGATGAGTGACATCCTCGTCAATCTCCACGTCTCCCTGGATTACAGACCTAAGATGCTTGAAGTTTCCTCTCTTAAGTATGACTTGTTCCTCTATCTTCATTTCTACCCATGTCTCATGCGCAACACCACTGAACTTGCACTCTATGTACTCCATTTTAGTCCTGCTCAACCTTAAACATTTAGACTCTAAGACCTTTATTCAAACTTCTAGCCAATCATTCAATTCACCTCGCGTCTCATCGATCAAAATTATGTCATCTTCAAATAACATACACCATGGTACCTCCCCTTGAATATGTCGTGTCAATTCGTCTATCATTAAGGCAAATAGGAATGAGCTAAGGGTTGATCCCTAGTGCAACACTATCATGACTGAAAAGTATTCAGAATTACCTTCCACTATCCTAACCTAAGTATTGGCTCCAACATACATGTTTTTAATAACCTTAATGTAAGATATGTGCACCCTTTTAGAATCCATACATCTCTAAAGGGCCTCTATCGGACTTTTCGTACGCCCTTTCTAGGTCAACGAATACATGTGTAGGTCTCTCTTCTTGTCCCTATATTGCTCCACCAGTCTCCTTACAAGGTGGATAGCTTCTGTAATCAATCGCCCCGACATGAATTCAAATTGATTTTTGGAGATAGACACACCCTTCCTCATCCTCAACTCGACCACTCTCTCTCAAATTTTCATCGTGTGGCTTAGAAGCTTAATACCCATGTAGTTATTACAGTTCTAGATATCACCCTTGTTCTTATATAACGGAACCATAGTGCTCCACCTCCATTACTCTGGCATTTTAGCCGTTCTAAAGATTACATTAAACAACTTAGTTAACCACGCCAAACCTGTCTCGTCGGCATTCTTCCAAAAATCCACAGGGATCTCATCTGGCCCGTTCGCTCTTCCCCTCCTCATCCTAAGAATTAACCTCTACAACCTTTATTCTCCTACAATACCCAAAATCTCTACAACTCTAAGAATGATTCAACTCTCCCATCATGATATCTCTATCCCCTCGATCATTCAAGAACTTATGGAAATACGACTACCATCTTCGTCTAGTGTGAGCCTTTTCTATAAACACCTCGTCATTCTCGTCCTTAATGCACTTCACTTGGTCCAGGTCACGATCCCTAATATGTTTCGCATTGGCGAGCCGATACAACTTCTTATCCCCATCTTTGCGCTCGAGCTCTTCATACATGCACTCAAAAACAGTTGTCTTTGCCGCTGTGCCTCGCGAGCTTCGCCTCTTTCCTCACCGTCTTATACCTCTCCCTGTTCCTCCTCATGTCCTCCTCGTCTAGGCTTTCCACTAGTGTCATATAAGCGACCTTCTTGACTTCAACTTTTCCTTAAACCTCTCCATTCCACCACCAGGCCCCTTTATGCCCATTTGAAGCTTAGTGCGTGTAAAGGCGAAAGTGGACAAGTAATATGAGATGGAGAAAGTGGACAAGTAATATGAGATGGAGAAAGTAATAAATACAAAATGCATACCTTTATATATATATATATATTAATGAGATAAAATTATTTGATTGTGTAAACTATAAATAAAGATGAACAAAATATGTGCCTTCTTACCTATCTAATACTTTTTTTGTTCCTCAAGAAATTATAAATAATAAATATATTTTTATTAATTTATTCTTATTTTTTTTCAATTAATATGTACTGTGTTTAAGAAAAAATTAAGCTAATTTTATTGATATCTGAACACCAATATTTACTTCTTTGAACTCTTCAAATTTATAACTTCTATTGTATAATTAATATTGTTACTTTAAAAACACAAATAATTCTATTTTGATTCTTATAAATAATGATCCCTGTCTCAAACTATTCGTCGTGGTTACTAAAAATAGTTATATCGAATTATTTGTCGTTTTAGATGTTTAATGCACAATTAATTACTTCTTTTCCATTTTACCCTTAGTAGAATTTTGTCATTAATGGAGATGACACATAAATAGAGTAAACATTTAATGGATAGAAATTATAATTTAGACATAAATAAGGGTAAAAGTAATCAAACATCGCTCATAATTAATTTTTTAAGGGGTATAAAAAATAAAAAAATAAAAAATTTAAGACAGAAAAAATAAGTATTTTGGGATTGTATAACTCACCCTCGGGGGGAGATATTGGAATAAGGAATTCACACCTGCTGTATTTGTGTACAAGCTAAAGTTTTTTGTAAATATTATTAATAATCTTGACAACTAATATAGAACGGGGGAGTGATATTTTTTCACTTCAAACTCTTATGTGAAGTTATATATGTCCGAACGTAAAGATGACAAGTCAATGCAGGAGTAGCTTTCAATGAAAAGGAAAAGAAAGGAAAGGAGGACTTAGAATAATTTAGTTATGAAAATGGTAACATTTCTTCCTATGATCAATTATCGATAAAGTTTCTAGGGATGTTCTTTGGAGTTGTTTGGAGTCTAGTGTATTTAATTTATGGCTTATATTAGGGTTGTTAAGGATATCTACGATGGAGCTAAAACTCGTGTTAGGATAGTAGGAGGTGACTCAAAACACTTTTCGATCATGATGGGGTTGCACTAGGGATCAACCCTTAGCTCGTTCCTTTTTGCCTTAGTGATGGACCAACTAAAACGACATATCCAAAGGGAGGTATCATGTTGTATGTTATTCGCAGATGACATAATATTGATTGACGAGATGTGTGGTGAAGTTAATGATTGACTGAAAGTTTGGAAAGAGGCCCTAAAGTCTAAATGTTTCAGATTAAGTAGGACTAAGACAAACTACTTGGAGTGCAAGTTCAGTGACGTGACACATGAGATTGAAAGTGAAGATTGATGCCCTAGCTAGTTATAACCAAGAGAGAAATCTTCAAGTATCTTGGGTCCATAATTCAAGGAAACAAAACGACTGACGATAATGTTGTACACTGTATTGGAGCGTGGTAGGTGAAATGAAAGATCGCCTCCTAGGTACTGTGCAATAAGAATGTGTCGTCAAGGCTTAAATATAAATCTATAGAAAGGTGGTTAGACCAACACTATTGTATGAAGCGAAGTGCTGGCCAGTCAAGAATTTCCACGTTCAGAAGATGAAGTTAGCAGGGATGAGGATGCTTAGGTGGATGTGTGGACATACTAGAAGAGATATGATTAAGAACGAAGTGGGGGATCAAGCTTGAAAGGAATGGACGAGCTTCATTCCTAAATCCCTTTCACCCAACACTAGCTAACTTGATAGGACGTCAATAACGGGAATGCCAAATGCTTCCCTCGGAAAACTCCATTGCTTTGACCATCCTCAATGACCCGAGGATGCTTCTAGCCTTCAAAGAAGACCAATTGACCACCTGGACCTGTCAGAGGGCCATGTCTGCCGCCTTGGGAACCACTTCTAGTACCTTGGGACCCGCCTCTAGCCGGCTGCCCCACTGCTCTAAAGCCTGAACCCTGAGACTGACCACCTGCCTAAGTTTGGGGCAATCTCTCTTTAAGTTCCCAAGATCGCCACACTCAAAACAACCTCTAGGAGTTGTCGGCGGCTGAGAAGAAGAACTGGTACCAGAATGAGCACCACAACCAAAGGGCTGGTAAGAATTCGGGGTCAACTGCTCCGAACCATGAGAAGTACGCGAAGGCTTGCCTCCCTCAAATGGCTACATAGCAGAAATAAGGGGCCTAGCACTCGAACGGTGATGACCTCCACCATGATGAACCTTACCTCTAGATGAGGCAACTACATGAGTGCTAAAATGAGGCCTCTTGAAAACTCGGTCTCTCTCACTATATCAACAATCTGCTGGAAGGTGGAACATGTGGCAACCATATGTGCCGCAATCAAATGAAGAGGACATATCAACCGATTAGTGAACCTCCTCACCCCCTCAGCCTCTTCGGGAAAAATTATCAAACATGGCGAGACAATGCATGCAACCGCATCTCATACTCGGTCACAAACATATGCCCTTGGCGTAATCCCTCAAATTGAGCTCGTTTCCTCTCTCTGACACTATGAGGCACGAATTTCTCCCAGAAAATCTGGGTAAATAAAACCCAAGTGAGAGGAGGGGACACTGTTGGTCTAGACTCCAGACCATTTGGAAAGCAATATAATCAACACCACATGACTCTACTAACTCGAGGTTGTACAACTTCTTATGACAGCTAATCAAGAACGCATACACATCATCATCGGGATCCCTATCATATCTAGGAGGATCCAACTTCCTAAACCTCTCAAACATTTTTTGCTCTTTAATAGACATAACAGGCTGTGTAGCTGGAGGTGTAGCAAGACCAGGTACAGTCACACTAAATAACTAAGGAACCCCAGCAGATGCTGGATGGACCACTGGTGTCCGAAATCCGGACATAGCAACATAATTATGAGTTTGTCTTCCGACCCTAGTATGTGATCCATCAGAAGTAACTGACTGAATACCATAAGCTATAGACTCTAGAAAGCTCATCATGCGAACCAAGGTATCCTGAAGCACCGATGTAGCAATGAAAATCGGGCGCCTGATCTGGCCCTGTCCCGTCAGCCTGACCCTGCTCATCCTCATCAATCTGAATCTCATCATCTTCTGGAATAGCCTCAAGCCCCGGAGACTCTGCTTGGTCACGAACCCGAGCAACTGCAGGTGCTTGGCATCGAGTCGCAACTCGAGGTGTGCCTCTACCTAGGGATGGCAGGTAGGTACAATTTTGTGGATTCCGCACCGCACCCGCCCCAGTTGGGGCGGGTATGGGTATAACTTTGGCGAGTAGTAGGAGGGTATGGGTAGGTGGTGGATTTGCAATTATACCTGCCTGCCCCGCCTCGCATCCACCCACCCGCCTTATACCCGCCAACTATAAGCACACATATTTTAGCAGCCCATAAGCCCAATAATAATGAATTTTGAAGATATCCACTTAGGTGGTGGAGAGGGTGTGGATTTAGGAATATACCTGCCTGGGCGAGTATGGATGTTGAAAATATACCCGCCATGAGTGGCGGGTAGGTGATGGGTATAAAATTTTCTGGCGAGTACTGGTGCGAGGGAGGGGGTACCCGCTCCCTCCCTGCCCAATTGCCATCCCTACCTTTACCTCGCCCTCTGCCCCGTGCACCACCTCTAACAATGGGTGCCAGTGCAGGTGTGGGATCCTGATCTCATCATGCGGCTGATCTAGTCCTCACTATCTATCAGAAAGAGGGAAACACGGAGATTGAGAATTTAATCATAATCGAATCGCATGAAAGAATGAAAGAAATAAAATTTCCTATAGCCTCTTTAAGATAGGTACGGAGCTCTTCGTACGATCTGCAAGACTCGACCAGACATCGCTTATGTACTCGTGAGACCATTAATCTAGTGCTTTGATGCCAATGTGTCACGATCCAAAATCCCATTATGCCTTGAGGGCACCTACCCTAACCCGTAGGCAAGCCCAAGCTGTTCAACAAGATAAGTACGTAAGTAAATGCAAAAAGTAAATAAATAAATGAGAAGTATTTAACAAGTCTTATGACTTAAGTACGTAAGTAAATGTGGAAAGTAAATAAATAAACGTGAATCCATATACCCATATGATCCCATCGGATACCAGCTCTGTGGCTGAAGTGTCATCATCAGTCATCACTCTCGTATCATGTACCATATCCAACAACCAACTTTCCAAGCCTCTCTTAGTTATATCTCAACAGATGCCAAATATAATATGTATGAATGTTATAGATATGTGCACACCATGCAATCAACATAATCAATACAATAAGTATTTATCAGTTTCTTTTCAAGTATCTAGACGAGATGTAGAGTGATGAATACATGACAAGTCAAATAAGAATGAGATATCAAACATGGCTTTGAACCTAAATAATTAGCAATCATAGCAACCTAAGTGAATTTATGCACCACACTCACGGTCCGAATGGCTAAACTCATAGTTTACGTCAATATATCAAACTAGTTCATTAGTTACCCAAGTTAAGTTAACGGGAGCCCGTATTAGTGATCGTCACCTCACTAATACGGGACCCCCAATTCCCCATTACTCATTAATTCATTAACATACCAACACATAAACGCTATACTAGAGTCTGGTAAGTCTCAATTTTCCTGATTCGAAGTCGAAGAATCACACAACAGCCTTTCCCTTCCTCGGAGCCTCCTCACGAGCCCACTCTAATCAATTATATCAACTATATGAGATCACTAGTCTGTCGATGTCCATAATGATAAATAAGTCTAGAATCCCCACATTAAAATACAAAGGAATCCCAGGCCCACATCATCAAAATACAAACTTTAACACCCAATAGTACCATAACATGTTAGATAATCATAATCTCAAGTTAATTGAATAACTAAGCCCAATTGAATCCTTCATTTATGAATTGGCACAAAGCCCCAATGCTAACCCTAGAATTTCGTCCAGTCTCCAAAAGGATTTCTAACATGCAATTAATTGATTACATAACACCCACTAGTCTAATACGATACTAGTTTACAATACCAACCACAATAAATCAATAATTTACCCCCAAACCCCAAATCTAACTCTCTTATTCTCAACATGACACTTCTCTTATTTCCCCCACTTACGACCCGCTTAGGGTAGAACTTGACTAGTACACATTAATTAATGGGTGGAAAGATTACCTTAAGTGATGAATTTCCCTTGAATCCTCAAGAGTCTTACCGCCCAAGTTCCAATCTGAAAAAGAATATTTTTGGGAAATGAAATAGATTCTAGGTCATTAACTCTATATAATCTGAACAGTGATCTCGCTCCACCGGAGTCGACTTCGCTGGAGCAGACTCGCTTCGACGAAAAATCCATCTGTTAAGGCAAGGTCACTTAAAATCTCGAATCATGCTGGGGCAGAAGGAAACTCCGCATAGGCGCACCTACCCCTGCGAGGAACTTGTCCGCAAAAGCGGACCCTAGGCAATTGGTCAAGTCTCGCTTCTGCGAGCCAGACCTCCGCAGAGGAGGATCCGCGGAAGCGGACACATGATCACTGGTGCGAACACCAGCAACCAGCAGCAGTCCAAAAGTCATCAACTCCCCGTCAACCACCCGAAACACTCCCGGGACCTCCGAATACAAATCAAACATTCATTCCTATTAGAAAACACACTTCATACATGCTCGCGCACTTAGAATTCCCGAAAAAGGTCTCTAAGGATCTGATTTGACTAAAGTCAACTCTTAAGTTCTAATTTCACAATTCCACAACCAAGCCCCAAAACAAACTCGGCTTCCTCGAGACCCGAACCAAAGGCTCGACTAAGTCATAAACATTGTTCCGGAGCTAATGGAACCAACAAAACTACGAAAAATGAGTGGTTACTCAAAAGTCAACTCTGAGTCAAACTCCTCTATTCTCTTAACTTGGTATTTCTCAACTACCAAAAAGGGTTCGAAAACTACTTGATCACCTCGAGAACCGTGTCATCCATCCCCGCCAGTCACAAGCAAGCAAATAAAGATTCGAAAAGGGTAATTTAGGGGTTTTAAAGCAAAATGAGAAAAAATACTTTTCAAGTCGTTAAATTTGGGCATAATACCTCCTATTGGCCTTTCAGCCCAAACAATTGACAAGCACTAGCCCAGCGGCTCGATCACTACAAGTGATAATATTTTTATGGCGACTAAAGTCTCAGCAAAAGATCAAAAAGTCGCCACTAAAGGTACCGTTGCTGTTAAAGTTTTTTTGCTACAATTAGTATAAAGTGTATAATAATTGTATAAAATATGTATTATTATTGTATAATATATGTATAATTAGTAAATATGTGTTGATTATACATTTATTACACAAAAATTATACAACAATGATATATTTTCTAGACACATACCGTAGGGTTACATATTTTATACAACAATGATACAATTATTTTACATATGATACATTTTCTTTACATATGCAGTAGTGATACATATTCTATACAATAGTGATACAATTTCAATACATATGCTGGAATTAGTTGAAAAAGACTACAAAATAAAATTATTTTAAAAATGTTAAAAAATATTTTTTAAGCTTCTTAGGTCATCCTGTTGTCAATAGTTTGAGCGGAATGACTACTTTCGACATTTTCTAATAATAAGACCACCCTTGAACTTACTAGTTATATCATTTTCATTTTTTCTTTTTGATCCATTTCAAATAGGCACGAGTAAACTAAAATAATGCACTTTGTATAACAGAAAATGTTACTCCCTCCGAATAAAAAATAGTGTTCACTTAGCCATTTGCAAACTCCTTAAGAAAATACTAATTCCTAGATAAAAATAAATAATTTGATTAAACTATCTCTCATTAAATAGGTATTGAGATTTGATCACATAACACTTAATAGGGGCAAATTTGAAAAAAAAATAAGGTTAATTCTTTCTTGATTTGATAAGTGAACACTCTTTTTAACCTAAACAAAAAAAAAGGTAAGTGAACACTTTTTTTTTTTATCCGGAGGGAGGGAGGGAGTATATACCAACATTAATGATAACAACTTATTGTCCTAGTATTACGAACTAATATCTATTTTTGTTCCCTATAAATGCACAAGTTAGACGTGAGACCATATGATTTTTCAACAAATTATTAATGCTGAAATTTCTAGAATTTCATTTCTTTTGGTCTTTATGTTTTGTAAACCTAAGAAAATTAATGGGAAACTAATTGAAATACCCAAAAACAAACTAATTATCCGCCCCATGCTTTTTCTAAACTAATTATCCGCCATACCCCCTCATCCCAAACTATTTACCCAACATACCCCTCGCCCAAATCCCTTCCTTCGTGATACCATCGTAATATATTTATATATCAAAGAGATATCATGGAGCGCTGAAGCAGTCCTCCATGATACCATCTCAGTATATTTATATACTACGATGATATCATGGTCCTGAGGAGTGTCTTATTGAAGGACTGAAGCATCCCTCCATGATACCATCACAATATATGTATATAAGACAATGGTATCATAATTTTTTTTGAGAAAAGTGTCTTTTTTGAATAAACGGACATGATCATCCATGATATATCATCTCGGTATATTAATATATCAGGATGGTATCATGGAAGACTAAGAGAAGGACTGAAACAATCTTCCATGATACCCTCTCAGTATATTTATATACCATATTGATATTATAATTGGGAGGGACGGGAGCATCTCGGGTAAATAGTTTCAAATTTTTCTGGGGTACAAAAATAATGGGGCTATGAGCGGTAATTAATTTGGTTTGAGGGGGCATAGACTTTCTTTTCCCAAAATTAATTTGGAATTTTATGATATTATTTGGCTTTCCTGCATTGTTATGACGTGTGAAGTGCACACGAGACAGATGTAAATTTGTAATATTGAATTATGCTTTATGCAAAATTCATATTCATTATATTAAATTAGAAGTGGGCATAGCAATATCTTGCACTCGCTAACTTAAAATCTTAAATTTGCCACCAGAAGGTCAATGGATATAAATTTTAGTTAAAGCTAGTCAAGAAAGTTGTTACTTAAACCAAATAATTGCCTATCTAAAAATGTCTTTAGTTAGACAAAATTTGGGTGCTTTCCATATTATCCACCTATGAATATGACTCATGGATAAGCTCATCTGAAAGATATTCTTGAGCAAACGAAAAATGCCAAGTTCAATGCGAATTCCATCCATTTGATATTTAAATTATATTTTCGTTATGCTCTTCTGATTCTATTCTTTTTTCTTCAACTTAAATGCTCAGCCAAATTGAAAATTGAAAAGAATGATTAGATATGAACGGTATATATGTGTATAATCTTAAATAATTAGTATATAATATATGTATATCAAATAAAAAAATAAAGTTATTTATGGCTTCATATTTGTGTAAAGATTTCTATGATCACAAGTAGGGGTGTACATGGACCAGGTTGGTTCGGTTTTTTTTTTTTTTTTACCAAAACCAACCAAAAGTGTCGGATTTCTATATTTATAAACCAAACCAAATCAATAATAGTGGTTTTTCAACCTCAGATTTTTTCTATGATTTTTAGGGTTTCTCGGATTTCTCATTTTTTTTGTGATTGATGTGAATCATCTTACAATTAGCAGCATTAGCACAATTTGATTTAGTTATCTTTCTTTTCTTCTTGCCTAATATCTACTTGATCAGTTTCTCGGATTTCTCAATTTTTTTGTGATTGATGTGAATCATCTTACCATTAGCAGCAATAGCACAATTTGATTTAGTTATCTTTCTTTTCTTCTTACCTACTATCTACTTGATCATGTTTCTATTCAACCACCCAAAATTGCAACTTTGTTGAAACGATACCTGTGATCAGTGCGTTGATTTTGTTCTGTTGTTAACAATTAGGACTTTATGATAAAGTTATAAAATATTTATAAACTACATATGTATAAATAATTAAAATATATATATATACATAATCGGGTCGGTTTGGTCTCGATTTGATTTTTATAGTTAAAATCAAACCAAACCTATTATGGTCGAGTTTTTTCTTTCAATACCAAACTAAATCAAACCAAACCACTAATGGATTTTTTTTTTGGTTCGATTCGGTTTGTCGGTGTGGTGCGGGTTGCTTGTTTTCTTTGTACAACCCTAATTACAAGTATGACCTTACTAAGGGGAGTCAAAATATAAAGGAGTAATACACGGATAAGTATAGGAGATGTTGGAAATTTGCCTTTGGCGGGAGTTGCGACCGACCAACTTTAACGGCTTAAACACTAGTGTAACGTATGTTGGAGAATCCGGTTCTTCACACATGCATGATCTACTAAGTACGTAGATAACCGTAGGGCCAAGAATCGTCAAATTTCATTGAGAAATGAAAGAGATATTGGTTCACGAAGTAAGGTGTTTAAAGCATGGAAAGTGTGGTATTGTGTGTAATTCTCCCACATCGGTAGAGGAAGAAAGAATTGTTGTGTATATAAGACTCGAAATTGGTTTGGGGTTTGGGACCCCAAGGGGTATCCCATGTGTTTAAAGGAGGAGGACCTAGATGTGCTTCGGTTCGAGGAAAGACCACACGCGCCGCCGCCGCCCGCCGCCGTCCGCCCGTCCCGTTCGGTTCCGGTTCCGGTTCTCACGGTTCACGGTCACGGGGCCGTGGGCCGTGGGTCTTCGATATTATCTTTTTGGGCCGAAAACTTTGCCGAAGTACGCGTTTGATCCCGAAGTTTCAGATATACGCTTTGGACCGAATTCTTTCGTATGTGCGTTTGGTCCCCGAAGTTTCAAGATGTACGCTTTGGTCCCCGAAGTTTCCAGATGTACAAGTTTGGTCCCCGAAGTTTCCGAACTTCAGAATTTCGACGGTCAAAAACAGAATGCCAAGCACTAATTCAGCCCATTTATTTTGGCTGAATTACTCCTCCTATAATGGCCAAATCCGTTGGTCTTTCTCCCATTAATGGTGGTGGCTTTACTACCTCCATAATGGCCATTATTTGGTCGTTATGGAGGGCAGAATCAGCCCCCTCCCTCACCTATTTAAACACCCCTTACACCATTGTTGAGCACTAAGAATGACAAAAGAGATGCTGCAAAACAAAGGCACGAAAATACACAACCAAAATAGATTTCTTCCTACAACTTCCAAGCATCATTTCGTTACTCAATATTCTTCACGTAGCTCTTGAGTTTCCTTTGCTCAAGGGTTCCATTGTCGTTTTATCTTGGGAGACAAATTGTCCAGACGTATAAAGGATACATACGGGGCAATATTGTCTTAAGGACAGAGTGCTACACTCGACTCAAAGATAAACAGCTTTCCATTTTTTCGCCTTTCAACAAAATCGTAATTTCGCTTTGTTGTTATATTGTAATTTCGATTCCATGTTGAATTATTGAAATCTTTGTTTATCCTTTCGAATACTTGTAATAGTTAAATACTTCCCGCATCGCTTTATAAAGTACCATAGAGCAAATCTCCCAACAACTTAAGACAATATTTGTATTGTACTACTATTAGTATTCGAAAGATGTCGGTCAAAAATTGTGTGACCAAATCGGATATGGAAATGGTTTTTCGGTAGAAGAGAGTGATGATGATGGACGTGTTCATGGTGTCACCGTTACCAAGATCGGTGGAAACAAGCGCTCTCGAGAGCCCGAGGATGTCAACCTGGGACAAGAGGAGAAGAGTGAAGATGTTATTCTATCTTGTAGCAAAAGGCCTATATCCGTCCCGCACAAAGGATCCGAATAATGGTGAGAAGGAAATGGACACTCAGTCTGATGAAGTGACTGAAGTGAGCCATAATCCGAAATTGGAATAAGTATTTTTCTTACTTGTCAAGAATAAAGATTAAATTATGTCTGATTAAAAATGGATTAAAGTAAGGAGGAATATGAAAATAATTTATATTCCTTACGCTTTAAAATCAGAAGTTTAATCTTATCTTCTTTCCCGTTTAAAGATTGGATTGTAAATGACTTAAAAAGATCCGTTCTTTTAAGTGTAATTGTTAAAGTGTGTAAAGTATGTTCGCACATACGATGGAGAAAGATCCACTAACTGTGCGAAAACTGTTACCACTCTTAAGTAAGCGCCAAGAATTATCTGGGCACCAATCATAACGGAAGAAGTCTAAAAATTGATGACGTTGAGCCCGTCATACTATTTGCGAAGATCCTTCATAGGATGATATTGGACACTACTCATACAAAGCCTCCGGCGATCAAGTGGGCCAAAATTCCTTTGATATGATGATATTGGACACTCGTCATATAAAGCCTCCGGCGACCGGAGTGGTGCCGTAATTCATTTCATAGGAAAAGTAATGGACACCTAGTAAGGTGGGCCGAGTTTCCAGTGTCTTAATGATCCGAAGGCCTAAAAAAGGCAAGAAAGAAATTGGACACTGGGCCCGCCAAAGCAACCGGAGTGGGCTGCAGTATCCGGATCATATATGATCCGGTTACGCCCTAACCACGGCAAGAGGTTGTTCATGTGAAGCAACACCACCTCTAAAGTAGAAGGGGTTGGAGAGGTTGTCCTCAATAGGACTTCGTGGAATGAGATCACTCTAAGATGATGTGATACATATCCCTAACTTGGTTTAAGGGACGCCGTTGGTCAAGTCGGTTTAAGACTAGTCCAACAGTCCGTAATAACTAAGAATGGTACAAGATGTCCGTAGCCAAATGAATGATATATTTGTAATCCGTGCATCTATGCCATCATAGATTAAGACACGTTAAATAGCAAGTCATTCAAAAGCTAACGATGTTGAGATTGTTGCCTACTGTCGACATAAACCCTCAAAATGAATGTGAGGTAGACGAAGAGGCAAAATCACCTTTCCAAATTCCGTCAAGGGAATAGCGAAAGAAGCACCGCTCCTCTAGAACTTAGTCACACCTACTTGGGTGATTTGAAGTTTATACAAAATAGAGGGGGAGACAAGTACGTTGTGATCTTCATTGATGATGGTACAACGTATGGAATCCTTTGTTTATTGAAAAGCAAAGATGAAGTTGTTGAAGCCTACAAAGCAGAAGTTGAATATCAACTAAGCCTACGGATTGAGAAATTCGTAGTGATAGAGGGGGAGAATGTGAAGCATCGTTCATTAAACGAATGCTCATTACTCACCTCTGTCTAACGGTGTTAGCCAAGCGCAAACCCGTACGCCTAAATTATGTAGGGCAAGGCGATCCTTACCGCTAATGCGATTCTCAACAGAACTCCGCATAAGGATAAGGATAACTCTCCGTGTGAGACATGGAAATGATCTCACATACAAAAGTTGTGATGTGGGATGGCTTGGTAGAAGTTGGACTACCGAGACAGGTCAAGTTCGACCTAAGACTGTAGATTGCATATCCACTGGATCTGCAAATAACAGTAGTGTTGATCGCCTCTTGGCATCAAAGAATGCTGAATTCATTGAAGATAACTTTCCTTGGAAAAGGAAAAAGGAGCAATTGCTCAAGGTTAACAAGAACCCGCGAGGGCTCGATCGTCCGAACTAGACGTTCCGTATCTTCATGACTCGAAAGTTGCCGTCTATCCGAACTTAATATTCCGGATCCAGAACTCGTGGATTCTAGATGTTGAACCAAGACGGAGCAAAGAGGGGACAAAGACTTGTTCCATCCTTCTAGCTTGTATGGTTGAGAACGAACCATGGACAATTAACAAATAATTGTTATCTCCAAAAGCGCCGCTTTGGAAAGAAGCTAAAGAGAGAAATAGATTCCATATATAGAACCATACTTGTGTAATGGTTGATCTTCCTCCGGAAAA
This sequence comes from Anisodus tanguticus, assembly GCA_034509755.1. Classification (NCBI taxonomy): domain Eukaryota; kingdom Viridiplantae; phylum Streptophyta; class Magnoliopsida; order Solanales; family Solanaceae; genus Anisodus; species Anisodus tanguticus. Next base: position 44,310,647 of record CM067550.1, on the reverse strand, counting down.
GAACCTTTGGGTTGTAAAAAGTGCTCCCCGTGAGTAGCTTCACATCCAGGGCCATTGTAATCTTACATGGCATGGGTGTTGAAATGTACCTTCCAAACCGGAGAGTTGGAAGAAGAGGATCGAATTGGTTTGTCGAACGTCGGGCTTCTTCCCGAACTTTTATTTTGGTCCCCGAAATGTTAACATTTTGGTCCGAAAGTCTCGATAAAACGAAACAATGAATCGATCACGTAAACATTGACTCGAAGTTAGAAAGCCAACAGTTGGAAAACCAACGGTCCGAGAGTGAAAATCATATTGAAACAAAATCTCGATATGAAAGATATGTGTATCACAGATGACTTCTTAGGAATTGAATTTCTAAGACATCTAACGGATCGGTCGATAGTTGATAGCCTCGTTGAAGCCACCAATGGATATGAATCATAGAATCGATTGGAATCATGGTGCACCCATAGACAAGGAGCGATATGCTCGTGTCACGTGTAGTTCAATGTATTGTACACACTACAACCGACTCGGTATCGTCCAACAAACAGATCGCTGAACTAAGGTTCACCGATGATCTTAATACATGATCAATAGAAGGCGTTAAGTCGGATATGACGATATCCGAATTATTCGCTTATCTACGGATTATAGTATTCTCGGATGTCCAAGCGGTTCCGAGAGAACACAAGTGATGCAAACCGGACATCGATCCGAAGAACACCAAAGTCACAAGTAAATGTATATGGTGGGTCTTGGAAAATCCTCTAAGCAAACTTGCATCGACCGATTCATGATGGTATCGGAGTTTATCGCTTTATACAAAGCATGAAAGAAGTTGAGTAACTTCACGACTCATTAGAGGACGTCCCTTATTGGGAGAAACCCGTGCCTTCAGCAGCTCTACATCGTGGCTAGCCGGTCGGCTTTAGGAAGGACACGGATGACGGCGTCTGGACATATCTCGTCACGATCCGTCGGAGACATAAGACCGTATGGCGTTGATCATCACGGTGTCACTTCCTTATTTACTAACTAAGGGACTACCCGGAGATCAAGTGTTCTCGCCTGTCTAGGGAATGGGCTTAAAACCCAAAATATACGAACCAATACGGTGGAAACCCAACCTTACGAACCGGAGATCCCGTAATTTGGTTCAATGGGAAAACTAAGTTGTAAAGGTTCGCTTGATCGCTTCTGGGCCGAAGCATGAGCACTTCGGATAGTGATTTCGAAAAGAAACACCAAATCCAAAGCCGTTCCCGCGATAGACGTTAAGTGCTATCTCGCAGATGGGTAAAGGTTAAGTTTTCAAAACTCGTAATGATCCTCAACAAGTTGAGGTTAGGTCTTTGGGAAACTTTTAATGGTTCCTAACACTTGTGAAGTGGGGTATAGCAGATACCTTGTAGGAGACCACCTATTTAAGTGCGAGGACGGGCCGCCTCAAATTGAACGCACTTAAGAATCCAAGACGTTGTCCATGGACAAAACGGACAAAACATTACGAAGAAGAGAGTAAGGGAATTTGTTGTGTTGGTACCGTTGTCTTGGCTTACACTAAACACCGACGGTTCAAGACATCACGTTCACCGCGCAAAGAAGTAAGTCCGATGGTATTCAACTATGGAAGGTTCAAAGCCGAGGCTACCTCTCCTTATGCAACATCGGTCCGCCGAAATATTGCCGGAAATGAAAAGACACCATGTGAGTGCGCCAAAATCTCTTTCAAGAGGGGATTGTTGGAAATTTGCCTTTGGCGGGAGTTGCGACCGACCAACTTTAACGGCTTAAACACTAGTGTAACGTATGTTGGAGAATCCGGTTCTTCACACATGCATGATCTACTAAGTACGTAGATAACCGTAGGGCCAAGAATCGTCAAATTTCATTGAGAAATGAAAGAGATATTGGTTCACGAAGTAAGGTGTTTAAAGCATGGAAAGTGTGGTATTGTGTGTAATTCTCCCACATCGGTAGAGGAAGAAAGAATTGTTGTGTATATAAGACTCGAAATTGGTTTGGGGTTTGGGACCCCAAGGGGTATCCCATGTGTTTAAAGGAGGGAGGACCTAGATGTGCTTCGGTTCGAGGAAAGACCACACGCGCGCCGCCGCCGCCCGCCCGCCCGCCCGGTTCCGGTTCCGGTTCCGGTTCCGGTTCCGGTTCCGGTTCTCGGGTTCTCGGTTCACGGTTCACGGGTTCACGGGTCACGGGTCACGGTCACGGTCACGGGCGGGTCGTGGGTCGGGTCGGGGCCGTGGGCGGGTCTTCGATATTATCTTTTTGGGCCGTAAAACTTTGCCGTAAGTACGCTTGATCCCGTGTTTCAGATATACGCTTTGGACCGAATTCTTTCGATGTGCGCTTTGGTCCCCGAAGTTTCAAGATGTACGCTTGGTCCCCGAAGTTTCCAGATGTACAGTTTGGTCCCCGAAGTTTCCGTAACTTCAGAATTTCGACGGTCAAAAACGAATGCCAAGACTCAATTCAGCCCATTTATTTTGGCTGAATTACTCCTCCTATAATGGCCAAATCCGTTGGTCTTTCTCCCATTAATGGTGGTGGCTTTACTACCTCCATAATGGCCATTATTTGGTCGTTATGGAGGGCAGTAATCAGCCCCCTCCCTCACCTATTTAAACACCCCCTTACACCATTGTTGAGCACTAAGAATGACAAAAGAGATGCTGCAAAACAGTGCACGAAAATACACAACCAAAATAGATTTCTTCCTACAACTTCCAAGCATCATTTCGTTACTCAATATTCTTCACGTAGCTCTTGAGTTTCCTTTGCTCAAGGGTTCCATTGTCTGTTTTATCTTGGGAGACAAATTGTCCAGACGTATAAAGGATACATACGGGGCAATATTGTCTTAAGGACAGAGTGCTACACTCGACTCAAAGATAAACCAGCTTTCCATTTTTTCAGTCTTCAACAAAATCGTAATTTCAGTTTTGTTGTTATATTGTAATTTCAGATTCCATGTTGAATTATTGAAATCTTTGTTTATCCTTTCGAATACTTGTAATAGTTAAATACTTCCCGTACTGCTTTATAAAGTACCATAGAGCAAATCTCCCAACAACTTAAGACAATATTTGTATTGTACTACTATTAGTATTCGAAAGATGTCGGTCAAAAATTGTGTGACCAAATCGGATATGGAAATGGTTTTCCGGTAGAAGAGAGTGATGATGATGGACGTGTTCATGGTGTCACCGTTACCAAGACTGGTGGAAACAAGCGCTCTCGAGAGCCTGAGGATGTCAACTGGGACAAGAGGAGAAGAGTGAAGATGTTATTCTATCTTGTAGCAAAAGGCCTATATCGTCCCGCACAAAGGATCCGAATAATGGTGAGAAGGAAATGGACACTCGCCCGATGAAGTGACCGAAGTGAGCCGTAATCCGAAATTGGAATAAGTATTTTTCTTACTTGTCAAGAATAAAGATTAAATTATGTCTGATTAAAAATGGATTAAAGTAAGGAGGAATATGAAAATAATTTATATTCCTTACGCTTTAAAATCGAAGTTTAATCTTATCTTCTTTCCCGTTTAAAGATTGGATTGTAAATGACTTAAAAGATCCGTTCTTTTAAGTGTAATTGTTAAAGTGTGTAAAGTATGTTCGCACATACGATGGAGAAAGATCCACTAATCGTGCGAAAACTCGTTACCACTCTTAAGTAAGCGCCAAGAATTATCTCGGGCACCAATCATAACGGAAGAAGTCTAAAAATTGATGACGTCGAGCCCGTCATACTATTTGCGAAGATCCTTCATAGGATGATATTGGACACTCGGTCATACAAAGCCTCCGGCGATCGAAGTGGGCCAAAATTCCTTTGATATGATGATATTGGACACTCGGTCATATAAAGCCTCCGGCGACCGGAGTGGTGCCGTAATTCATTTCATAGGAAAAGTAATGGACACCTAGTAAGGTGGGCCGAGTTTCCGTGTCTTAATGATCCGAAGGCCTAAAAAAGGCAAGAAAGAAATTGGACACTCACCGCCAAAGCAACCGGAGTGGGTGGGCAGTATCCGGATCATATATGATCCGGTTACGCCCTAACCACGGTAAGAGGTTGTTCATGTGAAGCAACACCACCTCTAAAGTAGAAGGGGTTGGAGAGGTTGTCCTCAATAGGACTTCGTGGAATGAGATCACTCTAAGATGATGTGATACATATCCCTAACTTGGTTTAAGGGACGTTGGTCAAGTCGGTTTAAGACTAGTCCAACAGTCCGTAATAACTAAGAATGGTACAAAGTATGTCCGTAGCCAAATGAATGATATATTTGTAATCCGTGCATCTATGCCATCATAGATTAAGACACGTTAAATAGCAAGTCATTCAAAAGCTAACGATGTTGAGATTGTTGCCTATCGTCGACATAAACCCTCAAAATGAATGTGAGGTAGACGAAGAGGCAAAATCACCTTTCCAAATTCCGTCAAGGGAATAGCGAAAGAAGCACCGCTCCTCTAGAACTTAGTCACACCTACTTGGGTGATTTGAAGTTTATACAAAATAGAGGGGGAGACAAGTACGTTGTGATCTTCATTGATGATGGTACAACGTATGGAATCCTTTGTTTATTGAAAAGCAAAGATGAAGTTGTTGAAGCCTACAAAGCGAAGTTGAATATCAACTAAGCCTACGGATTGAGAAATTCGTAGTGATAGAGGGGAGAATGTGAAGCATCGTTCATTAAACGAATGCTCATTACTCACCCTCGTCTAACGGTGTTAGCCAAGCGCAAACCCGTACGCCTAAATTATGTAGGGCAAGGCGATCCTTACCGCTAATGCGATTCTCAACGAACTCCGCATAAGGATAAGGATAACTCTCCGTGTGAGACATGGAAATGATCTCACATACAAAAGTTGTGATGTGGGATGGCTTGGTAGAAGTTGGACTACCGAGACAGTCAAGTTCGACCTAAGATCGTAGATTGCATATCCACCGGATCCGCAAATAACAAGAGTGTTGATCGCCTCTTGGCATCAAAGAATGTCGAATTCATTGAAGATAACTTTCCTTGGAAAAGGAAAAAGGAGCAATTGCTCAAGGTTAACAAGAACCCGCGAGGGCTCGATCGTCCGAACTAGACGTTCCGTATCTTCATGACTCGAAAGTTCGTCTATCCGAACTTAATATTCCAGATCCGCAGTAACTCGTGGATTCTAGATGTTGAACCAAGACGGAGCAAAGAGGGGACAAAGACTTGTTCCAGTCCTTCTAGCTTGTATGGTTGAGAACGAACCATGGACAATTAACAAATAATTGTTATCTCCAAAAGCGCCGCTTTGGAAAGAAGCTAAAGAGAGAAATAGATTCCATATATAGAACCATACTTGTGTAATGGTTGATCTTCCTCCGGAAAAGAACCTTTGGGTTGTAAAAAGTGCTCCCCTCGTGAGTAGCTTCACATCCGGGCCATTGTAATCTTACATGGCATGGGTGTTGAAACAACCTTCCAAACCGGAGAGTTGGAAGAAGAGGATCGAATTGGTTTGCCGAATCGTTGGGCTTCTTCCCGAACTTTTATTTTGGTCCCCGAAATGTTAACATTTTGGTCCCGAAAGTCTCGATAAAACAGAAACAATGAATCCGATCACGAAACATTGACTCGAAGTTAGAAAGCCAACAGTTGGAAAACCAACGGCCGAGAGTGAAAATCATATTGAAACAAAATCTCGATATGAAAGATATGTGTATCACAGATGACTTCTTAGGAATTGAATTTCTAAGACATCTAACGGATCGGTCGATAGTTGACAAGCCTCGTTGAAGCCACCAATGGATATGAATCATAGAACCGATTGGAATCATGGTGCACCCATAGACAAGGAGCGATATGCTCGTGTCACGTGTAGTTCAATGTATTGTACACACTACAACCGACCCGGTATCGTCCAACAAATGATCGGTTGAACTAAGGTTCACCGATGATCTTAATACATGATCAATAGAAGGCGTTAAGTCGGATATGACGATATCTCGAATTATTTGCTTATCTACGGATTATAGTATTCGGATGTCCAAATGTTCCGAGAGAACACGGTGATGCAAACCGGACATCGATCGAAGAACACCAAAGTCACAAGTAAATGTATATGGTGGGTCTTGGAAAATCCTCTAAGCAAACTTGCATCGACCGATTCATGATGGTATCGGAGTTTATCGCTTTATACAAAGCATGAAAGAAGTTGAGTAACTTCACGACTCATTAGAGGACGTCCCTTATTGGGAGAAACCCGTGCCTTCAGCAGTTCTACACCGTGGCTAGCCGGTCGGCTTTAGGAAGGACACGGATGACGCGCGTCGGACATATCTCGTCACGATCCGTCGGAGACATAAGACCGTATGGCGCTTGATCATCACGGGTGTCACTTCCTTATTTACTAACTAAGGGACTACCCGGAGATCAAGTGTTCGCTCTGTCTAGGGGAATGGGCTTAAAACCCAAAATATACGAACCAATACAAATGGAAACCCAACCTTACGAACCGGAGATCCCGTAATTTGGTTCAATGGGAAAACTAAGTTGTAAAGGTTCGGTTGATCGCTTCGGTCGAAGCATGAGCACTTCGGATAGTGATTTCGAAAAGAAACCCCAAATCCAAAGCCGTTCCCGCGATAGACGTTAAGTGCTATCTGCAAGATGGGTAAAGGTTAAGTTTTCAAAACTCGTAATGATCCTCAACAAAGTTGAGGTTAGGTCTTTGGGAAACTTTTAATGGTTCCTAACACTTGTGAAGTGGGGTATAGCAGATACCTTGTAGGAGACCACCTATTTAAGTGCGAGGACGGGCCGCCTCAAATTGAACGCACTTAAGAATCCAAGACGTTGTCCATGGACAAAACGGACAAAACATTACGAAGAAGAGAGTAAGGGAATTTGTTGTGTTGGTACCGTTGTCTTGGCTTACACTAAACACCGACGGTTCAAGACATCACGTTCACCGCGCAAGTAAGTAAGTCCGATGGTATTCAACTATGGAAGGTTCAAAGCCGAGGCTACCTCTCCTTATGCAACATCGGTCCGCCGAAATATTGTCGGAAATGAAAAGACACCATGTGAGTGCGCCAAAATCTCTTTCAAGAGGGGATTGTTGGAAATTTGCCTTTGGCGGGAGTTGCGACCGACCAACTTTAACGGCTTAAACACTAGTGTAACGTATGTTGGAGAATCCGGTTCTTCACACATGCATGATCTACTAAGTACGTAGATAACCGTAGGGCCAAGAATCGTCAAATTTCATTGAGAAATGAAAGAGATATTGGTTCACGAAGTAAGGTGTTTAAAGCATGGAAAGTGTGGTATTGTGTGTAATTCTCCCACATCGGTAGAGGAAGAAAGAATTGTTGTGTATATAAGACTCGAAATTGGTTTGGGGTTTGGGACCCCAAGGGGTATCCCATGTGTTTAAAGGAGGGAGGACCTAGACGTGCTTCGGTTCGAGGAAAGACCACACGCGCGCGCCGCCGCCCGCCCGCCCGTCCGGTCCGGTTCCGGCTCCGAGTTCCGGTTCCGGTTCCGGGTTCCGGTTCTCGGGTTCTCGGGTTCACGGGTTCACGGTTCACGGTCACGGTCGTGGGTCGTGGGTCGTGGGTCGGGGGTCGCGGGCGCGTGGTCTTCTCGATATTATCTTTTTTGGGCCGAAAACTTTGCCGTAAGGCGCTTTGATCCCGTAAGTTTCGATATACGCTTTGGACCGTAATTCTTTCGATGTGCGTTTGGTCCCCGAAGTTTCAAGATGTACGCTTTGGTCCCCGAAGTTTCCAGATGTACGTTTGGTCCCCGAAGTTTCCGAACTTCGAATTTCGACGGTCAAAAACAGAATGCCCAAAGACTCAATTCACCATTTATTTTGGCTGAATTACTCCTCCTATAATGGCCAAATCCGTTGGTCTTTCTCCCATTAATGGTGGTGGCTTTACTACCTCCATAATGGCCATTATTTGGTGTTATGGAGGCGTAATCGCACCCCTCCCTCACCTATTTAAACACCCCCTTACACCATTGTTGAGCACTAAGAATGACAAAAGAGATGTCGCAAAAACAAAGGTGCACGAAAATACACAACCAAAATAGATTTCTTCCTACAACTTCCAAGCATCATTTCGTTACTCAATATTCTTCACGGTAGCTCTTGAGTTTCCTTTGCTCAAGGGTTCCATTGTCTTTATCTTGGGAGACAAATTGTCCAGACGTATAAAGGATACATACGGGGCAATATTGTCTTAAGGACAGAGTGCTACACTCGACTCAAAGATAAACCGTTTCCATTTTTTTACTTTCAACAAAATCGTAATTTCGCTTTTGTTGTTATATTGTAATTTCGATTCCATGTTGAATTATTGAAATCTTTGTTTATCCTTTCGAATACTTGTAATAGTTAAATACTTCCCGTACTGCTTTATAAAGTACCATAGAGCAAATCTCCCAACAGAGATTCAACATATAATATATACACATAAAAACTTTACCTATCTACACAGTGTAACTATCCGACGAAGAGATATCCTAAATTGCAATGACCAAGGGTGCTCCGCTCTGAATGTGACATTATCACTATCATAAAAATCTAAAAAACAATCGAAGATCATTGAATTTTGTATCGTTGTTAAGATCAAACAAAAGATAAATCTCATCTAACTTAAGAATTGATACAATTAACTCAAACGTAACACAACAACAATAACAACATATCTAGTGTAATTCCACACAGTGGGGTTTGAGGAAGATAAGATGTACACAGACTTTATCTCTACATTTTGGAGTAGAGAGACTGTTTTCGATAGACACCCAGTTCAATAGAACGTAATCAATGCAGGAGTGCATGAAAAATAAGACAACAAAATATCAAGATACAAAACAAATGGTACAACGTAACATAGTAACAAATTAATAAAAAAGAAAAATCTCATCTAACATAAGGATTGATACAATTGATTCGAGCATAACACAGTTATAGATCAAATTAAAAAGATTAGTGAGAACAGCACACATAAGCCTACATAGAAATTCCAGGATTAAAATTAGCCAACATCTAATATGATCTTCAATCCTTGATATTTCACCGAAATGATAAAAAAAAGAACTAAAAATTATAACTACAAGCAGTACATAGCATAGAACAATTGATAATTAGCAAAAATTAGCCAATATCTTACACGCTTTCCTTGGAACCCTTGACTTTTTTTAATAGAAAGAGAATTGGGAAAATGTGGTTGTGATGATTGGCGGTGAATCTTGACAAAATAAAGAAAAAGTCCTGCTAAACACTTTCTTCTACTAATAACAAAGTGGAAGCTAAATAAATTTTTTAAAATAAATAATTGTTGGAAAAATGAGAAGATTGAAACCATTAAACAGAACATGAATAGCCATAGATAGTCCATATTTATGAATAAACCATTACATCGAAGTAGGTGAATGGTTAAAGGAGTAACAAATCACAAAAAGGAGAAAAAAGATGACACCCTACTTCTATTCTCTATAAATCACAATCATCTATATAATATATGAGGATAGTGTCAGTGAATCTTTTTACAAAATAGTAAAAATATTATTTCTTGCTTTTGCTTATCAATCCATGCTCATGCACTACCAAAAATTTTGGTGGAAAAAAAAACTAAATGATAGTGTTTCACACGAAAAAATTACGAAGTTTCCTAGTGTTTCTGTGGGAATTTATTTTTCACCATGCGTTTTTTCAGTGAATTGATTGGGTGGGAAAATCATGTTTTATAGTAGTGTGGAAATAACCTTTTGCAGAAATGTGAAGTAAGGTTGCGTATAATAGACCCTTGTGGTTCGACCCTTCCCTGGACCCCGCGCAATAGCGAGAGCTTAGTGCACCGAACGCCCTTTTATGTTCCTTGATCACACAAATGAAATTAACCTACAAACACCCATTTTCCAAATTAAATAAGTACGAAATACCAAAATAATTAGCATCTAGCGCTCATAATTTTTAACTTTTAAGTATGTAATTTCCCCTCATAAATTTTACTTTTATCATGTGAAAATAAAATACAACGACGAATAAAATCAAAAATCTATGAAGAAAGGTTGCATAGTCTTGGGGAAGGACCCTATTTGCCCATTAAATATACAATCATTCACCCCTCTAGCCAATTCTTCACCAATATACACATTGTTAAGATTCTAAAAATGTCAAAAAGTTAAAAAATGCGCTCACAAAAAATTAAATTAATTTAAAGCTATTGTAATAACTTTGAATTTCATAGAGGCGTTATTAAAAAGAGAGTAAATTTCCGATATTAGTGCTGCTTGGGTATGACAAGATGGACATGAGTTTTGAACTCATGTTTTTGATTCTAAAAAGTTGTGAGTTGCTCTCGGTCTGTCTTTATTGAAGCTCACTTTTTTTGGGTAAAGCATTAATATCGGTGAAGAAGTTTTTAGTTTTGAATGTACACCTCAAAGGTAGAGGTAAGATCCGTGAAGAAGTTTTTATTACTTTTGAGTAGGAGTGGCCAGTGGGCCGGGCTCGGGTCTGGCGGGCCGGGTCTGGCGGGGTCGGGTCTGGCGGGACTGGAGCAAGTCCCGTCCCGATACCGATCCCGTCGGGCTCGGGTTGGGGCGGGGTCGGAGCGGGGTCGGGCTCGGGCTCGGGGCGGGATACGGCGGGTTTTCATTTTTTTTTTTTTAAATAACATATGTATAAAAAAAACTCAATAAACAAAATAAGATAGTGTAATAAAAATATCCCAATGCTGTTTTTGTGCCTCTTATATTATTTAATAGACATATGATTTTTTTGTAATACAAATACAATTGTCTAAAATCTAAATTGCAACTTTGTGGTGTTGTCCAAAAGTTACAAATTACATAATAAAATTACAATTAAAAAAATTACATTCTCAAAAAAACCTGTTCTAATTGCTTGATGATTTCATGTGGTTCTTCGGTTGGAATTGGTATTTGTTGGTCAAATTGATCCACGTCGCTTCCACTACCTTCGGTTAAGATTTCGTTGTAGTTTTCATCATCTTCTTCGTTGATCTCCGGTTGACCGCACCTTCTCCGCTCCGCTCGTATCCAATCTCTCGAATAATACCGCAATTTCCAAGCCGTCTCCGGCTAATGAGTGTCTCGTGGTCTCCTATTTGATATCTCGCTGCAGAAAAAGCGCTTTCGTACGCAGTTGACGACGCTTGAATGTTCAAAACATCTCGAGCCATCAATGAAAGTGTCGGAAAGGTCTTCTCATTCCCCCTCCAAAGATTTCAAACAAGTCTTCATGTCCATCTTCATTGATAACTTCTTGATACGGTATTTAACCCCGTAAAACAAAAATATCCAACTCGCTAATTTGGTTAGTAGTAGAGGTACGACCGCACATTCTATTTCTGAGGCTTTCAATACTAGCCGCAGAAACAGCATGTCTTTTGTGAGGTTGTGTTGAAGATGAAGAAGATGGTATGGAAGCTAGTAAGTTACTAGCATTTTCTTGTTGATAAAATCTATATATATTTTTGCATTGGTGTTCTACGCTAGACAATACTTCTTCTTTAGTTTGTTCAATAGGTGGTGGGTGATTTAGATTTTTGGGACTTGGAAGTGGTAGTACTTCTATACAATCGTAAATAGTTTCAATTAGTGATTTAGTACCGTCTATTTTAATAGTAGGATTTAATACAGAACCAATAATATAAATAGAGGGAATAAGAATAAAATATTTTTTTATTTTGAGAAACATTTTTTAATAGTCGCCTTATAAGTCGGTTTTTCCATATATTCACTAAGTAATAAAAATATTAGAGTTATATAAAATAACATAGTTGAAATAGTAGGATAATATATACCGAAAAATTCTTTTGTTGCTTGAAAAAATTTCTCTAAAAATACAATAAGTTCGGAGATTTTTTCCCAATCACTATCTAAAATCATATCACCGGCTTTTTATTATGAGAGTTAAAAAATAAAGTTATAGGTAATTTATAGTCATAAGCAACAAGTAGTTGCTCGTATAAAGAATTCCACCCAGTGGATACTTCTTGTGGAATTTTTCTAAAAGGTAGTCCACAATCATGACAAATTTTTTTATATTCTTTTCTACGTTGTACTTTATTACTTTTAAAAATAAAGTTTATAGCAAATTGTATTTTACTAAGAATGTCTTCAAAAAGTGATAGACCATCCTTTACAATTAAGTTATATATATGGCACGCACATTTTATATGAAAATGGTCTGGAAAAGAAGGAGTTAAACTATTTTTAAAAGTGTAATTGCGTAATTGTTATTAGAAGCGTTATCTAATGTAATAGTCATAATTTTATCGGTAATTCCGTAATAATCGCACACTTGATAAATATTTTCTCGCAATAAAAGTACCAAAGTGTGCCTATCATCTATATATCTATATGCTAAAATACGTTTTTGCATAGACCATTTATAATCTATCCAATGACAAGTTACAAGTTAAATAATCATGGCCGTTAGTACTACGACCTATATCGACGTGATGGATACTTTGCCATTAAAATGATATAATGAAAAACGTAAATATTGTTGATATTCATGCGCGAATTTAAATACATCTCTCTTAACAGTTGATCTAGGAAAACCGTTAAAAGCAGGATTATATATATCTCTAATGTAATGAATAAAATCGGGAGATGAAGGAAATGAAAAAGGCAAACCCTCCACAAGAACTAATTTTGATATTGCTTCCCTATCTCTATGTTTATTGTATTTAGAGCCTACAATTCCCCTCGTCATAGGGTTAATTTGACCTCGTACTTGGTCCGGACAAGATCGTATGTGAACCTTGTCCCGATGGAGCGGCGTTTGCGCACCCGGTTTTGAAGCCTCGGTATTGGGCATACCTAGCCGGATGAGCACTTACTACGTGTCTAATTAAATCCCCCGTCCCACCGTGACCTTTTCCAGTTTTAAATTTTAAAACATTTTTACAAATTTTACATATGGCTACTTGATTCTCTACGTCCCTATCAAAAAATGTCCATGCATCCGATTTTAATGGTCGTTTTTGTCGGACCTCGTCTCATACTAGGGGGAATAGGAGGTATTTCAGTTGAAGGTGCACTAGTGGGTGTGTTGTCATCATCATTAGTGGGTATATCATCTAGATCATCGTCTAAATTAAAGTCTTCTTGAGTTCCGTAAAATAGCTCCCGGTCTAAATCTAATGGTATTGTAGGAAAATGTTGAGTATCAACAAAATCATCCCGTGTAGGAATAAGATGACTAGAAGAAGTACCCTTGCCCCGGTTGCCCCTACTAGAAGAAGCACCCTTACCCTTACCCTTAAACATACCTTTTAATCCTTTCATTTTAATTATGATAATAAATAAATAAATAAATAAATAAATAAATAAAGACAATAAAATTAAGTGATCTAAACTAAATAAACAGACAATAATAATTTAATGAAGGAACGAATGTACCAAAACGCGACGTAACGTCGACGTGTAATCGAGAGGTTGAAAATTGAAACTTTGCTCGATGGAAGATCCTCAAGCTAGTTGCCAACTTCACTACCAATTCCCAAATGAATAAATAAAATTGAATATTTAGCAAACAATGTAGACTTGTAGAGAGATATATTGAGAAATTAGAGAGATTGTAGGAAGATTTGTGAGAAAGATGAAGAGAAAATGAGTTATTTATAGTTGAAAAATTGGGTTAAAGTGTAAATATAATAACTTATGGGTTAAAAATAAATATTAAGGGGTAGGGGGTTGGGGGAGGGGGGGGGGGCTAAAATGGCCGTTGGTCAACGGCCATAATCTAAAATGGTCGTTGGTGCAACGGTCATTTTTGCAAAGGGGCGGGGTCGGTGGTCGGGTCTCGCGGCTCTCGGGGCGGGCTCGGGTCTCGCGGACGAGACATCGTCCCGTCCCGAGTTCGAGTCCCGCCCCGTAATTTTATTATTTTTTTTTGGCGGGGTCGGGGCGGGCTCGGGACGGGCTCGAGTCGGGGTCGGGCTGTCCCGGCCCACTGGCCAGCCCTACTTTTGAGTATGCCAACGAGTAATGATAAGTATATGTACCTAACACTAATTAGTAATTACAGATTCCTTTTCCCAAACTACAGTCGGGAAAGGGTTCCATAATTTCAGCTTTGTCTTCCCAATGCCACATCGTTACATGTGGTCGATCAAATTGCAAAAATAAAGAACCAAGGAATTACGCTTTTAGTCTCTGCTACAGAGATGCAAATGGACCTGTTGATTTTGCTTGCCAATTGAGGCGTACATAACAACAACTAAAAACTTCTTCACGGATCTTACTCCTACCTTTGAGGTGTACATACAAAACTAAAAACTTCTTCACGGATATTAATGCTTTACCCAAAAAAAGTGAGCTTCAATAAAGACAGACTGAGAGCAACTCACAACTCACAACTTTATGGACATGGGTCGTTGAGGCGTCTGCATGTATTAGTGGGTCCAGCCGACCTCTATCTAACAACTTAACTAAGATGCCTTAGTAGCCGATGAAGTTCTTGTAGTCGAGAGTTAGGAGTAAATTCGGCTCTGGAACAGTTCAGTTGTCACTGAATTCGGCTAAACACTTAAATTATTTTGAGTGTTAACAACTATACTGCGATAATGTAATTCATCTGCATACACCAGAGCAGCGGAATGGCTGCGCAAATTGGTGCGCTTCGATTTTGATATCATGTATAGTCTGATAAAACACAACGTAACTTTTCGGCTGATGCTCTGTCTTATTTTCTTGTTGCCTCGCTTATGGGATTGTCCAGCTAGTCGTTTCGTTTGTTTGAACAACTCCAGGAGCTGAACCGAATTCATCCTGAGCTACTTGTGATCCACCAAAAATTATAGGACCCTGACTATCAGCTTTGAGAGGGGATGTTGTGTTTTCACGAATGCGTAGTATGGCCTTTTAATTCTCCTTTACAACTTCCATTTTTTTTTTCAAGAGTTTAATTCTTCTCCATTGGGAGGTCATTCTGATATTGCCTTCATTTTTCACCGATTGTCATCCAACTTCTTTTGGAAGCATATGTACCATGATGTCAAGACCTTTATCTATTCTTGCCTCACCTGCCAATAGCTGAAGGATGTGCATCACCACCCCGCCAGGGCGCTTCAACCTTTTGTTCATTCTGGAGCAGGTATTGCTGGAAAAATAATTTTATATCTCAAAAAGAATATTATTTTATATCTCAATAAGTTATGGGTTAAATTGAACCCCAACTAGAATGCTACATACGCCCCTGTCTAGAAAGCGTTTATGCCTCATCGTATGCAGTTGAAGACAGAGACACAACATCTTGGTTAATCCCTTTGTTTGTGGTGGCTGGCATTGTTATGTTCATTATTATCATGTATTTTAACTATTGTCGCAAGTATTTTGATTAACCATGCCTATTGGGTTAGCTAGATGAAGAGAAAGATGGGTATATTATAAAAAAACAAGAAACTCTAAGCACGGTGATTATTCGGTGCAATTACAAATAAAGTCAGGGGTTTCGAATCCCACATCTATCTTGTCATTTTTTCCTTGTTTCTTCTTTTTTATAATTGAGCCTGGAGGTTCAAAACTCATGTCCATCTTGTTTTGTTTTTTTTTTTCTCTTTTTCACAACTAGCATGTATGAAGAGATAGGGTAAACATGAAATTGTAGAAATAGTTCAAAACATAAAGAGACAATAGATTTAATTGAAGCAGTACCATATAGTAGAGGAGATGAAGTTATATTAATAATCACTCAAAATCGTAAAAGAGAGAAATAATTATCAGAGCAAGAAAATCGGCGACAATCAAAGTGTTAAATGTCCATAACATATTTGATATTACATCAAATATAGATTTAATTCTATGAAAATCTATCACTTGGACGTCATAAAACACGATTAATCTGCTTGGTAGAACCTTGATTAAGCTTTTCACAGCCTTAAAATTTTTGGTAGAGGAGATATGGACTTTGTTAGTCTGTTTAGATAGTAGTGGTGACTGTTTAATTACGTTAAACCGTTTCAGATTCTTATTTAGTGAATCGGAGTTTAGATTTCAAAACTCTTCGGAACAAAGTACTGTTAAGATGTCCAGTCACGCCTTCCACAAAAGGTGGGAAGAAATACTTCACACAAAAATTAAGGAAAAGAGAAGAAAGAAAAATATGAATGCTATGAATGTTGAGGAGATTGGCCCTTCACTTTCACATAACATCAATACAACTAAAATTTTAGCAATCTTTATCCATATCTCAATCTAGATATTTGTATGTACTCCATACAAAAATGTTATGTTTTCTTTTATTGTTCGTTTTATTTCTTTTTATAAAAGCTAAACATCTGTCAATATATTTTTAATTTATTACTAATTTACTATTAGATAGTTGAAACCTCACTTTACAATGTTGGGTGGCAGTATTACAAATTTGAGAGAGAAATGGACACTCCTAAATTACGTAAAATGAATACGCAATGTTTTTGGCCAAACAAAAAAGATGGGTCTTTTCATTATAACACACACTTATTTATATACATAGTTAATAGATACACACTACTGCCACTATGCTATTGGTGGGAGAGTAACCTCACATGATCTAATTATCCTCCCACTAATTTGCAGTAACAAGTAACAACACCCACTAAAATAATGAATTAACATAACTACTACTACTGCCACTAATTACCTGATGCCTAAATAAGAAGACCCCTAAAGCTGAAAATCCTTGACCCAACTTGGAGCTTGTTAGGTTCGTTTGGGCCTTGTGCTCAGCTTATTACTTGGGCCTTGATGAAGGATAAAGTGTTGGTCCACATCAATTTCCTCCCATTCAAAAAGGGCCTTGTCCTCAAGGCCTATGGGATTAGTAATATGTTGTTGGCTTGCACTACCCGAATCAGTCCTCTGCCCCAAATTAGCGATCTGCTCGAACAAGTGAGGGTGAGCTGATTCCATCAATTCCTTTGATTCCCACATCCGGTCAGCAGGTGAAGAATTTTCCCATTGAACCAAAACTTGAATTTTCTTTCTTCATTCCTTCCAAACCGTGCGCTCCTCAACGATTGCTTCGGGCTTCAGGTACAATTGCTCATCCTCGATGTTGCTTGGTAAATTCGCAATTATGGTGGATATTTCTCCAAAGTGAGGTTTGAGGAGGGATATATGGAAAATGGGATGAATGCGACACCCATCTAGGAGGTCAAGCTCATACGCCACTGCGCCGATTTTCCGCAATACTCGAAAAGGCCCATAATATATTTTTGAGAGCTTGGCGGAATTGGGGATGTGTAGAGTCACTTGTTTATAGGCGCGGAGTTTAACATAAACACAGTCCCCGCGGTAAATTCCTTTGCCATACTCTTTTTGTTTGCTTGGGCTTCCATTTGTTGACGGGTTTTATGGAGAGCTTCTTTAAGTTTGGCTAGGAGGTTGTTTCTGTGGGTGAGAGTTGAGTCGATTGCCGCATTTTGGGAGTTCCCAAGTAGATATTGAGTCGTTGTTGGTGGTGAGCGGCCGTACAAGACTTGGAAGGGGGTGGTTTAGATGGCTGTATGGTGGCTTGTGTTATACCAATATTCCGCGAAAGCTAAGTACGTGGTCCAATTGTGAGGTTCGTCACTGACAAAGCAACGTAGATAGGTTTGGAGGCTGCGATTAACGACTTCGGTTTGCCTGTCCATCTCCGGATGGTACGCGATGTTGTAAGCTAATTTAGTACCCAACTGTGAGAAGAGTTCTTGCCAAAACTTGCTTAGAAATAACGGGTCTCGATCCGAAACTATAGTTTTGGGTAATCTATGGAGTTTGTAAATGTTAGTGAGGAATATAGAAGCTAGGTATGAAGCTGTGTATTTTGTGGGTAATCCTATAAAATGGGCGAATTTGGTTAATCGGTCAGCAATCACCCAAACAGCAAGTTTGCCAGATGACAAGGGAAGGTGGGTTACAAAATCCATACTTATGTCTTCCCATACTTGATTTGGTACGGGGAGGGTTTGGACTAGGCCGTAAGGTTTGTGGTTCACTGCTTTGTTTTGTTGGCAAATGGAACAGTTGTGCACAAATTGCTCATTTTTTCTCATTGTAGGCCACGCAAACACATCCGATATGCGACTTAAAGTTTCCTTAACTCCTAAATGGCCACCACAAGAGGAAGAATGATATTCTTATATTAATTGTGACTGTATCCCTATTTCATCAGGTACATATAACTTCTTATCGAGAAAAACCAAACCATCATGTACCTTAAATTTCTCATTGACCCTTGCTTCTGATGTGATTTTGTTCAGTAACTCCGTTCTGGATTTAGATGTGGCATAGAAATCCTTCAACTGCGTAATTCAGGAAATAGTGGATCCGGAAATGGCAATGATTGGGGCTGCTCCACCCGCGATAATGCATTAGCAACTTGGTTCTCCTTCCCGAGCTTGTATCAGATTTCATACTCAAAATCGATCAATTTAGTGAGCCACTTTTGCTGTTCAAGTGTTTGGATTTCTTGAGAAAGTAAGTGTTGTATGCTCATGTGATCCGTATAGATAACAAACCTTCTTCCAAGTAAATAATGCCTCCACATTTTGACTGCTTCAGTAATAGCATAGAGTTCTCTTGTGTTGGTGGAAACTGCTTGCATACGAGGCACTAGTTTCTTGTTGAAAAAGGCGAAAGGGTGGTCCGATTTTGACAAGAGCGCACCAATGGCAACACTGCTAACGTCCGTCGTGACTTCAAATTCTTTATCAAAGTTGGGTAGAGCAAGAACTGGGAGGGTGATCATGCATTCTTTCAATTTACTGAATGCTTCAGTGTCCTTCATACTCCATGCAAATTCTTTTTTTTTAACAATTCAGTGAGAGGCGATGCATAATTTCGCACGAACCGCCGGTAATAACCAGTAAGGCCTAGGAATCCCCCTAAAGCCATAACAATGGAAGGTGTGGGCCATTCCAAAATGGCCTGAATTTTGTCCGGATCCACTTACCCCGTCGCTGGAAACTATATGTCCCAGATAATGCACTTGTTTCTCTCCAAATACATATTTTGACAATTTGGCATAATACTTATGAGTATGGAGTAAGGAAAAGACCTTGGAGAGGTGTTCCATATGCTTAGCCCATTCGGTACTATATATGAGTATGTCGTCAAGGAAAACCAGCACACCTCAATTGTTCCAGAAACAAATCATTCATTGCCGCCTAAAAGGTGGAAGGAGCGTTGGACAACCCAAATGGCATCACTGCAAATTTGTAATGCCCATCGCATGTCCTAAAGTCTATTTTGTGCACGTCTTGAGGATCCATCCGAATTTGGTGGTATCCGGACCTCAAGTCAATTTTCGAGAACACTGCAACCCAGAAATGAAACAATTTAAAATCGCAATGGGTGATAACCCATCCACACAATTGCAATTTTTTTCAAACTCTTCTTGAAAAATTCTTTCTCCAAAGTGACGGCTCAGGAATTCTTGATATCTTGAAAGATATCCCGTAAGAGATTCCAAGCTCCATTGACGTGGAATTGGGTTCCATTATTGTGTGCAACAAATCGCTAGAAATGGTTGCATAAATCCACGAAAGAACTGTCGCATCAAGTGTGAGCCAAGGTTCTTTTTCATCATCGGTGTTTAACACATTTTCCTTGCCTTTTTTTTCCAGTGGGATTATGTGATGAATAATCCGGTGGGAATGACAACAAATTTTAAAGAGATATGTCCAAGTTGCGTAATGAACTTTTTCCATCTCAAAAGTGATGGTAATATGAGTTTTGATGTTGGAAACAACAAGAGCGTGATGAAATGTGGATTTAGAGTCAGACATTGTTGACCGGAAAAAGAAAAGAAGAATGGAAAAAAAAATATTTTGGTTGTCGGCCGAATGGAGGGAGGAGGGGAAAAAAAATATTTTGGTAATATGAGTTTTAATAGGGTCTTTTTCCTAATCTCTTGATATCATGTAACAATATTTTTCTCAAATATCATATTCCAAAAATGTGGTTAATATACCATAAATACAACTTCATCTTAGGTTAAAAACTTAGGCTAAGAGTATGATATGATTAGCTCAAATCATGCTATCTAATCTACCTATCATATACATATGATTCTTTAATTAATTACGCTAATTACTAAATAATTATAATAAGTATAACATTAATGATAATTATTCTATCACTTTCTACCAGTGAGTCCCAATCGCCTTGTAAAAAGTTGATTCTTTTTAGGTTAAAGTAATGTTGATTTTTCTACTACGAAAACTATATTGAAGATTCTGCATTAACAAGATCGAAAGACCATTATGAGATCTTAGAAAATATATTGGATATCAATCATTTTGCTTTTCTAACATTAATAATTAATTAATTACCTGCGCTTTCAAAGAGTTCGTTCTAACACAAGATCTTCAACTTCATCTACCTGGAGACATTGCTATTATTTTCTGATGATTAATAGAAGGTTGATAACATGATTCAAATTATATACCAAGGGAGATGGAACACAATTATATTGCAGAATAATAGATACTACAAGATATTGAGAATATTATTCATATGGGTGACACTTATCTTACGTCTGAATCTTAATGCATATTTAAATGATTAAAATGTTATCTCTAGATCTAAACACTGAATTATTAAGAGTGTTTGTTTTTCAATATCGGGATGTGCATAATGTGTTTATTTAATAATAAATATACAATTGCAATAAAAAGTAACTAAATATTAGAAAATAAATTAAATTTAATAAAATAAAATTATTATTTGATAAAAATATGAAACATTTATGTTCGCCGGTGGTGGTGGACATGCTTTGTAGTGGTGGTGGTAGTGATGATTGGTGCTAGTGGCTATTAATGGTGGTGGTAATATTTTTTATGGTGGAGGTAGTTGGTGTTGTAGTGAATGGCGCAATGGTGGTAGTTGTGATGATTGAGTTGGTTGATGTTAGTAATTTGTGGTGTTGGTGGCGGCTGAAGAAATATGGTGGTTCACGATGGTGTTGGTGGTAGTTGGATGCGGTGATGGTAGAGGTGGTTGGTAGTAAAAATTGGTCGCAGCGATGGTAGTGATTTATAGTGTGGCAGATGCGGCGGCAGTGGTAGTGCCGACGGTGGCGGTGACTGTTGATATAATTATAATGACGGAAGTGGTAGGTGTGGTAGTGGCTGAGAGTAGTGGTTGTCATGACAGAGGTGATTAGTGGTGGTGCGTTGGCCGAGGGGTGGGTGGGGTTGGGGTTGGTGCTTAGGAGGGGTGGATTGGAGCTGGTGGTAGTGGACAGAGTGGTGATTAAAGTTATCCATACAAAAATACCTCTTAATGATATTAAGACTTTGTTTAAGATCTTAATGATTAAGATCTATTCATACCAAATAAGTGTTTAGATCTTAATATAAGTAAATGCACTTAATGACCTAAGATCGGAACCGTTCAGATTCAAACCTCCATTAAATAAAAACAAATGAGGCCTTAAAGGTGGAAGTGGCTTTAATTAATTGATTTAATTGAACCTTATTTTTCTACACAATACATAGATTTATACGTGAAACGGTGAAAGTACAAAAAATTCAACAAAATCCTTAGGCTTGACACATAACTGATTACTCCCTCTGTTCCTTTTTTACTTCTCTCGTTGAACTGACACTCCCTTAAGAAATTAATTATTAGGAATTTTGGTTTTACTAAATTATCCATTAATTATGCTTTAAAAAATTAATTTATATGATTACTTAATGATAAGAAAAATATAATAATATTTTTTTCTTGATTTGCTAAAATAGAAGTAAAAAAGAAAATCTATTTTGATGTAAATTAAAAGACAAGTAAAAAGAAACGGAGGGAGTATATCAAAGAGAAAAATCTAAAAGGCCGCCTACTTAATTGGTACTCTCCCGTCTCAAATTATATATCGCTTTTTTTATTTTACACGTCCTTAAGAAATATTAATTAGGAGAGATTTTTGACTACTTTTATCTTTATTTATGTCTAAATTATAATCTCTCCATTAAATGTTTAACATCTCCATTAATGATAAATGGTAAAATGGGAAAAAGATAATTAATTGTGTCTTGAACTTATAAAACGATAAATAATTTACCTATTTTTAGTAATCACGAAAAATTATTTGAGGCGGAGGGAGTTTTGCTCTTCTTTAAATATAATAATACTTCTCTACTTTATGGATAAAGTTAAGCTAGCTCAAGGTATTTGACAAAAAAACTGAGGGAATTTTGGTCTTATTAACAACAGTACGTATTTTAAGAACATATAAGATACGTTAAAAAAATATAATACTCCTATTAAAATTTAGAAATATTATAGATCTCCTCAATAATAGCCCGACATACCCTATTGTTATACCAAATCATATTCTAAATGGAGATATGTTAGTTAAGTGGGGGTTCATATATTTTCAATGGATCAAGACTTGAATTGTCATTATCCTATTATTATTATTATAAAAGTCTCATACGTACATAGTATATGATCATGAGCATAGTTTGACTCAAATTTATATGTTATCTCCCCCTTAAACCTATAACATATATACGGGGGGAGGTTCAGAGAGGAAGTATACCGGATTAAGTCACAACCCCAACTTCTACTATTGTGTTAATTTTCCTCTTCTAAGTACTAATATATGATGTGCTTTTTATTTAGTCTTTAATCGTTATATATCTGAGGCCTCGTCATCGAGTTCTTTTTCACAATAGTATCACATGATTAAGAATTTGCACAATGCATAAGTATATTTACTGTTAGAATTGTGTAAATCTATTTAAAAACATGTATTTTGATCAATGTAGGAATAATATACAAGTCTAAAGTACTCACTTCTCTTCTTGATCTCTTTTCTGAATTTAATCTTTTCCTTTATATGATTCATCCCTTTTCGTTCAAATCTTAAAATTAATTAGTTACAGTATCT
The DNA here is from genome assembly GCA_034509755.1 of Anisodus tanguticus. Taxonomy (NCBI): domain Eukaryota; kingdom Viridiplantae; phylum Streptophyta; class Magnoliopsida; order Solanales; family Solanaceae; genus Anisodus; species Anisodus tanguticus. The sequence goes on along the minus strand of CM067550.1, from coordinate 44,287,737 downwards.
TTCGTGTGTACTCTACATTAGTACGGCAACTTGGTCCTAATTCATTGAATTTTCTCAGAATGTTGTTCGAAACTTCAATTGATATACCTAATAGTCACACCACTTTTTCATGTGTCATAATCAGGACCTTTCACATGTTCAAACATTTTCTGACACACTACTTGACAAAACATTCTAAAAATTAAAGTTAAGCATCCTCTTTCTTTATGAAACACATCAAAGAATTAGTAAACTTGAAAACATGTTTCTTTTCTTATCCCTCGACTGTCTTAATGATCTTAAACACACCCAAAAAAAGTTTATTTAACCCTTTTGCTCTCTCACACATTCTATAAGATACATTGCATTGAAACTAAAATGATGCGTTATATAATATATTGTAGGTATTAAGAGTATCCCCTATCCCTAATTTATACTTTCAATCATAAACTCATTAGACTTTAATTTCGACAAATAACTATTTTATCAAAGAGAAAACACTTCATAGTAATAGTTTTCGAGTTAATTCTGCATCTGGTTACAGAATTTTATCCATTATAACAGTAAATTTATGAGATTGTTTTTTGTCACGATAAGGTAAATGCTTGAACTTTATGAAAGTATGTATGTCCTAGAGACATTTATTATTAGGGACAAATGTATCTGTACACATTCGTATTATTAATAAGATTAATATTTATGACATTTGCAATTATTGAATTATTATTTGATTGTTTGTAATTATTCATTAATGCGCATCCATTGAGCTTACATTATCATTAATAGAGTGAGATACTGATGATAGATCGTAACTCTAAAATAGCCTCGACTAATGATCATCGAGAATGTGATATCGATGATATGTTATAAGTCGGCATGTGGTCTGTGTCACATTCTTAGAAAATGTAGTATGTCTCACATGCTACTAGTATTGGTTACTAGTGATGAACACATGAATACTTTTGGAATGTATTGATATACCCTGCTGATAAACTATTTCTTATACATGTCTAAAGTGTTATCAGTGTGTGGGAGATGAAAGTCCTTTTACTTGAGGTCAATACGCACCTTGTTTATAGAGTAATGTACTTTGACCCTGTCCTAAGATTAAACTCCTTAAAGGATAAGATACGACTTGTGTTGGGTGCATTATGATGTAAATTAAGGTGGTAGTTGAGCCAAGAATAGGATTCATTCCTCGATTGGATATTCGAGAGAACACTCAACTTCTCAGTGATATTAGGTCGACCAAGTCATTGGCCAATGCAAGAGACATATATAGAATATGATCTAGTTGTCGATTAATATAGATGAGATAAAGTGATCAAGCCATTTGGATAGACACATGGCAAATCCTAAGCTTGATCGAGTGTGTCGCGAATGAAAGTAATTTATCATCTCACATAAAGGTTATGTTTACTGGATTCATGTAAACGTACTTCATATATTGAGTTCGTCGTACGACACAGTCTAGGAGTTCCGTATGGACCTTAATTGGATTAAAGTCGACATATGAAGGCCTATAGGGTCACACTATGTCGATTGTCTCTTCGATCTAAGGGTGTATTGAGAAAGTATTAAATATTCGATTTGGAATCGAGATATTTAAATTGATAATAACTGTGGGATAATTTCTATTAGATGGAAATTATTTAATTAAATCAAAATTAGATTTTGGATTTAATGTGTTGAATATATATATTAAATGAAAATGAGAAACTGAATTTTACGTAAGGCGATGCGGCGCCGACCTGGCAGTGAGCCCAGTCGGACTGGCCCACTGCACCTCGGATTTTGGGTCAGGCTTAAGCCTAACCCTAAAACATTTTTCTGACCTAATTTTCAACTATAAATACAACACTCCCGGTTGTTTATTATATACCAATTCTCATAAACAAATTCTAGACTTAGAGTTTAGGATAAAACTCTACCTCTACTAAGATTTTCTGGCTTTCTTGATAGAGGAATATACCGTAGCATTGTGCTTGCAATCGAAAAGGGAATCGCGTGTTCACCTTAAAGTAAAGACTCCAGATTTTATAACGTGTAAGTTCTTGTTCATGTTTTACGTTACAGGTTTTGATTGTCATATAACCATACCAGAAGAAATTATTGGGGTAAGTAAAATAAAATTTTAAACTTCCGTTCTGCCTACTTATGTATTTTAAACCCAACAAAACCCTACAGTGGTATCAGAGCCCAGGCTGGTTCAATAGTTATATAACAATTGAATAACATAATAATATGGGTTAAACATAAAATTGGATGAAAACAAGGCTTCTTGAAATCCTACATATCTTGACCGAATGGTTAACCTTTTGATATCACCCTAAATTATCACCTATGCTAAATCGAGGAAGTCACTCTATTCTAACTCGGGCTAACCAAGTGCAGATAATCGGTTCATTGCGAACATGGTGCACGGCGAAGAACGAGTATGAATGGATGATGGTCGATATGTGTGTTATTGATAATGGTGGGTGAGGATAAATGATCTGTGATTTGATCTCTAAATTGGATTTAGGGCTTGAACGATTTAAAAAATAAATCAACAAATAAATGTTTTGTCAGGACGTCTGCGCCGCGACCCTATAGTAGGGCGTCGCGGCGCTTGCTAAGGTTTCAAGGCGGCTCCGCGGCTCTATGGTGGAGCGCCGCGGCTCTATGGTGGAGCGCCGCGGCTCTATGGTGGAGCGCCGCGGCTCTATGGTGGAGCGCCGCGGCTCTATGGTGGAGCGCCGCGGCTCTATGGTGGAGCACCGCGACCCTAATACTTCATTTTTTTAATTCTGGACTTACTGGACAGTAGCGTCGCGGCTTCATGATGGAGCGTCCCAGCGCTAATGCATTGCAGAAGCAAAATTTCGGCTTCTGCCTCACTGGCGCTGTGACTCTAATGATTAGCGTCGCGGCTCCATCGGTTCGAAAAAAATTCAAAATGTTTAACCCATGATTATTATTATAAAATATATTAATTGATAAGTACACTGTTTATGTGCTAAATGTCAAATTATTTATCATTTAAATTACTAGAATAACGGCCGCAAATAACTGTTTGGGTAGGCGGCACCTAGTATGTGTTTAAACCGCTTTATATCATGCTTGGGCAGGCGGTACCCAATAAGTGCTTAATAGACTTTGCATGATAATTAAGATGTTATATTTGATATAGCATACTAGATTTGATCTTGGTTAAAGCTCTAAATTAAAATATTCCCAAAAATTTTAATACAAGTCTCATTTGAAATGAAAGAGGCGTCCGTTATAATTGATTGTAGTGAAAAATACTTTTCGGTGAGATGAGTATTTATGCCACAGCATTTGCTCTAAGTCTACGAGGTTCCAGACTCTTTCATAGATGCATGTTAAATGTAGAAGTGGGTGATAAACCTTCATGAGTATTTATACCACACTATTTGCTCTATAAGGTAAAACTCACTTAGATACATAATTGCAGTCGCATAACGAGGTTGACTTGCTAGGCTGTCTTGGCGCCACAGTGTCGGACAAGCCAAGTGACGCAGATCGATTGTTTTGAACATTCGGTTAAACAAGAGTTACAAATTATTTGTAATTGATTTGGAGACCTACCAGGTTGTGCTATTGAAGTTATCAGCCACATCAAACGTGGAGATAACATGAACCTGGATCTTGGCCTATTATGACCATATATTTTATATGAGTCTGTATTCTTCCATGGGGTCGAAGGGTATGTTGAAATAGTGGGAGCTAATTAAACTAAAGTTCATGTTAATGAAATTATATTAGAGTTTAATTTCAAATCTATCTATATCTTCAGTTTATACAAAATGTCGAATATGTCACTGAAAATGTTGGCCGAGACAAACAAGTTGACTGGAGCAAATTACCCTGACTGGTTAAGAAATCTGTGATTGGTGTTAAGACAAGAAAAAATTGAGTATGTGTTAGACACAGTGTTCCCCACAGTCTCTGCTGAGTATGCCCTGTTTGAAAAAATGGCTTATCAGAAACATCTAGACGATGCTACCTCGGCACAATGTGTAATGTTATCCTCTATGACTGTGGAGTTACAGAGACAACATGAAAACATGGGCCCCAACGAAATGCTAGAACACTTGAAGAGTTTCTATGACTCACAATCTCAAACAATGGAGTATAAACTGTTGAGAGACTTTTTCAAGTGTAAGCTGAACGAAAGGGGTCAAGTGTCAGCGCATGTTCTGAAGTTGACTGGGCTGATAAAAAGGTTGGCTTCGATTGGAACGAAGTTGCCTATAAATATCTTTGTCAACCTGATCCTGAATTTACTTCCTGGTTCATTTGAGAATTTCATTGTGAACTTCAATATGAATGGGACCAAGGCAAGTCTTCCAGAGCTTCACAACATGTTGAAGACCTTTGAATCATCTATCTCTAAAGGTAAAGCCGTGCTCATAGTGGGTTCTTCTAGCAAGTTCAAACCCAAGGGTAAGAACATGCAGAAGAAGAAGGGTAAGACAGTTGTTGCACCTACAGTTATGAAACCTAGAGGAGGAAAGAAGGCAAATGTAGCTTCGGATGTGTGCCTCAACTGCAAGAAGAAGGGGCACTGGAAGAAGGACTGCACAGCTCCAGGAGGAGGCAAAGCACTAGGTGCTCCTAGCTCTACTAGACAAGGTATGTTTGTCATTGAGATAAATATGTCTATAAATAACTCTCACTGCTGGGAATTGGATACCGCATGTGGCTCACACATTTGTAATAATGTGTAGGGTCTGATTAACAGCAGAAAGGTTGGACCTTGGGAGGTAGACCTGCGCGTTGGAAATGGAGCACGAGTGGATGATGAACGTGTGGGAACTTATAGACTAGATTTACCTTCAGGATTTTATTTAGAACTAAATAATTGTTATTTTTTGCCTCATTAACGAGTAATATCATTTCTATCCCAATGTTAGACATTGAAGGGTTTTCCTCATTTATTGCCAATGACAGTTATGTACTGTCTTTTAATGGTTTTGTTTGGGAAATGCTCCGTTTGTGGATGATTTGTATGTTCTAAATTGTAGTCGTGAAATTTTCAATATGCAAAACAAACGAGCTAAGATAAGTAATCTAAGAAATCCCACCTACTTAAAACTCTGTAGACTTGGTCACATCAATAAATCAAGAATATCAAGATTAAGAAAGTTAGACTACCGGAATCATTTGACTTGGAGTTCTATGGTAACTGTGAATCTTGCTTCAGAGGAAAGATGACCAACAAGCTACTTTCTGGGAAAGGGGTGCGAGCCAAAGAAGTACTTGAGTTGGTCCATACTGATGTATGTGGGCCATTTTTAACTCAAGCTAAGAGAGGCTTCCCTTACTTCATCACTTTTACAGACGATTTCACAAAGTTTGGGCATATGTATCTTATGAAATACAAGTCTGAAGCCTTTGAGAAATTCAAGGAGTACAAGTCAGAAGTAGAAAAGAAACTTGAAACAAGTATCAAGACCCTTCGATGAGATCGAGGAGGTAAATACTTAAGTAAAGAATTTCTGGATTACTTGAAGCTTCATGGAGTCCAATCACAATGGACACCTCCTGCAACGCCATAGATGAATGGTGTTGCTGAAAGGAGAAATCGAACCCTATTAGATATGGTTAGATCCATGATGAGTTTCTCAGCTCTACCAATATACCTTTGGGGCTATGCATTGCAAAGCTCAATTTATATTCTGAACAGGGTTCTTTCAAAGTCAGTAGAGAAAACTCCATATGAGATATGGAATGGCAAAAAGCAAACACTTAAACACATGCGACCATGGGGGTGCCCTGCATATGTAAAGAAGATGCTTACTGACAAGTTGGAATCTAAAAGTGAGAAATATTATTTTATGGGGTATCCAAAGGAAACTAAGGGATACTATTTCTATCTTCCTGAAGAACATAAGGTCATTGTTTCTAGAAATGCAACTTTCCTTGAAGAAGACTATGTCTACAAGGAATGGAGCTGCAATAAGATAGAACTTGAAGAAATTCAAGAACCACAAGATAACACAGAAGTTGAACCCTTGTCAAAAGACCTAGACAAGGATTCAGTGGGAGTATTTGATGAAGATTGGGTACTTAGAGTACGCCCTTCAGCCAGTGAGAGTGTTGTGAGAGATAGTGCAGAAATGCAAGGCTCTCATACACAACCAATGGAAGATGATACAATGGTTGTACATCATTCTATTCATGAAATACATGAAAATGACATTCCTGAAAGCTCTCAAGGTGATGGATTGTCCAGCACACAAAGACCTTCTCACAATCAGAATGCAACAAACACTGAAACGCAGAATAATCAACTCTGTAGGACCACTAGGACTCATCGTCCACCTGAAAGACTTAATCTCCTTGTTGAAACACACAATGAGATAGATATTCCTGATGACGATGAACCTACAACCTACATCGAAGCTATGTTAGACATTGATTCGCCGAGATGGCAAGAAGCCATGAAATCTGAGATGGACTCGATGTACGTAAATCAAGTTTGGATGCAAATCAGTCTTCAAGAAGAAGATTGATGCATATGGCAAGGTACAAACTTATAAGGCAAGATTGGTGGCTAAAAGTTATAATCAATGGCCTGGGGTCGATTATGATGAAACATTTTCACCTGTTGCGAAAATTAAGTCCATTCGGATTATGCTTGCAATAACCGCATACTATGATTATGACATTTGGCAAATGGATGTTAAAACTTCTTTCTTCAATGGTAACCTAATTGAGGAGGTGTATATGATACAACCTTAGGGTTTTACATCCAAGACTAAGACCAAAGCAGTATGCAAACTACATAAGTCCATTTATGGACTTAAGCAAGCCTCAAGGAGTTGGAATATTTGCTTTGACAAAGCAGTCAAATCGTTTGACTTTGTTAGAAGCAAAGAAGATCCCTGCATTTATAGTAAGCGCAAGGAAGAGAGTATTGTCTTCATTGTTATATATGTAGATGACATATAAATAATGAGAGATAATAAGATTCTCATGCAATCAGTCATGGAATGGTTATCCAACACCTTCATAATGAAGGACTTGGGTGAAGCCTGCTACATTCTTAGAATTAGGATCTATAGAGATAGATCTAATAGATTATTGGGGATGTCACAGTCCATATACATAGACAAAGTGCTAAGACGATTCTCTATGGAAAACTCCAAGAAAGGAAGTCTTGCTATTGGTCAAGGCATCAAGTTATGAAAGAAGGATAATCATTCTACTGTTGCAGAACTTGAACGCATGAAAAGAATCCCATATGCTTCAGTTATAGGATCTATCATGTATGCCATGAACTGTACGAGGCCAGATGTGGCCTATGCACTTAGTATGACTTGCAAATTACAGCAGAATCCTGGAGAAGAACACTGAAAAGCAGTCAAGAGTATTCTTAAGTATTTTAGACGAACTAAAGAATAATTCTTAGTCTATGGTGGATAAGAGAAGCTAGTATGTACTGGGTACACTGATGCAAGATTCCAAACAGATCTTGATGACTTCAAATCTCAATCTGGATATGCCTTCATTTTCAATGGCGGAGTAGTGAGTTGGAAAAGTTCCAGGGAAGCTACAATTGCTGATTCGACAACTGAAGTCGAGTACATTGCTGGATAGGAAGCTGGTAAAGAAGGTGCCGCGATATCTGAGTTCCTAAAGGAACTAGGGGTTGTGAAGAGTACTGGTAGGTAAAATATTAAGGATATATTCTACCATTTTGACAGCATAGACCCAGAACGATAGGGAAAGAGAGGCATGGAAAAGACAGGTACGAACCATGTTGTTGATAGTACGGATGATTCGTTCGACTTTTCCGTTTTGGGGTGAGGTGTGGGGACAAGAGAAATGGAAGACCATGCCATTATTGGTGGAAAATTTTTGAAACGCGGAATTATTAAACTCACGACCTTTATCACATTGGAATGATTTTATGGATTTTTCAAATTGTGTTTTGATAAAGGTATGAAACTCAAGAAACTTGGTATAGACTTCATATTTGAATTTTAGAGGGTAAATCCATATAAAGTACGAAAAGTCATCTAACAACACAAGATAAAATTTATGACCCAGTGAACTAACAACGGGAGATGTCTATAACCCTGCATGAAAAATATCAAACAGAGATAACATAACACTTAAGGAAGACTGAAAAGAAAGGCGAACGTGTTTGCCTAGAGGGTAAGACAAACATTGTTGGGCAGGTTTCCCACTAGAACAACGAATTAAATTATTGGTCCGAAGAAAATTTAAAACAGGGGCTCCGGGATGTCCAAGTCTATTGTGCCAAGTAGACGGAGAGATTGTTGCTAAGGCTGTGGGGGGAGTGACATGGGCAGTTAGAGATGTGGGAGGGGTGACACCGGCAGCAGACGTGGATAGGAACGGATAGAGGTCTCCTTCACTATTGCATCTCATAAGGAGTTTTCCGGTACGTAGGTCCGTTACAGAAAATCCAAACGGATCAAAGTTAATTGAGACAGAATTATCGGTGGTAAATTTTCTAACGGAGATTAGATTTTTGATAATGTGTGGGGCATAGAGGACATTATTTAGGGAGAAGTGAGGATGTGGTGGTGGGGTTAGTGTGTGGCCAAACCCTCGAATTGGAATGATATGACCGTTTCTGACCATAATAGATTGCGGAGTATTTAAATTTTGCAGTTGAGTAAGATTACCAGAATTATTGGTGAGGTGAGACGTGAAGCCCGTATCCATATACCACACGATATCGGGCTACCGATGAGTCGATGTGGCGAAAGCTTGGCCCAAATTGGATTGAGAGAGGCCTGGAGCGGACTGCTGGGCTCCAGGAAATAGGGCCCAAAATTGATCTTCAGAATTGGACGCCGTGGGAGAAGTCATTATAGTGGATTTGAAAAAGAACAAAAATTTAATCGTTCTTGGTGTTGAAACAAAAGCAGAGAAAGCAACCATGAATAGTGAAGAAGCAATTGTGTTTCTTGGTGAAACAAAAGCAGAAAAAGTAAAACAATAATAGTAAATGACAAACTATTAAATCGTTTGGGGAATTGGAAAGCAAAGGAAACAGAAAGATTTGCTTGCTAGAAAAAGAAAGGATTTGGCTTCTGTCTTGGGGGTTGCCTCGGGCAGGGAGATACGCAGAGGGACTGCAAAAGGCTGCGCAGAGGACATCTTTTCGTTTAAGAAAAAGAATAGGGTGGCCGCCGGTGGTGAATTCCGAGAGGGGGCGGCTGATTTTCTATAGAAGACCCAGTGGTTTGGCTTTGATACCATGTAAGATTGTATTAATCTTCCTTGGGGAGCCTTTTTCATTAATACAAATATTTATAGGTGTACAATATTGAATCCTTCTATGACAAGGATCCTAATCCTATCATAATTACATAATACAAAATATGGTAAATATATACTCTTTATTCCTACTTTACACGTGTGCTAATAGTATGTTTTTAATACATACATGGTGATAGTTCAGATAAGAAAAGGAACACCTGATGGTTGAGATTTGAAACTCGCGAAAAAAATAATAGTTCAAATGTATTCTTTTACCGTTATCTCTTTTTCTTTTATTATTGAGAAATCTATTTGGGATCAACTTTTATGACTATCCTACCCTTCTCCACCTTGAGTTAGTTAAGTATCTAATCAGAATAGTTTCTAAGATGTCCCTAAGTTGTACTCTACAATAGTGCGGCAACTTGCTCCTAATTCATTGAATTTTCTCTAAATCTTGTTCAAAGGTGCTTCACTACTTGATCTACTTTTTAATATTGAATGGACGAACACTTCACACCTTCAAAACATTTACTGCCACACTTGACAAACATTCTCAAAAAGTTCAACATCTTCAACCTTGTCAATGAAACACATAAAAGAAGTAAACTTGACATGTTTCTTCTCTTATCTCATTATTGTCTTAATAATCTTAAACATCCAAAAACTAATTAACATTTTTTCTTTTGGACATTCTCTAAGATATACCGCATCAAATTAAATTAAAGTTCAAATGATATGTTGTAATAGTGGAGGAAAATTAAAGAATAATGGAGAAAGCAACTTCTAGAAACATTAATTATCTTCCACAAAAAATTGTTAGGCTCAGATATTATTTTATGGCAAGAAAATTAGAATGTTTTAATTAATAGCCCAGGTAGAGACATAGCCATGACCTAACAGTGTTACCCCACATGAGTCCAATCTAAGAACAAAGAAAAAGGTTTTCATTTTCTTCTTTAATTTGAATTCCCACCAGTTGAATGCATTTAAAGTTGTCCCAAATAGTAGAAAAATAACATTCTCAACACATTAAATGTTTGAATTTAAGTTATATACCCTAACATTGTAAACAAATTTTAATACTATTAGTTCAATTTGACAGAAATAGCAAGGTTTTATTCTATTTTCTAGTTTACCATATCATTTTTTTGGTACATTGGAAATTTACTAATTAAATCTTTTAAAATCTTTCATAAGCCACGCGACTCAAATCGGTCTAACAGGAGAAAAGCTCAACTTTCATTAGCATATTCTCCCAGATTATCAAATATTCTTGGTATTTGTGATCTTCATCCGTCTAGAAAATCTGCACATTAATTCGCTTTTCTTTCTAAATATAGTTAATAATTGGCTTCCATCAAATAATTACAATCTTCAATAAAATAACTTAATTATAATATAAAAAACTATACACTATGTAAGACACATCATTTAAACTAGGGCTGGCCAGTGGGCCGGGCTCGGGTCCGCGGGCGGGTCGGCGGGGTCGGGTCGGGGCGGGTCGGGGTCGGGTCGGGGCGGGCTCGGCGGGGTCGGGTCGGCGGGATCGGAGCAAGTCCGTCCCGATCCCGATCCCGTCGGGCTCGGGTCGGGGCGGGCTCGGGTCGGGCTCGGGCTCGGGTCGGGATATGGCGGGTTTTTTTTTTTTTTTTTAAAAAAAAAAAATAACATATGTATAAAAAAAACTCAATAAACAAAACAAGATAGTGTAATAAAAACATCCCAAGGCTGTTTTTGTGCCTCTTATATTATTTAATAGACATATGATTTTTTTGTAATACAAATACAATTGTCTAAAATCTAAATTGCAACTTTGTGGTGTTGTCCAAAAGTTACAAATTACATAATAAAATTACAATTAAAAAAATTACATTCTCAAAAAAACCTGTTCTAATTGCTTGATGATTTCATGTGGTTCTTCGGTTGGAATTGGTATTTGTTGGTCAAATTGATCCACGTCGCTTCCACTACCTTTGGTTAAGATTTCGTTGTAGTTTTCATCATCTTCTTCGTTGATCTCCGGTTGACCGCACCTTCTCCGCTCCGCTCGTATCCAATCTCTCGAATAATACCGCAATTTCCAAGTCGTCTCCGGCTAATGAGTGTCTGTGGTCTCCTATTTGATATCTCGCATGCGAAAAAGCGCTTTCGACGCAGTTGACGACGCTTGAATGTTCAAAACATCTCGAGCCATCATTGAAAGTGTCGGAAAGGTCTTCTCATTCCCCTCCAAAGTATTTCAAACAAGTCTTCATGTCCATCTTCATTTATAACTTCTTGATACGGTTGAGAACCCCGCAAAACAAAAATATCCAACTAGCTAATTTGGTTAGTAGTAGAGGTACGGCCGCACATTCTATTTCGAGGCTTTCAATACTAGCCGCGAAACAGCATGTCTTTTGTGAGGTTGTGTTGAAGATGAAGAAGATGGTATGGAAGCCGGTAAGTTACTAGCATTTTCTTATTGATAAAATCTATATATATTTTTGCATTGGTGTTCTACGCTAGACAATACTTCTATACAATCGTAAATAGTTTCAATTAGTGATTTTGTACCGTCTATTTTAATAGTAGGATTTAATACAGAACCAATAATATAAATAGAGGGAATAGGAATAAAATATTTTTTTATTTTGAGAAACATTTTTTTAATATTTGCCTTATAATTTGGTTTTTCCATATATTCACTAAGTAATAAAAATATTAGAGTTATATAAAATAACATAGTTGAAATAGTAGGATAATATATACCGGAAAATTCTTTTGTTGCTTGAAAAAATTTCTCTAAAAATACAATAAGTTCGGAAATTTTTTCCCAATCACTATCTAAAATCATATCAGCTGGCTTTTTATTATGAGAGTTAAAAAATAAAGTTATAGGTAATTTATAGTCATAAGCAACAAGTAGTTGCCCGTATTAAGAATTCCACCTAGTGGATACTTCTTGTGGAATTTTTCTAAAAGGTAGTTGGCAATCATGACAAATTTTTTTATATTCTTTTCTACGTTGTACTTTATTACTTTTAAAAATAAAGTTTATAGCAAATTGTATTTTACTAAGAATGTCTTCAAAAAGTGATAGACCATCCTTTACAATTAAGTTATATATATGGCACGCGCATTTTATATGAAAATGGTCTGCAAAAGACGGAGTTAAACTATTTTTTAAAATTGTAATTGCGTAATTGTTACTAGAAGCGTTATCTAATGTAATAGTCATAATTTTATCGGTAATTCCGTAATAATCGCACACTTGATAAATATTTTCTCGCAATAAAAGTATCGTGTGCCTATCATCTATATATCTATACGCTAAAATACGTTTTTGCATAGACCATTTATAATCTATCCAATGACAAGTTACAAGTTAAATAATCATGGTCGTTAGTACTACGACCTATATCGACGTGATGGATACTTTGCCATTAAAATGATATAATGAAAAACGTAAATATTGTTGATATTCATGCGCGAATTTAAATACATCTCTCTTAACAGTTGATCTAGGAAAACCGTTAAAAGCAGGATTATATATATCTCTAATGTAATGAATAAAACCGGGAGATGAAGGAAATGAAAAAGGCAAACCCTCCACAAGAACTAATTTTGATATTGCTTCCCTATCTCTATGTTTATTGTATTTAGAGCCTACAATTCCCCCCGTCATAGGGTTAATTTGACCTCGTACTTGGTCCGGGACGATATCGTATGTGAACCTTGTCCCGATGGAGCGGCGTTTGCGCACCCGGTTTTGAAGCCTGGTATTGGGCATACCTAGTGGATGAGCACTTACTACGTGTCTAATTAAACCCCCGTCCCACCGTGACCTTTTCCAGTTTTAAATTTTAAAACATTTTTACAAATTTTACATATGGCTACTTGATTCTCTACGTCCCTATCAAAAAATGTCCATGCATCTCGATTTTAATGGTCGTTTTTCTTTGGACCTCGTCTCATACTAGGGGGAATAGGAGGTATTTCAGTTGAAGGTGCACTAGTGGGTGTGTTGTCATCAACATTAGTGGGTATATCATCTAGATCATCGTCTAAATTAAAGTCTTCTTGAGTTCCAGAAAATAGCTCCTGGTCTAAATCTAATGGTATTGTAGGAAAATGTTGAGTATCAACAAAATCATCATGTGTAGGAATAAGATGACTAGAAGAAGTACCCTTGCCCTGGTTGCCCCTACTAGAAGAAGCACCCTTACCCTTACCCTTAAACATACCTTTTAATCCTTCCATTTTAATTATGATAATAAATAAATAATTAAAGACAATAAAATTAAGTGATCTAAACTAAATAAACATACAATAATAATTTAATGAAGGAACGAATGTACCAAACGCCGACGTAACGTCGACGTGTAATCGAGAGGTTGAAAATTGAAACTTTGCTCGATGGAAGATCCTCAAGCTAGTTGCCAACTTCACTACCAATTCCCAAATGAATAAATAAAATTGAATATTTAGCAAACAATGTAGAATTGTAGAGAGATATATTGAGAAATTAGAGAGATTGTAGGAAGATTTGTGAGAAAGATGAAGAGAAAATGAGTTATTTATAGTTGAAAAATTGGGTTAAAGTGTAAATATAATAACTTATGGGTTAAAAATAAATATTAAGGGGTAGGGGGTTGGGGGGGGGGGGGGCTAAATGATCATGCCAACGGCCATAATCTAAAATGGTCGTTGGTGCAACGATCGTTTTTGCAAAGGGCGAGGGCGGGGTCGGGGTCGGGGTGGGCTCGGGTCTCGCGGGCCTGGGGCGGGCTCGGGTCTCGCGGGACGAGACATCGTCCCGTCCCGAGTTCGAGTCCCGCCCCGTAATTTTTTTTTTTTTTTTTTTTTTTTTTTGGGCGGGGCGGGGGGGGCGGGGGCTCGGGACGGGCTCGGGCTCGGGGCTCGGGTCGGGGTCGGGTCGTCCCCACCGGCCGGCCCCCCTAATTTAAACCAATCAATATTGATGGATGTACAGTCCCCGAGCATAGTTGAATGTCAAAGGAGGAGAACTTAAAATTCAGCTTGAGGCCTGCAACGTGGGTTTGATTTCTGATGGGAGCAATTTGCTATCTTCTGGGATAGGACCTTGTAGGTGATATCATTTGCTCTGTTCTCAAACTCTGGTCATTCAGGCACATCCCGCGATTTACTGATAGTAGTGCTGAGGGACCGAAACTACTATCTCCAGGAATAGTCTGGCGTAAGTCGAAAATCTGGATATGAAAGAAAAATTGATGGCTGTACATAACAAGTTAAAAGAGCACTTCAATTTAATAAAATTAGTAGGTTTGTAGTCCTCTACACAGGTCATGTTTGAACATGAAATAGTCCAGTCTGCATTAAATGTTGGAAACCAAGATCCCCCCAACATCTCACATGGCTTACATAGACTGACAATTAATCACCTAGAGCATTTCTTCTTTTTTTTAACACCATGTGAAACATTGTTCAATATTTTCCCAGCAATGGTTTTCTAATTTCTAGCTAGTTGGATTAATTTAAAGGGGTGAATCTTATACTTGAGTCAAAGATCTTCAGTATAGAAGTTTAATTAAGGTCCTCCTTTGTTTTATTCTTTTTACATTTTCATTGAGGGTTTGGACTTGTGAATTGACAATTTCCAAAATCTGTGTATGAATCAGGGCATTAATATATAAGGTAATTATAAATAGATTGGTAGTGTCTATATGGCTTATAAGTGTTTTTTCAAAAAGTAATTATATGTAAATCTCTATAATTAACATAATTAGTAAGCGATTTGATAAAATGATAACTAACTTGGAATCATAATTAAGTGAAGCTATAATGATACCGCAAAGGCAAAGTTAATATTTTGAGTTTATGAGTTCTGAATTTTAAAAAAAAAAATCGCTTCCGAATTGAATATATTATTTATACCTACTAATGGATTTTTAAATAGAAATATAAGATATGAATCAAAGTTACTGAATTTTTAGGTAATACGGTAGCTCCACCCTGACTAACGGCGCAAAAAAAATCTTTACACTGTTTCTTCATGTAATTTAAATCCTTTAATTTATGATCAAACGTTGAGAATAGATAGTGATGGTGGATAAGTTATTAATGACTCAAGTTACTTTTGTTCTAAGTATTCTTCTATGATCTCTAAGATCCAGGTTAAGTTTGACATTAATGTCTTAAAATATGCTAGTTTTGGGAACTTGCAAAATGTGGACATGGTTAGCACAGGCCACCTCCTTAAGAAATTTCCCCATTTTTTTTTGTGCATTGATTAAACTATTTTAATCAGGTATTTTCGAATAAAATTATCTAATCACTTCCTACATACTCCAGAATGACTTTAATTATGTAGCAGTAGAGTGCGGGACCGCAAGGTCACGAGTTCGATCCCCTGCATAAACCTTCTTGGTTGAGCCTGTCACACATGGCTTGCCAAGTGTGGTTAATCGGCTGACGTGGTTTGCAGGCTATTGCGTTAGTTCGGGGTTTACCCTGTGCGCACTCTAGAGAGTAGCGGTTGCGGGTTCCTTCGTTAAAAAAAAAAGAAAAAAGAATGACTTTAATTAACTTTTTTTCCAATCCGGTGTTCCAGATTTGCGCAGGTGGTAAACCACTATTTAAAAAAGAGCTAGAACCAGAGATATCTGAATAGAGATGAATGAGTACTTATCACTACACCACAATCCCTATTAGCGACTTTAATAAACTTCTTAATACTGCTTTATGAGTACTTAATTAGAGCATCTTCACCAAATATTAAAACCTCTTTTATCTCCTTTATGGCGGTGGAAGCCACTTTTGAGTTCATCAGAGAATCAGATTGTAGTAGCTTTTATTTTTTTTTAAAGGTTATGCTTTTAGTATGTTTTAAAACCTAGGTCGATGGAGGTTTGTACTTTAATAAAAGCAGTAAAGCACCCACAACTTAACTACATATTCTTTTCGAACTTTACTTTTACTTCTCCACTGATAACTTTGCACATCCCTTAAAAAATAATAAATGAAATGTATAAGAAACACAACCTTGAAGTTCATTGAGTTTAAGAGATCACGAAGATCAATCACACGAATATACATGCCCACTTTACCAAACATTAATTTGTCTATGTCTGATGATAATGTTTAAATTATTGATTAATTGACACATTAGTATTCCATTTTAATTTTTGCAGATGATAATCACATTAATAGAAACACCATTATAGAGAGTATCATGATAACGAAATTTATGGAAAGCCGGCAGAAATAGAAAAGTTTGAATCGAAACAAAGTGATTACATACACTTGCCTAGATTCATTGTTAAAAACAGGAATAATAATAGAACTTTACTTTCAATACAAAAATGTATATGTAGCTTCTTTATTCAAAGTGTTAAAAGGTACTTTTCCCTATTTTTTTAAGTCTGTTTTAAAATGAATAACGTATTTTTAGTTTAAAAAAATGCACTTTACACTTCTAATTTTAATGAGAAATTTTTATAATCACACAAATGTTATAACATATTTAAGATCACACAAGTAAATGTGAATGGAAGGAGTACAAATCAAATAAAATCATAATATCACAAATTTGAATTTCTATTTCGCTTCTTAAGTAGGTAAGAAAAATGCCTTTCTAGTCAAGGATTTTCTCAATTCTATGAGCCTCTTTATTTTACTTTCTCTCGTGTCTCTTTTGCAATTAATTTAAGAAAATTCATCTTTGTCTAGTCTAGCTTTTAATACAAATAAATAATTATTCTTAAGTTCTTCCAGCAAATGTAGAAGGCATGGATAGAAGACATTCACTCCTTAATAGATATTTTTCTTTTAAAAAGATTTATTAGATCAAGAGAAAAACATTACGAGAGGATTAGAAAAAATATATTTTCGGCGTCATGAGAAAATAATATTTTGAGTGCATGAATTGAAAATAATAATTCCCACTTGTTTTCTGCCTCCAAAATTTGAGTCAGTTCCTATCTTCCTTAATCACTTTCGATAATTGTTTAAAAATCTTTTGAAATTGGACAAATATGAAAGAATGTGACACTATAATAAGGGTGATTTGGTTCGCGGATTGAGTTATTTTAGAATTATAATTTTGGACTAATTTTTTCACTTGGAAAGTGGGATAAAATAACATCAATTTTGATGGGATAAGGTGAGATATTCATGATTAAATTTGAATTAAATTTATAATTTATTTAGTGGAATGATAAATTTATACGTTCAACTAAATAAAATATTAATTTAACCTCAAATTTAATTCCGAAATATTTCAGTTTTCATCTTATTCTATGAACCAATCGACTGTATAGTTTAAATCGATATTGACATTTCAAAGCTGTAATTTTCTCTGACAAGTAAAATCATTATTAAAGATAATTTTACTGGAAAATATATATATGTAGTCCAAATAATAGCGCAAGCAGTACACGTTACATGGGGCGACAATAGAATCTCAGGTACACGCCTTGATTTGTTTTTCTCAATTATTTTCATTGATATCTAGGCATTGACCTGTAAATATCTAGGCATTATATCTGTATTTACATCTGTCATTATTAAAGTTTACACTTATACCCCTATTTGAATAAAAATCTCAAATTAAACCAAATTTCTAATTTCACTTAAAATTATCCGTTAATCCGCCCCGACCCACCAATTAAACACAGCCTCCACTCCCACCGCCGCCCCAAAATATACTCATCTACTTCAACAATCATGTTCTTCAACAACAACGAATTTGCAGCTGAAATTCACCAAAAAAAAAAAAAACTCCAAATCCTTCACCAAATTATTCTAAATTTCAAATATAAACTTTCCAAGACGTTTTTTATGGTTTGCAATAATATTCACTCAAAACGAAGCTCCTTCGCGACTATTCAATTTTTCAAACTCGAGCTTCCATAGAGTTACATTTTTCAAACGATTGTGTCTGCTTTAATCCCTTTCATTAAATACTTGAGTTTTAGGATAATTTTAGGGTGTGTTTATATCTGTCAACCCTTTTTTCTAAATAATTTTCACTGAGCCTTAGCTATTCCAACTACGTATCTCGTGTTTAATTTGGTTGAAGCAATGATATAAAATTGAACTTACACGGATTAAATGGAAACTTCTTCATTACATAAGTTGTTAATTGCAAAAAAACATACTGTTGCAATTGAAAGCTTCCTTGCAAGAGAAGTAACTTCCGATCTAAGAGTTAAGAAATGCAGTGGTATTCACTTGGTCAATCTCTAAACAGAAACCTCATATAAATTAATTAGGATCTTCCATTTGTAATTAAACTTAACTTGACGACTTTGTGTTTCTAATATGTGCGGACAACTAACTATCCTGTATACTTATAATAATAAAACCGTATAAACAAATCACATAAACTCAGCCAACGTATTATCCAAACTATTTAAATCTAACAATACGTTTATGTTTCTTGTTTTCTTCAAGTGAAATTAAAAATTGAGTTTGATTTGGAAATTTCCATCCAAATAGAGTATAGGTGTAAACTTTGGTAACAAGGGTATTTTTGTTCACTATCACTCACCGATAGTAAAATTAGTAAAATAACGTAGAGGGATATATTTAACATTTTACCTGCTATCTATCTACTATTTGTTTATTTATTTATCTTTGTTTTTTTTGGTTGATAATGGAAAATTTGTCCCTTATTAAAATTCAAACTTTGACCCGTCGACACTGCCGAGCATGGCCGTCTAAGATCCCTGCCCACCGGCGTTGAACCACGTGGCTAACCCACCTGCATTGTAGGACTGCCGGCAACACTACTATTGATGACGTCACGTTGATAAATCTAGTCAAATATATTTGTTTTTTTGAGGTTTAATATAATGCAATTTGAGTTTTTATAAGGTACTACTATATTATAAACTGATCACCTAGCAAAAGTTTGAGGTGGACTGATAGCACTTGGAACACCCGTGCTTAAAATGAATGTGACATGTAAATAAGAAAAGTATAGTAGATATACTCCCTCCGTGTCAAATATTTGTAGTAGTTATTAATAATAGTTATTTTAAATTATTTACTATTGCTTTAGAAGTTCAAGACATAATTAATTATTTTTTCTTCATTCTACCGTTAGTAAAATTTTGTTATGACATATAAATAGAGTAAACATTTAATGGAGAGAAATTATAACTTAAACATAAATAAGAATAAAGTAGGTCAAATACGTCTTCCTAATTATTATTTTTTAAGGAGCGTCTAAAATAAAAAAACAAATAATTGACGAAGGGAGTAGCTTTTTATATCGATAATATAAATAAATATATACGGTTAGGTTATATTATGGTCGACAGGGCCGTCTCAAACATTTTGGGGGCCATGTTCTAATTCGTAAGAGTTGGCCATTAATATAAGTAAATATACGATTTCAGTAATTCGATTGGGTTAAGACTTGCAAATTATGGGTCTTTACAAGAAAATTCGCTAATACTACTTAATAAAAAATGAAAAAAATGGGCCCATAAAATTTTTGTTTTTCGAGGACCCTGTGCGGTAGCACAGCTCGCACGGGCCCAAAAACGACCCTGATGGTCGACTCTACCTATATAAATTTCGTAAAACGCAGAATTACTCTAAAGCCCAGATAAAGGAGGATAATTTCTGTAAATTGACGACTAGCATAAAATAAGTCTAACATGATAATTCTTCTAAATAGTGAATACTAGAGGATTAATATAACTAACTCCCAACTAAATTTAAGTTGAGAAATAGTTAATTGATTTATTAAGGTTACTTCTCTTTTGATTTTAAAATTCATATACATTTCCACATGAAATTACACCGAATAACCTTGAAAATGAGTAATCTTGAATTTTTGACCTGAGAAAGGGTTAAAAGTTAACAAAATTTGTTAAACTTGAAAATTTATCCATAAAGACAGATGGGTTAAAAGTTCAAGATCATCAATCACTAAGGTCATTATTGTCGATCACCTTGAAATCCATTGGCTCCACTAATGGGATTCATGTTATGTATGATCCATTAAAAGAAAAACATTCTTACATGAGATATCTAATCCATCCCACTAAATTTGATGGTAATTAAGGTCAGTTAATACCCAACTTCTGTTTATTGAGTACAATAATTATGATATAAAAGGGACAGTTCGGTGCACAAAATATCCCGCGTTAGCAGGGTACGGAGAATGACCGCATCCCAAGGTGTGTGATGTAGATAACCTATAACCTATCTTATGCAAGCATTACTGACTGCTTGATTAATGTATGCGTATATAACAGACTTTTTTTAATATTATATTTTGGGTGGCATATATAACTACATAAGTTAGTTGGGAGGGGAGACTGCTGTGCTAGCTTGAGTGAGACCTCTTTTACCATACAAAAAAAGGGGGTGGGCACTGTTTGGAAAGAGACTCTTGTCTACTACATATCCTCCTTTCCTTTTCCTTCCTTCCTTCTCTCCATCTTCATCTTCTTCTGAAGAATCAAAGATCATTGAGAAAGTGAATAAGAATAATGGGGAATTGTCAGGCTGTAGATGCAGCTGCACTAGTAATACAACATCCTAGTGGAAAGATAGATAGGATGTATTGGCCTATGACTGCTAGTGAAGTTATGAAAATGAACCCTGGTCACTATGTTTCTCTCATCATTCCTCTACCTATCTCCTCTTCCAATGACAACTCTGACAATAAAACTGTTCGATTCACCCGTGTTAAGCTTCTCCGGCCAACGGATACTTTAGTTCTTGGCAGAGCTTATAGACTTATTACAACTCAAGGTATGTGTATATGATTCTCTGTTCAAGTTCACAACTTCTGTACTGCTACTAATTCTTTTTTCCTGGTCACAGAGGTGATGAAGGTATTGAGAGCTAAGAAACATGCAAAGATGAAGAAGAATCAGCCAGAGTTGCAAGAAAATCAAAGGTCAAAAAGCTGTGAACTTGAAGCTGGAAACTCTGAATCAGATAAGAACAAGGTAATACTTTTGAACCAATCACTTGTAAATTTGTTTTTTGCTTTGTCTTTTTCTTACAACCATCTTGTAAAAACAGAACAAAACTATGCTTCAAATGCTTAGTGATGTACTTTTTACCAAATTAAAGATTCTCTAAAACATTAAAGTAAAGGGAAATCAACAAAGAGAAAAAGTCAAATGCATGACAAATTAGCACTTCTCTATAGATAATTGTCTTTTAAGATAATTCTCTATTCATTTAAAGAAACTTAAGGATGGGATAAAAAACTAGCCGAAAAAATATTTGAAGAATTCAATAACCCATAGCAGGGTTGAGAACAGCAAATCGACTAATATAAGATGATATTCAAGTTAACTAATTACATAAATTTGATCATTTTCAGGCTATGAGACATGAAGGACACAGGCAACGGCCTGGAACAACAAACTTAGCTGACGCTGCAAGGTCCAAATCATGGCGTCCCACTTTACAGAGCATCTCTGAGTCCAATAGCTAATAGTGGTTGCAACTCGATCACCGGCAATGGGGACTTGTGCACACAAGGAACTCACAGAAATTGGTGGTTCTGATATCTTGTTCACCCATTGTAATTCACAAATCTAGTTCATGAGGGATGTTGAGCAATAATGCTTTTGTACAGAATAGAAATGGAACTAACTCCACTTGATAGAAAGAACATCCTATAATGGAAATACATATTCTCCAGAATTCTACCATTGTTCAACATTAGCCATAACTATTACTATCTTTTATTCTTTGTAACGATAGTTGCGCATGCGCATCTCGACTATTCCACATAATACCTCTTTAACCAATACAGGTACGGGATAACTCTGAACCTTCTCATTGTCATAGTTGTTTTGACTTCCAAGTCTCCCAATATTGATCAATATAATTTTGAGCCCATAATAGTGATGCTCGTGCAGCCGATGCCGCTCCGGGAAGTTTCCTCTCTTTGAGAGCTACCATCACCGCAGTAAGGGGCTCCACTAGTAGTGTCCCCGGGTCCTCCATAATTCATTAAAAATCTGATTTAACAAAAGAAGGTACTTTAAAGATGTGAATAGTAAGCCAACTGTATCTTTTTTAATACTCATAAAAGTAAAAGAACATCATATAATAAGTGTTTATTAGAAAAAATGCCAGCGTTGGTGGCACAAAAAGCCAAATACAGCTTGATATAAACTGTTCCTCCAGAGCTGATATGTTTCTATTGTATAACAAGTAGGAGTACCTGATATTTCTTTCAAATGTCAATCATTGTACTATTTCCAGGTCAGAAATAAGTCAGATTGTCAGTATAAATAAACATGATAGTATTATATAAGTACTAAACAAAATCTGTAGTATAGTAAATGACCATTGAATCAAAAATCGTGTTCTAGCTAAATATGTCAGTACAATTATATCACCAGAAAAGATCATAATGGGTGGTAGTATTTTATGTGGTAACAAGTTGTTAAACCGAAGTTGGAAAATGACAAGCAAATGTTTATGATAGTTTAAGACCATTTCTGAGTGAAAACTGAGGGAAGCAATGAACTCAATCTAAACTAAACTCTTTCATGCTTAAAATAAATAAAAATTGTTTAGTGTTGGATAGAAATGACACTAATGTTTGAGTAATCTTTATTGTATATGACTATATGTAATTAAGTATTTAGTTTATACTTAGTAGTAAAGGCAAGATATTTTTAGTCTAAAGGTCCGGAAAAAGTTTCTCTACCTCACAAAGGTAGATCTAAAGTCTGCGTACCTCCTATCCTACTCTCCCCAGACCCCACTTTGTCGGACCACATTGAGCTTCTTGTTGTTGTACTTTTGGTCTAAAGGATTTTATGCCTTTCATTAATTTATATTTAGATTAATTGAATTATTACTATCTATATGATAGAAATATGATATATATATATCGATGTATATGTAACTAAGTATTTTGGTGCAGTATTCAGTATTTCAATATTTTTTCTATAAACATCTAATACGAAATCTTTTAATGCACAATAAATACCATACCCGAAGTGCAGAAAATGTGCTGACTATGATCGGTTTCGGTACTTCGGTTGTGGTTTTCTGCAGACCTAATCAAAGTCCACCCACTTTAAGTAGAGCATTCAATATTGAGAGGTTGTTAGCATATCAATCTACTGCTTCCAAGCCAAACTATCACAAAAAAGTCAAATTATGTTGACAATATTGAATTTTTTTTCATTCTCATGTCCATTACCCAATTGGCAGTTGGCACTATTTTGTTTTATAAGTCAAATTACCATATTCTACCCGCTTCATTAAATGAAACTGATAGATTATACATCGTATATTTCTTTGATATTATTAGTGATATTATACATCTGTAATTATGGTAGTAATCTTGTGTATTAGGAAAATGTATATTTGATTTCTGTAATTATAGATTAGGTTTACCATTGTATATCATGTATATAAACCTATTACATTAATGAAATACTCAAGAGATTATCCTCTTTCATGATATCAGGAGTCTATGGCAAACTTTTTTCTTCTCCACATAGTTTCCGCCGCCCTAGTCCTATTCTTCGGCCGCCTCTTCCCTTCATTTTTTTCCGTAACCCTAATTTTCCACTCGTTCCTCAATCATGTCTACCACAAAGAATACATTTAATTCTGCCTTTGCAGTCTCCAACATAAAGAACATCTCTATTGTTCTTGAAATGGAGAATGTCCAGTACACTTTATATATAAACAACTCAATAATTGAACAAGATAGTGTAATAAAAATATCACAATGCTATTTTTGTGCCTCTTATATTATTTACTAAAAATATGATTTTTTTGTAATACAAATATAATTGTCAAAATTGCAACTTTGTGGTGTTGTTCAAAAGTTACAAATGACATAGTAAAATTGCAATTAAAGAACTTACATTTTGAAAAAAAACCTGTTCTAGTTTCTTTATAATTTCTTGTGGTTCTTTGACTGAAATTGGTATTTGTTGGTCAAATTCCACCACCTTCGGATAAGATGTCGTTATAGTTTTCGTCTTCTTCTTCGTTGCCCAGTGAAGTAGAGCCGTTTTCATGGGGCCTCAACGATCCCGATGGTGATGTCCAAAGCGTGACGGACCGGGTCTGGTTGACCGCACCTTCTCCACCCCGCTCGTATCCAATCTCTGAATAATACCGCTATCTCCAAGCTGTCTCCGGCTAATGAGTGTCTGTGCTCTCCTATTTGATATTTGCCTGCAGAAAAAGCGATTTCAGACGTTGTTGATAACGATTGAATGTTCAAAACATCTCGGGCCATCATTGAAAGTGTCGGAAAGGTCTTCCCATTCCCTCTCCAGTATTTCAGCAAGTCTTCACATCTTTCTTCATTGAGAACTGTTTGGTACGATATAGTACCCTGCAAAACAAAAACACATCAAACTCGCTAATTTGGTTAGTGTAACCACCGCACATTCTATTTCTGAGGCTTTCAATACTAGCCGCAGAAACAACATGTCTTTTATAAGGTTGTATTGAAGAAGAAGAAGAAGAAGAAGACGAAGAAGAAGGTATGGAAGCCGGTTGGTTGCTAACACTTTCTTGTAGGTAATACTTATATACTTTTTTTGCATTCGTCTTCTATGCTAGACAACACTTCTTCTTTAGTTAGTTCAATAGGTGATGGGTCATTTGGAGTTTTGGGAGTTGGAAGTGGTGGGTCATTTCAATAAGTGATTTACATCCGTCTATTTTAATAGTCAGATTTAATACAGCCTCAATAATATAAATAGTGGGAATAAGAATAAAATATTATTTTTATTTTAAATAAATATTTTTTTAATAGCTGTCTTATAATCTGGTTTATCCATATATTCATTAAGTAATAAAAATATTAGAACTATATAAAACAACATATTTGAAATAGTAGGATAATATATACCAAAAAATTATTTTGTTGCTTGAAAAAATTTCTCTAGTAATACAATAAGTTCAGAAATTTTTTCTCAATCACTATCTACAATCATATAAGTTGAATTTTGATTATGGGCGTTAAAAATAAAGTTATAGGTCTTCTATAGTCATAAGCAACAAGCAATTGCTCGTACAAAGAATTCCATCCAGTGGGTACTTCTTCGGAAATTTTTCTATAAGGTAGTTGACAATCGTGACAAGTTTTTTTATAATCTTTTTTTCGTTGTATTCTATTATTTTTAAAAATAAAGTTTATAGCATATTGTATTTTACTAAGAATGTCTTCAAAAAGTGATAGACCATCCTTTACAACTATGTTATATATATGGCACACACATTTTATATGAAAATGATTTGAAAAAGATGGAGTTAAACTATTTTTTAAAATTGTAATAACATAATTATTAGAAGAAGCGTTATCTAATAATAGTCCTAATTTTATCAGTTATTCCGTAATAATCGCATACTTGATAAATATTTTCTGCAATAAAAGTACCAGTGTGCCTATCATCTATATATATACGCTAAGATACATTTTTGCATAGACCATTTATAATTTATCCAATGACAGATTACCGTTAAATAATCATGGTCGTTAGTACTACGACCTATATTAGAAGTGATAGCCACTTTGCCATTAAAATGATATAATGAATAACGTAAATACTGTTGATATTCCTGTACAAATTTAAATACATTTCTCTCTTAACAGTTGATCTAGAAAAATCAGTAAAAGCAGGATTATATATTTCTCAAATGTAATGAATAAAATCAGGAGATGAAGGAAATGAAAAAGGCAAACCCTCCAAAGCAACTAATTTTGTTATTGCTTCCCTATCTCTATGTTTATTGTAATTAAGGCCTACAATTCCCCCCGTTGTGGGGTTAATTTGACTCTGTACTTGATCCGGGACAGTATGTGAACCTTGTTCCGATGGAGAGGGTGTTTGCGCACCCGATTTTTCAGCCTTGTATTGGGCAAACCTAGCTGGGTGATCCCTTTCTATGTGTCTCATTAAACCCCCCATCCCACCCTGACCTTTTCCAGTTTTAAATTTTAAAACATCTTTACAAATTTTACATCTAGCTACTTGATTGTCTACGTCCCTATCAAAAAATTTCATGCATCTGATTTTAATAGTCGTTTTGCTGGACCTCGTCTCATACTAGGGGGAATAAGAGGCATTCAGTTGGAGGTGCACTAGTGGGTGTGTCATCTAGATTATCTTCTAAATTAAAGTCTTGTTGAGTTCCAGAAAATATCTCCTCGTCTAAATCTAATGGTATTGGAGAAAAATGTTCAGTATCAACAAAATCATCATGTGTAGTAATAAGATCCTGTCTAGGAATAGAATGACCAGAAGAAGTATCTCGGCCCTTGTTACCCCTACTAGAAGAAGCCTTACCCTTACCCTTAAACATACATGTAATTCCTTTCATTTTAATTATGCTAATAAATAATTAAAGATAATGAAATTAAGTGCGCTAAATAAAATAAAGAAACAATAATAGTTTAAGTTAGGAACGAATGTACCAAACGCCGACGTAACGTCGACGTATAATCGAGAGGTTGAAAATTGAAACTTAGATCGATGGAAGATCCTCAAGCTAGTTGCCAACTTCACTTCCAAATGAATAAATAAAATTGAATATTTAGTAGACAATGTAGATTTGTAGAGAGATAGATTGAGAGATTAGAGAAATTGTAGGATGATTTGTGAGACAGATGAAGAGAAAATGAGGTATTTATAGTTGGAAAATTGAGTTAAAGTGTAAATATAATAACTTAGGGGTTAAAAATAAATATTAAGAGAATAGAGGGGTTGGGGGAGGGAAGAGGCCAAAAATGGACATTGCACAACGATCAAAATATAAAATGGTCGTTGGTGCAACAACTATTTTGTGCAAAGGAGAGGGCTCGGGCGGGATCGGGGCAGGACCGAGGCGGGCTGGCGGGATATGGGCGAGCCAAACTGGGCTAAGGAATAACTCGGCCTGGCAGCAGCCTGGCCTGCTTGGGCCTCGGCCTCAGCAAGCTTTCGCTGTTGCGGGGCCACCCAATTCTTCCACCCACACGGATATCGAGGCGGCAAACTACCTTGGTCTACTGCGATAATGTTAGTGCGATATATCTCTCGAGAAATCCTGTCCAACATCAGCGCACTAAACGTATCGAGATGGATATTCACTTTATTCGCGAAAAGGTAGCTCGTGGACAAGTACGTATCTTGCATGTCCCCTCACATTTTCAAATTGCTGACATCTTTACTAAGGGCATTCCCTTAGTTCTGTTTGAAGATTTTAGTGACAGTCTCAGCGTACGACAATCGCCCGCTATGACTGCGGGGGTGTAATAGAATATACACCGTATATTCCTTTGATATTATTAGTGATATTGTACATAGTAATCTTGTGTATTAGGAAGATGTATATTTGATTTTCGTAATTATAGGCTAGATTTACTATTGTATATCATGTATATAAACCTATTACATTAATTAAATAATTAAAGAATTATTCTCTTTCAGAAATATCACTAAGTCTTAACATACAATGGGTTCAAACTTCAAATCAAATAAATGATGAAGCAAAAAATAAATTCAGACTAAGTCAGTCACAACTAATCATACTTGGTGGAGTAAAATCATCCTCATCCTTAGGAACTAAGGAGTGAAAACCAAATAAAAAAGAATATGTGTCTTACACCAGTAATCTTAACCTAGTTATCGGTAGCAAAAGTGTTCACTACAAGTGCTTTCACATGTTATGTAATGTAAACTCAGCAAAGTTGCATCTACGAAAAAAAAAGCAGTCTGGTGCACTAAGCTCCCGCTATGTGCAGGGTCCGGGGAAGGGCCGGACCACAAAGGTCTATTGTACGCAGTCTTACCCTGCATTTTCTGAAAGAGATTATTTCCAAAACTTGAACACATGACCTCCTGATCACATGACAACAACTTTACCAGTTACTCCAAGACTACCCTTCATTAGATGGCAGGATTTATTTTCTACCGGAGTATCATTTCCATGTCAAATTAAAATATATCCTTATAGTCCACTAGATGCTTTTAAATTAGCCAGCTATTACTAGTGACCATTGATATGAGGAGTCTATTTTTGGTTATGTCTGTAGTACATTCCTTTTGTGCTCTTGTATAGCGTTAACCAAACCCAACTTTTTATCAAACAAGGAGTGACGACTACATACAATAGGTATATGAATTGAATTTCTTAATCTTCAAAAGATCTACAAAAACAGATATGAACATCAGTATTGTAGCAACGATTGGATGAGAGCTTTATGATGCCCAACAGATTTAACTGGACGAACTCCCTACACTCAAATCCCACTCGATTTCTAGTATGTATCAAGCAGAACTTACTGCATCTGTTCAGCGAGCTTAAAATGCACTTATCTTCTAATATCCTAATCAAAACTAATAAAATCGTTCTTTTCTATGTTATAAGCTCCGATGCCCATCTCCCAAAGTATAACATCCAGGGTTGTACGTTCAAAATCAACAATTGTTGTAAAACTATGATAGATTTGCCAAGCCCTCACTTCCAGTTTATTGCATCTTATGATGCAAACTGGATTCGAAAACTCAGAGAAACCAATGGAATAGTGTAAAAATGGCTGAAAAAGAAGAACTAATTACGGCTACAAAAGAAGAGAAGAAGTTAGCTAGGTTAAACTAGATATTTTCCTTCATAATCCCAAATGAGAACAAAACTCTTACAATTATAGTGGAGCATCTATGCCAGCTACTTTACTATTCCTAACAACTTTGTATTGGCATCTAGTGTCATTTCTGAAAATATAACAAGGACTGAAATATAAATACAGAAAAGTAGACTAGAACTAAAGAGTAAATAAATAGACTTCTTAACTAACTTTTCCCAACTAATAAGTACTACTTCATAAGCTCTGCGTATCACCATCCTTCAGCATATTTTCAAATTGCAACATTTCTCCCTCCTTAAAACCTTCATTGTCCTCAAGGAAGAAAAGTTGGAAATTTGATCTTCATTGTAGCATAGTCTTCCCAGGTAGATTGAGACTCGGACATGTCCTTCCATTGAACCAAGATATGTGGTACTGCTTTATTGCCCCTTTTTATCATTCTTCTTTCCACTATCTTGAGAGGTTCCACACAGTAAGGACTAGCTATGTCAACCACATGAGGATGAGTGACTGTATCAGGCACCTCATAACATGGTTTCAACTGAGAGACATGAAAGGTGGGATGCAAGGCTACTTGAGCTGATAGTGAAAGCTTGTATGCCACCTTCCCTATCTTCTGTAATACTTGATATGGACCGTAGTACTTGGATGCTAGCTTGTTGAATGGCTGATTTGACAAAGTGAGTTGCCTATAGGGCTGTATTTTTTACACCCAATCTCCCTCTTTGAATTGCCTATCATTCCTGCCTTTGTTAGCAAGATCCATCATTCTTTGTTGTGCCCTTGATAGGTGAAACTTCAGTAATTACAGCTTAAATTCTCTAGTAATCAAGCTTATGTCTACTTCTTCATCCACTGTTTTACCTGTCAAATATGGTAAATGAATAGGTGGGGGCTGACCATACAATGCTTCATAAGGACTTGTTTAGATAGCTGAATGAAAGGTAGTGTTTTACCACCACTCAGTTAGTGACAAGAACTGTCTCCAATCCCTTTGACTATCTGAACAGTAGCATCTCAGATATGTTTCCATGTTCCTGTTTACCACCACAGTCTGCCTATCTAATTCAAGGTGGTATGCAGTTGATGTGCTCAAAGTAGCTCCTTGTAGTGCAAACAATTCTTGAATCTACTAATAAAGATGTGGTCTCTATCACTGACAATATTTTCTGGCATGCCACGTAGTTTAAACACTTAATCTAAGAAAAGTTGAGCCACAGTAAATGTTGTATAAGGATGAGCCAGTGCCACAAAATGTGCATACGTTGTTAGTCTGTCAACTACTACCATAATTGTAGTTTTACCCCTAGATTTAGGTAATCCTTCCACAAAATCCATACTACTGTTGGACCAAGCAGTAGAAGGAACCTGCAAAGGCTGTAGCAACCTAGGGTAGGCATCATGATCACTCTTGCTCCTCTAACAAAATGAACACTATCTGATATAGTCCAGCACATCTTCCTTCATGCCCTTCCAGTAAAACAAGCTGGCCAATCTTCTATGGGTATTGTCCATTCCTGAATGCCCACTAGCAGGTAGATCATGCCAAATGTGTATCAATTCTTGCCTTAACTGGATATTTTTGCCCACCAACAGCTTCCAATGCCTTCCCAGTTGTTGATTAATGAAGGAGTACCCCTTAGGCTCATCTCCTTGATTTTGGATCCAGTTAATTAATTCAGTTAAAGCACTATCCCGAGTCCAACTATTTCTTATTCTTTGAAACAATGCAACATCCACAGGTGTGACTGTTAGCATCAACAACTCAGTAGTTGGTGCTCTTGACAATGCATCAGCTGCATTGTTTTCTCTCTCCTTTTTATACTCAATAATAAAGTCAAATTGCATCAATTTTGCTACCCATTTCATTTGAAACCCAGTGTGCAACTTTTGATCCAACAAGTATTTAAGTGCTTTTTGATCTGTCTTGACTACAAACTGTCTCCCCATTAGATATTGAGACCCCTTGGTAACAGCCATGACCAAGGCTAACAACTCCTTGTCATAAACTGATAGACTACATGCTTACCTGATAGCCCTTTGCTTATATAAGCTATTGGATGGCCCTCTTGCATCAACACTGCTCCAATCGCAGCATCACATGCATCTGTCTCAACCACAAGTCTGAATAGACTAACAAGCAAAGCCAGTACTTAAGTAGTTGTTAAGGCATCTTTCAGTTGATCAAATGATCTTGTTGCCTTGTCATCCCACTTGAACCCTTCCTTCTTCAACAGATCTGTTAAGGGCTTGCTTATGATCCCATAACTCTTAATGAATCTTCTGTAATATCCAGTCAAACCCAAAAAAAAACCTCAACTCTTTGATAGTCCTGGGAATTGGCCAATTCTGGACCGCTAATATCTTCTTTGGGTCAGTGGATACACCCTCAGCAGATATGAAATGTCCCAAGTATTCTACCTTGCTAGCCCCAAAAGTGTAGTTCCCCTTTCTTGCTACTTAGTCATGTTTGACTAGCAGCTTAAAAGTGGTTCTCAAATGTTTCATATGATCTTCCAGACTGCTGCTGAATGATAAAATGTCATCAAAGAATACTAGGATGAACTTTCTAAGGTAATCTTTGACACATGATTCATCAGGCTTTGAAAACTTGATGGTGCATTAGTGAGGCCAAATGGCATCACCAAGTATTCATAGTGGCTTACATGAGTTCTGAAAGCAATTTTCTGTATGTTCCCTTGGGCCATTCTAATTTGGTGATATCCAGACCTTAGATCAATCTTAGAGTATATCTTGGACCCTCCCAGTTCATCTAGTAACTCTTCAATGATTGGTGAATTTGTCTTTGATAGTGACTTTATTAAGAGCTCTGTAGTCAACACAAAGTCTCCATGATCCATCTTTTTTCCCAACCAAAACTACAGGTTATGCATAAGTGTTATGACTAGGTTATATTATTCCTTGATCAAGTAGTTCCTGTACCAAGGTATCAATGACATCTTTCTGAGTAGAAGAGTACCTGTAAGGTCTGATGTTCACTGGATTGTTGTTCACTTGCAATGGAATTCTGTGATCAAAGGATCCTCTGGTAGGAAGCAATCCCTTAGGTTCTGCAAACAGCTGCTCAAACTCCTTGGTGAGTGCTACAATATTAGAATGGTTCTCCATACCCCATCTGTTGGTTCTGGTTGCATTGGCAGCACCCCAAACATAAACAACTGACTCCCAGTATTCACCAATTCGTCCAACTTTCTGGACTCCACAATTCACATATCCTCCACTTGCCCTTGTAGTATACACTCCTTCCCTTGATACTGGAACTTCATAGTCGGCTTTTGGAAATTGAAGTAAAGATCCCCTAATGGTTTCAACCACTGGACCCCCAAAATTATGTCACAAGATCCTAGTGGTATCAACAGAACGTTATCAGTGAATGTTGCACCTCCCAATAACCAAGTGAAATCTCTGCAAGCCTCAGCAGTTTGCCTGCTTCCCCCATCAGCTACATTCACCAGTTGTGGGCTTACAGTTTGAGCTTCTAACCCCATTCTCTTGGCCAAATCCTCTTCCATGAAGTTATGGGTACTTCCAGGATCTATGAGGATATTTAAAGGCCCTTGACCACAACAACCAGCTACTCTTAGAGTATGGAAACCAGTTACACCATGGACAACATGTAAGGAGATTTGACATACCTCATTCTCACCTTCTTCTTCTGCTACTGGGTCCACATCCACCATTACTTTTGTTGTTCCTGCTTCAGGCTCTTCATCCACCTCAATTAGATGTAATTGAGCCTTGGATGAACATATGTGCCTGGTACAAACTTCTCATCACAAAAGAAACACAGCCCCTTCAACTTTTTTGCCTCGATTTCAGATGGAGTCAATGTCGTACTCCTGTTCCTATTGAAATTTGCACCCCTTGTGATCTATTATTAGTACTATAGGAATTTGGTTTTGAATAAGAAGTTCCACTACTGGGAGTAGATACTCTAGTGGATTTCATCTGAGGTTGGAGCTGTGACTCAGTGTTCCTAGCCAATTGGTAGGCTTGTGGCAATGTATAAGGTCTATGGTTTTTAATAGCAAAACCAACTTCTGGCTTTAAACAAGTTATGAAACCACTAATAGCTTGCTCAGGCAGAATAACTAATCTGGTCATAATCCTATCAAATTCCTCTTGGTACTCCTTGACATTACCCTTCTGGTGCACTAACTTAAATTCAACCATGGGATCCTCATAATCCCTTCCAAATCTATCAACTAAAGCATAAATATATTCATCCCAAGTAGGAGGATATACCTGATTCCTACTCTTGAGATAAGATAAATGACATTCAATGGACATTTCATCAAAGTGAAAAGCAGCTACCTTTACCCTTTGATTGAAAGGAGTATCATCATAACAAAAGATTTGTTCAACCCTATACATCTATGTTCTTAAGTTGTTGCCATCAAATCTAGGAAATTCCACCACAGTCAACATGGTCATAGATCCAGAGGCATGTTGACTAGCTGTAGGTGCTTGTGTGGTTTGTTGATACTCTCCTTGACCATTGTTGTACTGGTAACTTCCTTGCCCGTTATGCCCTCCTTGGCCAGTTGTGGGAATTTGACATGAATGTATAGTATAGGCTTGACCACCTCCTGAAAGTCCTGGTGCTTGAGGATAAAATACCTCCTGCAAAAGCTTGATATTGAGGATATTGTGCACCTCCATACTGATATCCTAGAGGTGATTGCCGATTTTGAAAAGGGCTAGTAGCAACAACGGTGGCCCAAGTTAATGGAGCACCAGATGGAGTGTAAATCTCCCCCATTCCTTCAGACCCAGCTCCCCCTTTTCCTCTGTCACCTCTTTGCACAGCTTCGAGGGACTCTTTGAGACCATTAATGGCCTTCTCATGTGACTCTTCAATCTGATTCTGTCTTTAAGGAGAAGTTGGTCATCTCTAGTGTCACTCTATCAAACATTTCTTTGATTTCTCTCAGTTCAGATGACATGGTGAAATCCCACAATAATCAGGAAAGTGCCCTGATACCAAATGATGCAAAATGGATTCGAAAACTCAGAGAAACCAATGGAACAATGCAAAATTGCTTAAAGAAGAAGAACATCTAATTACGGCTACAAAATAAGAGAAGAAGCTAGCTAGGTTAAACTAAATATTTTCATTCATAATTCCAAATGAGAACAAAACCCTTACAATTATAGTAGAACATCTATGTCAGTTACTGTACTATTCCTAACAACTTTGCATTGGCATCTAGTGCCATTTATGGATATATAACAAGGACAGAAATATAAATACAGAAAAGTAGACTAGGACTAAGAGTAAATAAACAGACTTCTTAACGAACTTTTCCCAACTAATAAGTACTACTTCATAAGCTCTGCGTATCACCATCCTTCAGCATTTTTTCAAATTGCAACATCTTATTATTAATGAATTTTTAATTTAGCCATGTTTAATGAAATCGGTTCCTTTTCCATCAGTTTCTTATGCTCTTCTCTTCATGCTACATGAAACTATCAAGAAGCAGAAGGATGAAGCAGATATCTTGGAAGATAAGCAAATATGTTCAGTAGAAACCCCAAAACCACAATTAAAACGAAAATCTGCTCTGAGCTATAACAACCCCATAATTCTTCTCCCCTGAGAGCAATAGTTACCAATTAATCAACGATTAAATCTTTTATATGCATTCCTATCCAAATTTCTTCAAATTCTCTGTCTGTTAGTTTGACTATATATTCACTTAGACATTTGATCGAACAAATCATAAGGTGTCCAATTCCCATTCTGTTACCACCATATAGGAAAAAGGGTTCTTCCCAAAATAACACACAGAACTGCCACTCTAAAGCCGTACCTCAGCACAAACACTAACAACATCATCAAAGCTAGTCTCCAAAAGTCTCCTTTTCCTTTGATAGTTTCTTCAACAGCTCGGCCCTGAACTTATCAGTCTCCTGCATTTCACAAATAAATAAATATTTGACAATAAACAATGTCACAATCGCAAAATACAACAACAACAACAAGATCCAGTGTAATCCCACAAGTGGATTCTAGGAGGGTAAGATGTTATCTCAGATTATATGAATATTTAATTCATTGCAGTACTGATAAAGAACTAATCTTTAAAAGGAAAATAGGAGTTCACAATTCTATCAATTACTCAATATCAATAAAAAATAACTCAATTTCAAGCTAGTTACTCTATTTGGGCTTATTTATTTTTCCTTCAATAAACTATACACACAATGCCAAACTAATTAGGGTCCAGAATATGAATCTTTTACATTCACTCTGCTCTATTCGGGCTCATTTCATTCCAATACTGGTAATCAAATTACGGGTTCGCGATTAAATCAAACATAATAGCAAATTAGGTTACAACAGTGAGTACTTATAATTATTCTAGTTAAAGGGTTAAATTCAGTTATAGAAAAAAGTGATGAAGGAATGAGTTACAGCAACAGCAAATGCACGGATTGGGTCAGGATAGACGTATTTCTGAGGCTGTATTCCGCTGGGAGGACTGACAAGTGCTTTCTTGAACTGAAGCCGAAGAGAAGGTTTGGGTTGGATTGGAAATTTGGAAGGAATTGGAACTGCTGCAATGGTGATGGTTGGAATGTAAACCGCCATTTTTGAGGATATTGGTATTGGAACTACAACATTGAAGCAAATATAGGCCCACGTATTGAAATGGGCTAATGATTTGTTCTGGATCACTTACTAATGACCTGAGGTTATCTGTCCTAGAAACTTTTATACGCGGGTCATGTGAACTTTTATTTTCTGTTGGTTTGTAATTCTTACTCCTAGGCAAATAATTTTTTTGCGGGGCATAATTTTATATTTTTGCACCATAATATCTTACAAGTTATGTCCCATTCCTCAAAGAACTTATGCCCCTCTAGGTATAAGTTTGATTTTAAAGGGCAAAAAGAAAGACCAGCCCATTTGAAGGGAAACCATGCAATTTCTTGTGTTTTTTGCACGGTTTTAACTTCAAATGGGATGGACTTTAATTTTTACCCTTCAAATGTAACTCATGCCTTGCTGGGTATAAGCTCTTTTAAGGATTTGGCATAAGTTGTATCGGATCCCTTAAAGTATTTATTCCTCATAAGGAATAAGTTCCATTTGAGGGGGAAATTAAAGTCGAGTACAAAATAGAGGTAAAGTGCAAATGAGCCCAATTTCTTCCTACATATAACACCAGTTGAAATTGTAACATTTTGAAATGGGCTAATGATTCATTCTGGATCACTTACTAACGACCTCAGAAATGTTAACTGGCCCAAGAAGATCTTTTTTTCGCAAATATCTTGTTTTTACCTTATTTTTAAAAGTTGTGTAAATATATTCATTTAGAACTAATTAAACATTAGACTGACATCAATCATCTACTTAATCTTGGATTGTAATCTGACATTTTCTTATAAGAATTTTAATTTACTCAAAAAGGACCTTTAAACTATGAGAAATAAAAAGAAAGTCATCTACTAAATAGCTATTCTAAGAAGGGACAACAGAATCTGGCCAATTGCTAACTTGGGATATTGAAAATTTTTATTTAGAAATCTAGAAATTAAACTGAGTTAGATATTAGTATCTCTTTTAGTCTCAGGTCAAAATGCTACAATTTCATCTTGTGTTATGAAGTATGAACTACCAGTCTACCAGTTGAGCTTTGGCCCAATAACGTAGCTCTGTCCTTGCCAAATTGATCACTTGGGTTTTTCATATGTTTTCATAACAAAAACCGGGATACCTAAGGTGCAATCCAATATCCAATGGGTTATAATTTAAAGGGAAAACATCACTTATACCCCTTAAAACAAAGTAATAACGCGCCTCTACTCCTCTTACTTTTTATTGGTAACTAACCGATTGTATTAATCACCAAAGTATCAGTACAATGAGGTTCATAGCTCAGCTTGAAACACAGCTAGCTATCTCAAACAACCACACTCTTACAACCATGTGTTAAACTCTAGGATTACAGAAGAAAATTATGAACTATAGCTTGTATTCTAGAGGATGCTCGTACACTGGAAATGTAGGCAATTTCCCTTACTATATGTTTCTGATCTTTACTCTGTTGTTCATATAAACTCGTGTTCCTCTCAATCCATATGGCATAAATAAACTCAGTGACCACCAATTTGAAGATTTGAGCTTTCTTGGACTTGCCCTTAGTTTTCTTGATGATCATTTCTGTGAATTGATCCCAACTAGTTGCCATTTGATCTCCTTCTTTCATCCACATGAGAATGCTTTGCCAGACAGACTTGGAAAAGTTGCATTCTAACAGTAGGTGATTCCTTGTCTCATCATGGACTTGACACAAAGTACATTTGGTATCCACAATCATTCCCCATCTATGCATTCTGTCCAAAGTAAGCAGCCTACCATGCATGCCCAGCCACATAGTAAAGATTGCTTTAGGTCTTGCATCATTAGCATACATTAAACATTTCCAGTGCAATGTGGTATGCTCACCAACTAGCTACAAATAAAAATATTGTATTCTGTTATCAGTGCCAGCCCTTGATTGTCCTTGAAACATTAATTCTCTTGCCTCAAAGAGTTGTCTGACCATCCAAGAGGCTTGTTGAGGAGTCTTTACTTGGTTAAACTGTTGGTTCTTGATGTAGTAATTGTTATTAATCTGTATTCCAAAAAAAATCAGTAAATAATAAACACTGAAAATAAACAGAATCAGTGTTGAAAAATAAGAATAATTTTTCAGAATATAATCGAGCCCACTTAGTTCAAAGTGTGTCCTTAAGGAAATTATTCCCCTCACAGTACTCGAGGTTGATGGAATATCCCCTCCCAGGATAGAACGATTATCTTACCAGAATAGTAGTACTCCAAATTCAGGTAGCAGCGAACCACTCAATGGCAGTATATCACACAGAATTTATTTGTGCAGAAGAAGAAGAAGTTTGTATTGTTCAGAAAATTCGTAAGTAAAAATCTGAGGAATCAAACGAATTTATATCCATGAAAGTACTATTTCTGAAGGTTTGCAACCTTTCTGAACAGTCACTGAAACTGATGGGAAATTTAAATAAGAAAAAGAAATCGGGTCGCGGGTCAGGGTCACTAACGGGTAGGATTGGATAAGTTAATTAATTTAATTAAATAATAAAAAATTAAAGAAAATTTGGTCCAAAAAGATTATCAATCAATCAGATCATTTGACCAAATCCAAATCCGAATCCGAATCCGAATCCGAAGCCGAAGCCGAAGCCGAAGCCGAGCCGAGCGAGCGACGACGACGGCGCGAGGGGTCCTTGCCCCCTCAACCGTGTTACTGACAAGAAGGAGTAATTCTACTTATAAGTAGAAGAACTTTTCTTTCCACTGCCGATGTGGGACAAATGCTTATTTTATAAAGCAAGAGGGAACTCCCACTTTTCTTTCCACTACCGATGTGGGACAACTCCCACTTTCCTTTCCAATCATTTCCCATTCACCAATATAAATACCCAACAATCCCCCACATGAATGGGGAATGGCTATAATATAAAAGCGCGGACAAGTGTGATATACAAGCGAGAATTGACTGCATCTGGATAAATAGGTTTCCCTTTGAACTTTCCGTAGTGAACTTATATCGGATATACTCGATCAATCGGTAGATTTGATATCTTTGAACCGTCGAACTTTATTGTATACCTAGACAACATAAGTCACATAATCAACTCTCAACCGTTTATGGTTCTCACGGTTGTGTTCGTTTCAGCCATGAACACATCCTGGTTTCATGAGTGCGTAGAGAATGGGCCTTCACTGTCATTCCCTTTTAAAGCGGCTTACACTTAACACTCACATAAGTGATTTCTAAGCATGTGGTCCTATAGCCACATTATCTGGTCATACACTGCCAGATTTAGATAATCATTAAAGAACCTTAATGCTTTATTAACTCATTAACAAGACATAAGGTTTTATCCTTATTTCTGAACATTGTCTTCATCCGAGAATGTGTTGAGTTATTTGACAATGTTGAACCGTCAGTCACAACTTTGTTTGATCTCCTTGAACCTAGCTCTTGGGATCTCCAGTCTGCTAGGTAGAGTTACCGCCATGATGACTTGTCCTCGGCCTTAACCCCATTCCCATTGATGATCTACTAACTCCTTCTCTAGATAAGCCTTTTGTAAGCGGATCCGCTACGTTATCTCTTGACTTTACATAGTCAATCGTGATAACGCCACTAGAGAGGAGTTGTCTAACGGTATTGTGTCTTCGTCGTATGTGACGAGATTTTCCATTGTACATTACGCTCCCTGCCCTACCTATTGCTGCTTGACTGTCACAATGTATACATATAGGAGCCAAAGGTTTGGGCCAGAATGGAATATCTTCTAAGAAATTTTGAGCCATTCAAACCTTCTTCACCGGCCTTGTCTAAAGCTATAAATTCAGATTCCATTGTAGAGCGGGCGATGCATGTATGTTTTGATGATTTCCAAGACACTAATCCACCCCCAATTGTGAAAACATAACCACTCGTGGATTTAACTTCAGATGATCCGGTGATCCAATTTGCATCACTATATCCTTCGATCACGGCGGGATATTTGTTATAATGCAAAGCATAGTCTTGGGTGTGTTTTAAATACCCCAAGACTCGTTTCATTGCCATCCAATGAGTTTGATTGAGATTACTCGTGAATCGACTCAGCTTGCTTATAGCACATGCTATATCTGGTCGTGTACAATTCATAATATGCATCAAACTTCCCAAAACTCGTGCATAGTCCAATTGTGAGTCACTTTCACCTTTATTCTTTTGAAGTGCAAAACTTACATCAATTGGAGTCTTTACAACATTGAAATTTAAATACTTAAACTTGTCAAGTACTCTTTCAATATAATGAGACTGCGATAATGCTAGACTTTGTGGAGTTTTATGAATTCTGATGCCTAAGATCAAATCAGCAACTCCTAAGTCTTTCATATCAAATTTGCTAGCCAGCATACGCTTCGTAGCATTTACATCGGTAATATCTCTACTCATTATCAACATGTCATCAACATAAACAAACAATGACTTCATGAATTAGAGTATCTTTAATGTAAACACATTTGTCACACTCATTAATCTTAAATCCATTTGCCAACATTGTTTGGTCAAATTTCGCATGCCATTGTTTGGGTGCTTGTTTAAGTCCATAAAGTGACTTAACAAGTTTGCACACTTTCCTTTCTTTACCAGGAACCACAAAGCCCCCAGGTTGTTCCATGTAAATTTCTTCCTCCAATTCTCCATTTAAGAAAGTTTGTCTTGACATCCATTTGATGGATTTCAAGACCATATACGGCACTTGAGTGCTACTAACACCCGAATAGATGTTATTCTTGTTACCGGCGAGTATGTGCCAAAGTAATCAAGGCCTTCTTTTTGTTTATAACCTTTGACCACAAGTCTTGCCTTATATTTGTCAATAGTGCCATCAGCTTTCATTTTCCTTTTAAAAATCCATTTTGATACTAAAGGTTTATTTCCAGGAGGAAGATCAACCAATTCCCATGTATGGTTGTTCAAAATTGATTCAATCTCACTATTGACCGCCTCTTTCCAAAATCTTTGAATCGAAGAAGACATCGTCGCTTTAAATGTTTGAGGCTCATTTTCAAGCAAGAATGTCACAAAATCTGGTCCAAAGGAAGTAGATGTCCTTTGACGTTTGCTATGCCTTGCATCCGCTTTGCTTTGTGTATTTTCCTTTGGTTCTTCCCGCGGTCGTTTAGATCTTTCACTTGACGACTCACATTCAGTTTTATACGGATAAATGTTTTCAAAGAATTCAGCATTATCTGATTCAATTACCGTATTAACATGAATTTCGGGATTGCCCGATTTGTGAACCAAAAATCGACAAGCTTTGCTATTTGTAGCATAACCAATAAAAACACAATCCACAGTTTTTGGTCCGATTTTTACCCTTTTGGGCAAAGGAACTTGGACCTTTGCTAAACACCCCCACACTTTGAAATATTTCAAGTTGGGTTTTCTTCCTTTCCATAGTTCATATGGAATAGATTGTGTTTTGCTGTGGGGCACCCCGTTGAGTATTCGGTTAGCTGTAAGGATAGCTTCCCCCCACAAGCTTTGCGGTAAACCGGAACTTATTAGTAAGGCATTCATCATTTCCTTTAATGTTCGGTTTTTCCTTTCCGCAATTCCATTTGATTGTGGTGTGTAAGGGGCAGTAGTTTAATGAATAATTCCATATTCTAAACATATCTCTGCAAAAGGAGATTCGTACTCTCCACCCCTATCACTTCTAATCATTTTTATCTTTTTATTCAATTGATTTTCCACTTCGTTTTTGTATTGCTTAAATGCATCAATTGCTTCATCCTTACTATTAAGCAAATACACATAACAATATCGAGTGCAATCATCAATAAAAGTTATAAAATACTTTTTCCCACCGCGAGATGGTAATGACTTCATATCACATATATCTGTGTGAATTAAGTCTAAAGGATTTGAATTCCTATCAATAGACTTATATGGATGTTTAACAAACTTAGATTCAACACAGATTTCACATTTAGATTTATTACACTCGAATTTAGGCAATACTTCTAAATTAATCAATTTTTGCAAGGTTTTGTAGTTGACATGTCCTAAACGAACATGTCATAAATTATTTGACTCCAATAAGTAAGACGAAGCTGAATTTTTATTAATACTGTCAACAACCATTACATTGAGTTTGAAAAGGCCCTCGGTGAGGTAGCCCTTTCCTATGAACAATTCATTCTTACTTATTACAATTTTCTCACTAACCAATACGCACTTAAACCCGTTTTTGACGAGTAGTCCGGCTGAAACTAAATTCTTCCGAATTGTTGGAACGTGCATAACATTGTTGAAAGTCAGGACCTTGCCGGAAGTCATCTTCAGAAGTATCTTCCCATATCCTTCAACCTTGGCTGTTGCAGTATTTCCCATAAACAGTACCTCTTCGGGTCTAGCGGGATCATAGGTTGCAAATGCTTCTTTTGTAGCGCAAACATGTCGAGTGGCACCAGAATCAAGCCACCACTCCTTTGGGTTTCCAACCAAATTGCACTCCGATAGCATTGCACACAGATCATCCATATCATTATTCTTTTCCACCATATTGGCTTGTCCTTTTCCCTTGTTCTTTTCGGGAGACGACAACGGGGCTTTGTGGCCGCCTTTCTCACAATTAAAGCAGGTTGCCCTTGAACTTTTTCTTGTTGGAATCCTTCTCCTTTCCGAAGGCCTCTTCCTTTTCCTGTTCTTTTTCAGAGCAGCATCTTCAACGATGTTTGCCCCTTCAATTGGTGAAGTCTTACGGTACCTCTTCTCAGCGGTTTTGTTATCTTCCTCGATCTTGAGACGAATCACAAGATCTTCCAACTTCATTTCCTTTCTTTTGTGCTTAAGATAATTCTTGAAATCTTTCCATGAGGGCGGCAACTTCTCAATCATTGCAGCCACTTGGAACGCTTCATTTACTACCATACCTTCAGCAATAAGGTCATGGAAGATAAGTTGAAGCTCTTGAACTTGGGTTCCAACGGTTTTTTCATCCACCATTTTGTAGTCTAGGAATTTGGCAACCACAAACTTCTTCAAGCAAGTATCTTCAGTTTTGTACTTCTTTTCAAGTGCAGTCCATAGTTCTTTGGAAGTCTCTACTACACTGTAGACGTTGTACAAGTCATCTTCTAAGGCACTCAAAATGTAGCCTTTGCATAAAAAATTAGCCTGTTTTCAAGCCTCAGTAACCATGAATTGTTGGTTGTCAGGCATGTCGGCGGCAGGCACGGGAGGGTCCTCATTGGTGAACTTTTGCATACCAAGGGTGGTAAGCCAAAAGAACATTCTTTGTCGCCATCCTTTAAAGTTGGCACCGGTGAACTTCGCAGGTTTCTTAGCCGGTGGCACAACGGTACGGGTTGTAGGAGTAACCGCCGGTGCGGTATTTGCAGAGGTAGTTCCAGTCTCAATTGCCATTATTCGTTTGTCCGTCGATTGACAAACCTGTTTTAGTTAATAAAACCAGAATAGCAATTCAATCACAGACTTAAACGATGAAGATTTTATTTCTTCAAATCGTAGTATAATTATGAAACTTTAGTTTTCCAATGAAGTTTTTATATCTTCGAGTCAGAATACTAATATTCATATGGAGTAGAAAACTACACAAGTTTTAATCTCCAAACAGAGAATACAAAGAACGATGAAGTTTTTATGTTCTTCAAATCGTTGTACAAGTATGAACTTTAATATTCCAATGAAATTTTTATGTCTTCAAGTCAGAATATGAAATTTCATACGGAGTATAAAACCACACAGGTTTTAGTCTCCAAAACAGAATACATATTAATCTAAAAATATACTTTCCTTAAGATTGTTATTAATCTGTATTCCAAAAAAAACCAGTAAATAATAAACACTGAAAATAAACAGAATCAGTGTTGAAAAATAAGAATAATTTTTCAGAATATAATCGAGCCCACTTAGTTCAAAATGTGTCCTTAAGAAAATTATTCCCCTCACAAGACTCGAGGTTGATGGAATATCCCCTACCAGGATAGAACGATTATCTTACCAGAATAGTAGTACTCCAAATTCAGGTAGCAGCGAACCACTCAACGACAGTATATCACACAGAATTTATTTGTGCAGAAGAAGAAGAAGTTTGTATTGTTCAGAAAATTCGTAAGTAAAATTCTGAGGAATCAAACGAATTTATAGCCATGGAAGTACTGTTTCTGAAGGTTTGCAACCTTTCTGAACAGTCACTGAAACTGGTGGGAAATTTAAATAAGAAAAAGAAATCGGGTCGCGGATCTGGCCGGGTCGCGGGTCACTAACGGGTAGGATTGGATAAGTTAATTAATTTAATTAAATAATAAAAAATTAAAGATCATTTTACCAAATCCGAATCCGAAGCCGAGCCGAGCCGAAGCCGAAGCCGAACCGAGCGACGACGACGGTGCGAGGGGTCCTTGCCCCCTCAACCCTGTTACTGACAAGAAGGAGTAATTCTACTTATAAGTAGAAGAACTTTTCTTTCCACTTCCGATGTGGGACAAATGCTTATTTTATAAAGCAAGAGGGAACTCCACTTTTCTTTCCACTACCGATGTGGGACAACTCCCACTTTCCTTTCCAATCATTTTCCATTCACCAATATCAATACCCAACAGTAATTGTGAATCCATCTGTTCCACAATTTACCAGTCTTGTGATAAATGT
The DNA here is from genome assembly GCA_034509755.1 of Anisodus tanguticus. Classification (NCBI taxonomy): domain Eukaryota; kingdom Viridiplantae; phylum Streptophyta; class Magnoliopsida; order Solanales; family Solanaceae; genus Anisodus; species Anisodus tanguticus. The sequence goes on along the minus strand of CM067550.1, from coordinate 44,243,706 downwards.
CCCAGCAAGCTTTTATGATAGCTGCTCTGTTCCATAGTTTTAAGTTGATCAGTCCCAAGCCACCTATTGATTTTGGAGTACAGACTTTGTCCCAAGAGATTAGAGCTTTCTTGGTTATAACATTAGTCCCTGACTATAGATAACGTCTTCAATAAGTATCAATGGTTTTTAGCACTTTGGACGGGAGTATGAAGAGTTGTGACCAATAAACTTGCATACCAAACAATATTGTTTGTACATGTTGTGCACTTCCCCCATATGAGAGCTTTTTTGCAGTTAAAGATGAGATCCTTACAACCATTTTTGTGGTCAGTGGTTGCTATTGAGAGAGGGACAATTTTTTAGTTGAAAGTGAAATTCCTAGGTACTTGAAGGGAGGTCCCCTTTTGGGAAGCCTAGGTGCTGCAAAATTTGGTTATGGATAGCCTGATTAACACCTCCAAAATATATAGAACTTTTTCCATTGTTGGCATGAAGTTCAGAAGCTGCGGAGAACTCTTTAAAGCAAGTAACAAGGAAATTGACAGAATCAAAGTCTCCTCTAGAAAACAGAAGCAAGTCATCCCCTATTGCTTTCAAGGTATCATAGATTTCGGTATCTGTAACATCAGCACACAATTCTTGTTGTTGGGATACATTCAATTTTGGCACTTTGTGTTGGAAATATACTAATGTGGAATTAAGTATATCCCATTATTTATGACTCAAACAATTGGGGCCCCGCATTTTTCACACACATTAGTGAAAGAGATATTGGTACGTATGTAATACGTTTGAGACATAGAACGATGGACAGTTATTGGCCAAATGACAAAGTATTCCACGTTGGTAAACGAAGGAAAAAGTGTACGAAGTGTAAGATGAAACGAGTCGGAAGTCGCCGCGGAGCCGAGGCGCCGCGGTGTTAATTGGGTCTTCAGCCACTGGAGCCACGGCGCTAATTCGCAGAGCCGCGGCACTTCGGAGGCAGAATGCTGCGACGAGAAGTTGGAAAGTTCTGACCTTTGGGCTGGTTTTGGAGCATTGAATCTCCATTACTTGGCCCATGAATTCAGCCATTATTTGGCTGAATGTAACCCCTCTAATAAGTGTCATTACATGGCTATTGATGGCCATTAGTTGGCTAGTTGAGGGGTCATCTCCTTACACTATAAATTGAGGCCTTTAGCTCAATTGTTCACAACACTTAGAAATATTTACAGAATTTTCTGAATTCATCTTCTTCCTCTCTAGCAAGTTTACTATACTCAAAGTTCTTCAAGAGTAACACTTGAGTTTCCTTTGCTCAATTGTAAAGTTGTTGTTGTATCTTGGGAGACTATTGCCCAACAACGTAAAAGGAGATATACGGGGCAATCTTGTCTTAAAGACAGAGTGTCATCACTCGACTCAGCAAATCACACAAGGAGTTTGTTTCATTCTTGATTTCCAGTTTTGTTGTAATCTTTAGATTATCTTTTCTTGCAATTATAATATTTACTTACTTCCCATTTCCTGCCATTGTTGTATCCCACAATTTTAAGACAAGATTTGTTGTAAGTGCTTAGAAAGATGACTGGAAGAGAACAACTCGCTTCTGATTCTGCTGATGCTGCTACCCAAGGCAACCCCTCTGCCTTCCCCACTGCTCAAGGCACATCCAATGCCTTTCCGGTTGCTCAAGGCTCATCTAACGCTTTTTCTGTTGCTCAAGGGAACGCTCCAGTTCCTCCACCTGCTGGATTCCACCATGAACGCCCTGAAAAGTTCATGGGCTCCAACTTCAAGAGATGGCAATAGAAGATGTTATTCTATCTGACTATTATGGTAATGACTCGTTTCTTAACAGAAGATCCTCCATAAGCTAGAGATGAAATGGACCTTTCGCCTACTGAAACGACTGATGGGGGCCAAGGTATCCATGTCATTAATGGCATGAAGATGGTTCTTGATACATGGAGTCATAGTGATTTCATGTGTAAGAACTATATTTTGAACGGCTTATCATACCCTCTCTACACGGTGCATTGCACCGTAGGCACTGCCAAAGAGTTATGGGAGAAGCTGCAAAAGAAGTACAATGCACAAGACGCAGGTACTAAGAAATTCATCATTGGGAAATTCCTGAAATTTTAAATGGTGGATAGTAAAACAGTGATGTCCCAAGTCCAGAAATTCCAAATGATTCTACATCACCTAGATTTGGAAGGTATGAAACCAAATGAGTAGTTTTTGGTTGCATCATTGATTGAAAAGTTACCTCCCTCGTGGAATGAGTTTATGAGTTACTTAAAACTCAAGACAAATGAGATGACCTTTGAAGAACTTATTATCAAACTCCAAATTCAGGAAGATAATAAGAAGGTCTTGCCTAGGGGAAAATAACCCGCTGAGGCAAAGGCAAATCTGGCTGAGGCCAAAGGGAACCCAAGCAAGAAGCGCAAGTTTCAGAAAGACGGCAAAACTCAAGCGGCGGAGAAGTTCAAAGGAAACTGTCACCACTGTGGGAAACTTAGTCACATGATCAAGGACTGCAGCAAGCTCAAGACCGAGCAACAAGAGAAGGCCAAGGCCAAGGCTAAAGGCAAGGCTCAGGCTAACGTCGTCAAAGACAAGCTTATGGACGACATGATTGAGGAGTTCTCAGTGGTGGTGCTTGAAGCAAACCTTGTTGAGAATCATATGCAGTGGTGGATGGACACAGGTGCCACAAGACACATATGTTCCAATAGAGATGCCTTCTCCACTTATACACCAGTCACTGACAAGAAGTTGTTCATGGGCAACAACGCTTCTTCTGACGTGCTGGGGGAGGAAAGGTAGTCCTGAAGATGACTTTTGGTAAGGAGCTCACTCTGAAGGAAGTGATGCATGTTCCTGAGATTAGAAGAAATTTAATTTCAGGTCATTTATTGGTTAATGCTGGTTTTAGGCTAGTGTTTGAGTCTAATAAGTTTGTAATCACCAAGAATGGAACACCTGTATTACGTACAAGCAATAATATTGAAGCCTCTTCTTCTTACTTGTTTGAGTCCTTTAATTTATGGCTTCATAGATTAGTGCATGTCAACTACAAATTCATCCAAAGGTTGGTAAAATTGGAGTTGTTGCCGTCTATCGACGTAAACCCTCAACATAAGTGTGAGGTGTGCATAGAGACAACACTCACAAAGCTTCATTTTCGATCTGTCGAAAGGAATACCGCTCCTCTAGAACTTATTCACACAGATATATATGATTTGAAGTTTGCACAAACTAGAGAGGGGAACAAGTACTTTGTGACATTCATTGATGATAACACAAGGTATTGTTACCTTTAATTGTTAAAAAGTAAGGATAAAGCCTTTAAAGCGTTCCGACGTTACAAAGCAGAAGTTGAGAACCAATTAAGCATGCAGATCAAATCCATTCGTAGCGATAGAGGGGGAGAATATGTAGCGCCATTTGAGGAATATTGTGCCGAATCGGGCATTGTTCATCAAACGACGACTCCATACTCACCTCAGTCGAACGGTATGGCGGAACGTAAGAACCGCACATTGAAGAAAATGATGAATGCCTTGCTCATCAATTCCGGTCTTCCCCAAAACATGTGGGGAGAAGCCGTCCTTACCGCCAATACGATTCTTAACAGAGTCCCACATAAGGATAAGGACAAAACTCCATATGAATCATGGAAGGGAAAGAAACCCACCTATAAATATTTAAAGGTGTGGGGTTGTTTGGCAAAGGTTGAAGTACATAAGCCAAAGCAGGTCAAGATTGGGCCTAAGACTGAAAATTGCATATTCATCGGATATGCAAATAACAGTAGTACTTATCGCTTCTTAGTGCATAAGTAAGATATTTCAGATATCCACGGGGGTACAATCATGGAATCAAGGAATGCTCAATTCTTTGAAGATACTTTTCCAGGAAAGGAAAAAGACATAACCTCTCGCAAGAGAAGTTATGAACAAAGCTCTCAGGAATTGGGAGTCGTTGAATTCCCGGATCTAGTGGACTTCGAAGTGGCTAAATATCTGTAATCTAGTGTTCCAGATTCTCAGAACTTGGAGACTCCAGAGATGGAACCAGGGCGAAGTAAAAGGGCTAGGAAGAATAAATCCTTCGGTCATGACTTTGTAGCTTATATGGTTGATGACGAACCAATGACAATTGCTGAAGCATTATCTACTCCAGAGGCACCACTCTGGAAAGAAGCTATTTATAGTAAAATAGACTCTATCCTGCATAACCGTACTTGGGAGTTGGTTGATCTTCCTCCGGAAAATAAACCGTTGGGTTGTGAATGGATACTCAAACGGAAGTATAAAGCAGATGGGTCTATAGATAAGTACAAGGCTAGGTTGGTAGTTAAGGGCTATCGACAGAAGGAGGCCTTGACTATTTTGACACGTACTCCCCGGTGTCTAGGATGACGTCCATACGAGTATTCATTGCGAATTGCGTGACCTTGAGATACATCAAATGGATGTCAAGACATCCTTCCTAAATGGTGATTTGGAAGAAGAAATTTATATGGAACAACCCGAGGGGTATGTGGTTCCAGGGCAAGAGAAGAAAGTCTGTCGGCTTGTCAAATCTCTGTACGGGCTGAAACAAGCCCCGAAGCAATGGCACAAAAAATTTGATTGTACTCTACTATCGAAGGGTTTCTCCATTAATGAGTGTGACAAATGTGTCTACATGAAAGGTAACTCTGACCCGTTCGTCATGATATGCATGTACATAGATGACATGTTGATCACAAGGAGCAGTCCTAGCTTGATTCTAGAGACTAAGAACATGTTGAAACAATGCTTCGACATGAATGATATGGGTATCACAAATATCATCTTAGGGATAAAGATCTCTAAGACGTCTGACGGACTTGACTTATCTCAGTCTCACTACATCGAGGATGTGTTGAGAAAGTTTAAGATGTTTGACAGTTCGCCTATGAAGTCACCAATGGATAGAAATCAAAAACTTGATAAAAATCGTGGTACACCCGTATGCCAGGAGCAATATGCACAGGTGAAGGCATTGAATCGGGTACTACAATACCTGAAATACACGCTAACTTACGGGTTGCATTATTCGAGATATCCAGCTGTACTAGAGGGGTACAGTGATGCAAACTGGATATCTGACATAGAGAACACCAAGTCCACCAGTGGGTATATATTTACAATTGGTGATGGGGCTGTGTCTTGGAAATCCTCTAAACAAACTTGCATCGCCCGATCTACGATGGAATCGGAGTTTATCGTTTTAACAAAGCAGGAGAAGAAGCTGAGTGGCTTTACGACTTCTTAGAGGTTGTTCCTTGTTGGAACAAACCCGTACTTTCTGTAATGATCCACTGCGACAGCCAGTCGGCTCTAGGAAGGGCACAAATTCTATGTACAACGGCAAGTCTCGTCATATTCAATGGAGACATAAGACAGTTAGGCAACTGATCACCACATGTATAATATCCATTGATTACATAAAGTCAAAGGATAACATAGCGGACCCGTTAACAAATGGCTTACCCAAGGATCAGATGTTTTGTCTATCTAAGGGAATGGGCTTAAAACCCAAAGTATAAGGACCAATACGGTGATAACCCAACCTTACTGACTGGAGATCCCAGGAATTAGGTTTAATGGGAAAACTAAGTTGTAAAGGTTCAGTTGATCGCTTCGGTGGAAGCATGAGCACTTCGGATAGTTATTTCTGTGAAGAAACACCAAATCCAAAGTCGTTCCCGCGATAGACAATAAGTGCTATATGCAGTGTGGGTGAAGGTTAAGTTTCCAAAACTCACCGGTTGAGGTTAGGTTTGGGGAAACTTTTAATGGTTCCTAACACTTGTAAAGTGGGGTATAACATGATACATTGTAGGAGACCACCTATTTAAGTGCGAGGACAGGCCGCCTCAAATGAACGCACTTAAGAATCCAAGAAGTGTCCACGGCCACAACGGACAAAACATTACGAAGAACTGAGTAAAGGAAGTTGTTGTGTTGGTACCGTTGACTTGACTTACTCTAAACACTGACGGTTCAAGACATCACGTTCACCGCGCAGTAAGTAAGTCCGATGGTATTCAACTATGGAAGGTTCAAAGTGTATGCTACCCATCCAGATGCAACATCGGTCCACTAAAAGATTGCTGGAAAAGGCACCATGTGTGTATGCGCCAAAATCTCTTTCAAGAGGGGATTGTTGGAAATTTACTAAATGTGGAATTAAGTATATCCCATTAATTTATGACTCGAATAATTGGGGGCCGCACGTCGGAAACATCGTTTCCACACACGTGAACACGTAGTGCCAAGTAGCGCAAATTTCATTATTGAAAGAGATATTAGTACGTATGTTATACGTTTGAGACATAGAATTATGGACGGTTAATTGACCAAATGACAAAGTATTCCACGTTGGTAAAAGAAGGAAGAAGTGTACGAAGCGTAAGATGAAACGTGTCGGAAATCGCCGCGAAGGGCCGCGGCGCCGGAGCGCTGCGGCGCTAATTGGTTGGCCAATCACTGGAGCCGCGACACCGCGACGCTAATTCACATAGCCGCGGCGCTTCGGAGGCAGAATGCTGCGACGGAAAGTTGGAAAGATATGACCTTTGGGCTTGTTTTGGAGCATTGATTCTCCATTACTTGGCACATGAATTCAACCATTATTTGGCTTAATGTAACCCCTCAATCAAATGTCATTAGATGGCTATTGAAGGCCATTAGTTGGCTAGTTGAGAGGTCTTCTCCTTACACTATATATTGAGGCATTTGGCTCAATTGAAGAACACTACTCAACACTTAGAAAATACTCCAGAATTTTCAGAGTTCATCTTCTTCCTCTCTAGCAAAGTTACTATACTCAAAGTTCTTCAAGAGTAACACTTGAGTTTCCTTTGCTCAATTGTTAAGTTGTTGTTGTATCTTGGGAAACTATTGTCCGACAATGTAAAAGGAGATATACGGGGCAATCTTGTCTTAAAGACAGAGTGTCATCACTCGACTAAGCAAATCACACAAACATTTTGTTAAGTTCTTGATTTTCAGTTTATTGTAATAATTAGTTTATTTTTTCTTACAATTGTAATAGTTACTTACTTCTCGTTCGCTACAACAATTGTATCCCAATAGAAAACTAACACCTATTTCCTTCACTTTACAGTGTAGCATTTTGAATCATTTCCACTGTAAGAGACTTGTTGTTCCACATAACCCATATCCTCTCGTTTGCACAGCATATTGATAATTAGTGTGTAATTCCCAGCTTGGCGTAATGACTTTTAGCTACTTTATCACTTGTATGCCCTTTTAACTCTTGTTTCCAATAAACTCACTAAGTCTATTTTTTAGTTTGCAAACTCTCACTGGTTGTATCTTTTATTGATCAACCATGGCATTTGGATGTTGTGGGTTCTCATGGCTTAGCAGGTGGTTTTGCTTGATTTCCTCTTCTATCTGCTGTTTCAATCACTCCACTACTCGATGGAAAGTTGGCCAAGTTCAACTCAGGACTTGGTGTTCTTTCTATACATCTTGCTGTCTCAGCAAGTTGCGACACTGTGTTGTTGATGTGCTGAAGCAACTGGCTCTTGGGCTATAGGTTTGCCCCTCCATTCTTGCAGCCCCTAAAATTAATTATGCCATACCTATGAACAAAAAACTGTCTCCTTTTTCTGTTTCTTATTTTCTTTTCTTTTCTTTTTTATAGTTTTTTCCTTCTTCTTTGTTCATTTATTTTTTTCATATTATATATATATTTTATTATCAAATAACCCATTATAACTTTTGTAGGTAATTATCACTTTTTTCTTCTTTTCTTTTCTTTTTTATTTTTCTGCTTCTTATCTTCTTTTATTCTTTTCTTTTTTCTCGTTTTTTACTTTTTTTCTCCTTTTTTGTTCATTTATTTTTTCATACTATATTTTCTTTTCTTTTTCATCATAATTTGATTTCATATTTAATTTTAACTTCTTTCTTCTTCTTTTTTAGTTTTTTTTTCTATTTCTTTATTATTTGTTCCTTTTTTAATCTCATTTATTTTTTATTTTTTATTTTTTATCTCCATAATCTAATTTCATTCATCTTTTTGCTATTTTTATTTATTTTTCTTTTTTACTTTCAGGTGATTTTCATTTATTTTTTTCTCCTTTTCTAATTTCATTTTATCTTCTTTTATGCTTTACTTTTTTCTCTTTTTTTGTTCATTTACTTTTCCCATATTACTCCCTCTGTCTCAATTTATATGACACAATTTCTTTTTTGATCAATCCAAAAAATAATGACACATTTTTTTTATTTGGCAATAATTTAACTTTAAATTTTAACTTTTTATGCAAAATGAGATGATCTATAACCACACAAATATCTTTGACTTGTTTTAGACAACAACATTCAAAAGTTTTCCTTTATTTCTTAAACTTTGTGTCGAGTCAAACTACATCATATAAACTGAGATGTAGAGAGTATATTTTCTTTTCTTTTTCACCATAATTTGATTCCATATTTAATTTTACCTTCTTTCTTTTTGTTTTTTTATTTCTTTATTTAATTTTATACCATGATGGTATCAGAAGGACTGCTGAAGTTATTTAATGAAACAGTCCTCAGTCCTCCATGATACCGTCATGGTATAAAAGTATACAACAATGGTATCATGCAAGACTGCTGCAGTCCTTCATGATACTATCATGATATAAAGATATACTAAGATAGTATATATCATGATGATATCATGAAGGATTGCTAAAGTCTTTGAATAAAAGTTCATAGTCCTTCATGATACCATCATGGTATAAAAATATAATGCTATGGTATCATGCAGGACTACTGCAGTCCTTCAATGAAACACTTTTCAACAGTCCTGCATGATACCATCATGGTATAAAAATATACTGAGATGGTATCATGCAAGATCAATGCAGTCCTTCAATGAAACACTCTTCAACAATCATCCATGATACCATCATGGTATAAAAATATATTGGGATGGTATCATGCAGGATTGCCGCAGTCCTGAAACACTCTTCAACAATTCTCTGTGATACCATCATGGTATAAAATATAATGAGATATATATTATATAGTACTATTTATTGACAAGTCATCTAGGGAAATAGTCCATTCTTTAAAAATATAAGTATATCCTCTACTATACATACATGGTATATATCAAGTTATTTTTTACATTTTTATTTAAATTTTTAAATTTCATTAAATTTTTTATTGTTTTTCGTAAATTTTTTCATTACATTTTTTACATTTTGATGTTTAAGCCTAATTTTGATATTTTAGTTTTTATATCATTTTAGCAAGTTTTACTTGTGAAAGAAATGAAGAAAAACAGATTCATATTTTAGATATAAATTTTATTTTTATTTGTAAAAGAGTATAATAAGAATATATTTTCTATTAATTTAGGTTTTAATAAAATAAGTTAGTGACTTTAACATTTTTCTTAATCACTTCTTATTGTAATTTAAATATATATTTTTTCTATATTTTTATTGACCTACAAATAATTAACTACTACAATATATTTATAATTAAAAAAGCAAAACACTAAACAACAAAAAGACAAAAACTAGAAAAGACAAAAAATGAAAAGAAAGGAATTTTAGCTTACCACTGCTTTGGTCGACGCCATCTATATGCTGCTTTGTTATGACGTCATCCATGACTTGCTTTGCTCAATTCAAACAGGGTGCACATACAGGTAAAGTGAGTTTGGGAGGGGTTAGGTTCTCGTAAATAGTTTGAATTGAGCGGGTAATTAGTGTAGTTTTAACTGCAATAATGGCAAATTCTTTGTGAAGGGGAAAGTCCCGAAGGCGAAACCCCCATCTGTACCAGAGGTTCCTTGGCCAGGTGGGATGTAAATCGAGATATATGCGCGAGTGACAGCCCTGCAACGGAGAGGACAAACGGGACACGAACTCAAAGAACAACCCTCGTAATATTTCAAAGAAAGCGTCACCACCACACGGATTCGAACCCGCGACGTCGGAGTAATTGTACCCCAATCACCTTGCCACTTACCAACTCGCCTGTGCCCCTGGGGGCATAATAATGGCAAATTCTAGTAGTAAAAATTTCATGCAGTGCCTCATTTGATCGCTGATTTAAGCTGTATTCAATGTTTTAAAAAAATTTAACCTGTATGCAATTTTGGTAAATATTAGATGACAACACGTAATAGTGTTTTTCGAATTTATAACAATTGTATAATACTTTGAAGAAGTGAGTCCAAAATCTCACATAAATAAAAATGTGTGTTTAAAGTATTGAGATACCATCAGTGGTTAAAGCAATTATGGATTAAAAATGAATAAATTAATTTAAGGTACCATAAATGATATACCATGATTGAAATGAAATAGTTTGTTCATTCCTCTCCTTGGATGGAGAGGTTGGGCATAAGGTCCCCTCTCTTATACACTTTTTTGTATATTAGTAATATACTGGTAAAACTTTCTTTTGTCTCATATTACTTGTCAATTTTATTTTTTTATAAATCAAACTATATAAATTTTTACCAACATTTTGAGATATATTTTTCACCATATTGATATGAAAAGAATTACAATTTGCAGTACTTTTTGTGTAATTTTTTATATCTAAATTATAATTTTAAAATATTAAATTGATCTAATCCAATTTCACTCCGAGAATTAGTCAATTTGACTCTGAAAAAGCGAAACATGACAACTAATATGGGACTGAAGGAGTACTCAATTGGGCTATTCATACTCTAAAAATGTTAAATCAAATAATTAAATGATTTACGTGACTGACACAATAAAACAGTTTAACCCAACTATCTAATTAATAACTTAGGGAGTACTAAATGTAATTAATCATATTGTTAAATATTCTCATTTCAATGATTGAAACTTCATGTGATTTTCTCGTTAAAGTTATAATTACATTTAGACAATGATCCCAAAGAAACGGAAAGCTAACTTTCTTTGTCGAAATTTGGTAATATCATACATAACTTGGATGCTAGAAGTACTTAATTACTAGTGGAAGTGCATAAATGTGCAATGTGACTAAAGTTGTATGTGCTCTAATTATAAGCAGCCAAACACTACCAAACGATAACGAAAAAAGTTAATGTGAACCAATAATCAATATGCAAAGTAACAAGCAAAGATAACAGTTGCTAGCTTGTGTCATCCCAAAAAGTAGTGATCGAAGGGTTTGCTCTTAGAAGTTTCCAAGTAATTAACTATATGTCAAATATATTCATTTGAGGAGTACTTAATTTATACTAATTTCAAAAGTATGTCGTCGTCTTCTAATCAGATAAACTTGCTTCATTTGTTTTGCTATTTTTCTACGTCTACTTTAAGAACATGTGATATATTAATAAATTAAACACGTTCATGATTAAATAAACCTTTATTTTTTGTTTGCATGCATTTCTGATGAGGATTGAATAGCTTGTAACTTCAGGAAAAACATCTTAAGGTGGAATCTTGATGTGGCTAGCATATAGACTAAGTTTTTGGGGTACTTATTATCCACTTTGGACATCCTCTAATGGACAATTAATATTTTATACTGTATTTGTTCTCATTAATGAAACAAAATTGGAGGGGAAAAACAATAAATTGTCTTGTTGACCAGTTAGCCAGTAGATCTTTCGAATGGAGTTTTGTTTGGTTGTGTGTGGTTAAAGTCCTTTAGTAGGTTTGCTTATGAATATGACTAATGTATAAGAAAATTGTTAAATATAGAAGATATTCCGTGATATACACTTAATGTATATCACGGTTTTGTACATAATAGTTAGTCACGGTTTTGTCAAATATTCTAAACTCAAAACTCTATTATAGTAGTACAAGACTCATATAATTATGGTAAGTGTAAAAAACCCTATTCACCATTCTTTTTGGCATCATGCTCTACAAATGGCTACATATCTTCTTAACATTCTTCCTTCCAAAGGTTTGACATATTTGTCCCCTCTTCAAGTTATATATAATAAGACTCCTTCGTATTCACATCTTAGGGTCTTTGGGTGTTTGTGTTATCCACTCTTTCCGTCCACCACAATTAACAAACTTCAGGCCCGGTCTACCCCTTGTGTGTTTTTGGGTTATCCGTCAAATCATCGTGGTTACAAATGTTTTGATTTATCATCTAATAAAATCATCATTAGTCGCCATTTAATCTTTGATGAATCTCAATTTCAGTTTGCTAATGTTAGTAATCTCGTGCCTAGTTCGTATAATTTTTGGATGATAGTATATCCCCATATATTATTCACCATTTTTCGGACGTATCCCGTACCCCAAATCCACCAGCGGGCCCACTATCCGTTGTCCCCATTGTTCCAGCCGTTGTATCCAGTCCCGTAACTGGGTCAGTGACGGTAATTGGGCCAGATTCCCAACCCATTACCGCCACTGTTCCAGTGACGGGTTACAGCCCATTACCGTCACAGGATTCCAGGATTGGGCCAGCAGGCCCACTACCTGCTGGCCGGTTTGTCACATGTCCCGGTAGTTCCCGAAATCCACTCAATTCTTCCCCGAATCATAGATCGGTCACTCGTAGTCAACGAGGTATTTTTAAATCAAAAAGACATTTTAATTTATATTCTAATAGTCTTAAATCACCCTTACCCCGTAATTCTGTGTTTGCTTTAAATGACCCGAATTGGAAAATTGGTATGACCGACGAATATAATGCTCTTATTGATAATAAGATGTGGGAGTTGGTGCCCCGTCCATCTGGTGTTAATCTTATTCGATCTATGTGGATTTTTGCTCATAAGAACAATTATGACGGTTCTTTTGCGAGGCGTAAGGTCCGTCTTGTAGGTGATGGTAAGACTCATCAGGTTGATGTGGATTGTGGTGAGACATTTAGTCCGATGGTCAAGTCGGCTACTATTCGCATTGTGCTCAGCTTGGCTCTTTCGAAAGCATGGCCCATTCATCAGTTAGATGTGAAGAATGTTTTCTTATATGGTGATCTCAAGGAAACAGTCTATATGCATCAGCCTTTGGGATTTAGGGATCCCAAACATCCTCATCATGTCTGTTTGTTGAAAAAGTCCTTATATGGGCTTAAGCAGTCTCCACGGCCCTGGTATACGTGGTTTGCCGACTATGTTTCGACTATTGGGTTCACTCACAGCAAATCGGATAATTCATTGTTCATCTATCGTCGTGGTTCGTCCTGGGCCTATATTCAATTGTATGTGGATGATATTATTATGACTGCCTCTTCCGACGCATTACGCTAGTCTATCATGACAATGCTCAATTCTGAGTTTGCTATGAAAGACTTAGGGCCCTTGAGTTATTTTTTAGGGATTACTGTCACTCGTCATGCATGTGGACTGTTCTTATCCCAGAGAAAGTATGCAGCTGAGATCATTGAGAGGGCTAGGATGTCATCCTGTAAGTCCACTTCTACTCCAGTTGATACTAAACCCAAGTTGGGTGCTGTGGCTGGCTCACCGTATGAGGATCTGACCCGCTATCGCAGTCTTGCAGGGGCCCTTCAGTATATTACATTCACGAAATTAGACATTACATATACCATCCAACATGTGTGCTTGTTTATGCATGATCCCGGGTTGAGCACATGAATGCGCTCAAACGCATTATTCGATACATCCAGGGAACACTTGACTATGGATTACATCTATATCCGTCTTCGACATCTACACTTGTCTCATATACAAATGTTGATTGGGGTGGTTGTCCGGATACCAGACGTTCCACGTCCAGCTATTGCGTGTTTCGTGGGAATAACTTGGTCTCGTGGTCTGCGAAACGCCAGTCGACGTTGTCTCGCTCTAGTGCAGAGGCCGAGTATCGATGGATAACCAATGTGGTCTCTGAATCTTGTTGGTTACGTAATCTTCTTTTAGAGCTGCATTAACCTATTCAGAAAGCTACCTTGGTTTATTGTGATAATGTTAGTGCCATCTACCTTTCGGAGAATCCGGTTCAGCACCAGCGTACTAACACATCAAGATGGACATTCATTTTGTTCGCGAAAAGGTAGCTCGTGGACAAGTACGCGTCTACCCTATCCCTTCCCGGTATCAAATTGCAGACATCTTTACAAAGGGTCTTCTCTCGGTCTTTTTTGAAGATTTTAGGGACAGTCTCAACATTCGAAGACCGCCCGCTATGACTGCGGGTGTGTGTTAAATTTAGAAGATATTCTATGATATACACTTAATGTATATCACAGTTTTGTACATAATAGTTAGTCACGGTTTTGTCAAATATTCTAGTGTAAATATTACCATAATTAATGTTGTACACTTACCATAATTATAGGAGTCTTGTACTATTAGAATAGGGTTTTGGGTTTAGAATAGAAATAGGTTTTCTATTATGGAGAATTGTAAATTATATATATAATCTTTCATTAATGACAATAATCAAGGGATTATTTCTTTCAATAATAAATGTAATGATTATTTCTTTTACCTTACGTGTGGTTAATTTATGAGGTTGCAATTATTCAAAAAGGAAAACTATGAAGAAAAAACAAACAGCTAATCAATATGATCAACTTCATAAGTAACTCACAATTAGTCAACATTTTGAAAATCTTCATACATTTTAATTCCCTTTGACACATCGAAATTTCCTAATCAATAGTACTAATTTTCTTTTGGCCCTCAGTAGAACATGCTTTCGGCTAAACATCCATCTTTTTTCAACTATTGACTTTAAACTTTAGCCTTTCACATAAAAAATACCTTGTAATTCCATATAGCTTTGCTTAAAAGCTAAAAGCCTCCTTTCTTTTTTCTTTCACAGTTTTATGTAAACTTCATCCAACATCATGAGCCGATATAGTACAAGTAATATAAAAGGCACAATTGCACTCATTGTCCTCGACTTGAATTTATATATCTACACACATGTATACTAAGGCGGTACATGTTATAAATTAGTTATAACGATAATTCATACTGACAACATAAAATCCTGGATCTATTTATGTTCTTCATCATTATCAGTTATATATACATAAAAAATGTGTGTCGTACATGTCTCGTTTTCTAGAGCTATTATCTGAGATGTTCTTTCCTAGGTGGGGTGATTCAAGAAAGGGAGAAGATGAAAAGAATAAATGGCTAAGGTTATATGAAGGGAAATTGTGGAATTTGTATGATTGAAGAGGGGACTACTTTTGTCTCCACTCTTTAGAAAAAACAGGGAAATGGAGGTCCAACAAAGCACTATCTCTATGACCCAAAGTGCAAAGAAAATGCACAATATGCGCAAGACGCTCCCTCGAGATAGCTCCTTTTAGTTTCCCTCCTTATCGTGTGTGTATATATATATAATCTTTACTTTCACCATCTTCTTTATTCATTCATGAGACATCTTGGTATCCAAAGATAACATTTCTGAGTTGGAAAGCCAACTTTTGAGGGTCCTTCATTTGGGTAAAGATCTTTTTTCACGGCATCTTATTGCAACCACATCTTTTTTCAAGGGGAACTTCAAAGCAATCATAAAGTTGTTTCAGTGTGATCTATAAGTCACGGGTCCGAATCGTAAAATTAATATTGACACTTACTTCAAGGTAGGCTATACCTACATGCTACAAAACAATCCAAAGATGCGGCCCTTCTCAAACCATGCGTGAGCGGTAGATGTTTCGTGATCCAGACTGTCCTTTTTTTCATTTTTTGGTTATATTACATAAACTATTTTCAATTAATTCAATAACCCATAATTCGGCGCTAGGCCGATATTTAGTTCTTAATTACCTCCAGTTATGGAATTTTCTATCCTAGTGAGGAGATTTTTGTGCTCGTGAAGATTGCTTCCAATGACCGACAAATAAAAATATAGCACAAGTCAAGCACATTATTTTTTATGAACTTTAAAAAGTAAATCGCCATGTTAATTAATACTAGATGTACTTAGGCATGCAACACTTACCCTATAGACTTAAGGAAATTAATGTTTTGCTACTTAGCTAGGATTATATTATCTTCTTACTACCAATAAGTTTTGAATATAATTTATAGAGTTCTTCATGTTACGACACTTTAGTTTGCAGTATAAAAGAAGTACGTTTAACATAAGCAAGAATTGAAAGGAAAAGGTGTACTTTTGATCTCACAAATACAACTAAAAGCAAGAAAAAAACTATGTTTCCTTTATTGCTTATCTTTTTGGCTATGTACTTGTAGTATTGTACATTAACAAGCCAATAAAATGGCTTATAGTCATAGAAAGACAAACTAAATATACTTCTAGGAGTTTAGTTGGTACAAAAAGAGAATTTATTTTTCTTTACTCTTTTTTTGCAGAATATTGACGTGTTGTCTTGCATTCAGCGTAAGATCTTATTGTTGGGTTTTTGGGTTGTCTCTTCCTATGTGGAATTGGATTAATAAAACCCAATCCAATTTGTATCAGCCCACTTTTACCCTAAAACTCATTATATATAAGATCAACATAGGTATTATTTCATATACACAGAGTGAATTCATAGCAGTCATATAGAGAGAAAACTTGAGAGAGAAAAAATGATTTTCGCATATTAAAAATCTGCTACAGCAGTCTGCTTCAAACATCGTTTACCATTTCGTTAACATTTGGATCGTTCTCAAATTTGAACTGGTGGTTCTCAACATCTGGTTATTCAATTTCAACGGTGCAGATTGGATTTTGTGTTCTGTAGCTCCATATTTCGAGCACGAACATTAGCTCATTTTTGGGGGTGATTTCTCTCCTTTCTTCACTAGTTTTGATGTTATCTTTTATGTATTGTTGCTCTGTCTTTGGCGTTGATGTTGTATACATTTGGAGAACATTGTTGTAACTCTTATTGATTTTAGTGGAGCTTTTGTGGGCGGAGGTCACGTGGTTGTTTCCTCTTCACATTGAAGGGGTTTTCCACGTAAATTTCGTGTCTCTTGCATTCGATTTATTTTTTCTTGATTTGGTATTTTATTATTGATATAGTTCTTGTCCATATATTCATTTGTGCTTGAAATCAGTTTGCTTCTCTTGTTCAAATAGTGTGGGAAGTTTTTTGACTTGGGAATCCTTCCGCATTTACCTTGTCGTGCAATTTAGTTATTGCTCGTTACTTTCCAATAAATTAGTATCAGAGCTTGTGATTGTATTAAATTGCGTTGATTGTCTATTTGAATTATGGAGGCAAATATGAACAAGATGATTTATTTAAATGACAATAATTATAATATTTGGAAAGACAAGATGAAAGTTCTATTTGTCAAGAAAATGCATTTACTTGTGTTTGCTTCTAACAAGCCCGAGTCTATGAATGATGAAGATTGGGAATTTGAGCACCTACAAGTTTGTGGTTATATCAGACAATAGGTTGAAGATAATGTGTGTAATCATATTGTGAATGAGATATATGCTAGAAATTTATGGGATAAACTCGAGACACTTTATGCTTTGAAGACTGAAAATAACAAGTTGTTCCTACTGAAACAATTGATGAATATCAGATTCAAATAGGGCAATCCTATTTCTGATCAATAATAATTTCCAGGGTGTCCTTGACCAGCTATCTGGAATGGGTGTCAAGTTTGATGATAAAGTACAAGGACTTTGGCTTCTTAATACTTTGTTAGACTCTTGGGAAACTCTTCGAGTTTCTTTGACTAATTTTGCTCCTAGTGGTTTTGTAACTATAGAATATGTCAAGAGTGGTGTCTTAAATGAAGAGATGCAAAGAAGCTCTCAAGTCTCATCTTCTTCATCTTCACACTTTGACGTTTTGGTTACTGAAGATAGGGGATAAGTAACTTTAGAGGTCAGAATGCTAGAGGAAAAACTAGAAACAAGTCAAGATACATGTACAAGAATGTTACATGCCACTATTTGTCACAATGAATGGCATATCCAGAAACATTGCTACATGTTTAAGAGAAACCAGAAACAACAAAAGAAGGATGGCGATAATGAAAATCGTATTGCTATTATTGCTGAAAATGATCTTCGTGTTGTTTGTGGTAAAAATAAAATCAATCTTATTTGTGATGAGTCTACCTGATTTGTGGATTCAGTTGACACTTCTTATGTCACGTCAAATAAGGAATTATTTTCTTCTTATACTCGGGTAATTTTGGAATATTATAAATGGATAATGACAGTGAGGTTGAGGTATTGAGCATTGGTATAGTATGCTTGAAAAGTAAGAATGGTTCTATGTTGGTTCTTAACAATGTCGAGCATTCTCCATATGTTCGTCTGAATTTAATTTATGTAAGAAAGCTTAATGATGAGGGTCATGATCAAACCCTTGGTGGTGGCCAGTGGAAGCTTCTTAGAGGTTCAATGATTGTGATTCGAGGTGACAAGATATCTGACTTGTAATTATTTCAAGACTCCATTTGTAGAGACTCAGTAAATTTGGTGGAAAGTGATACTTCAACAGAGTTATGGCATAAATGGCTGAGTCACATGAGCGAGAAGGGGATTAATAGTTTGGCTAAGAAGAATCTGCTTTCTGGAGTGAAACAAGCACAGTTAAAGAGATATGTTCATTGCTTAGCCGGAAAACATAAAAGAGTTTCTTTTCAGAGTCATTCACCTTCACGAAATCTTGATTTGCTGGAGTTGGTACATTCAGATTTGAGTGGTACTTTTAAACTAAGGTTTCTTGGTGGTGCACTTTACTTTGTGACTTTTATTTATGATCATTCTCGCAAACTCTTGGTATATCCTTCGAAGTCCAGGGATCAAGTACTTGGTGTGTTCAAGATTTTTTAAGCCCTGATTGAGAGATAGATAGGGAAGAAACTAATATGTATTCACTCAGACAATGATAGTGAATATATTGGTCCTTTTGATAATTATTGCAAAGAGAAGGGTATTCAGCATCAGAAAACTCCTTCCAAGACTCCTCGGTTAAATGGTTTAAAGAGAGGATGAACAGAACTTTAGTTGAGAGGGTTAGATATTTGATTTCAGATGCTAAGTTGCCAGATTCATTTTGGGCAGAAGCACTTAATACTGATGCCTATGTTATCAAATTATCTCTTACTGTTGCTTTGAATGGTAATGTCGTTGATAGAGTTTGGTTTGGTAATGATGTCTCTTATGCTCATTTGAGAGTTTTAGGGTGTAAAACATTTGTGCATGTTCCTAAGAATAAGAGGTCAAAGTTGAAAGTTAAAACTAGGCAGTGTATCTTCAATGGTTATGGTCAAGACGAATTCGACTATCGTTTCTATGATCCAGTTGAGAAGAAAATTATTAGAAGTCGTGATGTTGTGTTCTTTGAAGACCAGACAATTAAAGATTTTGACAAAGCTGAGAGGTTGATTCTCTGAGCAGTGAGAGCTTAGTTAATGTTGATCCAGTTCCTGTGACTATTGAACCTGAAGAAAATCTTCAAAATAATGAAGATCAATTGATAATGAAGATGGTGATCATGTTCAGAATGGCCAGCATGATGTCGTTTATGCTCCAGTGTAAGATGATGTGGTTGTCCAGCAACTAGTTTCTATTGATGCTCCAGAGAGTTCTCTCAGAAGATCTACTACAGAGAAAGCACATTTATCTCGTTATTCTCCCAATGAGTTAGTACTCTTGGTGGCAGGGGAGAACCTGAAAAGTTTTGATGAGGTCATGGATAGTGAAGAAAAAGAAATGTGGTTTGATATTATGCAAGATGAGATTAAATCTTTACATGATATTTGAAAAACATGTGGATTTTCAGTGTGAAACATGAAAATGGTAACCCAATTCCACGATACAAGGCTAGATTTGTTGTAAAGGGCTTTAATCAGAAAAGGGGAATTGATTTTGATGAAATCTTTTCTCCAGTTGTGAAGATGTCATCCATTCGGGTAGTTCTAGGCTTAGCTGCAAGTCTAGATTTAGAAGTTGAGCAAATAAATGTTAAAACTATTTTTCTCCATGGTGACTTAGATGAAGAAATTTATATGGAGCAGCCAGAAGGTTTTGAAGTCAATGAAAAAGAGAATAATGTTTGCAAATTGAAGAAAAACTTGTATGGTTTGAAACAAGCTTCCAGGCAGTGGTACAAGAAATTTGGATTTTTTATGAGTCAACAGGGCTTCAAGAAGACTTCTTCATATCATTGCGTTTTTATGCAAAAATTCTCTGATGGTGACTTAATCATTTTATTGCTTTATGTTTACGCCATGTTTGTCATTGGTCATAATGCTTGCAGAATTCAGAAGTTGAAGCTAGAGTTGAATAAGTCTTTTATCATGAAAGACTTGGAATCAGCAAGGCAGATTCTTGGCATGCAGATAGTCCGTGACATAGAGGCTAAGAAGTTGTGGTTATCACAAGAGAAGTACATTCAGAAAGTACTTCACATGTTCAACATAGATAAAGCTATAGTTGTCCGTACATCTTTAGTTATGCACTTCAAATTGAGCACGAAGCAGTGTCCTTCCAGTGATGATGAGAAGGAAGATATGAAGAAAGTTCCTTATGCTTCAGTTGTTTGCAGTCTGATGTATGCGATGATTTGTACGAGATCAGATATTGCTCATAATGTTGGCATTGTTAGCCGTTTTCTTTCTAATCTAGGAAGAAATCAATGGAATACTGTGAAGTAGATTATGAGATATCTTTGTCGCACTTCTAGTCTGAGTTTGTATTTTGGGACAGGGAAGCCTATTCTTTGTGGTTACAATGATTCAGATATGGTCGGTGATGTTGATACTCATAAATCTACTTAGGCTACTTGATTACTTTTGTAGGGGGAAGCTGTGTCTTGACAATCTAGATTGCAAAAATGTATTGTTCTATCTACTACAGAAGCAGAGCTTTTTGTTGCCGTTGAAGCTTGTGAAGAGTTGCTCTAGATGAAGAGATTTATTGAGGAATTTGGCTTTGCTCAAGAGAGGTATGTGCTTTATTGTGATAGTCAGAGTGTTGTTCATCTTGTCAAGAACTCTACTTTTCATGATAGGTCGAAACATATTGATGTGAGATACTATTGAATTAGAGATGTGTTGGATTCTAAATTGCTTGAACTTGAGAAGATTCACACTGATGATAATAGTCCGGATATGTTGACAAAAATTTTGCTAGAGGGAAGTTTGAGGATTGTTGCTTGATCGCCGGGATGGCCGTTTCTTCCACATAGTCGGGAGGGGGAGAATTGTTGGGTTTTTAGATTTTTCCTTTTTATGTGAAATTGAATTAATAAAACACAATTCAATTTGGATCAGCCCACTTTTCTCCTAAAACTCACTATATATAGGATCAACTTACGTCTTATTTCATATACACAAGAGTGAATTCATAGCAACCATATAAAGAGAAAACTTGAGAGAGAAAAGCTTATTTTCGCACATTGAAAATCTGCGATAGTAGTCCGCTTCAAACAACGTTTTCTGTTTCGTTAACCGTTGGAACGTGATCAAATTTGAACTGGGAGTTCTCAACATCTGGTTCTTCGATTTCAACGGTGGAGATTGGATTTTATGATCTGTAGCTCTGGTTTTTTAGCACGAACAATAGCTCATTTTTAGGGTGATTTCTCTCCTTTCTTCACTAGTTTTAGTGCTATCTTTTATGTATTGTTGCTCTGTCTTTGGCGTTGATGTTGTAGCCATTTGGAGTACATTGTTGTAACTCTTATGGATTTTAGTGGAGCTTTTGTGGGCGGAGGTCCCGTAGTTGTTTCCTCTTCACAATGAAGGGGGGTTTCCACGTAAATTTGGTGTCTCTTGCATTCGATTTATTTTTGCTTGCTTTGGTATTTTATTATTGGTATAGTTGTTGTTCATATATCCGTTTGTGCTTGAAATTAGTTTGCCCCTCTTGTTCAAATAGTATGGAAAGTTTTTTGATTTGGTTATCCTTCCGCATTTACCTTATCGTGTAATTTAATTATTGATCGTTTCTTCCTCAACACTCATGATATGTTCACTCAAAATGAAAAATATCATTACAACTTTTGAATCCTTTATTCCCAATGCCCTATATATATTCTCTTTTTTTCAGAAAAACCCACGAGCATTCTCTTTACTGTCCAAAAATCCAAAGGTTAAAGATGAAAAGAAAAAAAAAGTAAAATAGATTTGATACCTTTAAGGGTCCTCTATATTTGTCATGACCACAAAAAGTTGAAAGTTCTCTCTTTAAAAAGGTTAGTAAAGAGTTTAATTTTCTCCCTACAACCTCTCAAATCCTACTTTTTTATTGGGATAGAAAAAAAGGCTTTGTACTTAGGATTCTCTTTAGTTAGTTTTTGGGATAAAAAGAGAATAGGCTATCTATGTGATTGTTATCTCTGAGTATTAGGCTAAAGTACATAATTACTATAAATATGATAATTGTCATTAATTAATTGTTTGAGATCATTGAAATTGTGAGTTCTAAAGGCCGTTCCGTTCACAGACTAATTATGCAGGAATTATAAGTAGTAATATAGGAATTGTTATGAAATGATGAATATTGTTATAGTATTAATAAAAGATCATGCATGGATTACTACGTAGGAATTACCTAAAGAGCTATAGTACTTATTAGTTATCTGATACTTACATTAGTGATGTAGAGTATTATACACATGATACATTGTATTAGTTGTGCAGAATTTCCTTAACTGAATTTAAGTTTTATCGACTAATACTTAATTTAAGTTTATCGATTCAAACATGTTACCTAACCATTCTTAACGTACTATACTAACATGTAATTGAATTTAAGTTTTATCGACTAATGCTTAAATTAATTTTATCGATTCAAACATGTTACCTAACCATTCTTAACGTACTATGCTAATATAACTGTGTAAATATTATTTTTCACTCAATAAGTAAAACATAAATCTTTATCATAATCGCCACCTCAAATAAACAAAAAATTGCTGAGTCTTACATACATATTGCCAGAAGCACGTGACCTGCTGTTTCAAAAATGTATACATATTTTTTTTTATATCCAGCTTCCCGGCTTACGACAGACTATTTCGGAGATAGTAGTCCCGGTCCCTCAGCACTACTACCAGTAAATCGCGGGATGTGCCTAAATGACCAGGGTTTGAGAATAGAGCAATTGATATCACCTACAAGGTCCTACCCCAGAAGAGAGCAAATTGCTCCCACCAGGGTTCGAACTCACGCTGCGGGCCTCCAGCTAAATTTTAAGTTCCCCTCCTTTGTCATCCAGCTATGCCCGGGGGACTCGCGTATACATATTTTTAGTCATGGGGCTGCTCGTCCTATTGTCTGTCTTTCATCATCATTTAATTTGTTCGTTTTTGTCTGTTCAAAATTCAAATCCATATTTTGAGACCGCGAAGACTTAATTACAATTATTGGACATGCATGGTTGTTAATCACCAAACAAAAATCAAAGTTTCTTTCAAATATAACCTTTTTAGTGGGGAAGATGATTTGTTTGTCTGATAAGGGAGGAGCGTCTGTCTTTAATTCCAGCCTAATTAGAATAAGCCACATGCATATCAAAAATCAATAGAAAAAATATTTTTTTCTATATATCAAGTGGATTTTCAATTTCCTTGGATTTGGTTTTTGTGGGAACCACTGTCTTGGAAAGACACAAAAGGAAGGGGGTACTCCATTATAATGATACAATTTTCAATAAGATAAGTCTATATCACTGTCCTGGAATTAATCTTTTGTTTTTTACATTAATTTTTATTCGATGATTTTTTTTTTCTTCAGTCAAGTGGTCATTAATGAAACAGAAGAGCAAAAGCAGCAGGACCCCTTGGATTATAAGTGAGTCCAAACAGAAATAGTTATAAATAGTCCTGACAAATTTAATGCCCAACCTCGTCAGTTTTTCTTCTTTATTTGGTCCTATGTGATAAACCTAACAATTTAATTGAGAAGTGATTTGACGATACATTCACTTTGGTACTACGTGGCTCCTAACAACTGAACTACTTATGATTAATCTAGTATAATCAATGAAACTACTACCATAAACTCATTTTCACAACTGCTTTAATTAGGACCTCTTGTGGGAATCTTGAAACCCCATATATATGGTGTATCATTATCATAGGAATCAAATTTAGGATATAGAGTTGCTGGGTTGGAAATGAGAGTAATTTTATTACTTATTTGTATACACTTAAAATTTCTTATGCATATATACACACACGTAATTTGTGTCCCATCAGTTCTTTTGCCAACAGATTGGCCAATCATGAAAGAAAATGGAGGTTGTTCTGTTTGGGCAATCCGTTATACAAAGTATCCCGCGTTAGTAAGATCCGAGATAAGAAAATAGTGTCCGCTTGGGCAGCTCAATTGATTATCAAGGGGGATATTTGGAAAATGGCCAAGATCAAATCCCGTCAGCGGCAGTGTGGGGGTTACTTCTTGAAATAAAGGAGGGCCCCTTGTGCGCAGCGTGGTACTGGTCTAACCTTTAAAATCAATTGAGTCACCATGATTTACCTCCTTCACAAACCTGTCGGACCGGGGTATGGGGGCTCCTGGGGTGAGAGTTCCACCTTTTTTTGGAAAACGAGATAAGAAAATAGTGCTTTGGATGACTTTAAGATTATCAGAGATTGGATCCACAAGAACAAGTACTTTTTACGACTCATTTTCAAATCAATTTGAGGTCGTCACATCACGTTCCATATTTAACCAATAATAGTTACCAGCTGTGGTAAACTTATGAAACCATATAATATATTAACAGAGGCAGAGCTAGCTTGTAACAGACGGGTCACATGAATTCAGTAGGTTTTATTCAGATTTTGTATATACGGAAAAGGGTCATATTTGGCTCTTTACTATCGAAAATAAGTTATATTTACCATCCGTTATACTCTTTTAACAAATATATCCCTACAGTCATATTTTAGAGTATATTTACCCATCACCCGTTAAAACTAGCTAAAAACTAATTATATTTAACCTTCTTATTGGGATGTCAAAGCTGATTAAGATGAACAAATTACTGCTGGTACACACTGAATGCAAGAAAGGCCGGTAGGATTTCGTTGTTACTGTATCCATACAATAAAATGAATGTCAATACACAGGACAGATGCATATATTATTGAGGAAGGGGTTTATCACGGCCCCATGAGTAAGAAGCGAAGGTCTACATATCATGCATACTCCCACTGTTCCAGTTTTGTGTCCTAGTTACTACTATTTTGGAGCGTCTAAGGATATTGTTGTTGACCATCAATTTTCATATATTTTTAAAAAAAATTAAATTATTAACTATTGTGACTTTTACCTTTTATGTAATTTTTAAATACGTAAATTTTAAGATGGTGACACATTTGAACGTATATTAGAGTAGATGTCTAAAATTTCAATCTCACCGCCACCCATTATTAACGTGCTTGACCCATAGAAAAGAATCAAGCCCGCACATGAGTGGATGCATTCAAGATAAAATTAAGTAAATGTATGATTTTTCTAACAGTTTAAACTTTTAGATAAGTTGATCACACACTTCAACAAGTCTTTTAGATGAACTGATTTTACACTTCAGCATGGTATCAGGGCAAACGAAATCCTGAATTAGAGTAATACCACCACCCATTATCACAAGAAAATTCATGTGCTTCGGTCATAAAAAATAAAAAAAAATACGCGCATACAAGATATAATTGAATAAATAAATAAATAAAGGTGTGCTTCTCCCTAAAAAGTGAAGGTTATGGTCACACAAGGTTGGATAGGGAAGAGGGTAAGGACGAAGATGCCTGAAGGACGACAAATTGTCTGAAATCTAAGGGGGATTAAACAAAAAGTGAGATGTCATGTACTACCATATAAGATAACTAGAAGGTAACTGCACAGTCTAATATTGCACTACTGGTTAAGTACTTGTCATATTCATCTTTTATTGCTAGAGGGACCAACCCTCTTTCTGAAGTCTCCTTCACTTCACTGCATTTAGCTTATGGCTATGTTTTGTTTCCCCTAAAATTCCACCCTTTTCCCCATTATAAAGTTCTTTCGGAAGTAATAAAAACAAATGGCAAAGCTACAAAAGTCTTTATTGTCATTCACGTGCATCGCACACAGTGTAAAAGAAAGAAAACAAAAGCAAGAGAGTTTATTATTTCATATATACTAGATGTAAACATCATGTTTGACACATGAATCCAAATACAACACACTTTGAGAAAAGGCCCCAAAGACCCTTTGTATGGTTAGGCCAAATTTTGGCCGGAAAATCAGAGGAGGTATTTTTTTTAATATTACCTCCTCCTTTAGAAAAAAAAAATTAAAAGAATAAGCACGTGTACCATTACACGTTCGAAGAAAATTTCAAAGATAGTCCGGTATATGGTTAGGACAAAGAAAAAAAGGCAAAATTTCCCGCCAAAAAACACACATACACACTGTAATGCACACCTAAAACCAAATGCCTGATTATAATACAGAGCCAAATGTTATTCTTGAAGTTGAATGACCCTTGAGTGGATTGTTGATCTTGAGCCAAGTGTAGAAGTTGGAGGCAATAATGGTTGGCCCTATATTTATACTATATATCAAGAGCCTTCTTGACTTATTCATCAATATATATGGATTTGCCCAAACTTCAATATATATTGATTTAATTTTCTCTTCTCCAATCCTTTGCAAATAGGCCCCCCACCAATCAATGCTCCCATTGAATTCAATCACAAACCCCACTTCATTCACACTACTCCATGAATCCACTTACTGCTACTATAATTAAACAATCTCTTCTTTATCTTTATTTTCACTTTTCTCACACCAAAATAATATGGTTCAAATCCCCTTCCCTTGGGAATCTGCAAAGCCATTTAATGAATGGCACTTCTTCTCACCCCAAATAACAAAAAAGTTTAATTTAATGCTCCCCAAGTCCAAAACTCTCATCATACATACACTATATCTACTAAATATAATATATATCACTCCTGTCAATTTAAACTCAAAACACCCTCAAAGATGAAAAAATTACTGAGGATTCTTAGATCACTTTTAGGATCACCGTTTACTTTTTTTTTTTTTTTTTCCTTAGCCCCTTATTCTTAATTTCCCACCTCTTAATTATATTAATCGGAACTTGCTTTATCGTCATCTGTAGTACTCCACCAGCTGTTACTTAATTTTCTCCTTTTATAAGATGTGGATGACGATGATGATGACGAGGATGATGAGTCACTAGTTGCTACAGTACTAGTCCGAGTCATGACTCGTACCTGTGGTAAAACTCTTGGAAATCTCCTTGGTCTTAATGCAATCGCGTACTTTTGCACTAATTCGTAGCAGCCCACGATTTTATCCTGCCAAAAAAATAAGGGTAACTTTCACTTTATTGTAAAATCAAGAAATGAGAATTAAAGATTCAGCATGTTCAGAATTAATTAGTAATTAATTCTTACTTTGCGGAGTCCATCGCACCAGGATTCAGCATGTTCAGCATTCACAAGAGAGAAATTTGGAAGGTCATTAGCTGCACAAAGTATTGTAGCTGCAGCTATGCATGATGGCCAATACTCATGAAAGCTAGTTTCTGTATATATCACCAGTAAGAAGTTATCAGCTGAATAGTCGTATGTACATGTACAACTTAATAGAGCACTTATCTTCTATATACATAGAAGGTCAAAATTTTCATTTAGAAAGTTCAAAAAGTAAAAAAGCGAGAGAAGTTCCCCTAGCTCTGCCACTAACACACTGTAATTTTTTTTTTACACTTATAGGCCACCTAAATGATGTAATTACAGAATAAAATGGTAAAACTATATAAGTAACTCTTTGTAAAAAAAATACTTGAAAAATAAGGAAAGTTACCTGCTACTCGAGGTTAAAATATATTCATAATATAAAAATTATTTATGCCATCATAATATACAAGTTAAAATTTGCGTATGAATACTCGTGCATGCATGTGTGATAATGTACGTATATTTGCTGCTCTTTTTCTTTTCTTTTTTGTTAGATGTGACTTTTTTAATCGGATAAATAGGAAAACCAACCTTGAATATTTGAGAGGATAATCTGAGAAGCCCTTGAAATAAGGAAGGCAGTGAAAGTTCCTACTGAATCAAGTTTATTAGCAAAGTAGCTGAGGAAGCTAAACGGCGTTATGGAACGGAGCCTCCAGTCTAATATTCTCAGCACAAGAAACTCCATTCTTTGGATGGTTTTCGGTTCAAATATATACTTTACACCTTCAACCTAAATAAAAAATAAAACTTGTTAAATCACGTGTGGGGTCCTTTTTTTAATTCCTGTTTTAGAAGAAAACATCAAATAAAACAAATTACCTGAAGATCCAAAAGAGAAGGAACAAGAGGTTCCTCCATTTTTGCTGCTAAAGATAAGCAAGCAACTGACAATAGTTGCAGTGGCCAACCGTTTGTTTGCTGAAATTATATTGAAAGGGAAATTCGTTATATATGATATTCCAATTTATTTAATACAACAACTAATAAAGAAAATACAATAGTACGCATATATTTAATTAATTTCGCTAAAGAGACAAGCGGACCTTCTAAACAAAATACTTTTAGGACGCATGTCACGTACACTAAATTATTGCTAGCATGCCTAGATATATAACATTAAAATATACACGATGATTATGAAGATAACATTTAAGTACCCGAGAGCTAAAAAGATTTATTTTAAAGGTTTCTAATACCTTTTGATCAACTTTCAAGTTGTACTATTTCATTCACTTTTTTTTCCTATTTTACTAAGTGAAATACCCTTTACAACCCATTGTTTCTAGGTGACATTATAAATTACTATAAAATCTACATCACATTATTATTGGCAAGACCATAAAACAAAAAGATCTTGTACTTTTATTACTTGCGATATAATATACTACTAGTCATTATACAACACAGTACAGAAACAATGAGGACCCAATTAGTTGAATTTGTCTTTGCCGTTGTTAGATGAATGCCACTCAACAATAAGGATAAATAAGTTTTTTAGATCCTGTTTATGAATTTACAGTTTAATCAACTTGATCAAAAGTCAATGCTGACATTGTAGAAATAATCCTAATAAGTACTAATTCCTTTGTTCCAAAATAAGTTTCATTTTAGCCCAAAAAAATTGTCCCAATATAATTATCAATTAGAGGAATTCAAAACAATAATTAGTAATTGTTTTCAATAATATTCTTATATTAAAAAACTATTTTTTTCTTAATAGTGCTCAATTTTCAAAAAAATATCTATTTTCAAATAAATAGAGACAAATTAGTAAATGATACCTTATATTTATTATTTTTCTTAATGGACATGAAAATAACAAAAATAACACTTATTTTTGGATGGAGGACGTAAGAAAATACTTTCATGAGAATGACCCATTAAATATCAATAAATACCTTTTACCATTAATATAGTTAACTTTCTTCTTTTTCAAGACAACTTATTTTCGTCGCTTATTTCCAGCCACCTCTCATTATTACTAAAAGGGAAAAAGAGAAGAAAATGAATTATAAATAAAACTTGAAAATGACTCATTTACCGGCAAGCTTCTAGAGTAGAGAAAACGATCAAAATAATTAACGGCGAGATACGCCGTTAAAGGCTGGAAACCATAGTGGCGTTGTACCTGCAAGAAAACCAAAAAAAACTGCTTTAGTTATTCGATTCAGTTTTGTGTTATTTGAATTTGATTTTTTCAGTATTCAAAACTTATACCCTTTTTTTCTTAATTTATGTCACTTTTCGTTTATCCAGATTTAAACTACATGGAACTTATCGACATTTTAAGATAGTATGTTTTATCAAATTAATATAAGAAAAATTATAACTTATAAAATTTTTCATATAATTATGAAATATATAAATTTTAATATTATAATATTGAATTAATTTAATCTAATTTAACTTTAAAATTTAGTGAAGTTAACTCTTGAAAAGAGAAAAATGTCAACTATTATGGTAGTGTGTGTAGTGTTAACTACAAGTACAGTTTAGCAAACTAAAGAAACAAAAATCTAACATGCGCCGTTACAGTTTTTCGCCGGAGTTTACAGTGCTATCAATAAGATTGACTGAATAATACCTTGAGAATCCATCCAACGGATTCTTCTCTAGCGGCGGCGCTTAGAGATTGAGATTGAAACCTCTCGATATAGTCAAATCCAGGGACGAAATTTCGCTCGTCTTCGATAAGACCGGCGATAGATTCATCGATATCGGAGAACGGAGATTCGATATCCGACGAGGAACATTCCGGCAAATCTTCTCCTCCTCCGTTTGAGAAAACGGTGTCGGAGTCCTCGCCGCAGAGTAGGTCGGAGAAGCAGTCGGAGTACGAGACTGACATGATAGGTCACGGATGGAAATCCTCATTCTATTCTGATCATCTTTTATGATGGTCGAAAACGGAGAGTGGTCGGAGAAGATTGCCGGAATGTCGACGTGGACTTGAAGAAGAGATACAGGAAGTGTTACGTTTTTTTTCGTGTGTTTGATTGTGGCTATCTCATTCACTGGGTATAAATAGTTATATAGGCCCTCCGTCGGATAAAACATAAAAGTTACTAAATTTAATAAATAAAGAAAAAATTATAAAATGTGTGGTAAAAAATAAGGGTTAGATATTTGTGTGATTATAAATTATTTTATAAAATTAAATTATTTTTAAATATAAAAAATTATTAATTTTTTAGAATAAATTAATAAGTAAAGTAGAAAAATCTTTTTGAAATAAAGAAAAATATGATTTATAATTTGTAATTTTGTTTTAATTTGTTTCTAGGATTAACAAAAACCTTACAAACAAGAAAAGAAAAGAAAAGAAAAAGTTTGAAATATGTCAACTAGTTTAGAAGTTTATTTAAGTTTTAGAAGTATTTCGTTTCCTTTTTCTTTTCTGCTCTTTTATACTATATTTTATTTTAAAAAATCAACAACGTCACTATAGATACTTCCATTTATTTTTCTGTTAAAAATGTGAGTAATTGTCATTGTAATGGGTCTTTGCAAAGACATAGATTGCCTCCTAAATATCGATATTACACTAAAATTAAGGTGATTTATTACTCCTCAGACAATTTTAAAAGTCAATTTAATATTATCCTCTTACACATATAACTAGTTGTACAAGGAATGCTTCACATCATTCCCACCTTGAAAATTTTCTAAATTTTAAATTTATATTCCTTTCCTTTTCTTTATTCATTTAATTTTCTTTTATTGATTATATTTACAAATTCCTAATTAATCATTAAAATGCTCCAATAATTATATTTTCTTGTGTTGGGAGATCTTGAGTAATCCGAAAGGTATCGGGATTTTAGATACTGTAGAATCATTATGGTTAAGGAGGTTAAGGGTGTTGTTCGCAGGATGCGCAGGAAACGAGCGATCGGGCCTGATGAGACTCCAGTTGAAATTTTCGAAGAGCGTATACATGATAGGTTTGGAGTGGCTGACTGAGTTGTTTAATGTCTTTTTTAAGACAGCGAGAATTCTCGAAAAATGAAGGCGGAGTACAATGATTCCTTTGTACAAGAACAAAGGTGACATCCAGAGTTTCAACAACTATAGGGGTATCAAGCTGCTAAGCCACACTATGAAAGTGTGGGAAAGAGTCATAGAGACGAGGGTGAGAAGGGACGTGTCTATTTTCGAGAATCAATTTGGATTCATGCCTGGGCGTTCGACTATAGAAGTCATTCATCTTATTAGGAGGTTGGTGGAGTAGTATAGAGAGAGAAAGAGAGACTTACATATGGTTTTCATCGACCCCGATAAGGCATATGACAAAGTCCCTACGGAGGTTCTATGGAGATGTTTGAAGGTTAGAGGTGTACCTGTGGCGTACACTAGGGCGATCAAAGATATGTATGATGAAGCTAAAACCAGGGTACAGACAGTGGGAGGAGACTCAGAGCACTTTCCATTGATGATGGGGTTGCACCAGGGATCAGCTCTTAGCCAATTCTTATTTGCCTTGGTGATCGATGGAATGAGACGACAAATATAAGGGGAGGTGCCATGGTGTATGCTATTCGCAGATGATGAGACTCGCAACGAAGTGAACGCTAAACTGGAGGTTTGGAGACAAACACTGGAGTCTAAAGGGTTCAGGCTGAGTAGGACCAAGACAGAATACTTGGAGTGCAAGTTTAGTAACGGGAGCGAGCATGAGACATGTGTGGAGGTGAGCTTGGTACTCAGGTCATTCCAAAGAAAGGAAGTTTCAACTAACTCGGGTCTATTATCCAAGAGAATGGAGAGATTGATGACGATGTCACACATCGTATTTGGGCAGTGTGGATGAAATGAAGGCTCGCATCTATAGTATTGTGCGATAAAAAAATCTCACCAAAACTTAAAGGCAAGTTCTATAGGGTGGTGGTTAGACAGACAATATTATATGGGGCGGAGTGTTGGCCAATCAAGACTTCACATATTCAAAAGATAAAAGTTGCGGAGATGAGGATGCTGAGATAGATGTGTGGGCATACAAGGAGAGATATGATTAGAAATGATGATATCCGGGGCAGAGTGGGAGTAGCCTCGGTGGAGGATAAGATGCGGGAAGCGAGGTTGAGATGGTTCGAGCATGTGCAGAGGAGAGACATAAATGCCCCAGTGCGGAGGTGTGAGAGGTTGGCTATAGATGTGTTCAGGAGGGGTAGAGGTAGGCTGGAAAAGTATTGGGGAGAGATGATTATATGGGATATGGCGCATGTGCAACTTACTGAGGACATGACCTTAGATAGGGGGTTGTGGAGAACACAGATTAGAGTAGAAGGGTAGTAGGTAGTTGAGCGTAGTCTTACCTATGCTTATATACTGGTAGTTGTAGTATTATTATTGTAGGTCTGCTTAGCCTATCATACTAGTAGGCGTAGTATTGCTTTATAGTCCCTTGTCGCTTGATTTCTGCTGCTATGAGTTCTTTAGTGTACTTTGTTTATCTTATTTACCTGCGTTAATTACTGCTTCTTTTTTTCAGAACGAGTTATCATGGCTTATTCGCTTTTATTATCATCATGTACATACTGCTTAAATTTCGGGTTTGACCGTTTCTCTTGCTTTGCTTCTCTTGCATTGCTTGTGCTTATGCTTTGTCTTGAGCTGAGGGTCTTTCGGACATAGTTGTTCTACCTACCAAGGTAGAGGTAAGGTTTGCGTACACTCTACCTTCTCCAGACCCACGTTGTGAGATTTTACTGGGTATGTTATTGTTGTTTGTTGACTGTTTTGGGCGAACTTTTTGCCCGTGCTACATTGTGTTTACTGTTTTGAATAGGTTTCAACCCACTCATGTTATGGAAATTAGATTAAACATTAATTGAAAGAGACAGCGGTCCTGGTGGGTTCATAACTTGAATTTTGAAAATTCAATTTGAAAGAATAATATGACACCGGAAGTCATTATATTTCACGTGCTTTATTGTAATTAAATTTGTCAATCACCGAAAGTGGTAATATTTTTAGGCTTATTGTGATTATAAAGGAGGATATGTTAGAGAAAAAGATTATTTATGTTTATGTCTCAATTTGCTTCTATAGTAGCAATATCTTAAAAAAGATTCTAAGCGATCATAATTTTATATGGTTAAGGCACATTTAAATGATTATGTTCCATTATTGAAGAATGAGAACTTTTAATGAATATTACAAATACAGATCCATTTCCTGAATTGATTGTGATGATATATAGTAAAGATTAGAAATACAAATGTGATATTGGTTGTGAAGTTATCACGACTCACCTCTAGAAAAGGTAGAACAATTCAAAAGAAATATTTTAAATATTCTATGCTTTACTCCCGAAGTCGTAAACTCAGAAATATGCGCCTGAAATATCAAATTTTGAACTCTATTCCATAAGTACTAAAACTTTGAACTCTACTCCGGAAGTAGTAGAACTTTGAAAGTAGTATCTAACTAAATTTTCCTTCATGATACCAAAGCACTACATGTCTAAGTATTATTTGATAGTAAAAATTTATGATCAAGGTCTCCATAAGAGCCTAATTGTTTGTCAACTAGGATCATGACACCAGTAGTATCCAAATAGTATTCGATTATTGAAAATAGATTGAAGGCTCCTGAAGAGCTTATATACTATTATGTCATTCATTCTGGATTGTAATGCACGATATTGCTATGATCAAAACACAAGTTATAGTAAACCCGAAGTTTACTAAAGTAAATTACTATCATATTGAAGCTATAAATGATTGGAGGATTAAATATCTACAAAATTATAGTGGGTAAGAAATATGTATGTAAATGGTACCCTCTTTATTCTTCAAATTATATTACACAATATAAGCATGATGAAATCACTGTCACGATAAATCAGAAGTTTATTGATACAAAAAAAAATCATGTCATAGAGAGATTTACTAAAATAAATAGCACATGGTGTGGTAAACTTGAAGTTTACTAGTATAAATAATTTTGTTAGTAGGCATGAGCAATTTAGTCATCTCGATTCAAATATGATGTTCAAATTGAGTATTTGACATATATTGAAGAACTAGATGATTCTTCATGAATTTATTTTTGTTGATTGTTCTCATGATAAATTGATTATACTGGCTAATGTTAGGATTGAATTTCTTAAATTTTGGAAAAATATAAAAGGTGAATATGGGCCCGTTCACCTGTTATGTGATGTCTTAAATAGATGCATCGATAAGACGATCACATGTGCATTTACTGTCAATCCGCAGTTTGACATATGCAAAATCACTTGGTCAAAATAATTGAGTTGAGAGCACAAGTTTCAGATTATGTAATCAATATAATTCATCTTGTTAATGCTGATTTATATCCAAGTTGGCTTAACGTTGAATGCATCCGATAAATAGCTAAACCATTCCTAATGAGAAAAAAGGTTCATGTGTTGATATGAAATATGATAAGTTGCATGCAACAACACTTGTATGCTTCAGACCAATAAATTATGATAATTTATCCCCTCACAATTGATTCAGGATCAAGAATCAAATATTTTGATCTAACAATTTTTATGTGTGGTATATAAATAATTAATTTACCATGTTGCACAAAGATGGATTCCCTCAAAGAAGAAGTGATATGTATTAGTTTTTCTAACATAAGGGGGGCAAAATAAGCAGCTAAGAAATATATTATGAAATATAATTGGTATGATCCTCATTCAAAGATAATTCAAGTCAGGTGCTAGAAGCATTTGCTGATCCAAAATTAATTTTTAATTTTAGTTGCAACATGCTCCTATTAATTTAATATCCCTAAAGGATAAATTCTCCAACATGCATGAAGTGTGGTAGATGAATCAGATCCAAATGAAATAATCCTTGAAAATGGAGAAGAACAAATGACCAAGATCGTTATAATAAGGAGAAAATATGCTCTTGAAGAGCATACTACATAACATTACATGAAACCTCATGAGACGTTTACGTACCTAAAATGAAAGTGATGAGATCTCAGCAAGTTATGTTACATTGCGAACTGGTATAAATGATATATCGTCGACATTTGGTACAATATAGCGCAATATTGTAAAAGATTGTGAGGATATGAATTGTATGTCTTTAAACATGCCGACGTAGATATTATTACCAAGTGAAATGACGCATTTGGTGAGATTCAAGCTTATTGGGCATGTAGTCTAGACATCAGATAATGTCACACATTTAAATTCTAATAGATATTGTCACTTGGCAAAATTGATATGAAAATTCTTGGAGAATTATAAATGGCTGAAGCATATACATGTTCTAAAAATTTGTTCATAATTTTTATATGAATTAAATCAAGCAAAGTAAATGTGATTTTATCATAATGAGTATTCATTGACTAAGGATACACATGACTCTATTATCCTTACATTTTTATGAGTGTAAATTGATTACTTGAATATTATTTGAACTCTTGAAGAGTTTCTAAAGGCAATAGATTATATGCTGAAGGAAGTTGAAATGAGAAACTTGCAGAACTCTTTTGTCATGAAGTGCCATATCTTTACGCAATTGATGCATTTATATATTTTGCTATGCCTATGAGGGATTACAGTCATACAATGTTGTTCTACATGACAGTGAAATCATATAAATATAAGATCTGTTTATAAAGTAAGTCAGGAATGCACTTGGAGTGATTTCAATAATATTATATGTCGATGCAACTCTATCCAAAGACTGAAGATGCAACAACATACATAGCCTAACTAAATGGAGGATTCATAAAAAAGGATATAACGAAACATATTTCACCAAAATTGTTCTTCACACACGATCTTTAAAAGAATGATGATATCAACGTGCATCAGATTCGTTCAAGTGATAATATGGTTGATTTGCTCACCAAGTCATTACCAACTGCAACTTTCTAGAAGATATTGTACAAGATTGGATTGCGAAGATTCAAGTTTTAAATTGATGTTCTCATCAGAGGGAGTTAATACGTGTTGTACCATTTTCCCTTACAACGTTTTGTCCCACATGGGTTTTCTTGCAAGGTTTTCAATGAGGCAAAAAAAATGTGTACTATGTGTACTATTTTTTCTTCACTAGAATTTTTCTCATTGGATTTTTTCTAATAAGGTTTTAATAAGGCACACTATCTACCAAATAGACATTCAAGGGGGAGTGTTATAAATAATATTTATTACTATGAATGTCTATCTCTATAAAAAAAAAGTTAGGATTAGTAACTTTGAGACTAAATCGGTTTTCTATCATAAATAGAGATGTTCCCTTCATTGTATTTTCATCTCTCAAGAGAAATAAAGAAGTCTCCCTTTTTTTTATCTTTCTCTCGCAATATTCTTCTTCTAGTTGTATTATTTCATAACAGTTAATCAATATTGATTACAGTGCAATTTATTGAAAATATGTAAGGGTAATATAGTAAAAATATACTTTTATTTATGATTTCTTAAGAAGCATGTAAAGGGGAAAGCGGACAATTAATATAGGACGGAGGGAGTAAAAGGTATATTTTACTACCTTACCATTATCTCTCTTCATAAATTGCACTTTAACCAATATTGATTATATTCAAAACACTACATAGTAAGGATAAGACGAGAAATATTTAATTAATTCTATCTTAAGTTTGCAAATTAATAAATAATTCAAAAAATATACTTTTAGTAATGTGGATAAGTAATATAGAATGGAGGGAGTATTCAAAAGATCCACTGTTTAACTATTATTAGGGTTCGCGTTACCTATCTATTACTCTCTCCCTCTCATACTACTTGTCTACTTTTCTTTTTTTAAGGTCAAATTATAAAAAATTTGATCAACATTTTGAGTTATATTTTTTCATCATGTTGATATGAGAAGAATTGCAAATTGCAAAGACTTTTCGTGTAGTTTTTAAATATCTAAATTATAATTAGTTTCGGATATTAGTCAACTTGACTCTAAAAAAGTGACAGTGGACAAGTAATGTTGGATGGAGGGAGTACAAATCTACCATAAGCATTTTACTTTATTAACCTTTGAAATTAGAGGTGAATTCAAAATATAAATTAGAAGGATTCGAACTTAAAATCTTTTAGCATATTATTATAATTATAAATTATGTGGTCAAATGACTCAAATTCTATACTAGGCATATATTTGTATACATATTAGGGTGTGTTTACATACTTGGAATCAAGTTTAGGGTACATATTAGAGTGTGTTCGTAGAATACATCTTTTTCAGGTTTGTTTTGGTCAAAGTATTTTTAATTTTTTTAAAGAAAATAAGTTCCTTAAAAATAAATAAAAATATATTTTGAATAAGAAAAGGAAAACAAATTTAAACGATATTTCCGTTGTTTGTCTTCTTCCCACCTCACCATCACCACCTTTGTCTTATAATATTTGTTTATATTATATAGATATTAATTAAATAATATTTTTTATTTATTTACCAAATTTTAAACTATAAATAATAAAATAGATTTTACTTCGTACAAAACCAATTTAGATTTTAAAAAAAGGAAATAATGAAAGGAAAAGGTAACGTCCCCGTAGCAGCCTGCTTGGACGTAATATGTGGATGGTATCACCAAAGGATGTAATACAATGAATGTGCTACTTCTTTCTTAATAAGAGGTTTTCGATTTGAGCTTCAGATATAAAAAAGTTTTTGATAGGAAGTGATTCATGAATAGATTATATACGCGTGCAATTAATTCAAATTAATCGGTTTCAATTCAATATCGGACATCTGATAAGAAATAAAAAAAATGTGGGTGGTTCATTATCAGATAACAGATGCTAAAGTGTCACGTGAGTAACATTGGATGTACAATAAAAAATTTAGAAACCAAATATCTCTATTACTCCCAAGTCCTACCTACTATTCTCCACCCGCATTCTCGGCACAGTAGACTTTCATGTGGCATTAGCCAATGACTGGTTTATCAATTTGATCAAGGTCACATCATACAGTATACATATTTTTGTTTCTACTGAAGTTAAAAATAAGAGTATTGACAGTTGTATTTATTGTTAGCCACGTTTATCAAACAAATAACTTTTAATCAAAAAATTATGAACGTGACCAGAGCTGATATAATGTACTAGTAAAAGTTACAGAGTTCATTTGAAGCAAATAGTTTTTAGGTCAGAGCATATATGTGTTAAATATATATACTAAAAAGGTATAAATATCAATAAGTTGAATCCAGCAAATTAAAGGAATAGTGGTAAAATTCTCAAACTCGAACCCATATATTGAATTCGCCTATTAATGCTATATGGAATTGAGTTTTTTTCATTTTTAATGACTTAAACATATGGGGCCCCGCATGTCGGAAACATCGTTTCTTCGCACATGCCTAATATACTAAACGAGTAGATAATATTAGTACCAAGTATCGTCAAATTTCGTTGAGGAATGAAAGATATATTGATGCACAAAGTAAGGTGTTTAAGACACAAATAGATGAATTTGTTTGGCCAAATAATAGAACTCCCACATCGGTTGAATATGGAAGGATTGATGACTATATTAACTATATTTTTGAGTAAAGGTTTGGGCCCCAAGGGGTGACCCGAGTTTTAAGAAGGAGGAGGACCTAGGTGTGCTTGGATCGGGGCTAAGCCCCATGCGCGCGTCGCCGCCGCCCGCCCGGTCCGTTCACGGGTCTCGGGTTACGGGCTTTCTTCAGAATTTCTCTATTGGTCCCTAAAATGTTTCTTATTTACAATTTGGTCCTTGAAGATTTCGAAACGTTGCAACGGATCCGACTTTAGCAATCGTAATCCGCCCTCTTCTTCACCTATAAATTGAACATTACCGTTCGGGCTCAAACACACGAAAGAAAATAAACAAAACCGTAAAATCCTCTCATCTCTTTGCAACTGTTCAATATTCTTTTTCTTCGCCATAATCAACATTACTAGTTTGTATTGTTGGTTGTTGTTGTTTTATCTTGGGAAACTATTGTCCAATATCGTAAAAGCATCTATACGGGACAATTTTGTCTTAAAGAAAGATAGGCATCTCTCGACTCAACTTTTCCTTCGATTAACCTTTTTAAACCATTTTTACCTACAGCTTTAAGACAAAAATATATTTCTAAGTGTTCGAAAGATGTCTTCTTCAACCATTGCCAATGGTTCTCGCTCCCCGCTAGTTTTCAAAGCGAACGCCCAAAAACGTTTCGGGTACCAATTTTCAAGAGATGGCAACAAAAAATGTTATTCTATCTTACTACGTTGAACCCGTCACGCTTTCTGCTACAAGATCCTCCTTCCGGTGGAGATGTAATAGACACTCGCCTAACACAACGACCGAAGTGAGCGAAGATATCCAGGTCACAAATGTCCCGAACTTAACACCGGATGCATGGAATCATAGTGATTTCATGTGCAAAAAATGCATTCTCGAACGGTCCGTCTGATACACTCTATACTATGTATTGCACCGTGAATACGACAAAGGAGTTGTGGGAAAAACTCGAGAAAAGTACAGCGCACAGGATGCGGGTACTAAGAAATTCATCGTGGGAAAGTTTCTGAAATTTCAAATGGTGGATGGTAAATTAGTGATGTCCCGAATCCAGGAGTTTTAAATGATTCTTCATCATCTCGATTTGGAAGGAATGAAGCCAAATGAGCAGTTTCTGATTGCATATTTGATTGAGACATTGCCTCCCTCATGGAACACGTTCATGAGTTATCTCAAACTAAAGACAAAAGAAATGGGGTTTGAAGACCTTATCATCAAACTGCAAATACAGGAGGACAGTAAAAGGGCTATATCTAAAGGAAAACAGTCAATGGAGGCAAAAGCGAATCTGGTTGATTCGAAGGGAAACACTAACAAAAAGCTCAAGTTCCAGGAAGACGGTAAAAGCCAACCGATGAAGAGGTTCAAAGGAAACTGCCATCACTGTGGAAATCCTAGCCATGTGACCAAAGAGTGCCGTAAACTGAAGCGAGAACAGAAGGAAAAAGCCAAGAACAAAGGCTAGGCCAAGGCTAGCGTTGTACAAGACGAGGGTGATCCTTCCAACCTTGACGACATAATTGTGGATTTCTGTTGTAGTGGCCGGAGGCAAATCTGTGGAGAATCCAAGGCAATGGTGTATAGACACGGGTGCAACCCGTCACATTTGCTATCGACAAGAGTGCATTATCTTCTTACGCCCCAATAATTATAAATATTCTTTTTATTCGCCGTAATCAACATTACTAGCTTTGTATTGTTGGTTGTTGTTGTTTTATCTTGGAAGACTATTATCCAATACCGTAAAAGCATCTATACGGGACAATTTTATCTTAAAGAAAGAGAGTTATCTCTCGACTCAAACCTTTTCCTTCTTGATTAACATTTCTGATACATTTTTACCTACTATTTCAAATATCAAATGTCTGAAATTCATGTTTTTGTTTCTGACATGATTATAAATATATAGAATGAACACATTTGATTTGCAAGTTTTTAATCATGTCCGAAACAAAAACATGAATTTCAGACATTTGATATTTGAAATCACTTTCATCTTAGCATTAAGAGGCGAATTCAATATATGGGTTCGATATATAATAAGGGTCATTTAAGGAAATCAAAACAGGACTAGTTATTTGTTTCAAATATATCCTTGCTCTAATCTTATTAATTCGACTCCTTAAATGTGTGATTTAGTATATTTTTCGACAGTAAGTTGATATCTCACAGTGTACTTTTTATATGTGGATCTGATTTTATTTCAATGTGGCTAACATGTTCGACCTTTTTTTTTTTTTCTTTCTTTGATAATCCAGTGTTTTGCGCTTGCGCTCGACTACTTCACTCCAGATACCTGACGCCCGGAAGTAATAGGACCGGTCCTTCAACACTATTACCAGGTAAATCGCGGGATGTGCTCCGTGACCGCTTTTTCCTCGGGAGCGTATAACTGATCAATGAGACAAGGTCAAATTCCCCAACACGCAGAAGTTTCTTCGTGCTTGCGAGGAATCGAACCCACGCTGTCCCATGCCAGAGCGCCTTATAGCGTCCAGGCTTTGCCACTGGACTATGCCCCGGAGGACACATGTTCGACATTTTAATTGGATGAAACGCGGTGTGAGAGTGACTTTACTAAGGTAACTATTTTTGGGTGAAGTGATTAATGGAGTCAACTTTAGTTTTAGTTTATTCCCACATATTCCCGCCAAAGGAAAAGGCCAAAATTACTGAAGAGAAAAGAAGAAAAAACAAAACAAACGCTTACCTATTTGTTTTAGTAAATTGAAGATTAGTAAACAAAGATTGCACTAATGCATTTGACGCTACTTGTTTAACCTGAATTAGATAGTCTTAAGTGAACTTGTAGACGGTAAATATTTAGCTGTATTGTGTGCTTTAACTAAAGTAACTCAACTTCCCAATTAAATTTTAAAGTAGGGAATATATGCATTAACTAATTATGTAAATGATTGAAGTGTATATTCAAACACATATAATATATCTATTTTTTTTAGTGTAAACATCTAATGCGAGTAAGGTTTACCCTTGTAAACTCCCTTCCAAAATATTATTTCAACAATTACATGCAAGTGTCAATTTCTTTTACATAATGTTACCAACCTTCCGCAATCATCCAACGTTGTGATTGAATGATAAGTAATATGTCATTCTTAATTAGAGTATTCGATTTTGAATTTTAGAGCTGAATCTCCTTTGATTAGGAATGTCTTCTCCTCAAATTAGGATTTCTCTATCCAAATCTGAAAAAGTTAGGCCCCAAAATAAATACCAAATATCTTGTGGAAAACAAGAAAGAAAACAACAACCTCCCGCGAAATAATTACATCACTATGTTTTTGGTGTCAAATTTCTCTATCCAAATCTGAAAAAGTTAGGCCCAAAAATAAATACCAAATATCGTGTGAAAAACAAGAAAGAAAACAACAACCCCCGCGAAATAATTACATCACTATGTTTTTGGTGTCAAAACTCATTAATACGTTATAAATTAAAAGAAAAGGCTAACTTTATGTGGAATGAATAGCAGATTACAGATTGTTCATGATCACTTTTATGATTTACGAATTGACACCAACCACACCATTGTCAAAAGAGACAAAAAAATAAAGTCCCCCGACATGCTGGACGACAAAAGAAGAGAGAAGCCTTAAAATTCAATCGAGGCTCATAACGCGTTCGAACCCCGCGATAACAATTTGCTCTCTTCTGGGTAGGATCTTATATGTGATATCGCTTGCTATGTTCTCAAATTCTGGTCATTCGTACACATCCCGCAATTTATCGATAGTAGTATTTGAGGATCGGGCTACTATCTCAAGAAATAAAAGTCGATATGCTCGGTGTTCTGAATATAAAAAAAAAGGAGAATTTGGGATGAAAAGAGATTTTGTGAAAATAGGCAGAGCACGTGTACTTAGGATATATTTGCTATTAATATTCCATGTGGGGCACTGCTAGGAACTATACCAACAAAATGTGATCTTAAGTACTACTTTAATATTATTATTATTCTCAATATTATAATAATTAATCACACGCGGTAATCAAGTTTGTTTGAATACGTTAAATTGGCCAACATGATCTACTTTTGAGTTTTTCAAATAGGGAAAAAGGCGAAAAATATTTTTGAACTATCCGAAATAAAATTTACCTTTCAATATTTTTGTTTTGTTCAAAAATGCTCTTGAACTAATTAAAAATATTCTTCTCACTAATGATAGTCAATATAAGTGAAAATATCAATTTTATCCTTGAACTATTCGAAATGGAATAATTTTGCTCTTCATTTAAAGTTTGGAACAAGTACTCCTAATTATAAAGACTTGAGCAAAAACTTATATTAAAAATTATGAGATTACTTTGATGATTTTAAATCATAATATTTATTGCCAATTTTATGTTTTTATATAAAATTTAATTACTAGCATTAATGTTAAACTAAATATTTTCTGATCAATTGTTTTCTTTCAAAACTATCATACAAGCCCATTGAAATTTGGGATAACTTAAATTTACAATAAGTAATATATCGTACGTTTGATTTCTTTTATCATATCATTGTTAGAGTTAATAAAATAAATTCATTATTATTAATGTAAAAAATAAAATTTTAAATAGTTATGTCAAAAAAGTAGATAATATCTTGTTTAGAAATATTAACTTATATCTAAGGAACTAGAAAAAAATATCTTATATGCCATCGTTTTTATTTGGTTAAAATAGGAAGTGCTTATACTACTTAAAGTATTTTCTTATTGTTATTATATGTTTCACACATTCAAATCCTTCCCCACTCGCCAAAAAAAAAAAAAAACAAGGCTAAAACTATCTCATTTTCAATAGTTGAATGAGAAAATTGGCTCATTTCCTCTTATTTTGGAACAACCATTAACAGGAAAGATATTTTTAAGCTTTTTGTCTAGTTAAAGGACATTTTTGAGCCAAAAACATTAGACCGAGGATATTTTAAGCTAAAAATATAACTAGGAATAAAATTGACCTATTTCAAATAAGATCGAGGTATTTTGGCCCTTTTCCCTTTCAACTATATTCTCCTTTTATTTTGGAGTTTATTTCTCGTAAGGTCATTCAACTAATAAAAATTGTAGAAGACAATCACTTTTTTTTTAATCTTGTAACAGAAAACTAATTCTATTTTTATAATTTTCATACACAAAATAAATTTTCTTTATTTTATAACAGAAAAATTACTTTATTTTTGAATTTTACATACAAAGCCACTCACTATATCAGGTGATATTTCCGATCACTTAACTAATTAACGTTACAATATTATACCTAATCAAAATCGTCATCTCACTTTAATAAAAAAAAAAAAAAAATCATCCTTTTGACTAATGAATCCAAACTAAAATCCAGCCAATAATTGTTTTTTATTTTAAGAAACAGAATTATTTAATCTTATGAGGTGCAACTGATGGAATGGGTTTGAACAATTTTCTGAATTAAATAAAATTGCTATATTATTAATTAATCATATTCTCATTCTTATTAAGAACTATTTGCTCATTATAATTCATTGTTACTATAATCCACATCCATTCTAAAACTAATACATGCATTATTTTCTCTAATACTTCCTATTAAACTACCCCTAAAAGTACAACTCTTAAAGAAAGCTTTATTCAAACCATCGATGGACTGTATACTA
The DNA here is from genome assembly GCA_034509755.1 of Anisodus tanguticus. NCBI lineage: Eukaryota > Viridiplantae > Streptophyta > Magnoliopsida > Solanales > Solanaceae > Anisodus > Anisodus tanguticus. Next base: position 44,199,196 of record CM067550.1, on the reverse strand, counting down.
GCTTCCATTGAAAATAGCTTTCTAAGAATAATAATAAGTTAAACTACATTAATAATATAAATAAAATTTAAAGTGCATATAACTTAAATTCATAATCTGTACTAGGAAAAAAACAAATAAAATTATACAAAATACCTTCGTACTTGTCAATCATTTTTAGTTTATTTAACAATCTGGAATTTAATATATTTGGAATTGAAGTAACAAAGAAAAGATTATAGCAGCCTTAATGTGGGGAGGTGCCCTCAGTTCTCTAGGACCCGCCTTGAACATGGCACAGTATTATATGATTAATATTTGTGATATTGGAAGTATTCTAGGGACCTTTTAGCTTTTGGAGGAGCGTCGACATGATTTAACATTTTGAACTCTATATAAGAAAAAAGTTGTTAAACAGTTTAATGGAATGACAGTAGAATAAAATATTATATATTATACTTTTTTAGTTATTCATTTGGTATTTAGTATTCACATTCGTATCCCGATTAATTAAGATTTACGTTGCATAAAACTCATCTAAGAAAGAAGCGTTCGCTAATAGAATTCAAGACTCGAATGCGAAACCTTTAATTAATCATGGACGAATTCTATCGATCCACCACAACTCTTAATGTTAAAATAATACTATAGTACTAGTGCTGCTAAGGGCTTTTTGAAGTATTTGTTAGTAGTATAAATTAAAGGTGACTTTATCTCCACAACGTTTGGACTTATCCTCTATATGATCATATAAAAAATATTCCAATCACTAGTGAAATCGCTATTCTTTTTTTTTTCCGTCCATAGTGTAGGTTTATCATGACTATACTTATGTTGTGTCTTCGAATTCATCTTTTCTTATTTCAGCCTCACACAAATTACATGAAGTTTATTATTAACGTGTACATATAATTATATCATAATTAGAATATATTCCATATATTATAATAATTTTTTTTTGGGAGTCTTTTCATTAATACAAATATATAGTGTACAATGTAGAACTCTATTACAATAAGGATCATGAATCTATCATAATTATACATCACTAATTATTACATAATATATGGAATATATTCTAATTATGGTATAATTATATATACACGTTAATATTTATAATTATTTTTGTTATTGTAGAATGGAACTACATTATATAAGTTTTAGTTACAAGAAAATGAGGGCATATAAAGCGTATAAGTCATGGCCAAAATTTATTAGCACGGGCCATTTTTAATACATATAGAGTGATTAGTGTACAGTTCAAAGTATAAATTGGTCGGACTATTCTGATTGTGTAAAATTATCTATATTATCAGTAGTTGTTAAAAACTCGATTAACACAATCATAACCATATTATTGCTAGACAATTAATTTATTTTTCTTTTTCTTTTTTCCTTTACTAGGATCTTTTACAATATGGCTTTCTTTGTCTCACTCAATTTTTCCTCTGAAAATTTCTACTTGCCATCTATTTACATCATGGGTGCAATCTTAATTGATGACGCATAACCTAAAAGTAACCTAAAGGCTAGATCCAGATCCTCATAGCATGTTATGCATAAGGAATGGCTGGCAGAGCGAGCCTATATAAAATAAAAAATGAAATAAAGAAAATTTTATGAATAGATAGATTCAACGGTACGACATATGGCTTTTTTTTGTTTCTCATCCGATGTTCAGACCGCATGAAGCCTCGATTAATTCGGATTTGCGCCATGTAAGGCCCATTCAGGGGAATGACTCTCTACTAAGGATTTTTTATTGAATTCGAGACCTCTCGGTTAAGGAAAGAGTACCTATCCGTTGCACCACATCTTTTGGTGGTCCATTGGCTTCTTTTATTAAAACAACATCATTTTTATCTTTGTGAAAGAGCTCATAATGAGTAAATAAATACTTGAATTTGTGCCCTTTCTAACTGGCAAATCCAAGTAGAGTTAAACCAAAAAGAAATATGTTGATGGCAAAGGCACAACAGGAAAATGCTTCCAAATGTAGGGACATACAATACTAAGGTACATTGATATCTCTTCAATGTGGCTGTCTTCCAATAGCTATACAGTTCAAGCATTTAATCAAACTTACCCTTTAACATATGGTTTTTGGTCAATATGTGGTTAACCTACCAGCTAATTTTTTGTCATTTCAATTTATTGCACCAACTAGGATTTTTTTTTATATTGCACCTACTCTCTTACAATATTTCAGGGTGTATTAAAGGAGAAAATATAAACTTGAAGAAGAGGTACAATAGTCACTCCAATCCTATATATCTCGTATTGATTGCTCCATTTTCCAAAGATTTTGTTGGTTACAATGGTGCAGGAAACGGAAATAAGTAACTGCTAAGTATTACAACACAATGAAATTGCAACAAACAGAAATTTCAATAAACTGGAACAAGAAACTGGAACAGTTTTGATATGTTGAGTCGAGTGATGACACTTTGTCTTTAAGACAAGATTGCCCCGTATATATCATTTCTATTTTGGACAATAGTCTCCAAAGATAAAACAACAATTCAACAAATGAGTAAAGGAAACTCAAGTGTTACTTTGAAGAATTTTGAGTAATGAAATGATGCTAGAAAGTAGTAGGAAGAATTTGATTTCTTTGTATGTTCTGTGTAGTCTCAACAATTGGCAAAGGCTTCATTATATAGTTGTAAGGAGAGGACTTACCAATCGCCCACATAATTGTTGTTACTGGCCAAGTAATGACAATTATGAAGGTAGTAATTCAGCCAAAATAAATGGTGAAATGATGTGCAACGGATTAGCTTTTAGGGAGAGTTATTCAACCAAAATAAATGACTGAGTTGAGTGCATATTAATGTTGGTTAACGTTCCAAAACCAACAAAGAAAAGCACAAGTTCTCTCGCCCAATTTAACTTACCAAAAACTTCGTGGACCAAACTATAAATATGAAGCAATTTGGGTCCAAAAAGATAATACTGTAAGAAGCCGACCCACGACCCGTGACCCGACGGGCGACGGACGGGCGGCGGCGCGCGTGTGGACTTATCCTCGAACCGATGCACATCTAGGTCCTCCCTCTTTTAAACACATGGGATACCCCTTGGGGTCCCAAACCCCAAGCCAATGTTGAGACTTATAAACTAAACAAATCTTTCTTCCCCCACCGATGAGGGAGGATTGGTCTAACTACCACACTTTTCCATGCTTCAAACACCTCACTTCGTGGACCAATATCTCTTTCATTTCTCAACGAAATTTGACGATCATTGGCCCAATGGTCAGATACTTACTTAGCAGATTATGCAGGTGTGAAGAACCGAAGTTTCCAACATACTTTTAACACTAGTGTTTAAGTCATTAAAAATGGTTGGACGCAACTCCCGCCAAAGGCAAATTTCCAACAATCCCCTCTTGAAAGAGATTTTGGCGCACTCACACGGTGCCTTTTCCAAAGCAATATTTCAAAGCGGACCGATGTTGCATAAGGAGGGTAGCTTCACTTTGAACCTTCCATAGTTAAATACCATCTGACTTACTTACTGCGCGGTGAACGTGATGTCTTGAACCATCAGTGTTTAATGTAATCCAAGTAAATAGTACCAATACAACAAATTCCCTTACTCTTTTCTTCGTAATATTTTGTCCGTTGTGGCCGTGGACAACTTCTTGGATTCTTAAGTGCGTCCATTTGAGGCGCCCGTCCTCGCACTTAAATAGGTGGTCTCCTCCAAGATATCCCCGCTATACCCCACTTCAAAAGTGTTAGGAACCATTAAAAGTTTCCCTAAACCTAACCTCAACTGTTGAGGATCATTAAAGGTTTTGAAAACTTAACATATACCCACAATGTAGATAGCACTTAATGTCTATTGCGGAACGACTTTGGATTTGGTGTTTCTTTACGTAAATCACTATCTGAAATGCTCATGCTTCCACTAAAGCGATCAACTGAACCTTTACAACTTAGTTTTTCCATTGAACCAAATTCCTAGGATCTCCAGTCAGTAAGGTTGGGTTACCACCGTATTGGCCCTTATACTTTGGGTTTTAAGCCCATTCCCCAGACAGCAGTAACATCCGATCCTGGGTAAGCCCTTTGTCAACGGGTTTGCTATATTATCCTTTGACTTTATGTAATCAATGGATATTATACCGTGGTGATCACCGCCTAACGGCCTTATGCCTCCATCGAATATGACGAGACTTGCCATTGTACATAGCATTCTCGTGCCCTTCCTAGAGCCGACCGGATGTCGCAAAGTGGATCATTACGTAAGGTACGAGTTTGTTCCAACACGGAACATCCTAAGAGTCATGAAGCCACTCAACTTCTTCTCCCGCTTTGTCTAAAGCGATAAACTCGATTCCATGTGGATCGGGCGATGCAAGTTTTCTTAGAGGATTTCCAAGACACAACCCCCACCATCAATTGTAAATACATACCCACCGGTGGACTTGGTGTTCTCTATATCGATATCCAGCTTTGCATCACTATACCCCTCTAGTACAACCGGATATCTCGAATAATGTAACCCGAAAGTTAACGTGTGTTTCGTGTATTGTAATACCCGATTCAACACCTTCCATTGATCATCACTCGTATTACGGTAAACCTAGCCAACTTATTGACCGCATAAGCAATATCGTCGGGTGCGCTTTGTTATGTACATCAAACTACCGATCACCTGTGCATATCGCTCCCGGCATACGGTGCACCATGATTTTTATCAAGCTTTTGATTTCTATCCATTGGTAACTTTATCTATGCGAATCGTCAAACATCTCGAACTTTCTCAAAATATCCTCGATGTAGTGAGACTGAGATAAGACCAGTCCGTCGACGTCTTAGAGATTTTTATCCCTAAGATGACATCTTGTGATACCCATATCCTTCATGTCGAAGGATTGTTTCAACATGTTCTTAGTCTCTAGGATTATCCTAGATCGCTTCCCGTGATCAACATGTCATCTACATACAAAGCATATCATGACAAATGAGTCGAGTTACCTTTCGTGTAGACACATTTATCACACTCATTAATGGAGAAACCCTTTGATAGTAAAGTACTATCAATTTTTTTGTGTCATTGCTTGGGGGCTTGTTTAAGCCCGTACAGAGATTTGACAAGCCGACAGACTTTCTACTCTTGCCCTTGAACCACATATCCCTCGGGTTGGTCCATATAAATTTCTTCTTCCAAATCACCATTTAGGAAGGTCGTCTTCGACATCCATTTGATGTATCTTAAGGTCACGCAAAGTCGCGATCGCAATGAATACCCGTATGGATGTCATCCGAGATACCGGGGAGTACGTGTCAAAGTAGTCAAGACATTCTTTCTGTCGATAGCTCTTGACTACCAATCTGGCCTTGTACTTATCTATAGACCCATCTGCGTTATACTTCCGTTTGAGTATCCATTTACACCCCAACGATTTATTTCCCGGAGGAAGATCAACCAACTCCCAAGTATGGTTATGCAAAATTGAGCCTATTTCACTCTCAATAGCTTTTTTCCAGAGCGGTGACAATGCTTCAGCAATTTTCCTTGGTTCCTCATTAACCATATAAGCTACAAAGTCAGGACCGAAGGATTTATCCTTCCTAGCCCTTTTACTTCGCCTTAGTTCCATCTCTGGAGTCTCCAAGTTCTGAGAATCTGGAACACTAGATTCCGGATATTCAACCACCTCGAGATCTACTAGATCTGAATCATCTAGACCCGGGCCGTCAACGACTCCCGGTTCCTGAGAGCTTTGTTCACAACTTCGTTTGCGAGAGGTTATGTCTTTTTCCCTTCTAGAAAAGGTACCTTCAAAGAATTGAGCATTCATTGATTATACCCCCGTGGATATCTGGAATATCTTACTTATGCACTAAGAAGCGATAAGCACCACTATTATTTGCATATCCGATGAATGTGCAATCTACAGTCTTAGGCCCAATCTTGACCTGCTTTGGCTTGTGTACTTCAACCTTTGCTATACAACCCTATACCTTTAAATATTTATAGGTGGGTTTCTTTCCTTCCATGATTCATATGGAGTTTTGTCCTTACCCTTATGTGGGACTCTGTTAAGAATCGTATTAGTGGTAAGGACGGCTTCTCCCCACATGTTTTGGGGAAGACCGGAATTGATGAGCAAGGCATTCATCATTTTCTTCAATGTGCGGTTCTTGCGTTCCACCACACCGTTCGATCGAGGTGAGTATAGAGTCGTCGTTTGTTGAACAATGCCCGATTGGGCATAATATTCCTCAAATGACGCTACGTATTCTCCCCTCTATCGCTACGAATGGATTTAATCTGCAGCTTAGTTGGTTCTCAACTTCGCTTTGTAACGTCTAACGCTTCAAAGGCTTCATCTTTACTTTTCAACAAGTAAAGGTAACAATACCTTGTGCTATCATCAATGAATGTCACAAAGTACTTGTCCCCCTAGTTTGTGCGAACTTCAAATCACATATATCCGTGTGAATAAGTTCTAGAGGAGCGGTATTCCTTTCGATGAATCGAAAAGAAAGCTCAAAGTGAGTTTTGCCTCTACGCACACCTCACACTTATGTTGAGGGTTTACGTCGATAGACGCAACAACTCCAACTTTACCAACCTTTGGATGGACTTGTAGTTAACGTGTCCTAATCTATGATGCCATAAATTAGAAGACTCAAGCAAATAAGAAGAAGCTTCAACTTTATTACTTGGACGCATTACGTACATAGCGTTAAATTTGAAGAGGCCTCTCCCCACAAAAGTGCCATTCTTAGTGAGTACAAATTTATTGATTCAAACACTAGCCTAAAACCAAAGATTAACCAATAAAGGTCCCGAAATTAAATTTCTCCTAATCTCGTGGACATGCATCACTTCCTTCAGAGTGAGCTCCTTTCCATAAGTCATCTTCGTGACCACCTTTCCTACCCCCAAAGACGTCGAGGGGAAGCGTTGTTGTCCATGAACAGCCTTCTTGCTTCGGTGAACCGTGTATACGTGGAGAAGGCCTCTCGTTGGAATCGATGTGTCCGGTAGCACTTGTGTCCATCCACCACCGCATGGGATTCTTAACCAGTTTGCTTCAAGCACCACCGCCGAAAACTCCTAAATTATGTCATCTAGGAGCATGTCTTTGACGACGTTAGCACGTGCCTTGGCTTTCTATTGTTGCTCGCCTTGAGCTTAAAGATTCCTTGATCTTATGACCAGGTTTCCCACAGTGGTGACAGCTTACCTCGAACATCTCCGCCGCGTGGGTCTTGCCGTCTTTCCGAAACTTCGCTTCTCGCTTGGGTTCCCTTTGGCCTCGCCGATTTGCCTTTGCCTCAAACAGTTGTTTACCCCTTGTGCAAGACCTTCTTATTATCTTCATGAATTTGAAGTTTGATAATAAGTTCTTCAAAGGTCATTTCCTTTGTCTTGAGCTTTAAGTAGCTCATAAACTCATTCCATGAACGAGGTAACTTTTCAATCGCCGATGCAACCAAAAATTGCTCATTTGGTTTCATTCCTTCCAAATTCAGGTGATGTAGAATCATTTGGAATTCTCGGACTTGGGACATCATCGTCTTACTATCCACCATTTGAAATTTTAGAAATTTCCCAACGATGAATTTCTTAGTACCGCATCTTGTGCGTTGTACTTCTTTTGTAATTTATTCCATAGGCGATGCCAACGGTGCAATACATCGTGTGTAGAGGTCTCGCCAAGCAGCTCAATATGTAATTCTTACACATGAAATCACTATGATTCCATGCATCAAGAACCATCTTCATGCCATTAATGACATGGATACCTAGGCCCCCTTCACCCGTTTCGTAAGGCGAATGGTTCATTTCATCTCCAACTTGTGGAGGATCTTCTCGTTAGGAAACGTGTCATTCCCATAACACAAGTAGAACAACATCTTCTTCTATCATCTCTTAAAGTTTGAGCCCATGAATTTTTCATGTTCATGGTGGAATGCGGAGGGTGGAGTAGTAAAGGCAGCGGACGTGCCTTGGGCAAGCAGCGGGGGGAAGGCAGACGAGTCGTGTCGCCTTGAACAATAGCGGCAGCAGTTAAGGATGGCGAATTGCTACCTTGATTGGCAGCAGCAGCCAATGCATCAACAATGTTTCCACCATGTTAAAGAAGATAGCTTATAGCAAGCACAATCTTGAGTCTTAAACTTGTTGGTTACAATGGTGCAGTGAAGCGGAAATAAGTAATCTGCTAAGTATTACAACACAATGAAATTACAACAAACCGAATTTCAATAAACCGGAAAAGCTTTTGATATGTCGAGTCGAGTGATGACACTCGTCTTTAAGACAAGATTGCCCCGTATATATCATTTCTACGTTCGGAAAATAGTCTCCCAAGATAAAACAACAACTTAATAAATGAGCAAAGGAAACTCAAGAGTTACTTTGAAGAATTTTGAGTAATGAAATGATGCTAGAAAGTAGTAGGAAGAAACTTATTTCGTTTCTATGTTTTGTGTAGTCTCAACAATTGGCAAAGGCTTCATTATATAGTTGTAAGGAGAGGACTTACCAACTTCTCACATAATTGATGTTACTGGCCAAGTAATGGCAATTATGGAGGTAGTAATTCAGCCAAAATAAATGGTGAAATGATGTGCAACGGATTAGCTTTTAGGGAGAGTTATTCAGCCAAAATAAATGACTGAATTGAGTGCATATTAATGTTGGTTAACATTCCAAAAACCAACAGCAAAAGCACAAGTTCTCTCGCCTAATTTAACTTACCGTAAATTTTGGGCCAAATCAGAATATGAAGCAATTTGGGTCCAAAAAGATAATACCAGAAGAAGCCCACAACCAGTGACCGGACGGGGCGGGCGGGCGGCTGCGACGCGCATGTGGGCTTATCCTCGAACCGAAGCACATCTAAGTCCTCCCTCCTTTAAACACATGGGATACCCCCTGGGGTCCCAAACCCCAAGCCTATTTTGAGACTTATAAACTAAACAAATCTTTCTTCCCCCACCGATGAGGGAGGATTGGTCTAAATACCACACTTTTCCATGCTTCAAACACCTCACTTCGTGGACCAATATCTCTTTCATTTCTCAACGAAATTTGACGATCCTTGGCCCTACGGTCATCTACTTACTTAGTAGATTATGCACGTGTGAAGAACCGAAGTTTCCAATATGCGAAACACTAGTGTTTAAGTTATTAAAGATGGTTGGACACAACTCCCGCCAAAGGCAAATTTCCAACAGATTTTTGGCAGAAACTATAATCAATGGCCTTTAAATATGTGAAGGACATTTACCTAATTATGCACTTAAAGTCATGTATATCAAGTTCAATAGTATCTCATATATCTATATTATCTGTCTTTTATGATTTTTACAAGTTTTAAATTTAAAGCACATTTACTAGTTTGAATTTTAAGAGTACTTGCCAAAATTATGTTTTATCTATATCGTAAACACTTCATTATTACTCAAATAATTAGAGAGTAAGAACGACTATAAAAAAACAAGAGAAGTAATGAATGTTTCTTACTTTTCTCAAGTGTCGATTATTTCTTAACATCAATAAGTTCAGTTTGTTAAAACGAAAAATAATATGATCCACAAAATCAAGTGTATAGTGCTCCATAACTTTTAAACTAGTCTAAGACTAAGAATTTTGGGCTAAAATCATCCATCTATTATGGCTCAAACCTAATATACATCTTTTTGTTATCTTATTGAACAAAAAACATCCTTGTCCTATTTAAAAAGCGACAATATCCATCCTTCTGTTAAAAGCTGTTAAAAAAATCACGGTCCCAACAAAAGAATATGTCAAGCACATGGATTTCCCCTTAAATTTTCTCCTTCCCGACTTTTCCACCTTCAACTAAGCAGAGATTTGAAAATAATTTTCCTTCAACTAAAACAGCCTAGAACTTTTGGGAACAAAAATCATAGCTCCAACTCTTCTACACAAGACATGGTAAAAGGTCACAAGTTTTTTTTTTTATCTTTCTTGTTCCTGTAGTGCTTTAATTTTGGTTAATGTATTTGACTTGTATACACGAATATTTTTCAATATTCTTTCATTAATTGTATATCTCATATTTTAAGTAAAATTATAATTATTTTGTAATTAGGTTAATTAATTACCCAGTTTGTATCAAAGTAAATATTCTTATAACCTTATATATATTATAAATCATTCATCAATAAAATCAAGGGAACATATTTCTTTATTGCTACCAACTAAACGAACCTTATAAAGGTTTAAACCATACTTGTGCCAAAACACCACAAATTCTTTGTCATAACCACATTATTCGGCCATATTTTTAAAAATCTGATAAATTATCTTTGTCCCATTTACATAGTCAAAATATTCAATTTTCCACCTACGTACCCTCTTGTTGGACCACACACAAATGATCTGCCGTGATGTACTTTACATGTGAAAAGAAATGCCTCAGAGATAGACCCATACATAATATCACAAATATAACACTTCCTTATATATAAATATGAAATATATAAAGCCAAGAAAGAAGTATAAGTTCAATATTACTAGTACTAAAATAACATGTATAAATTTATGAAAAAGATGTTGTATATGATATTAACAAATGGTTAAACGTCTTGAATATCGACAATACCGTAGTTGGGTATGGATGATTGGTCACTTAAACTTCGAGCCAACATTTTCCCTATTATTTCTTATTCTTCAACCCACAAAATCTGGTGTTTTCAAGAGCGAAGAAGATGTTTAGTTTGAGAAATAACAAAAATACTACAGGATTGGAAAAGCCAAAACTTTTTTAATGACTATTTTTCTTTTACCTTATTTGTGAGGCATGAGAAGACAAATTATAGAGAATAGCCCTAGCTTCAGTTCTTCTTCACAAAAATAACTTATCTTGTTGCAGATTGTAGATTATTCTCTGAAGTTCAGAAGAACCATAAGTTTTGTTTTTGAAGCCAAACCTCCGCTGAATATGGAAGACGATCGGGCGAGATTTGGTGGAAATCACTCGTATAGAATAGATAGATTTATGGGATGTCACGTGCTTGGCACATGTTTTTATTTCAGCCGTTAATTTTTTAACCAAAGTTAGCAAAAGGATGTTTATTATAACTTTTGGGATAGTTAAAGGATGTTTTTTGTTCACTATTGTAGCATAAGGATGTACCCTAAGTTTGGTTATACTTCAGGGATGATTTTAGCTCAAAACTCTAACGAACAATGTAGTAATGGTTCAAAGAATGATCGACAAAGAAAAACACGTAACAAAACAAAGGAGAATATGTTGCAGGAGTCGGCATCCCACGTGTCGTGCCCCTGCAACACGATGGATTTAGAGGCACATGTTGACACCTAATTTTTATCCTCCAATTAATTAATCGTTTAGAATTCAAGCACAAGTCTCAAATTTTGAGCAAAGTAGGAACCCTAGAACATTTTCTAAGGTTTCTTCATAGTTTAAACCTTTTCCTTCTATTTTTGTGCGGCTTGAGTTCGTCGTGGGACTTGGAGAAGGCAACCCACTTCGGAATCTCGACCAAGGCTGCACATCAAAGAAGTAAGTTAGAATTCCTCACGATTTTCCTTTCAAATTGTAGGGTTATATGACATTTTCTGTGGTTTAGTGCTTTATTATGTAGTTTGGTCATGTTTAGGTACATTAAGATGCTTAAATGTGTTGCTGAGATCTTTAATTGGCATGTTATGATAGATTAGCTAGGCCTTGTGAATAATAAATTATGGTTTTGACTAAATGCTAGGTTCTTCTTCTGGCAGTGTAGTTTACAACATGTATTATGAGGTTGAATATGATGAATTGATAGCTATTAAGGTTGTTTATGTCAGATCTTATATGTTGAAAAGGGTATGAGTAATCATTGGGGCCACATGATTTTAAGTTGGACTACATTTGAATTTGGTTAATGAGTTTGTCTCGTTCAAACATGTTAAACTAGTGTCAATCTAATGGAGACCCTAATTAGCTCATACCTTAGCTGGTTTTCCCTTCAAAGGAATTTGAATAGCTTCTGTTTGGGCAATTTGTGACAGTTTGGATCTCTTTTATTTGGTGTGTGACTTGTGTGTTATGTTAAGGCTCAGGTTCTGTCCTATAGGGTCTATATGCCTTCCAAGCAATAAGGGATAGCACAAATTAATGGGACATGGGTTAAAATTCTTGCCTGAAATTATGCCCAGTTCAATTTTCAATGTGTTAAGATTTTAGATAGTCAGTTAAGAAGATCTTCATGGTTATATAGTAGCAAAGCTATAGTTTCTCTTATGTATGTTTGATTGTGTGACCTAAGCCTATCTGTTTTTTCCTTGATGGTTTGAGGATATTGTTGGAATGTGTATGTCTTCTTAAAGAATTGGTACCTGTTTGATGCATTCTGGACCTATCCTACTGAGAAAAGGTGACCTGTTTGACTTAATATCTTACAGAAATCATGACTAGTGACTAGTGATGCTATGTCTAAGGGATCATGTGACTTGAATCATATTTATGCACACCTAGACATCTGTAGTTCTATACGGGCTGACCACCAGCTATATGGTCACTTAACCTTGTATGTTTGCCCTTCTATGACTGTCCAAATTAGTGACATAATTGTCCTTGTCCAATTTAAAGATATGCATGTTTTTGTTTGGTTTAAACAACCCTCTGCTGTCCTCCGGGGCATAGTCCAGCTGGCAAAGCCTCGGGCGCTATAAGGCGCTCCGGCATGAGACAAGCATGGTTCGATTCCCCGCAAGCACGAAGAAACTCGCGTGTTGGGGAATTTGACCTTGTCTCATTGATCGCTTGTACGCTCCCGTAAAAACTCGGCTACCGGAGCACATCCCGCGATTTACCCGGTAATAGTGTTGAAGGACCGGTGCTATTACCTCCAGGACGTCCGGGTAATACCAAAGAAGTAGTCATGCGCAAGTTTCGAAACCCTGATTATCAAAAAAAACAACCCTCTGCTTCCAAATGTGCCTAGGTTTAGCTAGCCCTGAATTCTTACGCTTGTCAATTTGATATAACATGAATAAGACGATGCTTGTTTAGTCTTAGTTGAAATGATCCTGCACCCTTAAGAAATGCTTCCTTCAATAATTACCTACTCATTTCTGGGTCTGTATCTAAAGGACCCTGCACTTTTGAAGGATCACCATGTTTAACATGTGTTCTGAGTATGTGTGTAGTTAAGCTTTCATTACTTTTCTTTCTTTTTAAAAGTGTGTGGGGAAAAGCTATCTTTGGCGGAAGATTTTAAATGACAATATATCTTGTAATATTTTCAAACACTAAGCAATTATATATTATATAAGACCCGATGTCAATTGTATTTTATCGATCTTTAATATCGGGATGCCTAACATCTTCCCGGGATCATCCGAATCCTTACCTCGAACTATGGTTAATTAAATTTTCTTTTAAAATTGAAAAGCCCTTTTAAATGGTTTTTTTTATTTTTCCTTATAAAGTAGGTGGCGACTCTAAATAAATAAATAAATTCCAAGAGTCCACAAGTTATCCCGTAGCTTTTATGCCCCGCGTAAAAGTGAACTCGTAACAAATGGTGATTCTAGTGGGAATTAATTAGGTTCTAACCATAAGGGTTTCAATAATATAAATTGCTTTTCAAAATTGCTTGTGTTTATTTTATTACAATATAAATTGTTATTCATGCATTCATCTTCCGCCACATGGAAAATCACACACTCACTTGCATCTATGCACAAAGATGATTATGCGGATCCGCAATCGTCCTCCAAAGAAAATCAAAAAATATTTCTTTGGAACATGTTGATCTATATTCCCGATTATGAATCAAAAAGCCTTTATCAATAAGAGTGAGTTCTTCCTTTAGTGAAATTAGGAAAATAAAATGAATTTATTCTTGTCTTAGATATATAATTGAAAATTTAAATATATATAATAGCGTTTTTGTATCTTTCTCTATCTCCCGAAAACCATTTTAGCTAAAAAAAAAATCATGTTGGGTCGGATTTGAACGAATCTTTCGATAATATGTAAAAAACTCTTTATCTATTTTTAAAAAATTTGAAGATAAGAAAATAAAGTTTATTATCATACATCTCTTTCTCATGTACAAGATGAATAAGTCCATTTGTTTAGTTCTACAGTTCTACATTCTTTGCACTTATTATATGTACTCGCTAGATTTAGATATATACACTTAGATATATACTAAGAATTTCAAATTCTTCAAATTCTATTAATAATAAATATTATCTAATTAAAATTTAAAATTTTAATTTAATTATAATTATTACAAGATATCTTTATTTATATAATAACATAATAACATATACAAATAGTAAATCGAGATACCCCTTCTATGACAAATTTGAACCTTCCATCTATTTTTGTGCTTAGTAGGTCTAGTCTTTCCGCAATTGCAATGACTTCTTTATTTCTTCATATTAAAAAATAAGATTGTTTAGATCTGTTGGGACTCAATATCATCCATTTATTTTGAAAATGTGGACTTGTATCATAACACGGATAACTATTTATCGGAATATAATATAACATGTGATTTCCACTGAACAATACAAAAAAACTCTTATGTCTGCAGAAACATGATATATGTATATATCAATTCTAGCAATTTTCAAATAGATTAGGATAGCTGGATGACTGAAATGTAGTCTGTGAATCTCTATGTGTATTGATATGTATAGTGGGATCATATTAAATAAAGAGTATGTTATTATTTTAGATTTAACCAATTTGATGAATTACTTAGGGATGGGCATAAAACCCGTTGAACCGAAAAAATCGAACCGAACCGAACCGACGGTTCAGTTTTTATTCATTTTTTAAAAAAAAATGATTTTTTAATAAAATCGAACCTACATGTGTTAAATGATTCGGTTCGGTTCTTTCGTATTGGGGATGAACTGAACCGAAAAACTGGGAGCAAATATGTAATTAATCTTATTTTTAATTTTAGGCTACTGCTATCTCTTGAATCATAGCCATTGAAGCCAATCTATGAAGTTTTTATGAAAGTCGAGTGCGGCATGCACTTAATTAACATATCACGAAAGCATTGACATAAAATGTGGGGAGATAAAGTAGTTGTAAATTGATGCAACTTTAAATGGTCATAATCGCGCTCGAATGTCCGTTTGCCCGATTGTTTTTTATTTTGCGTATTTTTTTCGAGACGCGGCCGGTCAAACGGCCGTAAGGCGGTTTGGCGTCGCCATTAATTTTTAGGAAAACGTCTGTTTTCCCAATCAATTTGTGTATTCCCCCAAATCCGTTTCTAATTTTCCCTAATCGTTAGTAAAGATCTCACGATATACAATACATTTTAACGTCGAAAATTCGTGGTAATGTAGGTGCGAATGTCAATTTCAAATGTTGGAAATTCATTTTTTTTTAAAAAATCCCCGACCCGACCCGTTTATTTTATTTTAGTGTTGAACTTTTATTTTGTGGGGATGTAAACTTTAATTTGGTGTTTTTTACATGTTTTAAGAATATATGTGATGAAGACTTTATGTTTTTGGACTTTAATGTATTTTGTTTGGACTTTATATTTGAATTAAAAAAATCGATATAAACCGATACATTCGTTGATATAAACCGATATATCAATTTTTTTTTAAAAAAGTTTGATTCATTTTTTTTAAATTCAGCTCATATTTTTTTGATACAAAATCGAACCGAATGTATATACGTCCACCCCTAGAATTACTCCTAAAGCTTGACATCAAACTAGTGCTAGTTCACCTCAAACTAGTGCTAGTTGACGAGAGTTACTTCGGAAACAAAAAATTAAAGTCAAATTTCTCTCGGGGTATTATCTCAATTCCAATAAAATGCAATCGATAAAGTATGACTTGGCGATCGTAACATATAATGGGGTCTCAAAAAATAAGTAATTTTTGCTTGACCTTTATCATTTTTTTAGGTTCATTAGGTTTGTTATTAGTTGGAACTTCCAATTATCTTGGTAGAAATTTGATATCTTTTTTCTCGCCTCACCAAATCGCTTTTTTCACAAGGAACCGTGATGTCTTTCTACGGAATTGTGGGTCTCTCGTATTAGCTCCTATTTGTGGTGCACAATTTCCTAGAATGTAGGTAGTGGTTATGATCGATTCGATTGAAATGAAGGAATAATTTGTATTTTTCGTTGGGGATTTTTGGGGAAAAACATCGCATATTCCTCTCGATTCCTTATAAAAAGTATTTAGTCCGTTAGAATAGAAGTTAAATAGGGTATTTGTGCTCGTCGTGTTCTTTATATGGACATCTGAGGCCAAGGGTCCATTCCCTTTACCCGTACTGATGAGAATTTGACTCCACGAGAAATTGAACAAAAGGCTGTTGAATTAGCTTATTTCTTGCGTGTATCAAATGAAGTATTTTGAGAAATTGAGAATCGAACATTCATTCAATTAAATAAAATGTCTATGAAAGAACCATAAAACGAAACTCTTTTTATGGTATTTATGCGTATGCAAACCCACACAATTCAATAACAAATAACAAATGGAAATAATAAATTCATACCGGATGTTAAACCATTTTGAAATGAAGAAATTTTTTTAGTTCAATATTTGTTGGAATTGACACTTTAGATCCGGATAGATCGTCTCTTATAAATTTGAAATTCTTTCTTTTGTATTCTTTAATGACCAATAATTGGATTTCTTAATTAAATAATGAAAACTCGCCAACTTCTCTTTTGCCTGTCATTTTTTTTATCATCGTAATATCTTTCCCTCAATTATTCTATTCTTGACTATGGGTAATTAATGAATTTTTTTAAAATATTGGATATTTTGATAGCAAATGAGTTCTTTCGTCTCAAAATCTGAATAATATTCATTACTTAAAGTGGTTCTTTCGATGATTCATCAAAAGGAGACACTTGATTTCTAATTTGACCAGCTTGAGATATTCGGAAACAATATTCTCGAATTTCTTCATTTGAAGTGAACTCTTAGCCTATTTCTGTATTCTTTCTAGATTCAAAGACTAACAAAATCAAAAATAAAATAGATTCATAAGTTCGATACCTAATATAAAACTCATGTGTGAGAAATATTTGATCGCATAGAGTGTACAAATGAGTTGATTAACAATTCACAGATAAAAAAAAACATTGACTCCTCTTTTCTATCTTGCATCTATAGTATTTTCGCCCGGTGAATTTCTTTCTCGCTTAATAAACGTATGGAATTTTGAGTTACTAATTGGTGGAATACCTGGGCAATCCGATTTTTTTTAATAATATTCAAGAAAATGGTATTCTAGAAAAATTCATAGAATTAGAGAAACTCTTCTTTTGGACGAAATGATCAAGGAATGCTCGGAAACACATCTCGAAGAGTTTGGGATAGGAATCCATAAAGAAACGATCCAATTAATCAAGATACAAAACGAGAATCGTATTAATATGATTTTGCACATCTCGACAAATATAATATGTTTTTATTATTCTAAGCGGGTATTCAATTTTAGGTTATGAAAAACTTGTTATTCTTAACTCTTGGGCTCAGGAATTCCTATATAACTTAAGTGACACAGTACAAACTTTTTCTATTTTTTTTATTAACTGATTTGTGTATTGGATTCCATTCACCCCACGGCTTAGAATTAATGATTGGCTCTATCTATAAAGATTTCGAATTTATTCATAATGATTAAATTATATCCGATCTTGTTTCCACCTTTCCAAGCTCATTCTCGATACAATTTTTAAATATTATATTTTTCGTTATTTAAATCATCTCGTCTCCGTCACTTGTAGTTATTTATCATTCAATGAATGACTATAAATGATCCATTGATTGTAAACGTGTAAATATATTCCCTACCCATAATTAGAATATTTTCATATATTGTGTAAATATAATTATGGTAAGACTAGGATTCCTCTTTGTATAGGCTTAGGATTCCTCTTTGTATAGGCTTAGGATTCCTATTGTATAAGGGATGAATATTGTACTCTATATATACCTTGATATTAATGAAAGACTCCTCAAGGGAGATTAATATCATCTTACATGGTATCAAGAGCCAAATAAACAAAACCCTAAAAACCTTTCTCTTCCATGTTACCGGCCACCTCTCCTACGCCGCGGCCCTCCCGGATTTTCTTCTTGTTTTTCGAGTTTTGTTCTTCCTTTCTTCTCTTCTCTAAATTGCTATCCCCGATTCTTCCACACTTTTCGACGCCTCTACCTCCACAAATCCCACCACAAAGTCATCACCCCCGTTTCAACCCGCCTTCATCGTTTCCAACATCAAGAACCATATTCCCATTATTCTTGATCAAGAAAACAACCAGTATTCTCCCCGGGTTGAACTTTTTCGAAATCATGCATGTCTCTATAACGTGCTTGACCATATTGATGACACTATTCTGCGCCCAACGGAGGTTGATGATTCTATCCGGCATCGTCTCGACGCCGGCGTCAAACAATGGATATATGGTAGTATCTCTCAGATTTGCTCCTTACTATCATGAAATCGACTCCACAGCCCTGACTTGTGGAATCGTTTGGAGGAAATTTTTCAGACAACAAGCACACTCGTGCCGTGTATTTGGAAGAACAATTCAACAAAACACGTCTTGAAAACTTCTCCAATGTCTCCGAGTACCGCAAGCAAGTGCAGCCTTAAACTTCTAGCGGATCAACTCTCCAACATCGCACGCTTGTCACCGACGATAAAATGGTGCTACAAATGATTTCGGCCTTACTAAGGGCGAATATGATACTTTGGCCACCATTATTCAACAAAGATCCGCTACCGAGTTTTAACAAAGCTCGCTCACAATTGTTGCTCGAAGAAACCCGTCGTGCTAAGCAGATGAGCACGCCCAACAGGTGTTAGCTGTCGACACGCAACCCCAAGATCAGACGCCACTAGACAACTCCCAACAGCGGTGGCCGTGGCGGCAAGGGTGGAAAAGGTCGCGGCGGTAGAAGAGGTCGTGGTCGTGGCAAGTGGTCACGGTCACCGTAACCAACAAAGAAGAATAACAACAGAGATCGCAGAACAACCGGGTCGCGACTCCTCGCCAGCTCGTTCTACAGCGCCGCGCGCGCCCCAAGACAGAGCCGCGGCACCCTGGGGCTCAGAGCCGCGGTGCCAAGTCCATTCCAAGCACAAGCAGCTCATACAATCCGTATTCTTACCCCGATTTGTTAGGCCCCGCTCCAGCCCCACATCAAGCCCACTTCATGCAAGGTCAGGTCCCGCAGCCCTCCTCCTCCGCATGACACCCACCGAGTTGGGTCGCGTTCAACACCCTATCTATGCAACAACCTCGACAATACTTGGTACATGGACTCAAAGCGCCACATCTCACGTCACCCCCCTCACAGTACTATTCCTAAACCTGTTTTGTTTAAAGCATCCTCAATATGTTACAGTTGGTAGTGGACAACGCATTCCAGCTTAAGGGTTATGGTACCTCATACACACAACCTCCTCATCCACCCTTCTCCCTCAAAAACACCCTATATGCCCCACACATGATTAAGAACCTCATATCTGTCCGCCAATTTACTCGTAATAATTCTGTCTCTCGTGGATTTTGACCCTTTTGGTTTTATCGTAAAGGATCTTCATACGGGGACACCTCTTACGAGATGCAATAGCATGGGGGATCTCTATCCATTCACTTCCACCTCCGCCGCCGATCTTGCTCTCCCGTCACTCTAGCGGCTGTTTCTTCTTCAACCTCGGCATAATAGGCTTGGTCATCCAGAGTCCCAGCTTTTAATTTTCTTAGAGGCAACAATTTCATTGCTTGTAATGGAAAACTTGCCCAAAATTGTGTTTCTTGCTCTTTAGGCAAACATATTCGTCTTCCGTTTAAATCATCTACTAGTGTTACATTTGCTCCTTTTGATATCATACATGCCGATTTATGGACATCTCCTATCCCTAGTTCTCTCGGTCATAAATACTATCTTGTGTTGCTTGATGATTTTTCACACTACGTTTGGTTATACCTCTTAAATTTAAATCGGAAGTGTTTGTCAAATTTCTTGAGTTTCGTAAGTTCATTCAAACACAATTTGGAAAAGGCATAAAATCATTTCAGTGCGATAATGGTCGTGAATTCAATAACTCTATGTTTCACCGCTTTTGTACCAATAATGGCATGGTCTTTCGCTTCTCCTGCCCTCACACCTCACCACAAAACGGTAAAGTTGAAAGAATCATCCGCACCATTAACAATATGATTCGCACCCTATTGATTCATGCCTCCCTCCCTCCACCCTTCTGGGTCTATGCTGCTAAAATGTCAGAATACACTCTAAATATTCTCCCTACTAGCACTCTTCACAATATGACCCCTACCGAAATCCTCTACCATAGAATCCCCTCTTATGATCATCTACGGATTTTTGGTTGTCTGTGCTATCCCAACCTTAGCTCCACCGCCCCTCACAAGCTTGCTCCTAGGTCCACTCCATGTGTCTTTCTAGGATTCCCGCCGAACCATAGGGGCTATCTATGCTATGACTTGTCGACTCGTCAGATCCACATATCTCGTCACGTCACATTCGACGAGACCACATTCCCGTTTTCGAATCTTCCAAAATTCCAAAAATAGGACTACTCATTTCTTGACGAGTCTGCCATCTCTCCCCTCATAATCGAACAACTCACATCCTCTGTTCCGTCGTCGAGCCGCGACACCCAAACTTCGCAGAAGCCTCGTCAACCTTCTAGCACCGCGACTCTCGATCCAGAGCCGCGGCACCTCCGACGGCTTCGCCCCCACCCTCTCCTTATCCGACTTTACCCCCGTCTCGTACACCACTCGCCACCCACCGTCCCTACCCATCCAATGGAAACTCGTTCAAAGCATGGAATCTTCAAACCCAAAGTCCATTTCAACTTGTCTGCCCAAACCATCTCTCCACTTCCAAAGAACCCAAAATTGGCCAAACAAGACCCTAATTGGAATGCGGCTATGTATGAGGAATTCAATGCTTTAACTAAACAACACACGTGGGATCTAGTACCTAGACCCGAGGGGGTGAATGTCATTCGTCAGATGTGGCTATTTCGTCACAAGTTCATAGACAATGGGGATCTTGAGAGGTATAAGGCCCGTCTTGTGGCTAATGGCACAAATCAGCATGAGGGCATTGATTGTGGTGAGACCTTCAGCCCGGTTGTCAAACCGGCTACCATCCGCACAGCTTTGAGCATAGCCATGGGCAAACACCGGCCGATCCATCGCCTTGATGTGAAGAATGCATTCTTACATGGGGATCCGAGAGAGACAAGCCACATGCATCGCCCACCAAGTGGTTCACCCATCCGGGCCAGCTCCTCACTATGTGTGCCGTCTCCGTAAGTCACTATACGGCCTCGGCAGTGCCCCGTGCGTGGTATGATCGCTTTGCGTGTATATCTTGCAGATTGGGTTTGTATGCGCAAGAGTGATACATCACTTTTCATTTTTCATCGAGGTAGTAGCACGGCTTACTTATTACTTTACGTGGATGATATTGTTCTTACCGCTCCTCCGACGGATTGAAAATGAGATTATTGCCTTGCTCAAGTCCGAATTTGCAATGACCGATTTGGGAAAGCCGAGTTACTTTTTGGGGATATCGTTGACCAGTGTCCGCCAATCATATGTTCTTGTGTCGCGTAAGTATGCAGAAGAGATCGTGTACAGTGGCTAAGATGGCGAACCGCAAAGAGGTGCCTACTCCGCTGATTCCAAATCTAAGCTCGCACATGGACGGTGCTCCGCCTCGATCCACCGTATAGTGATTTTCGTGTGTGCACTTCGCATCTCACATTCACCAAAGTGCCGTACATAGCTTATGTTGTTCAAACAGTGTGCTTATTCATGCACGCCCCTGCGAGTCTCATTTCATCGCTCTTAAGCGTATCATTCGATACATTAAGGGCACTCTTGATTATGGTTTGCACCTATACCCCTCTCGCACCGTACAAAGTTGCTTTCATATACGGATGCAGATTGGGTGTGTGTCCGGACACGCGACGCTCCACCTCCCGCTTTTGTGTTTTCTTAGGGATAATCCGATTTCTTGGTCCGCCAAGCGACAGCTACCCTATCTCGCTCCAAAGGCCGAGGCCGAGTACGAGGCGTTGCAAATGTAGTAGCCGAGATTTGTTGGCTCGTAAATTTACATCGTTAGAACTTCGTTGTCCTTTGCGTCGTGCATCTATTGTGTATCGTGATAACATCTCTCGCCATCTATCTTTCTCATAATCCGGTTCAACATCGCCGAACCAAGCATATTGAGATAGACCCACACTTCGTTCGTGAGAAAGTTGCGTTAGGCCATGTCGAGTGTTACATGTTCCATCATCCTATCGCATGCGTACATATTTACCAAAGGACTTCCCGCACGCTATTTCTTGACTTCGTAGCCGCCCCGCCGTCCGCCTCCTCCCGCTCCGACCGAGGGGGGGTGTGTAAATATATTCCCTACCCATAATTAGAATATTTTCATATATTGTGTAAATATAATTATGGTAAGACTAGGATTCCTCTTTGTATATAGGCTTAGGATTCCTCTTTTGTATAGGCTTAGGATTCCTCTTTTGTATAGGCTTAGGATTCCTATTGTATAAGGGATGAATATTGTACTCTATATATACCTTGATATTAATGAAAGACTCCTCAAGGGAGATTAATATCATCTTACAGACTTCATTTTTCTTAATGCTTGAATTCTAGGGTATACCCTGAAGACATCATGTATTTAGAATTTTCATTATTCATTAGAGGCTCATGTATTAGCTAGTGAGTTTGTCGGACATTTAGTATTTCAAGATTTTACTAGTTGGGATATGGTTACCCTTAGTGCAATATTGATAAATACTTTCAGTTATTTAAGTGTGTACTTATTTTAGAAATCATATTAGATGTTAATCAGTTATCTAATTTAGGTTCATTCGGCGGATAGTTTAGTATAGGTGTCAATCACGTCTAACTCTAGTTTGGAAGCGTAATGCTGTGATTAAATTTGTGTATCATTAAGGGTTCACTGTCTATCATAAAAGTTAGAATCATTTTGGTCATATCACGATTATAAATTGCAAGGGTGGTGGAGTTACGGGTGGAGCGAATATAAACCCTAAAAGGGTTTTTTGAACTTTTTGGAGAAAGTTGAATGAAATAGTGTGAAATTACTTGAGGTAAGTTGAGGCTTACTCTCTAAGTTAAGAATTTAACTGGAAAGTGCATGCAACATGTTTAATAAATCGTCTTAATTAAGTATAAAATTCATGCGTATACGACTTCCCTCCATGTGTGAGAGTCGCGAAGGTGAGGGGAAACAACCCTACATTTGCAGGTGCTAAGGTTTATATTCCAACTTGTTAGAAGTGGTCAAAATCCCCAAGTGTGAACGCGTCAGGTTTACGGGGTAAGCTAGTTATCCCAACACTTTTAGGTGTCATTGTTTGTTAAACCTATGCTAGATAAATGTTTTCAATTAAGTATAATTTTAGTGATATCTCATATTTCATGATTTAGTTTCAGCTTATAAATATCAGTATTTGTTAAATGAATTGCTTAATTTACCTCACTGCATCTTATTTTATTTTTTTTTTTTGACCAAGCAACCTTCAGCCTCGCTTACTCTCTCGAGTGCGCACAAACTCCGGACCGACGCTATTTAACAATTTCGCAAACCATGTCACCGCATTAACCACACTTGGCAAGCCATGTGTGATAGCTCAACCAAGACAGGTTTACGTGAAGTGATCGAACTCTGCGAATTCGTAGTCCCTGCCGCTCATCACTGCCATAATTAATCAATAATACTGGCCATTCTTGCGGGTCACTGCATCTTATTATAATTATTTAGCGAGGTCTTGTTTTCTTCGTTGAGGTCGTGTCAATGAGATTTACTGGGTACTTATTGGTGATACTTAGCCTCGTTTGAAGTTCTACTACTAGTTGTCTGATTGACTGATTCATTGATTCCTTTCAGCGGTAGCAGACTTTTTCTATCTTTTTTTGCATTTAGTTTTAGCCACTTATACTATTCCCCAAAAATGCCTCCTGTAATTTGTATATTCTCATTTTTTTCCCATATTTTAGAGGCTTATGACTCTGTTAGT